>CM072551.1:14644365-17265247 GCA_036898215.1 Platycarya strobilacea
AAAATTCAAATTTTGATGCAGTCATTGCATATGTCATTCAATTTTCAAAATTCAAATGTTTGAATGAAGTCATTGCATATGTCATGTACATGTAAAATATAATTTTTGAAAATAAAACTTTTAATGAGATCATTACATATATTATGCATATGCAAAATATAATTTTCCAAATTAAAACTTTTAATAATGTTATGCATATATCATGCTTATGTCATGCATAAAAAATGCAATTTAATGTTTTATGAGAAAATATTAATTTTTAGACTTAATCTAATTTTATCAAAAGATGTACAAAAATAATCTATGAGCTTCATTTGTAGACTTGTTCTTTTATACTTGATGTGCATTTTGCTCCATTACATAGATAATTTGAGCTCGAAATTTGAATTTATTTGTTATTATCAAAATCTACACGTAAATATGAAACTTGAAATCTTGGATTCAACATGAGGTGTGATATTTTTTTTATAAAACAAGTTAGATTGTTATTTATATATTTGTTTATTCAATTTTGAATCGAGGCCTTACTTCATTTTCGAGTTTTAATATCAAGATTTGTTTTCTTTGAAAGAATTAATTTAAACAGTTTATAGTTTAACCATTTTATGTTGTCTTATTTCCTTTATCCAAGTTTAAACCTCATTATTCTGAAATGGACCCTATCCATTCTAACCCACGGCCCAAGTCGGCATCTTGCTTGACCCCCTTTGCCTTGCAGAGCATCCCCCATTTTACGCTCTATTTCCTTGAACTTTTCAGTTACCATATTTGTACTTATAATCTGCATTTACCTACTTGTGCGTTTGCTTTCATCATATAGATATTAGGGTTGCCGCCTCTTCCCTCCCTAGGGTTTTATTCGTTTGTTCTCATTCATCTTTATATACTCACTGTTTGTCCCTAACGTCCATTGCAAGTAGCAGCCTTGAGCCGCATCGTGCACTTCTCGATCCCACTCTTTGCATATTTCTTATTTCGCCGTTGCACCTAACGGAAAGAAACAAAGCTTTGCACCATCGGAAACTACCAGACCCCACAAACTAGTCTTTGCTAGTTTATTAGCCCCCAAGACCACACCCGAAGGTCATAACAGTCTCTGTTTTTAATATTCAAAATAGAGCATCACACCATCTGCTGCCACCGACCTCACCACGTCCGGACCACCCAAAACAAAATAAAAAATGCCGGTGATGCACCCCTGGGTCCTTCAAGATCCATCACGTGCAGTGCCATCGCTAACCATCGCGCCCAGCCACTGGCCGCCTATCCCTGACTCTTCCGCGCGCAACCTCTTCTCTCTGCAAGCTCGAGTGTTTACCCTCGTGTCATGTAGTGTTAAGGTCGGCTTCTGTAAGCTTATGTTTCTTCTTTCCCTCAAATGTTTTCTTTTCCGTGCTTCTCCTTATGTTTAGAAGTGGTCCTTCGAATTCTAAAATACATTTAAGCTCCTTGCAATCGGATCTTTCCTTTTATTCGTTTGATGTTGCGCTTTTTTAAATAGTTTGCATAGATAACTTTATTTTTTTATTTTACCTCTTTAACCTTTATTTAAGAATCGACTTTCTGTTGCTTTCTGTGGATTATGTGAAGTATGAGTTTTTCTTGAGGAAATTACGCGTCTGTTTTCCTCGGCTCTAAAAACAACTTGAGTTTTAATGTTGCAGTTCAATGGCCTTTTATTGGATTTCTGTTATTTTCATCTTGTTTTGTATGCGTCAGGTTAAAGTTGAATGGGTGAGGACTTAGTTTGTAATTTTTTTTTTTGGGTTGGATATTTTTTTTTTCATTTGAACGACTTTCCAATGGATCTTTTTTTTTTTTTTTTAAATTTCAGAAAGGACTTGATTTGATTGGAAGAAGGGTTAAGCAAATAATTTGTCAGAATCGAGGTATTGGAAGATTTATTATATTTTAGAGTTTTGGAAAAATCTTGGTATATTCAAAAGATTTTTGGAGAGTTGATATTATAGGATCCTGAAGACGTTTAGATTTTGAGGAAAGATATGATTTTTATTACCTCAAGCTTTATTTTCAAAGTTTGTGATCAGTTAGAAATTTATGAAAGTGCATGTCTTATTTTATAGGTGACATTTGAGTTTCATTCAGTATTGTTGTGGAGATTTTCTGAAAACTAAGAAATTTAGGTAAGCGGGGTTTCTATACTAAATTTTGCATTAAAAATATGAACTGAGATTTTTTTTTTATAAAATATGCATGTTTTGGTTACGAAAAGAAATTTTGAAATCTCTTTAGTTATTTGTTTCGCAGATGCATAAGATTCTGTATAAGAATAAAGTGTTTCTGGCATGAACTGGTGTACATGAGCTAATTTTATTGCATTCTGTTTTCCGAACTGAAAAAGAGCGAATATGAAAGTTTCTACATAAATTATATTTTTGATATGATTTTGTTCTGTTTTGAAAAAGTTTTGTACTCTGATATGATATGATATGATTTCTGAAACATCTGGCATGACATTCTAGTTTTGTTCTGCTCTGTTCTATTTTGGGTTGGTACCAACTATTCTGTTTCTGGTGCACCCACTTTAGTTGCAAAGTGGTTTTCTGAGTGATTTTTCCTATGTGTACACTCGGGGCTCTGAGAATAATGAGGAGAAGATTCACATTCTGTTTCTGCTCGGTTGGTCGTCGGGATTTGCACAACCCTATTATGGGGGTTAAACATGGTATTTATGTTCTGATAAAATGTTTCATTTATGCTATGCCAAAGGGATTTTCTATTTCTGTTTATACTAAATCTTCACTCTGATTTATTTATAACATGATTTGTTTCTACATTTCTAAAGATAAGAAATTTTTTTTTTTGTTCTGCATTCTGAATTTGGTAAATGTTCATGTTTGTACACTAGTATATGTCATCTGCTTAATGAGTTGTAGTTAAACTCACCCCTTTATCTCTGAATATTTTTTAGATGAGTTTGGATATTTCAATCAAAGATCGGATTATGAAGTATTGGGTGAGATGACCTAAGAATGATTGATTAATCATAGAGAGTTTATATGAGTATTGACAAGTATTATAAGAAAATACTATTGTATTCTTGTGACATAGCATTTCTGGAATTGATGATATTAAGAAAAGTGATTTTGGAACCAAGTTTTATTTAATATTGGAGAATTTTTAGTCATTAATTATTTTGTTAAAATGTGGGTTCTGTGATAGGAGGTAACTCTCCGATCCCTACAGGATGTTAATCTATGATGCAACTAAACAGAGAAGAGGAAAAGTTGAAAATGAAAATGATAAAGTTGGGAAAGATGCTACAGAGTAAATTGTTAATAATATTTATATTTAATTATCCGAAACAACGTCTTTGTCACCTTTATCTTCTTTTTGAGACAAGAAGTTATAATATGCCTCGTGGAGTTGGAATTTTGGATTGCTTTTTGTAAATGTATTATATGTTTTGGATATTGCCTTTGAACATTCTATAGGAGCTCAGTACTGTGATGATTTTTGTGGCACCATTTTAGAAGTTTTTCCTCTAATAAGCTAAACTGTATTGTCCCCACATCGACATTATTAATGGAGGTCTTTCATTCTTATTATTAACTCAAATTTCACAAATATATATATAGTATAAAGGCTTATAATAAGTAGTGCTTCATGATCTTATTGACAAGTGAATCATCCAATGCAAAATCATCCTGAATATTCTTTGATGATTCTTTGCAGCTTGCTGTTTATGGTGAGATGAAGTTACAAGCCTCAATACCCTTATATCGTTTTTCTGAGGTATGAATTCCTTGAAAATACTGTTAAAAACACAATATATATATATATATATTTCTTCAGCATACATAGAAAGTCCACTCTCATATGCTCCACTTTTCTTCAACTAACCCTTCTAACCACGTAAAAAAAGCTAGTAAACCATTCCCCTTCCAATTCCAATATTGCAAGAATCTTGATTCTATTTGTATATAAATTCAACAATTTCCTCAATTGGCAAAGTTGAAATGACCAAGAGCTGTTATCACTCACCTCTTTTGTTCTCAAGGCCACATTCCACCTCTTACTTGTAGCCATCACCACACTTCAGGCCAATACAACCGTAATCCTTGCTGAGGTGGACACTCTTGCACCAATTCCCACAATTGAAGAGTCGAATTATGTCCAATCACTGGTGGCGGCCGATCCTACTACCACAACACCCGCCAGCACCATTTCAAGTGCCAGGGTGGAGCAACTTGCATCTTCATTTTTTATGCATGACATCTTTGGTGGATCAGCTCCCACAAGTAGAATTGTGGCAGGGAAGGTTGCTGCTGCTACTCAAATCAACAGCCCCCTTTCTCAAAGACCAATAATTATGGCGGGATTTTCCCCATGAATGGTGGTATATTTCTTTTTCTACCATTTCTTCCGTTACAAATGAGGATTTTTAATAAATTGGGATACCGTCCTCCTCTCTAAAACAGGGAAAAAGTAAAAAACCTATTTTTTGCCATTGATGGCTAGCATGAACGGTGCATAAAGTTTATTTATCAATGGAGACTTAACTTCCATTTGTCAATGCAGGCCAATTTCTGCCAGGAGCCCTAACGCAAAAGCTTTTATTTGGGACAATCACCATTCTTGATGATGAGCTTACTAAAGGGCATGAATTGGGGTACTTTACAATTGGGAAGGCACAAAAATTTCACTTGGCTACCTCACTTGATGGAAGTAGCCACACCATGGCATTTGCAGCAGTGTTTCACAAAGAAGATCATCACTATTATGATACAATTAGTTTCTTCGGGGTGCACAGCACGATTGCTACACGTGACTCTCGGTTATTGTTGGAGGAACAAGGAAATATACGAATGCTAAAAGATATGCAACAATCCAGATTCTTCATCTATCTGATCAGCTCATCACTGATGGCGTGGACACGATACTTCAGTTTAATGTTTACCTTATGCAATAGCTATTTTCTTTTAATTATTTTTTTGGTCATTCCCATCCCCCACCCCCACCCCCACCCCCCCTCTTTCCAAAAAAAAAAATGTTACAGAGAAGGTTATATATATTTGTTTGAAGTTGCATCAGATGTGAAGAAATTTAAAGAAAGAGATGGTTTGTTGATAAAACAAACACATTGTAATATCAAATAAAGAAATATTGAGGAAGGGAGATATAAAGGACGTGTTTCACACCACCAACTGCAAGGATGAGCTGCGATAAGTGAAAGGACAGCACGAGATGCCAAACTCTAATACCTAAATTAAAAAGTAGTCTCAATATATGTATGTAAATGAATGCATATATGTTACCTCCAGGTATTATATACTTAGAAAAGTATAGACATATTGATAACTACCAGCTCTAGTGGTTATCTTGGATAATTCTTGAATAAGTAGACAAGATAACTTTACAGATCTTTCAAAAGGCATTATCAATATAATTCAACATGCGCCATAGCCTCCTGAGCCATAAGTATCCGAGTCTTAAGATCTTGAGATAAGTTTCCTTTCTAACTTAAACTTATTTCTTCAAGCCATAAATATCCCTCCAAGAGTGAAATGCTTGAATTGTTCAAAGTAGGGATTGATGCAGTTTCTAGAATACATAATAGAAATTTAGTAATTCAGAATGTGTGGGTAAAACTCAATGTTAATGTTGATTATGAGCTCAAAAAAGTCGCAACTATTGTTAACGATGAGGCAATGCCCCTAACTGTACAACCTCTATAGCAAGTAAATAGTAATATTCTAACATTACACTGTTGAAGTTTTGCAAGATGTTTTTTAAAAGATAAAATAAGTTGAAGTTTTGCATATAGTTTAACTTCTTTGCTCTTGTAATCTAATGGGTACCCAAATGTACCCCAAATTGTAAACTCATCCAAACAATCAGGCTAAGGATTCAAGGCCAAACTATATACTTTGTGTCATCTAAATTCTGAACTACATAAGTTCGATACAAGACATTCAAAATGATTCATCTTCTTCCAATAATAATGCCAAACCCATTAATCATGGGCAACCCATATGGAAAATAATTTTTGGGGCCTCTTCAAGAAAGCAACATAATACTTCAACTAGCTGAGATTCTTATTTCTTGGGACAAATTTGATGTTTTCATCGCATCTTGGCCACTACAATGAAATTATATATAATCAATCCGCATGCAATTCAAAAAGAAACTTTTTGTCATCGTCCACAAATGAAGTACATCGGCCGGGTGGCCTTGGTTCGAATTAATTTCATTAACAACTTCCTTTATTTTGATTCAGTATGTTATTTGGATCATAAGATAGTTTGGTTTTGGGCCCTCAATTATTTTTTTTGTATGCTTTTAGTTTTGTTAGCCTAGGCCCATATAGGGGGCATCTAGTTAATATACGAGCCAAGGGCTCTAGTTTTCAAGATCAAGAAACTTAAATGTTTTTTTTTCTCTTATCATCTTCTTCCTATTTCTTCTGTAGGTGCTCCCCTCAAAGTGAGCAATTTTAGTGTGTTTTATTTTGAGTAATTTGAGGTATGTTACACTTTTCAAGGGCTATGTAAAAGAATTGGAACTTAACCATTTCCAATATAGTTATAAAACAAGAAAACTAAAGATTGCAGTATATGAGACATTAAAGAAGAATCTTTTCCAATTGCTAGAGGAAGATCTTGAAATTTAAAGGTTTACCTATGAAAGCCGTCCATAGTTCAGCCCTAACTTGATTTGGTTGTTCCTAGTAGTGGTTTGGGTAATACCTGCTTGCAGCTTCTACAACATCATAAATCCTACAATGAGTTCAACCTTATATTTAAAATCTCTCAATTTCCACAAGGATTATAGTTTACGTCCACCTTCATCGTCCAATAATCTCCAGCCAAGCACTTACTAAAAAACTTCAAAATAATATTTTTCATATAGGAAAATTGTGTTTTTCTGTTTGAGGAAGCCTTGCCCCCCTTTAGTGTAAAGTCTGAATAATTATCTTAATATATATTGCTACTATTTTGAAAAATAGATTCAAACATTTAGAATTTGTGGCTCCAATCTAATATTAAGCTTTTCACATATGTAAAATCTATTTGAAAAGCTCTAAAATTACCAACTCTCATTTTAAGTACTAGAAAAGAAAAAGTACTATAAGTGTTTGACATGTCAATGTTAGCATATATCTACTAATGAATATATCATAATTTCAGCTTGGAGTCTTTTACCCCAAACCTAAAGTCCTGGCACCACCACCAATAGAAAACTTTTTCTATTACAAGGAATGATAATAATTACAGATGATGCTCGAACTTTTTTTATTTGCTTCAACTTGAGCTGAGCCTGCCTTCCAAAATTATTTCAATTTCTATAACTCATCCTCAAAATGTCTGATGTTACAATGTAATGCTCAAATCTTTGAAGCACAATGGTACTCAATTGTCTAATACTCGGTTTGGCTACGCAACTCTTCTTAACTATTCTTAAAATATTTTACAATTATTTATTACTTTATTATTATTATTTTATACCTACTTTTTATTACTATTTAATAATCTATTATTACTTTTTCATTACTTTTTCACTACTATTCACAACATTTCTCATTGTCCAAAAGCCAGCACTCACATTTTGTGACCATTCACAATCTCACTGGCAACCAAATTTGGGCCACAACAAAAATCATATCCAGAAAGTGCAAGTTAAAACAACCGACTGTGCATATAATTTGGAAAACTTAAGAACATCATAAAAATCAAACTAAAAAGAACAAATACAAAACAGCTGCATTTATGTAATTTGAGCTAATCAAGAGTATCTTCCTCGTATGACTCTGTCATCCCAAATATTTCACCCGAGAATTGGCCAGATTCAAGTATAATCCATGTCACTAGTCATATATCATAAACCTTGCAGCCTTACCAGAAGCCTGAAAAAAAACTAGAGCATTAAAACTTAAAATAATCCCAACAAGAAGGCTTTAGGAGATATGTTGGCCAGTAATAGGAAAGGAAGATTTGATGGTGAGAGCACTTTAGTCCTTATTGACTATAACATATTTTGGCTATATTAAACTTGGAGTTTAGGTGGATTCATAGAAACGCCAAACAAAGAGAGAGATTGACAAGTCTGCATAAATCAAGATGCAGCCGCGGATCATACCACGGATGTGTGTTTAAGAACAGAAACATTGTAGATGCTGCTTCCTTGTTCATGGGAAAGCTGAAGCCTAACATGTGGGATGCTCTTCCAACTCTCTCCAAGAGCTGGTTTAGAGATACCTCCCTCTCCACCCACGGTGTGATTCGTCACCTTCAAAAATTTGTTCCACGAAATTTATTTCGAGGTGCAAGCATTGCTACCTAGCTAAATAATCAGAAATTGAAAGCCTAGGAGTTCAATTTTTACTGTCATTCCCATAAGCATGATAAACTTAACTCTACATTTTTTTTGCACCTACTCGATACCATGACAATTGAGCTTATCTCACGATGGAACAAATCCAGGTAATAGTTTTAATAGTATAATTTACACTTAACAAAGTTACTTTGGAAGATGCCAATTTATTAAAAGAAAGTAGAGAGGGCTGTTACTGCTTAAAAAAAAAATGGAAAGTGAGAAAACACTTAGACATGCAAACAAAGATTATTCATAAATTTCTATATTTTTCTTTTTCTTTCCTTTGTTTTCTCCAAGGCCGTCAATTAAAAACCTTGGCTTTATCTTTAGCCACAAAGAGGGATCCTATTATAAAACAATGATTTAGCCATGGGGAAATTAGATTTGCATCAACAAAACAATTCAGGAAGCTAGGATCTTAGTAATGAAGGAAACCAAACAAGAAATTCAATCACAAAACTTACCAATACGACAAGATTATGCTCATGTGCTAATTTCTTCAGCAGAAACCCAGCAGAAGTCATTAATGCATGTCCTGTATTTATCAACCAATCATAGTACCTTCAATTCGTAATTGTTGCTATTTGAATTTGAAAGGTTTCAGAACTAGACAATCCAATATCCTAGAGTGGAGAGAACCATATACTATACATGCTTAAGAAACCACCTTTCCATGGAAAATGAAATTTAGCACCTATAAATAGAAACAATAGAAAACAAGAAATAGAATTCTTCCTTAGAGAAGAAAAGGAACATACTACAAAAAATTTTAAACTAAAGCAAAAAGAGAATTCCTAATCAAGCCCTGAGCAGCCAAAAACATCCATTGAATAGATTTGAACAAGTTAGTAATGAATACGGTCTCTGTTGCAATCTATTTTCTCTGGTGTTGCTAGCACAGATCTGATTCAACAAATATTCATTTTTACGCAGGATCACTAAGTGAACAGTCACAGAAATTAGTGGTCAATCACGGAAACCATAGATTTTTATGCCAGAAAGTGTCTTTATTCGTACGGTGAGAATGATTCAAAGGTTTATATTGGCAGCAAAAACATTTGATATGTTGAGACTTGGTTTAACAAAAGGCTAGCACTCTCAAAACTGTCATGCTGCAACACAAAATTGAAAGTTCATATCTCTCCCCAATGGTGCACAGTCGAGAATTTTTAGGATGCTTCAGAAAGTTTCATTTATTCTCATTTAAATAAAAAAGAATGTTGACAACTTTCTGGATAATTATACTAGTAACGACAGTACAATTTTGAACTATATAGTTCACTACTATCTTGGTGATTACACAATAACTGCAATCATCGAAGAAGAAGATAATAACATCAATATTTAAACTCTTGCAACTAATTTCTTAAAGTATATAAAAAGTTTTCCAGAATGATTGTATATCAAAGTATAGATACGAATCATAAAACAGACAATAATCCCGAGGGGGGAGAGAGAGAGAGAGAGAGAGAGAGAGAGAGAGAGAGTCAAATGCTACTGTCTGAACCCAGAAACATTGTTCCACCATTAAAAATGAACTACAAGAATTTTGATTTTCCTAATTGTGAGCTCCCAAAAGTTCCAACCCAGACCCCAGCTTCCCTCCCCCCCCAAAAAATAAAACCTACCTTCCCTACCTAATTTTCCAAGTTTCGCCCCTTATTCAAGTTGATGAAGGTTTGTGAAATCATGAGAGACAGAGACAAAGAGACAAAGAGACAAAGAGAAAGACACACAAAGAGAGATGAAAAACTTGCCAATAATGTTTGTATCTCAAAGTATAGATGAGAAATCATAAAACAGACAATAACCAAAGGAGAGAGAGAGAGAGAGAGAGAGATTCAAATGTTTCTGTCTAAACCAAGAAATGTCATACTAACATTAAAAGAATAACTACGAGAATTTGGTTTCTACGAGCCCCCAAAAAGTTCCAACCTACCCCCCTTTCCCCTGACATGGGGCAGAAACAAAAAATAAAAATCGACCTTCCTTTAATAGTATTCCAAGCTTCACCCCTATTTCATGTTGACAAAAGTTTGTAGAATCATGTGAGAGAGAGAGAGAGATTATGCAACCTTTGTGAGAGATCATTAAAAAATATATTAATATAGCAAGGATTGTCTGATTTATGCACAAGAGTGTATACCCTGAGAACCACCTCCTCCAAGGATTGGTGCAACCAATGATGATATCGAATCAACTATAAGCAGCCGCACCTGACAATCTCCTTTCTGCATGTGAACCAGTTGTCATATGTTCAATAGACTGTAAGTGAAATTCAACCAAAATTTACTAACCAAAGGCTTCACATCCAATGCAAACCTGAGATCTCAAATTGACTTCTAGTTGATGTAGCACATCAAACATTGTAAAGATGTCAAATACTGAGTGGCATAATATTCTATTCATTACCTTGTGCAGAATTCTGTGTTTAGCCTAAAACAAAATTTCAATTGGGATAAAATTAGACAGAGAAGAGATTTACAGCACATTGAAGTTTAAGAAAAAAGCAAAAAGAAAAACAAAGTACCAATAAAAGTGATGATACACTTAACCTGATCAATGGTAGGGTCAGAATTCTGATGAATAAAGTCTACAACACGTTGGGGCGAAAAGGAGTTGCCTGTATCTAAGTATACAACACTGCCCATATGCTTTTTTGCAACATTTGAGGTGGCTAGAAGGCAAACCTAGACAATAAGAAGAGTTTAGTCATTAAGAAGAGATTTGAGTAAGCTGTAAACAGCATACACATGCATGTTAGAATATTAGCTCAAAGTATTGATACTTATAATACCTAGAAATATTCCTTGTATTGTGACCATATAGTATTTTTAAGCATACCAACACATAACAATGACCACAACATCCAGATAAATTTGCAGAGGCATGACTTACACAATTAGAGAATTCATCAAGAGAATTTTTTCTTTATTTTATAAATAAGAGATAAATTTTATTGATATGAATGAAATAGACATAGCTTGTGTATATAAGGAATATACAAAAGAACACTTTTTTTTTTTTATAAAATACAAAAGAGCACTTAAATACATTCTAGTGAGTGTCAATTAAAAACAAGAACTCATGAGTGTTGTTCCCATTTAATATAATAGTTGAAAACCAGAGCATTAGAGTATGAACAAATTCCCATTTAATACAATGTAAAGAAAAATTTAACTTTACTATTTACTTTAAAAATAAAGAGTGCTTTAAACCTTTTTCTACAATTTTTTTTTGTAGCTTTTGATTAAATATGACCAATTTTTTTGGGAAGTTGTATAAAAAGTACAATTTTAAAGAAAAATTTTAGCTACTCCATTGAGAGTGCTCTAAGAATCTTGTACGACATTTCCTCATGTTGTCCATGGTAAGGCTCTTGTCCAGGGTAGCTATCCACACAAAAAAGTCGCTCTCGATAGCGCTTTCATCTGCCAAACGCTCAATCTGAAAGTATTTGAAACCATGGGTAATTCCTAGTCATGAATGTTCCTAACAAATAAGACATGCCACTAGGGAGAGCCATGAGAGAATACCCACAAATCTGCCACTAAAGCTTCCTATTTAGCTGCAATACGATAAAGAGCTAGAAAGACCCTATCAAGAGCAACATCTCCATACCACACATCCCACCAAAACTTGATTCTATTACCCTCTCCAGCCATGAACCGAATATGCTTTTCAAAACAAGGCGCCATCCCTTCCTTATAAATTTCCATAATCTCACACCATACTCCCTCACTTTATTAGAACACCAAACTCCCAAGTACTATGATGTTTAGCATCAATAACTTCCTTCCACAAGGACTCTCCCTCCAAGTGTTAATGGTATAACCATTGATGATCTCAAATTCCGCACCCCCAAGCCCCCATTTGAATTGTGGAACAAACTCGTTTTCATTTCACAAGATGTAATTTCTTTTCTTCCCCCAATCCCCCCTAATAGAAATACCTAGAAGAGCTTCTCAACCCTATTTGCTACCCCTCCAGTGCAAGCATAGGAAACAATAATAGAAAATAGGTAGGAAGATTAGTTAAAGTACTCTTAATTAATGTGAGTTGACCACATTTTGATAAATACATCGTTTTCCAACCTGCCAGCCATTTTTCTATCTTATCCACGACTCCATCCCCAAAGGTTCTAGCCTTAAACATTGCCACCAATGGAAGTCTCAAATATTTTATAGGCAACAAAGACACTTTACAATCCAATAGACTCGCTAAGCTGTAAATATTGGGCACTGCGCCTACCGCAACCATCTTTGATTTGTCAAGGTTCACCTTAAGGACCGACACAACTTCAAAGCATACACAAATGCCCATAGAGCTTGTATTTGATTCTGATCTGTTTTACAGAAAAGTAAAGTATCATCTGCAAATAAAAGATGTAATACGCTAACAGGGGTCATTAGAGCCATAGCCCACTTGGAATCCAGATAAGAATCCTCTATCTACAACGGTCTTCACTATCCGACTAAACGCGTCCATAATTATAACAAACAAAAGAGGATATAAAGGATTCTCTTGTCTCAAACGACAGACCCTAAGAATTGTTAAAAAAACAAAAAAAAAAGAGTGCCATTAATAAGGACCAAAAATCTAATGGTGGAAACATAGGTCAAATCCAAGATATCCATCTATCCCCAAAACACACATCGCAAGTAAATATAAAAGAAAATCCCAGCTTACATGACCATGAGTCTTCTCCATGTCAAGCTTGCAAAGGATACCTAGAGAACCCTCCCGCAATTTGTGATCCAAACACTAATTAGCAATAAGAACTGAGTCAAGAATTTGCCTCCCATGCACAAAGACATTCTGAGACTTGGAGATAATTTTTTCCAACACCAGGGAAATGATCTATTAGCAAGAACTTTCAAAATGATCTTGTAAACACCACCAACTAGGCTTATATGATAGAATTCCTCCACAGTCATATCCATTTTCTTAGGGATAAGAGCAATGAATGTTGCATTAAGGCATTTTTCAAACTTTTTAAAAGAGTTTTACCACAAGTGAATATAAGGGTTATCACAAATGAAGGGGCTTCGTACCTGTGTTTTACCAGACGATGAAGCCCCAGCAAGTTCAGTTAACTGTCCCATGCGTAATCCACCTTGAAGTAAAAGGTCAATCCTATGTCATGTAACCCAAAGCATTCAATCAATTAACGTGATAGAATCATCACTATCCTTGTAGCAAGAAATAGGACAATGTCTTTGATCAAATTACCCCTCACAACTAGTGGATAACACATGTTTATTTAGTTGAGCATCTTCCAACAGCTCCATACCATTCAACCATGGCTGATGTTGACCATCAATGATAGAGACGACTTGGGTAATGCCCTAAATTCCCAGGATCTACCAGGTTAAATTACATCACTTTACCAAAATAGATATATATTTTTTTTAAATGATAAGGAGTGTAGCCCTCAAGAAAAGTTCCTCAGGAGGCTAACCTCCTTTAATCTCTCAGAAGTCGATTGTTGCTCTGCAAAAGCAACCAATACATGGAGGTCATGCAAGAGTAAATCCTCCTCTGCAAAAAAACAAACATGGAAAAAATATAATAGTTGAAGGAAATGGAAAAGGCTGGAAGCAAAATGGACGGAGTAATGGTGAGTTGCTAATTGGATCAACGACATTTGCGTTTATCATTACTTTTTCCTAAGACCAAAATAGATTAAAGGACTAAGATACATAATTATTTCAATATCAAAAAGCTTTATAAAGTACAACGGAAGAGAAAATAACGTCTTTTGTTTTCTTAAGTAGAGGCTAGAGTTCTAAATTTCACATGCTTGCTTCTCATCTCCTTCAATTCGGTGCAGTCAAACAAAGGAGTAGCGCCAAAAGAGAAGTAAAATTGGAGCAAAGTGAATTCTGAGGAAAGTAAACAATGGCGTGAGGATGGGAGAGTAAATGTGGGAAAAGTTGGAGGGGGAAAATGGACCTGAGAAAATGCCGTGAGTAGCACAGAAGTTCTGGAAGTCTGAGTCTAATATGGGATACTCTTGCTCCAAATATTTCAATGGTGCCATTTTACATTTGCCCCGCTATCCTCTCGCCGTTGCAGAGAAAACCACCTCCTCCTTCCCCCTTTTCCCTCTCTATTTCTTCTCTCGTTGAAAGAATTTTTCGTCAAGCCGCACTTCCATCTGTTTCAAAACTTTCGTTAAATTTGTGTCAACAGGTTCTAAGCCTAGATTGTTTTTATAGAAGAGATAGAATGAGATAAAATAAAATAAAATATTTAAAAAATAAAATATTATTATAAAATATTATTTTAATATTAATATTATTTTATAATTTAAAAAAATTATTTTAAAATTTAAAAGAAATGAAATTATTTATTTTATTTAGTATAAAAATCTAAAAAAATATAATAATGAGTTTAAAATGAGATTAGATGTTTTGTAAAAACAAACTAAGCTTCTTAGATTCCGTTTGGATTGAGAGATAAGATGAATTGTAATGAATTTAATTTATTTTTTAAAAATATTCTTGGAAAGATAAAACATTTTTGCTTGCTTGCCATTTCTTACAATCTTTTATCCAAATATTTTTATAATTTGAAAAGATATAGTCCCGCAACATATAAATAATTATCTTAGAACGTTTTTACATTACACACCAATTACATAACATAATTTGATTTAAAAAATAATCTTTTATTTAAATCTTACAAATCAAATTATATTTATTATATATATAAATTATTTGCTGCAAAAATATAGTGAGGTGCCTAATATCGATAGTCTAGTCGAACTTATGGGTTGCACAGTGTCTTCTTTGCCTATGAAATACTTGGGAATTCCCTTGGGGGTAACTTTCAAAACTAGAGCTATTTGGAATGGAGTTCTTGAGAAAGTGGAGAAAAGGCTGGCTGTATGGAAACAAATGTATCTTTCGAAAGGGGGGCAGCTTACCTTGATTAAGAGCACCTTATCTAATCTCTCAACTTATTTTTTTATCTTTATTCCCATTACTTGCAAGGGTGGCGAATAAGTTGGAGAAATTATTCCGAGGAAACTAAATTCCATCTTGTTAGGTGGAATAAAGTTTGCTCCCCTACCTCCAAAGGAGGCTTGGGAGTGCGCAATTTGAGGATCTTTAACAAAACTTTATTGGCCAAATAGCTATAGAGATTTCACATAAAGGGGAAATCTTTGTGGAAGGAAGTTGTCGTTTCAAGACATGGAGGTAATGGGGGGGTTGGTGTACTAATGTTGTGAAGGGGAGTATGGTATGGGTTTATGGAAGCATATTAGGGGAGGTTGGCAATGTTTTGAAAATAATATCTGTTTTGTAGTAGGCAATGGCACTAAAATCAAATTTTGGCAAGATGTTTGGTGTGGTTAGCGCCCCCTTGAAAGGGTCTTCCCAACTCTTTTTAGTATTTCAGCAAACGAGGTTTCAATGGCAGACATGCTTGATATCACCCATGGTTCCCCTTAGTGGAATATCCTCTTCATTAGGGATAATCACAATTGTGAATTGCCCATTGTTTCAGAATTTTCCAATTTGTTACATTCCTCAGGAAGCAGAACGACACAGGGTGACAGGATACAATGGCAGTTTATAGATAATAAGAAATTCACAGTCAAGACCTATTAAAAAATTTTGGCCCCCCAAGGTAATGTAGGTTTCCCATGAAGAGCATTTGGCGGACTTGTGTACCCCCCAAAGTGGCTTTCTTTGTGTGGACAATAGCCCTTGGGAATATTTTAACCATGGATAACCTAAGAAAGAAATGACTTATTGTGATGGATTGGTGCTATATGTGCAAAAATCACAGAGAATCAGTGGACCACCTATTATTGCACTGTGAGGTGTCAAGAGCATTGTGGAATGGGATATTTAGTAGAGTTGACATGACATGGGTGATGCCCTCTAAGGTAGTTGATTTGCTTGCGTGCTGAGAAAGTATACATGGCTGTCCATAGGTGGTCGCAACATGGAAGATGATCTCATTGTGCCTTATGTGGTGTATTTGGTTGGAAAGAAACGGGCGGTGCTTTGAAGATAAAGAACGAACAATGGTGGAACTCCAAAGTTTTTTTAGGCATACTCTAATCATTTGGTTCTCAGCAATTGTACCTAATGGAAGCAATGTACATGATTTCCTTTCCTTAACTTTGAGCACTTAGAATGTATTTAGGCATTTTCGTTTGTATACTTCCCGTGTACTTAGGTTATGCCTTTTTATATTCACATTAATAAAATTACTTCTTACTTATAAAAAAAAAAAAGTACCAAAACAATGAATTAGGTACCAAAACAGTAAACTTTTAACCCATCGAATTTTTCCTAAAAAATGCTTTTAAGTACCAAAACAATAAATAAATAAATAAATTAAGAAAAATTACCCACACCAAATGTGCAAAATAGTAGCCAACGTGACCCAATAAAATTAGATATCCTAAATATTGATGATTTGATCTGGGTTTTAATATTCTCACTATAAGCATGAAGATGGTATTATAAACTAAATAAATAAAAATTTACACAAGTTGAATCTAGTTACCCCGTGACAAATTTATAATAATTTATACAAATTTAAATTTAAGCGAACCATCTTGAACGATTTGTTAAGTAGTATCGTTTATCACTCGGTGAAACAAACAACCCCAAAATGGTTTGACAAAAACGTACCAAAAACTGGAGAAATGGAAGGATTCTCACCAAAATGGAGCTGTGCCACCGCTGCCACGTGCGCGAGGAGAAGGCGACCTCGTGAGGCGAGGCTGCGAGGGATGCAAGGCCGCGAGGAGGAGGCGAGGGGATGGAGGGCCGGAGGCGGCTGATAGGGTTCTTCAAGCTTCAAAAATCAGAAATGAGTTTATGCTAGGTTTTGATCGGCACATACAACAACAACCATATTAACATGTTAGCAACCCCAAGTGTTCAAGCGTAAATGGATGTTAATGGAGATACGTCTCAGATTTCAAAGGAACAGACCTGGGAGGCGTCGCGGCGAGGGTCGAGACAATGGGAGGCGTCGCGACAGGGGGCGAGGTGGCTAGGGTTTTCTCTCAATCAGCACTTCTAAATTTCTCTCAAAGTGATACAGAATCACTGATATCGCGCGCCGCCGGGGGGGTGGGGTTGGGATAAACGGCGTCATTTCTCAGATGTTAGTAAATTATTATATTAGCAATTTTACTAACTTAGTTATATCATTAACTTATAACATATTAACTCTTATTATATATTTTTTAAATATTTATTTTATATGAATAATTAAACTAATCCTGCAACGGGATAAACGGCGTCATTTCTCAGATGTTAGTAAATTATTATATTAACAATTGTACTAACTTAGTTATATCGTTAACTTATAACATATTCACTCTTATTATATTTTTTTAAATATTTATTTTATATTAATAATTTAACTAATTATATTAGTTTATGTTATTTAACTATTAATAGATATCTACTATATTAGAAATTATTATATTAATAATTTTACTAATTTATAAGTTTCTATTATGTATATATATTAGTAACTTATAATATATTAACACTTATTATACGTTAATAATTTAACTAATTATATTAATTTATGTCATTAACTACTAGTAGTCTAGTACATGTCGACTATATTATAAATAATTATATTAGTAACTTTACTAACTTATAATTTTATATCACTTATATATTAGTAACTTATAACATATTAACTCTTATTATATTCTTTAAAAAATACTTATTATATATTAATAATCTAACTAATTGCATTAGTTTATGTTATTTAACTATTAGTAGATGTCTACTATATTAGAAATTATTATATTAATAACCTTACTAACTTATAAGTTTATATCATGTATATACATTAGTAATTTATAATATATTAACACTCATTATACATTAATAATTTAACTAATTACATTAGTTTATGTCATTAACTATTAGTAGTCTAGTACATGTCTACTATATTATAAATTATTATATTAGTAACTTTACTAACTTATAATTTTACATCACTTATACATTAGTAACTTATAACATATTAAAATTTATTATACATTATTAATATAACTAATTAAAACTTATATTATAAGTAAATCTAGTCATCTAGATGTTTATAGCATATATTAGAATCTTAGATGCATATTATAACCTATAAGTTTAAAACATATTAAAACTTATTATAACATTAGTTTATGTCATGATATATTAGTAGATATTTATTATATTTTAAGTAGATTATTTTATAAATTAATTTAATTATATGTCTATATTTTTTTTATAAATATATGATAGATCTATATTTTTATATTTATATACAAAATATCGGAGTTGAAGTCAGAAGTTAAGTTGGAGGCAGAGTCGGAGGCAATGAGTTAAAGTCGGAGTCGATAGAAGTTCTCCCTCCACCTCCGATTCCGACTTTAAGATAGGAAAAAAACTCTGACGTCGGAGCAGAACCGTTCGAAATTGGTGTAGGAGTTGGAATTTTGAATTTCTGCTCAACTCTAACGTAATTTCAGTTTGAGTAGTGCTATTCTATTTTTCAATTTATTTATTTGATATGATTTTAGTGCATTTTGCTATTTTATATTTTTTTAGTTTTAGTTTTAAATATTTTAAATATGTTTAAATATTTTTTAAAAAATATATTAATATACTAATAATATTTTTTTAATCATTAAATAAAAAAGATAAATACATAAGTGCTTAAATTGAGAAGACAAAGTGAAACGACATAGTAATATTTTCATTTCATTTTATTTCTCATCTCTCTCTCTCTCTCTTTCCTTTCCTCTTTCCACCCCCAACGCTTGCAATCCTGGTTCAAACCCCTAGTTTTAAATCTAGACTAGATTTCGGCCTGTGCATACATGGATTATGACCCAGGGTAGACCTAAATGAATTCGGATTTTAAAAATTCAAAAATCTGAGTTCTGAGTTTTAGTAGGTTTTTTATTTTTAAGTTTCTCTATTATTAATCTTTTGCAAGAAAAAATGTTGAAAAAATGTTTATAAAAAAAAATCCTATATTTATTATAATTTTTTCAAAGAATAATGTTGAAAAGTAAAACTTTTTATATAAAAACCTTTATTTTATCATTGTCCATGATAATAAATATATCAAAATGAAAATTTTAATTTATGTTAAGAATGGCGAAGACTATAAACAACTAATTAACTGTTTAACTAAATGCATCTAAAAAACAAATACCACTAGATATTATATTGTTGGAACTAATTTACTTAGAACGGTACAAAACAACAACAAACATGAACTAATATACTAAAATCATTCATTATACCTCTACCCCCAAAGCCAAAATTTAGGAGAAAGTCCATGCATAGATGAAACAAAAACGAGCAATAGACCTTTGAGCCTTTTGTTCCAAAAAGATCTTGTGTAGAGGCTTGAGTTTTTTAGAAAAGAATATGAATCCAAAAGCTCGAGAATTCAAAATCTTGAAGAAGAGCTCACGTCCTTGAAGAGAAGCCTTCAATGGCTAAACATTTCAAAGACAATAGAACCAATTTCTTCCAAAATGCAGTGTATGAAATCATATGATATAAAGATTAGATCTATAAGAAACACTCTATTCTGGGTCATTTTCCTTTCATTTTCTACACATGTTCCAAAGAAACATTTCTTTGATTCTTTTTCTACAAAAATGTTACCCAAATCACAGAGAACAAACTTGAGGTCACGAGGATGATAACAAGTTGGTGATGATGATGATGGGATCACGAGGATGACGGGATTTTTTTGATCGGCACTAAGAGAGGGAAGCTAGGGTTTCTTTAATTGGCATTGAATGATGTAGGCTAGTTTTTCTTCGATCATCACTGAGAGAAGACTTTTGAGTCCCAAAAGAAATAGGAAGAAGAAGAAAACCACCACAGAAGATAGAGCCTTTGCTAGTCAATTTCTAAATGAGCAACGAAGCTTTAATCGATAGAAAGGCTATAGTTTTAGCATGAGAGAGAGAGAGAGAGAGTCACATAGTCAACTTTAATCGATAGAAAGACTATAGTTTTAGCATGTGAGAGAGAGAGAGTCACATAGTCTCATATAATCGACAAAGAGGCTATAGTTCAAGGTCGAAAGTTGTAATTAAAATCCGATTATTCGGATTCTGGATCGGACCGAGTAAAAATCTGACTTGGAGGAACAGTGCTATTGTACATTAGATTATGAAGTAATTTTATATAGTAAAATAGATTGGCTAGTTCTAGAAACACAACGACTGGGATCCCACCCAGTGTATTTGTCTCATTTTTTTTTCTTTTCTTTTATGTACTTTTTTTTAATCATTTTTAATATCTTTTTTTAAAAAAATTACAATATCATTAAAAATACTTATTTAATAATTACGTTAAAAAAACTAGTTGGGAATATTAGGGTATGAGTTTAGCATATAATATAAGCTTATGAGATTACCTATATAAAAATTTTCTTGATGTTGCAGCTCTCAATACAAAAACCCATTCTTTGATGCATCAGTAGAAATTTAAAGGTCTTCATGATAAAATTAATAACAATAATAATATTAATAAAAAAATTAATAAAAAAATAGTAGTAAAATTTACTTTATTATCAAAATTTCAAATTGCTTGTTATAGGAAGGCTCTGCCACCTCAACTTCTTGATGTTGCATTCAATGTAGATTCAAATACGAAGAATCATTTCCTCTAAAAAAATAGAACAATTATTCTCTACAACTGGTTTTTTAATCTCGAAACCACACCTCTTATATGGCAAACTCAATCTAGACTGATAAGGGAGCCACGTCGATCAGTCCATCAGACCAAAAAACCTCATTCTTCTTCTTTGAACCCTTCCTATCCGATGAGTTCCCTTTTGAATTTCCAATTTCAGCCTCCTCCGCAACCTTTATCTCCATAACAATGAGCTATCTGGCGAGTTTTCATTCACCTTCTACTAGTATTTGTGTTTGTAATTAAAAGTATTCCTCGATAGTATCCACGGTAGGCTTTGTTCTACTAATTTTTCTCTTGCTTTGTCTCAAGAAACGAAGCTTCAGCGGACAATAAAAACTCCAAGCCCAAACAAATATTTTTCTACTTTTGTTAGTTATGTGTTTTTCGATAGAGGGAGAGGGTGGGGAGGGTTTCTCAGAACTTTTATATGAGGGGGGGTGATAGTAATGGGTTAGACCGGATCGAAAGGATAGGTGACACAGGTGATGAAGATTGCATTAATTAAGTTAGATTTTAAGAAAAAAATGGGAGCTTTCTTCTAATTTGTAGAAATTCAAGTGGTTGGGGAAATCAGGCATGGTGTTGAAGAAGCGGTGCCACTACAAGGTTCTTGGTTTGAGTCACGACTACACTGCTAAAGAAATTTGCTCCACATAGGACAAGCTTGTCCAGTCAAACTTCTCCCAAGCTGAAGCCATTGGGTCAAGAGCTGGCCCACACCTACGAGGTCCTCTCCAACCCCTCAAACTGATTTGGGGATGCCTCTAAGAGTAAAACATTGTTCTTTAATGTAGATTAACCAAAAAAATCCACATAAGTAAGGGTGTGATGTTGGCGAAATAAATGCATACATATAGAACTACAAAAAAATATTGGAGAATTAAAGAGGACTTCTGATGACATTTTATTCCATCCACCAAGTGAAACGAAAAGCTTGCTTGTAATCTCTTTCTGTTTCATTGCCTGGGCAACTCCACGTAGTTGGGCTTGGTCGAGAACATGTGTTGAGACAAAGAACAGAGGGCTCGAGATAACCTGGATACCTCCAATGCTTAAGTTAGACGTGAAGAGAGTTTATAGCAAATCAAATTGAGAAAAAATAGTGAATGCACTCAAATAGAGACCTCTAGGGAGTTAGATGGAGGTATTTATATATCTGGTCAAAGAGATATTTAGATGAAGAGATTTGGAGGAGGTGTCATCCATACCTATTGATTGGATCATGGGGTTGTCACTCGTATCCCGACTGCGTCCAACGCCATCCTTCTGTTAGGTGGTAAGGCACCCACATCTAATCATGGTGACCATTGACACCTCAGTCCCTGTCGTGCTATGCTTGACATTGTTTTCTATTTAATGCAGTTTGAACATGATTGTGACGTCCCAAAAATCCCTTTAAAAAGAACACGAGAATCGAGACGTCGGGATGCTGACACCACGGGTCACGCACCCCCAATGTTAAGTGTTAAGTGTGTGAACACATGACATGTATAAAATAAAATTCGCAGTGGATAATAAAGTCATTAACTAAGTACCAGAATTTTTAGAAATATTTTACAAACTAATTTAACATAAATTCTCCCACAGGAGATTTAATAAAATCATCCAAAAAATAAATCATAAAAATACATATTTATAAAAAGAGAAAAATAATTTCCCAAGATAACGATTTATAACAACAGTATATCAACGGCAGAGCCGTCTCCTCAGGCTTAACCTCTTCAAAATCTGCATCCAAAAATTACGACGCCAAAAATGGCATCGCAGGTAAGTACAACCCAAACAAATCCAAAATAATAAATACATTGATACCACAACAACAACCATGAACAAATTACCATATGCATGAGACTTAAAATCATCTTCCTCAAAATCAATAAAATAACCACACACGTCAAACTCTCATTTTGGCCTAAATTAAAACTTCAATAAAATCATCCATCATTTTTCCAGAAATGATGACCATCAATCTATTAAAACCATAACCATTTTCTAAAAAATGGTTCACGTAAAACCAATAATTAAAACTCACCACTTTTCCAGAAAATGAACTAAACATCCATTTTATTAACCGTATGCACCATGATCTCCCATTGAGACCATTCGCACACCTTGATTTTCATCATCACACTGAAGGTAACGACCACGTATGTGACTTCGGAATGGGCGATACTCAGCTAACTGCGTTCAGCACGTACCATGACCAGGCATCCCCTAGCTCCCGCCAGCAGAGGAGCCACAGACTCAACACGAGAGCGTTACCATCTCATCCGATTCCGTCATCGTCTGGCGATGACCCAGGGGATATCACTCGGTATATTTCACTCCCGAGTGACCAGAGGAGTTCCACTGGGATAATGCCCTATTCCAACTTGGGGTCGTGACACACACACACCTGAAACCATAAACACATGAAAACCTAATTTTCATTTCCAACACATGAATATGCGCGTAAATACACAGTACAGACAACCATGCACCAAATAACCAATAATTAATAAATTCTAACAATAACCAAATAAAATACTTGTTGATTCCAAAAATATATTTAAATCTTAAAATTTATTTGGAAAATACTTACATCGGTTAAAAACGCAAATCCTTGAGCAAACGTCACTCCGCAGTGCTCGTAGCGGTCACTTGTACGTTAGGCTAAAGTACTCGGTTGACACCAAAATTTAGAAAGATACTCATTGGAAGGTGTGGAATCTCATGGAGGTGGTGGTGTGGCGGCACAACCATCGGAAGGTGGCGGATCGGGCTTCAAAATGGTGGAAATTCATTTTCGGATTTGGGGTTGTACCGGGAAGGTGAGGCCACGGTTTGAGGAGCTGAGCTAGGGGGTGGTCGACTGAGGTGGGGGAACATTTTGGTGGTGGAGGTGAGGCTCATGGTGGCGGCAGGCGTCAGCTGGGGTGCTCAACCCGTGGGTTTTAAAACTCATTTCGTGGCTTGATCATGTGAGAGGAGTGAGGGGCTACCGGTGGTGGGTTAGATAGCTAGGAGGCCGGTGATGAAGTGGTGAAAAAATGGTAGCCGGTGGTGACCAAAAAACACATGAATGGGTATTATGATACCCATTTGGGTTTCAGCCCATGGAGGGGAGGTGGGAGAAGGCCTGAGGCTGAGATCACTGGGGTAGGCCGGCTAGCAGGTGGCAGTCCTAGAGGTGGGGGCGGTGAGAGAGGCTGACCGGCGCAGATGGTGGTGGCTAGGCTTGACAGCCGAACCGAAACCAGGGGGGCGTTGGTCGCACGGGTAAGGGGGGAACGCAGGGGAAGAAAGGAGAAAAAGAAAAAAAAAGAAAAAAAGAAAAAAGAAAGAAAAAAGGAGTCCAATCAGAAAAACACATTAAATTAAATAAAAGCTAACTGAAAATACTACATTTAATATCAATAAAATAAAATATTTAAAACCCAACAATAAACTAATTTAATTTAAAGAATAATTTAATTATAGAACACTAATTATTATTAAGAAAGCACATCAAATAAAATCACATAATAAAATAAAAGAATTTAATTTCAATTATTAAAATAATTATCTCATATTAAAATTAATAAAAAAATCAATGTAACTCAATATTAACTAATCAATAGCTCAAATAAATAACTTAAATAAATAAAACATGACTAATAATATTATTAAAATAAATTAAAATAATTAACACCGAAAATAAAATTACGTGTAAAAATATACGTAAATCTAAAATCTCACAATGATCAGGTGAGACCACACTATTCAAGCATGTCCATTTATCGATACTCAAGTGCAAGAGTTGTCCTTGACACCCTGCACTTGAGATGTCTATCATTTGTTCAGTGCCCTAGCCTTTGGCCAGTGCCATCGATACTTGGATGTCAAAGTTGTCCTTAACACCTTAATCATAGATTGTTAGCCGCTTGTACTCCTAGCTGGGCCTCTTGCTTGGCACATCTCCTTCCTTTTACCATTGTAAGCTTCTTGGACCAATATGGTCCTCTTCAACCTAACTTTAGTTCACATTACTAAGTTTTGTGGGATAGGCTCGCTTTATCTAGCCCATGCCTCTGGATTTACTTCCCTCACAACCTCTATTAAAAAGGATCTTAGAATGCTATTGGTGAGTCATATAATTTCAAAAAGACTAATTACATAAAAATAAATATATAAAATATCGTTACTTAATATGATTCATTAAATTATAAAACTATTTTTGTAGTCATGATTATCAAGTCGATGTTATAATTTGGAGCAAATTAGTGGATTCTTGAAAATTTCTAGATTAATGGAAAATATAGTATGCGTTTGTCACTATATTTTTGCAGCAAATAATTTATATATATAATAAATATAATTTGATTTGTAAAATTATTTTATTTAAATTTTACAAATCAAATTATGTTATGTAATTGGTGTGTAATGTAAAAAGGTTCTAAGATAATGATTCATATGCTGCGGGACTATATCTTTTCAAATTATAAAAATATTTGGATAAAAAATTGTAAGAAATGGCAAGCAAGCAAAAATGTTTTATCTTTCCAAGAATATTTTAAAAAATAAAATAAATTCATTTCAACTCATCTCATGTTACAATTCAAACGGAACCTAAGAAACTTAGTTTGTTTTCACAAATCATCTAATCTCATTTTAAACTCATTATTATATATTTATTTTTAGATTTTTATACAAAATAAAATAAATAATTTCATTTCTTTTAAATTTAAAAATAATTTTCCAAATTATAAAATAAAATTAATATTAAAACAATATTTTATTTTTTAAATTTTATTTTATTTTATCTCATTCCATCTCTTCTATAAAAACAATCTAGGTTAAGAACCTGTTGACACAAATTTAACGAAAGTTTTGAAACAGATGGAAGTGCGGCTTGATGATAAATTCTTTCATAGAGAGAAGAAATAGAGAGGGAAGGGGGAAGAAGAGGGTAGTTCTCTCTGAAACGGTGAGAGGAGAGCGGGGCAAATGTAAAATGGCACCATTGAAATATTTGGAACAAAAGTATCATTATAGACTCAAACTTCCAGAACTTCTGTGCTACTCACGACATTTTCTCAGGTCCATTTTTCCCCTCTAACTTTTTCCACATTCACTCTCCCATCCTCACGCCATTATTTACTTTTCTCGAAATTCACTTTGCTCTAGTTTTACTTCTCTTTTGGCGCTACTCCTTGTTTGATTGCTCCAAATTGAAGGAGACGAGAAGAAAGGATGTGAAATTTAGAACTCTAGCCTCTATTTAAGAAAACAAAAGACGTTATTTTCTCTTCTATTGTACTTTATAAAGCATTTTGATATTGTAAAAATTATGTATTTTAGTCCCTTAATCAATTCTAGTCTTAGGAAAAAGTAATGATAAACGCAAATGTCATTGATCTAATTGGCAACTCACCATCACTCCATCCATTTTGCTTCCAACCTTTTCCTTTTCCTTCAACTATTATATTTTTTCCATGTTTGTTTTTTTGCAGAAGAGGATTTACTCTTGCATGACCTCCATGTATTGGTTGCTTTTGCAGAGTAATAATCGACTTCTGCGAGATTAAAGGTGGTTAACCTTCTGAGGAACTTTTCTTGAGGGCTACACTCCTTATCATTTTAAAAAAAATTATTTATTTCAGTAAAATGGTGTAATTTCACCTGGTAGATCCTTGGAATTTAGGGCATTACCCAAGTCCTCTCTATCATTGATGGTCAACATCAACTGTGGTTGAATGGTATGGAGCTGTTGGAAGATGCTCAATTGAATAAACATGCATTATCCACTAGTTGTGAGGGGTAATTTGATCAGAGACATTGTCCTATTTCTTGCTATTTCTTGCTACAGGAGAGTGATGATTCTATCATGTTAACTGATTGAATGCTTTGGGTTACATGACATAGGATTAACCTTTTACTTCAAGGTGGATTGCACATGGGATAATTAATTGAACTTGTTGGGGCTTCATTGTCTGGTAAAACACAGGTACGAAGCCCTTTCATTTGTGATAACCCTTATATTTACTTGTGGTAAAACTCTTTTAAAAGGTTTGAAAAATGCCTTAATGTAACATTCATTACTCTTATCCCTAAGAAACATGGATATGACTGTCGAGGAGTTCAATCATATAAGCCTGGTTGGTGGTGTTTGCAAGATCATTTCGAAGGTTCTTGTTAATAGATTAAGCCCATTATTAGAAAGAATTATCTCCAAGCCTCAGAATGTCTTTGTGCATGGGAGACAAATTCTTGACTTGGTTCTTATTGATAATAAGTGTTTGGATCATAGAATGCGGGACGGTTCTCTTGGTATCCTTTGCAAGCTTGATATGGAGAAGACTTATGATCATGTGAGCTAAGATTTTCTTTTATATTTACTTGGGATGTGTGTTTTGGGGATAGATGGATATCTTGGATTCGACCTGTATTTCCACCACTAGATTTTTGGTCCTTATTAATGGCACTCTTTCCATTTTTTTAACAATTCTTGGGATCTAAGACAAGGGGATCATTTATCTCCTCTTTTGTTTGTTATAGTTATGGACGCGCTTAGTCCGATGGTGAAGGTCGCTGTAGATGGATGATTCTTATCTGGATTCTAGGTGGGCTATGGCTCTAATGACCCTATTAGCATATCACATCTTTTATTTACAGATGATACTTTAATTTTCTGTGAAGCAAATCATAATCAAATACAAGCTCTATGGGCACTTGTATATGCTCTGAAGTAGTGTCAGGCCTCAAGGTGAACCTTGACAAATAAAAAAATGGTTGCGGTGGGGCGATGCCCAATATTTATAGCTTAGCGAGTCTCTTGGATTGTAAAGTGTCTTTGTTGCCAATAAAATATTTGGGTCTTCCATTGGTGGCAATGTTTAAGGCTAGAACCTTTTGGGATGGAGTCTCGGATAAGATAGAAAAATAGTTGGCGAGTTGGAAAAAGATGTATTTATCAAAATGTGGTCGACTCACATTAATTAAGAGTACCTTAACTAATCTTCCTACCTATTTTCTATTATTGTTTCCTATGCTTGTAGGGGTAGCGAATGGGGTTGAGAAGCTTTTCTAGGCATTTCTATTAGGGAGGCTTGGGGGAAGAAAAGAAATTATATCTTGTGAAATGAAAATGAGTTTGTTCCCCAATTTCAAATGGGGGCTTGGGAGTGTGGGATTTGAAATCATTCAATAAAGCTTTACTAGGGAAATGGTTATACCATTAACACTTGGAGGGAGAGTCCTTGTGGAAGCAAATTATTGACGCTAAACATCATAGTGTTTGGGAGTTTGGTGTTCTAATGAAGTGAGAGGGGGTATGACGTGTGATTATGGAAATTTATAAGGAGGGGATGGCGCCTTGTTTTGAAAAACATATTCGGTTCATGGTTGGAGAGGGTAATAGAATCAAGTTTTGGTGGGATGCGTAGTGTGGAGATGTTGCTCTGGATAAGGCCTTTCTAGCGCTTTATCGTATTGCAGCTAAATAGGAAGCTTTAGTGATAGATTTGTAGGTATTCTCTCATGGCTCTCACTAGTGGCATGTCTTATTTGTTAGGAACATTCATGATTGGGAATTCCCCATGGCTTCAGATATTTTCAGATTGAGCATTTGGCAGACGAAAGTGCCATTAAGAGCAATTTTTTTTCGTGTGGACAGCTACCCTGGACAACATGAGGAAAAGCCGTATAATTGTGATAGATTGGTGTTGTATGTGCAAAACATATGGGGAATTAGTAGATTATTTACTCCTCTACTGCGAGGTGACCAAGAAATTGTGAGATGAAATTTTCACAAGACTTGGCTTATCATGGGTCATGCCTTTTCACTTGGTAAATTTTTTAGCTAGTTGGAGAGGTCTTCAAGGTATCCCACAAGTGGCGGCTATATGGCGTATGGTTCCTATTTATATGTGTTGGTACTTATGAAGAGAGAGAAATGCTAGGAACTTTGAAGATTGTGAGAAATCTATGGAGGAACTCATTATTTGTTTTTATAAGCCTTTGCTTTCTTGGGCGGGATTCATTGATTGTAACGGACTTAGTATCCATGATCTTCTTTTTTCTTTGTAACACTTGCTAAGTTTTCTTAAGTATACCTTTGGTATACCTAGGCTTAGCCTTTTTATTAATGAATTCCTTTTGATTACCTATAAAAAAAAAAGATATTTCAGATTGATTTACTGTACGGGACACATAACCGCACAGGGGGATAGAATGCAGTGGAGATCCAACGACAACAAGAAATGTTCAATCCAGGTTTACTATAAGTTATTGACATCACGTTCCAACGTTTCACTCCCTTGGAAGAATATTTGGAGGTTGCACGTGCCTTCAAAAGTGGCAAACGCATAATGGGGGAGCTCAAGAATTTGTTCATACTCTAATGCTTTGGTTTTCAACTATTATATTAAACGGGAACAACGCTCATGAGTTCTTGTTTTTAATTTACAATCACTAGAATGTATTTAAGTGCTTTTTTGTATTTTATAAAAAAAGAAAGCTTTGTTTTGCATACTCCCTATATATACAGGCTATGTCTATTTCATTACATCAATAAAATTTATCTCTTACTTATAAAATAAAGAAAAAAAATTCTCTTGATGAATACTTTAACTGTTTCAGTCATGTCTCTACAAATTTATCTAGATGTTGTGGTCATTGTTATGTGTTGGTATGCTTAAAATTACTATATGGTCATAATACAATAGATATTTCTAGGTATTATAAGTATCAATACTTTGAGTTAATTTTCTAAGATGCATGTGTATGTTGTTTACAGCTTACTCAAGCTCTTCTTAATGATTAAACTCTTCTTATTGTCTAGGTTTGCCTTCTAGCCATCTCAAATGTTGCAAAAAAGCATATGGGCCGTGTTGTATACTTGGATACAGGTAACTCCTTTTCGCCACAACGTGTTGTAGACTTTATTCGTCAAAATTCTGACCCTGCCATTGATTAGGTTAAGCGTATCATCACTTTTATTGGTACATTGTTTTTCTTTCTTCTTTTTTCTTAATCTTTAATGTGAATCTCTTCTCTGTATAATTTTATCCCAATTGAAATCTTGTTTTAGGCAAAACACAGAATCTGCACAAGGTAATGAATAGAATATTATGCCATTCAGTATCTGGCATCATTACAATGTTTGATGTGCTACATCAACTAGAAGTCAATCTGAGATCTTAGGTTTGCATTGGATGTGAAGCCTTTGGCTAGTAAATTTTGGTTGAATTTCATTTACAGTCTATTGAACATATGACAACTAGTTCGCATGCAGAAAGAAGATTGTTAGGTGCGGCTGCTTATAGTTGATTCAATATCATCACTGGTTGCACCAATCCTTGGAGGAGGTGGTTCTCAAGGTATACACTCTTGTGCATAAATCAGACAGTCTATGCTATATTAATATATTTTTTTATGATCTCTCAGAAAGGTTGCATAATCTCTTTCTCTCTCTCATGATTCTACAAACCTTCGTCAGCTTGAAATAGTAATTCATGCTAACGAAGGTTTGTAGAATTCCTATAGTTCTTAAAGGAAGGTCGATTTTTATTTTTTGTTTCCGTCCCATGCCTAGGAAAGGGGGTTGGAACTTTTTTGGGGCTCACAGAAACCAAATTCTCGTTGTTATTCTTTTAATGTTAGTATGACATTTCTGGGTTTAGACAGGAACATTTGAATCTCTCTCTCTCTCTCTCTCTCTCCTTCTCTCTCTCTCCTTTGGTTATTGTCTATTTTATGATTTCTCATCTATACTTTGAGATACAAACATTCTTGGCAAGTTTTTCATCTCTGTGTCTCTGTCTCTCATGATTCCACAAACCTTTATCAGCTTGAATTAGGGGTGAAGCTTGGAAAACTAGATAATGAAGGTAGGATTCTTTTTTTTTTGTTGGGGGTGGGGGAGCCGGGGGCTAGGTTGGAACTTTTGGGAACTCACAATTAGGAAAACCAAAATTCCTGCAGTTCTTTTTTAATGGTAGTACAATGTTTCTGGGTTCAGACAGTAGCATTTGACTCTCTCTCTCTCTCTCTCCCCAGGGTTATTGTTTGTTTTATGATTTTTATCTATACTTTGATATACAAACATTCTGGGAAACTTTTTATATACTTTATATACTTTAAGAAGTTAGTTGCAAGAGTTTAAACATTGATGTTATTATCTTCTTCTTGTTACTTGTATAATTATCCAGGAAGTTGTCAACATTCTTGTTTATTTAAATGAGAATAAATGAAACTTCATGAAGCATCCCAAAAATTCTCGACTCTGTGCCATTGGGGAGAGATATGAACTTCCAGTTTTGTGTTGCAGCAGGACAATTTTGAGAGTGCTAGCCTTTTGTTAAACCGAGTCTCAACATATCAAATGTTTCTGCTGCTAATATAAACCTTTGAATCATACTCACCGTACGAATAAAGACACTTTCTAGCATAAAAATCTATGGTTTCTGTAATTGACCACTAATTTCTATGACTGTTCACTTAATGATCATGCGTAAAACCGAATATTTGTTGAATCAAATCTGTGCTAGCAACACCAGAGAAAATAGACTGCAACAAAGATTGTATTCAATGGATGTTTTTGGCTGCTCAGGGCTTGATTAGGAATTCTCTTTTTGCTTTAGTTTAAAATTTTTTGTAATATGTTCATTTACTTCTCAAAGGAGGAATTCTATTTTTTGTTTTCTATTGTTTCTATTTATAGGTGCTAAATTTCATTTTCCATGGATAGGTGGTTTCTTACACATGTATAGTAAATGGTTCTCTCCACTCTAGGATATTGGATTATCTAGTTCTGAAACCTTTCAAATTCAAATAGCAACAGTACAAATTGAAGGTACTTTGATTGGTTGATAAATACAGGACATGCATTAATGACTTCTGCTAGATTTCTGCTGAAGAAATTAGCACATGAGCATAATCTTGTCGTATTGGTAAGTTTTATGATTGAATTTCTTATTTGGTTTCCTTCATTACTAAGATCCTACCTTCCTGAGTTGTTTTGTTGATGCAAATCCAATTTCCCCATGGCTAAATCATTGATTTATAATAGGATCCCTCTTTGTGGCTAAAGATAAAGCCAGGGTTTTTAATAGACGGCCTTGGAGAAAACAAAGGAAAGAAATAGAAAAATATAGAAGTTTATGAATAATCTTTGTTTGCATGTCTAAGTGTTTTCTCACTTTCCATTTTTTTAAGCAGTTACAACCCTCTCTATTTTCTTTTAATAAATTAGCATCTTCCAAAGTAAATTTGATCAGTGTAAATTATACTGTTAAAACTATTACCTGGTTTTGCATCACTTGACGTTCCATCGGTAGATAAGCCCAATTGTCATGGTATCGAGTAGGTGCAAAGCAAATGTAGAGTTAAGTTTAACATGCTTATGGGAATGACAGTAAAATTTGATTTCCCATGCTTTCAATTTCTGATTATTTAGCTCGGTAGCAATGCTTGCACCTTGAAATAAATTCCGTGGAACAAATTTTTGAAGGTGACGAATCACACTGTTGGTGGAGAGGGAGGTATGTCTAAACCAGCTCTTGGAGAGAGTTGGAAAAGCATCTCACATGTTAGGCTTCGGCTTTCCCATGAACAAGGAAGCACCATCTACAATGTTTCTGTTCTTAAACACATATCTGTGGTATGATCCGCGGCTGCATCTTGATTTATGCATAGACTTATCAATCTCTCTCTTTGTTTGGCGTTCTATGAATCCACCTAAACTCCAACTTTTAGATAGCCGAAACATGTTCCAGTCAATAAGGACTAAAGTGCTCTCACCATCAAATCTTACTTTTCCATTACTGGCCAACATATCTCCTAAAGCCTTCTTTTGGGATTATTTTAAGTTTAATGCTCTAGTATCTTCTTAGGCTTCTGGTAAGGCTGCAAGGTTTATGATACATGACTAATGACATGGATTATACTTGAACCTGACCAATTCTCCGGTGAAATATCCGAAATGACAGAGAGTCATACAAGGAAGATACTCTTGATCGGCTTAAATTGCAGAAATGCAGCTGTTTCGTAATATCATCAAGACTATTAATTTTGTGTAAGGTTTTTTTCCCCCCATTATTGCCTTTATTTATAGAGTGCGGAAGCTGTTTAGTTGGAAGCACATTCTTTGGATTAAATCTATTAAAACTCATATAAATAATTTGTATTTGTTCTTTTTAGTTTGATTTTCATGATGTTCTTAAGTTTTTCAAATTATATGCACGGTCGGTCATTTTAACTTGCACTTTCTGGATATGATATTCATTGTGGCCCAAATTTGATTGCCAGTGAGACTGTGAATGGTCACAAAATGTGAGTGTTAGCTTTTGGATAATGAGAAATGTTGAAAATAGTTGTGAATAATAATGACAAAGTAATAAAAAAGTAATAATAGACTATTGAATAATAGTGAAAAGTAATGAATAGTAATACAAAGTAGGTATAAAATAATAATAAAGTAATAAATAATTGTAAAATATTTTTAAGAATACTTGAGAAGAGTTGTTTAGCCAAACCGAGCATTAGACAATTGAGTATCATTGTGCTTCAGAGATTTGAGCATTACATCGTAACACTAGACATTTTCAGAATGAGTTATAGAACCTGAAATAATTTTGGGCTATGGAGGGCAGACTTAGCCTAAGTTGAAACTAATAAAAAAAGTTCGAGCGTCATCCGTAATTATTATCATCCCTTGTAATAAAAAGAGTTTTACATTCGTGGTGGTGCCAAGATTTTAGGTTTGAGGTAAAAGACTCCAAGCTGAAATTATGATATTTTCATTAGTAGATACATGCTAACATTGACATGTCAACCACTTATAGTACTTGTTCTTTTCTGGTACTTAAAGTGAGAGTTGGTAGTTTTAGACCTTTCCAAATAGATTTTATATGTGTGAAAAACTTAATATTAGATCGAAGCCACAACTTCTAAATGTTTGAATCTATTTTTCTAAATGGTAGCAATGAAAATTAAGAAAATTATTCAGACTTTATAGTGAAGGGGGGCAAGGCTTCCTCAGACGGAAAAACACAATTTTCCTATATGAAAAATATTATTTTTGAGTTTTTTAGTAGGTGTTTGGCTGGAGACTATTGGATGATGAAGGTGGTCTTAAACTATAATCCTTGTGGAAATTGAGAGATTTTAAATATAGGGTTGAACTCATTGTAGGATTTATGATGTTGTAGAAGCGAACAACGAAATCAAGTTAGGGCTGAACTATGGACAACTTTCATAGGTAAACCTCTAAATTTCAAAATCTTCCTCCAGCAATTGGAAAAGATTCTTCTTTAATGTCTCATATACATTTTCTTGTTTTATAACCATATTGGGAATGGTTAAGTTCCAATTCTTATACATGGCCCTTGAAAAGTGTAACATACCTCAAATTAATCAAAATAAAACACACTGAAATTGCTCACTTTAAGGGGAGCACTTACAGAAAAAATAGGAAGAAGATGATAAGAGAAAAAAAAAGACTTTAATATAAGTTTCTTGATCATGAAAACTAGAGCCCTTGGCTCGTATATTAACTAGATGCCCCCTACATGGGCTTAGGCTAACAAAACTAAAAGTATACCAAGAAAATAACTGAGGGCCCAAAACCAATCTATCTTATGATCCAAATAACATACTGAATCAAAATAAAGGAAGTTGTTAATGAAAACATCAGATATTGTCCCAAGATACTGAATCTATCTTATTTGTGGCAGTAACAAAAAGTTTCTTTTTAATTGCATGTGGATTGATTATATATAATTTCATTGTAGTGGCCAAGATGAGATGAAAACATCAGATATTGTCCCAAGAAATAAGAATTTCGGCTAGTTGGAGCATTATGTTGCTTTCTTGAAGAGGCCCCAAAAACTATTTGTCATATGGGTTGCCCATGATTAGTAGGTTCGCATTATTATTGGAAGAATATGAATCATTTTGATTGCCTTGTGTCGAACTTATGTAGTTCAGAATTTAGATGACACAAAGTATATAGTTTGGCCTTGCATCCTTAGCCTGATTGTTTGGATGAGTTTACAATTTGAGGTACATTTGGCCTTTTGGGTACACATTAGATTACAAGAGCAAAGAAGTTAAACTATATGCAAAACTTCAACTTCTTTTATCTTTTAAAAAACGTCTTGCAAAACTTTAACAGTGTAAGGTTAGAATATTACTTGCTATAGAGGTTGTACAGTTGGGGGGCATTGCCTTATCTTTAACAATAGTTGCGATTTTTTTGAGCTCATCATCAACATTAACTTTGAGTTCTAACCACACATTCTAAATTCATCAATTCTAGTTGTTCAAACTTTGAACAGTTCAAGCATTTCACTCTTGCAAGGGATATTTAATTAGGGCATGAAGATCTAGGCTTAAGTTGGAGAGGAGAGTTTGCTCAAGAACTTAAGATTGGGATACTTATGGCTCTGGAGCCTATGGCACATGTTGAATAATATGATAAGCACTGGAGCTGGTAGTTATCAATATCTAGAAAGTTATCATGTCCACTTATGTAGGAATTATCCAAGATAAGCACTGGAGCCAATAGTTATCAATATCTTTATTCTTTTCTAAGAATATAACACCTGAAGGTAACATATATGCATTCATTTACATACATATATTGAGACTACTCTTTAGTTTAGGTATTAGAGTTGGGCATCTCGTGCTGCCCTTTCACTTGTCGCAGGTCATCCTTATAGTTGGTGGTGTGAAACACGTCCTTTACATCTCCCTTCCTCAATATTTTCTTTATTTGATATTACAATTTGTTTGTTATATCAACAAACCATCTTTTTCTTTAAATTCTTCACATCTGATGCAACTTCAAACAAACATATATAACCTTCTCTGTAACATTTTTTTTTGGGAAGGGGGGTAAATGAATAGAAAAAGAATTAAAAAAAAATAGCTATTGCATAAGGTAGACATTAAATTGAAGAATTGTGTCCATCCCATCAGGGATGTGCTAATCAGATAGATGAAGAGTCTGGATGGTTACATATCCTTTAGCATTCGTATATTACCCAGTTCCTCCAACAATAGTTAGCTGAGAGTCAAGTGCATCAGTTGTGCGTTGCACCATAGAAACTAATTGTATTGTAATAGTGATGATCTTCGTTGTGAAACACTGCTGCAAATGTCATGGTGTGGCTGCTTCCAACAAGTGAGGTAGCCAAGTGAAATCCCTGTGCCTTCCCAATTATAAAGTATCCCAATTCATGTCCTTTAGTAAGCTCATCATCAAGAATGGTGAATGTCCCAAATAAATGCTTTTGCATTGGACTCCTGGCAGAAATTGGCCTGCATTGACAAATGGAAGTTAAGCCTCCATTGATAAATAAAATGTATGCATCGTTTAGGCTAGCCATAAATGGCAAAAAATAGGTTTTTTTTTCTTTTTTCCTTTTTTTAGAGAGGAGGATGGTATCCCAATTTATTAAAAATCCTCATTTGTGACGGAAGAAATGGTAGAAAAAGAAATATACCACTATTCATGGAAAAAATCCCGCTATAATTATTGGTTTTTGAGAAATGGGGATTGTTGATTTGAGTAGCAGCAGCAACCTTCCCTGCCACAACTCTACTTGTGGGAGCTGATCCACCAAAGATGTCTTGCATGAAAAATGAGAATGCAAGTTGTTCTACCCTGGCACTTGAAATGGTGCTGGTCGGTGTTGTGGTAGTGGGACCGACTGCCACCGATGACTGGACATAATTTGACTCTTCAATTGTGGGGATTGGTGCAAGAGTGTCCACCTCAGCAAGGATTGTAGCTGTATTGGCATGAAGTGTGGTAATGGCTACAAGTAAGAGGTGGAATGTGGCCTTGAGAGCAAGAGAGGTGAGTGATAGCGGCTTCTTGGTCATTTTAGTTTTGCCAATTGAAGAAGTTGTTGATTTTACAAATAGAATCAAGATTCTTGTAATATTGGAATTGGAAGGGGAATGGTTTATCAGCTTTTATTTTTATGTTTTTAGAAGGGTTAGTTGAAGAAAAGTGGAGCAAATGAGAGTGAACTTTCTATTTATGCTGAAAATATATATATATATATATATATTGTATTTTTAACAGCATTTCAAGGAATTCATACCTCATAAAAACGATTTAAGGGTATTGAGGCTTGTAACTTCATCTCACCATAAACAACAAGTGAAGAATCATCAAAGAATATTCAGGATGATTCTGCATTCGATGATTCACTTGTCACTAAGATCATAAAGTACTTATAAGTGTTTAAACTATACTTGTGAAATTTAAGATAATAAGAATGAGAGACCTCCATTAATAATGTTAATGTGGGTATAATACAGTTTAGCTTAGAGGAAAAACTTCCAAAATGGGGCCACAAAAGTCATCACATAGTACTGAGCTCCCATTGAATGTTCAAAGGCGATATCCAAAACATATAATACATTTACAAATATAAATCTAAAATTCCAACTCCACGAGACATATTATAACTTATTGTCTCAAAAAGAAGATAAAAGGTGACAAAGACGTTGTTTCAGATAATAAAATATGGATATTATTAACAATCTACCCTATGACATTTTTCCCAACTTTATCATTTTCATTTTAATTTTTAACTTTTCCTCTTCTCTATTTGTTTGCATCATAGAATAACACAACCAGTCAGCTGATCATCCTAATTAACTTGCTTGTCCTCTACTTCTTTTTAAAATCCTTTTGTCTTTTTATTTTCCCATATTTATTTAATTTAATTATTATTATTATTCAACCAATATTGTTAAATGATTATTGCATTGCTCTCGTTTAGATTCTAAGATAATCAATTCAACTCATCTAAATTTTATCATTACAATTTTTTAAATTCTCACACAAAAATAATAAACAATTCAACCTTTTCAAACTTTATAATAATAATAATAATAAATAATATATAAATAATATTCTATTCAATTTTGAAAATTCATCTTAACTCATATCACCTTATTCCTAAATTCAAAAAAGATGCCTTAATGTTACATCAGAAAATGGAACAAAAATAGAACTTCAAACGAAACACAGATAATTAGATAGGAAAGAGAGAGTACTACTACCCAAATCACCAAACATTTTTACCAAAATCATATAATAATTTCTTAATGTTAGGTGGTCCTTTCTCCACTTTTTTCTTGTTTCCTGTCATTTTCTTCTCCAGCGCAGCCGTCCAAGTTTTTTAGTCAAAGAAGTAAAGGAACCAAATGTAGAGCTGGAAAAAGATAAAGTAGAAAGACAAATTATTATTATGTTGGATCAAAGCTAGAGATCAATTGTAATTTTTCTTACTTCTACAGTACGGACTACACATGCATCATGATAATCCAAAATCAGTACTTTTGTCTCGATCGTCAAATTTGTTGAAAGAAGAGGAAGTTTTCAAAAGCAAATATATAAAGCTATGATGTGAAGCAGCCCCACCACTAGAAAATTTGAAATGGACTTGTGACTAAAAGTTTACCATGCTTTCATCATTTGGTCCATTACGAGGATGGGACAGAGATGAACAAAGCTGCAAAGGATTGCCAGCAATATTATTCTAGCAGTACGTACAGATCATAGCCCAGATTAGGGTAAAAAACTATTGGAACTTCATTAAATATTATGCTTAAGGATATCATGAAAAATGATGATTATTGTCTTGGTACGACGTCCTCCCTTCCTCTCTCCCTTGTGATTACATATCCATAGTCCCCAAAACTAGTACTTGAGCTAGCGCCATGAAAAATTGTGAAACAAAATCAGATATATTTGTCCAAACCATGAAGCAGTAGAAGAAGAAGAAGAAGAATTAAAAGACGTACTTCATGCTAAAGTTCTAAACTGGGAAAAAGCACAAGAATCCAAATTCTGACCATCCAACAGATCAGATAAGAAAAAGTATATATAGTAAAAGTGCATGTCGCATGTCTGTCTCCCCAAGAAGTAACCTCACTTGTCCTCGATTGCCCACCATTGCACCCGCATGCATTCTCGTTAATATGATCTCGACACGCTCTCTTGAGTGATGCTTGTCATCTTTTTGTTTCTAACATTGATCTACTCACTTGTCACTACAAAGATTTTTGACTTTTTACTACAGATGTGTGATCCAAAAAAGTATATATATTGTGGAAAATGAATTTTTTTCTAATAATTTTATTGATGGGAGGTTGGTGGCATATAATTCATGATCTAATTTATGAGTAATAATATTTTATTCACCAACAAAATACTTCTTGAAAATAACCATTCTTTTCCCATGAATTCAACCAATGGCATTAAGTATTTTCTTTCATGGCAAATGATGTTCCCATCTAGCCCATTGTGATTAAAAATATTAGTTTATCCATGAAAGTAATTGGTCGAAATACATCTTTATCCACGACTGGCATATCTATATTTCTCACTACCAATGTCATGGCAGAAATCTTTTTGTGGCAATTTTTTTGTGTGCAAATTACTCATCTTAGTTTTATACTTTTGGAAAAAGATTGTTTCTTACCAACACATTTTGTGCAAATAGGTATTATTTATTGATTGTATAGTGGGAAAAAGTATTTGCCACAAGTTACATTCACGAGAAATGCTTAGAAATTCCAAGAAAAAAAAATTGCAAAATCAAAAAATGAGACTTGAGCAAAAAATTAATCATAAAAAATATTCAATATAGGCAAAAATAAATATATCCCAACATTAGAAATCGAAACCGACACTTGTTTACATTTGTTTTTACAAATTTAATAATAGAATGAAGTAAACCACCTCACAGAACCTGTAAATAGCTAACCCTCAACAAAGTTAACAAGTAGGTGTAAAAAATTGACTTGAGTAATTTTTTCCAAACCTTAGGAAGTATAGTGAACATGCCATCAGAATAACACTGATGATTTCTCACCGAGGTGCTACAGAGAATATATACTATGTATTTTTGAACCTCAATTCTGAACTTTATTCCACCATACTGCTTCACCCTCAGCTATCATTCTATCATTTGTGTCAAAGTCTTCCTGTAAATCCACATATGAAACAATTCATCAGGCAAATCAAAAAAATAAAGGAACAGAATTTAGTCACGAATTGGAGTTGCATTTGAATACAGTACTAAAATTGATTACCTTTCACCATCATATCATAACCGTCATCATAATTGTTTTCTCTATTACAAGTGAGAGTTTTTTAATAAATTTGAGATATGGATTACTACTGGACATGTGACTCTGAATCTTAAAAAATTAAAAAAAAAAGCAATCGTCATAATTGTAATAATAATTTATATACCTTCTTGAATTCTACAGTAACTGCCTCAATCGTATACTATATAGTCATGTAAAAACAACAGTAACATCTGGCCTTCATTATAGAAACTTGAAACTAAATTGGATGATATGTGAATTGCACACAAGACGTGTTGCCAAGCTCGTATTGCAGTTTCAGTTCAATTACCAAAAATACTTGAATAACCTTTTTACAAGCTCAGGAAAGGTTTCTCCTAAAGAATTAGCATTATGCTACTCTTGTCATTTTTGACTTAGGATACTCCAACAAGATCTTCATTATAAATCAAACAGAGAAAAAAAGGCCGTAAAGGTCATGTGGGCGCAGGCTATGATCGTTGGTTGGGCTCATAGATGGTTGTGTCTTGGTCGTTAATTTTGATTGACATCATGTACAGATCTCTTATTCTAAAGCTCAAGTAAATATTGGAGTACTGTTGATCTTAGTCATTTTCTCTGCACAATGATCTAATTTGTAACATATCATAGTCCTAAAGCCTGATGACTCTAGTAGTGTAAAGTTTCTCCCCTATTAGTGATATTCATAAGAAAAAAATGAAGTTAACAAACAAGAGGGATCATAATTAATAATTCGATCGAGCCATTCAATTTCAGAAAAAGAAACCCCGACAAGAGAATAGAGAAACTTTAATCAAATTAAGGACATTAAGGTTCCGTTTGGGCAGTAGAATGTTTTGAGAATATTTCACTACTATTTATAATTTTATCATTACTTTTCATATATTTTTTACTATTTTTTATAATTATTTAATATCTTATAATTATTTTTTCATTATTATTCATAGAATATCTAAAATATCTTCACCAAAAGTTGAACAAAAATTAAGTGATACATCGTTCGACCTGGATTTAGCGGTCGAGTCGAGGTTGTTTTTTCTACACATTAATCACCATACGCGTTGATGTAGTAGTGGATGGTTACAGAATTGGTCCCACACAAACAGGTCGGGCATTATATGGGAAACAGTAAACTATGAGACATTTTCAGAGTTTCCAACCCTAAGTATGCTTTTCATGAATTCAAATTATAAAGTAGAAGGGAATACTTAGAAAGACACCAATATTGTTTGTTCCAAGATATGATGATCAGAATTCACAACATGAGGCGTACCATATTAATTATATATATACTAAATCCCCCTTGCTTTTACTTTTAGATTATGATATCAGTCTAATATATAAAAGAGAGCTTACATTTACATCACATAAAAAAGCATGATAAGTTTATTTTATATATCTAATTAGCATGCTTACAATCACACACCTCCCATCTGGAATACCCAACTGATCATATCAAGATTAAATGGAAACTCCAGTTTATTTGTAATTATTCATGCCGACCATCCGGAGGATGGCAATGGGGACTTGGATGATGATGTACTAGCAGACGGCCAAAGCTGTGCGTTTTTGACCTTGGACACACTGGCAAGTACACCTAAAGGGGTTACGTCCCCAATTACAGTAACTTTCTTTGTCTCCAAATCAATACTATAGGATCTCACTCCTGCACAAATTAGTTAATTAGCCAAAGAAAAAAAGAAAAAAGAAAAATCACTTTAAAAATGGCAGCACTGCAAATTAAGTGTAAATTCACTTTTTTATTTTAATCCCTTTTTTACACAGTTTTAAATATATTTTTTTAAAATAATAAAAAATACAAATTCAGTAATATATATTACTTCCTTAACTATCAAATAAAAAAATATTTCAATCGATCTTTTTTATTGGTAATTTTCATCAGTTCAATTAGGCATTTTTCTAAGGATATATATAGACTCAACGTTAGTACATGGGAATAATTAATTAAGCTTTTTAAAGAAAGAAAGACTAGATGTCTAGTACTATCTGCACTAACCTTCCATTTTAGAAATATGTTTTCTCACTTTTCCTTCACAGCCCTTACAGTGAATTGACACCCTTAAAACCACGACCTGCAAATTCCAGTATCAGTACTGAGCTAATAGAGTGCTGCGTATATATTTATAATTAGGAGTGTTAATCCGGGTTCTGGATTTGAGAATCCAGAATCCGAATTCAAAATTTCCTTAAATATTTTTTAAAAAAAATTCAAAAGTATTCCTAAATAAATAAAATTTCAAATCGAATTCGTTACATCCAGTCCAGTCCAGATGAACAGGCCTAATTTACATGATATCGTGAAGACTCCAATTAGTAGATATGTTCGAGTAAAAACTGTATATATATATATAGGAACATGTATTAATTTTCGCAAACCATAAGACTAAACAAAAAGAGAGATTAATAATATAAAAGGAACCTGTTCGTGGGATGGAGATGAGAAAGAGGATTTCAAGGCAGGACTAGAGTGATCATTTGATGAACTCAGGCGGCTAGGCTTTGCCGACGTTTCAACTGGAACAAGTGCAGAGATGGGTTCGGACTCTGATAACCAGTCGATCAATGGTTTGTCACTCAAGAGATATCTAGAGGAACGTCCGGGGGTCCTCTTATTAAGATCATCATTTATGTCAGCGGAGCTTTTTCTGCGCAAATCACTTTGCTTGGCTGAACTCCTCCTTTGCTTTTCATAATAAGGCTTAGGATTTATGGGCAACTGAGATATTGAAGTGCAAGGGACGTGAGAATGGAATTGGTTTTTCCGTCGACCATGGAGATCATCATGTCGATTGTGGCGCCGATCAAAGTCGGGTCTGGCCGCCGGGCCACGGCGAACCATAGAATAACGGTGTTCCATGCTAGAGCATATAGCTGTGGAGGCTGGAGATGCACAGAAAATATCCATTCCCTTCATGTTTGTGGGGAGAGTAGTTGGGAATAACTAGGAAGAGATTGCTTTTCTGAATATGCAACTCAAGCAAAGTATGCTAGAAGTAAAAGATCTAAAGTATCTTCAGGGTGAGGCCAACTAATCTCCTTTTAAATTTGAGAGAGAGAGAGAGGTCCCACAAAAAGGATTAGATGAGTAATGATGTCTTGGAAGAAATGTGATTAATCTCGACCTTTAATTTAAAGTTGTCTAAAGACTAAACCTTTTTTTTCCTTTAGTTTGATTGTTTAAGATGTGGGGGCTTAAAAGGGTAGGCTCATCTTTGTTTGATATGATTACTACCACTACTAGTAGTGAAAAGAAAGCCTCAAATCAAGCAAATCAAATTATTTAGACATCATTGTTTTGCCATTGACAATTGCATCAGTAGCGTACAACCTAATTCTAGGTGCAACTCATGTTTATGTGGGACATTTGGTTTTGGGGATTTGTAGCATGGCTGGATAATTTCCCAATCATCTAATACTTGACATTCCTTTACAGTTATAACAAATTCAAGACCTGCTCATATTATTGAAACTTGTGCTCATTTCAGTTGATTGCAATTTGCATGGACCAGTACCATATATACTGACAGTCTCGCAATGATTCAAGCAAACCACGAATGTTTGGGTTCAATAAGGCAAAGGCCAGGTGGGTGGCAATTTTGTGTATACTAATCAATAAATTATATAAAAATTATTTCATAAATTGATATAATTTGTCAAATTTTAATATTATTTTTATTATAAAACAAATCATTTAATAAATTATATAAAATTATGTCAATTTATAATTTTTTTTATATAATTTATTTGTGATTGTAGCCGTACTCATCGTGTATTCGTTAATGTGTAAGTCAATTTGTATAAATTTTAGTAGTTCCATTGCTTTTTAATTCAGAACTGGACATGCATTTCCCAGCTTGGAGTTGGTCTCTGATCTTTATGATAATCTACAAAGAAATAAATAATATTCTTTTGAATAACTTTTATAAGAGCATTGATATTGGACTCATCAAAATTTATTATTAAAAGTTGATAAAAAGTATAAATTTACATATACATCAAAAAAATTTATCATATTTGATCAAATATGAAAAAAAAAAGTAGGAAGAATAGTATAAAAATATTTTTTGCTTAATTTTTAAATAGTAACTTATCAAAAAATTTGAGAAAAATTTGAAGATAAATTTTGATGAAACTAATACCAATAGACTAATATGTAAATATTGTTAGATAAGATGGAAACTGCGCAGCTCAGTAGCACATGGCTTGTTTAGATCAATAGAATAATATTCATTACCGTCTTAAAGTCGCAAGTAATCCTTTACACTCCATTTTAAAAAAATAAGATCGATCAATTTTATAATAAAACTAATCATGCATGATTCGCAAGCTTGACTAACCTATTATTCCCATAAACTTAATGATAACTTTTTCACCTGCTGCAACTAATCTTTGCCGACTTAATTCATTAGACATCTGATAAAAATAAAAATAAAAAAAATTTCAAGTTCAAGAGTAAAATCCAAAAGAAGTCGTTAAAGAATTTATTATTTGGAATCCTATTTCCGGGATTACCTTCGAATCGGACAGAGAAAAGGTCAAATAGTCAGTAATGGTCGACTGCATTAAATTGATTAAAATTTGAAATGAGGACAACTTATGCATGAGATAATTAATTAGAATTAATTAGGGCAAAAAGAAAATGATCTAAGCTGAGGTTTAAGCAATCTTACGTACGTACGTAGCCAACATATATATAAACTTCTGCATCTTCACTAATTTGATTATATAAACAACTAAATTACTAATTCTTATTTAAAGTTAAGTGATTTATAATTTTTCTCGCGCATTCTTTTATTTCTCAACTCATGGCTTTTTAGTTACCTATAAAAGTTTTTAAATTTTAGAGAAAGACTAAGAACTTAAAAATTATGATTCTTGGTGTCCAAATTATCATGATGTACTAATTAATTACTACATAAAAAAAAAATTGGCCATTTTCAACACAATAAAATTGATTGAGTTCTTTCCTTGCCAAGATTTATATATAGAAAAATTTGGAAAAGTCTGGATATAAGCCATTCTGTGTATCAATATGCACATCTATCCAACGTGATTGATTAAAAAATTAGACTTTAATGATAATGGTATGAATTTATGTTTTGGATATAAAAGCAGCGACATTAGTATGCAAATTGGTCCATGAATTTGTTTGTACATAGCAAATACCATAGAAAACAGAGAGTAGAACTAGTAATGGAATGAAGATCAAGATGCAAATTACATTAATATTACCGCTAATATTTACTTATTAATATGCTAAGTTTGTTCCTGAAATTCAATGGAAATAAAATAGGAGTCTTAATCACAGTCTATCGTTCCTTTTTTGTTTTGTTTTTGGAACCATAGTCTATTTATTCCTAATAAAATAGGGTTAAATATTCTCTATTTCAGATAATAATGCCATTCATCATTTCGTACAGTTTCCGCCCTATAGTGTCTGTTTTAATAATTTTAGCATATTTTAAAATTTATTTAGAGCTATATATATATATATATATATAATGCATGGCATTGATGATTAAGTTTGGATATGGCTGAGGTGTTCTCCATCAAATGGCGAACCGGTGGGTCCAACATCCTTCTTTCCTGACACACATAATAAAGTTTGAAAATACTAACGTGTCTTCTAATCACGATATATATATATATATATATATATATTTATATCTGTCAAGTATATTGATTAAAAAAACATACATCAAGTCTATTTTGTTGAAGGATGCTAGGTGCTATTATAATATATGACGGTTAAATCTGTCTTTTAATGTAAATTCTAAATTGTAATTTTTAAAAATCAAAAATATTAATATAGTTATTTCTTAATTATTAAGTAGAAATAAAATAAATATTTGAGCGGTCAAATTGAGGCCACAAACTCAACGGGCATGATATCATTTTCTTTTTTGCTTTTTTTTTTAAGGATTTTCTTACGCATTTATGATGGGCTCAACTGGTTATGACAAAGTTTATTCATTTATTTATTTTTAAGGTGAGTAATTTATATTTAGAAAATGATACCGATAGCTAGTGTTTTTTTAGCATTTTTATTTGTTTATCTTTTGTATTATATATTTTTTTAAAATACACAAAAAATGAAGAAAAAAGAAATAACAGAAATATACCATTCGGTACCTTGCATTTTGGTACCAAATGTTGGTGAGAATAGCAAGACAATTGTCTAAGACTTCCTAATAGATAAGGCCTCCCAAAAAATTTAAAGTATAATTTTTTTAAAAAAAGAAAAAATATCCAATTAAAAGAAATCAATAAGAGAACATCAAAATTATTAAATAGATATTATATACGTCATTATTAATTAAAAATATTAGTTAAAGATGTAGAATAAAATTTTAAATAGTAATTTACTTGACAAATAATAGGAATTATTTTTGAGTAAAAATCCAATGTAAAAATTAAAATAAATAAAACTAAAAATAAATTTATTTAATTCTACTTAAAAGAAAATCTCAATCAAAATTCTAACTTTAGGCCCCCTCATCTCTTAAGCCGGCCCTGCACTCCACTTAAGTTTTTGTTTAAAGTTTTAGATGAGATAGAGACCTATAAAGTGAATAAATACTCTGTAATGAACAATTGATACTACTCCAGAGATTTATGTGTGCAATAATAAATACTATATATATATAGAGCCACTTCATTTATTAATTTGTTCTATTATTTCTAGTATCAGAATTCAGATTGATCAAATTTTAGAAAATCTCAATTCATACAGGAATAATTGAGAATTCAGTAGATGTCTTGTATGTTCAAAATTAGAGTTTTAAGTGCGAGTATTATAAATAACAAAAAAGCTCTCCCAAGATTACATCCCCATCAAAGTTTTTGATAATTAACATCCCCATCAAAGTTTAAACATACAATAATCTCTCTCTCTCTCTCTCTATATATATGTGTACATGATACGTATACATTGCATGCATATGCATTCAGCTTCGTCCATATGCATACTTCTAATTCTTGCTTATCTTGTTTTCTTTATCAACCATCTTTTGATCTTTTGAGCCTTTATCAGACTTTCTGAAGTACTTTAGAATGTATAATATCATATTAAGCCATTTGTTGTATAATCACGATTCACGCGTATAAAGATGTGGGTCTTTCTTTAATTAGTGAAAGGAATTAGGAGGAAGAAGGGTCCTTTATTAGTTCTTAATTGCCCTCTTTTTCCTTTTTCTTTCTGAATTTGCTTTTGCTTTCTGAATCCCCCATGCCCTCTTTGTTTCTTTCCTCCTTAAGTACGAGACGAGACTTTGAGAATTGTCAATATAGTGATCCATGACTTGAAATTGATGTTTCCAAGCTCTATTATGTTCAAAAGTAATTACTAATTAAGCCCATAAAAGTCCCCCTCTCAACATCTAGATAAAGAATGTCCTACTTATCTCTAAATTTTCAACCCCTTACTAAGTGCCCTCGCCAGAGGGGAGGGTGGAGCTGAGACTTTTACCCTTCTCTCCTCTTCCTCCTTGTGTATACACTCTTCTAGTAGATTTTTTTTTTCATCATTTCTACATCTCCAATTCGGTTTTTGACAAATGATTTGTTGCCCTCCGTTCGCCGCCTATCGACACGCACCCCACTACCGTGATCTACTGTCTTCAATTTACTGGGACGATGCGGAGTCGCGTTGACCACACGCACAGCTTGTTCTTGCCTGTGGTCTTAACGCGTCATACCAGTAGATTTCTCATGTTGAGATCTTCTAGATCTGGTCCTCCCCACCTCCATCCTACTGGCACGTGGTCCCCACGAACCATCATAGACGCGCGACCATAATGTTCGACGGCAGATCTATCCACGTGATGCCATGTATCCCGCTATGTTACTGCTTTCCTAACCAATGATCAAATGGAAGTAGACATGCAGGCGAGTTCTCACAGTTAGCCTAGACTAACACAATACAACACACACCTCTTTGCTGCGGCTTTCAGCCTCAGGTTTAAAAAGTCTATTCATTAGACTAATTCAAAACCGTCTCTAAGCGGTTTTTCTTTTACGAGAATGGGTGAGAGCGATTCTTTCATTTCCGATTACCCACTTTTTTTTTTCTTTGTGCATTGTATTGTGTGTTAGCTTTTTGAAAAAATTGTTAGGAACTCTCACCCCACTCAAATTTGTATAATTTATCCTTTAGTTAATATATTAAACTTGTTTAAAAAAAAAATACTAATTAAGCCCACCATCGCTCTGTTATACGGAAATAATCATCTCTCTATCTCTCTCTCTCTCTCTAAAAGTTTACCACACAAACACCCATATATATTCCCCCCTTTATTCCCTTCTCCTAGCCATGTTTATACTATTATTTTTTTTCTAGTTTAGTTTAGTTTTTCTCCTTAGCTAAAATTAAGCCCAATTTATTACATGTTGATGACACAATATTCACACGCACAACTGGGTCTAGGATATGTGACTTCTAAAAAAAAAGAAAAACAAATATCATTGTCCCCTGCGTCTATTTCCAAAGATATTGTATTTGTTAAGGAAAGTCAAGAGAAGAACAACAAAAAATCCTTGGTGCTGAAAGGTGTCCATGCAAGGAACTTGTACAAAGATCTAGCACCTAGCATGTTGAACAATGGTAAGTATAAAGGAAAGCGTACTCCTATTTGTCATCATTGTGGAATTATGAGTAATATAAGATCATATTCCTTTAACATGTCTTGAGTGCAGAAAATTAAAACTAAAAAAAGTCTAAGAAAGAGAGAAAAGAGCCTACAAAATCAAGTTGATAATATGAGCCAACAAATTAATTTTGTAAGTCGTGAATTTAGTGAATTGGTAAGGTTGTGCATTCAAGATAAAGAAAAGGACAAGTCAAAAATTAAAGTAATGTGGGTGGTAAAAAATGATGTCATGTCACATTAGTTTAGATGACTATATGTATGTTTTTTGTATTTCTTGCATATCAGTAGTATAGGATATGCATTTTTATTTAGTTTAATTTAATTTTAGTTTATATTTAAAAAATGCATATTTTTTTTTTTAGTTTGTTTATTTTTTCTAGTTTTCAATTTTTCTTATATAAAAAAATGTGTGTTTCAGCCCAATTATGTAAAGTGTATAATTGATGATGTGTTGAAGTTTTGAGCATGTGGATACTCATCTAAATTAAATTCTTGAACTCATGCATTTTTCTTGTTTTGTACATCTCACTTTGTGCATACTAATTCTATGAGTCATCTTAGCAAAAGTTCATTTATAATATACTATGAAAAGCTTGTATGACTGCAATTTTAATGATAAAAGGGGATGAGTAAGTGTTATTGAGATACTCATTATAGAGGGAATCAAATCCTTAAATTGACTAATACTAGTTGAGTCTAGTACAACAATTAAAAAGGTCTCCTATTGTCAAGCACAACTTGTCGATTTATATAGAAAGAGTCAGTGTTAAAATTATTGCGAAAAAAGACGAATACCCTAAACGGATCTAACATTGAAAGTCCTTATAGAAAAAACCGTTGCTTCAATCATTGCGAAAAAGATGAGTAACAAAATTAAACCAAAAAGGGACTAAGCTAGTAAAGTGTTTGGAGGAGACACTTATGTATTTAGGCCATAGCATAAAGTTTGCTTTAAAATGAGTGAAAAACTCTTGGAAGCATTTTCAATAAGAAAACACTCATAAAATATATGATCAAGAAAAAAAAAGCATTACATGAAAGATAGAAAATAAATTCATTAAGAAAAAATTGCTACATTTTATAAGTTACTCACTTACACACTTATATGCATTTTGGTTTTGATGATTCTATGAGAAGTGAACATCTATTGTGATTGTTGCAACCAAGATGACGTATGATCTTAGATTTATTTTGTGAGTAGTATTTTGATTGAATCTAAATACATTTCTTTATGCTACTTGCCCCATTATCGTTAATTTTTTTTTTAAATCTGCATATAAACTTATTTTTGGCAATTTATTTTCTGACCAACATAAAAAAAGGGAAAAAATATTTTTTTGGATCAATTTTTGTGTTGACAATGCATGTGAGGCATTTTTTTGAGAAACAATATTAGGGGCTTCTTGAGGTGTGTGGTGTGACTATGTCTCGAAGGACCCAAAAACAGTGCTCATGTTGGGGTTTTAAGTCTCGGATACTCAATTTCTTTTAGGGATTATGCCGTGTTGAAGTCTCAGGGGGACTTAAGAGAGGAAGGGTCCTCGATAAGGTTCCTCGGTAAGGTCACAACATGTGACTAAGTATTTGTCACTTAAGTGATACATGACACTTTAGTTGTCTAAGACCCGTGCGATAAGCCCACCCCCCTTGATACTCATATTGCACGAAAGGCAACCTTGTGCTCTAGCTCTTACTTCTACCACTTTCACTCAAATTTCTTGAGGAAAAACACTGAGGTGTATTCGCACTTCACTTCTGTGGATCAAGAAAGGTAAGTCTTTGAATCCCACTGCCTTATTTTCTCTATTTCCCCATTTCTAAGGTCCGGTCATGTGCTTTGTTGAAATTGATCTTGGGTTGTTTCAAATGCTATATTTTGGGCTTGAATCTTGGTTTGGATAAGTTGGTTGTTGCATATTGAGTATTTTGAGTGTGAATTTTACATGTATTGAGACTTATTTTTCATGAGTTCAGGACTTATACATTTCAGATTGTCATAGATGCACACTAAGTGTTTGATATTTTGCTTGAGTCAACTTATAATGCTTATTTGCCTTTCACTTGCTACGGCTATCCCACCTTTATAGCAATGATATATGTAAGTGAGTTTTATGTATGACAAATGCTCCATACCAAGATATAATTTTCACTTTTGTATTTTAGTTTCTCACATGTAAACTAACTTGTGAATCTATTTTCTCTAACTTTGTTTATGTGAGAACTCTCTTCAAATATTCAATAAGTCGCAACACATGTAGTCGATGCTTTGGATGCTGAAACCTAAGTATTTTATGGCTAAATGATGACAATAAGGAGGAAAAAATTGAGGAGTAAGAGAGAGCAACAACACTGATTAAGGGGGATAATTTTTGATAAAGGGGGAGAAAACTCGATAAGAACATGTGAGCTGAGCTGCTGATTTTTTTTTATTGTTTCGATGTAAAATTTAGAAAATTCTATTTTGATACTTTTAATATCGTCTGACCATAGTGTCATTATTTCTTAGAACAATATTTGATATGTTGATATATATATATATATATATATATATATATGAATGATGAACACTATGGTAGACTTGAAGTAAATAGACTAAATGTGATATGATAGGATTTTCGATTTTAATTGATTATTTTTTACTTTGTTCATGATCATAGAAATCATACATTCATAAAAGAATGTTTTGTCACCTATTAGTCAAAGGGGAAGATTGTTTATGCAGATTTTGTTGGCTTAGATTAGTGTTGAGGTGTTTGAGTTTAAATAGGTTAGGATTTTATCTTTTCGTGAAAGTTTTGATTTTTGGATGAATGTAATTTAAATTATGGATTTATCCATAATAATTTGGATCCATTTAAAAGTCTAAAGAGTCAATTAAGGTTGTTGGGTTATGTAACATCGGAGTCTAAAAATTTCCAAATATGAAGATAATTTGAAATCAAAATACTACAGAAATTTTTGAAAGCCTGCTAGCAACCTGTTAGTAGAAAAAATTTGATGAAGCACATCTTGTTAACATCAGCAGAACTCTTTTGGACAAACTATTTAAATCAAATCAAATTATAATCCTACTAAGGATTTTCGACTAAATTAATATTTAGAGAAATTTGAGAGCTGTTTGAGAGAAAAATTAATGGAGAATTGTTCTTGTGATTTGTATACATTTACAAGTGCGATTTTGCTCAAGATGTGACAAAATCATTAATTGGTGATTGGATTTCAACTCCTAGAGGTTTTCGGAGAAAAGTCATTATTTGAAGATCGTAAGAGGCTTTGACTGGTATGGCAATAAAAGACAAACAAGCCGTTTGTCTAGTCAAGTAAGAAAATCAATTGATAAAAATTTTGTAATTGAATAAATTTGCTTATAAATTGATTTTCAAATAAATAATATCTTTTTTAAGTTTGGCTGCTCTATAAGATTTTAGCTTTGAAGAATTTTTTAAAAGGTTTCTTTTCATAACTAATTATTATATTATATTTAATAATTTATTTATTATATATATTTAATTATTTATATATTCACAAAATTAAAATCTAACTAACTTAATTAAAAAACTTGATAGGTAATATTCGGCCATACAAGAGAATACAGGAAATTTCAAATCTTATTATACGCTCATGTACAAATTATAATCATGCGGTGTTTGTTGAAAGTTTTAACGTACGCTTTTCCCATGTATTTTCCATCGGTTTACTTAATGAAATACTTGTTAATTCTTTTCTTTACTGTATCATGATAGAGAGTATAGGCAAGACTACATGAATTGCCTACGTACGGAGCTTACCAATTAATCCATAGTCCACTTCTGTGTATTAAGTGCATGCGTAACGTTTTGTCGGTACAATTAATAGGCCTTGTCCTTGCTCTTACCAATATAACAAGAGTCTCTGTTTGAATTGTCTTTTGTCTGCAAAGAAAAAAAAAAAAGGCTAAGAAAAAAATAATTGTCTTTTGTCATCTTACCTAACCATACTCTCAAGTTTGAATAATGATAAGTTGACTATTTTCTTACTAGCTATATTTTACTTACTATTCTTTTTATACTATTTTTAATTTTATTTAATGATTAAAAAATAATTACTAGTAAAATTATATTTTTCTTAATTTTTATTAATTATTAAAAATGTTAAAAAAATACTTAAAAAAATAAAAAAAAATTAAAAACATTATAAGTACTAAATAGATAATAAGAATGTAATAATCTTATCATTATCCCTTATAAAAATACTTATTTTTTTAAAAAAAAGTCTAATAGAAAGAGCAAAGTAACTTTTTTTTAAGATTATAATAAATTTATTTCTAAGCCATATGAGACTTATAAATATGGCCCCTCACTTATAGGTCATATTTTTGGTACAATGATCATGAGTAAATCGTAAGAGTCCATAATCGATCATAAATTAAACTCTCTATTATCATTTAGAAATATTCATTTTTTTTCTTAAAAATTTTAATAGGAGAAGTGAAATAATTTTTTATAAAGACCATAATGAATTTATTCTTAAAACATGTAGGATTTCTCAACACTCTTCCAATTTTAATACTAGCTTGTTGTTATGAAAAGCCATACATACTAATCCTAGCTAGTTTCCTTTTTTTGTAAGACTTTTTCCTTACATATTCTCTCTGAAAATGGAGTAATAATAAATACAATTATAGCTTGTGTAAATGATGGGAATTGATTTTGAGAAAAAAGTAAGGTTCATCATTAAAAAGAATTAATCCTTTTTATATAAGTCTTATATTAACTTATTTTTTTTAAAAAATAATGCACAACACTACACTCTTTGAATACAAATATTTTTCCTCCTAACTATCAATCCATACGTGCGCCTTTACCTATCGGAAAAGAGTGAGAAGCTTCCGGCCTTTTGCTTTCCCATCTTTCCTAACTTACATATATATAGAAAAATGCTTATTGAATAGATAATAAATTGATAGTTTGACCGATTATTTTCTTTTTTCCTTTGTTTTTGTTTAGTGATTAAAAAAGAGAGTATTATTTAATATATGTATTTTTTATAATAAAGAAAATGTATTTAAAAATATTAAATAAATATTTGAAAGAAAAGAAAAAAAAATGTAAATTGCACTACATCAACCACTTATTGGTGGGCTCTCGGTCCCATTAGCCCTACCCATATATTAAACAGGCAGGTGGGCTTCTTGACTGTCATCCTATATTTGTACTGCATCCTATTTTTGTGGTACACATTGTGATGCTGATCCATTAGTTAATTTATGGGCTCTAATCTTTCAAATATGAACAGTACTAATATTCCTTCACTACCAGGACCCGCATGCCCTACCGCTACGCATCGGTACGTACTGCAGGTTCTCATGTTTCTGATTATCAACAAAATTATGAAATGTCAAATTTTCTTTACTTATTTCTTTTAAGGAAAACTCTATTCTGTCACCTCTATTTAACCGTTTATTTGATTATTTTGTAAATTAATTTTTTATTTAATGATTAAGAAAGTAATTTTTACTGTATTGATATATTTTTTTTAAAAAAATATCTAAATATATTAAAAAAATATAAAAAAAGACAAAAATGAAAAAAAATAAAAAACCATTTTGTACTAGGCAATACACTTAATGATAAGTGCTGAACGACAACCTAGCATTGCCCTTTTCTTAAAGATCGAGTCGACGTACCCTCCACTTAATCACGAAAACGAAGAGTTTGCCTTTTTTAATTATTTATTTAGGATTACTTAATACAACTTAATTCCAAAGGCATGCCTCTTTTATTTATTTATTTAAGATTTCTCAACACAACTTAATTAAAAGGGTACACCCTTTCCTTGATGTTTGTGCAAATGTATTTGACTTTCAAATGTTACATTAACTAAGCCTTTGTTTAAATTCGAATTTTATTTCATCTTACTTTATATTATTTCATCTCAATTTTATTATTATAATTTTTCTAAATTTCTATATAAATATATTATCAAGAAAAACTTGACTCTTAAAACCTATGGTACGAAATAATTGTTGATGAACTTTATTAATAGAAGAAGAAGTACATAAAAATAACACTTCGTTTGAAAGCAAAATAGAAAAATAATTAACAAGATTAAGAACTATTTTGTTGGATGCTCAAGATGTTTGTACCATCTATCAATTGAAGTTCGTTCATGTACATTGACAACAATTTATGAAGATGAGAAAGTCACCGATGATGTCGGAAACATGTAGACATCATTTTCACATGCACCTTTGAATAGTATCGCCCTCATGTTCTCTTCCTTCACGAGAAAAAAAGAAGGGTGAAATTCAATAAAAACACTATTTTGTTTGGTGAAATAATAAATAAAAATCAAATTTTTGTGAATTTTTTGGAACACAAAGTGTGTCATGCAGGTAAAAGGTTTTCTTTGGTGAGTGTAAGTGTGACGTCCCTAATTTACGTTCGTAATTCAACGCAAATTGAAGTGTCAGGGTCAGTTATGCTAGGTTACTTACCCCCGTACTTATCAAAATTTAATGTAAATCGCAGCAGAAAAGTTCTAAATAAAAATTTTATTTCTAGTGATCACATGGTAGCAAAAAAATCACAATAATATTTAATCCTTATATGCATAACCTAGTTAGTTTTTTCAACTAATATGAACTTATCAAAATTTCGACTTAGGACCGCCTAAGTTCCCTTTTCACTTCGGGTTTCTTTTTTCCGTACTGATGCCGGTCTCTACTATTATTAATTAGTTACAAACTTTTTAAGAGAGAGTGTACTCCGAGAGCCCTTTAGGGTTTGAGTCTCTCAAGTAACTAGACTTTGCCCATATTCGACATTGAACTCTGCAGTGAAATTTAAATTTCTAAAAATAAAAGAAATATACAAGAATGAGATTTTCTTAAAAATCTCAATAAGTACACACGTAATTTAATAAAAGCATAGACATCATAAAATAATCACATACAAGGCAGACAGCCAGAGTATGCATTGGTAGTATGTTTCATGTGACTCATGCATGACTTAAACTTATCTCTTAAGTGGATTTATACCGATGTCTCTCTTTTCTAGACAAACTTATATCATGCATGAACTTTTATTCTTTCTTTAAAATTCTTATTTTTATAAGTCTTTTTTTATATACACTATTATTACCCGTAACTAGACTATATCTACCATTATTATCCGTGGCTGGATCATATCATATTCACTATTATTATTCGTGGCTGGGCCAAATTATATTCATCATCATTATCCATCGTTGGGTCATATCTTATTCATCATCATTTTTCATGGTTGGGTCATAGCATTTCTACTATTATTACTCGTGGTTGGGCCATATCATATATTTTATTTATTCTTAAATGGTTGACATGACTTATGACGACATATAACATAGACTTTTCTTAAAACAAACGTCATGACTTAATGACGACACACGTATGTGACAAAATACAATATACACATAATTTAGGCTTATGACATGCATGTTCCATGTTTTCATATTTCATGCGACATATAAAAACATATTACAAGAACATACATCATATATATATATATATATGCACTTACATCACATAAATTTGTAATGTCAAAACTTAACGAATAATGCTTAAACAATAAAATATAATATTAAAATATTATCAAAACTAAAGCTGGCCAAATATCATGGAGAACTAAATCATATTTATTTATTTATTTAGCTTATTCAACTCAAGCCAAATTTTACATATTTAACGTATCAAATTCCCCTTAGTCAATTTATGCATATTAAAATATTTTTTTAGTATTTCTTCTATAAATTCCTAGCAAAATAATTCTTGAAAACTTTTCAAGTAAATTAGAGTTTCTAAACTTACCATAATTATTAAAAAACCATTCTAAAAATTAAAATCAAGTCACTAAGAATTTAGAATAAAAGAAATTCTCCAATAAAATCAAAGCCTACTATGATAAATTCGGTTCTACTACTTCAATCCTAATTTAATCCTTTATTGAGTCCTTATATGTTAAAAATTAATTGTAGATCTTTATCTTAGCTTTCCATAACCTCTTAACTTATTCAAATCTGACATCAAACGAACAAGTTATGTTCGATTTACCAAAATGTGTCAAATCTGGCAGTAATAACCCTATTAAAGCCGAATTATTCTAGGGTTCCTTTCTTAGTTCTTTCTCAAATCAATATCTCATATTTTCACATATTCTTCTTAATATAACATCATAAAATATATTTTTAAGGTCTCATAATTTTTCTAGCATTTTTTCATAGTAAAAACCACTCCAAAAGTCAATATGTTTCAATTTAACACATAACAAAGATTAAGGTTAAATATCAAATATAATCTAATCATCAAACCATTTATTCTATATTAAAATTAAGTTAATTTGTACACTTACAAATTTTTTTAAAGCTATATTTGATACTTAGGATAGATTTTACACCACTTCTTCTCCAATGCCCTCAATTAGCTCTCTTTTAGCACTTAGGTGATGTGGGTAGATTTTTGTGTATTTCTCTTGGATATTTCTCACTATGGCTGTGATATGTCCCCTACACTTGTGGTCTCATGATCACCCCTAATCTTAGGGGGACTTGCTGATATTTTAATCTCATGCTTGAGATTAATCTACCTATAAAATGATCTTTATTAATGGCTCAAAAGAAACCAACTCAAGTGGGACGAGGACAAAATAACATGATGGTTTCTTCCAATGAGGTGTATCGGGCAACTTCCATTCCAAATAAGTTCTTGATCTAATTCGATTATTCGAAAACTATAAACATAAAATTTTTAGATAATCCTCTTAAGATTCTATAAAATTTTAAATCTCCTTATTATGAGATCAAATAAAAGAGATATTCATAAGTCACCGAAATACATCAAAACCACCCAGAGAACACCTAACCCAAGTTTTCCATTTGTTTTCCTTTGTTTTCTAACCCACCAAAGCTTCTAGATGAATTATTATCAACTTACCACATGTTCCCACACATGTCAAGACCTTAGAAAGTTTGGTAGCCAATCGAAACTTTTGTCACATGGCCGAACATAAGACAACTCATCTAAGTCGGTTACTAGTTGACTCCTATTTCTGTCTGTCCACTTCACACCAGATTTAGTCATTGATCCATTCCTTATTTTTAAAATTTCAAAACATGAAAGTTTTATATTTGCCTCTTAATATTCTATAAAAATTATAATTACCTCATTTGGACCTCATATGAAGGAGTTATGTTCATTTCACCAAAACTCGATAGACCAACCCAAGGACATTTAATCTGGGCAGCAAGTGTTTGATTTTTAGTTTTATCACTTCCTCTTGAATTCCTCCCCTAGATTTTAAAAATTTATCTCTTTTTAGGTCCAAATTGAATTTATCTAATTGATATCTCGTTACAATTCTCAAAAGTCCATCTATAATTTATCCTAGAATGCATAATTTTACATTTTTATAGCTCACAATTATCATCTAAGTCTCAAATTCTATTTTCATGAAAAAAATATATTTCCAATAAATCATTTTAAAATATTCTCAAGTAAATACTTTATCTAAAAAATTTAGGCTGTTATAGTAAGGCCAGAGAACCAATGTGTGTATCTGCCAAACCTATATTGTTACCAAGGACAACTTCATCAGTTTCATCATATTCAAAATGTATAGATAGATTTTGGAAGTCACCAGGGATGTTGTGAGATGTTGCCGAGTCGATTAGCCACTTATTTTCATTCACATTTGATGAAGTGGCGCAGTTGACCATGACTTCGGATTGTTACAATTTTGGGCAATATTTGCTATGTGTCCCACCTGGTTACAGAGTTGGCATTTGGATTGGTACCTATGTTGATTGGAATTAGGCTTTCTTTGGTCTTTTGATGAGACCGTGAAGTTGTGGTTTTGTGAATTGGGCTGGTTCTTTGAAGATCTATTGGCTCTTTGAGCTTTTTTCGACTGTTGCCTTCTAGAAGACCCATTTCTTCGGTTATGTAGTTGTCCACGGCAACAAGATTTTGAGTTGTTGATTCCAATCTCTAAAGATAGCTCTCATGCCCCATAAGCAAATCATGCAATTCTTCAAATGTAAGTGATTTTTCCCTTGCATGAATGGGGGCTGCAATTTTGCTAAATTCGGGACGCAAGTCGTTGATGACATAGAGTGTAGTATCATCGTTGGGAATTTGATGGTCTATCAGTGTAATTTCATCAGCTAGGGCTTTGACAGCGTGGAGATACTCTTGAATTGATCGATTCCTACACTTTATCAAGATTAGTTCCTCCTTGAGTTGCATGGCTCTTGCATGCAATTTTCTTGCATATAAGTTGTTTAATTTCTTCCATACCTCATAAGAGGTCTTGGTAGTAGTGATTAGAGGGGTGATTGTGGGGGATGTAGAGGCAAGAACTACACTTAGGATAAGTTTGTTTTGTTTGATCCATTGATTTTTGTGGGAGTTGGAGGATGGGGTACTATTGGTAGTTGGACATATAGAGTCACCATTAACATAGTCCATTAAATCATACCCAATTAGAAGAGTTTCAAATTGGGTACACTACTGTGGGTAGGTTGAGGGTGTGAGTATTGATTTGGGTAGTAATGTTGAAAACAACAAGTGATATATCAGTGGATAAGGATGGCTGAGTGTTTGGGTTGCTTGAGAAAGGCATGGTTGAATTTGGGATCGGGTTCTCGTTAGAGACTTAGACTACTGATACCATATAGAGAAATTAACATAGGAATGGTTCAATGGAAACTTCAAGCACCCTTATATTCATTTTGTATAGTGTATATATATTTGATTCGACACTTTTCAAAATATACATACTAAATACACTTAATTACACCATTTACAAATTACAAAAAAATGGTTACTCTTACAAACAATAATTTATAGGATTTACACCAACTATTTATGACTAGATTAGTCCATGATTCTTGGCTTGATCATCTTTCAGTTCTGATTTTGTTTTTCAGTTTTTTTATTTGAGTCAACTTCCCTTATACAACGTACGCCCTTTTTACAATTGTGCAAGATATATACATACATATATTATATATATAATTTATATATATATTCATGCAAAAGAGTAACAACACCCAAAAAATGTAATTGGGAATTTGGGGATGACATATTTAATAGATGATCCACGAAATCAGTCCTTACTATCACGCACAGATTCAAGCAAGTTTGCCATATAAGTCGAGCATGACTCAGGAAGCTAATTTTTGTATATTCCCTTAATTTTAAATTCAGTACAACAAGCCTAGTAATTATTACTTTCCTTTTGTATGAATACTTAGCTTGTACAAATAGACTTTGATACTCTGAATACAATTGAGCAATTTCTTCAAACACAAACACTGACATCTTCTGCAATTCTATATAGTATCAAGAGACAGGACCTCTCAATCGAGTTAATCCTTCTCCTTGCTTCCACTATGGCCCATACACCTTCCTCTGTTACCAACTCCAATAGCTTCATTCATCAGTTAGAAACCAACATTATTTCTATCAATGCCAATGCTCAACTTCCTTACAAATTGACCTCATCTAACTTCCCGACATGGTGAGCTCAACTTGATAGCATAGTTAGTCATTGGATATGATCTCCAAGGATTTATCAATGGCTCCAATCCATGTCCCATACTTGGGACTAATCCAACTACTGAAACCATTGCTGCCCGCAGTAGATGGATTTACCAAGACAAGCTGCTTCTTAATGGAATTTTTGCCTTAGTCTTTAAGAATATTTTATCTCTCATTGTTGCATCCATCACTTCTCGAGAAGCCTGGATCAAATTGACTCGGCTTTATGCCAATCGTTCTCAAATGGGGGTCGTGCAACTCAAGGACATGCACACTTCCTTGACTCGTGGCTCCAAGAGTGTCACAGATTACCTTTAGCAAATAAAGTCCACAGCTGATGTACTTGCACTGGTCGATTCCCCTCTCACAATTGATGATCTTAGTCTCTATATTCTCAATGGTTTGGGATTAGAATTTCGTGATAATGCTGGCCCTATTCACACCTGCAAAAATCCTCTTACTTTTGAAGAACTTCATGACTTGCTTGTTAGTCATGAAACATATCTCCATTGGCTTGAAACATTGCAACAAATCGCAATGGCTACTACCAACTTCCATTAAAAGAAAGCTTCCTCACTCTCATCGCACTAAGGCAGACCTAATGGAGGAAATGATAACTCCAGGACCATCCAACTATCCTCTCAGTCGTAAAACTCTAACAAATCATTTGTGGTTTGTCACTTTTGCTTCATCCTGCAAATTTGGATCTTTACAAGCAGCATTTGTCACCAAACATGTCTCCTCTGAAATTTGGCACAGTCAGTTGGGTCATCTCACCAAGCAACTTGTTCCTCATTTAATAAAATTTTTTCAATTACCAGCAAATAATCAAATTTCATCTCCTCTATGTTTATCATGTGCTATCAATAAAAGTAACTTCCATTGCAAGTCTGTAGCATTTCAAGCACTTTGCCTCTTGAATATCTCTTCATGGATGTTTGGGGCCCTGCTCCACATACATCTCTTGAAAGATATTGGTATTATGTCTTATTTGTAGACCATTACACTAAATATTGTTGGTACTTTCCATGAAACAAAAAACTGAAGTGGCCAAAATTTTTCCACAACTCAAAGTGATAATGGGGGTGAGTTTCTTGCTCTTTAAAGTTACCTTAATCACTATGGCATTAGTCACCTCACAACGGCTCCACACACTCCCAAACAAAATGGATTGGTTGAACGCCGTCATCAGCACATTGTGGAGACTGGCATGACCCTTATCCATTGTGCTCAACAGCCACCCTCATATTGGAGCTTAGCCTTCCAAGCATTGATCTACCTTATCAATAGAATGCTGACCCACCTACATGCTCTCACATCTTCCTTTGAGATTTTGTTTAAGACACCTTCAAACTATCTCAAACTTCAGGGTGTTTGGATATCTATGCTTCCCATGGCTCAAACCATATGCACATCACAGACTTGATCCTAAGTCTCGACCATGTGTCTTTGTTGGATATTCCACCTCACAGAGTGCCTATAAATGTCTTGATCCTACCACAAGCATGATCTATTTATCTCTTCATGTGCGCTTTGATAAATCAGTGTTTCTTTGCACTCGATCATTACCAAGTGCCTACTCACCTTCTCAACTTGTAACTCCACCTCTACATCTCTTAACATTGTGTGACACATGTGTCTCATCTGCTATAGGGTCCTTGCTGGATGTTGTTGGCTAAGAGGTGCAGTCACACCCTTATTCAAGTGTTGCTTTTGATCATGTTTGACTAGTCATTGAACAGGTTCCAAATGCTTCACCATCGGTTGAACAAGTTGATGGAGCAAGGTCTATCTTGAATTCAGCTCCTGATCCACTTGCTGATCCGAGACCTCGTCAACCATCTCGCATGGTAACTCGATCCATGAACAACATCTTCAAGCCAAAGAAGCTGCTCTCGGCCACCAAACATCCTATTCTACCACCATTGGAACCCATAGGTGTTCATCAAGCTCTCAAAGATTCAAAGTGGTGACAAACTATGAGTGATGAATTTACAACTTTAGTTAGACATGGGACATGGAAGTTGGTTCCCCCAAACTCACGACAAAAATCCAGAAATTATTCGTATATATATTTCACAGAAATGTGAAATCAAAGTAGGTGATAAAGTAGCTGGAAGGCATGGAAATAAGGGTATCATTGCCAAATTTTGCCTAGACAAGATATGCCTTATTTGCAAGATTGATAGAAGTTTAGCAACTCGAGAAATGTAGGGATAGATTACTTGGTAAATCTGGTTGGTTCAAAATGGGTTTTTCACATCAAACGCAACTTCGATGGGTCCATGGATCGCTATAAAGTAAAATTAGTTGCCAAGGGATTCCATCAAAGACCTGGATTTAATTACAAGGAAATATTTTCTCTGATCGTTTATCCTGAGTATTCAGTCTGTTGCGAACAGCTAGCCACAGAATAATTGCATGAGGCGGAATCGCTTTCTTGTGCCAAACGACCCTGTGCCACTCAACTTCAGGACCCCTAGACCGAAGACTTTCCCATGCACTTTTCACAGAAAACCTGCCACTTGGGTCTCCTCCCCATTGTAAAAAGTCGTCTCTCATAGGATTAGGTTTGAAGTCACCTGGAGTGGCATTCTTCACCTCCATCCATTCCATGGATGGAGCAGTGGGCCAATCCCATTCCGCACCATTGGTGATGGCCCCCACAACAGCATTTCTTCCCAAACCAGAGTCGTATATGAGCCTTTCGCCGTACCTCTCAACGAGAGGGCCAGCCTGCCACCATACGTATAATTTTATCTCTTGCAGTAATGAATGGCTAGTCTCTACATCAACTCTACGTAAATAATGCATTTCTTCATGGCACACTCATTGAAGATGTCTTCATGGCCCACTCACTAGATGTCTTTATGGCCCAATCAACTGGTTTTATTGATGCCACTTTTCCTCAACATTTATGTCATCTTCAAAAATCCATTTATGGGTTAAAACAGGCACTAAGGGCTTGGCATCGTGCCTTACATGACTGTCTATGTGGAATTGGCTTTGTAAAAGCAGCCTCTGATCCTTCAATGATGGTTCTAATCCTACTTTCAGCACCATCTACAGATGAGTTATTAGTGAGCTTTAGTATCTAGCACTGACTCGACTGGACATAGCATTTTCTATCAACAAATTAGCTCAGTTAATGCATGCCCCATCTGAGCTTCACCGGGTGACTGTCAAGAGACTTCTCTAATGTCTCACAAATACCATCTACCATGGTATCCAACTCTCTTGCACAACTGCACCTCAACTCCTTGCCTACTTTGATGTCGATTGGGCAGGGAGTCTTGATAATTGCACCTTCACGTCTGCCTACATAATTTTTCTTGGCAAAAATCCTATTTCTTGGTGCACTAGAAAGCAATGAGCTGTAGCTCACTCATCAACCGAGACAGAATACAAAGAACTAGCTAGCACTACCTCTGAATTGGCCTGGATTCATTCCCTATTTTGTGAGTTTGGTATCACTTTGAAGGCACCACCAAAAATTCTCTGTGACAATGTGGGAGCTATGCATTTAAACCTCAATCTAGTCCTCCATTCTTGAATGAAACACATTGTCATCGATCTACACTTTGTGCGGGACTATGTAAGCAAATGCATCCTTCACGTAGCCAATGTCTCCACCAAGATCAGTTAGCTAATTTACTAACCAAGACTCTATCCTATCAAAGATGTCAACTACCCAGATCCAAAATTGGTGTCACTGATGGGAGCACCATCTGGAGGGGGCGTAATAGATGATCCACGAGATCAGCCCCTGCTTCCATGCATAAATTCAAGCAAGTCGGCCATATAAGTCAAGTATAACTCATGGAGCTAATTTTTGTATATTCCCTTAATTGTAGATTATGTATAGCAATGCTAGTAATTGTTTCTTTCCTTTTATGTGAATACTTAGCTCGTAGAAACAGGCTTCGATACTCTAATTACAATTTATAATTTTAGCAATTTCTTCTAACATAAATAATAATGTGCTTTGCAATTCTATAATGTTTACCATCTTTTGCTTGAGGATATATTGGCTTAAAGTAATAACATTTTGGGTGACATATATAGTATTTGCTCTAGACAATGTACATGATATAGCTGCTCACTTGAACTTTTAAGTCTATCTTACCATCTTTTATTATTTTTTTCTCATCAGTTTCATGCATCCTACTTAAATCCTAAAATTTATGCACTTATTATACTCATATAAGATATTCCAGCATTGATTAATTAATCTATTGACACAAAAACAATCAAAAGAAAACTCAAAAAATCTCTTAAAATAAAATATTAGGATTCCTTATAACTATTGTGAGCTTTAAAATTTAGACAAGTTTAGATTGATATAGATGCATAAATGAGTCTTACAATATTTATTATTGTTTGTGTGAAGTTTTAGTCATTAATATTAATTAATGCTTAATAAATGGTGTGATTTGTTAAATTAATTAATATTTTAGAATCCCTTTTTGTGTTAGGGCACTCTATCCTACCTGGGGTTTAAAAGGGGCAAACAAAAACTCTAACGTTGATATAAGGGTGTTGTAATTAACCAAAACAAAAATGAAAGAGGGAAAAAGAAAACCCCACAAGTATTCATTGAAGTGTATAAATTACATGTTGAACTCAAATATTTGGGGTGGGTGGACATACATTGCTCATTTAATTTTTATTTAAATATGAATTGAGTTTGAGCTTATCACTTAGTTACAATCTATGTTAACAAGTAACTCATTTATTCTTTAAATGAGATTGAGTTTGTTCAAATTCATAAACTATTTAATTTTGATAACATAGATTATTTATATATTGTCTTATAGCTTCATTTACAACTTTTGGATAAAAGTAACTTTTGGTTTTGATGCTGGGCTTACGACTGGTTAATTAACAAAAATTAAGGATTTTAATTGGGGTGGTGTTAGGTATAGTCTAGTTTTTGGACTTCCTTGCAGTCCACCCTAAGAATAGACAAAAAGACCATCATTTTATCAATGTCTTCACCAAAATATCCTTAAATCAAAACATCCCAAAATCAAAACAACCATTCCGCTCCCTGCTCAATCTGTAGTGCTGCTCAAGACTCTACGTGCTCAAGACCCCTAACTTAGTCTCCCGCTACCTGATCGAACTGGTAAGGCTTCTTTTTAAAAAAACTTCTGGTGAGCATATCAACAATGCCATCTCGAACTCCTTCCTAATCAGAAAGGCTTCATCTAACTCACACCCATTGTAATCACCATCACCACTACAACTGGTATTGGAAATTTTGTCACCAATAGACAGAATCAATTGTAGGAGGAGCTTGGATAAGGAGAGAACCTGTCAACGTGAACGATGAACTAGAAACGTTGGTGAAATGCTGGACTTTTTTATAATAACGATCTAAGGGTTCTTTTCCTTTGCTTGCGATAAGTCAATTAAGAGGAGTCCAGACTCCTTTTTCAACACTTGTCCACAAATAAATAGAGGGTTAGGGAAATAAAATGATCTCAAAAAGAAAGGAATATACTCTTGTCGACATACCTAAGAAAAGTAGGGGCTTGTGATGGCACTTGTGAGAAGTCTTGCTCCAACAAGGACAAATTTTCCTCTGTAGAATCTGAAAGTGCAATTGGTTATTATAATCCCATAATCGGTTACAATTACAAATTTCCAGTTTGTATTTGTAGAAGTCCAAGAGAAAAGCTAAGAAATGACTTCTTTTTTAAAGATATAGTCTAGCATATCAAATATTCCTGAGTACCAAACGTTGGAGAATTGAAAGACAGTGTGACAACCTGGATTTTTGGATATCCGCTTAATTTTCATGTGTGGGATGATTATGTCTCTCCAAGACTATTTTTAGGAATTTTTGGGATATATGTATAGGATTCTTATATTGAAAGGTGGGGAATAAGGTTGGATATAAATGTGACTTGTGTTAAGGTGGAAAAGTGCCTAGACCCGAGATCTCGCTCAACTCTCGCTTGATGTCTGGCTCGAGCGAAATACAGGGACAGACAGACGTCTTTTAGTAGAATGGTCATAACTTGCTCATTTGATGTCGGATTTGAGTGATTCAAGAGGCTATGGAAAGCTAAGAGGATTATCTACAACTTTTATCTTTTGAGGTTTAAGAGATATGGACTTAATCAAATAAGAAATGGAGATTGAAGTACAAGGTCTGAATTGAAGATAGATAAGTATTGACTTGAAGTTGACTAAGAGCATTGGATATGATTAAGCCATTGGATTATTTTCTCAATTATCCTAAGATCTGGACAAGTGTGTAGAGATATGGAAAATGAGGAGATTTTATTTAGTGAATTTCGTGTGAAATAAGAGGAATCATCTATCCAACACTTGGTGTACCCGGATTGGTGTTCTCGGGCTTATATGTCTAGTTTTATTAGAAAAATCATAACTTGGTCATACGAACTCCAAAAGAAGTGATTCCAGTTCCTATAGAACCCTAAGACACAGATCTATAACTTTTGTGACTGAAGGTTTTAGAGAATCGAAGTGTATCAATGGATTAATTGGGCTGGAATGGGACTGATCTGTTTTAAGTGCAAACTGGAGCCCGAAAATAAATCACTTCACCACCTCACCTTAGATGTCCGAATTTGATTGGTTCTCCTCATGGTTATCTGCTAGATACATGTATGAGAGCATGTGTTAGGTGGAGAAGGAGCTTCTAGAAGAATAATTAGCTTAGAACCAAACAAGAGGGAAGGACTAATCTGATTAGCCAAAACAGTCAACTATCCCCTTTGTTTCCAACCAATTGGTAACCAAACCTTGGGAATTAGGTAATGAGATATTTTCCAGCCACTCTAAGGGTGCTAAGGAGGTCTTGGACGTGTGGCCAAAGAGGGAGAAAGTGTTCTAGAAGCCTTGAGGATGCAAGGAAAGCCAATGGCCAGATTAAGCTCATCTTGGGTATTTTGGACTTTTTGGAACTTACTTTTATATCTATATTTGGTGATTATTTGGGGCCATTGATCTAAGATAATTTTAGATGAGGAAGAAGCATAGCCATAGGATGGAAATCATTGGAGATCTTGAGAGATATGGATGATCATTGGATTAGGCAAAGCTGGACAACTCACCATACCCCTTACACGGTTTGAGCTAACTAAGGGCCTTAGTTTGTTTTCCTTCTCTTCTTCCCCAAGCCACCTATTTATATATATATATAACCATCTTCAGATCATAGGAGACCTTTGGGAGAGGAGAGTCACGTCCACTTGGAGAGGAAGCCAAAGAAGAAGCTTCCCTAACCCTTTAACCTCCAAACATTACCTAAGTGAGCTAAGTGGGTGCTTTGAGGAGGAATGTTGCAAGGACTAGTTGGATCATTCAACCAAGCTTTGGAGAAACTTGTAAGTATACAATTTAACTTAATCTTAGCATAGATTAAGTAGATTATTGATGGAATTTAGTTTGTTGTTGGTTGGAGCTTGAATTAGGCTTGAATGATGTGTTTGGAATCTATGGTGTTTTGGATATGATTTGGTGATGGTAAAGTGTTAGGGAAATTATAAGGACCTAGAATTATGTTCTAATGAGTAAAAATAAGGTTGGTGTGAAAAGATTGCTTGATTTAGGTTGAAAAACCCCTTGAGCCGTGATTTCGCTTGACTGTCGCTTGATACCCCACTCGAGCGAGTTCCAACCCGTGACTTCGCTCGACACTCGCTCGACACCCGCTCGAGCGAAATACCTTGTTTTGCTTAGATTCAGGGTTTTCTTAGAATAGCAGTGGTGTTTCAAATGGGTAGAGTTATAGGTGGAAATAACTCATGTGTATAAGAGAAGAATATAAAGAAAGAAAACAATTTATATAAAGAATATGTTCCGTGTCATGACGGGGACGGCGATACGTAACGCCCGGACGATTGACACGAGACTCATCATAACGGGGACGGCGATACGTAACGCCCGGATGATTGATGAGTATGATTGATAAGTTAGTCACGTCATGACGGGGACGGCGATACGTAACGCCCGTATGACTGACGTGCCGACAGGGACGGCGATACGTAACGCCTGTCGTGATATGAAATTGTGATCTCCACGGGGACGGCGAGACGTAACGCCCGTGTGATTGATCCTTGCGGGGACGGCGAGACGTAACGCCCGCAGTACTATGTGTATATGTTTTGTGTCATAACGGGGACGGCGAGACGTAACGCCCGGATGATTGACACTAGACTCATCATAACGGGGACGGCGATACGTAACGCCCGGATGATTGATGAGTGTATGATAATGAGTTAGTCACGTCATGACGGGGACGGCGATACGTAACGCCCGTATGACTGACGTGCCGGCAGGGACGGCGATACGTAACGCCTGCCGTGATATAATAATATGTTCCGTGTCATAACGGGGACGGCGAGACGTAACGCCCGGATGATTGACACGAGACTCATCATAACGGGGACGGCGATACGTAACGCCCGGATGATTGATGAGTATGATTGATAAGTTAGTCACGTCATGACGGGGACGGCGATACATAACGCCCGTATGACTGACGTGCCGGCAGGGACGGCGATACGTAACGCCTGCCGTGATATAATAATATGTTCCGTGTCATAACGGGGACGGCGAGACGTAACGCCCGGATGATTGACACGAGACTCATCATAACGGGGACGGCGATACGTAACGCCCGGATGATTGATGCGTGTATGATTAATGAGTTAGTCACGTCATGACGGGGACGGCGATACGTAACGCCCGTATGACTGACGTGCCGACAGGGACGGCGATACGTAACGCCTGTCGAGGTTATGTGATAAGTAAGACCCGATGGGGACGGCGAGACGTAACGCCCATCGTGGATAAGAAATAAAAGAAACCTATGGGGTTAAGAAATAAAGTGAAAAGTATAAGTGTATGTGATGATGGGTCTAGCTAAGATCTAAGGTTGTATGTGATGATGGGTCTAGCTAAGATCTAAGGTTGTATGTGATGATGGGTCTAGCTAAGATCTAAGGTTGTATGTGATGATGGGTCTAGCTAAGATCTAAGGTTGTATGTGATGATGGGTCTAGCTAAGATTTAAGTTTGTATGGTAAGATGGGTAATTGACTTGTGGGGTTACATAAAGTATTCTTATAAGTGATATGTTGGTGAGTATGATTATGTATGATGATAGTTGAGGTTATCTATGCTTTATTTCGTTAACTGTGTACTTACTGAGATTTCTAGTAAATCTCACTCTTTTATGTTTTATCTATTTTATCTATCATTCCTTATGGAATGATAGATGTTGTTGCAGGGATAGATAGTTGCATTGAGACTCGGTCAGCACGGGAGATTCTGAGGTACCCTGAGGGTCCTATGGAATGCTCCTCTCCGGTGGAGATGACCCCGCGTACGTAATCAAGTGAAGAAGTAAGAGTACTGGATGATGGTAGGATATGAGTTTTTGTTTAGAGAAAACTAACTGGGTTATGTAAGAGTAAATACAGAATATTGTTGTAAATACGATGTTATGAGAAGTGTAATTATAGTATGCCATGTGGTCTATTGATGCGAGAGTTAGATCTCTTTGCTCATATTGGGAATTTACTTCTTCCAGCTGCGTTCAGCATTGCATTTCATTAGTAAGCTTAGATGCATGCATGCTCCCTTTTATATTTACGTAGGATAAGTAGCCTTGTGTTGCTTGTCCGGATGCGTCGTTTTACGTTGTAATCGATGCGAAAAATCGGGGCGTGACAGACAGAGTATATCGCATCACCACTAATGCTTGCTTGCTTGCTTGAGAAAGAGAGAGAGAGAGACAGAGGGTGATTGAACTACGGGTTGAATTTTCTTCTGCACTAAGTTAGAGTCTAATGGCACTAAAGTGAGGAAAGAATTGACTTATCGCAAACTAGATTTTGTAGTTTGCATGTTGAAACATTGTGTTTCATAATGGCTTACATTGCAATCCACATGTGTGGACAACAATTAGAATTATTCTTTTAATCGAGAAAAGATGCAACATATAAAGAAAATTTTGAGAATAGAGTTTATTCATAAAAATCGAAAATTGGTTTTGAAACCCGCAAGTTAGGCTTAAATAACTAAGAAAATTTGAGATCTTGAAAAATATTTTGTCAAAAAAGGAAAATTTCCAAATATTACATAAATATAAAGTATGAAATAAAATAAGTATTTAGACATAAATATTACTATAAAAGGACAAGATAACTTAAAATGATGGTTCGGAGGGAGGAAATAGCTAATCTCAAGGTCAAATAAGGGATCACGAGGTGTGGCATGGTGGCCATGACGTGTATACTAAAAAGGGCTTTCTAAATTGGGCTTGTATGCGTGATTCAGATACCCATGAACTAAAGTTATGGCCAAAATACTGAACATATGCGCAATATTTCCCCAATTCACCCAATCTTCACATTTTCCTATTATATTTGCATTGATATGCCTTATCAAGGTAATATAGTGCTATTAATGTGGAATTTGCCAACTCATCTAATCAAACTCAAATTCTCTTGCATCAGTTTCCTTGGATTGGAAAAAACTCACACTCGAGTTCATGTCAGCATCAATAAAGCATGGACTAAGGTGTTTAAAGCTGAACACATCAAAAGTCCTCTGATGATTGGAAAGACACAACCTATATGCATTGTTATTGATCTTTTACAGTAGGTTTTAGCAAATATCTTTGTATAGTTTGCATTGACACAAGCAAATCAATGATTATAATTATAATGATTTAAACATGTGTCTTGCTAAGGATCACTTGATTTTCAAATTTCTGTTATCTTTTTAAATATTTAAGTCATGATTCTCATAATAAGTTGTTCAAATATACACAACCTAAATTACAAAATCTAGCTAGATTTCACGGTCATCTTGCAATTTGCCTTTTATCAAACCGGTCATTCAATTCTAATTTTTTTGATTTTGTCCAGTACAAACTAGATTTTGTATATTACATGAGATGTTTGGTAACTTGTTTGTTATACCAAATAGGTGATTTCATTTGAGTTTTCTTGGATTCTACCTTGTATAGTTCTTGAGTTTTCATTTGAATTTTTGCTTTGTCTAATAGTGTTTTTGTTGTTTTCACTAGTATTATTAGTGTTGGGCAACACCAGTATGACGCCCTCAATTTACGTTCATAATTCAACACAAATTGAAGTGTCAAGATAAGTAACATTAAACTATTTACCCCTGTACTTATTGAAATTTAATACAAATTGTAGCAGAAAAATTCTGAACAAAAATTTTCTAATGATCACATAGTAAAATGAAACCACAATATTCATATCATCCATTCTTATGATAATATTGTATACTTATATGCATAATTCAGTTAGTTTTGTCTGTCATAAACATAACTTATTCTTAAAACTTAGATTAACTTCATGATCATTTAGGCTCCTCTGAGTTTTCTTAAGTCTTCAGACCTTCCCTTTTCTCAATCATCAATCCTGCCACATAATTTTATTTTTTCAAAAATAGAAATGTACAAGAGTGAGATTTCCTTGAAAATCTCAGTAAATACATACGTAATTTAATAAAAGCATAGACATTGTGAAATAATCACATATAAGCCAGACAGTTAAAGCATGCATTTATGGCATGCTTCATGTGACTCATGCATGACTTAGACTTATATTCTTTATGGACCAATTCTATTATACTTAAACTATTTTTTTCTTTTATTTCGTAACTTTGTGAGTCTTACTTATTTCTTATCATTGACAGGCTTAGGTCTCTGTCAGATTTCGTATCATTGATAGGTTTAGGTTCTTGCCAGCACGTTAGTCATATGGGCGTATCGCTGGTTCCCGTTATGATGTGACTGACTTATTAATCTTTCCACTTGTAAAGTTTTCTTAACGTATTTTCTTAAAACAAACTTCATGACTTATCACGACACATATATATGACGTAATGCAACATACGCATAAATTTAGACTTATGACATGCATAATTTATATCCATATGAGCCTCATAACATGTGAGAATATTTAATAATAGCATACATCACATGCACATATATTTACGTCACATCAATTCATAAAATCAATGCCTACTATGATAAACTCAGTTCTAACTTTAATTCCAATTTCATCATTGATTAAGTCCTTATCTCTTAAAAGTTAAAACATAAAAGTTGTGGATCTTTCTCTTAGCTTTCCATATCTTCAATTAGTTAAATCCGACATCAAATGAATAAGTTATGATTGATTTACCAAAATGTATCTAATCTGCCAATAATAATCCTATTAAGGCCGAAATTCACTAGAGTTATTTCTTTATTCTTTTCCCTATGAAAATCTCATGCTTTCACATAATTATCGTCATATAATATCATATAATATATTTCTAAAGTCTCATAATTTTTCTAATATTTTTCCATAGCCAAAACTACTCCAAAATTTAATATGTTTCAATTTAACATATAAACAAAGATTAAACTCAAATAAATATCAAATATAATCTAATCACCAAACGACTTATTTTATATCAATATTAAATTAATATATGCACTTAAAAATTTTTCCAAAACTAAATTGGATGTTTATAGTTGGTCTTGCACTACTTCTTCTCCAATGCCTTTAATTAGCTCTCTTTAAGCACTTAGGTGATATGAGTGGATTTTTGTATATTTTTCTTGATTATTTCTAACTATGGCTAACTGGTATCTCTCATGAGAAAAGAAGAGAAGTCTATGCATCTATTTATAGGCAAGAGAGTTTGGGCATTTCAGCACACCCTTGGCTGATTGGGGTAATGTGTCCCCTACACTTGTGGTCTTATGATTACCCCTAATCCTATAGAGATTTTCTGGTATTTTAATCCCATGGTTGAGATTAATCCACCTATAAAATGATCTTTATCAATGGTTTAAAGAGTTCTAACACATGGGGTTAAAGACAAAATAATATCATAAGAAATCTTCCAACAAGTGTATCTGGCCACTTGGCCTCCCTTAGGAGTCAGCCACGTTCCAGTCCAAATAAGTCCTTGATAAAATTTTATTTTTTGAAAACTAAAAACATGAAAGTTTAATATCATCCTCTTAAAGTTATATAGGATTTTTAATCACTTCATTATGAGATAAGATGAGAGAGATATGATTAATTCACCGAAATATGTCAAAACTCATCCGAGAACACTCAATACGAGTTCTACATTTGTTTTCCTTTTTTTTCTTACCCAACAAGACTTTTAGATAAATTCTTATTAACTTGCCATAAGTTCCCACACATTTCAAGAGGTTTAGAAACCTGAGAAACCAATTTGATCTTCGTCACATGGCAAGGTTGGTGCACTTTGCTTAAATTGGTTACTAGTTGACATCTATTCCTGTCCGTCCACTTCACATAAGATTTAGTCTTTGATCCATTTCTTATCTTCAAAAACCCAAAACATTAAGTTCTATAGTTTCCTATTAGGATTCTATAAGAATTAGAATCACATCATTTGGACCTTATATGAAGAAGTTATACTCGTTAAACGAAAACAAGTGTTTGATCTTTGGTTCTATTATTTCATCTTGAATTTCTTTCTCAAATTTTGAAAATTTAACTTTTTCTAAGTCCAAATTGAATTTCTCTAATTGACACCTTGCTAAAATTTTTAAAGTTTCATCCAAAATAACTCTAAAGAAATTATAATTAAACTAAACATTAAAAAAAAACAAATGAAAATTCGGATTATTAGATTCTTCCCTCGTTAAAATAAATTTCGTCCTCCAAATTTGAGAAGTTGAATCTCAATATTGTAAAAGCAATACATGTCCATAAAAGTTTCAAGCCTACCATACTAAACGTTTATACCTATACTGGTATTTTTGATCATATCATCACCTCTAATCAATATTCCACACCTAACAAAATATTTCTCCTAAATCAACTCACAAGGACATGCATTCTCAAAAATCCATTCATTCATCATTACTAAACCTCCATCATCAAATACCACCGATTAGACCAAAACTCCATCAAATAGAAAACTAACAAGTTAATTGGTTGATTTCAAATTCACATATTCAAAGGACAATTCTTTATCCTCCAAATGATTATTCATATTCTATCTCTGAGAACTTAAAACCCTTTGTCAATTTATCCTCATTAAAATCACTTTTCTAGATCCTCAAAATTGATGTAGCTTGAACCTTCGATCATAGCCGACATCTCGTTCTCTTACCATCTTATCTTCTTAAAACATACCAAACTTCATCATAAGTTACCTTTCTCCTTAATAATTCCGAACTTATGGTATTCAAATCATTCACCGAATCCACCTTACTTCACAAAAATTCAAACCTATCTTATTACTATGTGGTCTTTTTCTTATGACAATATGGATTTACCTAGAGTCGTATTACTCTGATACCATTCTGTGACGCCCCCAATTTATGTTCATAATTCAATGCAAATTAAAATGTCAGGGTAAGTAATGCTAGACTACACACCTCAATACTTATCGAAATTCAATGCAAATCATAGCAAAAAAATTCTGAATAAAAATTTTCTAATGATCACATGGTAAAATAAAACAACAATATCCACATCATCCATTCCTGTAATAACATTGTATCCTTACATGTATAACCCAGTTAGTTTTGTCTGTTATATACATAACTTATATTTAAATCCTAGACTAACTTCATGACCATCCAGACTCCTTTGAGTTTTCTTAAGTCATCAAGCCTTTCGTTTTATCAATCATCAATCCTACCACATAATTTTATTTTTCCAAAAATAGAAATATACAAGAGTGAGATTTTCTTGAAAATCTCAGTAAATACACACATAACTTAATAAAAGTATAGATATCGTGAAATAATCACATACAAGTCAGACAATCAGAGTATACATTTATGGCATGCTTCATGTGACTCATGCATGAATTAGACTTATATTTTTCGTGGACCCATTCTATCATACTTAAATTCTTATTTATTTTCTTTCATAATATAGTGAGTCTTACTTGTTTCATATATCGACAAGCATCCCCATTGAATATTACTTATTTCATATCATCGACAGGGTTAGATCCCTACCGAATTTCGTATCAACGACATGCTTAGGTCCCTGTCGGATTTCGTATCATTGACAGGCTTAGGTCCCTGTCGGCACGTCAGTCATACGGATGTATCGCTAGTCTCTATCATGACGTGACTGACTTATTAATCTTTTCACATGTAAATTTTTCTTAACGTAGTTTCTTAAAACAAATTTCATGACTTATGACGACATATATATGTGACGTAATGCAACATACGATAAACTTAGACTTATGATATGCATTTGCATAAATTTAGACTTATGACATGCTTATTTTATGTCCATATGAGCCTTATAACAAGTGAAAATATTTAACAATAGCATATATCACATGCACATATATTTACGTTACATCAATTCATAAAGTTAATGCCTACTATGATAAACTCAGTTCTAACTTCAATTCCAATTTCATCCTTGATTAAGTCCTTATCTCTTAAAAGTTAAAACATAAAAGTTGTGGATTTTTCTCTTAGCTTTCCATATCTTGAATTAGTTAAATCCAACATCAAATGAATAAGTTATGACCAATTTACCAAAATGTGTCAAATTTGCCAATAATAATCCTATTAGGACCGAAATTCACTAGAGTTTTTTCTTCATTCTTTTCCATATAAAAATCTCATGTTTTCACATAATTCTCTTCATATAATGTCATAGAATATATTTCTAAAGTCTCATAATTTTCCTAACATTTTTCTATAGCAAAAATCACTCCAAAATTCAATATGTTTCAATTTAACACATAAATAAAGATTAAGGTAAAATAAATATAAAAAATAATCAAATCACCAAACCACTTATTTTATGCCAATATTAAATTAATATATGCACTAACAAGTTTTCCAAAACTAAATTGGATATCTATGGTTGGTCTTACACTACTTCTTCTCCAATGCTCTCAATTAGTTCTCTTTCGACACTTAGGTGATGTCAGTGAATTTTTGTATATTTTTTTTGGTTATTTCTTACTATGGCTGACTGGTGTCTCTCTTGGGGAAAGAAGAGAAGCCCATGCACCTACTTATAGGCATAAGAGGCGTGAGATGCAAGGGAAGAGAGCTTGGGTATTTCAGTACACCCTTGGCTGATTGGGGTGATGTGTTCCCTACAAGACCCCTAATCCTATTTGGATTTTTTTGATATTTTAATCCCATGATTGAGATTAATCTACCTATAAAATGATCTTTATCAATGGCTCAAACATTTTCAACAGATGGGGGTAAAGACAAAACAATATCATAGGAAATCTTCTAATGGGTGTATCTAGCCATTTGGCCTTCCCAAAGGGTCAACCACATTCCAGTCCAAATAAGTCCTTGATAAAATTCAATTTTTTGAAAACTAAAAATATGAAAGTTTAATATCATCCTCTTAAGGTTCTATAAGATTTTGAATCACTTCATTATGAAATCAGATGAGAGAGATATGATTAATTCACCGAAACATGTCAAAACTCACCCAAGAACACCCAATCCGAGTTCTCCATTTATTTTCCTTTGTTTTCTTACCCACCAAGACTTCTAGATCAATTCTTATCAACATGCCATATATTCCCACGCATTTCAAAAGGTTTAAAAACCTGAGAGACTAATTTGATCTTCGTCACATGGCAAGATTGGTGCACTTTGTTTAAGTCGGTTACCAGTTGACTCCTATTCATGTCCGTCTACTTCACATCAAATTTAGTCCTTAATCCATTTCTTATCTCCGAAAACCAAAAACATGAAAGTTCTAGAGTTTCCTATTAAGATTCTATAAGAATTAGAATCACATCATTTGGACCTTATATGAAGAAGTTATGCTCATTAAATGAAAATACAATATACCATCCCAAGAGTTCATTCCGAACACACCAAGTGTTTGACCTTTGGTTCTTTTACTTCCTCTTTTCTTCCTCAAATTTTAAAAATTTATCTTTTTCTAAGTCCAAATTGAATTTCTCTAGTTGACACCTTACTAAAATTCTCAAAATTTCATCCAAAATAACTCTAAAGAAATTATAATTAAACTAAGTATTAAAAAAAAAAGTAAAATTTTGGATTATTACATTCTCCACCCCCTTAAAATAAATTTCATCCTCGAAATTTGGGAGGTTGAACCTCAATATCATTTGGACCTCATATAAAGAAGTTATGCTCATTATATGAAAACATAACAGACCAGCCCAATAATTCATTTCGGGCACACCAAGTGTTGGATCTTTGTATCTATTACTTCCTCTTAAATTTTTTTCTCAAAATTTGAAAATTTACCTTTTTTAACGCCAAATTGAATTTCTCTAGTTGACACCTTGCTAAAATTTCCAAAGTTTCATCCACAATAACTCTAAAAAAATTATAATTAAACTAAGTATAAAAAAAAAACAAGTGAAAATTTGGATTAGTACAACCAACCCCACCTTGTCCATTCTGGCTAGGTCGGGGTCCTCATTCGCTAATAGGAGGTGTGCAAACAAATGCTTATAAGCAATTGAGAGTCGGGAGCGGGGCCCAGATTGTATCCATGCCAGATAGGGTTTACTCCATTTGCTAGACCCAAGTCCATACATACACACATATGTTAAGAAAAATAATTTTCTTTGATGAAACAACTTAGGTTACGTTTGGCAAGCGACATTCTCAAATATTCTCATAATACATTATTATTATTTATTAAATTTCACCTACTTTTCACTATTATTTATTACTTTTTACTATTATTTAATATTCTATTATTATTTCTTTATTATTTTATTATTATTATTCATTACTTTTCTCAATACTTCTCATTACGTAAACGTAACATTAACTTAAAAACTAATCCTCTTCCTCCTCCCATCTCTTTCTTTGTTCTCTTTCTCTTTTATCTCTCAATCTCTTTGAGTCTCCCTCCTCGTCTCTCTCTCTATCTCTCACACATTTTCCTCTTCCTACTCTTCTTTCACTTTTTTTCTTCTCAACTCTTCTTTCACTTTTTTTCTTATCCTTCTTGAAGCACGAAATCACAAATTTAAGCAACACTTCTTTCCCTACTTGTGTTAAAAATTTATTCCTCCAACTTTGAACTCTCCCCCATGTATTTTCTTTCAAATGTCTAAAAGCATTATAATTTGACCTACTCACCATAAGTGGTAAACTTAGGTATTTTTCATAAGAACCACATTCTTAACCCCTGCTACCTAAGTTATCTATCTTCTAATAGTAATAAAAGTATTAGTACTGAAATAAATAGTGGCCTTGTTCTTATTTAAAAATTGCCTTGAAGCTTTCTCGTAATTGTGAAGAAGTTCTTGGGTTTTAAACCATTATAATAAATTCTTCCTTACAAAAATGATGCAATCAATCAGTAAATAACAGATGATTTACCCTTATCCCCTTCTTGAAATAGCAACCCCTCTTGTGAATCCACCTCTTTCAACTGAGTTTATGAGAGCATTCAACCCTCCAATACACAAAATAAAAATGAAAGGGAAATAGAATCCCCTTGCCTTAAAGCTCTGGTGGGTTTAATGATTTGTCCTAGTTGCCCAATCACAATCACACAATATGTAATTGAGGTTACACATTTCATGATTAATCTGATCCATATCTCTTCAAAACCCAACTTTCCCACCACTACTTCAAGAAAGTTTCATTCAAGTGTATCATAATTCTTTGCCGTAACTAACTTTAGAGCCATGCTTGCTGATTCTCTTTTTTCTTTTCCTCATAGTGTGCAAGGTCTAATATGCTATCATTACATTATCTGTAATAAGGTGCCTAGGGATAAAAGTACTTTGGTTGTTGGAGATGATGTAATTCAGCATCGTTTTTAACTTGTTAGCTAAAACCTTGGATACATGTTTGTAAAGAATATTATAAAGACTAATGGGTCTAAACTCACTAACAATAGAGGAGAATTAACTTTAGGGATTAAGGCTATATATGTAAAATTAATACAAAAATCCCAAGACCCCCAATTTAAAAAACTTAAGACAACATTACATGCCTTTTCCCTTACTATATCCCAATATGATTGGTAGAAATGAGCTCACAAACCATCTGGTCCTGGAGATTTGAGGAAACTCATCTGCTGCAATGCTTCAAGAACTTCTTCTTTAGTAAACTCAAGCAGTTCTTAATTCATCCCAACAGAGATCTTTGGGTCAATGACACTAGTACAACTATCAAAATCCTCCTTTGAAGGATTAGAGGAATTGAATATCCCCTTAAAATATTCATGGAAAGCCTATTATATATCTTTCCTTTCAGTCAATTGTCTATTATGAGAATCTTTGATCTGATTTATCCAGTTTTTCCTTCTTCTTTGACTAGCACATGCATGGAAATATTTCAAGTTTTTGTCTCCCTTTTAATACCAATCCAGTGTAGCTCTTTGTTTTCACTTTACATTTTCTTTTGCCAATGTCAACCATATTTCCTCTTGCATCTTCTTAATACTTTCTACATTATGAACTCCTTCATTCTGTTGTTCTAGTTTCAACAATTTAGTCTTCTCCCTAATACTTTTGCCTTCATCCTCAGCTATTGTAGAACTCTACCTGAGTATATCCGTTCAACAAATGTTAACTTTTTTTGAACTTGTTGAAGAGGATCCATAAATTCATCCTCTTTATTCCATGCCCCTTGAACCACATTACTACCTTCCTCTTCTGAGTCCATTTTGCCTCAAATCTAAACACTTTTCTTTCTCCTCCATACCTGTCTTTTTTCCTCCATCATGAGCAATAAAGGTCTATGGTCAGAATTTATGACTAGTAGAACATGCACCACCCCATTACTAAATAATTCAGACCATTTAGTATTAGCCACCCCTATATCTAATCTTTTCTTAATGAAAGTGCTATCAACATGTTTATTACTCAATGTATATTTATCCATTTTCCATCAACATCTTTTCTTAATGAAAGTGCTAGCATGTAGGTGGTTTTATAGCTGATTATAAGCTCAACTCCTTTCTTTTACATAATTCAAGATGCCTATAAAAACATGTTAAGTATCAATCCATTCATTTTCTATCATATTTAACTCTTGAGTGAATATGCAGATGAGAAAAATTAATAATATCTACACCCACATCCGCTATCCATACTAGTGCTAACCCTCCTCTTCAACCACTGGTTCCACCACCAAACAACCCACATAATTTACTCTGCATTTTATTTTTTCAAACTTCTTAGCAAGTAGCTTTGTTTTAATGAGAAAAACTACTAGGGGTTTTTTTTCCTTCACTAAATGGCAAATTTCTTGCCTTGTCCAGGGGTTTCCAAGCCCCTAGAAGTTCCAACTCAGTGGTTTTATAATGTTTGGCAGGGTTGCCTCACATCCTCCTTTAATACTGAGTTGTGTTTAAGTCATCCTCCCTTACATCAAGCTTCCATTTTTTTTATCCCTACATCCTTCACTTTGTCCCCACCATCTTTTAGCAGTCTTCGTTTATTACCAGATCTCAATAACATAGCAGTATTATTCCCTATTCTATGTGCTCTCCTTTTCCATTTCCCTTGGACAGGCTTCCCCACTGTTGAACCCAAGGTTTCAAGTTTCATGTAAATCTACAAATGGATTTTGATGATAACAAATGAATCCAAAGAATAAAGGAGTCTCAAGCTCAAGTTGTCCACACAATATAATCAAGCACATCAAGGAAGCAAGCATGAGCACGAAGGGAACAAATTCATATTAAAATCATAGAGTAATTTTGTAAATCTCTTAAAAAATTTGAAATTAGGATTAAGGCTCAAAAGTAATATTTTATCATAAAACATTAAAATACATTTTCCACATATGCATGAATATTTTGAAAATTAAATTTGAAAATTTTGAAAGATGATTGATTGTCATCTTTCACATGTGCACGACATGATTAAAGGTTTGAATTTTGAAAATATTAAGATGATTGATTGTCATCTTTCACATGTGCATGTTTTATTTGAATATTTTCAAAAGTGGTGGATGATTTTCTTGACTTATGCAAAAGGTAGATGTCTTTATTTGAAAATTTTGAAAAGTAAAGTGTGCTCCTTTTGTCATATGCAAAAAGTAAAATATTATGTTTGAAATTTTTGAAAAGTAAAGTGTGCTCCTTTTGTCACATGCAAAAAGTAAAAATATTAGATTTGAAATTTTTGAAAAGTAAATGATGATGTTTTTGACATGGAAATCTTTTCAAATTTGAAATTGAAAACTCATTTGCCTATAAATAGCTCACTTGAGTTTTGCAAAATTTACAACAAGAGCTTACACATCTATTGCTAAGTTTTGCATCATTTCTTCAAAGCTCTCATTCTCTTTTTTCTAAAGTTTTGAGCCTTAATTCTTATTTTTGTTGAGAGAGATATAGGTTGCGCTGTATTGTTTCTATCTCACTCATTGAGGAGTGCACTTTGATAGTCTACCTACTATCAACTCTTGTATTTGTAAAAGGGTGTGTATAACCCTTGTGTGTGTAGAAGGTGTTCTACACGGAGAATAGTTAAATCACCAAGTGTGAGATGATTGGAAGTGTAGAAGGTGTTCTACACAGGGAATAGTTAAATCACCAAGTGTAAGGTGATTGGAAGTGTAGAGGGTGTTCTACACGGATTCTTTGGAGCGGTGCTGCTCAAAGGTGTAATAGGTTTCTATCTCCACCTAAAGGAGATTGAATAGTGGATTTGGGAATGCTCAAGAGGTAGTTTGAGGTGAGGACGTAGGCAGTGGGGCCGAACCTCGTTAACATACTGAGTTTGCTTCTCTCTTACTCTTACTATTTATATTTATTGTTGTTTCATATTTTGTTTATGTTTTATATTATATATTTGATTTATAATTGTTATTTTCTTAAATACAACTCAATTCACCCCCCTCTTGTGTTAGTCATCTGGGCAACACACACATCAACCATATGTTGCTCGACTTCTTTTATCATGCTAGTTTCAAAACATGAACATCATTGCTTTTTTTTTTAATTAACTGCAATATTTTTACCATCCCTTTAAGCCCATGACACATTTGTCCAGTCCCCATATCCTCAAACCCTTCAATAAGGACTCTCTCTTAGCCCATTTGTTGTTCACATATCGAATCATTTTGTTCATGATCTCTAATAGCTATCATCTTGTCCACATTTAAATTCAAATCTGAATTAACATCCTTATCATAAAAACCATTTTGATAAGTGGCTACCATAACATCCTCTTGCAATCCAGTATGTATAGATTCAAAATTTGAACCCCTATGATTCTCGATGGCAGTTTCGCTCTTTCTTGAATCCTCCAATCTCTTAGTACTACCTGCCGAAATTATTAGCCGTGTTTAATTTTGATCCCCCACCACTGCCACCATCACCACCCTTTTGACTTGCTTAGTCACTCTCAACAAACTCATCTATGCTCTCATCAAATTGTTTCTTATGAAGATTAATCCTTGGTGTTGATGTTGCACGAAGCTACACCCCAAACTGTCTTTCCTCTTTCATATTTTGTAAGGACTCACCTCTAAGTTTATTGCATCTTAAAGTACCATGCACCAATATACCATAAGTAAAACATACTCGAGGCAATTTTTCATATTCAATTGGAATCCAGATTTTGTCACCTAACAGATTGATGAATCTACCCCTCGACAGTTGCTTCCTTATATCAATTTTCACCTTTACTTGTAAAAAATTCCTCAAGCCAGGGCCTCACATCAGTCTACTTTACAGTACTAACTAAGCTTTCAATTTGTTTTCCAATCTCTCTTTTCATGCACACTAGTGGCAAATCATGTAGCTGTATCCAGAAACACTCCATTTAGAATTTCATATTATTTGGAGGTGTCATCCCGTCATATGGTTGTAATAAGCACAATTAATTATCAAATAGCCAAGGCTTATCTTTAAGTACTTTGCTTCTATTTGCTTGACTTTCAAAAGAAATAATGAATAGATTGGAACTAATTTTATGAAAAGAATTTTTTTTTCCAACTTCCATATCCACCCAATCATCAAACATATCACTTCTTTTCCTATAAATCGATTAGAAAATAGCTTCCCTAAAATACTTTTTTCTGCCTTTTCATAATTTCTTCCAGATGATTGACCTCCAAACTTATCACATGGTTTTCCTCTTCTGAAAGTCTTAACTTTTTCCATCTTTCTTCTAACTCTTTCATAACTACCTCTCCACTCAGCCCATTATGGACTAGTGAACTTAATCCTTCAATTACTCCTAAGAGTAACCAAGACTAGCTCAGAGGTTTTTGCTTAATAATACGGTCATGAAGCTGGCTGATCCAAAGTTGTGTTCTACTCAAATTATAAGGTGGTTGAGGCCACCAAGGGGCATGTTTTAACTTAATCTTGATGGTAGTAGTCCTAGGAATCTAGGAAGAGGTGGTGGGTGGGGGTATACTTCGAGATAATGGTGGTAATCTTATTTTGATTTCTCAAAATTCTTTGGAAATTGTTCTAATAATGAAGCAGAGCTACGTGCAGTTTTAGAAGGCCTCATTATTTGTAAAGAAATGGGGTATGACTGTGTTAATTATTGAATGTGATTCCGAGGTGATGGTTTCATGGATCTTGACAAAAAGTTGTACAGTTTGATATTTGTGGAATTTTTGGTATAAGCTTTTGTTATTATTGGATGGTTTTGACTTTACTATTAATCATTGTTTCAGAGAGGATAATAATGTGATAGACGTCCTTGCGCGAAGAGGAGCCTTGGAAGAGAATAAAGTGTTTACAAATGTGGCTCAATTGCCTAGAGTAATCTTAGGGTTATTTAGACTGGATTGGGTGGGTTTGAAAAATATTAAAATTTTTAATTGTTTTATTAAGTCGTTGTCTATAGGTTGTTTGTTATTTTTGTTGGATGTGTCATTTGTTCTGGTATTTCAATTTTTTTTAACTACGATTTTTTTTCGTTACAACTAAGAGTTCGTAAATAAACTTGGGGAGGGGTTGCTAGATATGTGACCCTAACTCTTTATCAAAAAAAAAAAAAAAACCAAAACTAGCACACTGCCTAACTTTTATTTGAACATAGAGAATAGAGAAAAATTATATGAAACTTTACAAATTGATGTTTTTTTTATTATTACTATTCATATTTTTATGCCACCTACTTTATATCACTCATTATGCTTCATTGATATGTCATTATAAATATAATGTCACGTGTCTTATTAAAATAATTTAAGATACAAATATTAAAGAGTAGAAAAAATCTGAAATTTTAGTTTTTTTTATACTTTCAAGAGTCATTTTGTTTTGAATTTATGTTTTTCTAATTCTTTTAATAAAGCATGTGGTGTCACACCAAGCAGGCAATAGTAGAAATTAAAGAATATAATAACATTTTCCTTAAGCAATCGAGCTGATATAATATTATATCAAGAAGTCAAATATTACGTTTCTTTAAAAGTTTCTAATAATTAACGTACATTTTTTACAACGACAACAAAATCAGGGGTAAGAAAATATCTAAAAATCGCTTGAATTGAATCCAATCGACTGGTTCAGTCATTTCCGAATCGCTTCAAAGTTGGTTCGATTCCCATTTTCATGTTTTGTTTTGAAACTCGATACTAAACTAAGCTAATATATATATATATATATATATATATATATATTATGTGAGATTTTAGATTTACGTGTATTTTTACATATTATTTTATTCTCGGTGTTAATTATTTTAATTTATTTTAATAATATTATTAGTCATGTTTTATTTGTTTAAGATATTTATTTGATCTATTAATTAGTTAATATTAGTCTTACGTTATTTTTATGTCGAAATATTGAGTTACGTTATTTTCCATATTAATTTAAAATGTGAGATAATTATTTTAAAGATTGGAATTTAATTTCCTTTATTTTATTATGTGAGTTTATTTGATATGTTTTTATTTATTATTTTATCTTAAGTAGTCTCTCCTTCCTCCCCTAGCGCCGCTGTCGGCCACTCTCCCGCGACACTGCCTAGCCCAACCACCCCCTCACGCTGGCGAGTCCAGTGGTACCGGAGGTGTCATCTCTGGCCACCCCACTACCCCTGCATAGCCCCCAACCCAAAAATGAGTTCTTGGCTTTTCCTGCGTTTTCTGGCCACCGTCGGCCACCTATGGCACCGGCGACCTACCAGCTACCTCCCCTCACTCCAGCGAACATAACCTACCACCTAAAACCACCCAGTTCCGCCGGTTGCTCTTTCACCCAAAATGGGTCTTCAAATGGCTTGTTCTTCGCTGTGCCGCTGTCCGGCTGCCGTGCATCTCACCTCTACCACCAAACCACTCCCCTACCCCAGCCGGTCATCTCCTTAGTTCAATTTCCCCATACATGGCCCCACCTCCTCAGTACAAACTCAAACTCGAAAATGGGTTTCCACCCTTTTGGAGCCTGATCCACCACCTTCCGGTAGTTGTGCCGTCACACTATCACCTCCATGAGATTCCCTACCTTCTAAAGAGTATTTTCCTAAATTTTGGTGTCAAACCGAGTACTCTAGCCCAACATACAAAGTGTCTAGCTGTGAACGTAGTGGACTGGCATTTGCTCAATGATCCCTTTTTTACCCGTTGTAAGTACTTTCTAAATGAATTTTGAGATTTAAATATATTTTACATGAACAATTCTGTATTTGGTTGATGATTGGATTTCTTAAATGTTGGATATTTGTTCATGGTGGTATGCATTGTGTAATTGAACACTTGTTTATGTGTATATTGATATTTGGGATTTTAATGTGAGATTTAGTGTTTAGATTTTAATATGAGATGTAGTAATTGAATTTATGAATTTTAATGGTTTTTAACTGATCATAATGGGGACAGCAATACGTAACGCCCGTTGTGATCAATGGGTGTGAATGACATAATGGAGACGGTAATACATAACACCCATTATGGTCATTGTGTGTGTAAGGCATAATGGAGACGGCAATACGTAATGCTCATTATGATTGATAGTGTGCGAATGACATAATGGGGACGGTGATACATAACGCCCGTTATGGTCATTGGATGTGTATTTCATATAGGGGATGGCGATACGTAACGCCCGGTATGAAATGAGTGTGTATGAATCATAAGCGGGACGGCGATACGTAACGCCCGGTATGATTAGATTTACAGATATTATTTTCTGAGAAATGATGGACAATTTTTATTGGAGTTTTATTGTGATTAAAATGAGATTTTGGCATGTGTTATTTTATTTATTTTGAGAAAAATGATTTTAAGTTTCATGCATAAGGTATCATGTTCATGAATGATGTTGTTGTTATTGCATGAGTATATTTTATATCTTGTGGTTTGGTTGGGCTGTACTTACTTGCGATGTCATTTTGACGTCGTAGTTTTTGGATGCAAAGTTTTGTAGAAGTTAAGCCTGAAGTAGCGACTCTGCTATTGAAGTATTCTTATTATAAATTGTTATCTTGGGAAAATTTTTTCCCTTTTTATAAATTTGTATTTTATGATTTATTTTTCGGATGACTGGATTAAATCTCCTGTTAGAGAATTTATATTAAATTAGTTTGTAAAATAAATCTAAAAATTCAGGTATTTAGCTGATGACTTAATTTATCTGCTACTTTTATTTATGTATGTCACGTGATCACACACTTAGCACTTGACGTTGGGGGTGCGTGACCCGTGTTGTCAGCATCCCGACGCCGATTTCCGTATTTATTTTAAGAAAAATTTGGGGGTGTCACATTATATATGACACATTTTATACAATTAATATAACATAATATTTTAATTTTAATTTTTTATATAAATTTACTCTTAAGCATGAATATAATATTAATTATTAATATGTTATTAGTTATCCTTATATATATTAAATTACATACTTTCATATATAATATTGATAAGAGTACACATTTGATGTATATATATATACATATTAAGGATAAATGCATTTTTGATAGTACATTTTTACACCTTTTTGGTATAAATTTTTCATTTAGATCAGAGAAACCAACTAGCCTAAATGAAAAATTTTGAGCAAAGATAATTGAGAAACAATCATGACTGATGTTGACGAGGGAAAAATGGATTTTGAGACTTCGAGTACATACCAGGAAAGTTTATTTTAAAATTCCCACAAAACATGTACATGTAGCCTCCCATGGGATATATATTGTCAAGCACCCATCTTGATGTATAAAAAAAAGCATACCAAAAAACTTACAAAATATGCAAAATAGGCAACCCAACTCACTGAGTCTTTTGACGAGATAAAATAAGCATCGGGTGGGTAGCCAATATCTCTCTCAACATACGGTTGGTTGCCTCATGTTTCTTCTCAAGTGCCGTTATCATCGCCTTCATTGCCTTCATCTCACGATTGGAGAATTCAGCCGCATACTTGTATTTTTCAATTGCAGTGAAATACTCTTTCTCTCGTGCCTAATCGCATTGTCTTCTAAACTCGGGTATGACCATCTCACCCTCTTCCAAGAGTATCTCTTAAAGAGACCTTAGTCTGGCAAATACATCTTAAGAACAATAGTGGATAAAATGCCGCAAACAACCATCTTGGGTTTTTTCAAATAGTTTCCGGATTCACCATAATTTGCATTTTTAGAATGTCAAAAATGTTTTTGGTAGAAGACTGTTTTAAAGTCTTCCTGTACATGCAATTGTGTTTTTTTTTCTTCCAATGATATTTTTAGTTCTTTCGGCACATGAACCAATATTTATTTTCATAACAATATTTTTTGGTTATGGTGAAGCATGAATGCATCATAATTATAGGTTTCTATAGTATGGGTTGTCGAAGTTTTAATTCTCTCTGATCTTATTCATCCCTGGTTTTCCAGGACCATAATATCCACCAAATATTTGGTTGTTATCACGTTTTTCTCAAGGATAAGTTCTCTTTCCCATGACAGTATAAACCTCTTATTTGCGACCTCTTTTAAGTGATTTTGATTTTCCTGTTTTGAAACTATGTTTTTTTTTTTTGTGATACTAAGCCTTTTATTTTGTTTATTTGAATTTTTCCTCTGTTACTGAGATTATTTCAATAGATTTTCAGTTATGGATCTCAAATATCTTAGACAAGGTTCAAATATTGATACTTGTGTTAATTTTCTCTTTGAACTCACAAAATTTTGCTTGAATGACAGGAGGATGACTATGGTGCGGGCTACTTAGTTCAACCGGTAGGGCAGGCTAAAGAACGTGACACCGATGGTAGTGTGATGGAGCCAGGAAATGAAGATGATGTGTCTGAAGAGAAGGAAGAAGTTGAGGATGATGATGATGTCCAGGTGGTGCCTCCCTCTTTTTCGCAACTTAAGAGGGACAGTAATGATATGTATCAGTGGCATATTTCTTAATACATTCCTGCTATATAGATACATTCTTTAAGGTATGAACTGGAGCAATTTTTTGGGAAAGATAATGCAGAGGACTCCTAGATGATGCAGGAGGAGATATTTGGGCCTTTAATGCCCATCCAATTAAAGTATTTCTTTTTAGTTCCTCCCTCCCTTGCTTATCTTGTCAAAACCATTAGAAAAGTTTTGACATAAAGAGTTATATAATTTGCATTAAGCAGTAGCATTTCAATTCTACATGCTTTTTAATTTGCATGAGAGCTGTATAATCTTTCTCAACAGCATTTAAATTGTACATGCATTTAAGTTTGCATTGATTCCTTAGTTATATTCTCTGAGTAGTTTTATGGCATGGGTGCTATGTTTTAAAGGATTGGGAGCTGTAAAATTGTTTTGTTTCTTAAAATTCATACAAGGGAGAGAGATTAGAGGAACTAGAAGGGAAACAAAATTGCTCATTTTCCATTGCATTAATGCGAGAGATTAGAGGAACTAGAAGGTTACTCAAACCTATGGTTTATAAATAAATATATAGGAAATAGGATGAGCAGAGAAAAGGAACAGAACATAAGAGCTAAAAGTTTTCATTCAGTATTTGGAAAACTCAACCTTCCAAACATATGAAAAGGTAAAACTAATGAGTACAGAGTTAATGCCAAATCAGCTTGTCTTCGTTAATGCCAAGTGTGATTTCACATGTTCTAATACCAGTTATTATCAAAGGATAAAAAAGGTAAAGCTAGTTTTCTGAAAGTCCACGAAGTAAAAAGAGGCCTTTTTGGCTTTCAAGCAGAAAAATGATTAAGATCGAGTTATCTTTTTTACAAGTGATTCAAGTTAACCACATCAATTAAGCTTTTTTCATAAGTCAATGTAGTTGAAAGTTGTGGCCAAGTAATAAGTATTAAATGGTCTCAAATGTCCATATTTTATAAATAAAATATAAATACATGTAGCATTAATTTTATAACTTATGCACACAAACAAGCAAAAAGATTTCCTGAAGAATAGAACTACAAACAAAAATACAGTAACAGAAAATCAATTTCATATGTGTAGCATTACTTGTCACTCTATTGTCCAGAAGTTCATCTTACAAGAAAATTCAGTGAGATTTGAATAGCCAAAATCATTACATGAGGAGCATAAAATGTAATAGATTCATTAATGTTTTAAAAACAAAAAACAAAAAACAAAAACAAAAACAAAAACACCAATAATCTTTTAACATAATTAATTGATATGAAATAAAGCTTCTAAATAGAAGATGTACAGCACAGCCCCAAAAAACAACACCATGCAACTAGAAAAAAAAAAAAATTTGATCAACTCAAGAACACATTAATTCATCACTGTATAAAATGTTATCGACCGTCTCTTTTGTTTAGCCAAAGACATCAAATTGAAATTGCTGCCAAAATATACAAAAAATATCAAAAATATAATCAATATATGCATTAATCAGTTCAGAAAACAATCCAAAGCGCAAAACAAAAATGGATACATAAATCCACACATACGCTAAAATCCAACCGAGACCCTAAAAAATCAACTATCGAACTCTCAATATATTTATACCCTACATAAATAAAAAGCTCCAAGTTATTAGAACAGATTCAAAGCTAAAAAATAACTCTTACAACACTTAATCCGCAAGAATGCACTGGAGGCAAGATGATGGAGGAGACGATTTATAAAACTACCTCAGCGTATGTCAAATAAATCAGCTATTCGGGAAATGTAGCAACTCACGAATGTCGGAAGCAAACGGGTGAAGGCGGTGAGCTTGTAGCAGTTCTTGGAGGAGCAGGTGGGCGGGAAGGCTTGGGTGTGCTCGATCGAAAGGGTATTTTGCTGGCTCTGTTTGGTTCTCGTGGATTGATTTGTTTGCTAGCTACCTCCTTCCCGTGTTCTTTAAAGGGTTTTTTGGGAAAAATAAGGTTTGAGAGGAAATAAGTAGTTCATTTGTTCATTAAAGGGTTTATTTCGGCGAGTATTTTCGCCGTAAAAGGAGATATAAAACTTAAACACCTTAATTAAGGTGAAATAAATCACCGAAAAAGTTAAAGAGTTCCTTGTAGTGTTATTAATGGACAGAAATGAGCGTTTTGTATTCGTAAGAGACCTTCTGATCAATAGAGACGAAATATCTTGGCGTTGCTTGTCTAAAAAGTACGTAAAAAGTACATTGTACATTAATAATGGATCACGAGTGCTACACAATAGCTAGTGTTGAGTAAAAAGATCGCATGGATCAAGAGGGAGAAAGTAGCACTTAATTTGTAGGTGCAACTTGTGGTTGATTTCAACCAATAGTGTTGCAAGGAATTTAATTGGCGTACAAATCAGTTCGTTGGGTAGTTGAGCGTTGAAAAGGAGTCGTAATTAAAGTATTTTCCGCAGGCTCCAATTCCTACACTCTGATCATTCCCACCCCGCTCCTTATATATAAAACTTCCAATTTGGGTTCCCACATCGAATACGTCGGACTTCTCTGATCTCTCTCTCTCTCTCTCTCTCTCTCTAATGGAGCTTCTGGTTTTACTTTATTCTCTTGCCACCTTGTACTTCCTGTCAATGGTCTGGAAGTGGGTTGGTGCAAAAAGAGATCAAGAATGTTACATTTTGAACTACGAATGCTATAAACCTACTGACGACAGAATGGTATGCACGAAGTTCTGTGGGGAGGTCATCAAGAGGACAAAGAATCTCGGTCTCCTTGAGTACAAGTTCCTCCTAAGAGCCATTGTCAGCGCCGGCCTCGGCGAGCAAACCTACGCACCGAGGATCATGTTCTCCGGCAGGGAAGACAATCCCACACTGTCGGATGGAATCTCGGAAATGGAGGAATTTTTCGAGAATTGCATTGCAAATCTCTTGTCCAGATCAGGAGTTTCTCCCTCGGAAATCGATGTACTTGTCGTTAACGTGGCCATGCTCTCCTCAGTTCCCTCTTTAAGTGCTAGAATTATCAACCACTACAAAATGAGAGAAGACATCAAGGTGTTTAATCTCACTGCAATGGGTTGCAGTGCCAGCCTTATTTCAGTCGACATAGTCAAAAACCTCTTCAAATCTTACAAAAATTTGTTTGCACTTGTTGTGACTTCTGAAGCTTTGAGTCCGAACTGGTATTCAGGTAATGATAGATCAATGATTCTTTCAAACTGTTTGTTCCGCTCTGGTGGGTCAGCAATTCTTTTGACTAACAAAAGGGAAATGAAAAACCGAGCCATGTTCAGATTGAAGTGCCTCGTTAGAACACACCATGGAGCTAGAGATGAGTCTTATAGTTGTTGCATGCAGAAGGAAGATGAAGAAGGTAGGTTGGGAATAAACCTCGGTAAGACTCTCCCAAAAGCTGCTACACGTGCTCTTGCCGACAACCTGAGACAGATAGCACCCAAGATCTTGCCGATGAGGGAACTGGTTCGATTTATGGTTGTGACACTTTGCATGAAAATGAATCGGAGCTCCTCCAAAAAGACTGCCGGGCCGGGACCAAAAACTTCGGAGGTGAACTTTAAGACTGGTGTCGACCATTTTTGCCTGCACACGGGTGGGAAGGCTGTGATAGATGGAATTGGGAAGAGTCTTAATCTTAGCGAGTACGATGTAGAGCCGGCCAGAATGACACTGCATCGGTTCGGGAACACATCGGCGAGCAGCATTTGGTATGTGTTGGGGTACATGGAGGCTAAGAAAAGGCTCAAAAAGGGTGATAAGGTATTCATGGTAAGCTTTGGTGCAGGCTTCAAATGCAATAGCAGTCTGTGGGAGGTGATGAGGGATTTGGGCGATGGAAATGTGTGGAAGGACTGCATTGATAGATACCCAGTAAAGTCTGAGGACAACCCTTTTATGGAGAAGTATGGTTGGATCAACCAGGAGGATCCAAGCACCTTCGTAGTCCCTGAATTTATATAAATTAAATTAAACATGCATATATATAATTAACCGCAGCCTAAAATTAACATTGATCATTTGTTAATTTGGTTGTGTTTATTATCTGCACCTTCCAATTCATGATCTAGCACGCTGTATTTTCAATTATTTTTCTCATGATGAGCACCATTAAAAAAAGGTTGTTTTGGTGCCAGACTAAGAAGTTTCTTATTGCCGAAATCGGCCTGGACTTTCCCGATTATATGTACTAGTTCTGCTACGTCATACGTATCAATAGCCTGAGATAATATAATTACTCCTTAATTTGTTTGATTTTGAATATATATAGTTCTGCTACGCCATTTTCCTGTTTTCGTTATAATATCTGAGCTGATCGTCATCAGTGCTATCATTTTGTGTTTTGCTCATTTCTCATGATTTTAGCTCATTAAGATATTTTAGCTGGTTGGTTGTTTGATTTTTATTGAAATAAAAACTTTCTACTTTTGGTTATAAAGCTGGCTGAGTTATTTGCCTGCAGGACGGTCCCACCATCTGGCCGGGGATCCTTTTAAGTTTTAATGTTATGGTTGTGTTTAAACGTGGAGTTATGTTGAATTAAATAAATTATTATTTTTAAATATTGTTAGAATTTAAAAAAAGATTAAATTATTTATTTATTTTATATAAAAAAATTTTAAAAATATATAGAAATTATAATAATAAGATCATAGGTGAGTTAGGCCGCATCCAAACAGGGCTGGATCTGAAATCAAGATGGATATTGGCTGTCATATCATTTTTCAGCAAATATTTTATATAGGTGAATTATCTCATAATAGACACACAACAACTTCTATAATAATTTGGACAATGCATAATTAAGTTAAAGATATTTTATAATTTATTATTGAAATATTTATATCATGTAAGTTATTATATATTTTTTATTTTACGTACATACAATAATGAAGAAACTGGATGCAAGTACATGGAACTTATGACCAGCCTCCTGCCTGTCGCCCAGCCTCCAGCCTGTATATATATATATATATATATATATAACTAGCAGTTATTGGATGATTCAACGACTCCCTGAAACTTTATTAACGGTATAGGCTAAGTAATTTAGATTATATCAGTTGAGTTATAAATAGTAATATTTTATAAATATTTTTTTAGATAAATTTAATTTATTTAATTAAATTAAGATAGATTTAATTTTTTAGAATAAAATAAATTAAGATGAATTTAACTTTTCTTTTATATGATATTAAAAAACAGTAAATTCTATCAAGAATTATTTTAAAATAAATTAGTTTTGATTCAACAACCAAACACAACCTTAACGTATTAGCTTGCACAAATTAAGCTGTGGAAATCATGAAATGGTAAACGATTTTCTAAAGCTAGCTATTACCAAATATATATAATTCTCATATATATATAGATATAGATATATATATATATATACATATTACATATTGACTTCAAATGAGGCGGCATAACGCAATTTTGTCACTAGCCAGCTAGCTAGCTCTATAGTTTTTCTTTGAATTTCTCTTTTCAAAGAAGAAAATGAATCGTCCTGTCACCTTTTTTCCACTTGGTGTGTGTAATAAATACTCATTCATGACGTTTGACTACTAATTGCATGTCGTCGATGCATGCAAATTGATGGACTGTAGTACTCCAACAGGCTTCAGCATGCAGCTTGGACGACATCGAAACCCCACTCCCAGCTCTCCATGATCCCTTCTCTCCCCCACCCCCCCCCCCCCCCCCCCCTCTCTCCTTCTCTCTCTCTTCTTTCCCCCGGAAAATAAAAAAAAGGTCACACACACAACCCCCCCCCAAAAAAAAAAACTGTAAACTAATAAGAAATATGAAGAAGAAAATGTTTTACACTTCAAAACTTTCTATTACAAGAAAATTATTTATTTACGACTAATTATTTTTAATCAAATGACTATATTTAAATTAAAAAAATCTAACAAAAAGTCCAAAGCCGAAACAAATAAGACTGAAACTTTAGAAAAAATTGAAGTTATGGTTTCCAAGATGAACTAGTATGTATCAATTTATAGAATTCCAAATCAACTTAGACCAATTTAATTTCAAAAGATGTCTAAAATCGAATAGAATTGAACCAATTACACACCTACACAAAATCGTAAATTAGAAACCATTTTGTTGAATTATGTGACTCATATTTGATAGTGTACAGTATGAAGGTATATCTATAATTTTTGTTAAGTACGTCTGCACAGTTAGGGTTAATATAAATACGTATGATGCAACTCTACTTTTTATATAGTAGAATTTCCGTTGCTCATTCTTGTAGATGTAGGCACACCGCTAAACTACATTAACTTTCGGTATTATTTTTTCTTTTTTTTTTTAATTTGTTTTATTATTCCATATATTCATTGTAATTACTGCACAGTTACAACACACATCGATCCCAATATCTTCATTAAGTCCTGAACGCTCAATCCAAATGGAGGCAGGGATGTTTTTTAGGTGCTAGAGGCAGAGTGCTTAGAGTCATAAATAAGATAAGTACAAATTGGGAAAAAAATGGAAACCCTTTTTCTGAAGGAAAAAAAAAAACAAAATGTAAGGGGTTTTTTCCTCACCCCAAGGCCCATCAGGAATTCATCAAGAAGTAGTGTGCCTCATTATCCGGCCTAGGATCCAATCTTGCTGACGAAGTAACTCGTCTACAAGAAAAATAAGCAATGATGGCTAATGGGATAGGAAGGTCTGGCTGTACTCAACGACATCCCATGGAAACTTGTACAAGACTATGCATGAAGCGAGGAGACTCTTTGATCTTCTAACCAAGGGACATGACGAACGACCAAAGAGGCCTATAGAAGAAAACAAATAGGGATGCGATGCCACATTAATGGCATTACAACTTAGACTATTCATCATATTAATAACACTGTCATTGAGCCCACTTTACATTAAATGACTCTAATATAAGGATAGTAAAAAGGACAATGGCCCCACAGAGACAAACACGACTAATTTCCCTTACTCCAAATATAAATAACGGTTTTTCGGATATGAAAAAGTTCTCTAAGCTCTCTTTATTTACAAGTTTATAAAGAAACTTAATAACTTAAGCATCAGAAACTTTCAGCCAATTAACCAGGTCGCCTCTTCCAACCTTCTCCTTCTTTGTTTTTGCAGGTCCACACTACAAGAAAAGGGGGGTATTCCGTTGATTTTAACTTTAATGCAAAACTTTTTGTCGCTAATGGGTAGCTGACGCATCCAATTGAATATCGTTGTTGGTTTTCGTCTAGATTAAAAGCCGAACTCAACTGTGACTTATTTCTATCTCTTTAGCGACGACTTGAGTGTTATTGAAACAATTTTTTCTGTCGTAATTGTATCCTAACATAATGCATTGCTCCTACTCATCGATATTTGAAATGTTGTAATGACAGCTCATGAAATGTCTTGATAAGGTGCCAATTCACACCAAATTTCCTAATTAACATCAATATTCAACAGATTTCAGCAGAATTTCGATGAAACCCACATTTGTTCTCTACCTTATTTATCTTCTCTCCCTGAAATCCCCAAAATCCCCTTCCCCAAAATCTACTTCCATCTTCACCTTCTTCATCTTCTTCAACTTCTTTATCAATAAGATGAAACTGCGAGCCATTGCGTGGCTGTAATCCCCCCGATACGGCGTTGCCTCATCCACAGACTTGATGGATCGAACACTCCTCCACTGGATTTTATTGCAGGAGAATAAGTTTAAACAGATATTAAGTCTCATCTTCCCTTGAGGCATATCTCCATCTTGGGCGTTGGTGCAAGCCCAGTTTTATTGATAAATTGTTATCTCCTTTTGACAGATCTAATAAGACACAATCTGAATATTTGCGGCCTTTTCGGAGGATACACCTTCTTATCAATCTCCTCCACTATCCATTCCTAATTCCTGTAGAAATCGTGGGGATTTCCTATCCTAATTCAGCTGCCAACTAGTAGCGCGCAGGTATGTTTGAGTCTCAACAATTTTTATATTCAAAATCTGATTTTGCTATCATCTGGGTTATCTTCCCCAACTTAAATACCTCATTTTATTGTTTCTAAGATAGTAGTTTCAGAAGTTATCATTACATACTTGCATATGTTTCGTTCGATTTCTAAGATTTTAGGTTTTGTGATTTTTATCTACTTTTGGCTCATGTTCTGGTATAAAACAGATTGATAAATTTCACAGATTTATGTCATTTGGGCTGTATTGAAGCAGTCCCCAAATTCATGCATTGTGTGGTTTTGTTAACATTTGAGAAATTTCAGTTTTGCAGAATATGACTTTGCTCAATTAATTTTCTCAATCACCATAAAATGATCGATTATATATAGAAGCAATCTACTATATATATATATATATATAATTTTCCTACCATGCCAATTCAGCGTGGCGCTAAGAATGTGTGAAACCCACATGTTAAACTTTTTTTAATATGAGTTTAGGAGTTCTATGTTCCTATCTAGCTAGCATGTGTCTGCTCATGTGAAACCCACAAGTCACCCATACCACATAATCATGCACAAGTTGTCTTCATGTCCTGCTTTGAAGGGAAACAAAAAAAGCACGTAATAGTAATTAAATTAGTAAGATGTTTTTGACATGAGTTTGGTGCCAATTAATTAGTAAATAAGAGATAAAGGCACTGAAGTTGATCACCAAGGTTTACAAATAATATATTGTGGATAATACACTCTTGTCAATGCCTTAATATAAATTCATAATACACTCCTGTCATATCATTTACTATGTACTTTTGTAAAAATATAAATTCAGGAGGTTTTAGACATCTTTTTAGGTGTTTCAATCCAATTGGTACGTAGTGCTACTTCAATTTGCCATTCAGATTTAATTCTTGGTGTTTTCTGTACTTGCTATATAAGCACCCAGCCCATATCCCATTCCATGTTCCCTTTGCCTCTACTCGAGGGAGAATTTCACTTCATGTCCTTTTGGGTAGTGCACAAGTATTAATTTATTTTATTACAAAATTGCACTAGATCTTCAGCTTTTCCCCCAACAAGTACTGAAAATGGCCTATATCTTAATGATATGCCATGATAGCTTCTGACTTTCAGGTACATGGGTGCCGCTAATCTATGTACTATGGTAGTAACACAGGCATGGGTAATGAACAACCCTGATTACAGGGCGATATTGTCTTTCACATTCCAATATGATTTTTCTTGACTATATTTTCAGGTTCACTACTTTTTTCTCCTAGGGTATGTTTGCTGCCACATTAATCCTCCCTTTCATCATTGGATGATTCCCTAGCTAGCATCGCCAAAAATTCCATGTGCTGACCTTTGACTCATGGTTGATTAAAAATGCATTTAGCAAATCCTTTACTTAGTGGATTGCTATCATTACAAACAACAATATATGTCTTTTGTTCAGCTGACAATTAGTTTCGATTACAAACTTTCACTGAACTAAGTGTCCAGTACTATTAACTTTATTAATTTTAATCTCAGACTGGATCACGCTGTATAAAAATATGAGTAAAGACTTACTCAGTTCGTGACTTCAATATTCACTTACCTTTCTTCTAGTAAACCAAAGATAACATATTTATCTTAACCATAATACTGACTACACGACTTATATGTGTTATTTGAAAATGTAAGAATTATATCTTCCTTTATGTGTGTGTATATATGCATGTGTGTCTGTGTATATTATGCATAAAGACCTTTAAATTCTGCATGTTACTTGTATAATTTAATTTTTTTCGTGAGAATTGCTTATATTTATATTCAAACATAATAGGGGATCGTAATTACATGAAATAAAATATTTGATCTACATATTGATACCTGCATGTTCGTTTTTCATATACTAGAGGTATAATTAGTATCTGTTTTAGCATAGGAATGGCCATGTTATGTTTTAGTACGTGCACATTGCCTAGCTCATGAGAAATTACACCCCCCAATTGTTTTTCCAAAGCATCATCCCATAGGCCATTTATTGGATGACCTAATTGGTTCAAGCATTTTTGTGATCCTCGAGTTGACTAATTTTGTGGTTCATCCCTTTTTTTAGTACATCCCCAATTTTTTTTCTAAAGCATCATCCTATAAGCTATTTATTGGATGGCCTAATTGGTTCAAGTGTTTTTGTGATCCCCGAGCTGACTAATTTTGTGGCTCATCCATTTTTTAGATGGACAAAAGTTGGATGCATCTGCGTAATAGGATTTGAGATTTTGCATGCCATATGCTATTGAGAACGTAATAATTAATTTTAAACTATAATACATTGTGGGACTATCTGTGCTTCAAGTTAAAAGGTTTGCATAATAGATTTTTGCTTGGTTCAATTGCATAATGCTCATGGTTACTTTTGTGCATCCAATTAATTAAAGTGTTAGTTTTAGGGGAATTTTACTGGCCTAGGTGCATAATAAAATGCAAACTAATTGCGTAAACATTAAAAATGCAAAAATGCCTTGCATTGTAGTAAAAAAAATCACATTGGAGTTAATTTAAAATACATGTCAGAGATGTGATAACTAGATTCACAGGAATAGGGCCCCAAGCACTAGTATGTGTGAACACACGATGATAGAGATATATATGTACCATAACCATGTACTTCAAGTGACAACAAAAAGCAGTAAAGGCTTTAGTGTTTTTTAAACTAAGTGTCTAGTATATAAATTCAGCTGCAAGATATTTCCAGTGTAGTTAAGGATCAAAATGAGTTGATTTTGAATTTCCACCTAATCTGTAGCCAACATGTGTTGGAGGCATGGGTAATGAATTTCCAGTGAATAATTGGCTAAAGCATACATATTGGAATATTGGCAATATATATACATAGTACATTTTTGTGTTTGTAACCATTATGTAAACTAAGAATAACACAAAACCACACCATAGATGCCATTAGGTACAATAGCATATACTTGACAATGGGCTTTTCTGAAAATAGCATACTACATGAACAAAGTTGCTACTATGATTTGATCATCATAGAGGAAGAGTTTGTGGAGAAGTTTTAAATTGTCATACTACTATATTTAAATATAATAGAATTTAGTGTATGTATAATTGTTAGAACATATGTTACATGATACTAGCATACCATGTAACTTCCCCCTTGTAGTTTTTGGTAAATACAAGGGGAAAGATTGGAGACAACCCGTAATTAGCAATATACAGCCAGGACTTTTAATTATGGTGATGGATTGTAATCTCTCAAGCTGGGCAGTTATGCCCCAAACCAGCCAAATTTTGCAACGTGTTGTCTAGGTATTCTAACTTAATGTTGTAGTAACTGATGAATGAATGGCTATTTTGCATGGCAAATTGATGTGTGTGTAGCTACATGTATTATATGAGATGTAGCAAAAAATGGGTAGAATTCCAACTTGGTTGTGAGATCCATTTCAATTATATGGGTATTTTTCAAATACTAATCTAGTTTATAATTGATACTGGTATGATCTCTACACATGCAATTGGTGAGTGTTTCAGAATTTGAATGCACTCACACGGATGTTTTGGTGCTAGAAATGTGCAATTGGTGAATTAATATCAGGTTGATTATAGCTCAAGTATTTTATAATATTTATAGGAAGAAATTGTTTCACAATTAAGGTGTGAATTGGGTATCAATCTGGGCAAGTTTGGTGAACGTACAAGTCACAATTACAATTAAATCGAACCATGCATGTTCATACCTGAAAATTGAAAAAATAATTATAATAAGCAATAAAAAAATATATTCATAAAGAAAATTAATTTGATGGAATAGAGGCCATGAATTCGCTGTCATTAATGGATTCAAACCATTTTAAGGTAACAATCGCTGGAATAAAATAGAATTCGTTGCTATTGCATGCTGTGCAGCAACTTATTTGGAGTTAAAGCAACGGAATGTATCAACAAGAATAATACTTTTCCAACTATAGTTATTAACAATTGTAGGATATCATGGCGAGAAGTATGTGTAATTTACATCCACTTAATTGGCCGGGTTTACTATGTTATTCATGGCTAATTTTTGAACTAGTTGATTTTGTCTAAATCAGACAATTCAATGGTGTCTATTGTGCGACGGATGAATAATTGTTGAGAGGAATGTATTCAAGCGGTTTTATGGGCTATTCCAAGTTAATTAATTTGCTGGGAAAAGGCAATATTGTTGTAGTGCCAATTTTAAGGATTTGAGTTACTGGAATTTGGTCCAAATGCGTACATAACATGGCATTAGTACATAGGCTTACTCTTCATTGCAAATATTTAATATAGTTGCATGCATGGTGGTAAATTAAGTGCGTGTTTGGATTAAAAACTATCTAAATTCATTTAATTATTATAATGTTTTCTAATTTTTAAGTTAAATATAATAAACATTCTAATTTTTTTAAATCTTAAAATAAAAATATATTAAATAAAAATAATTTTATAATATATTATTTGATTTTCAACTCACCTCACATCACATTTCAACTCAACTCGTTATATAGAGATATAAGAAGTTACAAGAACAAAGGCATGCCTGCAGGGTTATAATCCCATAGGTAGGGAGGTGAAAAAGTCAATCTCTTTAATCCCGACAACATGTACCGGTATTAGAAGTCAAATATAATAAAACCGCATGGGGTTTATGCATTTATGGTGAAAAATCCAGATTTTGATTGCAACATGCGCGCATGGGTGGGTCAAGGAATAATTAAATGAAGCGTCATGTTTTGTTCAGTATAGACGGCAGAATAGATTTCATTAGAGATATTGATCATTGGTTCAGCACTAATTATTAGCCCTTGGTCAATGTAGATCATAATTAACCGCATATATATACAACTTCATCACGACTTTTCTATTACGTATACTCTTCTAAATGACCGGACTGGAAATTGATCAACGTCATGAATATGATTTAATAGCCCACGATCGTTGATAATTTGGATGTTGATACAATTTCTCATAAACACATAAAATAAACAGTGTATAGAAAAGCATATATATAAATGTAATTAAATAAAGAAAGAGACATTGAGATCGTTTACGTGTTTAGGCATAAAAGCTTAATTATGTCCACGAATTGTTTGGAGGCAAAATCTATAATATAAAATGATTTTACGTACATTAATCTCTCATGTCCTGATTTTATATATATAGCTGATCTTAATAGTTAATACCATGGAGAATTAAGTCCTAAATTGCTTTCTATCATTTTCAACTGTCAATGGGCTTCCAAAGTGGACCTTAATTAATTTATTTCATATTCAACATGTAGTTTTACCAGTTTTCTTTACAAGTTGTACTGTTTTGACGAAAAAACCTTCGTGCATGGATCTGATGATCGATGGGCTAATTAATTCCCACGCGTCTTATTCTCCGCCTCTTGTTTCCTTGCCACAAAAAACGAATAAAGATAAAGGTCTTGTAGAGATCGAATCAAAGAAAGGAAACTTCGATGATGATCTGGAATCCACAAATCTGAAATAGACGTTCTCAATTTTTATGTGATGATCATTATTATTATTATATTAAATAATTAGCTTGAAAATGACTTGCATGCATGCATGTGACGGATCACGTTTGTAATTATATATAATTATATATGTGGTGCCTGCGCCTCGATTAATGTGGCGTTTTTCAAAGCTTGATCATTAACGGAAATTGGAAAATAAGATCGATTACACTATTAAAAAAAAATTGAGCTGTTATAATATTTTTATAATAATTAAATAAGTAATTATGATATTTTTATATCCCATATAATCTATTTAATTGTTATAAAAATATCACAACAGATTAATTTTATTATAATGTCATTAAATCAAGAATATTACCAAATAACACTACAAGAAAATGTTAAAGTCAAGAAAACTGTTTATTATTATTCGTGATTAGTTATTTTTAAAATGATAAATTTTTTTTTTTTGTTAAAATGAGCATATTTTAATCATAAATAATTATTTTTATAGCATATAATTCATTAATATAAATAATAATATTTTGTGGTGTACGTGACTAATTTTGTATTCCACGCATGACATGCATACATATTCAACGTCAAATATTCATTAGTAGTACTAATGCTATTAATTCTTAAAAGTCAGAGATGATACGCTAGCGCCGTGGTCGATCCATATATAGAGAAGTTGGTTGGGGGACGCATAGAAGCCGTAACGTATCATTGATTAAGAGCTAAGAATTAGAAGATTCGAAAAATTCAAATGTTTGACGTTTTTCGACTTATGATCCATATAATAATATGCATCATCTTCTTCGATCTAACCTTAATTTCAGGTCCGTCCATGAGATTCTATCAATAATATATATAGCTAGACGCCATGATAGATTTCTTTGGTTTAGCTTGATTCTAACCCACAAGGAGTACCATCAGCGTGATCATGATGTCCGCCATGCCTTCCTTCTTGTGCATTGAAAAATTATATTCCTTGCGCGAATATTTTTATACTATTCCAATATTAAATATATAAAAATCTAAACACAATAATTATTTATACAACCATTTTCATTTAAAAAAGGATACTACATTCATTAATAACATATATTACAACTGTATCTGAAATATACATTACAAATCTACTACAACATTTATAGCTCCTTAATATATAAAAATGATTGATATGATCTAGTCATTGGTACAAACCTGTTATACAAATCACCGTCTGAGAACAACACACATTTGTCCAAGATAGAGTCCATATCCATAATATGATGGAATAGATGACACACTCTATGGGCAAAACTACAAGAAACCCACTTTACGAACTAAATGTCCTAATGATTATGTGTTTTTTATTATACTGTAACAAAATGCATAACAGAAATTAAAATTATGGAAAAAAAATGAATTACAACTTAGAAAGACATAGATCTGCATTTTCGACTTTGGAAGAAACTAAAAACACCAAACGAGCGGCTGTGACGACAATTGAGGGACACGCACCACCCTTAGAATATGGCAGACAGTCGGGTTCAATAAGGCCGGTGGTCTTGGTCCCAAAAGAGCTGTATGGGGCAGTAGAAAGGCACCCCTGGAGGTGGCACGTGGATCTTGTGCTCCCGTTTCAAGCTACACGAGTGGCTCACGCGCTGCTCCATTTCGCAAAAGTTTGCCTTCGTCTGAAAGATCAATGCATTGGAAGTCTTATGATGGGGTGCATGGAGGTTCCTAGACGTTGAAGAACTTCAAATAGACCATTCACCATAACCAACCAACGCCAAAACCATCCAACTTGCCGGTGAGAATGGTAGGCAAACTAGAAAAGAAATGGCAAACTAGGGGTTGGGGGGGGGGGGAGGAGGGAGGACACCCTCCCCAAGTTTTGGCCATTTGGTCTTGAAGAATTTTAGAGAGAAGTTGGAATCTCTCTCTCTCTCTCTAAAGGGTCGTGTGTTTACCTACAACTATTTTTAGACAAATGGAATTTTTATAAAATAACTTTCAAAAATAATTTTCATTTATAGAAATATTTTCATTTTAAAGCATAAGTTTGAAGATAACTATAAAAAAGATTACACATATATCATTACCTTACAGTATCTCACTCCTAAACAGATTATAAAATTAGAGAAAAAGTATAATTTTTTATCAATTAATATGAGTTGGGCATGTTGGAATTAATTGAATTTCTAGGTATGACTTTGAAATTTATTAGTGGAAGCAAATAATAAAAATTTGATAGCACCAAAATTTAAGTGGTTTGACTTGAACAATAACCTATGTCCAATATTGGTAGCCCAATCTCTAGCAATTCACTATCACAAAAATAGAGTAAAAGAGAGAAATCAAATCACAAAATTTTGCAATTTCAAAATCCCGATACACCTAAAGATCTCTCAAGAATCTCACAAAAGAAATTTCCTCTCCTTTTTGTATATTGGCTGCAAGTCACTCTTTACAAAAATATGTTTATATATAAAATGGCAGATGAACTAGGTTTTTTGAACATTCGCTCGAGTGGACTATCAAGTTGATGTCGAGTGAAAACTTTGTATGAAACTTGCTCAAGCCAAGATCAAGCCAAAGTTTGCTCGAGCCACAATCAAGCCAAGTTTCTGAAATGGTTTCTCAACAAGAAATTAAGTTACCATTTTGAAAAAAACTTTATTTTGGCTTGAATTCCATCAAGTTTAAAAAAATAAATTCCACCAAATTAAATTTCACCATTTCACAACAAAGACATCAAAGATCTCTACCACAGATGGAGAAAAAAAAACCTCCCCCACAGATCCCAAACGAGACGCACAATGCCTATCTCTTAAAAATCCATTTCCGTCTAAAAATATTATTCTTTGTAGATAATTTGATCAAATTACAAGTTTTGTCCTAATGAAAAGATTCGACCTCTTCACACAAAAGCATTGCACCACTATACATTCTACTACTTGAACAATGACTTTTGAATACATGCATGCAGAAGGCTAATAATCAATATTCTTCGCCAAAGCAGCTACATCACAAACTCTATACGAGCATATACTGAAGGTAGTCAAATTGTATTCTCTATCTACTAAACAAAAGTGTAGAGTTGTTTTCACTGTGTGCCAATTCCAAAAATCAGTTCATTTCCAATAGCATGATCTAGAGTGTCACCTGCACTGTTTTTGTGAAGCTTTCACAACAACTCCACCTTCTCGCCAAAACTTTACTCTCAACTTTTGTGGAAATAGAAACTCCAAAAGTTGTGGAATGAGAAGGTTCATCCAATAAAAAATTGTATCAACTACTTCACCCAATTTTTAAACAAGCCCAGTATACCAAAAGGGTTCTCAGACAAGGGTTTGATTAATTATGTTCAGTTAACACATTTATGTGGAGTGGACCTAATTGTATAGTATTTGAAATCGCTCAAGCTTCTTACTTGTTAGAGTCTCAAAGCCTTCCCTAAGTGTTTGAACTCATCAAATATGTCACCCACTACTTCAAAAAAATAATTCCAACATTTTCTCAAAATGGTCACCAAACAACATGAGTAAGAACAAGGCATCACCTTGCACAAGATTTATCCCAAGTATCAAAATAAATATTTTGTAGTAAACTTGATTCTGCACTGCTTCACAAAGATATAATGCTAACAAAAGAATAAAATAAAACTTTCATGTCTTCTAATTACACAGTAGTAAAAATCTGCATACTCACAAAAGACCATGCTCGTTCACCTATATGACTTAATCACATGTGCAATAAACTAGTAATATCTAAATTGCAACATCTAATTATGACCTTACAATTGCACCAATCATTGTATCCCCAAATAGAAACAAATAGAAAATAAAGACTATCAATCTTTTTTTCATTACAATCGAAAAACCCTAATAGAATCGAACGACTCTGCCTTCAGCTATAAACTGATAATCAAAATAGTCAAGAGTGTCTAAATATATAACATTTTTCTTCAAAGATAAAATATGTCGAACGTTAGACAAAGTTCTAACGGTTCCATCAAACATCTTAATCTTGAATGAACCAATCTTAACAATTTTACAAGCTATATCATTTCCATCCAAAATGAGATCATCGTTGATTGATTAATAGGTAATAAACCAATCTCTCTTGAGACACATATAGAACATACAATCTGGGTCCATAACCCACTTGTCACTAAAACGACTGACAGAATTACCGTTGACTGCTAAGAGAAAATCAAAGTTGTTAGTATTCTCAACAACAATAACAATATTAGAGGAACTTGTATCTTCTTCCTTGTAGTTCAATTTTGGATACTCATTCTTGTAATAACAAAACTTGTGATAAAGCGATATTTAACGTCTTTCTTGTGAAATCTAGAGCTGCTACTAGAATTACTCCAATACTGATCTGATCCTCTTCCACCAAATTTACCACCAGAAGAATATCTCACAAACAAGCTATCGACTTGATTATATGGGTCTTGTACACCCATTTTTGTTCTCTAACTCTATAAAATTCATAATAAATTTTACATTCATCAAGAATATGGCATCTCTGCCATACAATATCAAGTTCATAAAATTATCAAATGACATAGACAAGAAACATAAGAACTTAAAACTTGATCTTCCTCGTTAAGTTTAATATCAATATTTCTTAGATATATTATGATTTTGTCAAATTCATCTAGATGATCAAATATAAGTCTACTTTCCTTCATTTAGAGGGTGTAGAGTCATTGCTACAATACAAACGTTTGCTAAGTGACTTCTTCAAATACAAACTCTTCAATTTTCTCCAAAGACCCACCATGTTATCTTTGTCGCAACTTTATGCAAAACTCCTTCAAAAAGGAAAAAAAAAACCTGCACTAAGTGCATTCTTTTCCTCTTCGTTTATTATGTAGAAGGTTCATCTGACACCTCTCCTCCAAGTATTTTGCCAACCCTTGTTGTCGTAACAGGACCTAAGCTAAAATCATTAATGGAATTTAGTTAAAATAATTTTGACTAAATTCGTAAGTTCTCCACTTGCCATAAGCTAAAATCATTTTGACCATCGAACTTCTCTGCTTCAAATTTCACAAAAGCCATCTCCCAAGAACAAAGATCCTTTATAGAGTTTAACACTCTAATACCAGCTTGTTAGAATTTAGTGAATATCTAAAGAAGACTTTGGAATAAATTAGTGGAAGCAAATAATGAAAATTGACAATCAAAAGAACATTAAGATTAAAATTCTTCGTTTTGAAGAAAGGCATACGTCTACTGGCTAAGTTGATCTCAAAGAATTCACTATCACAAAATTGAAGTATAAAAGAGAAATCACAAATTTCTTAATTTTAAAGTTTCAATAAACTCTCAAGAATCTCACAAAAGAACTTTCTTGACTTTTTTGTATACCAACTGTAGCTCTCACAAGTCATACTTTACAAAAATATATTTATATATAGAACGGTGTAGGAGCTAGATTTGCTGAACATTTGTTCGAGCGGATCATCGAGCGGATGTTGAGCGAACAATTTGTCTAAAGTTTTCTCAGACAAAATGTTCACGCAGACTGTTGAATGTATATCGAGAAGACAATTTGTCTAAAGTTTGCTCAAGCCAAGGTTGAGCCAAAGTTCGCTCGAGCCAAGTTCGAACCACAGTCAAAACAAGTCTTCATAATTGCGTTTTCAGTAGGAAATCAAGCCACCATTTTAACTGGTCACGTGTACAAATATTCTTACCTTAACTTTGAAAAAAATAATGATTAAAATAAGGAAAATAATAATAATTTAAATTGTGGTTATATCATATTTTCGTGATTGCACAAATTTGCACAATCTAAACTTATATTTAGTATTATACTATTTTTAATCGGCAATGTTATATATTGTAGTGTAAATATTGGGTGTAAGTCTTGTGCAGTTTTTTTTTTTTTTTCTTATCTGAAAGAAAGATAGGACCCATTATGGAAAAAATGAGTTTTTTATTTTCATGTTAGTATCAGGGTATGCCCACTTTTTGAAAGGTAGGTTGCACATCCTAAGACTCGATCATTTTTAAGTTTTAATAATCAAATGATTATCTTCTAGCATGACATTAAATAATTAAAAATAGTAAACAAATTAACAATAAAATTATTATCTTCTAATTGTTATTATTTACTTTGCTGAGATGATAAAACGACATTAGTTAAGTATACAACAAATAACAATTTTTAAATTAAATAGGGTCCACTACTTCATTAGAGCATTAACATTAGTTTATGCATATGCATATGCAAAATCATTTCTTTTAGAGATTCATTTTGTTATATGCATATACATATGCAAAACTCTAATATTGGCGGATACAAATTTGAGACAAAATAATAATAAAATATTCTTTTACTCTAATTTCTTAATTTTTTAAATCATATATGGGATGCATTTCATTAATATATACATACATATATATATATAAATGGAACGTTAACATATATATAAAATTGAAATGCTAACATGTATGTATATATATATATATAACTTATATAAAATATATATAAAACTGGACCGTTCCAATTATATATATATATAGTTAGATTAATATATATATATATATAACTTATATATATAATTAGAATACATATTTTCATAGATGAACAGTAGAAGGAGAGAGAAATAAAATAAAATAAATTTTCATAAGTAAATAGTGACTTTCTAAATATTCATAGTTATTGTTCAAATTATTCAAATATTTGCATATGCATATTCTAATATAGAGGATTTTAAGTCTATATTATGGAAATATGGATTTACATGTGCATATGCATAAACCAATGTCACTACTTTTAGAGAGATCATCACGGCCCCACCGTCACGGGCATACAAAGGAAACGGTATATTTTCTTTGAATATTAACTAATTTATACGAATTAAACTGATGGTTAGAGATCAGAGTAGTCTAATTAATAAGATGTCACTGATCTCAAACAATCAATTCGTAATGACGTTGTTAACAAATGAATATTTACTAATCATCACTAATTTAATACTACATACAAGAGAATTTGCAGATCGATCTGCATATTAATAGTGCTGCTTTCATATCTAAAATTTAGATTTGTACCATTTTCATTAAATTAAGTCTGACTTTTAGACTAATTATCACGTTAGATGGATGTATATATTGATGCTCAGAATCATTTACAATCATATTTGTTTTCTAATTTAAAGACCACTTGTTCCATTAACCTATAAATAACTTGAATAGTGTGAGTAATAATAGGGACAGGTAGATGACATGTTCTTGTCCTTTTTTACGATTAATTAGGCCAATTAAACATGTAACTTGATCAACAAGTTAAACAAGAGCTGAAAAACTCTCCCTAATTACCACCCATTGGTTAATAAATAATTGGTTGAACATGCTTTGGGATCAAATTCCACATATGTCATGAGATCAGGGATAAAGAAAAGGTGACAACTATCTCCCATTGTATCAAACTTATAAATTTACGTAATAAATAGTACATGACCAAATTGTAAGTTTAATTTTTTTTACTAATATGACGGCTTACATCAAGTGCAATATTTCTTTGTAGATATAACATCGTTTCCATCTCTTAAAGTCACACCTCACTAAAATAATAATAATAATAATAATAAATCTAATATTTTTAATTAATGATTAAGTAAGTATTTTTTTTAAATAAATTGTAATTTTTTATATAAAAAATATATTAAAATTATTTTTTTTAAAAAAACTTTACCTTGGCAGGATCCCATTCCGCAGGAGTGGTTCTACCGTTCTAGAACCATTCTTTCTTCGTTGTTGCGGGTAAATTTACATCTGCTTTGATTGCTGCTTATGTTTCTGTGTGTTGCAGCTTTGAAGCTCAATTTCATGTCTTTCTTGCTTGCAAATTTTTCCATTATATTTTATTTCGTGAGAAAGATATTGTGACATTAATAATGATCTTATGTATACTAATAATATGTAAATTGCAACATCTAACTATGATCTTACAACTGCACCAATCATCGTCCCCCCAAATAGAAACAAATAGAAAATAAGACAATTAATCTATTTTTCATTACAACCGAAGAATCCTAATAAAAACGAATGACTCCACCTTCAACTGTAAACTGATAATCAAAATAGTCAAAAGTTGTCTAAATATATAACATTTTTCTTCAAAGATAAAACACGTCGAACGTTAGATAAAGTTCTAACGGTTCCATCAAACATCTTAATCTTGATTGAACCAATTTTAACAATTTTACAAGTTATATCATTTCCATCCAAAATGAGATCATCGTTGATTGATTAATAGGTAGTGAACCAATCTCTTGAGACACATATAAAACATACAAACTGAGTCCATAATCCACTTGTCACCAAAACAACCGACATAATTAATGTTAACTGCTAAGAGAAAATCAGAGTTGTTAGTATTCCCAACAATAACAATATTAGAGGGACTTGTATCTTCTTCCTTGTAGTTCAATTTTGGATACTCATTCTTGTAATGACAAAACTTGTGATAAAGTGATATTTAACGTCTTTCTTGTGAAATCTAGAGCTGCTACTAGAATTACTCCAATACTGATCTGATCCTCTTCCACCAAATTTACCACCAGAAGAACATCTCACAAACAAGCTATCGACTTGATTATATGGGTCTTGTACGCCCATTTTTGTTCTCTAACTCTATAAAATTCAAAATAAATTTTACATTAATCAAGAATATGGCATCTCTGCCCTACAATATCAAGTTCATAAAATTATCAAATGACATAGACAAGAAACATAAGAACTTAAAACTTGATCTTCCTCGTTAAGTTTAATATCAATATTTCTTAGATCTATTATGATTTTTTCAAATTCATCTAGATGATCAAATATAAGTCTACCTTCCTTCATTCATAGAGTGTAGAGTCGTTGCTACAAATACAAATGTTTGCTGAGTGACTTCTTCAAATACAAACTCTTCAATTTTCTCTAAAGACCCACCATAATATCTTAGTCGCAACTTCATGCAAAACTCCTTTAAAATAAGAAAAAAAAACCTGCATTACGTGCGTTCTCTTCCTCTTCATTTATTATGTAGAAGGTTCATTTGACACCTCTCCTCCAAGTATTTAACCAACCATTGTTGTTGTAACAGGGCCTATTTCTCCACTTTCCATAAACTAAAATCATTTTGACCATCAAACTTCTCTATTTCATATTTCATAGAATCCATCTCCCAAGAAAAAAGATCCTTCATACAGCCTATCACTCTAATACCAACTTGTTAGAATATAGTGAATATCTAGAGACAACTTTGGAATAAATTAGTGGAAGCAAATAATGAAAATTGACAATCACAAAAAGAAAATCAAGATTTAAATTCTTTTTCTTTTTGAACAAAGGCATACGTCTAGGCAAAGTTTGGCAAAGTTTATCTCAGAGAATTCACTATCACAAAGTTTATCTCAAATAAAAGAGAAATCACAAAAGTTTTCAATTTCAAAGTTCTAATAAATCCAATGAACTCTCAAGAATCTCACAAAAGAACTTTTCTGACTTTTTTGTATACCAGCCGTAGCTCTCACAAGTCACCATTTACAAAAATATGTTTATATATAGAACGTTGTTGGAGCTAGATTTGCTGAACATTTGTTCAAGCGGATGTTGAGTGAACAATTTGTCTAAAGTTTGCTTGAGCAAACTGTCGAATGTATATTGAGAGAACAATCTGTTTAAAGTTTGCTCAAGTCAAGGTTGAGCCAAAGTTCGCTCGAGTCAAGTTCAAACCATAATCAAGACAAGTCTTCGTAATTGCGTTTTCAGTAGGAAATCAAGCCACTATTTTAACAGGGTACGTGTACAAATATTCTTACGGTAACTTTGAGAAAAACAATAGATTAAAATAAAAAAAAATGTGATTATATCATATTTTTGTGATTGCACGAAATTTGCACAATCTAAACTTATATTTAGTATTATACTATTTTTGATCGACAATGTTATATATTGTACGGTAAATATTGGGTGTAAGTCTTGTGCAGTTTTTTTTTTTTTAATCTGAAAAAAAAGATAGGACCCATTATGAAAAAATGATTTCTTTTTTTTCATGTTAGTATTAGGGTATGCCCACTTTTTGAAAGGTAGGTTGCACATCCTAAGACTCAAACATTTTTAAGTTTTAATAATCAAATGATTATCTTCTAACATGACATTAAATAATTAAAAATAGTAAACAAATTAATAATAAAATCATTATCTTCTAATTGTTATTATTTACTTTGCTGAGATGATAAAACGACACTAGATAAATATACAACAAATAACAAATTTTCAAATTAAATGGCGTCCGAGCGCTACTTCATTAGAAAGATAGTCACGGCCCCACTGCCACGTGCATACAAAGGAAACGGAATATTTTTTTTGAATATTAACTAATTTATAAGAATTAAACTGAGGGTTAGAGTTCAGAGTAGTGTAATTAATAAGATGTCACTCATGATCTCAAACAATTAATTCATAATAATGTTGTTAACAAATGAATATTTACTAATAATCACTAATTTAATATTACATACAAGAAAATTTGTAGATTGATCTGCATACTAATATAGCTACTTTCATATCTAAAATTCAGATTCGCACAATTTTTATTAAATTAAGTTTGATTTTTAGACTAATCATATAAGATAAATACATGTATTAATGCACAAAATTACTTACAATCATTTTTTATTTTTTAATTTAAAGACCACTTGTTCCATTATCCCATAAATAACTTGAATAGTGTGAGTAATAATAGGGACAGGTAGATGACGTGTTCTTGTCCTTTTTATGATTAATTAAGCTAATTAAACATGTAACTTGATCAACAAGTTAAACAAGAGCCGAAAAACTTTCCCTAATTACAACCCATTGGTTAATAAATAATTGGTTGAACATGCTTTGGATCAAGTTCCACACATGTCATGAGATCAAGGGTAAAGAAAAGGTGTCTCCGATTGTATCAAACTTATAAATTTACGTAATAAATAGTACATGACCAAATTGAAAGTTTAATTTTTTTAACTAAAATAAATATAACGGCTTACATCAAGTGCAATATTTCTTTGTAGATATAACATCGTTTCCATCTCTTAAAGTCATACCTCACTAAAAACAAAATAATAATAATAATAATAAATCTTATTTTTTTTTAATAATGATTAAGTAAGTATTTTTTTTAATAATATTATAATTTTTTTATAAAAAATATATATATATTAAAATTATTTAAAAAATAAATAAAACTTTACCTTGGCGGGATCCCATTCCGCAGGAGTGGTTCTACCATTCTGCTTTGATTGCTGCATATGTTTCTGTGTGTTGCAGCTTTGAAGCTCAATTATTTCATGTCTTTCTTGCTTGCAAATTTTTCCATTATATTTTATTTCGAGAGAAAGATATTGTGACGTTAATAATGATCTGATGTATACATAGAAACCCGGTTTCCACAATGACCGATTCAATTTAGAATTGAAAATCGGCATTTTTAAACGAATTGGACAAATTTTGTTATGAACCATTATTACAAGAAAAATGATAGAAATGATCAATATGTTGTATTTAAAAAGAACAAAAATAATTAAAATAGCTTGTTTGGATTAATTCTGTCCATTTTGAATACAGCAGATTGATTATTTTTATTCAATTTTTTTATAATATATATGACTATATGCATTATACTCAAGGAATAACGTTAATGAATTGATCGTGATAGGTCTACATATAGAAGACTCGTTCCATTACAGTATTTTATAATAACTTGAGAAAAATATACTTTAAGAACTCCGCCGTCTCTGGGCACACTACTCAGCCAAACAATATTATATGTCATCAGAAATTAGAAAAAAAAAAACATAAATGACCCGATACGTACATAAGATCGTTTGATTTTTTCAACATGTTTGCTGAGAAGAAAATTTTCAATTTTCTACAATTTAAACTTCAAATTTCAATGCATGCACACATATTTAAAGTCCTAAAATTGTACATTTTTTATAAATTTCATCTCCCTCAAAAACATTTTACACTTTAAAATATTGTTTTAAAAAAATTATTTTTAATTTTTATGAAAGGGGGGTCGATCTAACGTCTTAAAAAGATAGAAATACTAATTAATGACTAATGGAACCTTCTACTGAGTAATGAGTAAACGCTCTAAGATCATGAATACGTTAAACCGATAGCTCCAAACAACAAAATGACCAATGGAATCTTCTAATTATTATAATATTTTATTTTTATCATTATAAAAAATAAATATATATAATCAATTAATTGTAATTAAAAAGACTATTTATAACAAAAACTGATGACTTTTTTTTTAATAATATGTAGAGATGTTCATCTAGTTCTAGATTGGATTAAAAAATTTCTTAAATATTTAAAGATAAATAAAAATTTTAAGAAATTAATAAAATTTTACATCGGACTGAGAATAATCCGACCGGATGAACATCCCTAAATTAATATGTATGTGTTGAGGTGCGCAACGAATAATTGCTATGCCACGCAGGTTTGTCTATGTATTGAACTTTGATTTCAGTCGATTAAGGCTCCATTTGGATTCGGTAGTGGATTAAATTTATCTCAACTCACTTCTATTTCATAATTATATTTTTATAATTTTTTATATAAAACACAAATTTCTATACACCTTTTTCAAATTCCAATACACTTTTTTTAAATCTCAAAATAATAATAATATTAAAAAATAAATTAAATTCATGTCAATTTATTTCATGTCTAAATCTAAGCTGTGCCTAAGAATTAGTCAATACCAAGGATATAATCTATGTTTACAAAGCTAATTAGTGTACTTTGTGATGATTGATGCTGTGGTTCGGGAATCTTTCCACGCTTACGACGGGTAACACAATATAATAGCTGTCCAGTCTAAGACGTACGAGATATATTTGGTTATAATAATAATAATAAGCTGGGACATCTTTGAAGACGAAAGAAGATATATATTTTGTTTTTAATATCATTTTGATGTTCCAACTTTAAAGCTGATCGAGTGAGATCAGCGTGCATGAGACGTGAACAAAATATTTCTAAATTCATTTTATGTGTGTGTGTGTGTGTTTTTTTTTTTTTTTGGTATTGAATTAATTCTAAGTTATGTTTACTCTCCAAATGATTATTGTAAATGGGAGAAAAATAAATTAAAAAAAAACAATGCTATATAATACAAAAAAAAAAAAGAGTTATGTTCTAATTGATTGAGCTATTTTATTTTCAAATATATGAGTAAAATACATTATCCACGTTAAATTTGAAACTAAACATGAATAAAATCTACTTTATAAATTATAATAATGAAGCTTATATTTTAAAAAAAATAAAAAATAAATACACGAGATTTATACCTAGTAACTGTAAGACTTTATCCGGAATTTCTCCTTAAAGATATTCCATAATCACTTGATTAGAGGGAGCGAGGTCAGTCTGATCGTTCGTGCGTCTAAAATAATTAGAAATTTCAGTTTAATTTGTTGGTCTATCTGAGAGTGTTTGTCGCAAAGGGGCGAAGAGAGCCGGTCCACAAAGGAGGCTTCCTCTATATTATATGTTTTTTGGAGGCTATCTGATCTATTTAATTATAGTTTTTTGTTTTTTTGTTGGCCAATATTTAATTATAATTTCTTCAATCATATAATTATAAGCCCTGTAATACATTATAATACATAGGAACTGTCGTATTGAAAGTGTCAAAACTATATATAAAGTATCTGACTTTGTCGCGGTCTGGATCTCGACCTCACCAAAATATGTGTATATCAAATAATTACATAAAAACAAATTTATTATAAATTACATGAATTAATACAATAAAATAAATATAATAAATTATATGAAGAATGAGAATTTTTATTTTTATTTTTATAATACTTCTTAATAAATAAACAAATAAAATATGCATGGTAGGGAATGAGCAAGCGAGGGCGGCCTCGTGCATTAAAATAACTGCAATTTCTGTTTCTCTGAGACTGGTGCAGAAAGGTCCAAGGGGAGGCAGACAATTAGGCTTGCGTCGAATTGATCAAAATTCAATAACAATTTTTATTTTTATTTTTATTTTTTGAAGCATAAAGTTAGAATATAGAGGAGTACTAGTTGTCGTATAGGAAAAGTCAAAAATTATACAAATAATAGTAGTAGAGTATACGACTCTATCTCGTCTCGGTCTTACCTAAAGGTCGTATGAGCATTACCTCATCTTCAAGGAATTAAGCTCGCCCATGCATATTCGTTGACATATATGCTAACTACAAAATGATTAATTATATAAAAATAATTATATAAATTGATATAATCTGATATTATTTATTAAATTATACATTTATTTTTATTATAATTAAAATAAATCTAACAAATAATATAAAATCATATTATTAATTTTATAATATTATTTTATATAATTCTTTTATGCACATAGCTGTACTCGGGTTCATGAGAAGTATCTATAACTTATATATATATTTAGATAGATGATATATTTGTTTGGTGATAAGGTTTGAAATTGTCCCCTACATATATTTTTAAAAAAAGTAGGCAAATTTAGAACTCAAATAAATAAATAAATAAAAGAGTTAGTCTACCTATAATCTCTAAATGGAGATTGCTCACGCAAACTCATACAATATTTAAATTTTTAATAAAAATAAAAAAATTATATTAATATTTTTCTCAAAATGATTTTTTTTTTCTTTTATTTCTATACAATAATGAGTCTACACGTGCAATCTCTTACTCGAAATTATAAATAGAACTTCGATCTACTAATCATATTAGTAGAGTGTACAAATTGTACACAAAAGTGACTGTAAATAACATAACAATAAATATTTTAGTCACAATTAAATTAAACAAAAGTAATTATTCAAATTGATGTAATTTTATATAGTTCGTTAAATTGTAAAATTATTTTATTATAAAATAGATGTGATGCATCACATAAAATCATATCAATTAATGAGTATTTTTTATTTTTGTCAAAAATCTCGGCAGAGTTCAAAGTACTTATCAAGGAGAATAATTCATTGGCATATATAAGTTATAAATAAGCCATTATACTATTTGTAGGAACCAATAATCAAGGATTTTTATATGAAACTTGAATTCCAAAATCTCATCTAGTCATGCATCAAGCGCGGGAGTATTATATTGTAAAATTAAATGTCTCCTGGAGGACTTGCGTATCACAGGTCCTGTGATGACTGATGATCTCTCGAATAAAGATATTCTAGCATTTGCAAGTTGCAACTACATAACTCCATCGGAGACTTTCATGTGCAATATACTATATATTTTATGGATAGCTAAAGAAATTTTATTTATATAAGAAACAAAAGTACTTTGAATTATTATGTAAATGAACGGATGTGATCGAATGAATTAAGTAAATAATTAGATCTTATCAATTCATTTTTTTAAAAGATACGTTGAATAAATTATTTTCACTGGATATCTCATCAACTTGACTTGTACAGTACTGCTTAGGCAAAACATTTTCCAAATAGAGTGCACACGATCGAAATTGCACAAATAGTCATTATAAGAAAATTGGTTATTTGTAGTTAATTATTTCTTGTAAAAATAACTATTTTTATAAAAAAATATATATATTTTATTATAAATAATCATTCTCATCGTAAATAATTTATCTTAAATACTTATTTTTTCATAATAAATTTGCATATATTTCTATAGAAACAACTGCTGTTTAAATTTTTTTTTAAAGAAATCAAAATTAAAATAAAGTCAAAGTTGTAGTAGTTAGTAATTAATTGTTCAACATGTGAAATATAACCAAGCTAATATTTTTTTAGGGTTAATTACAAAATTAGTTCCTAGGCTTTCCTTCGTTTGCAAATCACTCCCTCGGTTTCATTCTTTTCAGTTTACTTTTCGAGTAGGAAAAGTTGGAAGACTCCTTAAAAAGAAAAGATAATCTTAAATTAGGAGATGTTATAGGTGAAAATTTATTTCACTAAAAAACAGTTGAAAGAAATTCATAACAAACAACAAATAGATATTAGAGAGATTCACAAAATTTCTAAGTTCAAACTCTTTTTTGTCAAGATCTTTGAGTAATTTAGTAGTAATTCAATTGCTAAGCTCTCTGCATAAAGAAAAATAAATCTTCCACTTTTTGACACCCAAAGAGTGAGAAGATGGCAAAAGAAATATTGTAAGATTGGATATATCTACATAGGATTAATTCAAATCAGGATTACATCATTAGACAAGGAATAGACACTCGTATCCTTGTTGTGTTGCTAGATAATAGGTTCAATGATCCCTATAAAGCATTAATAGGAGGAATAGAATCTAATCTAGTATAGAGAGATGCTTGGTTTAACATTAAGCCAAATTATTTTATATCCATAAATGACCCACATTTAGTGAATACCATTTGCCTTAGGATTAAAACTAAGAGAATTGAGATGAAAGCAAGCTCACACAATTTGTCTATTCATTGAAAAACCATCCATGAATTGACAAAATTAACCCAATATCCACAACGCCATTAAACAAACATATTGTGGAAATCTTTGAACCAAGAGCTTTTGACCAAGAGATGGCACCAAAACTCTTGAATTGGAAAGATTTAAAAGTACCCAAACAATGCTTACTTACTGATATTGTTGAAAGGGGTGAGAACCAAGAATCAAATGAATTAACAATAGAGATTACAACTTTAGGAAAAAAATCTCTATATTAAAAATAGAAAAACCACTCCCAAATATTCTTTGCATCCTAATCTATAATTCCTAATTAGAAAAGACCTAAGTATACCGAAAGAACCATTTTTACTAGAACCAATACCTAAAGAACCTGGACAAACTAGTTCTAATAACTCTCAAAACAAAAGAGAATCAACTAGTGGTACTAAACAAGAATCACTTGGTTACAAAAACATAGAAAGTCCCAATTTTAGTCGGAACTGAATTTGAGAAGAATCTTTGAAGGAAATCAAGAAGAATTTGTACAATCAACAAAGATTTACCATTTTAACATTGGAATAGAAGAAATAGTATTTTCTCCTAATCATGGAAAAAAGAAATCAATGTATGTTTTAAGACATTTTAACTTCTTTGGTTATAGACCCTATAACCTAAATGTCTTAGTAGACACTAGAGCTACAATAAGAAAAATAGATATTAATGAAACATCCGATTTTAGTTTAAGGAATTGATGGTCAAGAAACAAAAATAGATTTGAAGACTAAAAAAGTCTCAATCTGGTTGAATGGTAAGAAATTTATCATTCAAAAAATTCTATACTTTCCAAAAATGCGTTGAGATTTTTTTGTTGGAAATAATTTTTTGTCTCAATATTATCCCATGCATATAAATCATGGTAAGATTGAATTAACCATAAAAAAGGAGTTAATCAAAATTTCAATTTTAAAAGTCCATAAGCATAAATGTAATTCATCATTTATGTCACCCATACGAGGTAATGAATTAAATTATATTTGTACACTTAATAAAAACTATTTAGTGTACAAAGCCTTAGAAAAAAATTTCTATGATCACCCTTTAAAACTTTGGTCAAGAAGGCTTAGATTTTTGGTCAAGAAGGCTTAGATTTTGTGAATTAAAACTCATTGATCCAAAAGTGATCATCAGAGTCAAACCCATAGTCTACACAAGACAAGATATAGAAAAGTTTGATAATCAATTGGATGAGTTGTTAAAAAAACAACTTATTGAAGAAATCACAAGTGCACATTCAAGTCATGTCTTTATGGTAAGAAACTATAATGAACAAAAGAGGGGAAAAGCAAGGATGGTCATTAACTACAAAATAAAAAGGGGGTTTAAAATAAAAGAGAAAAATAAGTAGAGTAGAAAGTAGATTCCTTCTTATCTTCTTATCTTTTTTTTTTATTAAAATAAATCATGTAATGTAGAATATAAATAAAAGTGATTCCTCAACTCATGAGGCATTGAACTCTCAATCTTTCTTACTCTTTCTTGTAAAAATTCTCCAATAATAAAAAAGTTTATGTTGTTTTTCCATTTTCGACTTGCTTCTAGTAAAGTTTTTTTCTGCGCTTTCCCTCTATATACTTTGGTATCAGAGCAAGTAATGTTTCTGTAAGTAATTTCTCTCTTTATTTATTTGTTGTTTTTACTTCTTCTTTTTTCGTTTCAATTTTGATTATTTTAAAACTCATATGCTTGTTATACTCTAAAATCTATATTTTCTCTGCATCCTACATCGCTTTTACATCAGTTTTAGGAAATATTAGAGAAATCTAGGTTTCAGAAATCAAGAGTGTGCAAGAGACCTTTAGGTGGCAGAAAAAATTCAAAATGGTGGAAAATAGTAATAATAGTAGTAGTAATTGTATTGCTACTTTATTAGGAAAAGAAATAAAAGATTTTATACATATTCTGCATTAAGATAGAGAATTTGAAAATCTTAATAATATTTGTGCTTGCGTAAATAATCTTAGTGATATTTGTATTTTTTTTTCCTTTAAAATATTTAAAAAAACACAAAAAATAAATCAACACTATGTTAGAGTAAACTTGAATCCATTCAGTTAATTCTAGATAAAGTTCATGAGTCTACATAAAGACAATATTACGAATCTAGATCTAACACAAGAGACTAAATCTATGAAAGACTTGATTCAAAGCTAAGAAAATTTTCACTCCAATATAGGAGGAATGAATAGTCCTGGAGATGACAAGATTCCTAGATTGTTCTATGAAACAAAAGATATACTCACACTCCAACTTAAAGAGGTAGAGTATTTCTACGAGGAATACACAAAGTTTGTAGAGATTATAGAATACTAAAAAATTTTGTATAAGAATCCATTTTTGACCATTCAAGATAGAGAGAAACTTTTACTAAAAATTCAACAAACCTATATTGAATATCAAAATCTTTTAAACCATTTTCAGTATGAAAGCATCATGCTAATTCAAACTCGGATGTAGAGGAAACAACTTCCTCTAATTCATCAGAAGAAGAATTCACTAAAGAACCTGAAGAAAAACCTAAGGATTCTTCAAGAAAAATGAAGATATAAGAATCACTAGATCTAAAATTGTTTGAAAATTGGGACTCAGACGTATCAATCCATGTAGGTGAAACTAGTGGAGTAAAACAAGAAGTTCCTTCAAATCTCTCCCCCCCCCCCCCCCAAACAACAACAAAAACACAAAAAAAGGTTTTTAAAAAAATATATATTAGTTTTTTATTATTTTATTTAATAAAATAATATTAATTTCATCTTATATCGACTTTCTCTCTAAAAAATTATTTTGGCCCCCTTTATAAAATTATTTTAATCTTATAAACTAATTACTTATAAGTCTAATTTTAAAAATAAAATAATCTAATTTAAAAATAAAATAAATAAAATACATCTCACATAAAATTAAATTATCTAATAAAATATATCTCATATCATATACTTTTTTAATATATAAATTGTATTTATTTTTATTTTAGATGTTATTATTTGATTGTTTTATATTGTAAGAAAAATGCATAAAAATATAATAAAAATATTTTATTATAATTTTAACTTTATTTGACTATCTTAAAATAAATTTATGATTCCACCATTGCTCAAGAGCAAATATTTTGATACTCCAACAAAATTTGGAAAGAAATGAAACCGAGTGAATGAAAACCATGGACAAATAATACTGTAATTAATTCTATTTTTACAAGTGATTTATGTGAAAAGAAGTTATTAACAAAACAAACTAAATTTCTTTATATAAGAAAAGTAAATAAACCAGGAAAAATGACATTTTAAAAGTGACAAAAAAAAGTTAATAAATCGGTATTAAATTAATGAATAAGCTCAATTTATTATTAAAAAAAAAGATAAGAAACTCAAACATGGTATATAATTTAATTTTATAATAAAATTTGATTGGTAAGTTCCATTTTGAAAGTTGACGGTAACTATGATTCTGACATCTTAATCATAACCATAACTCCCACCGGTTTTTGACCCCTAAGAACATAACATCGACAATGACACGAGCAATTTACCGGCCGTCTGTCGTTTTGACATTATCTTTTTATCAAATAAAAGCAAAACAAACTAAATAAGCGGCCGGGCCAAGCGCGTATACGGCAGTCTTCAAACGCGCAGTGTAATCAGTCCTTCCTCCCAGACGACAATGTCAACCTTTTTTACCGTTTACGTAATCCGCAACCGGCCCCAGTTGTCCCCAAACTCCGCATTCTTTAAATCTTTATTACCTCTCCCTTCCTCTATAAATACCCCCCACTCGTAGTCTCTCACCTTCCATCAAGCAATATATTAATTCCCTCGCATAGCAGACTACACCAGAGCCAGAATCTACAACCCATCTATTTTTCACAGTTCTCGATCGTAGTCTGTTTAAATCTTATCTGAAAAGATTGAACAAACGAATACCGAAGGTTATAATACAGTGATTACTGCAGAGAAAATCGGAATGAGGAATCATTTCTTGTTCAAATCTTCACCTCCATCTAAAACAATCCCACCTCCTTCACCCTCCCGCACTACTTTGTCTGAATCGCTAATGGATGAAAACATCGCAATAGCAGAGTCCCTTATTATAAAGTGGACCACGGATGCTTCCTCTTACGTTAAAATCGCTTCCCTTTTCCACGACGACCGTTCTGAAGCCAAACAGTTCCTACACTCCGTCAGAGACCTGCAGTCCGCCATGAAATATTTTGTTACCCAAAACGCAGCCTCCGAAAAGCTTGTCAGGGCCCAGACCTTGATGCAAATGGCTATGAAAAGGTTGGAGAAGGAGTTCTATCAGATTTTGTCCGCCAATCGGGCGTGCCTGGATCCCGAATCGGTTTCGGTACGCTCCTCGAGATCCTCGGCGGCGAGGTCTAGTGTTTCCGACCTGGAGGATGATGACTCGGAGGACGAGTTTCGTGTTGTTGACGAGTCGGTATCTGAGGTGGAGCGAGCTTCGATGATTGCAATAGCGGACTTAGGAGCTATTGCAGACTGTATGATAGCTTCTGGTTATGGGAAAGAGTGCGTGAAAATCTACAAAGTAATACGTAAATCTATCATCGATGAGGCTTTGTATCATCTCGGGGTTGAGAGAGTGTCTCTCTCGAAAGTGCAGAAGATCGACTCGGAGATTCTGGAGCTGAAGATCAAGAAGTGGTTGAATGCTGTGAAAATGGCGGTGAAAACGCTCTTTTATGGAGAGAGAATTCTGTGTGATGGTGTGTTTTCGACCTCGGAATCGATCAGAGAATCGTGCTTCACTGATATTTCCAGAGAGAGCGCGATTACCTTGTTTGAGTTCCCTGAAATCGTAGCAAAGAGCAAGATATCGCCCGAGAAAATGTTTCGTATATTGGACATGTACGAAGCAATCTCTGAATCCTGGCCAGAGATCGAGTCTATTTTTTCGTATGAATCGACCTCCATCGTTCGATCACAGGCAGTTTCTTCTCTGGTCAAGCTCGGTGAGGCAGTGCGCACGATGCTAACGGACTTCGAAACCGCCATCCAGAAGGACACATCGAAGAGTCCCGTCCCCGGAGGTGGAGTTCACCCGCTCACACGCTACGTGATGAACTACATCTCCTTCCTTGCCGAATACAATGGCGTCCTCGCCGACATTTTCATCGACTGGCCTTTAACATTGCATTCGCCGTTACCGGAATCCTGCTCCGTGAGCCTAGAGTCCGACGATTGTCTGGTTTCCACTCGAATTGCGTGGTTGATCCTCGTCCTCCTCTGCAAACTCGACGGCAAAACTGAGCTCTACAAAGATGCGGCGCTCTCGTACCTGTTCTTAGCAAACAACCTCCAATACGTCGTCGTCAAGGTGCGCACGTCGAACCTGAAACTCCTCCTCGGCGAGGATTGGGTGACGACACACGAATCAAAGGTCAAACAGTACGCTTCGAACTACGAGCGGATAGGCTGGAACAAAGTATTCTCTTCCTTGCCGGAAAATCCAACGGCTGAGATTTCACTGGAGCAAGCGAGGGATTGTTTAAAGAAATTCAATGTGGCGTTTGACGAGGCGTATCGGAAACAGAGTGCATGGATTATTACGGATTCGAAACTCCGGGACGAAATCAAAATCTCGGTGGCGAAGAAGCTTAGATTGGCGTACCAGGAGTTTTACGACAAGTATCGGGGCAAGTTGAGGTTCGGATCTGAATCTTTGGTCAGATATGCCCCAGATGATTTGGGGAATTACTTGTCGGATCTGTTCTATGCCACCGGGAGTGGAGGGAGTGTTTCGTCATCTTCTTCGTCTTCCCACTCTCGTGGTGGAAGTCATTGAGATTTTTGGGCTCTTGTTTTTTGTGCATAAAAAACAAAAGAAAATTCAAAGTGAAAACAAATTTGTATACGTACATAGAGATTAATGTATCTGTAAAGATCACCAACAGTACAGATTCTACAAAATTCTTTGATTCTTCTTCCTATTTATTTAACTTCTCTATTTTTAATTTTTAATATTATTAAAATTATTATATTTTATTTTTATTTTGAATATTATCTTTTAAAAATATAACTTAAATTGAGATTTACAAATCGACTGATATAACTTAGAAAACTCAAAAATTATGTCAACTAAAAACTTATTTGCTAAGGATAGAACTCCAAGAATAAATTGAAAAATCCAAAAATTGTACCAAACTGTATCAAACATGTTGGTGCGGTCCGATTTTAGATTAGTCAGGCTCCAAGTCGGTTTTCTCATTTAAAAACCGGTCATAATTGTCGGATTTTGATTTTATATTTTCTAAGACCATATCGATTCAAATATTTATATATTTAAAATTAATTCTTAACAATATTTTTTATATTATATATAAATTCTTATATATAATATATAAATTATAATTATATATAAAATAATGTTATATTAAAATTTATAACATAATTTTAATTTTAAACATGAAAATTTGTTTAAGAGTAATGCTATTCATCATCTCATTTTTCAACATCCTCTTATCATTTTATATTGTATTAGATGATTGAAGGTTATTTATTATATTTAACTTATAAGCCTATCATCTAATGTCATATTATGAAACGATGAGGGGATGATGAGTAAATAAATTCTTTACTTAATCATATGTTGTAAAATATAAAATGAGAAATGCTATTTTGCCCACTCACCTTGACACCTCATTTTGACATTTCATGCATTTTAATTTTTTTTACTTAATGGTTGAGAAAGTAATTATTAGTGTATTAATGTATTTTTTTATATTTTTTTAATACTGTTTTAAAATGATAAAAAAAATATGAATAAGAAAATTGAAAAAAAACTTAGAAGATAATTTTTACTTAGGTGTGACAATGAGCGGTGTTATTCAAGCGACAGAATAGTACCGCTCATATAAAATATATAATAATTACACTTTATGGCCTAATAAATTTCAACATATTCATTTTGACAAATATATTATTAATAATTACTATATTATAACTAACATATAGATATAGTACTATACCAATAGTATTATTGTATACTAATAGTTTTAGTACCTCCAAAAAGAAAAAAAATAGTTTTAGTTCATTACTATTATTTATATAAATTAATATTTATATCAAGTACAAAAAATTAGGGATTTAATATATTAAAAATCGAAAAACCAGACTGAACCAAATAAAAATTGATAAAATTGAAAGTACCGATTTAGGAAGATAACTGGTGTAGTATCGGTTCTACTTCAAAATGAAAAATCGGTATATACGGGTTCAGTCCCAAAATTTCTCTAAAATCAGACCAGTTATACCCCTCATCTAGGGAAACTTTTAGTGAGTAAATCTCTTACATTTTTTTCGTGTTAGATGCAAGAAGAAGACTTATTAAAATTGTGGAACAAACTTTCCCTTACATGAAAGAAAAAAGTATGAGCTGATTGTGATTACAGGGAAAGATATACAAGACACCATGGAAAATGGAAAACTAAGCCTAGTGGGGAAAGTTATTGCTAATACAAGAAAATAAGCTGAGAAGCTTCCAAGAATACTATGTTGAAAGTTTAAAAATTTTGTGTTAGAATTAAGATTTTCGAAGTAGGAGAGAACCTATTATGTTAATAGGAACCTATTATGTTTAAAAAAGTTTGATGATTTTATTTGACTCACAGAATTATCATTCACTCATACAAATTTGCTGATTTAACTACACAACTTACCATTTGGATGCATGAACAAAGGAAGTCGGAATAAGGATAGGCAACACATACATGTTGATGCTAACCATAATGATATTTGATGGGGAAAATGTTTTAAGTGTTCTAACAGAAGTGGATCTGATGACACCATGGGCAAGAGCGAAAGTGATGGACCTGCAAGGCCAATGAGTGTTTGTGCAATTCAAATATAAAAGGTTGTCACGTTTCTGCTTTAAGTGTGGTGTAATCATATGCTATGAGTGGATGTGCAGGATAGAACAAAATGATATTATCTGGAATGATAATTACAATGGATTATCGTTAAGGGAGTCTAGCTCTGGTACAAGTGTTTTGGTCACAACCCAAGAAAATAGATGGCAAGAATAAATAGTCTATGTCTAAAATGTAGGATAAAGTTAACAAATTGTTAAAGGGATCTGGCGGAGGTATTGTTGAGAATAAAAGCATATTAGTTGAATATAATGATTGTGGAGGTGAGAAAATGTTGCAGGTTCTAACAAATGAAAAAACATATGAAGGTGGCTCTAAAGAGAGGATGATTTTAGAAGGGAATAGCAAAATAGAAAATAATGTTTTGAATAAACTACTCACCAGTGAGTCTAGAAATACAAAATGTTTCAATGGACAAATTAGAACCTGTTTTCATCATAGCCATGGTGACAACTAATATTGATGCCAGGACAAATTTGGCTAATGATCAGCACAATAATATCATCTGTTAAAGAGCTCCTGATAGAAGTGTAACTAAATGGAAGAGAAGGGATGGTGAGGGGATAAAATAGTAATTTTGATATGCTACTAACTAATCCTTATTCCACCAAGAAAAGGAGGATAGATGAAGAAAGCAATGATCTCTTTGTTCTAGAGAACAACCACGGTGTAAGGAGAAAAACCATCATTGAAGTCTGACATGAATATATCAACAGCGGTTGTTAATCAATCTCACCAAGAGAAATGAAGTTTTTAAGTTAGAACTGTTGAAGACTTGATAACCCTTAAACAGTTCGAGATCTTAGTCTCGTGGAAAGATTAGTTAAGGTAAAAAAAAAACCCTAGCATTTGTTTCGTATGGAGACTAAAACACATAATAGTAGGTTCTAAATAATAAAACAAAATCTGGATTCAACTGTCTGTACACTGTTGAAGGTATAGGAAAAAGTGGAGGAATGACTTTGTTATAGAAAGATGATGTGAGGCTTAGCATCAACACTTATTCTCAAAGATACATCAATTTGTGGGTTGAACAAGAAAACTAGTCTTGGATATTGACATGCTGTTATGGTAATCTTAAAATAGAAAAAAGACATGAAGGATGGAGCATATTGAGACACATGCATCAAAATCCCAAAAGGTGGCTTTGCATAGGAGATCTTAATGAGATACTATTTCACGGTCATAAATATGGAAGGGCTAGAAGGGTTGAAAAACAAATGGGATGGATTAGAAGGGATCTACAAGACTGCATACTCAGTAATTTAGGGTCATCAAAGGGTAAATATACTTGGTCAAGCAACATAAATGACCAAACTTTCATTAAGAAAAGATTAGACCAAGCAACTGTCACATCTGATTGGTGTGAAGAGTTTGGCGGGAGAAAGGTTTAAGTTTTGGCCTCTTCAACGTCTGACAATTGTCCCATCCTAGTGTCAGTTGGAAAACGGAATCAAAATTCAAGAAGTATTACACCTATGTGCAAATATGAAGATTGATGGTCAACTTTTGCAGATTGTGAAAATGTTATCATGGAGGCAAGGATCAACCGAGGTGTAATAATGGAGGTTTGACAACTACCAAACACAAATTTGATTGTTGCATGAGTGAGTTAAAAAGGTGGAGCAAAAGAAAAGAATATAACCCAAAATGAACTTTGATTAAGAAAACAAGAAGACCTTCAAATGAATGAAGATCTTCAACTACTTTTCACAAACGATGAGGGTTTAGGGTTCATGATATCCTTTTGTACAGTTTCATATAGACAATAACTACGGATCTATAAAAAGTTCCATACAGATAATTAAGCTATATTTTAAAATCATGTAAGAGATATAATATTTTAAGGTTTAAATTTTTAAACCATTGCATTAATGCTCCATTCTCAAAATTTGTACACAATGTTTGGTACTTCATATTGCGTTGTCTGCTTGATAGTGAACGAGTTAATTCTATAATATTTCAATTTTCAATCAATGCTTTCTGGTTTCATTCTTCGGTTCCCTACCTTACAGAAGCATTGTTTCAAGCATGTTTTTGTGAACTCTTATCTTTACTGGATTTTGTTTTTATTATAATAGAAGGCTTTGATGTTCCTTAGTCATATATGAGCTGAGCATTATTGCAAACATTTGCTGTGCATTCATGGTTAATTAAAATGACTCGATTAGATATTATTCCACTCCTTTTGGTTATTTCTTATTCTCAGATCAGTTGTTGCAATGGAAAAGAAGAAGCCAGAGGGGAATGGTGCAATGGTGATGATTAATAGGAGAGAGGATCGTTGATCAGTTGAATAAGAAGTTGAGAATCTTGGGTTCGGATGCATGCGGATAAGGCTTATAGAAATTTATGAGCTTAACTCATCTTATATAACTAATTCAACGAGAGAGATTTGCACATTATTTATAAGCATATTCAAGACTTTGTCTACAGATAATATGAGATTTATTCATTAACAAGGCTCAAACATCAAATATTCTTGCTAGGTTAAATGAACACTACTTCTGTTATTGAATGAACCCACAAATCATCTCAACGATTGATTAGGAAGATATCTTTTCTATTTACCTGATCTCATGTAAATTAAATTACTCCACTTGGGTTGTAATATCGTTGCTCTGATTATACTATTTTTCACTTTCCGTTTAATTGTCATCACAACCCCAATATTTCTGCATTGATTTCCATCAATGAGTTCTATATATGATGAACACTCTATTTATAAGTTAAAATCTTATAACAATAATCTATCTGTCTTTGTTTTGGTTGCCAGAACTCCTACAGGTGAATAAATGGATCTGCAGTCTTGGTAACAATTGAGATTAATGCTTGTTTTGGATTTTGGAGAACAAGTGCTAAATCTCTCGTAGGGAATAATAACATTTAAGCCCAGCTCATTCTCTTTGGGCCCCTAAATTACGGCCCAGATTCACAAGGATGTTCTGTTTCAGTGCTCAAATCAAACCCCAACCTATACATATTCTTTTATTTCTCAGAGGACTGATGTGATTCAGTAAAAATTACTATGAGAAATGCTTAGGATGCCAATATCCGATCCTGAGCATTTCTCCCAACACCTTTTTTTTTTTATTCTTTTTATTTAGTAATTAAGTAATTATTCTTTTTATTACATTTTAAAAAATAGCTAAGAGTACTTTAAAAATATATGAAAATAAAAATACACTTGTTGGGATCCAAACGTAACTGTAGAGACACCCAATTACTATATCTATCCTTCTTTTAACATAATTTCTAAACGTAACATTTTCCATCATTTCATCGTAATAATATGATAAAAGTGGAATGATAATGCTGTACATATAATTTTCCTTAAATTTTTCAGGTTATTATACAAGCGTAAATTAATAAACAAAAGAGAAATAGTTACATGATGACTTCACATGTGCACGTAAACTTTAGAACATGTTTGGCAAAGATGAAATTCTTAAAGTTTTCAAAATTTCTAACAACTCCATTATCAAAAATCACTCAAACATGTAACACGGTTTTTTAATTTCAAGTTTTTAATTTTTTTTTTATCTAATTATTTCTTAATTATTACTCGAGCACAAAAATCAATACAAATTTTACAAATTTCAAGATAAAATAAAATAAAAAATTGGATACAACTTTTATAAATTTTGAAACAAAAATAATATTAAAAATACTTTAACTTTATATATTTATTTTTACAAACTCCAATACTACACTATTTTAAAATATTTTTATTTTAATTTATAAAACTCTAAAATTTATCTTCACTTAAACTATTTTACAGTTACCATTATTCATGAGATTTTGAGAGACTTTAAACATCCAAACTCGCTCTTAACTTTATTATCTTTTAGGCAAACTTTATTGATACAATGAAACTAAACATGGTTTAGGAGTTGATGAATTAAGGCCTATTTGTTTGGAGAGATAAAATTAAAATTTTCAAATTCATTATTATATTTTTTTCAAATTTTCATTCAAATTATAATAAAAAATTAACTTTTTCAAATTTTAAAACTATTTTTTCAAATTCATATACAAAACTAATATTAAAAAAATATTTTTTATTAATTTTTTAATTTTTATCTTATCTTATCTTATCTCATCTATAAAAAAAATAAGGCCCATTTTAGAATTTAAAACTTAAGTTACATTACAATAATTTTTAATACATCAAGGTCTATTATTTTTTTTTTAAGGAAAATTCTAGTGTTACTCTTAAATATCTGACCCACTCATATATAATTCTAATTTTTTCTTAATAATTAAGAAATTGATTATTAATGAATTTTTATTTATATATTTTTTTAAATGTTTAAGAATATTTAAAAAATAATCAAATATACATAAATAAAAAAAATCTATTTGCATTAATGTGCGTGTTCGAGTTGTACCCTTACAATTTATTTTTAATAGTCAAATTTGGTCCCGTGCAATTTGGGTAACCAAGTGTGAATCTTTGAAATGAAGTCAGCCTAGTTTTCAACTACATCTCCGTTTAAATTTAAAAATAAAATGAGTTGAGATGGGTTTAAAATGAGTTAAAATTTAAAAAATATATATATTAAAATTTGAAAAAAAAAATATTAAAATTTAAAAAATGTATAAAAGAATATATATTTTATATAAAAAATTATAAAAATATAATAATAAAATAAAAATTAATTAAGATAAATATTAAATACAAACGGAGCTATATCAAATTTCATCTTCAATATTTTTTAGAATGGAAAACGAGAAAAGTCAGCCTAATTCTGACACGTTTTAACACCATGAATTTCCTGAAATCTGGAATCTGGAATCTGGGATACTCTTCTATTTTTCTTCCCTTTGAATGTAAAAACAATGGGATGTCAGATCGGGAGGGGAACTAGCTAGACGGTGCTGAGTTGAATTTTATTGACATTTTTACACGCGGCATGCAGTTTCAATAGGAGAATTTTTTTGACTAATTTCTAAATGATAATCAGTAATCAGTATGTTCTAAAAGTAATTGGTTCACACATTGGTTAGGGACTGTCGTTGACAAATCAATCCGCTATTCAATCACAGAACTTGCGCAGCAGCACTGCCACTAAACTACGCGGGTTCACATTTCTTGCCACATCTCTTTCAAGTTTCTGATATTTTTAGGGTCAACAACAGCAACACCCACGGTTTATCATTTCAACAAGAGAAATTCTAACTTTCTAGAATTTCTCCTTAAAATTTCTTTCCATACAAAAAATATATATCTATATTTTTCTAATGTTTTTAATGATTAAAATAATTAAAAAAAACAAATTAAAAAGAAAAATCGTACCGTATCAAGAGATTTCGAAAGACAAGCCTCGGATGAAGTAGCACTACTCTTGCAACAATCCTGAGTGGTTGTGATTGTTCGCTCTTACACGCAGAAGCAAATTTGGTAAAGGAAGGTATTTTTTCTGTACCACATAATACCTTTTTTTATTTTTATTTTTTTGCAATAATGAAATATTAGAAACATATGATTAAATATTAGCTGCATAATTGAAAATTTATATTATTTCCTAACAAAGTATTTTAGGTCTCCATGTTTAGATAGGGCAAAATTTAGAGTGTCTTTCTTTTTCTTGTTTTAGCAAATTAGGAGGTATCTCATTATAGCCTTTAGTTTAAGGTCCTATTTAAATTTGGAGACAAGTTAAATTCATCTCAAATTCATTATTACATTTTTTAAATTTTTATACAAAATATAAATTTCAATACAACTTTTTAAAATTTTAATATAATTTTTTCAAATTTCAAAATAATAATAATAATATTTTATTTAACTTTTAAAATTTATCTCAATTTATATGTTCTCATCTCTAAATTTAAATGAGACTAAATGAGTTAAGTCTGATAAGTCTATAATCTGCATAAATTCTTGAACACTTTTTTTTATAGGCTGCTTTGCTACCTAAATGAGTTGCATATGCCTCACAATATATTGATTTGATTTTTTATTAGTGGTAAACATTAATTGATGTTTTTTCTAGTTATTCATTATTCGGTTTATACCACATACTTGTTAAGAAAATAAATAAATAAATATGTAATTTAAGAATAATAAACAAAATCAATTCTCCTTCTTATTTTTTAAACAATAGATGATTTAGAGTATTAGCAATGGTATTAGTTACAACTTCTCTTTAAAAGGTATACGTTTGTATATTTTTCAAAAAAAACTCGTCATATTTGTTTAATAGTAAGGAGGAGAAAATGTGACCAATAGAATAAAAATATTTTTTTTTCACTTGTAAATAGTAACTCTCTAAGTGGAAATAGTAACTCTCTAAATTTAGAGAGTTATTATTTACAAGTGAAAAAAAAATTTATTCTATTTATCACACTTTCTTCTCTTCATTATTAATTAAATATGATAATTTTTTAAAAAAATATATAATTTTATACTTTTTTTAAAAAAAAATTTAACCAACATTATTATAGTGCTCTTAAAAAAAGAGACGGGACTTAAAAAATAAAATATTCTAATGTGAAAAAGAGAGGTTTGAGAATGGAGCCCAAGATGTCACTAATGATGTCATCAGGTATATTGTTCACTACTTTTAGACTTTCAGGTAACCTTTTCTTCCACCAGTAATATTGAGTGCCGTTAAAATTATATATTGTAATAATTAAATGGGTCCTAATTCGTAGCTTATAAAACAAAAAAAATGGGCCCAATGCATAGGCTACTACAATCTACCAAACAATTTGTGGAGAGAGAGAATGTGGCATATGATGTTGTCGGGAGACAGCGACGGAAGCAAGAATTTATTTTAGGAAGGTTAAATAAAGTTAAAATTATAATAAAATATTTTTTATTTTATTTATATATATATTTTTATAATATATAATAATATTTAAAATAAAAAATAAAACATAATTAATATAATTTACATATTAAAAAAATTATAATATGTTAAGAACAATATACATTTACATTTTTTAAAATTAGAGTACTTATAAGTAATTAATTTTTAAAATTAAAATAATTTTATACTTAGAGATTAAGATAATTTTTAAGAGGAGCTAACATAAAATATGATTAATATATTTCTATTAAATCATAAAAAGTTTATAGACGTTATATTTTTTTCAGACTTTTTGGAAGTGGAGGGGACCCTTAATAGTTCCGCGGGAAGGTTATGAAACTTAAAGAAAGGAAACTACTATTGCAAAAGAGAAATAAGAAATTCTCTCTATAACTCTTAAAAACTGAAACTTTCTTTCTTTCTCTATATTTTCTTATGAATTTCATTACAACTGAAACCCCTATTTATAAGCTTTGAAATTACTATGCAAGTTACTATGCAAGTCACTATACAAATCACTATGCAGAATTTAAAATAATAGTGGTGGGATTATTCACATAATTTAGTGGTGAGACAGGGGGGCGGCTGTATTTCGTTCGTTCATTTCACTCCCCCTTGAATGACCGCCAATAAGGAATCTGCCTCGTTAAAACCTTGCCAAGTAAAAACCCAGTGGGAAGAAAAACTAATGGCGAAGGAAAAAGAGTACAGTCTTCTTATGTATCCACAAGTGCTTTAAGATTGCCTCATTAAAACCTTGCAAAGGAAAACCCAGTGGGACAAAACCTCAGCGAAAGAAAAAGAGTACAATCAGCACATTTACTCCCCCTGAAAAGTGCATGACAAAAGATCTTTAAATCTTCGCATTCCAATATTATGCACAATCTTCTTGAATGTGGAAGTTGGTAACGCCTTTGTGAATAAATCTGCCAGATTATCACTAGATCGTATCTGCTTGACATCAATTTCACCTTTTTCTTGAAGTTCATGAGTATAAAAGAATTTCGGTGAAATATGTTTGGTTCTGTCACCTTTGATATATCCTCCTCTGATTTGAGTGATACAAGCAGTATTATCTTCATATAAGATTGTTGGGCTATTATCGATCATGGGAAGTCCACACTTTTCCTGGATATGTTGAATAACTGATCTCAACCAAATACACTCTCGACTTGCTTCATGAATAGCAATGATTTCTGAGTGATTTGAAAAAGTAGCAGATAGTGTCTGCTTAACAAATCTCCATGATATGGCAATATCTCCATAAGTAAATAAATATCCAGTTTGAGATCTACCTCTGTGTGGATCTGAAAGATAACCTGCATCTGCATACCCAATCAATTCTGGACTTGAACCACGTTGATAAAATAATCTCATATCAACCATACTATGAAGGTAACGAAGGACATGTTTAATGCCATTCCAATGCTTTCGAGTTGGTGCAGAACTATATCTTGCAAGCAGATTAACTAAGAATGTAATATCTGGTCGAGTGCAATTTGCAAGATACATCAAAGCTCCAATTGCACCGAGATATGGTACTTCAGGATCAAGAATTTCTTCATCGTCATCACAGGGACGGAATGGATCTTTTTTCACATTAAGTGTTCGAACAATCATTGGAGTACTCAGGGGATGAGATTTGTCCATATAAAAATGCTTTAGGACTTTCTCAGTATACATGAACTGATGAATAAAAATTCCATTTAGCAAGTGCTCAAGCTGCAGGCCAAGACAAAGTTTTGTTTTGCCAAGATCTTTCATTTCAAATTCATTCTTTAAATATATAGCGGTTTTTGAGATTTCTTCAGGAGTTTCCACAATATTTAAATCATCAACATAAACCGCAATAATGATAAATCCGGATTCTGATTTCTTAATAAAAACACATGGGCATATAAGATTATTCTCAAATCCTTCTTTCAATAGATATTCGCTTAAGCGATTATACCACATGCGTCCGGATTGCTTCAACCCATATAAAGATCTTTGTAGTCTGATTGAGTACATATTTCTAGATGTACTTGTAGATGCTTCAGGCATCTTATATCCTTCAGGGATTTTCATATATATGTCATGGTCTAAGGATCCATATAAATATGCAGTGATCACATCCATCAACCGCATTTCTAATTAGGGCTGAGCAAAAATCCGAAAATCCGACTCCGACTCCGACTTCGCCCCGACTCCGCCCCGACTCCGCTCCGACTCCGACAAATCGGAGTCGGAGTCGGAGAAAAAACTCCGACTTTAATCGGAGTCGGAGACGGATTCGGTAAAGAAGTCCTGCCGACTCCGACTCCGACCCGACTCCGACTCCGACATACCGACTCCGATTTGTAACCCGACTCCGACTCCGACTACGATTCCGACTCCGATTCCGATTATATATCCGACTCCGACTCCGACATTTTGCATATAATTTGTAAAAAAAATATATATCTATTTTTCATATATAACTATTATAAATAGATAATTAAATTAATTATTGTTTCCAAATAATTTACTCATAATAAGTCATATTAATTATTGTTTCTAAATAATTTACTCATAATATAATAGACATATATAATTATAAATACTAATATATTAAGAATTACTAATGTAATAATTTGTAATATTAATATATACAAAATTAAAGACTAACATATAAGTAGTGATGTATTATAAACTAATAAATAGTAAAATATCATAATGTTGATAATTACTATTATATAATTTTAAATCCTAGACTATTACAACCATAGATTGATAATTAAATGAAATAATAGTATGTTGGATAATGTATAAATATCAATGTATGAGCCAATGTACATTAATAGTAATATTAATGTATTAATACCAATGTGTTTTTAAAGACTAACATATAAGTAGTGATGTATTATAAGTTAATAAATAATAAAATATCATAATGTTGATAAATGATAATTACTATTCTATAATTTTATAAGCACAAGCTTATTCAAAATAATTTCTTAATAATATAATAGACATTTATTAAGACTAAAGTTCAAACCTTAAATTCTAAACCCTTAATCTTAAATCCTAGACTATTACAACTATAGATTGATAATTAAATGAAATAATAGTATGTTGGATAATGTATAAATATCAATGTATTAGCCAATGTACATTAATAGTAATATTAATGTATAAACACTAATGTGTTTTTAGAGACTAACATATAAATAGTGATATATTATAAGTTAATAAATAATAAAATATCATATAATATATCATAATACTATTGCATAAAGTTTTAAGAATTTGTTTTATTTAAAAAACTTATAATTATTTAAAATTATTTTTAAATTCCATTTAATAACATAATTTGTTTCTTTAAAAATATTTAATAAACTTTCAGTTTCATATTTAATTTTATAATAAAATAATATTAGTTATACTATTTATTTTGAATTAATTATATTATATTTTTACTTTAATTATCTATTTTTATTTAATTTATTTATAAACTTATTTATAAAATTAATATATACCGTTAGATCTAGGTTTAACCTAGATCTAACGGTATACAATAATTGCATATATAACCTATCCGTGCGCCCCTCCCCTTCGGGCCTTCTTAATGTTCTCATGCTCTCTTCCAGTCTTCCTTTCCTCGGTGTCTCGGAGCTCCAATGCGCAGTGCGCACCTCAGAATCTCCCCTCGCGCGGCCGGGCCTGCTTCAGTTGTTCAAGAATTGCTGCCAGAGTTACTGTTGCTCTCCTCCAGAGGTGTGCACTGCTTATTCCGTTATTCGTGCTTATTCCGTTATTCGTGACTTTGGTCTAGGTTTTGGATTTCGATTGATCTGCAATGGGTTTTGGATTTCGATTGATCTGCAATGGGTTTTGGATTTCGATTGATCTGCGTTTTTGTAACTTGTTTCTCGATTTCATACCCTTGTAAGCACCGTCCTCATCTCCCCTGTTTTTGTTGTATTTGTAAATTTGGCTGTTTTGAGTTCCAATAGCATCCTATGAACAAGTTTTTTTGTTGTTGTTGTTAATAAACTAGTTATTAATGCATACTAAATTAGCGTATACATCCTATGAACATTACCTATCAATAGCATCGAGCCTCTTGCTGTCAAAAAGCTATGGGAAATTTTACATTTCTCAGAAATATGTATATTAAACAAATCATAAATTTCATGTTTGAAGATGATTAACAATTTTCTTTCATTTTTTGGTGATTCAGCAGCGATACCTTTTTCTTGCTAATATTATAACTCCAATTTTTTGCACTGCCCATCCAAATCCATTCAAATTAATAGCACGACATTGTTTATGAATTGATAATGCAAGTAGTGATTGGTTGTATTGTCTGAATAATGATTTCAGTTTGAGATTTTATTTGCACTTGTGTTTGGATTTAATATATTTATTTGTAACCTCCCAAGTGTTGTTTATCACAGTATTCTTAAAGTATTAATAAATTTAAGATAAGAACTACAATTAAACATATTTTTCAACTATTAATTAATTATTTGGAAAGTATTGTTCCTACCAAAGTATTTTTCAAATGATCTCATCTCTACCACTTGAATCCTTGATGTTAACAAAATACTAAGTCGGAGTTAGAACGGTATTTGTTGGAAGCTATTGAGATCCCTTCACAGAGTTTTGATATTTTAATTTGGTGGAGGGTCAACTCTACCAAATATCCAATTCTTTCAATGATGGCGAGAGAAATCTTGGCCATTCCAATTACCACTGTTGCTTCGGAGTCTGCATTTAGCACGGGAGGTCGTATTTTGGATCCATTCCGAAGTTCTTTGGCTCCAAGAACTGTGGAGGCCCTTGTGTGTACGCAAAACTGGTTGAAGTCTACTCACATATGCTTGAGTCAAGATCATTTCGCTTTAATTGATGATGCAGAGAGTTATAAATTAGACTCAGGTACCATATTTCAAATTTAATTAAATACGTTAAATCACTTGATTTGTCTTTTTTTTTTTAATACTAATAGCTTATATTTTAATATGTTAATGTAGAATTGGTTACTAATATGGCGAACTTACTACATGAAGAATGAAGATGATTGAGGTTTGAGGTGCTTTGTTGTTGTTGAATTTGTGTACTTTTTTATTTGTTTAATTTTATTGTCTTATTTGTAGAAATTTATGTGGTATCTTATTTCCTTACTAATTTTGTTTTTTTTTTTCTTCAGGCACAGCCGCACAAGTGGGAAATTTGAAATGATATGTAATTTATAATTTGTATTAGTTATTTTGTTGAAATATGGAAACTATTGTTTGTTTGTTTTCTATTATTTATCTTTTGTTGTTGGATGATAATTTGAAATTTGGAAAGATAAATTGTGGAATGTGGATGATTGTGGAATGTGGATGAATCATTTATATGATGTGATAGATGACAGAATATAGATTTAATGATGGTACGTGATGGGTGTTGTTTGCATATCCAGGATGATGAAATATGGGTTCAATGATTAACCATGATAGATGATAGAATGGGTATTGTTTGCTTTTATTTTTTCTTGAAATGAAAAAATAGTATGGTTACTACCATCAAGTTATGTATTTAGTTAATTTGTAATAATATTTTTATTTTGTAATTTCTAATATTTGGTTTTGATTATGTATATTGTATTGTTAATTTGTAAGAATGATTTTATTTTATTATTGACATTTGACTTTGGTTTTGTAATTTTAATTGGTTGGAATTTGTAATTTTGGACTTTTGGCTTTGTATTTCATTATGTAATGATATTGAAGTCCAACTTCGATTTATTATAGTTTGAAATTGTGAAATTGAAATGTCAAATGGGTTAAAAAAAATTCCAATACAAAAGTCCAACAAAAAAGTCCAATTCCGACTCCGTTCCGACTCCGCTCCGACAAAGTCGGAGTCGGAGTCGGATTGGAGTGTATAGAAGTCGGAGTCGGAGTCGGAGGTCGGATTTCATTTCCGACAAAGTCGGAGTCGGAGTCGGAGGATTCCATTTCCGACTCCGACTTAGTCGGTGCTCAGCCCTATTTCTAATCCTTTTGTAACAACCAGACTAATCAAAAATCTAAATGTGATTGCATCCATAACGGGAGAGTATGTTTCTTCATAATCAATCCCGGGTTTTTGCAAGAAATCTTGTGCGACAAGCCGTGCTTTGTATCGCACAATTTCATTTTTCTCATTACGTTTTCGTACAAATACCCACTTATATCCAACAGGCATTACACCCTTTGGTATTTGGATAACAGGTCCAAATACTTCTCGTTTTGCTAGCGAATTTAATTCAGCTTCAATAGCTGTTTTCCATTTTGGCCAATCATTTTTACGTCGACATTCTTCGACGCTTTTTGGCTCACTTTTTTCATTACTTCTGGTAATATCAAGGGACATTTTATATGAAAATATGTTGTCGACAACAGTTTTATTTCTATCCAGAATTTCTCCAGTTTTCATGAAATGTATTGAGATCTCATTATTTTCAGGTACCTGTTCCTCTTCAGGGGAAAACATTTCATGACACACCTCTTCAGGAGGTCCCTTTTTAGAAGATTTATACTCTTCAAGAGTTTCCTCTTCAGGAGGTTCTGGAATAGAAGATTTAAGCTCTTTAGGAGCACCAATTATATTTGTGGCCTGTATTGTGGGTACGTGTTCTTCAGGAACACCAAATTCATTTTGTATTCTTTTCCTTCTGGGAATTTTGTCTTTTGCACCAATAGGTTTTCCACGCTTCAGGCGTATTTTAGATTCACCTATTGCTGCTTTGACAATTTGTCCTTCAGGGACTTCAATCCTTGCTGGAGTATTAACAGCAGGAAAATAAGATTTTACTACACCTTTAGTGTCAATAAATACATCCGGTAACTGATTTGCAACATTTTGCAAATGAATAATCCTTTGAACTTCCCGTTTACATTCATTTGTAGGAGGATCAAAATGAGACAGGGTCTTATTATCCCAAGTAATATCTTGTCGTGCTTCAGGCACCGACTTTTCTTTACCCATTAACGAAAAATTTGATTCGTCAAAATGACAATCCTCAAAACGTGCTTTAAACATATCCCCTGTAAGGGGTTCAAGGTATCTAATAATGGATGGAGAATCAAAACCAACATATATCCCAAGTCTACGTTGAGGGCCCATTTTTGTACGTTGTGGAGGTGCAATTGGAACATATACAGCACATCCAAAAGTACGAAGATGAGAAATATTTTGTTGTTGACCAAATGCAAGATGTAATGGAGAATATTTATGATATGCAGATGGTCTAATGCGAATTAGAGATGCTGCATGAAGTATAGCATGTCCCCAAACAGAAATAGGTAGTCTTGATTTCATAAGTAAAGGTCTAGCGATTAGTTGAAACCTTTTGATCAAAGACTCAGCTAAACCGTTTTGTGTGTGTGTATGGGCAACAGGATGTTCAACATCTATTCCTATTGACATGCAATAATCATCAAAAACTTGAGATGAAAATTCACCTGCATTATCCAATCGAATGGTCTTAATTGGATACTCAGAAAATTGTGCTCGTAGTTTAATTATCTGAGCAAGAAGTCTAGCAAATATAACATTTCTAGTGGAAAGAAGACAAACATGTGACCATCGACTAGATGCATCAATTAGAATCATAAAATATCTAAATGGTCCACTTGATGGATGAATAGGCTCACATATATCTCCGTGAATCCTTTGTAAAAAGGATGGAGATTCAACAATAACTTTTGAAGGAGATGGTCTAATAATTAACTTACCTTGAGAACATGCAGAGCACGGAGATTCATTGGGTAGAAATATCTTTTGATTCTTTAAGGGATGCCCATGCGAATTTTCAATAATTCGTCTCATCATTATAGAACCCGGATGTCCAAGGCGATCATGCCAAGACATAAATACTTTAGGGTCAATACACTTCTGGTGCATTACCACATATGATTCAATTGTTCTCATTTTTGTATAATACAATCCAGAACATAGAGCAGGCAGTTTTTCTAATACGAGCTTCTGGCCCGATACTGTTTTAGTAATAAGAAGATGCTCTTTACTGCCTTCATTGGTCGTTTCAATATGGTAATCATTACGACATATATCTTTGAAACTCAATAAATTTCTTCTGGATTGTGAAGAGAATAGAGCATCATCAATACAAAATTTGGTGCCATTAGGCAACACAATATAAGCTCTTCCGGAGCCCTTAATTAAATCCGATGAACCTGATATGGTATGGACATAGGCTTTACTTAGTGTTAGATTTTGAAAATATTTCTTTTCTTTGAGAATTGTGTGAGTTGTAGCACTTTCAGCCAGACATATATCTTTATCATTCAACTCAGAGATAAAAAGCTCATCAATGTGATCCATGATTCTACAAAATATACAAAACTTTTATTACTGATAGAAAGAAAATACATTAATTGAGTGGAACACTTCCATCTCCAATTAAGTGTTCAATACTACCATCAAGATGATTAAAGAAATCAGATACATCAAGATGAGTAACGTCTACATCTACTGAATCTAATAAATCATCTGATGGTTCTACTAAATTTGTTTCATGTACTTTATTCTTTCTTTTAATAGAAGCTTGATATAAATCAGCTAAGTGCCTGGCCGTACGACAGGTACATGACCAATGTCCAGTCATTTCACATCTATGGCACACCTCTTCACTTTTCTTTGAAGAATTATTTTGAAGATTTTTACCCCTTTCTGAATTGTACCACTTCTGGTGATATGGTATATTATAATCCCTTTTAATGTTGTCACTCCTGGGACCAACATTTCTATAATTTCTCCTACCACGTCCACGCCTCCGATTTCTTCTAAAAGATGCACCATTCACTTCTGTGAATGATGCAAACCTATTACCATTCACTTTAGGGAATGATATTGAGCCAGTAGGGCGTGACTGGTGGCTTTCTAATAAGAGCTCATTATTCTGCTCAGCTACTAGAAGACATGATATAAGTTCAGAATATTTCTTGAACTTTCTCTCTCGATACTGCTGCTGCAGGAGCACATTCGAGGCATGAAATGTAGTAAAAGTCTTCTCTAGCATATCTTCATCGGTGATTTTCTCACCGCATAATTTTAATACTGAGCTTATTTTAAAAAGTGCGGAATTATACTCACTAACACTTTTAAAATCTTGCAACCTCAGGTGCATCCATTGAGAACGAGCTCTTGGGAGGATGACAGTCTTCTGGTGTTCATACCTCTCCCTTAAATTGTTCCACAAAATATAGGAATTTTTTACTGTGAGATATTCAGTTTTCAATTTTTCGTGAAGATGGTGGCGAAGGAAAATCATTGCTTTAGCACGTTCCTACAGGGATGCTTGATTTCCTTCTTTAATAGTTTATCCCAGGTTCATTGCATCAAGATATATTTCAGCATCAAGTATCCAGGATAAATAATTTTTCCCATATATATCAAGAGCAACAAATTCCAATTTTGTAAGATTTGCCATTTTAGAGGAATAAGGCCACTAGCTTCAGAATTGGTAGAACCATCGTGCTGATAACGTGTTATGAAACTTAAAGAAAGGAAATTACTATTGCAAAAGAGAAATAAGAAATTCTCTCTAGAACTCTTAAAAACTGAAACTTTCTTTCTTTCTCTATATTTTCTTATGAATTTCATTACAACTGAAACCCTTATTTATAGGTTTTGAAATTACTATGCAAGTTACTATGCAAGTCACTATGCAAATCACTATGCAGAATTTAAAATAATAGTAATGGGGTCATTCACATAATTTAGTGGTGGGACAGAGAGACGGCTGTATTTCGTTCGTTTATTTCAGGAAAATATTATTTGATTTCTTAATCTTGTGGCCTCTTCCACATGAGTGCGCTATATTTTAGAAGGTAGTTTATAACATTGAAGTGTTATAAATATTTTTTAAAAAAATAATAATTTCTTTTTGTAGTCCATATCTATAGATTGTATTACAGATTAATTGAAACACTTCTATTTTATGCATAAATAAAATAAGTTTTATAAAATTTGAGAATTTTTTTATTTATAAATATAGATATTTTGATCAAATTTATTATAAAATTAAGGTCTTTTCGTCTTTTTATTATTTAGACAGTGAAATAGTCCAATTTTATGGATTGTATGTAGTGGTACTATAAAATATATATATATAATTATTTTTGTAAAAAAAAAATGTTAGTAAGTCCTGTGAGTTTATATTTGACGGCCACCTATGTATTTAATGTTTTTAGAAAAAACATTATATTTAATGATTGATAAAGTGACTTTTAGTATATTAATGTATTTTTCTAATTTCTAAAAATATTTAAAAGATGTTTAGAAAATATGAAGAATAAAAGAAGAAAGAAAAATATGAAATTTGTACCAAGGATACGTCTAGCAGTGAAAGTTAGGTTGTATACTAGTACTACTCTTTATGAATATATATAGACGTGAGTTTCATGTGATATATTAAATTTATTTATAATAAAATTAATATATAAGCTAAGATATCACTTCAATCATTTTAATTTATAAATTTATTTTTATAAAATTCATTCGTAACTAAAATATGTTTTAGGAGATATTTTCTTTATTATGTAACTGATCATGCTGAGAGAGAGAGAGAGAGAATCCATGCACTCGAAAGAAAACTAAAGACTGCACAGCCACAGAGAATGTGGACAATGTAACAAGGAAAACCAACAAATCTAAAGTCCAAATCTAGGTAAGATGTATTTTTCTGTGTATAGAGTCATTATAAAAAAAAAATTATTTATTTGCGATTATTTATTTTTAATCAAAATTAGTCTCAAATAGTTTTTTGTATTGTAAATGATTGATCACAATTTTTTTTAAATTGTGATTAGAGTTTATAACCCTGATTTTCCATTTGAAAATTTGAATCATACATCAGGGTCTTAGCAACCCTGCATATAATAACATGCATGATGATTTTGTTAAGTGTTACAGCCGTGTCAAGCTCATGCACCAAATTGGAGGAGGTATGCTGAGATGGATTTTGTCCTGCAAAGGCTTAGCTGTAATTACAATTCGGACCAATAAAACCTTGCCTTACTAAGAGTAAGAGGGTTGATTGACGGCTGTTTAGCTACCATACACAGATTAATTCAAGACGGTAGAAACTGCCACTTGTTTCTTTCTTAGAAAGAATGCTATACTCTCATATAAAGAAAAAAAAAAAAAGAAGAAGAAGAAGAAACAATGCTATATATACTCACTATTTATTTTTTCATTTATTTTTTTCAGGCTCTGAAAATACTCGTTCCAAGAAATATATATTTTTTACATAGAAATGAATTTAGAGAATAAAATTTTGGATGGGTTCAACTTGAACAAGTACTCCCTCGAGAGACTTTTGTCTTTTTTTTATGGCGCGCGATGCACGCAAGGCTTTGGTCGTATACGTCACTTTCGTGCAGCGACGTTTTAGTGTTGCCTTGGAGCAAGGTTTTGAATTTTAATCAGGTATAATATTTAGTGATCTATACTTTCTTATTCTATTCCGGCTCATTTCAATCGTTTCGATCCAAATTCCGGCCACTCTTCCGTTGTGGATTATTTTTGTAATTTTATTGTATTTAAATGATATTTTTAAAAAGATTTAAATTCAAATGGTATTTAATTAATTCTAGAAAATAAGATATATTTATATACTTTGTAACATTAAAGATGTCCACTTTTTTTTTATGTCATTATTTTTTAATATTTTATCTATTATTTTATTTTATGTTATTTGTTTTTGTATTTCAACTCAAGTTTATATTTTTTCAACCTATATTCATTTTATAACTCTTTAATTCTTTTAATATATACACATATATATGTATTTATTCTATTAGTTGGTAATTTATATATACATATATATATAATATAATTAATTTTGAAATGACATACCGAAACGAACCGATATCGAAATATTTTGTTGCAGTGCTTCAACCGGAACATAATTTAAAACTTTGCATTGGAAGCCACGCATGGCTTCGGTAACTTCAGCAGCCTCAAACCACCATGCCATCAATCTTATCCGGTGGTGAGTGTAGTGCATGCGCCACCGCTGCCTTGGGTTTTCCGCAGCGACCTGGCATAAATGTAACATTTTCATCTATGTTTTTGATTTTCTTAATCGGTGATTATGAGAAGGGATCGTGAATTTCTCCAGCAAATGCTTCAAGATGTCAAGTGACAATGTACTCGCTTCTTTTTCTACGTTGTGCGGAGAGACCATCGCTCTCTATAATGGTTATTTTGTTTGCATTTCTATGAACATTTTATTTTCATGTTTAGATAAGATTGTGTCTTCTAGTAGGATAAGGGTAGAGATCAAATTATAGATTTCAAATAAAATTCAATTTTCACTTCTTTTATACTATAGTTTCATATTTTGGAGCGATTATAAGGAAACTTTACTTCCTCATCTTGTATTATCCTTTCTAAATGTTTTTTTTTATAAGTAGCCCTTTTTAATTTAATGAAGTTTTATTGTCTTAAAAAATTAAAAAAAATACCCCCTCTCCGGTGCTGGAGATTGTACACATAATAATAAGAAAAATAATTAAGAGCAACCACACTCAAGCACACACACTCACATGAACAGTAGCATGAACAGTAACATGCTACTGTTCATGTGAGTGTGTGTGCTTGAGTGTGGTTGCTCTATAGTGTTGCTCTAATAATAATAATTGAGGGCAGCCGCGGGTCCACACTACTATATGAATTAATTCTCTTTGAAGATTGCTCGGAGCTGACAAAATTAAATCACAAGTCTAAAAAAGGGGTCAGTAATTACGTACCATTACCCCCATTAAGGAAACATGATAACAACAAAAATTAAGTTCATGATCATATCAAACCAGTATAGCCTAATTGGATGTCACTCATATTCATGATATATATATATATGAATAATTTCCGACATGATCTAATTAAAAATATAGATTCCTAATCGTTCACCTTTTCGACTTCAATAATCACTCAGTTTTGAACTTCAACAATATATTTTTTTTCTTTTTAAATCACGATTAGTGTAAATACAGTACAAACCTCTAGGCTAGCTCTTGATATTACTACTCGAAGCCAAGCGGCAATATCTCTGTTGCATGGAAAAAATAAACAACATAAACCACGGCCTAATATTGCATGAGATCAAGATTTTTAAGTAAGTGTTTTTAAATAATATTATAATTTTTTTATATTTTAAAAAAATATTTTAAGATGTTAAAAAAATCATGTAAAAAAATTTAAAAAAATATATTTTTTACATGATTTTTTTAATATTTTTAAATATTTTTAAAAAATATAAAAAACTACAATGTTATTTAAAAATATTTACTTAAAAATCATGTGTAAAAAACTAAAAAAAAAATTAAAATGAAAATTAGGATCCTCTAATAGGGATCCCAAATAAGATCAAATAGCATTTTTTTTTATATTAATCATGTTCATGTACAAAGCAGAGTAATGTTATGAATACATGATCTCGTATATTTTTTTTAGAATTGATGATGTGATAATAATGTCACGTCAGTTAAAATATTAAAAGAATAACAAATATAATAAAAAAGAAATAAAAATAAAAAGCATGAATACTCAAATTAGGAAATACGTAAAAATTATATTTATATATAGCGTGTACACAAAAGATACACATATCATGTACAAATATAAGTATTTTTATTTAAATATTACTCATGATGTTAAGTCTATTCCATCCAAAATCCTACACAGCATAATAAATATTGCAGACGAAAATTCAAATACAATACATGATGCATCTATCTCTAACATTAAATCAAACATTCGCAAGCTGCATCCTACGTACTGCCAGTCGAACAACTAACGCAGCTGCTGATAGTTTAGCAAAATATGCATGATTTCTTAATGTGGGATTTTAATTTGTTTCTGATATTATTTCACAAATTGTTGGGATAGAGTCCATGTTGTAGTGATCTGTTTTTGCTATTTATTGATGAATAAAGCAGTGTGTTGACATTAAAAAATAACAACAAAGTAATAAAATTCATTAAAATTACAATCTTCTAATTAACACAAACTTCCAGTAGTGCATTGAAAGAGAGGTGGCAGAAGCAATTTACCTGCGACTTTCATTGGATTCGGCCATCATTTATTTTCTTGCTTCATAACATCGTAAACCTTGTTGACACGTCACTCCACACGTATCCAAACAAAAACAAACGGCCTAACTAAGCGCGTATAGTTTACTGTGACACAGTCAACCATTTCACATTGTTCCAACGTCCCACCCACAGCCGTCGGATGTTTCTTCACACCATAAATACTCCATGTCACTCTCTCCCTTCCCTCCAACTCTCCCACGTACACTGCACACCACGCCTTCCAAGCAATTGATAGATAACAAACTCCCATCCACTAAATTATTTTCTGGAGATTAAGAAGTTCATTGAAGTTTTTAAATGCCAAGAAAAGAAATGAGGAGCATTTTCTTCAAGTCTTCGTCTCCGTCTAGAGCAATTATCCCACCTCCCTCCCCGAGCCGCTCTTTTTCTGAATCGTTAATGGACGAGAACATTGATCTCGCAGAGTCTCTCATTACTGAGTGGGATTCTGACGTTTCCTCCTACTGCAAAATCATCTCCCTTTTCCACGGAGACCGTACCGAGGCCAAACAGTACCTACGCTCCGTCAGAGGCTTGCAGTCCGCCATGCAATTCTTGGTTACCCATGATTCCGCCTCCGACCAGCTTCTTAGGGCTCAGAACTTGATGCAAATGGCTATGAAGAGGTTGGAGAAGGAGTTCTACCAGATTCTGTCGGACAATAGAGAGCACTTGGATTCCGAATCGGTTTCGACCCGCTCTTCGAGATCCTCGGAGGTGAGGCCGAGTGTCTCCGACTTGGAGGACGATGAGTCGGACGAAGAACTTCGATTTGCCGGTGAGCCCATATCTGAGGTGGAAATAATCTCGACAGTTGCAATGGCGGACTTGAAAGCCATTGCGGACTGCATGATATCCTCGGGCTACGCGAAAGAGTGCATGAAAATCTATACTACTGTTAGAAAATCAATTATCGATGAGGCACTGTATCATCTTGGTTTTGAGAATCTGAATCTCTCACAGGTGCAGAAGATGGATTGGGAGGTAGTGGAACTGAAGAGCAGGAGCTGGTTGAACGCTGTGAAAATCGCCGTGAAAACTCTCTTCCACGGAGAGAGGATTCTCTGTGACAGCGTGTTTCCGGCATCGATTTCGATCAGAGAGTCTTGCTTCGCTGCAATCTCTGGAGACAACGCAATCAGCCTGTTTCGATTCCCTGAACTCGTGGCAAAGTGCAAGAAATCCCCCGAGAAATTGTTCCGCACGCTGGACTTGTACGGAGCTATTTCTGATCACTGGCCGGAGATTAAATCTATTTTCTCGTTCGAATCGACCTCGGCAGTCCGAACACAGGCCATCAATTCTTTGATCAAGCTCGGTGAGGCGGTGCGTGCAATGCTAACAGACTTTGAAATGGCCATCCAGAAGGACTCATCGAAGACAGCCGTTTCAGGTGGCGGAGTCCATCCACTCACACGCTATGTGATGAACTACATCTCCTTCCTCGCCGATTACGGCGTTATCCTCGCAGACATAGTCGCCGACTGGCCTTTAGTATTACAGTCGCCGTTACCGGAGTCCTACTTCGCGAGCCCGGAGTCCGACGACAGTCCGATAAACGTCCGAATCGCGTGGTTGATCCTCGTCCTCCTCTGTAAACTCGACGGCAAAGCAGAGCTCTACAACGATGTGGCACTCTCTTACTTGTTCTTAGCCAACAACCTCCAATACGTCGTCGTTAAAGTGCGAACATCGAACCTAAAGCTCCTTCTTGGTGATGACTGGGTGACGAACCACGAGTCGAAGGTCAAACAGTACGCCTCGAATTACGAGCGAATAGGCTGGAGCAAGGTCTACGCATCCTTACCTGAAAATTCGACGGCGGAGATTCCACCAGAGCAAGCGAGGGACAGGTTCAAGAAATTCAATGCTGCGTTCGACGAGACGTACAGGAAACAAAAGGCATGGATTGTTTCAGACCCGAAACTCCGAGACGAGATAAAAGTTTCGGTAGCAAAGAAGCTCGTATCGGCATACAAGGATTTTTTTGAGAGGAATCGTGTGGGGTCAGAGTCGTTTGCTCGGTATACCCCTGATGATTTGGGGAATTACTTGTCGGATCATTTGTATGGGAGCGGAGGAGGAGGGATTGTTTCGTCATCTTCATTGTCATGTGATTGGCCTCGTCGGCAAGGCCGTTAACGAGATTTGGGTGGGTGTTGAAGATGTTTCGAATAAAAACAAAAGAGCGCGTAGATATTTCGCGTAGATATTTTATTTACGTTCACTTTTCCCCGTGTATAGAGATGATTAAACCGCATGTAACACGATTCTTTTATATATATATAAATACATAGTATAGTATTGTTATCCGTCATTTTCATATATTAAATATTATATTTAATATATAATATAAAAATGAAGAATAGAATTTTTCATAAATATATCTACGCAAGTCGGATTGAGGTGTGACACAGACACGCAAAGAAGTCCCCCCCCTCCCTCTCTCCCCTTTTCTATTGCAATCTCCAATTCCTACTCTTTCGCTTTTCTCACTCTCTTGCACCATTTCACAATATTTTGAATTTTGTTCTATTAATTATTTCAATTTTAGTATTGGAATTAAATATTCCAATTTTAGAATATTCTGGTATATTATTTTAGAACTAATTATATATTGTATATAAATATTTATATGTATATATAAACTAACAATTAATAGAATAAATATATATATATATGTAAGTGTGTATCACATATATATATATATATAGATGAATTAAAAATTTAAGAAATGAACATAGGTTAAAACAAAATACAAATCTATGTTGAGAAACAAATAAATAAATAATAGATAAATTATTAATAATAATGACACTAAAAAAATAAAATAAGGGAATATATTCAAATTATAAAACAATTAAAATTATATAAATATATTTTATATTCTAGAGTCTCATATGGCGGAATACACGTAGCTCCTTGGACATAGGGTAGTTGCTGGCTACATCTTTCCTACCACTAGGACTTGTTCGAGTAATATTTCATACATAATCCCCTGGACATAGGGTTCTCTACCCCTGCAAGGATGGACTGAATTAATTCAATACCATCTAAATATAAAATTTTAAAAAATTATAATTCAAATACAAAAAACATATAAAAATAGCTGCAATCAAAATAAGAAATGAAATGCCAATTTCAATCAGAATGATTGGAATTTGACCTGAATGACTAGAACGAACCAAAATTAAGATCGAAATAAAATAGAGAGGTATAGCGCATCGGATAAATATTCCGACCACAACAAAACATAATTCACAACATTGCAAAACATTGATCGGCCATCTCAAGTTTAAACAAAATAACAACTACATCTAAAAAGTTCTTCCCAATGCTTTAGATTCGGGTAGATTTCAATGCATGAACTTCAGGCTCCGGTTAAAGAATTTAGATTGCAAGTTAAAATATGTATATATAATCAATTAGCTGCAATCAAATGATTATTTTTATTATAAATAATCTGTTTTCATGAAAAATATTTTTTTTTTTAATTTTAGTTGATTAATTATATATACCAATTTTTCTTATAGCATTTGGATAGATAGATGATATGAAACAAGATGAAAAATTTACAATAGTAGTCAAATAATTTGTTAAAATATTTAGAGAATGAGATAAGATGAGATTGAAATTTTGTAAATAGTAATAAGATGATTTATGAATAGTAGCGATTCTAGTAAAATAGTTTAATCAAGTATTTATTGGATTTTAGAAAAGCAGAAAATAAAAACTTAATAAAAAATATAATAAAGTTAAATGTTATTTGAATATAATTTTTCATAATTGTTTACGTAGATTTGAAAAAAATGAATTGTTTTTTATTTTTTATTTGAAAGTTTAGAAAAATTGTAATAATTAGTGTGAAAGTGTTTGTATATTAAAAATGTTTCAAAACTAAATGAGATAGGACGATACGAGATGAAATGAAATAAGAAATAATGAAAATTGTTTTTGAACATCCTATATTTTTATTGAATTTTGGAAAAGAAGAGAAAATATTAAATAAAAATATTATAAAGTTAAAATATTGTTAGAATATAATTTTCAATATAATTTTTGTTTTAAAATTAAAAAAAAATTAAATTATTTTTTATATTTTATATAGACGATTGGAAAATTTGTAACTATTAGATGAATTTAAAAGTATTTGTACTTTAGACTTTTAGATGATATGAGAGCAGCTATATATTCAAACGGGGCGTAAGAGACTCCATCTCATGTCCCGAAAAATATAATTAGATTAAGAATGAATTTAGTAATTTAATTTAAATTAGTTAAAACTAGAACTAATCTTAATCTATTTTTAATTTCTTACATAACCAATTAAATTGGCTTGTTTTAACTGGTTTAGGAAAATTTTGGATAGTGAGTTAAGATGAGATAAATTAAAATAGAAGCTAAATTTGAATAAATTATTATTAGAATATTATTTTTAATAAATATATATTTTTTAGATTTGAAAAAATTAAATGATTTATTATATTTTATTTAGAAATTTGAAAAAAATATAGTAAAGAGATGAATCGAATTCTAAATCAAAACAAAGCCTTAAACATATTCGAGCTATACTTAAGTTATAGAATCCGGGCGATTATAGCATTTTATGCATAATCACAAATTTAATAAAAAAACACTTGTATTCTCTTAGTTTTCTCCTCAACTAAATAAAATCAAGATTATTATATTTTACTTTTTCAAATTTTCCACACTTCTTATCATACACAATGATTAGATAAAAAGATTTGAGACAACAAACATAATTAAATAAAAGAAAATTATGGATACTTAAGGTCAAATACCTTAATTGCATTCTTGCTGAAGTTATTAGATTTATCATTCATATCATATTCATATTTAAAATTCTTTTAAATATTAATTTAATAAATATGTATAATTTAGATTAATTTTAATATATTTAAATCATAATTGTCCTGAAGAACCCTTAAATATAACGTGGTCTTTGAGGACGATCTTCCAAGTAATGGGCCAAAGACTCTTTTCTAGCCCAGGAACCAATATTGGGCTAGTTCTTCAAATGTTACTCCTTGTGGACACTTTAATAGCAGAAAAATCGAGGAAACCCTAATAGGAAGGAAAAATTCTATTTATTATACGTTATTCCACATACTAATATGTGATTTATTATTTTTATTATTTTATTTACATATTAATGTATATATGTAAATAACAATAACAATAACAATAACAATAACAAATAAGATATTGGTGTATAATGTGACAACGATAAATGTCATTTCTCTATACAAATAAGCAAGACAATTACAAATTTCTTAGAACACTATTAAACTAGTCAAATGCCATTGGAGCAAAAAACATGGCTTATTTTTTATTTTTTTTATTAAATCAGCTGCATTGGACTGGCAAAATGTCTTCAAGTAAGACCATGAGCTAAAGTAAAACTATTACAAAAGTCATATTTGGAGAGTTATTGTTCACCAGCCAAAAGCATATTTTATTAAAAAAAATAATCTAGATAAGCGGCCCAGCTTTCATTACAAACTTAGGAGTTTGATATTCTCCATTATTTTATATTTAGGCTTGATATATTTTTAGAGATTAGATGAAATGAGATGGGATGAAAATTAACAAATAAATAAAATATTGTTATAATATGTTTTTTTAGAGTAATGCTACTCATCATCATAATTTTTATTATCTTCTCATTATTCTATAATATGATATTAAATGATTGGAGATTATTTATTATATTTTACTTATTAGCCTATCATCTAATGCCACATTATGAGATAATGAGAGGATGATAAAAAAAGATGATAATAAATAAATTTATTCATTTTTTTAATACTAGTTTTATTTTGAGATTTGAAAAAGTGATTTTGAAATTTGAAAAGTTGAATTTTTTATTATATTTTATATGAAAATTTGAAAAAATATAATAATAAATTTGAGAAGAGTTTGGAGATTTTTGATTTTATCTCTCCAAACAAACAAGGCCTTAGAATCTATAAGCAACTTTCTATTTTTCTGATTACTGGAGGCCGGATTTTAAGTTTTCATGTGTTTGTTATAAATTAATGTTCAATTTTATCATCATAAAGTATTAGCAGGAGGGTTGGCAAAATATATTTATTGGATAATAATTAGGTTTGAAAAAAATAGTTGTCAAATAATAATTTAATTAATTTAAATATGGTTAGTATAATTATAAAATTTGAAAAAAGAATTTTAAATATTATTATTATTAAAAACAATAATGTTTTATCATTATCTTGACTAATAGATAGATAATCCGAGTTCTCTTTTGAATAACAAATGTAAAAAGCAAATCTTGAGATTTTGGGCACTTCGTAGATTGTGCCGAAGAAGCTCACAAAGTGATCGACGATGATGAAATTTTAACTTGGCCTTTGTTTCGGGAAGATCAGAAAAGAGATAAGAATAAAAATGGTAAGCATTTTGTCGGTAGGGAGAAAACATAAAATGAGGGAGATTGTTGACATTTGAATAAAATTGTAGTAAAATAATTTAAAATATTAGTATTAATTTAATTAAAATAAATTATTAAAATTTGATTAAAAATATAAATTTGATGAAAAATTAATACCAAAATAATTTTATATTGAATTTATCAAAAATATTTTCGTTATATTTGATTAAAAATGAAAAAATAAATTTAATTTAATTTTTAAATAATAATCCTTCAAATGATTAAATTTATACTTTTCATTATATTTTAATAAAATCAATACTAATACTCTTGAGTCTTAAAGACCCTTTTCATACGCGCACAAGTTTTTTTTGTAGAGACTGTTCGTAGCAGGACCATATATTAGTACATATATTGACTTGTCTTTGAGAACTGTCTTTTCCAGCACGTGGGCTTAAAAAATCTTTCTCAGCCCAATAAGAAATGGTGGGCTCATTCTCCAAGTCACCCACAGAATAGTACACTTCAAAAAGAAAAGAAATAATATTGGCTGAAGCTTAATGGCATACTGAAGAAATTTGAAATATATATATATATATATATATATAAAAGTGATGTGCTGGACTGCTGGTGTTCTGCTGTATAGGGATTGCAGCCCAGCACGTCTCAAAAGAAAATGATAGAATTGACTATACTTAAGTAATTGAGTAATGATTGTGTAGTAGTACTCTAGTACAAAGTGGAACCCTTTTGATTCGCACCAACATTTAAGATAGGAAACTGCTAGGGCCAGCGTTCCGATAAATCCAACCGATAAATATAAAATATATGTTTTTTAATTTTATGTGTGTTTTTAAAGTAGTTTTTAAAAATGATAAATTTATTAAAAAAAAATATTTCTAAGTTATTAAATAAACAAAATCGAACCCATAAATCCAACCGAACATGGTTCCAGCTGCATTTCTTCTCCAATATCAGAGATTCCAGAGAGTTAAGAATAATTCTATCAATATTTCTTCCTTATCTAACTTGTTGAACATGTCTTCCATTAACTTCCTAACACTCTTGTATGACCACCTGCTTTATCAGTGCTTCCACTTTATAAGCTTCTTCCGGCCCCAATAATTTGTTTATAATAGTACTGGCCATAATTTATTCACGAGAGCTGGACTTCTTCTGGTATCACATGATCTAGGACAGCTTTGGCAGTGACTCAAACCTACCGATCGAATTGTCCATTACCTTTGTTTAAATATATTGGACCGTTGATAACATGGCCGCCCGGCTGGCCAGTCATGCACACCGCCGATAGCGAGCGGCTAGCACATTAATCTTATTGTAAAGTGTTATATGAACATCATTATTCGATTGGAAAATCTAACCTGAAAATTTCATAAAATAAAAAAAATCTAACCTGAACATCATTATTGTAAAGTTTTATTACTATTCACTACAACAAATAAAATTATTTGCTGTATTTTGTTTAGCTGAAAGTTAAATTCTATCACAAATAGTAGTATTTGCTGCATTTTCTAGCCGCAAATAATAGTATTGCGATGAGAAATTAGATATTTGTCGCGAGAAATTATGCTTATTGTCACCGCTCAAATAGCCGTGGTTAACTCGCGATCTTCAAAACGCGAAAAATGACTTTTTACCGCATTTTTGAGACTTTTGTGGCGATTTTGAGACTTTTTGCGATGGTTTTAAAGTTTTTTACGACGACTTATCAAACGTCGCAAAAAATCTTATGTGTTGTAGTGATTCATTAATTTTTTTATTACTTTTTATCTACTTTTTATTACTATTTGCTACTAATTAACATTTGATCATTACTTTTTTATTAATTTTTTATTGCTATTTACAGAGTATCTGAAATCATTTGATCACTATATATCTAAATTTCATACGTAAAAATCTTCTTTTTCCTTTTTTTCCCCCTCTTTTTTTTTTTTTCAAACTGCTAATTAAATAATAGGTCCAAGAGATCAGTGTAAGATTTATAATGAATGCCAATGCAAACCCTTCCTAGCAATATATCCAATGTAATAGGTTGACAACATTAATGGCCTCACACTAGGCGCTAACTAAATTACCTCAAACAAATTGGTAGTAATATTTACCATGCGTTTAAAGATCAAAACATATGTCATCATTTTAATTTCGAAGATTTTTTGTTTTAAAAAAGCAATAGCTGATGCATGCATAGATCGTGACATATTATGATCATCACAGTGACATGAGAGTCATCCCAAAAAATAAAAAATACTTATTTAATGTCACTTATTTAATTACTACATATAAAAATAAGAATGAGACTAAAAAATTCAAGCACATCTCAAATTCATTATTATATCTTTTTAATTTTTTATATAAAATATAATAAAAAATTTAACTTTTTTAAATTCTCATAGAATTTTTTTAAATCCATATATAAAACTAATATTAAAAAAATATCTTATAATAATATATATATATATATATATATATTTTTCTACTTTTTTCTCAATTCATCTCATCTTATCTCAACTCATCCAACAAACAAAACCAATAAAGAGGGTCTTAAGAATTGTTTCGCCAATTTTATCAAATGTCTTTAATTAGTAATATCAGGTGCCCCTTATGTCCTTTTTAGTTGCAATTAATTTAAGACCAAACTTAGAGGCTAACGTGGCTGGTGAAGTCCATGACATGCCAACGAAAAATACTAACTATAAGCTAGTACTAGCATGTGCTAGGGCGGTTGTGCATTAAATTAAAGGCCGGCCATGCAGCGGCCAAAACCTTTTGTTTTCAAAAAGTAATCGGAAAAGAAAAAATAGAAGATTTTTTTTAATTAAATTCAATTAACTTAAGATCAGGAGGTATTACTCGGAATTCTAATTATATTATATTTGCAAAAAGAAAAGAAAAAAACTTGAAAATTAGCATCACCTAATTACTGCGAAGTACACTAGCATGATAACTGTTACTTGCAACCATTAACCATTAATTACGCCTGCACAAGTACTACTGATTCAAATCAAAGATAGTACTCGATTCTGCGTTTAATTATTTAACTAGATATATACAAAATAAAGAATCGATTATGCTAGCCATCTGTTCAACTATAACATTTTGGAGAAGTAGTGCTGTAGCTTTAAAGAAATTTATATACAAAACAAACTTGTAAGTTGATTTAGTTTTATAATCTTCTGATTTATTAGATTTATTTTATAATAAAAATAATGTTATAATATGATATATATCAATTTATAAGTTTATATTTTATAATCTTTTTATGATTAAAGTATTTGATCAGGTTTAGAATATTCAATGAGGCGGAATCTAGTAGAATATGATGAAGGACAATACTACATATAGTCTATTTTTATGGACTTGTTTACCATCTAAATAATGGACAAATAGAAAAATCTCAATTTTAAAATAAAATTTACTAAAACATATTTTTATTTACAAATAAAAAATTTCAAAAATCTGAAAAATTTATTTCATTTACCCATCAAACATGAGCGTTTATTAGACATGCAATGCAATCCATAGATATGAACTGTAAGAAGAATTATTCTATAATTAAAGCATTTGATCAGGTTTAATTTTTTTTTATCATTTTTTAAGTATTTTTTTAACGTCCTTAATCAGTAAAAAAATTAAGAAAAATATATAATTTTACTTATAATAGTCTTTTTTTTTAATCATTAAGTAAAAAAAAAAGTAGGTAGTAAATAGATAGTAGAAGGGTAGTAATGATCTTATTTATCATTATTTTATTAGTATATGCATAAAATATTCTTCTGAGTAAATAAGCTTATTTTTTGTAATGCATATATATATATATATTTATATATATGAGAGGGGATAAATCTACAATATTTTTTACAATATTTTATACAATATATATTATAAAGTATGAATATTTTTGTAAAGTGATGCTAATTTTATAATAAATTTTATAAAAGTACTTTTATTTTATAATTTGTATTGTGTAAGTGTTATGAAATGTGTTATGTATGCATTACTTTTATATAATATATATATATATTATATATAATGCATCAATATTAGTTGGTACAGCTTGGATCGAGCCAATTCATTAAGCGGTGTAGTGAGCGGTTTTTTTCAGCTAATTTAATGCTCGAATTGCCAGTAACTACCTTGTACTGGCCACCGGATGATTAAAAATGAGCAAGCAGCTAGTTTATCATGGTAGCTAAAAAAAGATGCTCTACTTTTGTATATGCAAACCCAAGCATTAAATCCCTTCTGTTAATGTTTTTATAGCATATATATTAGTAGTACTATCGACTTTGCACTAATATTTTGATAGCAATTAATTAAACACAGAAAGTTGATCAATTCGCAAATTAGTTGGAAAAACTATATTTTTTCTTGAAATATAAAAAGATTGAAAATTCATGTGCATGTATTACCACAAAATAATATTGGAGTTCTCACATCGATCCGAATTAATAGATATATAGGCAAATTGTTTAAATGGTCCACAAAAATTACCGTAAATAATTACAAGGAATTAATTCAATGTTTTACACCCTCCTTTAAGATCTAAGTCTAAGCTGGGCAAAAAGCACGAGAACAAAACAAAATTAATTCATCAAAGTCTATTTTGAATCAATGGAGTTTCTATTTTGATACAACAATAAAAGATTCTTTCTCTACATATTCAAGAGTATGTTGGGACTCACAAGGAAATATTTTAGGAGAAATGATAAAATTAACATATTTTATAATATTTTACATATAACATATATTATAAAGTATGAATATTTTTGTAAAACTGTTTTAAAAAAAAAAAAAAAATGTATATTTTTATAAACTGATAATATTAATTTTATAAAAATATTCTTATTTTATAATATATATTATATAAATGTAGTGAAATATATTATATATATATATATATATATATCAGTTCTCATATTTTAGAGATATATATGGACCTTGCCAACCGCATGTAGCCTGATGATAAAGTCTGATGTCTCTAAAATGTAGATGGTGGGTTCGATCTCCCCTCTTCCAAAATAAAAAAGTAAAAATTAAAAAAGAAAAATTAAAAGAAGAGATATGGACCTTGAAAATCTCAACAGCTAATCCAATCCTTACACAAATGGCGGAAGAACCTCACAAAAAAAACCATGCAACTGTCCTGGAAGAGGACAATCAATTTATTATAGATCTATAAAAAAAAATGAATTAGCTCGCTCACCAATAAGACAGATGAACTCGCACCATCAAAATCTTCACTCTTGACAAGATTAAAGAAATAACTATAATTCGTCGGTCACACAATTGATATGCAAACTCTATTGCAAAATGGGCAATTAATTAAGCAACAAAATAATTTTATTTCTAGTCGCATTCGCATTAGCATTACCCCAGCCTGAACTTTATGAATCTTTTCAATATAATTCATGCTTGTTGAGAAAAAAACAAACTAACTGTTAAATCATGTGTCACAGCTCCTAATTTCATCAATCTTAACAATTAAAATTAAACTAATAGGGGTCTGATCAAGTGTTTGTTTTTTAACGGATCGAAGTAATTTTACTGTGTTATAAGTTTTGATAGTGATGCATGCAAGCAGAGGCTGTTATCATCAAACTTTCTGACCGTTTACACTGATCGTGACATCAATCATGTCAAAATGGAATAAGACACTCCCCAAATTAAAAGATTGAAAATGATAGGGGGGCTGCCCTCACAATTATAGTGCAGCTGGACAGCGGCCTGGCAGTTCCCTATTACAGCTTTTAAAAGATTATTAACATTTACTTCATCGCAGTTATTTTTAAAATTTAGATTTGATTTATTTTTAAAAATATAAATTTTAAAAATAAAATTAAGATAAAATAAAATAGGAATATTCCAGGAGATCAACCTCCTTTATAAAAACAGTCTTTGTTATTGTCAGCCACCGTGGGCGACACCATCCATCTCATTGGGATCATCTTCTTTCGATGACCTCACTCCTGCGACGGCGACTCCCAACAACCTATCACCTTTCCTCGACAGCTTAAAACTCACAATTGGTTTGTTATTGACATGGGCGGTATAGCTCACGGTGGCCCGCGACGGCAGAGACTAGACTGAGGTCGAACGCTTCCTATAAAATCATTTTCATTTTATTTTTTTATAGTGTTTTTTATTATATTTTCTTCATATATTTTTTTATTATATTTTTTATTGTGTTTTCTAAATTTTATTTTTTATTATATTTTTTATCGTATTTTTTATTGTATTTTTTAAAATTTTTTATTGTGTTTTTATAAGAGTTGTAAGAAGCTATTTTTGATATTAAAGACAGTCAAATCAGCCCCTAACGTCACCCAATAAGATAAGTTAAGATTAAAGTGAAAAGTTAAATAAAATTTTATTATAAAATTTTTTTAATATGATTTTTGTATTGAAATTTGAAAAAGCTAAATTGTTTTTATTATTTTGTATTAAAATTTGAAAAAAATGTAATAATTTAATGAGATGAGATGAGATAAGATGATATGTGTTTGAAAACAACCGGAACCTTAATGAAAAATACATATTTTTTTATAAATTTAAAATTTTATTCATAATTTTACATTAAATTAATAATTAAGTTTATTAAAATAATAATATAATATTATTTTTTTACTACTAAAATTATTTTTTTCATATTTCTAAGAAAAGCAAAAAAGCAAAGTGAGCCTCCCCATCTCAATCTCCAATTCTGACTTTTACTTTCTGAGCTTCTTCTTCATCATCTTCACTTCTATGGATTGTTGTATGCTACTCTACGACACCATTTTCACTCTCCTCGCCTCCTCTTTTCTTCCAGGTAATCGCGCTAACTTCCCACTCACTATATAGGAAATAATCCATTTATTTAAATCTTATTCTAATGCACTACGTTCTTTTTTTTTCCTTTTTCAATTTTGGTCCTCACAAAGATACACTCTGCTTCATTCAAGATAGTCGACAACGGCCGGCACCAATAGGCCTCAGCTCCCCACAAGTGCCGGCACCAATAATGAAGAAAGATTGTTATGGGATTAAATGGGAATGGAAAACATATTTGGTTGATAAACTGTAACCTTTTAAATTTAAAAAACCTCATTCATTTATTGTAGCTCAAAAATTTTCAATTATTCATTTGATGAATTCGATGCAGCTGAATTTTGATGAAGTTATCATATATTTTGTATTCGATTAAGTTTTTAATAAAGTTAATGTCAATACTAAATAACTAATTATATGCATATTATTTAATCATAAAAATTATCTTATTGAATAGAGAAAATTTTATTTACAATCTTAAATAGAAGATGTATGCAGGGATAAAAATTTAAACATAACTGTATAGATTAGTATCAATTATCTCTATTTTAAAAAAATAATGTAAAATAACTCAATTGATCAACAGTATTCGTAATTCGCACAATAAATTGAGTAGTACCAATGTTTTTAATCTCATATCAGTACCAGTTGTACCGATTGAAATGAGCCGCACTGGCCGTCATCTAGTATAAAAAAATACATGTTTCGTTATAAGCGATTTTTTGGCTTGTATTGACTGATACCGATCGATATTCGTGTTTCGATCGTATCGGATTTCAGTCTTTTACTTTTTTTTTTAAATAAAACTTTTTGTTATTTTTTAATTTCAATTTATACTAAATTAATTATATAGATATATTTATATATATATAATTTATTCATATATTAATTTTTAAAATGATATATAAAACGACATAAATATTAAAATATTTTATACTAATAATTTGACGAAAACGTTTAACAATATCGTATTTAAAATATTGAGTAGTATATATGTATACTGTATATATTTAGCTAGCTAGCTAGGCGCGTATAAAGGCCGACATATATTGTACTTATTGCCAATTTAAGTTGTTAGTAGCTAGGTCACATCTTGCTAGCTATCTAGGGATCCGAATAGATGGGCTACCTAAATATCAATATTAAGCCTCCTCATCCTATTGGCCTAATTAATTAATAAGCATGCATTTCTCAGCATCCATGTGCCAGTTCACACGACAATAAATAAGATTTTTTTATTACATTTTATTTATTTTAGAATTAAATTCTATCATAAATATATATTTGTTATATTTTTTTGCTACAAATAATAATATTACTATGAGAAATTAGACATTTGTCAAGAAAAATTAAACTTATTATTACGTCCAAATAGTCGTAATTAGCCCGCGATTTTAAAAATGCGACAAATAACTTTTTGTCACGATTTTGAAACTTTTGTGGCGATTTTAAGACTTTTTACGACGAGTTTAAAATTTTTTGCGACGACTTATGAAATGTCGCAAAAAGCCTTATATGTTCTAGTGTCACTATAACAAAAAAGAATTTATATGACCATAATTTTTTCTTTGTGAAAAAAAATATTACAAGAAATAGAGGTTATCCTATAAAAAAATGATTTTCTCTAATCTCTCTAGTCCAAAATATAATTCGCTCTCCTCCCCCACTCTCAATCCTCATCTATATTCGAAATTTCTAATTTTGTATTTCTCTCTCGCTCACTCATCCCATCGCCCCCATCTTTCGATTGACAGTTTTCTTATTTTTTGCCCTTTCAATTTCTTCATCTCTTAATTTTCCATCCTTTTTCCTCTCACTAGATCAACTCTCTCTCTCTCTCTCTCTCTCACATATGCATTTTGACAAAATTTGGGGGTCTTCCTTTAGTGTCTTTTGAAACTCGACGACGATAAATTTTCTTTTGAATCTCGTTCGTTTCTGACATTATTTTTAACGAATTTCAAGCTCAACGATGGTAAGCTCCTGGTTTCTCTATTTATTGTTTTTTTGTTTATTCCAAGTCCTTGTAGGACTTGAAGGAAGGGATTGTTAGGGTACTAGAGTTTCAAGTGGATGATTTTAAGATTTTAAGATTTGGTTGTTAGCTCCAAGATCTCATTCATTGACAAGATCGTCTTGCTTGGCAAGTGGTTATGTTCCTACACTACGATTTCACATCTCAAAATGGAGAGCTTCACCAAGATTTTTTTTTAATTGACCCCTTTCTGTTTCTAATTTTTGGTATGTTTTAACTTATACGAAGAAAAAAATGGAGGAAAAGATTCTTTTTTGTAGAGAGATTAAAAATCTTAAATGAGTTTCATATCCCAATATAACAGGCAATATATTTTATTTCTTTTCCTTTATTTGTATTTTCTCGAAACTCAAGCAGCTTATTCATGGAGTTCAAGGATAATCTGTGGCTTCCAAACACGAGCCCTGTCACCAATGTTATGGCCCCATTTCGGGAGGAACTGCCTCTTCGACGACTTGGAGTAGTCCAAGTTTGCGTTTTTTGAGTCTGGGAAGTTGCCGTATTGAGTATTTGTTTTTGTTACCTTTTTTGTTTGGGTGTTAATTTATCGTTTTTGTGACTTTTCATGTGGTGCCTGCATTTGGACGTGATAAGATTTAATGTACTCTAGTTGAATTTGTGATTATTTTTAATTATAAAAAAAATTGTGGGTATTTGTTTGTTTGCTTGTGGATGGAGATCTTTTTGTTTGGTAAAATTCCTAGACTGTGATTTTTAAGATTGCTATGATTTCTAAGAGCATTAGTATTGGATCCATTAAAATTTTCTTTCAAAAAGTAAAAATTTGCACATATATTAAAAAAATCTAGTTATATTTGATCAAATGTGGAGAGAAGAAAGTGGAAAAAAAGAATAAAAATATTTGTTGTCTTCAAAAATGAATGGTGAGGAAACTTTGAATTTACTATTCACTTTGGATGACAAAAAATACTTTTACTCTCTTTTCTTACTTTTTTCTTCCCATCTTTGATTAAATATGATCATATTTTTTTTTATATGTGTACAAATTTGTACTTTTTAGAAGAAAATTTTGATGGATCTAATGCTAATGTTCTAAAACAAGTTGGGAAATGCATATGGGGAGTGAAAACCGAAATATTCAAGCATAGTCACATATTTATCTATGACAAGTCAATATTGTAGCAGGAAGTGTTGATGTTTGTATGCATCTTATTTACATTTATATGACATGCCTAGGTGACTTTGTGTATGTCATGCTTTATTATCATGAATTTCTCCTATGACAAGAAATACCTTTTTTTTTTTTAGCAATTCCTCAAACAACTCTTGATATCCTGAGGTAAAAACATCTTTCTTACCTACTCATCTCTTGAAGTGCTATGAAAGCTCTAAACCCAGATTAATGTTTTGTGCCACATTAATTATGGTTTTTTTCTTCATATATTTTATTTTTATCCTAGGTTCTTGAGGATTCCAATAGCAGACTTATCAGAAGCAAAAACTACTATAAAAATAAATAAAAGAGAAAACTTAAGGAAGTTGAAAACATTATTATTTTGTTGCTCTTCCTCTCATGTGCTTTATTTAGATGTTCAGTTTTTTTATCTTTCTATGGTTGGGTAGGTACCTTTTCTGTTGCTCTTATTCTCACAATGTTGCTCATATCAGATACATAATAATATGATCAGCATATGAAAGGTATGTTGAAATTTCTGCAATTCCTAGATACATGGATTCAAAAGTATTTTTATTATCAAATTTTTGCTTTCAACATTTTATTGGACTGCTTAACTGTCTTTTGACATCATTGCATCGGGTATTTATTGCGTTTTAATGTTTTCTTTGTTCCCTAAGAATTCTCTTATCATTCCAAAAACTCATTTATGTCCCTTAACAAGCTAATCCACCACATGTAAGTAGTTCTCAATGGAAACTTTTGATTTGTATTAAGGCAATGTGCTGTTAATAATATTGTAATAATTTTTTTTTGATAAGTAATATTGTAATAAACATATATGTGTATAATTTGTCTGCATTATGTAAATAGTATTGTCATGAATGGTCTAGAGTTTTTATTAATTACAATAGATACAATTAGTTTGCATTATGTATTTATTACAATTCCTAAATTGTGTATAGTAGATATTCATAACATACAGAGTGTTACCACTATGCATTCCTACAAAACATTTTCACATTTACAGCATGATCTATATGCTTAAAATTCATCGCTCTTTACTTTTTCTTTATGTTCTTTTCAACATCTTATGTTTTTATATTGTTGTACGTAGGTGATCGATGAAACCCTTTGTGTGATAACATTTTTACCAACTATTTTTAGAAAGGGCAAAAATAGATGTCAATATAAATGGTCAGTTTATGTTCAGGATTTTCATTTTTCTTAATTTTTAGTAATGATTAGTACTACTGAAGTCCTTTCGACATGAAAACAATGGATTTATCATATGATTTATTAGAAGTATCTTGCTTTATTTTCAAGTTATACCATTCCCAAAGGTTGGGAAATCTTTGTCTGGTTTAGGAGTGTTAACCTAGATCCTGCAATTTACAAGAACCCAACGGAATGTAATCTTTCTAGATGGGATGTAAGTCTTTTTTTTGTTCTTTTACTCTTTGCAGATGGGATGCAAGTAAAATGATACAATCATGAATTGTACAAATGTTGCATTAAAATATAGTGGAATTCACTATTAAAATAATTATCTTTTTCATAGGAATTATATATTTACTCGCTTAAAAAAAATCACGACAATCATGCATTATAACAATAAATATCATTTCTTAAAATAATATCGTTCTATTTTCAGATCATCAGTACTTTTGCAGCTTTGCATCAATTGCATGATAACAGTTTTCTATGCTATGACTAGAATTATGCTGATTTGTTTTACTTTGTGGTAGAACTATACACCCAAAGTTGGAACCTTCCTTCCCTTTGGAGCAAGAAGCAAGTTGTGCGCTGGAAATGATCTTGCTAAGCTGGAAATCTCCATTTTCCTTCACCATTTTCTCTTTCATTATCAGTGAGTTTATCTTTCAACTTTTTTTTTTCTCTAATACTTCAAATAGAAAAAATATATACAAGCATTGCCAACTCAATGTTCTCTTCCTCTAATATTTTTCACAATAATTGAAGGCATCAATACATAGTAGTGTTGAACTCATCATCACTTGAAGTGTTTTTTTTTTCTCTTAATGCATTTTCTATTTTATTTATTTATACATATGTGAATTGATTTATCTATGGATTTTAGGAATTATAAGGTTGTGAGAAGAGATATATTGTTTTACTATTATTTTTTTTTATTTCATATAAGACTATTTCCCTGGAAAATATAATGTCACAAGAAATTATTTCTTGCAGTTCTTACTATCAGAATTTTTCATTTCTTACGATGCGATAATGTCATAAATACTAACATTTCTGAAAATAAGAATGATAAGTAAAGGGCTTATTCGGCCAGTTATTTCTCAAGATCTTTCTGTGACTGAGAAATGCTAGAATAAATTATTTATGACCGTAGAAATGAGTATTTTGGACAAATCTTTCTTGGAAAAAATATTTTTTTGTTGTAGTGGTAGTACTCTCTTTCAAAAAAAAAAAAGGATAATAATAGATCGATCGAACATGCTGACAGTGATGATCACATTTCTACTACCTTTGTGTTTTGCAACATTGCAACCCCCTTTGAATTATATATGGCCTCTTGTTTCATAATGAATGAGTATATATATATATATATATAAATATATATATATATATATATATATATATTTATATGGCCTATTGGCGCCGGTATAATAATGAATGACTATATATATATATATATGATGATATCGTGAAATCAGTCCGATAAATTATAAGATATTTATGTTGTTTTTTTTTTCTAAGCCATACGATCGAATATTTATATGTAGTACATGCTAATGGATGGTCGCATGAACCACAGCAGTAGAAAAAAAGCTGGTTTTAATAGCTAATTGATCAGGACTTGAAAGATATTAACATATAAAATAGAGTAAGATCATGATCATGTATTTTGTTTCTGTAATATTCTCCTATAGAGATCATTATATGTTAAAATTAAAGAGGTTAATTTGGAAGATAATTAATTAATATATTGGATCTGAATTGCAAGGGAAGGCATCATTTATCGATTCATGACCATAGACATGGTGCAGAATAAGGACGTAGCGGTAGGGCTGGGGACCGAGGGAATGAGGTACTCATGCATGGTGGTTAATGGAGACAATTAATAATTTGTGCAAGGTGTTCGATCGGCATAATGGAGACAAGCACGTTGACTTTCCTACCACTCATACTCACCATGATCAACTTGTTATTGATTGATTATATTACATTATTTTCTATCACCTCCATGCTATTAATTCTTTCAACTAACTTTTGATCAGTTTTGGTCCGTTTCCTTTACGTCCATAAAAAAACTATTTATCTAAGAGTCATATATCCCCATTATTCTGTCCCCTTCTCTCTCTTTTATTTTTCTATTTATTTATTTTTATTTTATCAACAAACGGGATATGATTAGTTGTAGTCACTACCAAAAAAAAAAAATTAGAAATTAATTAATTATATAAAAAGATTATTTATGATCAATCTGAATTATAAATAGTCATTTCGCTAGAATTATTAATTGATTGCAAATAAACAAATTTTTTATATATATATAATGACTACTAAAGTTAGTATTGGTGTTGGAAATTAGTAGTAGATCGTGGTTTTTTTTTCTTTTTAACTTTTTTTATTGTTGTTGCTAAAATTAACCACGCATGCTGTTTTGGAAGCTACCATGCATGCATAGTACAACGTACTCGATCGAGTAATATAACCTAACTTAGTCAATGCATGACTGCAAGTTAAGCGCTTAATATGGGTTATTTGCATGAATTCCTTTGTTGGGAAACAGCTTCTAATAATTAATAGTTGTTTCATGGACTATTAATATGTGTTTTATGATTTCGACTTACATATATATCGAGAATTGATATATCCATGTACGTCGAATATATTTAGAGGTTCTAATTTATTGCTTTGAAAGGGAGATTCTTGTTTAGTCATTAACAGACTAGACAAGTTGGATGGTTTTGGGTCCAAGCCTGGAGGCCAGGAAGTGATGATTTGAAAGCGAAGCACGCGGATCAGGCCGCTATACACCTTCCGCCCGACGCTTACACCATAGTATTAGAAGTAGGATTAATAAACAAATTAGACGATATATCCTCCCATAAATGCGCCTAGCTAGCTAATTGCCAACCCTTAACAATAACAATATTAATGGTGGGAAAGTCCAACCCAAAATCTTTTCATTTTCATGCAGACAAGATATATGTTGTGATTACCGCGCTTATTGTTATATTAAGTATGCATCTGTTTTTCTGTCTGGAGCTTTGGCCTCACAAACATGGAAAACCCCCGGCCACCATTTCATTTTTTATTTTATTTTATTTTATTTTTGTTATCAAATATTTGGAATATGAATAATGAGTAAAAAAAATAAATTATTTAAGAAAAATAAATTTTAAAAAAATTGAAAAAAACTAAAATTAAAATAATTGTTTTTTAATTTTTAATTTTTTTAAAATTTATTTTTCTTAAATAAATAATTTATTTGACTGATTATTCATATTTTAAATGTATTATAAAAAAAATTAAAAAAAATATGTGGTGTGTGGTGTGTAGGTGTATGTTTAAATTTATATATATATATATATATATAGAGTAATGCTACATTAAGTCGTAGAGTTACAAACGGTGTGCAGTCACTTTAGAAAAAAAGTTAACTTTTTCACGTAAGTCTCATATTTATTCACTTTTTTCCAAAATGGCTGGACGCCGCTTGTAACTCTATGACTCCATCTATCATTTCTCATATATATATATATATATATATTATATGAAATTGTTAGTATGTCCACCACACTTCTTTTTGATATTTTCATACATTTTATTTTTTAATTTTTTTATTTAATGATTAAAAAAATAATTATTAATATATTGATATTTTTTTATATTTTTTAAAAATGTTTTAAAATAATAAAAAAATGGGAATAAAAAATAAAATTTATATTAAATGTAATAGTACTGAACCGTACTACTTAAGCGGCTGAGTTGAACCCCTCTATATATGTATATACAATAAATTTTATATGCTAGACTGACAAAAGCGTGATGGTGTGCGGGCAGACAGACACAAAATTGACTGACTTATATATATTCATGCAAGCTGGGGCGCCGTGCAAATTTCTGCATGGTACTTGCCTAGGTAGCTGATGATCAAGCATTTTAAGTACAACGTTAACTGTAGCAATTGAAGTCCACGCAGCATGCTTTAATTTGCTTAATTTCTCGTTGTGATTTTATTGAAACCATAAATTGCTACAAGAAATATATATTTATATATATAATTAAGACGTACTAAGAGGATGACATTAATTAAGCGTCATGATCAGCATGCATTGAATGTTTCACCAAATACATATATCGTATATACTTGTCAAGCTTAATTATACAAGTTCCGCAGCATTTATGATTTGATTAACTTTATTATAAGTCTGATCTAATTATATTTGACGATATTATATATATAGTACTTCACCCTTTTGGAATGTGCCCAACATATATATGTTGTGCCATTGAAGGCCAGCATATATATAACCGCGCGATATGGAAACCTAGCTTACCGACCGTATCACGATGAATTTTGAATCTATGAAGATAAGTTCGAGTACTGTGATATTCGCATCGGACGGGCACTAACTACGGAATCGTGCTTAAGAATGTAACGATATCCCAATCTAGCTAGATGCAGAAAATCGTATCTATAGGGAAGTTTTGGCATATTTGGTTTCCTCAACCCCATAAATAACTCACAAGGGATGTACCATTGAGAACAAATAGATTCATTAACAATTGCAAGAGGATAACTCTTTCAATGACTTAAGCATCAGAGGCAATCCCCTAGTGGGGTATCCCGAGTCTTCCTTTCTAGTTTTAGGTCATTAGGGCATGTCAATATAGACATAGAATTGCATCAACATTTTGTTTAAATAAATCTCGTCATTCGATGGAGAGATTTGCTCTATCCATGACTCTCAACTTGGCCTTTATATATATATATGGATGTTCAAATTTCACAAACTGGACTTGTTGCATGCTTGTGATTCATTGCGAACATAGGAATAGATCAAATTAACAGGGGATGTTTGAAATAGACTTTGTTTTTTAATCTCATATAATCTCATTTTGGCCTAATTCTCAAACAATATCTGATTCAAATGCAAACACTTTCAAACTAATTATTATATTATTTCAAACAAATTATTGTATCTTAATAATATTTTAATTTTATAATATTTTTTATCCAATTATTTTCAAATTATCTTATTATTATTCATAAAATCTTCATCGATCACATTTCATTCTCAAGCATTCTAAAGGGGTGTGTGTGAGTGAGTGAGAGAGTGAACGAAAAGCTGTATGCTATTGATGATCACATCATAATGCGTTGCAATGTTATTGTACTCATTCAATCCCTTTCTGTGGTTGACATGCATAGCTAGCTAGCTATGTGTGTAGCGGGGTACTCCTGCATTATATGTCATCGTTGTTTTTCCAAATAATAAACAATAATTTTTGTATCCACCTCCTTATCTTTATTAAATGATCATATATCGTAGCTAGCCACGTACGCGGCGTACGGGACCTCCAACTTACTAATTAAATGAACTATATATAATTAACGGCGTTCAAAATGATACAAATTAAACTGTATGATCGATTGATGTTGATGTAAATTGAGAAGTGCAATATTATATATAGTCGGAAAATACATAAATATTGTATAATTACTTTAAAAAAGAGTGCAGGGGTCCACTATAAAAAGAAATTATTATTATTTATGTGTACTCCACATTTATTTATTTTTTAAAAGTAATTGTGCAACATTTACACATTTTAAAACTGGAAATATCATTTTTGGTTGAGAAGACCATTTGATAACCAAGATGAGAATTAAGAAGCCGAATTGCTTGAATAAATACCATGATTAAACGAAAGTCTTGACATGAGAAAATGCCATTATGTTCCTTAATTTCACATGCATGCCTAAGGTGTGACCGCGATTTTTTTTATTGTAATAAAGATTGGTGCAGAATTTAAGTTTGGCACAAAACCAGTTCGTTGGCAGTTGAGTGAGAGATATAACTAGCTAGGCTATAAGCATTTTCACATGTAATGTGCAACGTATCATCCACAGGACTCACACTTCTTCTTATATAAGAGTCCCATTTGAATAACCATCCACAAATCCAATTCCACTCTCTCTCTCTCTCTCTCTCTCTCTCTCTCTCATGGAGCATCTCATTTTAGTACTTTATGCTCTCCCTCTTGTCTTCTATTTCCTGTTCTTGTTTTGGAAATGGGTAGGTTCAAAAAGAGATCAAGAATGTTACATCTTGGACTACCAATTGTATAAGCCAACCGATGACAGAATGCTAAACACCGAGTTCTGCGGCGAGGTCATCAAGAGGACCAAGAATCTTGGTCTCCTCGAGTACCAATTCCTCCTCAAAGCCATTGTCAGCTCCGGCATCGGCGAGCAAACCTACGCTCCGAGGATCATGTTCTCCGGCCGGGAAGATAATCCCACATTGCAGGATGGGATTTCGGAGATGGAAGAGTTTTTCTTCGACAGCATTTCAAAGCTGTTGTCCAGGTCAGGAATTCCTCCCTCCCAAATCGATGTTCTTGTCGTTAACGTCTCCATGTTGTCCGCCGTTCCTTCTCTCGCCGCTCGGATCATCAACCGTTACAAACTCAGGGATGACATCAAGGTATTCAACCTCACCGGAATGGGTTGCAGTGCGAGCCTCATTTCCGTCGACATAGTCAAATACCTTTTCAAATCCTACAAAAATTTGAACGCTCTGGTCGTGACTTCTGAGTCCTTGAGTCCAAATTGGTATTCCGGCAACGACCGATCAATGATTCTTGCAAACTGTTTGTTCCGGTCTGGAGGATGTGCAATCCTTTTGACTAACAAAAGGGAAATGAAACACAAAGCCATGTTGAAACTGAAGTGCCTGGTTCGAACCCACAATGGAGCTAGAGATGACTCCTATGGATGTTGCATTCAGAAGGAAGATGAACAAGGGAGATTAGGGTTTTATCTAGGAAAAACTCTCCCAAAAGCTGCAACTCGGGCTTTTGTCGATAATCTAAGGGTGATATCACCCAAAATATTGCCAATGAGGGAACTCCTTAGGTTTCTGGTCGTGTCCTTTGCTAGAAAAATGAGTCATAGTTCCAACAAAAGTACTGCCGGAGGAACCAAAACTGTGCTGAATTTTAAGACTGGTGTTGACCATTTTTGCATTCACACCGGCGGAAAGGCAGTGATAGATGGCATCGGAGTGAGCCTTGATCTTAGTGAGTATGATCTAGAGCCGGCGAGGATGACACTTCACCGATTTGGGAACACATCGGCGAGTAGCCTTTGGTATGTTTTGGGGTATATGGAAGCGAAGAAAAGGCTGAAGAAAGGTAACACAGTATTGATGATAAGCTTTGGTGCTGGCTTTAAATGCAACAGCTGTATGTGGGAGGTGGTGAGAGATCTGCCTAGCAATGGAAATGTCTGGAATGACTGCATTGATGAATACCCACCAGAGACCTTGAACAACCCTTTCATGGAGAAGTACGGCTGGATTCAACAGGAAGATCTTAGCACCTTCAAAATCCCAGATGATCACTGAATTAAACAGGTAATTACTTTTAAAAAAACATTCTTAGTTATTAATCATCGATTTCTATTTAATAAAACAAAACAAAAAACGCTTTCCAATATCTGTCATTATTACTCATGTTTCGATTATTTTCTGTAATTTATTATTATTAAGAAGGTTGTTTTGGTGTAACTTTGAGATGTTCAAATGATCTCTCCTGATCGATTGTCGGATTCTTATATTTTATTTTAATAATAATTTATTTAATTTTTAATTTTCACATCTCATCTGTATAATAAAATACTATAAAAAAATTATTTATTTGCAACTAATTATTTCTAACGAAATGATTATTTTAAGTTAAAATGAGCTTATTTTCATTGTAAATAATCATTTTTATAATAAATAATTAATTATAAATACTCATTTTTCTTGTAGTGAAACAAGTTGCTGACATAATCTTATGGTTTTTTTTTCCTAATTCTTCTTTGCATGCAAGAAATTTTATATAGTGCATATCAATTTCTAAAGAGTGATCTTATGCTATGATCTGACTAGCTAGATGTCGCCTTTCATACATAACCTTTCAATATCACGCGGGATCCGCACTTGTTTTTAAATTGTTCAAGGTGTTAGGAGGTAGCATTGATTGCATACACGACTCCTCGAAACTTTATCACAACAACTCGTATGCATTAAGTGAAGGGCTTATAGCTAGCTGCATGGGATACATTCGGGACAATTCCATTGACACAAATTAAGTGCAGATAGAAAATAAATTACAGTTCATGAAATATGTATTGACACTAACTAGCCAACTTTGTTTTCATGTCGTTCGATTGGAGTGCACAATTTTCTTCACTATACAAAAGAAATGAGCATTTATGATGAATTATATGCAACATAAATGACAATAATAGATTTTTTTTATTTATAAAAAGTAATCACATGTCTAATAGTATCATCTACTTCAATTTTATTAATAATATCCACTTACAAATATTCCAAAAAAACCAAAGACCCAAGCATCCAAGAAAGACTATATATAAAGCAAAAAGGACAATAATAGACTTATTTTGACAAAAAAAATTATTTTTAACAAAAAATAATTGATTACAATTAAGCAATTTTTTGGAGACGTACAAGAACAATAGATTTTTGTAAGTAATTATTTGTAATAAAGAAATTATTTACAACTAATTTTAATTGTAAATAATTATTTTACTAAAATTAACTTACTATAAATAAACAACTTTCTTTTAATATCTACTTATCAAAAAGACATCGGCTAGAAAATGAAAAGAACTTTTTTTTGTGTGCGTGCAGTTGCCCATGTCTCAAACATTTTTATTTGAATGAAATATTATCAGATAATTAATTAGATTGAAGTGATAATATAAATGAGAAGCCCACAGAAAGAACATATATATGCACGTGTACTACACATTAACTAGATCAAATTCTATCTAATTCATGCAAATCCCATTGGATATATTAACCATTCTCATTATATATGTACAAGTTTTGATCGACAATTTCATGGGAAAAGCTTGATATATGTGCATATATATATATATATATATGCATGGCATCCTAGTTAAAACATAACATTTTATTTGTTTATAGTTCTGTCCTTTTTTTAATAGAAGAACCTTTAACAACTGTAATAAATCATATATACTAGGTTATTAAAAGTAAAAGAATATTTTAACAGTTTAGGTTCTGTTTATATTAGAAGATGAAACGAGTTCGTCTCAATTTATTATTATATTTTTTTTAATCTTTATATAAAATACAAATTTTAATATAATATGTTCAAATTTCCATATAATTTTTTTAATTTTTACGTTAATTTTTTAAAAATTTAAAATAATAATAATATTAAAAAATAAACTTAATTTAATTTATTTCAATTCATTTTATTTCTAATCGAAATGGGGCACCAACATAAATGCATGGTTGATGGTCCAGGAGCTTGTTCGTACCACACGATCACTACCTTTCTGTCATGAATGCCATTAATTGGGCGACTGCCTACTCTGCATTAGTATTGGGCCTACCAGATGGTCAATAAGATTATGAATCTTTACGTTGCGTTTGGTTTAATTAAATTCATCTCAAATCCTTTGTATATCAGGATCAGATTCGTTATTTTTTGAGATTCCTATATAAGGTTTAAACTCATTTTAAATTATTTTATATATTTTAATTTAAAAAATTAAACTCATCTAAATTAAAAAAAAAAAGAGAAAAATATAGTTATCATTCTTTTTTTTAATCATCCTCTCATTATTTTATAATGTAATATTAGATAATAAATTTATAAATAAAATATAATATATAGCCTCAATTAAATGATCTAATATTGTATTATAAAATGATGTATAAGATAATAGAAAGATAATACAAATTAAAATGATAACGTAAAATTATTAGTCTAATGAATGGAGAAAATTGCTATGTCCGGATCAAAAGCATTTAAATTTGATAGTGCCTAATCCGGAAAAGAAGATTGGCCATAATCAATTACTAGCCTTAATTAGCAGTCATGCACATGATGATGAACCATTGCTGTGATTGATCGAGAGGCTTTCTAATCTCAAAACGTTCTGCGCGCTGGCCATATATAGCACAGCATCTTCCGGCATATATATGCAGTGCGTCATTTATACGTACTGCATGTCGGCTTCCCTCTGGGATCAGAGGGAATTTATTACTTCGATTCATTTCGCTTTTCTTTTGTCGTGTTTCTAAAATTTAATATAGAATACATGATCATCCAATGGGTCAACAGAATTTCCTCGATCAGTGCCTTTAAATGTGCAATTTAAATATTATTTATATATTTAATTGTCATAATTAACGATGAATGAATCGTTGATATAATATTCTTTAAAAAAAAGTTAAAGTTGTGAGGGTGAAATATTTCTAAAATAGAGTCCAAATCTATTATGTAGTGTATTAGAAAACAAGAAAACATAGGGGACAGACATAAAAAATATAGACTGATACACGTAATAAATAATATCCAGACTAAAGATTCTATATAAAGGCAACCATTAGAATATCAAAAGATCTATCGATGACTCTCTGGCTAAACGATAATTCTTCTCTTCTCTCGAATCATCTATTTTGTCTTTTCAGACAAATCCAATAGTTCATACGAGTAGAATTATGTATTTTATTTACGTATAGTGATAGCCTTAAAAGACTGTAAAAATATTCATTATAGTAGATTCCCTTCCCCAAACTCTCGTAGACGTAGGCCTTACGACTTCTCAGACATGCAAATGATATCCCCAGATGAGTATTCTTGATTGTGCTATTTTTATATAATATCAGGCAAATGTGAAAAAATATCTCGCTTAAAAGAAAGATTTGTTATCTTCATATCTTTTATGTATAACACTCAGTATTTTCTCATAGACACTACACTCGCAAATTATTATTTCTATCTTACAAAAATAGCACATGTATACAAGCTCGCAAGATAAAAACCAGGCAAACATACTCACAGCACAGTACATACAGATGGATCACATGCACTGAACTTGGAGAAACATTATGCACTTAAGTGCACAGTGGGGTCACGTGTGCATGGCACTGTACAGTGCCATGCACACAAGCACGGCAAGGTGTCGTGTGCACCCAGGGACTCGCAGCGGCCCACCGCGAGTCGTGGAGCTTTGCCTATGGTCCCTTTGTGACCGTAGGAATTTTCTGGGCCTGCCACCGTGGCAGGCCCGCAACTGGTGGCACGGGCATGCATACACAGTACATGCACGCCCACCTTGCACTCATGAGACTAAGGCTAGTCCCGTGGGCCCATTCCCGGAGCGATCACTGGCGGTCACCACCGTGACTGCTGGGATTTTGTCTCCGCCAGGGTGGATGCTGGGCGTCCCCTGCCGAAGACATGCACGAAATGTGCATGAACGCACGTCGGTGTGCATGCATGCCGTAAACCCACGGGACCCATGCGAGTCCCGTGGCTCAACCTCATGGCAGCTGCCAGCGGTCACCACCGTGATCGCCGGAGTTTTCTGTTTTCGGCAAGGCGTCAACCTGTTGGAGACATGCCCGGGCATGCAGGGCACGGCAGGGTGTCATGCCCAATACCGTAGACGGGCACCCATTGCCCAAGGACTCGCGGGGCTTCGCCGTGAGTCATCGAGCTCCGCCAACGGTCCCATTGGGACGGTCGGAACTTTCTGGGCCCGCCACCGTGGCGTGCCCACGACTCAGAGCACGGGCATGCACGCCCAGCGTGCCCCACAAGACTGGCCTTAGTCCAGTGGGCCCTCCACGAGGTAGCTGCCGACGGTCACCACCGTGACCGCCAGAGTTTTTTGTCTCCGACAGAGTATCAACCTGCTGGAGACATGCCCGTGCATGCACATCAAGGAAGAGAGGGCCTAGAGCTCACGACATGGCGCCGTGAGCTTGGGCCACCATCCGGCAGTCACCATCGTGACCTTCGGAGTTTTATGTCTCCGGCAGGGCATTAACCTGCCGGAGGCATGCACACGCAGACCACCTCTCGCAACTTGCCTGGTGCTCGCCGTCACAGCACACTCACAGCTCGCCGGCGACTCCTTACCTCGCCATCATAGCTTATTCACAGTTCACCGGCGACTCCTCACCTTGCCAACCTCACGGCTTACACTCCCCCAAAACTTTTCACAGCTCGCCCAACACAGATGAAGGCCTGCCATTTATCTGGTGTTCGCCATAGACCATCATAGCTCACCCAGTTTATTGGCGGGCATCATGCTCGCTACTTATCCATTCAGACCTTGCCATGCATGCTCGCCAAACCAGTTCACCTTTTCCTTCACAGCTCGCCCAAAGCAGTTCGCTTCACGCCTTCACATCTCAGTATACGGCTCGCCAACCTAGTTCGCCATGCATGCTCGCCATGCATCCTTGCCGTTTCTCCCTCACTTCACGGGCACCATGCATAACCCGCCAACGAACTCTCCCTCAGCTTGCCAACTTCACGGCGCTCGCCCAATACACATTCATTTATAAAACAACTTAACATTTGCTCACACTCCCACCAGCTCGCCAATCATGCTCGCCTAAAAGAAAAAAGTAAAGTTACTCGTCTACTCATCTTGCCCATTTCCCTTGCAACAGTAGGAACTCACTATGCAGGTTTGCCTAGCACATATAGGCTAAGTTTTCAGCTTATATAACTCGCCTCATTTATTTAGAAATTCAGGGATTTACATATAGCAAGTCTCCCATGTGAGACTCACCTATTTTCTATTTTATTTTGACAGGTCACTCGTCACATCAGATTATGGAAATTAAATATGCTGCAATACTACAGAATCGATTTTCACAAATTTTATACTTCGACTGCACATGCAAATTCAGACCCAACACTCGGACTTAGTGGCATGAAAATTCATAATTTTATTTAACAAAATTGTTTTGCAGCGCAAAGTTGACACACCCATTCCACGGTGACACCAGTTCCATGCTCGTCATACGGGATTAGGTTTACTCACGGGGTCGTCCGGCCACTCATGACCGGCCCAACAATTCGTTCGTCAAGGGCTCGAGGTTTGAGGTCCAGCACCCAAGCTCACTCGTCAAGTCCTTACATCCATGATAGGCTCGAGACTTGCAATCCACCCACCAAGCACACTCGACAATCCTCATCTTGGATGCTTGTGAATCGCGAGATGGAATCTCGGGTCTAGGCTTGCATGTAAACCCTCGCACACCTGGTTTCTCACCAATGACCGCTCGTGGATTGAGGGGTTGTAAACCCTCACACCTTACGACATTTTCTTGATAACATATATATTGCATGTTTTTATTACCTCAGGCTCAAAAGACGAACTACCACCTTCTCGATTTTCGGATACTTTAAAATTCCCACCAAAATGTCTTTGGTAAGAATTCGCAGGGTTCTGTGAGGGTAAAATATCCCCAAAGTAGGGCCCAAACCTATTATGTAGTGCACTAGAAGACAAGAACACATGGAGGACAGACATAAACAATGTAAACTGACACATGCAAGAAATAATATCCAGACTAAAGCTTCTATATAAAGGCAACCATCAGAATATCAAAAGATCGATCGATGACTCTCTTGTTAAACGATAATTCATCTCTTCTCTCGGATCACCTATTTTGTCTTCTCAGACGAACCCAATAGTTCATACCAGTAGAATTATGTATTTTATTCACGTACAGTGATAGCCTTAAGAGACTGTAAAAATATTCATTATAGTGGATTCCCTTTCCCAAACTCTCGTGGACGTAGGCCTTACATTGAACCACGTAAATACTGTGTTTCTATATTTATTTATCTGCTATCCGCATACGTATGGTCGCACCGAAGTCTTATCGGAGGTCCCAAATGACACCCAATGACGTCCAACTCGCTTCAGTGGGTCAGGAATGAGTTATTTTCCTGCCCTAGCCTGTTGACCGATTTTTGTGACATCAACAAAAGTTCTCAACGGATAGAAAAACAAATTTTATAATATTTCTTATTTATTTATTTATTATTTTCTGTAATATTTTATAGATAGTTATAAAAAATGTCATACCAATGAAGATTAAATTGCTAAAATGTAAATAGAAATAATGGGATATAATTTATTTTATTAAATTTTATTTTTATTTATATTAAGATATGCTTACGTATAATTTTATAATATTTCAAATCTCAAATACACAACATATATTTTTTTTTATTTAATTTTTCAGGTCCCATTAAACTTGGACCCCACGTGGGTCGCATGTTGGTGATAGGCTTAATTTCACTTGAAGCCGCATATCCATTGGGAGTGATACACGACACAGCACATACATGTTCACTTGACTTCACATGGATTTATTTACATGGGCCCACGACTACTTCAAGTTTAGCTTCAATTGGTCTGAACTTCATGTTGGCCTCTAATTTCACACTCGCATATTTGCTTGGGCCACAAATCAAAGGCTTCAACTATCACTTCAAGGGCCCGCCACTTCAACAAGTGTTGCCTGGAGTTAACTTGGAAGAGGGCATGGCATGGGTTTGAGTTTAGGGCTCATACATATAATAAGGAAAAAAGTAGCGCCGTAGGGGGCTCTTTGGAAGCTACAGACGGGGATGCGTAGGAGAAAAATATATCATGGCCGCCGTTTGCTTCATTGTTCTTGAATAATTTTTGTTGGCCATTATGTTTATTGTTAAATAAATTTTCAAGTAGGTTTAGAGATGAATTTGCATTAGATGGTATTTTTAATTCATGTATTTGGTTTTTAATTTATTAAAACTCTTTGTTTTATCATTCTCAATATATTGTTGATGGTTTTAGGCTATAGATATGCAATCAACAAAAGTAAACTTCAAATGATATATTTGACGGATGCAATGATCAGTTTGTGGCTGCGCAGTAAAATTAAAAAGAAACAGGGCAAACTATCAAGCAAACTTGCTTTCGCATGGAAGTTTTATCCAGTTGGGCAAAACTCAGCCCAATTTTCATTATTGAAAAGTGTTCAGAGTTTATGCAAGGCTGGCAAACCATAGTAAATTAACCAGTAGCCGTAAAATAGTTTTTTTAAGCATAGTATTGGTAATCCCCCTTCACTACCAGAGTTCTCTATTGCATTGTACACACATATGCAATAAACTTGCATATGCATATATATGAAAACAAGGAAATGGCAACGAAGTCACCCATACATATATACAGATATATATACACACACATCCATATGGACTAGTCCCCCAATGCTGGTCCGGTTAGAATATGAAGAAGCCCATATACATTACTATCGTAGAGATATAGTTGAAATAGCCCAAAGTACTCTAAACCTAAGCTCTAGGATAAACATGCAAATGCTAGAATATGCTGTAGTTGCACAACATATTATTTTTGTTGTTGACCTGAAAAAGAAGTGGCCAAAAAAATCAAGATAATGAGTAATGCAACTGAACTCTATGACTCAAATAATAACAGGAATGTGTCATACCCCAAATCTTATAAAGAAACATAGTGTTGATTTTGTCGCCTTTATAGCATGGTTATTCATTTTTATTTTTCCTTTTTTATGCCCCTTTTCCTAGGACGATCAAAGTTTGTATAGAAAATAATGTATGATTTATATGATTCATGTGGTATATTTTGCAAAGGACCCAATCTCAACCACAAATGGAGATATTCAGGCAATCTCTCACCCCTGAACACAGTAAGTCCAGCATCGGATTCAGTTCTAAAGAACATATATATATATATATATATCTTTATACTTAAAAAACGCCTATCTCAATTTAAACAGTAATGAACAGTGTCAATTTTGTTTAACATCTATAATCTAAAATTACCTCTGAACTAACACACAGCCGCGAGACCCATAATCCAAAATTACCCCTGAACTAACACACGGCCATGAGACCCACGAAACCCATATCTCAATTTAAACAGTAATGAACAGTGTCAATTTTGTTTAACATCTATAATCTAAAATTACCCCTGAACTAACACACGGCCGTGAGACCCATAATCCAAAATTACTCCTGAACTAACACACGGCCACGAGACCCACGAAACCCAAAACCCACGATGCCCGGCCATACCCAGAACCCAAATTACCCACTTCTCAGAATCTACATTTCATGCCCGGCCAAACTCAAAACCCACGACCATGAAAATTTCATGCCCGACGAAAATTTCAGCCATGAGACACACAAAGCTAACACACGGCCACGAGACCCACGAAACCAAAACCCAGCTCGATTTACCCCTAAGATAACACACGGTCAAAACACTTGCACAGATGATCACAGACCCACGCGACCCATGAGACCCACAATGAGACCCATGAAACCCACAAACCCACAAGGTTGCGCAGCTCGATTTCATTCCTGAAATCATCTAATTTCAGACAAAACCCACTGTGTGCGTCTTCTGCTTGTTTGAAGGTGGCGTGACCATTTGATTCTGCGCCCCTTTACTTTGTTTGAAAGTGGCGTAGTCATTTGACTCTGCGCCCCTTTGCTTCATCTGAAGGCGGCGTGGTCATTAGACTCTGCGCCCCTTTACTTTGTCTGAAGGTGGCGTGGTCATTAGACTCTGCGCCCCTTTGCTTCATCTGAAGGTGGCGTGGTCATTAGACTCCGTGCCCCTTTGCTTTGCCTGAAGGTGGCGTGGTCATTAGACTCTGCGCCCCTTTGCTGTGGTTGAAGGTGGCGTGGTCGTTTGACTCTGCGCCCCTTTGCTTTGTCTGAAGGTGGCGTAGTCGTTTGACTCTGTGCCCCTTTGCTTCGTCTGAAGGTGACATGGTCATTAGACTCTACGCGTTTGACTCTGCGCCCCTTTGCATGCTTGAAGCTGGCGTGGTCGTTTGACTCTACGCCCCTTTGCATGCTTGAAGGTGGCGTGGTCATTTGACTAATCTCAATAAAGGTGGCGATGGGTTTGGATGTGGTTCCGTGCGTGTCGTTTTACGTTAATGTGATAGCTGTGAAACGCAGCGTTTTAGCTAAGTGGATACGGTGTGTTTTATTTTTTTCATGATTTGTGCTTTTGTACGTTGGTTTATGCCTTCTTACGTAATAAAATCTACTTCAGATTGCGCACAGTACTCTTCTCGTCCCTTACAAAATATCACTCTATTTTCGGATCCGTTTAGTTCATTTCGTTATAATATCACTCTGTTTTCGGATCCGTTTAGTTCATTTTATTATAATAATTTTGATTTTTCTTATTTCGGTTTCGTTCGTCTGGTTGTATCTACTGTTTTATGGTGTGACGTTATCGGATGAAAATATGTTTTGGGTTCTCGATGAGAACGATGGAGGACACTCTTTTTCCTTTCTGATTATCCGTTCCAGTGTGAGATGAAGAAAAACAAAAAAAAAAAACTTATGTTGCCGTAGTTGATTTCATTTCTCCTGGTATGTTTGCGTGATCGTCGCTCTCATTATTTTTTCCCAATTATTTTCCTAACTTTCTTTTCATTATTTTTATTTGTATTTATGCATTTATTAATTTTTTTTGTGATAAATAGAGAGCTCGCTGGTTTGTTGCCGAAATTGATTTTATTTCTCCTGGTATGTTTGCGTAGTGGTCACTCTCATTATTTTTTCCCAATTATTTTCCCTGCTTCTTTTCATTATTTTTATTTGTATTTGTGAATGTATTAATTTTTTTGTGATAAATAGAGAGCTCGCTGGTTTGTTCTCTTCATGTTCATTCTCATTTTTTCTCTTTTCTAGCTTAGTCTTATTCTTTTTTATTTGTATAGTTGTTAATCTTTTTATGATAAATGGAGCTAATCAATAAAAAGTAATTAGAGTCATTATTTTTATTTCTACATTTATTAACTTTCTGGTAATCAATGGAGCTATAAAATATTTGATTTACATAGATGGATAAGGAGAGCAGAAAAATTATTTATCCATTTTTTCCTTTTTTTTGTGATAAATGTTTCATTATTGATTGTACTGCGAGAGAGATAAATCATTCAAGCGAAGAAAAGTAGACATACAGAGGTCTAGAGACGAAAGTGGTAGACGAATTTTTGATTATTCAGTAGAGCTCATAAAATGTACTTACATTGCGTGATTTTCACTCTCATTATTTTTTTCCAACAAGATCTAACCATGCAAGTGTGATGCATAAAGCTTGAACAAACTATCTTTTGGAGAAAATGTAAGAAATTTTGAAAGACTGATTCACCTATTTTTTAAGTTCTTAGATACGAATTTTCTTATGTTGCATTTCAAAATTACATATATTTTGAAATTTGTTTTTCTTTTTAGAGACCTTGAGATTCTTTTCAATTAATCGATACAATTAATTTACTTTTCTTATCAATTGGCGTGGTCATTTGACTCTGCACCCCTTTACTTTGTCTAAAGGTGGCGTGATCATTTGACTCTGCGCCCCTTTACTTTGTCTGAAGGTGGCGTGATCATTTGACTCTGCGCCCCTTTGCTATGCTCGAAGGTGGCATGGACATTTGACTCTGCGTCCCTTTGCTATGTTCGAAGGTGGCGTGGTCATTTGACTCTGCGCCCCTTTGCTGTGTTTGAAGATGGCGTGGTCGTTTGACTCTGTGTCCCTTTGCTGTGTTTGAAGGTGACGTGGTCCTTTGACTCTGGGCCCCTTTGCTTTATCTGAAGGTGGCGTGGTCGTTTGACTCTGCGCCCCTTTGCTATGTTTGAAGGTGGCGTGGTCATTTGACTCTGCGCCCCTTTGCTGTATTTGAAGGTGCCGTGGTCGTTTGACTCTGCGCCCCTTTGCTTTTTTTGAAGGTGGCGTGGTTTTTTAACTCTGCGCCCTTTTGCTTTGCCTGAAGGTGGCGTGGTCATTTGACTCTGCGCCCCTTTATTGTGTCTGAAGGTGGCGTAGTCATTTGACTCTGCGCCCCTTTACTGTGTTTGAAGCTGACGTGGTTATTTGACTCTGCGCCCCTTTGCTTTGTCTGAATGTGGCGTAGTCATTTGACTCTGTGCCCCTTTCCTTTGTCTGAATGTGGCGTGGTCATTTGACTCTGCGCCCCTTTACTTTTTTTGAAGGTGTCGTGGTCGTTTGATTCTACGCCCCTTTACTTTGTCTGAAGGTGGTGTGATCATTTGACTCTGCGCCCCTTTGCTTTGTCTGAAGGTGGCGTAGTCGTTTGACTCTGCGCCCCTTTGCTGTGTTTGAAGATGACGTGGTCATTTGACTCTGCGCCCTTTTGCTTTGTCTGAAGGTGGCGTGGTCATTTGACTCTGCGCCCCTTTGCTATGTTTGAAGGTGGCGTGGTCATTTGGCTCTGCGCCCCTTTACTGTGTTTGAAGGTGCCGTGGTCGTTTGACTCTGCGCCCCTTTGCTTTGTCTGAAGGTGGTGTGATCCTTTGACTCTGCGCCCCTTTGTTGTGTCTGAAGGTGGCGTGGTCCTTTGACTCTACGCCCTTTTGCTGTGTTGGAAGGTGGCGTGGTCATTTGACTCTGCGCCCCTTTGCTGTGTTCGAAGGTGGCGTGGTCATTTGACTCTGCGCCCCTTTGCTGTGTTCGAAGGTGGCGTGGTTATTTGACTCTGCGCCCCTTTGCCTTGTGTGAAGGTGGCGTGGTTATTTGACTCTGCGCCCCTTTGTTTTGTCTGAAGGTGGCGTGGTCATTTGACTCTGCGCCTCTTTGCTTTATCTGAAGGTGGCGTGGTCATTTCACCAAAACTTCTTTAGGCTTACATCATTCATGAATCCACCTAATTATTGTTTTTGCCCAACATATATATAAATATATGTATGTTTGAATGTGTATCACACATGTATTTAGATATATGAAAAATATGTTATAATTTCAAATCTACCAATTTAAGTCCAATTTACATGTATTTATTTTCAATCTCTTTAGCAACAATATTCATGAACGACCCCCACTCTTGTATTTTCCCTAATATACACACATACATATAAATTATTGTAAGAACTATAAATCACTTATGAACTGAATAAAATTCTAAGCACTACTGCTAGCTAATTAGATGATAAAATGCTCTTCTGATTCCATTATATTCAAAATTATTATTTTATCCAAACACTACATACTCTACATTTATATTTGTCACTATACTTTATATGATATATATTAATATACTTCTAAATCTTTGATAATCATATTTTAATTCCTAATTTTTTCCATGCAGGAATATTTATCATATGTCCAAAATATTGCAGCACTATGTTCAAACAAAAAATGGATAATACAATTGGGTACAAATGGAGATCAACTTCAAAAGCAACAAAAGAAAAATTTTAATATTCTCTCCATAAATGCTATTAATGAAGATGACATACCACCTTCAGATGCATAATTTTCAAAACTTTTTTATTGCCATTTTAATGGTAAAGAAAACAAAAATATCTTATTTTGTCTTAAGAAACAAACTGTAATATGGATTTCAAACACGATGTTTTATTTCTGAAATTTATTTGGATCTAGGTTTGTTTAAACTTATTACTATCTGAATTATTAGATTACAACTTGAATGAAATATATTATTCTCATTCACTTTAAGTTTTTCTTTTTTTATTAGATATTTATATTTTTTAATTTAATTTTATAATGATACAGGATAACGTGTTTCGCACATTGCGTTACCCCTAATATATATATATATATATATATAGTTATGAGTAAAGCTGCATACATAATTGGGTGGACCCAAGCATATTAAAGTAAAAGATCGCTTATGTATACGGTGACAAGGAAAACAAATCACTGAATAATGAATGCGTTTCTAGAATGTTGATTTTATAATCACGATTTATGTGTCCATACCACAGAATTACGGCAAGTTCAAAATAGGTAATGAATTAATAACAATACTCAAATGCAATCAGGAAATAGAAGAATGTGGGTGGGAATCCCTGTATAAGAAAATTGTCCTTAAGTCAAATTTGGAATCCCGAGGGTGCCAAAGGAGCTACACATGTAGGAAGTTGACATCAATTTCTTGTACTGTGAGTACTGATGTGTGGTATTTGATTTGTAAAATTTAAAATTTAAAATTATCTTCTATCTCAAATTATATCATCATATGAGTACTGATGTGTGGTATAGAAAAATAATTTCTTATCTATATATCAAATTAGAATAGAATTATTAGAGACCGCCCACAGGAATTATGTCTGATCTAGATTCACCATTTTATTTTTCTAAGTTTTTTAGCTTTTCTTATATATATAGTATTTTGTGAAGAATCTGAAGATCACTATATAGTATTTAGTAAAATGATTTTATTCAAACAGGTAGTGAAGATCACTATAATATATATACACATACAAATATATAATATACATTGAAATTTGGCTAAGTACTATATATATGTACCATAACCAAGTCACCCCTTGGATTACGTAAGGTTAATATATGGTGAGAATAATAGCTGGAGGCCAACTACCACAAGGAAAAAACAAACAACAAAGAAATTTATGATCTATAAATATACCTGAATTTGCTAGGATCACACAATTTCAATGCCAGGGTCGAAGCTGCAAAATGGAGCCAAACTAATATAGAAAAGTTCAATCAAATACTCTTAATCTATTGCAAATATTAGTAGAGTTGCTATATATGTTCTTACTATGAACATAGTCTAAATAAATCACAAAAAGTGTATAACGAGACAATCAAGAAACTAAAATGAAAGGATTTTCCCCAAACTAGAATCCAAGGCTGCAATAGTTAAATTTGAGGAACTTATCAAGTACCCAATACCCATATATATGATTAAATGCAATGCACTATCCAGGATTGCAAGGGTGAGGGGGAGCAGAAATCCAAAGACATTGATTCGTCACTTATAATAAAGGTCGAGTGTATTCGAAAATCATTCGATGTTCCTTCTATTTTCGTATGTTCTCGCTATTACTGTTCTTCCGAATCCACATACTCGGAGGCAAAGCGCTGGAGATGGTGAAGGTCCGAAGAGGAGAATCGCAAAGTTGAAGGGAAGATTGAAAAGGGGATGAGTTTTGGATAAACGAATCTCGGGCACGAGGGATTTGCCGCATTTGGTGCGTGATGGCGCTGAGTTAATACGATGTTAAAACACATTTACTGTCGATGATTACCAATATGTTGGAAATGTTTTCGCGTCATTTTATATTGCCGTAATAGGAATAAATGGTGACGCAATAGGAAATCACCTACAGACAAATAGGCCTTCTGTCGCATTTTCGTTCCTCCCGCCCGATGAAGATGAAACCACTGCGAGAACGTCTCATTTGTAGCGGAAACAATTGTGGTGAAAAATAAAACACTGAAAAAACGTGATTTTCTTGTAGTGGATCTTCTGATCATTAGAGACGAAATATACATGGTAGTGGAGATACGTATAAAGCTGATCCATTCGTGTAGAAAAAATTGTTGTAGATATACATAGTAGTGGAGATACGTACGTATATACACTACAAGGATTCATGGTTTTTGCATCAAGGGATTTCGTCACAAATAATAGGTTTTATTGCTGGAATTGACTTTTTTCGACGAACATAGCACTGCCGCATTTTCGACGCTATTCTTTGGCTACCCTTGCGCAGATGTATCGTTCGACATATTTTGGCGCAAAAGGTTACTAATTGTGACGAATTTATGTCGCCGCAATATTTGCGGCGAGTTAAATTCGCCGCAAATAAAATTTTTACAAAATTATTGTACCATCCAAATTGATTTGTTGTATCTCAATTACAGATTATATAAACTTTAAAAACATGCATCCCACTTCTAGAAGAGTTGTTAAAAATATAAAATTTTATTCGAAGAGTTCAAAGAATGATAATTTGAAATTCAAATGCACAAGAACCTCTATATTCTCAATGGAGGAAGACTGGCAGCTAGTTTTTCTGTATCTGCATAATGGCACATAAAAATAAGAAAGATACTTTATTGAAGCAAATGAAAAAGGAAATCAACATAAAGAGTGTCTTCGAAAAGTCCAAAACAGAACACATTTGCATAAATCTAAAGGAAAGTCTACACAAAATGAAAAATCACAAAAAACAAATATTGAGGAAACACCCAAATAATAGACGGTAAAAATAATTTTCCATCTATCCTAAAAACAACCCCTGTGGAAAAACTTCTCAAATCTAGATGCAAAGGAAAACAATTTCCCTGGATTTCAACAAGGAAAAGGAAATTAAGCAAGTTAAAATTTGGATAACAGAAAGTGGAATAACACAGACTACCGAGAATAATAATAAACAACAACGTCAAGCATGGTAACATCCCGACCCTAAAATTTGGAATTTATTTATTTTATTATTTATCTTTTTATTCATTTAATTATTTAATTATTTATTCATTTCTTTAATTATTTCTTTTAGTATTTATCGGATTATTTTACAATTCTCAATATTAGTATTTTATCTTTGTTAACTAGTAGTAATCCTTTAAATATGTATTAAGATAGAAGTTTCGAGTTTTAAATAAATTTATAGCCGATCGGATTTTTGTTAGTCCTATTGTAATCCATTTCACCAAATTCGTGCGTTATCCCTTTCAAAATTTCAGTTTTTACATCTCTATTTCGAAACCAACTCAACCACCTATTGATTAGATTTTAAAACACAAATCTCTTAATTCAAATTTCAGCAGCACTTGCGTGCCCTCATTAACCAAAAACAATAGTAAATCTTGTAATTATTCCCCTCTCAATTTAGTCTTCGATAGCCTTCCATCTTCAGCTTTCTCGGTATACAAGCAAAATTCAAATTGTAAAACAAATCCAACCAAAATTCAAACTTTGAGATCCCAACATCTTCACATAACCTAATCCCCTTTTCTATAAATTTCCCACGAAATTACTAGAATAAAACACAACAAAACATTAAAGAAAATATCCAATTTTTGGCAAACCAGAGTACCCTGTTTCAACCACCGCCAATCACCGATCACCCTCCCGCCATCACAGAAAATGTCGGCCAGCCTTGTCTCGAGAAGCCCACTCGTTTTTCGATAAGCCTCCAGCGAAATCTCTCGATCTCCCTCTGTTTTCATTCCGTCCAAATTCACTGAAATTATTTTAAAATCCCAAGCTCATCCCACAGATCACCCATATCTGGCAACGCCGTGAGCCTTGGTCAGCCACTCAGAGATTGCCGCACTCAGTTTCTCCTCTTGGTAAGCATCACTCGAAATCCAAGTTCACACACATATTATTTGCTTTTATTCTTTGTAGCAGACGGCTTCTAATGAATGCCTTAGGCTTTTTAAATTTCAAGACTTGGATTCGGGCCTTAAGCCCATGCGACCAGTACACATTAAGGGCCTTGGGCCTTAAGCCTTTCGGTCCATCCTATTATTTGGATCTGTTTAATTGTGTTTAAATTGTATGAGCCCAAAATAATTTATTACAAAATACTAAAGTTATAAGGTACATTTAAAGTATATTTTAATACTTTATTAAATCATTTATTATGATTTTATGGAAGTAGAAAGTTATGAAACGATTATTTTAGAAAATTAATGACGTTTAGCATCTCGTATAGGTTACGAGCTACGTTGTGAATTTGAAAGCAACGCTAAGAGGTAAGTAGCATGATCATACTTTTCACGCATGTATGGTAAACATGTTTTATAAAAATATTATGTATGTATAGCCATTATTTGGAAACCTCTTTTTATGTACCCAATTATGATACAAAAATTATGAAAATTCATGTATGATTTATAAGAAAGATTATGCATTAAAAATATTTATGAAATGTCATGATTTTTTTTTTTTTGTAAGAGAGTTATGCATTAAGATATTTATAAAACATCATGATTTTATGTGTTAAAGTTATTTGTGAAAAATCATGGTTTTATGTGAGAATGCATAAAACTAGTTATGAAAGGTCATGAATTCATGTGAGGAAGTATGCATCACGACATATTAAGAAAGTATGTGATTTTTTCTGAAATCTATGTTATGAAAGTATGCCTATGTATGATATGAAGTTGGTACCTATGTATGGGCATATTGCATTGTCAGGTTGTACATGCTAGTAGTACACTTAGTATGTCTTCCTTATGTATGGATTCCATAACCCACGATCACGAGCGAAATCAGAATCTTTTAGATTCGTTAACCCTAATTCATGGGGGTCAATAGTGGGTGACGACCTATGATATGTACAATATGATAAGATACGATACGATATGATAAACAAGTTCACGTTTTTATGAAAAGCTCATGTTCTCAGCATTTTTGAAAAAGTTATGTTCAGCATTTTTTTTGAAAAGATCATGTTCATATTAGTATATATGTATCTATGAGTATGCATGTTTTGAGAGAACCGATGAGTATTATTTTTACTGTATGATATGATACTTATTGAATATTTGACTCATTTTATTTTTATTTCTTTGTTTCTATATTTCCTTTTAAAAATCATCACAGGTGATAAGGATACTCGCTAGCAATATTTGACTTAGGGAGGTAATGTAGGGGCCTAGACAGTGTATTAGTTTTATTTTATGGTTTTCAGTAAATAAAATGTTTTTGTAAACACACGAGAGTTCAACATATTTTTTTTATACTTCTACTGACTCTCTTTAATTTTTTATAAAGACTGTTTCATTTATTATAAAACGTTTGTACTTTGTGCGTTTTGTAAAGAAAAGTTTTAGTAGCATACTGACTCCCTAAAATATTTTAAAAATTCTTTATTTAGGAGTAGGGTGTTACAATAAAGCACAACAAAAAACAAAAACTTATGAAAGACCCACTGGTGAGCCAAATACTATTTTACAAAAATTAAAAAAAAAAATGTTAGTGAACTAGTTTCACTAGTATTTTGTAAAAATATATTATAATAAGCTCTCATATGATAGCTGAACATTATTCTAAGTAATGACTACCGAAACAACATCCAAAAAAAAAAAACCCATCAAAAAAACAAAGAAATTATCCAATTAAACTAGTTGCCCAAAAAAAAAAAAAACTTAGAAGCCAAATCCTAATACACAAATATCCATTCACATTCCTAAAGTTTGGAAGTCTAAAAATGTGATGCATTATAGATTATAAAACCCAAATCACCCATATAACTTTGAAAAGAAATAAAAATGGTTTGGGCTAAAAAGTGATAATTATTTGCAAGATGGTTGCATTAATTGGCTATTCCTAGTTCTCATTCAGATAAAAAGGTTCTTGCATCAACCAAAAAATATAAATGAATGATTTTGTTTTTCAGAAGCAACCACAAAATCTATACACCCAAGCTTGTGAAGCAGAGGAACTAACAACCATTATATAGAGGTGCCATAACTAATTATTAGTGTAGCAATGACTGGACTCAAGTTTTCCTTATAATGAGAAATAATTCAAGAAGTTGGGAAGTCTATGAAATTGTGATGCATTATAGATTATAAAACCCAAATCACCTATATAACTTTGAAAAGAAATGGCAATGATTTGAGCTAGCGAGTGATAATTATTCGCAAGAAGTTGTGCATTAACAGGCTATGCCTAGTTATAATTAATACAATCTTTATTTACAGCTAAAAAAAATGTTCTTGCATCAACCGAAAAAGATAAATGAGTGATTTCGTTTTTCAGAAAGCCAAAACTAAAAATGGATGGATTCAGTCTTTTATTGTTTAGACAATCTAAGAGTACACTCGGCAGCATAGAAAAAGACTGCCTAGAAAGCATCCAAGCCAAGTTCTGAAACTTTAATAATGACCATTGAAACTATTAGATACCTACATATTAGTCTTTGTAATCTCTTAGAGTCAACTACATGCATTTCCCAAGTCATCTTCTAAATATAACAAAACTCAGACACCCAAAAGTGTGGAGAACAAAACAAAATAGCAAAACAAGATAAATGACAAGATATAACATGAATATTTATCTCATAATTAAAAAAAATGATCATCAAAGTCAGTGGCTATCAATTCAACAATCCAATATCAATTCTATGCTGCTGAATTGCAAAAATAAAATATTGTAGGGAGAATCGTGACTTCACCTGTTTATGAGTATTCCACTAGTATAAAGACCGCGTCCAACTTTAACAATGTCGTAAATCAACCACCATCCTATTCATACCATTTTTTGTTCCTGCATAACCAAAAACAAAAAAAAAGTACACAAGTTAGGGTGTATGCCACATTGCCAATACACATCGTGAGTTGTGCATAAAATGGGTGTCTTAGTTATTCTAGTTAGCTAATTTCTAAACAAACAACTTATTTGATTTTCAGAATCTATTGTTTGCATCTATTTAATTATAATCTTCATTAAATCGTAAATATGCAAATTTACCTTACTAATAGTGTAAGATAGTCCATTACACATGCAATCATTTACATTGAGCTGTGCATTAGTGATTATACTCCAACACACTCTTTTGTAGATTCAAAGACAAATTTTTATAAACTCGACAGCCAACAAAATAGAGACTCTCTTTGCAGACAAATAGCAGATTTTTTTGACACATGCACAAGTGCTTTTTCATTTCATGAGCATTTTTGTTGCTAAGGTTCTATTTTTTCACTGTATATTTAGATGATATGTCACCAACAAAAAAACATGAGAGATCAAAGTTGTACCAAATTGTAGAGGTGTGTATCATATTGCAGATAAATTAAATGTCTATTATGCAACCCAACAATTATATGATATGATTTAACCATATATGAACAAAATGCAATTAAAAAAAAGGCAAATAAGTACTTATACATGTATAGAGGTGCTTGAACATAATTGGAAATATTCCCAATAGAAGCTGGAATTGGTATTGAAGCTAATATTATTCACTAAATTGCAATTGATATATAACAAATGAAGAGCTTCAGTTTAGGAACACAAAGAATGCATGTTAGAAACCAACATATCAAAGCCATTGTTTTAAAATCCAAATGGTCATCAACTATAAAACAACAAATTAAACATATAGCAAGTACGTACACAAAGCTATTTGCAGGTCCAGTTCGACAATAAGTTGGAGGCAAGATATATAATATTGATAGAAAACTCCAAATAAATACAAACCCAAATCATATCGAAGATCAAGTAGTATTGCAAAGTCTAGCTAGCTAATCTAAAACTCCTTGTTCTAAACAATTAAAACAAAGAAAGAAATCAGCTTAATAGTCATTAGATTATCTGGACTTAATCTAGTATTTTTTTTACACAAAACAAGTACATGCAGTCTGTTGTGGGGTAAAGGGGGCTTTCTCTATATACATATATGTTGCATTCTGTATAGATGATTGAAAAACTAGGGATTTCATGCAAAAATCCATCAATCTGTGGTGTGCAAAATAGAAAACATCACCCAAAAATTACTAACATCTACAATCCACATCAACACGTAGACAAAATACAGATATAAAGGAAGCATTTTCGAGCAAAAAAGATGCAACAAGTTGTGGTAGCACAGGGAATAGAAGGGTAGTGCTATGGCAGAGGAATAGAGATGTCCCGACAGATTTCTCTCTCAACTTGTATCTCGTACATGGATCCTTTCTATTCCTCTATCGTAACACTATCCTTTATATCCCTCTCAACTTGAAGTTATCAGACTCAAACCTTAGAAATTAAATTAAGCAACCAATCTACATAACAAGGGGAAAGATAGAAAAACAAGTAGCAGAGATACCTGTGTTCATGAAAGGGATTCACTCCATTTATGCTCGAATATGCTTGAATATGCTCGCCCTCCGATAATTGAAAATACTGCAAAAATTCCCTCTAAGATCTCTAGATGGAGGCACAGATTTGGTATGGGAAGAAAACGACAACCCTAAAATCTATGGAGTGTTGGGAATCTGGACTTCCAAATTCTCCCCATCAGAATCTACTTTTGACAGAATAACAAGAAAAATAGAGAAATAAACACAACACAAGAATTTCCGTGGAAAACTCCAAAATAGGAGAAAAACCACCAGACCCAGAGAAGAAAATACACTATGTAAAAAATTGTTACAATCACACAATTTTTCTCCCCACCCCAACGACACCTACAAAAACTTCTCCTACTAGTAAAACTCTAACTTTCACCTCTGTTCCTTTTACATACAAAAAGGATAACAGAAGAATTTTACTAAAGTCCAAAGTTACTAGATAAGTTTCTGATTAGTGTGTTTTAACTAAGGAAGCTAAGCCTCCTTTTATAGACCATGAGTCCTCTTCCTATTTTTTCATGTAGAATTCTAGCAAAGGAGTAAAACCCAAGATGGAGAGGAAAATCATGAAATGGAGGCCAGATTGCATATGAGATGAAACCGAGTGTACGAGTGAGTGGATTTAATTCGTACAAGTAGCCAAATTCGAGAAGAACGTCGAAAGGGAGAAGGGGGTATTGCAGACTGGGAAAGGCTTCGGTGTCGCGGCGTTTTGGGGGGGGGGGGGGGGGGAGGAATTTGAAAGTTAAAAAGTTTTTAAATGTGTTTTGGGCCTTTTGGTGTCCCTCGAAAATATTTTCCCTTCTTCCATCGATTTCTTTCGTCCATTAGACGATAAATCCCTGCAAATGAAAAAGTTAGGAGACTACCATATTTGAAGTGAGAATTCATGTTAAAACGCTACGTCGATTTAAGTTTGCTACAAAAACAGACTAATTGCAACTATTATAACTGCAACAAAATTAAATTGCTGGAAAATGTATTATTTTGGTACGTTGCACAATAATGGATCATGACCACACAATAGCTAGTGTTGAATAAAAGGATCAAGTGGATCAAGAGGGAGAAAGTAGTACTTTATTTGTAGGTGCAACTTGTGGTTGATTTCAACCAATAGTGTTGCAAGGAATTTAATTAGCGTACAAATCAGTTCGTTGGGGAGCTGAGCGTTGAAAAGGAGTCGTAATTAAAGTATTTTCCGCAGGCTCCAATTCCTACACTCTGATCATTCCCACCCCGCTCCTTATATATAAGACTTCCCATTTGGGTTCCCACATCGAATACGTCGGACTTCTCTGATCTCTCTCTCCCTCTCTCTCTCTCTCTCTCTCTCTCTCTCTCTCTCTCTCTCTAATGGAGCTTCTGGTTTTACTTTATTCTCTTGCCACCTTGTACTTCCTGTCAATGGTCTGGAAGTGGGTTGGTGCAAAAAGAGATCAAGAATGTTACATTTTGAACTACGAATGCTATAAACCTACTGACGACAGAATGGTATGCACGAAGTTCTGTGGGGAGGTCATCAAGAGGACAAAGAATCTCGGTCTCCTTGAGTACAAGTTCCTCCTAAGAGCCATTGTCAGCGCCGGCCTCGGCGAGCAAACCTACGCACCGAGGATCATGTTCTCCGGCAGGGAAGACAATCCCACACTGTCGGATGGAATCTCGGAAATGGAGGAATTTTTCGAGAATTGCATTGCAAATCTCTTGTCCAGATCAGGAGTTTCTCCCTCGGAAATCGATGTACTTGTCGTTAACGTGGCCATGCTCTCCTCAGTTCCCTCTTTAAGTGCTAGAATTATCAACCACTACAAAATGAGAGAAGACATCAAGGTGTTTAATCTCACTGCAATGGGTTGCAGTGCCAGCCTTATTTCAGTCGACATAGTCAAAAACCTCTTCAAATCTTACAAAAATTTGTTTGCACTTGTTGTGACTTCTGAAGCTTTGAGTCCGAATTGGTATTCAGGTAATGATAGATCAATGATTCTTTCAAACTGTTTGTTCCGCTCTGGTGGGTCAGCAATTCTTTTGACTAACAAAAGGGAAATGAAAAACCGAGCCATGTTCAGATTGAAGTGCCTCGTTAGAACACACCATGGAGCTAGAGATGAGTCTTATAGTTGTTGCATGCAGAAGGAAGATGAGGAAGGTAGGTTGGGAATAAACCTCGGTAAGACTCTCCCAAAAGCTGCTACACGTGCTCTTGCCGACAACCTGAGACAGATAGCACCCAAGATCTTGCCGATGAGGGAACTGGTTCGATTTATGGTAGTGACACTTTGCCGGAAAATGAATCGGAGCTCCTCCAAAAAGACTGCCGGGCCGGGACCAAAAACGTCGGAGGTGAACTTTAAGACTGGTGTCGACCATTTTTGCCTGCACACGGGTGGGAAGGCTGTGATAGATGGAATTGGGAAGAGTCTTAATCTTAGCGAGTACGATGTAGAGCCGGCCAGAATGACACTGCATCGGTTCGGGAACACATCGGCAAGCAGCATTTGGTATGTGTTGGGGTACATGGAGGCTAAGAAAAGGCTCAAAAAGGGTGATAAGGTATTCATGGTAAGCTTTGGTGCAGGCTTCAAATGCAATAGCAGTCTGTGGGAGGTGATGAGGGATTTGGGCGATGGAAATGTGTGGAAGGACTGCATTGATAGATACCCAGTAAAGTCTGAGGACAACCCTTTTATGGAGAAGTATGGTTGGATCAACCAGGAGGATCCAAGCACCTTCGTAGTCCCTGAATTTATATAAATTAAATTCAACATGCATATATATAATTAAGCGCAGCCAAAATTTAACATTGATCATTTGTTAATTTGGTCGTGTTTATTATCTGCACCTTCCAATTCATGATCTTGCACGCTGTATTTTCAATTATTTTTCTCATGATGAGCACCATTAAAAAAAGATTGTTTTAATTTGGTTCCAACTGCCATGCAGAGTAAGAAGTTTCTAATTATTGTATCAATAGAGATAATATAATTACTCCTTATAAATTGTTTGATTTTGAAGCTATATATATGTACGTGCCATTTTCCTGTTTTTGTTATAATATTTGAGCTGATCATCAGTGCTATCATATATATATATAAAACACTGTGGATTATTTCTTATTCTTTTACGTACATACAAGAATGAAGAAACATGATGCAAGTACATGTAAATTCTAAGAAGTCAATCTTACTGTCTGTCGCCCAGCCTCCTGCCTATATATGTATATATATATATATATATATATATATATCACGTGGTTTAATTCTACGTATTTGGTCATAATTTTTATATATATATCTAGCAGTTATTGCATGATTCAACGACTCCCTGGAAACTTTATATATTAACGGTTTAGGCCAAGTACTTTAGAGTACATGAGTTCAGTTGAGTTATTAATAGTATTATTTTATGAGTTTTTTTAAGATAAATTTCCCTTGTCTAATTAAATTAGGATAAATTTAAATTTTTAGGTTAAAATATATAAAATAAATTGAGATGAATTTAACTTTTTATAAACTATTAAAAAAGCAATAAATTTTATCAAAAATTATTTTAAAATGGGTTGATTTTGATTCAACAACCAAACACAATCTAACGTATTAGCTTGCACGAATTAAGCCGTGGAAATCATGAAATGGTAAACGATTTTCTAAAGCTAGCTATTACCAAATACATATAATTCTCATATATATATATATATATATATATATACATATTATATATTGACTTCAAATGAGGCGGCATGACTCAATTTTGTCACTAGCTAGCTAGCTAGCTCTATGGTTTCTCTTTCCAAAGAAGAAAAGGAGTCGTCCTTACACCTTTGTTCAACTTGGTGTGTAATAAATACTCATGAGTCATGACGTTTGACTACTAATTGAATGTCGTCGAGGCATGCAAATTCATGGACTGTAGTACTCCAACAGGATTCAGCATGCAGCTTGGACGACATCGAAACCCCACTTCCAGCTCTCGATGATCCCTTCCTCATTTTATCACCTCCCCTTCATGCATTTATCCTTTGCTCAGGAAAATAAAAAAAAGTGAAATTAACCCCCCCAAAAAATTACTGTAAACTAAAATAATTATGAAGAAGAAAATGATTTATATTTCAAAATTTTTAACTACAAGAAAATTACTTATTTATGATGAATTGTTTTTAATAAAATGACTATTTTTAATTAAAATAATCTAACAAAAAGTCCAAAACCGAATCCAATAAAACTGAAACTAAAAAAAAAAAATCTGAAGTTTCGGTTTCCAAGATGAATTAGTATGTATCTATTTATAGAATTCCAAATCGACTTAGACCAATTTAATTTTAAAATTGAACCAATCACACACGTACACAAAATTGTAAATTAGAAACTATTTTATTGAAATATGACTTATATCTGATGTGTATATAGTATAGAGATATTTTTATAATTTTTTTAAAATACATTCACACAATTAAAATTAATATAAATACGTATAATGCGTGTACAGTATTGAACCAAGTCATGATCTTGCATGCTGTATTTTTTTTTTTTTCTCATGATCGTGAGCACCATTAAAAAAAAAGATTGTTTTGGTGTTAGAGGAAGAAGTTTCTAATTATTGCCGAAATCGGCCTGTACTTTCCCGATTATATGTACTAGTACTTCTACGTCATACGTATCAATAGCCTGAGATAATATAATTACTCATCAATTTGTTAGATAATATATATATATATATATATTGTAAAACCTAAGATTTCAAGTCTCGTATTTATGTATAGATTTTGATGATAACAAATAAATTCAAAACTCAAGTTCAAGTTATTTTATATATGAGTAAGAACAAGTTTACAAATGAAGCTCATTGAGTAATTTTATACATCTCTTAAAATTTCAAATTAGATTAAGGTTCAAAATTAATATTTTCTCATAAAATATCAAATTGCATTTTTTACATTTGCATAACTTTATCAAAATATTTAATTTTGAAAATTATTATTATATTTCCATATATGCATAAAGATTTGAATTTGTAAGATGATTGATTGTCATTTTTAACATGTGTATGTGTTGTTTGAAAATTTTGAAGGGTGGTTGTATGTTTTCTTAACAAATGCAAAAGATAGGTAATTTTGTTTGAAAATCTTGAAAGGTGGTTGTGTGTTTTTTTTTTCTATAAATACAAAATATAGATGATTTGTTTGAAATCTTAAAAGGTGGTTGTGTGTTTTTTTAACATATGCAAAAAGAATATGATTTGATTTGAAAAATAAATCATGCTCATTTTGTCATGTATGAAAAGTAAAAGATTTGATTTGATTTCTTTAAAAAATGAATGGAGTTGTCTTTGACAAATATAAAAATGAGATGATTTTATTTGAATATTTTGAAAAGTAAATAGTACTCTTATTTGACATGTGAACATTTTCAAATTTATATATGAAGACTTATTTGCCTATAAATAACTCACTTGAGTTTTGTAAAAAAGAACAACAAGAGCTTACATATATATTACTAAATTTTGCATCATTCTTTCAAAACTCTCATTCTTTTTTTTCTAAAGTTTTAAACCTTAATTCTTGTTCTTTTTAGAGAGATATAGGTTGCACTGTATTGTTTCTATCTCATTCATTAATGACTGTATTTTGATAATCTACCCACTATCAACTCTTGTATCAGTAAGAGGGTACGTATAACTCTTATATGTATAGAAAGTATTCTACACAGGGAATAGTTGAATCACCAAGTGTTAGGTGATTGGAAGTGTAGGTGGTGTTCTACACGGATTCTTTGGAGCGGTTCTACTCAAAGGTGTAATAGGTTTCTATCTCCACCTAAAAGAGATTGAATAGTGAATTTGGGATCCTCAAGGGGTAGCTTGAGGCGAGGACGTAAGCAGTGGGACTGAACTTCGTAAAAATACTGAGTTTGCTTCTTCTTACACTACTCTTTACATTTCTTACTGCTTTATATTCTATGTATATTTTATATTGGATTTATAAGTGTTAATTTTTATAATATAACACAATTCACCCCTCCTCTTGTGTTAGTCATCTGGGAAATAATTGGTATCAGAGCAAGGGCTCTGTTATAAGATTAACTATCTGTTGAGTTAAGATCATATGACTAACATTGCAGCTACTTTCACTGAAAGTCAATTCAGTAGTCGACCTCCGCTATTTTGTGGAGATAATTATACTTTTCGAAAAGTTAAAATGAGAATATTTCTTCAGTCTCAAGGTCGAGAAATCTGGAAATATATTGTAAATGGGTCTTATATTCTAACAAAAACTGTTGATAGAGTAAAGTTCAAAAAGGAAGATGAAGAGTTTGATCGTGAAAACGATAGATTTTATACTGTGAATGTAATGGTTATAAATTTTCTATATAATTCTCTCAATAGTAATGAATTTAACAGAATAATAACTTGCAAGACAGTAAAGGAAATTTGGAACAACTTGGAAGTAACATATGAAGGAATTTCGCAAGTCAAAAAATTAAAAATTTATGTTCTTACGCATGAATATGAAATGTTCAAAATAAATGATGATGAATCTATCTCTTCTATGTATACTCGTTTTACTGATATTATAAATAATTTGACATCTTTTGGTAAAGTTTATTCTAACTTGGAGATAGTAAGGAAAATTCTCAACTCCTTGTCAAAAATAATGGCGATTTTTGAAATTAGAGATTTTAAAAAAATCGAAATAAATGAACTTATCGGGTCACTTATTACCCATATTAAAAAGAGGAGAAGAAGAAAGAAAGCAAAAGAAGAGTTTGGCACTCAAAAGCGTTTCTCATGAAAATGAAAGCGATGAAAATGAAGAAAGTGATGACGAAGAGATTGCAATGATCACAAGAAAATTTAAGAAATTCTTGAAAAATAAAGCTCCTCCAAGGAAACTTTTCAAAAATTCTTCCAACAAAAATACAGGTAAAAATGATTTATTAATTTATTATAAATGTAAAAAGTCAGGACGTATCAAATTAGATTGTTCCCTGCTAAAGAAAGATCGATATAAAGGTAAGAAAGCAATGAAAGCTACATGGGATGATAATTCAAATAGTTTAGATAGCGATGCAAGTAATGAAGAATCTGCAAATTTTTGTCTTATGGCTAAAAATGATCTTGAGGTAACAAATCTTGAAAATCCCTCTTATATAGAATTGCAAAATGTTTTGGAAGAGGTATATGAGGAATTTAAAAATTTTGGTATTAAGTATATCGCTTTGAAAAAGAAAAATTCTTTTTTAATAAATGAAATTGATATTTTAAGAAAATAAAATATAGTTTCAAAAGATGAAAATGATGAACTAAAAAAGAAAGTAACTGATTTAGAAAAAAATGTTGAAAATTTCATAAATGGAAAAAAAATTCGAAAAATTTCTTGGTAATCAAATATGTGTTTTTGATAAGGTAGACTTGGGATACATGCCAAAAGAGAAACTCAAACCCTATAAAAATTTATTTGATAAACCCATTAAATCATAACCAGATTTTCGAAATTTTTTTCCTAAAAATAGATTTGTCAAAAAAAGATAATATTACAATCACTTAAGTTCTTTAAGTATGTTACATGTTATTTGTAATTTTTGTAATAGAAATTATCATCACTATCATGCTTGTCCTATTAGAAGAAAATATATAATGACTATTAAGGTCATATGGGTACCAAAAAATCTTATTTATTCTAATACTAATAAATAAAGGAATAAAAAAACATGGGTATCAAAAAAAATTATTTTAATTGTCTTTATAGGTATGCATGAAATCTTCCGTAAGTAAAATAAGATGGTTTTTAGATAGCGGATGCTCAACACACATGACAATAGATAAAATTAAGTTCATTGATCTCACTCCTAAAGAAGAAAGACACGTGACATTTGGAGACAATTCAAAAGGGAAGATCGTGAGAATATGTAAAGTTGGTAATAAGTCTTCTCTCATAATTGAAGATGTTCTACTCGTTGAAGATCTAAAACATAATCTTTTAAATATGAGTCAATTATGTGATAAACTATTTACAGTTACCTTCAAAAAAGGTAAGTGCAATATTTTGAATAATCATGATTGCAATGTTTATTTTATTATTCTTAAAAACAATAATGTTTATATAATTGAATTTGAAGAAATTGCCTCATAAGATATTATTTATTTATCAGCTCAACATGAAAATAGTTGGTTATGACATAGAAAGTTAGGTTATGCAAAAGTGGAACTTATTTCCAAACTTTTAAAAAATGATCTTGTGAGAGGTTTGCCAAAAGAAAATTTTTTTAAAAACAAAATCTGTGATGCATGCCAATTTGGTAAACAAACAAAAAATTCTTTCAAAATCAATGAACATATTTTCACTACTAGACATTTGTAACTAATACCCATGGACTTTTTTGGATCAAACAGAGTTGCGAGTCTGGGAGGAAAATATTATGCATTTGTTATTGTTGATAATTTCTCTAGATATACTTGGATCATCATTCTCGTTCATAAAAATGAGGTACATAATGCATTTACCAAGTTATGTAAAAGAATTCAAAATGAAAATGGCTATACTATTTCAAACATCCGAAGTGACAGGGGGAAAGAGTATATCAATAAAGATTTTGAGTCTTTTTGTGATGAAAATGGTTTTCTATATAATTTATCTGCTCCTCGAACTCCTCAACAAAATAGGGTAGTAGAGAGAAAGAATAGATCTCTTCAAGAAATTGCAAAAATAATACTTAATGAAAATAGTTTACCTAGTTATTTTTTTGTCAAAGTAGTAAGTATTGCATGTTATGTTATAAATAGAGTTATATTAAGGTCTAAATTAAATAAAACCCCTTATGAACTTTGGAATGAGAAAAAGTCCAACACTAATTATTTTCATGTATTTGAATACAAATATTTTATACTCAATGACGAGATAATTTAGGAAAGTTCGATACAAAATCTGATGAATCTTTATTAAGTATTCAACAAGTAGTAAAATTTATAGAGTATTCAATAAAAAGGTTTTGACTGTACAAGAATCTATGCATGTAGTATTTGATGAATCTAACCCTTTACTCTCTAAGAAATCTATTGATGAAAAATCAGAAGGTACAAATAATACAAATAGTCTCAATCTCGACAAAGAGAATACAATGAAAGAAGGCCAACGTGGAGACATCAGGAAAGATCATCAAGATTTAGTACAAGATGCAACCAAACAGTAGAAACATGTGAAAGATCATCCAGTTGAATAAATTCTAGAAGAACCTTCACAAGGTGTAAGTAATCGATCATCTCTTAAAAATATTTGTAATCACACTGCTTTTCTATCTCAAATTGAATCTAAAAATATTGATGAAACACTTATTGATGAATCATGAATTCTAACTATGCAAGAAGAGCTAAATCAATTTGAAAGAAATAATATATGGACACTTATTTCTAAACCCAAAAATCATGTTGTTATTTGAACAAAATGGGTTTTTAGAAATAAGAAAGATGAGTCTGGAATCATCACTAGAAACAATATTTGACTTGTAACCCAAGATTTCAATCAAGAGGAAGGAATCGATTATGATGAAACGTATGCACCTGTCGCAAGATTAGAAACTATTCGAATGTTACTTGCATATGCATGTTATAAAAATTTCAAACTTTTTCAAATGGATGTTAAAAATGCTTTCTTAAATGGTTTTATAAATGAAGAGGTATATGTTGAGCAACTTTCAAGTTTTGAAAATCATATTTCTCTTAATCATGTTTTTAAACTCGCAAAAGTATTATATTGACTCAAATAAGCTCCTAGAGCTTAGTATAAGAGATTTAATGGTTTCTTGATTGAAAAAGATTTTTCAAGAAGAAAGATCGATACAACTCTTTTCATCAAATATGAACAAGATGATATTCTTCTAGTTCAAATTTATGTTGATGATATAATATTTGGTGCTACTAATAAAAATATGTGCCAAGATTTTATTAAAAGCATGCAGGAAGAATTTGAAATGAGCATGATAGGAGGACTTAGTTTCTTTATTGGATTATAAATCAAGCAAGCAAAAAGTAGAACATTCATTAATCAGTCAAAATATATCAAAAAATTACTCAAAAAATTTGAAATGGAAGGTGCGAAGGTAATTTGAACACTAATGAGTCTAAACACCAAACTTGATAGAGATGAAAACAGTAAGCCACTTGACTCAAAGGTATATCGAGGTATGATTGGTAGTTTATTATATTTGACAGTTAGTAGACCTGATATTATGTTCAGTGTATGTTTATATGCATGTTTTCAATCATCTCTAAAGCAATATCATTTGATTGTAGTCAAGCGTATTTTTAGATATATTGTTGGTACCATTAACCTAGGGTTATGGTATCTTAAACACACTTCTTTCGATCTTATTAGTTATTCAGATGTGGATTATGCTGGTTGGAAAATTGATCGAAAAAGTACTAGTGGAACATGTTATTTTTTAGGTCATGTACTTGTTTCATGGTTTAGTAAAAAGTAAAATTCTATTACATTATCTACTGCTGAGGCAAAATATGTTGCTGCAGGCAGTTGTTAGGCTCAACTTCTTTACATAAAACAACAACTTGAGGATTTTAAACTTATATACAATCATATTCCTATTAAATGTGATAATACTAGTGTTATAAATCTTTCAAAGAATTCAATACAACATTCTAGGACCAAGCATATTGAAATTAGATATCATTTTCTTAGAGATCATGTGCAAAAGGGTTTAGAATTCACTAGCACACATGATCAATTGGCAGACATTTTCACAAAATCTCTACCAGAAGATAGACTATGCATGATTATAAGAGAAATAGGAATTATGCATGCCATGAGTATCTGTTAGATATTTTTATTCCATTATCTCAAATGACTTATAAAAATTTGAAACTTATAGTCTCATCTTTCAACTGCATTTGCTCTTTATAGATCGACATGTTATTTTCATCTAAAAGATTAGGCAGTCGAAATGAAAAGGCAAGTAAGGATTTAAATCCTTATTCTGTTGCTTTAACTCTATTATTTTTCTATTTGACTCATAAACAAGTAGTTGAAGTACAGAGATAGTCTCGCTAAGTTTCTCAATTTTGCGAGTTTTAGACTGCAATCGAGCGGAAAAAGTAATGATGGATGATGAGTATCGAGTTCCAAGACCCACAAGTTCATAAATGGTATCATGATCTGATTTATTAGTCAAATCAGTCTCTTGTTACTTCATGGCACCCATGACAGATGCAAAAACATATTGAGACTGAAGTGAAAAATACCTCAAATCTTGATCAAGAGAAGTATTGAAGGAAAATCGACGAGCCATTAAAAATTTATAGAATGAGAATGCAAGCAAATTACAAAAATGAGAAGAAGATTTGATGATAAATAGATAAAACTAAGGATTGCTCTTATAGAAACGATAATAAGAACAAGACAAGCTTACAAATCATGATAATATCTCATTTGTCAGCAACATCAAACAGATTTCAAATCTCTGCACTGAATTGCCAGAGCTAGGCCTCTAGCCTTTACAGATTTTGTCGGACACGGGTGACTCAAATTATTCAACTCTTTACAAAATTTCCTTCCACACTGAATTAGCAGAACTAAACCTCTAGTATTTGCAGGTTTTGTCGGGCACGGGTGGTTCCAATTATTTAACTCTCTACAGCTTCTACTAACATACCGTTTTATTTGGTTATTGCTTATTGTGGGAAGAAATCTTACTGAAATCTATTGCGGTTCCTTTTTAATGATGCCAAAAAGGGGAGAAGTCACTAGTATTATACCACCCTGTTATATATGCTAGAATTATGTTTATATTTACTTGAAAAACTAAAGCATATTTTCAAGGGGAGTTTAAGTATTACTACAGGTTGCAGATTTCTACTAAGTATTTGTCATCATCAAAAAGGGGGAGATTGTAGAACCTAAGGTTTCAAATCTCGTATCTACGCATAGTTTTGATGATAACAAATAAATTCAAGACACAAACTCAAGTTGTTTACGCATGAAGAGAGCTAAACACATCAAAAAATCAAGCATGAACAAAAAGAAGAACAAGTCTACAAATGAAATTCATAGAGTAATTTTATACATCTTTTAAAATTTGCAATTGGATTAAGATTCAAAATTAATATTTTCTCATAAAGTATCAAATTTTATTTTTTACATTTGTATAACTTTATTAAAATATTTAATTTTGAAAATTATTATTATTTTTTCACATATGCATAAAGATTTCAATTTGTAAAATGATTGATTGTCATTTTTAACATATGTATGTATGTGTTGTTTGAAAATCTTGAAGGGTGGTTGTGTGTTTTCTTGACAAATGCAAAACATAGATAATTTTGTTTGAAAATTTTAAAAGGTAGTTGTGTATTTTTTTGACAAATACAAAAGATAGCTGATTTGTTTGAAAATCTTAAAAGGTGGTTTTGTGTTTTTTTTGACATATGCAAAAAAAATGATTTGGTTTGAAAAATAAATCATACTCATTTTGTCATGTATAAAAAGTAAAATATTTGATTTGATTTCTTTGAAAAAAGAATGGAGTTGTCTTTGACAAATATAAAAAAGATATGTTTTTATTTAAATTTTTTGAAAGGTGAACAGTGCTCTTATTTGACATGTGAACATTTTTAAATTTGTATATGAAAACTCATTTACCTATAAATAGCTCACTTGAGTCTTGCAAAAAAGAACAACAAGAGCTTACACATCTATTATTAAGTTTTGCATCCTTTTTTCAAAACTCTCATTCTCTTTTTTCTAAAATTTTGAGTCTTAATTCTTGTTCTTTTTGAGAGAGATATAGGTTGCGCTGTATTATTTCTATCTCACTCATTGAGGAGTGTATTTTGATAGTCTACCCACTATCAACTCTTGTATCAGTAAGAGGGTACGTATAACCCTTGTGTGTGTAGAAGGTGTTCTATATAGGGAATAGTTTTATCACCAAGTGTGAGGTGATTGAAAGTGTAGAGGGTGTTCTACACGGATTCTTTGGAGCGGTTCTGCTCAAAGGTGTAATAGGTTTCTATTTCCACCTAAAGGAGATTGAATAGTGAATTTGGGTTCTTCAATGAGTAGCTTGAGGCGAGGACATAGACAGTGGGGCTGAATCTCATAAAAATAATGAGTTTGTTTCTTCTTAACTTACTCTTTATATTCCTTACTGCTTTATATTTTGTTTATATTTTATATTGTGTATTTGATTTATAAGTGTTAATTTTTACAATATAACCCAATTTACCCCTCCTCTTGTGTTAGTCATCTGGAAAACATATTATGTACGTGCCATTTTCTTGTTTTTGTTATAATATTTGAGCTGATCATCAGAGCTATCATTTTGTGTTTTGCTCATTTCTCATGATTTAAGCTACATATATTTTAGCTGGTTAGTTGTTTGATTTTGATTGTGAAAAATGTGTTTATGTATTTCTATCACTTACAACTTTACAATGAAGAGTCCTGCTATACAACATCCCTTTATTTGTCTATATTGCAAGACTTTTTTTTTCTTTTTTCTATTCCAATTACCCATTTTCCCAACCCAGGCTCCACCCGTTTCTCAATTCTTCCTTTTGAGTTCCCCCTTTCACCCAGATCTCGAATCCCCACCCCCCATTTCCACCTAGCGTTTTCTCCTCCTCTGCATTTGGCTAGAAGCCCATCGGTAAGTTTGCTGTGTTTTGCTTCATTTAAAACACATTTTTTGTGCATATCATCAACACAATATGGTACAACTAGAAAAGCAATCCCTTTTTGGAGTAATTACAATATAAGGGAAAAACTGCAATTCGTTATAGAAGACAATGCTTTGCCGTAAATCCCTATTGCTTTGAATGTTGGATGCCATGTCTTTATTTAGCAAATTAAGTAGTCAACCATTGACATTCCTCTTCAAATCAATTGGTATATAAATAAAGCAAGTATGATAAGCAACTGGTATATAATAAAGTTGATTTTTTTTAAGGGGGGGGGGGGGGGAGTAGCAAATGGAAGGAGAAGAGAAGGGGAGTAGCAAATGGAAAGAGAAAAAGGGATAGGGGAGTAGATCGAAGAGAGAGAGTAAGTCTAAAAGAAAAAAAAGGGGTGGGTCTAAGAGGGCTCACGGATATCCAAAATAGGGGGAAAAAAACAACACATCGATTCGTGCAACGGACAGTGGTCATTTTGACAACTGGAGCAAATGTCTCATCAAAGCCTTCTACCTGAGTATAACCCTTAACAACTAGCTGAATTTTGTATCTCTTCACAGAACCATCGGCTTTGAGTTTAGTCTTGAAAACCCATTTACAGCCATTGGATTTCTTACTAGGAGGAAGTGGCTCAAGAGCCCAGGTGGAGTTGTCTTCTAATGCATGAATCTCAGTGGATATAACCCCTCACCAATGGGTGTGATGAATGGAAGTAAAATCACATGAAAGTTCAACAGATGTGGTGAGAGCAGTTAAAAAAGCAACATGAGAAGGTGAGAAACGTAAATAGGAAAGAAAAACAAATAAAGGGTGATCAGTACCTGAGACTAAAAAAGTCGATGAGGATGCAATGGACTCTGTATGTATGGTCGAGCAAATGTAATCCTGAAGATATGTTGGTTGAGTAGTGGTGCGCCGAGGGCAAAAAGAAAGAGTAGGCGATGTAGGAGGAGGTGGTCGAGATTATTAATGGTGGAGGGAGGAGGAGAAGATGGTGGTAATATGAGCTCAGGGACGGGGAGAGGAAGTATAGGAGATGTATCGAGAGGAATGAGAGTGGTTTGGAAAGGGAATATTTGTTCATGAAAGGTGATATTGCGAGAATAGAAGATGGCCTAGGTATCGAGGTTGTTAAGCCTGTACGATTTATGAGTACTAGAATATCTAAGAAAGACACATTTAGAAGCACGGGGCGAAAATTTGTCGCGAGAAGCCTGGAGGGTTTAAGATTAACAAAGACACCTGAATATGCGTAAGTGAGCATAACTTGGCGGGTAGTTAAAAAGAAGTTCAAAAGGGGATTTATCTTGAAGAATACGACTCGGGGTGCGGTTAATGAGATAAGCGGCGGTGAGAACACATTCACCCCAAAATTTTAAGGGTAAATATGCTTGAAATCGGAGACTACGAGCTACATTCAGAAGATGCCGGTTTTTGCATTCCGCAACACCATTTTTTTGGGGGTCTCAACACAAGTACATTCATGAATGATGTTGTGGTCATAGAGATAATGTTGAAATTTGTGGGAAATAAATTCTTGTCCATTATTAGTCCAAGTGGTGAGAGAAAAATCATCAACGATTGTAAGAAAGTAATGAGCATCACATATTGAAGAGGTACGATTTCCACCCCATATATCACAAAAAATTTTATTAAAAGCAAATGTACTTTTATTAGCTGTGAAAGGAAAAAGAAGTCTAGTATGCTTAGAGCGAGCACAAATATCACAATCAGAAATAATACATGGATTATTATTAAAAAAAAACTAGGAATATTTAGGCGGGATGGATGACTTAGGCGTTGGTGCCATAAGATTTTATTAGCAAGAGTTTGAGTGGAGTCGTAATGGGTTGGGGTCGGTGTACGTAAAGTCCATTGCAAATCTCACCCGCTTCAATTAGCCTCGTCGACTGTGGGTCCTGAAAAAACAGTGAGTAGAAGAAAAAGACACAAGACATGAATTATTAGCAGTGAGTTGAGAAATGGAAAGGAAATTAAAATGAAACTAGGGGGGCAAAAAAGATATTGTCTAAAATGTGGATTTCGATCAAATGGTAATGCCGACCTCTTCAATTTGAATGGTACAACTATTGGGGAAAGAGACTTGCTGCGTATGGGATGGAGAAGCAAGCTTTGTGAAGAAGGTTTGATCCGAGCACATGTGATGGCTGGCTCCATTATCTACAACCCATGATTGACAGCTATCAAAAAGAAAAGTGGAAGAAACATTACCCACAAAATTTGCAGATGGGTTTTTCGGGTTTAACAAGTCCAGGAGCTTGTGATAGAATTCAGGGGAGAGACCAGGTACCGGTGACAATGGGTTGGAGGAGGACACTTGATGGGCATAGCGGTAGCAAACCAGTGGGCGGTTTGACGAGGAGAGAGAGTTGTGGCTTGCCGCGAGATTCACGGCCTGGAGGGTACCCAATAATGCGCTAGCAACGATGGTGAGTATGTCCATCCTGGCCACATTCCAAGCATTTGAGTGATGATTTTTGGAAACCACTAAAGTGAACGGCGAAGACCTGGGACTCCGATGGAGGGAGTCAAAGTTGAAGGAGTCTCTGTTGTTCCTCCTGAAACAGAATAGAGAAGATTTTTGTGATGGGGGGAAAGGGATCTATTGCCAAGATCTATGTTCTAATTTGGGAGAAAGAGTCGTTGAGACCGAGCAAGAACTGGTAAACTCGCTCATCTTCCGCTTGTTGTTAGAATTCTTTGAGGTCACTATATTTTTGTAAGTGACCGAGTTCATCCCATAGTTGCTTAATTTGATTGTAGTACTCATGGATGGATTGAGTATTTTGGTGCAGGGACAAGAGCTCTCTTTTGAGAGGGTAGACCTGAGCATTATTTCCATGGCAAAAGCAAGACTGGAGATCGAGTTATACCTCATATGGATCGGTATGAAATTCGAGAGAGTTGGCGATGGACAGACTTATGGGGTTGAGAAGCCAGGTAAGGACTGGTTTGATTCCATTGAATATAATCTGGTGAATTGGTATATGGTGGGGAGACAGTGTCATCAATAAAACTAAGTTTATTTTTGACGTTTAGAGTATGGGTCATGACTTTTTACCATTTGGGAAAGTTGTCTTCAATAAGAAGTCCATAGATTAAAATGAGACTAGGGGAATCAGAAGGGTGAAGTAGATAGGGAGAAAGAGTTTGTGGGGTTAGCAATGGAGGCATTAAATGGGGGTTAGGATCGATTTTGGGTTGTACCTTGTGAAAAATGTGTTTCTGTATTTCTATCACTTACAACTGTATAATGAAAGATGTATAAATAAATAGATACACGTCTAGATTTTTTATGGTAACTATCAAAATTGAAAATAATTATAATTAAATCACTATTTCTTAAAATTAAGAAATTGTTGATTTTGTGGTGAAGGGACTGATTTTATGGTGATTTGATCCTCTCAAATATTGATTGAAATAAAAGCTTTCTATTTTTGGTTAAAAAGCTGGTTGAGTTATTTGCCTACAGGACGCTCCCACCACCTTGCCGGGGGCCTTTTAATTAAGGTTGTAAAAAGACCGAATCGGACCAACGGACCAGTTGTCCCGGACTAAGACCGGACTGGACCGGTTGGAGTCCAGTCCGGTCGGGTCCAAAAAATATATGGACCGGAAAATTCCGGTCCGGTCCCAGTCCAAGGAGTTCATCCCCCTGGACCGGACCGAACCGGACCGAATCCCTAGAGTTTTTTTTTAATTTTTATTTTTAAATATATGTATATATAAATAATAATATATAAATATAAATATTATTATTATTATATATTAATATATTAATATATAATATATACTCTTATAATATTAACATATAAATAATAATTGTATTATTATTATTTAATATATTATTACTAATTTATCACTATTTATTAACATATATAATATACTAATGTAAATTGTAATAGTGTTATTACTTATTAGTTATAGTTTATTAACATATACTAATGTAATAGTATTATTAGACTATTAAATTATTAGTTATAATTTACTAACATACTTAATATTTAATATTAACTAACATATTAATATATAATATATACTCTTATATATTAACATTTAAATAATAAGTGTATTATTATTTAATATATTATTACTAATTTATCACTATTTACTAATATATAAATATATAATATACTAATGTAAATTGTAATAGTGTTATTACTTATTAGTTATAATTTACTAACATACTTAATATATAATATATACTAACATATTAATATATAATATATACTTTTATAATATTAACATATTATAATTTATAGTAATTAAATTTGGGTAAAAAAAAATATGTGATCATTGTAGAATTTTATATTAAATTTAGCTTATTAAATCATATGAGGCACTCCTGGACCGGACCAGACTGCCCCTGGACCGAATCGGTATGGACCGAACTCCTTTTCGGTCCGGTCCAGAGTGAGAGAATTTTTGAATCGAATGAAATCGGTTTACAAATTTTTCGGACCGGACCATTTACATTCCTACTTTTAATGTTAAAAGCTCGGATCTGAAATCAAGATATATAGATATTGGCTGTCATATTATTTTTCAGCAAATATTATAAAACTTACGTGGATTATTTCTTATTCTCATATGAAACCCAACTCCCAGCTCTCGATGATCCCTTCATCCTTTGATCAACTTCCTTTCATGCATTTATTCTTTGCTCAGAAAAATAAAAAAGTGGAACTACTCCCCAAAAAAATATATTGTAAACTAATAATAAATATGAAGAACTAAGAAAATGATTTACGCTTCAAAACTTTTCACAACAAAAAAATTATTTATTTACAATTAATTATTTTTAATAAAATAATTATTTTTAATTAAAATGAATATACTTTTATCTAGTTATTTTTATTAGAAATAATTAATCATAAATATTATTATTTTTTAATATCCATCTTTATGGTCCTAGCTAGGACATTAATATAATTAATGTCATTTTCAAATAAATATTATACGTAACTATACATGTGATCTCTCCCATCGTAACTAACGAACGCTCCTATTCATGGAGAACGTTAACTGCTCCACGGCAAAAAGTTTGAGCAGTACACGTTAAGACTTATCAAAAAGGGTCCATCTTGAAAGATATCGATATCGATATCGATATCGACGTATCGTTTTGTCACGTCTTCAATATTCTCGCGCGGAATGATTCAGTATGCATGCCATAAATTAAGAAATTATAATTAATCTATTGAAAGGACGGTTACGGCTCCTGTTCTATTATTAAATTATTAAATAATTTTATTATTATTATTTTAAATCTTGTATATTAATTTACATAATAATTTACATAATAATTTTAAAACTTATAAATATGAACTTTAATTGTTATAAATTTTATGAAAAAAAAAAAAGAAAATTTTAAAGAGTTTTAAAGGAGTTTTTTTTCTTTTGTAATAGCAGTTTCTTTTTAATTTTATAACACGTTATCAATACGACGATTCTACCAATTCTGAAATTAGTGATCTTATTCCTCAAACCATGGATCACATTGATGAGTTTTTTTATCTTTTAGTTGAATAATAAAAATATATGTTTGGCTGACAATATTACAACTCACACAATTCTTAAAAATAAGAAATATTTTCAAAATCTAACACTAAGCAAAACCTATATCCATACCATATCAGGATCATCAGAATTAATTGAGGGATCCTGAAGAGTTTATATAGTGTTGTCTAATGGCACCAAATTTTATATTGATGATACTCTATTCTTTTCACAATTCAAAAAAAATTTATTAACTTTTAAAGATATACGTCGTAATGATTACCATATTGAAACGACTAATGAAGGCAGTAAAAAGTATCTTCTTATTATTAAAATAATATTAGGTCAAAGTTCGTATTAGAAAAACTGTCTACTTTATATTCTAGATTGTATTATACAAATATGAGAACAATTGAATCATATTTGGAAGTATACCAGAAGTGTATTGATTTCAAAGTATTTATGACTTGACATGATCGCCTTGGACATCCAGGATCTATAATGATGAGACGAATTATTGAAAATTCGTATGGGCATCCCTTAAAGAATCAAAATATATTTCTACCCAATGAATCTCTATGCTCTGCATGTTCTCAAAGTAAGTTGATTATCAGACCATCTCCCTCAAAAATTATTGTTGAATCTCCATCCTTTTTACAAAAGATTCACGGAAATATGTGTGGGCCTATTCATCCATCAAGTGGACTATTTAGATACTTTATGGTTTTGATTGATGCATCTAGTCGATAGTCACATGTTTGTCTGCTTTCCACTAGAAATGTTGCATTTGCTAGACTTTTTGCTCAGATAATCAAATTACGAGCACAATTTTCTGAGTATCCAATTAAGACTATTCGATTGGATAATGCAGGTAAATTTTCATCTCAAACTTTTGATGATTATTGTATATCAATAGAAATAGATATTGAACATCCTGTTGCCCATACACATACTCAAAACGGTTTAGCTGAATCTTTGATCAAAATGCTTTAGCTAATTGCTAGACTTTTACTTATGAAATCAAAACTTCCTGTTTTGGCTTGGGGATATGCTATGCTTCATGCAGCATCATTAATTCGCATTAAACCATCTACATATCGTAAATATTCTCCATTACAGTTTGCATTCAGTCAACAACTAAATATTTCTCATCTTCATATTTTTGGATGTGTTGTATATATTCTAATTACACCTCCACAGCGTACAAAAATGGGTCATCAACGTAGACTTGAGATAAATGTTGGTTTTATATTAATGGGTAACGAAAATTCAATGCCTGAAGCACGACAAGTAATTAGTTGGGATAATAAAATCTTGTCTCAATTTGAATGTAAACTGGAAGTTCAGAGGATTATTCATTTACAAAATGTTGTAAATCAATTATCGGATGTATTTACTGACACTAAAGGTATAGTAAAATCTTATATTCCTGCTGTTAATGCTCCAGAAAGGATTGAAGTCCCTAAAAGACAAATTATCAAAACTGCAATAGGTGAGTCTAAGACATGCCTAAAGCGTAGAAGACTTATTAGTGTAAAAGATAAAATTTCCCGAGAGAAAAAGATACAAAATGAATTTTGTATTCCTGAAGAACCAATACCCACAATACAGGTTAAAAATATAATTGATGCTTTAGAAGAGGTTAAATCTCCTATTCCAAAATATCCTGAAAAATGACCTCCTAAAGATGTATTTTATTAAATGTTTTCCCCTGAAGAGAAATAGGTTCCTGAAAATAATGAGATCTCAATACAATTCATGAATACTGGAGAAATTCTAGATAGAAATAAAATTGTTGTTGACAACATATTTTTATATAAAATGACCCTTGACATTATCAAAAGTAATGAAAAAAGTGAGTCAAGAACCATCGAAAAATGTCGACGTAGAAATGATTGGCCAAAATAGAAAGCAACCATTGAAATTGAATTAAATTCACTAGCAAAGCGAGAAGTAGTTGGACTTATTGTCCAAACACCAAAAGGTATAATGCATGTTGGATATAAGTGGGTATTTGTACGAGAACGTAATGAGAAAAATGAAATTGTGCGGTACAAAGCACGGCTTGTCGCACAAGATTTCCTGCAAAAATCTCGGATTAATTACGAAAAAAAATATATTCTCTCATTATGGATGCAATCACATTTAGATTTTTTATTAGTATGGTTGTTACAAAAGGATTAGAAATACGGTTGATGGATGTAGTCACTGCATATTTATATAAATCCTTAGACCATGAAATATATATGAAAATCTCTTAAGGATATAAAATGTCTGAACCATCTACAAGTACATATAGTGTACTCTATCAGACTATAAAGATCTTTATATAGGTTGAAACAATTCGGAAGCATGTGATATAATCGTTTAAACGAATATCTATTGAAAGAATGATTTGAGAATAATCCTATATACCCATGTATTTTTATTAAGAAATCAGAATCTAGATTTGTCATTATTGTGGTTTATGTTGAATTTGAAATGAAAGATTTTGGCAAAACAAAACTTTGTCTCGGCCTGCAGCTCGAGTACTTGCCAAATGGAATTTTTATTCATTAGTCCATGTATACAGAGAAAGTCTTGAAATATTTTTATATGGATAAAGTTCATCCCCTGAGTACTCTAATGTTGTTCGAACACTTAATGTGAAGAATGATCCATTCCGTCCTTGTGATGAAAATGAAGAAATTTTTTGTAACACCCAGGTCCAAGCCCGCTGCCCAGGCCCAGGTCGACCCTAAACTGTTTTAGCCCAACCTCAAGACGTGCAAAACGATGTCATTCTCATTAGGTAAATGTTAAACCCTCCCAGCTCTGTTTTTTCCCTTATTTCTCGCCCTCACCCCAACGAATCAACCCCCTGTTTTCCCTGCCTTCTTTCGCGCACAGGCCTCCACGTTTCCGGCGGTTTCCTTCTTAGATGGAAGCTATCTCTCTCCCTTCCTCTTATCATGTCCTATTTCAGTGTTATAGACCTAATCACTCGCTAGGCACTCTCTCTCTCTACGGTCTCTACATTTTCCTGCTTGGGTCTCTCCGCCGACTTCTCCGAGTTCTTTTATCTGCACTTTCCATCAGTAAGTCTTCTAAATTCTTCACTTTCTTTCTTACGATTTCTTCTATCCATAGGGTGCTGTCCTGGAGAGTTTAATCACTGAAGAACTTGCGTGTTTCCTATAGGCAAGTCGAGCTTAGAGGAATCAAGAATCTAATCTGTTGGCCCCTATTTTTCGTGCTATTCGCTCTTCAATTCCAAGTAAGATTCATAGAACTTTAGATGTGTGCTTGTCCCAGATAAAATATGTAGAGAAATCTCGTTATTCATTAAACCCTTTTTTTAGGGGTATTTTGGTAGCTGCCCAAAAATTTATGATGAGATTTTCCTTACTATCCTGTTTTGCTCTTATTGTTAGTTCAGAATGGTTCAAGTTGCTGTTGTTTGAAGATGCTTTACGTTCTTTGTTGAGAAAATTCTTACAAGTCCTTAGTGGTGTTATTTAAATTTTATCACTTGGGTGTTGCAAGTTTATGAGTTGTTGGTTGAGAGGATTATTGGTGGCTGATGGTGTGAAATAAAGAAATTATTTTCCAAGGTATTTTGGAGTTATTTGATATGAACACATAATGAGCTGAAATAATGAATTTGTTGGGGACAATATTCATGCTAATAAATGATTTTGGGTGGCTGGTTGCTTGGAAATTATATGCTAAAAATTATGAATTTAGGTGAGCAACGTAATTAGCTTATAATTTTTCAGATTTAAGCCTTTGGGGTGGTCATTAACATAAAGAAATTTATTTTTATAAATAGGTGACGAGAATCTTAGAGATCGGATTCAAAACTTTGATAATTCGCTACAGAAGTCAGGTAAGCGGGACTTCTATCCTAGATTTGTATAAATAGAAAATTTTGTTTGAGGTTGGTTTTATAAAATGTGCATATTATGATTTTAAAACAAAAGTGAGAAAAACAACCTCAATATATATATTTCTACATCTTTTTATGAAATTTATGTGATAGAGAAAAAATTCTCTTTGACATGAAATGTGTAGGCATGAACAATATTTGACATGTTTCTAAGATATGCATATGGGCGAATATGGATTTTATTGTTTTCTTGTACATGTGAAGTAAAGTGTGTTGATATGTTATGTTTATGGAAAATTTTTGGCATGCTTATCTGTTTGTCTTGGTTTCTGGATATGGTTCTAATATAAAAATATGGTTTCACGTGATATGGTTGGTACTACCATAATATGATATTATATGATAGGAGTGCAATCACTTTGAAAACAAAGTGATCCTTTTATGTGTTTCTTTCCTATGTGCACACTCGAGACTCCAAGAATGAATAAGGGAAAGTCTCACAATATGATACCGTCTGGTTTGGCCACCGGGAATAGCACAACCCTACCACGGGGGTTAAACATGGTTTATGTTCTGAAATGTTGATAAGATGAGATGTTACAGTTACTTGTGCCAAAGTATTTTGTTTGAAAAGTTGGTTTTGTGTATACTTTGTGAAAAATAAAAGTTCGCTCAGTTTTTGCTAGTTTATAAGTTTTGGAATTGTTTTCTTTGAATGAAAGTTTTTTTCATGCATAAGAGTTTTATTGAGAATGCTCATGCTTTACACACTAGTATAAGTGTTTTGCTTACTAAGTTGTAGTTGAACTCACTCCCTTATCTATATACATTTCAGATGAAGTGGATGTCTCGACTGAGGATCAAGACTAATATGTTGGGACCAGGATAAGTGGTTACCCTTTGGTTGAAGTGAAGACTGTATTTAATGATTTGATGTTACGTTATTTAGCATTATTAGATTCAAGTATTAGTAGAATATTTTTATTCTTGTGATGGAAAGATTGTGGACCCTGTGTGATGGTATTATTTTTAAATGTATGAACTCAGTGGATATATTTAGAATTGGATTGTCTGGATTTGGAATTGAGAAATTATTTGTGGATGCTTGAAAAATATTTAGAAATAGTATTTGTAGATGAAAATAGGTCACATCAAACAGGTTGGCTTTCAGGACTCCCTACGAGTACGGGGTGTCACATTCTTGGTCCTGAAGTACCATATCTCAGTACAATTGGAGTTTTGATGTATCTTGAAAATTTCATTCGACCAGATATTATATTTTCAGTTAATCTGCTTACAAGATATAGTTTTGTACCAATTCGAAAGTATTGGAATAACATTAAACATATCCTTCGTTACCTTTAATGTATGGTTGATATGAGATTATTTTATCAACGTGAATCAAGTCCACAATTGATTGAATATACAGATGCAGGTTATTTTTCAGACCCACACAAAAGTAGATCTCAAACTGGATATTTATTTATTTATGGAGATACTGTCATATCATGGAGATCTGTTAAGCAGACACTATCTGCTACTTTTTCAAATCACTCAGAGACCATTGTAATTTATTAAGCAAGTCAAGAGTGTATTTGACTGAAATTAGTGATCAAACATATCTAAGAAAAGTGTGGTCTTCCAATGATTAATAATAGGCCAACAATTTTATATGAAAATAATACTGCTTGTATCACTCAAATCAGAGGAGGATATATCAAAGGTGACAGAACATATTTCACTTAAATTCTTTTATACTCATGAATTTCAAGAGAAATGTGAAATTGATGTCAAGCAGATACGATCTAGTGATAATCTGGTAGATTTATTGACAAATGCATTACCAACTGCAACATTCAAGAAAATTGTGCATAATATTGAAATGCGAAAACTCAAAAATCTATTGTCATGCACTTTTCAGATGAGTAAATATCCTGAAAACTTATGTTGATTGTACTCTTTTTTCTTCGCTAAGATTTTGTCTCACTGAGTTTTCCTTTGTAAGGTTTTAATACGACAATCTTAAAACACTTGTGGATATATAAGAAGACTGTACTCTTTTTCCTTTACTATTGGTTTTTCTTCCCACTGGATTTTTCCTTGGCAAGGTTTTAACGAGATAGATTTTTTATGGGTGGTCAATTAAGGAAAGTGTAATGAATTCATTGGGAGGATGGCTACCGTCCCCTGTTCCACTACTAAATTATGTGAATAACTCCACTACTATTATTTTAAATCTTATGTAGTAACTTGCATAGTAATTTTAATGTTTATAAATATAAGTTTCAGTTGTTATAAATTTCATAAGAAAATATATAGAAAGAAAAAAATTTCAAAGAATTTTAAAAGATTTTTTTTTCTCTTACAATAGTAATTCTTTTTTAATTTTATAATAAAAATATATTAATGATATTTGTTATAACATCCTAATAATTTTGTGGCTGCAATTGTAGCTTATGACGTTGTAGCTAGCCAGGTGGCCCGGCCGAGACTGATCTGGAAATTAATAACATGATATAAAGACTATTTCATAAGTGAAGGATCATTTTCGAATTAAATCTGCATGAAGAGTGCCCTAATACGACTGATCTTTTTAATTTGTAGAAAAAAATTACGTTGATTCGAGATGATCATCGCCAGATTATAATTAGGAGGTCAGGTCCCACCTAATTAATTGACTCTGAATACCGACGCCGGAGAAAACAAGGTATCATGCTACGTTCATCATGTACGTGCACCCATTAATTAATCCTTTTTTTATTTTTGATTTTGAAAAATACTATTTTGTACCTCAAAATGCACCCACTTTAAAAGTGTTTTTTTTCAATATTAAAAAAAGTTGTACTAGGAACGTCAAAGTAGGGTGCAAAGTAGTAAATTGTCCATATATATGTGTGTATATATATATATATACATACATATATTAATGTCGACCCATCGAGGTTAATTTCAAATTATAAATTGATTTGATTCTAAAAATATATATCTGCATTATTTTTTGAATACTCTAGCACGGATACGATCTGTATGAATGTTCTGGTGCAAGATACCGGCGCAGGCGGCCTATACCTTGTATATATATAAGAAAAAAATAATGGAAACATTACTTTCTTCTTCTTCTTCTTCTTCTTCTTCTTCTTTTATGAGAAATGATAGATGTAATTGTAGACTTACAAATAGTATATAGTCGTTTTAATATATATATATATATATATTATCCACATGAAAAAAATTAATTTTTTAAACAATAAACCTTATTTTTTTTCAAAACGATTGTAGATCACCTATAACTTTATAATTGTATGTAATATTACTCATTCTTTATATATATTAAATAGTTTTGCTTGATTGGATATATATAATAATATTTTAAATTATAAAATTATTTTTATTATAAAATAAATAAGATATATCATTTAAAATTATATTAATTTATAAATTTATTTTTTATAATGACTGTAACACTTATGGTGTGTGTATATATAGTACGACTATCAAATATATCTAGTAAATGTGTCCATTCATATATTTTTATTTTTTATTTTTAATGATTAAATAATTGACTATTAGTGAATTTATATTTTTTTACTAATTAAGGATGTTTAAGTTTAAAAAATTCTTAAAGAAAAAAACTCATTAATATTAATGTGCATATTTGATAGGTACTCTAATATTATCCACATATATGTATATATATACGTATTATATATATATTGTGCCGTATAGAGGTTGATTAAAAAAATAATGAGTAAATAAAGAAAATTAGGAAAGATATTTTATGTCCGGGTTCTTAAGGAGTTTTTTATTTTTTTTAACATGAAAACTGATTTCATAAATGCAGTTTAAAGTAACTCTGAACTTACAATAAATTGAATACACGTAGGACATTTTTTGATATCCTATTCATTCTCTGAAAATGATAAAGGTCTGTTTTGGTGCCCGCCTTTTTTATTTATTTAATGATTAAAAAAATAATATTTATTAATATTATGAATTTCTTTCTTTTAAAAAAAAATATTTAAGAATGTTTAAAAAAATGATATAAAAATAAATTAAAAAATAAAAGAAGAAAATAACACTAAGTGAGTACAAGAAATGAACCCTCCATTGAACTCCCTAGTATCTCTCTACATCCTTTGATAAAAAAGTGCAGACTTAGCAAATATGTGGACAACTAGATTAGTCTCATGAAAGGCATGAGCCATTTCCTAATTGCAATGACCAACTAGGCCCTCCTTTGCATCCTCAATTAACAACCTTCCTAAACTCTAATTAGGTTCTTGTCAGTTTAACTGATTTATGACAAGTTTGGAATCCCTTTCGAGAATGACTTGCTTGAGAGCAAACTCTTTACAGAAGATAGCTGTAAGCAAAAGTCCATATGCCTTAGTGTCAAAAGCATTGCTTGTGAACTTCATGTTTGCTCGTTGTGCTCCAATAACAAAACCTTGATGGTCTTGAATTAGAACTCCTGCTCCTATCATGCCCATTTATACTCGTACTGCAACATCCCAATTAGTTTTATAGGAACCAGTCTTGAGAGTCTTCCATGTACGTCTCATCTATCCTATCTAGTGACTATCCAGATTAGCTGCATTGGTTTCTTGATATGCTTGCAATTTTGTTTTGTCTCTTTCCAATAAGAGGGTAGGGGGATAGTCAATATTCCTCTCAGAATGACTGCTGCTTCCTCGAGTTCTTTGTGCTCCAATTTCTGAACTAGGACAGACCAAAATCTAATGAAAAGATCATTATAGTTAGACATTTTTTGAATTTTAATACAACCTAGTCCAGACATCTTTAGCTACTTCACAACCCCATAAAGCATGGTCTGAGTCTTAGTTTCTGAGTAGTATATTAGGTGATAACTCTCATCCATTATTTCCCTCTTTTTCAAGTAAGCTAGGATTGATAGTGCCTCTCTACATGCCCTCCAAAGGAAAAACTTTATTGTAGGTGCAACTCTCATTTTCCAAATGCTCTTCCAAGTAGATGTGTCCTTCCTACTGCTCGATGGTTCTCCCTCTATATCATTCTCTAGTTGCCTCTGGCAGTGATAGCCACTTTTATCTGTGTACTGCCCATTTATTGTGAATTTCCAAACAAGTTTATCTTTGCTACCTCCAAGACTAATAGGGATTAGATTAGTGGCCTTAATCTCTGTGCCTAAGAATAATTCTTGCAGAAGACCATCATTCCATCTTCTTAGTAAGGGTTTGATGATGGCACACACATTTTCATACCAACAATCAATGGTTCTTAGGGAGAACACTTAGAGTGAAGGTAGGGCTGGTATCCATTTTACAGACCAAATAGTTATATTCTTTCCATTACCTACTTCCACATAAGGCCTATTTTGAGAAAGGAGAGACCGGAGTGAATGCTCCTCCATGCATATGAAGGACGCGATCCTAACTTAGCCTCATTAAGTCCGTTGAAGGAAAATATTTTTACTTAAGCACTTTGGAGACAAGTGATGAGGGATCTTGAAGCATTCTCCAGCTTTATTTGGCCAGAATTGCAATGTTAAAACTTCCAAAATTCCTAAAATTGAGACCCCTAATTCTTTGGCTAAGTTGAGTTAGTCCCAGGAGATCCATTGGATTTTTTATGAATCTTCATTGTATCTCCTGCAAAACTTCTTAATAGAGTGGGGGAGGAGGAGGATACTCATGGAATAGGTAGGGATGGCTTGAAGCACAGTGTTTAATAGTATTTCTTTTCCAACAATGGAGGGATGTTTAGTGTTCAAATTTACTTCTCAAGCCTAGGTTCTATCTATAAGAGAGTGGAAAACAGCTATTTTTCCCCTCCCTATCATTACTAGTAGTTCTAAGTATCTTTCCATGGTCCCAATTGACTTAATACCTGCTATTTGTAGAAGGTGTGCTTGCGTATCTTTCTAAGTATTTTTGTTGGAAAAAATAGTAGACTTATCCTTGTTTAGCACTTGACCCGAGGCCTGTTCATAGAGGCTCAGTATAGTAAGAATTGTGGAGAACTCAGTGGGGGATGTTTGGTAGAAAAGTAGGTTGTCATCTGCAAAAAACTGATGGCTAATCCTTGTTGGCCTTCTACCAATTGGGGCACTGGTGATTTCACCCTTAACTTTTGCATTGATCAATAGAGCTGAGAGAGCCCCAGCAACTAAGATAAAAATGTAGGGGGAGAGTAGATCCCCTGTCGTACACTTCTTGAGGGAGTGAAAGCTTGTTGAGCTTCTTTTTTGTCTAGCATGGAATAGGTCACTACCCGAGACATCTCTGGACCAAGCCAATCCATTGGGCTAGGAAACCAATCTTATCCATCACAGCTTGAACAAACTCCTATTCAAATCTGTGGTAAGGCTTGCTCATATCTAGTTTTAGAACCACGAGCCGCTTCCTCCTTTTTATTCTTGTTGTCCTGAAGTGTAAAACCTCATATTCCACCAATGTGTTATCAGAGATAGGCCTACTAGGCACAAAATCACTTTGGTTTAGTGAAATGAGCTGAGGGAGGATAACTTTCAATATGTTAGCTAAAACTATTTTATACCACACATTGCACAAACTTATAGGTCTGAATTCAACAACTTTCTTAGGGTTTTTAACCTTTGGTATAAGGAAGATGTAAGTATCATTGACTTCTCTAAGTGAGGCCCCCTTGTTCAGAGCTTATAATACAAAGTTGGTGACATTTTCCCCCACAATTGCTTAGATTTTCTGATAGAATTGAGCTAAGGGTTCATTTGAAACACTACTAATTTCACCTCCTCTGAAATTTCAAGGGTGAGTTTTTGCTTTAAAGAGCTCAAGCCAGTAGATATATTAAGAGGTAAAGATGTCGTGAACAGAGAAGAGAAAGAACCTGTGAAGATGTCTCCAATGTCACTTGTTCTGTGGCAACTCGACCATTAGAGTTTGCAATTGTAGTGATTGAATTGGTTTTCCTCCTTTGGCTTGCTTGTTTGTGGAAATACTAAGTGTTTTTATCTTCCTTTTTTAATCAATGTCGCTTTGTTCGCTGTCTCCACCTCATGTCTTGTTCTACCAAGGAAGTCTCCACCTTGTTTTGTAATTGCTTTAGTTGGTGAAGATAATTGTCCTATCCTGTGTCTTGTAGATAACAAACCTCTCCTAAATCTCAAATTGAGTTCTGTTGTTCCTATTGTTTCAATTGTTGGTTCCATGAGATGAAACCCTTTTGACAGTTCTCCAGCTTTGCTTGCATATTCTTAGCCATGTTATAATTCATCACCCCCTTATCCATGCCTGCCCAACTATAGCATCATAACCCTCCCTGATCTCCCATGATGCCTCTAACCTAAAAACTTGGTGCCTTTTTTGTCTTCTATTGCTAGTGTGCTGGTTGCAAATGTTGAGAGGGGAATGGTTAAATTTTACAGCCACTAGGACATTGTAGGAGACTGAATTGAAAATGTCACACTACTCCTTATTAGCCATAGCATAATCAATTTTTTCTTTAGTAAAATCTTTACAATTCCCATTGTTTGATTAGGTGAATTAAGGCCAATTTTCTCCAAGTCTCGAAGTCCACAATGCTCTAGAGCCAATCTGAAGAGTCCACCGCCGCGAATGCTATAGGTATATTAATTCTATTACTATCCATATCATAAACTGATTTTGGGGACGAAATTTTCTTTTTAGTGGGGGAGGATGTGACGACCTAAGATTTTCATTTCATATTATTTAATTGAATAATTATTTTGATAAAGTGGTTAATTAATTAAATTAATAATATTGAGAAGTGAAGAAAAAGGGCATGGGCTTAAGATTGGAGCTTTAAAAGTTAGAATCAGTTATTGGGTCTAAGAAGGAGTAGCAAGCTAATAAGCCCACGACATTGACCCATGACCCACCAAGCCCACTTATGGGACACTTTTCACCCATAGAAAAATCTTAGTGAGTCACCTAAGACTAGTAGATGAAAATGAAAAAGTACTAGTAGGTAGGAGTTGACTAGTGGGTAGATAGTAGGGTAGAGTGTGTGATCTTGTGATAGGATTTTTCCATCATTGGGATATCTTTGGAAAATACTAAGATAATGTCTATATTAGTCTATCTAGTACATGCCAAGTTTAGAAGAGTGACATTTGTAGATTGAAATAGGAAGTGGAAGAGAAGAGAAGAGAGGAAATTTGGTTAGCTTGTAGCCGAAACCCCTTAGGAGTTTTTCCTACGCAATCTTCTCCAATCTAAGCCAATGATCACACATAGAATCATATAAGAAAGAAGTGAAAAGGTGATTGACAAGTAAGGAGAGGTTTCATGAGGAAGAGGAAAGGAAAAAGGAGGATGAAAGCTAGAAGGGATCTGGATAGAGGTGCCGTGTGCATCCTTTGGAGGTTTTCTAGAAGTACTTGCAAATCTAGTGGAAGGGACATCTTTGACTTGTGTTAGAAGATGAAGTACTAGGTGTAAGGTGTGTAAGAGGTATGGTGGTGTAAGGAAATGATTGAGGATTGCTTGTAATGGAAGGAAACTAGGAATGGAGGAGGGGGAGTTTCGGATGACACCTAGACCCAAGGCATGGCCGGACCATGCATGCTCTCTTTTCTAAAAGCATGGTCTTAGAATCTTGTAGATTGACGTGAGAGTGGTTAGATGAGTGTGTAATAGGATTGAAATGACAAGAGAATGAGGAAAGAAGGGAGGGATTTTTCGGTGGAGACCTTAGGGAGGCAAAGCAACTGGATTCTCACTTCCTCCCATTTTTCATCATTTGCTTTATTTTTTCTTGCAACCACCATTGTCTAATCATGTGTCTTTCATCCCAAGGTATGGTGAAGTGTCCTTGAGCCTTAGGAAAAGGAGCATGGCCGAATACCCTTAAGAGGACTCACACCTCACTTAGCTATCTCACAAGCTTTCTCTTTCTCTCTACCTCTCGGCCAACTCCACTTCTCTCTCAACTCTCTTTTGTTTTTCTTTCTTCTAACCTCTAAACATCACCTTATCTTAAGAAGAAAAGAGCTAGAACAAATAATTTTGAAGAAGAGTTGCTCTTGAAGAGGTAAGTGCATTCTTATCTTATTTTTAGCAATTTTAGTATACTCTTGGATGAACTTGAGTGTTTTGTTTGAATCTTTGTGTATGTATGTTAAAATGAAACTCTCTAGAGAGAAAAACTGTCATTCTTAGTTAAGTAGAAATCCATACTTAAGTTATGATATTTTCAAATTGAGAATCTAAATTGATATGTGGTTTTAGTTAGTTACTCAACATGAGGTGGAATGAAGGAAATGCATGCATGATTGTCGGTTTACTAGTGTGATGTTGGATGATGCCTCTAGTGTTGTTTATTTAGTGGTAAAAATTCATGTCAAACTTTAAATATCTTGCTAAGAGTAAAAATTATTTTATGTGGTAAATTGAATATTTGATATGGATGAAGAATATGATGTGATCAACATGATGAGTGAAAATGAAAATATGCTTGTTAAATTTTAACTTGGAGATGAAAATGTTAGGTTGTACATGCATGTATTTCGGACTCAAGGTTTTCTTTTGGGTTGAATTATTGATTTGATTATTGTGCTATGTTATGATAATATACTTAAATATTTGGAGACACTAGATGCATATGAATAAAATGGTTGCACTAGCATGATTAGTGGTTTTTACCTAAACCCTTGGGTGAGTATCTTGAGAAAAAAAAAAGAGAAGAAGTGAATAAAATATTAACTTAAGGACATAGGGTTTCAGCCAAGCTATGTTTTTAGGGTTAGAAAATTATATTTAAGTGGTTGAAGTTAAATTGGAGTGCTTAGAGAAGAATAGGAGACGAAAAGTTAGGAATTTACTAAGGGAGGGTCTCGGCCCAACCCTAAGGGGGAGGGGCCGAGCACCCCTAAGTGTATAAGAGGTCCATTAAGTGTTTTTGGGTAGGAAGTGAGTAAAATTATGAGGTGCGAAAATTGTGAAAGAGCTTGACGTAGAATAAGCGTTATGTTCGTCACATATTTTATATGTTCTGTGACATGAGTTTCACGTCTCATGCATACAGCAGAAAATCATGTTTTAAACGTATTTTAAAAAAATAATAATTAAAATTTTATAAGAACCCTAAAGGCTAGGACGGGATAGTGTCCTAGTGGAACTCTTTGTTCACTCAAGAGTGATTAAAGTCAAGTGAAAGCCCCTAAGTCGACAAGAACCGTCGGCAGACCATGTATGGCTCTAAAAAGTGTCCGGAGTATAGTCGCACCTAAAACTAATGGGTGCATACAGGACGGTGTTGGTTTCGGCCTCATCGATATAGAAAAGTTTGTAGTCGCTCGGTGAGTGATCAATCGCTAAGTGATGAAGAGCGCGAAAGGGCGTGAAACGTAGCTCCTTAGGTTTGATACGGTCGCTGAGTGCTACGGTAACTAGCAGGAGCACACGGTGTGTAGGGGAACCGTGAAATGTCCAATAGAGGTCATGACAAAAAATGAGCCTTCGGGCCATATATAATATGATAAGTGGCGTCTAAAATAAGAAAATGAAAAGTATTTACGAAAAGATGAATTTTGAAAGAAAATTCTAATGTTTTATTTTCTGAGATTATAAGCAAGCATATGAAGAGAATAAAAAAAGAAAAAGGGAATTGAAATGACACGGCATGAGCATGAGCATGTGCATATCACAAAGTCATGAGTCTCATAATGCATAACGTATAACTGATTGTTTGCTATTCATTTATTAGTATGCTTGAAATGCTTTCGTTATGATATAAATGTACTTACTGAGATTTCTCTCGAAATCTCACCCTTATTTATCTCTCCATTATCTCCTTTTTGGGATGATAGAAGTAGTTGTAGGTAATGACGACTTTGAAGAATATGACCCCAGGGACGGTGCCTCGAACCCCCATGGGCTCAACTGAGTCCATCACCTCCGAGCTAGTGACTCTCGACTCACCCCTAACTATTTACGTTTTGGGAAACATACGCCCTATTGGGTGTTGTCTATTTCTCAACATAGACGATTCCCTCCACATGGGTCGCCTATATGAGTCATCTTTCGGGATGAGTTGTGAGGTGGGACCGACCTTGAATTTGGACCATCTCCGTTACTGCCAAAACTTCAAGGAGATTAAAAAGGAACCGATAGTTTGAGAAGTTATAGCTGGGATCCTCTATGCAGTTTTTGTATTTATATGCATATATTTTGGTCTTCCGTTGTTTTGGAAGAATGAACACTTATGAAGGATTCTTATATTTATATTAATGGTAATGCAATATTTTGAGATATTATTTTATAAAGCCATGTGATATATGCTTAGAAAGGGTTGACTTTTTTCCGCTTCGAAAACCTTCTTAGAAAAAAAAATTTATAGTACACGATAAGACGAGTGGTGAACTTCCCTGTGACGCTCATCCCCGACGTCACGGTTTGCGTACAATTCCAAGCGCAAGCTGGAGCGCCAACAAGATCAGTTACAAACTAAAAGAAGTTACTTATCAACATGTTACATGCAACTTTCGAAAGCACTTGTTATCTACCTGAATTAACCTAACACCAATTGAAAATGTCAAGACTTGCATCTTGTTGTTCACAACTTTTAGCTAAGTTCTATCAACATCTGATTTGCTTTCCAAAGAATTTTACAACTGTAATCGTTGCTTAAATAGGGTTCATCTTTGTGCCTTTCTATCCTCAAGTCTACTAATTGTAGCACTTACATCTTCACGTAGGGGACATGCACTTTTGTTGTTGACATAAATTGTTCCCTTCTTCATTTTCAACATATGCATCATGCATATGGGTTAAAGCATCTTTTACTTTCCAACTCAAATCGCTACTTTTGTTGGCTCATGGACATACATTGATTCTAATGAAAATTTAAGGGGCAATCTTCCATTACTCGCGTGCTTGACTATTTTCTCGTCTGGTATCTCCACTAGAACCTTCATAGATAAAGGCTCCGCATTCAACTTACACATTTGAGCACAATCATAAGAAACAAACGATCGTGACACTTCATAATTAAATAAAGTATATGTCACATGTTACATCGATGTAACCTTGCCTAAAAAGGTTAACTACCATTATTCCATACCCATAAAAATCACATCTACTAATTAGGATAAGATTAGGAAATGTTACTAGTAATTACTTCGACATCAGCTGCTTCATTAGTTTCGAGATTCACCTGTCTTGGCATGATCGCATACACCTTTACCTTTACAGATGTTTTCATCTTACCTCTTGGCATTGCAGTTTGTCCTAGGGTATTCTGAGGACAATTCCAAATCATGTGGCATGTCTACCTGCATCTAAAACATGCTCCGATTGCAAGTCAACATTCACCACATGTGGCATGTCTCAGGACGCATCTCTTACAAGTTGGGGTGTGCTGGGTACTACATGCCCAATCATCTTTCCTTTCCCATTGTCCATTGTATAGGAATTCTTTTTCTTTCCAACATCTTTTTTTGGTTAAAAGGGCAATCCTCTTTTCTAGTTTACTTGAGCTTGCGAAATCAAACTCCTTTTTTTCTAACTCAGCAAAAAATACTATATTCACCAAATCTTGAATTTCTCAATCCGTAAACATGTAACTTGGTTACAAGTTCTTAGTTGTAATCCATCTTGAAAATTCTAAGCTTGCATCTTTTCCGTCCCACTCAAATGTGTGGCAAATCTTCCTAATTCTATAAATCGAGTTGCGTATTGTTCTATTGTCATATTGTCTTGTACTAAGTTTGCAAACTCTAAAACTTTTTGCTACTTGGCCATCTCCATAAAGAAGCGGCTATCAAATCTCAACCATTCCCACGTGAGAGTAGCATTATTTCCTAATTCTCAGTCCAACAATTGCCGTTTGGTGTCCTACCAAAAGCTGACTTCTTCTTATAGCAAATGTCCCGTATACTAGACTTTATGTTCTTCCGTACATCCATTGATATTAAAGGGACGCTCCAAATCTAAAATCCACTTATTAGCCCTCAAGACTCCTTTTGTTCCCACAAAGCTCGGATAACGATAAATCAAGAATATCTCAAACAAACATCCTTGAGTCTCTCCTCTAGGGGCTTATTGTCGATGAATCTAACCTTACTCTATCTGACTCCTTACTACTTCCATCATTTGGCGAATAGTCTCCGTTATTGCTTGTCCGCCTTCCAGCTCTTTGCGTCCTGGAGAAGTTTTGTCCCAATGATTTCATACCATTGCTTCTTCGTATCTCCTAAAATGTACAAAGCTAGTCGTAAGTCAAGCTTCCGTAACAAAGAACTACAGTTCCCACTTTAAGGCATCCACGAGTTCTACACGTAATCCAACTTGATTCAATCCGCCCAAAGGTTTAAGCCTATAGCTATAAGATTAAAGTCTATAAGATCAAAACTTAACTTAATACCATGAAATTTCTCCTTAGGACACATGTGGATTTACCTAGAGACGTAATGCTCTGATACCACCGCCTGTTGGCACCTTAGCTCTTTCTTGGGATTTGATGGTGACATCGAGGACACATAACGCAAAACTATATACTCCTCGTACATAACAAATAAGATGTAATGCACCTACCTTACTAGTAGTATGCAATAAAAATCACAGCAAAAAAATAAATTCGTTTATATCAATCTAGGGCAATGGTGATATAATATATTATTGTAGGGTACTATAATAGTGCAAATATCCCAAAAGGCTTAATATAGCAAATGCACCTCAACAGTTTTAATGTTTAGCACTCCAAAATAAGTATGGACCATATCCCAAATAACAACCTTCATAATAACTAAGTCATAATTCTTCAAGTTTGAGTCCTCCCAATAGCCAGAATTCCATCAAAGGATAACGTCAGGAAAATTATGTATGATTTATGAGGTTTGAGTGATACGAGGATCAGATCTTTAGCTACCACATTCGCTTCAATATTAACTTCGCTAGCGTGCTTAAGGAATCTGGTAGCCTTATACATCTTGCTACAGATCTTGGCACTCTTGAAAGACACATATGCATAGCATTGAATTCCTAATCTCTCGAGCTCTCAAGTATCTCGAAGAAGAAGAGAGCTTGTATGTCTTAAAGAATCTAAAACATAGTCCGGACGGCCTGGACAATATACTCGTCCTCGATCATGGAGCCATCCAAGTTCATGGCCCGAGGTATCTGTAACAACTTCTGCCATTCTGTGAAAGAAATAGCAGTGGAAACTAGCACAATGACATACCAAGCAACATACCACATATATCATGAACATGTACATGTACATAAAACTTGAAACTCTAATTTATGCATCATGTACTTCCTTGTAAAAAGTCATTTTTTCTTCTTTTAAATCTTAACATGTATTCATATCCTTTGACAAATTCTATCATTTCATAATATATCACATAAAGACCAAATTTTATCTTTTCATGTCAAAATTCATATTAAAACATATTGCATCATGGCATGTCATATCATATCATGGATTCATATCATTCTTATTTTTATCATGTCTTACTATTAACATGTAAGGAAACCTCACGACTCTCCTATATACCGTGTGTTCCCTATTAGTTAACACATCAACCTACGACTCACTTAGTCGAGATAACTACGGCTTACATCTTATAAGCCCTTACATGGTAGTTCGCATATTTCACATTCACCGTGAGTGCACCCATTAGCTTTAGACGCAAACTTCGCTCCAGTATCTTTCCATAAGAACTATTCAAGGTTCATCAACTATACTTTGTTGACCTAGGGGTGGCACGTGATTTTAAATCATAGTTTTGAATTTCGGTCTAGTATCCAATACACTACATCCCTATATTGGGTTTCGCTCCAAATTTTGGCTCATTTCGATCTGTTCCGACCATTCCAGTCAAGTTTGTACCATTCCTGCTGGAATTGGCATTCCAATGCCTATTCCATTTTAGACTGTTTTTGTAATTTTCTTGTATTTTAATGATATTTTTTTAAAATTTTAAATATAGATAATATTTAATTAATTCTAGAATATAAAATATATTTATATAGTTTTTTTTGTAACTTTAAATATGTCCTTTCATTTTATTTTTTTTAAATATCATTATTATCAATAATTTATTGATTCTTTTGTTTTCTTTGTTTTTGCTTCTCAACTTAAATTTTTGTTTTGTTTTAACATATATTCATTTTATAAGTTTTCAGTTCAACCATATATGTGTGTGTGTGTGTGTGTGTGTGTGTGTGTGTGTGTGTGTGTGATACACACTTACACATATATGTATTTATTTTATTAGTTGTTAGTTTATATGTACATATAACTATTCATAAACAATATATAATTAGTTTCTAAAATGGTGCACCGGAATATATCGGAACTGAAATATTCTATTACAGTACATGAACTAGAATGATCACTAGAACAGAATTCAAAACGTTGTTTTAAACACTTCTGAGTAAACAATGAGTTCCACTAGGAAATTTTTCATCCTAACATTTGGGGTCGTTATAAAATTTTTGATTTTTTCTTTTCAAAACATGAACCCAAATGCATGTGACATATGACATGGACTCACATGCAAACATTGACCCATCCATGCAAGGTATGCAAGCCAAAATCATATACTCCCATTAATAGCATACATTTCTAAACATAACTTGAAAATATTAGAACATGCAAACATGAACTATTTCATATAAACAAAAATCATTTCATCCCGAGAACTATAAAAACCAAATTTATAAAACTATAAAAGGTAGTGGCCGAAACACATAGGCGATTCAAGTAACCATTTTTACCCATTTATCTCATAAGCTCATGCATCCACTTAAATACTTATTTAAACAAACCTGCTAAGCAACTTTCAAGGTATAGTCAAAATCAAAAGGTTTTCTCTTCTTCCATCAAATCATCACAACACATCTTCTAGCTAGACTATTTCTCAAAACATACACCCATTTATATATTGAAATCTTTATAAAGCATAGTATTTACTCATGGCCGAATAATACAAGTCTCCAAACATTATAGTTTTCATCAACTAATCATTCATACATGTCTCCAATTACATAGGCCGAATTATATAGATCATACAACTCCACATTTCCACCAAATGATCAACAACCATTTCCCAAAACATATAGACCGAAACCTTCACATATAACTTGAGATAACATTTGAATAGTCAAACAAACAAATAACAAACAAAGTTCACAAAACATATACAAATGATATCCAAGATAAGTTAAGAGTTTACTTACAAAATTTCAAGATTAGTAAGCAAGAAAAATATGAAAATAATCAAGAAAACATATCAAGATTCAAACATGCAAACCCAAATCTGAAATTTCTAATGAGAATGAGTGCTTGGTGTTTCAGAAAACTAAATCTTCACTCCGAAAATCTTGGGGCCAAAACTTTAAGAGATCAAACCCTAATTTTCCTTTTTCTAGTGAAATCCAAAACTCCCCCTCTCAAATTTTGTTTTTCTACTTTCAAAACATCAAGAACACCTAGGGTTCTATTTCTAAAAAGAGAAACCCTAGTTTCTAGAGTGAAGGTGGGTGTTGGTATAAGGAATCCTTGATTTCGAAAAAAACTAAGGGTGGTTCTTCACTCTAAGTTGGGCATGGTGTATTAAAACTAATGAGGAATTGCTTACCTTCGTGTTGTGATCTCTCACTCAAAAAAATGATGCTGAAATCTTGAATGTATGAAAACATAATAGTGTTTGGCTAATGAGAAAGTGAAGAAAAATGGTGATCTAGTGAAGAACTTGTCTTGGCCGAAACCCTAGAGTGGAGGGAGACCAAAAACATATCAAAATGCCCCTTTCATTTTTTGCTCTAGCTTTATATAAGATCCCCACATGCATTTTTCCATCCAATGCATGCTTGCCGCTTATCCATTTCTTCTACATTTTTTCTCATGATAGAATGTCATGGAGAAAACAAAATGTGAGTAAGGAATTCAGCCAAGCCTTCCCTCCTCAAATTCGAAACCCCAATCTTTCCTCTTTCACATTTCAGCCTTTAACTTGTGTCTATGTTCAAAACATCAAAAGGGCTTCCAAATCATTTCACTCAAAATCTTAATCCTCCTCTCTTACATAGGTGACATGTGGCGTGTGTGGAGTGTGTGAGAAAGCCAAATATGACAAGTGAAAGGACCTATTGTCATTCCCAAGGTAACTTTTTACCTTCTCACACTCAACCTCCCTTTCATGCATGGGCCATACCTCTTCTCTTTCATCAAATCCTTCTACAAACCACATTTTCCTCTTTCCAATTAAGACACATTTTAGGAAAAGAAAAAGTATGTTGTGTCTTATCTTGACTCGTGTACAAGTGGAATTCAAAAATACAAAGTGGCACCTAGCACTATGGCCAAACCTTTGGGCCTTCATCCACTTTCTCTTTCCTTTTCATAATATTTAGACAAGTGTCCATTGTACTCTTTCTAGAAATATCCGTTATATCATTCTTTATTGCTAAGTGGCGTCTCTTTGTTCTTCCAAGGCTTATCTTGGGTTTTCAAGATAATAGACCTAATGGGCTTAGTCTTTTGGGCCTAATTCATTTTATACCTTAACAAATAGAAAGCATTGTAGCAAAAAGGGATCAAAACCAAATAAGAGTTGAGATTTACTCAAAAGGCTCTCTTATGTCAAAGCAAACACCTAAATACAAATATTATTATTATTCATTCCAAACTTACTCTTATAAAAAATCTGGGATGTCACAATGCAAGAAATGATGTCCCAAGAAAGTGTTCCTCCTATGCTTGATTTTCTTTTTCAAATAAAATATTGCTCCATAGAACTTACATTATAAACAGTTATTGCAAATATTTTTGGTCACCCCCAACATGCAAATACATCTCTATGACCTTACCAAGTGTATCACTCTTGTGCTTTTTAACCAAAGATAAAGAATAAGTATCTTATCTATATTCCAATCACCATCAATAAAGTATGTAGTGACACACATATAATTGAAGTTTTATACGGATGTCCATATACCAGTAGTAAGGGAAATTTGTTGCTCTGGAAGAGCAATTTTTAACTTACTTTTTTTCCTCACGTACACATTAAAACAATTTTTCACAATCGTGACACTGGATGAAATCCCTACACACTTAGAGCAAACAAAAAGCATAAACATTTTGGAACTCTCCCTTTCAACGAACCTAATTGGCAACTCATCAAGAATCAATATCTTCGCTAAGGCTTGTCTACAAGCCTCAACACAAAATGCTATAGGCATAAGTCCTCCACTACCACTTACTCCATTCTTTACCTTCTAACCTAAATTAGTATGGGATTTGTCTGTCTTATTAAACGAACATTTGTTACACTATTTCTCAATGTGGTACTTCATGAATTTTGTACCATTGGGCTTTGTATCACATGTATATGAAGCACCATAGTATTTACATGTAGCCCTAGTTTTATAGGAATCACCTTTTGGTACTTTTGTAAAGTGATTTGGAACCATTAACCTAGCTCTACAAACATTAGGTCCACTGCCACTCATTTTAGTACTTACATTGGGTTTAGGTGGGAGTGGAGGAATGCCACTAAATCCATGTGTTGACTCAATAACATCAGAACATGTTAACAAGTTCAAATCTAAATATTTTCTAAATGCATTTATGACATTCAAATGATAAATCTGAAATCACTAAGCCAGTAACAAATAATTATATTACTAACTTAACAATTAATATATTAGTAACAAACAAGTATCCACGTGCTGCTTCATAACCAGAATCAAACACATGTAAACATAAAAAACTTACAAAAATCAAATCACATAATCATCAAAACTGCAAAAGTCCCATTTAGTCATAACTATTAACCAATAATCAAACACATGTAAACATAAAAACACAAAATAAAAATCAAATAAAAAAATCATCAAAAACTCAAATGTGCAAAAACCCACTACAAACTACCCATAAAAAATATTAAATTACCACTCTCCAAAAGTAAAATAGGCAAGAACATGAGAAAGAAATACGTGATTAAATCAATTGATATATGGATCTTTTTGGTTTCCTAAACAAATTCATTTTTTCCAGTTTTTTTCTAATGTAAATAGGAAAACACAATGGATCCTTCACCTTGATAAAATTAGTTTACCTTCGATAAGGTTTTAATGGTTATAGGCATGTGTAGAGTGGTTTCATTTATTGGCATGGTTAGATTGATTATTTGATTTGTTGTATTTGTTAGTTGTTTGTTTGATACATGGGATATTTTTTTTATTTATAATATGTATATCCTGCATGTCGCATTATTACCATGGTATCATCCGCCATAAGTAAAGGCTATTAATAAAATTAGGAGGGGGTCACTCATGAACATGTAGGCCTCGTCTCTTTATAAAGATTAAAAAAAAACACACAATGGAGGTGCTGGAGGCGCTGGGTTGTTCCATACCTTAAAACAATGGCAGCGTGCAATGGAGATTGGAATGGCTGGAAGCTACAGCAAAGTTGCTGGGAGTTCTAGGCTTTTTTCGACCGTTTGAGAGAGTGACTTAAGAGGGAGAATGAGAGAGTGAGAGAGAACTGAAGGGAAGGGGGCAACATTGGTGAGAAATTGGATTGAAACAAAGTTATTTTTCTTTAAAATAAAGCTAAACGACATCATTTCATCATGAGTAATTTACCCAAAAACGAAATAAACAGCAACCGTCCATAGTAACCCATGAGTTTGCTTGACTTCTAGCTGCTCGATATGGCGCTTGAGTGAAGATCGACCTACGAGTTCGCTCTATAGGTGTTCAACACACTGCTCGAGCGAATATCAACCCATGATTTTGCTCAATAAATGCTCGACACACAGTTTGAGAAAATATCAACACGTGAGTTTATACAATATAGGTGCTCGGCACATTGCTTGAACGACCCACTAACCCTAGTGTACTACTAGTCTATGCGAAGAAAATAAAAATTAGCAGTGAATAATATTGAGGTCCTAAATAGCCAATTTTATCTTGTATATTTTGTTATCTCTCTATAGTTTCATAACAATATATCATATATGATTAATTAATAGCATATATTACTAATGCTTTTTGCAACTTAGGTATCTTAAAAAAATCATAAAATTACTTTAAGTCTAAATAGTAAAGTATGAATAAACCTATTATGTATAATGAATTTACCATTTTAGTAATATGGTATCATTTTATTTTTAAAATGCTTGCTTGTTTAGCTATGTGTCAACCATGAAAGACTTATAAAGGGTAAAGGCTGATTGATCAAGAGACCAAAAAATGTGCAAGAATTCTTTCAACCAAAAGTCTTTTAAGTTTTATATACTGAAAATTTGGTAGTGTTATATATATATATATATATATATATATATAATTATTTTTTGTACTAGTGATATTCTTTGTACATATTCAAGTCTTTGATTACTTATTATTTTATTTTTTTCAAGAAAAATTGCATGAATTGGTAATTATAACTTATAAGAAATAAATATTTTTATGAGATCAAAGATGGTTGGCTGTCTGATTTGTAGTAATGTATTTTCACATGATGTATATATTTTCATATGAATAGAATAAAAGATAATTATGGAACTAATATTTCTTCATGAATCACTGTTATTGTCTTTCCCATATAGTTACATAAATTATATAATTTATGTAACTTATGATATATTATTAATTGATAGCATCTATCATTTAATATTTTATATGGTCAATGATACTAAATTAGGTAAAGTTTACATCATTAATTTATATAATTACTATATAAAATAATATATTAAATTAATAAAAATATTTTAAATATATATAAAGCAGCTCGGTTTGGTCCAACATTTGATCTAGACTCTGAGACCAAAACGAATTTTTTCGATCTACAACATATGAGACCAAAACTGACTAGTACAGGTTCTGATCTGGTCTGGTCGATTTCTTCCGTCCAAACCGAAACCTATTCATGCCTAAGAAGGCCATGTGGGAGCCTTGTTTTTCTCATACAAAGATTGATTAGCAAGCTATCAGTTGCTAATCTCCCTTTTACAACCATTAAAAGTAACATCATCCATGTCTTGAACATGTAACTGCTAGCTGCATAGAGTTTATAAATGAAAAGTCGATTGAACATCCATAAATCTTCCAATACCAGCACTTTAAACAAGGCCCTGAGCCCTGAGCCAGGAGCCATACCATTGAAAAGTGGATAATCCAACTATAACAATAGCATTCTTCTCGATCTGAAGAGAACTTAATCTAGAATGTGTAATCATGCAACAAGAAAAATAGAATTTGGGTAACCTTTCATATCTGAAAGAGACAAAAAAAACCTACCGTCCACCCAAATACAACATTTCCCCTTGATCAAGGTTTACTAAGTTCAGTTTCAACAAGAATTTGTAAAAACTTCCCCCACAGGCCCTTATCTTGGTCATCAATTACCACAACATGACGGAATACTTTACCAATACAAGTACCAATTATTAGTGGTGAACGGGTCTCAGAATCCATATAACCATAAGGTAAGTTATGCAATTGAATCCAAATAAACGTGCGAGAGAAAGAGACATCATTATGGGTGGATTCAGACCATAAACCACTTCTAATAAATGAGATATTGATCAAATTAATCAATATGGTTGGCTCTCTCAGACACGACGTTGTAAGCCATATGCAGAAGCAAATTGAAAGATAAAAGTATTTTCCTCCACTTCAACAAGGGTACTTGAAGATTCAAGTTTCCGAACTTTGAGCATAGTATTCTTAAAGGTTAATTCACGATTGATGAACTTCTCGATCGTAATCAACACAACGTATTTATGCAATCTAAAATTACAAATATTATTTCTCTAAGAATTGAATAAATGACTTAATCAATGGTTCACAACCCTCTCAAATTTTAAAATGGGCGGTATATGTAATTCACATTGTTTAAAATTTCTTTATAGATAATATTAAGATTTATGTTCAAAAACCTATGTTACTTAAGAAGAAAAGACTATCTATTTTCTCTATAGGTAAAGGCAATGGTTTCATTTCTAAAAAAAATAAGAAAAAAAAATGTTTCAGAGAGTACGACGTTAATTTCTAATATAAAAAAAAATCAAATATAATGACCTAAGTATATATTTGAAGAACATAATGCCTTAAAAATAGGATCAAAACGTATTAAACATATCTTACATGAATCATGATTGTTTATGACTTGGGTTGGATATGTTTTTTATTTTATTTTTTCCACTAAGAAACGTTAGATTTATACATAAATCTTATACAAGGATCGAAATTTACACACTGATGCAGTGTTACGTTTCTTTTATAAAAAAGAGTAAATTTTATTGATACAAATGAAACAAGCATAATACAAGTATAGAAGAGGTATATAAAAGAAAGAAAACCTAATACATTTTAAGACAGATTGAATAGTCAAGATAACAAGAAGTAATGAACATTGTTTCTATTAAATACAATGGATGAAAATCAAAGCATTACTAACGTAATAATATGTAATATGTTATCTCTATTGTATAATAAAAAGAATTTTATAATCTAATATATCACATTAAGTATGGTTAGTGTGTAGATTTTCTTATATAAGATCTGTATAGATTAAACATTTTTGTTTTCCATTTGTTTTGCTTTTATAATCTAGGTAAAATGGAACCCATGATATATTACCTCGTAGCACATCTTTGCTAGGATGATATGAAAGCATGCAACTGATCGAGTGCGAGATTCAGTAAGAAGGTCGAAAAATACTATGGCTTGAGCATGGTTGAAAAATACGATGGCCCCCCTATCCCTGGTTCCACCCCTTTTAAAAAAAATTAAATTTTTTTTTCAAAGAAAAAAAATTAAATTTTTTTTTTCAAAGAAAAAAATAATATAGGTTAGTTTTTTTTTTATAATTTAGTAGGATAATTATTAATTTTATCTTGTGTTAGTCCCCTCTCTAAAAATTATCTTGACTCTCCTCTATAAAATTTAATCTAATTTAAAAATAAAATACATCTCATATAAAATGAAATGATATAATAACATAATGACATGTTTTTATTATAGATAAAAATAAAAATAAAAAAGAATTTGGATGATTTCTAATAAATTTTTAATATTTTTTTTATTATGATGACATGTTCTTAATATATTATATATTTTTTTAATATATAAGTTGTATTAAATGTATTTTATTTTTATTATAAATTTTAATATTAGATTATTCTATACTGCATAGAAAAATATATAGAAATAGAATAAAAAATATTTTATATATTTTATACTAATTTTACTTGACTCTTTCTAAATTAAATTTCTGACTCTACTACACTCCCTGTCAACATGAGAGTTTCTATTTAGAAAAAAGTTCCGTTGCTTAAAGTTAGTAAAAAATTATTTTAAAACATAAATATTTTTATGTTAATAATATAATAAACTTCCAAATCAATAAAAAAAAATTAAAAAAATATGAGAAGCTGATTTTGACCTAATGATAACTTGCAGTGGGCAGATGCAAATGGCATAATAGCACCGCTCTTATTATTATTATAGACGACCACCATTATTGGTGTAGAAGAATGGTGCTTAATGTGAGATTATTGATAAAAGTACGGACTGATTAGTATTTATTCTAAACCAAGGTAAAAGTAATGTAATAAAAAGTTTAGGCAAAGGACATTGATTATTTTGTTCCCTTTTTCCTCGCCGCCACGGGAAACATGGTGGCATTTTAGGTGAGACTCTATATATACAGTCCCGCCGCGTTGTCGGGTAGTAAGGAATTTAGGTTCCGTAATCTTCATGAATAATGCTTATTCTTGATGTATTTTATTGATGTTATTAACAAAAATAGTTAGTTGATATTCAAATAAATTGATACAATTAATTATATTATTAAAATATATAAATAAATAGGTAAAAATAATTTATGTATCTAATATTATGTCTCGTTTAAATAATGGAATAGAAAATTAAATAAATTAAAAATTAAAAATTGAATAATATTATTAGAATATTTTTTTAAAATTTTAAATCTGAGAACTGGTCAGACATTTTGCTTGCGCGTAAGATTCCCATGGAGAAGGCAGCAGTTTCTGCTAGTTCCAAGGCCAGTGAGCCTTCTCCTTTCAAGCTTCTCCTTTCCTGCCCCGCTGGTCTTTCACCATCACAGGTTCTCAAAACTCTCATCTTTTATTTCTTAATGTATTCCTTACATCTGTAATCTATATGCTTGTTTAATGTTTAATTACTTTTTTTTTTTTTCTTTACAATGTGGATAAGGTATCTGTGGTTTTTGATGAAGCGTATGATCGGATTCGCCACCCGGACACCTACTTAGAAAATTCCATTGCTGAGGTGATCCTGAATTTTTCGAATTCATTTACTGATTACTTCTGATGTAAAAAGTTCCATATTTTTTCTATTTCTTCATTCCATAAAGTTGTCGATTCAGCGAAATTAGCTAACTTTCTGGAAATCGAATCAGATACTGTATTTTACATTGGATTTTACATGTGCCCATTTGAGCCTGTTAGTACCTTAATGGAGCTTTTTGTTTTCTATTGCAAATTTACAATCAGCTTGAATTAGTTGCATTATAAGAGTCCGATGTGTTTCTGTGTTGATGGTTATGTAATGCGTGTTATCTTATCGAGAACTTAATGGACGTTCTGTGTTTCCATGGAAATCAAATAATTTTCTTATCTATACCGTTCACTTTTTCACTGTTATTAATTTCTTGCTTTATTTTTGCTTAGATATGGGATCAAAGGGTTCAGATAAACAAGTCATTGTACAACGGCACAAAGTTCCGGGTATGAGTGCCTCCTTGAGTACTTTATGCCATTTATGTCGTTTACTTTGTAAACTAACAACTTCATCATAATAATATAATGATTAAATTGGTTTATTTCTCCGCATGATGCAAATGACTGAGATAAGTATGGGACCGTTGTTAACCAAGGACTTAGATGATAGCATTCCTACTTCCTCAAAACATATGTTTATGAGAGTTGAATCATTTAGAGATCATAGCCATTTTGTTTCTGGGTGCAAGCTTTTAACATTTTCTTTTTCTTCTTCTACTTCTTCTTCTTCTTCTTATTCTTCTTCTAGACGCAATGGTCGGTGACTACAAAATAAAATATGTTTTTTCTATGATACTTCGGAATCTTGCTTGCAGTCTTTTAAATTCTGAACTAAATTGATTCCATAGCTTCTGTTAATTCCTCTTTCCTATAATTCTGTGGAATCTTGCATGTACTTCTTTATTTTCTGAACCAAATTAATACCATAGTTTTGTTTAAATAAAAAAAACTCATGTAACTTCCATTCATCAGTACCTACCAGGGTGAGATCAACACCACGGTACATCCCATGACAAAAGCTCATGTAAGGCATATACGGTCAGTCCACTATTTTATACAAGGTACAAAATCTTATTTACATCTCAAGGGAAGAAGAGCTGATTTTTCAACTACCAATTGCCCTCTCACTCCCTTTGGAAGGTTCTGCCCATCCAGAAATTCCTATTGACCCCTGTGCACCTGCTTTAGCAATTAGTCTGCCACCTGATTGACTCCCGATAAAATAGCCTCACGACGGAGAATCGTTGACATATCTCTAATAAATCCTTCCAAAGCTCAATCAAAACCCAAGAATCTCCCTTTCTCCTCCAGCCAATAACAAGAACTTGAGAATCCCATTCAAGTTATACTGCCATAAGATGCAATCTCAAATGTAATTGAACATCTGACATTGGCCTCTATTCCGCTAAGGTATTAGTACCCACACCATAACGATTGGAAAAATCCACACGCATCTCTAATTACCCACCTCCCCCACAAGGCCCGAGATTACCATAGGCATTTAGTAAAGCCGGAATACCTAAGGCAAAACCTGTAGCTTAGGTATCTTTCCCATTAAAACTGGAATATCTAACCTTTGCAACAGCAACATCTCCCTACACTTTGGCCTCTTAACCTTTGTAACTTCAGAAAATTCCTCAACAAGCAGCAATTTCACTAGGACTGTTCAACCGACTCGACCCGACCCGATAATGAAAGTTCCGACCCGACCCGACAAGTTCCGCATTCCGAATTGCCGATACCCGCTTGGCCGATTACCCGATTTCATCATTTTCTTCAAATCTAAATAGAAGCATAAGAGAAATCAATCTTGTTCCCTTCCGTGTTCAAGACCCAAAAAACATCGTGTTACATTTCGTGTTCGAGATCCAAAAAACACTAGTATCGTTGACTGAACCATCGTCAACACACAAACCACCCAATATGTCCTCTGTTCCCTCTTCAAAGCCCCAACCTCTCAGAAGCTTTGTTTTCTCCAGTTTCAAGCGGCCTCTCGAATATTTCTCCTCTAGTATCCTCCTTTTCCAGTGTGTTCTCCATTTGTGCACTACACCGCCTCAAGCACCAACACCAACTAACTGAGGAAGCCATTTTCCCAACCATCTAACCCAATTGAGAATAAAGAGAAGCCTTACAAAACCACAAGGGAACCCACTCTTGTCAAGGCTATGGTCAAACAGGTCTAAAACCGAGCAAGTTAGAAAAATATTTCAAACAAGATTAGCACAGTCGCCAATACATAATGCATGATCGAAGGACTTTATATTTGGATTCTGTAACGCTCCAATAGAAGACCCAAAGCACGTGACCTTTATTTTAAAAGGACAAGTCAATAATATAATTAGAACTTCATTGAAATCTTATAAAGAGCAAGAACCTCTCTTTTTAAGCAATATGAGATCTTGTACACTACTTATCATTACTCTTATCATATGGAGTATCACAATCTCCATCCTTAAATTTCTGATATCGGCCAGTATATCATAGGTCACGGCTCAAGTCCCACATTTCTAATTGGGATAGACTCTAATACTATTTGTAATGTGCCAATAGAAGATCCAAACCACATAATCATTACTCTAAAAAGACTGTCAATTATACAATTAGAGTCTCATTGGAACCTTATAAACAATAAAAACTTTACATTTCCAAACAATCTGGGATTTCATACACCATCTACCATTATCCTTATTATATAGGGATATCACATATTCAGATCATTTCAGGATTCTTAATCAAATGGCAGACCCTTGTGAAAATATTTCCACATACAGACAAATTTAGAAGGCAGAGTTTGTTGCAATCCTAGTTACTCCAGCTAACAGGTTCCCTTTAGTCCTTATTCTGTTCCCAGAAGATTTTGAATAAAAGCAGCCATATTTTCATCAACCCAAATGGGAATATAAACACCAGAACCTATCCTCAGTGATTTAGACATAAACTCATCAACCAAAACATTCCTTTATAAACGTTTAAAAAGTTGTGCATTCCATCCCTCCACTGGCCAGACATCATAGACCTCCATGTCAGGACTCGAAAGATGCTTGATCAAAATCTGCTTCTCTCCATAGGATAACAGCCCAGACGCCAACCATGCCTTTGTTTCTTAATCTTCAGCACTAGAAGCTCCAACATAGAAGTTCCAATCTTCTAATACGCCCAGGTACACCTAAATATGTGCATGGATGGCTCCTTAAAAGTTAAAACCAGCATTATGCATCGCAATGGACTTCCTTATTGCAGAAATTTGTTAGAAGAAAAATCCAGGATATTTTGATTTATTCACCAACTGACCAAGATCTGTTCATAGAGCTGCATAACCTCTGAAAATGCTAACAATGAAAAGTTTGCTCCATTTAACAGTAGCTTTGGTTGAAGCATTTGATGCAAGTTGCAGTAACCTACATGTGCCCCAACCACATGTTGGACATCTGAAATAATATAGGATTCTTTTTCTAATAAATATTATAGTCGGATTGCTTTAGAGGTTACCCCATGTTTTGTATCGATAGTTTTCTTAACTAGTATAATGTATTCGTTGTTTTGTACAGTATGGAGGATACGTCTTGCTTCATGGAGATGGACCCAACCAAGTTTCTCGCGTCTGCCTCCACCTAGGTTTGACAGATTACAGGTTTCTCTCTCTTTCTGTGGGTACCTGGTGACCATGTGTCCCGCTGTGTATATGCACACCTTTCCTGATAAATATAGAAATCCATGGACTGAGTTTTAGATGTAATATCCTTCATATTTAATATTTTTGTCAGGTTACAGTAGTTAAAAGTGATGTATGTTTTACATTTTTTACTTATAAAAAAAAAAAGAATATTACTTATAAAAAATATTATTTGATGAATAAAATTTTTACTTATAAAAAAATAATACTTTACATTTTTTCCTCTTAGCAAGTTTTCATTACTTACTGCCGGTGGCCTTAGGTGGTCATTGTTTGAGTAGTTTCTACATTTTGTTTTGCTAATTGATATTAGATCTGACTGCCATGCCAAGTTAGCCATTTAGCGTATATAATGTTTAAAGACTTATCCAAAAAAAAAAAAGATTCATAATATTTAAGTTACAAAATAAGTATCAATCTTGAACACCCCTGTTCATGATCAGTGGAAGTAGGTTTGGACAACCACGACCCTTCTACTACTAAAATTCAAGCACTAGTTATCATCCATGTTCTATCTGAAAAATTTATTTTGTACTCATCCTGTGTGGTTGTGTGCTGCCTTGGTTCTTATTGATGGAATTATTTAACTATTTGCAAAAGAAGCTCCATCATTTCTAAAGCATATTTTTATTTCAAATGCTATAATTTGGCACACAAACGGGAAGGAATGTCAGGTCTTAGGAACCCTTAATTAAGGAGATTGGTTGGCAGGCAATAGGATTTTGTTGTTTGAAACATGTGTATTAACTCAAGGGGTCCTTTGGATGACCTGGGAAATGATTAATTCAAATGTAGAGATGCAACCATTCTCTGATAAATACTTGGAAGGCTTTTATTTTATGAAAAAGATGTATGATTTATGGTATTGCAACCACCAAAATGGAGAATAATTGATATTGTTTTGGAGATGTATATAGCAATAGGATGTACAACTACCTTTCTATTGACTGGCCTCTGAATTTGTTTAAACAAATAAAGTATTGGTTTTCTGCAATATCCCAGTGATTTTTCTTCAACATCTTGATTCACTTATCTTGATCCATGCTGTCTATAATTGCACTCTTTTCTCAGAGTAAATATTTCTGCCATCTTCTTGTTACCAGGACTTTTATGGGAACAAACTTAAATCCTTTGTGGGAAAAGTTCTTGGTTCCGTCAGAAGGTATTTCTACCTAAAGTTGAAAACTTATGTTCTGGTTTTATTTTGTCTCCGTTTTTTCTTTGATGGTCTAGCTGAATTCATACTGCCTATTAAGTTAACAAATTATCTGTTGCCATACAACTTGTGTCCTTCATCTCCCTGAAATTCAAGTCATTTCTGAGGTGTCAGATATAAAAATAAAGCATGAGATTATGAATACTAAGGAAATGATGTAAGAAATAAACCTCAATACACATATCTTTAGCTCTTTAAACCTCTAACATTAGGCCTAAGTTCATAAGATTATGATGACTCGTGATCTGTTACAGTTAAATCAAATTGGGTCACGTAGTAGAAACAGCTTTTCTTATGGTTTATCGATGCAATCCAAATCTTTTGAGCGTTTCTAGCTTTTATTTTCCTGTAGATGACAGTATTTGTTGTCAACACACTTCAAGTCCACTGGGTAACGGTGCAATAGTGGAGACATCCGACAATAAAATAATTGTGCTGCGAAGGAGTACTAATGTTGGGGAATTTCCTGGACGCTTTGTTTTCCCAGGAGGTCATCCAGAGGTATTGGGTTTTGTAATTTGAAATCTTCTTCCTCTTTTTGAAAGATGGGGGCAGTTCTGCAACACATGGCTTGCAAAGTTGGTCTTTTGCAGAAAATCTGAACTTAATGGTACACTTTCTGATGGTTGACAGCCCCAAGAAATTGGAATAACATCCCATCAGTATGCCAAGGACTTGACAGAGTCTGAGCTTATCAACCAAAAAGTTTCTCAAGAGATGTTTGATAGCATTATTCGTGAAGTAGTTGAAGAAATTGGAGTACCTGTGGCATCCCTTGTAAGCTCCAGTCTCTTTGTCGTGAAAGCGCCTTTTGTTCCTGCTTGTTTCATATATTTTGATCAATGAGTATCATTCTTGTCTATGATCAATTTGTTTATAAATGTGTGTACTGCTTGTGGTCTTAAGTTTATTTATCTGATTGTTATACCTTTGTCGAAACCGCTTGAGCAATCCAATTTGTGCAAGTGATGTTAATTGCTATAGCTCATATAGGGGTTTATTGGGTTAGAGAAACATGCTTCTTTCTCTTTTTTTTTTTTGACTTGTTATTTAAACTATCTTATATCAATCTTTTGATTCTCATGCAGCACAATCCTCTTTTCATTGGTATATCCCGCAGGGAGTTGAATGTAAGACCAGCTGCATTTTTCTTCATCAAATGCAATCTGGAGTCAAAGGAAATTCAAAAACTGTATTTGAGTGCACAAGATGGTTATGAGTCAACTCAGCTCTATGCAGTTTCAATGGTTAGTTTAAACTTCATTTTCTTAATGTGAAACTTATGGTTCGTTTGTGTTAAAGATCGAGCCCATAAACAATCATAGTGACAGGAGCATAACATTTAGGACTACTCCAAACCACCAGTTTGGCAATGCATCCATCCCTCCAACTTCCAATTTTGTAACATTGCATCATCAAACAACTACAAAGTTACAATGGGCATCGGTTATGACTCGACTATCAAGAGGCCCAAAGGGTACCTTGCAACTTCTTTTATAAGCGTGAAAAATTATTAATTTGAGTGCACGTTACAAAATGGTTAGTGTTTTGAGAGTACATGTATCGCCCCCTCCCCCTTTTTGGTTCGTGGTAAGGAGGGTGGTGGCAGGGTAGTAGACATGATTTGGAAAAGTGAAAATGGTTTCTTTCTTTTGTATATATGTAAAGAAACTTGCTTTTATATTTACTGCTGGGGTGCATAAGAAATTACATTTAGCTTAAATAACAATTCTTGCTTTATATGACACTGTAGATTGAATTTTTCATTATATATATATATATATATTAAGATGTGAGTACTCATCAGTTTTCTTAATCAGACTGAGTTGGGGAACATGGCATCAAATATGCCAGGCTGCCATCAAGGTGGACTGGCCCTCTACAAGTTGATGGTAGAAGCTCTGACTATTACTTGAAAAAGTTGGAGACTATTGATTAGAGCTGTCAGTTTGTGGTTTTCTAGTAGCTTCAATTCAGGTACATTTTCGTGGCTTTGATCTCCTTTTGATATGTTTTTAAACGAAAAATACGCATAACCATCTTCCTCAAATATATCAGATCAAATGATGGAGAAAGGCACCAAATCCTCCAAAACACATGACCCAACTAAAAACACATATTTTATCTACTGAGGGATGGAAAGAAAAAGCAAAAAATACCATATGTTCTGTCCTTTGATCTACTTCATATGAAACTGTATTATCGTCTGATTTTATCTATTTGGCATTGCAATATAAGGTAAGAACATGGTTTCAGCACGACCTGCTTAGTAAATCCAGAACTTCGGAGCCTCCTTGAGCTCTTGCTATATTAGCTAAGAAGTACTCAAAATTCAGCTTGAGATTATTCTGCCCAGTTGGGCATGAATTATCAGTACTTGCATGTGTTAGTTGCTTTATTCTGAAGCTAGATACAAGCAAGAAATGGACAGAGTAAGCCATGAGATCAGACAGTTTTTTCGTTTTTTTTTTTTTTTTTTTTTTTTTCTAGAAATACTGATTTTCATACTGGATTTTATTGTTCTTAGAATTTTAGTCACACTATTTAATGCATGCGTCAATGGTTGGCTTCATGGAATGAGTGGAAGTTATAAAATCAAGGATGAAAAATATCAGTATCCCATTTTCAATGCAAAAATAAATATCTATATTGAGCGGATAAGAACGAAAAATTTGAACCAATAAATTGGTCCTGTTCTATTATTTCATTCGACCACTGCTACATCTATAAAAAGATTATATAAATATAATTTTACAAATTGATATAATTTAACGTGATTCTTTAGATTTATTTTACAATAAAAATAATTATACAACTTTACAACAGGACGATAGTTTAAGTAATTATTTTTGTATAATCTCTTTAGGGTTTAAGCATTTCTTTTCTTAAAAACGGTCCCAAGTTCCATTGTTCCAACTTTAGTCAACCTAAGTGTATCCTTTCATGCTGTTGAATTCAATTGCGTTAAGTAATTCTCAACGATCCATGAATTGAACAAAGGGAGAAGGAGATGCAGTGCCCAGAAGAAAAAAAAGAAAAAAAGAAAAAGGATAAACAAAACATGTTGTCAATGAGACATCATGTGGGACTCACACGTGCCTATAGAATGGAAATTCCTGGTTTTCTAACATTCGAAGAAAAAGAAAAGGAGAAAAAAAGGTAATCTCATTTTCTTTCTTTTCTGGGGAGATAGCACCTAGTGGATATTGAGTGAATATCAAAGGTTTTAGCACGAAGAAAGGATTATTTTTTTAATTGTTATTTAGTCAGCACATCAGGAAGAGTTTTCGCGTAGTTAATTCGCATCCTTTAAGTAAGAATCTTATGTCAAAGCAATTATGCGATTATATGCTCATAGATGAGTGATGATGTACTTACTATAGTTTTACCACTTGTGTTACCATCACAAGTGTATTTATTTTTCTATTATTTTCTTTTAAATGTATTTCCAACAATCTTAATCATTAAAAAAATTTAAAAATATATAATTTTATTAATGATCACTTTCTTATACATTAAGTAAAAAAAAATTTTTAAATGGTAAATGAGTAGTAGATGAGAAGTAAAGCTATCATTATTTGCTCATAGATTTATAATAGTCTTCGGATTGAGACATCAATCTTCATTTTTAAATTATGAATGCCAACCATTTCTAAAGTGGTCAAAATTATACGTCATTGCATCAAGGGCTATTACAGGCAATATATTTTAATGCAAATTTTCAAATTTGGCTTAGGGGAAAGGTCTAAATAGAAGCCTTCTGAAGTCCCTCTTTCTCTTTCTCTCTCAAGCGAGCAAAAGTAGGGTTTCAGTACTGCAATTCCTTGGGACAATCAGTGAGGTCTCATTGGCGGTGAGTATCCAATGCTTCTTCTACTTCAACGAAATGGAGGAGGATTTGACCAAGAGACGGGAAGGCTGAACCTTTCATCGGAGGAAACAACTATCGCAAATATCAACTCCAAGAGCCCAAGAACAACGTCTCACCAGAAGAAGATCTGCATAATGGGTCGCATCCTGACGGAAAAGGGGCTCAACAACGAGGCATTCAAGTCGACAATGGCACAAGTATGGAGACTGGTTGGTTGGTTGGTTGCATTTTAAAGACTTGAATAATCATTGTTTCTTAATCGAGTTCCAAAAAGTAGAGGATAAAGAAAGGGTCTGGGGGGAGACCTTGGTTTTTTGATAGGAACCTGGTAGCTATCCAAGAGATTGACGAAACCCTCTCAATCACGATAATTTAGTTCTATTTTGAACCTTTTTGGCTCCAGTGCCACAATTTCCCTCTGGCGGGCATGAATAAGGAAATAGGAAAAAAGTCTGAAAATTTTTTTGGCCATATCCTACAGGTAAAGGTTGAGTCAGATGGGTTGGCATGAGGTAGTTGCCTACAGATTAGGATGGTAGACCTACACAAACCCCTGTTAAGGGGAAAGTAGATGAAGTTTGAGAACCAAAAATATTGGATTTTTTTCAAGTATGAAAGGCTCCAAAACTTATTCATTCCATTGTGGAACTCTTTTTCACAATAACAAAAGGTGTACTAAACCTAGCTATGCTCCACAAGACAGAGAAAAAGCCACTACCATTTAATCCCTAGTTGAGGGCACAACCTATGAACACCTCCTATTTTGATCAATGCATATATGGAGGAAACAAAGAGAAGAGTCAGTCAGATAGCACAGAGTAGGATAGTCCAAATAATGTTCAGAACAACAAACAGGCAAAAAAGCCATCTGTCTATCCTTAGACACCCCATGTGTCAAAGAAGGAATCTCTGGACAAACTGGATAAGATAGAAATCAAAGGAAGAAACGGGAAAGGTCTGGTCCAAGGTCCTATATGGAAGTGGATCTTGGATGGGCTTATGAAAAAAAAAAGGCATAAACAACTGAAACTATACCAACAGAAGGGGAACAAGTCAATAAAAAAAATCATGAGAGGCCCAGTAATCAAGTGACGACAGTGCACACTTTGATAGTTGTAGGCAAAGATAAGGAGACTGTAACCTCAAGACAGTGGAAAAGAAAGGCCTGAATTAAGGCTACCAAGGAAAATACTCTCCAAGATATCTCTAACATTCCTAGCTATACAAGTAGCAAATGAAGTGGCCCTAAACAGGAAACAGATTCAATAGTTGTGTCCAAGAAATTCAAAGTGGATGATGACAATGTTTTGACCCAAACTGAAGTGGCAATGGCTGGTTTTCTGCCCTGCCACCACTAATGGATATCCTCACATGGAATTGCTGAGGGATTAGGTCCCCTCAAGTGATTCGAATCCTTAGTAAAATTACTAAGGAAAAACAACCTCATTTGGTTTTTATTGTGGAGAGTAAGTGCAATCATAGAAAGATGAAGAAAGTGAGAAGAAGTATGAAGTTTGATCACTGATTTACAGTAGATAGCTTGAGATCGGAAGGCAGCATTGCTCTAATGTGAAGAGAGGAATGGCAGGTGAGAATAGTCAGCTTTACCATATGGCATATTAATGCCATTGTCAGTAAAGGTGATAACGACAGCCCATGGCAATTTACCGGATTCTATGGATATCTAGAAACAACAACAAGTAAAAGGAGTTGGGACCTTCTTAGATTATTGAAACCAAGCAATCAAATGGCTTGGTTATGTGCAGGCAACTACAACGAGGTGTTACACTAGAAAGAAAAGTAGGGGGAGCATATAGACCTTACAAATAAATTGTGGATTTCAGAAGGACGCTAGAGTTCTGTGAACTACAAGATATGAAATATAGAGGACCACAATTCCCTTAATCCAATGGGAGAAGTGGAAATGTCTTTACGAAGGAAAAAAAATTGATAGGGCAATGGCAAATAAAGAGTGGTTTTAAAGATTCAAAACGGGTTCCTGTGAGGTTTTGGCAGCAGTTAAATTTGACCACAGCATAAGCACTAGAGACAAAGGGCTAGTAAGAAAGCACATAAATGTTCCTTTCAGATATGAAACGGCATGGTGGTCAAAGGAAGGGCATGAAGTAGTGGTCGGAAGGGCTTGGAATCAAGTGTTTCTAAGAGATAATCCGGCAGGTGGATTGAGAGCTAAACTCGAACATTGTCAAAGGGGGCTCCTATCCCGGTCTAAACAAGTAAAATAGCAAGAGAAATGAACACTGGAGCGAGACCTAAAACATATCAGCCAGTTGTAAGACTGTGACAATGGCTCACATGTGACCCAACTATAAGTACTCCAACAGAAAGTAGAGGCCTCACTGGCAGAGCAAGACATGTGATAGCGATAAAGGGCCAAGCAGCACTGGTTGAAGCATGACGACAATAACACTAATTTTTCCACAAACAAGCTTCACAAAGAAAGAAGATCAACACCATTGCAGCCATCATAACTCTCTCTGGACAGATTGTGCACTCTCAGGACCTTATTGGAGCCACCTTCATAGGTTATTTTTTCTCTCTTTTCTCTACTTCAACCCCTCCTAGATACAGTCTTGCCTTAGGAATGTGCTGCCTAAGATCTCCCCTAGTATGTTGGAAAGGCTGGAAAAACCATTTGACGATGAGGAAGTTAGACAAGCAACAATCCAAATGAACCCACTCAAATCCCCTAGACCCGATGGGTTCCCGACCTTCTTTTACCAAAAAATATTAGAGTTTGGTAGGTGAGGAGATCACTAAGTTTTTCCTGAATGTTTTGAATGAGAGAGGCTCAATCAGTGACATTAATGACACATTTATCGCCCTTATCTCGAAAGTGAAGAATCCTTTGAAGGTAGAGAATTTCTTACCCATAAGCCTATGCAATGTCCTTTATAAGATAATCTCAAAAACTATGGAAAATAGATTGAAAACAATCCTACCCCCCTCATCTTGGACAACCAAAGTGCTTTTGTCCTGGGTAGATTGATTTTTGATAATATCTTAGTGGCCTATGAAGCCTTACACTCCATGACTTCTAGAATGAAGGGTCAAAAAAGGTACATGGCACTTAAAATTGACATAGTAAGTCATATGACAGGGTGGAGTGGGTTTTGTGAAAAATATGATGACCAAGATGGGGTTCCCAAGCCATTGAGTTGAGTTAATTCAAATGTGTCTCCGGTCTGTATCATACTCTATCTTAATTAATGGGGAATCATATGAGTCGTTTAAACTTTCAAGAGGTATTAGATAGGGTGACCATTTATCTCCCTACATCTTCATTTTGTGTGCAGAGGTGCTTACTGTGATGCTTAACAAAGCTAAAAGCATGGGTGAATTAACCAATGTACCTATCGGTCGTGGTCTAACAAGGGTTAACCATCTGTTCTTTGCAGATGATAGCCTCATTTTCTGCCAAGCAATAACACGTGAGTTGGAGAAAATCCTAGAAATCCTCATTACCTATGAGTAGGCATCGGGACAGGTGCTTAATAAAGCCAAGTTGTCAATGTTATTTAGCAAAAATACTAAGGTGCAAACCCAACTTGGACTGATTAAAATAGATGGGATTAAATCAACTGATATCACAGAAAAATACTTGAGTTTACCAACCATGATTGGAAAGGGTATGGTGGCAGTTTTCCACTCTCTTATTGACAAAACTTGGGCAAAAGTAGTCAATTGGAACACCAAACAGCTATCCACAGCTAGGAAAGAAACTCTTCTCAAGGCAATCCTTCAAGTCATCCCATCTTACTCAATGAGAATTTTCCTTTTACCTCAATTCATCACCAACAAACTTAATCAACTCTTGAGGAAGTTTTGTTGGGGTTACAACGAAAATCGTACAAAAATCCAATGTATACCTTAGGATCAAATCAACTCTAACAAGGATGAATGAGGGCTTGGTTTCACGGATTTCAAGTGCTTCAATCTTGCTATACTTGCTAAACAAGGTTGGAGAATCTCCAAGAGCCTTCATCTTTAGCTTCCAAAGTCCTCAAACAAAAATATTTTTCAAATTGTGACCTATTAAAGGCAAATATGGGTGCTAACCCCTCATTTGCTTGAAGAAGTATACACAAAAGTTTGAGTCTCCTTGAAAGTGAATTGACCTAGAGGGTAGGCACTGGCAAACTCATAAACATGTGGGCTGATAGATGGATCCCTTCCCTACACTCCCAAAGAATAAACTCCCCAAGGCAAGCAGGTTGCTGGTGTGAGAAAGTGGTAGACATCTTTGACCCAGAGCTGAGAAGATGGAGAAAGGATTTAATGCTCGAAATGTTTTCTTTGGATAAGATCCAAGCAATTGAAAAATATCAATTAGTTATGGGGTTAGAAAGGATAAATTGACTTGGCAATACACCCCAAACGAAGTTTACTTAGTGAGGAGTGGATATCACTACCTAAAAAGGCTGGAAACGGATGTGGAAGGTAAACCATCTAGCAAGAAGGTCGAAACCCATATCTAGAAAAGCATTTGGAAAATGAATGTTGCCCTAGTAATAATGTCATTTATTTGGGGCACTCCCCACCTTGACAAACCTGGAAACAAGGAAAATTGTAGAGAATAACATGTGTCCAATTTGTCTCATTGAACCTGAAACTTCCGGACATGCACTATGGGGTTGTAATCAAAGTTTTGAATACCGTACTAGTGCCGGTACTGGAACGAAATATTTCGGTATTAGTACTGTTTCGTATATCGTTTTGGAATAGTCTATTTATAAAAAAAAATTATATATATAAAAATACATATATAAATTATATTTTAAAAAAATAGTCAATATATGAATAGATTATACATATAAATACATATATATATAAATAATCTAGTCTAAATTGAGGGAAAAAAAAACAAAAAATTAAAAAAATAAATAAAATCTAGTACGGTGGGTACAGGCCGGTACGACCGAAATACAGGCTGATACGGCTGGTATTTGGGCTGGTACGGTACATGTAGTGTACCTGTACCGCCCAAGTGACCGGTACAGCATATACCGGCCGTACTGACTGGTACAGTACGATACCAAAAACATTAGTTGTGATACCTCAAGAGACATGAAATTATGGGTGTGTAAAGATACCAAAAAAAAGGCATGTTATGATGACAATTTTATTAAAATTTGGGTAGGTTTTATTCAAAGGCTAAGTCAGTTGGAGCTTGAAGAGGCTGTTGTGATACTGAGAAGAATCTGGACAAAAAGAAATGAATACACACATGGTAAGGCTTTCATTCCCTGGAATGCTTTTTAGAAAAAGTCAAAGATGAATTTATTGTGTATAGAGAGGCTAATTCCAAGTTAAATACCCCAACAAACCCTGCATAGAGGAACAAATTATGAAAGCCACCTGATGAAAAATTTGTCAAATTGAATGGGACATTGCAACAAATCTACATATGGGGAGGCTGAGTGTTGGAGTGATTATCTGAAACTCCAAAGGTGAGATAATAATGGCACTGTGTGCAAATAGGCCCCTCCTAGGTAGTGTTTTTCATGAGGAAGCCCTTGGGCTGCTTATAGCTGCAAACTATTGTAGGAAGCTATACCTCTAACAGCTGCACCTTGAAGGCGAGTCCAAACAAGTCGTCGATCAACTAAAGTAGTCAATTACAAACTGGAGCCTTGGAGGATTAATTATAGAAGATGTAAAAGAATTACTAGTAGTTTATTATATGGGAAGCTTCACATGCCTTTCGAGAGACAAATCAAGCAGCTCGTTTACACACTTGCTAAATTCGCTTTTAGTATTTGAGAGGATCTCTATGACATTGAAGAGTTTCCTTTGTACATTCAAAACATTGTAAACTCTGAGATCCACTAATGATATTATGAAATGTTTTTTTTTTCAAAATAAATAAATAAATAAATAGAAGCCTCCAAATAGACCAGTAAGTAGATGTCTCTTTTATTGCTGAAAACTACACAATTGTGAGCAGGCCGTTACACACGGCATGTATAGTTAATGAAAATTGCCCGTTGAAAGAAGGAGAAGACTGCTATAATTGACTTTTAGACAAAAAAAAAAAAAGGTGATGTAGATGTGCACCTATATACAGAAGTTTCTTATCGAAAAAAAAAAGATAATAATTTTTTTGCTTTTTTTCAATCATTTTTTAAATATTATAAAAAGAGATATAAAAATTTATAAATTTATTAAAAAATACTTCTTTAACAATTAAATAATAAATAATAAATAATAAATAAAACAATTGGTAAATTTTATCGATAAGTTTTATAAGTGAGAGGTGTTTTCTCAGCTAAAAAGGACGGTTCCAACTCATCACAATGTGGTCGGGTATGGTCTTTCTGAGCTTTGCACATTAAACCTGACAGTAGACAGATATGAATTTATTCTTTATTAACAGTATATATCTAACCAAGAAAACTATACATAATATTTTAATTGGGGCCTATCCATCTGTTGTAAATAGTATGGCTAGACAAATGAAAAACATGTCAGAAGTAAAGTTCTAACACATTCTGTCAAATGTATAACATGATAGATCAATAGAAGTAGTTGTCACTATCTGTTTTTGTTTTGATGATCATTTTTCTTTTTCGCAAAAGAAACCTTAGGCGAGTCAATTAGCTCATTAATCAAGCTCCGTCACTGTATATAAATCATGCGGATAGCACAAGCAATATTTTCCTTTTTAGGTGAGTCAATGGTCAATTTTAGAGCACAGTCAATGCAAATCTCACCATCCAAATCAAATATTTTAAATTAATCACCTCTCTCATTTAGAGTGAGAAACTCTCACCTCTCTCTAAAAATTACAAACTTAACATCCTCACCGGAGAGGAAGGTATGAGTCTCAACTCTACATTCCTCTCTTCTTTACGTTCTTGTTTTCTTTTTTTATTGTAGTACTACCTTTTGTGTAGTTTTTTACCGGTTCGGATTTTCCCAAATCTGCTTCATTTCGGACTTCAAATGACGACACACACCCCTGAATGATGATCTCCTGCCACAGATCTGTTGGTTCGTCGTGGAATTTCTCCTTTCTGGTCAGCGAGTGGCCTTCACGCGCGGCTTGTTTCCGCGTGTTTTCTTCACACGCCGTAGCACTCCGGTTGTCTTGCCGGCTATACGCGCCACACCACCAGATTCTCCACCCTCCGATCACGCCAATCGGCCCATCCGCTTCTCCATTCCACCTGCGTGTCCTTCACGTGTCTCTTGTGGTGTGCAGATCGTCTGTTTCTCGGCTACAGACTCTCTCTTCCGTGCCTGCTCTTTTTGAGGTTTTATTTTTCCCAAATGGTGATATGATTGAAGAGAGTTAGGATTTCTCCAACGGATATTTCAAGACTTTCAACAATAGTGCATCTACTTGCACCATATTTGATGGTGGCTTATCTTCAGTTTGTCTTTTAAGACGATACCTTCTCTGTAGGTTTGGGTAGACACCAAGAAATTGGTTTCAGAATTCACTTTATTTTACTTTTATATTGTTGTTGTTATTTTGGGGTATTTTGTTGGGGAGTCTCACCCCTTCTAACATGTTTTACCTATTATATTAATGTCTTATGCTTGTTTTTAAAAAAAATTAAATTAAATTAATTTTTTGTAAAAAAAATAATAATAACAATAGTAATAATAGTTTTCTGTATCATATTAAATTATGATACAGAGTAACATAGGATTATATTTGCCTTTATTAGAATGGCATTCTGTCTGCAGTGATTTGGGCAAAAGACAAAAAATATAAGGGGACCTAGACTGTCTGGAACAGCACGTGCACCTCGCATGTGTGATGGATGATTCCCATTTGTCTTGCAGCTACTCATTCTCCTGCAGAACATTCATTGATTCTCTTCTCTCCTAAAGATAAAAGTTTATTTTCCAGAATAATTATAAAAATATCAACTGCCTTTTTTAATTTCATTTCGGATGCAGCTCCATGCATTTGAAGACATGGTAAAATAAGTCTATTATATGAAATTTTTATTTATAAGTCAAAGTACTTGTATGGTATAATTTTATTTTTTTTAAAAAATAAAATTATAATCTTAGCAATTAAATCTTATCATTTAAATGAAATGGATAATATGTACACTTTATACACTAACTTGAAAATAGAATAATCATATGTATATATTATATATTCGGTGTATCGCATAATTTATCTTCAGCATCCACGTCCAGATGCCTAAATTCTTCAAATCCTTAAATTGTGAGGAATCACCTTAATTTTTTAATTTTTTGACAAAATGAGGTATCCAGTTCTTTATTTTAGGATATAGGTTTAGGAGATGAATAATGACTCTCTATATTTGGAGAGTTACTATTCATTTTCTAAATCAATTTTTATATATATTTTATTGGGAATAGTTAAAGATATAGAAATAAAGTAGTAAAAAAAGTAATAAAGAAAGAATGGAGAAATATGATTTTAATATAATAGAGAAATGATATGAAATGAGATATAGGAGATTTTAAAAAAATAAGTAAAATTTAGAAAATAATAATAAGTATCCTTTTTAACTAATTTTTTTTAAAAAAGAATGCAGAGATCCAAATGGAGATGCTTTATGTGTATGACTGGGAATGGTTGAGAAATACAATTGCCGAATATGGGTGGGGAGTGTAAAATGTGGCTTTTTTTTTTCTTTTCAGAAATAGGCTGGCTTTAATTAATAAAATTGAAATTTATAAATGTAATTAATATAACTGAGACAAATTCAATATACAGATCAACTAAGAATATTTGGGACCCAAATTTCTATTTCTTTGTAGACAAAATATTTGAGAAATTATTTTTTGTTTAAGACTGAAAACTAAAGCCTTATGATCTTAAAGAGGGGAGAATTATAATTTTATAGACTTAAAATTTGATAAACTAATTTTTAATTACAACATTTTTTCTGTACAAACAAAAATTACACAAAAATTAACTAACCACACAAAACAAACAACTATATAAAAGAACAAATTCAGCTGTAGTGGCGCGCGTCCACGCATCATTCTAAGAATAACAAAATTGACAAGTTTGAGTAACTCGACCGCCTAAAGAATCGCGTGCGGCAAGAGAGGGCCTCCACATCGTGTGGTGGCTTAAAATAGATTCCGTGCATGCAATGCATATGCCGTTCCATTCGATAAAATCTCCAATTGACTTCAAGATTGACAGTTGAAGGAGACAACAGTAAGACGCGTGTAAAAAGTGCTTTACTTAAAAGTGTACCAGTACAATAACGTAATATAATGTAAAGTTGAAAGATCAAACAGTGCTCATGCGGCATGCACTTTGATTAGTTGCCAAAACAACGCAACCTTTTAATTAAGCTTTCTTCGGTACGAAGTAATACAACTTGCTTTTAGGCTGTCTACAGATTTGATCCACTGTTATGTTTAAACATCTTTTGATGCCATGTTGGGCAAGAGATTATAGTCCGTTTGGATTGGATTGGATTGGATGTAAGTTTAAACTCATTTTTATTTTATTATTATATTTTTTAATTTTTTTATATAAAATATATATTTTAATATATATTTTTAAAATTCTAATTCAATTTTTTAAATTTTAAAATAATAATAATATAAAAAATAAACTAAATTCATTTTGCCTCTCAATCTAAACAAAATCATCTTACCTTTCCTTTCCCCATGTATTTTCATGCTACTCATGTGTACCAATATCTTATTAATTCTTCTCTGAGTTTGAGGACTTGAAGTAAAAGTCAGATAGAATAAAAATAATGAGGAGTCTGATGAGTTCTCGTTTTTGAGTTTAGTTACCTATTTTTGCTTGATAATTAAAAATTATTGTTTAATAATATTATGAAATTTTTTTTCATTTTTCGAAAAGTTTATAAGAATATTTAAAAAATGATATAAAAAACAATAGGAAAAAAATACACCAAGTAAACACAAAAAAATAGACCCTCTATTAAACTCCTTAGCATCTCCCCCATATAAATCCGTAAAATATCTACATTATTTATTCTTGTCGGCGTGAATTTCTTTCAAATAATTTTAAAGTTTAGTAAAATATATTATAAGCTGATACAGTACTTTCACATATCTATCCCTCAAACAATAGCTTAAACATGGCTATATATGCTTCAATATAAGCCATGTGGGAGAATCGGGACAGCACTGATGTTAACTAATTAAAAACTTGAAACCATATCAAAGCCACATAATTCCACAACTTTCACATAATTTGGATCAGCTCACCCACGAACTTTAGAATGATTGGCTAATTCGTAAAATAAATATAAATTGGATATATATATATATTCGTATTATTTATATGGTTTACAAAGTCATTTATGGAATGCATGCAGCTGCGCCCTAGTATGTCTAAAATGGTCATAATCTTATATTCCAATACTAATAGATTAATAAAAAAATATGATGGATAAAACAGTTGATTCCATGCACATGGTGTCCTTGTTATTATTTTAATCTTAGCAGCATGATTAATGCAGAGTCTCAAATAATAACTAAATTCACCCATAAACTAGTTGAGAAAGCAGTATATATCGCAGGTAGTTTGTATCCAAGACCATATTGATGCAAAATATAGAATGAATTTGTTTGACCAACATTTTCTGCAATTCTTGTGTATAAAGTTGATTCTGTCATATCTTATCTATTATGTCTAATTTGTTAAAATTAATATAAAACATGCTAAAAATAAGAATCACAATCATCAAATCTCAATTTAAAAAATATAATTGTGGATCGAAGATATTTGGAAAGTCAATCTTAAAACTCCACAAATGTTAGTAGTCATATCTTTTACTTTTTATTCATCATAAAAGTATTAGCTTTCAATGAGGTAAATTAATAGACACATGGAAAGCAGAGGAGACCTAATTATTTCATATACAGAAAACTTATAAAGTACTTTCAATAAAAACTTAAATCCCAATAAAGTTTAAAAAGTTTTCAAAATAAAATTTTAAACTTCCTAACTTACGTACATAATTTACTACATTAAAGAGGAAATAATCCTATATAATTAAAGTATAAAAAATTCTTAATAGTCACTCAACATATTGAGTTTAACCAAGGTATAATTATTATAAACTACACATCTAATCTGTGTTTATAAAACACAAAATATGCAATAAAATGAAAACCCATGTTTTAAAATTATTCTAATATATTTCTCTTATTTTAGCTCCTATAATTTTGAGAGAAAATAAAATCTAAAAAATCCTAAACTAGTTTTGCAATTCCCTACTAAAAACTGGTGATGACAACGTCCAGAAACGACAGCATAAGCAATAATGGGTTACTTCGATGGTTATAGAAAATTATTATTTTCAACTTCTTTTTTTTTTTTTATGTGTAAGTAAGCAAAGCTATTAAATTAGAAAACATGAGAAAAGAGTAGGATTACCTAATAATCATCCCAAATCAATCAAGAACAATGTAAAAGGGGTAGGAAAAATAGATCGACTGAAGTTGGCACTACAGTGAAAAAATTAGGAAAATAATTAAGAAAATAAAAGAAAAATTGATAGAAAAATAGAAGAGAATATGGTTGGAACCAAAATCAAACTCTCTTCCGCCTATGAGAAGAGAAAATACTTGAAGAAAGGAGCATGTCTGGAGAGTAACCAATACTCGGTGCACTCCTCTTACATGAACAGTGCCATAAACAGTTATAATACTGTTCATGTGAGAGAAGTGTGCCGAGTGTTGACTATTCCCCTCACTTTTTTTGAAGAAGGTTATCAAAAATTTTCAAGATTAAAAAAAAATATAAAGGAGAGAGAGAAAGAGGGAGAGCATGAATTAATTTATTATTTTCAACTTCAAGATATATTTGTGATTTGAGGGATATTCTCAGGAAATATGGAAATCAAGACAAATATGTTAGTTTTGGCCGTTTGGTATTTTATGCAAGACCACTCTTTGATATCCCTCTCGTTTTCTGTTAAATTTGGATAACACGATAACATGCAAATTTTCAGTGTTTGTCGGTTCGTCATGTTATTTCAGACGCGCGCGGTCGCACGCTCGAATGGGGGAATCTATTGAAAGCGTGGCGTGTGCGGTCCAGCGATTGCTCAAAACTTGGTTTTTGTCTGGACTGAGATAGCCACGTGGGTACGCTGAGGTCCGTCCAAAATAAAAGTCGCAGGCTAAGCGCGTGGGACCAAAAAATGAAGCCGCCAAGGGCCCAAGGACCCCCCAATCCTTTTGCTTCGGCCGGCTTTTTCGTCTGCTACTGCATCACTTGCAATTATTGATAGTTGGAACATTCATAATCTATTAACTAAAATTTAATTAAATTTTGATTTAAAATATTTTTTTTATAAATTTTAATTAATTATTTTTATTATATCAAATAATAAGTTCAATAAATTAAAATTTGTTTATTAAAATATTAATTTTTTATTTTTGATTTATTTTAATTTTAATTAGAACACTCACACCTCACTAGCTATCTCATTTATTTAATCAAAAGTTAACTAAAAGATATAAAAAAACATTAATAAACTCAACAAAAATAAAAAAATTTAACTTTTTTCTTTCTTAACTCTCCAAATACGGAAAATAATGAGAGATAAAGTTAAATTTATTGAACTTTGTTGAGTCTATTGAAATACGTTTTTGATGTTTTTTAGCTAAAATTTGATTAATCAAATTATTTAACTAGTGGATTGTGAATGTTCTTAATCATTAAATGAGATAAATAAAATACAATGAGATGAAATTTATATGAGAATTTAATAAAATTTTAATAATGAAATAAGATAAAATAGAATGAAATTATTTCTATACTTAAAAGATTTGAATTTTAAACTATGAAAAAAAGGCGGTAAAGTTGTATCTAATAACTTAGGGGTTGTTGCACATGGGGCAAACCATGTTCAAATCTTCTTTTCTTTTTTAGTGTACAACAATACACTGGCTTCTGTACATTATTTTTAGAGAGACGCTGGGGACCGGTCCGGCTGTCCCCAGCGTCTAAAGCAGCCTAACGACGCTGGGGACCGGTCCGGCTGTCCCCAACGTCTAAAGCAGCCCAACTAACGTTGGGCTGCTTGATGATGAAAAACACATGAAAATAAAATAAAAAAATATAATTAAATAAAAAAATGAAGATTAAAAATATATTAAAAAAATAAAATGAATAAAACATAATAAAAACACAATAAAAAATAAAAATATAATAAAAAATATAATAAAAAAATAAAATGAAGATGAATTTAAGAGGGAGATTCGGCCATAGAGCAAACGGTGCCGCCGCCACCGGCGGTGGGCGACGCCGCCACCAGCGGTGGGCGACACCGCCCACGCCATCGGGACCGGCGGACTCAGGCGATTTCACCCCTACGACGGCGAGCTCCTGCGAGCTCCGGTGTGCCCCCGGCATCCTTCAACCCGTTTCGGACCCGTACCACCGCCACCGGGGACGGCGGGGCTGTTTTGGTGGAGGGGGGCAGACGGTCTGCCTCCCAGAAATTCCCTTATTTTTATAACTTGAGAGCTAGATGTTTGAGATTGGAGAATCAAGTATGAATTAATATATATCGAGACTTGAGGTAAAATTTAAATGAATCATTCGTAATTATAATATAATAAAATATAAATTATTATATAGAATATTTTCAAAATTTTCAATCAAATGAGATTTTATTTAAAATATATAAATTATTTTTTTAATTTATATTTAATACAATAACTTAAAATGAGATCTTAATACAAATTTTGTGTCTCAATTTAGTAAGATATTAAAAAATATTTTAAAATATAATTAATTCATTGTATTAAATATTAAATTTAGTGTCATAGGGCCTTGCACATATTTAAAAATATAAAAATCATTTAAAATTTTATTTAATGAAATGGTTTTTATTTGTTTCAAAAAAAAAAAAAGGACTTACATAAGATGGGGACCTAAATGGCTTTATCATTAAATCATCCTGTGGAAAATGAAATGGGATAAAAAATTAAAAAAATTAAAAATTAAAAAAAAAATGTGGGTGGTTCTAGAGCCCCACGTGGGATCCCATCAAGTATAATTTTTTCCTTCTATTGTATTTTTTTAATACTTTTAAGTATTTAAAAGAATTAGAAAATTCACAATATTATTAAAAATACATTCCTAATCACTAAAAAAAAAAGTACTAGATTCATAGTCGAGATCCCCAATCGGAACTTCCATTTGTGGATTTAGTATTTCTTAAAGTCTGTGAATATAATGAAATAGTTTAATAATAGTGCCAAAAAGTTTTAGTAATGAAATTTTAGCAAAAAAAAAAAAAAGTGTGATAAAAAGTTGAATAAAATATTATTATAATATATTTTTTTAATAAAATTTTTATTTTAGAATTTAAAATTTTTAAATTATTTTTTATATTTTATTTATATGTTTTGAAAATATATAATGATTATATGAAAAATATTATATTTGTATTTGAATAATATTTAAAAAAAATAAGATAAGATGAAAGTATAAGACGTTTTGGAAATATAAATAAAGGAAGAGATCAAACTAAAAGCTGATGATTGACATGTAGAAATTTGAAAATGGCATAAAGAATAGATAATTCAGGTATTGTTATAAACGAAGTCGGCAGTCGCCTCCCTGACCCACCACTAAATTATGTGAATGACCCCACCACTATTATTTTAAATCTGAATAGTGACTTGCATAGTAACTTGCATAGTAATTTCAACGCCTATAAATATGGGTTTCAGTTGTAATGAAATTCATAAGAAAAAATAAAGAGAGAAAGAAAATTTCAGTTCTTAAGAGTTTCAAGAGAATTTATTATTTCTCTTTTGCAATAGTAGTTCCTTTCTTTAAGTTTCATAACACGTTATCAGCACGACGGTTCTGCCAATTCTGAAGCTAGTGGCCTTATTCCTCTGTAAGTTTTTCAATATATTATTTGAAATCTTTGATATATTTTATTAATGATTATCTGTGTAAATTTATAAATATATTTTCTGAGATACACATATTTATTATTTATATGTGTAGAAAATGGCAAATCTTACAAAATTGGAATTTGTTGCTCTTGATATATCTGGGAAAAATTATTTATCCTGGATACTTGATTCTGAAATACATCTTGATGCAATGAACCTGGGAGAAACTATTAAAGAAGGAAATCAAGCATCCCTGTAGGAACGTGCTAAAGCAATGATTTTCCTTCGCCACCATCTTCATGAAGAATTGAAAACTAAATATCTCACTGTAAAAGATCCCTATATTTTGTGGAATAATTTAAGGGAGAGGTATGAACACCAGAAGACTGTCATCCTCTCAAGAGCTCGTTCTCAATGGATGCACCTGAGGTTGCAAGATTATCAAAGTGTTAGTGAGTATAATTCCGCACTTTTTAAAATAAGCTCAGTATTAAAATTATGCGGTGAGAAAATCACCGATGAAGATATGCTAGAGAAGACTTTTACTACATTTCATGCCTCGAATGTGCTCCTGCAGCAGCAGTATCGAGAGAGAAAGTTCAAGAAATATTCTGAACTTATATCATGTCTTCTAGTAGCTGAGCAGAATAATGAGCTCTTATTAGAAATCCACCAGTCACGCACTACTGGCTCAATATCATTCCCTGAAGTGAATGGTAATAGGTTTGCATCATTCCCAGAAGTGAATGGTGCATCCTTTAGAAGAAATCGGAGGCGTGGACGTGGTAGGAGAAATTATAGAAATGTTGGTCCCAGAAGTGACAACATTAAAAGGGATTATAATATACCATATCACCAGAAGTGGTACAATTCAGAGAGGGGTAAAAATTCTCAGAATAATTCTTCAAAGAAAAGTGAAGAGGTGTGCCATAGATGTGGAATGACTGGACATTGGTCACGTACCTGTCGTACGGCCAGGCACTTAGCTGATTTATATCAAGCTTCTATTAAAGGAAAGAATAAAGTGCATGAAACAAATTTAGTAGAACCATCAGATGATTTATTAGATTCAGTAGATGTAGACGTTACTCATCTTGATGTATCTGATTTCTTTAATCATCCTGATGGTAGTATTGAACACTTAATTGGAGATGGAAGTGTTCCACTTAATTAATGTATTTTCTTTCTATCAGTAATAAAAGTTTTGTATATTTTGTAGAATCATGGATCACATTGATGAGCTTTTTATCTCTGAGTTGAATGATAAAGATATATGTCTGGCTGACAGTGCTACAACTCACACAATTCTCAAAGAAAAGAAATATTTTCAAAATCTAACACTAAGTAAAGCCTATGTCCATACCATATCAGGTTCATCGGATTTAATTGAGGGCTCCGGAAGAGCTTATATTGTGTTGCCTAATGGCACCAAATTTTGTATTGATGATGCTCTATTCTCTTTACAATCCAGAAGAAATTTATTGAGTTTCAAAGATATACGTCGTAATGATTACCATATTGAAACGACCAATGAAGGCAGTAAAGAGCATCTTCTTATTACTAAAACAGTATCGGGCCAGAAGCTCGTATTAGAAAAACTGCCTGCTCTATGTTCTGGATTGTATTATACAAAAATGAGAACAATTGAATCATATGTGGTAATGCACCAGAAGTGCATTGACCCTAAAGTATTTATGACTTGGCATGATCGCCTTGGACATCCGGGTTCTATAATGATGAGACGAATTATTGAAAATTCGCATGGGCATCCCTTAAAGAATCAAAAGATATTTCTACCCAATGAATCTTCGTGCTCTGCATGTTCTCAAGGTAAGTTAATTATTAGACCATCTCCCTCAAAAATCATTGTTGAATCTCCATCCTTTTTACAAAGGATTCACGGAGATATATGTGGGCCTATTCATCCATCAAGTGGACCATTTAGATATTTTATGGTTCTAATTGATGCATCTAGTCGATGGTCACATGTTTGTCTTCTTTCCACTAGAAATGTTGCATTTGCTAGACTTCTTGCTCAGATAATTAAACTACGAGTACAATTTCCTGAGTATCCAATTAAGACCATTCGATTGGATAATGCAGGTGAATTTTCATCTCAAGTTTTTGATGATTATTGCATGTCAATAGGAATAGATGTTGAACATCCTGTTGCCCATACACACACACAAAACGGTTTAGCTGAGCCTTTGATCAAAAGGCTTCAACTAATCGCTAGACCTTTACTTATGAAATCAAGACTACCTATTTCTGTTTGGGGACATGCTATACTTCATGCAGCATCTCTAATTCGCATTAGACCATTTGCATATCATAAATATTCTCCATTACAGCTTGCATATGGTCAACAACCAAATATTTCTCATCTTCGTACTTTTGGATGTGCTATATATGTTCCAATTGCACCTCCACAACGTACAAAAATGGGCCCTCAACGTAGACTTGGGATATATGTTGGTTTTGATTCTCCATCCATTATTAGATACCTTGAACCCCTTACAGGGGATATGTTTAAAGCACGTTTTGAGGATTGTCATTTTGACGAATCAAATTTTCCGTTAATGGGTAAAGAAAAGTCGGTGCCTGAAGCACGACAAGATATTACTTGGGATAATAAGACCCTGTCTCATTTTGATCCTCCTACAAATGAATGTAAACGGGAAGTTCAAAGGATTATTCATTTGCAAAATGTTGCAAATCAGTTACCAGATGTATTTACTGACACTAAAGGTGTAGTAAAATCTTATATTCCTACTGTTAATACTCCAGCAAAGATTGAAGTCCCTGAAGGACAAATTGTCAAAGCAGCAATAGGTGAATCTAAAATACGCCTGAAGCGTGGAAGACCTATTGGTGCAAAAGAAAAAATTCCCAGAAGGAAAAGAATACAAAATGAATTTGGTGTTCCTGAAGAACACGTACTCACAATACAGGCCACAAATATAATTGATGCTCCTAAAGAGCTTAAATCTTCTATTCCAGAACCTCCTGAAGAGGAAAATCTTGAATAGTATAAATCTCCTAAAAAGGGACCTCCTGAAGAGGTGTGTCATGAAATGTTTTCCCCTAAAGAGGAACAGGTACCTGAAAATAATGAGATCTCAATACATTTCATGAAAACTGGAGAAATTCTGGATAGAAATAAAACTGTTTTCGACAACATATTTTCATATAAAATGGCCCTTGACATTACCAAAAGTAATGAAGAAAGTGAGCCAAAAAGCGTCGAAGAATGTCGACGTAGAAATGATTGGCCAAAATGGAAAACAGCTATTGAAGCTGAATTAAATTCGCTAGCAAAACGAGAAGTATTTGGACCTGTTGTCCAAACACCAAAGGGTGTAATGCCTATTGGATATAAGTGGGTATTTGTACGAAAACGTAATGAGAAAAATGAAATTGTGCGATACAAAGCACGGCTTGTTGCACAAGGTTTCCTGCAGAAACCCGGGATTGATTATGAAGAAACATACTCTCCCGTTATGGATGCAATCACATTTAGATTTTTGATTAGTCTGGTTGTTACAAAAGGATTAGAAATGCGGTTGATGGATGTGGTCACTGCATATTTATATGGATCCTTAGACCATGACATATATATGAAAATCCCTGAAGGATATAAGATGCCTGAAGCATCTACAAGTACATCTAGAAATATGTACTCAATCAGACTACAAAGATCTTTATATGGGTTGAAGCAATCCGGACGCATGTGGTATAATCGCTTAAGCGAATATCTATTGAAAGAAGGATTTGAGAATAATCTTATATGCCCATGTGTTTTTATTAAGAAATCAGAATCCGGATTTGTCATTATTGCGGTTTATGTTGATGATTTAAATATTGTGGGAACTCCTTAAGAGATCTCAAAAACCGCTATATATTTAAAGAATGAATTTGAAATGAAAGATCTTGGCAAAACAAAACTTTGTCTCGGCCTGCAGCTTGAGCACTTGCCAAATGGAATTTTTATTCATCAGTCCATGTATACTGAGAAAGTCCTAAAGCATTTTTATATGGACAAATCTCATCCTCTGAGTACTCCAATGATTGTTCGAACACTTGATGTGAAGAAAGATCCATTCCGTCCTTGTGATGACGATGAAGAAATTCTTGGTCCTGAAGTACCATATCTCAGTGCAATTGGAGTTTTGATGTATCTTGCAAATTGCACTCGACCAGATATTACATTCTCAGTTAATCTGCTTGCAAGATATAGTTCTGCACCAACTCGAAGGCATTGGAATGGCATTAAACATGTCCTTCGTTACCTTCATGGTACGGTTGATATGGGATTATTTTATCAACGTGTTTCAAGTCCAGAATTGATTGGGTATGCAGATGCAGGTTATCTTTCAGACCCACATAAAGGTAGATCTCAAACTGGATATTTATTTACTTATGGAGATACTGCCATATCATGGAGATCTGTTAAGCAGACACTATCTGCTACTTCTTCAAATCACTCAGAAATCATTGCTATTCATGAAGCAAGTCGAGAGTGTATTTGGTTGAGATCAGTTATTCAACATATCCAGGAAAAGTGTGGACTTCTCATGATCAATAATAGCCCAACAATCTTATATGAAGATAATACTGCTTGTATCACTCAAATCAGAGGAGGATATATCAAAGGTGACAGAACCAAACATATTTCACCAAAATTCTTTTATACTCATGAACTTCAAGAAAAAGGTGAAATTGATGTCAAGCAGATACGATCTAGTGATAATCTGGCAGATTTATTCACAAAGGCGTTACCAACTTCCACATTCAAGAAGATTGTGCATAACATTGGAATGCGAAGACTCAAAGATCTTTTGTCATGCACTTTTCAGGAGGAGTAAATGTGCTGATTGTACTCTTTTTCCTTCGCTGAGGTTTTGTCCCACTGGGTTTTCCTCTGCAAGGTTTTAATGAGGCAATCTTAAAGCACTTGTGGATACATAAGAAGACTGTACTCTTTTTCCTTCGCCATTGGTTTTTCTTCTCACTGGGTTTTTACTTGGCAAGGTTTTAACGAGGCAGATTCTTTATGGGTGGTCATTCAAGGGGGAGTGTTATAAACGAAGTCGGCAGCCGCCCCCCTGGCCCACCACTAAATTATGTGAATGACCCCACCACTATTATTTTAAATCTGAATAGTGACTTGCATAGTAACTTGCATAGTAACTTCAACGCCTATAAATATGGGCTTCAGTTGTAATGAAATTCATAAGAAAAAATAGAGAGAGAAAGAAAACTTCAGTTCTTAAGAGTTTCAAGAGAATTTCTTATTGCTCTTTTGCAATAGTAGTTCCTTTCTTTAAGTTTCATAACAGGTACCTACTAAAAGCTTATATTTATTTATTTATTTTTAATTTTTTCTATAATAAATAATATAAAGTGTGGATGATAAATAGAACCATTGAATTACTTTAACAAAAATAAAAATAAAATTATAAATTATAAAAAATAATTTTAAAATATATAATATAAAAAATGAATATGTCTTTATAAAAGAAAGGAATCTACAACTTGGAGCTTGAATCTACACTCTCGCGGGGCTCTCTCTAAATTCCTTTATCCTTTTCTCAATCCTATTTTCTTGATTATATTGAGAGGGATATAAATCTCTGTATTTATTTCTTTATTTACATTTTATATATTTTTCTTATTTTTTAATTCATGAACGAGCATCTAAGTACTATATCAACGTCGAAGCATCATAATGGTCATTTGACCATACTATAGGCCTCTAGCATCAACAATTTGCACATTAAATTATTTGTTATTTATTATTTATCAATAAATAAGTTAATTGAAATAACAGAAATGCTTTTTCTCTCGAGGAAAAGTGTACCAAATTCAATTTTTTTTATTTAATGATTAAAAAAATATTTTTTAATAATGATGTATTTTTTTTAATTATTTTAAAACACCAAAAAAATGATTAAAAATTGTTGAACTCAAGGTTTCAAGTTTCATGTAAATCTACATATGGATTTTAATGATAACAAATGAATTCAAAGAATAAAGGAGTCTCAAGTTCAAGTTGTCCACACAATACAATCAAGCACATCAAGGAACCAAGTATAAGCAAGAAGGGAATAAATTCACATTAAAGTCATAAAATAATATTGTAAATCTCTTAAAAATTCGAAATTAGGATTAAGGCTCAAAATTAATATTTTATCATAAAGCATTAAAATACATTTTCCACATGTGCATGAATATTTTGAAAATTAAAATTGAAAATTTTGAAAGATGATTGATTGTCATCTTTCACATGTACATGACATGATTAAAGGTTTGAATTTTGAAAATATTAAGATGATTGATTATCATCTTTCACATGTGCATAACATGATTAAAGGTTTGAACTTTGAAAATATTAAGATGATTGATTGTCATCTTTCACATGTGCATGTTTTATTTGAATATTTTCAAAAGTGATGGATGCTTTTCTTGACTTATGCAAAAGGTAGATATTTTTGTTTGAAAATTTTGAAAAGTAAAGTGTATTCCTTTTGTCATATGCAAAAAGTAAAAGATTAGGTTTGAAATTTTTGAAAAATAAAGTATGCTCATTTTGTCACATGCAAAAAGTAAAAAGATTTGATTTGAAATTTTTGAAAAGTGAATGATGATGTCTTTGACATGTGAATTTTTTTAAATTTGAATATGAAGTCTTATATGCCTATAAATAGATCATTTGAGAGCTTCACATTTACAACACCAAGAGCATGCAATATTCATTCAAAGTTTTCATTCTCTCTTCTCTAAGTATTGAGCCGTAACCCTTATTTATTTTAAGAGATATAGTTTGTGCTGTATTGTTTTTATTTCACTCATTGAGGAGTGTTTTCTGATAACCTACCCACTATCAATTCTTGTATTAGTAAAAGGGTGTGTATAATCCTTGTGTGTGTAGAAGGTGTTTTACACAGGGAATAGTTAAATCACCAAGTGTGAGGTGATTGGAAGTGTAGAAGGTGTTCTACAAGGAGAATAGTTAAATCATCAAGTGTGAGGTGATTGGAAGTGTAGAGGGTGTTCTACACGGATTCTTTGGAGCGATGCTGCTCAAATGTGTAATAGGTTTCTATCTCCACCTAAAGGAGATTGAATAGTGAATTTGGGGATCTTTAAGGGGTAGCTTGAGGCGAGAACGTAGGCAGTGGGGCCGAACCTCGTTAACATACTGAGTTTGCTTCTCTCTTACATTTGCTCTTTATATTTATTACTGTTTCATATTTTGTTTATATTTTATATTGTATACTTGATTTATAATTGTTAATTTTTTTAATACAACTCAATTCACCCCCCCTCTTGTGTTAGTCATCTGGATAACAATTGGTATCAGAGTTAGAGTTCTGTTATAAGATTAACTATCTTTTGAGTTAAGATCTTATGGCTAACATTGCAGCTTCATTTGATGAAGGTCAATCTAGCAGTCGGCCTCCACTCTTTTGCGGAGACAATTACTCATTCTAGAAAGTTAGAATGAGAATATTCCTTCAGGCTCAAGGTCGAGAAATCTGTAAATGCATTGTAAATGGACCTTATATTCCAACAAAAGTAGTTGATGGAGTAAAGGTCAAAAATGAAGAAGAAGAGTTTGATCGTGAAGACGATAGACTTTATACTTTGAATTTAACTGTTATGAATTTATTATATAATGCTCTCAATGGTAATGAATTTAATAGAGTAATAACTTGTGCTACAGCAAAGGAAATTTGGAATAACTTGGAAGTTACTTATGAAGGAACTTCTCAAGTCAAGGAATCAAAAATTTATATTCTTACTCATGAATATGAAATGTTTAAGATGAATGATGATGAATCTATTTCTAGTATGTACACTCGTTTTACTAACATCATAAACAGCTTGACAGCTCTTGGCAAAGTTTATTCCAAAGTGGAGATAGTAAGAAAAATTCTCAACTCTCTACTAAAACGTTGAGAATCAAAAGTGACAGCGATTCTTGAAACTAGAGACCTCAAGAAACTCGAAGTGAATGAACTCATCGGATCACTTATCACCCATGAGTACACATTGAAAAGAGGAAAAGAAGAAGGAAAGTCAAAGAAGAGCTTGGCACTTAAAGCTGTTCCACATAAAAGTGAAAGTGATAAAGATGAGGAAAATGATGACAAAGATGAAGAAGTTGCGATGATAACAAGAAGAATTCAGAGGTTCTTAAAGAAAAATAAATCTCCTCCAAGGAAATCTTTCAAAATGTTTTCCAAAAAAAATTCAGGTAAAAATGACACTTTAATTTGTTATAAATGCAATAAGTTTGGTCATATCAAGTCAGATTGTCCTCTGCTAAAGAAAGATCGAAACAAAGGCAAAAAAGTAATGAAAGCTACATGGGATGATGATTCAAGTAGCTCAGATAGTGAAGCAAGCAATGAAGAATCAGCAAATTTTTGTCTTATGGCTAAAGATGACATTGAGGTAACAAATCTTGATAATATTGAAGATTATTCATTTGAAAAATTGCAAAATATTTTAGAAGAGGTATATGAGGAATTTGAAAATTTGGGTATCAAGTATACTGCTTTGAAAAAGAAAAATTCTTCTTTAACAAACGAAATTGATATTTTAAGAAAAGAAAATATTGTTTTGAAAGATGAAAATCTTGAGTTGAAGAAAAAGAAAACTGATTTAGAAAATATTATTGAAAACTTTACGAATGGAAAAAGAAATTTTGAAAAATTTCTTGGTAGTCAAAAATGTGTTTTTGACAAGACAAGCTTGGGATATATGCCGAAACAAAAATACAAACCTTATAAAAACTTCTTTGATAATCCTTCTACATCAAAGTACAATATTTAAAATTCTTTTTATAAAAATAATTTTATTAAAAAATGATACTATTATAATCACTCAAGTTCTTCATATATGTCATATGCTATTTGCAATTTTTGTAATAGAAATGGTCATAGTTATGTTGCTTGTTCTATTAGAATAAAACATACAATGACTATTAGGGTCATATGGGTACCTAAGAATCTTGTTTCTTTTAATACTAATAAATAAAGGACCCAAATAACTTGAGTACCAATAATTTTTTTTTAATTGTTTTTGTAGGTATGCATGAAGTTTTTTATAGATAAAAGTAAATGGTTTTTAGACAACGGATGCTCAAGATACGTGGCATGAGACAAAACTAAATTCATTGACTTCACTTCTAAAGAAGAAGGATGCGTGATACTTGGAGACAATTCAAAAGGGAAGATCATGGAAATAGAAGGAAAGATCATCAAGACTTAGTACAAGATGCAACCAAACAGTGAAAACATGTGAAAGATCATCCAATAGAACAAATTATGGGAGAAACTTCACGAAGTCAAGCAAAAAGTGGGACATTCATCAATCAATCGAAATATATTAAGGAATTGCTGAAAAAGTTTGGGATGGAAGGTGCTAAGGAAACTGGAACACCAATGAGCCCATCCACTAAACTTGATAAAGATGAAACCGGTAAACCAGTTGACTCGAAGGTATATCGAGATATGATTGGTAGCTTATTATATTTGACAGCTAGTAGACCAGATATTATATTTAGTGTGTGCTTATGTGCATGCTTTCAATCATCTCTAAAAGATTCACATTTAATTGCAGTTAAGCGCATTTTTAAATATCTTAGTGGTACAATTAACTTAGAGTTATGGTACCCTAAGCACACATCTTTCGATCTAATCAGCTACACAGATGCAGATTATACTGACTGTAAAATAGATCGAAAAAGCACTAGTGGAGCATGTCACTTCTTAGGTCGTACACTAGTTTCCTGATTTAGTAAAAAAAATAAAATTCTGTTGCACTATCTACTGCTGAGGTAGAATATGTTGCTGCGGGTAGTTGTTGTGCTCAAGTTCTTTACATGAAGCAATAACTTGAGGATTTTAAACTTATGTACAATCACATTCCAATCAAATGTGATAAATATAAGTGCTATAAATTTGTCAAAGAATCCAATACAACATTCTCAGACCAAACATATTGAAATTAGATATCATTTTCTTAGAGATCATGTGCAGAAGAACGATATTGTATTAAAATTCACTAGTACACATGATCAATTGGTAGAAATTTTCACAAAACCCTTATCAGAAGATAAACTATGCATGATTAGAAGAGAAATAGGAATTATGCATGCCATGAATATCTACTAGATACTTTTATTCCATTATTTCAAATGACCTATAGAAACTTGAGACGTTTAGCCTCATCATTCAAATACATTTGCTCCTCATAAATCATCATGCCATCCTTGTTTAAAGGATTAGGCAATCGAAATGAAAAGGTAAGCAAAGATTTCAAATCCTTATTCTGTTACTTTAACTCTACTATTTTTTTATTTGACTCATAAACAAGTCGTTGAAGTACAGAAACAGTCTTGTTAAACTTCTCAATTTCGCGAGTTTTGGACTGCAACCGAGCAGAAAACGCGACGATAGATGATGAGTATTGAGTTCCGAGACCCACAAGCTCGTAAATGGCGTCATGATCTGATTTATTAGCTAAATCAGTATCTTGTTGCTTCATGGCATCCACGACAGATGCAGAAATAGATTGAGACTGAGGTAAAGGATACCTCAAATCTTGATCAAGAGAAGTACTAAAGGAAAATCTACGAGCCATTGAAAATTTGTAGAATGAGAATGCAAGCAAATTACAAGGATGTGAAGAAAGCTTGATGCGAAATAAATAAAACTAAGATTGCTCTTATAGAAACGGAAATAAGAACAAGACAAGCTTACAAATCATGATAATATCTCATTTTTCAGCAATATCAAGCGAATCAAATCTCTGCACCGAATTGCCAGAGCTACGCCTCCAGCCTTTGCAGGTTTTGTCGGGCACGGGTGGTTTTAATTATTCAGCTCTTTACAAAATCTCCTTCCGCACCGAATTACTAGAACTAGGCCTCCAGCCTCTGCAGGTTTTGTCGAACACGTGTGGCTACGCACCGAATTCTCTACAGTCTCTACTAACGCAGCGTTTTATTTGTCTATTGGTTATTGTAGAAATATATCTTATTGAGCTAATAATGATTCCTTTTTAATGATGCCAAAAGGGGGAGAAGTTTTAGACTAGAACATTAACATTGTTTAAATTGTTAAACTTGTTATATATGCTTGGAATTATATTTATATTTTTGCTTGAAAAACTAACGCACATTCTCAGGGGGAGCTTAAGTATTCATATAGGTTTCAAGTTCTATCAAACATTTGTCATCATCAAAAAGGGGAAGATTGTTGAACTCAAGGTTTCAAGTTTCGTGTAAATTTACACATGGATTTTGATGATAACAAATGAATTCAAAAAAACGAGATTATAATGATGAAGAGTTGACCTCTATTGCAGACAGAGCGAATAATGTAAAGAGAAAAAAAAATATTATTTTGATTCTAATAAGAATTTGATTTGTAATAATATTATTTTGATTTTTGATTTTTTTTTAGTTCTCGATATTTTCTAAGAATTTTATATTTCAATTATCTAACAATCAGTTAAATGTGTTATATCTGCAAGTTTACTGCATGGAATAGCCAAATTTCGGTTTGGTGACGATCAGTTTATCTAACTGGATTACATAATTGTATCATTAGAAAAACTTAGAAATAGAGAAATTTGATTCCTTCTTCAAGCTATGTCGGCCAAGATTTTCCTAATATCGTAGATGGTAAGTTGTTTTTATTTTAATTCCTTTAAATTATTTCTTTGGTGTTAATTAAAAAAGAATTAGTTTACATAAAGTCTATAAGCTTATGCATTTATGTTTTAAAAAAAATATTAAAATAACAATAATATACATTTTAGAATGATGGTTTTTTTCCTTTTATCTCATTTATTAATAGGATTGTACATGCAATCTTTCACTCAAAATTGTAAATAAAATTTTTAATAAAAAAATACGAGTTTAAAATAATTCTTTATTTAAAATTTTAAAATATCAATAATATACCTTTTAAAATGATTTTTTCTTTCTTTTATCGTATTTGTTAATGGGATTGTACACGCAATCTCTTACTCAAGAATGTAAATAAGATTTTTAAGAAAAAAAAATACGAGTTTAAAGTAGTGAATTATTTAATATATTATTATTATTTTTTATTATTTGTTTATTACCATTTCCAGATGATTTGATATCCTCCGACTATTCTAAGGTAGCCGAATTATTATCATTTGAAAAAGAAAGACACTGTACAACAATGGACATTACAAAAGTGGTTCAGTGGTCCAGGGGGACCACAACCATACAAGTTGTTTTAAAGAGAGATTTACTTGCTATGATTCCTTCGGTGCTGTTATGATGGGCTCAAGAGTCAAAAGACAATGCTGTTAAAGAAAAAATAAAGTCAAAGACAATCATATTAGCACTGTTATTAGATTAATTAGGCCGGTTTGTTTTGGAAGAGGAAGTTAAAAATTAAAAATTTATTATTATATTTTTTTAAATTTGTATATAAAATATAATAAAAAATTCTATTTTTTTTTTTAATTTTAAAACTATTTTTTTAAATCTCTATACAAAACTAATATTAGAAAAATATTTTATAAAAATATTTTATTATTTTTTAACTTTTATTTTATCTCATTTTATTTCTAAAAATAAGTAAGGATGTCGTTAAAATCTCAAATATAATTAAATTTTGTATAAATTTAAAGGAATTTCCAAAGTTAAGGAGTCCTTATTCATTCCTCAAACTCATATTTTATTTATAAATAATCAACAAAGTTTTATTAAATTCTTTTTAAAACTTTTATTAGTAAACAAGGTATATTATGTCCAGATTTTTCAAGAAATATTTTTTTGTAAATAAGGTTATATTATTTTAAATTTATAAGAAATGGTTGAGGTACAATAATTTTGAGTAAGAATTAAATTACTAATTAATATATAGAATGTATTTTTAAAATATAAAAAACATATTATTAAAAGAAATAATATTTATCATTATTTTAACTTTAGATGAATAATTTGATATAAACTAATATCTTCAATGACTTTAACTTTAATCAAAATCTTAACTTTGAGCTTTAGTCAAAATGACTAAACTATTGTCAATACACTCATAAGTCATGACTATAATGTTTTGTTAATGGTAAGATGTACTGTCACGCACTCACTTGAGATGTCGAATATCTAAAACAACTATTAGGGAGTCGAGAAGTATGATGATTGTAATACTTTTATTAATTACAATTGTGATATCATTATATTAACTATGTAAATGCTTATTTTTAATGACATGTTATGTTGATTATAAAATAAAAGTCTTATATGCCGCATCATTATTTGACGTTAAAAAGAATTTAAAATTTATAATTAAATTTTACAAAATTTAAATTTTACAATTTAAATGATATAAATTATATATTTTACACACTGATTTAAAAATAAAATAATTATTTTTGATTAATAATATAATTTATATGTCATCGTTAAATCCTCTTTCACTCCTTCAATAAGCAAAATATCGGTATAAATAATCATAATACAAAAAATTTAATTTCAGTACTTATTTATAATTCAAACAATATAAAGAACATACAATAATCAAAGTGAGTAATTATTTATTTAAAAATATATTAAAATCCCTACTGCTGTTTAAAAAAAAAAAGGTAATTTCAAACTCTTTAATATAAAATAATTATTCAATTCCAAGAAATTTCTTATGATAACTGAGTGAAAGAAAGTTGAGCTTTATTATTCATCATTTTCTAAACCTTACATCACATTTTTTTTTAAAAAAAAAAATTTGTTTATGCTTATTTTATTTAAGAAATTAATTGAACTCTTATATTTATTATTTATATTCTAAACATTTGATAAAATAAAAAATATATAATTATAATATGAAGATAATAAATAGAATATTTCAAAAAAGTTAATCTTCAACACCTTTTATTATTATTTTTGAAAGGCACATGTTGCATATGTAAAGTTATGAGTGACGCTAGAGATTGGTCGGACTATCCTCAGCATCCAAGGCAATCCAACCTTAAACACACATAATAAATACAATAAAATTTTTTAAAAAATATAATGAAATGAAAAAAATACAATAAAAAATATAATGAAAAATGAAGAAAATACAATAAAAGATATAATAAAAAAATAAAATGAAAATGATTTTAAAAAATATTTGATCCTCAACCGAATGGAGCTGCCGCTGGTGGGGACCCATTTCAAGTTTAAGATTGTCGGGGGCATACTGGAAGTCACCGGGGGTCACCATCGCAAGGGTAAGCTTGCCGGAGTCCGCCAGTCCCAATAGCACGAGTGGTGTCGCCTACCGCTACTAAAGATAACAAACTGCTTTTAATAGGAGGTCAGTCGACTGCCCGGCTAGTCGTTCCCAAGGATTTTTCTAGAGTTATATATCCACCCACAGGCACATGAAAAGGCACGTGAGGAACACTGAAACAATGGAAAACTAGGAGGTGGATCTGGGTCCTGGACTCCACTTGGCGCCCTATTCATGGGGACTTTATTTACATGGAATTGGCATTGGGATCAATGTTTTGAATATCGTACCAATACCGGTACCGGTACCGGTCAAATCACTGAAATGAAATATTTCAGTACCTGTACCGTTTTGTATACCGTTTCGGAATAATTTATATATAAATAAATTATATATAAAAATACATATATAAATTATATTTCAAAATAATAGTCAATATATAAATAAATTATATAGATAAATATATATATGTGATTAATTTAGTCTAAATTGAAGTTAAATAGTAAAAAAAATAAAAAATAAAAACATATGGAGCCGAAATCCGGTACAGCCGAAAAATCGGCCGATACAAAACTACTTTTTTTTTTCACCAGTCGGTACGGTACGGTATTCACAACTGTGATTGGGATTCTAATTTCTAATCGAGATTGTTGAGAATTTTAGGAATTTTTTGGAGTGAGAGTTGAGATCATTTTATTTTATTTTATTTTTATTATTATATTTATACATTTTAATTTAATTTTTTTTAAATCTCATTATAGTTTGTTTTTAAATTTCAATACAATTTTTCAAATTTTAAAAAAATAATAAATATTTTATTTAACTTTCAAAATTCATTTAATCTCTCAATCCAAATGAGGCAAGAGCATTAGCATTTGTTACATCAATTTTTTTTTAAAATTTAATAAAAAAAATATAAATTTGATAGAAAATCAATATCTTTACATTCATAATTCTATATTAGATTCATAAAAAATAATAATATAATATAAAATTTATAAATCAACAAATATATATATAATTTATTCATTCAACAAATATATTAAAAGATAATAAAAAAATAGTTTGATGAGTGAATGGTAACTCTTTAAATATGAAAGATGATGTTTAAGTAATGTAACTCAAAATTTGAATTGATGGGTTTTTATGAGTAATGAAAGATTATTTTAGGTAAAATTATTAAATTTGTATTTGATGAATCAAATGATGTTCAAGTAATCTCTCATTGGCGAGCTTCAAACCTTCGAACGATGACACCAGTGCACAGGTAGCAATCTCCTTCTCCTCGTTGGCTTCTTACGCATCTTCCCTATAATAGCCTATTACTTCCTCAAATGTATTAAACTTCAGACCCGATGATGGCTCCTCAATTGTAATTAAATTCTCCAATTCATCATCCTTTAACTAAGGTGTTTCGACAGTGTAATCATTGGTTTCCATTTCACCATGTCTATCTTCATTGTTTTCCTCAACTTTGGTGGAGGTAGATGAAAATTCTCCAAAATAACCATCCGTGTGCATGCAATTTTCAAAGTTTGGAAAAGTTGATGGTATGTCCTATTAAGATTAGTACACAAGTTATTCATGTACAACTCTTTCAAAAATATCGACTAAACAGTCATATAAATCTTATAAAAAATGCTACATAGCACAGTTGGGATATTCGAGGGCGATGGTATCAATGGAGATAGGTGTTCTTCTCCTTTTTCCATATTACAAGTGTTTTTGAAATAATGTAAAAAAAAATTAGCATAATGAGATTCTCAAAATAACTCATTGCTCATACTCAAACGTTTGCTATAGAAGAATAAATCTATAGAAGGATAAATTTGTAATCTAGATACTTAATTGCTTGGCCTCCCTCGTCTTTAATTGTTAGTCCCCAAACTTAGTCCAGCTTTCAACAAGAAAAACCACATATAAGATAAAAAAATTGGTAAGAAAATGTTAAATCCAGCTCTTCAAAGAGCAGCAGGAAAAAAAGAAAACATTTTTTTTATTAGAATTAATCTACATTACCAGGAAAACACTTGATTTTTGCCCATGATGAATGAGATAACTATTTGTTTACGAGACTATACACTCATTGCACGTAATAAGCTGGTTGTAGTAAGATTCTGAAAGAGAAACTTCAAGGCTTATGCATCATTTATTCCACGGGTAATAATTTTCTCAGAGAAGCGGAAGGGGATGTTTAGAGGTTACGTTTATAATTATTCTTCAAATAGTCTGATCTTTAGCCACTGGTTCTCCTAGGTGGTCCACATGGTAAGGAATCAATATCACATATATTACAGGTCAGCAAAGGACTACAATTAAAGATTACAAATTACAATGGCTTGACTAGAGCTTTATTGCTCATTTTTGTATCCATTTCTCAAAAGTAACAAAGATACATATATTTGTATATTTTGAAAATTACAAACTAGGCCAAATGCTGAAGGTATGAAGCTTCTGATGGCATACTGAAGCATTAGATAAGTTCCTTAGGAATGCAAGTCCAGAGACTACGGGGAACATTTTGACGATAAGAGTTCAGTAAACTCTAAAAGGTTGAGTAACAATCTTTTGTATCTAGTGCTTCGTTAAGAAAAATGAAAATTTTTTAAGTCAAAATAACTATCACACCGTCCCCTAGAATTTATAAAGTAACAACCTGTTGTACCAAAAAGTAATAGTGGTGTAGATAGTTGTCACGGACTTGGAAATTTCTTCACACGTCCCGTGCGGCCTTAGGAGGGTTTGTCCCAGACAAGCTCCCAAGTAAGCCTTCTAAGCGACTCAAGGCAAGAGAGAACAACTCTAGAGAGAGAGGGAGAGAGTAGAGAGAGAAGCTCTAGAGAACTTGTTTCTCTTATTGCTTGGTGATTTACACAAATGAGAGCCCCTCTATTTATAGGGAACTCTTGGTACAAAGAATGGCTCGGATTGTGACAAGTGTCACAATCTTAACGGTATGGAACATTCTAGACTCTTTCTAGAAGTATAGCTAGGATTGTGACAAGTGTCACAATCTTAAAGAACCATCCTAGGGTTTACTATACACTTTACAATCTACCACATTCTAGAAGGTGGTAGGATTCTCTAGAAAAATCCAGGTGGTGACATTCTCCCCCACCTAGTTTCGCGACGTCCTCGGCGCGGTATCCTCATGGAACCTTCGGATTTGATCTTCAATCCGCCACAGCGACTCCTTAGGTTCCCAAGTCCTCTCGCTTAAGGGCAATCCCTTCCACTTGATCAGATATTCTTGGCGTGGCTTGTGACCCCTTTGTCTGACTTGCCGATCCGCCAAGATTTCTTCCACTTCTGTATCGAAAGTGGTGGTCGTGCCCAATGGAGTGCGCTTAGACTCTCCTCGCGTCGGCTCTTCTTCATCACCATGATAAGGCTTCAGACAGCCTACATGAAACACTGGATGAAGCTTGAACTTGGAGGGTAAGTCTAGCTCGTAGGAGGCCTTCCCTATTTTCTTGATGATTGGAAAGGGTCCCTCATATCGCCGCACTAGCCCGTTGTGCAGCTTCCTGGTAACCTTGTGCTGGTTTGCCAAGATATTTGCCAACACCAAATCACCTACGCGGTATCCCTTGTGCTTCCTCCGTTCTTCAAGCTTTGAAGTTGACATGGGATAAGGCGCTTTGGCGGGTGGTGTAGCGCTGAGCTTCAACTCAGTCCGATGATCCACCTCTCTCCTAGGTGGTAGTTGCTTGAGCAACTCTGATGGCCTGACATCTTCATAGGCCTTGGGGACCTCTTGGGTCTCCTTAGGTGGAGGGGAGTGAATCTTCACTGCACCTTCCTTCATAGTAGCCAAGTAAGATCCCTCGTCTTTCTTGACTTGCATAGCCGATAGGAGTTGGGTGGTGTTCGGCTTAGACATGGTGGGTATCATGCAAGGCCCATCCTCCAAGATGCACACCGAGTTGTAGTGAGGAAGAGACACTACATTGAACTGTCTTAAGAACTCCATTCCCAACACGACGTTGAAGTCGTCCATGGGGGCGACGGAGAAGTCCACCTTCCCCTTCCACGTGCCAAGTTGTAGCTCTACGCCATGAGCTACACCATCAAGCGGTTTGGCTTCAGAATTCACCGTCTTCAGCCATCCGTGACCCCTTTTGAGAGGGATGCCTAGCCGTGTAGCTTCTTTCTTCTTGATGAAGTTGTGAGAAGCTCCCGAGTCGACCAGAGCATGGGTCTCCTTCCCATTGACAAACACCTCTACAAACATTAAGGATCTATCCTTAGTGGTTGGCTTGGTGTTTGCCTTCAGTGAGTTGAGAAGTTGCAAGCACCCCATTTGCGACTTCTCTTCAACTTCTTTCTCCTTGAGCATGGCGTTGAGAGCCTTCCTCTTAGGACAGTCTCTAGCCCAGTGTGGCCCATCACAAAGGAAGCAAGCACCCTTCGACTTCTTGTCTTTGGAGTGGTCTTTCTTACCTTCCTTCGATGTCGAAGGCTTATCTCCACGCTCTTTGTGCTGTGGAGACTTGTGCTCCTTTGCTCCCTCACCTTTGTCGTGGTTATCCTTCGAAAACTTGGTCTTTGAAGAGTTGTCACTCTTGTAATACTCGAACTCTTCCAAGGTTTCTGCCATTGTCAAGGCGGTGGAGATGTCGTTGATCCCACGTCGCTTCAGCTCTTGAGCCACCCATGACTTGAGGCCATCGGTGAAGTTGAAGAGAAGATCTTCCTCACTCATGTTCGTGATTTGAAGCATGAGAGCGGAGAACTCCTCAACATAATCGCGGATTGAAGAAGTGTGCTTCAACTCCCTCATTTTCTTCCGCGCATAGAGGGCTACGTTCTCGGGGTAGAACTGCCTCTTGAGTTCACGCTTGAACTCCTCCCATGAGTTGATGGTGCACGTACCCTTCTCTATCTCACTGTGCTTACGACGCCACCAAGTACCAGCAAGATTAGTAAGATAAAGAGATGCAGTACGTACCTTGACATGCTCGTCTAGCATGTTCAACGCTTCGAAGTAGCGTTCCATGTGCCACAGGTAGTTGTCGAGTTCTTTGGCATCCCGCTTGCCGTCGAACTCCTTTGGTTTGGGGGTATCTACACGGTGTGTAGACACCATTCCTCCTCCGATGGTGCCCCCATTGGCCACAGCCCTCTTGCATATGGCCCAGTCCGCCCTGGTCTCCTCTAGACCGACGCGGTGTTCCTCCATTTGCTCCTGGAGTTTGATTAGTTCTCCCAAGACCCGGTCTTGGAAGGCAACATTCTCAACACGTTGTGCTTCGAGGGTGGGGTTGATGGTGCTCAGAATGGACTCCTTGAGCGATTCGGATTGGCCCTCCAATCCTAGCTCCTCCATGCTTTGCTCCATGATGTCAAGACGGTCCTTGACATCCGCCACAGCCACTTCCACCCTGGTCACAGTGTTGTCAAGGGTGCTCACCTCCCTGTGAGACTGATCCCATTCTTCCATCTTGGCCAATATCTTGGCCATGGTCTTCTCGATGCTATCGAGGCGAGACTCCACGGACGAGGTCGACTCCTTCGACCTCTTACTCTTGCGTGGCTCCTGGTTCTCTATGGTGACCACACTTGGTTCCGCCATCCCAAGCTCGATGCTCTGATACCAACTGTCACGGACTTGAAAATTTCTTCACACGTCCCGTGCGGCCTTAGGAGGGTTTGTCCCAGACAAGCTCCCAAGTAAGCCTTCTAAGCGACTCAAGGCAAGAGAGAACAACTCTAGAGAGAGAGGGAGAGAGTAGAGAGAGAAGCTCTAGAGAACTTGTTTCTCTTATTGCTTGGTGATTTACACAAATGAGAGCCCCTCTATTTATAGGGAACTCTTGGTACAAAGAATGGCTCGGATTGTGACAAGTGTCACAATCTTAACGGTATGGAACATTCTAGACTCTTTCTAGAAGTATAGCTAGGATTGTGACAAGTGTCACAATCTTAAAGAACCATCCTAGGGTTTACTAGACACTTTACAATCTACCACATTCTAGAAGGTGGTAGGATTCTCTAGAAAAATCCAGGTGGTGACATAGTGCTCTAAAAGAAATCGAGTATACCAAAAAGCAGATAGGGGAGTCCGACGACGATGACAACATCTTCCTCCGATTCTGGCGACGATAAATCCTATGATTCTAGCGACGGTAGATCCTTGAATTCTATCGCGCGATTCTCTTATGGGATTTCTCCATCTTTCTCCTTCTTCCCGCGTGAATGGTTTAAGCTCTCGCGTCGATGGCCTCTTCCAACTTTTTTTTCCTTATTCAAGTTTTTATTTTTATTTTTTAATAATATACGGGATGATGGGATGATGCAACGTTAGCGTGTCTGCAGTGGTGCGTGTGTACCTGTCACTACTGTAAAAGCCCAAGGTAACGGTAGGTACAGGGTTTATCCTGCACAATAAAGTGACAAAAAATAGAGGTCATGTAGAAGAAAATAAATAAATAAATGGGAAAATATGAAATGGACGGAGGGAGAGTCAACAGAAATCGCCTTCGGGCAATCCCAAAAAGCGCGTGGCTATGTTATTTACGATGTGTCTCAATGGCCACTAGCTCTGGTTTTGCCTCCTTTGTGCCTGTTTTTTTCTTCCTATTTTTGATTCCCATATTTCCACAGCCAACATTATCATCTCACTGCCTTTTACAAAAGGCTCTCCTTTTGATGGGTTTTTTTAAGTTCGTGCATCAACTCTGGCCTTAATGCGTGACATAGATTTTCATAAGAAGTAGTTGTGCGTATCATGTTTCTTAGTCCATACTTGTATTATTGATCCTATTCCTTTCTTCTTCTTTATTTCGTTCATCCTCCCGAGTGAAAGGGCCACTAGAAGCTCTCAAATATCCATTAATGAATAGTTCTTTATGATCCCTGACGGATGCCTTGAAACTTGTCTCTGATTACATGGGTTCTTTTGTGTTCGATGGAGGAGAACAAAGGGAGCTCCATTTTTTGAACCCAGGTAAAAAAAATGATTATGTTAATTTCTTACTTTTCTGGGTATATCTTTTCTTGATTTAATCTTGTTGTAGAATACATAAATAAGGAGACATCAAAACCGAAAACTTTGTCTATGGTACTTAGTGGAGTGGATTTTTTTTTTTTTTCCCAATGCTAGATGGGTTCTGGATTTTTATCGTTTAATGGGAATGCTAAAGCTAAACTCGATGGTTTCGCTGTAGATGAGAAAGGCTAAACCCAAATCTTTCTTGTGAACAGGCCACTGATTCGGACATGAGACATTGGAATCGAACTTCAAGGTCTTGCTGTTGTTGAATTCCAGAATGATTCAAGTGGTTTTTTCTTTGGGTTGTTCTTTTGGGAAGGCGAATATGCAATGAGATATTAATAATTAAAAGTAGCCAAGGAGAGAGAGAGCTTTATCAGACTCCGATGGAGGCACCCACGGGGCAGCCAGAAGCAGGGCAGCCGGACATGCCCCGCAAAAAGATGACGAAGCAGTTAACCGGAAAACGTGAGGATACGCCACTGCATACGGCGGTAAGAGAAGGAAATCTTCTTGTCGTGGTGGAAATCCTTAGTAGCACCGTAGAGGCCGAATTGAAGGAATTGTTGGCAAAGCAAAATCAAGCTGGCGAGACAGCTCTTTATGTTGCCGCAGAATATGGTTATGTTGATTTAGTTAGAGAGATGACCAAGCACTATGATCTTGCTGATGCTGGAATCAAAGCAAGAAATAGCTTTGATGCATTCCACGTTGCTGCGAAACAAGGAGACTTGGGTATGTTTTTGTTTTGAAAAATACTCTAACCACCAATCGATTACACAAGAGTAATCTTATAAACTGACCTGATTTGAGGAAGTTCGTAAAATTGTAAAATTTATTTTTGTTATAAAGCAGATCTGACGGATGACATGAAGCCCTGTCAATTTGCAGGATTAATTTTATTTTAGAGTTTGCTCTTTTTCTGGAACTTGTTCTTCACAGGGGAACTTGAGTTTTTGTTTTGCCTTTTTTGCAGAGCTATTGAAAGTCCTAATGGAGGCCCATCCGGAATTATCCATGACCGTGGATGTAACAAACGCGACGGCTCTGCACACTGCTGCAGCGAAAGGGCACACTGAGGTAGTGAATTTTTTGTTGCAGGCAGGAAGTGGCTTGGCAACTATTGCCAAAAATAATGGGAAAACAGCTTTGCATTCTGCATCAAGAAATGGGCATTTGGAGGTTGTAAAAGGGCTTCTGAAAAAGGAGCCTGGCATTACAAAAAGGACAGATAAGAAGGGTCAGACAGCACTGCACATGGCAGTAAAAGGACAGAGTAGAGAGGTGGTGGAGGAGTTGATTATGGCAGATCCTTCTTCTGTAAACATAGTTGATAATAAGAGGAACACCGCTTTGCATATAGCAGCCAGAAAGGGTAGAGCTCAGGTAAATCAGCCTCTCATTGCCTTTTTAGACTTTTAGTTGTTAGTAATCTACAACGATGAGAATGGTTTTGACATAAATCTAGAGAGTTGTCCTTTTGCAGATGAATTATATGCATCATAGTGTTCCACAGATTTAAAATAAATAAATAAATAAAATAAATCACTTCATATTTTATATAATTAACCCGGTTGCCTAGATTTGGTGCTCGGTTGTTGAGACAAGCAACTCATGGAAAATTCAGTCTGGAACTCAACTATCATGTGTTTGATATAATAGGTTGTGTTAATCCCAAATTTCTCTATTTCTTTCTCCTTGTGAGATGTTATGTAGAGCAAGATTTTGTAGCCTTGAGCTGGGTTTGTTCAAGTACCTCTTCCCATCCACCTACCTAAAAAGAGCAAGATTTATTTTAAAGCCACTCTATTTCCTTCCTGTCTTTTGACAGTCATAATTGTTGTCTTCTAGAGCCATTATAGATTTTCAGAACATTTCTGGTGTAACGGTGTTTCTTTTTTGGATTAAACTTACTAGTCTAGTTTTCCTAACAACTGGTGTAACGGTGTTTCTTTATTGAGCAATGATACAATACAAGTAACCTAATTTTACTGGTGAAAAACATATATTTTCAGAGCATCAAATGGTTCTGTCACCAAATATGAGACACCTAGGCTGTGTTATCGTGTGCAATACTTCAAACAAGATTGATATGCAAGCATATTTTTTGGCTAATTTTTTAGAAGACTCTGAAAAAATTGATCAAAATGCCTCTTCCAAGTGAATAATTTTCTTTATAGAATTAACTGAAAATAAGTTGACATGATTAATTAATAAAAATTATCTCTTATCAAAAACAAAAAAAAAATTGACATGATTCATTGTGCAGATTGTAAGGATGCTTCTTGGACACAATGAAACAGACACAAAAGCCGTCAACAGGACTGGTGAAACTGCCATTGACACAGCCGAGAAAACCGCCCACCCAGATATCACAGCTATTCTTCAGGAATATGGGGTTGAGAGCGCCAAGAATATCAAGCCTCAAGCACCAACAAACCCTGCTCGTGAGTTAAAACAAAGCGTAAGTGACATAAAGCACGAAGTCCACCATCAGCTAGAGCACACACGCCAAACCAGAAAACGCGTTCAGGGCATTGCCAAACGTCTCAACAAAATGCACACAGAAGGTCTTAACAATGCAATCCACTCCACAACTGTTGTGGCTGTCCTTATTGCCACAGTCGCATTTGCAGCCATTTTCACAGTCCCTGGCCAATATGTTGATGACCCAGAAAACATTCCTCCTGGCCTTTCCCTTGGGGAAGCAAATATCGCTCCAAAAGCTGCATTTTTGATCTTCTTGATCTTTGATTCCATTGCCCTCTTCATTTCCCTGGCAGTTGTGGTGGTTCAGACATCAGTTGTAGTTATAGAAAGCAAGGCAAAGAAGCAGATGATGGCAGTTATCAACAAGCTAATGTGGTTAGCTTGCGTGCTTGTTTCAGTTGCATTTTTGGCTCTTTCATTTGTTGTTGTGGGTGAGAGTCAAAGGTGGTTGGCAATTGGAGTTACAATTATAGGAACAACCATAATGGCCGCTACTTTGGGTACCATGTGTTTTTGGGTTGTCAGGCATCGGATTGAAGCCTCAAATTTGAGGAGCATTCGTAGGTCATCATTGGGTACCAGATCAAGGTCTGGGTCAATGTCTGTAATGTCAGATTCTGAGATCCTTAACAATGAATTCAAAAAAATGTACGCGATTTGAAACTCTCCTTATGCCAGATAAGTTTTTTTAGTGCTTGGCGTAAGTGATCTCTATGGTTCTACAAAGTTGACATCTCGAATGTATATCTCCTGAGAAGATCATGGCAGTTTTTGTTTTCTTCAAAATTTTGGTTATTGCTGCTACACTGGATTTGCGCGACAAATTATAATGTGGTGAATTGAATTATGGTGATTGAAGCAAGAGCACAAATATGCGCAAGACTTTTAAGGCAACATGATACTTTTTAGACCTTATTTGGTCTGTGAGATGAGATAATTTTAGATTAAATATTTTGTAAAGAAAAATGCTAGTTTGTCCACCAATTTTAACATCTCACGCACTTTTTTCATATTTTTTTAAAATATTTTAAAATGAAAGAAAATAAATAAAAATAAATACCAAATTTTACATTAGTAGTCATACTAAGCGGTGCCACTCAAACGAGTAGCACCGCTTTTTGGTAAAACTCCTATATCCCAATCACAGCTATGAAAATGATAAGTGAAACGTAATAACTTATGAGAATTGCTATAACTATATGGATATTTTATAAATTGATATGGTTTTATATGATATGTTAGATTTAATTTAAAATAAAAATAATTTTATAATTTAATATAACATATTAAATCACATTATTTTAGAATTTATTTTTATGAGATTTCTTTATGAATAAAAAATTTGTATTGCTTGTTTGTTTTTTCTATTCCTGGGTTGAGAAGTGAGAAAAAAAGGGCCTAATTATGACTCTCAAATTTCTCCCTTTTCCTTAATTTTGTTTCTGCAAATTGGATTTACTGACTTCTTATATTATCCTTCACAAGTGAACTCATCGTCCCTCTTTACTCCGTTTCTTACGTAGTAAAACAAATATTTTGATAATTTTTTTCAGTAAATATCAAAAAATCAGGAAAATGTGAAAACTACGGAACCTGGCCAGAAAAGTCAGCAATCAACAGTATATTTGAGATTTTTTTTTTGGGTACTGTATATTTGAGAGTTTGTAGTAGTTTAATTCCTATAGATAAATTAAAAAGTAAAATACAAAACAAAAATTTGAGGCTAAAGAAAATAAAAAATGATATTGGTCTCGATTTAGCATCCTGATTTGTAATTTTATTGTATTTTTTTAATTTTATAATTAATTATATTTTTAAATAATATTGTGATTTTTTTTAAAGAAAGAAAATTGGGCCAGGCTGATTTGAAATTCAAACCCAAAATACGGTAAAAGAAGCCCAAAACCTAAAAGGTCCGACTGTAATGTAATGGGAAAAAAATACTAATTATTTATTCAATCCTCTCTCTCTCTCTCTCTCGGTCGGGTTTGGTCCCGGTGATCGGAACGAAGATGGATGAGGAATTGCTGGAATTGCAGAGACAGTTCGAGTTCGCACAGCAAGTGAAATCCAGCATTCGGTTATCGGATCGAAACGTCGTCGAATTGGTCCAGAAGCTTCACGAGCTCCGTATCATCGATTTTGAGCTTCTCCACACCGTCTCCGGCAAAGAATACATCACTCCTGTACGTCTCTCTCTCTCTCTCTCTCTCTCGTGCGCGCACGCCCAGTTTTCTCTAAGCGTATATTTGTTTCCTGAGACAATTTACAGAAATGACAATGAAAGGAAAGAAAACTAGTTCGTTTTTGTTAGAGGCAACGTTTTGTCTGTCCTTTCTTTCATACACATTTTAGTCGCCAAACAAGCAATAGGGTTCGAATTTCTTTCTGATTATTTTTCTCTAAAAAGTAATTAACTTCCTTATTAATGAGGCTGTTTTTTTATGTGCATCTGATTGTTGGTTGAAATAATTGGTATTTGACGATCCAATGTTACAATAGGAACAATTGAGGTATGAAATTGTTGCTGAGATCAAGAAATTAGGGCGTGTTTCATTGATTGATATTGCGGACACTACGGGGGTTGACTTGTACCATGTTGAGAAGCAAGCTCAGCATGTTGTTTCTAATGATCCAAGCCTTATGTTAATTCAAGGGGAAATAATATCACAATCTTATTGGGACACCGTGGCTGAAGAAATCAATGAGAGGCTTCAAGAATGTAGTCAAATTGCTTTGGCAGAGCTTGCTGCACAGTTACATGTTGGTTCAGAATTGATCACATCAGTGTTGGAGCCCCGCCTCGGAACTATGGTAACTTGTCTTGCCAATTTCATGTGATTTTAGAATGTCCAAATCAAAATAATTTTGATACGGGTTTTCTTGGGATTTAGGTGAAAGGTAGGCTTGAAGGTGGGCAACTATATACCCCTGCTTATGTTGCTCGTGTTAGTGCGATGGTTCGTGGTTCTGCAAGGGGTATTACAGTCCCAACAAATTTATCAGTGTCGTGGAGCTCGTTACAGAAACTACTGTATGAAATGGATGGAGCCAGTGGTGTGGCCATTGACATTTCATTTTTCCAATCCCTTTTTAATGGGCTTGTGAAGGAAGGCGAGGTTTTGGGATCATTGCGTGCAGGTGTTCATTGGATGCCAAATGTACATGAGATAATCTTGACCTTCTCTAATTTATAGGATGTGTTTAGATTTATCTTTTCCCGAGGATGAGTTCTGATAGTTGCTAAAATATTTTTTGGTAGCCTGTTTTAGGTTTCTTATTAAATTTGGGTCTCCAAAATGTTGCCCATGCTAATTCACTAGGAGCAGGTGTTAGCTGTTTTCTTACAAATTCATTAAACCCTTAGAATTTTTTTTTTTTTTTAGTTCATATTTTTTTGGACGCATAATAAATACTTCTATAAAAGAAAATAGGATGATAAGTCAAGAATACAAGGGGTATTCACCAACTTCTTCTGGATTTGTTTTTTTGATTGGCACTGGGTTATCCGATACCAGTGTCCCGATGAATCCTGGGAGTGCACAGGTCCTCGGCAAGGAATTTCCCGCAAGTACTTCTCAGGTAATTCAAGGGAAACTCCCTCAGTCTAATGAGCCCTAGAGATTTCTCACACCCAGTGGGATTCAAACCGTAGAACTGGAGGGAATTTCTTCTTCTGGGTTTTACAATTTGAAATTGAAGACAAGGAGGTCAGATGATTACTAAATGCCTGTCCAATCATAAAACTACACGGATCATATTTTTAGGTAAGTGAATAGCATTCACTAAGAGAAAAACTGTACAATCACTAAAATGCTAGCCTATTATACCAATGGAAGGCATAACTCAATGCAATTGCAGTTGTGAATTACAACAGAAGGTGTAAACCAATAAATAATTACACTAAACAACCACCACTGGAGCATCTAGAGTCCACAACCACAATAGAAAGTAACTTCCAATTAATACACCAGCTACTGCTCCATCCACACCAGATAAGGAACTTCCAATCAATACACCAGCTACTGCTCCATCCACACCAGATAATCTGCATTCCACAATTGCACTAGAAAGGGATTTCCTATCAACACACCAGCTACAATGCAGAATCATTCTCGGTATAAAGCCCTGCACCAGACCATGATACAATGTAACAGAGCTACTCACCCCACACCTTGGGCCCAACTAAAAGCAAAAATACAAAATCCTCTTGGTTAATAACTCCACGACCCTAACTCATTAAAAAAGAAAAAACTCCATGAAACCAACTTGAGCTTTTAGATGATTTAGAAAAGACATGATCATATAAACTCCAATAGAGATGCATTCCTTCTTAGTAGCATATGTTCCTCCTGACCTTCTACTTCTGCAGTAACTCCCACTGCCAAACATTTTCATTTATATAGGTTCAACCTCAATACAGAGGCCACAAGAAGAAGTGAATAAAAGCCAACACAAATCCAACAAAAGAAAAATCCCGCTTCCTTGAAGGATGAATCTTCACTCAAATGTAGAACCACGTAATCTGTGGATGCTTAAAACTTTTAAGCTTGTGGCAATGTGGAAGGAGTCTTATGAGCCTGCTAATCACTGTGGATGGTGGAATCTATCCTCCCCTAGAGTTGAATCCCTACCATGAAAAAATTGCTGAGAAAACTACCCATTCTGTCAAAGTCAGCTCACCTCAAGCATAACCACAAAGGATGGCTTCTGGAGCTCACAGGACAATCTGGGTCATTTCCATGAATCATACAAGGATCTTATAATTGAAGACCTCAGTGAATCCTATTTATTCTCGAAACCATCAATGTTATGCTGGTTATAGGAAACCAATCTCTTATAGACCTATGAAATTTGTCGTCATATGCTTCACAATTAAGAGTGTAAACTGTTAAGGCCTAGGGTTTGGCTCAAGTGGTAAAGGCCTTAGTCTTGGTAGTATACTCCCTCCAAAGTCTAAAGGTTTGAATCCTCTTGGGTGCAAACAATCTCTAGGAGTCATCAGATTGAGGGATGATCCTTTTGAATTACCTAAGGTGCATTTGCGGGAAACTTATTGCAGAGGCCTGTGCACTCTCGGGATTAGTCGGAACGTTGTTCTCGTACACCCGGTGCCAGTAAAATAAAAGAGAGAATATGTAGAAGTACCAAGTATCTTTTCTTTTAGAGGGCATTCCGAATGCTTATAGTTTCCCATATATAGTTTTATCTTCTCTACTTCATATTGCTAGTGGCTGGCAGCTATGACTCAGATTTAGGATGCACCCCTCTAATGTATATGTAGGAGAGAGATGTTTCCTTGAAGCCTACCCAGTTCCCTTTACAATAGTCATGATTCTTGTTTTCTTTTTGTTACTTTTATAATTTTTTAAACAGTTTGTGTTTACACTATGTAGAATTTTGCAACAGGTATTTGCCAATGCACAAAAGGAATGTGTAGATTCTTTCTTTTCACAGGTATGGAGTCCTCTTCTCCCACTAAATTGCATGATCTTGACAGTATTTGTATGTCAATGTGCATATTCAACTTTATTGTTCCATTTCAATTCTGATGCTTATTTTGTTGAAGAGAGGAAGTACCTGGATCCAAGGCGGAGTGTTGGTGATGGATTGTTGTTTTGAAAAATTGTATCTTCTTCCTTGTCTTCACATATTTCTTTAATTATGTGGTTTGCTTACCAAGCTGCTCTCTACTGAGACTCGTCCCTCTTTCTAATCCATATATTTTTCCCCTTTAGACATGGGAATCTTTAAACTGACTACAGGAAGAACACTAGTCTCCTCCAGACCTCCTTACCCCCCCTGAGAGAGTAGGAACTCAAAGAGTGCTACAATTTTCAGCGAGAAGAAATAAGAAAGATTTTCTAAGATCCATGGGCAAGCCTAGGCTTATTTTGGTGACCATATGAATTATGCCACTCTTTTTGTAAAATCTATGTTGTATTTGACTGATATATAAACCTAAGCTTATTGAAAATTGAAGCTTGTGATATACCTTGAAATTGTGAAATGCTAAGTTCATCTTGATTACTAGTTTTGGACCTTTAGTCTTTCTTCAGAATCAATTTCTGAAAATTTTCAATCTCTTTATCTTTCCTGCTCTCTTATTGCTGCAGAATTCCTTTGTTAGCTATGAAGCTTTGCGGAAACTTGGAATTCCCCAGCCTGTTCCTTTCTTGCAGGTATTTGGATTTTATGTTAATTGTATGTTTGTGGAGGCTATATGTTTTTTATGAAGTAATATGTTTGGTTTTAATCTAATCAAACCAAGGGTGTGCTCTCCAATTTAGTCCAGATATCCTGATGGTATGCCTTTAGTCACTGCATTTGTTCACCCTTCATTGATTGAGATGTTGGATGCTGCTACCGAGGATGCTCTTGAACGCAATAGTTGGTGAGGGCTTGACTTAAATGTTTCTCCCTTTTTATTTTTATCTTTTTTTGTTCCATTTCCATTAGCCTTTTCCAATTAATACAAGTCTATTCAATCACTATGACACATACTTCACTGTGCTTACCCAAAGATGCAAGTGGATGTCACTGCATTGAGCATCATGTTATTCCAAGCCTAGTTTATTTTTTTATAAGTATACAAAGATGATATTTTTCTCTTAGCTTAGTTGTTTACATTTTGCTGCAATTGCTCTGGTTTGTAATTGGTTCTAAGATTTCAGTTATATGATGCGGATTAAATATTAGTCTACTAAAGAATTTATCATTTGACCCTTCTATTTTCCCTTCGTTCTTCTGCTATGTAATTCCAAGGGTAAGATTGTTGTTGTGTTACTTATCATGAAAAGGACAGAGGAAAAGTAAGATCATTGTTGTGCAGAAAAAAGTTGCCAACCTTTTTTTTTTTTGTTTTTGTTTTTGTTTTTCTGGTTTTGGGTTATGACCTATTAGGAGATCTTTATATTTGTTGTCACATTACGTCATTACCTAGTGGAATTCCTATGCATGGAATGTTATTTACACTCGATCAAGCATTCTCTTTTGAATTGGCTTTTATATTTGTTTAAAGTTTCTTTTCTAATGTAATTTCCAGTATAGCTTATTATGTTAGTGCAATGTTCTTTACTTTCTTGGCTTGTCTGATTGGACGGATCTATACAGGATTGATTCTCTTTCTGTATTACCTGCATCCTTCGGAGCCCAAGATGCATATAAAATCTTATCCCTCTGTCCGTCTGTTCAACTGGCTCTCAAGGTGCATTCTTGATAGCATGCAAGCTTATTGATTGTATACTTATTTTGTGAAGTCATATGATCATCTGTTTATGGTTTATTTGCAGTCAAATAGAGCCCTCATTTTTGGGGAGTCCTATATATTTAGCAATGGATTTATCAAGGTAAGACCCTTGAAATCTATTATTGAATTGTTAGTTTTCTGAACTTGCTTTTTTCTTTTTTTTTGGTTTGGGGGGGGGGGGGGGGGGGCAAGGGTTCAACAGTTTTATATGTGTTTGTGTTGTGTTATATAAATTTACATGTAGCTGAGATTTTGGCACGAAAAATAATCCACATATTTGCCACATCAGCAATATTTAGAACCCTGTAGCTCAATCCACTTGATTGAAATGATTTTTCAACAGCTTTCCTTCTTTGCTTCTAAAAGCAAAAAACCTAGGGTTTTTTAAGTAGTTGAAGAAAGCTAAAGTTGATACTAGTTTTTCCCGTCACAAAATACTGATTCGCACTTTTATCACTTTGTTGGTTAGGGTGTATACGATCGGATGGAGAAAGAGATGGAATCCTTCAGTGTTTCAGGTTCTTCGGGCATCGTGCTATCCGATGATTCACACTTGGTTAACATTGCTAGAGTTGGAAATGACTCAGGCAGGTTAATTGAGTCAAATGAGACTGGTAATGAGCCTGCTAGTAGCAAACAGCCTATTGAGAAAGGACCAAAAAAGAAAAAGGGAAAATCTGCTGGGAATGCAATAGCAGGAGCAGCTGAAAGTGGTTCTGATAACCAGGACTATGTTCCTACAAAATCTAAGAAAAGCCAGAGGAAAGGCAAGGATTCATCTTCCTTACCAGTGTCAGATTCAAAACCAGGTGCTAAGAAAGAATCAGTTAAGATAAAGGAGGAAAATCTCAGCGTTCCTTCAGAAGAATGGATAATGCAGAAGATTATGACACTGGTTCCTGATTTCGAAGAACAAGGTCTATTGTTTCTGACTTTAGTTCTGTTTAGTGCTAAATATTGAAAGAATGTTGCATCTATTTCATACTCAATTTTGACAGATGCATGGCCTGATTTTGTAGGTATAGATGATATTGAAATAATTCTCAGACCTTTAGCAAAAAATTTAAGACCCATGTTAATCAACTCATGGAAGGAAAGAAGGAAGTCAATATTTACAGAAAACGCGGATAGACTGAAACGTTTGCTTGATAATTTACAAAGAAAACTCGATGAGGTTGGTGCAGATATGATGGATGTTTTAATCCATTCATTGTATCAGGTCTCTGGTTTTTTTAAATTTTTTATAGGGTACTTTTTTAGTTTGTTGTGTTGCATAACCTGTATGTATGTGTTTAACTTCTTGTTCAAGAATAGGCATTCGTAACACTTCTGAATTATAAACTGTCTCATTGTATTTCTTGTTTCTGGCAGTCTTTCTTAAACGTACAGCTATATGAAAAAGCTTTAGATTTGTTTGAAGATGATCAATCAACTTCGGTAAGCTTTTTTCATAATTATTGACATTTTTAAAATGTTACTTCTTTTTAAAAGTATTTGTAACGTCTTTAATATGCTAATTTTTGTTATGAAATGCATAGAAGAATACTAATTTATAATAACAGGTTATTTTACACCGGCATTTATTAAGAGCAACAGCCGCTCCCATTGTGGATACACTCTTACATGACTTGGTACTGCTTACTGAATATTTGGTTCTGAATTTATAGTCTACTTGTGTTGTGGGCTTAGTGATGAAGATATTTGATGAACTGAATGGTTAAATATGGTCATTTTTCTTCAACACAGGACATCCACAACAAATTGCGGAATGGAGTTGAAGTTGAGGAAGCCCGAGATTCAGAAGCTGGCTCACTTAGTCCTGGAGAAAGAAGTGCTCTTGTACGAAGAAGATCCACTTCCTGATAAATATTCCTATAATTAGTATTTTAAAATTTCCGTTGCAAATGGTGTATCTTTGGCCTTCACTCAAATCTGTCATTCTGGAAGAACACCTGTATGGTGGTTAAATCTTTTAATATTCCCCCTTTGGTTTCTGCAGGCAAAGAGCTTTCCAGGATCTCTGTCAAATATGGCTTTTGCGGTGGTTGAAGCTTTGGAAGGAAAGGTATGTTCTTGTTTGTTAGAAACACATTGTTTCAACCATTGGAGTCCATTGCCGTACATACAATTTTATGAGTTCTTTGCACATTCTTATTTTATTATAATATTACACACTACCTTATGCAGTTGGACCCAATCACAATTCATTGTTTTCTATCTTCTGTAACAGTTCCTTATTCTTCTGTTGTAATTTACGTGTAAAAGTTCCTGATTAGTTTCTCTGAAGGTTGATCATCAAAGAAAGAACTAATTGCAAATTTGGGAATGTTTTGTCTTTTAGAGCAACTCTGGTTTGTTTAGTTGCACTTCCTTGAGTGTTGGATAATTAATGTTTGACATTTCCCCGGTTTGCTCTTTTTGATTTGTTTATTTTGAGCACATAGCTATGATTTAATAATTGGAATATTGGATGTGACAGCGGGTAGAAATGTTCATGGATGCATTTAGAGCTTTTGCAGAAGAAAGGTGCTTATACATTTTTATTTTGGTGTAACTATGATTTCCTTTTGTGGACTATGGAGCATTCATATAGCATACAATTAGCATTAACATTTGGAGTTTTATTTTGTCCAGTGGGTTAGTCTTGAAGAAGCTTGACAAGAAATTGGAAAGAACACTTCTACATTTGTATCGAAAGGTAATCATGCTTTCAGTTCTATAAGGAATGCCATTTTTTTTAATGTTAATAAATGGTTTAGTTGCAATTTAGGGTCTGTTGTTTGCCATTATGCAAAAACTGTTTTGGGTCCCAGAAATAGTTTTTGGAACAATTGTCACATTGGGATTTAGCATACATAGATATCTTTGTGAAACAAATTGATCCAATTATACTTTTTGCAATGGATTACTAAACACTCATTTTCAACTTAAGTGGGAGGCGGCAGGCCCCACTTCAAATTCACTTGTAGAAAGTAAAACATCGACAAACGAGTCCTACTTATTGAATATCTTATTTAATCCTGCTTTGAATATAATTTTCGCATGCCCCATAACTTATCATTTCATCGGCTGCTATGTGGTGGTTGTTTCAAAATCAAAGGAGTTTGAGGTGAAGAGGGATGGGAATGCAGTGGTCATCACAGAAAAAGGTTAGAAAGTTGTCCAAAGTTTACGGTCGAGTTTAGACACCACTAGGTGGTTGTCTAGAGCTTTGGTGGCTGGAAACAAGGCGGGGGTAAGGGCTACTATTCTGCACATCGGAATGGAAGCAGGGGATTTACTTTCCAACGTTGTTTTAATGCTCGTGGTCCATTCATGTCATTGGAGGAATATGGTCGGGGTGGCAGCGGGAAATTCATTCTTATACCGGGGGACAGAAATGGGATGGCCTGGGTGAGACTTGTGGAGGTGCTGCTGGAGGCAGCTAAGGTTGTGATGCAGAATGTTAGTCTCGCCTCTGGTTCTAGAACATACAGGGAAGCATTGGTGCTTCCTCAAGTTGCATACAACTCTGTTCAACAGTACTCTATGCCGGACAGCAAAGATGGGCGTGAAAGGATCCTTGTAATTGTGCATGATAGACGTGATATGGAGAAGGATACGGGGAGTCTGCCATAAGTAAGCTTAGACGAAAGTGATTGGCAGACTGTTTTAGTTAGTTTGAGGGAAGAGGTGATGGGCGTGAAAGAAGAGTTGGTCTTACTTAGGCAGGATTTTTTGGCTTGGACTGCAAGGCTTGAAAAAGTTGTGGGCTTGGGCTGGGGTAAAGGCCCGAGTAAGTCTGGGAAACATTCTAAAACATGTTGGCTTTCCAGGCAGGATAAGGGGTAAACGAAAATCTGGGCTAGGCTAAGCCAACCTAGTACGCATCTCTCCCAAGCTGTGGAAACAAAGGCCCAGGGTGCAGGCTGCATTTGTTAAGGAAACCAGGTCGTCTTCGGGGTTGGGGAAGAGGCCGATGGTGCCTACGCCTGTCGCGGCTTTTCCAGCACACCGGACAAACCAATCCTCCCCTCAGGAGCTGTCTTCATCAATAGATCCTGGTTGCTCATCAGAGGAAATAAACGTGTCAGTTCCGTTAACCTCAACCCAACACCCTGAAGATTTGAACGAGCCTAACGCCACTGGACCTCCACAGACTTTGATGCCGGAGGCCTTTGGGCTGTCTCATGGTCTCATGGCAATGCCGGCGGCCGTAGGGTTGGGTCTGGCTATGACAACCCCTATTTCGTCTAACAACCCTTGCGTTCTCACCCCCATCTAAGAAAATTGGAGTAGGAGCCTTGGTCTTAGTCGAGCCTTCTAAGGAGGGAGAGGATGATCCGATTCCTTTAAATTCTCTACACCTTAAAGAATCAGACTGGGTTATTCAAACCGCTTGGAACATAAAAAATTTAGTAGGTATTTCTTATGTGGGCATCGAAACTGAATTTTTGGCGCTTCTTACTGCTGCCAAGGCCGCCAAATCCAAACTGTCCAGTCACTCAGCAAAGAAGGAGAAAAGAGAATTTAAGAGACTCACATGGGACATGAACGATGATGGGAGAGACACGTGCTCTAGTCGGGAGCGTGTCAAAGGAAGGGGCAAGATAGTTAGTCCATGAAGCCAAAAATAATCTCGTGGAATGTAAAGGGGTTGCATGATCTTAACAAGCGGCTCCAAGTCAGGAATTTACTTAGAAAAAGGAAAAGAGATGTGATTTGTTTATAGGAAACCAAACTGGAAAGTATATCTACTCAACTAGTTCGTAGTTTATGAAGTGGACAGTATGTAAGGTGGTCTTACTTCCCTACTAGAGGTGCCTCTGGGGGTGTTTTAGTAATATTTGATACAAGGGTGGTCAAAAGGGTAGAGGAATGTGTGGGTGATTTTACTGTTGCATGCTCTTTTGTGAATATTGAGGATGGTTTTAAGTGGGCTTTTGCTAGTGTCTATGGGCCAAACCTAGACCTGGAAAGAAGATTTTTGTGGGATGAGTTGGCTGGTTTTCTAACCTGGTGGAAGTTACCCTGCTATATTGGGGGTGACTTCAATGTAACTCATTTTCCAAGTGAGAGATCCGGCGCTTCTCACACCTCAAGGCCTATGCAGGAGTTTTCTGATCTCATTGTAAGGAGCTAATGGACATCCCTTTAATAGGAGATACTTTTACATGATCTAACAATCGTGAATGCCCATTTTGGTCATGGATTGATAGGTTTTTGCTTTCCTCGGAATGAGAATCTCACTTCCCGGATGTAGTGCAAAAGAGACTACCTCGCTTATGTTCAAACCACTTCCCTATCATCCGAGATTGTGGAGGGATCCAAGGTGGTAGAAGGTATTTTAAATTTGAAAATATGTGGCTTAAATCTGATGGTTTTGTTGACAGAGTTAAAGCTTGGTGGACCTTCTATAACTTTGAAGGACATCCTAGTTACATCATGGCAAAAAAACTGAAAGCGCTAAAACAAGATTTGAAGCAATGGAATGAGCAAGTCTTTGGCAACGTATACCAACAGAGAGTTTCTCTTATAGAGGAACTTCAAGCAATGGAAGGGGAAGAGGAAGCTAGAACTCTTTCTGCAATTGAGACAACTCGTAAGAATCAGATTATTGCTGAATTTGAAAGTCTCACTCTGTTGGAAGAGATCTCATGGCGTCAGAAGTCAAGGACGCTTTGGCTTAAGGAGAGGGACAAGCATACTAAATTCTTCCATAGAGTAGCTAATTCTCACAGGAGGCACAATACCCTAGATACTCTGATGGTTGACGGGGTAGCATCAACGGATCAAATGGCTATCAAGAACCATTTTGGAACAGCATTATCAACAACTCTTATCTGAAGAGCACAGTTGGTGACCTAGAGTGAATGGTTTATCTTTTTCAGTATTAGATTCTCAGACTGAAAATTGGTTAGAAAGGTCGTTTACTGAAGAAGAGGTATGCAAAGTTATCCAAGGTATGAATAGTGACAAGGCCTCTGGCCCTGATGGATTTTCTATGGGTTTCTCAAACTTGTTGGGAGGTTATCAAGGAGGATCTCATGCAAGTCTTTTATGATTTCCTTTCCAATTCAAGGTTTGAAAAGAGCATTAATTCTACCTTTTTAACTCCCATTCCTAAAAAAAGGGGATCTTTGGACTCTAGGGACTATCGCCCCATTAGTCTTGTGAATGGAGTGTATAAGATCCTATCCAAAGTGCTAGCGAACAGATTGAGTGCGGTGGTGGATAAGTTAATTTCAAAATCCTAGAATGCTTTTGTTAAAGGTAGACAAATCCTAGATTCGGTCTTAATAGTCAATGAAATTTTGGATGGACGTCTCAAATCTCGTGAACTTGGCTTGATTTGCAAATTGAACATGGAGAAAGCGTACGATCATGTCAATTGGCGTTTCTTGTTAGATCTCCTTTCAAGATGCGGCTTTGGGGAAAAATGGCAAAGGTTGGTAGAATTCTGTATCTCTTCGGTTCGGTTTTTTATCTTGGTAAATGGCTCGCCGGTGGGTCTTTTCACGTCCTCCTGTGGTTTGAGACAAGGAGACCCGTTTCGCCTTTTCTCTTCCTATTTATTATGGAAGCCCCGAGTAAGATGATAGAGAGATTGGTAGATACGGGGTTACTTCATGGCTTTCCTATTAGGAATGGTTTTCTTTCTATTTTCCATTTATTATTTGCTGATGACATTCTTATTTTCTGTGGTGCTCATTGTGGTCAGATTCAAGCCTTGAGGGGGGCTTCTTCTTTACTTCAAAGTCATTTCAGGTCTAAGAGCCAATCTCTCAAAGTCTACTCTAGTACTAGTGGGGGATGTTTAGGATGCATAATTCTTGGCCACTTTCTTGGGTTGTCAGGTTTCCTCTTTACCCCTCACCTATCTTGTTTTACTGTTGGGAGCCTCCTTTAAATCTGAAAGGATTTTGAATGGGGTGATTGAAAAAGTAGAGCACAGATTGGCTATTTGGAAGAGGTTATACTTGTCTAAAGGTGGAAAGCTGACACTGATTAAGAGCACCCTCTCAAACCTCCCCACGTACTTTTTGTCTTTATTCCCGCTTCCCACAAAGGTAGCTAATCGCATTGAGAAGTTACAAAGAGACTTCCTGTGGAGTGGAATGGGTGAGGAATTCAAGTTTCATTTGGTTAATTAGCCAACAGTATGCACTCCAATATCTGTGGGAGGCTTGGGGATTCGTCACTTGTTGAAATTCAACCAAGCTCTATTGGGCAAATGGCTTTGGAAGTATCAAAACGAAGGGGAGGCCTTGTGGAAGTCAGTTATTGATTTCAAATATGGAGTGTCCTGGGGTGGTTTGTGCTCGAATGAGGTTCAAGGCATACATGGGGTGGGTTTGTAGAAGTTCATAAGGAAGCATTGGGAGCATTTCAGAGGCCATGAATATCTTGTGGTAGAGGATGGTTCACGGGTCAGTTTTTGGTATGATAATTGGAGTGGAGGCATCACTAGTCTCAAAGACTCCTTCCCCACTATTTTTGATCTTGTAAGAGAAAAGGATGCATCGATTGCAGATCTAGTGATCCTTTCTCATGACACTCCCCAATGGAATATAGAGTTTGAGTGGGATGTCCAAGATTGGGAGATGGAGTCTATTCTGGAATTTTTTGCATCATTATACTATTTCAACATCCCTGGAGGCACGTGTGATAAGTTGCAATAGAGACATTCTAAGAAAGATATTTTCTCAGTTAGCTCTTATTACCATGTTCTATCTAGCTCCAGAGTATCCAAATATCCATGGAAGAGTATTTGGCAGACGAAAGCTCCATTAAGAGTGACTTTTTTTGTGTGGACAGTAACTCTGGACAAGATCCTGATAACAGACAACATGAGGAAATGTTGTATAGTGGTGATAGATTGGTGTTGCATGTGCAAAAAACATAGAGAGTCAGTAGATTATTTACTTCTCCATTGCGAGGTTGCCAAGAAGTTTTGGGACGAGTTTTTCACAAGACTTGGCTTATTATGGGTTATGCCTCTTCACTTGGAGGATTTTCTAGCTAGTTGGAGAGGTATCCGAGGTAACCAACAAGTGACAACTATTTGGCGTATGGTTCCTATCTGTATGTGTTGGTGCTTATGGAAAGAGAGAAATGCAAGATACTTCAAATATTGTGAGAGAACTTTGGAGGAACTAAAACTCTTCTTCTATAGGACTATGTTTTCTTGGGCAGGACCTATTGCTTGTAACGGATTTAGTGTCCATGAACTTCTTTCCTTTTTGTAACACTAGCCAAGTTTTCTCAAGTATACTTTCGGTATACTTGGGCTTAGCCTTTTCCTATTAATGAAATCCTTTTGATTACCTATAAAAAAAAAGAATATCTTGTGGCTGTAATATGATGAAGATGCTGATATTTCGTCCACCATCAAGTATGGCATTATCTTATTTTACAGTTCTCAAAGTATGAACCAATTTCAAATTAACTGCATCTTCATGCTGCTTGTGTTATGAATCTAAAACTCTATTTTTAGTAGTTGATAACTTGTAATAATATTAGGAAACAATCAGCTAAAGCATACTAGGTACCAGGCTCAACCCACCTCCAATTCCACTCCACCTGTTTATTTTCCTCACCTAATCTCTGGCAAAGTAAAGACTTTGTGTCAATGATTGGGATGACAGAAACGTGGAACTTTTTCCCAGAGGATAAACTTGTTGATTGGAACTTGGAATGGGTCTATGATTTTATGGCTTATAGAGCTTATTTCTCATGTGCTCTGTATCATTATTATGTTCAGGATTTAACGTCTCAAGTCTCTGCTGAAACTGACCCAGTTTCTCTTCTGCCAAAAGTCATATCTTTGCTATATGTACAGGTCAGTTAACTTATTTTTATATGTTACTATTCATTGTTCTCTGTTACTAACGTTAATCTTCTCTTGAATAGGTTCACCATAAAGCTCTTCAGGCCCCTGGAAGGGCAATTTCTGTTGCTGTTTCCCGGCTGAAGGTATAATAATATTCATCACAATAGAAGATGCTTTCGTAGTATATGCTTGTCTTTGAGTGCACTGCAAATTCTTGATATATATTTTTAGTAACTATCCTTAGGAAGCCTTGAAGAGAACTAAAATTTAAGCTTCGCATGAGGAAAACATGGATGGTAGGCAAACTGAAATGATCGACTTGGTTAAGATGGTGAAAGTGTTGCAAGTATCTGATTAGAAGATCAATGGACTAAAGGTGGTTACTTGAGTTAACAGTGTAGATGGAGCAAAAGACTACTGGTAGAGTCAGCTTTAGTGGGTACCTATTCTGTGAATGACTTCACTGGATGGCATCCAGAGCTTTTGTGGGTACCCATTCTGTAAATGACTTCACTGGATGGCATCCAGCTTATGTGTAATAAGTTGAGATGACAGATGTTAACAAACCGTCTATAAGCTCTGAAAATCTGCTGTTCTCTCTTTTTTGGCTACAATTGATTGCAGAAGGTGGTGATTCTGGAATATATAATGTAATTGCCGTTAATTTGTAGAGGTGGTGTGGCTATCAGTTCTGGGAGGAAGCGTGCTGCATAGTTTTTAGGTGCAGATTCTGTTGGCATGTCTTTTTACTAGAACGTTAGGGTCGGCACCCGTCGCCTGGATCAATTTGTGAACTTTACTTTGGATTTGGAATTCAGATCTATAATAAGTGGATCATTCAGCCTATCATTTGTGTCAATGATGCCAATGGTTTGGACCAAATGGTGCCTCCTTCCGCTCTTAAACAAGAGGTGAAATTTGAACTTGTCTTCTATCATGAGTTGTGTTTACCTATAAAAATTTATTATCTAAAAAAATGCAAATGATTTGGTAGCCTGTATTTTTGTTTGAGCTGGGCATGTACAAAAGAGCCTATGAAATTGGCTTCTTGTGCAATGTGCGTGGTAGTTGGCACTGACGAATTTCAAGAATAATTCTATTTTTTATCCTCACACACCAAACCTATTTAATTTTTTTTTTCATTTTTGCTAGAACAAATATGTAGTGTATGGATGATAAGTAGAACAACTCAATTAGTTTAACAAGAATACAATAAAATAAAAAATAATTTTAAAATATATAAAGTATGTGGTGTGGGATGATGAGTAGCATCCCTCTAAATTCAATGGCTTCTTCTGCAACATGTGATTATTGCTGATGAAGGGCAAAATTTTCCAATCTGTGGTCAGACCGTCATTTTGGATGGCCAAGGATAGGAGTCTCCCTCTTAGATTTTCAAGGCTCATTTTGATAGCTTCAATATGGCAGCCACCACTTTACCCATCTTCGGATTGTAAGATTATTTGTCCATGCATGAAGAATTAATTCCCTAGAATATCTGCACACAGAAGCTGGTACCAAAAGTGTTATTGCAAACCACAATGTTAATCGACTTTATAGAAGTCTTGGACAGGAGGAAAGCAAGAATGGTCAGGTTATGATGTGTTTTGGTTTGCTATTCCTGTAGGTGCATTTGGTCCAATCTTTTCATTGATTGCCTTGCTCCTTATCAACCAGATTATATCTATCACAATAGCTGAAATTGGATGGAATGGTTCACTTCTTTCTGGATTACGTTGAGGGTAGGGTTTGGCTTGATGACTAGCCTAACACATATACTTGAGATTGGCCAACAGCCAGCTTGATTCTTGCAAAAGTACCCATACGAAATTACAATTCAGAAATAAATGCTTATGGATTTCTTCTTTTCTGTTGCATATGGGACTGGCTGATGAATGTTCTTCTGGAGAAAAAGAAAAGAATGTTGCAATCTTGCTGTGGGTTGGCATGATCTTCTAAGCCACTTTCCATAGCATATATTTAAGTCGGTCCTGAATTCTAGCCTCCCATGGCATTTTCGGTTCATGTTGTGTTGGCGGTCCTGATGATATGGTTTGTCGAAGATTATAGGCTGATTGTACTGAGAATTGTCCCTGTTCATGCTTATGTTTTGTGAGTCCCTGAGGGAGATGGATGTTTAAAATGTTGTTGGTATCGTTATAGTCGATCAGACGTCTTACTTGATGCACTCCCCAATGTCTATCATTGTTTTTGATGAGATCAGATAGTTGGTGACTGGATGGCATAGTATGACTGTTGGGCCGTGGGTGGAAGGTAGTGATTATTGGGACCCAAGAATCTTCCCAAGTGCTTATAGAAGAGCTGCCTTACTTGAAAACAGCTACCTTTCGCGAGGAGATCTCTCATTCTGCTGCCCTTTGAAATCCATAAATTATGCTGTATTGTTGAGCTCTTGGAATTGTTTTGTTGGTAGGTTTCTTCCCCCAAAATTTTGGACCTGTATTCAGTTATATTTCGTTTGGACGCATCATCATAGTTTGGAAACTAGAGCCCGGTTGATATACATTTCTTCTTGCTAAAACCCCTGGCTCTTGTATGTAAGCAGATTGTATCCCATGCTTTGTGGTATAGTGCCATTTCCCCAATCATAAGTTTTTTAACAGCCAATCTGGAAATGACCTTCACTTCCCACTTGTGATCTTCTTTTGAACTCTGTTTTTTTTTTTCTTTAAACGTTAGCTTTTGGGATCTGTGCATGAAGACTGGGAGTACTGGATATCAAATTAGAACTTGTATAATTTTTAATGGGACAAGACATTTAAAAATTTAAATCCTGAGAAACCTACAATGAATTTGACCCACTGAGACAGCCCCAGGGGTTTTATGTGCTGGGCTAGGTTGTAGGTACTAAGTATCAACCATGCTGTTAACTGATGGTTTTTGACATTATTAGACTTACTTGAAACACACACTGTTATTGGGTTCTGTAAATGTCTTTCCCATAACCGTGTATAAACTTTCCAGGAGAAAGTAGATGATTCAGCATACAAGATCTTAACAGATTACCAAACTGCAACGGTGACACTTTTAGCACTAATATCGGCTGCTACTGGCAATGTGAGTAAATGTGCATTTCGCTCATTAGATTCTTGATTTTAGTGGATTTGCATTGTTATAACTAAACCGTGAAAGTCGGGCTTGAGAAACTTGATTCTCTTGGTCGTGCTTTAAAATAGATCTCCATGGTTAGGACCTAAAGAGAGATTGATAAGTAGATTTATTATTACCGAGTAAATTAGGTTTTCTGCACTGATAATATATTAGGCCTTTGACATATTTTTCCTATCTTAGAGCAGTTGAGATCCTAAAACGTTTATCTTTAGGTTTTGGTCTCTTGCTAATCAACTTCTGCGTTTGTTAGGAAGAAGGTGACTGTTCATCTGATAGAATTTTGACTCAAAGGGAGCTTCTGGAGAACCAAATGCCAGCATTGAAAGGCCTGGTTTTGAGCTCCTAACGATCCGGACTCGTCATGAAGTCAATTTTCTAAGGCCAACATTACATTAATCTTAGCAAGAACGAACTGATTAGTGCCCCCAATTCCCTCTCTCTCTCTCTCTCTCTCTCTCTCTCTCTCTCTCTCTCTCTCTCTCTCTCTCTATATATATATATATATATTTATATACATCTCAAGCATTTACAGGGATTTCTGCAAAACTAAAAAAATATCATTTGTATTAGTTTCATTGTTGTTGGGCCTACATCTTTTGTATTGCGCTATATGGTATTCCTATTTCGCTATCAATCGATAAGAATCAATATATTTCTCATGGAAATATAGCTCATCTTCTAAATTTTGTGGTAAGAAAATTTTTGGGTACTCAGTAAAGGCATCCAATCAAGCAAGATAATTACGTGTTGATAACTTGTTCAAGGAGGTTACGGTTCAGATGCGAGTAACTCCAATGACTGCACTATAATATCCCAAATGGAAAGTTCAAATTATAATAATACAATTAGGACCTATTAAAATCTTATAAAGTGTATAAATTTTTTCTTCACAAATAATATATAAATTTTATACACCACATATCATTATCCTTATTATATAGAGTATTACAAGCTAGTCTTCTTTAAATGTTCGATGTAATCGTCGAGTCTGTTCATTATAGGTGGCATGATTTAAATCTCACGTTTCTAATTGAGATACTCTAATATTATTTGTAATATTCTAATAGAAGTCTAAATCATATAGTCTATACTTCAAAAAGATTAATTAATGATATAATTAAAATCCGATTAGAACTTTATAAAGAGAAAAAATTTCTTTTTTAAGCAATACGAGAATCTTTATACACTAATTATCCTTATTCTTATCGTATGGGATACCACATGATCCACATGCCACTACACAAGAATTATTTGAAGTGATTTTTATCATTTATTGACTTTATATTTAAGTTTTTCCTTCTCTTGAAATACGTTGGAACAGGACCTAGTTGGAAGTTCAAATATGTTGCTAAAAACCACCACACCAGGTCCCACATGACTGATTGTTCAACTAACTCCAATTATCACACCCCACTAACCCCCACCAAATTTTACATCTTACAACTATAATGGCAATTCCAGAAATTCACTTTAATCCTTATTAGATTCCCAACACAAATCAGTCTGAAGACAAGTTTTTGGGTCCAATATAGCAAGCATTATATTATTTGTTTGGCTGTCTGTAGTAGGGCAAAGCATCTCCCCCCAAGGTGTCGATCTATCCTCACTAAAATCAATCACAATTTGATAAATACACCCAAGAGGTGGCACAACCCCCCAGCCCTACCATACGACTCATGCAGTATAATCCGCAAAATTTCAAGACCTTTATTTGCCTTGGGAAGGAAATAACTCAAAATCAATTAGAAGTTACCAGAATTATAAGTTGGTGGACATGCAATCATGTTCTCAGTTTCATCTGTTTTCCCTCTTTCTATTGTCTATGGAACTTCAACAGAAGTTTTGTGCTCCAAATGTTTGGAGTATCTGTTCCAATAGCAGGGTAGTTATCAATAGGTTTAGCTTGGATTCAGTTCCTGTTGCAACTGGATCCGTTGGGATAGGGGCATGTGTCCAATAGGTTCCGACATGATTTAAGAGTGGACACAAGCAAGTCCGTTCCTCAACAATGAGAGAATAATAACACGGAATATAATTTTTACCTTTGTTAATACCTCCAACAATGTGCGAAGCTTCTGGGTCTGTGAATTGTGGAAGAGTACCTACCACCTTGGAAACCTCCCAGACAAATGCTTAACTACGTAATTATACAGTCAAAAGGGGCAAGGTCGCTAATTAAAGTGACAAAGAACAGAGCATATTTATGTAAACGAAAATGATGCCACTAAAGATCATTGGGCACGAGATTGAGAAGACAATTGCTTACAATTGTCAAATACAAGAAGAACATTGATGCTGTAAACTAACTAGGTTTCTAACGAATAAAGCTCAAACTTTACATTGTAAGTATGATCTTGTTTGCTAAACAATGGGGGGCATGGTTAATGTTGAGGTAGTGACGGTCTCTTTTCCAACATCTCATAATGGACAACAAAATTATCCTGCAACAAGAATTATGTGTTGGACTCTGAGGAACTAAAATCAGAAGAAAATTGAAGAACAAATGATAATATAAAAACAATTGATGGAACAGCAGTTAATTTGTCCAGACCTTGCGGATTGTTTCAAATGTGTTCGGATCAAAACAATGATAAGCTCCTCTCTCGTATGTAGGTGTCTTAACAAGCGGCTCCATGTTCGGGACTCTTATGAACCATAGTCGGTGCTCTTTGTGATAAAACCAGCCTCTAAGGTATCTGCAGATAGGTTTCAATGATTTTAGCAAAACAAGGTCCAACCTTGTTGCTAGAATGCACTAAATAATATATTATGTAATTACGTGATACAATGAATGCAGAATCTATAATCTATCCACGTATTGACAATATTGTGGACTTGAAAAGAATATCCAAAAAAGAGTTCAGACAAACAAGGATTCCTTAAATGGCAAATAACTTCTCCGGAATTTTTGCAGGAGTGAGATGTAAAAACTTGACAAAACAAACTGTCCAACATGATGGAAATACAATGTCTGCAGCATGCAAGCTTTTTCCAGTTCCATAGAAGAATAAAACTAAGAAGACGGTGATGGTAAATATTCATTATACAGATGCGCTTTGCATGTATGCCTGAGAGAACATACAGTTCATTTGCAGCATATAACTGGGCTTCATCTTTCGGCATACTGCAAAGAGAAGATAGTGATTGCATGAGATCTAATATCTTAAAAGTCATTCTGAGAGAGCAACAGAGATCCAGCCCAGCACAGAAAAATACCTGTAAAATATGTAAAATAAAGTGTCCGCCGTAAACTTTGAAAAATAACTTTGCTGCAACCACCAAAAAGAGACTTGAGCGAAAAGTAAAATAAATCAGCACTCAATGATCAAAAAGAAAATGATTTAAGAACAGCTCACATGTAGAGCAGGTGGTTGTTTAGCATAATAACATTGTGGCACAGTAAACTCTGGATCCCCCTTAGCTGGCTCGTCAGACCAGGGAGAACCGAAAAATTTGTGAAGATTTTCTGTTGAATTCAAATTCAACCCTAGTGTAGTAAGGTCAATTCCAAGTGCAAGGGATGTCAGATCAGGATTGCTCATCCTAATTACACTTAACAAGCCAAGCAAACCATATTGATCTGTAGCAGATTGAGCAGCCGGCATGGGTTTAATGCCCTGATCCCGGAATGGCTGATTGACTGCTGACATTTGTTGCAGCCGAAACTGAGACTGGTTCTGGTGCTGTTGATACTGCTGGATAAGCTGGTCATACGATCCCATACCAGATACAGTATTTGGAGAATTTAGAGGTCTTAGTCCAATGCCAGGAGGCCCACTGGTCTGAACCAAAAACAAAATTACGTAACTAGAATGTTCAGCATACTATCATATTCTGATGCAGATTGTAAATGCCTACAAATGAGACCTATCTTAGTATCTTGACCAACATGGCATTTCAAATATCCACCTTCCATCTCCAGAAGAATACAATCCTACACTGCACCTGGCATTTTCATGATAATCCATTTTCTTCTAAATTAAAATCCAATTATGGCAAGATAAAATCAGATCCAATTATCATGTGACCTCCAAGATTCCCTTGTTATTAGAAACCACCAATTTACAGCAACATGTTAGTCTACCTGGGAGTGATAAGACGAATGTGAGGATGGGAATATATCTGAGCCATGTAAGTGGAGAAGATCCTGATTGTTTACAGATGAAAAAGAGACACCACCGCTACTGACCGATGGAGCATGTTGTTGCTGCTGCTGACGATGGGATGAATACGTTCCCCCCAAGTTAAATCCAGCAGACCTACCCATCTGCACATTTAGAAACTGAAATATCAGGAATCTTTATTACACAGTATAATAATGAAAATCCTGTGGGAATTTTCCATCCCGACAAGACTGACATGAACTCACCCATTTTCATGTGAAATGATGACATTCTAGTATCACAGATTTTCATGTCAACTGATACTGTTAATATTTTTTGGGCTTTTAACTCTCACAATCAAAAAACCCCTTAGTGTTTATACATGAAAGTAATTATAAAAAACTTTATCAATCTTGATGCCAATGCTCATAGATTATAACACATATATTATGCAATTTTCACTGCTTCGGACTCACAGAGAAGTGCTGTGACTGCATCATTGACACAGCATTGTCATGAAGTTGTTCTTTCTGGTGCATATCCATTGCATAATCCGCATTACCACCTGCACAAGATCTAATAGTACTGTCAACAGCAGAAGCTTAAGCAATCAACCAATTTTATCAAAAGAACAAAAACAGACTTCCAAGCATCTACGTGAGTAATAAAGACATCTCATCCATTTGCAAACAAAGAAGAGAAACGAGAAAAGAACATGCAAGTTATTAGGTTGATTGAGCATGAGCAGAAATTTTAAATCAGACAAAAGAATCATCAGAGGCAAGTTTCACCTCACATCCCATATTTTTAAGGTGGTTAACATCAACGAGCATCAGTGGAGGTGAGTCGGGGGCTGGGGTATGCGAATGCAAAGATGGGAGACTCATCATGCCATAGAATGACAAGAAATCACATGTTCAGTGTCATTAGCCAAAGAAATATTGTTCCCTAGAACAATGAAATCCAATAAGGCAATATCTTACAAGGCAATATATTACCAATACAGAATTAAAATTGCATAGTTTTTTTTTTAATATATGTAAAATTGCAATATAGTTGCCAAACTGAAACCCTTAGGAATCAATAACAACAGTGAGAGAGTAACCTCATCAGCCAATTTCCCATTAACTAGAAAATTCATAACTAAGCAAAAGCACAAAAAATTAAATTCAAATGCAAGTAGCCATATTTTCATATGGGACTAACATGTTCATTTGAATCTCTAATACTTTGTGAGACATCATACTTTAGTGTCACTGCTCAGATTCTAAGATACAAGAATAAAGCCCCAAAACCCTATTCTTTCAGAGTACAACATGCAGAAAATAAGCTTGCATGGCATTATCTGCTGTTTCTTTCATCGAGCATTTTTTTTTCCTTTTATCTTTTCCACTTCTAGCAAAGCTTTTACCAAGCTGGCAACATAGAAATGATGTAGCAATTTAAACATAAACCTAATCAAAGATAATTACAAATCCATACATGGACAACACTAGTGGTGAGATAAGTGCCTTCAAGAAAACTGCTAATCACTCTTCATTGAGAAAGTACAATCAAGATTAATAGTCCAGATCAACAGCACCTTTAAATCCAGGTAAAGCGGGAAAATCTTCATTTTGAATGCTAAACTCCTGGTTTTGTTGAACAATGGGACTAACACCAAGACCTTGTTTTCGTAGCGAACCTAGATTTTTTTTTTCCTTTGTCAGAATTTCAGAAAATAAATAATAGAAACAGCCAAACGGCATAATTTAAGACAATTTAAGACTTTGCTTACCCAATTGTCCTTGGGGCCCTCCAGCAGAACTAGGACGACTTGTCAACTGAGGGAAGTCATTGATGTCAAAAGGTGTATCATTAGAGTTCACATCATTTAACATCCCCATAGAGTTTAAGTTATTTACTGCTTGGACATGGCCTTGCGAAAGGGGACCTCCACCAGTGGGATAGGAATTTCCTAGCATAGAAAGCATCTGTGGAGAACCTGAATCACGAAAATGTCATCTCCACAGAAAAGTAACTCATGTATCCTTTTTTTTTATAAGTAGCTCGTGTATTATAATATCACACAATTGATTAAAAATGAAAAAAAAAAAGTACATCTATGACAGTGAATAATATTCAAGCGAATTAGGCAATATAAGCATGAGCATGTAAAAACTGCAAATAAATCCCTGCATATTGATATTAGTACAGAGCATCTAACAAGAATTGGAGTTCAGCATATTCCAGAAATAGAGCAGACAGCAAGTATCTATAAACGTGTGCAAGAGAAAGTAGTTCCAAAGTTACTAGAACAAATCATCTTCCTACTAAGCTACTTCTCCATATCCTTACTAGTTCAATTTAATACCTTGTGGAAGTACACCACTCATCAATCGATTTTGTCCTTGAACATTCAAACTTCCGGATCCACCATTTGCACCTAAGTTTAGCCGAGAGGCAAGACCAGGAACAGATAATCCAACACCAGAGCCTATACTCCTCCCAATGTTGCCCCCACCAACCATGTTTCCCATGGAACTTGTAATCCGAGGACCTGCATTTGCCAACATTGGGGATACTCCCAATCCTGGAACAGCATTCCGGTTACCAATTGCACCAGAGGTTGGGAGAATTCCAGGAATAGAACCGCCAACTCCATTTGTGCTACTACTAAATCCAGGGTTTCCTATAACACTTATACCTCCTCTATTTGCGACCCCTGAATGTCCATGTGAGCTTCCATGAGATAACTGCAAAACAGTTTACCTATCAAAAAAATTAGCAGTTCAAACTAACAAGTATATTATCTTTGACATGCACACAGACAGATGTCCTATACAGCAGTCAATAATCTTGAACTCCTTTTAGCAACTAGCAGATGGCATGAACAACAAAAGAACCTGAGAGAGTGCAACCGGAAGATTATTTGATGCAAAACGCCCACTAGAAAGGCTGCCAGTAGGTTGTTGAACTCCACCAGAAGGAACATTATTTAGTGCTGAGTTTCTTGATGTTAGTGTACCAGGAATGTTGGGAACGTTAAAGCTACCATGGATATTGTGTAGCCCTTGAAGTGTTCCTGAAGAAAGAAATCTTGGAATTTAACAAAGTTTGAAAATGCATACAAGGAAAAACTCCAGAAGTATCTACCTACCAGAGTGATGAAAAACAGGGGAGGCCGCACCAGACTGACCAGAGAAAGAAGAAGAAAAAGTTCGCCCAGTATTATCTGAAAGGTTTGAAGCTGAACTGTTGAGAGAAGACTGCAACGAGAAAGAGCAGTCCATTCCACAATAAACAGATAAAACATGTGAAATAAATCAGGGTCACATTCCTTACAAAATTTCCCAAACATAATAGAACAACTGATAAAAAAAGACAAATATAGAAAATAGCTAAACATTAACACTGGTAAAGCATCCATAACATAACACTACCATCTTATCGAGTGAAAAATCTACAAATGCTACTTTATACATAAACAGTATAACATTCCAAATAATATCTAGAAGGTATGGGATGTAGAAAGAGAGTATAACTCCACTTTTTCTTCAGATAATTCAATTTCAAAAACAGGATACAACTCATCACTGAAGCTCAATGATTCAACAAGTCCCAAATAAATATAAAATGAAATGAATGTAAAGGAAATTCAACAGCTACAAACCAAAAATAAAACGAATGTAAAGGAAATGATTCACCAAAATCAAAAGAAAAAAGCATGAATTCAGAAATTAAGCAAACACAAAGGCCGTAGATCCCAGATGAAAGAAGATCCCATAACGAGTATGGGAAAAACTCCAAACTAGTCTTAAAGAAACACACTTAACATCATAATCATATATTTCGCAAAGGCCAAAGATAACCTAGATATCAGCAAGTAATTTTCCAACTTGTTTCCTGTTAGGATAAGTTTATCTAGACAACAAGCAAACTAACAAAGACATGCAGAAGTGGCCGACGTCTCAGCCCACAAGTTCGAGAAACTATGTAGACAAGAGAAAATACATTAAGTAATCCCGACATTGCATGAGCATCAAAAGGTCATGCAAACAATCATTCCTTGCTGAGAAACAGCACTCCTAGTCTTGAGAGTCAAAAGATAGATGGACAAATTGTATAGCTTTACTCCTCGATGCTTCAAATTTTAGCCTGAAAATGACAATGTACTAATTGTAAGAGAGAACTCAAGTACCAAAAGGAGTAAAGCAACCAGGGCAAAATGAACTGAACAGAACGCCACAAGGTAATACACGCATCAAGATACTCATTTAATCCCAAAATAAACCCATCCATCTTTAAAATTCTGAAACCTTGACACTGATAAAAAATATGAAATTCTGAAACCTTGACATAACATCGGGGTTTTGTACCACCGTTTTTAAAAACGAATAACAGCATTGTTTCATGATCAAATCTGGGTTTTAATACTTCATATTATAACGGTCAATCATGTTCAACGTGTCAAAACCATAACCCAAGAATTTTTTCAAATATCATACAAGTCATTGAAAGACATGAATAAAGAAAATGCAATGAGCAAAACAATGACGACCAGAAAGCCCACAACAGAAGCACAAATAGGTCCGCTATCGCTGGGTACCTTCCCAACAATTAAATGCAATTTAGCAATCTAGTGCTATTATAATATATTTTGTACACCACATAACTGATCTTAAACGACCAAAAAGAATTCCATAGATTACTTCTTGTTTACAACAGGTAAAAGGAAAGATATACAGAATAACGGAAATTCCAAAATCTAGATTCCCGTTCTCGTCCAACTGCTCAATCATCATTTGGCTTGGTAACGGTAAGCAATTCATTTCTCACAAAACACTAAACGGGCATGAAAATACATTTCAAAGTCCCCCACCTCGTTATCCTTTCCCGCAAATCCTCAGTACCCAGACGAAAGGCTAAATGCACAATTTCTTCCAAGTCTCCCTTGGCCCGGAAAAGGAAAAAAAAATGAACACTACGAAATTAAAGTTCTCCTACAGAAACCCAGATTACGAAACCAAAATTGATTACACAACAATAAGCGACAGTTACACAGTGAGACGGAAACAAGGATCCGACACAAAAATGAAATTGAACTGCAAAAGGAAAATCGAGATGGGAGTGAGGACGAGTCCGAATTAACTCAGAGTCAATGGGCAAGTGAAAGTCGGGAAATACAGAAGGAGAGAGAGTACCTGAGAAGCAGATCGGCGAGAGAAAGAGGGAGTTTTGGTTCTCAGTCAAAAGTGCGATTTCCTGTACTTGGAGTTGGAGTGCCCTAAATCAGCGACAGAAAGAAAGAAGGAAAATGCTAATATGAACATAAAAAAGAAAACAAGAAATGCAGCGTCCCGATGGGCAATGTTTGTGTGCGGCGTAGATTTGTTGTGGCCACTTTTCGAACATCCTGATTGGGGCTTTACAGCTTGAAAATGATATTGCAGCTCCGATGGCTTAGGTAAATTTTTTTTTTTTATCTATTTTGAAAATATCTTTTATCGATTTTAATTAATAGTTTTTGTATGATATACTATATCTCAATTAATCTATTCTTTTATCTATATTATTTTAAAATAAATTTTATTTACATTGAAAAATCATATTTAGCTACCAACAATTTGCAATATCTCATATGTTTCAATATTGCAACGTTCTTTCAATAATTTACGTCAAAAATAAAAATCAATATATTAAAACACAATGCATATGTTACCATAATATTTCCATAATATTTTTTTGGCTAAATAAATAAAGGCAAGTTAAAAGAAGATTATGAGAATAACAAAGAAAGAGAGAAGGTGAGAAACAACCAATAAAGAAGTTTAGATGGATGAATAGATAAAACTATATATGTAAAGGATTGATTTAGCTAAAATGTAAATTAAATGAATCTGTAATTCTTTTTATTATAAAAAAGTCAGAATCACGTGTTCAAGAGTAATCATTCCTTAATTTTATTTATAGTTTTCACTTATAGTGAAAGAATATCGTAATTACAATTCAAATACTTGAAAATATACATAATCAGCAATAATACAGGTAAGTCTGTGACTTGTGAGCGATATTCATTGATATTTTTTAATTACACAATAAATTCAAACTCTATATATTCATCTTGAAGTTTAAAGTCTAAACCACTATAATTTTCAATGTAAAACCCTCCTCATGGTTCACGAATGGAAGTAATTAAATCATGTGGCATAAATATCTTAACAACTCGATTAGCTTGAATGCAATATCCATAATTCATATTACAAATTCAAACAAAAACTAGGGCAGAGGGGATATCTAGGTTAAATAAGTAAACGCAAACTTTTAATTGTTTCTACACTAATTTCTTTTATCGAAGACCTATTTACAGATTCGTACTTTAACTTTTACGAGCCCATATGCCCATATCTTTAAATCAAATATTATTATTATTTGATCCATGAGGAGGGGGGATTTGATCCTTGATTATCTCACTAAACGTGTTGCAAATTGATCTAAAGGACCTTGATAATTTATTAGTATTTATTGAGAAATAAATCCTATATTATTTGTGGATAAAGTCTTGAACATACTTATAAATAATATATAAATCTCTCTCATTAGACTGGTTTTATGAGATAAATTAAGCCCATAAATTTTTACTTAATATTAGAACCTATTACAAGATGAATGTAACCTATACTATTTATCTCGTGATAAGGATAAAAAAAATTACTAATCTGTACGTAAGGAGAAGTATTGAGAAATAAATTCTATATTGTCTGTGAACAAAGTCTTGGACATGCTTATAAGTTAAACCATGAATTTCTACCGTATTTAATAGTTCATATATGATATCAAGACATTTTTAATCCTAAAAATCATAACAATACTATTTGATACTATATATAATTTGGGAGAAGCTACCAGCCGGTCAGGTCACAACTCCTCTTTGACACTTTTGAATAAGATGCTGGAAGGCATGGGTTGCAACAAGGTAGAGAATAAACAGCATGTAGGTGATCGCTTTATTTGGTTTTATCTTTTATCCGATTTCTTTCTCATTCTCTTCCTCCTCCCTCACATTCGTCGTCCTGCCTTTTCTCTTTCTTTTTTCTCTCTCCTTTATCTCTCCTCCAATTGTTGCCCTCTCAATTAGACTCAGTTCAAATCTTGATTGTTCCTTTTAATTTTTATACGTTGCGAAAAAATGTGGGATTTTAATTCCTATCTGATTGCTGAGAAAATATAAAAAAATTAACGAGCCCGATATGTCATATATATGCTTTTGTCCCAACTAATAACGAAATGGTAAAACCCAAGACGTCTTGAAATTAATATATGCACCTGAATTGATTTTTTTTTTTCTTTTGATACCTGCCCCTTGAAATTTACGAGCGTTGTGGTGAGTCCTTCATGTGAGGGAAATTATGTCACATGCAGGGAAATTATGTCACTGGTAATTTGTAATTTTGTCTTGTCATATATATATATATATATATGAGGACTGTTGGACTGTAGTAATTGTGTACTGCAGCCTAACAACACACAGTCATATAAATAACGATATAAATGATAAAAATATTACTCATATGAATAATGATATAAATAATAAAAATATTGTTTATTGTGGGTGTATGCGCTGCTAGATTGCAGTGCACAGTAACTGCAACTCAATTTTATATATATATATATATATATATGAAGTGATAGGTGGCTGAAAAGTTTAGATAGATGAATAGATAAAGTTAAACGTACAGGATTGATTTAGCTGAAAATGTAAATGAGCTTCTTTTTCATCTAATTTATTTAGCATTATCCGGTGGAACTCCTTTTTTTTTTTTTTTTTTTTTTTTTTTTTTTTTTTTTTTTTTACGTTTCATTAGCTATTTTGCATATACATGTGAGCCGGGCAGAGTTATGATCCAATATTTGGAAGGATAATTGATAAAGTATAGTATATATAAGTATAAATAATATGTACTTTTTATATGCCACTATATAAAAAAATAATAATCACATATTATCAAAGTATATACAAAAATTGTATATATATAATCATCTTATAAGATAATTTTTCTTAATACAATTAGGTAAATATTGAAATTTTATAGGCCTTAGGCCTTGCTTCTTCTTCACTTTTCACCAATATGAGATTAAAGACAAGGAGCAAAATCTAACAATTTCTATCTTACGATTTTGGCTGATCCTATAGCTATACTCCATCTCAAAAAAAATATTCGTAACTTTTGTTATCATGTTCTACCATAAAATCATACACACTCAGAATAAATCAATTCTAAGCATTTTATTTCGATACATATCGAAAACAACATTGCTAAAAATTATGGTATAATTCCCACATTTGCCTTTTTTGAAAGTTCATCAATTATTAACACGAATTTCCACCACATACCTTGTATTAATGCCAAACTAATGTTTGTGTACAAACTTGTAGACCCACTAACATTAATAGATCTTCTATCATTACAACTTTGAAATTAACTACATACCGTGAGGATTTATATGTATCTTTCTAAAAATATATTGTCTTCTATGGAAAGATATATAATGTGATTAGCTTCATTATTAGTGTTTGACTTGGAGTCTCTTGCCGGACTTACTCTAACTCTTGAATAATTTTTCTTGACTTCTCTCGATTGTCCACATCCCTAATAGATTGTTTTCTTCTTTATGAAGTTATTCTTCTTCCCATCACCGACTTCTACTATTTCTAAATTCTTAGGTGGATCATTACTTCTACCACCTAGTCTTCTCTCTTTAAAAAAGAGTTTACTTGTAACTTCTAAAAATATTATTTTCTCTTCTTATGTATCAAAATAGGTTTTATATACTCATAGAAAGGTGAAAGAGACTAAGTAAGGATCAATGTTTGATTCTCAACATCAATTTTAACTTCAATAGATTCCAGTTCATAAAAAATGCCATTGAGAATACTAAAATAATTAGAAATAACCGTACTTACACCTGTAATATACGAAATTGTTCTTTCAGATACGCCTGATTCGAGATTCCTTTCATCTGATATAACTCTTTGAGCTTTTCTCAGAGTTCTTTTATTATAAATATTCTATGTGAATTTGTAAAAATATTTTTAAGTTAGGCTACAGACATATCGCATTTGCTACTCTCAAATCTAGATCCTCTCAATCTTCATCGCTCATTTTAGATCTATTATTGTTTCACCAATCACACTAGTACCACTGCTGATTTCAAGGGATGGTCTGTCCTTCAATATCTTATATAATTTTGATTGCATCAAAATATTCTTGACTTGTAATTCCTACAACTGATTCTCCCATCAAATTTCTCCACTTCAAATTTAATAGAATTTGAAGCTCTATTTCTTCACGTTGCCTCAATGAATTTTATTGTAAAAATGAATAGTACCCACTAAGTAAGTTCCCATAAAATATTATTCTTTCATAAACATAATTTCAAGATTTTTGAAAAGATTGGAGAGTTACAATAAATACGTTTAAATACCAACCTATTAGACAGAATCTCTTTAAACAGTATGGTATACATTACTACACTAAAACTCAACCTCACAAAAAGATTTTAATGGCTCTGATATTAGTTGTTGAAAATTTGGATTTCTCAAATTCACTCCCTTAGGGTCTATCCTTTGCAGAAATATTAAGACAAATAGATAAATAAACATAACACTAGAATATACATGAAGAACTCCTAAAATAAGAGAAAAATCATTAGATCTAGAGAAGAAAATACACTATATAAAAATTATTACAATCCCATAATTTTTTTTCTCACTCCAAATACACCCACAAAATTTTTCTACTAACAAACCTTTAACTCTCACATCTTTCTTTTGTACAAATAAAAGTCAACAGATGAATTTTACTAAAGTCAAACTTTTGACTTGTGCACTTAGCCAAGGAAGCTAAGATCTAGTTTGTTTTCATAAACAATCTCATCTCATCATTACTACTTTTCATATTCACATACAGAATAAAATAAATTATTCAATTTTTTCAAATCTCAAAACAATTTTTTTAAATTATAAAATAAAACTAATATTAAAAAAATATATTATAATAATAGTTTATTCAATTTTTAACTTTTATCTTATCTTATCTATGATAACAAATCAGACCTATATATCATTTTATAAATTTTAGGCATTGCCTTCTTCACTCCCCACTAATGTGGTATTAAAACTAAGGAGTAAAACCAAACACAAACCCATGTATGTAGATTTCTAATTGAGATGAGTCTTTGACTTATCAAGTTTGATTCGGCTCAAAATATTTAAATTTAAGCTCGAGATTTTGTTTATTCTTTGTTTAAATTCAATTAGTAAGCTAAAATCTCAAGTGAACTTGAACTTGAACTCACCCCACAATAGATCACATCTAAGAGCACTAGTATTAGACTTATCAAGATTTTCTTTCAAATTTTGATGGAAAGTACAAGTTTCATGAAAAAACAACACTTTACAAAATTATATATTAGACTTATAAAAAAGTTTTCGTCATAGTAATTTTTCATCTGAGTCCAATGTAGAATTTTTTTAGATGTTATTTTTCCATTAAACTTGTATTTTCCATCAAATTTAAAAAAAAAATTGATGAGTCCAATATTAACACTTTAAAGAGTATAATTATAAAATGTTCACATCTAAGGGTTATTTGCACTTTCATTTCCTAAGAATAAAATAATCACATCTTAGGAATATAGTTTTATTGTCTGATCTCATAATAAAGGAGTGACATTTTGCTTTCAAGTTGCATGAGATTGAAGTCAACTGAGTCGTTAACAATCGAAACTCGACTACAAATTATTATATTCTAAAAAGTTTATGGCAAAGTCATGATGATTCGATTAAGATATAGTTGAAGGGGTGCATGCATATGGTTTTAGAGAATTCCTGGGGGCAGACGGGCTGCCCCCTATACAGTGCAGTCCTCACCGTCCTCGGTGGCAGCTTCGTTTGCTCTATGGCCGAATCCCCTCTTAAATTCATCTTCATTTTATTTTTTTATTGTGTTTTTTATTATGTTTTTATTTTTTATTGTGTTTTTTATTATGTTTTTTATTATGTTTTGTTCATTTTATTTTTTTAATATATTTTTAATCTTCATTTTTTTATTTAATTATATTTTTTATTTTATTTTCATGTGTTTTTCATCATCAAGCAGCCCAACTTTTAAATGCTAAGGACAGCCGGACCGATCTCTAGCGTCTCTCATGATTTTATTCTTTTTACATGTGCAAATAAAACATTTTTGTAAATTAAAACACCAAATTTGCGTTGGTTACGTTCACATACGTAATCAATGCCTTGTTCATCAGCAAAACCTATATATATATATATATATATATATATATACCTATATATATATATATATATATTTATATATTGGCTGAACACGTACGTGGGAGAACAGGCTCACGTACTTCTTCTCTATCCAATTGACTGATTCCATATCAACACATAAGTGCGTGTTCTTGAGTAAGATTTAACATCGACAATGAAGGTATTATATAGAATTTAATTTTTTTATTGCCATTTGATGAGTCAAATATGTTAATTATTTAAAAATATTAAAATCACTACAAAAAAACTATTTATTTACTATATTTTTGTTAGTCGCAAATAATTGATTTTAGTCGTTAATAATCTATTTTAATCGCTAATAGTCATTTTCGTCACTAATGTTGAGGCACTATTATCCATTTTTCTTATGCTGAGTGAATCGAAAGATCAACTGGGTGGACTTAAAGAAATTAGAAAGTTATATTTTGTAAATGCATGTTACAAGAAAGAAAGTTATATTTTGTAAAAATAGTGTGAAAAAGATTTCCATAAAATTATTTTTCCAATTTGAGAGTCTCTAACGAAAAAGAGATCATATATAAAGTGAATTTTACAATATTATGGAGTATTTAAGAGTACTATTCAAAAAAAAAATTAAGAGAGAGAGATATTCATCAGCACTAAATATTGTAAGACAGACTTCATGTGTTTATTTTTCTTTCATGATCTTCAAGTTTTAGATGAAATCTCAGAAACTTACTTCATCGATCGTGGCATACAACTGTAACTTAGCTATAGCATGAATGCATGACACAATATCCTGTGCCCAAAGAAAGCATGACCTAAAGGCTAAAGATGATGGCTATGCAATCTGGGAGACTAGGGTTATGACAACATTATTTTTAATTTATACTTTACAATTTACATTATATACCAAAGAAATTTTTATTCAACTTGCACTCTGCCCATTTTGATTTAAAAAAAAAAAGTATATATCCAAGTTGTTGGTGTTAATGGGTGAAAAATTGTCTTTTATCCATATTAGTCAAGCAAATCTGCAAATCGACTGAGTTACATATGAGTCACCCATTGCCAACCCTCATTTTGGGTTAGGTAGATACTTGATAATTTGTCTCATACAGAATTTTTACTGTTTATAACTATTGCGATTATCTATTGAATATTGCAAACTGTATACATTAATCACATTTCTTGAGTGCTGTCTGTGAGAGGTCTGAAATCACAACAAGTGATATCAAGAGTTTGGTTCGATGGAGACCACTAGATTCGATAGTAATAAGTTTGATGGCAAAAATGAATTTGGCCTTCAGAGGATCAAGATGAAAACCATTAGCACTCAATAAGGTTTTCAAGAAGCTCTTTTTGGGAAAAAGAAAACGGAATCTGTTGAAAAGAATGACAAGAAGAAAATATTGAGGAAGGCTTACAACGTACTTATTCTTTCTCTTTAGATAAAGTTCCAACGGAGGTAGCTAACGAAGACACCGTTATTGGAATCTAGATGAAATTAAAGAGCCTCTACATGAAAAAATCTCAGGCCAATCAACTGTGAAAACAAAGCTCTACATATTCAAGATGTCCGTAGGTATAAAGATTTCTGACCATCTTAATGATTTTAATAAAATTATTTTAGATTTGGCTAATATTGGTATTAAAATTGATGATGAAAATCAGGCAATTTTATTGTTGAGTTCTCTTGATATTTCATATGCTAATTTGAAAGAGACCATAATGTATGAGAGAGAAATATTGACCTTAGATGAGGTTCAGGCCGTGTTACACTCCAGGGAATTACAAGCCAAGTCTGAAATAAAATCAGAAGCTGGGGAGGGCTTAACTATGAGGGAGAGAGCTAAGAAAATAGGTCAAAAGGGAAATAACAATAAAAATGTGAGGGATAGGTCTAAGTCTAAAGGGAAGCAATTAAAATGCAACCTGTATCACAAAGAGGGGCATTTCAAAAAAGATTGTCTTAATAAGAAATCTAACACAGGCAATGGGTTTAAGGAGGGGGATGCCTCAGTAGGAGTGATCAGTATGAGAGTGCTGAGGTTCTAAATGTATCCGATGTTAATTCGAGAAAAGAATGTATCTTTGATTTAGGATGTTCTTTTCACATGTATCCTAGGCTTGTATACCCTCATTGGCAAAACTGTTACAAGTGAGGTTTCTTCTATCTTAGAGAAGGCTGAGGATAAGATTGTCCTTTGGTATAAAAGGTTAAGTCATATGAGTCATAAAGGACTTTTACAACTCCGTAAACAGGGGTTGCTAGGTGAGAAAAAACTTAAAAATTTACCCTTTTGTGAGGATTACATTCTTGGAAAATCAAAAAGGGCAAGCTTTAAAACAGCCACTCACACTACAAAACAAACCCTAGACTATGTGCATTCAGGCCTTTGGGGTCTAGCTAAGGTCAACTCCCATGAAGGGGAAAGTTCTTTCCTTTCTATAATTGATGACTATTCCATAATAGTATGGCTGTACATTCTTAAAAATAAGAGTGTCACTTTAGAGAAATTCAAGGAATGGAAGAAATTGGTAGAAAATCAACTAAGAAGGAAGGTTAAGAAATTAAGAACTGATAATGGACTTGAGTTTCTATCCAATGAATTCAATCAATTCTGCCAGAAGGAGGGTATGGCTAGACATAAGACAGTAAGGAAAACCTCTTAACAGATTGGTCTAACCGAGAAAATAAATAGAACCATATTAGAGAAGGTTAGATGCTTACTGTCAAACTCAGAACTTCCTAAGCATTTTTGGGTTGAAACTGCCACAACTACAGTTTATTTAATTAGTAGGAATCCTTCTTCAGCGATAGGGCTTAATACCCCTCAAGAAATGTGGATTGAAAAATCTTTTAACAATGACTACTTGAAGGTGTTCGGGTGTGTTGCATATGCTCACACCCGAACTGACAAACTGGAATCAAAGGCTATAAAGTGTATCTTTGTGGGGTATCCTGAGGGATACAAGGGTACAAGTTATGGATTGATGAACCAAGGATATAAAAATGTATCATTAGTAGAGATGTGATATTTAATGAACATGAAATGGCTCAGTTTAAAAATAAAAAAACTTGATCCACTCAGGATACTAACCCTGAGAAGATACATCTTGAGGTGGAGCAACCTAACGATAATTTGAGAAAATTAGAAAGCCGGGATGTTGCGACCCAAACTTCCACTTTAGGTGATGAGAACCAATGTGGAGTTAGTTCATACAACTTGGTCAGGGATAGAAAGGAGGGTTATAAAAAACCCCCATATATCAAGCTGAGTTGACTACTTTTACTTTGATTGTAGCAGATGAAGTTGTAGAAATAAATCCTAGATCCTACAAGGAAACCATGGAAAGTATTGAGTCTCATAAATGGGTATAGGCCATGGATGAGGAAATAGATTCTTTAAAGAAGAATCATATTTGGAAAATAGTTGTTAAGCTTGAAAAGGCTAAGCTAGTAGGGTCTAAATAGATCTACAAAATAAAAAAGGGCATACCAGGATTTGAGGGTCCTAGGTATAAGGTTAGGCTGGTAGCAAAGGAATTCATTTAAAGGGAAGAGATAGATTTTAATGAATATTTTTCACTTGTCGTTAAACATAGTTCAATAAGACTAATTATATCCTGTACTACTTATGAAGACTTACACTTGGAACAATTAGATATAAAAATAGCTTTCTTGCACGGTGAATTAGCCTATTTACATGCAACCCCTTGAGGGTTATGTAAATGAGTCCAACATTGATCATGTATGTTTAATTAAAAAGTCATTGTATAGACTTAAACAGTCTCTAAGGGAATGATACAAAAGATTTGACTCTCGCATGTTGGATAATGGGTTTAAAAGTAATCACTATAATAGTTGTGTGTATTTTAGGCATTGGGGGACCACATTATTTACCTACTCTTGTATGTAGATGATATGCTTATAGCATGTAGGGATGCCAATCTAATTGAGTAAGTCAAGTGTATATTAAAAATAGAATTTGAGATAAAGGAACTTGGGTCATCTAAGATGATATTAGGTATGAAAATAGTTAGAACTAAGAAAGAAGACTTCTCTATCTATCTCAGAATTCTCTATCTATCTTAGAAAAACTATATCGCCAATATCCTCATCAGGTTTGGTATGTCTAATTTAAAACCTATTAGCACACTAATAAGATAGCATTCAAAACTGTCCATAAATCAAACCCCTAAAATCAAGAAAGACATTAGATTCATGCAAGGTATACCCTATGCAAGCATGGTGGGAAGAATTATGTATGCTATGGTGTGCTCTAGACCTAACTTAACCTATGCTGCAAGCATGGTCAGTAGGTTTATGAGTAACCTTGGAAAGCCACATTGGCATGCTATGCAGTGGGTATTACAATATTTAATTGGAACACAGTGTCTAGGTTTGAGATTTGGAGGGGATGTGCAACAGGGTAACGAGTCAGAGGGATTTGTGGATTCTAATTATGCTGCTAACTTGGATACCAGAAAGTCATCATCTAGGTATGTATTTACAATATTTGGAGTGACTATAAGTTGGAAGGCTAATTTATAGTCTATAGTTAGGCTAATTTATAGTCTGTAGTTGCTTTATCAACAACTGAAACTGAATATATTGTTATAACAGAAGCAATAAATCAGGCTATGGGGTTAGATGGTTTTTCACATGAATTGGGCATATTTAAAAGGGTTATCACAATGAACTATGATAACCAAATCACTATACATCTTGCAAAAAATCAAATATACCACGAAATGTTTAAACACATAGACATTCAACTTTATTTTGTGAGGGATATAATAGCAACTAGAGAGATTAAAGTAGAAAAGATTCTAACTGAGAAAAACCCATCAGATATGATAACAAAATCTCTACCAGCCACCAAGTTTAGGCATTGCCTAAATTTGATTAACATGGAGAGCTATTACAGCTTAGGTTATGTTGTAGGAATAGTCTAAAGGGAGAAAAAAAATCACTTTGCAAGGATTAAAGACTTGACAAGGTGGATATTTGTCGAAGACATGTGCCAAGCCTTTGATACTTGCACATGATGAAGCTCGGTATGGAACACGGATCAAGGCACTACCGTTTAAACAAGCTTTGTAAGCTGTGATGGCAATTCTATAATTATATATGGTGGCAAACTTATAATTTTTTGCATAAGTATATAAGGGTATTTTCCTTTTGAAAATTTGTAGACTACTTTTCACTTTTACCCATTTCATTATTTGCGATCAAGAGAGGAAAAACGCAAGGCTTAAAACCCTAGATATTGTCGAGAAGGATTAAAGTTGTATGTGTGAGAAATCTGAGATTATTGTATCAATTTGTAAAGCTTCGTTAGATAAAATACGATGGAGTTAAGAACTCAAGTTTGTGCTATGGAGCACAAAGGTTCGGTATGTACATGTAAACTCTAATTTTTGGTGTATTCTTCAATAATAAAGACTCCTAGACTGTTTCTGTCATGGATATAGCCCATTGAGATCGAACTACATAATCTCTTGTGTTGAATTCCCCTTTTATTTTCTGTTCTTGCATTTATTTTGATCTTGAATGCATTCTTGTTTCTATATTAGTTTCTATTGGTGATTATCAGATTGAATATTGCGATTATCTGTTGAATATTGCAAACTGTATACGTTAATCACATTTCTTGAGTGTTGTTTGTGAGAGGTCTAAAATCACAACAATAACCAAAATATTCGATTACAATTTAGACAATTGAACATTCGAATTTTATAATCGAGCACTCATCCAATGGCATGCCAGCACGTATGTATAATTATCGCATGCCCAAAATAGGAAACTAGGCATGCATGTTGAAGAATTATTATATATATATGTTATAAAACTAGAAATAAAATAATATTATAAGAGAATTTGCAAAAGAAGATATTTAAAACATTTTATTATTCAAGCAATGAGGTTCACACTTGTACAAAGGACTAAAAACTCATATGAGCCTAAAAGTAAGCTTGAGTGCTAAAAACGAATACAACTTAATTGTCGAAATTGAGAGGCGGTAATGCATGAATCAATTTGGTGGTCATGCACGACACTGCTACTATAGGAGCACATTTGATGGATGAAAAATAGTATATATTTTCTCTTATATATCATCATCAGTGACTTTCTTACTGCATAATTTTAAGTTTTAATATTAAGTTGATTTTAAAAAGTGTAGAGTTATACTTACTAACATTATTAAAATCTTGCAATTTCAGGTACAATCAGTTATAACGAACTTTTGAGAGGTTTACAATCTTCTGGTGCTCATATCTCTCTCTTAAATCATTTCATAAAGTAAGAAAACTTTTCACTGTAAAATACTCAACATGGTCATGTAAGGATGTGTGATTTTCTTCTTTAATTATATCTCCGAAATTCATCGTATCTAGACGGATCTCATCAATAATCCAGGATAAATAATATTTTTTTTTTCAAAAATGTCAAGAATAACAAATTATAGTTTTGTAAGATTTGATGTTTTCTACATATATGAATCACAAAAATAAATATAAGTATCTAGAAAACATATATACAAACTCATGAGAATAAACACAGAGTTTTATCCAGTAATAATCAACAATATCATTTTTCATATTCATTTCAAGGATTGTAAATAATATATTGAAAAAATTATTTGAAGTAGAAAATTACTAGCTTTAAAATCAACAAAATCTCGTACTAATAACGTGTTATAAAATTAGAAATAAAATAATATTACAAAAGAATTTGCAAAAGAAGATATTTAGAACCTTTTATTATTCAAGCAGTGAGGTTCACAATCGTACAAAGGATTAAAGACTCATATAAATAGAGCCTAAAAGTAAGCTTGAGTACCAAAAACGACTATGGCTTAATTGTCGAAATTGAGAGGCAGTAATGCATGAGCCGGTTTGGTGGCCATCCACATTTTTTTTAAACGCATCCACCTTTTGATTTTGAAGTCGGTTTCGCAACAATATTTAAATTAACTCAATAATTGAATACTCTTCTTTAAATTTTTTTCATTGTAATTTGTAACATACTTGCCTCACTACAATATATTTGGGTTTTAGTAACAGATAAAATCATCATAAAAAAATACCCAAATGTCACAAAAGAGTTTTGGTGACAATTTCAAACTGTCACCATGACCATCACATAAAATGCGTCATAGTAACCTTTAGTGTTTAACCGTCACAAAAAATACTTTTAGCGATGGATGGAGGTCTTCTATTTGATGAAGCATTTGAACATTTGAATTTTTTGTGATAATTGAAATGTGTCACAGAAAGTGACGGCCGAATGTCCAATTTGAAATTCAAACGTCAACCCGTCTTATTGACATTCAAATGACAGAAATTGACCATCGTTGGACCAATGTTCGAATGTCTAAACTTTACTTTCGAATGTGTATATTCGAATGTTTAAACTTTATGTTCAAACATTTTCTTACTATTTTCTCCATTTTTATTCGAACGTTTATTCGAACGTGAACTAATGTTCAAATGTTTCATATTTACATTCAAACGTGCAAGTCAGAAATGCATAATTTCATAAAATTAAAAATAATACAAATTGTCTCATTACATCATCAATTTAATAACTAACAATGTCTTGTAGCATTTCAAATTGATTAAATATTAAAAGTTACAAATAATAATAAAATTAATCTTCCTCTAAAAAAAAAATTTAATCTAATACTATTTCTTCTTCTTTTCTCGTCTTCTGCGATCCTGCTACAATAACATAATACGCTCCATTTGGACCGCTATCTCCCTTTGCACTTGTTGTTAGACTACACTCAAGAGCGAAACTAGAATTTGGTGTTTTGGAGGGTAATTAACAAAGTGTGTGGTACGTGTAAGTATAAATAATGTATTTTTTACACATGAATATATATAAATAATAATCATATGTCATTAAATTGTATATAAAAAATATATTTTAGAAATTTTATATATATATGTGTCACTTTCTCATTTATACAAAATAAATAAATAAATAAAATTTGTTAGTACAAAACCAATTTCGAAAACAAAAACATCATCAACACAGCGTTAGAACATTGAAGACCCATGAACAAAAATCATAGAGATCTAAAACAAAGTTAGAAAAAAATAAGTATTTAATTAGCCATGAGAAGTACGTACAGTTTTATTCATCTTAACCTCTAGCCAACACAAAAGGGAAGAAAGGAACTGATGAGTGCACAAAAATGCACTCTAAATACTCTATTTAAATACTAAAAGAAATGAGAAAATAATGGATATAGCTCATGTTATTAAAATTAATGGTCATTTATCTTGAAATAGATATAAGCATGATTTAATATATTGATGAGAATATAAAATGTCATATTTTCCTCTCTTAATATTTAATACTTTATTCTTATTTGATGCCTAAATATACTCATTATTCTTATATTTTGATTTAGGACACAAATGGAGACATTAGGAGCAAATGAAGATAATTGCGGAATTTTAGACAGTTCTGACATCTTTTCGTAATATGGGCATAACTCTCTCATCCAATCTCCGATTGAGCTGATTCAAGATGATCTAGAACCGCAAGAGAAATATCTAGAACTTTTGTGTTTTATGTTTGAAGAGATATCCACTCAATCTAAGACAAAATCGACCATCAAGTGGACACACCTGCACTTGACGTTTCTGGATATTTTTTAGCCACTTGCATCAAATCCAAATGTTATCATAATATTTTCCAGCAAGCACTCCTACACCAACTTGCAAATTCAATGATCAATTCATATGCAAGATGAAGTGCACTCAAGTTTCTTGTAGACAAATTATTTGACCACAAGATATTAAGTCATACCAGACAACTAATAGATAGAGAAGCAAAATTGAAACACTCAACCTACAAGCAAAATCCAGCTCATGCATGGTGGGAAAACAAATGATCAAATTGACAACTCACAAATCACTTGGATTCAAGAATGGCACATGGCAAAACAAGTTGAAATTGTGATGATTTTGTCATGACAACTTGCATGAAGGATGCTTATAAATAGAAGGAAGGGGTGTGTGTTCTAAGAGAATGCTTAGTGTGGGAGGATGCTTTGGAAGAGCCATTATTTTGAGAGCTTGAGAAAAGAAAAGAAAAACCAAAGAAGAGAGAAGAAAATAATGGTTGGCTCTTCCATATTATCCCTTGGAGAATTTTTGTTGCATATTTTCAATATGTGTAACTAAATTCTCAAAGAGGGCTAGGGATGAACTTGTGTGTGTGATGGTATTTGTAATTTATTTTTGATTCATGTATTTGGTCTTTAAATATTAAAACTCTTTTGTTCTATTATTCTCAATTTATTTGTGATGTTTTTCGTCTTCAAATAATTATAGAATCTATTTCGTTTATGGATTCAGTCATGCTTTTTCTATTGAGTGAATTAGTTTTATATTTATGTTTGGAGTAATTGATTATCTATATTGATTTAATTCTCTGCTGCAATATCGCCTCTTGGGTATATTGTCGTCGTTGGATTTTCTCAATATCGATAACAATTTATGAGAGTTAAGCGTGAAGAATGATTTTTCAAAGAGTTACATATGATTTAAATTTTGGTTATTAATGTTATATCTTCCGATTAAGAATTTGGACATAGAATTCTTAATTGAGTTATCAATGAATTCAGAATAAATTTGAATACCACAAATACACAAGGAATTCCCTACGCTCTACTTTTCGTCTCATTTTTATATTGTTCAAATTACTCATTTAGTTTTAAATTTACTTATCACATTCATTTAATCTTTTTGTTAATTTCATTACTGTTCTTCAATTTCTCAATCCATCTCCCTGTGGAATCGACACCCCAAAGCTATACTGCAAACGACCGCGTTATTCTTTGGGCTTAATCAAATTTTGGCGCCGTTGCCGGGGAGACGGTAAAAGAATTTGTAGTTTTTTTTTAGTAGTTTGTTAAAAAAAAAAAAAAAGAGAGCGGTAGCTTCGTTCATTTTCTTTTTAGCTTTCTGCATCTTTATTTTATTTTAGTTTTATTTTCATAATTATTTTTCTTTTTTTTTTTCAGTATTACGCTTTTCTTTACTTTGCATGCGCAGGTACAGAGACGCTTTTGGACGGTTTGCTAGTAGACCCGTACTAGAATCAGATTCAGAATCTAATTTTTCTAATCGCTTGTTTGATAATTCTTCCAATTCTGACGCGATGAGTGAACACGTGGACCAACCTGTTAGAACCCTCCAAGATTATCTTCATCCCGCACGAACAGCCACACCATCCTGTATTATGTTCTCACCTAATGTTCGTCATGTAGATTTTAAAACGGGAATGATACAATTACTTCCGACTTTCCATGGTCTAGAAAATGAAAACCCCTATGTTCATATTAGGGAATTTGAGGAAGTAGTTGCAACATTTCACGGTCAAAATACCACTGACGAAACGGTAAGGCTAAAGTTCTTTCCTTTTTCTTTGAAAGATAAAGCTAAGAGTTGGTTGTACTCACTAAGACCACGGTCTATTGGAACATGGAGTGAGATGACTCAAGTGTTTTTCAATAAATACTTTCCCCAACATAAGACTAATGCTTTAAAAAGACAAATCTCTACCTTTGCACAAAAGGATAGTGAGACTTTGTACCAGTCTTGGGAAAGATTTAAAAAATTACTGAGTATGTGTCCCCACCATGGATATGAGAATTGGCGCTTAGTGAGTTATTTCTATGAAGGCCTTACGCCCAGGGAACGTCAATTCGTGGAAATGATGTGCAATGGAGAATTTTTACAAAAAAATCCCGATGAGGCCATAGAGTACCTCAATGAGCTTGCTGAAAAAGCTCATACTTGGACTGGACCTAGTGCTACTGATAGCACAAACAGGTCACGACCTACAGGAAACTTGAGTGGTGGTATTTACCATCTAAGGGAGGAGGATAACCTTAAGGCTAAGGTTGAAATGCTCACCAGAGAATTAGAGTTATTGAAAACTAAAAACTCAAAACCAACACACACGGCTAATCATGCAGAATCTTTTGGGCCATGTGTTGTCTGTGGTGGGATAGATCATCATTCCCAAGAGTGTCCTACACATACTAACATGAATGGCATGTATGAGGAACAAAGTAATGCTCTAGGTATGTACAAAAAGCCCTTCACACCTTACTCTGAAACCTACAACCCAGGATGGCGTAATCATCCCAACTTCAGCTGGAAGTCTGAAAACCAGCAGCCTGCACAACTCTCTAGATCATATCCTGCACCATACCATGCACCTCAATCTTCTAGAAATTCTTTAGAAGATACTTTGCATACTTTTATTGAAATACAGGGTAAGACTAATCAAAAATTTGAATCTTTGATTATGCAGGTTGTTGAAGAAAATAAGGAAATCAAGAGCCAGGTGTCTAAAATAATGAGTTCATTGACTATGAATGAGAAAGGTAAGTTTCCTTCCCAAACTCAATCTGTACCTCATGGTCAACATATGGCACAAGGAGATCTGAAGGACGTAAACGCCATTGTGACACGAAGTGGTAAGTCTCTACATGATCCAATAATAGACAAAAAAAAGGATGTAGAGAAAGATCAAGATAGCAGCAGTCTTGAGCTTCCCAAAGAACTTGAGGTAACAAAACCTGAGGAACCTGCGGTAACAAAAAGTCCTGGTAAGGTACCTTTTCCTCAAGCATTAAAGTCAAGGAAACAAACTCTAGATCATAACAATGATATTTTGGAAAATCTTAGACAGGTAAAAATTAATCTTCCTCTTTTGCATGTAATTAAACAAGTTCCTACTTACGCAAAAATTCTCAAAGATTTGTGTACAGTTAAGAGGAAGCATTATGTGAAGAAGACTGCATTCTTGACAGAGCAAGTTAGTGCTCTAATTGAACAGCGGATTCCCCCTAAGTACAAGGATCCTGGATGTCCAACCATCACATGCAACATTGGCAATCATGAGCTTGGACAGGCCTTGCTAGATTTAGGGACTAGTGTAAATTTGATGCCATATTCTATTTATTTGCAATTAGGATTGGGAGAAATCAAACCAACTTCTGTGGTATTGCAATTGGCTGATCATTCAGTCAGAGCACCACGGGGTGTGGTAGAGGATGTTTTAATTCAAGTTGACAAATTTTACTATCCTGTTGATTTCTTAATTCTAGACACTAATTCTGCTGTAGAAACCACCTCTAAAATTCCATTAATTTTAGGTAGACCTTTTCTTGCTACTTCTAATGCTCTTATCAATTGCAGAAATGGATTGATGAAACTCTCTTTTGGCAATATGACTCTTGAGGTAAATATTTTTCATATTGCAAAACAACCAGAAGAGGATGTCGAGTGTCATCAGACATACATGATTGACTCACTTATAGAAAGGGATGTTCTTACAACTCATGACTCAGATCCCCTTGAATACTTTATTGTTAATTCTGAATTTAATCCTATAAGTGATTCATCTGATGTATTTGACATTTGTGCTATTTTTTACAGAACTCATGATTATAGCACACAGGCATGGCAACCAAAGTTTGAGAAGTTGCCTGAAAAAAGAGAAAGACAGATTCCTTCAAGTAGGGAAGCCCCTAAAGTTGAATTAAAATCCCTACCTAAGGGTTTAAAGCATGTTTTCCTTGGTCCAGGTGATACTTTTCCTGTTATTATTTCATCTGAATTATCTGAGTCCCAAGGTGAGAAATTAATTCAGATTTTATGCAAATATAAATCAACCCTAGGATGGAGTATTGCTGATATAAAAGGCATTAGTCCCCTAATCTGTACTCATAAAATAAATTTAGAGGAAGGAACTAATCCTCGAAGAGACCCCCAGCGTAGACTTAATCCCACAATGAAAGAAGTTGTGAAAAATGAAGTATTGAAACTATTAGATGCAGGAGTGATATATCCTATTGCTGATAGTAAATGGGTAAGTCCTACGCAGGTTGTTCCTAAAAAGTCAGGAGTAACTGTGATAAAAAATGACCTTGGAGAGTTAGTCCCTACAAAACTAGTGACTGGTTGGCGGATGTGCATTGATTACAGAAAATTAAATGCCGCCACACGAAAAGACCATTTTTCGCTTCCTTTTATTGATCAAATTCTTGAGCGGGTGGCTGGTCATCCTTTTTATTGCTTTCTGGATGGCTATTCTGGTTATTATCAAATTGAAATTGCATTAGAATATCAGGATAAAACTACTTTTACTTGTCCTTTCGGTACTTATGCTTTCCGCAGAATGCCATTTGGACTGTGTAATGCTCCAGCTACTTTTCAACGTTGCATGATGAGTATTTTTAGTGATATGGTTGAAAAGTGCATGGAAGTTTTTATGGATGACTTGACTGTTTTTGGATCTTCTTTTGATGCATGTTTAATGAGTTTAGAAAGAGTACTGACTCGTTGTGAAGAAAAAGAATTGGTTTTAAATTGGGAAAAATGTCACTTTATGGTACCTTCAGGTATTGTTTTAGGGCATATTATTTCTTCCAAAGGAATGGAGGTTGATCAATCAAAAGTTGAATTAATCTCTAAATTGCCTACACCTAGAACAATCAAGGATATAAGATCATTTCTTGGTCATGCGGGTTTTTATAGGAGATTCATACAGAATTTTTCTGCCATATCTAGACCACTATGTAACCTCCTAACTAAGGATGTCCCATTTGAATGGACACAAGCCTGTCAAGAGGCTTTCAAAACATTAATTGGCAAGCTTACTTCAGCACCCATAATGCAACCACCTGATTGGAATTTACCTTTTGAAATTATGTGTGATGCTAGTGATTTTGCTGTAGGTGCTGTTTTTGGACAACGAAAAGAAGGGAAACCTTTTGTCATTTACTATGCTAGTCGAACTCTAAATAATGCACAAATGAATTACTCCACCACTGAAAAAGAGTTGTTAGCTGTAGTATTTGCTTTGGATAAATTCCGCGCTTATTTGATTGGTTCTCCTATCATTATCTTTACAGATCATGCAGCCCTTAAGTACCTTTTTACAAAGAAGGATGCTAAGGCACGATTAATACGATGGATTTTGCTTTTGCAGGAATTTGACATCACCATCAAAGACAAGAAAGGAGTGGAGAACGTAGTGGCAGACCATCTTTCTAGACTCACATTCGAGGACACTTCTGACCACATACCAATCAAAGATGATTTTCCCGATGAGCATTTACTTTCTATTACTTCTCTACCATGGTTTGCTCATATTGTGAACTATTTAGCTGCAGGTGAAATACCAAAGGATTTTAGCACCCAAGACAAAAGGAAATTCATGATTGAGGTACGAAAATTCTACTGGGATGACCCTTACCTTTTCAAATACTGCCCTGATCAAATTTTAAGGCGTTGCATCCCTGATGAAGAGATTGCAAGCGTTTTGGAATTTTGTCATTCCCAAGCTTGTGGTGGCCACTTTTCAATGAAGAAAACCGTTGCAAAAATCCTGCAGTGTGGATTTTATTGGCCCACCTTATTTAAAGATACAAATATCTATTGTCGCTCATGCGAAAGATGTCAAAAGTTAGGAGCTATGACCCGTCGTAATATGATGCCCTTAAACCCAATTTTGGTAATTGAAATTTTTGACTGTTGGGGCATTGATTTTATGGGACCATTTCCTCCTTCTTTTGGATATTTATATATTATTGTGGCAGTAGATTATGTGTCAAAATGGGTAGAGGCAGCACCTTGCAGGACCAATGATAACAGGACGGTAATTAAGTTTCTCAAAGAAAATGTATTATCTCGATTTGGCACCCCACGTGCTATCATTAGTGACCGAGGTACGCATTTTTGCAACCGTTCTTTTGAAGCTTTAATGAAAAGATATGGGGTGATACATAAGCTTTCTACTGCATATCACCCTCAGACAAGTGGACAGGTTGAACTTGCGAATAGGGAAATTAAACAAATTTTAGAAAAAACGGTCAACCCAGATCGGAAAGATTGGTCTTTGAGACTAATCGATGCGCTTTGGGCTTACCGTACAGCTTTCAAAACTCCCTTAGGCATGTCACCTTATAGACTTGTTTTTGGAAAACCTTGTCATTTGCCCGTGGAGCTCGAGCATCGAGCATATTGGGCCATTAAACATTTCAATTTTGACTTGGAAAAAGCAGGAAAATTTAGAAAATTCCAATTGACGGAATTAGAAGAATTGAGAAATGATGCTTATAAAAACTCCAAGATCTATAAGGCTAAAATGAAAGTATTTCATGATAAAAATATTTTGAGAAGAACATTTAAGCCTAATGATCGAGTATTTTTATATGATTCAAGACTCCATAAGCATCCAGGAAAACTTCGATCTAGATGGACCGGCCCTTTTATAGTAAAAAATGTTTTCACAAATGGGGCGGTAGAAATAGAAAATCCAAAAGATGGATGTATCTTCAAAGTAAATGGTCAACGCCTCAAAATCTTAATTGATAGACAAATTCCAGAAGTGGAAGACATTCCACTTATGGACCCAGTATATCAATCTTGACCATCTCCAGGTATGTTTTTCTTTTATTTTATTTTCGTTCATTTTATTTTTGTTTATTGTTTACTTTATTTTGTTATAGGTTAATTTTATTTTGACAAATACCATCTTTGATGCCAAGCAAGTCACCCACATCCCACATCAGGAGTATTCTACCCTGTTTAGTTATTCAATTCTGATTCCTAAACATTGAGGACAATGTTTCATTTAAGTTGGGGGATGGGAATATAAATTTGTTATTTAAACTCTGTGGCATATTTCAATCAATATATAAAAAATTGCCAAATTTTTTCACACAGGCATCTTTTCACACATGATACTTATGCTCATTCATAACCATCTTGGTGAATTCAACAAACCCATTTTAAATCATTTTGCTAAAACATCCACAGAGCCATTTATGCACTTCTCCAAACTTTGTGGTAATATGGTGATTTGACACATGTAACTAAAGAATTATTTTGCTCAAGTATTCATGTGAATTTTGTGAGAATTGAGAGCTTACAAATACAGAAATTGTGATAAGTATCCATTGATCTGTTGAATTTGACACTTCTTTTGAGAATATCATTACATGGTTTGTGGTAAGATGGTGGATATACTTGGGATATGATGAAAGTCAACTTAGGATTAACGTTTGAGCCTTTCAAGCTGAGCCTTTTCATCATAGATCCCTAGCAGCCAATTTTGAGCCAATATACACATATGGCCTTTTCTTTTCATATCTACATCATCCATACCTCTCCACATTGGAGTATAGCTTATACACTATATTTTCCTACCATTTTACTTCCAAGTGTGTACTAGGTGTGAAATTATCAAAAAAAAAAAAAAAAAAAACCATGACAAAAATGGCATGGTGCTAGATGTGTCCATCAAATTATTCATGAAAGAGTTCATCAAATTGCGAAGACACCAGTGGCAAAAGAAGATGGAAAAGTGTACTTAGTCAAAAATCTAAAAAATTGAAAAGTACATCAAAAGGAAAGTATAGTCTACTGAAAAATTTAACAGATTCCCTTTTGTGTATACTTGGAAGTTTTTGAAATCTCTTCACCTTTTCTTCTTATGAACCCCAACCCTAAACCACATTACAACCCTTTGTGTTGATTTTTCCGATCCTAAGTATGCTTGTGGAAAGAATGGTGGAAATCTCATTTGTTAGTATTCCTATCATAAGATCAATGTTTACTTGTTACTTATATATAATTGGCTAAATTTCCATGAGAGTAAATGTACACCTTTGTCAACTCCATAGAGAGAACCTTTACATGAAACACTTCTATACCCGTGAGTTATGGAGTTGAACCTTTTTACTTAAGATATTCTAATGTTGCATGTGTCGAAACCTCTGATTTGATAAAAATAGTTTGGAACACATACACACTCTGTGGATTGCTATATTTGAATTACTTGTGAAAGGGTTATTGAATTTCTAAGATTGTTTTGATATGTAAATTTGAAAAATGTGTCTTGATGGCCCCTATGTGTGATTTTCTTTGGTCTTTCTCATCATTTTGCATGAAAATTGCTAGGGACTAGCAATGAGTAAGTTGGGGGGTGTGATGAGTGCACAAAAATGCACTCTAAATACTCTATTTAAATACTAAAAGAAATGAGAAAATAATGGATATAGCTCATGTTATTAAAATTAATGGTCATTTATCTTGAAATAGATATAAGCATGATTTAATATATTGATGAGAATATAAAATGCCATATTTATCTCTTAATATTTAATACTTTATTCTTATTTGATGCCTAAATATACTCATTATTCTTATATTTTGATTTAGGACACAAATGGAGACATTAGGAGCAAATGAAGATAATTGCGAAATTTTAGACAGTTCTGACATCTTTTCGTAATATGGGCATAACTCTCTCATCCAATCTCCGATTGAGCGGATTCAAGATGATCTAGAACCGCAAGAGAAATATCTAGAACTTTTGTGTTTTATGTTTGAAGAGATATCCACTCAATCTAAGACAAAATCGACCATCAAGTGGACACACCTGCACTTGACGTTTCTGGATATTTTTCAGCCACTTGCATCAAATCCAAATGTTATCATAATATTTTCCAGCAAGCACTCCTACACCAACTTGCAAATTCAATGATCAATTCATATGCAAGATGAAGTGCACTCAAGTTTCTTGTAGACAAATTATTTGACCACAAGATATTAAGTCATACAAGACAACTAATAGATAGAGAAGCAAAATTGAAACACTCAACCTACAAGCAAAATCCAGCTCATGCATGGTGGGAAAACAAATGATCAAATTGACAACTCACAAATCACTTGGATTCAAGAATGGCACATGGCAAAACAAGTTGAAATTGTGATGATTTTGTCATAACAACTTGCATGAAGGATGCTTATAAATAGAAGGAAGGGGTGTGTGTTCTAAGAGAATGCTTAGTGTGGGAGAATGCTTAGTGTGGGAGGATGCTTTGGAAGAGCCATTATTTTGAGAGCTTGAGAAAAGAAAAGAAAAACCAAAGAAGAGAGAAGAAAATAATGGTTGGCTCTTCCATATTATCCCTTGGAGAATTTTTGTTGCATATTTTCAATATGTGTAACTAAATTCTCAAAGAGGGCTAGGGATGAACTTGTGTGCGTGATGGTATTTATAATTTATTTTTGATTCATGTATTTGGTCTTTAAATATTAAAACTCTTTTGTTCTATTATTCTCAATTTATTTGTGATGTTTTTCGTCTTCAAATAATTATAGAATCTATTTCGTTTATGGATTCAGTCATGCTTTTTCTATTGAGTGAATTAGTTCTATATTTATGTTTGGAGCAATTGATTATCTATATTGATTTAATTCTCTGCTGCAATATCGCCTCTTGGATATATTGTCGTCGTTGGATTTTCTCAATATCGATAACAATTTATGAGAGTTAAGCGTGAAGAATGATTTTTCAAAGAGTTACATATGATTTAAATTTTGGTTATTAATGTTATATCTTCCGATTAAGAATTTGGACATAGAATTCTTAATTGAGTTATCAATGAATTCAGAATAAATTTGAATACCACAAATACACAAGGAATTCCCTACGCTCTACTTTTCGTCTCATTTTTATATTGTTCAAATTACTCATTTAGTTTTAAATTTACTTATCACATTCATTTAATCTTTTTGTTAATTTCATTACTGTTCTTCAATTTCTCAATCTATCTCCCTGTGGAATCGACACCCCAAAGCTATACTGCAAACGACCGCGTTATTCTTTGGGCGTAATCAGGAACTTTAACCCATAAATGTCAATTCATCTAGTAATAAAAAAGAGAAGTCCATAAAAATTAAAATCTTTGAGTTATGAATAGAAGAAGAAAAAGGATATGACTTAACAAAACGAATAAAACGGGAAAGTGAGAGGTTATGCTTTACAGTCTTTACTGACTCATAGCAGAAAACTAAGGGACTAGAGAGCCTCACAGTCACAGACCAATGGTATAAGGAAAGTTGTGTGACCTACATCCAATGGTACAAGCTGTTGTTTATAGACATTTTCGACTTGGATGTACTCTTTAGACTCTACAATAGAATATTTTGTACTTGAGGGGCTAATTTCAATATTGGGGACTATTCTCAATAAAAAAAAAAACTTGAAGGTAGGAAACTTGGAGAGAGAGAGAGAGGGGGGTGGTACCCCCCTTGGAGCAATGTAGTTCCACCCTACATAGCGCATTTTTTCTCCTGGTCTCTTTACTGGTCTTGCATATGCATCTCTAAACATTCAGTAGGATTAAAATAAAATATGCAATATAAATAATATAATCTTAAACTGCCATACTGAAAAATTCAGGAATTAGTAAACACCTAAGTGTATACTAATTCCCAAACGAGTTTAAGGTTATTCATTCAATGTCACACAATTTACTATCAAACAACACTACAATCGTATATTTGTGAGAAAATTATTTGTTCTCTAATATCTATGTTTTGATATTTAAGTGTTGTAATTTATTTGTTATCTAATCTATATTTGTTATGTACACAAATTTATTATTTATTTGCTAGTTACTTACTACATAAAAAAAAGATAGTTTATTTTAATATTGCCTTCTAATAATTTTTTTCTTAATTTACATTTGTTTTCTTAACTTATACTTTTTTTAAGAAATAGTCGCTTATACGGTTCTTATTTATACACTTAGTATTTTTTAGAATAAGTATATATACCTATTCCAACTCTTTTCTTATTTCTCTACTTATATTTTCTATTTTTCCTGTAGTTTCTATCCCCTAATGCTATTTCATAGTTATTAAATTAGTTACTTATTACTTAATAGTCCACTATATTATATGTTATATATTATATATTATATTAGTTACTTATTAGTTAATAGCTATTTGTATATATTTATATTAGTTATTTACAAAATACTCACAAAATCATAACATAAATATTTCACCTTCATTAACAAATTCACAAAAGTAAAACATAAATATTCCCAATATATTCACAAACGAAAATACTTTAGGAAATCAGGGTAATAACCTAGGTGCAATCGCGCGTATTGTATGGATAATATATTTGAGCGACGTCGTTTAATCTACTTTCTCATCTCCCCTTGTTTACCTATTCCAAGTGAAACAAACACGTTCTATCTCCCCCCAAGGCCCTAACCTCCATCTCCATTGTTTTTCTCCCAGAGGCCACGAACCTCCTGGCATTTATGACTAATAGGGTAGAAAATCAAGAGAAGTTCATCAGAGACACACCAAAAAAAGGTAGAAAATAATATATACATGATAAATCGAGAAAATTATTTCAAGAAGGTGATGAATTCAGATTTGATCAAAGGGATCAGAGTTGATGACCCAAAACTTTTTTTTTTCTCCTACCCACAAGCTCTGCCTTTTCTCCTCCTCACGAGCTATGTTTTTCCTCCTACCCAGACGACCACAGACCTTTGCTTCTTTTTTCATCTTGTTTTATTTATTTATTTTTTTGCTTACGTTTTGATTTAAAAAGTAAGAAAGTTTTGATGAAGAATATAACGGCAAGCAACTAGCTCGCGAATTTAGGGTTGGCACTCTGCTACCATTGTTCCCCCAAGAATTGGAGAAAAAGTTAGAATTTTGGGTAGGAGAACAAGTGAGCTTTGGGAAGGAGAAAAGTGAACCCAAGAAAACATGTACAAACAAAAAGCTCAAAGAGAGAGTTGGAAGGTGAAAATGTAGAAGTTTTGGAAAGTGATGGCTTTTTGAAGGATTGAAGCACAAAAGGTGAAAATGCAAAAAAAAAAAAAAAGTTCACTTCTCGTGACGGAAACATCGTTTCAATCACCTTTTTTTTTTAATAATCAACTACTACGTCAATCGACAGGGATAGCTCCCGGGAGTATCTAGCACTACTCATTCACAAAACCACAACATAAACATTCCACCTTCATTAACAAATTCATAACCATTTCACAAAAATCACAACATATTCAATGCTTAATCACAAAAAATAATATACAACACTAGGATATTCAATACTAAAGTATATTATAATGTTAATAATATAGTTTATTATATTACTAATATTATAATAAATTATATTGTATTAAACTACAAAGTATAATAATATCATAATAAACTATATAGTATAATATTAAAATTATATATATACTATTAAATTATATTTTAATATTATTAATATAGTTTATTATATTATTAATATTATAATCAACTATATTGTATTAAACTACAAAGTATTACAATAATATCATGATAAACTATATAGTATAATATTAATATTATAATATATACTATTGAACTATATTATTAAAAATAGTGTAATATAAATTATATTAGTATTGTATAATATATTCATACAACTCAAATTAACGTACAAATGTATCCTGTATACATTCAAACATATTGACTAAAAATTCGAACGTTTATAACGGTTACGATGCAAAGTACTAGCATTTACTATTTTTCTATTATTTGAAAATATTTTATATTTCTTTTATTCATATTTTCCTATCATTTTAAAATATTAAAAAATATAAAATATCAATACACTAATAATAAATTATTGCACTATCAAGTAAAGGAAAGAATTTAAAATTTATTAAAATACAAAAGTGTCAAAGTACTAGCATTATAGTATTTTTTTTAATTCATTCTAACATTTGGCACCAGAAAATTTCACATTCGCATATCAGGAGTCTCATTGTTCAAACATCGTATTAATTTTTGAATATAAACGCATCCATATTCGAACATAGGAAAATCCATCACAAGTCTTTAATGATGGTTTCAATGAATTGTCACAAATTTCGAATCGTCACTAAAACTCAAATGTGTTGTAGTGCATGTTACTACTATTGGCTTTTAAACTTAAAATTAATGATTAAAATATTTAATATTAATTAAAAAAATAATGTTAACATTATCATTATTGTTCAATGTATCATTTTAATTGTTTAGATTTAAATGAAAATGTACATGTCCTTGTACAAGGCTATTTAGTTGTGGATTGTGTACATTGTAGAGTGGGAATAGCGGTGATAGTTAGAGATAGAAATGGCCAAGTTGTTGCTATTTTGAGATCCCAAAGAGAAATATTTCCTAATGCAAAGCTTGTTGAGGTTGTGGCTGCTCTCAAAGCAGTTATTTTATGTCAATAGCTGAATGGTATTCAAAGCTAGATTATTCCTTGAAGGGGATGCACTCAATATAGTTCAAGAGTTTAAGAGAAAGGCCAAGGATTGGAGCACCGTAGGATTAATTTGATCATTCAAGATATCAACTATCAAGTCACTACTCAAGACAAGGGCAAATTGGTATGTTATGCATGTTTTTAGAAATTTTAATTGTCTTACTCATTGTGTAGCCAAGGATGTATTAAAAATCTCTAAGGAGAGCATTTCTTTAGAGGAGTCCTTTGTATCCAACATTTGCTAAGCTCAAGATGAATAACGTTGGTTATTCTTCTTTTAAAAAAATGGAAGTATGTCATGGTATCTGTTTTTTTTTTTTAAAGTTAATATGTCATGGTAACTTGAATCAATGCTTGCCTCTTGGAATAGGAGCTGCCTTAACCATTTGCCAACCAAATAAAGGATTGTACCCTTTAGTGTATTAGAAACATTTACAATGTATTTTTTAATATTTGAGTAGTTATAAATTCTCACAAGGCATTGCAAATGAGCTAAGTATTTTTAATGGTAACATTTATGTACACTGTGATAATCAAAGTGCACTTCACTTAACCAAAAATCAAATTTACCATGAAAGGTCCAAACATATTGATATAAGGCTTCATTTCATTAAAGATGTTATAGAGTCAAAAGTTGTAGGTGTGGAAAAGGTCCCACTAAGCATAACTCCTCAAATATGATGACCAAATTACTCCCTTAGTTTAAGTCCAGACACTGTCTAAACTTAGTGGGTATGGAGTTTAGAGTCAGTTCCTATTAAGGGGAAAATGTAGGAATGATCAATGATGATAATTGATGTAACCTTGGCAATAAACGTTTTGCCAAGGTGAAGATTTGTAAATGGTGTGTCAATACATTTATTATCTTGTTGCCTTATCTAATGTTTTATGTTTTATAGGTGAATAAGTGATCCATGGACATATGGCTAGATCAGGACCATTGAAAGCTAACAAATTAGCTGATGATCACGTGCGGCATGGGAAACTAAATATGATGTATCTGATGGCCATCAATTGCTGCACCGCAAGATTGTGACACATGTTGCCATCTCTTCTTTAATATAAATACATACTTATCCGATGTGTAACTCTAAGTAATTTCATTATTCATTTGGTCTGTTATTGAGAGAGGCTTCGAGAGAGAGTCGAAGAGGCGATCTAGGGTTTGCAATCTAGGGTTTTTTAGAGAAATGAAAATCTTTTCGATTTCTGGTTTGTAAATGAGAGATCTGTGAGCTAGATGATGTACCGAGGCTTCTCTGTGAAGGATATTAATCATCAATAAGATCTGAGGCCATTCCTGCCGTGGAAGTAGACCGATAGGGTTGAACCATGTAAACCGATTGTGTTCTTTCTCTTTTACTTGCTTTATTTCGTTTCTATTTTTCGATATATATTCTTGTTAATTTCTTTCCATATGAGATCTGGTTTATATTTCATTATTTCGATGGAACCGTGATTGTTGTTTATCGAATCGTTTATTTCTTAAGTCTTGTTTATTGTAAGGATTTGAGTTGTTCTTTAATGAGTGGTATCAAGAGTCTAGGTTGATGGGGACCATGAGGTTCGATATAGAAAAGCTCACGGGAGAGAATAATTTTGGGTTATGAAGAATTAAGATGAGGGCATTCCTAGTCCAACATGGACTTCAAGATGCCCTCCTCAGTGAGAAAAAGAAGGGCACCTCCTTGAAAAAGGAAGATAAGGAGGCTGTCCAAAAGGACATCCTCCAGAAAGTCCACAATGCCATAATCCTCTCTCTCAGAGATAAAGTCCTAAGAGAAGTGCCAGTGAGGACACTGTAACCGATAGGGCTGAAATTAGAAAACCTATATATCACTAAATCTCTTACAAATAGACTTCATAAGCAAACCAAGCTTTATACATTCAAGATGATCCCTGGGACTCCTATATCGCAGCATCTTGATGAGTTTAATAAAATCATTTTGGACCTATCAAACATAGATATTAAAGTGGAGGATGAGGATCGGGTCATTCTCCTGAAGAGTTCTTTGGACTCATCATACCTAAATCTAAAAGAAACCATGATATATGATAGGGACTCTCTGAATGAAGTGCAATATGTACTTCATACCAAGGAACTTCAGAATAGAGGGGAAACCAAACAGGATCAAGGTGAAGGGCAAGAGTGACACTAAGAAGAGGGAAAAGAAGGGCAAGAGTGACGCTAAGAAGTCAAGGTCCAAGTCTAAGGGAAAACACTTCAAATGTTTTCACTGTCACAAGGAAGGGCATTTTAAGAAAGATTGCCTTGATAGGAAAACTACTCAGGGATAAGACCAAAAAGGCAGGATATGCATCGGTGGTCTTAGAGGGGTATAAGAGTGCTGAGGTACTCACTGTGAGTGATGTGGACTCAAAATCAGAGTGGATAATGGACTCAAGCTACTCTTTTCATATGTGTCCAATCAGGGATTTTTTTGAAACCTTCTCTGATCTAAATGGAGGACATGTAATCCTATGCAACAACAAGTCTTGCAAAATCATGGGTATAGGGTCAGTTAGACTTAAATTACATGATGGCACTGAAAGAATCTTGAGGGAGGTCAGGTCATACCTGATCTAAAGAGAAAGTTAATTTATCTTGGTATGCTTGATTTATCAGGCTGCACCTTCAAAACTGAGACAGAGGTTCTTAGGGTTGCTAAAAGCTCTTTAGTTGTTATGAAATGAGTTATCAAAAATGGGTTATACACACTGCTTGGTAAAACTGTAGTTGGAGAGACATCTCTTATTCAGAACACTATAGAGAATAAATCTGTGTTGTGCCATAGGAGATTAGGATATGTAAGTTCAAGGAGACTTGTGAAACTGAAAAAACAAGGATTACTGAGAGAACCAAACCTGGAAATTTTGCTTTTCTGTGAGGATTGCATTTATGGTAAGGCAAAAAAGGTTAATTTTAAGTCAGCAATCCATAATACAAAATAAATCTGTGTTGCTTTTCCTCTCCTTAGTGGATGATTACTCTAGAAAGTTCTTGAAATACATTCTAAAAAACAAAAGTGACACATTTGAAAAATTCAAGAAGTGGAAGTCTTTAGTTGAAAACCAAGTAGATAGAAAACTCAAGACTCTAAGGACTGATAATGGTCTAGAATTTTTGTTAAGTGAGTTTAACCTGTTCTGTCAAAAAGAAGGAATTCTATGACATAAGACTATGAGGAAAACCCCTCAACAAAATGGTTTAGCTTAAAGGATGAACAAGACCATCCTAAAAAGAGTTAGGTGCATGCTGTCTAATTTAGGACTGTCCCAAACCTTTTGGGCAGTAGGGCAGAAGCTGCTACTGCTGCTGTTCACTTAATTAATAGATGTCCTTCCTCTACTATAGGGTTTAAAACCCCATAGAAGTTGTGGTGGTTTATTAGGAGCCTAGGTCTTATAAGTAGGCAATGTCAAGTAAGGATTCCTCTAAGTGGCTATTAACCATGCACGAGAAGATGGAATCCCTTAATAAGAACAAAACTTGGACTCTGGTACCTAAATCTCCAAGAACTAAATTAGTAGGATCTGAGTGGATCTTCAAGAAAAAAGATAGCATACCAAGGATAGAAGGAACCAGGTATAAGGTTAGACTTGTAGCCAAATGCTTTACACAGATAGAGGGAAGTGACTTTAATGAAACTTTCTCACATGTGGTTAGACATAGCTCAATTAAGTTACTGCTAGCCTATACAGCTTTTGAAAATTTGCATTTAGAACAATTAGATGTTAAATCTGCTTTTCTTCATGGAGAACTTGAAGAAGAGATTTATATGCAGCCTCTTGAGGGTTTCACTGATGAAATTAATAAAAATCATATGTGTCTTTTAAAAAAATCTTTATATGGCCTTAAACAATCACCTAGGCAGTGGAATAAGAGATTTGATACTCACATGATTAGTAATAATTTTAAAAGGAGTTACTATGACAGTTGTGTCTATTACAAAGAAAAAAAAGGGACAATAGTTTATCTTTTAATGTGTGTAGATGATATGCTGATAGCTTGTAAAGACACCAATTTAATTGATGAACTTAAATGCATATTAAAATTTGAGTTTGAAAAGAAAGAGCTGGACCCTGCTAAGAGAATATTAGGAATGGAAATTGAAAGGGAGAGTTTTAAAACTATCACTGAAAAATTACATTTCTAAAATTTTAAAGAAATTTGGTATGGAACACTTGAAGCTGGTTAGCACACCTCTAGGTCAACATTTAAACTTTTAGAAGATCAGGCTGCTAAAACAGACTCTGATATTAGCTTTATGCAACAAATCCCTTATGCTAGCATGGTGGGAAGCATAATATATGCAATGGTTGGTACTAGACCAAATCTGACCTATGTAGTGAGTGTAGTTAGTAGATTTGTGGAGAATCCTAGAAAAATCCATTGGCAGGCCATTAAATGGGTACTTAGGTATTTGTCTGGTACTACTAACTTAGAACTCAATTTTGGGAAAGATGTTGAAAGAAGTGGTGAGTTAACTGGGTTTGTAGACTCTGATTTTGCAGAAAATATAGGCACTAGGAAATCCTTAACTGGATATATGTTTACTACATTTGGGGGAGCTGTTAGCTGGAAGTCACACTTACAGTCTGTTATGGCTCTATCCATAATAGAGGCTGAATATATAACATTGATTGAAGTCATAAAAGAGGTCATATGATTAAAAGGTATTACAAATGAGTTAAGTATTTTTAATGGTAACATTTATGTACACTGTGATAATCAAAATGCACTTCACTTAGCCAAAAATTAAATTTACTATGAAAGGTCCAAACATATTGATATAAAGCTTCTTTCCATTAAAAATGTTATAGAGTCAAAGGTTGTAGGTGTGGAAAAGGTCCAAACTGAGGATAACCCCTCAGACATGATAGCCTTACTCCCTTGGTCTAAGCTCAGACACTGTCTGAGTTTAGTGGGTATGGAGTCTAGAGTCAGTCCCCATTAGGGGGAAAATGTAGAAATGATCAATGATGATAATTGATGTAACCTTGACAATAAATGTTTTGTCAATGTGAAGATTTGTAAATGGTGCGTCAATACATTTATTATCTTGTTGCCTTATCTAACGTTTTCTGTTTTACAAGTGAATAAGTGATGCATGGACATGTGGCTAGATCGGGACCATTGAAAACTAACAGATTAGCTTATGATCACGTGCGGCATGTGAAACTAAATATGATGTGTCTGATAGCCATCAATTGCTGCACCGCAAGATTGTGATACATGTTCCCATCTCTTCATTACTATAAATACATACTTATCTGATATGTAACCCTAAGTAATTTCATTATTCATTTGGTCTATTATTGAAAGAGGTTGAGAGAGAGAGAGAGAGAGAGCTGAAGAGGTGATATGGGGTTTGCAATCTAGGGTTTTTCAGAGAAATGGAAATCTTTTCGATTTCTAGTCTGTAAATGAGATATCTGAGGCCATTCCTGTCGTGGACGTAAACCGATAGGATTGAACCACATAAACTGGTTGTGTTCTTTCTCTTTTACTTGCTTTATTTCATTTCTGTTTTTTCAATATATATTCTTGTTGATTTCTTGACATATGAGATCTAGTTTATATTTCATTAACTCGATGGAATTGTAAATGAGTTGTTTTTTAACATTATATATAACGAAAAATAAACAATTTAAATTACATCCCAATTAACATTAATATTACAGACAGATCATTATGATCAATTATAACCTGCAAAGATAACACGTGATTAACGTACGTACGAAACATGTTATGAACTAAAACTCATGACTATAAAGGAAGAACAAACCAATTATGTTCCATATTTATTGTTAAAACATACAATTTCTGATCAATAATAACTGTAGATGGATAGAATTGTCTTCAAGGACTCCCATCTGTCTCCTCCCCCAACAAACTTTCTTGTGGGACTTTTAGTCCCTTTTTGTTTAAGAAAATGATTCGTTTCACATTTTACTGATGTGATTAGTTAAAATAATTATTAATTAATTAAATTAATAAAATGTATAAAGAATATGTAAAATTGACTGTATATAACATTTTTATTAAGAGTGATTTAAGATTAGATTAGGTTTCGATTTACGGACCAAAAAAGACACCAATATTTGCGACCATCAAATTGTCAAGTTGCATGATACCAACTACTCCCTACTCATCTCTCTCTCTCTCTCTCTCTCTCTCTCTCTCTCTCTCTCTCTCTCTCTCTCTCTCTCTCCAACACCTAAAAGATAAGTGAATGAATAAAGGTTATAATAAAGATAAACAAAATCATTAGTCTCTGACTCTCCTATATAACGTACTGGCGTCTCTGTTAAGCAAAGTTAAATTTACGTTACCATGTATGGCACTGATCTAATTTCATTCTATTGACGTTATAACTATCTTTCTAATTAACGGTACTTAATCTTATAATGACTATCAAATTCAATTGCATCAATAAAGTGCCATAATTGTGAGATTATAATATCATTTTTTAACAGTACTTTCATGTTACCGTATCTTCGCGTTCATAAGAAAGCCGATAAACTTGATAAAATTTATCACTAACGTACTCTAGATGCATGACTTATCTCAACCCAAGAGTGAGGTCGTAATATTTAGTTCCACCCGCGAATGATCTACGTACGAACACAATTTATTTTATTTTAAAAAAAAAAAAGAGATCTAGACAAAAAAGAAGAAGGAATATTTAGTGTTATTGCGCTCAGATAAAACAGGTCAAATTAATTAGATTGTACATGATTAAAAATAGATCAATCTCGCGATCAACTTTCCAAATCCACAATTAGCTAGTTGCCTGCGTTATGCTATTAAATTTTAACCAATCAAACTTATAACTTAACTAAAACTTTCGTCTCATTTCTAACAGGGTTGTTTATTTAGACAAATGATACTAATGGAAATACAATATTATCTTCGAAACTTTGAATTATTCCTATATAACAAGTCACTACAAAAAAAGAAATATTCGTGGATTATTTATGACAAAAATAACTATTTGCTGTAAAAATAGATTTATTTTAACATAAAATAATCATTTTGACAAGAAATAACTAGTCACGAATAAGTTATTTTCTTATAGTGAGTTATTTATATGAGTTACATGCGGGTAGGCTTGTTCATCCGGGCCGGATTGTACCCGGACCGGTTTAAAATTTTAATATATTTCTTAATATTTTGATTTTTTTTCTTTTAAAAAAATTGAAGAAAATTTTAAATCCGGGTTCTGGATTTGGGAATCTGGAACCCGGATGAACACCCCTACATGCGGGGTAATGTGACAAAATTGAAGAGATTGACTCATTGGATAAAATAGATTGAGTGGTGATCGAAAACGCTGGTTCACCGGGTGATCGAAAACGCTGGTCAAGTCGTGTGGGGGTGGGTGGACATTACAATGTTACGTGCTCTGGAATGGGAAATAATAGAGTGGAGAAGAAACGCTGGTTGGAGGGAAAAAAAATAAAACATTTGGTTTGCTTTTGGCACTCAGACCCCATTGTTAATTCTGCATGATGTGTTTTTAATTTAGTACTGGCACACATAATTGTTGCAATAATCTTCAAAATCGCTGCAATTGAGTCCAATAAAGCGCCACTTCATTTAAATTGCGATTTAGCATTAAAAGGCCGTAACGATTTGGATTCGTTGCAATAAATGACCTATTGCAACGATTTTATTTGCAACATAATAAAAATTGCTATAATAGATCATTATTGAGCTAAAATTGAATCTATGAATAATATATAACTAGATATCACACATGAAATATATATGCTTGGCAGTATTGGATAGAACAAGTATAGGAAAATTATATATATAGAGGGTCACATTATCATCTTACTAAATAAAATGTACGTGGTACAATATTATTACTATTGAATAATTATTTATTGTATTCATATTTATTATCTAATAGTAATGTATGTGCAACATCTTATATATTTAATATGATGAAACTATGATAAGAATATCGTGTACAGCATTATTCAAGAAGTAAATTAACATTATAACTCAGTATTGGTGTTATGTATAGAACAAAAGTTCGTGTCTTAAAGTTTAGTTCCATGAGAGCAAAGTTTGTGTACTTTTTCTTTTTCTTTGGAAAGCGATTTAGGGGAAAGAGATAAGATAAACAGATGTATATGATTAATTAAAAGACAAGCCCCTATCAGTGAATAGTTCCATTCCATTATGAATCTTCCTACATATGCACATAAATTGATATGAACAAGCTGTACGTGAATGGTATACCAAAATTCACGCTTTTCCTCATTGCAAATATATATATATATATTTATATATTTATAATAAATTATTTATGATGAAAGTAATTATTTATGATAATAAATATATATTTATTTTAATAGGTAATAATTATTTTAACAAAAATAATTAGTTATAAATAAATATTTTTTTTTGTAGCACCTCCAATACACAATATGTCCACGCACCAAACATTTAATTCGTTCCATTATTTCAAATAATTTGTTTACACGATACAAAATATGCCCATGTACTATATTGAAAAATTATTGATGTTTTGAATTTTTTAAAATTTTAAATAAATTTTAATATAGATAATCGGTATTAAAAATTAATTTTCTCACTTTAATTCGGACTCTTAAAAGTCATGTTGTAGTAGTAGTTGTATCTTACTATCTCCTCCCCCCTTAACAAACCGCGTCTTTAGACTTTTAAGTTGGTTCCATGAGAACACAATTTTTCTTTCTTTTTTCCTTTGCACCGTTGCACGTAGAAATTGATACCCCGAGGGCCGGTTGATAATTCAGTTAATTTAATTTTAAGATATATTTAACATTTAAATATATAATTTTTAAATAATTAAACACATTTTAGCTTAAAATTTCTTTATATTCTTATTTTTTTAACTTAATATTTCTTTACACATAAATTTATAATTTTTTTAACTTTATATAAATATATTTAAATTTATCTTATAAAATTCACTCTATCATTTTAATTCACTATTATTTAAAAAAATAATTAAAAAATAATACTTGCAAGAAATTTTATACAAAAATTATGTAAGAAATAGATTATAATTTATCTCTAATTGTATTTTATATTTTAATCTTTCTAATTTTTAATTTCGTTTGTATTAGATAAATAATTATTTTTATTTTTTAGTATTTTTTTAATTATAATTCATGTAAAATTTTAAATTTATTCTTACATAAATTTTACGTGAATTTTTTTATACATAGCAGAACCCAAAAAATTAACATCCGAACGGGCCGGAAGCGAATAGAATTACGTAGAGACAAAACGCGTTATTGCTTTCTAGAACGCGCACCTATCACCCATCATTTTAGTAAATTGTTGGCGACTCCTAACATTACTTAAAGTAAAATACCTGACTGCTGCATTCTGTTTACCACCACCATTATATAAAACCTCTTCACTAAATTCTCTCCACTCTTGGCTTACTCCATTATTTTTGTCAACTTGTTTTTCCCTTATTTTTAGTTTCTCGAAAAAGATAAGAGATTCATCAATCACAAATTATTCACAAATCTCGTTCCAGCACCTCCTTGACTCGGTTTGCTCATCAGTTTTTGTGTGTTTGAATCTGTTTCCATTAATTTATTACATAAAATAATCGACGAGCCTGTCAATATCGGAAGCTGGCAGCAGGTTCAAACCCAGCTGGTGCTTTTGTGCGCAATATTTGTCTGTTCCTCTTGTTTGCGTTTAAATCCTTTCAGAAATTCAAAAGGGTAACTCAGATTTGCTTTCTGCTCTGGGATTACACAGCTGGGTATCTCTCTTAGAGCTCGCGTGATCCGAAAGGTACCAACTTTTCTCTTCCTTGTTCATTTTGCTGATCTCAATGGTGTTTGTGAGTCTTTGTATCGCTCTTCCTGTACAAGAACCCCGTATTTCATTCAAAACCTAGCTTAAAGAAAACCTCCATCTTTGTGTTTTTTAATAAACTTTCCATGTTTATTGTGATGGGTAGCAGAAAACCCGAGTTGTTAATCTGGGTTTTATTAATTTTGTGCCTGGCATGCTTTTCTAGTGGATATAATCCTATAGACAGTTACCTAGTAAACTGTGGATCATCCACCAATACTTCAATAGGTGACCGTGTCTTTGTTGCCGATAACTTGGCTTCAAATCTGTTGTCAACCCCTCAAGATATTCTTGCCCAAACCTCTTCAAAACCATTCACTTTGTCTGAATATTCAGCGCTGTATCAGACAGCAAGAGTCTTTACTGAATCCTCAAAATACACGTTTTCTGTCCGCCAGAGTGGGAGGCTGTGGATCCGCCTCTATTTCTACCCATTCGTATATAATTCTTACAATATGAGTGCGGCAAATTTTTCTGTTTCAACTCAAGACCATGTCCTTCTGAGCAATTTCGGTGTTAAAAACACTTCCGTTCTCAAAGAATTTTCATTAAATGTGACATCAAACGTACTTGTAATCACCTTCAAACCTTTGGACAATTCAATTGCTTTCTTAAATGCCATTGAAGTGGTTTCGGTCCCTGATGGGCTTATTACCAATGATGCCGACACTGTTAATTCACCAACAAAGTTCCAAGGGTTGTTGCCTCTAGCATTGGAGACGGTATGGAGAGTGAACATGGGTGGACCAAAAGTCACCTTTGATAATGATACACTTTGGCGAACTTGGGTTCCCGATCGAAGTTTTTTACTACAGGAAAACTTTGCCATGGATTTCTCAAATATTGGAGCTGTTAAGTACGTTGACGGTGGGGCAACAGAAGATATAGCTCCACGCACTGTCTATGGTACTGCCACAGAGATGAACACATCGTATGATCCTAACAGCAACTACAATATTAGCTGGGAGTTCAATGTGGATCCGGGATTTCAGTACCTTGTTCGGTTTCACTTTTGTGATATTGTAAGTAAAGGTCTTCACGAGCTCTACTTCAATGTTTACATCAACTCATGGATTGTTCTTAAGGATGTCGATCTGACTGCATATTCCTTTAACACCTTGGGTGCTGCATTTTATATGGATTTTGTTACTTTGTCAGCTGTTAGCAGTAAGCTCCGTGTAAGTATTGGGCCATCTACTCTGACAGATGCTTACCCCAATGCGATCCTAAATGGGCTGGAGATCATGAAAATGAACAATTCTATGGGCAGTCTGAGTGCAGCAGCCTCTATGATTATTCCTTCAGGTTCAAGTTCAAAGAAAAATGTTGGTGTGATAGTAGGTGTAAGCATTGGGGCCTTCATTACAGTGTTATTAGCTGTAATTCTCTTTGTGTTGTGCCGAAAAGGAAAAAAACTGGCACTTCAAAGAACTTCAAAGACATGGGTTCCGATATCCGTCAATGGAGGAAATTCTCAATCCATGGGAAGTAAATTCTCCAGTGGAACAACTGCTAGTGCTATTTCTAACTATGGCTATCGCATTCCTTTTGCAACAGTTCAAGAGGCTACAAACAACTTTGATGAGAGTTGGGTTATTGGGATCGGTGGTTTTGGAAAAGTGTACAAAGGAGTTTTAAGCGATGGTACGAAAGTGGCAGTTAAGAGAGGAAATCCTCGGTCTCAACAAGGACTTGCAGAGTTTCAAACTGAAATTGAGATGCTGTCTCAGTTCCGCCATCGCCATCTTGTTTCGTTGATTGGATACTGTGACGAAAAGAATGAGATGATATTGGTTTATGAATATATGGAGAATGGGACCCTCAAGAGTCATCTTTATGGTTCAGGTCTTCCTAACTTGAGTTGGAAGCAGAGGCTTGAGATATGCATTGGAGCAGCTAGAGGACTTCATTACCTCCACACAGGATATGCAAAAGCAGTTATTCACCGCGATGTAAAGTCTGCTAATATCTTGCTTGATGAGAATCTCATGGCGAAAGTTGCTGATTTTGGGCTCTCAAAGACAGGACCTGAAATTGACCAGACCCATGTCAGTACAGCAGTGAAAGGAAGTTTTGGGTATCTTGATCCAGAATATTTCAGAAGGCAACAACTGACGGAGAAGTCAGATGTGTATTCATTTGGTGTGGTTTTGTTTGAAGTTCTTTGTGCAAGGCCTGTGATAGATCCATCCCTCCCAAGGGAAATGGTGAACTTAGCTGAATGGGCAATGAAATGGCAAAATAGAGGGCAGTTGAATCAGATAATAGATTCTACTCTAGTGGGAAAAGTTAGACCAGATTCTGTAAGGAAGTTTGGAGAGACTGCCGAGAAATGCTTGGCTGACTTTGGTGTTGATAGGCCCGCTATGGGAGATGTCTTATGGAATCTCGAATATGCTCTTCAACTTCAAGAGGCAGTTACTGATGGTGATCCTGAAGAAAACAGTACTAATATGATTGGTGAACTCTCTCCACAAGTGAACAATTTCAGTAGCGGCAGTACTAATGTTTCCGCTACCCAGTTTGGTGCGTCAGTCGTGGATGATCTTTCAGGGGTTTCCATGAGTAGGGTGTTCTCACAGCTGGTGAAATCTGAAGGTAGGTGACAGTGTGAGATGGTGTACTCTGTGCCCTGTGATTTCAGCAACTTTCTAATAAGATTTTTGGGTCGTTTTCTTCTGATGGACAACTATTTGCAAAATTACGATATATAGGGGGTTATCTTGATTCTGTTATCCATAACATGAGACTCAATATCTCATTGTACAATAATTTGGATTGTTTGTTTGATTACTAGAAAATCCGAAGGGGTACTCTGCTCCTAATCTACAGTGCTGAAAATGTTTATAGAGGTGTCCTTGGTGGGGTGCTGCAATCAAACTACCATGAGCATTGCTAGTTTTATTTTGTACAGATGAGTTTTAGCAGTTCCTAAGAATGTTGCAGCTTTCTTGTCAAACTGTGTACGTGTTTATCTTCTTCTTTTTTATTATTTGTATGAAATAACATGGTTAACAAAACATTTACCATTATTACTGCTAGTCTTTTTTGTTACGTAAACGAGATAATAAATAGACAATTACCATTAGCAATGCTAAATGAGGGTGAGATATGAACTTGTAAAGTTCAAAAGTTGTCGAGGGGAAAAATTGCAGGTTGTGAAGGAAATGAAAGAAGAAAGGCAACACTGAAGACAAACCTAAAATCCTTTTAGGTTTCCATTACTGCAGTGATTTGTACATCATGTTTATACATATTTATACACATATATAACAACCTAACCAATAGATTAAGGATATCTGTAAGTCTAGAAGATTATAATTTATTATGTAAGAATATTCTCATGATCATTGGATGAGTCTTTTATAATGTGGTTGCTTAAATATCACACCACAACATAGGAGAATTGGTTAGAAAAATATAAAGTTCTTTCAATAAGAATTGTAACCAAATGATCTCACAAGTGGCATTAGCCACTTATTTGTACTCAGGCTCAGTCGAAGAATAAGCAATATTTGACTGAGCAATAGTTGCTTATTTTTTTGACCCCCAAGCAACCAGATGAGATCTAAAATATACACAAAACCCTTCATTAGATTTGCGATCATCTGGGTATTTGGCCCAGTCAGCACTAGAGGAAGTAGAAAGTTTAAAAGAGGAGGAATTAGAAAACTAGATGCCAAGGTTTTGTGTATTGCAAAAATACATAAAAAACATATAGTCGTGATATGGAAATTCTAAATGAATAAAACCTGGTGGCTACCTCATGAAGACATCTTCTTGCAGGCCCCTGTGCAGGAAAACATTCTGAATATAGAGCTGGTGCAGTGGGCATTTGGAAGTAACAACAAGGGAGATAAGGAGACGCACAATAACAGACTTAATAACTGGGCTGAAGATATCAAAAAAAGTTAGACCAAGCTAGTGATGGTACGCCTTGGTAACAAGTCGTCCCTTGTGGCGTTCCAAGGTGTCATCAGCCCACCGTTTAGTCTTTAATACCCATTTAGAGCCAAGAATGTTGAGATTAGAGGAAGAGGGAACCAAATCCCAAGTTTGATTTTGAAGTAGGGCATGAAATTCATATCCCATGGCAAAACACCATTCAAGATATTTTGCAATATCAGAGAAAGAAGAAGGTTCTTTCGAAGGCATAGAAGTGGGAGAAAAGGTTTGAGAAGATGCCATGGGGAGAGAAGATTTGATGGGAGGTCATGGGATAGTCCCAGCAGAGATTAGATTTTGAGTGAGTGGTCATCAGATGACACGGATGAAAAGAGGTAATTGGAGGTATCGAAGGAAGAAAGGATTGAATATCTAGTGATGATCGAAGTGAAAGGTTATCACGAAGATTAGGGTTTCAAGAATGATCTATAGAAAGAAGAAAGGGGGAATTGGGAGTAGTGTGAAGGGATGAGTGAGATAAATGAGATGAGGTGGGTGGGCTATTGGGCCGAGAGTGACTTTATGGGGAGATAGGAGATAGATGAATGGATATGGGCCTAGGAATAAGAGTTGTGAGTAATGCAGAAAACGAATTGGGGTGAGTTTGAAAATGTAAAAGAGACTCATTAAAGACCACATCTCTAGAGATGTAGATCCGACCTCAAATAAGGTGATGGCACAAATATACCTTGTGGTATGGGCTATAGGCCATAAAGATACATCTTTGACCTTGAATCTAGCTTGTGTTTGTTAAAGGGCCAGAGATTAGGCCAGTAGACCGACCCAAACACGCGCAAGAAGCCATGATCAAGTGGATGGCCTATGAGTGTCTCATAAGGTGATTTGTGACCCAACATAGTAGACATTTAGTTTATTAAGTAGGTAGCGGTGGTGAATGCTTAGGCCCAATATTATTGGGACATGTGAGCATGGTAAAGAAGATAAGTGCATGTTTCAATTATATGACAATGACGTCGTTCGACACTCCCATTTTGCTGGTGGGTGTGAAGATACATTATATAATGAGTGATACCATTAGATTTAAAAATGGGATTAAGGGGATGGGATTCTCGTTCCCAATCAATTTCAATGGATACCACATTTTTTAAAGATATTTGTGACATATTTTAAGAAAGCTAAAACAAAAGGAGAGACATTAGACTTAAGCTGTAGAGGGAGAAGCCAAATGAACTTAGAAAAGTCATCTATAATTGATAAGTAGTAATAGTAGGAATTAGAAGATAAAATAGCGGTTAGGCCCTATACATCCTTGAAGAGTAAGTCAAAAGGTCCAACAGGCCAATATGAAGATATGGGGTGAGATAAGGCATGGACCTTAGCCTTATTACAAGCAATGCAAAAACACGGCCCACTGTGAGACAAAAAGGGCAGCTCAAAACGTCTAAGTATTTGAGAAGTGGTTTCGAAGGTTGGATGTCCAAGTCTCTCGTGCCAATGTTGAACAGAAGTCTTGGTACCAATACACACCTGAGGAGAAGAAAAAGGAACCGGTGAGGAATCTTTGGAAGTGGTGGGGAGAATGTAGAGTCCATCCTTAATAGGGCCCTGCAGAATTACTTCCTAGGAGCGCAAGTCATTCACATGAAAAAAATTGGAATGAAAATAAAAAAAACACTATTATCAATACATAATTGGCATATAGAGAGAATATACTTAGATGTTAAAGGAACATGAAGTAGTTTGTGTAAAAGGAACTTGCCATAGGGAGTAGAGAATTGAGCAGATCTGATGTGGTAGATGGGCAAAAAGGGGCTATCTCCGATGCTAACAGTGTCAGAGCCCTGATAAGTTGTCGAATCCAAGTTCAAAGAGGACAAATCAAGTGTGAAGTGGTGGGCCATAACAGTATCCGAGAACCACCCATTCGATGAGACGTTGTGTGGAGATCCAACATATAGTAAGCAGAGAATGAAGGTGGGGGGGAGGGGGGGGGGCTGATATACTTGATTGAGTTGTTGATTGCAAGTAATGGTCGTGTGGCCAACTTTTTGGCAGACTTGACAAATAGAGTGTTCATCAGGTATATTGGAGAAATAGTTGTTGGAGGAGTAGCCACCCTGATTGCCATTACAAGTCCCTTCTTAACCATGATGACCACCACAATTGTTGGAGTTTTGCTCACAATTTGGAGTGCCAAGCAATGAAGGCGTGCAAGTAATGTTATTTGCAGTAAGTGGAGAACATGAAAACAGAGTTTGAGTTTGATGAGAAAGTCGCGATTCATGGTTCAAAAGAAAGTTGTAAATCTAATGGGGAGAAAGAGTTTCAAGACGTGTGGTAAGAGAAGTGACTAGAGACTTATAATCAATCCCTAGTCCAGCAAGAAGGTAGATACAGAACTCTTGGTCTATAAGGGTATGATCTGAAGCATTTCGAGTGGAGGAAAGAGCATTGGCTTTGTTATAATATGTAGAGACAGATTTGGAGCCCTTTTTTAAGGTTGCAAGTTTGTATTGAATATGAACTACATGAGCAGAAGATTGGCACTGAAAGAGGATTTGAATGATTGTCCATACTTTATGAGAAGTAGAGCAATCCAAGACCTGAGCAAGAACAGAGTTACTGAGAGAAGAGTTTATGGTAGAGACAATGAGTTGATCTTGAAGCATCCATTTGGTGTATATAGGATTAGGGGAACCATCGATGAAAGCAGTAAGGGATGGAGCCATCAACATAGCCGTAAAGTTGCTAGCCCATAAAGAAGGGCACGATTTGTGTCTTCTAGAGGAGAAAATCATCAATTAGCAACTTGATAGTGACAAGATGAGAGGCAGAGTCGAGGATGGAAAATGGGAGAGAAGGGTTGGGTTGTTTGTCAACGGTAACTATGGAAAGAGAGGAAACGAACGCAGAGGGACGGTGGTCTTAGGGTCAAGATACCATGTGAAGGAAAATGAAAGAAGAAAGGCACACAAGATGTTTGAAGAAATTTGATGCTCAAGGCAGACCCAAAATCCTTTCAGATTTCCATTACTGCAGTGATTGTACATTGTGTTTGCACATATTTATAACAACTTCACCAATAGAATAAGAACAGTTGTACAAGAATGTTTTTTGTTACATTCTATAAGATTACAATTTATTCTGTAAGAATATTCTCATGATCATTGGATGAGTTTTTTTATGGAATTGCTTCATGGCAAAGGTGTATGCTGCATTGCCTCAATACAGGTCTAGTAAATGGTAAGGTAAATTCAACATCTCTGGTGAAGAAAACTATTGTCTATGATTACCATATTTTCATGTTGGTTTAATGGACTAGAGTTTATGAGGGATTTTTTTCTGAAATTTCTACTGTTGTAGAAAAGGCAAATCTCAACAAGAAGCATATGCTTATGCTAATTATTGTCGTTATTAGTTCATAATGTCAACAATTTGTTCTATTTGATTATTGTTGATGCAATCAATAGTTCTATTTTTGGAGACAGGAGGGGGTGTTTCTTTCTTGTTTTTAGCCTGAAGAGAGGAAAGTTGTAATGTGAGTTGCCAAAAAAAAAAAAAAGAACAAAACAACAAGCCTTGCTTCCTGGAATAAAACTAATTCTTCTGTCAATGTGTCCGAGGACCATAATTAATCATCACATTGGAGCTTATCTATTTTTGCCACAATCATTAATAGGATGCAACCCAATAATTGACATGTGGTTTACTCTATTAATGAGTTAATAAGCATGAACAAAACAAAACTATAAAAAATTTGCATCTAGCATAGTTTTTTTTCCCCAAAAGGGGAATGGGGCAACTAGTATAGCAACTATTTCTAGGCGTAATTATAGGAGTTTTTTCTCGCTACAAAATGTCTAGTTTAAGCTTAGCTACTGTTCTAAAGGCGAGCCCATTACCACAACACTATCAAAATATTCAAGTAGTCTAAAACCCCATCCCATGGCCCAAAGCTTAGCATTATAAGTTGTTTCAATTTATGTCCTAACTCGAACTCCTGATCTTAAAGCCATAAAATATCAACTCATACCAATTTGGCTATCACATTTGTGGCTGCATCTAGTATAGCTATATTAACTTTCCTTTAGCTTAACCATGTATAAATCGAAACTCTACTTGATTTACATTCTTGAATTATCTTTTAAAATTTGACTGTTAAGATCTTTTCATTTATCATATTTTTATATCTTAATCAAATACAACAATTTTTTAAATTAGTTCACTCTTTCTTTTATGGCAGCTGTTGTACCAGTAAATAAACCACTCTTTCTTAGATACGTGTGGTGAGACGTGAAAGCAATAAAAAACCGAAATATTAGGCATATGCCTATAGGGCAAAATATTGGGTAAGAATATTATTTAAGATCATGATGCTGACCAAAGTGGTAGGAAAACAAAAACAAAAAGAATTGAGTTCCTGCTAGTGACCAAAGTGGACCTTTCCAAAAGGCATGGGGGGATATCATAAGTTGGGATTAATCAAGTTGGAGCTGACAAGGAAATTGTGTTGGGTTTATATTCAATGAAAAGTCACTGAAAATTTCATTTTATGCAAATGAAATCCAAAGTCCACACCTTTAAGCCCCATTTGGTTCTCTAAGTGCACCCAGTGCAATTCATTTTTGAGCTTCTTTAAGGATTCAAACAGCTTAACTGAGCTGCGTTTAAGTCGAGTTTGGTGAGTTTATTACATTGGCAATTTTATTTTATTTTTTTTTTACTTTTTGAAACAAATTTTGACAAGTAACTAATGCATGTCAGTTTGTTATAGAATTTCTTTTTTTTTTTTCTTTCAGTACAACTCTCTTTCTCTCTCTGCTTAGCAGCTTCCTGCGCAAATTGTATGTGTCTTTATTTTTTTTTTCACTGTAGGTTTGCACGTGTGGGGAGACAACTTCTTCCAATTACTGTTGGTGAATAGTATATGGATCCTACAAATTGCACAACATCTCATAAATATATCGAAATTCATCTAAATATCCACATATATTTTAAAATCATCTAAGTGGATCTTATAAAACTTATTCAACTATCTCAACTCACTACTATTCATAAATAACTCAGATCAACTCATTTCAGCTAGACATCTAAACGTATCCTTAAAGGGATAATAGTTTGGACTTTGGATAGAGACTCCAAGAACTAAACAATAATGATATTGTTGGAAAGTGATCATGCAGCCTGCTTCTTCTCAAAGTCGATCATACCTTTTTGTAGAGATAAGTTTTAAGTCAAAACATGAATGATTCTGCATTATTGTCTTCAATAGCTTCTATATCTTCTGGCATGTAAATGAACATGTATTGATCAAGATTCCATAACTTCAAGTACTCTTTGAACATGTTTCCCAATTCTACTTTTAAATCTAATGGTATAAAACTTCTTACCAGTGTTGCTCAAGGATAAGGCCATGTTTGGATTGCAAGATTCTGTTATCTCATCTTGTCTTATCTCAACATTTATACATGTACTATAAGCACAAATACCTACTTTTCTATATCAAATGTTCAATTTTTTCATCTAGTTATTATAACTTTTTCAAACTTCTAAATAAAATATGAAAAAAAAATTAACTTTTTCAAATCTCAAAATAAAAATAATATTAAAAAATATATTATAACAATATTATAACTTTATAATTTTTTATTCAACTATTTCTCTCTCTTTTTTAGAAACCTCATAAAACATCTTAACTTAAACTATTTTACTACTATTTATAAATAATCTCATTTGTTGAATCCAAAGTTTCAAATTTCATATTTACATATAGATTTTGATGATAACAAATAAATTTAAGTATCAAATTCAAATTATCTACGCATTGAATTTAAACACATCAAGCATGAACAAGAAAGAAAACAAGTCTACAAATGAAACTCATAGAGTAATTTTGTACGTCTCTTGATAAAATTCAAAATTAAATTAAGACTCAAAATGAATCTTTTCTCATAAAGTATCAAATTGCAATTCTCACATGTGCATAACATTATTAAAAGTCATAGTTTTAAAAATTATAATTTTCAAATGTGCATGACATCATTAAAAGTTTTAATTTAAAAAATTATATTCTTTACATATGCATGACATCATTGAAAATTTGAGTTTCGAAAATTTGTAAGATGATTTATTGTCATCCTTGACATGTGCATGTATTGATTGAATTTTTTGAAAAATGAATGATGTTATCTTTGACAAATGCAAAAAGGAATGCTTTTATTTAAATATTTTAAAAAATGAATGATAGAGATGTTTTTATTTGAAATTTTTTGAAATGTAAATAGTACTCTTATTTGACATGTGAATATTTTCAAATTTGAAAATGGAGACTCATTTGCCTATAAATAGCTCACTTGGGTTTTGCAAAATCACAATAAGAGCTTACACATCAATTACTAAGTTTTGCATCATTCATTTAAGACCATCACTCTTTCTTCTTTAAGTATTGAGTCTTAATTCTTATTCATTTTGAGAGAAATATAAGTTGCACTATATTGTTCTTATTTCACTCATTGAAGAGTGTATTCTAATAATATACCCACTATCAGCTCTTGTATCAGTAAGAGGGTGCATATAATACTTGTGTGTATAGAAGGTGATCTATATAGGGAATAGTTGAATCACCAAGTGTGAGGTAATTGTAAGTATAGAGGGTGTTTAACACAAATTTTTTGTAGCGGTGTTACTCAAATATGTAATAAGTTTCTATCTCCGCCTGAAAGAGATTGAATAGTAAATTTAAAAATTCTCAAAAGATAGCTTGAGGCGAGGACGCAGGTAGTAGGGTTGAACATCGTTAAAATACTGAGTTTATTTCTTCTTATCCTTACATTTTATATTTCATGCTGCTTCATATTTTATTTATTTTTTATATTATGTATTTAGTTTATAAGTGTTAATTTTTTAATATAACTCAACTCACCATCTCATTTGTGTTAGTCATCTAGGCAATATCATCTCATATGGTTATCCAAACAAGGCTATAAATTTAATATTTAATACAATAAATCATTTATATTTCTAAAAAGTCTTTTCTAAGACTTTAAATAAAGTTTCATTTTATTAAAAAATTTGAAAATAATAAATATAATAATTTATATTCTATTATATTATAATTAATAATGAGTCACTTAAATTTTTCCTTAGACCTCAATTTATATTGAATTGGCGTTGTGACACTATTTGCAGCTTAAGAATGAATGGTAAGACCTAGTTTGTTTTCACCAACCATCTCATTATCTCATCTACTCATTAAAACTTTTCTAAACTTCCAAATAAAATAGAATAAATAACTCAATTTTTTTTCAAATATAAAAAAAAAAAACATTATAAAATAATATTTTAACAATGTTTTATTAAACTTTTATCTAATTTTATCTAATTTGTATAACCAAACGAGACTAGCCTAAACATCCACGCATTACTAATTTTTCAAGATATATTCTTCCAACTTCAATATCAGAAAGGTCTTAAGAATCTTTTGATACATCCGTTGATGATGAGCAGATGGTGATGCATATTTGAATTTTATCTCATCTTATATCACCTTATTTGTGTAACCAAACGAGACCTAAACATCCATGCAATACTAATTTTTCAAAACACTAGATATTCAGGTATATTATTCCAACTTCAATATCAAAAAGGTCTTAAGAATATTGATATAATTGTTGATGATGAGCAGATGGTGATGCATTATTTGGATTTCTTCTCATTTTATCTATGTAACCAAATGAGATCTAAACATCTATGCATTATTAATTTTTCAAAAAAATACATATTCGAATATATATCTATATATATTCTTCATATTTCAATATCAAAATGGTTTGAAAACTTCTATAAATACAAAAAAAAATTACATAAAATAAACTCATAAATTTATGTAGATTCATGAAATCTATTAAATCTGTTTTATAATAAAAATAATTTTACAATCTGATATATCATATTAAGTCACATCAATTTGTGAATTTAATTTTGTATAATCATGATTTTGTGGCTAAAATATTTTCCTATCGTTAAAACTAATATACAATGTCACTACAAGGTAATCGACTTTTTTCGGCGCCTAAATTCAGGAGCAAAATTCACTGCATGTAACTTTTATTGGCGAATTTTTCAACGCCGGCTATTCGTCTCTATTATTTCTTTGTGTAAAACATAACTTAGCAGTTGGAACATTTTTCCAGAACAAAGTTACAATAGCAATGATCAAATACGCCGCTATTAATGAATACAGGCACTGCAATTATCCTCCACATTTCAATTGTGATTCGCTAGGAGCTTTAATTTGCGGTGATTTGAAATTGTCGCGACTGTCCATTACATCATCGTAATAGCTTTGTATACTCAGCGTGAATGGTGATCATCGTAATTGAAGTTGTATTTAGCGATTTTGATTCGCTGTAACTAATATTTCGTGGGATTTTACAAACATTATTGCAACGTATTTGATAACCGTACATATCATTAAGAACAATGATTTCTCACTATCACCATTAAGCCTCACTATGTGTTTGTGATCATCAACACATAGAACCCATTAAGAGCAAGAATGAACGACAGAAAAGCAATTGTATAGAGTATCATCGACACTTTATGGTAAGGCCAAGAACACTAAAAATGGGGGAAAAGAAGTAGCACATCAAGGAATAAAAAAAATGTAAGAGTGAATGGGAGAGTTATAATGAGAAGTATAATAGTAAAGGTTGATGGTGTTTAAGGGTAGCATCACTGGCAAAGTCACTAAAGGCATTGTATGGCAGAGTAATAGCATTTATGGGACAAAAGGGCACAATAAAATTTTTTACAATGGTAGGCTTATCAGAGTTGTCATAAGAAAATGACTGTCTCTAAGAAGACTAGAACCAGATTTGTACATAGCATCCCCTTTGATCTTTATATATATATATATATATATATATATATATATATATATATATAATTAAACCCTAAGAAAACATTTTCTTTCTAGTGGGTCACCAATACCAATTGATCAAGAAAAACGAAAATATAAAAGGGAAATAGATATGATCCTAATTTTTTGAGTCAAGATGATCCAGGTTTTCAGATTAATCATGCATCAATGTACTCCACCGAGAAGCACCAAGCCAAGTTATCATACACTCTGGAGTTTAAATCTAAGCATAAAGTTAAGATTTTGACACTTTTAATTTCCGTATTAGGGTGCTTGTTTACAAACAGTCCCATTCATCAACAAAACAAGAGAACATAGATGGTCCATAGAAACCCTAAAATCGCTACATGTATGTTCTCAAAATCTACTAATTTAACACATGAACAAAGCTTACACACAACCAAAGTCCAAACACCAAAGTGATTTTGCAAGCCTCCCCAAATCCGGAACAAACCCAAATCATGTTATCCTGTGATTTCTAACTCTTCATCAACATAGTCACACACATACACAACCACACAAAAATGAGGGCCAAAAACTGGTAAACTTAAATAAAGGAAACTATAAGAAAAAATCAAACTTTTTTCTGAAAAAAAGATGGTCGTAGTGTACGCATTCAACCTTTTCGATGGATTTTGAACTTCGAAGCTCGAATGGAAGGCTGGGAGATTTGTGGGATTTGGGAGGTTTCGAAAGCCTAAGATATTTGTGGGGGGAACATTCAAGGGCGGGGGCAAAATAGAAGAGGGAAAAAGCCGCACAACTTAAAGAACCTTTTTCGATAATTAAAGTTGCCGCTAAATACTTTAATATGGTCGATACACATAAATACTTTAGTATGGTCGATACACATATTTAAAACGAGTTAAAAGACAGAAATGTACATTTTCATGGTCTTACAGTGATATATTTCACCGTAATAAAGTAGATAGATGTGTATATTAACAAATGTATATACTTTACCATGGGGAAATATATCACCATAACATAGAGACTTATAATCAAGCCTTGAACAGACTTATTGCAGTGATAATTTTTGCTGTGAAGTGAATTTTTTTATTGCAGCAATTAGATTCACCACTTTAGTCAAAAACTTGCTGGAAAAGCCCAAAGTGTAAAACTGATGTAAGAACTACACGGCAAATAAGAATTTGCTAGTAATAATGGTTTATTGCGGTAATTTTTTGTGCAACAAATTTTAAATCGTCAGAAGAGCCGATTTTCTTATAGTGTGTATTTTAACTGTGGTTGAAGATTTGAATTGGGAGATAAAACCAAAAACAAATATGGATATAAAACCTAAAGCAGCATTAATGGGTGTTGATTATATATGGTGGTAAATGAAAGGAGCTGTCAAGGAAAACACTTGTTCTTTCTTTTTAGTGAACACGATTAATGTCTAAATTCTAATTCTTGATTGATTACTACAATAATTGGCTACCATTTGGCTCTATCATAATTATATATACGGACGTACGTGGTCCTCAGAGAAAGAGACTGATTTGACAACTAGAATACCATAATTCTATCCCATTTGTTACAATAATCCCATTAGAAGTAAAAAGGATAATTTCTTTATTAAGTTGGAAATGTACGATCAGCAGCTTACCAATATAAAAATAATGCAAGATAATCCTATATATGAAGATGACAAGGGTACTTTTGTTGTCTGGTTATCATAGTACGCCTCATAGAACTAATTATGCAGCGTATCAATCGTACGTACAACCACCACCACAAGGTAATATTGCGGAGATCACTATTAGAAACAGACGCAGAGAAGAGGTTAAAGAACATGTCAATGAGCCGAACAAACCTCGATTTAGATGGTTTTGGTCCCATTATCTTTGGCTTCATTCTTCCTATTCATGATATTCAATTAATGCATGCTAGCTTGGCGGTGGTGGTGAAATATCTCTTCCCATCGCTATCTGGGAAATTACTACAGATCATGTTTAGCGTAACATGGCAGGTATATTTGATCGGGATGGCTGAAGTCCCAGCCAATTGTAAACTCCCACCACACATTTCGCCCTAACTATGACCCATCAGCCTAGCTAGGCGCCCCCAACACAACTCAACCCCACGTGCCACCCTCTCACTATTCTTTGATCATCTTGTCAAAACATCACGATGAATCTATCTCGTTTATTTTCACAACTATTTTCATTGCATCTTATCTTATCCATCTAATAATTGTAATTTTTTTTTAAATTCTCACATAAAATTAAATAAACAATTTATTTTTTATTTTTTAAAAAAAAAAAAAAGAAAGGAAGGAGGAATTGATGAAGATTAGAGATCGATACTCTATTTAAATGTTACCATAGTATATATAGAAAACTCCCCATTGCATCCATTGATCTGAACTTGTAATTGCTTTGTACAATAAACTAGTGAGGTCCCATTACCTAGTGTGGTTAATGACCACTGCTTGATAAAACTGAGATCAGTAGTATGTAATTGGAAATTTGGAGGGATATATCGATCCTTCATGGAAAGGATAGAGAATATTCCTTAGAATTTGAGAGAAAACACGTAAAGGAAGATCAGTAGTACCTTTATTACTGTTTCTGACTAAATGAATAAAGAATTAATATATAACTTTATACCCACTGCATGCAAAAGATCATGAGGGTGTTTCATCAGTTATCTCATTTAAAAATAATAATAACAATAGTAATTAGAGTGCACACATCATTAATGTCTTCGAAACATAATTTATTAATTAGTACTCATGTAATGACAGAATGTAACCAAAATTTCAGAGTAATGCGATATTTCGACAGGAATTTTGGGAAGGAGTCTTTTCGTCCACAACCTAATTACAGGATGTACCTCTAGTTGCGTTCCACAATCCAAATATTCGACTTTCAAGTGATATTATAAGAAAATTATTTGTTTGCAATCAATTAATTCTAACAAAATAACTATTAACAATCCAAATGAATCGCAAATAGTTTATCACAAAAACTTTTTTTCCCGTAGTGCGAGAAAGTTGATCTTAAACATCATAGAATAATTTAAGACCATGAAATAAATCAAACCCACTAATTAAAACGAAAAACTAGAACAAAAAGGAATATCTAGCAAAATAAAAATAGGATCATGCATGGAATCAGGTGTCTCCATGATCAACAGCATCAACCTTGGCACTGCAAAACAACAACCGCCAGAAAAACGAGGATAAGGTGCTGCCTGAACGACCCTCCATGGCCGGCAGCCTCCTGTTCAACACGCCAAACCTCCTCTTCCGAACAGCAGTAGTACTACCGTTCTCCTTGCCCTGATGACCTCTTCTAATAATTGTATCGGCCATGGCAACTGATCTCTGCAGTACTCTGCCCAAGCACTTCTTGGTCTTTTCGGGGATGCTCCTCTTTTGTCTTGAGAAGGTATAGCTCCTCAAATACATTTGCCTGCATGAAATGCTGTCCACCACTCTAGCATGCGCAAGCGCCCGCGGCCCCCGCTTCTCTTTTGAGCTGACGGACTTCAGGAACTCGGCGTCGGATTCCGGCCACTTGTAGAGGTTGGCATAGGTTACTCGCATAGGGACACGGGTATCTTCGTCGCAGTCAGATTTGCAAACGGAGGCCATCGGCTTCCGGCGAGGATTAGCAGTACCACGTACCGAGAGTTTAGTTTGGCTTCTGTTTGTAAGTTTGTATGGAAATAGAACTGAGAGAGCACAGAGAGTTGGGACTTGAGCAATGCTACAGGGGCCGCGGTGCTTTTTGTGGAATCGATGGCGAGGTATTATGATGATAATGTTAAGTCAATTAAAATATTAAAATATATATATAAAAATAAAAATATGAAAAGAGAAAAATAAAAAATAAAAATATAATTAATGAAATTAAAAGATGCATATAAATAATATTTTTAATTGGGACTTAAGACAAATTTGTTACAAGGGAATTAAAACCCTGATTGTATGCTTTTGGGAGTGTTATTATATATTTTAAATATATATATATATTAAAAGTTCCCAAGAATAAGACTATAGGAAAACATAAAAAAAAAAAAAAGGGAAAAGATATTAAGTATAAAATAAAATAAAAAATCTATCTATAATTTTTCTATGAAAATATATACACATGATTAATGGTTTAAAGTGCCAGCTGGAATATTGTTCAATTTACAACCTAATTCCATCGTTTTATGAGCGTGCTTTTAGAGAAGTTTGGATGCATCTTTTTGTTTTTTTCTCAATCCCATGTTGACTTGACATGTGTTGTTATGTCCGTCTTCATAATCATTAAAAAAATCCATTGAATGCATTACTCTCAGTGACATTACACGATATAATACTACGAAGATAATTTTTTTTATTATCTCCTCAGAAATTATTAATATATATAAATATAATATATTTAATAAGTAAAGTAAAAATAGATAATGACGATAATCTTTGTAGCAAAGGTATTCACTGAATCACCATCTAATTAAGGCTCGATTGAGTGATGAGATGAGTTCATTCATCTCATTTTAGTTTTATTATTATATTTTTTAAAATTTTTATATAAAATATAATAAAGAAGAAAAATTTTAGGAAATCCATTATTGGGTCCCGTTAGCAAGTCCAGATAGTGTATTTTCATTTTATTTTACACCATTTTCTAAAGATATTTAAACATTTTTTAAACTAAAAAAATCAACATATTATTAAAAAAAAATATTTACTTAATTATAAAATAAAAAACAAATAAAATAAATCCTAATTTAATTTTTTCAAATTTCAAAACATAAAAAATAATATTCTAATAATATTTTATTCCATTTTTATAATTTATCTAATCTTATACCATTTCTTAATTCAAATGGAGACTTATATCATTTTATGAAAGATCAATGGTCTTTCGTTAGAAAGATCAAGTGTTTTTTTTTTAATTAAAATATAAAATAGTAAAATTTATATTTTTTCATCATTTTAAATTTTTGACATAAATGATAATTTCACATAGTATTAGAATAGAGATTTTGAATTTAAATATTGACTTTACACTATATTCTATTCTATTTTATTAAATATTCTACTTATTGATATACTAATTGAGAGCAGGTCTAGCTCATAAGTGAAGGAAAATGTTAAAATAAAAAATATATATCTCTTCATATCCATTTAAATTTTTAAAATAAATAATAATTTCATAAGAAAATCATAAAAAATTATAAATATTCAATACATTTCTTAACATTTAAAAAACTCTAAAATAAATAAATAATAAAAATACACGTATCTCACTAGACCTCGCATTTCTCTAAATGGAAACTTGTGAACTAGTCGCTTACCCGACCTTGTAAAGAAGGTGAATCACTCTAACGCTCGTACGATTTGTCTTTCACGACAAAGAAGAAAAGTTTAGGATTTGATTTGAATTTTGAGATGAGATGAGATGATTTTAGATGAAAATTAAATAAAATATTATTAAAATATTATTTTTTAATATTATTATTATTTTAAATTTTAAAAAAATTAAATTATTTATTATATTTTATATAAATTTTTTAAATTTTTTTTAATCCAAACAATGCTAGATAGTTTCATGCACATAACTTTGGCATATATAATCATACCTGCCGTTGAATGGCATGAATTGCAGGTGTAAGGGCATTCACATACATATGCATATACAAAATCATATTTGTATAATATGAGTCTAAATTTTTTAGCAAGAGATTATGCATCTTCAAATATTTGTATAGGAATGAATAGTACTTTTTCAAATTTAAAGAGCCACTATTCACTCTTCAAATATTATTTTATTATTTTTTCTCTCTCCTACTCATTAAAATTTACTTTGTAAAATTTATATTAAGATGATTTTGATACATGAAATTTATATTAAATTGATATAAAGTGGGTGCTAATTGTAAATTTATAAAAATAATAATTTTAAAAAAGATTAAAACATAATAATATTTGATTATTATTTTCCTTCAAATATGCATAAGTCAATGTAAAAATTTTGTTTGAATAACAGAGTGGATCTTTAAAAAGAATAATTTTGCATATGCATAAACCAATATGAACACTCTACAATTGCAAATATCTGATTCCTGCAAGGACCCATGGGAGTGAAGTCGAGAAACGGCGAACAGATCTACTGTTAGAATGAGTAGTGTTTGAACACCTTGTGTTCGATATAAGGCCACATAAACTAAAGAAAGATAATATAAAATGGTCTCTGCTTTGTATTCATTTTTCATGCCGTAACACTACAATTTATATCAGTATTTATAAAGTTTACAAGCCAATCATATTTCAGGAATAATTGTATTCTAGAATTTCAAATAGCTTTCTATTATTGCCCACTGGATGATGATGTGGCAGGGGATCTTGCTCTACGTGAGGAATCTTCATCAGGAACTGTTTATGGTATTTCGTCTAGTGCAGCTGATTGCACTTGAGCTTTAACATCTGCCCCTCAATTCAAGCAGCACAGGTACAATGGTGAAGCTTGATCACAACATAGCAAAACGGTTACTAGACAATGGTTTAGTGAGAATGTCTGCAAGCTGGTCCTTGGAGGACACAAAGGAGAACTGCAATGTTTTGGCAACTACCCTCTCTCGTACAAAATGATAATCAAGCTTAACATATTTGATACAAAAGTGTAAAACATGATTAACTGATAAATAAGTTGCCTCAATATTATCATACAAAAGAGTTAGGCAATTAAAAAAAAAACTCCAAGTTCTTGAAGTAAGCATTGTAACCAAATAACTGCCACTTATACTTAGCTTCCGTGTAAGATTGAGCAATCGTAGACTGCTTTTTAGAGCCCCAAGAGATAAGATGATTACTAAAGTATACACAATAGCCATCGATGAATTTTCTATCATCCATATCATCCAAAGAACCAGCCCAGTCAACATTAGAGTAGGCTTTTAGATGAAGAGAAGAATTGACAGAAAAATAGAGTTCAAAATGAGCAGTGAGAATAAACCAATATATTTAGACTAAGACAAGAACAAACCAATATTGGTGCGAATAACTTCTTACCCTAAAAAGTAATGCAAGGGTCCTAAATCTTGAATAGGAAAGTGAGTACGAAGAGCATTAATCAAATCATAAATTAAGGCAGAGTGTGAACTAGTGAAAATTATGTCATCAACATATATTAAAATAAACATAGAAGTAGAAGCAGTTTTATAAACAAAGAGAGATGAATCAGATTTTGAAACTTGAAAACCAAGAGCAACCAGCTGTGTACTTAACTTTGAAAACTAAGTTCTAGGGGCTTATTTAAGCCCATAGATTGATTTTCGCAATTTGCACACATAGGAGCGAAAATGAGAGTTTACAAAACCTGGGGGTTGTTGCATGTAGACGTTCTCCTCCGTGAAGAAATGCATTCTAAATGTCAAGCTGATGGAGTGGCCACTGATGATGGACAACAAGGGAAAGAATGAGATGGATTGTTGCAGGTTTTACAATCAGACTAAAGGTCTCAGTGTAATCGTTGCCAACTTGCTGATGATACTCCTTAGCAATGAGGCGAATTTTTTGTCATCCTAAGGAGTCATCGGCATGCCGTTTCATTTTTAGAACTCACTTTGAGCCTAGAACATTGAGGTGAGGAGAGGGGGGTACAAGATCCCACATTTGATTGTGAAAGAGGGCTTTGAACTCAGGATCCATGGCTAAATGCCACTCTAAGCGTTTGGAGGGTTCAATGTATGTGGAGGGCTCTTCGGAAACAAGGATGTGTTGAGTAATGGTGTGGGTTGGGGCAGCTTTCTTTTTGGAGGGCCATGGTATGGTGCCATCAGTTCGTTGAGGGGGATGACGGATTTAGGAGGAGATACAAGTTGGTAGTGAGTGAGAGGGAGAAGGAGGGGGGGTGGTATTCGGCGTAAAGGATCTAGGGTTTGAGGAGGGAGGTACTAGATTAAGTGATGAAAGTGGGTTCAGGTCAAGAGTTTATGGGCTTGGACCTGGACACAAGAAGGATAATGGGGACTAGTGTTGTATTAATGGGACCAGATAGTGGAGAGGCCTGATTTTGTAAGTAAGTGGGGACAAACGTGGGTCGTGATTCTAGTGGCTTGAGTAGATTAGATAGTAGAGAGATAGAGAATGGATGAGATGAAGCAAGGCAATGGGTCGAAGACTCCATAGACAAAGACTTGAAAGGGAGTTGTGCTTCGTTGAATAACACATCACTGGAAATATAAACCCTACCAGAATGGATATAAAGACAGTTATCTCCCTTATGATCAGGGGTATATCCCATGAATACGCATAGCTGAGAGCGGAAGGCAACTTTATTTTGGTTGAAGGGTCGAAGGTTCGGCCAGCAAGTTGATCTAAATGTGCGAAGGAATTTGTAATCAAGAGGATGACCAAGGAGTTGTTGAAAGAGAGTGGGTAATCGGTTGATCAGAAAGACTGGGAGGAGAAGGAATTGAGCCATCAATGTAATCAAATGACTGCAAACCTCGAAGGAACGGGATAATTTGGGCTTTTTAGAGTAAGTAATTTTCTCCATTAAGTTTTTGAGTGATTGTATGGGAGGCAGTGGTAGTAACAGCGGAGTTGATAGAGGATAAATGTTTTTTCCAAAGCCATGAGCGGTGGAAGAGAGGAAAAAAAAGGGACGATTAGTCCTTATGGGCTCTTGATACCATGTTTGAACACCATGTGTTCGATATAAGGTACACAGACTAAAGAAATATAATATAAATGGTCTTTACTTTGTATTCATTTTTCATGCCGTAGCACTAAAATTTACATAAGTGTCTATAGAGTTTACAAGCCAATCATATCAGGAACAATTGTATTCTAGAATTTCAGAGAACTTTATGGTATTGCCCACTAGGTGATGATGTGGCAAGGGATCCTGCTCTACATGAGGAATCTTCATCAGAAATCAATTGTGGTATTTCATCTAGTGTAGTCGATTGCACTTGAGCTTTAAGAGCATTCCCAATGGAGTAGCTAAATATTTACTTTTTGTAAAATTTAATTCAAATTTAGTTAAAAGGTAAAAAATAACACTCCAATGGACTCTTTAAAATACAAAAATTATAAAAATATGAACAGTGTTTGCGCTACATGTAGCGTAACACCATCCATCTTTCAAATCTTATTTTATTATTTTTTGTTTCTGTAGCACAGGTCGTCTTCAACGTTGCCGGCATTCAAGTCAAGGTTCGACCGTCCTTCGGCTAAGGTTCAACACACCGCTAGCATCAGACGACGCCGGCGACCAAACCCTCGGTGATCCCAGTTTCGACCGACCTCCGGTAGCCTCCTACGTGCAAATCGAAGTCCGAAATGAGTTTCAGACTATTTAAAGCCCGTTTGACCCACCGCCAGTCATTAACGGCTACACCGCCAACATTTCTGACTCGTCTCACTCCGGCAACCAATTCCGTAAAATTTCATCTCCAGCAACATTACCAGTGTCTCTCATGCGCCTCACATGTCCTTCGGAACAGTGTTTTTATTTTTTAATTTGTAAAATAAATTTTATTAAAATAAAAAATGAATATTTTAAAAGATATAGAGAAAAATAAAGATGCTGATGGATAGTGTATTGTAGAAATGAATAGATAAAACGAAAAAAAGTGAATTTTTGACTCTTTAAAATAAAAGAAAATTAGCTACTCTATCAAGAGTGCTCTAACAAGTAGTTAGAGAAAGTAGGAAAGTACGTCCATTTTTCAAACTTATCTTCCCTAAAATCGATGCGATACCAAAAAATATATCATCCTACTTCAACTGATACTCAACATTGTTGGAAAGCTTAATGAGTCCAAAAATCTCATTGAATCACCATGTTTATTACGTGTTATTACGTGTCCCATACTAGGAGAAACTAATACTTGAAGATTGCACAACCTTGGTTGAGATTTATGAGTATGTTCTCTGTTGGACGTATAACAAGACTAAATTGGCTGGAATAATGATATAGATAGTACTGTTTCTAACTAAAGATCTCTTATAAATCTAATTTTCTTTGGCTGCAATTTTTCTGATGGTAGGATTTCAGTCTATCTCAATATCTTGGGAATAGTTTATCTTCCCTCCAGTCTTTGATGCAGTATTCAGCTTTTCCTCCCTCAATTTATATAGAGCAACCCATAAATTTTATGTTCCTAAAGGCTAAAGCCATTCGATCATTCATCATGAAAAAGACTCAATTTCAAAACTAGTAGCCCTTAGAACACTCTCAATGGAGTAACTAAAATGAATAATTCTATAAAATAAATAAATAAATAAATAAAAACCCAAAAATCATGTTCCAATAGAATAGCTAGAATGAAATTGTTACAGTAATGAAGGGTGGACTCACTACATATAGCGTTGGTACTGTTTATCGCTAAACATTTTTTATTTTTTATTTTCTTTCTCTACTACAGTGTCGTCTTCAAGCTCGTAGTGATCGTTTTCAAGGTTCAACCCACCGCTAGCCACCACTAGCCACACCGCCAGCTTCCCCTCACATCGGTGACCAACCACCGATGATACCAGCTCTAGCAACGACTCAGTCATCTCCCACGTGCAGATCGAACAATGAAAATGGGTTTCGGACTCCATGAATTTCTTTTGACCCATCGCCGACCACCACTAGCTACACTGCCAGCATCACCCGCATTCTCTCACGCCAGCGACCAACCTCTGGCGATCCCAGCTCCAGCAACTCCAACGTGGTCTCCCACGTGCAATTTTTGGGATTCGATAACCTGTTCACGAGTTTCATCCATCACCATTTCCAGACTTTTTTTAAAAAAATAATTTGTAAATTAAATATAATTAAAATAAAATATGAATATTTTAAAAGATTTAAAAAAAAATAGAGATGGTGATGGATAGTAAAATGTAAAAGTGAATAAGTAAAATAAAAAAAGTAAGTTCTTGATAATCTATTTTAAAATAAAAATAACTACTCTATTAAAAGTGCTCTTATCATTGCCCTATGCTGCAAACTGGTTGGGCTTAAGCCTTTAAAGGCTTAAGTTTGGAATCTATTTCCATCAGTAGTTGGCCACGACAGACTACAAATGATGATAGGCCTATGAAAGGTGAGAGGACAAATGATTTACAATGATCCCTTGGCAACCCAAGGTAAAGTTTTAAATACCGTACTGGTGAGCGTAACGGTCAAGACACTGGAACGAGATATTTCGGTATCGATATCGTTTCGTGTACCATTTCAGAATGATCTATATATAAAAAAAAAATTATATATATAAATATATATAAATTATATTTCAAAAAAATAGTCAATATATGAATAGATTATATATATATAAATACATATATATAAATAATCTAGTCTGAATTAAAGTTTTAAAAAAAAGTAAGAAATAAAAAAATAAATAGAAAAAAGAAAATTTGGTACATGCCAAAATACTGGCCAGTACGACCGGTATGGTACAGATAATGTTCCTGTACCACCTAACTAATTGGTACGGTATGTACCGACTATACCGACCGATACGATACAATACCAAAAATTATGACCCAATGACACATTACTTTCAAACATAGTGGTTGCAGGCGGTAATGATAGCCGAAAATATAAAGATGTTCTTTTGGTGCTTTATTTTATGTCCAACATATTTAACATCTTTTTTTACATGATATTGGCCCAAAAAAATATATATATCTTTTTACATAATTTTTTTAACATCTTAAAATATATTTTTATAAGTATAAAAATATCACAACATTATTTAAAAACACTTAATTATAAAAAAAATTTTAAAAAAAAAGGTCTCAATCAAGATACCAATTAGGGATCAATAACATGGCCTTTTTTTACTACAATATTAAATAAATTTTTAAATAATTTTGTGATTTTTTTATATTTTTAAAAATATTTTAAAATATTAAAAAATTTCAAGTAGGGATGAATAGGATGACCTTTTTCATATGGTGCAGACAAAACTCATCAAAAAACAATTATGTAGCCTGAATTGTTTCCAAAACTGAATTTTACTATTCACAACTCATTTTGTATTTTCAACTTATTTTAACCACTCATTTCAAATTTCAATTCATCTCAACCACTCATTTTATTATTATTCACAATTCATCTCATCTCATCTTTTCTCTGAATCCAATCCTCATTTTATTACTATGGGAACTCATTTTATATTATGGGAACTCATTTTATTACTAATCTGCCTTTTTGCATTTTCTAGGAACTTTTTTATGCTGAGATACTGGTCTATAGCCATAAACAATCTAACATATACTATACCATATATTCAAAATCTTTGATTTTTCAGTAAAACCTTTTCTTTTATAGCTTGGTATTGGAGCTACCATCCATCGTCTCCTTGACTTCTACATCACTATCACGTTATTGCAAGTGTTTTTGAATTTAGGTCTGGTTAAAATTGGACCCGTTAAAGAGCGGATGAAGAACAAGTCTCATTACAGGATAAAGACACAAGCCATTCATCTATCAGATGTAATTTACTAACTGTCCAACTACAACTGAATATAAACCAAGCCAGTGTGTGCGCGTCCTAGTGTTTGAGGAAGATGTGCATAGTAAAAGCCTATTTCCAAGGGATTCTTGAAATGTTTTGGAAAAAATTGTACAGCCAAGTATTATAGCCTTGCTACCAGGATGATGATCTATTGAGTATTTAACTTAATCTTCAGTACTTATTAGAACCTCGAACAATGATATGAAAAATATCCTCTGCAAATCACCTTGACAACAAGATAGAATTCAGAGGGAAACACTTGGAACTAAATGAAATACATTAACCCAATTTATCTTGTAGGATACATCATCGCACATTGCACCCAATATAGGTGATAAAACAACCAAGACACCATAACAATCAATTTAAGAACTTTGATTTATGCTGAATGATAATTTTCTGGTTCAAATTTGTATTTTGTAGCATACTAAATAATTCTTGTTCTGGGTTCTCAAATTGCGCAGCTAGCTTTCTTTTTCTTTTTGTTGATAAGTTTGTACAGCTAGCTTTCTTCTGCCATGAAGATAAGTTTTCCCTGTTTGATCCTTCATTTATTTATTTATCTAAATCTGGATGAAGTTGAATTTAGGCGTATATTACGCCATCTTCTTCCATTTGATTTGGCAGGTAGAGCTTGTTATGCACGATTTTAGCTAAAACAATGCAATTCTCCATTCAGATTACCTGTTCATCGTGAGTAAGATTCGAACTTCACTAAAACTAGTCTTTCTTTGCACAAATATTCGAAAAATGCCATTCGGAGGCCGAATTAAAAAGACTACAACCAGAACACAAACCCTAGAAACCACAATTTTTCCCATCTAATTGCAAAATAAACCAAAAAAAACTACCATCCATTTGTTTGGTTGCTTTTTCTTGACAGCAAGACTTACGGCCATAAACCTAACCTCCGAACCCATACAAAGTCCTTCCCTGTCTCTTGAGCGCGTAGACAACGTCCATGGCTGTCACGGTCTTCCTTCGGGCGTGCTCCGTGTAGGTCACAGCGTCGCGAATCACGTTCTCCAGGAAGATCTTCAGGACACCACGGGTCTCCTCGTAGATAAGGCCGCTGATCCGCTTCACACCGCCCCTGCGAGCCAATCGGCGAATCGCCGGCTTCGTGATTCCCTGAATGTTGTCCCGGAGGACCTTACGATGCCGTTTCGCTCCCCCCTTGCCCAAACCTTTACCTCCCTTTCCACGACCCGACATTTTCAAATCGCAATATAAAATCTAAAGCCCAGAAACAATAGTCAGAGAGCGAGGGAGACAATTAGAGTAAACCAAAGCTTACAGAGGAAATTGCAAGCCACAGTACCTGAATATGAGAATTTTTGTTCCAGTTTGAGGTTGAATGGATTAGGGATTCTGTGCTTTATGTATTAACAGACGGGGAAGGGATCGATGCGTGGGAGTTGGGGCTATCCATGTGATCGAGTCTATTGTAATCTCGGTTGTTGATAAAAACCTGATGAACGGTTGACATAGGTTGTTGGCTTATGGTGCGGATCGATGACGTGGCTTCCACGTGAATCGTGATATAGGCATGTAGCGAGGATCCTTATATTTTCCGATTCGTTTTCACTTTTTTCCGATTCGTTTTCACTTTTTTTTTTTAAGCAAGTTTAATATATTAAATAAATTAAAGTATTACATTATACAAAATAGAATAGTGTAAGAGTCCTTACAATTTTCTTAAAAATTAATATATAATACATTACAAAAAAAAAAAAAAGTAGTTGAAATCAAATGAATAGCTTTATATCATTGAAATCAAATGAATGGCTCTATATCATTTTTAAAAAAAATGTGCTAGGAGCAACCTACACACTAACAGCCCCCTTATATAAAAAGTATAACTACAGTGTAACTATAATATTCATATGAGATGATTGTCAGTGTATAGGCTGCCCCCTCTCATTTCATTTTTTCAAAAAAAAATACTACTTGAAAATGATTAAAAGATTGTCTAATAAATAGATTATAAGGCTGTAGTTGAAAGTCGTAATAAAAAAATGTGTGTTACACCATATTAATTTACAATGACTGTGAGAAACTATTACGTCTACTTTCATTCGATCATTCGTTAGAAAAAGTGGAAACTTAGCGTAACAACTAAAATTATCAACGAATAATCTATGAGGGGTCGACATTGCAGTGGTGGCATATGCAGATCACGCATTACTGCTGGAAACAGGCCAGCAGGCATATTTGAAGCCATTGAGCCCAAAAAGGTCGCATGCGATGACAAGGTACTCCTAGAAGCGCGGCAATGTGTGGATCTCATACATGGTATGAGCTGTCATACCACACGTGAGACAAACACACCACTTATTTGAGCGAATTTCTTCTATAGCCTTAAAGATTAACGTTTAGAGAAGCTTTTTGAGAGGCACGTGTTGACCCTAAGTTGCCGAAAAGCAACAAAATGAAGATGGGCAATGCTACCTAAGAGAAAATTGAAAAACTAGATAAAAAAAAAATACCAAAAAGTAAGAAAAATTCAGGTTGAGGCCAACGACTGGTGAACAGAGCGGTTTAATGGACGGCACCGTTGCTACTTTCAAGAACTAGGCAAAAAGTCGGTTTGTTTTCACTTATCCAAATAAGAAAAAGGAGAACAAACAAGGTCAAGTTTTAGTAATAGTCTAATCATTGCCTCGTCTAAATTTTGACTAAAATTTGAGATTTTTGGCCAAGATTAAAATCTTTAGAGAGATTAATCTATATTAGATTAGTCATTCCAAAGTCAAAGGAATAATATAATATTATAAATTTTAAAAATATATGCTTTTACGTTTATCAAAATACTTTATATATATTAATTACTAATTTAATTTTTACTGACCAAACAAATTATTTAATACAAAACCTACCTCACTCTCTCATGTCCTATTTTCTTTCTTTTGGTTAGGGGTAAAACAAAACTAGTGAATTAGTAAATCAGATCAGATTGGTGAGTTTGGTCCAGTACCAATTTTATTTTACTTAAAATTTGTAAAAACCGATCTTGTTCCCGTTTATTTTCTAAAACCAAGCTGGACATGTTCATATATATATATATATAATTTTATATTATGTATAATTTTTATATATAATATATAATTATATATAAAATAATTTTGTATTATATAAATTATTAATTAACATAATATTAAATTTAGAATCTTATATCACTATGGTTTATTATATTAATAGTTATACTAATATTATATAGCGCATATTAATAATTATATTAATACTATATCACTGTATATTGTAATATATTATGATATATCACTATATTATATATTATAAAATATCACTAAAGTCTGTAATATAATTATAATATATATTATAATATACTACAATATATTATGAGTATAGGATTATATACTATAATATACCATATTATACATATTCCACTATATAGTATATTAAAATTGAAAACTGGACTGAATCGGATTAGAATTGATAAAATTGGAAGTACTAATTTGGAAATTAATCGGTGTGAAATCGGTTTTTAAAAATATAAAACTGGTGCAAATTAGTTTGGTCTCAAATTTTAATCAAAATCGAATCAAATCGAAGCAATTACACCCATACTTTTGGCGATGAAATTTTATTTATTCTGTTATGTTCTATAGAGCAATGACTTCAACTTAAAATATTTTATTTTCAGAGTTATTAGTTCTTTTGATGGCTAATATTGCATTGTTCCTGTGTGCAACAGCTTGAGCCAAGATTTGGAAATTATGAAGAGGTCATCAAATGAAAGGTTTGGTTGTTAAATTCAGAAACCATATCATGGATGGAAGGGGTTTGGGCCTTCAGATAAAATCCAATGGTGTGATCTTTCGGCATGAGTAAATGAAAAATAGAAAGAAAAGTGAGGAAGAAAGAAAACGGTGCCATCTTTCGGTGTGAGGACCTGAAAAAAAAAAGTGCGATCTTTTGGCGTGAGGAATTGAGAAAAAAAAAAACTGATAAAGAAAAGGGAGGAGTTTGAAAAACTAGGAAATGAAGATGTTTGTTGGAAATAATTTTATAATAAAATAATAGTTTGGAGATGAACAGTAACTAGTCAAATTTGAAAAAAATTATAAATTTATTGTAGCTTAAAAGTAGAGTTTTAAAATTTTGCCTTCTCCAATATAGATTAATTGTAAGCTGCCTAACTAAATTTTGACTAGAAACTGATATTTGGTTAGGCTAATATCAATACTCTAATATAACACTTATTTTCAAGATACAAGCATTGGTACACCAAAGTGATGGGCACATGTGCCCCACCACGCACGGCTAAAATTGGGTAAGGCCGTCAATTTGTGTTTTTGGGCCGCGTCAAGTTATGACATTCAATTACATGGATTAATTCAAACTTGATCTATTAAGTTAAATGTGCTAGACTTTTCAAATCTATTGTTAACCTAATTCATTTAGGTAAAATGTATAATCGTATCACCCATTTTAATTCGTTTAAGGATTACTTAGAAATAGATTAATGCGACAAGACTCATTTAAAATCATTAAATATAGATAATTAAACTAACACGTACATTCCATTTCACTAGATGAAAGTAATTTTATATTAAAGTTCAAATTTATATTTATTAGTAGTCTATTTTAAAAAAATAAAAATAAGACTACCTACTAATGAAAGATATCAATATTTTTCAAATTTTCACATATAATAAAATTAATATTACAAATCATATAATAACAAATATGAGCATAGATCTAGAATTATATTCTTGACAAAAAAAAAAAAACACAAGCAAAGTGATAAATATCACTATTATAACTCAACAATAATTGAACTGTAATTTTGAAATAAAATCTAAACATGTCAAAACAGGTTAATTCCGAGTTAAGCATGTTGATTTCGAGTTAAGCAACTTGATCTATTATTGACTCTATTGTGGACGTGTTTCATAGTTATACACTATTGATCACCTGCAACCAGAGAGTAGAAAGTTTGAGGGTTCGAGGAACTGCCTCCGATGCCTAAATTAGTAAGATAGGAGTGTTTTCTTGCCAAAATGATCAGTTGAGATGATTAACGTACTAGAATTCCTTAAATAGAGTTTTGGCCCTTGGCCTAATTGCCCAGCTAATATTTAAAATTCAAGTCCTTGGGTGTTCAAAATAACCTTTCACTTCGAACTACTGGTTCTCCTCTTTATCACAGGGCAATCAGGCAATTGTCTAGATAATTAATAATACAAGTCCCATCGGGCAAATGAGAGATGTGGGCTTTAGGCCAAAAGGATCGTCGGGCCCTATGTGGCTTAAAGCCCATATCAACATCCCACTATCCTTTAAGAGAGTATTATAGCCCTTCCAGTTATCATATGAAGTCTCATTATGTGTTATATGAGATTTGTATAAAAAACGTTGACACTTAGGATTGGAGTTAAGGCCCTCTCCGGTTATCCCATAAAGACTATCGTATTTCACATAATGGAACTTTCTGTAGGATTGATGTTTGGCTTTTTATTTTTGTGGGGCTAAAGGCCCTTCCCAATTTCTCTCTACTCCAAAAGGGATGGAGTGACTCTCTAATGGGCCTTTTTATTTTCTAATATTTTTTAAAGTTTATTCTTCTTGAATTAATTGAATTCTTCTACTCGTTATTCATATACCAAACATTTGGCCAAGAAAAAAAATAAAAAATTATGTAGTTTGTAGTGTAAAAAATGATGAATAAAATTTTTCTTAATTTATATATGTTCCAAACAAGAGAAATAGATTTTAAAATACGAAATCCAAATTCTCATTTCTAAATCCAACCATCCATACCATTGTATACCATTTGAAGTGATGCTATGTACAAGACTCAAATAGATAAGGCTCATATAATTTTTTTTTTATAGAAAATAGATTTTATTAATAGAACATATATATATATATTTTTATATATAAAGTTACTGTTATAACATTTTATAAATATTTAATATTATTTAAAAAATTCATTCAAATAATTATAAATCTTATGAGATGTTATAAAACTAAAAAAAACTACTATTGCAAAAAAATTATAAAAGAAATTCTTTAAAACTCTTTAAGAACTGAAACTTTCTTTGTTCTATATATTTCTCTTATTAATTTCAGAATAATTGAAACTCATATTTATAAGTCTTGAAATTATTATGCAAGTTACTATACAAGACTTAAAATAATGGTGGTGAGGCCATTCACATAAATTATTGGTGGGGACGAGGGGCGGTGGCCTTTTCAAGCAATAATTCATAACACTCCCTCTTGCATGACCACTTATAAAGAATCTGCCTTATTAAAACCTTGTTAAGGAAAAACCCAATGGGAAGAAAAATTTATGGCGAAGGAAAAAGAGTACAGTATTCTTATGTATCTCCAAGTGTCTTAAGATTGTCTCATTAAAACCTTGCAAAGGAAAAGTCAGTGGGACAAAATCTCAGCGAAAGAAAAAGAGTACAATCAGCACAAGTCTTCAAAACATTTACTACCCCTGAAAAGTGTATGACGATAAATTTTTGAGTCTTCGCATTTCAATGTTCTGCATAATTTTCTTGAATATCACAGTTGGTAATGCCTTTGTGAATAAATCTGCCAGATTATCATTTGATCGTATTTTTTATATATTCTCTTCTGATTTGAGTGATACAAATAGTATTATTTTCGTATAAAATTGTTAGGCTATCACTGATCATAAAAGACCACACTTTTCTTGAATATGTTGAGTCATTGATCTCAGCCAAATATACTCTTTAATTGCTTTATGAATTACAATAATATTTGAGTGATTTGAAAATATGGAAGATAATATCTTAGTAAAAATCTGATATCTGCAGTAATATTTAAACTTCCCCTGATAATATGCGTTAGTGTTTCAAGTATTAAGGTAACATGATTTCCATCTAAATAATGTATTAGAGAGAACATGATAATATTCTCATCTAAAATTTTATCTCCCTCATTCGGTATTATTAGGGAGAATTTGTTTATGTACGGCGGAAAGAGCATTGGAAACCATCCATGTATTATAAAAGCTGTAAAAGCTTGCGATCTAATTTTATCGGTTCAACGAAAAATCAAATCTGTTTGATATTGTTGATAAACAAGATCTTAAAGAGATTTGAAGGTTTCGAATTGCTATTTAAATATAACCATTTTATTATTGGTTTACTCCAACAAAAAAAAAAATCTCACATTCTTTATAGATCTAGTTGTTGTTCATCTAGAACAATATTATGTCTGATAAAAATTCTAATGTCCCAGATTTAAATCATGAACCTTTTATACCCCAACTACTTATATTTTCTCCTGAGACTGTAAACACTATGATAGGAGCAGAGATATATCTTTCTAGTAAAACTGATTCTAAAATTTTTACAGCATCAAGAACCCTCCGTGCTCAATATGTTATCTCTTTTACAACCATGTCTCAGAGCTACTGGTGAAAACGAGTGAGATTGATCATCTTAAAAATCAAATATCTGAATTGCATTAAACACTTGCAACTAAAGATAGAAAAAATAAAAATTTAAAATAATAAACCAAGGAGCTAAAAAAATTTGTAAACTAGTCTTCTCGTGATCTGAAAACACGAATAGAAAAGCTAGAATGAGAGAGAACTCAAATACAAAGCCAACAACAGCAGCTAACGGCAGAGGTTCAGTATTTACAAGAAAATAGGGATAGCTGCAATTAATTCGCTGGCTTTTAAAATTATACATCCAACATATCTTGTAATCTTGACTAAATGAGATTTGAAGAGACGATGATTTGTCTTGTTCTTATATTCATTTCTATAAGAATCATCTTTAATTTCATTTAGTTCGTATCAAATCTTCTTCTCATTTCTATAATTCATTTGCATTTGCATTTTTATTCTACAAAATTTCAATGGCTCGTCAGTTTCTTTTCAATATTTTTCATGATCAACATATGAGGTACTTTTTACCTCAATTACAAGTTGTTCCTGTATCTTCCGTAGGTGTCATGTTGCAGCAAGCGAATAATTTGGCTAATAAGTCAGATTGTAAAGCCGTATATGAGTTGGTGACTCTTGGAACTCGATACTTCTCATCTATTGTCGGATTTTCCAACCGGTTACAATCCAAAAATCGTGAGATTGAGAAATTTAACCAGAATGTTTCCATATTTCAATGACTTCTTCAAGACTCTAACAACAAAGTTGTAGAGTTAAAGTAACAAAATAAAGATTTAAAATCCTTATTTCCCTCTTCATTTCGGCTGCCCAATCCTTTAGATAAAGATAACATATTGCTTTATGAAAAGCAAATACATTTGAGAGACGATGTTAGAAATCTCAAATTTTTGTAACTCATCTAGCATTTGAATAATAAAATCTTTCTTTTTCAAATGCATTCTTTGAATATATAGCAGTCCTTGTGTTTTGTTCATCAACGTAAACTGTAATAATGCCAAATCCAGATTCTGATAAAAACACATGGGCATATAGGATTATTTTCAAATCTTTCTTTCAATAGATACTCGCTGATTCAATTATACCATAAGTGTTCGGATTGCTTTAACCCATATAAAAATCTTTGAAATTTTATAAAGTACATACTCATAAATGTACTTGGATTAGATGTTTCAAGTATTGTATATCTTTATATATGTCATGATCTAATGATCCTTATAAATATGCAGTGACTACATCCATCAGCCGCATATCTAATCCTTTTGTAATAATCAAGCTGATTAAAAATCTAAATGTGATTGCATTCATAACAAGAAAATATATTTCCTCATAACTAATCTCGGATTTCTATAGGAAACCTTGTGCGACAAATCGTGTTTTGTACCACACAATTTCATCGTACAAATATCCACTTATATCTAACAAGCATTATACCTTTTAGTGTTTGGACAATAGGTCCAAATACATCTTGTTTCACTAGTGAGTTTAACTCAGCTTCAATAGCTACTTTTCATTTTGGCCAATCATATTTACGTCGACATTTTTCGACGATTTTTAGTTCACTTTCTTCATTACTTCTGGTAATGTCAAGGGCCATCATATATATTGTCAACAATAATTTTATTTCTATCCATAATTTTTCAGTACTCATTAAATTTATTGAGATCTCATTATTTTCAGGTACTTGTTCATTTTCAAGGAAAAACATTTCATGAAACATCCCTTCAGAAGGTACTCTTCAGGAGTTTCATCTTCAGTAGGTTTACACTCTTTAAGAGTTTTCCTTTTCAGGAGGTTTACATTCTTCAGGAGTTTCACTCTTCAGGAGATTTACACTTTTCAAGACTTTTCATTTTCAGAAGGTTTATACTCTTCAGGAGTTTTTCTTTTCAGGAAGATTATACTATTCAGGAATTATCTTTTTAGGAGCACCGATTTCTTTTTTGTTTTGCATCAATAAGTTTTCAACACTTTAAGTGTGTATTAGACTCATTTATTTTTGTTTTAACAACTTGTCTTTCAGAGATTTTAATTCTTGCTTAAGCATTAACAGCAGTAATATATGATTTTACAACACTTTTAGTGTCAATAAATACATTCAGTAATTAATTTGTAACAATTTACAAATATGTAACTCTCTGAACTTCTGGTTCATTCATTTGTAAGAGGATCAAATTTAGGCAGGATTTTATTATTCCAAATAATTTCTTTTCATACTTCAGACACTGACTTTTTGTTATTTCAAAATATGATAAAATATTAATAAGTTTATATATAAAAACTTAGTATAAGTAAATTAAGTGCTTGGCCGTACAACAGGTACGTTACCAATATTCAGTTATACCACATCTATGATAAACTTATTAATATTCATCTTTCTATAAAGAATTATTCTGAGAGTCTTTACCCTTTTTCGAGTTGGATCACTTCTGGTGATACAGTATATTATTCTTATCTTTAGTGCTATCACATCTGGAACCAACACTTCTATAGTTTTTTCTATCACGTCTACGTCCTTGATTCCTTTGAAAACATGCATCATTCACTTTTGGAAATTGTATAAATCTAATATCATTAATATGACGTAACTGATGATTTATTAACAAAAACTTATTATTTAACTCAATCACTAGAAAACAAAATAAAAGTTCAGAATATTTGTTAAATTTTCGCTCTCGATATTGTTACTGCAGGAGCACATTCGAGATATGAAAAATAATGTCTTCTTTAAAAAATATCATTATCAGTGATATTCTCACTGCATAATTTTAATGTTGAGCTGATTTTAAATAGTGTAGAATTATATTTACTATCAATTTTAAAATCTTGCAACTACAAGTACAATAAGTCATAATGATCTTTTGGGAAGATAACAGTCTTCTGATGTTCATATCTCTCCCTTAAATTATTTTACACAGTAAGAAGATTTTTTACCATGAGATACATAGTACGGTCTTGCAGGGACACATGATTTTCTTTTTTAATTGTATCTCTCAAGTTCGTCATATCCAAATGGATCTCATCAATAATCCTAAATAAATAGCTTTTTCCAAAAATGTTAATAATAATAAATATCAGTTTATAAGATTTGACATTTTCTATATATATGAATCACAAAAATAAATATGTGAATTTAAGAAATATATTCACATAATCATGAGAATAAAAGTAAAATTTTATCAAGTAATATTCAGCAATATTACCTTTTATATTCATCTCGAGCACTGCAAATAATATATTGAAAAAATTACTTGAAGTAGAAGACCACTAGATTCAGTATCGGTAGAATTTCGTGCTGATAACGTATTATAAAACAAAAAAAAACTATTATTGCAAGATAATTAAAAAAAAAAAACTCTTTGAAACTCTTTAAGAACTGAATTTTTTTTTCGTTCTATATATTTTTCTTATGAATTTCAGAACGATTAAAACTCGTATTTATAAGTATTGAAATTACTATGGAAATTATTATACAACACTTAAAATAATAGTAATAGGATCATTCATATAAATTATTAGTGGGGACAAGGGTTGGCGAACGCAAGCAATAATTCATAACATGATATATATTTTAGGTATGGGAGACGCTGGGGGCCGGTCGAGCTGCCCACAGCCAAAAACAGTCCCTATTAAAATACAATAAAAAAATTTTAAAAATACAATAAAAAATATAATTAAAAAAAAAAATAAAAAAAAAATAAAAAACATAATAAAAAATAAAAATATAATAAAAACATAATAAAAAATAAAATGAAGATGAATTTAAGAGAGAATTCGGCCTCAATCCAGACGGCGTCAGCGCCGCCGACAGTGGCGACACTGCCCACCCCATCGTGACTGTCGATGTCCAGCGATTCTATCCCTGCAACGACGACCCCTAGCAACCTTCAGTGTGCCCAATGCAATCTTCAACCCGTTTTGGATCCAAATGCCGGACGTCAACGGTTACGATGGGGTGGATGGTGTCGTCTATCACTAATAAAGATGTCGGTATTTATTTTTCAAGAGGATCGAATAGACCGATCTTCAGATATTTCCTTTAAGTATTATTTTCTCTAAGGCCATGGAATTGGGGAAGGAAATTTATAATCTATATATTCATGAAATACTCAAGTGTCTACTGTCACGGTACCGTCTATTAGAACTGGGTGAGAAAATCAGAGAGGAATTATGTTCAGCCGAGAGAGTTTTTCTAAAACCCTCCTTGCCCCTACACTCGAAGAGTCTAAACCCTATTCTATCCCTCTCTGAAAGCCATGGGTTTCTTCGACCTGAATATTCCGTACCTCGAATCCTGCCCGTCGGCCGATAAGACGCCGTTCAAAGCTGCCCGCACGAAGCTCGTGATAAAGGCCATGGAGCTAGGCTACACCGGCATCGCCTACAACAATACGATCAAGGGCGTCATGTCCGATCACGACCGTTGCGCCGTCTCTCTCCTCACTCTCTCCTGTCTTCTCAAGCTCGTCCCCTCCCTCGCCTCCTCCGTCAATCTCCACCGCGATCTCCTCGGCGTTCCACGCGCATCCCCCTTTCGCCAATATACGCGTCTCACTGTGTGCGTAGAGAGCACCCCGCAGGCCCAGGCCCTCAACTCCGGTAACCCTATATTAAAGACTTACGACTTGGTCGCTGTGAGGCCCTTGAACCAGGTCGTCTTCGACCAGGCCTGTGAGAAGTCGGAGGTTTGTGCGTTTGAACTTTTTGTGAATTTTCAGTTTTGGTTGCTTGGAAAATCGAGAATTTGAAAGAAATTTAACTTTTTAACAAAGTTTAAGCTTTCGTGGCTTTTATTTTTATTGTGTTCTTTGAAACGAGAGCATCCTCTAATGTAGAATTACAGTCATTGTATTATTGTCGGGATTATCTCGTGTATGTTTTATTTGCTTGCTAGAAAGTGGAGGAATTTAAGTAGAAAAGGAAGCATTATCGACGAGTTTTCAATTTTACAGCTCCAAATTTCCCCACTCTGAATAATAGTTTTATTGATATGCCATTTATGAATGACGTAGGTAGATATAATAGCAATTGATTTCTCAGAGAAGATTCCTTTCCGATTGAAGCTCCCTATGGTTAAAGCTGCCATTGAGGTTTGTTCTTCAATGAATTCCGTTTCTTTCTTCCTTCTTGCTTGATCTTCGTAGAAATTTTTCAGAAGGAACGTCGGAATGTAGATTGACATCTGGCTTTTCCATGTGCAGCGTGGAGTTTATTTTGAGATCACGTATTCCAATCTTATCGCGGATGTCCAAACAAGGAGGCAAATGATATCCAATGCTAAGGTGGGAATTGAAAATTTTTCTCTACGAATAATTTGTAGCGCGTTTGTTTATACCACAATACTGAAGACAATACTTGGCATTTTAACAAAGGACCTCCTCATATGTTCTTCATAATATTTTTTTTTTCCAAATTTAGTTGCCTTTGAGAGAATTGGCAGTCCCACACTCTCTATTGGGTTCATTAGACATCCTAATTCTTTTTTACTTCTCATCTCTTCTAGTCATTATAAATGTCTTATACATGCCTTTTATTTGCAATTTTGTTTTCTCTAATGTGTTTATTGAGGAAAAATATCATTCTTAATTTACATGGAAGGCTTACACTTGGAATGGTTGTTAGTTTTTATTTTCAAAGTTTTTATGATATTTTTTGCTACTCAATTTACATGTAGACCTATTCTTATTAAAAAAAAAATTATATGAGGATCTATACAAGTGAAAGGGGAAAAGAAAAAGAGTAAGATCTAGATAGGTTTCTCATTTGTTACTCCCTATGTCCTTGAGTTGCACTTGCACCTACACTCTCTCATAATTTTTATGTATATAAAAAAATGTATCTTAAAGTAAGATACGTGTCTCAAGAAAAATAAGGCTGGTTGATAAATAAGGCTGAAAGCCTAAATTATTAAATTGGTCTTGGCATTCTTCTATGAGAGGTGCACTGGTATGTGTTATTCTTGGTTGATATGGTTTTGCTTTATAAATTTTTGTTTATTTATATGAGGATGTAATAGAGGAAAGCTCTGAAGAAAATATTTCTTATTCATTAAAAAAAGCGCTGAAGAAAATGTTAAGAATTAACCCATCCAGATGAATCTACAGTTAGGCATGATCTGCCATACAATGGGTGTTGTTACTTGTTTTTGGCTTCTAAAAAAAAGACCGCCTTGTTCTGGTGAAAAGATCTTAAGACTGGTGTAGGGCTGTAGGCTAGAAGAACTGGTGGCTAGAATAGGAATGCCGGATTTTGCCCTCATATATCAACTAAGCACATGACTGTGGGTGGGTTGAAATAAATGAATAGGCTTCATATTTCCCGATGGATGTAGGGCAGATACATTTTGTATGTTAAAAATAGACTTTTGATTGTAAAAAAAAGGTGATAGTTTCGGAATCCTTAAATCAATGTTATGAATGTCAATCATGTTAATTCTTTGTAATTTCATTGGTGAAAAAGTCTTGCAATTTGCATTTTGATGATCTAAACCTAAATCTCAAAGTAATAATATATTTCCATTATATTGGCATACTCTTCATGATTTTTCAGTTACTAGTGGACTGGACTCGAGGAAAAAATCTAATTTTCTCAAGTGCTGCCCCTTCTGTGAATGAGCTTAGAGGGCCATATGATGTTGCAAACTTATCGTCATTGCTTGGGCTCTCTATGGAACGAGCTAAAGCAGCTATTTCCAAAAATTGTAGGTATGATAAATTTTCGAAACCGTAATCATTCAGAGGCATAGAACTGATGTTGATGCATGTCTGAAAATCTTTTCCCCAATGTTTTGCAGGACTCTCATAGCTAATGCTTTAAGGAGAAAACATTTTTACAAGGACGCAGTCAGACTTGAAGTACTATCATCAGATGGACAATCAGACTGCAACAAACCTTTTTCTGGTGATTGGTTTAAATGGGATCCCATCTCTAGTGGTGAAGGTGATTTGCTATTAGAAAACATGGCAAAGTCTTTTCCTGCCTCCAATAAATTATCAAAAACAGTGAAAGCCATTGATTTTACTTCGATTATTAACGGCATGACATCTTGTGGTTTTCAAGTCAACGCTTTGACATCTCAAACTGAGGGAGTGCCCCAACCACCAGATAATGGAAAGAATGTTTTGCCTGCTGCTGGAGTAGGTGATGTAGCTGCTGAAGCCAGTGGACAGATTGAACAACTTGATAGACTTGATCTTTTAACAGAACCAGATCCAACTTCATCTTATGATTCTCCATTAATATATCAAACCTCTGTCTGTGAAGATTCTCAAAATTTATTTTCACCCAATGATACTGCAACAGGTCTCACTAACTCTGAGGAAATTGGAATTCCTACAGCCACCTCCAAAGAAGAAAAAGAGATTCTAAATGGTTCAGATGTGAATCTTTCTTTGAATGTAGCAGAAAAATATGATTTCCAATTACACAAATGTTTCTCTAGCTGTGAATCGCATATTGTTCCACCAAATGAAAATGTAATATTTCATGCATCAAGTAGGGACTTGGAGTTAGCTGCTCCATATGATGCCGGTGCTAAAGTAGAGCTTGCGACAGCGTTTGGGGAAATTGTTCTTCCTGCTTCTAAAAATGAAGAGTCTCAAAGTACAAAAAACTCTGATGGAGTCTTGGATTTTGTAATGGATGGAGAGGGAATGGTGGTGGACATGAAAGATAAAGAAAGAACACCTTTGGACACAAATGATGGGTCTTTATCTGGGCCTTTTCTGGAGATGCAACAATTTAGAGAATCCATGAATGGTACGGGTGCACTCACTGACTGCCTTCCAATTTCAGATTCTTATCTGGATATGACAATTATAGGTGATTCTTCTATTTCAAAGCATGATTCAACAGAGGTGACAATGGAAGAGAAAAGGCGTGGGGAATCTAATACTGAAGCTAATCAAACCTTGGTTCAATCTATATCAGGTATCACTTTCAAGTTATTGGGTACTGGTTGCATACCAACCATTTAAACACTTAATTTTGCAATGTGAGAGAGGGCCAAACATGTCCAAACTTTGCTGCTCTTAAGTTTGACTGGTTTTGATTTATGTTCTTGCTCTTTTTAATTAAAATTCTAATTATTATTATGATTTCAGAGCTTGGGTGTAGGCTGTTTTAGTCACAATTGCATTTAGTGTCTGGATATCTACTAAGCTACTAGCATAGGTGTGAGCTTTGATGAATTTGTGCGACTCTCCTACTCCATTGTCGTTTTAATCTCTTTTATTTTTAAAATTGGTCTACTGTGACAGCTGTGAATTTTGGCGTGAAAAACTAGGATATGAATTCTATCGACGACTTTCATGGTCCTCGGCAGCTATTGTTTGATTGATTTTGGTCTGCATTATGATTTGTATGATATAGCTTTTTATTCTACCAACTTTGAAGTGAGGTTAGGCTTTCCAAGTCACAAGCAGATCCTCTTACACGTCACACGCAGACACAGTTTATTGAGATTATTAGTCAGTTAACTCAACTACAATTTTTTTGCATGAAATTGCGATTGTACTTTGTTGGTGCTTTGTGTTCAGTGGGATCTTTTAATCATTCTTGTCTTGTGTACGTACAGTTTTAATTAGTATTATTATTTTTGTGTTATATTAAAGATACATTATGTGTCCAAGTTCTTTTAAGCACCGGGTATACTGGCATAAATATTTTTTGGTTGTTAAAAAGAAAGAGTTTAAGAAGGTTCAGTCGAATCAATTTCTAGATCCTTTATGAAAAGAACCAAATATTTGGTGGCAATTAAATTATATACTAAATCACTAATGGTCATTGCTGAATGCAGGCAGATCAAGACGAAGATCGAGGACTTCTCATGGAGCAATGTTATTTCCTTTCAATCGTTTGTTGATTACTACAGCTTTCAAGAGGAAACCAAGAAGATGAAAAGAGGCTTAAGTTGCGGTAACTGTGAAATAATTTTTTGCCCTAATTTTTTATTTTTGTTTTTACTTTGGTGGGCTTATATTTAGGCTAGTTGAGTGTTGTTTATACCCCATTTTTCTGGTAGTATCATTTGCTGCCGTTCATATTGAATGGTGGTAAAATTTTGCCTGAGCAATTCTTGTTTATTGGTATCCAAAATTTTACCCCAAAATTCATGTTCTTGCAAGAAACTCTCTCTCTCTCTCTCTCTCTCTCTCTCTCTCTCTCTTTCTGCAATCAAAATCAGCACTATAACCCTTTATATTTCATGGTTCTTAACTATACCAAAGGTGTGTGCTACCCTGCCACTGCTACAGAGCTGGGCATTATCATCATGACTTCAATGTCATATTAGAACAGAGGCTTGTTGCTACAAGCCCACGGTTGAGAATATGCATATTTAGCCCCCAGTCATGGGAAATACTGTAAGTTGGCCGGTCAATCATACCAGTAGTCATCTAGCCCTTAAAAAGTGTTGCTGATTTGGGAATCCCAGTTCCTGAACTTAAAAAAAGCCAATGACTCGTCAATTTTTAGAATTCAAGGTATATCATACTGCCATACATCTTGTGACCTTGTCAGAGACTCAGAATAGAGCTATCTATATATTTTGGCCTTAGGCAAGAATAAGTAATTATTTGGTGATATCTAGAAAGATTTAATAAAACAAATCCAAGTGCAATTAGATTTATTTCAAGTATAAAATGTCTGTCACTTACGATTTTTAATAGTAATACACTTCACAAACTTGCTTTTGTTTCCTCCCTTTTTATCAGAGGCTAAAAATCTGTATAAAGGAAGATGCTGTAGAGGAATCTAGGATTCACTTTTTGTTCCCAAATTTTATAAGAAATGCAATCAATAGCCTAGGAAGGTACTGCTTCACATGTGCTAATTCTTCCTTTTGTTCTTCTTAAAAAGTGAATACTTTTATGTTAATGGTATTTTCTGAGGGTAACATGCGGCTTGCATGTCTTTTTTGCTTGATCAACCACCAGCCTCATCATTAAGCATGCCTTACTCCAATTTGGGATGTTCCTGGAGGGGTCCCTACTTGTTTAAGTTGAATTGGATGGATGCAATTCCACTTAATAATTTGGAACATGGAATTGGCTTTGCTTATTTATTGAGAACTCATGCTAAGGCTAGTTTTCTAGGAAAAATAACAGGACATTTTTGGGGCTATTAATTAATTAGGTCTTCGTGCATGCATGTCTTTGATATTCTCAAGCCTTGCATGTGCAAATAAGTGAAAGCTAACCGAAAGCTTTAGAATTTTGATCATTTTAGCAAGCATCGAATACAAACTAAAATTGGGTTCTGTTCAAAGACATTCCTGAACATGAACCATGATGAAAATAACAAACTACTAGTGAGGACTCATCAATAAAATGTTTTCATATATCCAAGGTGAAAGAAAAAGATGAAAAAGCCAATTAAGGAGTACAAAATCAAAGACAAGTAAATAGCTAATTATGTATAGAGTTGCTTATAATTGAAGGATGTACGTTGATTTTCCTAATCAGAGAAACAAAACACAATCTATGATCTAATCTATTGAAAAGCTTATCACCGCCACAGCTGCCAATACTACCATCGCTGCTGCTGCCGCTGTCTCACTGCCGCTCCCACTTTCAAGATTTTGGTGTTAAGCTTATAATGTACAATGCAGGCAACAGACATAAAAGAGCCAATTTCTGATCCCAAGATTTATTTACAGCTCTGCAAGTTTTACCTTTCATGTCTACTTCCCTCGTCTTGTTGATTGTACAAGCTGTTATGCTAGCATATTTATTGTTAAGAAGATGGATAATCTCACGTGAGAAATCAGTTGCTTGCAAAAGTGCAATAGTTACAAAGCTCACTTGTTTGTTACACAAGTTTACGAAGAATAATAGTGAGTTGAGATAGAGAAGTGAGTTTTGTGGGATTCACATAAGATGAGTTTCACGTGTAAAGGGTTGTTGAGTTTAAAAAAATTGTGGGTCTTACTGTAAAGAGGTTTTGAGTTGAATAATGTTTAGTGATTTGAAAATTATGTGTTTGGATATTGAGATAAGTCTAAAACGAAATTCATTTGAAATAAGGTGAGCTCATTCAAAGATCCAAACGAAACCTTGTTAATCATATATTTTATATTATAGTGTTATTTGAAAAACTCCAAAAACTTAGTAAAAAAACTCTGTATGAATCTAAATCAAGTCCAATGATCACTTGTATCATAACTCCTGTAATCTTGGTAACCATGCAGTAGTACCTCTATATTGCTCCTGCTGGCTGCTTGAACTAGTAATCTATGGCTCCCTTTCATTTTCTAAGCTCCAGTAGAAGATTTTGTAGTTACAAATTAATAAACAATTCCCTCTCTTTTAGTTATGTAGACTACTCAGCATAAAGACAAAAAAGGCTCATCATGAGACCCCATTAAATATTCGTGGAAGGGGAGGCCCAACAGGCCCTGGCCCTTGGAAGGTGTAGGATTCGAGGGTCTCGTTGGTCGACCCAAGCCCATTGGCGCACGAGCAAAGACAACCCAAGTAAGAGGACGTAATGTGCGGAACGAATGGGTTAGACTTGGGAGGGACCCGTATGACGCTGGTCGCATTAATAGTAATAAGACGTGATTTTATCGAGTGCAACGTTGCATTAAATGTAGCAACAGGGCACAACATACTGCATTAAATGTGGCCCAGAAATCTCACTTTCACCCCTACGGGAGATTAGGTACATTGACATGGTTGGGGTAAGGTGAAAAGGACTGGATCAACCTCAGGTGAGCCATCTGAGGATGACCCATTCCCTTTACTGTCGTCAGATGGATGGCGATTGAACAGTAAACTCCAGCTACTCCCTCCAATTGGGACAACGAGCAGACACCTATAAAAACCACCAGAGTCATCCTAAACTAGGTTAGATACTCTCTCTCTCTCTCTCTCTCTCTCTCTCTCTCCCTTCTTATCTTAATTCCTAGTTAGATAACTAACTTTGGCATCGAAGCAGTCTCAATCCCAAACCCCAACTCTTTTCTCAGTGGCAGGTTTGAGTCGGTTGGACCACTGTAGAGACCTGAGTGGTGGAATATGTCCTAAACAGTGGTGCCGTCTATGAGATTCTGATTCCATATAAGCATATCTTTCACGTGCCAGCAACAACGCGGTCCGAAACAACCACAACGAGGAGTGTTAGAGGAACATGATGGAAGTAAGGTTGGCCGCCATGGAAGAGACGGTTAGGAAGCTAACTGATGAGAATGCAGCATTGTGGCAACGCGATGAGGAGCGCACGATTCATAATGAAACCAGCATGAGCGAAGATGCGACCTTGAGATAGAATTTGGAAAGCAACGCCTCAGAAAAAGAACGACGACGAATGCATGTAGAACTTAAGGAGCTTAAGGATAAATATGCAAAAATGGCCAAACTGATCGACATGAACCTGAGGTCGAGCTTATTGTGAGGCAGTATTGGGATGCCCTATAGACCCAACGTGATGGCGGTGCCTCTCATGCCAAAATTTAAAGTCTCCTAGATAGAACTTTATGACGGGTCGAAGGATCTAATAGAGCATTTGGAAACATTCAAGGCGCACATGAGCCTGCACGACTACTCGAGTGAGGTGACATGTCGTGCGTTTTTCCTGACCCCGAAAAGGACTACTAGAGCATGGCTCAAGATCATCCTTTCAGGATCCATTGACGGTTTCGAGGGGTTGGCTTGACCCTTCACAACCCAGTTTATGGCTAGCCGTAAAAGGAGATGCCCAACTGTGTACCTTCTCATTGTCAAGTAGAAGGAAGATGAAAGCCTAAAAAATTACCTGGCTAGGTTCAATAGGGAGAGGATGATGACTGATGACCAAGATGAAAAGATAACGTTGCCAGCACTCCTGGGCAGAATTTGGTCTAGAAACCCTTTCATGGTTGAAATCGCTCGGAAAACCCCGACAACCCTAGATGGATTTATGGACCAGCAGATGGGCTCATCAATGCTGAAGACACCCTTGATGCCTTGACCGCCTTTCGATAAGGGGAACTCCAGCGGGTAAACCAAGCGTCGACCAATCCTAGGGGTGGCTCGAGCCAAGCCGAGGCGAGGCGAGAAAGAAACGTCTTGATGAAGGGAAGAGATGATATCTGCCATCAACACGTGGCCCCCTTCGGCTGCACGCCAACCTAACTGTCGAGGACAGCCACGTCCTGAATCCGAGACGAGAACGGGAACTTGACAAGTAGGAGGGCAGGTACTGCACGTACCACAAATCTTGGAACCACACCACTGAGGATTGTTACGCCCTTAAAAAGAGGCAAATGAAAGGCAAACACCAAGAGCGGCAGAGGAGTCTGTCTAGGTCTCCTCGTCGACGCGAATCCTAGCGACACAGCGGCGGGAATACCCCTTGACCAAGCACTCATTGGGGGAGATTAGAACTATCGTTGGCAGTATTACAAAGGGAGGCACAACCCTCTCTTCTTAGAGGGCACATGCTCGCAAGGCTAGATACAAAGAAATGTATACGATAAGAAGCTTCCCTTTAGGGGAGACCTTGAGTGTCAAAAGGGGTTCAAATTACTTTTGACAAGAGAGACGAGGAGGGCATTGTCCACCCCCATGATGATGCATTGGTGGTTACCATTCAGATTGCCAACTTCACCACCCGCATTATACTGGTAGATAACGAGAGATCATTCGACATTTTGTTTTGGGAAGCCTTCACGCGGATAGGGATCCCTACTGACCACCTGTGACTGGCACCAACCCCACTCAAGGGTTTCATAGAAGATGTGATCCGACCTGTGGGAGTCATTGCCCTCCCGGTCCTAGCAAGAACAATCCCTAAAACCGTCTCAACCATGACTGACTTCCTCGTGGTCAAGGTCCATTCCTCTTACAATGTCACCCGGGGGCGGCCAACCCTAAACAACTTGAGATTTGTCACATCCACTTACCATCTCAAGATGAAGTTCTTGACCGACCGTGGAGTACGAGAAGCTAAGGGAGAGCAAGTCTTGGCTGGAGAATGCTATGCCCGAGAGCTAGTGAACGCTGCCCCTCAAGACATTGCCCTGCCTTCGCCTCCGACCTGAGCCGTAAGGGAAGAGGAAGTAAGAGATTAGGAAACCTTGAAGCAAGCAGAGGTTAATGAGCCTCTCGAGTTAATCTCAGTCGACTAGGAATGGCCCGAGTGCACGATGCTCATGGTCACCAAAATGAGCCCAGAACTAAAAGAACAGCTGAAGAACCTCCTTGCTGAGCACCAAGATGTCTTCACCTGGATGCATGCCGACATGCTAGGAATTGACCGTTTGATCATCGAAAATCGGTTATGCATCGACCCATTAGCCCTGAAAGTTAAATAGAAGAGAAGGAGTTTTAGTGTTGACAAGTACGCGGCCATAGCCGAGGAGGTCGACTGCTTGTTGGCCGCGGGTTTCATCCAGGAGGTCTATTACCCAGAGTGGCTCTCCAACGTGGTCCTTGTGAAGAAGACAAATGGCAAGTGACAGATGTGCGTAGATTTCATCGACCTCAATAAAGCACTTGGTCAAGAGCCGCCGACCCAAACACCACTTGGTTGATCTTCGTGAAGTTTTCTCTGTCCTACCCAAATACCGGATGAAGCTTAATCCAGCTAAGTGCATGTTCGGGGTTGAGTCGGGCAAATTCCTGGTGTACATGGTCTCCGAAAGGGGAAGTGAGGCCAACTCGAAAAAAGTTCGAGTCATTTTGGATATGGTGTTGCTCAAGAAACGCTGAGTCCATCTTATATATATCTTGTCAGTTACAAAAATAAAAAAAGTACATGCATATTACAAAGCCAAAAATCATGCAAGGGGAGGCGAAGTAGGAGGGTTCGAGTCGGAGTAAGAAGGGAATTAAGTTTTCCCAATATTCTTGGCAAACCTCTTGGCAATACGGTCAGACCTCAATGAACTCATTTTGAGGGTCTCAACGTTGAGTCTGGGGTCCAAGATGAGCTCAGCCCTTAGCCTCTGTAGGGCCTCCAAATAACCGTATGCCTAGGCGGAATTACGAACGATAGTGGCTTGGGATATTTGAAGTTCAAGTTCCCCCAACCGTCTGTTTTCGTCCTCCAAGGCAGCCCGAGGGGTCGGCTAACTTGACTTCTTGGGTGATGTGGCTATGCTCGGATGAGGCCAGTTCCTCCTCTCAAGTGGCACTAACACGCTTTGAAGCAGCCAACTCTTCTTCTCGGGCAACGTGATCTCATTCTGAAGCCCCCAAGGCCTCCTCCCTCGAAGCTAGTGCCCAAGCAAAAGCCACCAACTCTAACTTTCGAGTAGCCATCTCCCTTTCCACAAAGGCTCGATCATGCTCAGCAACTTCTTGGGCCTCAGAGAGGCTAGCGCACCTTCGGTTGGCTACATACAAGGATGCTCGAGCCTCGTTCAACTACGCTTACAAAGAGATGATGGTTCTATCCATGGTGTTGTTTGAGGGTCTTCAGATCTTCGACGGTCTTCACCAAGCCCTCGCAGGCTCGCTTGGAGGAGTCGAGCTGACTTTAATTTGCTTCAACTTGAAGTTGCTGAAGTGACAGACAGTCCCGAGCTCCCTATTGAACTCCCCGAGTTTCGCCAACTTAATGCCTATGGCCTCGGCCACCTGATGACCAACTTGAACATGAAGCGGAGCGCTAAAAGGAAGAAGAGAAGAAGATGATAAAAGAAAAAGAAGACAATAATAATATCGAGAGACTCACCTCGACTAGAAGCAGCTCTAGCATTTTAGACACCCAATGGGTGGCATCGATTCGGGTCTGGTCGAACAACGAGGGCGACTCCGAATTCAGACCCTGGCTTGAACCCTCACCCGGACCCTCCAACTGATGCGCCTCCGCGTCGAAAAGCTACCCCAGAACAACGACCCTACTCTGAAGACAGAAGGAAGAAGGGGGCTGTTGAAAAGTTTGGCCTTCGACCCTTGAAGTTGGCCCACCCTCAAAGATCGGAGCCTGCTCAGGGGATGAGACATGTAACAAAATGATCGGGATCCCACCTCCGCTTGGGGCTCCGAGCACCCCGTCGGCATCCTTCGTACCACCTGAATGAGGATTGGCCTCGAAGACCCCTTCTATCTGGTTGTAGCCTAGGTTGTCCCCACTAGAACTAGAGTCTGAGCTGGACTCCGAGTCTTCCAGTCTGGCCTCATTGCCTTTGACTGCGATTCTCTTCCTGGGAATTTTCATTCCTTCCCGAGTTGCCGGCGTCATTGTTGTCATCGCCCAAGTCATCCCCACTTCGATTTGAGCTTCCAACGCTATCATTGTGACCCTCTTCTCGTTTTCCCTGATCGACGAGGATGCCTTTTTGGATTCAGAGGCACATTCAAGAGAAACGAGTGGAGGGCTGGGAAGCTGAGTTGCCCTTCACACTTGTTCCTCAGCTTCCTGGCAGAAGAGCTACTGGAAAGGCCTGCTCGAAGGCCTCATCAATATCGCTGTCACCTACAAACTTGATCCCCACCATCTGGCGCGCCTTTACTTGGGTCTCGGCAACCACCTTAGCACCTTAGATCGAATCTCCTCTGCCTCGTGGAGCGGTAGCGCGGTCAACAAGACAGGCGAGGAAGACTTGGTCCACCTAGGTGGTGATCTCAGGCACTGGGACCCACTAGCAAACCTAGAGACCCTCATTATGGTGCCTCTTTGTCCGTTTCTCTCTCGGGCCGCCCTGAGCCGAGGGTAGCTTGCAAGGTGGGGACGTCCTCAGAGACTCCCAAGAGGTGTTGGCCCTTAGCATAGGACCTATTGGACTGGATCAAATACTTTCGAATATTTTCCTCAGTGAGGAGGTTGTCCGACCACACCAAGTCGAGATCCGCCCGAGCCCAATTTAGCACAGCATTAACTCGGTCGGTCACCCTGGCTGTGAGGCCCACCTCTAAATGATTGGCGAGGGGGAGGTAGCCACAGATAGCTTGGACCAGGAATTTGTTCTCCCTTTTCGAAAACTCCCCGCTATTCCCTAAGACAAAGAAGAAGCGTCAGTAGTAATCTCGGGAGCTCGAATGCCCCTCTTCCGTGTAGATCAGTTTCTTGTCCTTGCTTCAAATTTAGAAACCCTTGATGTTCCCTTCACGACGTACGAGGTAGTACAACGAGAAGAACTCTTGGGCTGTCAGGTCAGGATAGAAGTCGTTACGTGACGAGAGCATGATTTGGAAGACCACGCAGTTGGCCAGCAACAACCTCCACCCGGTAGGCAAGATTTGGGTTGGTGCCAAGCCTAAAAAAGTGAAAGACTTCCCGTACGGGCTTGATGAAGAGGAAGCTAAACCCCTTCGTGAACATGATGGGGAAGATGACTACCTTCTCAGCCTCATCGATGGCACCATAGGCTTGCACGTGTTCCCTAGGGCTTCTAGGTTGATCTTGTAGGGAATCTTGTGCTTATTCTTTAACGGGTCGATGTTAAAAGGGAAGTATCTAGACGTCCAGTCATAGCCAACGAAAGTGGGCAAAGGATCGGAGGAAGAAGCGGTGGCTACCATGGAAATGGAATTTGAGAAAAAGGTTCTATGTAGAGAAAATAGGTTCGAGGATAGAGGTTCTGCGAAAGGAAGAAAACGAGTAAAGAGACAAAGGACGAGGATGGGAGGTTTTTATAGCCGAAGAAGAGTTAAATGGGGGCGGGAAAGGAAACGACTTCCCAGGCTGTGATTCGACAAAGGATGGAAAACGTCGAAGCATGGTTGGTACGAGCCAATGGGGAACGAGTGATGTGCGTAGACGCGACGACTCGAGTAATGATGGCCTGTCCATGAAAGGCATTGACCAATCACCAAACTGAGGCATGGCGTCTGAAGTCGAACGGACGCAGGATAATGATAACAGCACATTTATTGCCCTTAAAGACATGTGGCGTCTAAAGTCGAAATGCCAAAGGACGCGCCATTTAGATCCCAAGCAATGGAGCATAACCAACATGACACATTAAATGTCCCAAACCAGAACCTGAACCGCCCAAGTCCAACCCACGTGGTAGCTCTGGCCGAACCATGTAGGCACAAGGTCGAGTCAAAGGGCAAAGGCACAAGGTCGAGTTGAAAGGCAAAGGCACAAGGTCGAGTCGAAGGACAAAGGCACAAGATCGAGTCGAAGGACAAAGGCACAAGGTCGAGTTGAATGATAAAGGCACAAGGTCGAGTCGAAGGACAAAAGTACAAGGTTGAGTGAAAGGATAAAGGCACAAGATCGAGTCAAAGGACAAGGGCACAAAGTCGAGTCGAAGAACAAAGGCACAAGTCGAGTCGAAGGACTAAGGTACAATGTCGAGTCGACAGACAAAGGTGCAAGATTGGGTCGAGCCGTCTGAACCAAGGAAAAAGGTGTGTTGGGGGGGGGGGGACATGAAGCCAAAACATGAAATGACAATATGAAGTTCCTATAATGAGGATTTGTGGAGTACTGGAAGGGGAGGCCCTACATGCCTTGGCCTTGGCAGGTGCAACTTCCGAGGGTCTCGCTGTTCGACCCGAGCCTGCTGGTGCACGAGTAAAGACAACTCAGGTGAGAGGTCGACCCCGCATAATGTGCGGAACAGATGGGTTAGACTCGGGAAGGACCTATACGACGTTAGGCGCATTAATGGTAAAAAGACGTGATTTTACTAAGCGCAACATCGCATTAAATGTGCGACATGACACAACATATCACATTAAATGCGGCCTAGAAATCGAGGTCTCACCCCCAGGGGAGATTAGGTACATTGACATGGTTGGAGTAAGGTGAAAAGGACTGGGCCAACCTCATGTGAGTGCCTAAGGATGACCCATTCCCCTTACTGTCATAAGATGGATGACGATTGAACAGTAAGCTCCAGCTACCCTTTCCAACTGGGACAACGAGAAGACACCTATAAATACCACTTGAGTCATCCTGAACTAGGTTAGATACTCTCTCTCTCTCTCTCTCTCTCTCTCTCCCTTCTTATCTTAATTTCTAGCTAGAAAATGACACTGGCATTGAAATGATCTCGAACCTCGACCCAACTCTTTTCTCAGTGGCAGGTTCAAGTCGATTGCCACCATGGAGACCTGAGCGGTGGAATACGTCTTGAACAATCTGTATAATTTTTTATATATAGAAAACTAAAGTTATCAGAGAATAGTAAATTAAAACTAACATGCTAGGATTTATTAAATTATAATAGAAGCAAGTTGGGGCATGCTAGGATTTTATATGTAGGCTTTATAGCTGTAGTGGGTAACACATCGTAGACAGAGATGAAGAACTAACATGGCCGTCTTCCCCACCTCTAGGGATTTATGGTCAACTTCAAAGGACGGTGCCATTGCTGGCCTAAATTCCCCTAAGATTTTATATTCCCTACCTCTTGCCTTGTCCTATTCAACATAAAGCAGCAAATATATATATATATATATGTGTGTGTGTGTGTGTGTGTGTGAAAAATATTATTATGTTGTCTCATTTTACTTTTCCATTATGACGCTTGTATACTTAATTTTTATTTTTATTTTTGTTTAATAGTTAAGGAAGTAATTTTTAGTATATAGATATATATATTTTTATATTTTTTAAAAATATTTAAACATGTTTAAAAAATATTTAAAATAAAAATAAAAAAATAAAAAATTGAAGTTATAGTAAGAGCATACCATGTGGATGAATTCTAGAAACATAATAACATTACTCATATATATATATATATATATATATACATATATACAGACACCTTTGGCTCTGATGAATTTCCTATCTACTTGCTTAGGTGTTCGACACCCAGGAAAAACCTTCATATTTATAAGCAATTCTCTAAAACTTTAAAATAGCAAATTAAAGCCTGATTGCAAAGTAGGCCATTTAAAATAATGATAAGGCCTCTCACAAGAAACTGGCAACCTTTCATGACGAGGTTTAGTTTTTGGAAGTCACTACAAGACTTTTAGATAGATATAACCAATTTGATGCATCCAAAAGGAACAAAAATGACCAAATTGTATCAGATTGGTCATTTCTGTCTCTTTTGGATGCATCAGATTGGTTATATCTGACATTTTTTTTCTTGTAATGAGTGTCATATATACATCTTGATTCTTGTCATCATGTATCAACCTTTTGTCGAATTTTGCCTATATATGCTTATTGCCGCCATGCATCAGCATTTATTATTATTATTACTTTATATGTCATTACAAGAAAAGACATTTTTTCCAGCACTTTTTTTGCCTCAAAAGCATAGCAAAAATGCTACAAAAGGTAATTTTCGTCGTTTGGATTTAGCCACACCATCATCGAAAAAGTATTGATTAGAAAAGGTTTTCCCAGCGTTTCTACATTTTCACCGCAATTATTATATTTTTTCCCAAGATTTTTCTTCGTTGCAAATGGGTAGTTTTTTGCGGCAAATGACTGTCCAACCAACCTTGTAAAACGTTGGAAAAAATTTGTAACATCGGCAATTTTTGCCATAATAAGTTGGGTTATCATTGCAATAAATGACCCATTCTCTCGACAATTACACAGACGCTGCAACTTGGATCTATTACGTCGCAGTGCAGTCATTGTAATAACTTTTTGCTATGTTTTAGCAAGATGTTGCAGCACCAGATATTCGCCGCTACACATCTTTCTCATCTACTTTTTCTAGCCACCGCAATGTCATTTTTGGGTTTATTGATCTCCAAATGTAGTATTGCACTATCTCGTCAACTATGTTTCGTCGGAATATACATTTTTTTTTTGTTTTTTTCAAAATATTAAATTTCTATTTTTCCTCGGCTAGTTTTTGGGCATGCACCTATTACTGTGAAATGCTAAAATCCCCTAATTGAGCCTGGATACATTTTTAGGTGTTACAATATTACTCTTGTAATTTGCATGAGTGTGTACCAATATAAATATAATAATATATATTTATAATTCCTATTTATTCATAACTTGATTTGTCAAATATTAAAACTATGCTGGAAAATCACTCCTTAATTGTCTACAATATTGTGACTTGACTAACTTAAAAATCTGGGCCTAAAGTAGTAATTTATAATTTGGAATCAATAAATATATATTATATGTGCAACTTAAAGAATTTTTTGAGCATTCTCCCATCTATTGCAGCTTTATAACCAAGGCAAGCAACTATAAATACTTTGCACCCACGCATAGTACATCTATTTTGCACCCCTTCGACTGGATCTATTTAATAAACCATTCAAACAGTTGCAAAGCACAGATGGAAATTCATTCAGTCATCCAAATGTCTGAAGTACAAGATTAATAAGCTAGTGGTTCCCAAGGCAGTTACTACATGTGTCAGTTTATAATTGCCTAAATATACAATGGTGCATTTTTTCCATCTATAAAACATGTAGAATGATGGCAGGCATTGAGCAAGTGGAATTATACCCCACACAATTCTGGTTGGACTTTATAAGCACTCCAGATTTCTCTTTGGCTTTAATATGCAGGTCTGCGTTTACTTCAATGAGGCATATTGTCATTAACGTTGGTTTTCTTCCATATATGGGAAACTCTTTGTCCAGCTATCATCTAAAAAACTAGCATTTTGGACCAACATTAAATCCTAGCCTTTAATCTAGTAAAAATCTTGATGCAAAAAAGTGTACAATAATTAACTTAAATCATTTTGTTGTTTCCTCCGAAAGAAACATTAAAAATTGGTTATATGGGTCTCCTTTTCATCCCTTAACCTCAAGCTTTTTTTCATTAGGCCAGCCACATATTTCAGAAATCCAAAATGCACAAGTAACATTTTTTGTGCTCAAATGAATACACAAGTAACATAAACATTGCTATCCTCTTGCAAGCGGAACAATATGCATATAACAATGCAAGTCTAACTTCTAAATTTCTACTACAAATTAAATGGTTGTCCTTGTTTACTAGGTGTTCAATGCATTTTACATGATAAAGTCTATGCCTGTTTCAAATGACAGAACATAGACCACCTCCAAACTAATAGTTTGGTGCATTGTGCACCATCAACCTTGGTCTTAAAATTCAAATGTTGTTTCATTTATAAGATATGTTGCCTACTATAGTGTAGTGTGATTCATATTATGAAAATGAGCTATATCCATTGTTTGTAAACAAACACAAGTTCATGTCTACTTCCAACTTGACATATCTTATAAACGCAGCTACAAAATCTATCTGATTTTCCATCATATTAAATGAGTACATTCTGCTTTCAAATTGGTTCCAACACATAGAAGAGGATGGTACCTTTCACTAAGATTTCAATTAGTTCGTTTCACAAGATGGGCATGTCCTTCAATGTCTCCAAATAGATATTCTCATAATAGTTAACTTGTACACACTCTATACTATCTACAAGAGCTTTAATTTCATAAAAATAACAAAAGAATGATGTTTCTAAACATTTTAGGTCTAAATATTATATATATATATAATGATGTTTCTAAATACACAAAGCAGATATGCTGGATCATTGAAAGTCTAAGAAGAAAAAAAAGGTACCTGTAGTGATCTTCGACATGCCAAGCAAATGTACTGAAAAAGCATTCCAATGTAAAGCATAGGTTCAGGTACTCCCTGACACAGACGTAAATAAATAAATGAACACAAACTATTAGACTAAAATAAAGTTATACATAAGACTTAGTGGGACGATAATCCAGAACAAATATCAAAACTGAATAGAAACGGGTAAAATGATGTTTAAGAATTGAAGTAGCTTCTATTGGTTTATCCTAAAAGTAACTTCAAGCTAATTGGTCAAAGTAATAAAGAGAATCTAATTACTGAGAAGTATGATTGCATTTATCATTTCAAGTCTTTGATAATATAACTTTCTTACTAAAAATTGAATAGCCTTAAACAACAATTTTACTACAGCTAGCATTATCACAAATAATGAAAAGTATGTGAAGTTGCTAAACACAAACCAGAATGTTGGTTGTAAGTTTTGCACAAATAAAACATGAAGATCTACAAACTTACCTATGCAAGTTTCCCATTCATGACCATGCAAGAAATGCAAAGCCTCCAAAGAAATCATCCAAATTTGTTTTGCTTACATTCAATTTCTGCTAGGGAATACATACCAGATGGTTAGCAAAGCAGGCATCCAGGGGTGCTAAATTAGTTCTTACACAATCTTCAACATCATTGCAACCATCTCCTATACAAGTATGATATTCTCAATGTGCAAATGACATGCAAACATCAATCTGCCAGTTATAGATAAAAAGCATCAGTTAGGAACAAGAAGATATAGATTTAAGAAGGCATTATACTAAGATTACAAATGGACCAAAGAGATATGCACATCAACAGGATGAGAAGTGGAGCTTCTATTACATTCGGAATTAAATACACGCACTCAAGACATAGTGTTTATCAGCTACATCTAGTTCACTTAAGGGTTAAGAAGATTATGCATTACCCATTTAATTAAATTCAATAAAAACCATTGATTAACATCAGTGGACATTTATGGGCAGGTCATTCTCCAATGAGCCATCTCTGGGTTTCTCACGCATTCATTATTTCTAAATAAGACATGGTGCTCACACTATGCAATGAATGAAGCATTGCCTCAAATGCAACCTTAAGAAATCATTTGAGATGCCCCTAGAGTTCCTATGATCATGACTAATTATGGTTTTCATTGTGCAATAATTCCAACTTTGAGCTTTTGGACATGTCATTGTATCAAATGTATTTCTTGACTATTTTGATTCAAAAAATAAATGCTTTCTTGGAGAAATTTCTTCAGAAATTTAAGAAATCAGTCCAGACTGCTCACCTTAGCCAACATAACTACTCTATGAGATCCCTCAAAATAATTTGGGAATGATCAATATTTGGGGTAGCATGGAAATTATCACCACTACTTTTGTTGCCTCTACCCTGTACGAAAAATATAAGTGATTTTATATATCTGAGAACAAATACCTAGCACTATGCCCAAAAAAGAAAAATTCTATATTATAGGCACATAGTCTTATAGAATAAATTGTGCATTTCTAATATAGAAATAGGTTGGAAATCCTAAAAGCTTCAAGGTCACTTAATTCTTTTGCATTCATTATTTTCATTGCTCCTTGGGTCTAAAGTTCTAAAATCATATAAACAGCAGAGACCAAGCCTCTCAAACACGCTTCTAACCTTCTATTTCAAGAAAAATTAGCCAAAACAAAATATTTTTCTTTTTTTCAATTTTTGATTGCTAGACAGAAAATAGATTTACTGATTCCACTAGAAAACATAGTACTCAATAACTAGTTTTCTGTGGTGCAATGCATTTTATAGGGCAATAATATAAATAACATAACAAACATTATAAACAAATAAGAAAGAAATGAAGGCACCAATTAAAATAAAAGTGAGATACTATTCTCATCTTGCTACGCAAAGAACAGGGAGGGTGAGATCAGAGAGTGGGGAGGTTGAGAAAAAGCTTACCAACATGAAGATAACTACCGAAGATGATGCTACACGGATTCAATCAACGAAGATGAACGAGAAAGTTCTAAAGTTCAAGTCACACACTCACAAAATTCCTATTCAACTTGATCATGGAAATGATAGAGAGAGGAAGAGAGAGTACCTACCAAAAATAGGGTTCAAGTTCTAGTACAAATACTTTTTTAAGTCTAAAAAATAAAGTAGCAAACTTGTTCTTACATGAGTAAGCCTCAAGGCATCCTTTTAATGGTACCGTCTCCAAGATTTAAATGAGTCAAGAAATCATTTAGTCTGAAAATTGTTATAGAGAAATAAATATTAATGCTGAAATCAAAGGAAAATGTGGACTTATTGAAGTCAAAGAAGTATAGTTTAATTCTTTTACTCAATTATTAAACAATTACCTATCTGGAGTGTATTCTAAGAACTTCATAGTGAGTATTAAACATGTAAAGTACTTAGAAGATGATAAAGAATTATATACCCATTTTTGTTAATAGATTCATTTTTAATTGTAGCAAATGTAAAAAAACCCCTATAGGCCATAAATCGAAAAAAATAACCTATGTCAAGGGATAACCAGAAAAGATGCTTATTTCCATCTCTTTACCAAAAAAGCACGTTTTGGGATCCCTAGTTGTTGGGCTCACCTTGAGACTCTTCCTCTTAACCAAGACCTCAATGATCTAAGCAAACAATTTACAAAGTCGCAAGTAGAAACCAAAAACAACAGTCAATTTCAAAGCCCCAACTAAGTTAGAGAATAACAAGACATGGAATCCTAGAGTTAAGTTCAAAAACTTGATCTAGAGATAGGCACTTCTAGGTTTCAACCTCAAGTTCAGGATAGTTCCTCTCACTATGTCTACACAAGAACCACCCTCTTTAGTATATATTTGAATGCTTTATCTATGCCTATGCATAAGTGTGTATAATAATAAGATGCAAGAATATGAACAAAGCCCAAATTGAGAGAAGATACGAAACTCTGTTACAAGAAGTGTCACTTAAATTGGAGAAGAGGAAAAACCTTGCTTCTCCATGAAATGCATACAACCAAGAAATCTAAGTCCTTTTCCGACACCTTACACACATGTATAGGTGCAAATCATGAGAATCACATCATGCAAGAGAAACCCTAATCCTCTGTTTCCATGAAGCCCTAATAGAAAAAATGTCCTACTCGTACTAAAATCGATAGTCATTGTATAAGCATTTTGATTGTATAAAATCAAGCTAAAAAATACAAAAATTCACATGTAAACAAATTAAAAAGGACAAAAACTAAAAAGAGAGATGAACAGAGAGAGGGAAAGTGAGACGAATGGAGAGAGAGGGAGAGAGAGAGAGAGAAAGCGCATGAATAGAGACGAATGGGGAAAGAGAAAGAGAGAGAGAGAGAGAAGGAGAGACACTCACTTCGGCGACGGCGCTGTAGTGGCACGGCACAGGAAGACGACGTGGGAAGGGGCACGGAGAGAGAGAGAGAGAGAGAGAGAGAGAGAGAGAGAGAGAGAGAGAGAGAGAGTCACTTCGGTGACGGCGCTGTAGTGGCACGGCACAGGAAGGGGTGACACAACGTGGGAAGGGGCACGGCGTGAGGGAGCAAGCCAGAGCGTGAGAGAGAGAGTCGATTAGGGCTTGGGAGAAATAGGGGGGAATGTTTTTAATTTTCTAATCGGCTATTAGTATTAGTAATGTTAATTTTATTACGGTGGAAAATAATTGCCAAAAAAAGAAAATTGTTGTTGCAAATTATCCTTGCGACGGAAAAGAAGTCGCTGGTATAACAAAAATATCTATTGCGATGACGAAAACTGTCACAATAGTTATAAAAATTGTCGTAAAAGATTTTTTGATCAAGTCAACCGAGCATTTGCCAACTTCACGTTGGAATTTAGCAGCGAAAAAAAAAACATTGCAAATAAGGATTATTTGCAATGAAATCTTTTGCAACAAAATTAAAAACGCTGCAAATAGGTGTATTTCTTGTACTGTGTACACACACACAAAATAATTCTTCTTGTTGTTCATATTTAGTTGACTGCACTGTAATCTTTTTGAAATGCTTCCGTTTTATGAGTAAATGAAATGAATTTATTAGATTTTTAAGTTTCTGATTTATAAATAAGAGTATTTTAATCAATTTTATTCTAAAATAGAAAATTTTCTATTTGTTTATTATTTAAATTGTAAAGAAGTCTAATGTTTTAAACTGTACGTAACATTCCCCACACACACACACACACACATATATATATATATATATATATATATACTAGGTGAAATAACGTGCAAAGCACGTTTGCTTAATTTTTTTAAAAAAAAATTAATTTTATTAAAAATTAATTTTTAGTTAATAATGACATAATGCTTTTGGGTGTAAATTTATTTTTTAATTGAAATTTGATGGTTATTCATAATATTGTAAATGAAAAATAATTTCATGTTTTCATATATTATAAAAAAAAAAGCATAAATAAAAACAATAACATAGTCCCATAAAAAAATCTCTCATAGTTTCATGATATTTGTTTGAGATTATTTTAATTGTAGGATGATTCTAAAATTACGAAACAACATTTTTCTAATCTTGCATTTTCTCTTGATTAATTATTATTAAATTTTGCTATTTCAGTGGTGAGCAAATATTAAACCTTTTCGGAGACAAAAGGCTTTAAATAATTGTGTTCTATACTCTTTCTTTCACTTTTCTAAAAAAAAAGAAATTCAATGAAAATAAAATAAGATATTGACAATAAATAAAATTAATTTTATAACGTTGATTAAATATTGACAATAAAAAATACTCTATTTGTTGATTTCAAAAAACAAAGATGGTGAATTTACGAAAATAATGTTATTTATAATATAATGAAAATTGAAAATGTCATTTAGGGAGCATAACGTATTAAATATGATATTGTTTTATCATATTTAAAAGATGATCCTGTTTTTAATTAAAAAAAAATTATCAATAATATAATGTGTATATTCCATAATTTTAGCAAATTTGTCTATAATAAGTTTGATACAATAGTTGTTTATAATATTATATTATAATTTGTAATATGAGTTTTTAATCTTAAATATATAAATTTATCAAATATTTTGATACAATTATTGAATATTTTGATATGTGAATAAATGAAATATTCTATATATAGTATATAGTATATTTTAATATTAATTATAAAATATATATAATATATGAATTATATTTATTGGCTGTTTATTTTATATTATTATGTTATTCTTTTTTTTTTCTCTTATTCAGTTTGGGCTTTGTGCGTGTTTATTTATTGTGTTTTAACTTATTGGGCCGTTTATGAGTGGGTGGGTTGGGCCCAACCCGTGCCCCTTTATTCAGCACCTCCAATAAGCAAAACGTTGCCGTTTTGCAAGATGCATAAATCTGAAAACTTAGGGCTTCAGCTCATCTGTGATTCGAGCCGCACTTCTCTTCTTCTCTCCACTACTCCTCATCTGGCCTGCCAAAACCCTAAGTCTAATCAACCCTTGCAGCGTCGCTTCGCGCAGCCTACCCAGCCACCTCGACCTACACCACGTCTCCCACTCCACAACCCGCGAGACCTTGCAACGTAAGCTTTCCCCTTCCTCTGCGAAACAGTGACTTTTTCAGCCATGGTAGCCACTCGATGTGGCTTTGAGCTCGCCGTCTAGCTTCGCTCGACCGAACTTGTCTCTCTGTTTCAATTTTGTTTTTTTCTTTTGATAGTTTAACATTTTAGGGTTTGTTTCTCATCATTCTGCCTCTTTTATATTCCTTATTTTCGTCTGACTTTTCTCTCTGTTTCGATTTCGGGTTTGTTTAGATGGTTTGACATTTGAGGATTTTTGAGTTTAATGACTTTGAAAAGTTTGCTGATTTGGTTCTTTTGATTGCTCTTACAATAGTTATAATTTTGTCAAAGATGTCGTGATCTATCTCTATCGATCATATATATCGTCTTGTGGATCCTTTTTTTTTTTTTTTGTAAAAAAGGGTTAAAAATCGTCTGGGTTCCTAACTCAACCTTAAGAATAACGCCATCTAGGTTCCTAACCAGATCATGCATGTGGGAAAAAAAGATTCTAAAGGAGAAAATATCTCTTCATTTTTATTTTTTATTTTTAGATTTTCATTCAGGCAAGTTCAATGTTTCATACTTTGCGTAAATATGTGATCTTCCTCTCTCTCTCCCATGGAAATTAATGGAGACATGCATTCTTAACTTTCATGCTACTTTCTCAGATTTTTCATTTATTTGACATTGTTTAAATGTTTATTGTCTCTTTCTTCTTTATTTGATTTTGTTTGCATGAAAACCCTTTCACACATCTTCCATCAAGCAAAGCTTTAAATTCCACTACTCATGTTCTCGATCTATATATGTTTCGTGGATTAATACTATCCTTCCAATATTCATGTTCCGTCTTTGACCAAGTTACCTTTAAGCTTATCTTTGTATAATTATATTACTCTATCTGTCATGCCATGTTCTTAAAATTTCTAAATATGTTATTCATTGCTTTAATTATAACTCTGCCTAACTTGAAAAGTCAGCTAATTCTGCTAGCCCATTGTTTCCTGCTGATAAAAGTTTGGGTGGAGGTACGCATGACTCTTGCTATTTATGCAATGAAATTAAATATCACTACTTTTTATCAATAATATAATGTTTACTTTAGATTAGGTGCTTGGTGTTGGATGTGTACTCAGTCATCCTAATGTGGTTCAATTGAAGCACTGTTTCTTTTTAACAATAAACAAAGATGAGTTGTATATAAACCTTGTCCTGGAAGTACATGTAGTTTGTAGTAGTTTTTGGTACATTTGGATGAGATTTTTCTTATCCAAAGGAGGTCTGCCCTATCTTTTCTACTGATTACATTCTTCTTTGTTAGTTGATTCCTTTCTAAACATCAAGCCTTATGCACTAAACTGAATTGTTGCCATCAAAGTCTATCCAATTGCCATTTTTGGTTCAACTCCATCGGTGAATTTGATTCAACAGAATTTGCTGTCCAATATATTATTATAGTAGCTTTTAAAATTGTTATCAGCCTTGCAGAGTTACTTATAATTTATATATTCTAATGCAGGACACAACAGCAACTGACAGAAACCAATGAGTTAACAGATAAATGAGGTTTGGACTTGCTATCCATATCAAACTTTACAATTTGCCTTCTCAGTCAATTTGTGTGATACACTGGTTCAAGTATCTGATAGTTAAAAAAGAAAGTGTATGCTAGTTCTATCCCTGTTGATACTGAGTTAATTAAATCGATACTGAATAGAGTTAACAATAAATACTATGAATGAGAGCATGCATCCATGGCAGATGGATGGACACAAGTTAAATTGCATACATGCATAGCAGATGGATGGTCAGAATATATTAAACGGATTTAAATGGTAATTATGAATTTAATGTGTAATTGTCAATTTGGTGGAGCATTTTAATATTATTTTATCGATATTAGTGTCTAATAGGGTAAATACAATGAAGTACAACATGCATGCATAGCAGAATGTTCTGGTGTTGATTTGTTTAGTAGAAATTACAAAAAAATTGAGTTGTTTATTCTTTTGGATACTTATGTTAGAAGTAGACAAATAATCTTAGTGTTGGTTATGTCTTGGAATTTAGTAAGCTTGTAAGTGTTGCTGGAATCTTTTTTTTTTGTTTGAAATGTTTTTTGAAAATTTAATCTGGGTGATGTTTTTCAAACTAACCAGTGTCATACCAGTTCACACAAGAAAAAAAATATACTAAATATTTTGAGATATTGTTTTGAATACAAAAAAGATGCAGTCAACAAAAGATTAGAAAACATAAATAAGTTGGATTAAAACATAAATATAAAAAATAAGAAAATACTTAACTAAAATGTTGTTTCATAATATATATTAGCAACTATGATAAAATATTGTTTCAAATAAACTAAATAATGTAATAACATCTGAGGAATACCTTGTATTGTGACAATAAGCTATTCCACAGTAGTTGTTTGCTTAAAGCTGAGATAAAACTGAGAGAAAAAGGAAATTATAAGAATAAGAAAATTAATATCACAACCAGATTATAAAATATGTTTACAAACAATGAATAGAATAAGAAAGAGAGAATAAAACTTCAGAATTTCTTGTATGTCGTTAAAGAAAAATTCTCACTTCAGAATTCCTGCACGTCCTCAAAGAAAAATTCTCTGCTTTACCATTTGGTCTTGATTAAATATTACTCAAGGCAATGAAGAAGAGCAAGAGCTCATTGGGTTGGGTGTTAACAATTAATTTTATATTAAGTTTATGTATAATTACGGCAGTAAAAGCTTGGAAATTACGTTGTCATTATTTTATTTATGTTTGTTTGGTTTTCCAATAGTTAGTGGCTTACTTCATTTGTCTTTGTACCTGCAGGGCGCGCGTGTGCATTAAAGAATATTAAAAACAATTGTATTTCCAAGAAGAATACAAGTACAGATTGATCCGAATGATTTGAATGGTTCCATTACGAAGAATACAGATAGACCTTTAATAGATTGGACGTGAGTAGATTTTTTTTTCTTTGAAGTGGATGTGAATAGACTTAATTGAAAATAATTGCTGATGAGTGCACAAAAATACACTCTAAATATTCTATTTAAATACTAAAAGAAATGAGAAAATAATGGATATAACTCATGTTATTAAAATTAATAGTCATTTATCTTGAGATAGATATAAGCATGATTTAATATATTGATGACAATATAAAATGTCATATTTTCCTCTCTTAATGTTTAATACTTTATTCTTATTTGATACCTAAATATACTCATTATTCTTATATTTTGATTTAGGTCACAAATAGAGGCATTAGGAGCAAATGAAGATAATTGCGGAATTTTAGACAGTTCTGACATCTTTTCGTAATATGGGCATAACTCTCTTATCCAATCTCCGATTGAGCTGATTCAAGATGATCTAGAACCGCAAGAGAAATATCTATAATTTTTATGTTTTATGTTTGAAGAGATATTCACTCAATCTAAGACAACATCGACTATCAAGTGGACGCACCTGCACTTGACGTTCCTGGATATTTTTCAGCCACTTGCATCAAATCCAAATGTCATCATAATATTTTCCAGCAAGCACTCCTACACCAACTTGGAAATTCAATGATCAATTCATATGTAAGATGAAGTGCACTCAAGTTTCTTCAAGACAAATTATTTGACTACAAGATATTAAGTTATACAAGACAACTAATAGATAGAAAAGCAAAATTGAAACACTCAACCTACAAGCAAAATCCAGCTCATGCATAGTGGGAAAACAAATGATCAAAATGAAAACTCACAAATCACTTGGATTCAAGAATGGCACATGGTAAAACAAGTTGAAATTGTGATGATTTTGTCATGACAACTTGCATGAAGGATGCTTATAAATAGAAGGGAGGGGTGTGTGTTCTAAGACCATGCTTAGTGTGCTTGGATGCCTTGGAAGATACATTGTTTTTGAGAGCTTGAGAAAAGAAAAGAAAAACCAAAGAAGAGAGAAGAAAATAATGGTTGGCTCTTCCATATTATCCCTTGAAAAATTTTTGTTGCATATTTTCAATATGTGTAACTAATTTTCTAGTAGAGCTAAGGATGAATTTGTATATATGATGGTATTTGTAATTGTTTTTGATTCATATATGTGTTCTTCAAATGTTAAACTCTTTTGTTTAGTCATTCGAAATTTATTATAAATGTTTTCATCACCAAATAATATTAGAATTTATTTCATTTATAGATTCAGTCATGCTTTTTCTATTGAATGCAATAATCCTTTGATTATGTTTGGTTCAATTGGTTATCTATTTTAATTTAATTCTCTCCTGCAATATTGCTCTAAGAGTATATTGTCGACGTTGAATTTTCTTAATATCGATAATAATTCCTGTTCTTATATTGTGACGAATGATTTTTCAAAAGATTACATTTGATTTAAATCTTATTATTAATGTTTTATTTTCCAATTGAAAATTTGGACATAGAATTTTCAATTGAGTTATTAATGAATCGAAAATAATTAAAATACCAATTATATACAAAGGATTCTCAATACTCTACTTTTCGTCTCATTTTTATACTGTTCAAATTACTCATTTAGTTTTAATTTACGTCACACTCTAAAATTTACTTTTCGCACTCATCTAAATCTTTTTGTTAATTTCGTTACTGTTTTTCAATTTCTCAATCCATCTTCCTGTGGAATCGACACCCCAAAGTTATACTGCAAACGACCGCATTATTCTTTGGGCGTAATCAATTGCAAGAGGATATTCTTAAATTGCATTAATACAAACATAAATGTGAATGCAATTTCCGATTAAATACTCTAATTGTAGGGATGCAATTTCTGATTGCACTATTATTTGCACCTGTTAACGGAGTGAGTTAACAGACTAATAAAATTTAACACTTTTTTTTAAACTAATAAACTGATCTGTTAAAATAAAAAATTCTGTTAGATAGGTTCTTTATATATATATATATATATATATATATATAGATAGATATTGCACTTACTGCCTTTTACCATCATGAATTATTATATTCATAATTACCATGCGTTGTGAGGATATAGCATTCCTATTTTTAATCATATCCTAGCTAATAAAATCATTTGATGTTGATCCTAACCCTAGTCTCAATAATTACTGTTTTTAATTAGTTGAAGACAAAACGATTTCAATTCTATATAAATTAGTGACACTCAGTACTGTATTATAACTTTCTACCGTGTATTCTTTAGATACTAATTAACTTGAGTGACGCAACGAATTTTGTAAAGGAGAGAGTATCGGTTTAATGATTTTTGCGTTCCCATATAAATGCTTTAGGCACGGCGTTTCCGCAACTATTCTCATCTTAATATCTCATCATATTTCATCTCATTTATAAAAACAGACCTTAGTAAAAGAGTTTAAAAAGGGGTGGTATGAGACTTTTTAAATTGAAAAAATTAGTGGTACTCTCCGAATACGGGTGGCAAGTGGTCCAGTGGATGCCATCCTGATAATAATCCGGAAACTCATCCCTCAACATCCTTGAAGAGGAGATTGCCATATCCTTCAGAGGAAAGGTTCTGGAGTGGGATGCAGACCCAACGAGATATGGCACATCCCTTGATTTAAACATGGGTTTCTCTCCATCTTTGGATGATTCCATGATTGGTAACTTATCCACAGCTATAGGGTCCCGGTACTGAAGCCTTTCATGCTCAATCCAGCGTATATCTATACTTTCTGATGAGGATGATAGGTGCCCACCAATTTTTCCATAATTTGATGGGGGATCTCGATCTTTAGGCAATCGATACCCCCGAGGTATGCCATCTTCCATTGCCATTGATTTCTGACCCAACAGTCTACGTCCACCAGCTTCTGACAATCTGCTTTCATTAAAGTCCTTCTCTTTCTACACATTCTAGAACTATAATGCTGATACCCATAAGTATTTGTTGAAGTCAAGCTATCATCACCAACCTTATCATCAGTACAATCGGCCAACTCATATCTCCGCCGTGACTCTATAGGCAGCGCATAATCCTACACCTGCCAATACCACCCTCATCGAACTGAGCCCTTCTTTTCACTTGCTCGAAAAGGGGTGACCTTGATCGCATCCTATGTCTTCTAACTCCACTGCCACCACCCAAATGCCAAGCATAATCATCCCTTTCAGCAGAACCACTCCTTCGACTAGCACCCACAACCCGTCTCGACCCATCTAACTCATGAGGACTCAAATTCTGCCGGGTGACCGGAGACCGATCACGAAGAGTACCCTTTCCAGGGTCAGTACCCATTCTCAACCGGCGTTGAGCACGAAACTTTAAACCCGGGGCAATTGTAGAATAATCTTCATGCCTTCTTGATTGCACCCTTAGTTACACTAATTGATAAACTAGTGTAATGCGGGAATTCTAGGTTAGTGTTTGTTGCATACGATCCTATGCAAATTTGCTTTTATATCTGAACCGTTCATCACTATCAGCGGGACCAACCACAAATAAGGAGAAAATTCTCCAAATTGAATTAGATATGTAAATTCACAAATCGTAGAATATTTTTATTCATGCCTTCTTGATTGCACCCTTAGTTACACTAATCGACAGACTGGGTTAGTGTAATGCGGGAATTCTGGGTTTGTGTTTGTTGCATACGATCCTATGCGAATTTGTTTTTACATCTGAACCGTTCATCACTATCAGCGGGACCAACAACAAATGACGAGAAAATTCTCCAACTTGAATTAAATATGTGAATTCACAAATTGTAGAATATTTTTATGGAAAGTGCTACTCACCCCGTTTATATCCATCCTGATAGCTTCCTGTTTTGTAATTTTTTTAATAATATTATAATTTTTTTAATATTTTAAAAAAATATTTTAAAATATTAAAAAAATCGTGTAAAAAAAAATCTTAAAAGTCATGTGAAAAAAAAAAACTAAAAAAAAAAAACTCAAAACGGAAAAGCCATCGGAATGTAAATGAAGAGAAGAGTAGCATTTTCTTATTTTTATTATAAAATAAATTTAATGTATTAATTAATAAATTTATTTTTATACTTTCCCCTATATTATCAACGACATATATTTCATCATTTATTGCATAATTTAATATTTTCTTAATAAAACAATGGTAAATCTGGTTATCGTCATCATTAATATTTAGAATAACGTAAATATAATCTTGAGTTACATAAGTTTTGTACTTCTTTTTTAAAAAAAGGTAGGATCTATCATCAAAAAGCTAATTTTTATGTAGAGTTTATATTTATTTCATTTTTTAAAAAAGATTGTGTAGTGTTCACATTTTTTTTTTTTTGAAAAAACAAAATTAGTTAAAAAAATTAATTTTTCTTATACAAACCTAGTCCTGCTTATTTAAAAAACTTGTGCATTATATCACCAAAAATATAATTCTCTTAAACCATTTATCTCCTCGGTAATTTTTAATAGGACGGAAAAAAATTATAAACACACATCATAAGTCACATTTTAAAATATTTTACATATTAACTGTTGCAAAATACGGGTATTTTTATAAATTAATGTTAATTTTTGGGTTGGTGTTTATAGGAAAGAACTTGTATTTGGGGTTTCAAATGCAAAAAAATCATAAGATGCATAGAACTTTGAACCATTACCAAGTTCTGAGAATCAAAAAAAGATTTTGTTTAATTCAAGTAGAACTCTCACCTTTAATTTTGAGTAGAAAATGTTAACTCATTATTTTTTTTTGTTGATGGCTTCAACTAGGAACTAGAAGTATTTACAGAACTTATGCGAAAGGAAGTTGCTACTGTACATAAGAAAATTGACATGGCCAACAAAGATCTAAAGCCTATGGGATAAAGCTACAAGTAGTGGCGGAGCCTCGTTGGGGCAAAGGGAGGGCCATGGCCCCCACTTCCCCCGGGCCCCAGTCCTATGCTAAAAAAAAAAATAATAATGTAAGTGTTTTTTTTTTAATTTTTTATGATTTAGTAAGATAATATTAATTTTATTTTGTATTAGCTCACTCTCTAAAAATTATATTGGTTTTCTTCCACAAAATTTTAATCTAATTTAAAAATAAAATACTTCTCATATAAAATAAAATGATATAATAACATGATAATATGTTTTTATTATAAATAAAAATAAAAAAGAAGTTGAATGATTTCTAACGTATTTTTAATATATTTTTATTATAATAACATGTTTTTGACATATCGCATAAGAAATTATATGAAAATAGGAAAAAATATATTTTATATATTTTATTTTAATTTTGTTTGGCCCCCCCTAAAGAAAATTTCTGACTCTGACTGCTAGAAGAATGTATTTGATTCTATGATCTATCTCAATTGTTAATGAGGTAGTTCCAAGAAAGAAGCAAACTTCCGTAAAGTCTTAATGACAAACAAAACCTAGAAAACCATCATGTAATTTTAGTCAAGTAGGAGTTGTTTGTATTCTGCCACTACTTGGGAATATCTCGCACTGAAAATAACCAAGATATGATCAATATGAGAAATGAGACAAAAGAATGCAAGAATGTGAAGAACACAAGGCATTAAAATCATAGAGGACATCAACCAAAGGAAAAAAGTGAGACTTGGTCTAGACAGTCTTGTGTGGCTCATACCTTGGAAAAATTTTTACAGTAAAATTGATAAGTAGATTTCCTAAAAAAATTGGATTGAATGGAATGCAGACCAGATCCATTAATAGTCCTGTTATCATTACAACAATTTAAGAGACCCATGAAATTAATTCAATCAATAGCTAAGGATATTCTATTGAGAGGTCAAAACCAGAAGTTAAACAAGTGCTGCTGCAAAAAGCTTCATTCTTACAGTTTAGTAAATTGACGATAGGCAATCAATCGCTGGTAGTCTTGAAACATAGGCCCTATCTCTATAATTACTAAGGACTTTGGTACAGCCTTCCTCCAGCAATCACGAAGAGCCTCAATTGCCTTTTTTCCATTATAAAGCCAGTTTAGAATACCTCAGAAATGGGCAATAAAGTAAACCAAATTTGCTTCCATGTGTCAAACTTGTAAATTACTAGAGACTCTTTTTCTAGCAAGGTTGATGCCACTTCAAGGACTCTTTTGTCTTCCAACTCATTTAAATTTGGAAGCCCAGAAATAGAGAGCGAAACTGAAATTCATAAACTTCTTTGTAATTCCGAGATAGCAAATTGCTCGCATTGGCTTACCTATCCAAAATATTATGGATCGATCACGTGATTAAAATTTGAAACCAATTACATCATCTGTTTAAAATCATCAAAATGCAATCGAGGAAAATTGACATTAGAACGATAAGTATGACCTATGATTCTGATTTGAACATCGTTAACATAAGGGACACTTCTTTGTTAGTACAAAAGTCAATTAACATAAAGGGAATTAACCAGTGAAACTTTAAAAAATGACAATAAAAAAACTTAAAACTGTGAATTGTTGAATTATTTTAACTTTTTTTTTACAACATGAAACTTCGCGAAGGTAGGGCCTTTCAGACCCACCATTGGGTAGCAACTAGCAAATTCTAGAGACATGACCACACTTGCTAGAACTGTGTATCAGATATTCCAGGGAAACTCCTAGTGAGTAATCAAACTTGGAGTGAGTACATGCATCAAAAGGTTGTGATTACAAAGTAGGAAGCCCATTTCCTTATATAAGCTATGATCTGCATGACATAGAGAACATGTCAATTACATTGGCATCTGATGCTGCCTCTACTTTGTTGGTACTAAGTTTAAAAGTTGAATGTGATCTTGGAATAGAGATTCAGCTTAGTTGCAAAAAATCCAAGGTTAGATAGGGCTTTGAGCCCCTTGGCCAACAAGCTCAATAGAACAAGCTATATCCTTAAAATCAGAAGTTATACCTCAAGTGTAATCTGAATATTATTATCTGATACAAAATCCATATCTTCAAGAAGGTCTTTTAATTTCTTAATCTTTCTTTTAGGCTTTTTCTCCAGTGACGATGTAAGATGATTTGGGCCTGATCATCATTAATAGGAAACCTGATTTCAATTTAATAATGTTGCATAAAAACAGAAAACTGTACAATGACAAATTTAATACTTTTTTTTTGATAAGTAAAGTTTTATTAATGAAATAAAGGCAAAAGCCAATTACATAAGAAAGCAAAAATGAAAATACAAAGCAAAAAGCCCATTATGGTGGCGCATTGGATATAAAGAAATTATGAAGGGCTATGCCTTGAAAGTCCAAAGTAATGGTCCATGTACATAGAATTTTAAAAAAGAAAACTATAAGCTCCTCTCTAGATCTCTCATTGTCTTCAAATGTCCGCTCGTTGCGCTCTTGCTAGATACACCATAGGATGCAAATGGAAATCATTCTCCACACCGCTTTGATCAGACTCCCGCCTCGCATGAAGGGCCAACTTGCAACAGCTGCCCCCACCGTTAAGAGGGCAACCAAAAAACCCAAAAGTGTACGAAACAAGGAAATATAGGGGTAAGGAAGAGGATGATCAGGAGGAAGGAGAGGAACAGGAGGATAAAAGAGAGGAACAAGCCACAAAGGTGTACACTCCAATCAAAAAAGAATTAACTAGGCCTCCAAAACAGAAGGAAATCGTTATAAAAGCATAGAAATCAAAAAATGAGAAAGTTGACTATACAGAGGAGGTGAGATAGCCTGGTACCTCAATTAGCAAGGATACAGATGTTATGAAAGAGGATGAATGAAAAAGAGATCCAAATTTGAATACTTCTCAGCTGAGGAACACTATAGAAGAGGTGGAAGCGATTACAAAAAAGATGACCACATGGAAGAGAAGAACTAGAGAGGTAGTGGTCTAGGATATAGAGTATCAAGAAGCACACTGGCAAGAAAAAAGGAAAAGAGAGGTTGAGGAGATTGAGACAAACAAGAGCAAGGGGAAAAGATCTAAAATAGAGGAAGAAGGGCTGAGATCACTTTAATGACGAGAAAATGGTGGAGGCTGCGTGACAGCCCACCAAACATCATGATTGGCATAGCTTGGAATTGTAAGGGGCTTGGGAACTCCCTCGTAGTTAGAGAACTCCAACTTTTGGTTAAATCAAAGTTCTCTAATTTTTTTTTTTGATAGAAATAAAATGTGACAGGAACAAGGTGGAAAAAAACTAGAAATAAGCTTGGTTTTGGTGCTAACTTTGTAGTGGACAACATTGGGTGTAGTGGAAGGATTGCTTTTTTGTGGGATAGTAAATGGGATTTGTCTCTTGAATCCTACTCTCAACATCATATATCACTTTGGTATTATGATGAAGTGGAAAAACATAATTTATTGTTGACTGGATTCTACAGATATGCTTACTCCTTGAGTAAACCCCTTAGCTGGAAGCTAATGAGTAGACTGAAACCCAAGGATAGTACCCCCTGGATATGTTTTGGAGACTTCAACAAGGTACCTTTTCAAGATGAGAAATTTGGGACAGCCATGAGACCTTACCATCAAATGGAACAGTTCAGACAGTGCCTTGATTCTTGTGAATTAAGTGACTTAAGCTATGAGGGAGCTAAGTTTACTTGGAGTAATAATAGGAAGGGGGCTTAGTTCACGAAAGAGAGGCTAGATTGAGTTTTTGGCAATGCTAACTAGATAAATAAGATGAGAAGTTATAGTTTCTCTAATCTAGCAACATTAACCTCAGACCACAGCCCTAATCTCATGGAGTGGCAGCAGAGGGGGAATGTGGACAGCGATGAGGAAGAAGCTACAATCAGAACCAAGATCTTTAGATATGAAGCTAAATGGAACATGGAAGAAAAGTGTGAAAACATCATTTACAATTGCTGGAACAATCAACGTGTTGAGCAAGGATCCAGACTAGCTTCAATGCAAAGTAAAATCAATAAATGTAAACAATCCCTAGAAATATGGAGTAGAGAAATTCTTAAGAAATAAACTAAAGAGACTCGGAGAAATTTTCATAGATTGTCAGAGCTGCAAAAGAGCAACACAAGGGACAAAAATGAGGAAATAAGAGAACTCAAGAAGAAAATTGATCCAATGGCTAAAGAAAACATAAGAAGGCAGCAACAGGCTAAATGTGAGTGGCTGAAAAATGTTGACAGGAACTCCAAATTCTACCACAACTTCGCTAATGAAAGGAGGAAGAATAATGAGATAAATAAGATCATCAAAGTAGATGGTACAGAAACAAGACATCAGCAGGAAGTGGTAGATGTATTTAATACTTTGTATCTGAAACTCTTTTCTTCTCTTAATTCTATCAATATTGATGAATGCCTTGGCAACTTACATCCTAGAGTTACTAATGAAATGAACAATATTTTAGATAGCGCCTACATTGAAGAAGAGATTAAGGATGTTTTATTTCAAATGAACCCGATGGATGCACCTGGACTAGAGGGGTTCTCCCTAGTGTTTTATTAGAGCCACTAGGACATAGTAGGGGAGGATATCCTCAAAGCTGCCTCTGAAATCCTTAACCAAGGGGGCAATTTGAACTCCCTTAATGAAATTTACATTGTTCTTATACTCAAGATCAAGAAGCCTAACACAGTGTTTGATTATAGGCTTATTTCCTTGTGTAATGTCCTTTATAAGATTGTTTCCAAGACCATTGCTAACAGAATTAAGAACATGCTCGCTCATATTATCTCTCCAAACCAGTGTGCTTTTATCCTGAGTAGAGCTATTCAAGATAATGTCATCGTTGCATTTGAAGCACTCTATTCCATGTTTGTCAAAGGGAAAGGGAAACAAGGCCACATGGTTGTCAAGTTAGACTCATGCAAGACCTATAACAGAGTAGAAAGAGAGTTTCTAAGGAGAGTTTCGGTTAAAATGGGGTTTAAAAACATCCCCATTGCTCTCATCAAAATTTATCATTAAAAATTGATGAAAAGTACAAGTTTGCACACACATTAAAAAACTTTCGTCAGATTTGATCAAAAATAAGGAAAAAAAAGTGGAAAGAATAGTATAAAAGTACTTTTTACTTGACTTTTAAATAGTAATTCATTAAAACTCATCAAATTTGATGAGTTATTATTCAAAAGTCAAGCAAAATGTACTTTTATGATATTCCTCTCCCTTTCTTTTCCTCATTTTTGATCAAATATAAAGAAAGTTTTTTGATGTGTGCAAATTTGTACTTTTAATCAACTTTTGATGATAAATTTTGATGAGACCAATGTGAATACTCTAATACTTCCTAGATCAGATTGGTCATGCACTATGTCACATCCATTAAATATTCTCTGCTTATCAATGGTTACCCTCAGGAGTGCTTGATTCCAACTAAGGGGATAAGACAGGGTGATTCCTTATCCCCCTATCTTTTTTTGTTGGTGGCTAAGGTGCTAAGTACTATGATTTAGAAGGCAAATGACACTCAACTAATTCATGGGTACCGGATTAGTAGAGGTAGGCCCTAGGCTAAGCCACTCATTTATTGCGGATGATTTTCTACTCTTTAGTAGAGCTAATGCTAGAGAATGGGGCAACATTAATCAACTGCTTAACTTGTATGAAAGAGCCTCGGGTTAGCAAGTTAATAAAGCCAAAACTTCAATCTATTTCAGTGCAAATACTAGGAGAGAAACTAGAAGCTATATTCAGAGTCTAGCTGGTTCCAAAAGCAACTCTTCTTATGAAAACTACCTAGGTCTGCCGACTCTGGTTGGCAGATCTAGATATAAAGCATTCAAAGGCATTCTAGATAGAATTAGAGCTAGAATAAGCAACTGGAAGACTAGGTTTTTAACATAGGCAGGCAATGAGATCCTCCTCAAGGCTGTGGTGCAATCCATCCCCACAAACACCATGGCTGTTTTTAAGCTTCCCAAAACTTTGCTGAAGGAGATGAATTGTCTAATGAGAGACTTTTGGTGGAGCTTCATGAGCAAAGAAAGAAAAATGCACTAGATAGCATGGGATCAGATTGGCAAGGCTAAGAAAATTGGAAGCTCGGGTTCAGAGAGTTTGAAAGTTTTAATCTGGCCTTACTTGCAAACCAGGGATGAAGAATAATCCAACACCCTAATTCCTTGGTATCTCGAGTTTTCAAATTAAAATATTTCCCCAACACTGAATTTCTTAATGCTAAAATTGGGGCTAGGCCATCCATGTTATGGAGAAGCATTTGTGTAGCAAGAAACCTCATAGCTGAATGGTCTATATGGAGACTAGGAGATGGAGGGACATCAAGGTTTCATGGAGTAGATGGATTCCCAAAGCTACCAGTTACCAAGTGCAATCTCCAATCTAACTGTTGAGTGAGGAGGCTCAGGTCCATTAGCTAATTGACTAGGAAAACATACAATGGAAAAGAGACATGCTGGATATTATTTTCTAGGAAGAAGAAAGAGCTATAATCTCTAAAATTCGTATAAGTGCTCAAGATTTCAAATATAAATTAATATGGTTGGGGAACAAGAATGGTATTTTTATAGTGAAAAGTGCTTATCATAAGCACATGGAGATTAGGGAGAATAAAAAGAGGCCAACCTTTTATACCCAATACCCCTAACCTTGTTTGGAACAAAATTTGGCAGACGCAAATCCCGAGCATTAATCAAGTCTTTGTATGAAAAGCATGTTTAGAAGCCCTTCCCACAAAGCTAAATCTATTTAAAAGAAAAATAATTGATTCTCCTATGTTTCCTATTTGTAGAAGGGAATAGGAGTTGACAGTTCATGCCCTTTGGGATTGTAGTGCAGTAAAGGATGTATGGAGTCTAAGCCATTCCAGACTCTAGAAGAAACATGGCAGAAGAAATAAATTTTTAAAGTTATATGCTGAGATCAGTGAAACCTGTAGTGATGATATAGTTGAACAATTTTCTGTGATAACTAGATGTATTTGGTTAAGGAGAAATAAGCTATTTTTTGAAGATGTTTTTTCCAATCCTATTCAAGTCATTGGTTCAACTATCCGACATCTAGGGGAGTATAAAACGGCCCAGGCAACTAAAAATCAAATAATGGGGCATGGATAGGAGCACAATACTAGATGAACTCTTCCTCCTCCTAGTACGATAAAGATCAATTGGGATGTTGCATTGTGTATAGAACAAGGGATGATTAGAATCAGCCTTATAGCTAGCTGAAGCTATGGGGCTAAGGAATCTGCTTTTCTTGCAAGAGAGATGCAACTACAATCTGTTGTAATCGAAGGAGACAATCTAAACATGGTGCAGGAGCTGAAGAGGAATTTTAATAGATGTGATTGTATAGGTTTAATTCTTGAAGATGCTAAGTTGTACTTGTCTTCTATTAATTGGCTGTTTTCATGTGTAAAGAGGAATGGGATCGTGAGGCCCATTGTCTAGCAAGGGCTGCTTGCTTGCTAGCTGAAGGTGAGACTGAACTGGTTCTTCAACCAGCTGTGTAATTTCCCTTCCTTTTCCTTTCTAATGAAAATGTGTAAGTGTTCTTCTTTTTTAAAAAAAAAAAAGTGTCTATGAGCTGTAATTGTTTGGGCTAGCTTAAAAGTTAAAAAACAGTTTGCTTGAAATAATAGGCCCGAACTTCTTTAAAGAAAACAACCCTCAAAACAGTTTTGAAATCAAGGTAAATCGAGCCACATGATTTAGATGCACGTGCAGTTAAAAACTAGGTCAATCAGATTCATTTACAAACTAGGCCTAATCTCAATTAAAGCAACCAACTCACAAATAGCTTTTGAAATAAAAAAGAATTGAACCCAATCATTTTACAACACGTCAATATAAACCTAAAACTAAGCCCAGTTTAAAAACAATAATTAACCAGCCTTTGAGGAAAGAAAAGAGGCCTAAGGCCCAATTAAAAATTAAAGGCTTAGAATAACAGAGGGTTTAGTTAATGGCTAAAAGGGGCAATACACGTAATTATAGAAATAAGTGTGGGGTTTAATGGGAAAGACTGAGGGCAAAACTTTTTTTTTTTTTGAGAAATAGGTCTACTTTCATTTAACCCAAAAATATGATGTTTACAATGTGACCTATTACAAGTCAATTAAAGTCATTTAAATGCCCAGAACTTCTAATTCTCTAAGACAAATCTGAGATACCAATTATTGCCTCTTATGGAGCTATTTACTAAAGTTTTTCCTCTAAAAAAGGAGAAAAGTATAACTCTACGAACTTAAAATCCGAGAAACTATTTCTCTAATATGATTTTTTTTTTATGCAAACAAAATTTACAAAACCAAACTAACCTAACTAAAATATACCAAAACAGAATTCAAATTTCTACACAAAGCTGTCATGGTAGCATGTGGGAACCATACACTATTCTAGGAGTGAGCTACTACAGGATTGGGGAGCTCCAAAGCTCCAGATCCACTCGAAACCACTGATGGCTAAAAGGAATCACATTGGCAATAAACAATGAAAGCTCACTCTCATTTAGATCTCGCACGTGAGAAGCACATACCTCGCCGTTTTACAAAAACTTTGGGCGACGACACAATCAGCAGATTGGGAGAACAGCAACACCACGTGTGATGGCATTTGGGTGACCAATTCCATCGTGCATGCAAACACAGCCTCCAAAAATCCTAAACTCTGAAAACCACCCTTAACCACAAAACCAAAAATGGTTGCCGAGACTAGAAAGAAAAATAGACTAAAAGAAAAATCGTGCATGCAAACTTCACTCCCCCTCACACCGGCAACTCTTTAGAGAACCCTAGCAGACGAGAGAAAATCACGAGAGAGAGAGAGAGAGAGAGTCCTGCACCTCCTTCGAGGGAAAAACATTTAAGAAGAAACACATGTTGCATTCGGGAAGTCAAAACGAAGAAAGAGAGGGACATCTGAAACATATCAAATAAAAGGCAAGCAGGAAGGACTCGATGGATGCTTACCAAAGGGGCTTTGCGCGACTGTACTCTGGTGGCTGAAAAACACAGCGGCGCAACTGCTCTTCAAGCTTCAACAAAATCTGTGGGTTCGACGGGGAGGGGCTGGTCGGTGCTGTGTGATGGACCTTATTCAATATTCGGCAATAGACAAGTGAATTCGAGGTTCGCTACCCTCTAGAAATTGATGGAAACAGAGAAAGAGAGGAAACAGAGAGAGATCAAATTGATTTTGAAGTTTGATTTGCCCTCCTTTGCAACTGCAGATGTGCTTTTATAGACGGGAAATATGAAACTACGGCAGTTGATGTCGTTACAATGAAACGACACCATCGTTTATGTTCATCAACACTAAACGACAGCCTCCCAACACAAAAATACATACTAACATTTATTAAAACGGTGCGTACTACAATTTTAACTAACAAACTACCACTTCCTTCATCTTCCTCTTCACTTCGACAGACTGCCTAACATGATCCAGCAACTTTTCCTCTTCACTTCGACAGACTGCCCAACACGATCTAGCAACTCTCTCTTCTATTGAATTGCTTCTCCCACATATTGAGACCCATGACATACCCTCCCCCTTTAAAGTACCTTGCCCACAAGATGAGGATAATGCTGACACAGGTCCCAGTAAGGCTCCCAAGTCGTATCTTCTTGAGCAGCACCGCTCCATTTCACCAAAACATCCACTACAACAGAATTATTATTGCTTCCTATTGCGGGGTTGCAAAATAAGCTCTGGCTCAGGCATCAACTCACGCTGAAAATCCATTGGAGGCAAAGCTGAGAGTGGAGAATGGTGTTGTCCCAATTTCCTCTTAAGACAAGAAATGTGGAAAACCGGATGAATTGAATTGTGAGGAGGCAAATCCAATTTATAAGCAACCTGTCTGATACTTTGAACAATTTGAAATGGCCTAAAAAATCTGGGAGAGAGCTTAAAATTCCTTCTAGCCACAAGTGATTGTTGTTTATAAGGCTGTAGCCTCAAATAAACCCAGTCCCCAACCTCATATTCACACTCAGTTCTCTTTTTATCAGCAAATAACTTCATACGATCTTGAGCATCTACCAAGTTGAGTTTAAGAGTAGACAATATTTGATCTCTGGTTCTCAGTACTTCATCAACAGCTGGATTAGCTGTGATTCTAGAAATATAAGCTTGTAATTTTGGAGGAGGCCTACCACAAAATGCCTCAAAGGGAGTGAGCTGAGTAGAACTGTGAAGAGTGGTATTATACCACCACTCAGCTAAAGCCATTCATTTAGACCATAACCGTGGTCTATCTCCAGCAAAACTTCTTAAAAAATGCTCAATGCACTTATTAACTGCCTCGGTTTGACCATCACTTTGTGGATGGTATGCAGATGAGTATGACAATGTAACCCCTTGCAGTTTAAACAATTCTTTCCAAAAGGAACTAGTGAAAGTTGCTCCTCGGTCAGACACAATGCTTTGTGGCATGCCATGTAGCTTAAAAACATTATCAAAGAATAATTTCGCAACTTTAGAAGTTGTAAACGGATGCTTGAGAGCCATAAAATGTGAGTATTTTGATAAGCAATCCACAACCACAAAAATGATAGAATACCCTTTTGAAATTGGTAAACCCTCAATGAAGTCCATTGAAAGGTCTGAATAGGAACTGCCAATGGCTGTAAAAGACCAGTAGGATAAATTTGCTCTCCTTTATTTCGCTCACAAGATTCACATTCCCTTATATATTGCTTAATATCCTTCTTCAAACCATGCCAATAAAAATCTTGTTGAGCTTGATGTAATGACTTGTGAAACCCTAAGTGACCAGTAGCTGGGCTAGCATGTACAAAATGCAATATTTTCAACTTTAATTTATCATTGCTTGGAACATAAATTCTGTCATTTTTGAAGAGAATGCCATGCTTAAGAGTAAAAGCCGAACTAACAGTGGCCTTACTCTGTAAGTCTGCAATAAGAGTCTCAGTTTGCTAATCTGCCTTATAAGCCTCCTTCAATTTTTCCAACCAAACTGGTGTAGGAAATGATATAGCTCGCATTAAAGTAGCTCCCTCTGAAACCTCCCTTCGAGACAAAGCATCATCAGCTTTGTTATCTACTCCCTTTTTATATTCCACCCTGAACTGATAATCCAACAATTTAGCAATCCACTTTTGCTGAGAATCAGTCCCTACCTTTTGCTCAAGAAGGTATTTAAGACTATGATGATCTGTTCTTATGACAAAAGGAGCCCCCAAAAGGTAAGGCTTCCATTTCTTAACAGCCATTACAAGGGCCAACAACTCCTTTTCATAAGTTGAAAGTAGTAAGTTTTTTCCCTTGAGAACCTGACTTAAAAATGCTAAAGGTCTGCCATGTTGCAACAGAACAGCTCCCACTCCCATTCCACACGCATCACATTCCAAAACAAACTCCTTAGTAAAATCAGGCAAACATAAAACTGGAGGACTGGAAACTGCCCTCTTCAATTCCACAAATGCTTGAGTTGCCATATCCGACCATTTAAAGGCATCTTTCTTCAACAAGGAAGTTAAAAGAGCTGCTATTTGACCATAGCGTCTGATAAACTTCCGATATTATCTTGTCAATCCCAAAAAACCCCTTAATGCTTTCAAACTTTTTGGAATTGGCCAAGATAGCATAGCTTCAATTTTCTTGGAATCTGTTCTTACCTCAGCTGCCAAAATGATATGGCCCAAATATTCAATTTCATCACAAGCAAAATGGCACTTCGACTTCTTTGCAAATAACTGGTGCGTCTCTAATGCCTCCAAAACAGTTTGTAAATGGAGAAGATGCGATGCAAAGTCCTTGCTGTATATTAGCATATCATCAAAAAATACTATCACAAATTGTCTCAGAAATGGCTTGAAAACTTCGTTCATGAGTGCTTGAAATGTGGATGGGGCATTTGAGAGCCCAAAGGGCGTCACAAGGAACTTATAATGCCCCTCATGAGTCGTAAAAGCTGTTTTATAGATATCTTCATCTCTCATTCTAATCTGGTGGTATCCAGATCGAAGATCCAGCTCAGAGAAAATTGTTGAGCCAAACAATTCATCTAATAACTCATCAACTATTGGTATTGTATACTTGTCTTTAACAGTGGACTCATTAAGCACCCTATGATCGATACACATTCTCCAAGATCCATCAGACTTTTTTACTAACAAAACTGAAGATAAAAATGGTGACTGGTTGCTTCTTATCACACCAGTTTTGAGTAATTCAAAAACAATCTTCGCAATTTCTGTTTTTTGAAAATAAGGGTACCTATATGGCCTTACATTCACAGGTAGGGATCCCTCTTTCAAAACAATTTGATGATCACAAGCTCGGTTAGGAGGTAGGCCAGTAGGTTCTTCAAAATTTTTTTCAAACTGCTGTAATAGTAGCTTGATTTCTGGAGAAGTCTGACTTCTATCTTCAACTGACTCATCAGACATTAATTTCAACCAAAACCCCTTAGTACCAACTTTTGAAGCCATAGTAAGTTCCGTATCATCAACCATGGATGAAGCTAGTGAAATTAGACCTTTAAGACATATATGTTTGCCTTCATAATCAAACTTCATCTGAAGTTCCTGAAAATTCCAAATTATGGACCCAAGAGATGACAACCAATTCAAACCTAACACTGCATCACAACCCCCCAAGTTAAATGTGAAAAAATCTATTACAAACTTCGTGCCTTGTATCATCACATTCACCTTAGGCACTTTAATAGAGGTATCAAAAACACCTCCATTAGACACTCTCACTGGCATAACAGGTACATGCTGAATAGATAAATCATACTTAGAAATAAGTGTCGAGTCTAAGAAACTATGTTTACTGCCACTATCAATCAAAACCACAACATTTCTTTTGTTTATATAACCAATAACTCTCATAGTTTTGGTATTAGGAGTGCTTGCCACCACTCTCAAAGCATGTAATGAAATTGATGCAATTTCCATTGACAATTCAAATTCATCAAAGGACTCCTCTATTCTCAATTCTTCTTCAACATTATCACCAGAAGAATTATTAACCTCCATTCCTTCCAACAATAGATTTTTGGCTTAGCACATTTATGTCCTGGCTGCCACTTATCATCACAGAAATAACATAAATCTCGTTTCCTCCTATCTTGCATTTGACTGTCATTCACCTTCTTATAAGGCAATTTGGCAGAGTTAAGCTTCGGAGTTCCAAGAAGAGAAGTTCCAGAACTTGAATATTGCAATTTGTAAAAACTATTCTTCCATACCTTCCTAGCACTCCATAAAGATTGTTCTTGAATTTTTGGCAATGCAAAATCTTCATTTAAAGTGGCAGGATTCAATAATCGAATTGGAAACCTAATCTCATCTTTTAAGCCACTCAAGAAACAACTTAATTTGTTTCTATCAGTTACTCCTTTAATTCGATTAGAAAGTAGTTCAAATTCAGCTTTATACGAAGTAATAGAATGCACTTGCCTTAAACGAATCAAAGACTCCATAGGATCATCATAAGCTGATGATCCAAAGTGAATCTGTACTGCTTTGGTGAAGGACTCCCAAGTTTGGAATGTTCCAGCTTCACTCGTATCCTGGAACCAGATGAGTGCTTCATCATCCATATGAAATGAGACTAAAAATATCCTTTGACCAGGAGGCACTTGATGGAGAAAAATATTGATTAGCTCGATAAATCCAAGCTACCGAATTTTTTCCCAAGAACCTTGGAAAATCAAGTCTAACTCCCTTCATTACAGACTTATCACCAATAATCTTTTCCCATAATTGCTCTAGCGATTCATTTTCTGGTACAAACTCATTGTCATGTTCGAGATTATGATCAACTGGCTTAGAATGATCATTTGAAGAAAGCTTGGACATCTGCTGTAACAATTCCGTAAACTTCTTATCATTATTCTCCCATTCAATTCTTGCTGACTCCCGTTGTTGAAGCAGAATAGCAACCGTATCTTCAAGTTGTTTCTGCTGTACATCTTGTTTTTGTGTGACCTAATTAACAGATTCCAGGATCTAAGCGTAGGATTTCTTCCCGTCTGCCATTTATGGCTCTGATACCAATTGTGATGGACCTTATTCAATATTCGACAATAGACAAATGAATTTGAGGTTCACTACCCTCCAGAAATTGATTAAAACAGAGAAAGAGAGGAAACAAAGAAAGATCAAATTGATTTTGAAGTCTAAGTTGCCCTCATTTGCAATTGCAGATGTGCTTTTATTGGCGGGAAATATGAAACTACGACAGTTGATGCCATTACAATGAAACGACACTATCATTTATGTTCATCAACACAAAACGACAGCCTCCCAACACAAAACTACATAGTAACATTTAATAAAACGGTGCGTACTACAATTTTAACTAACAAACTACCACTTCCTTCATCTTCCTCTTCACTTTGATAGACTGCCTAACACGATCCAACAACTATTCCTCTTCACTTCTACAGACTGCCCAACACGATTCAACAACTCTCTCTTCTACTGAATTGCTTCTCCCACATATTGAGGCCTGTGACATGCTGTCTGTGTTGGCTGGAGGTTGTCCAGTGACCTAGAAGTGATTGGCGGCGGCTGGTCAAGAAACGAGATGCGCGCGAGGTTCTTAGTCGTTAATTTTCTGTGGTTTGTGTGTGCTAAATACCGAGAGTCTCAGCATGGGTTTTATAGACAGAACGGAAGGGGAAAAATGTGAATAATTAATATGAGAAGTTTGAATTCGAGTTTCCGGTAATCTTTAGAGCATTATTGTGAATAATTAACGTGTATTTAGGAATGATTCATTGATTTTGCTAAACTTAAGTTTAAATTAAAGTTTAATTATTTTTTTTACTTTAATCTATATGTTTTAGTTAGAGAATTTACATTAGTTTAGCTAAATTAAAGTTTAAATAATAATATAATAATATATATTATAATATAATTTTTTTTTTAAAATTTTATAAATACACTTAATATATTTAGTTATTAACTATTAATTTTAGTAAATAATAAACTATTTTTTAATTTTATAAATGTACATAATATATTAAATATTAATTTTAATAAAAAAATTATTTTTTAACTATTTTTCCCAACTATTTTTTTAATATTTTTTTCCAATAAATTTTCCAATAATTTATAAATTTTAACTATTATTTTTCAGAGTCCTTGAAGAACTCGAAGCAATACATTTACCCCTCCCAATAAGTTTTCCAACTATTTTTTAATAGAGTAGTGCTAGGGATCCTTGGGAGGGGATCCCCGCCGCAGCCACGTAATGTAAATTTTTTTTACACTTTTTTTCATTTCATTTTTTTTATAAAAACAATAAAATAATATGTGGAGATAAAATATATGTAATTTTTTAATTTTTTTTCTATTTAAAAACCCCCATGGGGCCATGGCGAGGTCTGAATGCCGGAGATACATATATTTACTTTTTTTAATAGTACTGATCCCAACAAAGCTGTTGAAGAACTCTCTTGAAGGCTTGAAGGAAATGAAATGAAAATTTGTGAAGCAACTCTCGATTCTCTCTCTCCCTCGCTTTCTAAAATTTTCAAAGTTTTGCTCAAGCCACTACCAAAGGTTTTTTGTCGACATCTCAATCTATGTTTGGATTTTAACGTAAATCGATGTGTCAGGATATGTAAAACTAGATTTCATATTTTTCGTTTATGTTAGAAAATAGAATACATGCACCTAACTTACTAGTAATATACAATGTGAATCACAGCAGAATAAGATTAATTCTCAAAAGATGCAAATGAATCTAACCTTGCAAGATGATCACATGGTAAACTATAACTAAAATCTCACAAACTTCATATTTACAATAACTTAAAGTATTGAGTTTATACAACCAAGTTATTCATAAAAATACATAGTCTAACATACAACTACCCATTTTAACCATAGAGGCTCTCTTTTAACTTCTCTGTAACCATTTTCAAAAAGGAATCGGCCAATACTAATCTCATAGTCCCATTGGAGGTATGTTCCTCCTGGCGTTATGTAGACACCATCCAGGGATAATGAGCTATTAGGGCTCAAAGCCAAGTGTTGAATCCAAGATTTTAAATTTCGTATTTACGTGTAGATTTTGATGATAACAAATAAATTCAAGTTTCAAACTCAAATTATTTACGCAAGGAGCGAAGCGCACATCAAGCATAAAAGAACAATCTACAAATGAAACTCATAAATTATTTTGTACATCTCTTGATAAAATTCAAAATTGGATTAAAACTCCATATTACTCTTTTTTTTTTCATAAAATATCAAATTACTTTTTTTCACATATACAAGACATTTTTAAATGTCTTAGTTTTGAAAGTTATGTTTTTCACATGTGCATAATATCATCAAACAATATAATTTTGAAAATTATATCTTTCATATAAAAATTTGAATTTGTAAGATGATTGATTATCATATTTGACATGTGCATATTTTGTTTGAAAGTCTTGAAAGGTGGTTGCCTGTTTTTTTGACTAATGCAAAAGGTAGATGATTTTATTTGAAAATCTTGAAGGGTGATTGTGTGTTTTTTTGACAAATGCAAAAGGTAGATAATTTTGTTTGAAAATCTTAAAGGGTGATTGTATATTTTTTTGACATATACAAAAATAAGATGGTTTGAAAAATAAATCATGCTCATTTTGTCATGTATGAAAAGCAAAAGATTAGGTTTGAATTATTTGAAAAATGAATAGAGTTGTTTTTGACAAATGCAAAAAGGAAATGCTTTTATTTAAATTTGTTGAAAAATGAATAGTGTTCTTATTTGACATGGGAATCTTTCTAAATTTGAAATTGAAGACTCATTTGCCTATAAATAGCTCACTTGAATTTTTTAAAAATCATAACAAGAGCTTACACATCTATTGCTAAATTTGCCATCATTTTTTCAAAGCTCTTATTCACTATTTTCTAAAGTTTTGAGTCTTAGTTCTTGTTCTTTTTGAGAGAGATATAGGTTGCGCTGTATTGTTTCTATCTCACTCATTGAGGAGTGTACTTTGATAGTTTACCCACTATCAACTCTTGTATCAGTAAGAGGGTGCGTATAACCCTTATGTGTGTAGAAAGTGTTTTACACAGAAAATAGTTGAATCACAAAGTGTGAGGTGATTGGAAGTGTAGATGGTGTTCTACACGGATTCTTTGGAGCGGTGCTGCTCAAAGGTATAATAGGTTTCTATCTCCACCTAAAGAAGATTGAATAGTGAATTTGGGATCCTCAAGGGGTAGCTTGAGGCGAGGACGTAGGTAGTGAGGCTGAACCTCGTAAAAATACTGAGTTTGCTTCTTCTTACCCTACTCTTTACATTTCTTACTTCTTTATATTTCGTTTATATATTATATTATGTATTTGATTTATAAGTATTAATTTTTATAATATAACCCAATTCACCCCCCCTTTTGTGTTAGTCATCTAGGCAACAATTGGTATCAGAGAAAGGGCTCTGTTATAAGATTAACTATCTGTTGAGTTAAGATCATATGACTAACATTGCAGCTACTTTCACTGAAGGTTAATCTAGTAGTCGACCTCCGCTATTTTGTGGAGATAATTATAATTTCAGGAAAACTAAAATGAGAATATTTTTTTAGTCTCAAGGTTGAGAAATCTGGAAATGTATTGTAAATGGGCCTTATATTCCAACAAAAATTGTTGATGGAGTAAAGGTCAAAAAGGAAGAGGAAGAGTTTGATCACGAAGACGATAGACTTTATATTGTGAATTTAATGGCTATGAATTTTCTATATAATGCTCTCAATGGTAATGAATTTAATAGAATAATGATTTGCAGGACAACAAAGGAAATTTGGGACAACTTGAAAGTAACTTATGAAGGAACTTCACAAATCAAAGAATCAAAATTTTATATTCTTACGCATGAATATGAAATGTTCAAAATGAATGATGATGAATCTATCTCTTTTATGTATACTCATTTTACTAATATTATAAATAGTTTGACATTTTTTGGTAAAGTTTATTCCAGCTTGAAGATAGTAAGGAAAATTCTCAACTCTTTGCCAAAATGTTGGGAATCAAAAGTAATGGCGATTCTTGAAATTAGAAATCTTAAAAAACTTGAAGTAAATGATCTCATTGGGTCACTTATTACCCATGAGTATACATTGAAAAGAGGAGAAGAAGAAGGAAAGCAAAAGAAGAGCTTGGCACTCAAAGCCGTTCCTCATGAAAGTGAAAGCGATGAAGTTGAAGAAAGCATTGACGAATAGATTGCAATGATCACAAGAAGATTTAAGAGATTTTTGAAAAATAAAACTTCTCCAAGGAAACCTTTCAAAAAATCTTCCAACAAAAATACAGATAAAAATGATTCATTAATTTGTTATAAATGTAAAAAGTTAGGACATTTCAATGTAGATTGTCCTCTGTTAAAGAAAGATCAATACAAAGGCAAGAAAGCAATAAAAACTACATGGGATGATGATTCAAGTAGCTCAGATAGCGACGCAAGTAATGAAGAATCTGCAAATCTTTGTCTTATGGCTAAAGATGATCTTAAGGTAACAAATCTTAAAAATCCCGCTTATGAAGAATTGCAAAATGTTTTGGAAGAGGTATATAAGAAATTTGAAAAATTGGGTATTAAGTATATTGCTTTGAAAAAAAAAAAATTCTTCTTTCATAAATGAAATTGATTTTAAAAAAAAGAAAATATCGTTTCAAAAGATGAAAATGATTAATTGAAAAGAAAGTAGCTGATTTAGAAAAAATTGTTGAAAATTTCACAAATGGAAAAAGAAATTTCGAAAAACTTCTTAGTAATCAAAGATGTGTTTTTGATAAAGTAGGCTTGGGATACATGCCAAAAGAAAAACTCAACTATAAAAATTTCTTTGATAAACTCATTAAATCAAAACCAGATTTTCAAAATTCTTTTTCTAAAAAGAGATTTGTCAAAGAAAGATATTATTACAATCATTCAAGTTCTTCAAGTAGGTTACATGTTATTTTTAATTTTTGCAATAGAAATGATCATAACTATCATACTTGTCCTATTAGGAGAAAACATACAATGACTATTAGGGCTATATGGGTACTAAAAAATCTTATTTCTTCTAATACTAATAAATAAAGGACCCAAAGAACATGAGTACCAAGAAAAATTATTTTAATTGTTTTTGTAAATATGCATGAAGTCTTCCATAAGTAAAACAAAATGGTTTTTAGATAGCGGATGCTCAAGACACATGACAGGAGATAAAACTAAGTTCATCGATCTCACTCCTAAAGAAGAAGAACATGCGACATTTGGAGACAATTCAAAAGGGAAGATCATGATAATAGAATCAGAAAGTACATATAATACAAATAGTCTTAATTTCGACAAAGAGAATATAATGGAAGAAGTCCAACATGGAGACATCGAGAAAGATCATCAAGATTTAGTATAAGATGCAACCAAACAGTGGAAACATGTGAAATATCATCTAGTAGAACAAATTCTAGGAGAACTTTCATGAGGTGTAAGTACTCGATCGTCTCTTAAAAATATTTGTAATCACACTGCTTTTTTATCTCAAATTGAACCCAAAAATATTGATGAACCACTTATTGATGAATCATGGATTCTATCTATGCAAGAAGAGCTAAATCAATTTGAAAGAAATAATGTATGGACACTTGTTCCTAAACCCAAAAATTATGCTGTTATTGGAACAAAATGAGTTTTTAGAAATAAGAAAGACGAGTCTCGAATCATCACTACAAACAAGGCTCGACTTGTAGTCCAATGTTTCAATCAAGAGGAAGGAATAGATTTTGATGAAACGTATGCACCTGTCGCAAGATTAGAAGCTATTCGAATGTTACTTGCATATGCATGTTATAAAAATTTTAAACTTTTTTCAAATGGATGTTAAAAGTGATTTCTTAAATGGTTTTATAAATGAAGAGGTATATGTTGAGCAACTTCCAGATTTTGAAAATCATATTTCTCCTAATCATGTTTTTAAACTCTAAAAAGCATTATATGGACTCAAATAAGCTCCTAGAGATTGGTATAAGAGGCTTAGTGGTTTCTTGATTGAAAAAGGCTTTTCAAGAGAAAAGATCGATACAACTTTTTTCACCAAAAATGAATAGAATGATATTCTTCTAGTTCAAATTTATGTTGATGATATAATATTTGGTGTTACTAATGAAAATATGTGTTAAGATTTTGCTAAGAGCATGCAGGAAGAATTTGAAATGAGCATGATGTGAGAACTTAATTTCTTTCTTGGATTGCAGATCAAGCAAGCAAAAAGTGAAACATTCATTAATTAGTCAAAATATATCAAAAAGTTACTTAAAAAGTTTGAGTTGGAAGGTGCGAAGATAATTAAAACACCAATGAGTCCAACCACCAAACTTGATAAAGATGAAAGTGGTAAACCAGTTGACTCAAAGGTATATCGAGGTATGATTGGTAGTTTATTATATTTTACAGTTAGTAGACCTGATATTATGTTCAGTGTATGTTTATGTGCACGTTTTCAATCATCTCCAAAGCAATCTCATTTGATTGCAGTCAAGCGTATTTTTAGATATCTTGCCGGTACCATTGACCTAGGGTTATGATATCCTAAGCATAGTTCATTCGATCTTATTAGTTATTCAGATGCGGATTATGTTGGTTGCAAAGTTGATCAAAAAAGTACTAGTGGAACATGTCATTTTTTAGGTCATGCACTTGTTTTATGGTTTAGTAAAAAGTAAAATTTTGTTGCATTATCTACTACTGAGGCAGAGTATGTTGCTGCAAGTAGTTGTTGTGCTCAAGTTCTTTATATGAAGCAACAACTTGATGATTTTAAATTTATGTAAAATCATATTCCTATTAAATGTGATAATACTAGTGCTATAAATTTTTCAAAGAATCCAATACAACATTCTAGGACTAAATATATTGAAATTAGATATCATTTTCTTAAAGATCATGTGCAGAAAGGTGATATTGTACTTGAATTCACAAGCACACATGATCAATTGGCAGACATTTTCACAAAACCCCTACCAGAAGATAGACTATGCATGATTAGAAGAGAAATAGGAATGATGCATATCATGAATATCTGCTAGATATTTTTATTCCATTATCTCAAATGACTTACAGAAACTTGAGACGTTTAGCCTCATCATTCAAATACATTTGCTTATCATAGATTATCATGCCATCTTTATCTAAAGGATTAGGCAATCGAAATAAAGAGGCAAGCAATGATTTTAAATTCTTATTCTTTTGCTTTAAGTCTACTATAAATTTGTTAGACTTTTGAACAAGTCATTGAAGAATATCGATCTTCTCATTAAGCTTCTCTATCTCGCGGGTTTTGGACTGCAACCGAGCGAAAAAAGCAACAATGGAAGATGAGTATCGAGTCTCGAAACCCACAAGCTCATAAATGGCGTCATGATCTGATTTATTAGCCAAAATAGTCTCATGCTGCTTCATGGCACCTACGACAAATGTAGAAATAGATTGATCACGAGAAGCACTGAAGGAAAATTGACGAGCCATTAAAATTTTGTGAAGTGAGAATGAATATGAATTACAGCAATGAGAAGAAGATTTGATGCGGATTAGATAAAGCTAAGGACTGCATTTATAAAAATTGAAATAAATAGAAGACAAACTGTCTTCTCTTCGAATCTTACTTAGTCAAGTTTACAAGATATGCCGGATGCATATAGTCAAAAGTTACCAAACTAAGCTAGTGATATTAATTATAATTGTCCCTGTTTCTCTCGTGAAACGCTGTCATTATCTGCTGATGTTGACTCTGTACTTGAACTCTCACTCGTTCTGATTCCTTTATTCGAAGTTTCAGAACACGAGCTAATTCCGTCAAATCTTTATTTTCTTGCTTTAATCTCTTATTTTTTCTACCTTTATTTGCAAGTTTTTGATGCAGAAAAGATATTTGATTGTTAAGTTGATCAACCTCATTTGCCCTAACTAGTAATCTCCGAGACATGGTCGTAACAGAGGTAACATATTGAGCACTGAGAGTTGTTGATGCTACAACAACTTCAGAATCAGTTCTACTAGAAAAATGCATCTCTGCTTCTATCATGGTGTTGACAACCTCAAGATATAAAATTACTGGTTGAGACGGTTCCTGATTCAAATTCGAAAGATTATTAGATAAAATTTTCTCTGCCATTCTATCGTTTTGGATAAACAGATACTTGATCAATGAGTAATGTGAGATTTGTTTTAGCATTTGGTGGGTGAAAATGGTCATTTAAATAGAAACTGAAAACTTTCAAATTTCTACGTATCTTATTTGTCAATAACATCAAGTGGATTTGAATCTCCTTCTGCACCGAATTGTCAGAGTTAAACCTCTAACCTTTGCAGGTTTTGTCGGATACGCATGGCTCCGCACCGAAGTGCAAGAGCTAGACCTCCAACCTTTGCAGGTTTTATCGGACACGTGTGGCTCTGCACCGAATTATCTACAGTCTCTACTAATGTACCGTTTTATTTATCTATTGGTTATTATAGAAAGATGTCTTATTGTGCTAATTATGATTCTTTTTTAATGATGCCAAAAGGGGGAGAAGTTTTAGATGTAAATATTTAGATTTTTAACTTTGTTATATATGCTGGAATTATATTTATCTATTACTTGAAAAACTAACGCATATTCTCAGGGGAAGATTAAGCATCACTACAAATCTTAAAATTCTACAAAGTATTTGTCATCATCAAAAAGGGGGAGATTGTTGAATCCAAGGTTTCAAGTTTTGTATCTACGTGTAGATTTTGATGCTAACAAATAAATTCAAGTATCAAACTCAAATTATTTATGCGATGGAGTGAAGTGCACATCAAGTATAAAAGAACAAGTATACAAATGAAACTCATAAATTATTTTGTATATCTCTTGATAAAATTCAAAATTGGATTAAGGCTCCAAATTACTTTTTTTTTTTTCATAAAACATCAAATTACTTTTTTTTCACATAAGCAAGACATTTTTAAATGTTTTAATTTTGAAAATCATATTTTTCACATGTGCATAATATCATCAAACAATATAATTTCGAAAATTATATTTTTTATATACAAATTTGAATTTGTAAGATGATTGATTATCATATTTGATATGTGCATATTTTGTTTGAAAGTCTTAAAGGGTAGTTATGTGTTTTTTTGACAAATGCAAAAGGTAGATGATTTTGTTTGAAAATCTTAAAGAGTGATTGTGTGTTTTTTTGACAAATGCAAAAGATGGATGATTTTGTTTGAAAATCTTAAAGGGTAGTTGTGTGTTTTTTTGACATATGTAAAAAGAAAATGATTTGAAAAATAAATCATATTCATTTTGTCATGTATGAAAAGTAAAATATTAGATTTGATTTCTTTGAAAAATGAATGGAGTTGTCTTTGACAAATGCAAAAAAGAAATACTTTTATTTGAATTTTTTGAAAAGTAAATAGTACTCTTATTTGATATGGGAATCTTTTCAAATTTGAAATTGAAGACTCATTTGCCTATAAATCGCTCAATTAAATTTTTCAAAAATCACAACAAGAGCTTACACTTCTATTGCTAAGTTTGCATCATTCTTTCAAAACTCGCATTCACTCTTTTCTAAAATTTTGAGACTTAATTCTTGTTCTTTTTTAGAGAGATATAGGTTGCACTGTATTGTTTCTATCTCACTCACTGAGGAGTATACTTTGATAGTCTACCCACTATCAACTCTTGTATCAGTAAGAGGGTGCGTATAACCCTTATGTGTGTAGAAGGTGTTCTGCACAGGGAATAGTTGAATCACCAAGTGTGAGGTGATTGGAAGTGTAGAGGGTGTTCTACACAGATTCTTTAGAGCGGTGCTGCTCAAAGGTATAATAGGTTTTTATATCCACCTAAAGGAGATTGAATAGTAAATTTGGGATCCTTAAAGGGTAGCTTGAGGCGAGGACGTAGGCAGTATGGCTGAACCTTGTAAAAATACTGAGTTTGTTTTTTCTTACTCTACTCTTTACATTTCTTACTGCTTTATATTCTGTTTATATTTTATACTGTGTATTTGATTTATAAAAGTTAATTTTTATAATATAACCCAATTCACCCCCTCTTGTGTTAGTCATCTGAGTAACACCAAGCAACACCCTACGCATAGTCGTTCATTTGACAATGTAGATACATGTTGCCTTATAATCTCCAACAGGTGGTCATACGTAGGTGGGGTCAATTCATCAAAAATGGAGTATTCAGTAAGCCCCTTAGGAATGCTGAATCTCTTGTGAAGTCTGAGTCTCTCTCTGTGTGTCATTTAGTCTTGGAATAACGTCTATCATTTTGAAATAAATAATAGATGAAACTAAAAGAGTGAGATTTCAAGAAATTTCAGTAAATATATAAATAACATAATAAAAGTATTAACAACATATACAAATAACATATAAATGCATTTAATATGATCATGAGACTTATGACATGACTTATGCATAATGTTTTACAAAAACTTCCATATTTTCATAAAAGGGTAATACAGGTGCAAAACTTTTCGTGACTTGTCATGTCTTTTCTTATAATCTTTGTAATTTCGTGTTATTATTCTTATCCATATTAATTTTGGTATGACAGCAGATCGAAACGCCTTCACCGTCAATTCCTTAACATGACGGTAGATCGATAAGCCTCACTGTCAACTTTCTTATTATGGTGGTAGATCGAATCGCTTTCACTGCCAGTTTTCTTATACTTTGAGGTTCTTAAAAAATTATTTTCTTATTTATTTTAAAAAAAAAACATAATAACCTAAAACATAAGACTTTGGCATGAATAGGCATGCATGCATTTTTGGACTCATGAATAGACACGATTCTTGGGCCATACAACAGATAAAATATGCATGTCCGATTCATGGCATACACATGCTATTCTTGCACACATAATCATTTTGTTCAGTGAATCATGTATAGTCCAATAGAAAGAAAATTAAAAGCAAATCAATCCTAACCCTAAAAGGTCTAGGCTGAAAGTCCATAGTGGGGGGTTAAACCCAAATTTCTTCCTTTTCTTTCCTTTTGACCATCATGTTCTTTTCTTAGTATAATTCAAAACTCAATGATTAAACTAAAATAACCCCTAGCTGAAATACACTTATCATTTGATGGGGTCATTTTCTTCAATCACCCTTTCATCATATAATCACTTCACCAAACTAAACATAGGTCTTCAACTACTCCTCAAGAAAATCAAGTAATATAATTTTCTCAATCATCCCATGAATTTAAGTAACATCATGCCAAAATCTAGGAGTTGAAAGCTCAAAATATTCTAAGTAATTTACTATGGTCGAATCCTATAAAACCTCAAACTTAGTTCTTTTGTCATCCCAACATAACATGCCATCATCCAAACCCCTAACCCTAAATTACTAAAATAGATTCTTGAGCTCTTTAGAAGATTTTCTCTATTTTTTACTCTATTTTCCTATAAAGCAATACTTAGCACATTACCTTAACATGACATAGGTAAAACCATCCAATAAACATATTATACTCTCAAATAGAATAACCAACAATATGCTAGTTCTATATATATAAGAAAATGTTAGGATTAAGTTAAGAGTGTACTTACTAGTTTTCCAAGAGATTTAGCAAATGAAATCTTGTGAAGAAGAGGTATTCACCGATTTTTGGAGAAATACACGCCTAGGTGCAAAGAAGGAAATGTTTGGAGTGTAAGTGAGTGGAAAAGGAAAAGGAAGGGTGTTTGACTTTGGCTTGGCCGAATTGCTAGGGAGGAGAACAGAGTGAGTGTCTAATGGGTTTTTAGTCAACACCTATGGGTAAATGAGTGGTAAAAATCTTGAAAAAATACCTCAAGCTATACTTGTCGTGCCATGTGTCCACTTATGTGTTAGTGTACTCATTCCTCTCACTTAGACTTAGTTGGCATGACATGACAAAATCCTTATCTTATCTTGTGATATGTGATTAACATCTAGATGAAAACAAGTATAGAGAGAGTAAGACATTGGTAGGATTCAGTTTTCGTCCTTTTTCTATTTTTTCCCATCCGAAATTCACCAAAGAATGATACTTATCTAGTTTTTTATATTCCCTTGGTTGCCAGTTGTCCCAACATTTGTCAAGAAAAAAGAGTCATTACATGGAAAACCAAAAAAAGAAGCCAGTCTAGGTCGGTTCTCCCCTTGGTTGTCATCCATATTCGTTGCTCCCTCAAAGAAGAAGTCAAAAAATCACTTTTTACCTAACTCTTAGTTCTATGTTTGCCTAACTTGAGCCAAGTGTCTCCATTAGTTCTTTAACCACTTGGATATTTCCACTATAATCTCTCATGGCCGAAGCTTACCAAAGAAGGATTCCAATGTTGGTTACTCCTCTTTTCCCCAATTGCCATACGTCAACATTTCAAAGAATGAGTTCCTATGTAAGATAAGACAAAGTTAGGGATCATTCAAATCATTTTTGCCACACGTCACTTGTTGTTCTTTGTCTCCCAAGCAAAGTGAAATATAGATGAAATTAGATTTCCCCCCTCCAAATGAGTCCAAACCATAGCCTTCTTTAGCTAAAAGCCAAAACTATTTTTTATCTAACTCCACTTTCCATGCTAGTTCCTCCAACTTCAACACATTACGCCCTATGTTCCAAATATATTTTCCATATGTAAATGCCTCCTAAGACTCCTTATAGATTTCATTTGAGTCCTCACACTATTTTGAGCTTAAGCTATCACTACCCAACACAAGAGAAGGCCCAACTAAATACATTGCAATATATTTCCAAAAACTTTCAAAGAATGACTAAAATAATTCTAAAGGAAATACAACCATTCCAAGCATGAAAAATCTAGTGGGAAAAAATATCGAGTTGTCACATTTTCCATCTAAAAAATTTCATGCGTGGCCTTTTCTCTCATCTAGTTTTCCATCGCAACAATTCTATCGATTTCGTGTGGCTATTTGTTGGGGTTTCGAAGTTTGGGCTAGGGTTCTTATTTGTTGATTGGGAAAGGGATCAATGGTGGAATGGAGAAAATGAGGGTGTTTGGGGAGGCAATGGCGGCGAACTTGGAAGATGAGCTTAAGGGTTGTCTTGGATGTCAGATCAGCTTACAGCTGGGTGAAGAAAAAATTGTCTTTGAATGTGAGTTCACGAGAAGCAGGTAGGAAAGGAAAGGAATCTAAGAGAGAAGGCAATGAAGACGATTGGTTTTTGGTGAGAAGAGCAGCAACGGGCGAAGAAGGATAGGAGATTTCAAAGGAGCAAAATGAGAGACCCACGAGTTTTTATCTAATTAAAACACAATAAAATAAGTGATGGAGGCATGAATAGTAACATGCCAAACATAGCAAGACCAATGTAGACAGTATTTTAAGCTTGAAGAATTTTGGAGATGCAGTGGGCAATAGCCAGCCCGCGGCTAGTGCTCTTAGAAATTTGTTCTGTAAAGAAATATTGAAAAGATTTGTTTTTTTTTTGGTGAGATTTGGTTTCCATTTAGGATACTGACTTGGAGAGAATATGGTTTGAATTTTGAAGTTTGAGAGTTGATTTCTAACTAGGAAATTACATAGAGAAATATAAGGGCGTGAAGAATTTAAATTGAGATATTCTCTGATTTGGAAAACACTTATATACACAGTAAAGTTGATCATGGAGATAAATTGAGATAAGTAGTGCTGGGGATCCAAGGAGGGATCCCTGCCGCACCCTTGCGACTGACATGGCAGTAACCACGTCAATTGCATAATTTTATTTTATTTTTTAAAAAGAGAGGGAAATGAGAAATAGAAGCAAGATCGAGGGAGGGAGGGAAAAGACCGGTTTCATACTCTTTCAGCTTCCATTTGAAGCTCACGGGAAAGCAGACCCATCTTTGCCTAGCTCATCCCAGCCTCTCTGTGTTTGATTGCCGTGTGTAGTTGTCGTGTGTGGTCGCCGTCTCCAGTCGTTGTCGCATTCCCGGTGTTGGTCTCGTCGGTTGGTTTTGCTTCCATTTTTGTGTTTTTGCTTCAATCTGTTGGTTTTTACTTCCATTTTTTTTGCTTCCATTTTCTGGATTTTTTCTTCGTTATTTGCCTCCCAACGTCTTAGCATTAGTGTTTTTGTTTTTCACAGTGTTGAAACCCAGTGATTCTGCAGACTTGATCTTTGGCATATATTGAGACCAGAGGTTCTTTTCTCAAGACATTTTCTTTTGGAGATGAATTATAGGACTAAAAATATGCTTTTTGAAATTTGCTGTGTTTTTTCTATTTTTTTTCTTTTATGAATGATGTGGGTTCTGTTGCTATGGACTTCTCTGCCCTAGAGAGAGCTTCTTGACAATAACCGGTGTCATATAAAATCTAACCTTCATAAACTAGCCTTTCATTCTTAGAGCTAGATTGATTTCTAGCTAATCGCAAACTATGCATTGCATCCTTTTGACAATTTAGCCTACTAAATAATTTGACCATGATGATTTATTCAATATTGTAGTGTAGTTTTTTTTTTCATTCATAATCCATATTCTTTAACATCTAGTAGTTATGTTTGATTTCGAGCAAGAAGTTCTAGGAAGCGTGGCTTTAGAAATTGTTAGAACTCAGCCCCTAGAAATAGTAATGCCGAGTCAAGAAAGTGTAAGTAGATGCTATCTTTTTTCTCCAAGTTTACTACTAATATATTTTAACCAATTAATATATTATCGAAGGGTTTATTATTTACAGATACAATTTGGATTAGATGGATCATAACTGATGCACTTTGAATTGGATGAATCACAACCAAAATAATGATGAACCTCATTTGATGGATGGGTTCCTAGTGATTTTTTTTTTTTTTTTGTATAGTGAATCTATTCCAACCCATTTTTGTGTATTGAATGTATTTTTTTGGGTTCTTTGTTGTCTATTTTTTTGGCATATACGTTGAACAGGTTTGAGACAAAGTTGTCTTTTTTTTTTTTTTTTGTAAGTAATGGTTTTGCAAGATTGTGTTTGGTTATATATATATATATATATATATATGGATCATATGGTATATACATGTTGGGCAGGTTTGGAGGAGTCACAATCAGTCAGTTGGATTTTTATTGTGGGCAAGATTGTGTTTTGTTTTGTTGATCATATGTTTTGTTTTGTTGATGATTAGTAGTTATTGTGCTAGTTTTTGGTTAATGGGGAAGAGCGCAGGTTGAGTTTTTATTACGGGCACGCCACATTTTGTTTTGTTGATCATATATTTGTTTTGTTGATAATTAGTTTTTATTGTGGGCACGCCACATTTCTGTGTGAATAATGTCTATTTGAGACGTTGAATATTTTTGTTAGTATTTTTGTGTATTCAGACATTGAATAATTCTCAAATTCATATTTTATTTTGGGTGTGGAAGTTGTTTTGGTGAAAGAAAGATCTTTGAAAAATCAACTTTTTTGATTTTGTAATGAAAAATGATGAATTTCAATCTGATTGTTGAAAGCCTAAAAGTACTCTGTTTTTTTGGTCTATGAGAGTTTTTTTTTTCTAAACTTGGCTTAGAAGTTTGTCTTAGGTATAGATGTCCTCAATCAATACACCAAATTGATTATATTTGTTTCTACGACTACAACTTTTAGTTTTTGTAAAGAAAGAAAAAGTTCATTTAATTGGTTATAACCCAAAGAAGAAAGAAATATATAACGAAAGAATAACAATTTATTGAACATTGGGTAATCCCCCCAACTAGATGAACCTCTTGTTGGATTTGGTTAATTGCTGCACTAAATGCAATCTCATGTGTTTTTCTCTATTGTTAATTGAGGAGTGGAGTCTGGAAACTCTAATAAGGGGCAATGATTTTATTATTGTGGAGGGGCAAAAATTGAAACCAAACTTACAAAATTGAATCTACCTTTAATGCAAATCACCCTTTTAATGCAAACTTTTTGAATGTGTTGAAGGTGAAAACAGATTGATGACTTCGGAGAAATACTCGAGACAAGAGTAATGGTGAAGGGAAGAAAAATACTTTTTCTCATTGAAACTAATTTGTTGTATACAAACCTTCTTATATAGAACAGGTACATAAAGTATTAAAGCCCAAAATAGAAAAAGAACAAAAGGGACCAATTATATCCATTGTACATAAATGCTTTCTGTCAACTTTATTCCTAGCCAACTTTATCAAATAGCTAATCAAATAGCTATTGTGTCATGCTCCCACTATCACTCTTTGTTTCGTCTTTTCTGATCATAACAAGTGCACCACTACAATGTATACTGTCTGATGTCTCACTTATCCCTTGGACAACAGTTTCATGCTACAAGTTTTGAACAACACTTCATGCTATAAGTTTATTAAATATATAAGCAAGTACGTATGTTAGCTAAGCAAGAGGAAGGCAAAATTGACAATTTATGTGCTTTAATAGAAAACCAATTCCCTAAAATATATAAGTAAGTACGTATGTTAGCTCATAGATACCTTCGAAAGTCCAAAGGAAACTTTGGAAAATATTTACATAAAAAAAAAATCCAAACCTAAAACATGAATGATCTATTGCTCCCTACGTAAGGTGACTTGGAGCACATTCATGATAGAAAATAAAAAGTTTGATAAACTTTTTAACAACATCAAATGCATCTCTATTTTGGATGACAAGGAAATAGATTGCACACTACACAATCACTATTTTATAGTTGACTAAATTGAAGCTAGTTAATTTGTGAAACAAAATTGACATTATATTTATATATGATAAGCATGTTTATATAGCTGACTATGTTTTGATTGCTTTTATGGGAAACTATATACGTATGTAGTTTGAGCAAGATAGGGTATGTTGCCTCTGAAGGAAATTTCACATTGGCTAAGAAGAAGATTGTTATGGGTTTTATATAAGACATCCTCTCCCATTCCTAATGAGGCATTTTAGAGAATGATGCATGTGATTTTTTATGGTATTAGAGTCAAACTTTCTACTAATGTGCTCCATCCATTGATCCAATGAGGTTCACTTGTAAAAGTATGACAAAAGATTAGCCCACAAGTGAGGAAAAGTGAAAGAAATTTCACATTGGCTAAGAAGGAGATTTTCCTAGGCTCTCTATGAGACATCCTCTCCCTTTTCTAATAAGGCATTTTAGAGAAGAGTGCATGAGTTGCTTTAGCCTCGACATTTGAACTAAATGGAAATATTTTAAAGGAGAAAAGTAGACAAGTCTAACAAATACATGAAGACTTATGCTTAATGCAACCCTTTAATTTTGTAGAAATTGCACAGCTTGGAAAAAGATATGACGAGAGACAAGAGGAATTGATCAAAACTTTTTGTTTTTTCAAGAATCGTACAACCTAGTCTTCATTTTTAGTTGCAAGAGTAATTTATTTGGTACAAAAATACAGATTTCTAAACAATAACCGCAGTGATAAAATTCACTAGTGAACCCAACAACAACTACATATCTTCTATATATATAAAGAGCCTATCTAACAGAAATTATTGGTTTAACAGAATAATTTATTATTTTCCATTTAAGTCCATTTGTAAACAGTAAATTTCTTAACGTTTTCCGTTTATTCACGTTTCGTTATTGGAAATGCAATTTATCTTATGAGTAATGAAGACATCATAGCATAATTATAGCATTTGTTTTTCGTTTAGCATTGTAGCATTTATTATAATTTATAGTATTTGCGCCAGTACATCTTTGCGCCGGTTATTGGGAATGAAATCATCATGGTACATCTTTGCGCCAGTATAAATGCAATTTATCGCCTGATGAAGACATTAATGCACATAACATTTGTATTGAGAATGCACGCCCTGAAGTCATCATAGTATTTCTCTGTGCACAATAAAATTAAATTTAATCAATATCTCATTGGTAGTTGTAAAATAATTAATATTCGAAACCTTTTTTGAACGAGACTAATAAATCCGACAGCAAACTACCATGAAACTCTAACCATTATGCCTCTTCCTATTCACATTTCTCAATTAAAACTTTTACTGCTAGCACCTCTTCGTATTCACTATTGTCAAAGTAAAACTCAATTGAAAAAGGGCAGAAAGACGTGCAAGGCATGATCATATTTTTTGGGAATGATGGCGGGAAGGCCATCCTTATTCCTCTTCTCCCTCAGTCTAAATTTAAAGTACTGCAAATAGTATCTTTTTTCATTCTTATTTTTCTTATTCTGTTTATAAAAAAAATATTCTTAATAATAATAAAAAAAACTCATATCTGATTTGGTTTGTTTTGTTCTCTCTCCAGGACAATATACTTAGAAAGGATGTCCTCTTGCGTTATTATTTGGTAATTCCTTTCAAATCTGCATTCTTGATTTTTATGTTCGTAAGTATATTTTATTATTTAGTTGGTGATATATTATTTTATGTTTGCTGGTTATATATTGTTTTGTTGGTTTCACTCTCTCTTTTTCGATTCTGAGTTTTCGTCCATAATTTTTTTTTCTTCTTGGGCAAAGAACCCTATTTTTATGTTTGTAAATATATTTTGTTATTTGATTTGTGATATATTATTTTATGTTTGTTGGTGATATATTGTTTTTTGGTTATATATTATTCTAACAAGACCTCAGGTTGATTCAGCCACTATTGGGCCTGGATATATTATTTTGTGGGTTTCCCAATATTAGCTTCTGTTATGGGTTTACTTTCTGTATTTATTGTTGTGGAACCTCTGAAAATATTTTTGTAGTTATTTTCTCTGTCGTTTTTTATTCGGTTAAACTTCAAACTTGTTAGCGTGACCTCTAAAAATTGTTTGATCCAACTATTCAAACCTTACTCATAATCAAAACCCTTATCACTTTAGCCAACAAAACTCTTACCATTGTTGAACCAAGTATCCTAAACAGAGACAAAGAAAATTATTAGTTGCCTTTTTCATTAAATTATTGATACATTATTTGGAATTTTCTCTACCAAACCCATTGTATCATCCCTTAATTTCTTCTCCAGTTTGTCCATAATTATGTGGGGTTCAAAATAATTGAAACAAGATAGCAAGAGATTTTATTTTGCATGGAAAAGGATGATCTAAGAATACTGAAGCTTAAAATTGACAGTGTAAAAGGGTTTTATTTTCAGGTCTTGTCCGTTGGGGGCTTTCTGAGCTGTACATTTGTGGTTTTTATCTTTTTAAGTGTATGATGTAATTTATTGTTATCTTCATCTCTTCGATTTCTTCGATTTGTTTTTGTTCAGATTTTATTGTTTTCTTGCTTGCTTTATGTTGTATTAAACTTAATGGTATTACACATTTCAAATACTTATATAATTCACAAATACTTACTGATCACAAAACTTAATGGTATTACAAATTTCAAAAACTTAATAAACCAGTAACTCTAGAAATTAAATAAATATTTATATAATTCCTATAGCCAAACCGTAAGAAGAAGCAAAACATAGGAAAATTAACAAAAAAACCAATGACAAAAACTGAGGGAAAAAATGGCAGGTATTACACATTTCAAATACCCATAACAGAACACTACTACAGTCCACCTCAACATATAATTCCTACAGTCAAACAGTAAGAAGAAGCAAAACATAGGCAAATTAACTAAAAAGAAACCACAAAAATGAGGAAAAAATAGGGATAGCCATTACACATCTCAAACACCCATAACAGAATACTACAAACAATCCACTTCAACGAACAAGCATTTCAAACAAATTACATAAAAGCTCAACAAATTTATTTTACAAAACTCCAACCATTCAAAATGCTCAAAAACAGAACACCAAATAACTTCCTTCAACATACACAGCTAACAATGGTTCGGTTAGCATAAAACAACAATCCAATCAAAGAAATAAAAGTTAAGCTTTATACCTTTGATGAATGGAGTAGAGAAAAGGTAGATGGGGCTTGGGAAGCTAGAGAGAAGACAAAATCCTTAGCTGGATGAGGATGTTCCTTCACAGGTGAAAGAATGTGTCATGAATGAGAAATTTTATAATGATTCTGATATAATGGAATGAACGACAAAGGTAATGGTTTGATTGAAAAAAATTAATAATGTAACTTAAGTATTTGCTATAAAAAATATATAGTGAAACTCGTAAAGCCCTCACAATGGAGCAAAATCACATAGCAAATGGTTGCTACACACCAGGACACCAAAATCACAGACCATAATTAAAAAAAATAATGAAAAAATACCTACCATGGGGTTCGACCTGATCTGTGTGGGTTCGACCTTAGCCATAAGAAATAGTGGGGTTGGGGGGGATTGAAATCAAAACCCTTTCTTACAGAGGCAGTGAGAGGGAAAAAAATCTCAAAACCATTTCCCAATAAGAAGACGACCTAACCTGTAAATTAGACACCCACTGCTACTGTCGGAGAAGAGAGTGAGTGAGAGTGTGAGAGAGAGAGAGAGAGAGATAGAGAGAGGCTTGTTGGGTTTATGAGAAATTGTCAAAACTAGCCCATCATACAACCTCATATTTACAAAAAGACGCTCCGTAAGAAATAAAAAATCCAAATTAAAAAAAAAAATGGTAAACGTTATATACAAATATTATATATAAGCTTTAATAAAATATAAAGACACTATAAGATTAAACTAAAAGAAATAGAAACAAATTTAGTATTGAAAACTTAAAACTGTATCTTTTATAGACGTTTATGGTTAAATAAAAGAAAAATAATATAATATAAATTTTTTTGTTAAAATAATAAAATATATCCATATATAGACATATAGTCCATACAGGTTGGGCTTTATTTTGGATCTCTGAACTTTATATTTAAAATAAGACATTCTTGAAGATTAGCCTATTTAAAACAAATTTTATCACATTAGACCATCATAAACTTTTTATGAAAAAATAATTCCTAACATGTTGGATAACAGTTTAGATTATAAATTTCATATATAAATAATTATAACATTTTCATATTTTAAATTTGTTGGTTAAATTTATATCAAACTTATCTCAAATAAATTTGTTAAAATTATAGACTATGCCTATCTATAGGACTATCTTACTATTTAAATTAATACTTTTGTGTTATAATTTATGAAAGTATGTAATTATTATCCTTTATTTAATTATGATTATCTATTAAATATTTGTTACAATTTACATTTTTTTTCTTATGCATAACATTATAATTAATCTAAATTTATATCTTAAATCATTTTTTGAATAATTATTTCTTTAAACTAAACAAACGTGCTTTGCACGTTATTTCTTCCTAGTTTCTATACAAATGTCTATACATGTATATTAGACATGGAGTTTGATATTTAATGCTAGGTGTTATCTAACTTCTAACATTACATTTCCTAATGTTTTGATTAACCAAAGATCTTATACATGTTTCTATACATGACTAACTTCTAAAATTACAAATAGTTGAAGCCAAAGATCTTATGGATTGTCCAAGTGATAAAAGAGAACCACAAAATCAACCAACAATGAAAACCATATAATCAACCAACAATGAAAATAGAGGCAATGAATCATACCATGCAAAATAATAACAAATACAGGGATTTGAGTGGGTGGATTAAGGTTAAGGTTGGTCTCAGTTCTCGATTTCTGGATTTGGGTTAAGGTTATGGTTAGGGTTAGGCTCGGTTCTTGATTCCTGGGTTAGGATTAGGGTTCATGAGGATTCAAGTGGGTTCGAGGGATTGCAACAGTTCGAAAGATGGAGGTTTGGGGGAGAGGGAGGATGACGGGGAGCTTTGTGGAGATGAGAGAGACGAAGGAATTTTGTGGAGAAGAGAGGGACGAGAGAGGGATGAGAGAGCTGGAGAGGAGATATCAAAGAGAGAGAGAGAGAGAGAGAGAGAGAGAGAGAGAGAGAGTAGAGAGAGGGAATCGAAGAGAAGGTGGAAGCAATTTTGGGCTTAAAACAAACACGACATCGTTTGTTGTCCACGTCGGACATGATGCTACGTTGGAGTTATTACCCTAGTTTCCTATAGCATTTTTGGATAAATAGGGAAGAAATTCAATGAGAATTGATCAAGACATTTGAGGATATTTACTAAAAGTAATAAAAAATAAAATAAATAAATAAACAAAATATTAAATTTAAGCCCTAAATTTAGTTCAGGTTGTTACAGCGGATCCTAATTTGACGAAGATGTGCATGGTAAAAGCCAATTTGCAAAGGGTCCTTGTACTGTTTTGGAGACATTGTACCACCAAGTATTATGGTCTTGCTGCCAGACTAATGATTTATTAAGTATTGGGGGATGCTAGGGATTTTTTTTTGTTTTTGTTTTTACATAATTTATTGATTTACTTTTTTTTACTTTTTTATTTTTACATAATTTTTAAGAAAGTATTTTTAAATAATATTGTGATTTTTTTGTATTTTTAAAAAACATTTTAAGATATTAAAAAAAAAAATTCAAATCGGATCATCTGGTCTTTCCCTAAGACCAATCAACCTATTATAATTTGACACATAAGCTTTTACAGCCCATGCACTTACGTTTATTGAACATCCAACCACACTGAACAAAAACATTCGCCCCAATCCAAATCGAAATCCTCAATCGAAATCTTCAAATCGTTTACTAAACATTCTCCCCAACGAAGCCATGGTTGACGTCGCCACTGAGCCCCGACGAAGCGATGGTTAAGACCCGAAGGTGAATTTCTTGCGTTCTCAAAATGCCTTGTCTTGTGCACTAATTGTGGGAGTTTGAGCTTATTAATCGAATGTTCTTTCAATTACCATGGAGTTAAGTCCTTATTGTAATCTGGGCTGTTTTTCTTTGTAGGCATATAGTGAGATTTGCATGGTAGTAATGGCATACCAATTGTTTGTAGAAATGCTTCAAAGTGGGTAATCCTTTCCTTCTTAGTGCGCTCGATCTCAGTCCTTCGATCTCAATTCAACCAATGTTTCATGCATGCTCGATCTCAGTTATGCATGCCTCCCATATATTAAAATAAAACGTGATAGCTTCCTGCAAATGTATTTGAAATGGTTAGACTTTTTGCTTCCTGCAAATGCACCTGGGGTGTAATTTGTAACTCAACTATGATACTTTATTGTGAGATGCATGCTCATGCTCTAAAGTTTGTTCCTAATAGGTTTCTTATGATACTTTATTGTAAGACATTCTATTGATGAGTTGGATAATATAGAATAAACAGCTAGATAGCAGATCACCCCCTGCGTTAATTAAAGTGTTAATTAAAGTGTTGATTGTCCAGGTATTGCCAAAAATGGCTTCAGTGACAGATTTTAAAGCAGTGCAGTGGCCTACATGTTGATTGAAAGCAGTATAGATTGACACAGAAATAGCTTCAGTGACACAAAAAGTGTTGATTTTAAAGTATTACAGATTTTAAAGCAGTGCAGTGCAGTGCAGTGCAGTGCAGTGCAGTGCAGTGGGCTATATGTGCAGTGGCTACATATTGAGACAGAAATAGCTGAGTAGCAACAACAAATGAAACATCAGGCTCTTTGCAAAAATTGTCAAGCCCACTACTATGGTTGTAGCTGCTGTAGCCATAGTTTGGTACTGATTTAAGCTGTTTTAGCTTGGGATAACTGAATTGTAATGAACATGTGATTTAATGAACATGTTGCTGTAATTTTATTCGTGATTAATGACATCCTTTAAATCATTTGTGATTGTTAATGGATGTTGACATGAATTCTGAGAGGAAAAAAAATGGGTGCAGACCGACCCTACCTCAAAATAGAATTGTTGACATGAATTCTAAGAGGGAAAAAAAAGGTGCAGAGGGCGAATATCCAAGTCCAAATTCCTGTTTTTTCCCTTTCTCTCATATAACTTGTTTTACTGTATAATCTAGTCTCTAATAAAAAGGTCCAAAATGCAAAAACATTAAAACTTCCTTTAAAACTAATCACATTCGTTAAACCCAGATAGGTTAAAAATGCAAGAATCCAAAAAAACTAGTCACATTGAAATTGCCTTTAAAAAGCCAAATATACGTAATTAAATAAATACATAACGCTTGGTGTCAAATACATAAGTTCAAAATGTTGAGATCCAGAATAGGCATTCCACAAAACTCTCAAAAGTATTGGCTTCAATCCACAACCCTTCAATCCACAAAAGCTCATCTTCATAATCCTCAAATGCTTCACATATTCCTACAAAATAAAAAAAAATATAAAAAAACTCTCTTCATCATTTCAAATTCATCTCCAAAATAAATAAAAAATACACATACATAAGCAAATTTGATTAAACATTCATGTTAGTGCACTCGACCTCAGCTGTATCCCCAATATTCCTACAAAAACAAGAACAAACACAAAAACAAAAAAATTAAAACATAGATCAGAAAACTAACAAATAAAAAACTTGAAGAAATATGTCAATACCTAGCCAAAGGACAATTGTTCCTTGCATGTCCCTCATTTTTACAAATGCCACAATCCCTTTTCTTGGTTGGTTGACTCTTTTTTGGATTCTTTGATCTTAAAGACTTTAGGCGTCCTTTCGTGGGCACCTGTAGAGGATCCCGTACCGTCTGTGTAAAATTTGAGATAACTTGGATTCTTCTGTTGAACCCATCATTATCAGACTCTCCACCACCTAGGCATTTTTCTTATAGAATAAAAGAATTTTTAGTCCATGTATATAGACATAACAAACTTCACATAAAGTATACAAGGAACAATACCTGAGCAATCTTTAGAACCTTCGATATCGTCCTGATCTTCCATCAAAAGTACCTCTTTATGGGCCTTGTCTAAGGCAAGGGAGAGATGGTCCAATTTTTTTTTTTTTTTTTTTTTATAGTCGTTCCAAGTTTTGAAAATATAAAAAATTGCATCATCAACTTGCTTTTTTTCATCGCTATCTCATTTTGTGGCATTACAAGCCCTTCTCTAGGAATGGGTATATCAATGATAGATCGACTCTTAGCATTTATAGTCCATCTCTCTAGAACATAGTGTTGTGGCAAACTATATAATCTATCTTTCTTCATGAGTACACACATGACATGCCTACATAGAATTCCCATAAACTCAAACGCATGACATGTACAAGTCCCCTTGTCTCCCCCAATCTCCAAGGTCACGATATACCATAGGGTATCTCTTTCATGAGGTGTCACTTCATGACTCTTGCTTTCACCCTCTTTACACAATTTCGTTGACTTGTAGCATAGACTATTGAAGAGCTCCTTTCAGAAGATCATGAAAGATTTTCTAGTGTACACTATGGCAGCTTCCACTTCAATTTTATGAGTTGTTTTTAATATAGTCCGAGTAGATTTTGTTCGCACATCCCTTTATTTCTCTTTCAAATAACGTGCATCTAATGCCTTCTCATATTGATGCACAAAATAACTAAGTATAGTGCTGGAATGAACATAATCTTTGAAGAACTTATTTATGTTTTCACTTTTTTGAGTTGTTGACATGTTGGCCCAAAATATTGAATGCAAGAAAGCTGAAACCCATTTCTCCCGTTGGTTATACAAATTGTGAAGCCATACATTATCTCCTAGCTTATATTTCGCTAATATAACAACCCATTCCAGCTCAAACTTATCAATTGTAATTGCGTTATGAATACAATAATGGAAATTTTTTGAAAGTCTAGAAATCTGTTATAGACATGAGCTAGATGTTCGGAAAATTTCTGCAAAATATGCCACAAGCACAATGTGACACCCCCAAGTGTTACGTTCGTAAATCAATGCAAATTGGAGTGTCATAGAATGGTATCAGAGCAATACGACTTTAGGTAAATCCACATTGTCTTAGGAAAAAGATCACATGGTATTAAAATAGGTTTGAATCTATATGAAGTAAGTTGGTTTTGGTGAATGATTTGGATGCCAAAAGTTTGGAGTTGTTAAGGAGAAAGGTAACTTATGTCGAAAATTGGTAAGTTTTAGGAAAATAGGATGGCAAAAGGAAGAGGTCGTCCTCCTACAAGACGAACAGAGACGGCAACTTAGAGTCCTCTAGTTACTCCTCCAAGGATGGGGGAGCAGGCACCTCCAAGGACAGAGGAGCAGACAATGCAAAACTCTCATTTGGAAGGGGGCAGGCAGTACAAAACCTTCATTTGAAAGGAGGGTAGGCAATAGCTGAAGCAATCGGCAGATAACGGAAGTGATGAGAAACCAAATAGAGCAGAGTCACTGTCGAGAACATGATGAAAGTAGAGGAGAAACTCAGGGGTGCCAGTATGAAAGATTTTTGGTGTATAGATATCTGCATTTCTTAGAAAATGAAGGACTTCTGAAAGCAGATAAGTGGATTATAGATTTGGAGTATACGTTCGAAATCAGTAGGTGTATTGAGGTTTAGAAGGTGTAGTATGCAGGAAATCTGCTTCAAGGTGAAGCCGGGTTATGGTAGGACACAAAAAGGAAGTTGTTAAAATTAGAGCTGGGTGAGAATGTAGTACCTACCTAGGAACAATTTAAGAAAGAGTTTGATGACCGACTCTTCTCGGAGTCGGTAAAGCAGCAAAAAACTCTGGAATTTACTACGTTGGCACAAGGTGATATGACAGTAGAACGGTATGCAACCCGATTTATGGAACTGGCAAGATTTGCCCTTTACTTAGTAGTTACAGAGAAGATGAGGGCACAAAAATTTCAAGAAGGGTTGCAGCCGCGTATACGAGTACAAGTGGCATGCCTACGAATAAAATTTTTTTAAGAATTGGTTAATGTGGCATCCATCGCAGAAACTGAACAAAAGAGTTTAATGGTACAGATGCAAGTATCAGGAAAAAAGAGATCTTCTGATTCCTCTTAAAAGAATTTTTTCCCTACCGATAATGGATAGGAAAAGATGGTCGGTCAAGAAGCATCGATTATACCGCAACCATGCAGAAGATGTGGAAAGAAACAACTGGTGAATGTCGATTGGCCACAGGAGCCTGTTTTAAGTGTGGACAATGGGGTTATAGGATTCGAGACTGTCCACGGAATATCTTTAAAGGAGTTACAACACCAGAAGGAAAAATAAAAGTGCCCACGAAGGCTAAAGTCTATGCGATCACACTTGGAGAAGTGGATGTGGAGGCAAATGAGGCAAAAGATGCCGGAGTTGGTATTAATAAATTGTAATTTTCTTGCTTACGGTCAATGTGTGGACTTTTTGTAAATATGTAAATAATGATAGGATAACTTTTGGACAATTTTAAGTTGAAGTTGACTCTCGGATAATAAAATCTTATATTTCATATAATTATGTTTAGAGGTGAGATTGGCAATAATGTTCAATTTTCTGAAAGAAGTTAAAAACTATGTTTTAGGGATTTTGAGGACGAAATCTTTATTTAAGGAGGGAGGATGTAATAGCCCAATTTTTTTTTAAAGATAAAACATTTATTTGAGAATATTTTAAAGGAATTTATCAAAAATATATTTTTCCATGAAAATAGAATTTGAGACTTGGATGATAATTGTGAGCTATGAAAATATGAAATTATGCATTCTAGGGTAAATTTTGGTTGAATCTTTGGGAGTTTTAACAAGGTATCAACAAGAGAAATTTAATTTGGATCTAGAAAGAGATAAATTTTTGAAATTTAGGAGAAAAATTCAAGAGGAAGTGATAACACCAAAAATCAAATACTTGGTGCCCGAATTAAGTGTTCTCGAGCTGGTCTGTCAAGTTTTGGTGTAATGAGCCTAATTGGTAACCGACTTAGATGAGTTGTCTTATGTTCGGCCATGTGACGAAAATTGAGATTAGCTATTATTTTTCTAAGGTCTTGACATGTGTAGGAGTATGTGTTATGTGGAGATGAAGTGATCTAGAAGCTTTTGTTGGCTGAAAACAATAGGGAAACATAGGGGGCAAGTTTTCTGCTGACAGACAACTAAGTAAACTAAGTGAGCTAATTTTGAATTTCCTTCTAACCATATCATAGAGTGGGCTTTTAGAACATCACATATGATGTCTTGGAGAGGTACACATGTGGTCAATTGAGGGTAAGAAGGGGCTGGAACGTGGCTGGACTTTGGAGAAGCTAAGAAATCAGATTATGCATGGTTGGGCAGACAACCAGCTCATACCAACCCATACCCCCCTATGTGGTCTATTTCTCAACCATTGATTTTAATAAGCTTCCAAGTAACTTAGTATGGACCCTTAGATGAAGATTTGCAGCCACACCTAAGATTTAGAGTGATCATTAGGCTAAGTAAGCTAGACATTACATCACCTATCGGCAAAGGGCTAAACTGGTTTCACCCTTGGATGTTTACCCTCCCTTTTCATGCAAATGTCGTCCCTCTCCCTATAAATAGTCACCTCCAGTTCCTAAGGCCTCTTTTGGATGACAAAACCCACGTCCAACACAAGGAAAAAGTAAAGAAAAGATCCTCTTAATCCATTAACCTCAAAACGGTTCCTAAGTTAGCCATTTGAGTAATTTTGAGAGAATCCTTACCAGAGGTTGGTTCTATCATCAATTCAAGCCTATAGAAAATTGGTAAGTGCATATATTAACTTAATATTAGCATAGAATAAGTGGTTTGGTGATTGGATTATGTTTGATATTTATTTGAGCTTAATCTTTGTATTGAAACAATTTGGATTTTAAAGTGGTTTTTGCTATGGAAAAATGCTAGGAAAATTATGAGATATTAGAAATATATTCTATGATATTATATGAAGAAAATTATGTGAAAACATGAGGTCTTAATTTGAAAAAAATTGAAGAAACAACTTAGTGAATTTTGGGCTTAATAGGGGTATTATTGGCAGATTCGACATCCTTTAGCAAATCGGACATAACTTGTTAGTGTGATATAGGAATTGGATAATTAAAGAGGCTATAGAAATATAAGATAAATATCTCCAACTTTTATGTTTTGAGTTTCAAGAGATAAAGACTCAATAAAGGTCGAAATTGAGATTGAAGTGGCAAAACAGAATCTATCATAGTAGGCACTGACTTTATTGGTGTATTTCTTCAATTCTAAATTCTTAATGACTTGTTTTTAATTATTTGAAAGAGATTTTAATAAGTATGGTAAGTCTAGAAACTCCAATTTACATGGAAGATTTTCAAGAATTATTTAAGGAAATAGTCAAGAAAACAAGGCAAATGGGCTTGAAATTGATATGGCTCAACCACGAGTAATAGTAGTGGCATGGTTCGACCATAGGTAATAATAATGGCATGGTCCAATCAAGTATAATAATAGTGGTATGGCCCAACCACGAGTAATAATAGTGGCATGGCCCGACCACGGGTAATAATAGTGGATATAAGTGAAAATTTATAAGAACAAAAATTTTAAGATAAAAATAAAAAGTCTATGCATGATATAAGTTTGTTTAGACTAGAAGGACATCAGTGTAAGTTCTTATAAGAGATAAGTCTAAGTCATGCATGAGTCACATAAAGCATGCCATAAATGTATATTCTAACTTGTAAGTAAATATTTTATAATATCTATACTTTTATTAAGTTACATGTGTATTTATTGAGATTTTTAAGAAAATCACATTCTTGCATATTTCATTTCTTTTTGGAATATGATTTTCGCTGTAGGATTGGATGACGGTCATGGGCTAGGTTCCAGTTGCTCGAGAGACTCGAAGAAATCCTGAGGGGTCCTCCGAGTACTCTCTTTCTATAAAAGTTTTTGACCAATTGGTAGTAGTAGAGACCGGCATCGGTATGAAGAGAGAGTTTCCCAAAGTGAAGAATGAGTCTAGGTGGCTCTAAGTCAAAGTTTTAATAAGTTTGTATTTTGGCTGAGAAAACTAACTGGGTTATGGATGTATGGTTATAATGTTATTATAAGAATGGATGATCTAGATATTGTGGTTTTATTTCATCATGTGATCATTATAAAATTTTTATTCAGAATTTTTTTCACTGTGATTTGCATTAATGTACTAGTAAATCTAGGTGCATGCATTAAATTTCGATAAGTACGAGGGTGAGTAGCTTAGAGTTACTTATCCTGACACTCCAATTTGCGTTGATTTACGAACGTAAATTAGGAGCGTCACACACAACCAATGAGTTGCATTGGGTAGTACCTTTACAATGGCTTTTACCATAGCCTTATTATCATTAACAATTATGGCTGTAGGGGCACGTCCAAGCATTGCCTCCAACCATATTCTTAATAACCACGTATATGACCCGACAATTTCGTTAACCAACAAGGCACAACCAAACATGATGGTTTGGTGATGATGGTTAACTCCTGAAAATGGAACAAATGGCATCTTATAAATATCAGTCAAATATGTAGAATCAAATATTACCACATCTCCAAAATATTGGTATGTGGTCCTTGATCGAGCATCGGCCCAAAAATAGCTTTCCATAATTCCATTCTCGTCAACTTGCATGGAGTACACAAATTCTAGTTCTTTGCATTGTCGATCAAGAAAATATGCATATAACTTTTAAGCATTTCCCTTTTCAAAAATTTTCTCTTTTGATTCACCAAGTAATTTTTCACATCCTTGTCAATGCACCCAATGTTAAAGTCTCCCCCTACGTCTTTACTCAAAATCGACATTATCTCCCTTGTCGATATACCAGACTCATTCGAAATCATAATAAGTTTTTTTTGGACTTAAGTAACTCCCCTATGTCCACGAAGTAAAGTAGTGCTTTTTCGTGAAAGTAGCTCGTGATTATGTTGAAGCACAAACCTACCAACTATCCACTTTTCACCATCTTTTTTTTATTCCCATCAATGTTTTACAGCCAATCTTTGTCTCCACGAATTCTGGAATTACTCGTTCTTTTTGTTTGCTCATTTTTTTTTATCGAAACCCTTCCCTTGAGCAAACATAGTCTAAAGCACATAATAACCTATCCTCTTTCAATAATCAAGTATGCTAAGTTTGAATGGAAAAACCCTTTCTTCTTGAATACACCCTATAAAATGCTTCAGCGTCTTCTACATCATCAAATTCCATACCGATGAATGGCTCCTCTGGACCACTACTCGAATAAGGTCTCAAGTTCACTCCATCATTCACTAAATTTTCTACATTCACATCATCACTCAGATGAATGTCATCTTCTTCATTCACAACATCTTCTACATTCACATCTTCTATACTCACATCTTCTACGTCTTCACCTTCTACATATGTATGACTCATCGTTATTTCAATCTCATCACTATAAGAACTCCAAGTTTGATCCTTTGGTATAAGGAAGAATCAGATCACAAATCACTTCAAATATAAGGCAACATTTACTTGGCAAAATACTTCATCATACATGAAGTATACAAGGCAACATTTACTTATAAAAAAAAAGTATCGACATGAAGTATGTTACATGAAGTACTTCAAATATAAGGCAGTATTTACTCTTCAAAAAAAGCATGCATGAAGTACTTATATATATATATATAAAAGTATACATGAAGTACTTCAATTGTAATTTTTTTCTATATATTTTTTGTAAAAACGCATTTTAATTTATGAGTTTTGAGTAATAATGAGTAATGATTGAATGAAAAGTTAAAATTGTATATTTTTAAGATTTGAAGATGTTTGGTTTGACTTTAAACAAATTAAAACAAATTTGATGAAGAAAAGCAATGAACAAGATCAAGAAAAAAGACATTCTTAATATACATAATACATTCATGGAGGTTGATGCTGCAACCTTGTATGTGCATTATTTTTACAATTTAGTCTCAAAGATAGCAGCAATTTCAAGCTTGCTTCATTACCTAATCACTAAGCAACAAAGCTCAAACTTACATCTAATAGACGATTTCGATCTCTCTCAAAACAAGTCTAAAACAAGACTAAAACATCTTGTAAAACAAGTCTAAAACAAGCTCCAACAAATGAACATATTGTATATATAAAAGAACAACACGATAAAATAAATGTTTATATATCAGTAATCAACAATGGGCATTTTCTATGGCATTTTCTCTAATATTTTTTCTCAGAGGCATTTTCACAAACACTTGTGGCCTATGTATGAGACGAGCACAAAATCTGTTAGAAAGTGTATAAAACCAAACCATTTAGTTAGCTGCTATGATGGGGAAGCTGTGCAATGGGCTGCTTTTGGCGTGGAGTTGTGCAGTGATTTCCAGTGTTGTGGTGGCGTGGCATTGAGCTGCAGTGATTTTCGATCTTGTGGCGACAGCGTCAACAATGGATGACTTTCCAGCGTCAACAATGGATGAAATTCTTTGGGGATTTCGGTTTGGGTTTCAGAAGAAAGGGGCTGGTGTATAGAAGAACTGCAATTGTGTGTTTCGGTTCCATGGAGAAGAAATGAATTTGTTGATATGTTAATATTTCTATTAAATGACTGGTCTTCCTTAAAGACCAGATGGTCTAGTCCAAAGCGCTTCTCGTTAAAAAAAATCAAGAAAATATTTTTTACATGATTTTGTGAGCATCTTAAAACATTTTTTAAAAATAAAAAAAACATAACATAACATTATTTAAAAACACTTACTTAAAAATCATGTGAAAAAACAATGAAAATTGGGATGCATACTAGGGACTCCAAAATAGGGACAAATAGCATTTTCCTTGAGTATTTAGCTTAATCTTCAGCTCTTATTTGAACCTCGAACAATAATCTAAAAAATATCCTCTGGAAATCACCTTGACAACAAGACATAATTAAGAAGGAAACAATTAACTAATTGAATACATTAACCCCAATTTATCTTGTCAGATACATCATCCTACTTTGCACCTAATATATGTTTGATAATACAACCAGGACACTATAATAATCAATTCAAGGACTTTGCTTTGTGCTAAATGTTAATTTTCTGGTTCAGATTTTTATTTTATAGCAAACTAAATAATTCTTGTTCTTGGTTCTCAACTTGCGCATCTTTCTTTTCTTTTTTTGATAAGTTTGTGCAGTTAGCTTTCTTTGGTTATTAATAATTTTCCATGATCCTTTATTTATTTATTTATCTAAATACATGAAGTTGAATTTAAGCAAAGAGTAAACTATCTTCTTCCAATTGATTCAGTAACTAGCAATTGTTATACAAAATTTTAGCTAAACTAATGCTAATCCTCCATTCAAGATTCAAACTTTGCTAAAACTAGTATTTCTTTGCACAAAATATTCAAAAATGCCATTCGGAGGTCGACTTACAAAGACTACAACTAGAACACAAACCCTAGAAACCATAATTTTTCCCACCTAATTGCAAAACAAACAAAATAATGACTGTCCATTTGTTGGGTTGCCTTTTCTTGACAGCAAGGATTTTTACAGCCATAAACCTAACCTCCAAACCCGTACAGAGTCCTCCCCTATCTCTTGAGCTTGTAGACCACGTCCATGGCCGTCGGTCTTCCTTCGGGCGTGCTATGTGTAGGTCATGACATTGTGAATCACTTTCTCCAAGAAGATCTTTAGGACACCATGGGTCTCCTTATAGATCAGAATGCTGATTTGCTTCACACCGCTCTTGCGAGCCAATCAGCTAATCGCCGGCTTCGTGACTCCCTGGATGTTGTTCTGGAGGACCTTACAGTGCATTTCGCTCCATCCTTGCCCAAACCCTTGCTATTAGGTGTGCCGTGAGACAAAGGGAATGGTCTGAAGTTGAAGCAATTCGGGTTTTGTAAGATATATATATATATGTGTGTGTGTGTGTGTGTGTGTGTGTGTGTGTGTGTGTGTGTGTGTGTGTGTGTGTACTTGTAATTTATTCATTTGTTATGCCCCTTTTAGTCATTTGCTTGTTTAGTAATGGGTCGATTATATTTGTAATGGGTTGGGCTCTGCCCGAGTCCTTTGCTTCAATTAAGGTTGGTTATTTAACTTACTGTCTTTAGGCCATGTAGTAAACGTGTAATCCAGTAACTGTTTAAGTCAGTTGTTATTTGCATGTTGTATTTAAGCAATGCCAGAAGGCTAATGAAAATCATGTTTATCCATAATTGTGAGTGTAGGATTTGGCTCCTCAAAAGCCAAGTGCATTTTAATTGCAACTATTAATACAACCCTATCAAGTGGTATCTAGAGCAAGGTTTTGGCATCATGGCAGATGGCACACGCCACGCCTAATTGAATGAGGTTGTTGCTACGCTGAAGGGTGAGTCCTTGCAATTGAAAGAGGAACATGATTGGCAAAAGATGAAGTTGGAAGGCATCCTACTGCCACTCACTAAACTTGCTTCCAGCTATGATCATTTGGCTATGAATGCTATAAAACAAAACTCAGAAGCAAGTTCATTAGGTAATCCTCTTAAGATTAATGGCAACCCTCTCTTTGAGGGTGGAGGGAGTATCCAAGCAAGAACATTGCTTTTGGATTTCACTAAATTTGATGGATCCGATCAAATTGGATGGATTCGATCCAGTTTAATGGATCCTTAAGACAGAACATTTTTTCTCTTATTGTAACACTCCAAATGAACAAAAAGTGCAAATTGCTTTTTTTCATATTGAGGGTAAGGCCTTAACTTGGTATGGTTGGCTTTCTGAGTCTAGCCCAGTCAAAACTTGGGATGAGTTTTTAGTTGCACTTAAAACTCGTTTTGGTCCACTACTTATGAAGACCCAGTATGAGTTTTCACCAAACTCCAATAGTCTAGTTCTGTAGGATCAAGATGGACGAGTCTTTATATAATTGATAAAGTTTCCTCTTTTAGAACAATAGATTTAAAGGACAAGACAAAGAATATATCTAGAGTTAATGGTCACTTTTTGGAACCATCCACTTATTCCTCTTGGAGATCCTACTTGATGAAAATTGAAAAGTCTAACTATAGACTTTAAAACAAGCGCTTATGGGAGGCAACTTGTCATAACCCGATTTTTTCCCAATTGGATTTTCCTCATGATATAAATGGATACTTTCTATTTAGTCATTCTTTGGAACTTTTTGGATATATACATATATTTCCTATGAACCTTTTATTGGTAATAAACCTATATGTATTAAAAGAAAAATATTTGGGAAATACCTAAGTATTTGAAAAATCATTTGGAGACACTTGGCATGATAAGAAAATATGACTTTTAGAAATTCAAGGAGATATTGTATAGAAAGTGAAGAAAAATTTATAAAGGAAGTCAAGTGGTATAAGTAAGGAATATACCACATGATATATTCAGATTGAGCAATTTTAGATAGTTTCAACGTCTTTTGGTAATTTGGACATAACTTTCTTATTTAGTGTCAGATTGATATGATTCAATATGATATAGAATACCAAGAGAAAGATCTATAACTTTTATGATTTGAGTTTAAAAGATATTAGCTAGAGCGAGGATGAAATCGGGCTTGAAGTTGACCTGTTTGAAATGGATCTAATTGGTAGCCTAAAATCACTTTGTCTTATCTAGAGATATTTTCAAAGATATGGATGATGATGAGAAGTTTGTCTAATTTTGTTATCTTCTTCACAAATGGAACTAGATTATATATATTTTTTAGAAAATAAAACGAAAATGGATCAATGAAAGAAGAATTTTAGTTGTTTAAGTAAGGTATATGTGAGGAATATTCCTAGATGAAAGAAGCGATTGGACTGGTTGTTTTGGAGGGCTTTGAGATCGACTTTTTCTTGTGTTCTTTTCACCATGCTTTAGCTTAATTTATAGACAAGAGAGTGGACAAGTGAAAGGATATGATTGGATGAAATTTAGGTGGACTTTTTATAAGGGAACTTTGGCTAAACCAAGATCAAATGGGGGATGTTAACCGACTTGAGTTTTTGGTCATTTTCTATTATACACTTAGTTCATCTACTCGGTAGAAATTGAGACATGTGGTAAAGGGTTATTTGAGGAAATAAGTTGGCTTTGACCATAGGAAATTTGGCTGAAATTAGAACACCGAAAATAAATGAAGTGATCCGAAGTTAATCCTATTCTTATCTCCTTGAATATCTCAAAATTTGGATAAACATGTGAGCTAATCTTATGTTACTTAAGCCTAAGATGAAATGAGTAACCTATGGTATAAGAGGGACATTTGGCCTCATGGGGTCAAAGGCTATATTTGGTCTTTGAAAAGGAAGTTATCGCCTAACTCAAAGAGAACACACGTTCACTTGGTTTTCCTCCCTAGCTCTCGACAACCCTCTCTTCTCTTCTCCATCCACTTCTTTTCTTCACTTCAATTTCTAAACTAATTCTCTTAGCATAGTTAAGTGTGTTTTCTCAAAAAAGTGGTGGGAAAATCCTAGCCTACAAAAGGAGTAGTTTGGAATATCTTTTAAAACTTGTAAGTGTAGCTATAACTTAACTTTAGCATTTTATTTATATATTCTATAAATTTGTTATTTTAGCATTTTATATTCTATTAGATTGTTGGATAAATATGTGCTGCTTTGGTGACTCATAAGTAGTATAAAGAATATTTTCTTTATATTGGAAATTTGTTGATAAGGGTTGATAACTAATTAGCTTTTAATTTCCTTATGATTTTTGGAGATAATGACTTAAGACTTACTTTAGGTATTAATTTAGAAATATATAAGATGAAAAGCTTAAGAAAAGATATCAATGATTGAATTAAGAAATTATGAATTTAAAGCCTTAAGTCTTGGTAGAATATGTGTAAGGAATTATAAATATAAACTTTGAAGTTTAAGGGTTTCGATTATTAAGAAATTGCTAAAGAGGAATTTCAAGTTTCCTTGCTTATGGATGACTTAGTTATAAGTCAAGTTTTTATTCATTTGTTAGTTAACGAATAATTAATATAGGTGATTGGAAGATGAATGGATGAAAAGATAATGGGGAAATAATTTTATAAGGTTTATGGGATTTTCGGCCTAAGCTCTTTCGAGATGATAGTTTAATCATCTTATTCAATTCTTTGATGAAATATATATGATTTATTTGAAGAAATTAAATAGCACTTGTTTAGTATGAATATGTTTTAATTTAGTAAATGCATGCATCATATGTCATATGAATCATGCATTACGCATGAAGAAGTTTAAGCTGCATGCATTTTTGAAAGGTCCTATTATTTAAATTATCATGGTTTTCAAGAAAAACAAGAATAAGAATATTCATTTTTATAAGAATAAGAAAATTTAAAAGTCACGTCATGACGGGGAAGGCGATTTGTAACTCTCGTCAAATGATAAGAAGTCGTGTCATGACAGGGAAGACGATACATAATTCCTGTATGAATGATGTGCCGACGGGAAATGCGATACGTAATTCCTGTTGAATGATAGGAAGTTATGTCATGATGGGGAATGTGATAAGTAACTCTCATATGACTGACATGACTGGCGATTTAGGTGATACGTAACTGCCGTCATAATAAGCGTTTTCGTGTTATGGCGAGGAAGACGATACGTAACTCTTGTATGACTGATGTATACAAGAACCCGACGGTGAAAGCGATACGTAACTGCCATCGATGTTCAGAAATAGTGTAGTAGTGAAGGCAATATGTAGCTGCTATCATACTATGAATAAGAATAAGACTTAAGAAAGAGATATGAACAAGATAAGAATTCTAAAAAAAAGTCATTAGATGTCATGATGGATGTTATACCCATGTTTATACAAGTTTTTCATGAAAATGTATAATTCTATGTGAAAAGGATACGTAAGTCATGATTAAGACATGAATAAGTCAAGCATAATTCATAACATATGTCTCAAGCATAAGTCAAGTATAGTCATGTTATGAGTCATAGGTTCATGCAATCACATATTGTAGAATCGGGCTATGATATTATTATATTATATATGTACTTACTGAGATTTCTTGGAAATTTCACTGCTTTTATTTTATCTATCATTCTTTATAAAATGATAGACATTGTTGTAGGAATAAATGACTTATTATGAGACCCAGATGCGACAGGAGATTCTGAGATATCCTAAGGGTCCTACAGAATACTCCTATTGATGAATGGATCAATTGTTGATGACAACATTATAGAGAGAGTGGAAAGAATCCCCCAAGGATAATAGTGGGTAGTTGAATAATTGTCCTAGAAATATTAGATATTGATATGTATTAAAGAGGAAATTTGGCATAGTATGCTGGATGTTTTATAAGGATATGAGTTTTTATTGTAACATACCATATGATTAATGCAAATAATTAGATTTCTTTGCTGATCTCTAGAATTAACCTTATTTTGCTATAATATATTTTACATACTGTTAATAAGTTAAGTGCATGCATATAATTTTTGGCATAAACAAAGAGATTTATAGCCTAATGTTATAAGTCATGATACTTCAATTTACATTAAATTCTATACGTATATTGGGGGCGTTACACAGCCCATAGAACTTTCTTTTATTCTTTTATTTTGAATTATTTAATTATTTTTTTGTCTTCAATAATTTGGATTTTGATGCAGGCTTATTTAGTAGGAATAAAGTGCTGAAAATCAAAAACTACAACTAATTCACCATGAAACCAAGGAAGTTTCTTTCATTTCTTCATTCGTTTTCACTTTTGAATTAGAATGAGGATATTTTTTGTTTAAGTTTGCAAGTATAAACTTCTATAATCATTTTGTCATTTTGATTGTGCTCTTGAATTTTCTTACCAAGCATGCATTTGTGTACGATTGACATCTCTATGACTCTAAAATTTGTGATTGAGAATAGGGGTGAGAATTTTTTTCAAAAGTTTCTTTAATGTTAAGCTGAGTTTTGTTGCTACTTTGGTTTAAAATTTTTACCTTGAACATAATTGAGTACATAGTCATTTTGTTTTATTCCATTTTACTTATGAAGAAAATGAGTGGATTAATGGGGTTAGGGGAGTTCAATTATGCTTTGCTCTAAAACCCGTTGATGAGTCCTTAAGGCGAAATCATAGTTGATACCAAATATTAGAGAAATGATGTAGGCAATTTTTTTTGTCATAACCAAAAAGCTTTCCTAGCCATCATAGTTATCATGCTATCATTGCATGATATATTTTTCATAGTTAACCCCCTTGAGCCTTATTTTACATAATCCTTGATTTTTTTTTTTACCTACATCAATCATTCCCGTTCTAAGCTTGAAAAACCATGATTTACCTTATAAATTTTGATAAAACACTTTGGTGAAAATCTACATTTAAAGAGAAAAGTTAGTTCAAATAAAAACATGCTCTGTTTAATCAAAGTGTGAAAAATGAATGTTGAAGTGATTGAAATTTTGAGAAGGCTACATGGATAGGGGTGGTTGAATGAAAAAGATAGGAGGCTAAAAAAAATAAGAAAGAAAAATCAAAGAAAAAAAAGTTATTGTTACTAAGTTTGGCTTTTGCCCAGATATGATTTATTCATCATGTGAAAAAGCACAAAATAGAGAAAGCTTAACAAGTGGAATGCAGATCATGTCAAATTTTGCCAAGTCTAGCAAATATGAGCATATAGTCAAGAAAGAGTTATGGTTTGAATCTTGTGGGCATCTCTTTATTGTTCTTTGCACCTCATATTTTTTCAGTTTGCTTGAATTTTTCTTATCCATTTATTTCTTAGCTCTCACCTTGTGGCCTGTTATTACAACCTGATTAATGACCTTTTGATTTTTGATTTTGGTGGTTGACTACAATAATAGAGAGGATTTCAAAAAATTGGACTTATGGGACAAAGTTTTGAGAGAATTCTTTGAGGTATGTTGAAGAATTTTGATTGTTTTATTTATTTTAAAATCCCACTTTTGAGTGATGTTGACAAGTAGAAGTGGAAATGAGATATGAGTAGGATTCAAATGTTATTTTACTAGGGAATTTCGAAATATAGTTGGTGAGGAGAATGGTGGAGCCGAAATTTATATTATTTTGCCTATTGTATATAGTATTTCAAATATATTTTAAAGTTATAGATGATTATGTGAAATTAGCTTAATCTTGCTATTTCTATACTAAGAGAACTAGATTATATATATGTTTTTATAAAATCAAACAAAAAGAATCAATGAAAGAGGAGTTTTAGTTGTTTAAGTAAGGTATATTTGAAGTATATTCCTAGATGATTGAAGCCAACAGATTGGCTGTTTTGGAGAGCTTTGGATCGACTTTTGCTTGTGTTTTTTTCACCATGTTCTACTTCATATCTTAGGCATACAAAGGAGGTAAATGGAAGAATATGATTAGAAGGTAAAATGTTTGACTTTTCCTATAGGTGGTTCGGCTAAACCAAGAGCATATGGGAGAAGGCTTGACCAATTTATCATTTGTCCATTTCTACCACAACTTAGCTTTTATACTTGGAATGAATTAAGACATGTGGCAAGGGGATATTGGATGAAATAAACTTCAAATCCTTTACATGTGTTTTGGTTGAGATGAAAATAAAAAGGGGGGAGGAGTAGTCGAAGTCATCCCATGCTTTATCTCCTGAAAACTATCACAATTTGGATAAATTTATGACCTAATCTTATGTCACTCAAGTATTAGAGGAAATGAGTAACCTATGGTCTTAGAGGGACACATAGCCTCATGGGGTGAAAGGATAAAATTGGTTTTGGCATTTGAAGAAGATGTCACCTAACTCAAAAGAGAACATCTGTTCACTTTATTTTCTCCCTCTCGCTATTGAGATCTCGTTTTTTTTAGGTACTAGTTCCTCTTCAAGAGAAGACATTTCATGAAATATCTCTTCAGGAGGTCTATTTTTAGGAGATTTTGGAATATAAAATTTGATCTTTTCAGAAGCATCAACTACGCTTATGACCAATGTTATGGATATGGATTTTTCAGGAACACCAAATTCATTTTGCATCTTTCTCTTTCGAGAGATTTTCTTTTGTGTCAATAGGTCTTCCATGTTTCAGGTTTGTCTTAGACTCATCTATTGTTAATTTCGCAACTTGTTCTTCAGGAACTGCAATTCTTATTGGAATATTAATTTTAGAAATATGTGATTTTATCACACTTTTAGTATTAGTAAATATATTCGGTAATTGATATAAACACTTTGCAAATGGATAATCCTCTAAACTTCTAATTTACATTCATTTGTAGGAGAATCAAATTAAGATATGGCTTTATTTTTTTAAGAAATTTATTGTCGTACATTAGGACCAACTTTTCATTACCTAATGATGGAAAAGTGGATTCGTCAAAATGACAATCCTCAAAATGTGCTTTAAACATATTTCCTATAAGGGGCTTAATTATCTAATAATAGAAGGAGAATCAAACCAATATGTATCCCAAGTCTACGTTGAGGGCCCATCTTTGTACATCGTGGAGGTACAATTAGAACATACACAACACATCCAAAAGTATGAAAATGAAAAATATTTAATTGTTGACCAAATGTAAACTGTAATAGAGAATAATTGTGACATGCAGATGATCTAATCCAAATCAATGATATTGGATGAAGTATAATATGTCCCCAGACAGAAATAGGTAATTTTGATTTCATAAGTAAATGTCTAACGATTAACTGAAATCTTTTGATCAATGATTTAGCTAAACTATTTTGAGTGTGTGTATAGGTAACAAGATGTTCAACATCTATTTCTATTAACATACAATAGTTCTCAAAAATTTGAGATGTAAATTCACCTGTATTATCCAATCGAATAGTTTTAATTAGATAATAAAGAAATTGTACTCGTAGTTTAATAATTTGGAAAAGAAAAATATGTAACCATCGACGTGATGCATTAATTAAAATAATAAAATATCTAAATGGTCTACTTGATGGATGAATAGACCTACATATATCTCTATGAATCATCTGTCAAAATGATAGAGATTCAACAATAACTTTTTGAGGGTGATATTTTGATAATCAATTTATATTGAGAACAAGTAGAGCACAGATATTTATTAGATAAAATAATCTTTTATTTCTTTTAGGGATGCCTAAATAAATTATCAATGATTCGTCTTATCACTATTAATCCCAGATGTCCAAGGTGATCATGCATGGCCAGATCATAAATATTTTGAGATCAATGCATTATCATATATCATTCAATTGTTTTCATTTTTGTATAATATAATCTAGAAGAGGGATCAAACAGCTTTTCTAATACGCGTTTATGGCCCAAAATCACTCTAGTAATGAGGAGATGCTCTTTACTGTCTTCGTTGGTGGTTTCAATATGATAATCATTACGACACAAATCTTTGAAATTCAATAAATTTCTTTTAGACTGTGAAGAAAATAGAGTATTATCAATACAAAAATTGGTGCTATTAGGCATCATAATATAAGTTCTTCTGGTACCCTCAATTGGATTCAATGAACCTAATATGGTATGGACAAAGGCTTTACTTAATGTTAGATTTTAAAAATATTTTTTATCCTTAAGTATTGTGTGAGTTATAGCACTGTCAGCTAAATATACATCTATATCATTAATCTTAGAGACAAAAAGTTTATTAGTAGGATCTATGATTCTACAAAATATATAACATTTCTATTACTTTAAAATGTCGCAAAATATTAAAAAGTCTTACTATAATATGTAAAAATTTGATATAAGCAATCAAAAGCTTGGTCGTTAGAGATGTATGTGACCAATGTTCAGTCATACCATATCTATAGTATACATCTTCATATTTTTTTGAAAAATTATTATAAGAGCTTTTACCCTTCTCATAGTTGAATCACTTATAATAATACAGTATATTTCTATTATTATCCCTTTTAGTGTTGTCGCTTTTAAAACACACACATCTATAATTTTTCCTATCACGTTCACGCCCTCGATTCCTTTGAAAGAATCGCTTCTGAGACTGTTGTAAATCTAATACTATTCAGTTCAAGGAATTAAATGGAACCAATAGGACGTGACTGGTATTTTTTAACAAAAGTGCATTATTTTGCTCAGCTATTAGAAAATAATATATAAATTCAGAATATATTTTAAACTTTTGCTATCGATACTATCGTTGCAAGAGCATATTCGAAATATTCGAAATAGTATGTCTTTTCTAATATATCATCATTAGTGTCTTTTTCACCACATAATTTTAATATGAAATTATTTTAAAAAGTACAAAATTATACTCACTAACATTTTTGAAATCTTGCAACTTCAAGTGCAACCGGTAATAACGAGCTTTTGGGAGGATTACAGTCTTCTAGTGCTCATATCTCTCTCTCTTAAATCATTCCATAAAATAAGGAAATTCTTCACGTGTTGTTGACGCCCTCAGCCTACGCTTGGAATTGCATGCAAGCTAAAGCGTCGGGAATGTGTAATACAAGGATATTCACCCATCGTTCATGTCATAGAGAAATGCATGTATCTATCTTACTAGCAGTATGCAAAAATTTTCGCAATGGAATAAGGTTAAGCCGAGTATTATCAGCAAGAAATATAAAATCTTGCCAAAAATCACATGGTAGAACTGAGTAAATATCCCAAAAGAAACTTCATGTATAACATTATACTATATCAAGTTCCACAAAATATCAATATTCTCAATACACGGGAAATATACAAACTTCTCCAAAATAACCAAAGGTATAAACCTAAAACATTATTAGAAAAAAACTGGCCCCATTACCCTTCCCTAAAATAGGGGTTCATCTGCATATCTTCTATGAGACGGACATACCAAAAAGGGATACAACATCAAAAGAAGAATACTCCGTCAGGCCCTCGTGGGTCTGAGGAGTCTTTCGGGGAGTCTGACTCATAGAATCCATCGTCGCCTGTGACTGCTTCTATCGTCCCGAAGAGGAATAATAAATGAAAATTAAAGGGATGATATTTCAAGAAATCTTAGTAAGTACACATTTATCTTAACAAAATCACGAGCATATATATAAGTGAACACCAAAAAATACATGTGTCATAAACATGAGACTTGTGACTTGATTTATGCAATGCACTCTTAAACAATGACTTGCATAACACTTTGACTTTCTTAAGACTTTAACTCATGCTCGTGTTTTTCCATAAAATGTTTTTTTATATAATATGAACGTCTTTCTCACGTACTTAAAATCTTTTCGTAAACCGTTCGTGTCTTTCATCATTTCTTTTTATTAGGCGCCATTAATTTTATTCATATCATTCTTGGGACTTAAAGTTATTCTTGTTATGACTTTTCTTGTTGGATACTTCACAATTTTCCTATGCACCATGTGCTTCTCACTAGTTACTGTTTCACCCGGCGATCACTCAAGTCAAAGTGACTACGTTACACGTTACCACATCATCCGACGATCGCTCAAGTCGAGGTGACTACGTTATCTGTTCTTCATAACCTGGTGATCACTCAAGCCAAAGTGATTATATCCTTAGTTCTTATAACGGCAAGGTGTAATGTCTTCATCGTCCTTAGGCACCCACTAGCTTTAGGTGCGACTAAGCTCTAAAATCCTTTTGGAGCTATACATGGTCCGTCGACTGTTCTTCGCTAATTCAGGAGTTTTCACTCAACTTTAATTACTCCTGAGTAAACAGGGAGTTCTACCGAGATACTACCCCGTCCCAGCCTTTGGAGTTCTTATAAAAACTTTTTATTCATTTCTTTTGAAAACACATGTTGACTCAAAAATCATGGAACTCTTGACTTGAATGAACATGCATGCAAAAACTTTGACTTTCTTTATATAAGGCATATAGTTTATGAGACATATGATGCATACATTCCCAAACCATATCTTGTACGTGTTAACATGTGAACATACTTGTTTTCAAGATAAACGTAATCAAATAAAAGTGAGGCAATTAAACAACCTTAACCCAAAAGGGTAATGCCAAATCACCCAAGGGATTTAAACTTAGTTTTTCTTTTTCGTTTTCTTCTATCATCTCATACATTCCTTAGAGAAATAAATAAATAAACTAATCCACAAACCGTAAGGGATCATTGGCCGAAACTTTATATGCTATAGATTTCAATATTCTTTTTTCAACTTCCACAACAAGAGTAAAGTCTTATTTTATGCATGTATCCGGAATCATACTCCAAAGAAAACAATATCATTTAGCTCTTAAATCATTCAAGGAATTAGATCAAGATCATATCATTATCCAAGAGATGAGCACCTAAAGTTTTATTTCAAAAACTCAATAATATAGTCTATACATGGCATAACCGAAACCTCGAAATACTTAGTCATTTTATTTCTCTAATAACTTAATATAACATGACTTCATATTGCATCTAACACAGTCGAAACTATACATCAAGAAAATCAAGACACATATTCATATTGACCACCTAATATTTTAAATCTTTATCTTTCATCAATCAAGAGTTAAAACCTAAAGTCTCCAATTTTTAAATGGCCATAGTCGATACTCATAAGTTTAAAAAGATACAATTCTATCATTCAACATGTCATGCTATCACCACACATACTCTAATCGAAATTCATTATGGCATATTCCTTTCATTCTTTCAACAAATAAACACTATATTCCAACAATCATGCCTTGGATTAAAAGCTTAAAATATCATTTCAACAATACTTAGAGAAAGTATATTAAATTCATTAAACAAATAAGTCAAATCAAAGAATAAAGCAACACCTCCACAAGTTCATATCACATATACAAATAATACTAATAGTTAAGATAAGAATGTACTTACAAATACTCTAAGTATAGAGTAAGGAAAAATCTGAAAATGAGATAGAAGAAAACAAGATCAAGCTTTAGATAAACTTAGCTCATCTTAAATCGGTAGATAAGGAAATCGTTGGTTTCTTTCGAAAGGAATGTTTTCTTCAAAAGGAAACTTTAACCTCCACTTTTTATTTTAAGAAAAACTCAAAAGCATGAAGTCTTGAGAAAGAGCAAGAAAACATCGAGTCTAGAAAGCTAAAAGAACATTCTTTTAAATCTTTTGTATGGAAGAGTGAAAAGAGTTTCAAAAGATTGTTTACCTTCCAACGAGAATGCTTTCACTAAGAAAGTCTTGAAGAAAACTCAAGTTTGTCTTAGAAAAGAGTTGTTTGGATGGTGAGAAAATGGAAAGGGTAGAAAGAGTGAAATGGCCGAGAGCTTTGGGAGAGATAGGAAGACAAAGAGTAGAGAAAAAGGCAAGGTCATAGTCAACCAAGCGGGGTGTGTCTCTAGACTTAGGGTACTCCATTCCATAGGTGATGGATTGACACAACAAAAGGGATAATTGACACTTTGATAGACTTCTATCTCTAGGGATAAGATGATACCTAAGATAGCATATCTTAGGATTAGATTTGGTCTCCTGAATCTGGTCATGGCCGAAACTGTCTCAAGGGTGGAGATCACTTCTCCTATCACACAAGTCACACCATCACCTATCAATCACCACCTTACGTGTCATTCACAAGGATAAGAAACCTTTCTTGGGAGATTCAAATACACAAGTCGGCATCCTCCCTTCCCTCCTCTCATCTGAAACTCTCTCCTTCCTAAGATATCTTTCTCACTTGCAAGTCCCCAATCAATTCACTTGTCAATCATTCTTATACACTTGTCAATCACTCTTACACAAATCTTACTTTTCACTCATCTAGATATGGAAAACACTTGAGAAACTCAAAGTGGGAAGGTTGGCTCCCCTTAGCTCCTTCTCATCCGAAACTCTCCTTCTCCCTAGCCACCATTTCCTTTTTCCAGTGATGCCATATCTCAACTTGTCAAATTTGTTAAAATATTTTTCTAGTCAAACCTACCATTCTTGAAAGACCAAAGAAAACTTCTTAGAAAACCTACCATTCTTCTTTGGCTTTTGGGCCTTGTTCCAACATCTTGGGCCTATTTCATCATTCCTCCTCCAAACAAAGGCCTAGGTTGATCCAAACATCTCTCCTAAGATAAATAAATTGATATAAAATAAAATATCCATTCCTAGCATAACCAAGAATCTAATAGGTGGAGAAATCTGAGTTATCACATGTGTAATTTTCTTCTTTGATTGTATCTCCTAAGTTTATTGTATCCAGATGAATCTCATCAAGAATTTATGATAAGTTATAATAATGTTTTTTTTTTTCTAGAATGTCAAAAATAACAAATTTCAATTTTGTAAAACTTGACATTTTCTATATATATAAATCACATAAATAAATATGTATCTAAGAAATATATTTACAAAATTATAAGAATAAACTCAAAAGTTTTAGCAAATAATAATCAGAAATATATAATTTTATATTCATCTTGAGTTAAAGTAGAGCTTGCAACAATGTTTGAGGATATTGTTCTTCTTGCTTCTAAAAAATGAAAAGTCTCAAAGTACAAAAAACTTTGATGGAGTCTTGGATTTTGTAATGGATGGAGAGGGAATGGAGGTGGACATGAAAGATAAAGAAAGAAAACCTTTGGACACAAATGATGGGTCTGTATCTGGGACTTTTCTTGAGACGGAACAATTTAGAGAATCCATGAATGGTACGGGTGCAGTCACTATTTGCCTTCCAATTTCAAATTCTTCTTTGGATATGAAAATTGTAGGTGATTCTTCTATTGCAAAGCATGATTCAACAGAGGTGACAATGGAATAGACAAGGCGTAGAGAATCTAATACTGAAGCTAATCAAACCTTGGTTCAATCTATATCAGGTATCACTTTCAGTTATTGGGTACTATGAAAGAGGGCCAAACATGTCCAAACTTCGCTACACTTAAGTTTGACTACTTTTGATTTTAAAGCTGCACAATTGCATTTGATTTCTAGATATCTACTAAACTACTAGCATAGGTGTGAGCTTTGATGAATTTGTGCGACTCTCCAACTCCATTGTCGTTTAATCTCTATTATTTTTAAAATTGTGTGAATTTTGGCGTGAAAAACTAGGATATGAATTCTATCAAAGACTTTCATGGTTCTCGGTAGATATTGTTCGATTGATTTTTGTCTGCATTATGATTTTTATGACATAGCTTGTTATTCTACCAACTTTGAAGTGAGGTTAGGCTTTCTAAGTCACAAGCAGATCCTCTCACGTGTCACATATAGGCACAGTTTATTGAGAATGATTGATTAGTTAGCTACAATTTTTTTGCATAAAATTGCGATTGTACTTTGTTGGTCCTCTGTGTTCAGTGGGATCTTTAAATCAAGTTTCTTGTCTTGTGCATGTGTAAATGTAATTTAAGTTTGACTATAACTAGATGAGTAGGTTTTAAATTTGGATTATGGATGAATGTAATTTGAATAGAACTCTAAATGTGTATCCAATAAGGGTAAGTTTTTAAATTGTAATGTGACTCTTATAAAATATTGTTTAAATTAAAAGATAAAAGATTGAAAAATTCCTAAATAGGTTTTGAGTCTCAAGATTAGCTGAAGAGATTGGAATACATGCAATACATGAAGAGATTGAAGCTAGCTTAAACTAGGAGATATCTAGTTGCAAAGTTTGAGTCAAACACGTTAGCAAGCCGTTAGTAGCGTAACAGACTAGGAGAATGGATAAACCATTAGTATAATCCTAATCCAACTCAACCATTGAATTTTCTATTTATAGAAGGATTCAGCTAAGGTTTTGGTGAACACACCAGAAGCAACACTTCAGAAATACTTTCATAAGTATAATTGTGTGCTTGTAGCCAAGAGAGAGCTCAAGAGGTGAATTTTCGAGATACTCATTTTGTTAGGATTGAGTGCGAGCACACTCCAAGGAGAGTTGAATTGTTTATGTTTGGCCACTAGAGGTTTCAAGAAAAAAGACAATAAATTGGAGATTGTCAACCTCATAAGTATCAAGCTTGGTGAACTAACGAATTTTCATCTTCACAACTAATAAAAGATCATACAAAGTGGTGTTGATGAAAAGAGGAGGCCAAAACTTAAACCAAAGTGGGTGTGATAGGGACTTCAGTCGTGTCCCCACTCAACTAAGCGGGTCCTCCTCGCCTTGTTGTTCTTCAATGATCGAGTAAGGCTCCTTTTACTTGTGATGGTTCACGTACACCAACAATGGATGAAAGGGTGATATGAGGTTGAGGTGGTTAAGAGAAATTGATTGAGTTCGTCTTGACTAAGATAGGGTAGAGTGGTGTACGACAATGAGGTTGGATGGCTAAGTATATGGAGCAATAAAGTGATATTTAGGCTATGATAGTATTGGTTATGGTACTGGGAAGGAAGATGTGGTGGGTTGAGTGGTAGATTATGGTAGAAAAGGTTTAGGAGAATATCCTTTAGGTAGGCCTATGTATTGAGGTTTATTTGGTAAGCAATATGGGTCATATAGTGTAATAGGGCTAGGGTTTTAGTAGAGGCTAAGGAGAATTTTGAGATTGAGATTAGGTTAGGATTTGGAAGTCAATTGGTTAAGATTTGGGAAGATGGGTTTTGGCCAAGATGGTTAGAGTTAGGTGGGATAGGGTTTTGAGATATTTTGGATAATTCCTAAAATGTAAGAATTAGGATTTTAGCAAGACAAGTGGGCGACAATGAGGTAGGGTTGTTGGCCGAGTATTGCTTCTATTTTGGGATAAGATTTAATTGATTCAATCAATTGGATAATTGATTAATTATTTGAGAGAATTAAGGGTTAATTTGGTGATGTGGCAAGTGGAGAATTTCGGCAATAGCTAGAAATGGAATGGCTGAGTGAGATATTTATGGAAAGTGAAAAAAATTTGATTTTGAATTGATTTAAATTTGGGATAGAGTTGAGTGGCTGGTTGGTGGAGGCTTGTTGGGGCCGAGATTTGGGCGGTTTTTGGATGAGGGAAAGAGTTAATTGAGGTTAAGATTTAGTGGAGCTATGGGTGAATGAGAGGTTAATTGGTTAGGCTAGGTGCAAAGTGATGCACGACAATGGGAATTGTGGGGTGTTCGGCTAGGTCACTTTGTATTTAGGTTAGATGGGGTTTGTTTAGGGTATGAGGTGGCCGAATAGGGCTTAGGGTTTCTCTAGAGTTTCGGCCAAGTCAATTAGAGTTAAGGATCTAGGGTTTTGAGTGGTTTTGGATAAGTCCTAAAAAGTAGAAGTATGGCTTATAGCCATTTAGGGTGGATGACAATAGTTAGGGCTTAGGTGGCCGAATGTCTTGATCATGGGGCTGGTTTTGATTGGCTCTCTTCTTCAATTGATGACCAATCAAATAAGAGTATGAGGTTGCAATTAAATGAGATGGCAAAGGAGGTTTTGGCTAGGATAAGGTGATGATGGCCGAATGAGATAAAGTAGGAATTAGGTGTGATTTGAATTTGAATCAATTTGAATTCATATCCAAATGGTGGCCGGTCATGCTAGGGTTAGGGGGTACGAAACTGGTTTATTTTGGATGAGGGATGAGGTAGATTTAAGTGAGAAATTATAGGAGAGGATAGGGTTAAGTGGCTGGCTAGGTTAAAGGGCAAAAGTGGCAAGTGTTTAAATTAGGGTTTGATGGCCTTTGGCCGTGTGGTGTGGGTAGGGTTTAGGGTTGTGCCGCGGGCTGCTTTGGGGCAATAGGAACAATTAATTGATTAATTGAACAATCAAATAATGATTGAACAAAAGACCATGGAAGAACTTACAATACCCTTCACGGCACCAAAGGGTTCAGCAATGCCCTCCTTCAACACTTCTTCCTTCTTCCATCAACACACATTCAACACTCACTCACATGAGCAATCCGAATCTCCCAATGGTGGAGGATTTCGAATTCCTCTAGGGACACACACACAAGTTCTCAAATCCACAAGTGGTGTGGATTTGGCCTCACAAACACACAACTCACACAACAATCAAACAAACCACTCAAGAACATAAAATCATAAATCACTCAACAAGAACTCACAAACACCAAAACACTTTTTATGAATAACCTCAAGATTTTTTTATAAATAAAATGAAAACAAATAAAAGGATAGCTGTGGATCACCGATTCACGAATTACACGATGATCCTCTTCCAAAGGGATTCATGAATTGCATCCTAGGGAAGCCCAAGTGCTAAGTATCGAAATCCAAACCACAATGCTTATGGCCGGCCTAACTCTTTTCCAAGAGCAAAAGTCAAATTCTCAAATTGTCCAAATATGTGAAATGAAAACCTAGAGGTCCTATTTATAGAGTCTAACAAATTGGAAACCCCCAAAAGGCCTCTAACAAAATAAGATAATTACTAAAATAACCCAATGCATAAATAAATACATAAATAAGCAAAGGTGGCGCCAATGATGATGGGGTTGTGGCATGTTGTGGCCTAGGCATGGCCTGTGGCATGGCATGGCCCACGGATGGTTGTCTGCATGGCGCCTGGCTGCATGACATCTGATAGTGTGCATGACATGGTGACATGCCTAAGCTTGATAATGTGTCACGGGTGATGCCGTGCTGTGGTAGTGTGGCCTAGTCAAGTGGCTTGGGTGGTGGTCTTGCATGGCCCGGGCTGAGTGTTGGGGTGATGGTCATGAATAGTCCAAGCTGGCGGTCTGGGCGCATGGGCTGAACGTCGCAAGTAGCCTCCATGGTTGCTTGCTGTGTGTCAAGGTCTGAGTCAAGGCATGCATGCAGGCTAGCCAAGTGACTGTCTTGACCTTCCCTTAGCGGTGTCAAGGCATAATCTAGGGCGATTTTTAATGGGGTACTATCAGGGTGGTCAAAGACGATGTCGTGACACATAATCGAAGGACTGCTTGCATGTTTTTGACGATTTTGCTTGTTTCCTTACAAACTTAATGTTGCTATCATTTTGCCAGGTACAAGTTTTATGAGTATACCAAGTCTTTGAGTGTGGTGACTCCACCAAACTGTTTTGATGGGATTGGGGTAGACCTTGACTGGTATGTTTTTACTTTTGATGCATAAATCTTAAGAATGACCACACAAGAGTTCTATTCTCTGCACAGTAAGGACTTTAAATTGACCTCCTAACATTTTGGTGACAATGTGAATATACTCATAAAATGCTCAAAGTAAGGGGAAGTCTATACCTTGAATTGACTAAAAGTAGTTGAACCTAGTACTAGAATGAAAAAAAGTATTTTCTTGCCATGCATTAAGGTCAATCCTTACAGAAAAAGTCATTGTGAAAAAAGACGAATAATCATGCATGGATCTATGCTCTAAAAGTCCTTATAGAAAAAATCATTACTTATATGATTATGGAAAAAGATGAGAGATACAATCTGGACATAAAAAGTGAATATGACTTTGTGCTTGGAGCGAGTTACTTTTTTGAGTATCTAGGCCCTAGCAAAAAGTTTGATTTTTAAGGAAAGATCAATCCCTCTTGGAGTAATTACAGAAAAACTATAAAAGAAAGGGGGAGAAAAAAAAAGGAAAAAGAAAAAAAAAATCAATTTATGAACATTTTTTTTCACTCACACACACAAATTTTTTGGCTGGTCAACTATTAAGATACATGTACTCATTGTGAAAAATGTCCAATAAAGAATGCATCTCCCAAATAAAATGGAGAAGTGTTGAGTAAAACAAAATTTGGTTAAGAAAATTACACATAAATTGCGGATGGGATATCATGTTTGTGAGAAAAATATGTTGAAAATTTTTAAACTCCTTTTATTTATTTTTCTAGTATGCAAGTTTTGTTCTTCAATTTTTTTTTTCTTTTCTTAAAAAAGGAGAAAATTTAGGAGTTGAACTTGCTTTGTTTCGAAAGCTTCTAAGAAAAAGCGTTCAAATAGGACCCCAAATGTTTTTCAAAAAATCTTTTAAAAATCTTCTCTAAATGCTCAAGAAGAAATAGAAGTTTGTTATCAGAATAGTGTAGAATAACTATTTATTGACAATTCACACAAGGGGAGAAAAATATGAATGGCTCAAGGGGAGAGCCGAAGGCAAATTGTCAGCAAAAGAGAAAATCAGGAATGTAAGTAGAGTGAAACCACCACCACTGCCAATTTATAAAAAAAAAAAAATTAGTTTTTAATTAGTTTAATATGTATATGATACAATGGTTTGTTTTGATTATTTTGTTTGATACTTTAAACTGATTTGCTATGTTTGTTTGAGACTTATGGTGATACTTCTAATATTTTGCATGTGATGCATTTTTAATATGAAGTATAACATTTTACATGAAATGTTTGCTGGTAGTTTTGTTATTTGTTCTGCAAGAATTAGCACACTCATCCCAAGTACCTTTTTTTCATTAATCAACCAAATTGGGATTTTGTAAATATAATTTAAGTTTGGCTAGGATTAAATGAGTATGTTTTAAATTTGGATTATGAATGAATGTAAATTGAATATAAAACTAAGTGTGTATTTGATAAGGATAAGTTTTTGAATTGTAATGTAACTCTTATAAAACATTGTTTAAATTAAAATGTAAGAAATTGCAAGAGTCCTAAATAGGTTTGAAGTCTAAGATTAGCTGAAGATATCGAAATACACGTAGAATATGAAGAGATTGAAGCTGGCTTAAACTCAAAGATATCCAGTTGCAGAGTTCCAGTCAAATACGTTAGTAAGCCGTTAGCAATATAACAAACTAGGAGACTTAATAAGCCGTCAGCAGAGTCTTAGTCCAACTCAACCATTGAATCGTCTTTTAATGGAGGAACTCAGCTAAGGTTTTAGTAAACACACCGGAAGCAATATTTCAGAAATACTTTCATAAGTATAGTTGCGTGCTTGTAGCAGAGAGAGTGCTTCAAGTATTCCTATGAGAAAAAATTTTCAAGAGTTAAATTTTTGAGATACTCATTCTGTAAGGATTGAGTGCAAGCACACTCCAAGGAAAGTTGAAGTATTTGTCAATGGCCACTAGAGGTTATAGGAGGAAAGACAATAGATTAGAGATTGTCAGATGTTCTGACAACTATTATAGTAGAAGACAAGTAGGTTACGTGTCTTGTTGAGTAAGAATGTCTAAGTTACAAAAGTTTTGTGAACTAATAATATTACTTATAATATCTCAATCCAATAAAATTGACTTTCTTGAATTTGGTTGTCCCTTAGAGTTTTATCATTGAAGAGTTCTTCACTTTATAACGTTTATTTTTTTAATATTTTATTTTAGTTACTAATCGATACTAAGTGTTTTTGTTAAGCATAAGCATGCATAATCAGAGATAACACTGGAATTTCCGTCTGTATAGTTTTAATTTTTTCTTTGTATTGTATTAAAGATCCATTATGTGTCCAAGTTCTTTTAAGCACCTGTTATACTGACATAAATATTTTTTTTTGTTGTTAAAAGAAACAGTTTAAGAAGGTGCAGTCGAATCAATTTCTAGATCCTTCATGAAAATAACCAAATATTTGCTGGCAATTAAATTATATACTAAATCACTAATGGTCATTCTGCTGAATGCGGGCAGATCAAGACGAAGATCGAGGACTTCTCATGGAGCAATGTTATTTCCTTTCAATCGTTTGTTGATTACTACAGCTTTCAAGAGGAAACCAAGAAGATTGAAAAGAGGCTTAAGTTGCGGTAACTGTGAAATAATTTTTTGCCCCAATTATTTATTTTGGTGGGCTTATATTTAGGCTAGTTGAGTGTTGTTTATACCCCATTTTTCTGGTAGTATCATTTGCTGCCGTTCATGTTGAATGGTGGTAAAATTTTGCCCTAGCAATTCTTGTTTCTTGGTATCCAAAATTTCACCCCAAAATTCATGTTTCTTGCAAGAAACTCTCTCTCTCTCTCTCTCTCTCTCTAAGCAATAAAAAAGCAGCACTATAACCCTTTGTATTTCAATTTCATGGTTCTTAACGAGACCAAAGGTGTGTGCTACACTGCCACTGCTACGGAGCTGGGCATTATCATCATGACTTCAATGTCAATTAGAACAGAGGCTTGTTGATATAAGCCCACGGTTGAGAATATGTATATTTAGCCCTTAAAAGGTGTTGCTGATTTGGGAATCCCAGTTCCTGAACTTAAAAAAAGCCTATGACTCGTCAATTTTTAGAATTCAAGGTATATCATACTGCCATACATCTTGTGACTTTGACAGAGACTCAGAATAGAGAGCTATCTATATATTTTGGCCTTAGGCAAGAATTTTAAAGTAATTATTTGGTGATATCTAGAAAGATTTGATAAAACAAATCCAAGTGCAATTAGAATTATTTCAAATATAAAATCTGTCACTCACTATTTTTAATAATAATACACCTCACAAGCTTTCTTTTGTTTCTTCCTTTTTTATCAGAGGCTAAAAATTGTATAAAGGGAGATGCTGTAGAGGAATCTAGCCTAGGAAGATACCGCTCCACATGTGCTATTTTTCCTTTTGTTCTTCAAAAAAAGTGAATACTTTTATGTTAATGGTATTTTTCTGAGGGTAACATGCGGCTTGGCTTGTCTTTTTTTCTTGATCAACCACTTGCCACATCATTAAACATGCCTTACTCCAATTTGGGATGTTCCTGGTGGGGTCCCTACTTGTTTAAATTGAGTTGGATGGATGCAATTATACCTTAATAATTTTGATCATTTTAACAGCATCGAATACAAACTAAGAGTGGGTTCTGTTCAAAGACATATATAAACAAGAACCATGAGGAAAATAACAAACTACAAGTGAGGACTCATCAATAAAATGTTTTCATATATCCAAGGAGAAGAAAAAGATTAAAAAGCCAATTAAGGAGTAAAAAATCAAAGACGAGTAAATAGCTAATTATGTATAGAGTTGCTTAAAATTGAAGGATGTACATTGATTTACCTAATCAGGGAAACAAAACACAATCTATGATCTAATCTATTGAAAAGTTTATCACCGCCACAGCTGCCGATACTACCGTCGCAGCTGCTGCCGCTGCTGTCGCACTGCAGCTCCCACTGTTTCAAGATTTGGGTGTTAAAGCTTATAATATACAATGCAGGCAACAGACATCAGAAGAGCCAATATCTGATCCCAAGATTTGTTTACAGCTCTGCAAGTTTTACCTTTTACGTCTACTCCCCTCGTCTTGTTGATTGTACAAGCTGTTATGTTAGCATACGTATTGTTAAGAATATGGATAAACTCACGTGAGAAATCACCCCGTTGCAAAACTGCAATATCTACAAAGCGCACACTCGTTTGTTACACAAGTCTACTTATTAACTACTATTTTAAATTTATATACTTTATTAAATAGTTCTCATAGGATTGAGATCTAATGAGGTCTGAAGCGGAGGAGAAAGATAGAGACATAAAGCAAGTTCTATAATACTGAGGCTACATTTAGATGTTGAAATGAGTTGATATGAGTTGAATTCTTTATCAAAAATAGTGAGTTCAAATGATAAAGTGAGTTTTGTAGGATTCACTTAAGATGATTTTAAATTGTTTGAATGTTAGAATGAGTTTAAACGTATTTATGAGAATTTGGAAAAGGTTGTAAATTTTACGTGTAAAAAATTGTTAAGTTAAAAAAATTGTGAATCCCATATGTAAAGAGGATTTGAGTTGAATAATGTTTGGTAATTTGAGAATTGTGTATATAGATATTGAGATAGTTTTAAAATAGAATCCAATTAAAATGTGCTAAGCTCATTCAAAAAAGATCCAAACTACACCTTATTAATCATATATAACTCACCCAGATAATTATAAATATTGTGAGATCCACTTTATATCATGTGACATGTCTATCTCTATTCCTCTGAACTCCAAACCCTGTAATCATGGCAACCATACAGTAGTAGCTCTATATTGCTCCTGCTGGCTGCCTGAACTAGTAATCTGAGTCTCCCTTTTATTTTTTAGGCTCGGTAGAAGATTTTGTAGCTCCAAATTAATAAACATTCCCCTCTTTTTCAGTCATGCAGACTACTCAGCACAAAGACAAAAAAAAGGCTCATCATGAGACCCCATTAAATATCTGTATCGTTTTTTATATATAGAAAACTAAAGTGATCACAGAATAGTAAATTAAAAGAAAAAGAAGAAGAAGAAGGAAGAAGGAAGAAGGAAGAAGGAAGAAGGAAGAAGAAGAAAAGGTCCCTTTATTACATTATAATAAGAGCAAGTTGGAGCATGCTAGGATTTATATGTTGGCTTTATAGCCGTAGTGGGTAACACACCGCAGACAGAGATGAAAGAACTAACATGGCCGTCTTCCCCACCTCTATGGATTTATAGTCAACTCAAAGGACGGTGCCAATGCTGGACCTAAATTCCCCTAACATTTTATATTCCCTACCTCATGCCTTGTCCTATTCAACATAAAGCATCAAATATATATATATATATATAATACTATTATGCTATCTCATTTTACTTTCCCATTTTGACGCTCTATACTTAATTTTTATTTTTGTTTAACAATTAAGGAAGTGATTATTAGTGTATTTTTATTTATTTTTATATATTTTTTAAAAATATTTTAACATATTTAAAAAATATTTAAAATAAAAAATAAAAAAAGAAAAGTTCAAATTATACTTATAGGAGCATACCAAGTGGACAAGTTCAAGAGGCATAATAACATTACTCATATATATATATATATATATATTATAGATATATATATATATATATATATATATATATATAGACACACTTGGCTCTCGTGAATTTCCTGTCAACTTGCTCAGGTGTTCAACACCTAGAAAAAACTTTCATATTAGAAGCACTTGTCTGAAACTTTAAAACAGCAAATATTGCAGAGTAGGCCATTTTTAATAATAATAATGACTAGTTTTAGTTTTTGGAAGTGTCATATATACATCTTGATTCCAGTCATCATGCAGCAGCATTTATTATTATCACTACTTTATATTTACACACACACACACACACACACACATATATATATATATATATATGTATTGCACTCATTGCCTTTTACCATCGTGGAGAATCATTATATTCATAATTACCATGCGTTGTGAGGGTATATCATTCCTATTTTTAATTAGATCCTAGCTAATAAAATCAGTTGATGCTGATCCTAAAGTCTCAATAGTTACTGTCTTTAATTAGTTGAAGACAAAACTAGATTTCAATTCTATTAGTCACACTCAGTAGTACTGTATTATAACTTTTCTACCGCGTATTCTTTAGATACTAATTAACTTGAGTGACTCAACGAACTTTGTAAAGGAGAGAGTATCGGTTTAATGATTTTTGCGTTACCATATAAATGCTAGCTTTAGGCCACGTTGTTTTTACAACTATTCCCATCTTAATATTTCATCATATATTATTTTATCTGTTAAAACAAACTAAGACCTTATAAATACCTAATTTTATATGCGTTTTTTTCGTTATTGAGATGTAATTTCTTTTTTGATAAATATTGAGATGTAATATTAATATAACTATTTGGCTACTTAATTTCTCAATTTTTTTTTTGTTAATATGTAATTTTATTTTATAAAAATATTAATTTATAATATATTCTTGATTTGGGCATTGATAATAAAATATTCTATCATGAATCTAATTATAATTGTGAATGACTTATATAGTACTTATTCTTGTATTATATATAAAATTACATTAATAGATTAAAAAGAAATATTGTATGAGTCAATTCAACTCTTTTATATGAAACAAGTTAAATAGGTAGTCTCCATATTAACCTAATATAAGTTGCTTAAAAAAAACCGAATAAAGTTTAATTACTAATCGGATTAAGTTGATTGTATTGTTTGACTTTGGCCGTTTGGGAATTTCCGGAATACGTTTTGGCAAGGAAAGAGGGAAACAGAAATTAATAAATACAGGACTTAAATCAAAACAATTTATTTTTATTAGTGAAATAAACTTTTTTTTGAAGTGATTACACGACGCTTGCACGCTCAACGAGAGTACGTAGTATTACTCGAAGAGAAAATTAGAGAAGTCCATGATATTGTCTCTAAATTTTCAAGTGATTTACAAAATTCCATTCATCTAATTTTTCAATTGAATACTGGAATTTGGCCAAAAATTAATTTTTTTATAAGCTCGTTTAAGAAATAATTTACCTTAATTTGTAGGAGTACGATAGATATATAAATATACTATTTTTTATTTTATTTTATCATTTATAAATGAAAAATGTTAGGAATCTTTACTTTTGGGATTCTTACTTATTCTGATTTTAAGGATTTTTTATTTTTATTTTTTTACATGATTTTTATATGAGTTTTTTTTTAAATAATATTGTGATTCTTTTATATTTTTTAAAAATATTTTAAGGTGTTAAAAAAATTATGTAAATAAAATATATTAAAAATACTTATCTAAAAATTATATAAAAAAAACTTAAAATCGAAACAAGTAAAAATCCTTAACATTGTCGTTAATAAATTATCCTTTGTAAATTGTGTTTGTTGCATACGATCCAGCGGGACCATCCACAAATAACGTGAAAATTCTCAAATGGTAGAATATTTTTATTATAAAATAAATTTAATGTATTAATTAATAAATTTATTTTTATATTTTTCCCTATATTATCAACGACATATATTCCATCATTTCTTGCATAATTTAATATTTTCTTAATAAAACAATGGTAAATCTGGTTATCGTCATCAATAATATTTAGAATAACTGAAATATAATCATGAGTTATATAAGTTTTGTACATCTTTTTAAAAAAAGCTAGGATCTATCATCAAAAGTTGATTTTTATGTAGAATTTATATATATTCATTTTTAAAAAAAAGATTGTGTAGTAATTTACACTTATATTTGAAAAAATAAAATTAATTATTAAAGAAATTAATTTTTTTTATACAAATCTCATGCTTATTTAAAAAACTTGTGCAGTATATCACCGAGAATATAATTCTCTTGCTTAGACCATTTATCTCCTTGATAATTTTTAATAGGAGGAAAAAAAAATTATAAACACACAACAGTCACATTTTAAAATATTTTACATAATAACTATTGTAAAATAAGTTCAAATATTAAACGAGCAAAATTTATATAAACTCAGTTTAATTTGATTTAGATTTGTGAATAAAATTCGTATAAGCTCGGTTTAACTTATTTGAACTCGTTTCAAAGTTTGTATTATATTTTATATATGTATGTGTTATACATATATATATATATATATATTGCATTTAATTGTATTTTATAGACTTAATTATATCTTAACAATTTATTTATAGTTAACCTTATTTAATATAAATATATTATGTTCCCAATATGTGGAGAAAATAATTTGTATAATAATATATCATACAAGTACAACTATTGATTAATTATATTATCTATATGTATTAAATAGTTTAGTTTATGACATTTATCTTGTATATTATTCTTTTAATTTATAACTATAAGTTATTTATATATGTAAAAAAAATACTATAAGAACTTTGAAGCAAAATTATTTGGTTAAATATTTAAATGATTTAAGTTTTTTTTATTTTTTTTGGTAAAATTTAAACAAATTTTATTAATCAAAAGATAAGACTATAAATTTCAAAATAAAAAAATCGACTATAAGCTTGAGTCGAATTCGAACAACATTAACAATTAATGAACAGAGTTCGAGCAAGATATTCGAATTTTATTCAAATTCGAGTGAATAAATATGTTAATCGAGCTCGAGGTACCCTTATTCTAATTCGACTTGAGTCAACTCGTTTTGCAGCCCTAGCTGCAGGAAATCTGTGCTTTGCCTCACTTCTCCCAATGTTTTTATATAACCATTTTGGATTGTAATTATCCTTCACCATTTACACATTGAATCTGATATACATGTTGTTTTGGATCGAGTGGAATAAATCAGACGTATTGAAACTTTAGACTCATACTTTTTCCATCCCAATGACATTTTTTTTAAAGCTTCCATCCCAATGACTTGTGTTTCCCAACATTAGTCAAAACTTTGTAAAAAGAAATAGTAATCCTGGTGTCATGTAATGGTGAGTGCTTTTATAGTTTGTCTATATTGAATTCATCTTTATGAAAGACGAATTGGTTAGAACCTTTTTGGTGATGAACTTTTCTTTCCTACAAGGCAATCTTGGGTTCTTGTCACCACCACCCTTAGCCAATGTAGATTAAGTGCATAATCAGTCACCCCCAATGTTTGGTAAAAACACCATCTCTCAATTTTGACTCGACATTTTAACTAGATCAATTATAGAGAGAAAAAAGAAGATGATCAAATTTATAGTCCAAATTCCCTTAGCTAACAAAGTTGTACTATGATGCAAGTAAAGAGTATTAGTAGGAGTCTCCGTTCCTTCTCCTTGTGGTATCTTTTCAAGCCTGTAGTAAAATTATACTTCTAATGATTTTCAGTTACAACTAGAGGAGTTGATGCCTATCTATATATAATGTATGTGTTCTTGCTGTCTTTGAAATGTTTTCTGAAGAAAGCAAGTATCACACAGGGGAAGAGAGAGAGAGAGAGAGAGAGAGAGAGAGAGAGAGAGAGAGAGAGAACAAGAGGGCATTTGACAGCATTACAAAAGAATATAAAGGTTGATTTTGAGGAAGCATAGAAAGAAGCAAAAAACTCATAAGATGCATTAAACTTCAAACCATTAATAAATTCTGTAGTAATGAAAAGATAAAAAATTTTGTTTCATTGAAGCAAAACTCTCACCCTTAATTCTCGACAGAAAATGTTAATTTATTTGTTTTTTTTTTGATGAAATCGACTAGGAGCTAGAAGTACTTACAAATCCTATCCGAAAGGAAGTTGCTACTGTACGTGAGAAAATTGACACGGCCAATAAAGTTCTAAAGCCTGTAGGACAGAGCTGTCACAAGAAGGTATTTTATTCTATGATCTATCTTGATGGTTAATGGGGTAGTTCCAAAAAATAAGCAAACTTCCCTAAAGTCTTAATGACAAACAGAACCTAGAAAACTATCATGCAAAATTCCATTCCTTGAAACAATTACCCCACATGCAATTTTAGAGGGTAGAAGTTGTTTGTACATTGCCAGCAAATTGGGAATATCATCCATTCGCAATTGAAAATAACCAAGATATAATCAATATGAGAAAGGAGAAAATAGAATGCAAGAATGTGAAGAACACAAGGCATTAAAATCATAGAAGACGGTAACCAAAAGGAAGAAGTGAGACTTGGTCTAGATAGTCTTGCGTGGCTCATACTTGAGAAGTACTTTCATATGGTAAAATCGATAAGCAGGAATGGAATGCAGATCATATCTATTATGAGAAAATGTTTCTCCAGTCAAGGTTGATGCTAGTTCAAGGACTTCTTCGTCTTCCAACTTATTTACAATTGGAAACCTAGAACTATAGAGCGAAACTGAAATATCTAATCTTCTTTGTAATTCTGAGACAATAGATTGCTTCCATGGGCTTACTTGTCCAAAATATTATGGATCGATCACATGATTAAAATTCGAAACCAACGACATCGCCTGTTTAAAATCACCAAAATGCAATCAAGGGAAAATTGACGTTAGAATGATAAGTATAACCTATGATTCTAATTTGAACATCATTAACATAAGGGAACACTTCTCTGTAAGTACAAAAGTTAGTTAACATAAAGGGAGCTAACCAGCGAAACTTTAAAGAATGTCAATAAAGAAGCTTACAACATGAAACTTTGCCAAGGTAGGGCCTTTCAAACTCACCATTGGATAGCAACTAGTAAATCCTAGAAACTTGGCCACACCTACTAGAACTGTGTATTAGGTATTCTAGGGAAACTCCTAGGGAGTAATCGCCTTGGAGTGAGTACATTTATCAAAAGGTTGTGATTACAAAGTAGAAAACCCATTTCCTTATATAAGCTCTAATTCGCATGACTAGAGAACATGTTAATTATATTGGCATCTGATGCTGCCTCTACTTTGTTGGTACGTATAAGTTTAAAAGTTGAACGTGATCTTGAAATAGAGATTCAGCATAGTTGCAAAAAATCCAAGGTTAGATAGGGCTTTGAGCTCATTGGTCAACATGCTTAATAAAACAAGCCATATCATAAAAATCAGAAGTGATACCTCAAATTCAATTTGATTATCATCATCTGTTGCAATATCCATATCTTCAAGAAGGTCTTATAAAGTTGTTGTGACATCCATATCTGGAAGACTTTTTAATGGAGCTGTTGCAACATCCCCATCTTTAGGAAGGCCTTTTAATGGAGCTACTGCAATATCTGTAACTTCAAGAAGGCCTTTTAAAGGAGCTGTTGCAACATCATATGTTCATGAATATTTTTTAATGGAGCTGTTGCAACATTTGTAACTTCAGAAAGGCTTTTTTAACGGAGTTGTTACAACATTAGCAACATTAAGAAGGCCTTTTAATGGAGCTGTTGCAACATCCATATATTCATGAAGGCCTTTTAATGGAGCTATTACAACATCCGCAACATCCATGTCATCAAGAAAGCATTTTAATGGAGTTGTTACCACATCCATAACTTTATGAACGCTTTGTAATGGAGTTGTTGCAACATCCGTAACTTCAAGAAGGCTTTCTAATGGAGCTGTTACAACATCTATAACTTCAGTTTGGCCTTCTAATGGAGGTACTGTAACACCAACATATTCAGGAAGGCCTTTTAATAGAGCTGTTGTAACATCCCTATCTTTAGGAAAGCTTTTTAATGGAGCTGTTGCAACATCTATATATTTATGAAGGCTTTTAATTGGAGCTGTTGCAACATTTGTAACTTCAGAATAGCCTTTTAATGGAGCTGTTGCAACATCCATATATTCATGAAGACCTTTTAATGGAGTTGTAGCAATATCCGCAACATTCGTATCATCATAAAGGCCTTTTAATGGAACTGTTACAACATCCATAACTTCAGGAAGGCTTTCTATTAGAGCTGTTGCAACATCTATAATTTCAGGAATGCATTTCAGTAATATCCATATATTCAGGAAGGCTTTTTAAAGAGCTGTTGCAACATCCTTATCTTCATGAAGGTATTTTAATGGAGTTGTTGCATTAATGGTAACCTCCAGAAGGCTTTTTAATGGAGTTGTTGTAATATTCGTAACTTCAGCATGGCTTTTTAATAGAGCTGTTGTAACATCCATATATTCAGGAAGGCCTTTAAATAGAGCTATCGCAACATCTGTATCTTCAGGAAGGCCTTCTAATGAAGCTAGTGCACCATCCATAACTTGAGGATGGCTTTGCAATAGAGCTGTTGCAATATCCGTAACTTCAGGAAGACCTTTTAATAGAGCTGCTGTAACATCCGTAGCTGCTGTAACATTCGTAACTTCAAAAAGGCCTTCTAATGGTGCTGTTGCAACGTCCATATATTCAGGAATGCCTTTTAATAGAGCTGTTGCAACATCTGTAACTTCAAGTAGGCCTTCTAATGGAGCTGTTGCAATATCTGTAATTTCAGGAAGCCTTCTCATGGAGCTGTTCCTTCTCCTTGTGGTTTCTTTTCAAGCCTGTAGTAAAATGATACTTCTAATGATTTTCAGTTACAACTAGAGGAGTTGATGCCTATTTATATATATCGTATGTGTTCTTGCTTTCTTTTAAATGTTTTATGAAGAAAGCAAGTATCACAAGGGGAGAGAGAGAAAGAGAGCGAGAGAGAACAAGAGGGCATTTAATAGCATTACAAAAGAACATAGAGGTTGATTTTGAGGAAGTATAGATAGAAGTAAAAAACTCATAAGATGCATATAACTTCAAACCATTACCAAGTTTTGAAGTAATGAAAAGAAAAAAAGAAGAAAGCAAGTATCACATGGGGAGATAGAGAGAGAGAGAGAGAGAGAGAGAGAGAGAAAACAAGAGAGCATTTGACAACATTACAAAAGAACATAGAGGTTGTTTTTGAGGAAGCATATTACAAGCAAAAAACTCATAAGATGCATAGAACTTCAAACCATTACCAAGTTCTGAAGTAATGAAAAGAAAAAAAGATATATATTTTTTTTTATTGAATTAGAACTCTCACCCTTAATTCTCGATAGAAAATATTAAGTACTTACAGATCCTATGCAACAAGAAGTTGCTACTGTACATAAGAAGATTGACATGGCCAATAAAGATCTAAAGCCTCTAAGACAGAGCTACCAGAAGAAGGTAGTTGATTCTATGATCTATCTTGTTGGTTAATGGGGTAGTTCCAAGAAATAAGAAAACTTCCCTAAAGTCTTAATGACAAACAAAACTCGGAAAACTATCATGCAAGATTCCATTCTTTGAAACAATTTTCCATATGCAATTTTAGTCAGGTAGGAGTTGTTTGTGCTCTGCTAGCAACATGAAAATATTATCCATTCGCAATTGAAAATAACCAAGATGTGAACAATATGAGAAATGAGAAAATAGAATGCAAGAATGTGAAGAACACAAAGCATTAAAATCATAGACAATAGATACCTAATGGAAAAAAGTGAGACTTAGTCTAGACGGTCTGGCATGGCTCATATTTGAGAAGCATTTTCATTTGGTAAAATCGATAAGTAGGAATGGAATGCAGATAGATCTATAAATTTTCCTGTCATCATTACAACAATTTAAGAGACCCATGAAATTGATTAAATCAACAGCTAAGGATTTTCTACTGAAAGTTCAAAACTAGAAGTTAAGCCTGCTCCAGTTATGTAAACAACTGTTGCAAAGCTGGTATGATCTAAGTAAACATAAACAAGTGTTGCTGCAAAAAGCTTCATTCTTACAATTTACGATGGGCAATCAATCGCTGGTAGTCTCGAAGCAAAGGCCCTAGCTCCTTAAGTTGTATAGACCTTGGTACAGTCTTTCTGCAGTGATCACGAAGAACCTGAATTGTCTTTTCCATAATAAATCCAGTTTAGAATACCCAAGACATGGGCAATGAAGTAAACCAAATTTGCTTCCATGTGTCAAATTGTAAATTACAAGAGACTCTTTCTCCAGTCAAGGTTGATACTAGTTCAAGGACTTCTTTGTCTTCCAACGCATTTACGATTGGAAACCTAGAACTAGAGAGCGAAACTGAAATATCTAATCTCCTTTGTAATTCTGAGATAGTAGATTGCTCCCATGGGCTTATTTGTGCAAAATATTATGGATTGATCACATGATTAAAATTCAAAACCAACTACATTGTCTGTTTAAAATCATCGAAATGCAATCAAGAGAAAATTGACATTAGAATGATAAGTATAACCATGATTCTAATTTGAACATGGTTAACATAAAGGAACACTTCTTTGTAAGTACAAAAGTCAGTTAATATAAAGGGAATTGACTAGTGAACTATAAAAAATGTCAATAAAGAAGCTTAAAACTGTGAATTAGAATAAAGCTGTTATTATTTTTATTTTTTACAACATGAAACTTCGCCAAGGCAGGACCTTTCAAACCCACCATTGGGTAGCAACTAGCAAATCCTAGAGACATGACCACACCTACTAGAACTGTGTATCAAGTATTCTATGGAAACTCCTAGTAAGTAATGGAACTTGGAGTGAGTACATTCATCAAAATGTTGTGATTACAAAGTAGAAAACTCATTTCTTTATATAAGCTCTGATCCGCATGACATAAAGAATAGGTCAATTACATTGGCGTCTGATTCTGCTTTTACTTTGTTGGTACTTATAAGATTAAAAGTTGAATGTGATCTTGGAATAGAGATTCAGCTTAGTAGCAAAAAATCCAAGGTTAGATAGGGCTTTGAGCTCCTTGGTCAACAAGTTCAAAAGAGCAAGCCGTATCATAAAATCAGAACTGATACCTCAAGTTCAATTTGAATATCATCATCTATTGGAATATCCATATCTTCAAAAAGGCCTTCTAATAGAGTTGTTGCAACATCCCTATCTTTAAAAAGGCCTTTTAATGGAGCTATTACAACATCTGTAGCTTCAAGAAAGCCTTTTAATGAAGCTGTTGCAATATCCATATATCCATGAAGGTTTTTTAATGGAGCTTTTGCAACATACGAAACATCTGTATCTTCAAGAAGGTCTTTTAATGGAGCTATTGCAACTTTTGTAACTTTAGCAAAGTCTTGTAATGAAGCTGTTGCAACATCCATAACTTAAGGAAGACCTTTCTAATGGAGTTGTTGCAACATCTATATATTCAGGAAGTTCTTTTAATGGAGTTGTTGCAACATCTGTAACTTTAGAAAGGCCTCTAATGGAGTTGTTTCAACATCCATATATTCAGGAATGCCTTTTAATGGGGTAGTTGCAGCATGTGAATCTTTAAAAATGTCTTTAATAGAGCAGTTGCAACATTTGTATATTCAGGAAGGTCTTTTAATGGTGCTGTTGAAACATTTGTAACTTCAGAAATGCCTTCTAATTGAGCTGTTGCAACATCCATATATTTAGGAAGGCATTTTAATGGCACTGTTGCTGCATCTGTAACTTCAGGAAGGCCTTCTATTGAAGCATGAAGGCAAACTGTTTGAAGACCTTTCTCTCTACTGTGGCAGAATGGTTTCCTTCCAATACTTATCTTTTACACGGCCAAACTTAGCATTTACTGTGAGCAAAGTTTATCAGTTTATGCATTCCTCAAGGGTTCCTCATTGGCAAGCAGTAAAAAGAATACTAAGGTACCTTCGACACACATCAGAGCTTGGTTTGTGCTTTTCAAAATCAACCTCAATGAACCTTATAGCATCTCGGATTTGGATTGGGTTGGATGCCCCAATAATAGACGCTCAACTAGTACATACTGTGTGTTCTCAAGTTGCAACTTTATTTCCTGGTCTTCAAGAAAATAGCAAACAATTGTAAGGTCATCTACCGAAGTTGAGTTCAAGTTCGTAGTCAATGCAACAATTGAGATAACTGGATTCAACATTTATGCTGTGACCTTTGCATCAACTTGAACACTACTCCTATGTTGTATTGTGATAACTCAGGAGCTACATACCTCTCCTCTAATCCAGTTTTTCATGCTAGAACAAAACATATTGAAATAGATTTTCATTTTATGAGAGATAAAGTATTAAACTAGTCTTTAAAAGTTGCCTTTATTTCTGGAAAAGACCAAGTTGTGGATGTTTTGACAAAACCTTTGTCATCTGCAAGGTTTCAACAACTTTGCGCAAGTTTGTGCTTATCTCTTTCGACGCTTGACTTGAGGGTGTCTGTTGAAGCTAATTGTGCTATTCATGATATTCAGCCATCTGTCCATGGCTCCAGGTTAGCAACAAATGAAATGCATGCTCAAACAACGCTTGCATTCCATGCAGGTTACATGTCTCATACAAAACAGCATGTAGGGCATGCGTCGCAATACCAACAAAAGGCACGCAGCAACACATCAATCCAAGATGCACAACAGTTGCCAATTCTCTCAAATCACTCAATCTGGCAACGACATTTATTTTATTAGTTGTATATCCATTTGTAAAGAATATTCTTGTTTTTGATACCCTTTCCTTATACATGTATAAAAATAGAGGCTCTGCCTCATTGCAAGCAAGCTGCTAAAATCAATATATGAGGGAATTTTTAAGTCTTAACACTTGCACATCTCACAACTGTATGTAGTATTACTTGAAGAGAAAATGAGAGAAATCAATGGGGTATTGTCTCTAAATTTTCAAGTGATTTACAAAAATACCATTCATCTAATTTTTCAATTGAATTCTGGAATCCGGCCAAAAATTAATTTTTCTATACGCTCATTTAAGAATATAATTTTTTCTTGACCTTAATTTGTAGGGGTGCGATAGATATATAATATAACATTTTTGTTTTTGTATTTTATCATTTATTAATGACTAATTACCAATGCATCTCTTCCATAAAGTCTTTTGCAATAATCCAAATTTTTAATGTTTATGCATATATTTGAGATGAATTGCTTAGAAAAAAAAAAAGTTGAATTGTTGGCGCCGCCACTGGAAGCCATGATCATTAGCATTGTGCTTTTTCCTGTAACTTTGTCAACGGTAATGTCTTTATCTTGACCCCCTTTTTGAGTTATCAGTTAGTTTCTCTTTCATCTTCAAGCACTAAAATGAAGCACATACAAATTGCACATAAGGACCTATATAAACTTAATTCCATTTAGATGATCAGTTGCTACAATTTTCAGAAGTTTCAGAACTGCCCATTTCTAAATATTTCAAGACAGCCGAAATCGACATTACATGATGAGGATAACAACGACATGAACAACAATAATCTAATCAAACTATATCTACATCAATTTTTAACCAGAAGCACACTTGAAGGTACTAAATCAAGAGAACATAGATAGCCACACTAGGACACTATAGTTTGGTCCAACTTATAAGAACTCTCTTAATCCATGAAGGAGCTACATGATATGCATATATATATATATATATTATATGTATGTATATATTAAGGTCCCATATTTGCTGAGAATGTTGAAATGAAGTTGATCCAATCATCCTCGTCTTCCTCGTCTTCTTCCCCGCCCATATGGCTCCATTGAACTTGAGAACTCTTCTCGATTTCATCATTCCTTGCAAACCGACCTCTGATGCGCGGCCGGCTGTCTGCCAACGTCTTCCTACAAGCATACTGCATATAAAAAGGCCTCACTGTTACATACCAATGCTAGGAGATTAAACCAGCCATTATAGGTTTGATTATTTAAATAATAAAAATAGCATGTTTGAGTTCCATATTAGGTAGAATTATTGCATGGACAAGGCTATGCATAGCACAAAGGTAAAAATTTGGTGGTAACTCTGATCATTCAAATAGGTTAAACAATTCTCAATCTCCAAAATGGAAGTACGGAATTCGAAACCCTCATCTCCAAATGTATCAAATGTATCAAAACAAAGAAACAGTCAAAACAATTCGCTTATCAATAATATTGCTATATACTACATTTTAATTGATTCCTTAACCTCAAAAGCAACTAATCATCAAGACTGCCGGCGATCAGTGTTCCGAGGGAGTCCAACCCCCACAATCTTGTGACATCCTGACGAAGTATCAAACAGTAAAAACTGTCTAATCTGCCCAAACTATTCTCAATAGACATATTCCCAACTTTATTGTATGTCAAATTAACATCTTCTCCTCAAAGAAGACACACACACACACACACACACACATATATATATATATATATATATCGATCTCGATCAGAAGTAGCCACTAATCCTATATATATAGATAGTTACAAAGTATTGTTTTAGTGATGAGAAACAAAGTTAGGAGCATGTTACAAAGGCTGGACGTGACAAGTCACAAGACGTAGCATCACAGGATAAGAGCACGAGGGAACGTTAAAAAAGTAGGCAGCAGCGACTATTTTTCAAGTTTATATCATTTGCAGTTGATGCTTCCTCTAGAGACAAGTACTCGGCATTGAGAAAAAACAAAAACTTGTAAAACCAGGAAAAGCACGCATTATAACAAACATAAATATATGTGATAGATTATTTGTGATAAACATGATTATTTATTTTAAAAATAACTTTATTTTGATAAACAATTATTATTTTAATAAGAAATAAGTACAACAAATTAATAAATTTGTGACGTACGACTCCTCTATCTCAATATCCCACTTTACATAGGTCTTTCTCGTTTTTGAAGATGATTATTTCAATGATATGCCTAGCAACTGTTTAATTATTATTAATATTAAGAAAAACAAACCTTAATCTTCTTGTTGAAATTCCTTTGGTTCCTTTTATTCCTATATCTCTCGATCCTCTCCTTTTTCTCCTCAGGACTGTATCTGCACGCTTTGCTCATACTCTCGATGATGATACTATTTTCATTGGACAGGGGACTCTCTGATCGATGACAGCGCTGCACCATTTTGATTCTCTGCAACCACATTAATTCAAATATAATAAACGGGATAGCAAACAATCCATGATTAATCTCAATTAGCTAATAATATCAAATATATTTTTTTAAATACCCACAGAATGGGAAAAAATGGAGATATGGTTTGTACTTGTAGTATGAAAAAAAAGAAAGAAAGAAGAACAGAAAACCAGCAGAGTTTTGCATGTGGCAAGTAGGCTTGTTGGTCATTACGTGAAACGAAGTGGGCATTTGGGTATTTTTAGTGCACAGAAACTCACCTGCAAATCTCCGGTGCTGAATACCCTCCGGACGGGACTCTCATCGGAGTCCAACAACTCGCGGGTCGGAGAAACGAGTTGTCGAAACCCGTTCTTCTGGAGCGAGTGGCTGCTCACGCTTCTCTGAATGAAACTCGGCCTCTGACTCGCGAGGGAACTCGGAGAGCCGTAACTGCTGCACCCGCTACAGCTACTACTGTTCCCGGCCACCTCCGAGTTCAACGTTCTCAGAGGGTCGGGGACAGAGTCGAGCTCGGCGGCGGAGAGTTGGTCGGGAAGGAGCAAGTTGGGGGGCAGAAATGGCGCCGAAGGGAGAGATAATGGGAGTGTGAGCTCCGGGGATGTGGACAGGCCGGGAAAATCGGCCGCGCGTGAGAATACTGTCTTGGGATGAGCGTACATGGCGCGTGATTCTTTGGAGAGGAGGGGATATGGGAAGTGTTGGAAGGGAGGGAAGTGAAGAGACTGAAGTCGAAGGGTGGGAGTACTTATGCGAGAGAGGAGCTGGAGTCTGACGTGGAAGATGACGTCATAGCTGGAGAAGGCGTTGACTTGATTGTATTTACCTCTTTCTCTCTCTCTGCCCCTCATCTCCATCTGAAGAGACATTGGCCTACCCACCAGCCACAAGCTCAACTGGGGATAGTTGCTTTCCTCTCCCCCACCCCACTCCCAGTTGAGATTTTACTCTTAAGATTATCTAATATTTGAATATATATATATATATATTTATTTTATCTTTAATCATTTACCAAAAAAAGAAAAAAAGAATTATATTTGACAGTATTGCATTCTTATTAATCTAGAAATGTGTTTGGGAGAGGGGAAAAATAAAGAGAGCTTTGAGCATTCACACAACCCGCCCTACATAGACCACATGATATTCTTGGCATGATGTCTAGTTTACTTGATAGTAGTTAAGATTTGACCTCACCAAATCGGTTCTCCTATTCATATACATGCCGTTCTACTTTATTTGGGATGTGTTTTAAGTAAATTTACTTTATTTGGGATGTGTTTTAAAAATATATGTTCTTTTTACGAGTGAATGTGCGAATATATATATAGTTTGATCTTTGTCCTTAGTTACAAGTTGTTCGAACTCTCTTTTTTCTTTCTGGTGGTTCTTGTTCTCTTATTAAGATTACCTCGTTTACCATCCACTCTCATTCTTGTGAGAACTACTTGTTTGGACATCGTCCATATTGGGAAGTTCTTAATTTATTGGGTAATTTAGATGATTTTCTAGTAGTTTGATTGTTAATTAGTTTTATCTAGGATCAAGTCCATCCTCTATAACTCATTTCCTTTTTTAAAAGCCATATTATGGTAGGATCATTGTGATTACAATTTCATTGCTTTTAGGCTACTTCTCATCGATCCATCCTCATATAAAGATATATATTCATAAGTAAGAGAATATTGTTCTATCACTATAAAAAAAACAGTATTCTTGACGAATTATTTATTATGAATATGACTATTTGCTGTAAAAATTGACCGAAAATAACTATTTTGACAGAGAATAATTAGCTACAGATAGCCAATGTTCTTATAATGTATGAATATTCTTTATAGAATTAAAATGAATTCATAATTTAATTGCAAAGACATGCATTTGTGTCGTGTCAAGTTATTGACATGCAACTACATGTGCTGTGCATGTAGTGTTGAGCAATACATGATTTAATTGTAAGCATACAATTCAATTGAACACATGGTTTAAACCAACCTCTCGATTTCTTTTTATCAGAAACTAAAACATTTTGTGTTACCTCAAATAGGATCATTATGATGTTTATCCTATATTACAAAAGAGCTAATATCCTCCCCCCTTCCATCCACATAATGATCTCAGCAACTACATTTAAACAGTGCCTTTTTAACAAAGTGTGAACTACTCTATTGTTATCTCTCTTTGTATACTATATAGACCACAATTATCTATTGTATAAACATTGTTTTATGTCCTCAACTATTTGTCCACGCCATTCTAAGTAATCACTCTTTCTATTTACAACTTGTACAATTTTCAAAGCATCCTTTCAAAGATTACGCTTTGCCAATTCAGTTTAGCACATAGTTGGATAGCCCTCCACAAAGTCTTGAACTAGGCTACAATAGGAGTACTAAGATCCTCAACATGTTTGCACATCGACAATAGCACCTCCCCCTCTTCATCCCTCATTACTATTCCCACCCCCATGCTTCGATTATTCATGTCTAGACTCACGTACCAGTTTACCTTCACAAAGTCACTCCCTGGTTTCTTCCACTTTCCTTCACTCCCTTGAACAGGTCCTCCCTTTATCTCTCTCCTTTGATCTTTTTTAGCATTCGAAAAAGATGTTAGACAGTCCTGTGCTTGTGCAAAAACTTTAGCTGGTCCTTTGAACTTTGCCTCAAACAAAAAAAAGTTCCTCCTTAACCACATGTTTCTCAAAACTGTTGGCACCAAGTCAAGTTCTTGCTCTTTCAAATTCTTGCTCAGCAGTATCCAAAGGTCCATAAACTCTCTCTCCACTTGAGTCCATTTTTGTATAGGACTAGCTTGCTTAGCCCAGACATTTGCTGCTGCATTGCAACTACACAATACATGATTACTGACTTTTCTACTTTTTCACATAAGGATAGAGGCCATTCATCACTACTTTTCTCCTGTACAAATTCAGCTTGGTAGGGAGACTATTTGTTGCAGCTTTTCAAATAAACATTTTGACCCCCTTCAAGAGTATTCAAGTTGCACACCTTAATCCAGACCCCTTTACTCGATTTTGCCTCTGATGAACTCCCTCTTGCTCTAGACATATGAGTCCTCTCCAAGTGATGGCCACTTTTCGCATTATAGAGTCCATCCTTAGTGTAAGCCCATATCCTCTTATTAGAAGCATTTGTTTGGCTAACTAGAATACCACAAATTAGGTCAGCTTCATATTCTGTCATCAATTCTCTAACTAGCCTAATGTTCCATCTTCTATCAATAAGAAGGTCATTAACTTTTGCATCAGCATTCCTGGGATTCTTTGGAGTTTGAATGCATAGTTTAACTGGAAGTTTGAAAATATTCATATGATAAGTTGGTACTGCTTGTATGACTACCTTCAACAAAACTTTCTTACTGAAAGGTGAAAGAAACTATTTTTTGCAGTTGTTGATCTTGTTCTAGACCTTGTCCGAAGGTATTGTATTGGGACTTCCTCACCATCACAGGCAATCCCAAGTGTTTTCATAGTTGGTATGAATTCCCACTCCCACGTCACTCCTTATTCTCCTCCTTATATCTTCCTTAATGTTTGAGTTAAAGAATAGGGAAGTTTTCTGCCTATTTAGACATTGACCAAAGGCCATTTCATAGATATCCAACACCTCTTTAATTTTCATCTGCTCCTGCCATGATGCTTGACCAAACACCAAATAACTGTTAGCAAAGAGCAAATGAGTCACCTTTATTCCTCCACTGGCCATAGCAACTCCTTTCAACTCCTCTCTGCTTTCAGCCTAAATAATAAGGGAGTTTAAACCCTGTACACAAAGGAGGAAGATGTAAGGAGAAAGTGAGTCTCCCAGCCTCAACCCTCGAAAAGCTACAAAAGAATTAGTGGCCTTTCCATTAACCAAAATTGCATAGGAAACTGTTTGCACACATTGCATGATAAGACCCATTCATCTTTCTCTAAAACCTAGTTTAACCATCACTGATCTAAAAAAATTCCACTCAACTCGATCATATGCTTTTGATATATCTTTAAAGTTGTACTTCCCTTATTTTCCCTTTCCTTCACCTTTATTGAATGAAGAATCCCATAAGCAGCCATTATATTATCTGTGATGAGTCGGCCAGGAATAAGTGCTCATTGATTTGGGGATATCAAATGATCAATCACTTCTTTCAATCTATTAGCCAATATCTTTACAATGACCTTATACAACACATTGCATAGACTAATTAGTCTATAGTCCCCTACTGATTTAGGCTCCTTAATCTTAGGAATCAGAACCACAAAAGTCTGATTGCAGATCTGCAGGTTACCATTACCATTTCCATTCAAGACACTGAGCACTAGCTTAGGGACTTCTTCCCCTACCACCTGCCAATAATAATGATAAAATGAGGCTCCAGAATCATCTGGGCCAGATGATTTCATAGGCCCAATTTGATGGACAGCAGTTGTAACTTCCTTTTTGGTGAACTCTTTCTACAAAGCTTTATTCATCTCAGCCTTCACTTTTGGTTCCATTACAGCAAGTAAGGTTTTAATGTCCATCTTAGAAGGGTAGATAGATTTGTATACTTGTTGATAATAATGATAAAAAGCCCCTTCTATTTTTTCATGTTTCTCCCATGACTTTCGTTTAGAATCTACCACCTGCTTAATCTGGTTCCTCCTTTTTTGAGAGGTAGAGGCATGGAAAAACTTGGCATTTTAGTTGCCAAGTTTCAATTTCTTTTAGCCCTCTGTCGCCATTTCAAATCTTCTTTTGCTAACAAAATTCCTGCTTGTTTTTGTAGACCCCAAATAGTCTCAACATTATCTGGCCCCTCATTTGTTTGTGACTGATTTATCTCTTTTTCTAGTCCGTTAATCTCCTTTCCTCTATCCATATTTTTGATTCTGGGCCATTGTTTCAGTCTCCCAATGTAGGATCTTAGTAGCCCTTGAACCCTACCCCTAAAAGAAGCCCCCCCTGAAAGTTCCATCTTCCCCTCATCGTCTTTTCACAATCAACATCTTTTACCTAAGCAACTTCAAATTAGAACCTTTACTCCCTTCTACCAATCACATAAGGGGATTCCATACCAGAGAGCACTATAGGTGTATGATCAGAGCTTATTGTTGATAAAGCCACCACTCTCACCCTTAAAAACATATCTCTCCACTCTTGATTGGCAAGAAATCTATCCAATTTCTCCTTGGTGTAAGTGTGGTCCATATTCTTATCACTTCATATAAAGGGGCAGCCTACATACCCTAGATTAGTGAGCCTTGTCTCCTCCATCACCTCTTTGAATTGCCTCATAGCCTTCTCATCCCTTTGTCCCCCACCTTCCCCTCCCCTCCCCTCCCCTCCCCTTCCCTCCCCTTTCTCAACTTGTAACAAAATCTCATTAAAGTCCCTTGCAACACACCAAGCCTCCCCCTTCTTTGGTTTCAAAGTTGCTAATAAATCCCATGATAACTTCCTCTTTGTTGCATCAAGATTTCCGTAAAAATCAGTAAAGAACTAGTCCTTATTTCCCCCATCCCCTCTAATAAAGTTGCTTATATGCCACTGCGAGTAATCAACAATTTCAAGATTCAGATCCTTGCCCCAAAACAATACTAATCCCAAAGTTTTGAATACCGTATCAATAAGCGTGTTGGTTAGGACATTGGAATGAAATATTTTGGTACTGGTACTATTTTGCGTATCGTTTCAGAATAGTCTAGATATATAAAAAAAATCATATATATATATATATAGTTTAGTTTGAATTGGGGTAAAAAAATATCAAGAAATAGAAAAAAAAAATATATCAATATTTGGTACGGCCTAAATGTCGGTCGATACGACTTGTATTTGAGCCGGTATGAAACAGACAATGTACTTGTACCACCCAACTGGCCAGTACGGTATGTACCGGCCAGTACGATATGGTATTTAAAACAATGACTAATCCCCCTCTTTTGCCCATTGGTTCTAGTATCAAACACTCATCCATTGCCAATTTTTTTTTGCTTCAATCCTACTTGCATTGATCATGACTTTCATGAGAAAAACCACACTAGACTTACTCGCATTACCATATGACAAAGGTCCTGAACCATCTGAGGGTTGCCCAACCTTTGGCAGTTCTAACTTAATCAACTCATAATGATTGGTGGAGCTATCCTGTAGCCCTCTTCAAAACCTCAATCTCGAACAACTCCATGGTATTCTCCATTTTATTCTTCTTTTTATTTCCTATTTCACTCGTCCCTTGCTTTCCATCAACATGCTGCCTCTTTGAAAGGAAAACACATTGACTACCCCCCCCCCCCCCCCGGCCCCCTTTTCCTTCCCTCGAGCTTTCCTTTTCTAACTCCTCCCCTCCCCTCCTCCTTCTCCTTGACCACAACCACCCATCCATTTTCCCCTTGAGTTTCCTACACCATTAAAATATCCTCATCTCGATCCTCATAGCTAATCTGGTTAACATTAGTTAGAGGACTATAAATGAGCCCTTGTGAGTTAGGAACCTCTTCCTTCCCCTCCTCTACTTCCCTTCCTAGACTATGCCCCCTCCCACTATTTTCTATTAACCCCTTCTCCAAGTCATTTTGTATTTTTTTAAGTCTAGCTGCTTGTGACCCCTCACTCCCTTTAGAAATAGCATTTTCACCCCCTTCCTCCTCATACTCCCTTGCAATTCTTCCCATCCTAGACTGTTTTGCACCCAACCAAGGCCCATACTGACTTGGCCCCCTTTTCTCGTGCAGGCACCCTTTTCCGCCATGAACAATACACCCACAATATAGGAAAATTCTCGATAACTTCTCATATTGGAAGGGAATTCACACCTTTTGCCATTGTATATTCATTGTCCTCCCCCTAGTAGATGTTTGCAAATATCTAGAACAATGTTGACCCTCAAGAATCTCCCCTAAGCTACCTCCCCTTCTTGAACTTCAACATTTATTACTTTCCCAAGAGATTCCCCCAATCGCACCCCTATACCCTGATTTATACAATCCAAGGGAAGGTTGAACATTTGAACCCAAAAATGCTAATGGAAGAAATCCATCAAATGAATATGAGCCTTCCCCTCATAGGGTATTAATGCAAGCAAGTGGTTGTCAAATAACCACGGACACTCCATCAAAACCTTTGCCTTATTATTCCAACTCACAAAAGAGATAACAAAGCAATTAGAACCAAGGTCACGAAAGTTTAGAGGCTTACTCATCTTCCAGATTTTTCCATGGTGGCTTGGATGATTTCACCTTCGATCTTAAGCTCAGCAAAACCCTTATTAAGTAAGCTCCTCTCCCCAAGTTTTTTCAGTTTAGCATTATCCCCCACAAAGATCTCAATAGGTTCACTCTCATTGTCGTTTAGCTTCAATTTCCCCCAAATATCCTCCAACCCATCCATCGGAACATCCTCTACTTACCAAAGCAATTAGATACTCACCCAGTCTCCCCATTCAACATGAGCAAACCGACATACCTCCACCCATGCCATTATCACCCTTTTTGCATTCAAGAAGACGACGAGAGAGAAAATGGTTAGAGGAGACTCCTACGATACCAAACTCTCGATTTTGGCATTAGTCATTTATGTAAACTGATAACATGATATGACTCCCATAATATGGTAAGTTAACTTAACGTACGATTAGTTTCAACACGTTTATATAAGTGGATTTAATTGAACTAAGAATATGATTCATGCATGAAAAGGATCTTATCCCAAAAATATCACGATAAACCCTTTTCATTAACATTACTAATGGTTATTACAAACTAGGTTGTATAAGGTATATCAACATTAGTCATTTTCTTAGACAAAACTAATTTGAATGATAGGTTATACTAGTTAAGCAAATTAGCCAGAAACTGGATCATTTATTAAATGTATCTCATTATTGGATGGATCGAGCTTGACTGAACTCTATTACTACTCAAAACCCTAAACACTAATGTTGTGCGCATTCTGCCTATAAGATTTGCCAATCATGACAAATATACAGACCCTAATAACATAAGATGCAAATACTTATTTAAGTTTGTTTCAAGCAAATCATCTATTTTCCTTATTTCTACGTACTACTCATGATCAATTAATCCTTGCAAAACAAGTAATTACCTCTCAGAATGTGTGGTTTGTGAAATCTATCTTAGGATAGTGTTGTTTTTCAGAATTTTTTCTATAGAAAGTTACAATAATAGACTAGACCATATCAGTTGCAAATAAAATTGTGTACTGGAGAGCTTTAAAAGTAATAATTGGCTTGTATTTTGTACGTTTCAGGTCAAAATTGTAATGTCTTTTTATGAATGAATAGAATTTGTTCTACCTTAAAAGTAAAAGGTAATTACCTCTCGATCATCCCATTCATTATTTCAATATATTTGATCATAATATATATATATATATAGGCCTTGCCATATTAACTTTTTAAAAAAAAGTTCTTAAGCGCCCTAGCTAAATTGGTTCTCATTTTAAGGGACACAAAAGTAGGGGATTGTTATAATAATATCATTAATTTTGGAGACAATATTGCCTGCGCCTCTCATGATCAGAATATGATATAATTTGTGTCAATCATTTTGTGAACCAATAGGGAAGTGCACTAGCGCATTTGGTCAAAAAAAATGAAGCGTAGTAGGCACTTTTTCAAAGAGGTCCCTATATGCATTAATTCTCCACGCAGTTTAAGCTAAAATTATTTTGCTTAAAAATCATGATATCAATCGTACCGACTTGCTTCTGAGTCCTGACAACAAAGTCGAAGGAGATCATGACCCACCACTGAGTTGCATGATATTGGAGAAAGGCAGAACCAAATGGAGGGATGATATGTTTAAAATACATGCAGCCCATGTGAGGTGCGTAGCTGGATTTGGTTCCAATGATATGTACGTAATAGGTTAGGGATGATTAGATTTTGGATTTTATTTGCATTAACAGACATCATGATTATCATCGTAATCATGCTTATATAAGATAATTTAATCCCAATTGTTAAGGAAGATTTCAGGTGGGTTCATCGATAGATGGATATTTTGATTTGATTAATTAATTAATGACTGTCATTTTCATCGAAATTAAACCACAGTGATATATAATTAGTTGCTAATTTGGATGTCTAAATATGTACAGTTGGTTAAGACTTGTTTTGCTACACCATATACAGCGAAAGGAATTATTTTTTAAAAGTACTGAAACATTTATTTTTGGAGACAATCCTTCTTTAATTTGGTTACTTTCAACAATATATAATCCTCTCATGTAATCAAAATTAATTGTTGTTAAACTCTGATTCTTGTACGTACTTCATCATAACTCATATATTTATATATTGAGGCTGCTTCCATTACTTCATGGCTTATGATATATATTAATGTGTAACGAGTAACGCTACATTTATTTACAGTTTTATTTACCAAAAATTCTATTCTCCAGTATTAAAAATAACACACCGGCCGCACCCTCCAACTTGGCATTATAAAATGATCAAAAAGGACTTAGTGCAATCAGAATCAAAGAAGGAAATAAAAGGAGAGACTCCCAGAACCAAAAAAGAAAAAAAAAATGTACCGAATTACCTTCTTCAACTTACGCATGAAAGCAGAGACTCCCGAAATCGACAGCAGCCCATCTTAGCTCAGTTGACGGCAATGAACTCAAACCACGGCGGCAGAGTAAAGAATTTGAAAAAATTCCATGGATTGAATCTTCAATATAAAAAACGAAATACATTGAAAAAAAAGAAAATTAAAATGCATTGAATCTTCAATATAAAAATCGAAAATTCAATGGGTTGAAAATTCCATATAAAATGAAGAAAAAAAAGAATCAAAATGTATTGAATAACTCTATTTTCATGGGTTGAATCTTCACTTATAGGTGATGAGGATGAAATGTAATATTAAAGAAGATAACTTCGAGATCAAGCAAATGAGGGAGATTTGGGTTGCAGCTTGCCACTAGGAGTTTCTTTGTTACTCTTACGACAGGTAGAAGATGACTAGCCAGCCTTATTTTTATTTTTTATTTTTTAACTTAAATCAAAGTAAAACAGTGTACAGACTGACAGTGTGGCTAGTGTGTTTAAAAAGTGGGCTTAAGCGTAGCACTACTCTACTTACAAGATTCATTTTATTAAGATTTAAATTTTAAATTTTATGGTTTTCCATATATCTAACATTTTCCTAATATAAATTGTTGAGAGTAAAAACCATTAATATATAATTTCTTCCTTTTGAATACATATATAGTTGTCCACCGCGCGTATAAACGTCTCTTTCTTGGGATAATGTCCCGTATATATTAATTCTAACAAAAAATTTATTAAAAGTATATGTCACTTCAATTAATATAAAATATATGTCACCTCAATTAATATAAAATCGTATACAAACTACAGATTAGATATTTGACTACAATCTAATATAATTCTATTCTCATTAATAATTATTGGATCCCTTTAAAAAAATAATAATTATTGGATCAGCTGTAACTAAAGATATTATGGATCATCCTGAAAATACTGAGGCAACCGAAGATGAAGCTAGAGATGCAAACTGTTACGCAAGGAGTTGCATAAAATCCTGGTTTTTGAATTCAAATGTATACGAAAATCATGAACTCGATTACTCTCATTGTACTATTTAAAGAAACTGTTGTACTCATATTACTCAAATAAATAAAATCAGATTTCAATCTTTTCCTTTCTTCGAATTAATTCGGTATCAGCCTGATCGCCAAACGTCCTTTACGCAATCAATCCTTCTCCATCATGTCTGCCTCTCCCAATACCTCAACATCTGATAATCCACCCAAATATACAAGAAATATGGGCTTTTTATCACGAATTATTTTTCCACCCTAACGATCGTGATAAATATTTAAGCTGATGATACAAAAAGCATTTGTGAGAAAAAAACAATAAGCTTTTTGCCATGATATATAGCCGACAAGTCACTACAAGGTTAAAGGCCTAAATCGGCGCTGCAGTTAGACGCGCAAGAGGCCAAATAACGCCCCTGTTAAGTTGTATCTGCGTTCTTTTGGGCGCCGGACGAACGCCGGCATAATCAATCCAGTAAAAAGAGAAGCCTGCGATCATGAAAATACCGCCGGGTTATTTTTTTTTTCCTTGGCGAAATTATTGCGCTGCAATTAATGGAAAATGCGTTACTAATACTCACTTAATTTGTGGACTCGTAAAGCCGAGTTATGTTGTTATTGGCGCTGCAGAACCAACGCTATAAGTCTAAAATTCGCCGTTGAAAAATATGCCGACTCTTTATATAACCCCGCTTTAACTTTCTTCCCGGGTTTCTTCTCGTCGCTAGTAGGGTATTGGACCGCCGCACTTGAATGGTTTGCTGCATTTGAGAGAATGCCGGTAATTTCCTTCTCATTTCAGAATTTCTTTAACGGCACTAAAAAAACCCGCCGAATATTGTTTATTTAGCATCCTGATTTTAAATTTTGATTGGGTTTCATTTGTAGGCCTTACCCACTACGTATTCGTTGATTAATTTGTAGGACCCAATAATATATATTTGTATTAATTAAAAATCGTAATTAATATTAAAATTTGGTGTTCATGCAATTCAATTTGATTAATAACGTCCAGGTAAATACTTTTGCATCTATTAAATAAAATTGCTGTGAAATTGATCATGGTATAAGAGCATTATTGTACACTCCAGTACTACTTGCTCCTTTAACTGGGTGTACTATAATGCTGAAATTCCATTAATTTCAACAATATCAACTAAGTTCTATCACCCTGTGTGTTAATCTTCACATGATTCCTGTTGTATATCAATAACAATTTTAGATAAAGTTCTGCACATATATATACCAATAACAAAGTAAATCAAACTGCCGCACATACCCAAGCAACCTGTCCAAGATCAAATGCACCATTTCAAGTGTCATGCATATTAAGAGAATAAGCATCCATTGGGTTAACATTGAAAGAATGCATTGGACACAAACATCCATATTAAGACACATGTCGATCTTATAAAGACAACCAGAGTGTGCTAGAAGATATAATAACACTTTCATGGATTACTATTTAAACGGGGGATCGTTAATAATTATGTGTTAGTATTTCATACATGCCTCCAACTAGAGGTGGGTGAGATCTCTAACATAAAATCAACATGAGGCTTAGCCAACTCTCAGCAATCCATCCATGTGTCACCAACAACTTCTATCAAAAAATATCATCATGGATTGCATCCTAATATTTCTTCGAGCTATACAGAAAAAAATTACTTCATCAATAATATGCTACTATAGTATCATAATATATGAACCCTTTATGAGTCAACATCAGTATACCAATTAAACAACTCAGTTTTATAACAAAAAAATTATTGGAGTTACCGGATGGGATGGGAATGGGAATAAGCACAAATTAGTTATCTAATTAAACCTAGATTATTCCAAACATTACATTGAACTTACTTTATTTCCGAACACTAAATTAAATGAAGGTTTTTTCAAATCCTAGATTGCTTAACTGGTTGTCTAAGTGCGTTACATAAAATCTTTTATTTGTTCAACTAAAAACCATCATGTATGGGAGTTCATGTCTCTTACCTTCATCAAATATGAAGGAATCTAATTTTAAATTTAAAGTAATGATAGATAATCCTGTGTAGGGCATTTCTCTACATCTTTTGATGGCAAGGACTTCAATTAGAGTAATTATTGCTCTTCTCATCCCCTAGTCACTCAAAACTAGTAAAAATAAATTTAGACATCAAATAAGCAGCCTATTTTTTTGGCCCCATAACAATATTAAATCAATTAGGTAAGTGTGTTGATTACTCTGAAAAACCTGCTTAACCATCTATGGTGAGATCCCCCACATATGTTGCAGTCATATCAATACCATGATTGAACAGCTATAGTTAGCTGAAAAAAAAAATACAACCATGCAATTGTTGGGAAAGTTTGACCACAGACCGTTTAACATGTTCATACTAGCTGTCATACAACTGAAAATCAGATTACTCATATCACTATCATTCCGTTGTACTCGATGGTAATACTTTGAGAAAGTTAAGCTCGTAACAGTGAAAATATAATTACCTCCTCCGTTCGCTGAAACCAGTAGTACTAGGCATTCAGACTTTAAGGATCAACTCAATCAATAAGCTTGCATTTGATGATTTGCCATCTTCTTACTTTTGGTAGGATGCTGCAGAAAAGGAGTAGAGTTTACTTTGGCTGCAATCTTTGTCGAACCGAAATGAAATCTATAGGCTAGCAAATGTCAGACAACTTGTTACTGTCACTGCTGTAATTTGTCATTTTTTTAGCTATGGACATGATAACATAGAATCATATACTTACATGTTTATGCTGGACCTGTGTAGTCACTTTTCCCAACCCATTGAATCTAGATTATGGCTTGCCAAAGATTCCTTTCCAGACCATTGTTTCATTCATACCAAAATTATATTTTACTCCCAAATCACCTAGCCTAGTCACAGGAAAACCCACTGTGAATGGACCCACCCCTCTTAGATCAAAATAGGCATATGGAACTTTACCCCTATAACTAGCCCCTATTACCAAAAAACTCAAAAAATCTGGTATCAAAGAAATCACGTATAAACGGCGTCGATGGGCGTCTCCCCAAGAACTGCCCCCTCGTCGCCCCGATCACGTGCCAGTAAATAATTCATTGCGTTGTTCATTACCATCTGCCTCTCCATCATTAGTATATGATTGGCTGCCATCTCCTCAAGTTTTGCTTCGTAATATTCAATTTGTTTCTTTTGTTGCTCTAACGTGCTAGCCTACTCTTTGTCACGTTTGCGATCATTTTCTCTTCTCGCTTCGGGGATTACTATCTCTCCTAGTCCCCTAGCATAGCCAGGTCTGTAGCCTAATACTTCCCTAAATACAATTGTTGCTGCCTCCTCAGTCCGAGGTTCTTTCTCGTCCATCCTAGCAACCATTGTATTCTGCACATACACGATTCAAATCAACATGGTTATTATGCTACACTTGATAATTTTTCAGATTTACCAACCCTATCCAAAATAACATGAGTCAAATCTTACAAGATGTATCGAACAAATTGCAAATTCAGCCTATGTACTCACATGTATTTTTTCCGTGGCTGGTATCACAAATTTACCTTTCTTCTTCGACCAATGGGTTGTCTTGAAGAAATCCACTAGGTTTGGATTATCACCATGCTATAGGAACCAATCAAGTTTAGAAGTTTAATTAATGTCAAGGTAATTAAATATACAACGGTCTATTATGATCTATTTTTGAAATACAGAATTCCTCATATGCAAATAACCACCTGGATATGATACTAACTTATTTTTTAACTTTGTAGTATTATAAATCACCAGTTACCTTCTTGTACCCCTATTCATTCTTCATGTTTCAGCTTACTTTTGTTCATCATTGAAATCATAAGACTTGTAGTACCACTATCAAATCAAAAACATGGTTGTCCTGTCCTGATAAGTCATGACCCCTCGACTAGCCCCAAATTATGTGTGGCCACATGGTAAACTTGCTTTTCAATATAGGATGTACAACAATGCACATCCTCAGTAAGTACTACAGGCATTCTCCAACCAATATAAATAATTAAAACTCATTTCACCCCTAACCAATGCACCACAGTTTCGAAAAATAGTCTCCCGGATATGTTTTAAATCTCACTATGTGACATTTGTGTGACTAGTCGTGCCATTAATTATAAATAACAAAATGCTCATTAATCCTTGTGAACCACACATAGACAACAGTTATGTCAAATGTAATTATATAAGAAGAGTTGGCCTTTTAATTATGGAGCTAATCATTATATGTGTTTGGGATTACAAAAATATGCCAGTATCTAATAAATAACTCTTCTTCTCCTCATTTAAGACATTCTCTAAGTCTGTGTTTTGTTCATGATGGAAGTTAAGGAGTTGCTTTGACCAATTTTATCACCAAAAATTCCAGCCTTAGCATCAGTCCTCATTCATATTTAGGACCCCCTCTTTTAAATAAAAAATAAGGTGGGAACTGCTATCAGATCTGACATCTTCTCCCAGACTCATATGTCGGGTACTTAGTTTTTTTTTTGGTACTTCTTCAGGATCTATACACAACAATGACATGATACTAGATGAAAATGAAACTAGTTCTCTCTGATAGTAGCTACCAACAACTCCCCAAAACTCAATCTTCATTGTGCCCTTGTAGAATAGTTTACTACCCACTTTCCAAAATCTAAATGTATGAAAAGATTACAACTTTTCATGTCTCTTAACGCACAACTCCCACAAAGAGGCTACAACATACCTTGACATGCATCCTAACCATTTCATTTAATTAGAGGCAATAATACCTTCTCCTTCATTATTCTAAGAAAAGATTTATGTCCTGTTGTGTGATTAATTGTCTGTAGCTTTCGATTCTCCCGATTTTTGTTTGACAATTTCTAGGTCAATATATATATGAAGGTCAGTCTCAATGCCGTAATGCATTTCTATCCTAAACATAGAAATTTCATACTCAATATAATAAAATTGTATTTTCTATTAACCAAACTACATACCTTAAATGATTTAGTCCCCCATCTCCCACATAGTGTCGCCCAAGTTGGGGGGTCGACCATGTGGCTGCCACCGGCCAAAGCTGCCTCATGGGTGCCATATGCTAAATATTTCTTGTGCAATCATAGTGGAAAGCATTAAAGCACTTCCGAAGTTGTTTCCAAACTGCCATTATGTGATTATACAAGTCCCAATCTAAATCGAAATCCTCCTACACAAAGGATTTATTTACTAATTTCAGCTATGAAGGGGCCACTTTAATTTAAGGTGCAATTATTTCAATTCACCGCTTACACGTACACGTGAGATCAACTCATCCTTATCTTTCTTAGGTACAGCAGTCCACCGGGCGTAACTCATGTCGGCATGGTGTTTAACAATCCAAGTGATCCTTGTCGTGAACATTTGTGCGTTCTCACAGCAAGGCGCCATTTGTCCATCGTTAATCATCAATTGTACTGGACCGTGCTTCCTCATCTTATCAAACTCTGTGCTTTGCACGGGCCCACGACCACGTTTCATTTGCATGCCAGGCACTATAAGGTCAGGGGTAGCATCCGCTAGGAAAAAAGGATCAAATATTTTTCAGGATTAAAATAGATAAAGATAGGAACCATGTAATGCATTGAATGTGTGAAATGTGTATCATGGATAGATCAACTAGATCGTTTGGGCATATGTATAAGTCATTGATGCCTTACCATGATTGTCTCTACTTGCCTCGGGAATTGGGATAGTGTTGGCAGGCACTAGTAAGACAAAATAACAAATTTTAAATTAGCATAACAAACATTCATTTATGAAATTCAAAGTTTTTCATGTTTCTAATTAGTAGGCATGGATAGTTCAATTGACCAATTTAGCAGATTATAATCCTCCGCTAATAGCTGACCTTGAAGTTTCCATACATCTCTACTTCCCCGATAGTCGCAGTGGGCACTATCAAATCAAAATTGCAAATAAAGAAATTAAAACAAGTAATATAAGATCCACTGACCAAACTGGAGTAATGGAACCTATTATTCGCATTGATAGTGCTAAATATTCATCATCAATATAACTTAAGAAATCTTACCTTGATCATTCATAGAAGTGTCCATCTCTGGGATAGTGGCAGCATGCACTATCATTAAAAAATAACATCCACCAATTTTGTTATGTAATTAACCAAACTGGAGGTTAAGATTCAATGTGAAAATTTCTCTTACCACTATTGTTTCTACTAGTCTCCCCTCTTGGTGGTAGGGTAGTTCGGGCGGTGGTAGGTCCTAGTATCCACTTTGGCGTTCAGTTGACTCATCAGATGTACCGCCATCATCTGCTGGTTGTGAGTCCCAATTCATCGTTGTAGCGGTACGTGCAAAGGATCTAATACCACGATAGCCGGTGTTCCTTTTACTTGTTAGACCCTGTCGTCCTCCCCTTCCTTGACTTACTTGTCTGCTCATTAATCTTGCTTTACCATGTCATTTAATTATGGCATAGTGATAGTTAATGAAAATCCCCAATGTGTGTGGTCAGAACAAACATTTGCCATTATAAATAAATATAATTGCTAGAAAAAATTTACATTTCTTCTTTTATTCGTAGAAACCTTTTTGCAATTTTTTTTGAAAAATTGGATCGGTCATTTGATAAAATTATCGGTATATTAACAAATAGATTAAATTTAAGACTAAAGAATTTATTTGGGCAAACACGTGAAAAGTTAAACCCAAATAAAAATTTTCACCTGACATGTTGCTGCCCCTCATTGCTCTTTACTCCCATAGGTGCACATGCATACAAACCCATAATCGTTATATAGTGAAACACATCATGAACATGACAAAATAAATACCCATTACCCGTACATTTAGTGAAACACATCAATGTACATATCTTTATTATAAATGTAAAAACATCAACATACACATCTTGATTGACAATTTTCCAGTTTTTTTGGTTAGACTAAGAGCCTTAGGTTAAATATATGAATAAATTCCAGCATGTGATTTTCTGGTCAGAGGCAACTTGGTTATTAATAACGAGAACAGGGCACCATAAATTCATACACCAATCACAATAAATCCTTAGTAGCAGTTTTATAATTAAGGTCTAGTAATTAATCTTATCCTAAAGAAGGGGCATACGATAACAAACAAATTTCTTCCAAAGTATGGTTATTCTTCACTGAGGCACTTTGTATACTCCAACCAATACTAGAGTATTGTCTTTTCCCCTACACTACCATAAAATAACGCAAGTGTAAATTTGGAAAAACAACAAATTATATATGCTTCAAAGTAGCAGCATCGCTGTAGGGATATGATTAAAAAAAGTATTGCAGCTTTGTTTCCAACTACAATAATAATAAAACAAAAAAACATATATAAATATGCATAAACAATGCACCAACCCAGCTACCAACCATAACTAGATGTTGTCTTTTCATTAGAAATATAATTGTCGCATAAGATTAACCTACAACTTTGCCTTACTGAACAGGTAAAAGCCATACCTCACGTTATGAAAGGAACCCTTGCAATCTTTTTCAAGAACTTGCCCTGTCGCACCACTTGTTTATCTAAAGCCAGTTGAGATAACTGTAACAAGCAATGTGAGTAAATAAAAGATTTCTTCCTCGAAATCAACGCATGCAATGATATAAAGAATAATAAACAAAAAAAATATATATAGCGTACCTCGAGGACTAGTAGTAGTGGACTCCTCTGACGATGAATAAGTGGGTACTCCTTCTTCCTCGGTTACAAAGTCTTGAGAAAAGTAAAATATGGCATCCACGTCTGAGTCGTAATACATATTCGTCCTTAATTCATTTAGTTTATGCATTATTTCTTCTTCTGTTTCCACTCGTGGTATTCCTTCTATTCTTTGTCTTAAGCGATCATTAGAGGTATCGGAATTTTCCAGGGGTTCCATATTCGTTTCACTCGCTTCTCCCCGCACTGTCCTACGCAGATGTTCTCTCTCTCCTTTCATCCACGGGTTAGGGGGTTGTCGCTCTTCGTTTGGTGTAGCTCTACGGAACATGAGGTTTCCTTTAGGCCCTATGTCCATCTGATGGGTATGATGTTTCTCATATCGCTCCAGATGCCTAAGTCTTTGCACTCTCTTTCTTTCACGCCTTCTACGCATGATTCTTTATCTGATTTCTCTCCTCTCTCTTAATTGGGCTATAGTGGCTACTGACATGCGTGGGGTTCTTCTAGTTCGAGCCATAACCTGGTTAAATTTTTATTCAAAAAAAATTACTCATGGTTTTGCGAAATAGTTCATGGAATATAACACTCAAAACATCAATCAATCGTTCATACATTCACACAAAGCATTCATTCATTCACAACAAAGTTCAATCAAACGAAAATTAGATACACTAATAATCTTCAAACAAATGAGGGTAGTTAGCCCTCATAGCATCTTCGCGTTCCCAAGTTACTTCTTGAAATGCTGGGTTGTTCCATAACACTTTTACTAAGGAGATTTTTCGATTCCTCAGTTCTTGTTCCTTGCGATCGGTAATTTGTGTCGGCCACTCTTCATAAGTTAGATTAGGGCGCAGTTGGATAGTACTCGGATCTATCACCGTCGCCGAAACTCTTCTTCAAGGATGACACATGAAATACATTATGGACTCCTTGTAAGTTCACTGGCAGATTCAAACGATAAGCTACCGGTCTGACTTTTCCAAAATCTCGTACGGTCCGATGTATCGGGGACTTAATTTTCCTTTCTTGCCAAAGCGGGTCACTCCCTTCATTGAAGAAATCTTAATAATATACACCCAGTCGCCAACTACGAACTTTAAGGGTCTTTTTCTTTGATCTGCATAGCTCTTCTGCCTGCTTTGGGCAGTTTTCATCCTTTCCCGTATCAGCTCCACTTGAGTCTTGACTTCTTGCAAATACTCAGGCCCTAACACTCTGCTTTCACCGATTTCATCCCAATATAAGGGAGATCTGCATTTTCTTCCATATAAGGCTTCGTATGGTGCCATCTGGATAGTAGCTTGAAAGCTGTTGTTGTAGGCGAATTCGATTAAAGGCAAGAGACTCTCCCAATCGCCACTGGAGTCTAGCACACACGCCTGTAGCATGTCTTCTAAAGTTTGAATAGTCCGTTCTGTCTGACCATCAGTTTGTGGATGATAGGCACTGCTAAACTTCAAATTGGATCCCATCCTCTTCTGTAAACTTTGCCAAAAGTGAGAGGTGAATCTCGGATCCCTATCTGAAATGATCGTTTTAGGCACTCCATGCAAACAAACTACTTCTTTTACATAGATTCGTGATAACTTATCCATCGAATCAGTATTCGCAATTGGTAGGAAGTGGGCACACTTTGTTAATCTATCTACTATCACCCAAATTGTGTTTTTTCCTGCCGAGGTTCTCAGAAACCCTACTACGAAATCCATAGAAATATCTTCCCACTTCCATTCTGGAATTGGAAGAGGCTGCAACATTCCTGCTGGACGTTAATGCTCTGCTTTAACCATTTGACACACAGAGCATTTTGCCACGAAAGCAGCTACGTCTTTCTTTATACCTTCCCACCAAAATCTTTCCTTTAGATCTTGATATATTTTGGTACTTCCGGGATGAGCTGTATAAGGAGTACAGTGTGCCTCTCTCATAAGCCTTTCTTTTAATTTTGAATTATCGGGTATCACTGTTCTCTTCCCAAAGTATAACGTCCCATCATCGGATATGGTAAAATGGGGCGATCCTTTTCCCTCGAGTAAGTTCGTTCGGATCTTTTTCAATTTGGTATCTTGTCGTTGTCCTTCTCGAATTTCATCTTTAGTTAGAGAAATAACCTCTTGAATTGTTGCCAACATCGTTTTTCTAGGTTGATTCTTAACCAGCATACTTTGCATGGCTGTCAACACTGATGGTTCCTCCACTTGAGATTTTCGACTTAAAGCATCCGCCACCACGTTAGCTTTTTCCGGGTGGTACTTGATCTCACACCGGAAATCGTTTATGGTCTCAATCCACCTTCTCTGTCTCATATTTAGATTCTTTTGACTAAACAGATACTTTAAACTCTTATGGTCAGTGTTTATCTCACATTCTTCCCCATACAAGTAGTGCCTCCAAATTTTCAATGCAAACACTACTGCTGCCAATTCCAGGTCGTGGGTGGGGTAATTTCGCTCATGATCCTTAAGCTGTCGGGACGCGTAGGCGACTACTCGTCCTTCCTGCATTAGCACACATCCCAAACCCAATTTTGAGGCATCACTATATACTACATATGGTTTGTGGGGCTCTGGTAATGTCAATACTGGCGCAGAAGTCAGTCTCCTTTTAAGCTCTTGAAAACTCTGCTCACACTGGTCATTCCAGACGTATTTGACATTCTTCTTGATCAAAGCCGTTAGAGGACCAGATAACTTGGAAAACCCTTCGACGAATCTTCTGTAGTATCCTGCTAAGTCAAGAAAACTACGTATTTCATGAACGGTCGTTGGTTGTGGCCATTCGGTTACTGCCTCGATTTTTGCCGGGTCCACGGAAACTCCGTTGCTTGAAATTACATGGCCCAAAAATTTAACTTCGTGGAGCCAAAACTCACACTTACTAAGTTTGGCATACAACTAGTGTTCTCATAAAATTTTCAGCACTGTCTCTAAATGCTCCTTGTGTTCCTCATCATTTCGAGAGTATACCAGAATGTCATCGATGAATACTACGACAAAACTGTCTAGATACGACCAAAAAATTCTATTCATCAGATCCATAAAGGCTGCTGGGGCATTTGTTAATCCAAAAGGCATGACTAAGAATTCGAAATGTCCATAACGAGTTCGAAAAGCAGTCTTGGGTACGTTTTGCTCCTTAATTCTAAGCTGATGGTACCCTGACCTGAGGTCTATCTTAGAAAATACTGTGGCTCCCTGCAGTTGGTCCAGCAAATCGTCTATCCAGCAATATTTATTCTTAATGGTGACCTTATTGAGTCCTCGGTAATTGATGCACATTCGCATCGTTCCATCTTTTTTCTTAACGAACAGGACTGGGACTCCCCACAGCGATGAACTAGGCCGTATAAACCCTTTTTTCAGCAGTTCCTCAATTTGAGTCTTCAATTCTTTCAGTTCCGTTGGAGCCATCCGATAAGGCGCCTTATGAACTGGAGTCGTCGCAGGTTCGAGTTCAATTGTAAACTCGGTCTCATGTTCTGGGGGTAATCCTGGCAGATCGTTTGAGAACACTTGCGGAAAGTCCTTTACCACCAAAATTTCTTCAATATTCTTGGTATTTCCACTCGCTTTCAAGGACATTATCAAAAACTCTTCAGCTCCTCCTTTTAAGCTTTTCGTCATTCTTTTTGTTGTCACTATAGAAGAAACATAGTGAACTATTTCCCCTTCGTAGCGTAACTCCTCCTCTTCAGGCAGTTCGAATGTTATCTCCTTTTTGCGACAGTCAATTTTGGCGTAATATTTGGATAGCCAGTCCATACCCAATATCACATCAAATCCCAACAAATGAAAGACTATCAAATTGGCGTTAAACCTTACGCCAGCTATTTCTAACGGGCAGTTCCTCACTATTCGCTGACATCCAAACGTCTTCCCATCAGGGAGTGTCACCAACACTTTCCGAGCTAAAGACTCTACTTCTAACTTACAGCTCCATACGCAATCATACGAAATAAAAGATCTTGTTGTGCCGGAATCAAACAAAGCATATACCACATTACGCATCAATATAATTTCACCTATATAAAACGTTCTCATGGTTATTTTAAGAAAAATTATCTATGCTTTAATTCTAGATAAAAATAGGATCGTTACCAATAATGATGCCGGCGTTAATAGCCTCCTCATCGTCCACATCTACCTCTCCCGGAGTAATGGCGTACACCTTTGACTTCACAGGGGCTTTCGCTTTTCCTCCAGGCGCCATCATTCCACTAGAGGCCATCTATGGGCAATCACGGATCATGTGGCCCACCTGACCACACCGAAAGCAAGCTCCTGATGCCACTCGGCATTCACCCTTATGTAGACGCCCACAAGTTCTACATGGTGGGGATGAGATCGTTCCTTTCGGTCCGCCTACTTTGCCCTTCCCCTTATCCATGGGACGAGCATTCCTCCTTTTACCCACGTCTTTTCCCGAAGAGTACGAAAAATTTCTTTTCTTATAAGTCTAAGCTTGGTAAATCAGACTTCTCTGCTTTGCTTCAGCAATGGCTGTCACATTCACCAACTCTTAGAAGTTTTCGATTCGTAAGCAAGCCACTTGATTGCGAATCCTTGGTTGCAATCCATCCTGAAATTTCTTCGCTCGCATCTTTTCTGTTATCACCAAATGAGGGGCGAATCGTGTTAGCTCCATAAATTTAGCGGCGTACTGGTCCACCGTCATGCTTCCTTGCACTAGCATGGCGAACTCTATCGCCTTCTGCTGTTTAATCGATTCCGGGAAGAATCAATTATCGAACTCTGTCTTAAACCTGTCCCAGGTAAGAACTACGTTCTCTCCAAGTTCTTGTCTCAGTAGCTTTCTCTTTGTATCCCACCATAATTCGGCCTCTCCTTGCAGTAGGTGACCAGCATATTGTACTCTTTGTATCTCAGTGCACCCACTGATCTCAAAGGTGCGTTCCAGGTCCATAATCTATCGATCTGCTTTCATGGCTCCTTTGGTCCCCATAAAGTTCGAATACCGATACACCAGAAATTTCTCGTATGGCCCAGCAGAATCTGTCTTAGTCGGGCCCTTGAGGGTCCGACCCATATTCTCGAGAGTCATAATCCGTGGATCCATCCTTTCCTGCAATAACTTCTATCGTTCCCAAGGGATCGATAGTAGAGATAATAAAAGAGGGGTGCGATTTCGGGAGAAATCTCAGCAAGTATACTAGCACTTTAACCAAAGCATTTCAAATATACAGATAAATGAACCAAACAATCTTAGCTAATGCATATGCAAATGAATGACTGAACTCATGCACATGCTCATGTAAACTTTCGTACAGACTTGCTTCTTTCAGACTTCTTTTCATATCAGTGCTTTTCAGATCATTTCTTTAAAACATTTCACATCTTTTATTCTTTCTTAGGCGCCACTTATCATATACAGATCTTTTCTTATGGCTTGAAAGCCCATCTTTTCATGACTTATCGCGTAGCATATATGAGACACAACACGGTTTCCCCTAAGCACCGTGTGTTCCCTACTAGTTACCGCATCACCTTAGGGTGAGTGCGTCACGTAGCTTATAGTACGGCAGGTCCTTACACCTTACCCGTCTTTGGCACCCACCAGTGTTAGGTGCGACCGTGCTCCGGACACCTTCTGGAGCCATAAAGGTTCGCCAACTGTTCTTTGTCGACCCAGGGGCTTCCACTCGACTTAAAACACTCCTGAGTGGTCAGGGAGTTCCACTGGGGCACTATCCCGTCCCAGCTTTTAGGGTTCTTATAAAACTTTACTTCTTTTCTTTTCTTTCAAAAACTTAATCTTTCCTTTTCTTTTTCTTAAAAACATATGGGACTTTAAAACATGCTTTTTGTGATTTATGCATGTGACATGCAACACTTACTTATATTCATGCAAAAACTCGAGGCGAGCTCAAGTACATTCACAGTTCATTTTCTTTTCTTTTTCCTTGGGATGAACTTTACAATTTCCTACTTATTCATCATGCTCTAACATCCAGATTTAGGCCTAGGATTGAAGTGGGGTACTCAGCCCATCTCCAACCCATCAAGGCCGAAACCTCCTAGGGTATTTCCTAGGGCTTTTCATCATCATTTCACTCTAAGTATCCTCCAAGAATTAAAGGGGTCTAATTAAAACATATACCACCTTTAGAAAGGGTAACCGAAACCCTATTATCCACTAAGTAGACATTTTCACATCCAAACTTAATTCATTCCAACTTCCTTCATTCACCTTTTAACTTGGAAAATTTCCTTCTATTAATTTATTCAGAGTTTCCTTTTCAACAAGTCTCTTCTATAAGCTTAAACTAAATAATTCCACAAACAAGCAATATAATTCAATCCTCTAGTCTTAACCTTAAACATTATAAGATTCCAATTAAACACTACTAGTCATCATATATAAGTGATTACTTCTTTCCATATGCATGTATACACCATTCACATTAACCATATATTTTATTCCCATGTCCATTTTCCATTTTCTCAAGACAACATCTTCCTTAAATAAATCAATTATACTACTAATTTCCTCAAATAAATTTTTATCTTAGCAACACCAAATTTATAGGCTTAATACTAAAATTCATTATGCATCAACTTCATCACTTCATATGATACTCATGCTTTTCATTTCTTTTTGCTACTAATACTTGATCCATCATCTATACTCATATTCTAATCTTATTTTATCATAGAGATTTACCCAAGAATATTCATATCAAAGACAAGTATTAACACAATCAATTTAATCCAAACATGGCAATACACTTATCAATCCAACAAGCATGATCACCTAACTATATACAAGAAATGCTAAAGAAAAGGTGAAAGTATACTTACAATATTCCTATTAGATTTTTGATTAAAATCTGAAAATACACACATAGAATCTCTTATTAGACTAATTATAAGTATAAAAATTTAAAAGAAACCTTATTTCCTTTTAGCTAAATAATAGTGCTATATGTGTGTGTGTGTTCTTCCTAAGCTTGCATGAATCTAGGCACTAATCTTCTCCAAGGTATTATCCACTTCAATACTCTTGATCTTAGCTCCACTAATTTAAGATTCTTCAAATTGTGTGGTGAAAGAAGAAGAAACAAAGGTGGAGGTAATTTGGATGGTTTTGGCCGAGAGGTGAGGAGAGAGTGAGGTAGGAATGTGTTTGCATGTGTCCAAATGAAACAAGCTAAGGGAATGAGTATGGAGTCACACGGCCAAGCCCTTTCCTCTAGGGTCTTTGGTACACTTTTTACCATTCTTAGGTATGGCCAATGATGGATTGAAAGATTGACAACACTAAGTCATTCCAAGATCAAGTCTTGACCATGCCTTGGAAGATTTGGTTTTCTTTCTCCCTCACTTGCTATGGCCGGCGCCTCCCTTGAGTGCTTAGTCCTCATTTTCTTGCTTTTCACTCAATCATCTTCCCTCCATCATCTCATGTGTCCATCCAAGTGATCTCAAGGCCACGCTTTTTGGAAATTGAGCAATGCATGATCCAGCCAAGCCCTTGCTTCCACCGAAATCCCATTTGCTTCATCTCCTTGCTTTTATCATTTCCATCACCTACACCCACACCATACCTTTCTTCACATCACCATACCTTCTTATACATTGTACCTTATTCACTTACACACTCCTTCATTGTCTCATCAACTTTTTGGTGGCCATACTCCATGGAATCCTCCAAGTGGCTCACGGATTGCATCCCACCGAAACCCCTTGCTCCTTCCTTCCATCATTCTCTTCATGCCACTTGTCACATTCCTATACACTATGAATTCTATTGGAAAGTCAAAGAATGGTGCATTGTACCTCCAAGATTCCATATTAGGAAAATCTCTCCATAAGATCTACACTCAATCCTACATGGCACATAGCTACCTACTAGTCAATCTTTACCAACTAGAATTTCCTACAAGCCTTGGATGGCTTTTCTAGGGTTTCTCTTCAAGTGACATGTGTCTCTACTATGGGCTTGATGGGTCATGAGTTCACTCTATGGGCTTATGGGCTCACCACTACTCTTTTGGTCCATTCACTTAATCCATATCTCCAAAGCTTCATTCTCAAACCCATCTCTTTAGGGCTTGTTTTTACAAATTACCACTAATCTTGTATATTAGCATTTAATTAGATAATTAAATTAGGATGAAGATTTTAGGGCTATTATAGAGTAAATGAAACCAGTTACTTTGCACAGAAGAAATCTGAAACGTCCATATTAAATGCAAGATAGAAACTAGCAATATGATAAGAAGTTCTTCCACTTCGCCTGGAGCTTCTTGTTGGGTCCCTAGTGTGCCTTAACAAAAACACAAAATAACAATTTTGAAAGGTAGTCTGAGCAGTGAGTAAAATGGCCTAGTAAATCCTTAGCGTCTAGTAATTTATTAAATAGTAGATTGAGTTTTATATAAGTTACTTTTATGTACTTGACCTCTAAAAGACAAAATAAGCTACCTCTGTACCTACAAAAGGCTAGGCTGAGCCTTGCCTTTGGGCTCCCAGTTTTGCCTCCAACTTTTGCTTTTCCCCCCAATTTGTATTTCCAGACCAAGTTTATTATCCATTTCTCATGCCACTTCCATTAAAATTTAAATTACTTAACTAAAATTATAAATAAATTGCCACAATTTATTCGGTTGCCATACCAATTCATCAAGTCAAGGGTTGGTTAGAATAATTTACAAATAATCCTTTTCCAATAATTTTACGTTAATTATTTGGGCATATACTAAATAGACAAGTTAAATTCTCACGGTATGTTATTAACAATTATACTTGCAAAGCTGCCAACTCAATTGTTATCCAATCTGTCCTGGTTAAGGTATAACCCTGTACAACGTACGTGAGAGTACCAATTCATCAAATATTGTCTTTTTGAGGCCATTATCCTAATTTCAGCAACGAGATATTACTATAAATTTCCTCCCAATACTTCCAGGCCTCAATTATAGCCCTTAATGGCCATTTTGAAAGGTTGGATTTTTAGCTTACCCTTGCAAAGCATACACCAGTAACATCATGCCAAAGACTATCCCCTTACCATCTCACAATATGCTAAAAAATGCAATTACCTGGTCAATGAACATCTGCTTGCCATGTATGTAAATTGCCATAGACAATAGCCTCTTAACCCTTCTCTAAAAAGCACATACACTCATTAAAATCATAGATCCAATCTCCCACTCGATCTGGAATTCATTAGCAATTGATAAAAATATATCACAGCCAATTTTTTCCGTCTAACTAAATATATCACAATAAATCACTAATGCAATCATCTAAAATAAACAGTATTTAGGGGAATTAGATCATGGATTTCCAAATTTAAATAGGCTGATATTGCCCATAGTAACGTGATATAGGGTCTAGATCAATGCTGTGCAATTGGTCCCCGATCAACTAACTTGCTTTCATCAAGTGTCTCATTTGCCTGCAGTCAAATGCCAATCATCTTTAGCGTTGGTTTGACAAATATATCAGCATTGACATTTGACCAATTATAAAGGACACGAATTAAACAGAAATAAATTTATGTATTACCATTTAGGTAGAATGATGCAAGGCCATTGCACGTACTACACCCACTTTTGGTTATAGCTATACCAAGCCTGGCACACGAATTTTACATAGGTTACACACCTGCATGAATATTGAAGGACATTAACATTATAAAGTGTGATGCATCGACCAATATGCATAAACTATGATTATAATGTAACGCAAAATATCGTAATGGACAAATGTGCAATCGAGATATAAATCTGTGTTCCTTTTATGTTATTTTAGGTGGTATTGGAAAAAGTTCACAATATTGGTCAAGAGAGACATTGTACCAAGTAATGCTATCGGTTATAGTCATGCATCATTTCAGTCTTCATCAGTGGACAAGTCATCCTCTTCAGAGTACTCAGCATCGCCATCTATCCCAACTGAGTCGTATCCAAGCTGCACATCGTCAATAAATGACGTAGTGGGTCTTAAACAACCAACATTATCGTCAACCTCTTGTGTTTCAACAAGCCGGGGTTCTTGGTCCATCCAACTGAGTGTCCATGAGACAGCCAGATCAGGACACTCGGCAGGTGCATAATTACCTCCCGGCTCGTTCTCTTATTAGGTATCATCTTCACTCATGTTGACATCTTCCTCTTCAGCCACTGTTGGTGCCGGTAGAATATCATATACATTCTGGTTCGTATACTTTTGGACAACAAACCAATTACCATTTTTAACCCTTAAATCTTTTAAGTAAAAACATTGAGATGCTTGGCATGCCAACACAAATGGATCGTTCTTATATGCAGTTCTATCCATGTTCAAACTAGTCATGTGACCATCCACTCGTACCCCGCGCCTTCAATCCCCAACGTCGAACCATGCACATCTGAACAAGTAAACGTGCGGCCATCCCATGTAGTGTAGCTCCACGACATCATGGATGACACCATAGAAGTCCCCAGTATGGGACTGTTGATCACCATTTACAAACACACCTGAATTTGATGAACGCCGCCTTAGTTCACGATCCTTCATATGGAACCTTTTTCCATTAATCATGCATGCTGCGTATGATGCAACCCAAATTTCAGGACCACAAGCTAATGCATATAAATCAGCAGAGACATCATTTGGGTTGGTGGCACGTTGTTCTTTAACCTGAGAGAATAACATTAAAGATCATGGTCGTATTTATTCAATTAGTAGGAGGACAGCAAAAATGTTGGAATTAACTTATGTTAAGGACGTACATGTTTCTTGAACCATAATGGAAACTCCTTCTGAGGTGTACGATCCACTAAGGCTGGACTTGACCGATTACATTTTGCATAGAGTTCTCTGCATAATAAGCAGGAATAATGAGGAAAGTTCATAGTTAGATAATAATCAGTTCTCGAAGATTACACCCAAAGTGCGTTGGTAAAAGAAAAGAGATAATAGGGTCATAGTTAGAAACATACTCTAGGTATGGACCAATCTCCGTGTAGTTGTTCAAGACGTACCAACGACCAACGCAAAAGAGTTTATTATTTAGTTGCACATTAGAGGCCATACCCAGCGAGCGAACTTTCTGGTTAAAATTTGAGAAACCATCTGAATTGGTCGCTTCTCCATTGTCAATGTTGCGGTCAGACCGATTGAATCTCATCTCAACATCTTCAAGGTACATTGTGCAAAAGGTCAAGCATTCTAGATGAATGTACGCTTCAGCAATAGAGCCTTCTGGGTGTGTTTTATTTTTGACATACCTCTTGAATTCATCGAGATATCTCTCAAACGGGTACATCCACCTATATTGTACTGGACTACCAAGTACTGCCTCACGGGGTAAGTGGACAGCGAGGTGCACCATGACATCAAAAAAAGAAGGAGGAAATATCATCTCCAGTTTTCTTAGAATTATGCCAATATCTTCTTGTAGTTGAGCCAAGCGATTTATATCCAATGTCCGTGCACACAACTCTTTAAAGAAACTACTGGGTTCAGTCAATGCTTGTACAATATCGTTTCTTAAAAAGCCCCCCGCTGTGATGGGCAGAAGCCGTTGCAAGAAAACATGGTTGTCATGGCTTTTCAGACCCGTTATCTTGCAATTGCATATGGAAACACACCATGCAATATTGGCCGCAAACCCGTCGGGAAATTTAACATTAGCCAACCACTCACAAAATTGTATCCTCTCATCTCCATATAATGTGTACATCGCATTGGGCATGGTAAACCATTCCCTCGCATGATGCAAATGTAGTTCCTTCCGTATACCCAACATCTCTAAGTCACGGCGTGCATTGACATTGTCCTTTGTTTTTCCGGATAAATTCATTAAAGTGCCGAGGATGCTATCTGAAATGTTTTATTCAATATGCATAACATCCAAATTATGTCGCAACATGAGACTTAACTAATAAGGTAACTTGAAGAATATGCTACGTTTCGTCCAGTTAATCTCTTCGGTGGTGCGTTTCCTTTTCCGACGTGCCTTACCAAATTGCACATCACCAATTGGATGTAATTGACTAAGCACATCTTCACCAGTCAGGATACTTGGTGGGCCTCGATGTTCTTCTTTGCCATTAAACAGAGATTTCTTCTTTCGATAAACATGCCCAGGTGATAACCAATGGCGATGTCCCATATAGCAATGTTTCCGACCATACTTTAGCCAATGTGAGTCAGTTCTCTCATTACATGTAGGGCATGCGAGTTTGCCTTTAGTTGACCAGCTTGAAAGGTTCTCATATGCCGGAAAGTCATTTATTGTCCATAGTAAAGCAGCATGTAAGGTGAAAGTTCTCGACGCAATGGGATCATATGTCGATACGCCATTAACCCAAAGATCAAGTAATTCATCGAGCAACAGCTGCAAATAAACATTAATGTCATTACCCGGTGATTTTGGACTAGGTATAAGTAGAGATGTCATGAAAAAGTGGTCTTTCATACACAACCATGGAGGCAAGTTATAGGGTACAAGGATTACTGGCCATATGCTATAAGATTTAGCCATGTTGTTGAAGGGATTGAAGCCGTCACTGGCTAGGCCAAGCCTGACATTACGAGCATCCATCGCAAACCAACCATGGTCCCTATCAAATGTCTTCCACCCTTCCGAATCGGCCGGGTGCCTCATAGTAGTCTCATCTGTACCTCGACCATCTTTATGCCATCGTATATCTCGTGCTATTTTTGTAGACATATATAGCCGCTGCAATCGTGGCTTCAATGGGGAATGACGCAACACTTTTTGAGGCAATAGTCGTGTACCATTTGTACTTGACATCTACCGCAAAGAATGACATTTAGGGCATGAGTTCTTTGTCGCATTTTCCTTCCAAAATAAGATGCAATTGTTTGGGCATGCATGTATTTTGTGGTACCTGAAGCCCAAACCTCGCTCCATTGATCGAGATGCCTCATATGTTGATGGTAATTCAGCCTCAGGAAAGGCTGATATCAGCAAGTCTAAAAGCAGATTGAATGACTTTATTGAACACTGACCAAGGGTTTTAATATGTAGCATCTTGACAATGAATGAGAACTTTGAATAGTTTCGACAACCAGGAAACTGGGGACGTCGGGCATCTGCTAGGAGCTGCTCAAAAGATGATGTTGGCATAGGCTCAGGTATGGACGTGGAAGTTGGTAATGTAGTGTTCTCTTGGGGAACATCAAAGGATGTGCCTGCCCAAATGTCTTCTAACATACCCTCCATGTCATCAATGTATTCATTGCCATCATTAGAGTCTACATCATCATCCTCCTTAGCCCCAATATGTGTTTCCTCCTCCCTATGAAAGATCCATTTCATATAAGTTGGTGTAATCCCTTTAATATAAAGGTGAGTTTCCACATCATGTATAGGAAGGAAGAGGCTGTTACAACAATGACGATAGGGACAGCAAATGCGATCCCTTCCACCAGCATGAGTTTGTTCTACTGTGAGGAACTGGGTAACACCTGCAGCATACGTAGGTGATAGAAGTCTATTGGGCTCTTGCATCCAACTTTTGTCCATCTAAAAGGTAGTAGAATACATTATTAGAGCCCAATTGGAAGTTAATTAAGTAGTTGTATTAACAACACAATCTGCATGTGAGCAGCACACCAACATGGTTAACTAATACTACACAAATAACATCGCTGAAATTCTTCATATTGGGAATATCAGCAGACACATAAAAAGCAGATAATTTCCCTCTATGGTGTTACCTAATTCAAGGATGGAGAAGGTGACAAATTGCAAGTTCATAGAGTGCACTTCATGTAATGTAGTTCAATTGACCGAATTTGTGCGAATAACGTGTAACTATGTTATCAAACGAAGCGTCTCATATCCAAACTACTATGAGTTACCATTCGGGTAATTGCAATGATAGATGGATTACCCAAAAAGACATTTAGACAATATACAAACTATCAAATATTGGGTAGGACATTCGGACAATTTTTTGGGATGACACCAAAATGACAAAGGGATATGGATTTTTAGAATGGCTAGTACCATTCCAGGCCGGTAGCAATTTGTCGGCCAACTGGTATCATTACCCCTAACCCACAAGAATCTGTGAAATTTGGTAAGGTATGCATCAACGATCTTGAATGGTTGCATTTCTGTCCTAGTTTAAGGGTTCATTGATGGCAGCGATGCAAAAATTTATCACATAAGCTCGCTTTCAAAATAAATAATATTTCGTATATGAACCCTATCAAACCTATCTTTGAATAAACAAAGACAGGTAACATGGGCATATAGTTAGCTGTAAAGCAGTGAAAAGACCACGAGGCCAAACGGGTAAGTCCATAGAACCTGCCCATGTTAGTTTCACACTAGGAAGGCTTGAAGTTGGCCTTTTATATCAAATTCAAAATTTTGTGTATTGATTAAGAGAATTCCAGCATGTGATTTTGTTGGATCATTACTTATTTAAGGCATCATCGTTAACTCTTAAAGGCATGTAATAGTTTTAAATTTAAATTAGTTTTTTGTATCTATGCCTCCACGACATCAAATAACTAATGTTTAGGTGATGATAGATGAGATAGTGAAGGTTTAAAAATAGGGCCAGACTTATATAGTTGAATTATATTAATCTTACAAGAGATGGATAAGATCACGTCTTTTTAGAGGTCTGAAATATCTTTACTAAATTTAGATATATGAAACCAGTTAACGTTTCATAAGCTACTTTGAAAAGTCACTTGATCACTCTTTGATTCATGCAGAATATATATTTTTTAATAAGTATGATTGCTGCATAATCGATTTCACATTTTCACTTGCATTCTGATCCTATAGAAATGTGTTATAATAAAGTCTCCCTTGACCATACAAAAGCATAGTCATAAAAAAAGGTCCCCCATACTAAATTTGTTAAGCTAGGAGGTTATGACCATGATTTTACTTTTTACCTATGATATTAGCACTAGATATTAGGAAGGACTCAGTCAGATATTAGGACTTAGATTCCTAAATTATAAGTCAAATGTCTAAAAAAAGTCGACAGATTACTTCTCACTTAATGAAACTTCATCAAAATCCTGCACTATTTTTGAAGAATTCTGTAGAAACTATTGGTTCTTAATACAAAGAATAGAGTTTCTTTAATAATCCTGCATGTTTTTTTTTTAATATTATACCCTTGGATTGGAAGATTAAAAAGATTAGTTTTATTTCAGGGGATTCCAGAAAAAAAAAAAAAGGATTTGGCTATTGGAATACGAAGGAATCTATTTTTTAGGGCATAAAGACTATGATGTCACTTCTATGAGATATTTTTCAGGGAAATTTGTTTTGTATAAGACAGGGGATTGATATCAGCTAAAGGGACCTTGATAACATATAGAAATTCACATTATTCAATCAAGTGTTTAAAAATTCCTTATATGATTAGTTCACATATATCCCCAAAATTGAAGAAAGTGTTGTAGGTGAAATTTTTAGGGAATGTTATTTAGGTAAAGCAGTTGTTAAAACCAAGTAGTCAGTGAGTCAATTTTAGGGATTGGTCTTTAAAGTCACATATAGTCTAAATAAAGTTGACGACCTGTAATACAAACATAGCAAACCAAAATATTCATGCCTACAGTGTCATGCTTCTTGTAAGTAGATGTGTATCTAGTCTTACAGGAAAAAGTTGACCACAATCTTGAAATGGTTCGCTGCATGTTTTTGTTAGTTGGGATAATATTATTTATTTGTGATTGGTAACTTTAAAAGCTACACATTCTTTTAAGATTTGTTTACTAGGATTCTATCTAACATGAGTCCTGTCCCTTGAATTTGAAGCACGACAACGATAAACAGAGACCAACCAGTGTAAATACAATTAGATCCAAGTTTCTTTCTCTCTATGGTAATCTGAGTCCCACACTTCAACAAGAATGTTTGCCTTTTGCAACTTTTTTTCCCCAAAAGTAATCACAACGAAGACAACAATAATTATGCAGCAAAAACTAATATAATTCCATACTAGACTTGGGAGTAACCTGCGGTGAACTAGTGTGTGGGTGGAAAATAAGACGCCAATCGAATTGCTGGAAAGGCGCGACGCAAGGCTTTGATCAGGACGGTGGGAAGAGGAAATTAGTTAGGGTTTGCCTAAGTACTTTGCCATGAGAGAAAGGAAATATCGAAGAAATCGCGGGACCACATCTAAGAATAGAGTGCAATCTGTTGCGGCGTAAGTGGACTGGAGCGCCGTTATTGAAGACTTGTACCGAGGCCATTCAACGCCGTGTAAATGAAGTATTTGTTATGGCGATGTAGTCGCCCTTATTGAGTGCCTAAGCGTCGTTATAGACATGGGGCTGGGATAGGCGCACTCAAATTTAACTTCGCGCTATTAATTGCCCCTTGACAGACATTTAACGCAATCAACCTCCTTAATTCCGGCAATTTATTTACCCACATTCAAATAAACGCCGTTAAAGGCCATAATTCTTGTAGTGAGTAAAGCCTTGTGGGAAAAAATGTTTTGTGGCAAAAAATAATATTTTTTGTCATGATTTTGTATCGTGGCAAATAAAATTACAGAAGATATGTTTTTTGTGATGATTTTGTTGTAATGTTTTTATTATATGCTTGAGTTTACTTCTCTTCTATACCCAAGCCTGGTCATGTATATAATAGCAGCAAGGTCCATAGCAAGCCTTAACAAGAACTAAAAGAAACTTCCTTAACATGACCTGGAGACACTTCCTTCAATGAAATCATCTAGCTCGAAAGTACAACTCCTCCTTGTTATATGCTTGAGTTTTCCTTCTCTTCTATACCATTTCTTGAACACATCACTAATACTTGCTACAAGCATGCAAACCAGAAAGCTATGTAGAGATTTGATTATTTTCTCTTTTATTATGTGCTCTACATGGTAGTTACTTTGTTATAAGTTTTCAGTTTGAACGGTTGGCAAATGTAATTGTAGTAATTACTTTATTATATCCTCTAGTTTTATTAGATTCTAGCACTTAAAATTAGTTTTTGTGCATCAAACCAACCCTTTGATCACCTAAGTTAGGCAAATGTAATTGTTGTATGTATATATTTCCAGATTTTGTGATATGCTCATTTAGTTTATGATTATACGGTTGTGTTATTTATTGTGTTGAACTCATGTGTTAGATGGATAAAATATCTACATTTGTGTTGGAGTGGATAATATGGGCAGCAAGCGTGTTGATATATGTCTTATAATTTTAACTCTTTGGAGTTGTATATATAGGGGTGTGAAGTGGAATGATGTGAATTGGTTCTAACTATTGAAGTAATATGTTGGTTGGGATTGTTGTTGGTGTGTACCAAATATTTTTAGTACACACCAACAACCTGTTGTATGTGTTTTAAGGGTATTTATTTTTTTTCATAAGTAGTCCTTAAGTATAAAATAACTGTTATGTTGCTCTCTTCCAGAAATTTGGATAAGTCCTAGAGCTAGTCTAACTTATTTAGTTACTCTAATTTGAAGTGCTATTTGTTGGATGCACAATTTTAGGAATTTTTTTTTTAAATATATTAGCACAATTTTAGTTATTGGCTTTTGAAATTGTTAGTAGTGTCAATTTGAATCTCCAAGATTTGTATATACCTTTTTAGCTTATATTAGGATTTTTTTTTATTATTTTTACAATTTTTTATTATTATTTTTTCTTTTTTGAAATCTTTTAGTTTTTGTCATGAGAAAAGATCGTGGCAAATAATTTTTCCCACGAAAAAACTACTTTTTGCCATGAAACCCCCTTGGAAAAAGATAGTATTTCTTGTAGATGTGGGCATATACATATAGCAACAAGTAACAATGGTGGGCATAAAGAAATGCATACAATCAGACTTGGTGGTAAAAGAGCATTTGTAACAAGTTAATAAGAGATAATACGGTGCCAAAAACAATTTTACCATGAGTTGTTTTCATAGTGCACGCTTCTTAGCCATGGTAAGATTTTGTAGAAAGTGAATAATGCCCACGAGGAATATCAATTTTAGATCTTATTCCCAAGAGCAAAATTGGCAACTATCACGAAAAATCTTGTAGGAAAAAACATTTATTTGCTACGGAAGTGTTAACTTGTGGCACATGCTACTATTTGCGGCGAGGTATATGCCACGAATCTCCCACGAGCCAAATTAGTGGGAAAAGTACTTTATCCACGAAAATCCTATTTTTAACCACAAGAACCCTTCTTGGCAAAAACCCTTAAATGTTGTAGTGTGCAACCAACTTCTGCCCTTCAATACTACCTCATATCTCAATATTAATAAAGTCGCAACAATTATTCTACTTGGAAGGCTACTATACATTTATATTTGAAAGGCCAAAAGGTATTTAGCTATGTCGAAGGTACTCTCAAACAACTACAAAAGAACTCACTTATGCCAATGACACAAAGTCTCCAACCCTCTTATTGTTGAGGTCCTTGCATAGGTTGCTAGTCATTGTACTACTTCTCATGCAGTGTGGATGGCTCTCACTCATGCCTTTTCTACCCAATCCAAGGCTCAGGAAATTCAAGTGAGGTCTCAACTTTCTACAGCTCACAAAACAACTTACGGCTAGTGAATATTTCATACAAATCAAACGTTTGGCAGAAAATCTTATTGCTGCTGGACAACCCCTAAAGTGTGATGATATCAACACCTATCTTTGTTTACGTGAAAATATATGCAAGTGCATAAAATCGTAAAAAGTAGTAAAGTGTTTTTGCAGAAAACGGACGTCGAACCCACGAAGATTAATTATGCTATTGAATATTTGAATTTACTAAATTAATTACCATTTGAAAAACCAAAAAATAAATGGAAAGATTTTACTATCTAAATTCATTTGAAGTATTTAACAAAAATAAATTTAAGAATAAAAGAGCATAAAATCTAAGACTATAAATATAATAAAAATAGATCTTGAGTGCTTGATTTCACCTAACAAATCCCGCACAATTTATTCTTTCAAGTTATAAAGTTTCAATAATTCCAAGTTGATGATAAAAGTTCCTTAACTCTTCAATATTTTCTCTCGAACATATTAAAAATATCTATACCTGATAACTCTATATCTCTATGTGAATTTAATTAATTGAAGACTGATTAAGTTTTTTGGATTTTCTTAGAAAATCATACTAGTCATAGGAAAGTATTTATATTTTTGCTCAACTAATAGTGTTTGATTCTAGAGTTAAAATCATAAAGCACCTCTCGATCTTATTGGAATTCAATAGATCAAATAAGAATTGACCAGAAATTGCAAGCATTAAGAGCAAGGAATAAATACTCAATTAGAAAAATATTAAAAATAAAATAATAGAATTTAAATTGTATGTTCAACACTAAACTATATCAAAGTTCTAGAAATAAAATTAGTTCATAATGAAATTGGAAAAAGAAAGAATAAAAAAACTAGTGTTATTTGTTGGAGTAGGTTCATGAAACATGCGTAAAAAAACTAGTATTATTTGTTGGAGTAGGTTCATGAAACATGCGGCTCTCGTTTCTGTTCTCCAGATCTGCTTCCTCCTTAAAAAAATGAAAAATAAAAACTCAACTAAGAACTGGACCTCCAACTCTAGACTTCAATTTCGGGACAATAATATCCTTATGAAAAATGCTAAATGTATTTAAAAAATTATAAAAAACTTATTTCTCCGCATGTCAATTATTGATATGTTAAAAGTTATGAAATTTAAAATTTAAAATTTGATTTTTTAAAATAAAACTAAAAAAATGAGACTTGTAAGTAAAAGTGTAAGTACATCTAGCACTACTCTATCTTTATATATGGTAGGAAGAAACCCTAAAAGTTTTCTTATTTTTGCCTAGTTTTTAAGACTTATCTTCATAACCATTTATGTACTTTAGTCGTTTGAATTTTGAAATTTGTATTAGCGAAAAAGTTGTAGCCCTTTTCGATATATTCCTAACCCATCAAGAATCGCATCCATCCGATATATGAGTAGGAAGTTACGAGAAAAATACTAAAGTATGTTCAGGTTGTCCTTATCACATTTTGAACTTGAATTTTTGAAAATTTGAAATTCTTAGCTTCCTAAATTTCATCTGATTTTAGAGCATCATAACTATTTATTTTGGAATTAGTCCTTTTATAAAAGTTTTAGATTTCTTTCTTAGCTTTTTGACGCACCTAAGTTTGCTTTATTTTGACTTTTAGGACTCCAGATACATGCTAAAAGCCAAAATAAGGTTTGTACTACAATAAACTTCTAGATATATTTGAATTTCTCTTGAAATTTTTGAGAACATTTCTACAATACCTATTTTATTTTTGACTTTTGAATTTGAGAACATTTCTAAATAAAATACGTATTGTAGTTTGCATCTGAACAATAAAAGGTAATGGAAAATGGTATTTTTGAGTTGCATCATTAAATATTCTATAATTTATGCATACTCGGCATCTCGTGACCGTCCTTGTCGGTATAAGTTAATTGTTGTTATTCTTGATCACGGTTATTTTGTCTTTATTTATGACGGTTTGTACCATACTTACTCATGCGCTGCTTGAGATTGGGTAGACAATCCCGACATCTAACAACTTCAGTACTTCTTTAAGCACCAGTTCTTATATTGATGGATTCAATCTTCTCTAGAGTTAGACGACCAATTTAAAATTATCCATTATTAAAATCTTATACATTCAAATTGAAGGACTAATTCATTTGATGTCCGAGATGGTCCAACCCAAGGCCATATTGTGTTCCTGCAAGACTCTCAACAACTTATCCTGCTCCACATCGCTCAACGAAATGTTAACAATAAGGGAATAGTAGAGTATTGGCCTAAGAAATCATACCTTAAATTTGATGAAAATAGTTTGAGCTCAAGCTTGAGTGGTTCCTTACTTGGAAATGTCGGTTGAGATAAATTTAGCTCTTTCACTTTTGGTTATATTGTAGGAGGAAAGGATGATATAGCTTCCAAATATTTCTTACACCCCCTAACCTATTCACCTTTGAATTCAATAGACGTAGAGTAAGTAAGACATACCTAAAATAGTAGCTTTGGATATTCACCTCCATAACTCTCGTTTTCCATGACCTCATCTCGGTAGCTTATTTGAAAAAAAAAAGTGTATCTTAGAAGGGAATTCCATAGATTTAAATACATGAAAAATGACTTGCTCCTCGCCGACCCTCAAAATGAGTTTCCTTTGCTGGACATCAATTAAGGTTCTCTTTGTCGCAAGAGAATGTCAGTCCAATATCAAAGGGATTTCCTCATCCTCGTCCTCGTCCTTGTCCATATCGAGCACAATAAAGTCGATCGGAAAGATGAACTTATCGACTTTCACCAGTACGTCCTAAATGAGTCCTCTCAGCTATTTAATAGATCTATCTGCCAATTGTAGAGAGATGGTGGTCAGTTTTGCTTCTCCAAGATCCAAATTTCTGAAAACAAAGAGAGACATTAGATTAATATATGCCCTTAAATCATATAAAACTTTATCAAAATAAGATTATCCTATAATGCACGGGATATGAAACTCACCGAATCTTTCAACTTAGGTGGCAACTTCTTTTATAAAATTGTAATGCTCTCCTCAGTCAGCATTATTGTCTTGTGCTCCTTCAACTTCCACTTGTTTGATAGTATATCCATAATTTTCTTTGCATATTTAGGCATTTGTTCTAAAGCTTTAATGAGAGGAATATTAATATACAATTGCTTAGATATATTCAGAAATTTAAAGAACTGATTATCAATCTTTATGAAAAAGGAATTGGTGGATCATAAATTGAAGGAGAATGATCTTCAGAAGTAAACTCCTAAAAAGTTTTGGATTTTGAAGCTCTTTTATCAATCTTTATGAAAAAGGAATTGGTGCTCCACTTCTTTTATCTCGAACTCCACATTATGTTCAACATCATCTTGTTCAAAATTTGCTATTTTTGGTTGCTCATATGTTTGACCACTTCTCAATGATATTGCCTTAACATGTTCTTTCGGATTGGTTATGGTGTTGCTTGACAAAGTCCTTGTGGTCCTTTTGATAAGTATGTTTGAGAGCTGACCAATTTGTGCGTCAAGATTGTGGATTCAGGCCAATTTGTTTTGGATCATCGTATCTGTCTTTTGCATGTACTGCATTAACATATCCTCAAGTGTGAACTTATTCTCTTACTTTGAAAACTGTTAAGGTGGTCTTGTGGGCCCTTGATTATTACTCTATGAAAAATTGGGGTGATACCTTCATCTGGGATTGAATGTGTTTGAGTATATATTATTTTGATGTTGGAAATTGGATAGGTATTAGCTTGTTCGTAATTTTATTGAGCAAAAGGGTTTTCTACTTGGCAATCTACACTTATTTGATTTCCTGCGCACTGATCACAAACAATATTAGTTTGAATAACATTACATTCATCATATCTAGTTGTTTAGATAAAGTTGCCATTTTATACTACCAATGTGATAATATAATCAATTTCAAAAACTCCAACTACCTTTCTTAGCATTGCTCTCTTCAAAAGTCATTGATAGTTATTATATGTCAATTCCTCCAAAAGCTCATAAGCTGCTTTATGACTTTTATTCATTAAAATCCCTTCAGTTGCTATATCAACCATAAATCTGTTTGTAACTCCCAAACCATTGTAGATTGGAAGGTCATGATGATGACACTTTCACAATAAATTTTTGTACCTTACCTATTTTACATATAACGATTCATCCTCAAATTAGATGAATGTGATAATATCATTCTTAACTTTGTTGTTTTTGCAAGAGGAAAATATTTTGTTAAGAATATTTGTGCCAACTCCTTCCAAGTGGTGATGATGGGAAGCGGCAAAGAATTCAATCAAATTTTTGCTTTTCTCCTAAATGAGAAAGAAATTTTTTTTAATCAAATCGCATTATTTATCACTCCATTATGTTTAGGAGTATCACAAATTTCTAGAAAATTTGCAACATGGACATTAGATTTTTCATGTGATAGCTCCACTGAACTGTATAGTCTGTTGTATTATTTGAATGATGGTCGGCTTAATCTCAAAATTATTGGCCTGTATGGCTGACTACCTTACACTAGATGTAGCCTCATTAACAGAGGGCATAGCATAGTCTATTAATGCCTTGAGCTCATGATTGACCATATTAAATATAGATGCGTTGGCCTCTTTCTTCTTCTTTTTATTAATCTAATGTAAGGTTTTTTCAATCTTAAGATCGAAGGGTATATGCTCTAATCGTTTAGATTGGAGCATGCACTTCTGAATCCTGAAAATAAAAACCAAACCAAGATCTACTTAAACCAAGTTCAAAAATAAAAACAAAATCTAACGTTGTAAAAATGCAGCTAGTATTAATATCAATGACAAATAATTAATTCCTGACAACGGGGCTAAAAGCTTGTTTGTGTGAAAATATCAACATGTGCATTGAACCCTAGCAAGCAATAAATTATTTTTAACGAAAATGGATGAGATTAAGGTTGCGTTTGGATATCAAAAAGTGTTGAGAAGTATTAAGAATAGTTATGAATAGAGGTTGTAGTGTGTTTGTGGGTCCCATTAAAAGTAGTTTGAGTTGTCTAGATGTATGAAATATATTGAGGTGTTGAATTTTTGAATGGGAAGATAGAAATGTGTGGGTTCTATTAATAAATGATAGATAGTGAAAGGTGAAATGAAGGTGAAATGATGGTGAAATGATTATTTTATTTATATTTTGTAGTGATAAATATAATATTATTAGAAAACAATTTCTAACATCTTTACAAAATAATTTTTCATAATAGATTTTATTTATAAAAAATTTACTTATGTCAAAATTCTTGAAAATAGATTTTTGGCAATATATTATTTTTTTAAACTCAAAAATATTTTTTTTCACTTTTTTCCCCTCATATGTGTCTTGCACGTTCTACAAATGAATGGAAGAAATGCATCTGAGAGGAAATAATTTCGTGACCTTTTATCGTATTGTAATCGCTCAATCAAAATATTCAAAACTTTTCATTCATTTTCAAAAATACGTTTGAAAATAGAGAACATCCATCCGAATAAAATATCTTGAGAAGAGTTGAGAGTTTTTGGACATCTAAATCTACCTAATTATACTATTGAGTATTGAAATTTACTAAATTAATTACTTTTTGAAAACTCAAAAAACAAAATTGAAAATATTTTACTATCTAAATTAATTTGAAATCCTTAACAAAAATAAATTTAAGAATAAAAAAGTATAAAATCTAAAATTGTAAATATAATAATAATAGATTTAGAGCATTTGATTTCAACTAACAAATTCTACACAATTTATCATTCCTAGTTATAAAATTCCAATTATTCTAAGTTAATAGAAATCCCTTAACTATTCAATATTTTTTCTCGAATAATATTAAAAATATCTCCAATTGATAACTTCATATCTCTATGTAAATTTAATGAATTAGAGATTCATTAATTTTTTAGATTTTTAAAAAAAAATTACACTAGTTGCGGTAAAGTATCTCTAATTTTGCTTAACTAATGATGTTTAATCCTAGAGCTAAAATCACAAATTACCTATTAGTCTCATTGGAATTCAATATATCACACAATAATTGGCCAGAAAATTGTAAAAATTAAGAATAAAGAATAAACATTCAATCATGGTAATATTAAAAATAAAATAACTTAGAATATAAATTGTGTGTTCAATATTAGGCTATATCAAAGCTGTAAAAAAAATAAAATTAGTTCATAATGAAATTAAAAGAGAAAGAATAAAACTAGTATTTTTTGTTGGAGTCGGTTGATGAAGTATGTGACTCTCCCTTCTATTCTCCAGATCTGCTTACTCCTTAGAAAAATAAAGAATAAAAACTCAACTAAGAACTAAAACTTCAACTCTAGACTAAAAACTACTTAATTTTGTGCCAATAATATCTTTATATATGATAGAAAGAAACCAAATATTTTTTTGATTTTTGACTAATTTTAGGACTTATCTTGTAGCCATTTACCTGCTTCAGGAGTTCAAATTTTGAAATTTGTATTAGAGGCAACGTTGTATCCCTTTCCAATAGCTTTCCAACCAATCAATAATTGCATGCATATGATATGTTAGTAGGAAGTTACGGACAAAATACTAAAGTATGTTTAGGTTGCCCCTATCGTATTTCTAATTTGAAATTCTGAAAATTTGGAATTTTTGGCTTCCTAACTTTCATATGGATTTAGAGTATCATAACTACATATTTGGAGTTGGGCCCTTCATAATAGTTTTAGATTTATTTCATAGCTTTCCAACGCACCTAAGTTTTCTTTATTTTAACTTCTAGAACTTCAGATATAGTTGAAAACCAAAATAGGGTCCGAATTGCAATAAACTTCTAGATATATTTGGATTTCTCTTGAGATTTTTGAATTTGAAAACATCTCTAAATAAAACACTCATCTTCGTTTGCATTTAAACCTTCTCATTCCTTCGAAAAAAAAAAGAAAAAAAAATAAAATAAACTAAAACCAAGAGAAATAAAGGAAAACCAATACTTTTACTAATTAAAATTATAATAAAAGTCAAGTAAAAATTATACTTATCAATCTTCTCATTGCTTTTGGGCCTAAATATGATTAACTTGTAACCACGGTTTCTGCGAGGTCTATGCAATGTCACTCACCTGTGAGGCATTGATTCACCATCATTTCCGCTTAGTTCCTGTTTCTCTTGCCTCGGCTAATGTTGCTACACGTTAGCCCAGCTTCTTCTTAAATCATGGTCGTGGGAACTTTTCGAATGCCTCTGGTAGGGGGCATGGCTTTGGAGGTGCATCTCGTGCTTTTGATAGCAGTGATTCTTCTTCTCGCAATTCTGATCTCTAGTGTCAAGATTGTGAAAGGGATAGATATATTGCCTCTTGATGTTATAAGTGCTTTGACCCTCATTTTTTGCCATTGCCTCCATGCCAAAATGCCTAAGCCAACCACACCACAAAAAAAAAAAAAAAAATTAGCAACAAATTGATTAGGAGTGGCATGTTGACTCTAGAGCAACACATCATCTGATAAACAATTTTAATAACCTCAACATTCATGGTGAAGAGTATGTTGGCACTGATAAAATTTAAGTTGGTGATAATTCATGTTAGCATATAATTCACACTGGCAATACTTTCTTACCAATAGCTTCTAAATCATTGGTTCTCAACAAAATCTTTGTCGTTTCACAAATCACAAAAAATATCACTTTTGTTAAAAAAAAAATTCAAGATAATAGTCTCTATTTTGAGTTTCATGACATTTTTCTTTATTATAAAAAAAATACTAGGAACAAATGCTAAGGATAAATATCGAACAAACGCCAACTACTAACTTGTGATGCTTGGTGTCTGCTATATTCTACACAATATTTGTGAGTTGAGAAATGAAGAAATGGATCTGAAGTTGAAGGAAATGAAAACGATGTGGTTTTATCATATCATATCAGTTGGTGTTTGTCTGGCATTTATCTCAAATATTTGTCCTTAGCATTACTCTTTTATTATTAAGGATTACTTGGGGAGCAGTTTGGTTAAAGGTCACAACAAAGACGAGTTGTATTGCTTTTCTAGCCTCTCCAACAAATTGCTTCTTTTGCTTTTGTTGGTGTTCGAGTTTCCGTTTCTAATTCACATCATAGGCTAGGGCATGTCTCTTTTCATACTGTTAACCATGTTTTGAGTTCAAAAAAGATTCTTGTTGAATTTAATAAACAATAATATGTTTGCCCAATTGGGAGATGGATAAAAGCCACAATTTACCTTTTTCAAAATCTGTCAATCATGCCATTTGGCCTTTAGAGCTGATTTTTTTCACATGTATGGGAACCTAGTTCTATTATTTTTAGTTATTCTTTATATTATGTTTGTTTTTTTAAATGATTGCACAAAATTTATTTGGCTTTTTCCACTAAAACCAAAATCTGAAGTAGAAAATATTTTTCTATAATTTCAAAATTTTGTTGAATGCATCTTGATACTAAAATTAAAGTGGTTCAAATTAATTGGAATGGTGAATTTTGACGTCTAAATAGTTATTTTAAATCTTTTGGCATCAAACATCTGATTGCATGTGCCTATATACATGAACAAATAGGTTTTGTTGAAAGACGTCATTGTCAAATTGCTGAAATGGATCTTGCCTTCTTAGTTTACTCAAATCTTCCTCAACTTTATTGAGAAGACGCTTTCCAAACAATAACTTACATTATAAATCATTTGCCTACAAAAATCTTAAACAATCAATCTCCTTTTGAAAGGCCTACAACAAAAAACCAAATTATGGTTTCATGCGTGCTTTTGGGTGTGCTTATTGACCAAATTTATAGCCATATAATCGTCATAAAATAGATTTTTGCTCTAAAACTTGCATTTTTGTTGGTTATCGTCTCTCACATTAGGGTTACAAATGTCTTGACTTGTATCTCGGCATGTGATTTTTGATGAGTCTTCATTTCCCTATAAAAAATCTATGTCCTTCCTATCTATCGAATACAGCCTAAAACAACTTCTCTACCTTTTAATTTGTGTCATGCATGTACACTTCCACTAACTTTGCATGCAGGGGATGATGTGTGTCAATCTAATACAACGCACTTGCTCTTGATCATTTGTCAAATACTTCAACCACAGCACGTTAGAACATGGATCATGCAAACACTCCAGACCCTCATTCTACCCTGAATTCGGTGGCTATTGACATCCCACATGTCCTTAGCTCAATTGACACAGCAGTAGCTTCTAAGCGCATGACCACAAGATCCCAAACAAACTATCTCAAGCCTAAAATTCCATATGTTAGGCATATTAAGTATCCTCTTCTGTGGGTACTTCTTGCCAAGGCTAATTCATTCAACGTCGAACCAAGTCGCTTCACGGAAGCTTCAAAACGTTCTCATTGGTGTAATGCAATGCATGTTGAGTTCAATGCCTATATCCCATAGCTTTGGTGGATTGCTTAGCCCTAGAATGGTACTTGGGATTTAGTTTCGCCACAACCAGAGCACAATTTTGTTGGAAACAAATGAGTCTATCGAGTTAAAAGAAATGTAGATTGTAGCACTAAACGTTACAAGGCATGCCTAGTGGCGAAAGGCTTCCATCAACAAGAGGGTGTTGATTTCATTGAGACATTCAGTCTAACGGTATAACCGAGCCCGATATGCCTTGTCATTTTTGTTGCTGTTTCTAATAATTGGTCATTGCGGCAATTGGATATTCAAAACATATTTGTTCATGGTTTCCTTTAAGAAAAGTTTTATGTGCATCAACCACAGGGATATTCATCTTGGTTATCCAAACCATGTGTGCAAATTAAAGAAGAGTCTCTATGGTCTTTGGCAAGCCCCACATGCTTGGTTTTTTCGACTCACTAATCAACTGTAGCAAATTGGTTTGAAAGGCTCTAAAGCTAACACTTTTTTGTATACTCTTCACTAGGATAAGTTTCACTTAATCATCCTCATTTACTTCGATGATATAATTAGGACTGGCTTGGACCAAAAAACAATTAATCTTTGATGCCCACATTGTTTTTCTCATCAAGATTTAAGCCCATTATCTTTCTTTCTTGGCGTGGAAGCTTTATGTGATGGTGATGATTCATTCCTAACCTAGAGAAAGTCTATTGTTGATATGATACACAAAGTTAATCTTGATAAGGTAAAGTTCTGTGCAACACCCATGTCCACTACTTGCCACCTTTCAAGGTTTGAAGGTGCGGATCTCAATGACCCACAACTTTATAGAAGCACAGTGAAAGCCTTGCATTATCTTGGGTTTACACGTCCATACATTGCTTATTGTGTTCATCGTGGAAGCAAGTTTATGCATCAACTTAAGGATCCTCATTGAAGAGAATACTCAAATATCTAAAACATACAATATCATTTGGTTTTCGATTTCCTAATCAATCAGATTATTCCCTTCATGGATTTTAGTGATGTTGATTGGGTGGGTGATAGTGATGATTGCCGAAGTGTCGGTGCTTATTGTGTTTTTCATGCCTATAATTTAATTTCGTGGAGTTGTAAACAGCAAAAAATGGTAGCATGTAGTACTAGCACATAGTAACAGCAACAATTTTGTGTTTTTCAGTCTCTAATATAGCAGTGAAAATTCAATGGATTCAATATGTGCTTCAAGATTTGCATTTTTCACTTCTTAGTTATACAAAGTTATGGTGTGATAATATTGGTTCCATATATTTTTCTTCCAATTTGGTGTTCCATGCTCAAACTAAGCATATTAGAATTGGTTTTCATTATGTGCCTAATCAAATCCTCCAAAAGAAACTTGAGGTTTCATGTCTGTCAACAAAAAATCAGCTAGCTGTCTTGCTTACCAAAGTCTTGCGTATTGCTCACTTTACTTTATTGCATAACAATCTTCAAGTGCAAGAGCTACCCTTTTGATTGCGAGGGCACACTAGAAGAAAATTACTTATTTCAGACTAACTATTTTTTGTCAAAATGATTATTATCTGTTAAAATAAAATGTTAAAATAAATATGTTTTTACTACAAATAGTTATTTTTATACAAATAATTCATCATGAATATTCATTTTTCTTATAGTGACATATTGGAGCATCTCTAACTGAAGATACTATGGATCTTGAAGATACTGAGGCAACCGAAGATCAAGCTAGAGTTGCAACCGGACCAATGTGATGATATCTTCGAAACCATGACAATTTGAAATGTACGTGACGACCAATATTAATTAATATAGTCAATTTGCATGTGAGAACACAATCGATTCCTTCAAGGAAAACATATTCCATCTCCCAAATGGATTTGCAACTAGTACTACCACTTATTCCAGATCAGTCAGACGTTGAGTATGATCGTGATCATGAGTTTGTGAAAAAGTACCAACCAATTAAGATTATCGATCGTCATGCACGAAGATCATCATCCAAGTAAATAAATAAATAAATAAATATATTTATAAAGATGATCATGTATATATAGGTGCTTGACTCAAACCCCCTCGTGATGATAAAAGCTTTGAAAATTGTGACAAACTTGATAGATAGAAAGATTTTCATGGGTAAAGAGAGGGAGGGGTACGTGGGGGACCTCCTCATCTCCTCAAAGGCATCTTTTTCTTAGAAGTTGGCCCAGAAGAATCATCTATATCACTTCAGAAAGGGAATCTGTTGTTCAGAAAACTGATCTATCAGTAACCAGATTAATCGATTGCCATCAAGACTTTCATATTTTTTTTTTCTTTGCTTTTAAATGCATGTATATATTGGTGCACAGAGTAACTAATTAGTAAATCTCAACTAGTGATGAAAAAAGAACCTCAATATAAATACATTTGTAGTGGTGCTAATAGCGCCGTAATAAACCATATCTAGCGACGCAATAGGTGACCAAACACCAATAATCGTGCAGGAGGCCTTCTGCACTATTAGAGTGCGGCAAAAATAAAAGTACCGCTATAAATCATTTATACCGGCAGATTTTATTGTGGTAGTAGGAAAAGCGCGGTAATAACCAAACTTTGTTGCAGTTATAACTGGGCGTACTAGACGTTTCGTTCCTTCGTTGGTCATGAATACTATGTTGGTACCCAAAAGTGTGAGGGAATTGAGGGAGAAAATTCTATGCAACGTACGTCTTGTTTTTTGGGAACAATGATTCCCACAAACTCAATCAATCAATTTCGCACTTATTCCTGTGCAGCAACTCATGAATGTTAATGGGTTCGTAGTATCAACTTGCATTTGTTACAGTGCTGATCTACCAACTTGATGCGTCTTGTCGCTCAGGGATGCATATGATGTTGCTTGTGCTTGTGTAATATACTATATGAAATGATGATGATTAAATTTAAATAAGTATATATAAAAAAAAATTCATAAATTGATATTATAATTTTATAAAATTTATTATATCTATTTTATAACAAAATTAATTTTATAATATTCTTACTTATCACGTCATACACATTAATTTATAAATTTATTTTTATATAATTTTTTGTGACTAAAATATTTTCCTTAAATTTAAGATAAAAAATAACATTTCTCAAACTTTACATGTGCGCGAGTATAATAGTGCTAATACTTTAAATAATGACTACTATAGATCATGCAATATATTCAAGTCTATCTTCGAGAGAAACGCAACCAATATACATGAATGGGAAAGAAAGATCAAAAGAATGAACTTGAGAGGAGTAGACAAATGTGACAGGGTAGGTTAATAAAGAGACCTTAATTATATTATGACCGTAAGTATTATAAATTTAACCGAATTAATATGTCACAGTTGTGTTAGCACTTTTGGATCGATGTTTAAGCCCAGAATTATACTTTCGTATTTGGGGTGAGGCGATTGATAAAATATATGATATATATGAATATAAATAATTTCATATATCTTTTGTATGTGACTATATAAAAAAATAATAATTATATGTTATAAAATTATATACAAAAAATACATGTTTATAAATTATTTTATAAAATAACTTTTTTTAGAATTTTCGTAGTTTGCTAGAGATGATTACAAAAAGATCAAAAGAAAAAAAATTTTCCTCCAAATTAAGGTTGACGATGATCTATTATAAAATAAAATTAATCTATAATCATCTTTAAAGTGAAATTTTTGAAAAATTCTTTCTCAATATAGACTAGTAAATGATTTATAAGAAATTAATCTTCCATTTGAGTACATAATCTATTTTTTATAAGTTTTATAGAAGAAAATATTCACTTAATAGTAACACTAGAAAGTGAAATTGGAGGATAATTTCAATAAAACTTTTAGAAGCTTAAATATTGAGAGGATAATTTTAATAAAAATTTTATAAATCTGAGTATTGGAAGGATAATTTTAAACATATAAAGAAAATTTTAATTATTTACATATTATATTAATTTTTAAAAAAAAAATTCGGGTAGCCCCTACATATAAGGTAATAGTTCCACCCCTGCTTAAGCCTTTATAAACAATTACTATTAAAACAAAAACCATATTATAATTTCAATTTAAGCTGGAGGGGATCGATATCGACCAATATCATGATTTTTAAAGATAAATGTTTATCCGAATCAATATTTTTAACAATTTTTAGTAACTTTTGAATCAATGATAAGGCTTTAAAAACTCTTGTGCATACATATATTGTCTTTCTCTAAGTGTGAGGCTCTTTTATATTTGGATTCATTTGTGTCCATAATATTTCGAGTGTTCTCCCCAAGTTCCTATCCTGAATGGACTGCAGAAAACTTGGGGTCCGAAAGCAACCATATGATCAGGACCCACTTCATTAGTCCCGGATAGTGACGGCCACAGGTTCAATGAGCTCCAGCTAATTACCTCTTTTTTTTTTTTTGCCTTTTTATTTCCAATAGAAAAGAAAGGGATCTTGAATGTCCAACTTATCCTAGGGCCTAGGCTATGAAGAAATAATGCATGCCTACATATCCTACTAAGCAATGATGCCCTTTTTTCTTGTAGAACATGGAAAAACGAAGGTGGGGTTTCTTCTAGATGAAAAAGTTGAACCAGTCCCAATAAATAAATTAAGATCGGTTGGGACCCAAAAACCTACATAGGCTTGTGTGTTTGTCATATTGGTTCAACAGCCACAACAGTTTCCCCACTACAAAATGGGTGATTATTTGTGTTTTCAGCGGCCTCAACTCAAGCCTCAGATGTGATATAGGCAATACATTGCTTAGATTCTGAACAAACAGAAAGAATGTATCTGTTGCTGTTTTTCTGTTATTGGTAGATTTCAGCAGTACTGTTGAACGGACTTAATTAATTGCTAATATTTCCCTTTATTGTTTATAGTTAAAAGGGTGGCCAGTAATTAGTTGTCCTGTTGATTTTTCGATTGAAATTTAAATGTTAAAAGGAATATACGTGTTGCTCAACAGAAAGAATGTACTTGTTTCTCTTTTTCTGTTAGATCTCGTTTAGATATTGGATTAAATTGAAACGAATTCAGTTTAATATAATTTTAAACTAAGTTTAATATGTAAATATTTAATTATTAAATTTATCTCTATTCAAATTTTTTTATAATGTATAATTCATAATTTTTTTATATATAAAATTCACAAATTTTTCAATTCAGATTTTGATAAATAGTTTGACTAAATAATGACAAGAGAAAGTAGTGGGAAAAGCCCTAGCTCGCTTTAAGATAATAAAGCATTCAAGCATTTAAGTCTTTTCGTGTGTGGAGTTTCACGTAAAAAGATAAAAAGGAGTTCTGCTTCTCTCCGAGTAGTCAACTTTTTGGGATGGAAACTAAAGGCCTGTCTGGCCTAAGAAGAACTGCAAGGGTCAACAAATCTCCAGTTAAATTAGTTATATGAGAGATCGAGTTGGTCAGGTTTCTATATATTTTCTTGAGTAATATTGTATATTATACTATTATTTTATTTATATATAATTATTATTATAAAAAAAAAAAGACAGATATGACATTTTAATTACAATAAAAAAATATATAATAAATAATTATTTAATAATGATAAATATATCATATCTTATTTAATATTATATAAATAAAATGATAATATGAAATATAGAATTTTCTTATTTTTGCTCATGGCGCCACTGTAGAATGTTGAAACGAGAATATTATTATGTGTTTGCATTAATTCCATGACAAAGACCGGCATTGGCAGGCAGGTTTTGCTTTGATTACAAGCACAATTGCAGTAGTTACACGTCTCTGTACGTACATCTGATCTATATAATATGCCTACTGTCCATATATGTTACTGATCAAACCACTCATCTAGTACTGGTGCTTGGGTTTGATGATCAAATATTGCTTTTTCTTCTCTCTCTTTTTAATTAGCAATGGATTACAGGAAAGCTGCAGTTTAGGGATCAGGGTCAAATGGTAGGGGGAGAGTACATAATTATCACGAGGATCTCTTCATGTAATTATGGGATCAATACATTTAGAAATGTCCCGAGAAACCGCCTCACCAAGAGTTCCAACCATTATTAATTCACAAGTTTTAGAACTAATTTGGTTAATTCTTTAATCCTTTGGATTATAACATTTTATCACGACTTCTGAATCACTCTATCAAAATTGATTCGGTGGTATGTAACTCTTTCTCTTTTGACGACTTCACTCATTAATTAATATTCAATCATGAATTATATTATGCCCATATGGTCATATATAGTACAACAATATTTTATTCTAACTAATAGATTGTCCTGTCCATAACTTGAATCCGTGATTTGATTCTTACTACAATTATTAAAAGACTTAATTATTGATTCAAAAGTTTGGCCTAAAACCATTGAGTATTAATTTAGTTAAATCTTTAACCTTTACGATCATAACACGGCCCAACTATTTCGTGTGATCGTATACTTGTACTGAATATCACCGATGACTTCCTGCAGAGAGTTTCCTTCTAAGAATTATATTTTATATTGTCCATCATGTGATCGTAACTATTGCATGACGTGCTTTAACCTTGTCAGTCGAGGGCTCATAATTAGGTCCATATATATTTCTCATTACTTATATATATGCAAATAAGGGGATTCCGTTATATATATATATATATGAAGATAAAAGTGTCGTTGACTTGTGATCAACTGAAATATTAATTGTCGAAGTTGATCTTGAGATTGTTTAGAGGAGCAGTCCATTCTTCCTTCTTGGTGCTGATCTTTTCATAAGTTGACCATGCATATATAATTGTGAAGGAACCATATTGCATGTAATATTTAGAAAGGGGTACCGGCCCATTTCTATTTGCACAAATAATGATATACTTATGGGATTAGAATCTACCTATCACCTGATCATCTTCATGATCCATTACTGCAAAGAAAAAAAAACCTTACTGTCCTGTAATTAGCACTTCACATCTTCGGATCATAAAAACTACTTAAAAGCTTGGTCTCAGAATATTACCATATCTAAAATATATTCGTAATACTCTACCTAACATATTTATGTTAATATGATTTACTCTATATTATGGTTACTTTATTGTGTACATTATATATAATATCAATTAGTAAAGTAATTGATTTGATGTTGCATTTTTGTTATTTTTCTAACTCCGGTTTTCAATAACCATTACAAGAAAAATGAATATATATAACCAATTAATTGCATTCAAAAGGACTATTAGCAACCAAAAAAATTTGTACCCCCTTTTTCTTGATTGCAAATAAAAATGTAGACCTTAATTTCTCTCTCTCCGTCCTTTTAGAAATCTTAAGAGTCAATTCGAAATCTAAAATTGCCAAATCAAAAAACTATTCAAAATCAAAATGCAATAGAGATTTTTAAAAATCTATTAACAACTTGTTAGCAGAGTAATTCTGATAAAGCACGACCTGTCAGGAGATGCGATTTATAGGACTCTTTCGAACCATCTATTTAAATCAAATCAGCCTATAACCCTACTTAGAGTTTTCAGCCAAAGTAGATATTCAGAGATATTTGAGAGTTGTTTGAGAGAAACATTAGTAGAGAATTTTTCTTATAATTTCTATATATTTGCAAGTGTGATTTTGCTTGAGATTGAGAGGATCGGTGATTGGATATTAGATATTGGAGATTCTAGGAGAAAAGGGCGCAATAGATTGAAGATTGTTAGAAATTCTGACTACTACTGCGGTAGAAGACAAATGAATCGTTTGTCTGGTCAAGTAAGAGTGTCTAGTTGTAAAGGTTTTGTAAACTGAGAATTTACTTGTAAGTGATCTTAATCTAATAAAATTGACTTTTTTAAATTTGACTATCCTGTAGAGTTTTACTTTTGAGAAGTTCTTTAAAAGGTTTCCTTTCGTAACTAATCATTTTGTTATATTTGATTATTGATTTATTGCATATATTTGATTGTTTATATATTCACACGAGTGAGATCTAACCAATTTGATTGAAAAAATTAGTAGATAATTTTCAGCTGGGATACATAGAAAGTTTCAGTATTTGTCATTAAAACCCTTAATTGGAAACCCAAGTGGTAGAAAGTATAATAAAATAGAGAAAGAGATGTAGAAGAGAAAAGAATATGGATAAATCCCATAGTCAAATTACATTCATCCAAAAATCAAAACTTTTGTCATAAGATAAAATACTATCATATTCAAACTTAAACACTTCAATACTAATCCAAGCCAATCACAAATCTGTGTTTTCAATCTCCCCATTTAGCTGATTAGTGACAAAATATTTTTGATAAATGTATGTTCTATATGATTATGAACAAAATAAATAATAATCAATTAAAACTGAAAATCATATCACTTCATATTTAGTCCATTTACTTCAAATCTACCGTTGGTATTCATCATTCACATATATCTTCATGTCAAATATTGTTAAAAAAAATGTCACTACAGTTAGAAAAAAAAACATCAAAAAAGAAATTTTATGTCCTGCATCAAAATCGTAGCCATTTTTCTTCATCTTCCCCTTACTTATTTCTCCCCCTTTTTGTTAGCCAAGTAAATGTCATGCATCAGCCTTCAAGTCCTCCATAACATATTCGACAATGTTCAATAATGCCAGCTGTCTTGGTTCTGGGGAAAGTTCAATCTCAATTCCCTTCCGCACTTGATGACTCGGGTGGAAGAGGCTTTGTCACTTTGATTCGCTTTTCTATTCCTGTAGTTTGCATATGAGAACTCACAACAGAAATATTAGAAAAAAATAAACACAGGTTGTGTATTAATAAAATCCAAGTGACAAATATAAATGGGGGTAGATAATCTTCTGTTACATGTTTTGACGCTTTAAATGTTCATTCGATCGTAGTGGAAATTTGGGGGCACACATTATTTGTGTCCTACTAAGACATAGCCACCCACAAGATAAACCTAAAGAAACCCTCAGAATTGCTTCTCAAGAAATGTCTTACATGCATTGTCAACACCAAAATTGACCATTTAAAAAAAAAAAAAAATCTTTCTATAAGTCAAAAGTAGTAAATTGCCAAAAAAAATGTTTTTTTTTTTAGGAAAAAGGGGCCAATGGAACAAGTAGCATATTTCAATGCATCTTAATCCAATCAAAATGCTACTCACAAAATAAATTCAACACCATGCATCTTCTTGATTGCAATAATTACAATAAATCATCAAAATTAAAGTTCATGTGAACGTGTGAGTGAGTAACTTATATAAGATAACAACTTTTTTTTATGTGTATATATATTTTACTTTTATCATATAATGCCCTTTTCTTAATCATATTCTTTATAGGCATTTTCTTTTTTAAAATGCTGCCATGAGTTTGTGATATATCATAAAAGTCAAAATTTATGTTAGGGCCTAAATATATGAGTGTCTCCTCTAAACACTTCATTTGCTTAACTCATTTTTGGTCCATTTTTGTTACTCATCTTTTTTCGCAATGTTTTGAGCAACGATTTTTTCTATAAGGACTTCCAAGATTAGATCCGTTTAGGGTGTTAGTCTTTTTCTAGTTTATTATACTTTCTACCACTTTGGTTTCCAATTAAGGAGTTTAATGAAAAATAATGCAATTTTCTATGTTTCTCGATCGAAAATTATCTACTAATTTTCTCAATTAAACTGGTTAGATGTCACTTGTGCGAATATATAAATAATCAAATATATGCAATAAATCAATAATCAAGTATAACACAACAATTATTTATGAAGGAAAACCCTTTGAAAAGCTTCTTAAAGGCAAAACCCTATAGGACAACCAAACCCAGAAAAGTCAATTTTATTAGATTAAGATCAATTACAAGTAAATTCTCAGATTACAAAACTTTTACAACTAGATACTCTTACTTGAGCGGACAAACAACTCATTTGTCTTCTACTACGATAGCAGTCATAATTTCTGACAATCTTCAATCTATTGCATTTTCTCTTGGAATTTTCAGTGTCTAAATTCCAATCACCGATCCTCTCAAATCTCAAGTAAGATCACACTCTCAAGTGTATAGAAATCACAAGGAGAATTCTTTATTGATTTTTCTCTCAAACGACTCTTAAATATTTCTGAATATCCGCTATGACCGAAAACTCTAGGCTATAGTCTGATTTGATTTAAATAAACAGTCCAAAAGAGTCATCAAGAATTGCATCTGCTGACAGGTCATGCTTTTTGAGAATTACTCTGCTACCCAGTTGTTAACAAATTTCTAAAAATCTCAACTGCATTTTGATTTCAAATAATTTTCTGATCTGGCAATTTCAGATTTCGAATTGACTCTTAAGACTTCTAAAGGACTAAAATTACTATGGATAAATCCCATAGTCAAATTACATTCATCCAAAAATCAAAACTTTAGTGATAAGATAAAATCCTATCCTATTCAAACTTAAACTCTTCATTACTAATCCAAGCCAATCACACATCTGCGTTTTCAATCTCCCCATTTGGCTGATTGGTGACAAAATATTTTTGAAGAATGTATGTTCCATGTGATCTATTAAAACCAAAAATCATATCACTTTAGATTTAGTCCATTTACTTCAAATCTATCGTTAGTATTTATCATTCACATATATCATCATGTCAAATATTGTTAAAAAAAATGTCACTACGGTTAGACAAAACAACATCAAAATAGAAATTTTATGTCCTACAACAAAATCATCAAAAGATAATAAAAAAATCATAGTCATTTTTCTTCATCTCCCCCTACATTATTGCTACTCGCCCTTACTTATTTCTCCCCTTTTTGTTAGCCAAGTTAGCCAAGTAAATGTCACACATCAGCCTTTGAGTCCTCCACAACATATTCGGCAATGTTCGGCAATACCAGCTGTCTTGGTTCTGGGGAAAGTTCAGCCTCACCTTCCTCACTTGATGAGTTGGGTGGAAGAGGCTTTGTCACTTTGATATGCTTTTCTATTTCCTTAGTTCGAATCTGATCACTCATAACCGAAATGTTAGAAAGAAAACAATAAACACAGGTTAGTGTATTGATAAAATCCAAGTGACAACTATGCAGGGATTGAGAAAAAATGTTCCAAAATAAGTAATATGCTTCAGCATTGAGCACTAGTCGTAGATAAATTTCACAATAAGATATTTAGAGCATATGGATGTGAAATAGCAATGAAATACGCGAACAAAATGCATGAGGAGTGGCTTAGGCATTTTCTCAAACACTTGGTGTACATTGTGAAGAGCCCGAAGTGCAAAATTTGAAATCCATGGAAATCAACCTTAATACATTCACAAATCACTACCAATTTACTATAGATATACCAACCAACTCATTTGAACCAACATTCAAAGCCAAATGTCTCATTCAAAAGAAAATCAACATCCATATCAACAAAACATAGTGTCGAACCCTAGAGAGGGTTAAATTTTGAAATAGTGGCAATGAAATAGGAAAACTTTCCTTTGTTGTGCTTTAGAAGAAATGAACTGATGAATTCCAGAGATTACCCTCAAGGAATTTGGTTGAAAGTGGGAGAAGTCAGGGTTAGGGCACAAGATTGCCTTGCATGCGATGTGTGTATCGAAGGTTGAGTCTATCTCACGGGTCTGTGCATGAGAATGGGGCAACTAGAGTTGCCGTGGGTCTCATTAAGTGGCTTAATTACTTGGTCATGTGCCTTGCGAGGCTTTCTTTGTGTCCCACTGGCACTTAACCTTATAACACAATAAAGAGACCACTCTCATACATATGTATCAATTTTGCACAACTCATAAGGACAGTCGAGATTTTCAAACTCAATATGAGCAGTTTTATTTGTGACGCTCTCAAATTATCTACTGCGAATATTGCATACTATTAGACGCATGATAGGTGCATTGTATCTTTATTTATCACGAACGGGAATAGGTAACCTTGTATTGCATGTCTTGATGTTTTAAATGTCCATTCGATCCCAAGCAGAAATTTAGGGGTGTCACATTATTTGTGTCCTACTGAGACATAGTCACCCACAACATAAATCTAAAGAAACCCCTCAGAGTTGCTTCTCAAGGAATGCCTCACATGCTCTGTTTGTGGCGCCCACGACTCCTATATGGGATTTAGAAGAACAAGCAACACCCGAATGATCCTCACACATATCAATCATCCATCGCTTAGTGCTCAAAAGTATGTGTAAAGCATGTAATAAGCGTATAATTAAATATTCGCAGCAGAAAAATAAAGAAATGGTCATTCATTCTAGTACCAAGATATTTAAAAACATACAAATCAGTCTAAATCATAATTCTCCAAATGAAAATTATACAGTTATCCCAAAGGAAAAGCAAATAAATACATCATTAGCATCTGTGATTAAAATTCCTCTCTTCATCATCAAGCTCTCTTCATCATCAAGCCATATCACTCCATCTGGCAGAGTCTACCCCTCGGTCTCATCCTTATCCTCTACATCACAAATTATAATTTTATAAAATGGAACTGTAGGTGGACCCGATACACCAGTGAGACGCGAATCTCAATAAGCAACAGTTAGTATACAATCAATCAATATAAACAACAATATGCAATAAGTTCAACAAAGCAATTAAAATCTCACACGAGACTTCCTTTCCCAGAAAGGAATCCCACACTAACAATGAACCACCCTTTCCCAAAAAGGGACACATCACAATTCACTGACTTCCTTTTCTAGAAAGGAACACGTCTACAAACCGTTCTTTCCCAAAAATAACCCAATAACAACCAGACCAGATCAAAACCACCAGACCATCACCACTTCAAACATTTTACCAATAATATCCAGACCAAACAGCAGGAAATAATATAAATATGGATGAAAAACATTTATTGGATGGCATGACAATGTAAAATAAGTAAAATTCAGGTAACACAACAAATGCATGTATCATGATTATGAGACTAGAGACATGACTTATGCATCATGCATTTTCATAAAAAAAAGGTCATGTTTATTTGAATTTCGTCGACTCGTATTTAGAATTTTTCATGATCTTGAAACATTTCATAAGTTTTTCATGTCTTTTCTTATTAATCATAACATTACGTGCCATTATTCTTGTTCATTTTATTTTCGAAGGCAGATAAAATCGCTTTCACCGTCATTTTTCTTGTCATGACTTTTCAATATCATTCTTGATGAAAAATCGAAATGCCTTTACCAACATTGTTCTTGTCATGACTTTTTAATATCGTTATTGGCGGGAGATCAAAACGCATTCACTGTCATTGTTCTTGTCTTGACGGGAGATCGAAACGCCTTTATTGTCTTAACTTTTCATGTTGGATACCTCACGGCTCCGCTATGTAGCATGTGTTTCCCACTGGTCACCGCATCATGCAACGACTACTTTAGTTGAGGTGACTATGTCATAATCATAATCATAACAGCAGATCGAATCGCCCTCACCGTCCTGATTATATATACTTACCGATAGATCGTAACACCTTCACCATCCTTGGAACCCACCAGTTTTAGATGTGACCACGCTCTGGAATTCTTTATATAGGAACCATTCGTGGCTTGTCGACCCAGAGGTTTCACTCGACTTTATATACTCGTGAGTGAACAAATAGTTCTATTAGGACAATACCCCGCCCTAGCCTTTAGGGTTCTTTTAAAAAAAAAACTCTTATCTTGTTGCTTTTGAAAACCATGATGACTTAAAACATAAAACTTGCGACATGAATGGACATGCATGCCAAATTGGAACTTTCTTATGTATGGCACATGATTCATGAAACATATGACATATGGACCATAATTCTTTCTCAAATAAGTCATGCTTATTCCAATCCAACAATCATAAATTCAACTAAACAATATCCACAAATAAATCCAAGCCCAAACAATTTTCCAGCTACGGGATTATATCATCCTCCTTTTAAAGGCCTCGGACTCAACCAACCTACTTTCAGGTTTATTAATATTATTAATCAATTACCAAATACTTCAAGCTACCAAAAAGGGTTAGTCCATAATTAAATAAATAAATAATGGAAACAAACGTAAATTACACACATAACTACTACTTACAGTGCAGGTAAGAAACTCAAAAGATCAAGCGCATTCCATAACGGGTAAACTTGTACGTTAATTGTCTTCTGACTCAGCTAGTGGCAGTTTGGGCTAGGGTACTCAGTTTGACACCGGAAGCTAGAGGAATACTCATTGAAGGAAGGAAAATCTCATGGTGGTAGTGGTGAGGCGGTGCAACTACCAGAAGGTGGCGAATCTAGCTCAGAATGTGTGGAAACCCATTTTCAAGTTTAGGCTTGTACACGAGAGGTAGGGCCGTGGTTTGAGGAGTGGAGCTAGGGGGAAGGTTGCCTGGGGTAAGCGGAGCTATGGGTGGTGGCGGTGAGGCCATACAGTGGCGCACAATGGTACTGTGATGCTAACCCATGGGTTACAAGACCCATTATAGGCTTGGAAGAGTTGGGGGGAAAATGGGTTGCTCCGAGGGGCTATGCTGGTGGTTGGGGGTAGACGGTGCCAAGGTTGCACGATGGTGGACCTGAATGGGAGAAACCCATTTTGGGTAAAGGAGAGATGAGGAAGAAGGGGCCATGCGTGGGGACTACTGACTGTAGGTTAGGTTCGCTAGAGTCAGGGGAGGTTGCGGCGGCATCGCAAATGGGTGAAAACCCATTAAGTCCATTTTAAGGTATGTGGATCACACACGCCGTAGGGACCACCGTGAAGTACACTTCCAGTCCAGGGGAGCTCGTCGGAGGGTGGGAATGCTGGCGGTAGGGGCGGTGAGACATGGTGGCTGACAGTGGAGGCTGGGCGGAGGTTGAGGCCGAACGGCCAAGAGTGGCCTGCACTCTGCGCTAGGATAGAGTGAGAAGAGAGAGAAAGGGAAAAGGGATAGGGAGAAAAGTGAGGGGTTTAGGTCTCATTAGGCTATTTATAGGCCCTACGTGTTAGATCTTCAAACTGACAAGTGATTCGTTTAAAATAGTGATTTGAATATACGTAAAATCAATTTAACTCAAAAACACTCAGAGGAATTAAAATAAAATATTATTTCAACTTAACTTTAGTTTATATAAAATATTCCTCATCAATGATTAAAATGATAAAAATTATTAATTATTTAAAAGAATAAAGTCATATATTTAAATCGGAGATTTAAAGCATAGTTAAAATCTCACAATATTTTAAATAACTAAACTCGAGTTTATAAAACGATGTTATATAAATATATATTTTGGAACTCTTTAAAATGCTACCAAACTAAATTAAATAATAATAATAAAATCTAATAATTTAATAAGTTAAAATCAATGAACCAATCAAAAAATGATTAATAAAATAAAATGATCATTGAAACAAAATAAAATGCAACAAACTGAATAACCATAAAATATAATAATTAAAACTAAAAACAATAAAAATGGCAATATAAATAAAATGATCAATATTAATATGTGAACAAATAACTAAAAACAACAAAGTCAAGGAATCACACAAAACCCATTATCAAAATAAATAACATAATCCAAATAATAAATAAATAGAAACACCGACAAGATTGATAAAATAAATCAACAATTAATAATAAAAATAATACGCAAAGTACATAAAATCTGGAGCCTCACACTATCAACACCAAAATTGACCAGTTTTTAATATTAAAAAAAAAAATCTTTCTATAAGTCAAAAGGTAGTATATTGCCAAAAAAAATGTTTTTTTTTAAAAAAAAAAAAAAGGCCAATGGGGCAAGTAGCATATTTCGATGCATCTTAGTCCAATCAAAATGCTACGTGCAAAATAAATCCAAGATCATACATCCTCTTGATTGTAACAATCATAATAAATTATTAAAGTCAAAATTCATGTGAATGTATGAGTGAGAAACTTATATAAGATAGCAACTTTTCTTTATGTGTGTATATATATATATATATATTACTTTTATCAGATAATGCCATTTCTTAATCATATTCTTTATAGGCATTTTCTTTTTTAAAATGCTGCCATGAGTTTCTCACTTATCTTAAAAGTCAGAATTTATGCTAGGGACTAAATACATAAGTGTCTTCCAAACACTTCATTTGCTTAGCCCATTTTGGTCCATTTTTGTTATTTATCTTTTTCTACAATGATTTGAGCAACGATTTTTTCTATAAGAACTTCTAAAATTAGATCCATTTAGGGTGTTAGTCTCTTTCCACAATGATTTTAACACTAACTCTTTCTATATAAATCAATAAGTTGTGTTTGGCAAGCGGAGGCCTCTATTAATTGTTGTACTAGGTTTAACTAATATTAGTCAATTTAACGCTTGGACTCCCTCTAAGATGAGCATCTCAATAATACTTATTCAACCTCTTTTTAGCATTAATATTGCATTCATACAAGCTTCTCACAATCCATTACAAATGAGCTTTTGCTAAGATGATTAATGAGGTTAGTATGCACAAAGTGGAATGCACAAAACAAGAAATATGCATGAGTTCAAGAATTTATTAGGTGAGTATTTACATGCTCAAAACTTCAACACACCATCAATCATGCACTTTACACTATTGGGCCAAAACATAATTTTTTTTCATAAAAGATAAAAGAAAAAACTAAAAAAAATTAAAAAAAAAATAGAAAAATAAAAATGCATGTCCTAAACTAATGATGTACAAGAAATGCAAAAGCATGCAAGTAGTCCTATCAATTAACGTGACATGACATCCTTTTTGACTATTCACTTTGCTTTAAGTTTTAACATATTTTTCTTATTATTTTAAGTGTCCAGCCTTACTAATTCACCAATCTCACGACTTAAAAAATTAATTTGGTAGCTCATATCATCAACTTGATTTTTTAAGCTTTTTCCTCTCCTTCTTGGACTTTTTCCTACTTTAATTTTTTGCGCTCGAGACATATTAAAACAATGTGATCTTATATGATTAATAATTCCACAATAATTATAAATAAGAGCATACTTTCCTTCATACTTACATTCTTCAGCATTTTGGGTGCTAAATTTTTGTGCAGATTTTTTATTGTTCTTCTTTTGACTTCCTTTAACAAACACAATATATTTGGAAGTACATGCAGCGAAAAATAGTATTTATTTTTCTTTTCCTTTAGAATTCATATATCCTAGGCCCGTCATGTAAAACCCGCTCATTTTCTTTAAGACTTAGCGAATCTCGAAGAGACGAGCCTCAATACATGTGCTAGGTCTCAAAGCACATGCCTAACCTCGACAGTTTGTTCTAAAATGTAACAGTTGATTTTAAAATATACCCAGTGTTTTAATGCTCTCGAATATTTTAAATGTCCAAAGCCTGATTTATAAGGAACTACAATTATAATATTTTGAAGAGTTTTCAAATATTATAATTGTATAAAATCATTTTATTAGCGTAGTTTTAGCTATTTACAATAGTGTAGGATTTTAATTATGTTTTAAATCTTTGATTTAAATATATGACGTTATCCTTTTATATAATTAGTAAGTTTCATCATTTAAATTAATGATGAGGAATATTATGTTATAAACTAAAGTTAAATTAAAATAATGTTCTAGCTTAACTCCTCTTAATGTTTTAAGTCAAATTGATTTTATATGTTTTAAGAAAGAGGATTTTACATGAGGAAGAACCCAAGGCGTAGGGCCTATAAATAGCCCAAGTTGGAAAACTCTAGGCTCCCACCATTTTTCCCTCTTTCATTCTCTCTCCTCAATCTCTTCTTTCCATTGCGATAGCCCCCCTTTCCCATGGCCGTTCAGCCTTAGCTTCGCCCGGCCTTCACCGCCGGCCACCAAGCCTCGCCCCCCACACCATCAGGACCCCCCCTCATGTTGGTGAGCTCACCAGTACCGACGATGTCACCTCCAGCCACCTCACCTCCCCTACACAGCTATAAACCCAAAATGGGTCACTTACCTCTCCAAGCCACACTGCTGCCACACACGGCCACCCATGGCGCCAGCAACCCCCTAGCACCACCCCCCTTCACCAAAGAGTATAACCCATCGCCAGCAAGCCCTATCCCCCTCTTTCTTTCTCCACCCGAAATGGGTGTTGTAGACCATGGGTTGAGCAACCCAACATTGCTATTCGCCACCCACTAGCATCACAACCACCTCCAAAAGCCTCCCCCTAACTCCACTCCTCCATCCATGGCCCCACCTCCCTCATGCAAGCATAAACTCGAAAATGGGTTTCCATACTTTTCAAGTTAAATCTGCCACCTTCCAGTGGTTACATTGTATCACCACCACCACTATGAGATTCTCCTTCCTCCAATAAGTCTTCCCCTACTTTTTCATATCAAACCAAGCGCCCTAATCCAAACCGTCATGTTACATGATTGACGTTACTATACACGGCGTTAGCCAAAATGTACGAAATTTCCATTGCCACCAACGAACTCCTCACCATGTTGGCCATCCTCACACAACCCAAATTTGGTAATCAAAACTCTAGATTCGAATCCCGATGTATTCTCATTTCGAGGTCACGGCACTGTCCTCGATGGAGTAGTTAATTTAGTGGGTTATGATACCACTAGTCGTGCTAGGAGGCGAGTAATAGACGGGTTTACCCCACTATGGTATAACTCTTTCTCTTATATTTATGTTATTATTGATTGGTTAAATGTACTATTGGTATTGTAGAGTTTGCTATATAGTTGTTGGGAGTTGGTTGATTGTATAGTAATAGTCGTGGTTATGTACTAAAGTGTTGAGAGTTATTCTGTAAAATAGTATTGTGGACTGTACTGTATAATACATGGGTACTCTGTGTGCAGTTATGGTATTATGGCAAGTGTTGTAGAGAGAGTACGCATAAAGTGTACTCTATGTGGCGTGGTATGGACATAATGGAGTACGCATAGGGTGTACTCCATTTGCTTAGTCATGATGCATCATAAAACATGTTATGAAGATGAATGGTTGCGTGATTGAGGAATGTAAGGTGCGTGAAGTGTTGGAAATTATGGAACAGTATCCTAAAGTAGTGGAGACGTGATCGGTAGTCCCAGTGATAGCTATCACTACGTAACTGTCTTATGTCTCGAAGTACGTGCGAAGTGACTAAGTCACGTAGCAGTGAAGTAATGGAAATTTGACAAAAATACGTGAAGGACCGTACTCATGTCAATTCAAGAGTTTATGTAGGAGTCACATGGCGCAATGGCATTGGAAGTGGTCGATAATAACGGTGTAGCTCGATAGTAGTTTCAAATTATGTAATGCGATGAATGTACATTTGTTATAGACCCTATTGTGTTAAGTGTTGGGACGAACTCGTAAAAAGTCGGGAAGTAGGTTAAGTCTTACCAACCGACATGGAGAAGGTGTATATCAATCTATGGTGCTTGTTGCCTAGGTAGGTGATCAACATACCCTATATTGATCTTATGTGATAAGGAGATAGGATACATGTATATCTGGTGACACGTGTACTGGACGGGGTATCATATGTAATGGATACTCTGTCCTGATCAAGAGTATGCAACGCTAAGCCCCAAAACTTACCTAAAGTCACATGGGATGCATGGTTAAAGATGATGAGAATGATGATTATGCGTAGGCTTGGATGACGTAGTGTCAGTTGCACTGTTTAGTACTGGGATGCATGACTTGGTCAGTCTAAGTCATGCATTGGCATGAGGGCAATTGGAAGCAGTATTCTCTGTAGGCTGATCCTCGAAGGTGAAGCATAGTAAGAGTCATGTGAGAACATAGTGATAGAGGGGAAGTTTCGGAGTGTCCGTAAATGAGTCCCCGATGGTCTTAACATAGTGAGTAAGGACTCCAAGAACATGAGGATGGTTGAAGAGTGTCCGTAAGTAAGTCTCTGATGGTCTTAACATAGTAAGTAAAGACTTCAAGGACATTGGGATAACAGGAGAGTGTCCTAAATGAAGTATATGTTTTTTTCTAGTTTAGTTACTTGTGTTCTATATATATATTGATGCTAGTTCTATGTATGCTTGTATATTGATTTTTGTGATACGCTCATAACAGGACTGCATGGTATGAGAATAGCATAGAGATCAGGTAAGTATTATGTTCATACACCTATAAAGTTTACCCAATTAGAAAAGAAAAGATGATGGGACTAAAAATGCTATTATATGTACGTAATGACCATTCTTCGTAGTCCATTTTATTGAACTATGAACGTGTATTTATATGCTTATGATTGGGTGCTTATACGTAATAATTATTGGACGTATTCTCTGAAAAATATAAAATGAAATTTAAGATTTCTGTCTCATGATTTTATAGAAGAATGCCATGAACTGATGCTACGCAAGGACACTATGTGATGACACTATGAGATGTCCCTATTTGATGATCCTATGTCTCGACAAGATTAACTGCACACGCATGCGTTTGCTTCATAGATATGATTATAAACGACATTTTCTATAGACAGACTGACTAAGAGAATAAAAGATAACAAGCATAGGAAATAGAAGATAGGAAAGTCTAAGGAAAATAAGGAAAAGAAAAAGAAAGCATGCATGACTAAATTCTATAATATATGCAAATACAAAAGGGGTCTAAAGGAAGACCCAAGATCTAAAGTTTACCCAAAAGGAGTCTTACACCCTGGGTATGAATTGAAAGGTTTTAAGATAAACGAAATTAGTCTCATTTTCTGAATCTAGTTTTTGAAGAAGAGAAAAGCCACAAAATACCATTCCACCCTCTCGAGGGCGAGGTTGTTACAAGGTGGGGCAAGTGTATCAAGAAGTCTAATGAGGCTTTTGGTATCTCTTGTATGTTATTTATAGAGGAATATGGAAGTGTTGGGGGCAATTGATAATCACCAGTTCTGCATGCTTATTCTTCATGGTCCCTTAATAAATAAGAGAAGGAGATAATTTTTCTTTTTTATAGGCATTATTCTGTCCAGGATGATTATCTCAATCTGTGGGTTTTATCTCCAATTTCTTGAGGATTCTTTTGCCACGTGATCGTGGTCATGGGTCTTCTAACCATGGACCTCCCAGGCCCAAGTAATAGCTTGGGCTAGTCCCCTAGTCGTAGGATTGGCTACTGTGGAGGCCCAAATATCCCTTCCACTCATATAATTGGATTTATTGTTATTCATTCGATATCATTATAAGAAAAACAAACATTTATGAAATGTTATTTGTGATGATAATGACTATTTATGATAAAAATAGATAAATTTCTTGTAGTGTATCATAGATGACATGATAATAAGATGACCTTTTATTGCCATATTTGTTTATAATAGCGGAAAAAGTACTATGTTGTACCAAACTTTTAAGGAAAGCAGAATTTTTTTTTTGTTTTCAGCAATCTTGAGCCTGCCCTATAATCACTCATCTTCTTTATGCTGATGATTTGGTTATACTTATGAATGTGTCAAAGCCTTCTCTTAAAGCATGTCAAGGTTATAAGGCTCTATGAGAGTATATCTGGTAAAAAAGTTAATAGCAACAAGCCTACTATATTTTTTCCAACCAAAGTGTCACCAGCTAGGAGATCAATTATGTTAAATGACACTGGTTTCAGAGAGGCAAAAATTCCATGTATGTATTTGGGAGCATCACTTCATACAGGCAAGCTTACTTCTTCCCTTCTAAAGCCATTAATGGTAAAGGTGAAGAAAAACAGTGTAGGATGGAAAGTGGTTTTATTCTCTAATGGTGGAAAGCTTACTCTTATTAAACCTGTATGAAGAGCATCCATACATCTTATATCAATTTTAAATGCAGAGTTTCTCTCCTCTCTCAATTTTCTCTCAAACGAAAACCCTAATCTCTAAACCTTGTGCCACATAGGGGAGTGGGAGCTTGGGCTTTCCCCATCTCCCTCCCTCCCCCTCGCCTTCCCTTTCTTCCCCCTCCACTCCCTTCTCTCTCCTCATCTCTTCCCCTTCTCCTTTTTTCTGGTTTCTTTCATTTTTTTGGTTTTCTTTGCTTTCTTTCCTTCCTTCCTTGTTTGTAGAAGTCACCAAAGAGGAAGTTTCGTCTTGGTCGGTTGATGTCTCGACGACGATTGAGCGTAAAGAATGCTGGCGATTGGGGATACATTTTTTGGCGGATTGGAGGGCGTTTCCTGGCCAATTGTCTCCATTTCGCTTGATCTCCAATGGCCAAGGAACTCCATGCGCACCACTAAAGGACTTCTAAGGAGTCATTATTCTTGATGGAGGTAGTTTCTCGCCAGACGTAGCGATGCGTGGCCACGCGCGCTATTCGATAGTGAAAGTCCTAAACCCGTGCTCCTCCTCTAAGTCTGCTTTTTAGCCGGCACGTGCGACTCTCCTAGGTTTGGGACCTTGGGCTCCTTCAATTACCACCAACAGCCATCTTTCAAGGGTGGCGCGTGTCTATCACACACCTCTACCACCGCTCTTTGGGTGTTGACTTAAATTCCTCCAAAGTTGAAAATACGGATCTATATCTGTATACATATATGATTCATTTTTTTCCATGTTTTAATTTCTAGTCTGTTGTTTGTTTTAGTATTATAAAAACAAAAAAAAAAACACATTTGTCTCTACGCCTTTTGGTCTTAGAATGTTTCCCCTAATCCATCTTAGTACGGTGTGGAGTTGGTTGTTTTGTTTTGTTGGTAGTTACTCTATTTTAGATAAAGTTGGGCTGTCTCTCAGATGGTGATCTAAAGAGGTTTACAGCCAGGGCTAACCCATGTTAGTGACTTTTAGTGCACTGAGCAGTACAGATTATCTGTTAGTTGGCTTATAATATTTGTTTTAAATCCATTTGTAATGCCCATTATTAATGACTAATGCAGTTTGCTTTGTTAAAAAAATATATCAGTTTTGAATGTCACAAAGAAGGCTATAAATGTGTTGACAAAGCTATTTTTGGATTTGTTTGGGGGTGAGAAGGAAGGGTAAAAGAAGAAAAAATGGATTGCTTGAAGAAAGTATGTAAAGCAATAGAAGAAAGGGGTTCAGAAATTTGAGAGAGGCAGTGAAGAAAGCGCTGCACATGAGGTTTTCATGGAGATTTTTATATGAGAACACGCATGGGAAACTTGTTTTAGAGACAAATACCTGACACAGGCTCACTCTTTCTCATCACAAAATCTCAACAAGACTCAAGTTTCTGGAAAGAGGTTAGATTAGTCCTTCCAAATGTGATTTGTGGCATAGGCTGGCTGGTGAAATAAGGTAATTTCTCTTTCTGGTTTAATAATTGGTCTCAATTAGGTTTGTTGGGATATAACGTGGGACATATTTCTCAATCCCAACTTCTGGTTAAGGTATAGTGGGGAGAATTTAATAAACTACATAGTGAGAAAGGAATTATATATGGATCAGAGAAGGGATTGACTATCAAATATGGAAACTTCTAGCACAAGAGACTTCACAACTAGATCTGCATGGTGATATGCTCAAATATATGCATGTATAGAAAGTCACTTGGACCAAGTGGGTTTGGCAAAAAGCCACTCTGTAAAAAAAAAAATTCTATTTTTTGTTTAAAAGTTTTATAGGCAGCCTGCCTTCTGATATTAACATTCAAAAGTTGAATATTGGTTTAGCCTCCAAGTGTAATTGCCGAGAAAAACTTGATTCGGACTCTTTAGATCATGTGTTGTGCATTAGTTTGTTTGCTTCTAAATTATGGGATTATTTTGCAAGATTATTGGGCAGCAGAAAGAAGTAAGAAAAAGCTGGCAACAGATGACAGACACCTGGTTTCAGAAGGCTAATGTTGTCTCCCAACTAGGTATTATTTTGAATTTACTACCATTTATTATCAGCTGGTGTCTTTGGCTTCATATATAGGTACACAACTCGCATATTGGAAGATAAAAAAGATTGGACAAACACGACATGGTTTAAGATAAAAAAAAAAAATTCTTGCTGTACAGATGATGTAATTATCTCCTTGTAAAAAAGTTAGTAATTTTGATCTTGCCATTATGCATCAGTTAGGCACCACCGTCTACATAATGGGTGAGGTAAGGGCTCTACTAGATGGCCTTAAAGTTTGCATAAGGTGGAGCCTGAGTAGAGTTGAGGTGGAGACTGATCATTAATTCATAGATCCTTGTAAATTGGTGGAATGGATATAGCCGTCTTAATTGGGAAGTAAGGGAGGACACGGAGAGGATCTGATATCTATCAAAAGATTTGGTTCTTACACGAAATCACATTTTCTAGAGAAAGTAAACCAAGTTGCAAACATTTTGGCTAAACAGGGTGCAAAAGGGACTACAAGAGAGATCCCGTTAGCCACTACTAGAGACATTATAGGAACTCTTAAAATTGAGAAAGTTGGTAACGCTAAATAGAATAATGATTATTCTACAAGTTAGTTTAATATATAATTCATAAGAGAGAATTGCTCAAAAATATAGAGAAACGGCTATGACGTTAATTTCAAAATAATCATTATCAAAGAATGATGAAATTAACCCACAAGCTAGCTATAATATCTTAAAATTGACAATATCAAAATTTTACTAAAAATAATAAAATTTTAATAATCACGTCAAAAGGAAATTTTTAATTAAATAAGTAATTTGTCAAAAATATGGGTAATTTTTTTAAATTATAATAATATCCTTTCTAAAAAGATGATTTTTTACCTTTTATCCCCATATATCAATGGCCCTCACTCTAGACCACAAATAGAATTTCCATATGATACATACATATATATATATATATATATATATATATATATATCAAGCGGACGCCAACAAGATTTGAGGCATCTTTTCAAATGGAAATCCATGTCTAAAGGATCCATTAGCGGACCACACAAAAATGCCCCCAAGCTTGTCTTTCCCAATCAGTTCTTTTCACAAGCCTCAAAAAACCCATCTTCAGGGCCCAAACCTCCTTACCCACCATCAGTGATAAAACTAGCCAAAATCTGAGCCCCTCCATGGAGAGATTGCTGTCTCTCATAATTCTTTAAAAACTCAGGCACGCTTATTTTGTCGTACGCTAGAACTGGAAATTCACGTAGTCAATGAAATGCCCATATTTCCTACACAATGTTGTGTAGTGCTTTTGGAGTGACTCTTCATCATAGATAGCAATCGAAGCAAATGAGATTGTCCCACTTCTTTTCAGATTCATTACCAGTTGTCAAATGTGTTGGGATCCGTGTTGAACTGCTCATAATCATTATCAATTCCATCCAAGTTGTATTCTTTGATGATCATGTTGGTTAGTGAAGAGATGGCGTTATGAATCCATGAATCGATGGAATTTGGTGCAAACTGTAATTCTCTATTGCCTACCTACGGTGGCACCACCCAAGCTGACTGCGATTTTGAGATTTGAATGTCTGGCTTTCATTATAGAAATCTTAGTAGGATTAATATGTTTGGATGCCCAAAAAGGGCTGAAATTTCCATTGGTGGGTAATGGCCGTTTTTGAGGTGATTTGTATAGTCAATTGCGAAGGCAAGGATAACGTGAAATTCAACATCTGGATTAACGGGTACGTCTGATAATTTGATTGTATCAGACTCCGCACCAATGTATTCCCGTAAGAGTTTGGAGTTGGCTATAGCTGCTCAAAATAACCAAGTCAACGAAGCTAATTATTACGTTATATATGATTAAATAATAAACACATTATTTTTTACAACACATGTTATAAAGTAATGTTATTTTTGTAAATTATTTGATAAAACTAATATCATTTTGTAAAAATATCCTCGTTTTATAACATGTATTGTGTAAAATAATATTGTAAAATGTGTTATATACGTATCAATTCTCGTGATAAATGTTGTAGGATCCCATTTATGCATCTAAGTTGACAAAAATTTTTAGGAGATCTAGATCTCTCTGATCATCCATGACAGGATGTCATTTCAATTACAATTGATAGTTGCATAAGTAATTTTAATTACACGACATGAAACGCGCAGGGATGAAGTCATGAGGAATATGAATATAAATTTGAATGAGCCGAGGAGTTTTAGGTTTGGAATAGATAGTTGAGTCCATGAAAATGTTTAGAAATACTTTTAAGGAAGGTATTAAAAATGTGTAAAACATAAGAAAGAAACAAATAAATTTTAAATTTTGTTCTACATGCAATGCCGCCCAGCAATGACCACTGGGCGAGACTAGTAGTACTAGTGTACTTTTCTATTTATTTTTTCATATTTTTTTAATGCATTTAAATGTTTTTAAAATATATGAAAAAAAATATCAATATACTAATAATCATTTCCTTAATCATTCAGTGAAACAAAAAAATAAAATAAAATACAAGAAGTGTCAAAAAAATGTGTCAAACCTGGTGGGCATTCATTCTAGCATTTTTATTTTAAATTTGTGTTTTTCTGCAAACAAAGTTAATTTTATTTCTAAACTCTTCCTATATTACAATTGAAAGGTGAGTTTGAACTGTGAAAGCAATCTATATATATATGAGAATTACATAAAAAGGTAATATATGTAAATCCTGATAAACTAAGTTTTGTATTTCACTGAATAATAGATAGCAGTAGCATATATTTAACAATTGTTTTTTAAACAGAGTAATTACGCACATATCGTGTAGCTAATTAAATATATATATATATATATATACGTATATATCGTGAACGTGGAGGTTTTATTAATTAAATATGTTTCACCCAAATAATTACAAACTTAATTTAAACGAAAAATTATTTCATGTAAATATTATAATTTAATTTAATGTTTTAAAATAACATAAGAAAAAGAAATAGTATCACGAAAATATTGAGAGAAACCTTTTCATAATAATTGTGATAAGAATAAAAAGAGCCAACCAAGCAGTGCTTTTAAAAAGTGAATTAATTGAATGATGTTAGGTTTCAATATTCTTGCAGTACTTACCATTGCATGTGGTAAAAAAGAGGACGAACAGGAGGATGATCACATGAAGGAGGCCGCCATCGACGCAGAACTTCATGTCTACTTTGGTTAATAAAGATAAAATTAGTTATATTATTGAGTGAGCTGAATGATGATCAATATCCACAACTGCGAATTTATAGTTGCATGGCAGTTAATTGGCTAGCTGCTCTTTGCTATAATCGCTTTGCAGAATCAAGTTACACCAAATGCTGATCCTACGACGGCTGGAGATTCTGTGGTTGGACGACAGATATTATCCCAACCCAATCAATCTCAACCACTTTGGCCAGCCGTGAAAATGGAAAAAACCAATTCATGATGTAGTACTATACGACAGTACTGTTCACCCGTAGATTTTTCAGAGGATTAAAAAAAAATAAACAGATAAAGATATTGACAAGATGCACTTTGTACCTAGCAACAAGCCAGATCAAATAGATAAAGTCACATACAAATTATCTCGTGTAAAAAGTGGGTCTCACGTTTAATTTAATTGTAAGCATGTCTGTTTTTTTATAAGGACTTGTATGAAATATGTCTATTTGAAAATCATTTTTCATAAATTTTATATATCTATCTATATATATAAAGAGCCTATCTAACAGAATTTCTTGTTTTAACAGATCTGTTAAATATTATTCTTCTTTTAACATCTGTTTTAACGTCTGTTTATTCTTTAAATGCCCTGATTTACGTCCAACATCTGTTTTAACGTCTGTTTATTCTTTAAATGCCCTGATTTACGTCCAACATCTGTTATTTAATATGGAAATGGACGTCCACGTCTGTTTATATGCTCCTCCCATTGGAATTCTTCTTAAAAACACGTCCGAATGAATTTCAATATTTATGCTTTACGTCTGTTTAAATACTCCTCCCCATTGGAATTCTTCTTAAAAAAACGTCTGAATGACTTTAAATATTTATGCTTTACGTCTGTTTAAATGCTCCTCTCCATTGGAATTCTTCTTAAAAAAATGTCCGAATTATTTGACAGTAATATGGAATTTTTTATGCATGCATATAAAATCATTGTATTTACTCTATTACACACTAATATCGGTAAAATCATTGTATTTACTCTATTAGACACTGATAATATTAAAAGGCTCTACTAAATTGACAATTACACATTAAAATCATAATTACCGTTTAAATCCGTTTAATATGCAATTTAAATTGTGTCCAACCATCTGCCATTGATGCATCATCTCATTCATTGTATTTAAAATAATCATTTGCTGATAATACATCAGAAAAGAAAAGAACCAAAATAGAAGAAAACCCTGACAATATCCTAAGCCCAGGTCATTCACGTGCAGCAGTATTCAGACTCACAAGCAATTATTTACTCTGATTGAAAGTATTCATCTATACTAATAATCTTGTGAAATTTTACTCTGTTTTATTCTTCAAAGGATTTGGTATATTACTGTTGGAAACAAAGTGAAAACAATAAAAATGAAATCAAATATTACAAAGTGAAGAGAACAGACAAGAAATGGTGGAAACAATAAAAATGCATAAAAAATTCATAGAGGATCAACAAGATTTATCTACATGTAGCAGAATCATTATATATGCATGTATAATTTTTTCATTTTATAGTGTCCATTAGAGGTAGTTTTAGGCAGATTTTCTTTATATTTTGAAGGAATATGTAATATTCTTGTGAAATTTTACTCTGTTTTATTGTGCAAAAGATTTGGTATATTACTGTTGGAAACAAAGTGAAAACAATAAAAATGAAATGAAATATTACAAAGTGAAGAAAACAGACAAGAAATGGTGGAAACAAATGCATAAAAATTTCATAGAGGATGAACAAGATTTATCTACATGTAGCAGAATCATTATAGCTGCATGTATAATTTTTTCATTTTATAGTACAATCTCTTAAGCCCAGGTCATTCACGTGCAGCAGTGTTCAGACTCACAAACAATCATTTACTCTTGTTGAAGGTATTCATCTATACTATTAATCTTGTGGAATTTTACTTTGTTTTATTCTGCAAAGGATCTGGTATATTTCTGTTGGAAACAAAGTGAAAACAATAAAATGAAATGAAATATTAGAAAGTGAAGAAAACAGACAAGAAATGGTGGAAACAATAAAAATGCATAAAAAATTCATAGAGGATCAACAAGATTTATCTACATGTAGCAGAATCATTATAGCTGCATGTATAATTTTTTCATTTTATAGTGTCCATTAGAGGTAGTTTTAGGCAAATTTCCTTTATATTTTGAAGGAATATGTAATAATCTTGTAGAATTTTACTCTGTTTTATTCTGCAAAGGATTTGGTATATTACTATTGGAAACAAAGTGAAAACAATAAAAATGAAATGAAATATTACAAAGTGAAGAGAACAGACAACAAATGGTGGAAACAATAAAAATGCAAAAAAAATTCATAGAGAACTCAATGTTGTTTGATATATATGGATAATGGTAGGCTTATATTTTTTTGTTATTATTTTACTATTTAATTTTTTTTTTCTTTTTACTCTTTAAATATGTATAAAAAATCTTATAAAATAACATTCTTGTATAATCTAGAAGAAAATAAATTCAATCAACCAAAAAAAAAACAGTTTTAATTTAACTGTAAAGTTGACAGGGGAAAAAACATAAAAAAAAACCTAAAAAACAGATGAATTAAAAAAATAATTCTTAAAAAACAGTATGAAACACTATAAAAACAGACCCCAAATTCTAACATTTTGATACTGTTTGATAGTATTTGGCAATAAAAATCGGAACCCATCAATGTACTTATTGAAATCAATATGAAAAGTAAAAGAAAAAAAATTGAATATCAACCAAACCCAAAAGTACAGAAAACCAAGATCAGAAAGTTAGCAGTTATTGTCATATTCAGATTATTATAAACTTTTATAAAAACTATATATTTTTAAAACTACCTTTATTTATGATATTTATTATAAAAGTCTCTATTTCCAAATTTTAACATTTAAATAAAGTCTATTCCAAATTTTGTTGTATTTTGTTTACATAAATAAATGGAATGAAACAGAGGCATTAAAAAAAAACTAAAAAACAGTATAAAACACTATCAAAATAGATCCCACAGACAAATTTATACCCAAAACAATAAATTAATAAAAGAAATAACAATAAATAACTTAATACTTAACAGTTATGAGGATGAAAACTAATTAACACCACCCACCGATAAATTTAAATTTGCTAAATAATAGACTTAAACATATCTCATACATGTATCTTTGTCATGGTATTTGCATCAAGAAACTTCTGTGCAGCAGGCCAAAGCATTTTTTTTTAAGCAAGAACCAGCATTGACAATGCACATTTGATGTAATGTCTGTGGAAAACAAAAAATTAACAAAACAGAATACAAAAAACCAGTTTTCAAGAAAAAACTAAACAGAAGACCAAAAAATTATAACATTTAAAAAAGGTCTATTCCAAATTTTGTTACATTTTGTTTACATAAATAAATGGATTGAAACAGAGGCAATAAAAAAAACTAAAAAATAGTATGAAAAAACATAATTAAAAAAACTAAAAACAGTGAGTGTCAGGGTGTGCCAAGAGATTTGCAGCAGTCCAGGTAGAACAAAATATAATTATCAATTAGCAGCTAAAATCCTAGAAGAAGTACTTTGAAGTTACAGAAAGAACCAACTATTGTTGTTGGAACCATCCAATACCTTTTATATATTGGTATGCCCTGATTGTGATGTATAATTACTAATCAAAGTTTAAAAAAAAAATTCCATTTAGTTAATATCAAAACTCCATAAACACAATACGTACAAACCCATCAAAAGCTTGCATATTTGAACTCATAAACATCAAGAAAATGAAGGACAAACAAAAAGTAAACAAATCCTTGGAAATTAAATGCATAAACCCTAAATGCAAAACTATTTACACATACCCAAATTCACGAAACAGAGGTCCAGCAAACCAGCAAAAATAAAAAATCACTAAATGCAAAAACTCTAAATGCAAAACTATTTACACATACCCAAATGAACGAAACAGAGGTAGGGTTTCTTCCATCAGCACTGAGAAAAGATGAGTGCGGGAGCAAGAGAGAGACGAGATGAAATCCATCCCTGTAAAACAGTAAACCCTAGATTAAAATGTCTAAAAACTTTAAAGTAATAAATATTAAAATAATCGAAGTAAAATATCGGAGGCTAGATTGTTAGGGAATGCTAAGATTTCTAAAGAGAGAGAGAGAGAGAAAGACGGAGGTTGGGGGTGACCAGGCGCGAGGGGTGGAGGGGAAGACGAGAGTTGAAGCAGAAGAATCGAGATGTGAAGAGAAAAGGACCGAAATGGATTTAGGGTTCGGTGGAGGGCAGGAAGTCTGAAGAAGAATCGCGAAGGGGCTTCGGTGTCGTTGGGCGTCGAGAAGAAGGGGCTATTCCAAAGAAGTCCGAAATCTACATATATTCATTCTTAGTAAATCAACAAGTAAAACAAAGTATCCAACCGTACCATCACCATATCCAACCGTAGATCTGTGATTGACCCATTGCTCTCTTGTCTATACAAGGCTACACCTCTCGAAATAATCATTGTTGGTAATTGTATAATGAACAAAGTATATTATTTGTCTTAAATATACAATGTTGGTAATTGTATTTATTGTTAGGTAGCAACGCAATATTGAATTTTAATTTTTTTTATTTACATAATATCCGTCTGTTAATAATAATTATTGTTCTTATTATTTTGGATTATTTTTGTCTAAATAGGAATTATTCTCTGCATCAAAATATCTCAACATATATAAGACACACCAATCTCAATTCAAATACTTGTAAGTGCATTTATTTTATTTTATATTATATTATAAATATCTATATTATTTACTTGGTGCCTGCTTTTAAATTTAAGTTGGTATTTAATTGTAATAGGGAAATAAGTTTCACAAATTCGTTTTTGTTAGATTCCATTTTCATAGTATTTTATAATATTATTATTAATTTAATTAATCATTTCAATTAATTGAATTATATATAACATTTAAACTGCATAGTGTGTGTATTTCACATCAAGTAATTGTTATTTACTTATTTTATTTTGTTTGTGTAGAACATTATCCAACAATTGAAACAATCATTTCTTTCTTTAACAGAATGATAAATGGTAAGATTCCTTAATTAATTTTAAAAATTTTAAAATAATTTATATAAAATTTAAGTTTTTAACATTTTTTTGAAGATCGTGGAAAACAACCTGCAAAAAGAGTCTTATATAGAGATTTATCAGAAGAGAAAAAGGAAGAGATACGTAGAAAACAGAGGGAAAGATATGCTAAAGAAAAAACATCCAAAAGAAATTCGATTCATATAAATGAATCAACATCATTAGGGGATGATGATTTCAATACATCTCTTCATCAATATCCAAACAATGATGGCCAACATATAGACAACGTTCAAGACTCCACTCTTATTCAAAGAATATCAAAGAGACAACGGAAATATGATCTTTATGGTGATATCGTTGAAGAAGCCTCGTCTCTTCAAATATGTGTTGTTCGAGAGCAGTCAAGCTATGAAACAAATATAACGACACCTTTTAGGGGTAAGAAACAAACAAATATTACTATTGTAGCAATAGTTCCTTAGTTAGATTATTCAAAAAATATGACAAGTTTGTGATTGTTGCCTTATTTTTAATTTTTAACAAAATAGGCCAGCTGCATCATCGCTCTACTGGATTTAGACAGTTATTGAAAGTAGTGTCATCTGAAGCATATTGTTTACCATTAGCTCCGTGCTGCACATATTGCAAAGCAAAGCGATTTCACCACGAAACAACTGGCTTTTGTTGTGCGAATGGCACAATTTCTTTGGCCACAAATGACGTTCCTGATCAGCTTTATAAGTTGTTTACCTCCAACACGGATGATTCTATACATTTCAAAACCTATATTCGAACTTATAATAACAAGTTCGCTTTTACATCATTTGGAGTGAAATTCGATAAAGATCTCTGCAGGAGAAATAGGGGAATTTATACATTCAGGACTCAAGGACAAATCTATCATTATATCAATGACTTGCTTCCTTCAAATGGCCATCCTTCTTATCTGCAGCTGTATTTCTATGATACAGAGCATGAAATACAAAATCGCATTTCTGATTCAAACAGAATGGATCCATCAATTGTAACCCAACTCATCAATATTCTTCACATCAATCCGTATTCTGTGTTTTCTCGTTCTCTTGGTGATTTGCCAGATTTGGAAAATCAAATCATTCATATAAGATCAGATGCTGGCCTAGATCAACGTGTATTCAATAGACCGACATCCACACAAGTTGCAGCAATATGGGTAGAAAATGATAATGAAGATGAACTGAAAGGACGTGACATTTATGTCTTTAACCATTCTGGTGGAAGTCATATAGTTCAGTACTATTTTGGGTGCTACGATCCATTGCAATATCCGTTGTTATTTCCTCTTGGCGATATCGGTTGGCATCAAGGGATTCAAAGGGTTAATAGAGGGAGCAGATATACATGTAACGAAACAACTCGATCAATAAATCCTCAATAATCAACAACTACAGAAGAATTACTTGCAAGAGAACAACGAGGTTAGATTGCAGTATTAATATTACAAAATTCATTTACTAATTACATCAACTTTAGTAACATTTCATTCACATTCTACTTTTGTAGCATTAAACAGAAAAAGGAAGGATCCAATTGTTTCATGCCGTGAATATTATTGCTACAAATTGCAAATAAGAGAAAATGTCAGATCAATTCTGCTACTTTCTGGTCGACTATTGCAACAATTTGTAGTAGATATGTATGTTAAGATAGAGACGTCAAGATTAGATTATTTTAGAAACCAGCAACAATATATTCGATCTGAGTTATATCAAGGTATTGTTGATACCATTACACTCGGGGAAACAAACGCTTCTAATGTTGGAAAACGGATTATACTGCCAGCATCATTTATTGGAGGTCCAAGAGATATGAGAAAAAGATATATGGAAGCAATGGCTTTAGTTCAGCGTTATGGCAAACCAGACATATTTTTAACAATGACGTGCAATCCAAACTGGCAAGAAATTACAAAGGAACTCAGTCTGCATGAGGAAACCCATAATCGACCTGATTTGGTTGCTCGAGTCTTTCGTGCAAAATTAGAAGAACTAAAGGATCAATTATTCAAGAGGCAAATATTCGGTAAAGTATCAGCATATGTCTATGTTATTGAGCACCAAAAAAGAGGTCTACCACATGCGCATTTTTTAATCATCTTACAGAAGGATTGGAAAGTCTATGCGCCTGAATCTTTTGATGAGATCGTATCAGTAGAGATACCTGATAAAAATACAAATTCCCACTTGCATAACACTGTTCTGAAACATATGATGCATGGACCATGTGGAGTGTTGAATCCATCCAATGTTTGCATGAAAAAAAATGGTTGTTGCAAAAGTAATTATCCAAAGAACTATGCAAGTTCTACAACAGTTGGAAATGATTGCTTCCCAATATATAAGCGTTCAAACAATGGAATAATTGTCAAAGTCAGAAGCAAAGATCTAGATAATCGTTGGGTTATTCCATATAATCCATATCTGCTTGCAACATTTGACTGTCATATTAATGTCGAGATTTGCTCTACAATAAAAGCAGTGAAATATCTATATAAGTACATTTATAAAGGACATGATCGTGTTGCTTTCAACTTGATTTCTGAACAAAGCAATCAAGTAATTGATGAAATCCAACAATTCCAATCAGCCCGATAGATTGCTCCGCCTGAAGCTATGTGGAGAATATATGGCTTCATCATCAATGAAATGTACCCAGCAGTTTACAGTTTACATTTACATCTGGAGGATCAACACCCAGTGACGTTTCGAGCAAATGAAGATCTAATAAATGTTTTCAACTCAGATCGGTCTACAAAATCGATGTTAACAGAATTTTTTGCATTAAATCAAGTAGATGAGAATGCAAGAACATTATTGTATAAAGAATTTCCAGAATATTATGTTTGGAGCCAACAATACAAAGAGTGGACTCCTAGAAAAAAGAAAACCGTTATAGGTCGGATTGTTACAGCAAATCCATTTGAAGGAGAGAGGTATTATCTTCGCATATTGCTAAACCATGTAAGAGGGACTTTGTCGTTTGAGGATCTTAAGACAGTTGATGGTGTTGTGGCAACAACATTCCGTGAGGCAGCAACAATGTATGGTTTGCTTCAGAGAGACAGTAGCTTAGAAGATTGTATGCATGAAGCATTTCTATATCAAATGCCATCCAGTTTGAGACGGTTATTTGCTACAATATTAGTTTATTGTAATCCAACCAATCCTAGAGAGCTTTATGAACGTTTTGAACAAGATATGTCAGTTGATTTCAATTCAACAGGAGATTCTATATCAAATGTAAGAACAAAATTATTGCGCTCAATCTCTTTTACAATAGAATCAATGGGAAGAGACATTAATTCTTACCATCTTGTTGATGAAGACATATGCTTTGATGAAGAATTTCAATCTAGAGATATCGATGATGAATTGGCTGTTGAAATTCCAGAAGAAGATCTTGCTGCATCAGGGTCCCTTAATAGTGAACAACAACATGTCTATAATGCAGTGCTAGAAAAAGTTTTTGCAAACGAAAGTGCTGCATTCTTTGTCGATGGCCCAGGTGGGACAGGGAAAACATTCTTGTACAAGGCACTTCTTGCAACAGTACGATCAAGAAAATTAATAGCACTTGCAACTGCTTTATCAAGTGTTGCTGCATCTATTCTTCCGGGAGGACGAACAGCACACTCACGTTTTAAGCTTCCACTTGATACTGACGAAAGAAGCACATGTTGTATAAGCAAACAAAGTGCCTTGGCAAACCTACTACGTGCAGCAAAATTAATAATATGGGACGAGGCTCCAATGACAAGAAAACAACACATAGAAGCATTAGATAAAATGCTAAGAGACATAAATGATTCAGATATAGCATTCGGGGGAAAGATTGTTGTTTTTCGCGGAGATTTTAGACAGGTTCTACCAGTAGTTCGTAAAGGAACAAGACAAGAACAAGTTAATGCAAGTTTGGTTTATTCCTATTTGTGGCCTACATTGACCAAGTTCCGGTTAACTGAAAATATGCGAGCAAGATTGGATCCATTTTTTTCAGATTATGTGTTACAATTAGGTAATGGAATGCCACCAAACACAGTTGATGAAACTATAAAAATTCTGGATGGCATGCTTGTTCCCTATGATGAAGACATCAAATCTTTAGATCATTTAATAGAAGATGTTTTCCACAATATTCAACAATATTCAATAAATATTGCGACAATGATGAACCGGGCGATATTAACACCAAAGAACAGTTATGTTGATGAAATAAATTCCATGTTAATTCAGAGGTTCCCAGGTGAAGTTCAACGATATTACAGTTTTGATGAGACAATAGATGCATCTGAACAATCAGTTATGGAGGATTTCTTAAATACTCTAACCCCAAATGGACTCCCGCCTCATGAACTGTTGCTGAAGAAAAACTGTCCCATCATGCTGCTTAGAAACATTAATCCTTCAGAAGGGCTATGCAACGGAACCCGTTTAATTTGTCGGGCCTTTGATCGAAATGTGATAGATGCAGAAAAAAGCAGTTGGACACCATCTCGGAAAAAGAGTTTTCATTCCAAGGATACCATTCTTACCAAATGTTGATGAAAATAGTGGTTTCCCATTCAAATGAACTCAATTTCCTATAAGATTGAGTTTCGCAATAACTATAAATAAGTCACAGGGACAAACATTAGACTTTGTTGGAATTTATTTACCTCAACCAGTTTTTTCACATGGTCAATTATATGTCGCTTTATCAAGAGCAAAAAAAGCATCCACAGTAAAGATTCTAATACGACCAGTGTCCAGTGAACGGCGTGAGAAGAACTGCACAAAAAATATTGTGTTCACAGAATTACTAACTTTATCATGTTTGAATTAACGTTATACAGGTAATTGGATTCAATTGTATAGTTTTCATTTATTTCCTATTTTATAATATAAATTTCTATATGTCTAATATTCTGTCATTTAATAAAATGTCTATTTCAATTATTTTTAAGATTCATACATCTAAATTGATATTTGTTATACTTATGCATCTTATATTGTTGTATTTCAAAAAGGAATAAAATGAGGACGGTCTATACATCAATAAAGGATATCACTTCAAATACAATTAACTGGAAAATTAAGATGATCGTCGCAGAGAAGTCACCCAAGCGAATAAGCCAACGCACAACAGTCAAATATCAAAATTTGACACTAATTGATCAAGAGGTATAGTATTTTTTACCATACACTATGTTAACAAATATTTTAATTCTTACAAATTCTTTGTTCTTAAATTCTATCATATTATATAATAAAAATTTTCTCATCATATTTTTATATAATACACTATTAATCACGATTATTTATATTTTCCAGGGAAATCGAGTGCAAGCAGCAATTTTTGGAGCTGATATTGACAGCAGAGATGACACTTTAAATATTCTACACTCCTATTACATCAGCAATGCATATGTCAAACCATTGGATCCAAAATACAGGAGTGGAGAATATCAATACCAGTGGATTCTCAATTCAAGAACCATAATAGAAGATGTTGCTCCGAATGAAGAAAAAATAGATGCACCCAAATATAAGATCGTCCCATTCAAGGAGTTAGAGGCTTATAAAGAATCGAATACAGAAATAGGTAATTTACTTTTATTTTTTTAATTAAATAATCATAAAAAAATTAACAATTCATATTTCAATAATTAGATATTTTAGCTGTCGCAATAAAAATTAAGCCAATGAAAGAGGTAACATCAGCATTCGGACCAACAACAATCCAAGAGATCTATGTTATTGATGAAAGGTACGATTATCTTACAAGTTCTAATTTTTTAAAAATACAATTCCAATATTAATTTACGGAAATTTTATTAATTATTGTACTTTTTCCAATTTTGTAGCTTCAACCCTATACGTTTGACTATGTGGGGTAAATTTGTCCAACACGAATGTCAAAAAATATCAGAAATGACTGAAGGTAAACCAATAATTCTTGGAACAAAAATTTCAGTTGGATCATATAATGGTATGTTTAATAATTAAGCTGCTTACATATTTTCTCATTTTCTATTATACTTGCATTAATAATGTTTTCAATTTCAACTAAGGATTATCTTTGTCGTCACGTCCGTCAAGCACTTTTACAATCAATCCTTTTCTTCCACAGGCAGCTACAATGAAGCAATGGTAATTTTAAAAATTTATCGAATACATATTACTCAATTTATATTACAGTTAATTCTGTTATTTATATATTTAAAGTATATATTTCATTTCCTTATATTCTTCTTCATTTATGTATTTTAAGGAATGAGAATAATGATTTGACAATTAAGAGTATCATTGCAAGATGTTTGACATACCCATCTGCTCCGTTATCATCTGTTGGTATTCGAGAAATTGTCAAGAATTGTGATATTGCACAGTTGATGAAGTGTTTGCAACCAATGGTGGTAAATTAAATTTTATTCATATTTTATATTTCTTCAAATTAGTTTTACAATATTGCCACATTACTATTATATTTTATTTATTGTAGAAAGCAAAATTTTGGATAGAAGCGAACATAAATGTTATTGACTTGACTCAAGGATTTTATTACATGTCATGTATTGGCTGTAATAAAGGAAATGGATATAAATATAATGAAACTTTTGTTTGCATATATTGCAAAAATCAAGTCGTCTGCAAACCACAGTATGTATCTTCCAATGTTAATTTCTAATTGATGATTAATTTAATACTATTTTAATTATAAATAATATTATTATCCAATTTATAGTGCACGGGCATATGTTGAACTAGATGATACTACTGGAAAGCTAGCTGCTTCTTTGTTTGGCGAAATGGCAGAAAAGTCATTTGGTTGTTCAGCACTCGAGCTGATGGAACATGCTGTAGAGGTAATTTAAAAAATTTAAATTTAAATTTCTAGTTTCGTAATAATGAGTTAATAAAATATATTTGGTTTTTATAATTTATTTAAATACATTATTATTATTTTTCCTGTAGGAACATCGACCATACATCAAAAATATTGTGGAGAAATTAGCAAAAAAAAAGTGGAAGATACACGTTTATGGAGATCCAGAAAAAATGAAGGAGCAGAAATATAGGCACTTTAATGTTCTCACTATTGAGGAAATGCAAAATGAGGAAAATGCTGGATCGTCATCCTAGATAAATTGTCCTATAATAAATATTAGCTAAATCATATTTCATAAAACTATGTTTTTTTCATCTTACTATATTATTGTTTTTATTAATACTCTTCTTTTATAATATATGAGTGTTTCTCAATTTTAGGTCACAAATTATTTCTATTTAAACCAAAATCATCAATACATAGTTATTAATAAAAAAAATTTCCAATATAAATTAATTAGGTAAATTAAGCTAACGTGCTTTGCACGTTACTTTCACTTAGTATATATATAATATAGCAATATTGGTTTTCTAGTGTCGGTAAAATTGAGATACCATGAAGCTGGCTTTGATCGTGCTTCCTTATCAAAACTAGGGCTGATGTGTTATCTTTAATTTGTTGTGTTTTTTCATGTCCGTACATCAGTTTACACGAGGATGATGACGGTTGATACAACTTTCTTAACAAAAAACGTGGGATCTGCACGTGATCGGGAAGAAGTTCCTAGGTACACGACAACAATATTGGCTTTAACAGCTGCATTCATTTACATTTTATCCTCTTAGCCAGGGTTGAAAAACCACAAAAATAAGAGGGAACAAATAATAAATTACACTGAATAATTTATATTTATAAGAAATAGCACTCATAAGACATCAATTTTTCTTCTCATGCGAGTTATGAAATGCTATTAAGTCACTTCATGATCCTTGATGACTGGCCCTTAATGGCCAGCCATAAGTTATGTTTTGGAGGACAATTTACATAGTTTCTTCCCCTTTTAAATATGTATGTGGGTGTAAAAATCATAAATGATCTCTCACTCAAATAATTCTCCTTGATCTCGACATTTAATATGTGAAGTATGTGAGTGTTGCTCTGGTATTATCACGTATCAGGAAGATTTCAATTAAACAATGATGCTGGAGAATTCGTGAAACAACTGCACTAGATCCAAAATAATTTTGATTAGATAATATTGCTTCCACTATGCATTCTCATCTAATATTTTCAACATTGTTATTAGAGCATGTCAACCAGTTGTTCTCGATTTATGCTGTCCTGATTATAGTATTTTTATTCACTAATATTAGTATTTGTTATAATGATTTTAGTTTAGTAGTATAAATATTAGTAATAACTATATCTCTAATGGTATTAGCATACTAAAAGTAATAGTATTATGATTAATGAGGACTTGTGATTAATTTGCCTGTTGGATTTACCTGATATAGCAGGTTATTTCTGTCTCAAAAGTTAATTTTTGAAAAGATGGCTTTGATTGCATAATGGTCCCATGCCCATTTGTTAATACTGGGCCTTTTAAATGCCCGTGTAAGAATATGCTAATCTTATTAAATCCCTATCTTTCTTTAACAGTAATTCTGGCCCTAGGCCACGCGATATGCTCAAAGCCCAAGTTGGCCCATAACTCTTGCAATGACTTAAGCCGTGTACTGCGTTGAAGGAAGATTAGAGTAGGGGTGAACACCCGACCCTCTTCTGATCCAACCCGATAAGGGCTGTATCCCGGTTCCGATTGGCCGATTACCCAACCCGATAAGATTTCGGATAATCGGTTATTCCAACCCATTGTTTGAAATTATTATATAATAATTGAAAATCATACCGTTTAAATTTAAAAAAATATGCTTTAACTGAAAAATTCAAAGATTCCGTCAATTCCCCATTATTGAAGTCCAAAATTCGAGACCTTAAAAGTAAAGCTAAAAAACCAAACTTTCAATATTTTGGTCTTACATAGTTTTTCTATTAAATAAAAGGTCTTAAATAGTTTATGATATAAATATATTCGAAATAATATATACTATGTGATAAAAATAATTTTTTAAAAAAAAATAAATTAATATTTAATAGGTCCAAATCCAACTTAGATGGTAGGAACAGATTAGCATAATTAATAGATACATTTAATTTATTAATCTGATATTTATAATCAGATTTTTTAACCTAATATATATCAGGCTCTCAATTCAAAGTTTTGAATACCGTACGGGTGTCGATACTAGTCAAAACATTGAAATAAAATATTTCGATACAGGTACCGTTTCGACATAGTTTATATATAAAAAAGTTATATATATATAAATATATATAAATTATATATTTTTTTTAAAAATAGTCAATATATGAGTAGATTATATATAAAAATATATATATGTAAATAATTTAGTGTAAATTAAGATAAAAAAAAATAAGAAATTAAAAAAAAAATTAAAATTAAAATCTAGTATAGCCGGTACGATTGAAATACTAGCCAATACAGATTAGTATAGTCGATATTTAGCCGGTACAATACAAATAGTATACTTGTACCATCCAAATGACTGGTATGATATGTACCGGTCGTATCGGTAAATACGATACGATATTAAAATAGTGCCTCAATATGCAACAAACAAGAGATATTTTCGCGTACGTGGACAAAATCGAATTTTATCATCAAAGCCACCTTCTAAGTTCTATCTTCTAGAGAATCTTACTAGTTACCAATTTGAGAGAGAGAGAGAACTGAGGAGCAATCAACAAGAGAGGATAAGCGAAAATGAGAAATGTGTATCAAACCTTAGTTTTGCCTAAATCGACTTATCGAGTATATCTGTTTAAAAAACAAATGAGTCGGTGTCAATATCGAAAGAGATAATTCTGCTTTCAAGCTTAACGATTCGGCATTTTTGGTTCGAGTCGAATCAGAATAACGGACGGTTATCAGAAACGGCTCTTTGTTCAACCCTAATTGGAAGCGCCACAGGAAGAATCTAAAAAGTCACAAAAGAGAAGAGGGAAACCTTCTCGAGGGCATATCCGTAAACACAAAGGAAGCATCAGTTACATGAGAGAGAAAGAGGTGACGTAAATGAGGATAAAAGGAGAAGATGGGCCAGAGGAGGAGAAGGCATCCAATTTGGGGAAAGTGTTAGGGTTTTCTTTCTTTGTTTTTCTCAATCATCTATTAATATTAGCCAGGATTTTTGGTGTGCTTTGTAATCATCATCAAAACAATGATGCGAGGCTAGATTTGAACTTTGGGTTGCAATAAAAGGTTTGATTTGCTTTAATAAGTGTTTGGTATATGTGGTTTCCAAATTATTCTCTTCATTTTGTGGACAAACATGATTTGCTTATGGGTATGTTCAGGATTTTTTGTTCTTAACCTATTGTAGACTCGCGTCATGACCTGGAATCAATCAAGGATTCTTCTTGCCAAGAATTAAAAATATAATATTGGATGTTAATTAGATGGGGTTTTCAAATATTAGTGTATGAATTTGAGTATGCATGCTTAATTTTTTAAAATATTGATTCCTTGATTGGGTTAGAATTAGCAAATAGCGCCCAAAAACCAAATCCATCGTTCTGCTTGATAAACTGTTTCTTAGACCATTATCTTTGCTCATGGTTTGATTGCAACCTTTGGAGTGAACCCATTTCGTTACATTTGGAATTTAAAATTTCAATGCCCAAGGGTTTTGAACCTCACTGCTTTTAATCTTAAAATTGAACCTAAATTCTCATTATTTCATAACCAAAAACGAACATCCAACTCTTTCACAAACTTTGAACATATACCGTTGATCTTTTTGTAGATATCTCATACATAGAATCCAAATTACAAATAGTTACATTTATTTTTCTTTGCATTTATGGTCTTTTATATTTTTTGTATTATAAAACTTGTGAAAGCCATTGTCCCTGAGGACATGATCTTGGAATCACGCCCTATTCAATAGTTCTGCATTTACACTTTTTTTTATAAATGAAATAGTTTTATTTTTCAAAATAAGGATTACATCATATCCTCACTAATAAATTGAAGAATGCAATTTGGAATATACTCCAGTTCAAACAAGTCCTCAGTGCAGGAAAGAGCAGACTTTGCTAAGCCATGTGCTGCTTTGTTATGTTCTCTTCGAGAGTGAGTTGCAGACTATACATCAAAGGAGTTTAAAATTGCTTAGTGTCAGTCACTAAAAGTCCACCATAACACCAGTCCTACTTAGAATCTTTAAGCAAGTTAACAACTTGTAATGCATCTCCTTTAAGCATAAATCTATCAACTCTAATTTCCTTATAGAAAAAAACACTCAACATCATTGCATAGGCTTCCCCACTAAAAAGGCTAACCTTCAAGGCTCTTCTAGTTCGTAGTAAACCAAGAACCCTGCCATCACAGTCCTTTAAGATTGCTCCCACACCATGTAGGCCTTGTACCCAATCTAAAGTAGTATCCCATTTAAGTTTATACCACCCCTCAGGAGGTTTCAACCAAGACTTGGGAAGAGATGCATTGCTAACCCTTGGAAATGAAGGTTGGGAATTTTACAAGTTGAAAAACAAATCCAGGTCCCTTCTAGCCCCACTAATGAGTAAGTTGGGATGCATAAACCCTTTTTCATGAATAAAGTTATTTCTCCTGGTCCAAATCTATTTAGCAACCATAGCACCTCATTTAGCTCAGTCTAGTTCAACTTAACATAGAGATAGCACCAAATATCCAGGAACTTGCAATAGTTTAAAATCATTTTTTGCACCTTTTTACGACTATAGGACCAAACATCTTTAGCTGCTTCACTGGACCATAAAAAATGGCCAGATGTTTTAGTCTCACATTAACAAATAGGATAGACAGAATATAACACCAGCTTCCTCTTGTAAAAATTATTCATCCTAGGTAAGGCCTCCCTGCATGCTCTCGAAATGAACATTCTTACAACATTGGGAATTTGCAATTTCCAAATAGATTTCCAAACCTTACTCCACAACACATCTTGAAAAGGACCATCTTTTGATCTTAAGAGAACCTCTTAACTAAAAATGTCCCATTATTTGTACTTCACCACACCAACTGAACATCCCTCTCTACAATATCTTTTGGGATAAACTTAATCACAATTATCTCATCCTCATTGAAGAGAGACCCCAAAACATGTTCTTTCTAATGCCTCAAATTAGGATCAATCAGATTAGCTACCCTCATGAACTCATTAGTAGCAATTTAAGGAGAAAGAATAATAAAAGAATGAGGGAGAGGGAGCCATCTATCCTCCCATATGTTAACCTGGTTTCCATTGCCAATCCTCCACATTAAACTTTTTCTCAACAAATGCATATCATCCATCATATTTCTCTATAGATAAGAGGGTCTAGGCCCCAGCTTGGCCTCTAATAGATTCCCCCTAATATCATATTTTTGTTTAAGGATTTGAGTAGGGAGTGATGAAGTATCTTAAATCATATGCCATGATTGCTTAGCAAGCATAGATAATTTGAAACTTTTAAAATCTCTAAATCTCAGTCCCCTTTTTTCCTTAGCTTGGTTTAACCCATACCACTTCAGCAATTGGATTTTTGACTTTTCCTCATTGAATCCCTACTAGAACTTCTTGATTAGCTTGTTAAGCCTTTGAGTAATAGAGTTAGAAAATAAAAGGATGAACATGGTGTATGTGGGTATACCTTAAAGAACTGATTTAAGAAGAATCTCTTTCCTTTCCCAAATAAAGCCTTAGTCTTTCTAGTTATTGACTTGAGTCCACTTCCTGTCAATCAAAGAATGGAATGCACCAACTTTGGACCTTTCAATCATAGCAAGTAAATCTAGATATTTCTCAAATGATACTGCTGATTTAATTCCAAAAATCCTCAAGATGGTCCTTTGAATGTTAGAATGAGTGTTCTTGCTGAAGTAAATGTATGTCTTCTCTTTATTTAGCACTTGACCTAAAGCCTTTTCACAAACCTCCAAGATGTGCAATACTCTAGACCACCTCAAAGAATTGGCTTTCCAGAAGAGAAGACTGTCATTTGCAAATAAAAGACAATTAACACACAAGGATTCTCTTCCCACAAGAACACTTAAGATGGATCCTCTAGCCTCAACTTGCATCAACATGTTAGATAAGGCCCCAACACAGATTATAAAGAGATAGGGGAGAAGGTCTCCCTATCTAAGACTTCTAGAAGGGAGAAAAGAGGAACTAGCCTCACCATTAACCAACAATGAGTAGGACACAGAGGAGATGCAGTTCATGATTAAAAAGTCCATTTTTCATCAAATCCTAAATTTTCCATAACAGACCTGAGAAAAGATTATTCCACCCTATCTTAAGTTTTGATTCTATCAAGCTTAAGGGCCATAAAACTTACTTAGCCATGCATCCTAGTACTCATCAAGTAAGGAGCCTCACAGGCCACAATGGCATTATCTATGATCAAATTTTCGAGATAAAAACATTTTGAGATGATATCAGAGAGAACAATCTTGAGTCTATTTGTTAATACCTTAGAAATAATTTTGTAGCTTAGGTCGCATAGGCTAATGAGCCTTAGATGATCAGAGACTCTCTTTCTTTACTTTTGGGTTGAGGGTAATAAATGTTTCATTATCATGTTGCAAAGACCCCCTTGAGTTGAGAGAGTTGAACACAAACTTGCATGTGTCTTCGCCTATAAGTTCCAATTAGATTGATAAAAAAGGGCAGAGAATCCATCAGGATTTGGAGATCCAAGAGGATTCACTTGAAAAACAACATACCTAACATCCTCTTCTGTGAAATTAAGGAGCAACCTAGTATTCATCTTAGGAAATACTTTGATAGGCATACCCTAGATACAAGCATTAAATTCAGTAGAGTTAGAGGAAGTGAAAAGTTGGGAAGAAAAATCATAGATCACATCAGCAATTTGGTTCTTACCAGTCCACCAGAACCCCATTTTTGTCTATGATCTTGGTAATGACATTGTTCTTCCTTCTCTAATTAGCATGTGTGTGAAAGAAACTAGTGTTTCTATCACCATGCTGCAACCAGTGTTGTTTGGCCCTTTGTTTCCACTTAAACTCTTCCTCAACTAAAGATTTCTCAACTGTAACTTAAATCAAACCTCCTACACTTGGTCACCATTACCAGAGGATTGAATCTTAGCAAGCCTCTTCAAATTCCTTCTAACATTACTTGTGTTCTCCCTCAATGCCATTGTTTCAAAACCACAACACAACTAGCCAACTTGTTTCTTATAATAGAGCTGGCATCATCACCCCCTCGAGACCTAGATCAAGTTGAGTGGATGATACTAGCACAATCTTCTTCCAATTGTCAAGCTACTTCAAATCTAAGCATATCTTGGGAGCCCCTCACAAAGCCACCATATCAAGCCAAATGAATATGAAGAGGAAAGTAGTCTGATTTGATAGTAGGTAAGGCATGAAAAATAGCATCAGGAAACATAGATCTTTACTTTGAGTTGGCAACCACCATATCAACTCTTTCCTTTACAAAATGCCTCCCACTTCTATTATTAGACCAAGTGAAATTTTCGCATGTGGTTTCAGTAGTGCTAAGTGAACAATGAGTCAAATCTCTTCTGAATGCAACCAGTTGCTTATAAGGTCTAGCAAGCATCCCAACTTCCTCCTTTTGACAAGCAATCTCGTTGAAATCTCTTATGCAAATCCAAGGAGTGTGAACTGAAGGCCTCAGTGAAGCAAGAAGCTCCCATAATAGCTTAAAGGCCTCTCGATTGACCCTTTTCTCAGATACCAGGAGACCAATGAGACAAAGTTTACCATGACAAGCATACATATCATTGGAAGAACCATTGACCTGCACCTCACATTTCTTAGCATCTATCAACTTCATGTTACTCCACATCTTAAGAATATCTTTTGCCATCAGTAGCAACAAACCACCATAAGACTTACACAATTTGTGTAACACAAACAAGAGACCACCTTGCCTAAAGCAAGAAAACCTCATCAGCAAGTGCTAGGAGACCCAGTTATGCTTTTATACTTGGAAGCATTAATTGGTAAACATCATATTACTATACTACTATAGTTAATAATATCATATAGTGGTATAGTATTAATATAACTAATACAATAGTGATTTATATTGTAATTTATATATAAACTTAAAGTGGATTAATAATAGTATTATTAATGTAATTATCAAAAATAACATGTTGAGAATTTATTACGCAAAAAAATGTAATCAGATATACTATATATATATATATTATATTTAAAACATGTGATCAAATAAATTTACATGTTTAAGATTAAAATTTTGTATTATAAGTTATAATATAGTATTATTTTATATATTAATATATATTACATATAAAAATATTATATACAATATTAAAAATTAATTAAAAATATATAAATATGTGAACAGGTCTGGTCGGGTCTGGTCTAAGAAAACGTAAAATAAAGGATTTGATTCCGGACTGGACCAATCCAAAACTAGATTGAATCAGCCGGTCTGGGCCTTTTTCTGATTAATTTTTAAAGCCATACATATGTCCTTTGAGAATGAGAGATTCACCATAGCACGTATTTCATACTACATGTGCTCTTGCGACTAGATATGAAAGTAAATTAATGGTTCCCTTGTTCTTCACTGTGTGATTCCTATAATTTATTTTTAAAATGTCATTGACTTTGACAATGTCATAAGATGGAGGTTCTGACATTTGTTACTCTAGTTTTGATACGGTTTGAAGAGGTATTATTGAAAAAGCAACTAGACTAAAATTGAGTGACATGAAGGCGAATGGAAGACTATTTGACAGCACATTTTCAGTTGTGTTTGTTGACGTCAAATTATGACGCAACAATTTGGTAGTGACAAATTTTGTGAACACGTCATAACTTAGAAGCAATTAAGCCGTAGTTTGGAGGTTTTTCTTTTAACTCAAGAAGGATTGAATATGCTTAGTTAGATGTGAGCGAATGAGTCTAGGATATATAAAACACTTTAGGGATATTGCTATGTTGGTCTTCTCTAAAAGAGATTTAGTATAGAATTCCCATAATTCTTTTTTTCAAAGGTACTCGATGGTTGCACGCCTTATTTATTTTATTAATGAGATAGAGAACACTTTGAGAGATATATGCTTAGGGTATGCCCATTACGTGCGAGTAGAAGATGTAATAAAATAGGGAGTGTCCTTAGTGGGTGTGCCCCTGCCATTTCCCATATTGGGATGCAAGGCATACAATTTGGCATTGGAGTAAAGGCTGTAAGCCTTTAAGACTAGCCAACAATTACCACTTGAGGACTAATTTTAAATTAGTCCTCCATCCCTAACAGAGCCATCTTTTTTTCCTTGAATCTCTTCATATTGTTCAGTGAGTGAAAACTCTTAAGTTGTGGGCATATTGAGTATGTCTTTAGATTTGACACATAACATACTCACACACTAGGTGAAGGCAAAATCAGGGATTTGAAAACTAGATTCTAGGGGTGTCAAATCGTGTTAACGGATCGTGTTCGTATCATGTCAAAACATGTATATTATACTATATAGGTCAACCCTAACCCGACTCGTTAAGCTTATTGTGTTAAAATCTCAAACCTTAACACGACCCGTTAACATAATGTATCGTATCATGTCAACCCGTTAAGACTCATTAGTGAATATTACAAAATAAATTAACACGATAAAATATGATACGTTTCAACCTATTTATGTAAATATGTTGAATATGTCCAAAATTAACTCATTTAACTTAATTAAACTTAGCATAATTTTATACAAATGTTAAAATCACAGTATTTATAAAAAATGATAATACTAATTACAAGTATGAATTATAATCTAAATAAGAAAAATATCAAAATTAAGATTCTAACAATTTTATTTTTAAATGTAAATGTACACTTGTAATTTTAACTTTTTTTAGCATGTCATAACGTGTCATAGCGGGTTAAAACAGGTTGACCCGCTATCAACCCGTTAAACAATTGTGTCGTAACGGGTCAATCTGTTTTGACTTGAAACTCATTAAGACTAAATCCTAACCCACTAGTATCGTGTCGTGTTCGTGTTGAATTAACGGGTTGTGTAACATATTGCCACCCCTACTAGATTCACTTGTAGAAAGCCTATACAAATTATACTTGAAGTATTTCTTCCACTATGTATGTTTACATAAACTCTAATGGTTATTATGATATTCTGTGCATAATACCCTTTTAAGTTACAACTTTTTAAATACGTCATATTTATAAATATGACTGAAGAGAATTAGAGATGATAAAGTTTAAGATGAACAACATATGTGTGTGTTATGGATCAGTAAATCATGCATGGGTTTACTCAGTTGGAATTAATACAACAACTTGAAGAGCTTGCTATGAAAATAAATTAGCAGAAGGAAGAAGGTCTATAAATAAGGGCGCTACAACAAATTTAGGCTTTTGTGACGGTTTGGAATTTGTGACAGTCTCCAAACCATCACTAAAACCAATTTCTATGACGATTTCTTTGAACCGTTACTAAAAACAATTGCTAAATTTTTTTACGTTCAAACGAAGGCGATTTTACATTCGAACGTTGAGTGTACGTTCGAACAATGTAATATTGACGTTTGAACATTAATTTTTTGTGCCAACATTCTAACTATATGAAATAACGTTTGAACGTTTACATTAAACTTAAAAACAAAAACTTTGACACCTTATTTTGCTACTTTGACACCTTAGATTAATTTATTTATTCATATTTTAATACATTTAAAATTTTTTCCTTTATTTAATAGTGTAGAATTTGATTATTAGACTAAATTGATATTTATTTATTTTTTAAATATTTTAAAATGATTTAAATATGAATAAAGAAATTAAAATAAGATTCTACTTTAGCAGGATCCTATTAATATTATACAAATTTTTTACTCCATTAAATTATGAAATAATTTAACTTGTGAAAGATATGAAGTGCAATGATTTAAAATTAAATTTAAATATGCTAAATATTAAATAAAAATAAGAATGAAAAAAGAAATAATATATACATTACATGAGCAGTTGGTCTATTACATAAATTAAAACAAAATACAAAAAAACTTCAAAAAAATATAAAATCACTCGACTACGTGATGTTTTTTAATGATGTGAACTTATTAGTCAACGTCTCAACCTTGACATGCAAGGTCTGTATATCAGTAGACAGCTGCTCCATATGCTCATCCATAAGTGCAATTATTGCTACAGTCTGTGCAGTGAGCTACTAGTCGATGTGTGCCCACAGCTCTCCCAACATGGCTGTGATCCAAGCAGGAGGCACGTCCCCACTCGCAGTCTATCCCCTCTCAGGCTATCTACTGGTACCAACAATTTCAGCAGGATCCCCGTGCCGATCTAACGCTTGGGAGGTAGAACCAAATCTGCTACAAGAGGAGGCACACGCCTCCTTTGCCCCTGACTTCGGTTATACGTGTAGATGTTGATAGGGCATATCTGCTGTTGCATTGCCTCTAAGACCCGAGGCTGCACTCCTACAACTAGGAGTAGCCGGCTGATGATAACTCCGTGTGAGAGGTTGTTCGCTGAGACAATTCATGCCTCATAGCATATTCCCTCAAATATCACCTATGGCAGGTCGATCGGGTCTCCACGTGCCAATCGGATTAGAAACTGGGCACATGTCCAATTGAATGTCATCATTTGTGCCAAGGGATCCACGTTTCTTGCAACGATCAAATGCAATATACGGAAGAACCCAAGCATACTCTGCTAGAATAGGTCTGACATCTCGTGTGCCTCCCGATCTCTGCCAGTGAGGATGTAGAAATCTTCATCCTGCTGAGGACCCTCCTGCTCTGACTCAACATCGTCGCCTGAGTTGAGACCGACGTCGTGACTGCTAGTGGAGTGAGTTGGGCCAGTCTGGGATGTCGCCATGCCAGGCTTAGGCGGCGGGGTCGGTGTAGCTGCTGCATCCTCCATCGGATGCTAAGCTACCAGCTATGGCTATAGTCGTGGGATTTGCAGTAGGTCGGCGATGACATCCGCTGAGACCGTTAGCTACACTTCGTGGACCTCAATCATTTGGGAGTCCGCATCGATCGGCAGTATAGTCATGGTCGCATAGAAAGCTTGGACCACGCTTAGGTAAATGGTATCCCTCAATAAGCATATTGGGGCCCAACCCCTGTCCACGAATACTGACCTGAGACTCATCTCCTGCCAGTTTAATAAGTCAAACTCATTAATCATCACCTCTCGCTCCGATGTAATTGTGTGGGCCTCGATCCGGTGTGCCTCCCGTGAGGCTCCTTCTCGACCCCTCTTCCTCTTAGTTTTTGGTTGTTGAGTCATATTATATCTGCACAAATAAAATAAAAATAAGACGCAATAAGAATTAAATTAAGAAATAAAATAGGGATTTGTGAGTACGTTTGAACGTACCCTTAGAGTATGTTCGAACGTAACTTTGGTTTCCAATGTTGGAAGCAGTCACGTTTGAACGTATTCTATATACGTTCGAATGTGACTATTCAAATTTTGACGTTTCCAAAGTTACTTTCCAACGTAACATATTTACGTTGGAACGTAACTTTTAGTCTTCCAACGTTGTTGAAGTAAAGTTCGAACGCACCAAATGTACATTTGAACGTAATTTTTCACCTTCAAACATATGAAATGTCATGTTTGAATGTATATAGAATACGTTCGAATGTGACTGGTCGTCTTCCCCATTTAAAAATTTTACGTTCGAACATTTGCATGAAACGTTCGAACATAAATTCGAGAATGGCCGAGTTGACTCAGCCATTCCTGAAATTCTATTTCATGTAGTTTTAAGGCCAAAAGTCACCGTAGAAATGAAGTACCCAATTCAAGAAATCTTTCTACAGTAGCCTTTTGGCCAATGGAGACCAATGGTGGCCGGAAAATTAAATTAAAGTTCTGGCCACCAAAATTTTTTAAAACTAAAAAAATCATAAAAAAAATTCAATAAAAAACACATAAAAATAGCGGGATTAGGATTCCCTACCTTATGGTGACGGTTACGATGGCTTTGGGGATGGTTACGGAGTTTTTCATGGCGGAGAAAAATTGAGAGAAATTGAGAGAAATTGCGTGAAATGACAACTTCCATCGAGGTACTATTTATATATAAGTAACGTTCGAATGTTTATTAATGAATATTTGAACATTTATTTTATTACATGCGAACGTTTATTAATGAACATTCAAATGTTTATTCAAGCATTTTCTTTACCAAGTGTCCACTATATTTGAATATTATACATGTACGTTCCAACGTTTATTGATTAACATTGGAACGTTACTCTTATGTGCGAACGTCATATGTAGGGGTGTAAATGGTCCGGTCCGGGAAATTTATGGACCGATTTCATTCGGTCCAAGAATTCTCTCACCCTGGACCGGACCGAACAGGAGTTCGGTCCATACTGGTCCGGTCCAATTCGGTCCAGGGGCGGTCCGGTCCAGTCCAGGGGTGCCCCATATGATTTAATGAGCTAAATTAAATATTTAATTATAATATGTTAATATTATAAAAGTATATATTATATATTAATATGTTAGTAAATATTATATATTAAGTATGTTAGTAAATTATAACTAATAGTCTAATAGTCTAATAACACTTTCACATTAGTATATGTTAATAAATTATAACTAATAAGTAATAACATTATTACAATTTACATTAGTATATTATATATTTATATGTTAGTAAGTAGTGATAAATTATTAATAAATTATTAAATAATAATAATACACTTATTATTTATATATTAATATATAAGAGTATATATTATCTATTAATATATTAGTTAATATTAAATATTAAGTATATTAGTAAACTATAACTAATAATCTAATAGTCTAATAATATCATTACATTAGTATATGTTAATAAACTATAACTAATAAGTAATAAAATTATTACAATTTACATTAGTATATTATATATTTATATGTTAGTAAATAGTAATAAATTAGTAATAATATATTAAATAATAATAATATACTTATTATTTATATGTTAATATTATAAGAGTATATATTATATATTAATATATATTAATATATATTAATATTAATATTAAAATTTATATATTATTGTTTATAATTACATATATTTTTAAAAAAAAAATTAAAAAAAAAATAGGGATTCGGTCCGGTCCGGTCCGGTCCAGGGGGATGAACTCCTTGGACCGGGACCGGACCGGAATTTTCCGTCCATATATTTTTTGGACCGGACCGGACTGAACTCCAACCGGTCCGATCCGGTCCCGGTCCGGGACAACCGGTCCGGTCCGGTCCGCCGGTCCGGTTCGGTCTTTTTACACTCCTAGTCATATGTTTTACGTTCAAACATTTTTAAGCATTTTGTTTATAGTGTCCACTACATTCGAATGTAAACTTGATACGTTCTAACATTTTTAAGACACATTCTAACGTTCTTATATTAAATATAGTACATTTTTAAATTTAATATTGAATTTATATTATAACACAATTAAATATATTATATTATATAGTCTAAAACTAAACTAAAATATAGTGTCTCAACACTATATAATACTATAGTATTAGTTATTATATAATGTTGTAAATAATATTGCAATAGTCCACATGCTATAATACAATAGCCTTAAATATTGTATAGTGTTACTATAGTATATAAAATATATAAAGTAATGTTTAAAATATAATTAATTAACACTATATAATATTATAATGTTATTTATTATATAGTGCTGACTATAGTGTTACAACACTAAGGCCCCGCTTGGATTCAGAGATGAGATGAGTTGAGATGAATTTAGATGAGTTTAGTTTATTTTTTAATATTATTATTATTTTGGGATTTGAAAAAGGTATATTGAAAATTGAAAAATGTGTATTGGAAATTGAAAAAAGTGTATTGGAAATTGAAAAAGGTGTATAGGAATTTGTGTTTTATATAAAAAATTATAAAAATATAATAATAAAATGAAGATGAGTTGAGATGAGCTGAGCTCACCTCTGAATCCAAGCGGGGCCTAAGTAACCTAAGATGCAACACTATATAATATGTAAAACCATAGTGTTATATATATGGTGTTGACTATAGTATTATTTTAGCATATAAAACATCACTAAAATATAATATTATTATACTATAGTTAAATATAGTAATGTAGTTCTATTTTTTCTATTTAATATAATTTTAGTAAATATTTTTAATATTTTTTTGTTTAATAAATATAGCAATATGTAGATTTAATCATTAAAAAATAAAAATAAAAACGTTCGAATGTCATGTACTTACATTCCAACGTTTATTGATTAACATTCGAACGTTTTTTAAGCACGTACTTGATACGTTCTAACGTTTTCAAGACACATTCGAACGTTCTTACATTAAATATAGTGCATTTTTAAATTTAATATTGAATTTATATTATAATATATTATAGCACAACTAAATATATTATATTATATAGTCTCAAACTAAACTAAAATATAGTGTGCCAACACTATATAATACTATAGTATTAGTTATTATATAATGTTGAAAATAATATTACAATAGTCCACAGGCTATAATATTATATCCTTAAATATTGTATAGTTACTATAGTAAATAAATATATAAATTGATGTTTAAAATATAATTAACTAATACTATATAATATTATAGTGTTATTTATTATATATTGTTGACTATAGTGTTACAACACTAAGTAACCTAAGATGCAACACTATATAATATGTAATACCATAGTATTATATATACGGTGTTGAGTTTGACTATAGTATTATTGTAGCATATAAAATATCACTAAAATATAATATTATTATACTATATTTAAATATAGTAATGTAGTTCTATCTTTTCTATATAATATAATTTTAGTAAATATTTTTAATATTTTTTTTGTTTAATTAATATAGCGATATTTAGATTTAATCATTAAAAAATAACAAATAAAAAACGTTCGAATGTCATGTACTTATGTTCCGACGTTCAAAAAAAAGTGTGGGAAATTTCCCGCACTTTTTAGAACGTTGGAACATAACTTTTTTATGTTCGATAATTTGTTTGAAATTTATGTATTTTTCTAGCATTTTAGTAAACATTCAAACGTAAATTTGTGATGTTCGAATGGCACATGGGCACGTTCAAATGTCACATACTTACGTTCCAATGTTCAAAAAAAAAATGTGAGAAATTTTTCGCACTTTTTAGAACGTTGGAACGTAACTTTTTTACATTCGATAATTTGTTTGAAATTTATGTATGTTTTTGGCATTTTAGTAAACACTCAAACTTAAATTTGTGACTTTCGAATGGCATATGGGCATGTTCAAATGTATCGGGAGAATTTTAAGTACGTTCAAACGTTAAGGTTATAACGTTCGAACGTTTATAACAATTCAGATGGATTCAAATATAGGCACGGGATGGAGGCAGAAACTCATTTCTGCCTTCTCCCATGCGTGAAAGAGAGAGAGAGAGAGAGAGAGAGAGAGAGAATGGGTGAGAGTGTAGAGCTCTCATTGAGTTTTTGCTCTTCAAAGGCAATTTTTGTAGCTTCTTGTTTACATTATTGTTTTTACAAGCATATTCATTGAAGTCTCTTGTGATTTTTAGTATTTAAGCTTCTTTAATAGCTCATTGTATATTTTTTAAAAGATTGGTGGTGTAGAAGTTGAAAAGGGAAGAACCCTTGTGAAAAAATTAGTGGGAATTTGCTAGGTATATTTCCTAATTTCTCATTTTCTTTTTTTATTTGTTTATAGTTATGTGTGTTTTATTTATGTATTTTTTTAATTATAAAATTTGAGAAACATGTATTATTGGATTTTTTTTACTTTCAAATGTGTTTTTTTTTTCTATGTTTTCATTAAGATTGTGCATATTAGGTTTTTTTGTATTATTTTAGTAATAGGAGTTTGCAAAATATTGGGTGATTAATGTGTTTTATATTATTTTGTGAGACTTTTTTCCAATTACAAGCATGTATATTTTTTATGGTAACTATTATTGGGTATGTTATATTTGTGCATTTTTATAAATATTGAGTGATTAAAAATATTTGGTGATTATACATATTTTGGTCATTGTGTATATTTCCTAATTTCTCATTGTGTTTTTTTTATTTGTTTATAGTTGTGTGTGTTATATTTGTGCATTTTTATAAATATTGAGTGACTAAAATATTTGGTGATTGTGAATATTTTGGTCATTGTGTATATTTATTAATTTCTCATTGTGCTTTTTTATTTGTTTATAGTTGTATGTGTTATATTTATGTATTTTTTTAATTATAAAATTTGAGAAACATATATTATTGGATTTGTTTTATTTTCAACTGTATTTTTTTATGTTTTCATTGTGATTGTGCATATTGGATTTTTTTTGTATTATTTTAGTAATAGGAATTTGTAAAATATTGGGTAAGTAGTTGAATGTGTTTTATACTATTTTGTGAGATTTTTTCTAATTGCAAGCATATATATATATATATATATGTTCTTTGTGGTAATTATTGTTGGGTATGTTATATTTGTGCATTTTTATAAATATTGAGTGATTAAAAATATTTGGTTATTGTGCATATTTTGATCATTGTGCATATTAGGTTATTTTGATTATTAATTAATTTTTAATGGAATTTTCTAAACAAGACAAGAAGTGATTATTTGAATGTGTCTTATGGTAATAATATATGTTGGTATATTATTTTATTAGAATTTTTCTAAGGATATTGGGTATGTCAATTTTTGCACTGCAGTCCAAGAACAAGTACAAAGAGAGATGACAGCCTAGATGAAACAGGTTATGTCAATACAACAAGAACACGATCGACGAGAAAAAAAGAAGAGATAAATTTTATCTTTTTTATTATTATTTATAATTTTTAGTATCCAACTTTGATATACTTTTAAATATGGAACATTGTATAATTTTGTATGCTTTTGTTTTTATTATTTGTAACATGATATAGTTTGTATTTATATGAATTTTATAGTTTACCAATTCTGACTAATATGTTCGAATGTACACAATAAATGTTTGAATGAATTGACCAAAACATTCAAATGCTCATCAAATTAACATTCCAACATGTCATATGTAACGTTGGAACGTTCTATAAAAAACGTTCGAACGTTAAAAAGTGTTCGGACGTGACAAATGTTCGCATGACAACACAAGCGTTCGAACGTTATGTGCAAGAAATGTTTGAATGTTAGCTAGATGTATTTACATTCGAACGTTCTACAAGAAATTTCTGCAAATCAAAGAACGTTCGGACGTGAGAAACATTCGAATGACAACACAAACGTTCGAATGTCATGTGCAGGAAACGTTCGAATGTCAAATGGGTTTACGTAAATGTCCAAACGTCAAAAAATGAGAAACGTTCGAATGACAACACAAACGTTCGAACGTCATGTGCTAAAACGTTCGAATGTCAGCCAGATAGGTTTACGTTCGAACGTCATTTGATAAGTTCAAACGTGACTTTTGGTGACACATTCTGACCGTCACTACAGATTCTAACGTTCGAACGTTGCATTGAATGGAAAGACACCAACCATCATAAAAAATACTTTTGTGACGGTTAAACAATAAAGTGTCACGAATACTTATCTGTGACACTCTTATGGTGATGGTTGCCGTAGCAGTTTCAAATTGTCATCAAACTTTTTTATAACGTTTTGGTCATTTTTTGTGATACTTTTATCTGTCAAAAAAGTCCAAATTTGTTTTAGTGGGGCCCTATTCTCTTTCATTAAAAGAAAAAAAAAAAGAAAAAGGAAAAGTAAAAGAAAAAATGAATCAGCTGCATGAATAAACAATTGGTGTAAGAGTGCTAGCCGCTAGTTACCCTCATATGATGAACAGTGAAATACTCCATAGCATATGCCAGGGTTCCTCATTTACCAAACATTTAGGGCCGCAAATAAAATTTTTATAATATATATATCAAGCGGATGCCAACAAGGTCTGAAATATCTTTTCTAATCGAAACCCATGTCTAAAGGATCCATCAGCGGACCATACAAAAATGCCCCCAAGCTTGTCCCTCCCAATCAGTTCTTCACAAGCCTTAAAAAACCCATCTTTAAGGCTCAAACCACCTAACTCACCAATATCGGTGACAAAACTAGCCAAAATCTGAGCCCTTTCATAGAGAAACTATTATCTGTCATAATTTCTTAGAAACTCAGGCACGCTTATTTTGTCGTATGCATAGAACTGGAAATTCACGTAGTCAATGAAACGCCCATATTTCCTCCACAATGCCATGTAGTGCTTTTGGACCGACACTTCATCATAGGGAGCAATTGAAGCGAATGAGCCACTTTTTTTCAGATTCATTACCAGCTGCCCGATGCATTCTGCGAATGTACTGTTGGGGTCCGTGCTGAACTGCTCATAATCAATATCAATTCCATCCAAGTTGTATTCTTTGATCATGTTGGTTAGTGAAGAAACGGTGTTCTGAACCCATGAATCCATTATCCATGGAATGTGGTGCAAAATGTACTTCTCTTTTGCCTATGGTGGCACCACCCAAGTTGACTGCAATTTTGAGATTTGAATGCCTGGCTTTCATTTTGGAAATCTCATAAGGGTTTATATGTTTGATTGCCCAGAAAGGGCTAAATTTTCCTTTGGTGGGTGATGTGTTTTTGAGGTTTGTATAGTCGATTGCGAACACAAGAATGAAGTGGAATTCAACGTCTGGATTAACGGGAACGTCTGATAATTTGATTGTATCAGACTCCACACCATTATACTCCCAAAAGAGTTTGGAGTTGGCTGCAAATACTCGAAACAACCAAGTCAACAAAGTTAATTATAATGTTAGCTAGCACTGTTTTATTTAATTCTTCGGCTGAGAGAGTATATAGAAAGTGGAGTACTTTATAACATGAAAGATATTTATAATTATGAATTGTACAATCGTCCGTAATCATTTTAATTAATAAAAAAAGTGAATAAAATATGGAGTTCATATTAAAAAAAATTAGTTTTTTAATAGTAAACTTCACTCTTTTTCAAAATGATTACATAATATTTACGTACTTTACGATTGTATATGTAAAACTACTGGGGAGAGAGATAAGAAAATAAAGTGAAATTTCATTAGATTTATGGTTACCTAAATGAATGTTCCTTGGATAGCAATAGATGTTTGATAAATGTTGCAAGATTCAGTTTATGCACCTAAATGAGTTTGATAAAAAAAATAAAAAAATAAAAACATGGAGATCTTGATGATCTCTCTCATTCATGTGTTACACGACATGAAAATAGGGATGAAGTCAGGATTATAAATTTGAATGAGCCGAGGACTTTCAAGAAATATTTTTAACGAAACGATAAAAAATTGTGTATAAAACAAATCAAAGAAAGAAACAAATAAATTCTAAATTTGTATTTTTCTACAAACAATGTTAATTTTATCTTTAAACCTTTTCGTATATTAATGCAATTAAAAGGTGAGGTGCTTGAACTATGGATTACTTATAAACTTTTCATATAGATTACTAAACAATTCTTTTGTATTTCACTGACTAATAGAAAGCAGTAACATATATTTAACAATTCTTTTTTAAATAGAGCAATTATATACCGCGTAGCCAACTATTTAGTGAATGTGGAGGCTTTAATTAAATATGTTTCACCCAAATAATTACAGGCTTTAAAAAATTAATGAAATGATGTTAGGTTTCAATATAGTTGCAGTAGTACTTACCATTGCATGTGGTCAAAAAGATCAGGACGAACAGGAAGATGATCACAAGGAGGCCATTGGGGAACTTCATGGATCTACTTTGTTTTATAAAGATAAAAGTACTCTTGAGTGAGTTGAATAATGAATATCCACAACTACGAATTGATAGTTGCATGGCGCGCAGTTAATTGGCGCTAGTTGCTCTTTGCATGAATAATCGCTTTGCTGAATCAAGTTACACCAAATGCTTATCCCACGACGGCCGGAGATTCTGTGATTGTACGACAGATATTATCCCATATGCTGCCCAATCAATCTTAACCACTTTGGCCACCCGTGAAAGTGAAAAAAACCAATTCATGTATACGACAGTGTTCACCATAGATTTCTCAGAGGAATCTTGCAGGTTTTCTAGTGTCGTTCATATATTGAGATACCATGAAGCTGGCTTTGATCATGTTTCCTTATCAAAGGCTGATACTTTTGTCTTTTGTTGTGTGATTTGTTTCTCCTTGTCCATACATCAGTTTACTACACCAAAAGAAAGAAAATTGTTATACATGATCGTCTTTTTTGTTATTATTCTCTCACCATCTTCATTAAGGTGTTGTTTGGATAGTAAGTTCAAATTGGATGCATTGAGATGAAAGTTAGATAAAATATTATTATAAAATTATTATTATTTTAAGATTTGAAAAACACGACCTAAATTAATTATCATCAAGTCAAATGCCACGTACAAGGATGATGACCGTTAATAGAACTTTCCTAACAAAAAAAGTTGGGATCTACAGGTGATCGGGAAGAAGTTCCTAATTACACGACAACATTGACTTCTGATGTTCCGAGAAACATGGCTTATCTTTAACAGCTGCATTCATTTCTATTTTGTCGTCTTAGCCCGGGTTGAAAAACTACAAAAACAAGACGGAGCAAGGAACAAGCACTGAGCAATTAATTGAATATTTGTTGAAACCAGAGTGAGTAATGACTAATTAGTGAGAAAACACAGAGATGGAAAGAGTATAGGAGAAGGATGTTCAAGAATTATAATATTGGCCTTATATTTGTCCAAAGGTGCTTAATTAAACCTTCAAGGCTTGTAAAGCATGATTCCAGATTCCCTCTATGTAGCTCCAAAGATTGATAGAAATTTATCGATAGTAAATATGTGACACCCTGTACTCATAGGGGATCCTGAAAATCAACCTGTTTGACTTTGACCTATTTTCATCTACAAATACTATCTAAAAAAAATATTTAATCAATAATCCACAATTAATTCCTCATCTCCAAATCTTAAAACAATTAAATCCTAAATATCCATAAAGTTCATACATTAAACAAAATAATTCCATCACATAGGGTCCACAAACTCCCCATAAAAATAATATCCTACTAATACTTTGATCTATTTATGCTAAATAACGTAACAACAAAATAATAAATATCGTCTTCACTTCAACCCAAAAGATAACCGCCTATCCTGGTCCCAACATATTAACCTTGGTCCTCAGTCGAGACCTCCACTTCATCTGAAATGTATATAGATAAGGGGGTGAGTTCATCCATAACTCAGTAAGCAAAACACATATACTAGTATGTAAATCATGAGCATTTTTAATAAAACTCTTAAGCATGTAATGGAAAACCTTTTATTCAAAAGAAACAATTCCAAAACTTATAAACCAACCAAAAACTGAGGGAACCTTTATTTTTTCATAAAGTATACACAAAACCAACTTTTTATACCCAAAACACTTTGGCAAAAATAACTGTAACATCTCATCCATTTCTAAAACGTATACCATGTTTAACCCCCGTGGTAGGGTTGTGCTATTCCTGGTGGCCAAATCAGGTAGTATCATATTGTGAGACTTTTCCTCATTCGTTCTCGGAGCCCCGAGTGTGCATATAGGAAAGAAACACATAAAAAGGATCACTTTGTTTCCAAAGTGATTGCACTTCTATCATATCGTATCATAGAGGTACCAACCATATCACGCGAATCCATATAATCATGTCCGAAACATATTCAGAAATAAAGACAAACAGATAAGTATGCCAAAGATTTTTCCGTAAACATATCATATTAAGCCACTTGTTTTTCACTTTCTTATCCATTTCCATATAAGCCAAATACACAACAAAACATATTATTTTACATGCACAAGATAGCATCAAAATTAATGTTCTCTCTTATGCATAGTTCAGAAACATGTCAAATATTGCTCATGTCTACACATTTTATGTCAAAAGAAAATTTTCTCTATCGTATAAATTTTCATGAGCGAATGCATAAAACGTATACTGAGGTTGTTTTTCACATTTTTCTTTAAAAAGCAGAACATGCACATTTTATAAAACCAACCTGAAGCCAATTTTCTATTTATGTAAATATAGGATAAAAGCCCCACTTACCTGACTCCTGAGGCGTATATTCAAAGTTTTGCGTCCAATCTCTAAGATTCTCGTCACCTACGCATAACATTTTCACTAAATATCTGTGAGATCCCAGATTTACGTGTATTTTTACACGTTATTTTATACTCGGTGTTAATTATTTTAATTTATTTAAATAATATTATTGGTCATATTTTATTTATTTAAGATATTTAATTGAGCTATTAATTAGTTAATATCAAGTTACGTTGCTTTTCGTATTTATTTTAATGAGTGGAATTAAATTCCTTTATTTTATTATGTGAAATTATTTTATCTGCTTTCGTTATATTATTTATTGTTTTATAAATAATATTGTGTTTGGGTTTAATTTATTTTTATTGTTGGGGCTTTAAATATTTTATTTTAATGATATTAGATTATAGTATTTAAAGTCTGCTTTTATTTAATTTGTTGTGTATTTCTGGCCAGACCCTTTTTTCCCTTCTTTTTCCTTTTTCTCCTTTTTCTTTTTCCTTTTCTTTTCTTTTTCCTTTTTCCTTTCTTTTTCTTCCCCATTTTCCTCTGCTTTCTCGCGTGCTGCCCGTGTCCCCTGCCTCCCTCTCCCCTTCGCCCGTTCCTTCCCCTCAGCCCCAGGACCGCCGCCGGCCACCCACCGGCGACACCGCCCAGCCCACTACCTTCCCCTCACACCGGCGAGCTCAACGGCACCGGTGGTGTCCCCTCCGGCCACCCCACCGCCCCTACACGGCCCCCTACCCGAAATGGGTATTTTTGCTTCCCTTCCATTTTCTGGCCACCGCCGGCCACCCCTTGGCCTCCGACCACCACCACTAGACTCCCCAACCTCCGGCGAGCATAACCCACCGCCCAAAGCCACCCATCGCCGCCGGTTAGCCCCTCCACCCGAAATGGGCCTTAAACGGGTCGTTCTTCGCCACGCCGCCGTCCGGCCACCGTAGGTCTCACCTCCGCCACCATTCGACTCCCCTCACCCAGCCGGTCAACCCCCTAGCTCAGTTTCCCCAACCGCGGCCTCACCTTCCCGGTACGAGCCCAAACCCGAAAATGGGTTTTCACCCCTTTTGGCCCCGATCCGCCACCTTCCGGTAGTTGTGCCGCCACACCACCACCTCCATGAGATTCCCCACCCTTCAATGAGTACCTCCCTAAATTTTGGTGTCAAACCGAGTGTTTTAGCCTAACGTACATGTGACCGCTACAAACGCTGCAGATTGGCGTTGTTCAAGGAAATGCATTTTTACCGCTGTAAGTACTTTCCAAACAAGTTTTAAGATTTAAATATATTTTTGGCATCAACAGTTGTTGTATTTGATTATTGCTGATATGTGATGGTTGATGTTGGTAGTTGTTGGTTGATTGGATTATTTAATTGTTGGATAATTGTTGCACGATTGTCTGCATTGTGGATTTACGCGCATGCTCATGAAAATATTTCGAAAGTGGATTTTGGCATGATTTTGGATATTCATGTGTTGAGGATGGAATCTGGGATTTAAAGTGAGTTTAATGGATTTTATTGGTTTTGGGCTGAGTCATAACGGGGACGGCGATACGTAACGCCCGTTGTGATCAGCGTGTGAGTGTGTGGGTGACATAATGAGGACGGCGATACGTAACGCCCATTATGGTCATCAGGGTGTGCATTTCATATCGGGGACGGCGATACGTAACGCCCGGTATGAAATGAGTGTGTGTGGATCGTAATGGGGACGGCGATACGTAACGCCCATTATGGTTTCGGGTGTGTGTGTAATCATATCGGGGACGGCGATACGTAACGCCCGGTATGATCGATTTTGAGGATAATATTTTATGGAAAAGATGGGTGATTTTATTGTGGATTAAATTGGGATTTTGACGAGTGTGGTTATTTCATCGGTTTTGAGGAAGATGATTTTGAGCTTCATGCATATGGTAATTGTTCTTGGTTGTTGTTGTGGCATTAATGTATTTTTGTCTTTTGGTTTGGTTGGGTTGTACTTACCTGCGATGCCATCTTGGCGTCGTAGTTTTGTTTGGATGCAGACTTTGGAGAGGCCGAGCCTGAGGAGACGGCTCCGCTATTGAGGTGATATTATTAATTGATATCTCGGGAAATTTATTTTCCCCTTTTTATAATTATGTATTTGTTTAATTTGTATTTTTGGATGACTGTATTAAATCTCCTGTTGGAGAGTTTTTATTAATTTGGTTTGTAAAATATTTCTAAAAAATTCTGGTACTTAGATATTAATTTATTATCCGCTGCGACCTATATTTTTATGTATGTCACGTGGGCACACACGTTCGACACTGGTTGATGGGATGTGTGACCCGTGTTGTCATCATCCCGACGCCTCGATTCCCGTGTTATCTTAAGGGGAATTTGGGGGCGTCACAATATCAATGACCAGCTATACAACCCTCCAAGAATATCATTATAAATTAATGTTCCAAAAATACATTTTAGTATGTTTCATTCTTTCAATGTAATCAGCCCCTTATTACACCTCCAGCCATCAAAAGAATATTTCTCTATTCTACCACTTATAACTTGCAACCTCCTAGTGATAAAATTTATATAACACCACCAAGGACTTGTAAGAATTTTCTCAACAAAGGGCCCAAGCCTCTTCAGATAACCACAACCTGATATAAAAACATACGATAAAATTTTGGAACTAAAAAAAAAATTCCAATTCTAACAGCCACCAATATCTATTTAACTGTCGGCATAAGTCTCCTAACAAGAACACGACCGAACGATCATTTGCGTCTAATAAAACTTTTATGCCAGCCCACTACAAAGCATACAACCAGCCAAACATCATTTTACTCGATTAAAACCAACCAGCCAAACAATACAACCACAAGGATCCAGAATTTTCCACAAAAACCAGTCATTATTCATCAACCCCAACTAGCATGTATTAACTTAAAACATTCTCAATCAATAACTGGAGTGGTACAAAGGAAAACAACAACCAAAGTTTCACTGAAAATTTAACATCATCCTTCAGAATTTCCTATATAAAAAATTGGTTCGGAAATTAACGGTTTATGCTAGATAATTCCCTTAACAGGACATCTATCCAAAGAGTCTTGAACCTTACCAAAAAAATGAAGAACAAACCGCAAGAAACCAAAACTTAGAAGATGAAATTCTCGCTTCCCCAAATGCTCGGCTGCCACCAACAGGAAATAGCTAGATTATCAGTGACTAAAGCCCCAAACCGTACCCTTTACTATAGATGAAATTCCTAAAAAGTTGAGAGGTTTAGATCAACTTACCGAGGAGATGAGTGGATGGCCACAACAGAGGAGATTGGCAGCAGAGAGAAGACCCAAAAATAGGGGTACTACCGTAGAGAGAGAGAGAGAGAGAGAGAGAGAGAGAGGCAGGTGAAAGTGAAACTGACTCGCGAGGAGGAGGGAAATCCATTTGATGCAACTGTTGGGCGTGGCAACTGGTCAGCGAAGATCGGAAGCAATGTGGAAAAGCAAGGGAGGTTAGAACCGTCGGGTGCCGAAGGAAAGAAAGGAAAGAAAAGAAAAGAAAAGAAAGAAGAAGGGGCGGAAAATCTGATACCTGGGTGGCCGTTTTGGTGAGCTGGGCTGGGTTTGATACACTGGAGTGGGCCTGGGCTGCTACGGGCCTTACAAAATATCTGGGCTTAACAGTTCTATAGGATTTTATTGGGCCTAATGTTCTATAGAACTTCTCTCTCAGGGGAGAAAAGTACGGGTGGGCTCCAACCACCTTTATAGCACTACAAAGTACAAAGCATTAAATGGAAGCAGGCATAGGACTGCAAGCATTAAAAGAGCAACATGAAAAGCACGGAAAGCATGGGAAAAATGATTGTTGCCCAGATGACTAACACAAGAGGGAGGGTGAATTGAATTGTATTTAAAAAAATAACAATTATAAATCAAATATATAATATAAAATATAAACAAAATATGAAACAACAATAAATATAAAGAGTAAGGGTAAGAGAGAAGCAAAGTCAGTATGTTAACGAGGTTCAGCCCCACTGCCTAAGTCCTCACCTCAAGTTACCCCTTGAGGATCCCCAAATCTACTATTCAATCTCCTTTAGGTGGAGATAGAAACCTATTACACTTTTGAGCAACACCGCTCCAAAGAATCCGTGTAGAACACCCTCTACACTTCCAATCACCTCACACTTGGTGATTTAACTATTCTCCGTATAAAACACCTTCTACACTTCTAATCACCTTACACTTGGTGATTTAACTATTCCCCGTGTAGAACACTTTCTACACATACAAGGGTTATACGCACCCTCTTACAAATACAAGAGTTGATAGTGGGTAGACTATCAAAATACACTCCTCAATGAGTGAGATAGAAACAATACAGCGCAAACTATATCTCTCAAAATGAACAAGGGTTAAGGCTCAATACTTAGAGAAGAGAGAATGAATGTTTTGAATGAATGTTGTATGCTCTTGGTGTTGTAAATGTGAAACTCTCAAATAATCTATTTATAGGCATATAAGACTTCATATTCAAATTTAAAAAGATTCACATGTCAAAAGTATCATCATTCACTTTTTAAAAATTTCAAACCTAATCTTTTTACTTTTTGCATGTGACAAAAGGAGCACACTTTACTTTTCAAAAATTTCAAATCTAATCTTTACTTTTTGCATATGACAAAAGGAGCACACTTTACTTTTCAAAATTTTCAAACAAAGACATCTACCTTTTGCATAAGTCAAGAAAAAGCATCTATCACTTTTGAAAATATTCAAATAAAATATGCACATATGAAAGATGACAATCAATCATCTTAATATTTTCAAAGTTCAAACATTTAATCATGTCATGCACATGTGAAAGATGACAATCAATTATTTTAATATTTTCAAAATTCAAACCTTTAATTATGTCATGCACATGTGAAAGATGACAATCAATCATCTTTCAAAATTTTCAAATTTAATTTTCAAAATATTCATGCACATGTAGAAAATGTATTTTAATGCTTTATGATAAAATATTAATTTTGAGTCTTAATCCTAATTTCAAATTTTTAAGAGATTTACAAAATTACTCTATGATTTTAATGTGAACTTATTCCCTTCTTGCTCATGCTTGCTTCCTTGATGTGCTTGATTCTATTGTGTGGACAACTTGAGCTTGAAACTCCTTTATTCTTTGAATTCATTTGTTATCATCAAAATCCATGTATAGATTTACACGAAACTTGAAATCTTGAGTTCAACAATGATGTTTGATGTGGGAGAAAAGTCTAACACACGCAATCCAATGGTCTATAAAAAGACCTCCAGACGACTAGAACAAGGATATTTGGCTCGACTCTATCTCTCTCTTCCTCTCTCCCTCAACTTCAACTTCTCCCTAGGAACGCTCCGAACCTCCTTAGAGCAGGATTTTCTTCATAGCAAATTATACTTTTTCTTATACTGTGAGGTATGAGAGATTGTAAAATATTTATTATAATGGATTCTTCTCTCAAAACACCTATGGATGTAAGCATTATGTCGAACCACATAAATCTTGTGCCCATTTCTATTTATTTCATTTGTTACGTATGTACGTGTCGTCACCGTATAGCCATATCATAACACTGCCAGGGATGACTATTTATCTTCTTCTAGCCTGTTGATCGATTTTTACCATGCCAACAGTAGCACTGTCTATGGGATCTGAACACTTTCTAAGCCGAATGTGAGAAAATGATGAATTTTCGGTGCGCTGAATAAACGACCAGACATGAAAATAGCACCCTCCCAGATAAGTATCTTCAACTCTTATTAATTTTTATAACTATAAAAATGGGCGAAGGCAATAAAAGATCTCATCGAGGTGAGAGACTTGCCCAAATCCCTCGCCCCTAGGCTTAAAACACACTTTGACACACCAAAAGTGCACTATTTGGACACTTTTACTCTGAAATCCCGATAACTACTCAGAATTGTACACTTAATAACATAGTCATGATCACGCATGTGGCGAGAACTTAAACACAAGGAAAGTGCTTTAACCACACAGTTGCAGGTATTGTGTCATGCCCTCTCAGTATGGCTTACATAAATTACTTAGGGACCCACGTGCCAAGCAAGGCCTATGTCATGCCCTCTTGGCATGGATTACTTAGAGCACTTACACACTTGCCATGCATGGCACAATTTTGAGCACTTGAACCTTTGCTCATGCTACATGAGCGTTGAGACCCATGTTTCGTGCTCGAAAGCCACGCAGCAACATGCTGCAAGGTCAAACGACCTGCCACTTGGTGGCCGCCGGCAATTTTTGGCTGGAACAAGATGTCCCAACTGAAGTATTTCATGCCCAGTGCTCGGAATCACGTAGTGCACTTCCTGGGCCACTTTGACCACCAGCAATTTCTGCCTCCGGAAAGCCAACAACCGATCGATCACTTCGCTGAAAGCCTCTTCGACACGATCACGTCCCTCTACATAACAAAGATGCACAGCCCAACCATGCCGCTGCACCACTGAGCTACCAAACACCACCGTGAGGGTCATCACCAATCTTTTCAGCCCTATGGTGGTCTTCGACCCCTCCGGTTGATGGGCAGCAACAACCATCTATTCATGTCATGTGGGCCATGGCTGAAATTCCTTCGGCCAGGCCAAGTCACGACTTGGAAGTAGGGGAAGTTGCTTATGGCCATCAGGCAAGCCGTCGCTGGCTTCTGACTCCGAGAGGCGCTCCTGTAGCTCGAAAACAACCTTCGAGCTCCTATCCACAAAGTGTACCCATTGGGACCTAGTCCTAAGTCCCTCTCTCATGGTGCGACCCTGGAATGCAATTTATAGGCTCCCTTCCGCGACTTGGTGCAGTACTAGCTCCCTTATCGAGCCCTTTTCTTAGCATGAGCAGCTCAGATCACTCACAGGACCTCATGGGCTCGGCAATGACTTAGATTGTGGGCTCAAACCACACATGGACATGCCACTCAGGGCTCCACGCACGGACACGCCACTCAGGAACTCCATTCACGAGACTTTCACTCACCAAGCCCATCACCACTCGGGAACTCTTCACCATTCAAAAACGATATCATGGGCTCAGTACCATGGGTGCTCAAAACCCGGTCATCGAGCACACGGATCCGACCTCCTTGCTTCAGCACTCATGGAAGTGCATGGGCTTGGGAACCGTGAGCGATCGAGAGTTGACCTTATCAAGCTCCCCACTCCCCTCGGTGCAACATGAAAGTGCATGGGGTTAGAAATTGCCAAGCCCTCCACTTCACCTTGATCAAGAGTAAAATCAGAATTTGATGTTTGAGGAGACGATCGACAAAATGTATGGTACATATAAATATAAGTAATGTGTTTTTTTTTTGCACATAATTTTATAGAAAAAATAATAAGTATACGTCATAAAATAATTTACAAACATGTATGTCTTATGAAAAAAAATACACGTTTGTAAATTATTTTATATAGTAATATGCATTAATATATTTTCTGATCACTTTGATCTACTCAGCTTGTATCTTTCTTTTCTTTTCTTCCTTTTCTTTTCTATTCTCCCTTTATACATCTTGATGGTTTTCTCGGCAACTCCATCATTAGCAGATGCTGATCTTAAATACTTTTTAAATATCATTCACTAATTATATATTTTTTGGAAGAATTTCGGAAGGTAGCTTAATTGGTGCTAGCTTAAATCACTAGTATAATAGATTAATTACCTTCTTTTGTGATTTTGTTGCAATTCGTTAATATTATTTTTGGAAATGACTTTTTCGCAATGGATAATAGAGTCTGACATTTTCATACCTAAGGGGCTTGATGGTTTTCTCGGCAACTCCATCATTAGTAGATGCTGATCTTAAATACTTTTTAAATATCATTCACTAATTATATATTTTTTGGAAGAATATCGGAAGGTAGCTTAATTGGTGCTAACTTAAATCACTAGTATAACAGATTAATTACCTTCTTTTGTGATTTTGTTGTAATTAGTTAATATTATTGTTGGAAATGACTTTTTCCCAATGGATAATAGAGCCTGACATTTTCATACCTAAGGGGGCTGACTTTAGTGTTTGGGGGGCTACGTTTATTTAAAACTTGATAGGTAGAAGAAAAAGAATATCAATCTATGTACTATATTAAGTTTTTAAAAAAATTTGCGGGGCTATTTATGAAGTTCTGCCCCTGACACCGCCCCCCCTAAGATGTATGTAGTTCCGCCCCAGGCCTTGATGCTCTCCACCCCACCTTAGAACCGCCTTGACATGCATGGGCTTGAAGACTGCTGAGCCCCTTTTCGTTTCACTACGTTCGGTCATGCATGGGGTAGGTACAACACACCAGGTTGAAACTCCCTCACCAACGCGGTATCAAGACTCCCCCACATGCATGGGCTCAACACTAGAGTTGGATCGGACACACCCACTCACCCTTATGGGCTTGGATCAGATACAACAACCCCTTGTATGAAGGGACTCAGCAAACACAGACTCAACTTGGATTATACATGCATGGACTTCGAGGTCACATTGCGGCCCTCCACTCCATCACGTACAACCACTCCATCCAAGCTCGATAACACATGCACTCGGCTCTAACTCTGCATGTGTGGGCATGGACACAATCACCCTGGATTTACAAAAAATCGACTACGGCAACTAAAAAACTCTAATTTTTCTTACTCACAGTATGTGAATTCACTTTCTATTAACGAAATTATTTTTTGTAGCACAAAACACTGGTGACATTGCCCTTTGCCTTAAAAAAGCGTCTCCATCTACAAAACCAAGTGCATGGGAAAAATGATGTTTGGCATAAGAGAAGAGTCTAACATACACAACCCAAGGGTCTATAAAAAGACCTCCAGATGACTAGAACATGGATCTTTGGCTCGACTTTCTCTCTCTTCTTCTCTCCCTCAACTTCGGCTTCTCCCTAAGGACGCTCCAAACCTCCTTACAGCAGGATTTTCTTCATAGAAAATTATACTTTTTCTTATATAATGAGATACGAGAGATTATAAAATATTTATTATAGTGGATTATCCTCCCCAAACACTCCGAGAATGTAGGCATTATATCTAACCACATAAATCTTGTGCCCATTTCTATTTATTTCATATGTTACGCACTCACTGTATAGTCAAGAACACTATTGGGGGCTCTAAACGACATCGAACGAAGTCCAAATCACCTCAGTGGACATGAATGACTCTTTTACCACGTCAACACTCTCTTTCTCTATGTATATATGTATCATGTATGTATATGACCCAGACTATTTCCAAATGAATCTCATAAATTGTTCCTTAAGCAACTATATATATATTTCCAAGTTGATCACTAACCAATCAATACAAATAATAAATATGTAGAAAAATACGGCACTGCCAACTCAATTTTGAGGTAATTGCTTGTATGTTTTACCATTTGCAAAATACAACTACAAGTTGAGTTTTTTAGTATGGCTTTGTGTGCGCCAATTGTACATGGCCTGATGGCACTAGACTCATATCTCTAAAATGGAAATTATGGATTCTACCTCTACATCCAATGAATTAAAAGAATTAATCTAAGAACGTGAGGCCTAGGGGTGCTATCCGCACCATACGGTGAGGGATAGCCTCCTTCCCACACCTCACCTCGCATAGGACGAGGGTTGGGGTTTTTACCCCTACCACCCACCCCGACGATGTGGGGGTGTGGTACGCCACCCCGCTAGGCGAGGTCTAGGAAGGATTTTCAATCCGCCCCGCTTCATACCCACTTAAAATATAGACCATATTTCCCAAGGTTTAAAAGTTATTCTTAGGTCTAAAGTGATCAAAATTACATTTCTAGGTTAAAATTATAAATTTATATTTTAAAAATATGACTATAATTTAAAATTTATGTAGTTATTAAATTTACTAGTGCATATTTTGTATAAGTTGTAGTGTAGTAGTTTTTAAACAATGTAAATTGTAGTTTTTAAACTATGTAATTTTTAAATTTTCTAGTGCATACTTTGTGAACAATTCTAACAAATTGTAATATATATTTATTTATACACAACTTGTAAAATATAAATATGTATTTATATATAAAAATATATTTATATATTTATATATACAAATATTTATGTTTATATATATATATATAAACATATGTTTATACATATATATATAATATATATAAAGATTTAGGACAAGTTGAGGAACACAATTGATTTCAGATATTATAAAACTACTATACTAGTATTTATAAATTATTGATTACTATTCACAAGATATTCATTATTATTCACTACTATCACAACAAATTATTTTATTACTATTCACAAATAATACGAGATACTCATTTGTGAAATATAAAATAGTTAACCCAAATTAACCAACAAGAATTTTTATCCTATTTTTTCTCTAGAGAAGTTTCTCCTCCTTACCAAAAATTCAAGCATCCCTTCGTCTCAACCCAGAGGAGGATTGGAGCTTTAGCTCCTCCCTCCCTCCTCCTTTCTAGTTCAAAACCTGTTTAGTTTATTTTCTACTTAGTTTTCTAGTTTTCAATATATGGCAAGGAGAAGTAATGATCTCCTACCTTCCAGCCCTCAACAACCACCATATGCCTCACCATTAGGCCTTCCCAATCACCAAACTTCCAAACGGCAGAAGCAAAATGCCAATTGGAGTGGCATGTGAGTCACACACGCAGCTTACCTACATGTGAGATTGATGCACCTCTGCACCAAAGGTGCTAGCTGTTTCCATGCACGGCTTTTCTAGGGCCACCGACCTTGGATCCCTTGGAACTGATCATCCCCCTCTCTTAACTGACCAAGAATCATTCAGAAGTTTTGAGAAGTGTATCCAAATGATCAATGTGTCTGTGTGACATGTAAGCACTACCATGTTATAGTGCGTCACCATATCTTCCACCTAAACACACCATTCCAAAGGGTTTAATGGGGTGGGATCTTCCAAGTCTGAGCCCCCACATGCCCATCTTCTTGGTTTGTGGTTCCCATGCATTGGGATAGCCTCCCATGAGTGTTCTCACCTATTGGTTATTGGCAACTCGATCCTTTTATATCATTTTATCTATTTATCAGTTTTGCTTTTCTTAATTAAGGATCATCAAATTAAGAAAGTGAAGTTTTATGGATAGAGGATTGCTAGCTAGCAATTCAAAATAGCTAGACTCATAATAGCCACTCCTGTCACAGCTCTTGGTCATGGCATCGCAGTCTACAAGATGGACTACAAAAATATCGTAAATGGTGACTTCCCCATAGTAAGAATGGGATGGGATTGTTTAAACGATCTTATACCTTGTTTTTACTTTCATTTTATTGTGAATTAACTTGTTTTAAAAAAAAAAATAGTATTCTTTTGAAAAGTAGACAATGCAGTTATTAAATCTAATCTGCAAAAATTCATAGAGCAAGTTACATTCTTGAAAGCAATAAAGTTTGGTTGTGGAGACCATCTCTATTGAAAGTCGATAAAGCTGCTGAGTTGGAGAAACAACACACTCAACATGGGTTACATCAACATTTGATAGTAGCTCAACAAGGAGGGAGGAAGAATCTTTTGGAAGAAAATAGAGAGGAATTTTCTAGTGTATAAATTTTTGTCTTCTTGTACAACTGTTATATCCTTTTTAGTCAAGGTTGTTATCTAGGGATATATAGATAGAATTTTTCCGTTAGCACCTAGATTCTTTGTAAGCATATATAAGCATGTTTTCTATAGACATTTCGACAAGCAAGTGGAATACAATTTTCTTCCATTCCTTCGCCATTGTCTAACCTAGATATTTGGTGATCCTTTTTACATTATTTGAATTTGTTATATGGTACTAGAGCTCGGTTATTGAAGATCCCAACTCAGTCAACCAAAATTAAAAGCAAAATCAAAACTAAAATCCAAACTCAAATATAAATCTAGAACTCATTCATGACCCTACTCATCCAAGCAGACCATATTTCATTGGAAGCAATGATGGTACTGGCGTCATGCTTGTCACTCATAGCTTGGATGCCAATAACAATACTCATAGGTTCGATCAATGAAGGTGGCATTACAAATAAATAAAAAATAAGCTTGGCTTTGTAAATGGAAGCTTGGATGCCAATAACTATACTCATAGGTTCGATCAATGAAGGTGGCATTACAAATAAATAAAAAATAAGCTTGGCTTTGTATATGGAAGCTTATAATGTGAACCCACAAATCCAAACGATTCCTTCATGGAGCATTGGTTATGTTGCAATGACATTGAGATTATTTGGATGCAGAATACCATAGTTGTAGACATCAAGTGCAGCATTGTATATGCAGAGATATCACATCAACTCTAGCTCAAGTTGGAACAACGTTTTGCTTAGCAAAATGCACCTTGAATATTTGCAATCAAGTAACCCATTACCATGCTAAATGCAAAACCAAGATGTTGTTAGTGTCTATTTTTCCAAACTTAAACACCTCTGGATGAACTTTTAAATTATGAAGTCATTCCTAGTTGTAGTTGTGGAGGCTTAAAAACTGTGGTTCAAAATTAGCAGAGAGACTGGGTCATGAAATTCTTAATGGGCCTAAATGAATATTCTTACAAAGGAATTAAAGCTTGAATCCTTTTAATCAAACCCTTTCCTAGTTTTAATGAAATCTATTCTATAATATAACAAGAAGATAAAAGATGACAAATATCTACATAAGGGCCATTATAAAGAAGAGGGTAAAACCAACAATCCTACACAAAAAAAGGGATAGGTACGACTGTACCTTTTGCAAGATCTTAGGACACTCATTTGAAAGGTGTTTTAAGGCTAACCCAAGTAAACCAATTTGCTCTCATTGTTAGATTCCAGGTTATACAGTAGACAAGTGCATCAAGCTTCATGGATAACCATCAACTCACAAGTTTGATGTGAAGAACAGATTTTCAATTAACCAAGCTACTACATCTGCTCCTGCACAGAATATAGTGAATGACAAATCTTAGGTTTCTTAACCAAGAACAATTAATAAGTATGATTTTTACATTATTTTCATTATCCTTTTACTTACTAAATTTGTTAGTTTTCTTTTTATTTCTTTTTATTTTATTTTATTTTTTAATTTTATTTCTCTATTTATTTATGTTTAAAGGAATGAGAAAGATTAAATTTCATGACATATATCTATTCGGCTTTGAAGTTCATATACTTGTGGGCCCACAACTTTGGTTTTAAGTTTCAACCTCACATTTAATTCAAGGCCGCATGTCAACTTCTTCATTTGAGAAAGAAGCAGCGCAACTCCAGCCCAGTTGGTCTCTTCATCATATCGGTTTCAACACAAAGAAAAACCGCATTTCACATTTGACTCCATGCGGGCTTGGCTTACTTAGACTTCATGAGACTTTACTTTGGATCCCTCAAGCCGCACACAGAGTTTCAAATACAAGAGCAGCACTTCACTTTCGCAACTGGAGGACTTCACTTAATTGGGCATATACTTGTTCACGCACGGCCCTGCGCTGGAGGGAGCTACATGGGAAGCGCCGCATGGTTTTAATTCAATTGTATTACGACACTACAAGGGAGATATTTCGAAATTCACTTGGAAGAAAAAGAACGCACGGTGCACACTTGTATATATTGAGTTTATCTCCAGCGCCGCGAGCGCACACCGAGGAAGAGAAGCCGCAACTTTAATTTTAGCCTAACTTTAATTATGTGAATTTTTTATAGTTTGATTAATTTAATATTTATGTCTTATTGTTGAGTATTTCATTTTAAATTTAATGTATTTGAATGCTTGATCATCATTTATATGATTTGAAATTCAATTTGAAACTAAGAAGTGATAATTGTTTCAACTTATGTTTGAGATACCATAAGATATCATAACATAGAGATATTTATGAGTCTGTGTAATTTTTATATAGTTTTTTTGTTCTTAATAAATTTTAACAGATTTTGAATTGTTATAGAGATGTAGAGAATTTACCTGTTGAGATATTTCATTAATACTTAAGAAAGATTAATAAATAAATTAAAGAAACCTCATTATCAATAATAAGATTAGATATTCTTAATTCAATTAGGAAAATTGTATAAAATCAGTTATGGTGAATTGAAAACTTTAAATTCTTGCTTTCTTGATAAAAATTTGTTTTCTTAATTTTTTTAGTTTATTGTTTTTAGTTTAGTAATTAATTCTTCTTATTCGAGTTATCAATAGATCTTAATTGATTACATTTTAGTACTTATTAGTAATTTTTCAATCCTCGTGGGATGATATTCTTATTCATCCACTTTATTACCTGTTACGATTTGTGTACTTGCGAAATTGATGAACAACAATACCCACAACTTCTAGCTTTGCTCAAACCAAGCACAAATCCTTCACACTTGACTCCCTCGGCCAATAATGTTCAGACTATTATGGCTTCTACCTCTTCTTTGAATATTTCTTGACTATTCTTATTTTGTGAGAGACTTTTGTATAACTAAGATTTAAATAAGGGACATTTTGTATAACTATGATCTATCCAGTCCAGTTATTAAGTCAATTTATGGATATTCCTCATGTTCCACATTTATATGTAGCACATAAAATTCTAAGATATATCGAAAGGGCTCTAGGCCAAGGGTTGTTTTATCCCACACATTTAAAGCTGCAGTTACATGATTATAGTGATTCAAATTGTGGTGCCTACCCTGATACTAGGAAATCTGTAATAGGATATTGTGTTTTGATTATAGACTTGTTGGTGTCTTGGAAGTCAAATAAGCAACAAGTTGTTTCTAGGTGTGAGGGGATAATTATAATTGGGAATGAGGTGTTGAACGCCCGCCGTAGTGGCGCCTTCCTATTATTCCTTCTTAGACACCTAAAGTGGAATAGTAAAATGTACGAAACGGAAAGTTAGATTATAAATCCCTCCTTACTCGAACTGTTTCTCCTATATTAGTTCCTACTTGATAAATACGATGGGTTTGGTAGATTCATCAGGATAATCCCTGACACAGTGGCAATGTGATGATCAGGATTCCTATGAATATTTAATATCTAGCAGGGTAACATATCACATTAAATATGGTTTGATATAAATATTCAAAAATATTTATTGACTGCCCGAAAGTAATCATATTAAAGGAGATATTATTGAGAAGAAACAAAATCAATAAACGATCCCGGAAAACCCAGGATGTAGAGGAAAATAATCTGCTCCCCAATAGTCCTGGATAATTACACGTGAGCCTAATCGATACTTCAGCCCATATAAAGGAAAGAATGTGTCACTTGAAAAAGGTACAAACATCTATCAAAAGCTTTTTCTCATTGTTATCTTTAATCTATCTAAATTCTCTAACAAAGGCTTCAGAGAGTTTTAAGGGTCGAGGAACCTAACCTCTATCTTTTCTGTTACAGATTAGGATTGGAAATCAAGACACTACCCAGGAATGCAGAACACACATCAACATTGGCGCCGTCTGTGGGATTCTATTTGGTGTTCTTTGCAAACCGGTAGCGTTGTGATTACTAGGTAATAACTGCAACTCAAAGTACATCTCAATGGAAGAATGGCTAGCCGCCTTAGAAGCAACAATAAGGGAGCTCACTAGAGAGAATGAGAAGCTGCAAAAGAATAATGAAGAATTGACCGCTCGTGAAGAACCTTCCATTAGTAAATGCGCGGAATCTCACCGAGTCAATGAGCCTAGTCATGAAGAAGTAGATGAAGAGAAGCGTAAAATGCAGCTATTGGAGGACAAGTATGTAGATATAGCCAGGCGTATAGAAGCCTCTTCCATTACTAGGCAATTACGCAACCACCTCGGCACTTCTTACAGTACAAGTGTCATGGCAGTACCATTACCTCCTAAATTTTGAGCACCTCAGATGGAACTATATGATGGGTGTGCTGACCCCTATAAACATATAGAGACGTTTAGGACACACATGAATTTGCATGGCTATCCTAATGAAGTAGCGTGCCGAGCGTTCCCTCTCACCCTGAAAGGAGTAGCTGGAACCTGGTTTGGAACGGTCCCTATTGGCACAATAGACAGCTTTGACTGTCTGGCTCGCCTTTTTATAACCTAGTTCTTAGGAAGTCGGAAGAGGAAAAGACCAGCTATGTATCTCCTTATAGTTAAACAGAATGGTCAGGAAAGCCTTAAAAACTATCTTTCCCAATTCAAGAAAGAGTTGATGACGATAGGGGATCAGGATGAGAAGATCACTCTGGCTGCTCTCTTAAGCGGAATAAGGCCTGGAAGTCCTTTCTTAGCAGAGATTGCTAGACGAACTCCCGCCACATTGGCTGAATTCATGGATAGGGCGGACGGCTATATAAATGCTGAAGACACCCTGCAAACGCTTATAGGACCAAGGCGGGAAGTTATAGAACGTACTAATCAAACCAAAGCCAACCTGTCAGCGAGGAGAAGAGGTACCACCGACCCGAAGAGACGAAACACACAAGGAGGCCCGCAGTCTCAAGGGAGTCCACAATACAGACCACGTCTTCACAACAACCTGACGGTAGACAAAGAACCTGAGGAAAGGCAGTACCACCATCAAAACCAACACCGATCGGAAAGTATATACTATGAGTATCATAAATCTACTGGGCACAATACCCGGGACTGTTGAACCTTGAAGAGAAGAAATGAAATGGAAAGGGAAGAGTCACAAAAAAATGGGGGGTATCCTAACAGTAAGCGTAGTTCAAGCCCTCGTAAAGAAAGAAGCACCAAAGACTCGTCTCAAATTGGGGAACCCTTAGGCGAAATACGAACTATTACTAGAGAAGTACCAAAAGGGGGGGAAACTTCAGTTTCAAGGAAGGCATATGCTAGAGAAGTGCGCTACGCGGAGGTGTTTGCCATGTCAAAGTCAACTAAGACAAACGACCTTCTGAAGATGTCCTGATCATCTTTGACAAACAGGATGAAGGAGCGATGCAGCCTCACAACGACACTTTGATGGTCACCATGCTAGTCGCCAATTTTATAACCAAAAAAATCCTTATTGATAATGGGAGCTCGGCAGATATTCTCTATTGGGATGCATTTGACAAAATGAGGATCGGGCGAAACAGGCTACGGCGAGCCCCAACATCCTTGAGGGGATTCGCTAGCAAGATCATACAACCCGAAAGAGTCATAACTCTACCTGTTATGGCCGGCGAGGCGCCTAAAACTTCAATGGTCATGGTTGATTTTTTAGTAGTCAATGCCCATTCTTCGTATAATGCTATATTGGGGTGGCCTGCTTTAAATCACCTAAAAGCTGTGACTTCTACGTACCATATGAAAATGAAATTCCCAACTCAAAATGGTATAGGAGAAGTCAAAGGTGAACAATCCTTAGCCCGCGAATGTTACTCTCTCGAGCTAAAACCTATAATCCAAATGATGATCGGCATCACCAAGGAAGGTCTGAGGCAGAGCGAAGGGGCAGCTGAGTTGCCACCTCCACCACCTCTGACACAATGGGATGAAGACTTTCGAGATGAACAAACCATCAAGCAAGCCGAACCCGAAGAGCCATTGGAGCTGATCGCCTTCAACCAAGCAAAACACGAGGGGAAGGTTCGAATAGGTTCCAATCTGGAGCTTACCCTGAAACAAGAACTTAAACAACTCTTGGTTGAACATCAAGACATATTCGCCTGGACTCATCAAGATATGCTAGCTATAGATAATAGTGTTATTAAGCATCATTTATGTGTCAATCAGGAAGCTCGGAAAGTTAAACAAAAAAGACGTAGCTTTTGTGCCGAGAAATATACTGCTATAACTCAGAAAGTAGACCACCTCCTAGCAATGGGGTTTATCAGAGAAACCCAATATCCAGAATGGCTGTCTAATGTAGTGCTGGTGAAAAAGACGAGCGGTAAATGGAGGATGTGTGCGGATTTCACCGATCTTAACAAGGCATGTCCGAAGGATAGCTTCGCACTCCCTCGCATCGATCTGATCATGGATTCAACGGTCGGTCATCTATTACTTAGCTTCATAGATGCGTACTCAGGGTATAATCAGATCAGGATGAATCCAAACGATGAAGACAAAACAGCTTTCATTACAGATCGAGGATTATATTGCTACAAGGTAATGCCCTTTGGATTGAAAAATGCAGGAGCTACATATTAACGCCTGGTCAACTGGATGTTTAAATAGCAGATTAGGAGGAATGTGGAAGTATATGTCGATGATCTGCTGGTCAAGAGTAAAACGCCTGGGCAACATGTGGAGAACTTGCAGGAAGCTTTTGAAGTCTTACGTCAATATAAGATGAAGCTTAACCCGAGTAAATGTTCTTTTGGAGTAGGGTTGGAAAAATTCTTAGGTTATATGGTCTCCGAAAGGGGAATCGAAGCCAACCCTGAAAAGGTGAAAGTCATATCTCACATGGTGGCACCCCGGAATCATCACGAGGTGCAGCAATTGGCAGGTCGAGTAGCTGCCTTGAATCGCTTCATAGCTCGATCCACTGACAAATGCTTACCTTTCTTTCAAGTTTTGAAAAAAGCACAGGAATGAAAATCTTCTTGTGACAAAGCCCTAGATGAGCTAAGAGAATATTTAACTCGCCCGCCATTGCTTAGCCAAATCGAGCCCGGTGAAATGTTGACTATGTATCTAGCCATCTCGCCCAATGCAACCTCTGCTGTTCTAGTAAGAGACACGACGACTGGGTAGAAACCGGTATATTATATAAGTCGAGCATTTCGGGGGGCAGAGATTAGGTACCTTAAGCTAGAAATGATGGCTCTCGCCTTAGTGGCAGCTACTAGACGACTCAGGCCGTACTTTCAAACTCACACTGTACAAGTGCTTATGAACCAACCCTTGAAAATTGTTTTACAACGACCAGAGGCTTCAGGAAGATTAGCAAAGTGGGCCATAGAACTTAGCGAATTCGACATCCAATACGCCCCTAGAAAGGCGATTAAAGGGTAAGTACTCGTTGATTTTATAGTCGAGCTCATTGGCTTTCCAGAAGAGATTGTCCAGACACCCCCCAACAAACCTTGGATGGTATATGTGGACGGATCGGCATGTAAAGTGGGAGGAGGAGCAAGTATCTATGTTATCTCTGACGATGGTAGAGAGTACAAGTACGCCGTTAAGATTACTTTCAAGGTTACCAACAACGAAACAGAGTATGAGGCACTCTTAATCGGCTTGAATGTTGTTCGCCTTTTGGGGGCTAAAGAAGTGAAGGTCCATGCCGACTCGCAAGTGGTAGTTCACCAGATAATCGGTACCTTTGCTGCTAAAGGAGAATGACTAAAGAAATATTTTCAGCTGGTTTGCGAAGCACGAGATTATTTTCAGTATTCTTCCATTCAGCAAATCCCGATAGTCAATAATTGCCAAGCTGACTGCCTATCGAGAATTGCTTCCAAACAAATGGATGTCCCTTTTTTTCCGAAAATACTGAAGTAAGGCAAGCAGATATCCCTTCTATTGGAAAAAAACTGTTCCAAGCAGAGACGGGCCAGCCTGGATGGGCTAAAGATATAATAGAATTTCTACAAAATGATAAGCTACCCACTAATGCAAATGAAGTGAAAAAGATCAAAAATTGGGCCGCTAGATTCACTATCTTGGAGGGAATATTATACAGAAATGGATTTTCAGAACCATTATTCAAATGTTTATCGACCGAGGAGTCTCAGTATGTGTTAGCAGAGATCCATGAAGGTATTTGCGAAAGTCACTCTGGAGGAAGAGTTCTGGCAAACAAGATAGGTCGAGCGGGGTATTATTGGCCAAACCTTCTCAGAAATTCAAAAGAGTTTACCCAAAAGTGTTCACAATGCCAAATACATCCCAATATTTTGCACCTTCTGCCTACAAATTTGTCATCTATAGTGGCAGTCTGGCCTTTTGCGTAGTGGGGGTTAGATCTCATAGGTCCCCTTTCTATGGGTCCCCTTCCTGTGGGACGAGGAGGAGTTAAATTCATTATGGTAACAGTTGATTATTTTACAAAGTGAGTGGAGGCGGAAGCCTTGTCTACTATAACTACCTAAGCCATTACCAAATTCCCTTGGAAGTTTATTGTGTGCCGGTTTGGCATACCCCAAAGTTTCATATCAGACAATGGAGGTCAGTTCGACTCTTCGCACTATCGACAGTGGTGCGCCAAGTTGAAAATCGAAGTGCGTTATTTATCGCCCAGACATCCACAAGCAAATGGCCAAGCAGAGGCAACTAATAAGACTATTTTTTCTATTCTTAAAAAGAATCTAATAAGTAGTAAAGGAGCATGGGCAGACGAATTCCCCGGAGTATTATGGTCCTATTATACCACTGTTCGAACCCCCACAGGAGAGACCCCCTTCACTCTTACGTATGGCAACGAAGCTGTCATCCCGGCAGAGATAGGGGTCCCTACTTCAAGAGTAAAAAATTACATCCAGAAGACAATGAAATAAAGCTGCTACAACAATTGGACCTTGTAGAAGAAAGGTGAGCAGAGGCGGCTGTAAGAATGGAACACCATAAACGCATGGCTGAAAAGTGGTTCAACAAGCGAGTCAACCCGAGACCTTTTAAACTTGGGGACCTAGTTTTGAAGCACACAGGAGTAACCACCGCTGAAGAACGCAAACTAGGACTTAAGTGGGAGGGACCCTACATTGTCATCAGCAGTACTCAACTAGGATCATACAAACTTACAGATAGTGAAGGCAACGCTCTCTCTCACCTATGGAATACAGAACATTTGAAGAAATATTATGTATAGTTCAGTTTTGCTTCACTGGAATTATATAATACGAAGATTGCAAATTACTATTCTCATGGCAAATATGTTCAGTCATCACGTCGGCGCCTCATGGATCACGGGGTCACCTGGGCTCTAAGCTTCGCCCTTCGGTTTGCTCGCCGAAGGGAAGGAACCTATTCCTTCACCTTCGCCATCCTTTGGATTGCGGGGTCGCTCGGGCTCTAACCCTCACCTCTCGGTTCGCTCGCCGAAGGGAAGGAACCTGTACCTTCGCTTTCGCCATCCTTCGGATTGTGGAGTCGTTTGGGCTCTAAGCCTTACCCCTCGATTCGTTCATCGAAGGGAAGGAACCTGTTCTTTCGCCTTCGCCATCTTTCAGATCGCGGGGTCGCCTGGGCTCTAAGCCTCACCCCACTATTTGCTCGCCAAAGGGAAAGAACCTATTTCTTCGCCTTCGCCATCCTTCGGATCGCAGGGTCGCCCGGGCTCTAAGCCTTACCCCTTGGTTCACTAGCTGGCGGGAGGGAACCTGCTCCTTCGCCTTCGCCTCACCCTTCGATTCAATATCAAAAGAAAAGACAACTCCATCACCACTCGCCAAAACGTCTGATCAAGAACTTTCAATGACAAGGGAAGGTGATATTGCCCATGATTCGCCCACGAATCATCACACCTACAGGTCACTAAATAAGGTACATGCCCGCTTAAACCTTACTCACCTAATCTTCCTGGCGTTCGGATAATAGTATGAACTTGTGTTTTATTGTAAATCTTTATCACTAGATCATTTACGTACATTGATAAAGATTCGCGGGGTAGTACAGTCACCAACAAACGATCATATTCAGTTGTTTAATAATTTAGATTACAGTGTTCAAACTGATTACGAGAATACAGCTCGTAGATATCTGAAACGTGATCCATTTATATAGATTTACATCAATCTTTATTAAGAACTAGCGAGTTGATCCAACCACAATACAAAAAGGTAAATACATAGCGGAAAGAATGATATATTGATTGATAATCAAAAATACATTACATATCATACAAATCTATACAGTATATTGACTTTCAAGGAGGCAAACGTATGCAGCACTCTGGTGTACCGATCTTGGCAACCTCTGCCTTAGCTATGGGGTCAGGAGTAAGTTGTTGAGGATCTATGCTAGCTACATCGAAGGACGGGTTCCAAATGACTTCTTCCCGCCGCCTTAAACCCTCTACATAACCTTAGCTCCAGGCAGCTATGCAGAGAGAACGATGCTAGGTAGCTTGACGCCTAAGAGTTTCAAGCTCAGCATTCACCTCGCCTAATTCCCGAGAGAGTGTGTCACGTTCGAGCTCGGAAGTGTTGACCTTGGCTTGAAGGGTCTCCAACTCCTCTTCTCGAGTGGCGCATGAATGCTCAAGGACAGTTAAGTTTGACTTCAAGCATTTTAGCTCTTGATTGGCGAGGGAGAGGTCATTCTCTTTGATGGCGAGCGTCTGTCCAATAAACTCTTGATCCTGTAGGAGGTCATCCCTACTCGCATCTAGGAACCGATTCTTCTCTTTTAATGTTGTCACTTCTTCTAGCATGGCTTCATGAGTTTCCGTATAATAATTCCGCTCCTCTTCTAACTCCATAATCGTGGCTTTCAGAAGATCTCTATCTTCTGTGAGTTGGCAAACGGAAGCGCCAAGTTCTCGGTATCTCTCATCGGCTTCTAGAAGCTGTTCCCGAGCCTGTTGTGCACTCCCGTTTAATAGCCTTGTCACCTCGGAGCCGACTGATCTGATAATTTGATCGGAGGCCTGAACAACAACAAACAGTTAAGAAAAACGAAAGAAGTTGAAATTAAAACACTCTCGGATAATTACCTGCACCAAAAGGGACTGAAGTAGGTCGACCACGATTCCTGTCTGTTCTATACAATCAGGAATGGAAGTAATCGAAGGTGAAGGATGGGTAGGGTGTTGTATAGCCCGATCGAGAGAAGACCCCATCGTTGATCTGGCCTCATCATTAGGAGACTGAAGAGACTCTCGCCCAATATTCTCATTGGTTTCGGCAGTAGTTGAGCCTGGAACAGAAAGCCTTGATGCCGAATGATGGTCTGTCTCCAGGTGCTTGAGTACAATCAGCTCTCACCCGCCAACCTCCAGAGTGGGAAGTTCGTCTTTCCCACCCATCTCAGAGCGACCCTCTCTAATCGAAGAAGGGCGTGCTGATCTGGAGGCATCCTCCTGAGCATGGGCCTGTGCGGATGATAACACGAATGCCTGGAAATAAGGAGTCCCTGTAGCATACGCTGGAGGATTCGATAAGGCGGCCATAAAGGCCAGCTTGACCTCATCTATATCCTGCCCGGAGGTCGAAGGCAAAGTCCTGTCATTCGAAGGGGGCTGGCGATCCGAAGGCAGACACACAGCCAAGGGCTCTAGCACTATGGCCCCCTGCCCTTCCTTTAAATTGGACCTTGTATGCTGGTTGCTCCCTTCACTAGCTGGCGCAGCAAGTACGGGCGAGGATTGAGGGGGTTATGCTTGAGAAAATTGTGGATGGGGCTGAACTTGAGAGGATTGAGCCCGACCCTCCTCAAGTAAAGGATGAATAACCCTTGAATCGTGGTGAGCTTTAATTCGCCTTTCCCGAGCGAAAGTCAGAGCAGGAGGCTCAGGCGTCTCCATAGCAGCTCGCCCAACTCCAGGCTCAGACGTCTCCACAGCAGCTCGCCCAACTCCCTCACGGCGAGATTTTGCACGCTTTTCTTGGTTTGGAGGAGCAGCACATTTGCGAGCTGTAACGGGGCGATCAGGCGTTTCGGCGACTGGTATACTGGAAAAATCTTAGAATTCCACATAACCTCACCTCGGCTCGACTAGATGGGTGTTGATGCTGTGGTCGGTCAGAATGAGGTCCGATTCCAACTGGTGAAAGTGAAGTTGCGCCCACCTTATAACTATCTCCACCCGGGCACGCTCCCTCTAATTTAGATCTATGTCCATAAGGGAAGCATGGGGCAACTCACCCCAATTCATCTGAATAGGGAATTCCCCTCTAGTCTCGTTGTCGGGGAATTGCCATCCATCGCCCTTTACATAGAAAATCTTTTTGTGATAATCTTTAATGTTAGAGTATCAACTCTCAAGAGTGCATAATTTTGTCTCGCTGTCCCGAGACTAAAAACTAACCAAACTTAAGGAATGTTTTCTAATCAAACGGTAAAGAGAGAGAAACTCTTGAGCCGTTAGGTCAGGGTACACCTCCCCTGCCTCTAACAGTGACGAGCAAAATACTATGCAGGACGCTAATAGTATTCGCCAAGCATTAGGTAATAATCGGGCCGGAGCCAAGCCCAGGTAGTGAAGAACTTCACGCACTGGTCTGATAAATGGAAGACACAGCCCATTCTTGAACATGGCCTCATACAAGAGCACATGCTGAGCTTGTCCTTCTGTGTCACAAGGACGCTCTCGAACAGCTCCAAAACTCGCCAAAGTAAGAATGTAACCCAGATCCCGAAGATGCTGGATGGATGAAGGGGAGTAAGATGATATCCATTGGTGTCCAGCATAGATAGAACCAGCCCCCATTGAAATTTAAAAGAAATGCAGAGAAAGGTCGGGTTGAAGATGAAGTTGTGAAGAAAGAAGAGGCAAAATTTCAAGCAGCAAAACGGTAGTAAAAAGTGAACCATTACGGAAAACAGGTATTTATATTACAGATGGTTACCATCATGAGGAAGGTAAATGATATAATTAGCACAATCTTCGGGAAGTGAAACGGCACGACTGATAAATGGAGAGCAAATGTGAAACTGCTACTCAGCGCGTGGATATTACGTCTCAATTAATGAAGAAGTAACTGACAATAAGTATTTGAGAAATTGCAAAGCCAGACGGACAATGATGGAAATGATCCATAAATGCGATATTTCGCGTCATTATGGTCAGAAAACTGCCTCATTTTTCCATGCCCAGTGAGCAGAAGCCAAATCGTCACGGTTAGAGAGCCAGCAAGTTCCTACGTGACTATTATGCCCCTACTCCGCCCATTCAAATTTAATTTTGCGCGGGATAAAATTTCACGAATTTGGGCAATAAGAATGGAATAAATCCCAATCAAATTGTCTTCGATTAGAATTCGCGGGGTACTGTGAGGGGATAATTATAATTGGGAATGAGGTGTTGAACACCCGTCGTAGTGGTACCCGCCTACTATTCCTTCTTAAACACCTAAAGAGAAATAGTAGAATGTACGAAACAGAAAGTTGGATTATAAATCTCTCCTTACTCGAACTGTTTCTCCTATATTAGTTCCTACTAGATAAATACGATGGGTTTGGTAGATTCGTCAGGATAATCCCTGACACAATGGCAGTGTGATGATCAGGAGTTCTATGAATATTTAATGTCTGGCAACATAACATATCACATTAAATGCGGTTTGATATAAATATCCAGAAACATTTATTGATTGTCCGAAAGTAACCATATTAAAGGAGATATTATTGAGAAGAAACAAAATCAATAAATGAATCCGGAAAACCCAGGATATAGAGGGAAATAATCTGCTCCCCAATAGTTCTGGATAATTATATGTGAGCCTGATCGATACTTCAGCCCATATAAAGGAAAGAATGTATCACTTGAAAAATGTACGAACATTTATCAAAAATTTTTGAAGGTAAAATATAAAGTTGGCAAACCTATGCTGTGAATTAACTTGGCTCATATATTTATTTGAAGACTTACATGTAACACATCCTCAAGCTGCTTTCTTGTACTGTGACAATAAGTCTATTGTGTATATAGCCACAAATCATGTCTTTTATGAGATGACCAAGTACATAGAGCTTGATTGTCATCAAATTCGAGACAAAATACAAGATGGAAGCATTGTCACCAAACATGTCTCAAGCAAGTCACAAATTGCAGACATACTTACCAAAGCATTGGATTCTCAAAATTTTTACTAATGTATGCTCAAGATGGGAGTAGTAGATATCTATTCTCCATCTTGTGGGGGCTATTGAAAGTCAATGAAGCTATTGAGTTGGGAAGTCAGCACACTCGGCATGGGCTACATCAGCATTTGATAGCAGCTCAGCTCAGCAAAGGGAGATGATACCAATACTGCCATATTAGTTTTAACATACCATACTGTTTTATTTAAAACGATTTAATAAAATATTCTATACCTATGATGACCATCTAACTTTAGAATATTTTTCTAATTCTCTTTGTGGAGTATCATATATTTCTTTTAATAAAATGGTGTTCGTGTCTAAGATATTGTATATAGCGATGGCCATAATAAACGATGATATAAGTCTAATTTATGAATGAAACAACTGGCATTACAAGATCGAACATCCTATAGCGCTCTTCATTAATATATATTTTCCTAACGGCTAGCACATCCATCGTCTCACACATTTAAGCTGATGAAATTTCAATAAATGCAGGTTGATTTTAATTGAATTCTAGGGGCCAAGCGAAGTATAAAAATATGAACACCATTAGAAATGGAGGAGCCGGTATTCTATTTGGATGTTGGTTTAGTTGAGTTTTTTTTTTTTTTTTTAATGAATGGTAATAAGTTAAGATGGTAGAGTGAGTTTTGTAAAACCTGTCTAAGATGAGTTTAGATAGATGTGTTTGAATATTAAAACGAGTTTAGATGAATTTATAAAAAATTAAAAAAAATCATGACTCTCGCATATAAAAAGGTATTGAATTAAAAATAAAATATTGTAGATTTCACGTGTACTATGTAAATAAATTTTGAATTGAGATAAATTTTAAATTTTAAATTTTAAATATTTAAATGTTAGACTCAATTTAAAAATAGATTTAACTAAATTAATATCAATTGAGTTCTTTGGAAATGGAGCTTGTAGCATTCTCCACCACAAATAAACATGGTGGGGTGCCCTCCTCCAGGGAATATTCCAAGAACTTGAGTGCTGTAGACAGCAGCTTGTATATTAAGATCGACCAAAGTAGTACTCGGAGCATCTGAAATTTTTTTTTAAACTTCTCTCTTGGGTTCACATTTTATATTTTAATTCACTAGAAAAAAAAAAAACATATTGGGCTTTCTTCTGTTTAGATATCTAATCAAAAGATGCAAAGAATAAAACGAGGCGTTTAATTTTGGCTGTTTCTTTTCCAACAAAAATGCTGTCCTTTTCAAAGACACTTTTATTGCCCCCCTATTTGCCACCTTTTTGGTACTATTAAAAGCATCTCTTAGATAAATTAATGTTGGCCTGAGCTATCTATCTCTATTGCAAGGTATGATTGTAAGGGTCGGGCCAAAATAGTTTTAAAAACTATGTATCAATAGGGATAATTTTCTACTTGTTTTTTTCCGAAAAATTATTTATGTAATCATGGATTGAAGAATTGTCGTATAACCACTTTAAAAACAATAAATAAACATAGGACTTATATGAAAAAATATTTTTTTAATAATGGACTTTATTTTTTTTAAAATAATTATACAACATTTATGTATCTCGCGATTGAATGTAGAATTACTCTTTTTTTTCCACGTAGAATGTCCTTCACATTCAGTACTGATATTTCTTTCATGTTGGGTTGTCCTGTTTTCTTTAGTTTGAGGCCCCGCCGGGATGTTAGACCATTTAACCAAGTAACATGCGGTACCATGATTGCCTGCTGTGTGCTGTCCAAAAGCTTGGGGATGAGATGATTAAGTTCTTGAACTATATAGTTTACATTAGGACTTTTATCTCTATTTTAGGCCTGGTTTTTCCTTGAAAGCAATTACAAAGCAAACGTCTCACTGCATTACTCTTCTTCTAAAGCAAAACTAGAGCTACCCTACTTCAGCTAATTTTGATTGCTTTTTCACTTGTCTCTCTGTTTCAGACGCATAAAACTGGAACTTTTTGCATTCACACAACCTCAGCATCACTTTCGCTTTTGACACAATAAAAAACAGGTCCACAATCTTCCAACTTTGCTTCATATGCGTCTCAATCTTGATGGAAGTGGCTTCTTGTCATTCTTGAGGAGGCGTGTCTCGGGCTCTTGGTTCAAAAATGGTTTATAATGCAGGGTGACATTTGAATGCCATTAAAAAATATAAAATAAATAATCAATTTTTTTTTTATTATTGGTTGGTTTAAGCTTTCGAAATAAATAGTGATTTATATAGTATCAAAATAAAGATATTGAGTTCGAAACTTGATTCTACACTACACTACATTCTATTTAATTAAATATTTTATATGCTGAACTCACTTATTGAAAAAGAATCTGATCTACATATGAGAGAGAATGTTAATATATAAAATAAATAACAAAATCTCAGCTCCTCCCATCAAACTTAAACTTTTAAGATAAATAATAATTTCACACATCTTGACCTCGAGTAGGCCATAGATGCATTGTCACCCCTCTTTACAATATAAAAAAAAATTCAAAATAATAATATTTTTTTATGCTATTTGATATGAAAATTTTATTGGTGACAAATTCACTAAGGTGTGGCTTCAGAATGCCCCACCAAACAAACTAGCAGTGTGATGGGGCTAACGTTAACGGGGTATGAGTATCAGCAACAGTAGTGCCTAACAGAATACTGTATTTTCTTTAAAGAAGTATATATGGCTAGATCTGGGACATGTTGGGAATTGGTGCTAAAGCCTTAAAGGAGCATAGTTTCAGAATGGAGACCTCTTTCACTTTCAGTGTAAATGTCAGTGAAACTGAAAAGCAAGTAGTGCAGTAAACCATACGCAGCATTTAAATAGAGTATGTTCCAAGAAACAATCTCACTTACACCTCACTGGATGGGGTAAAAAAAACTAGATAATGCTGTATCTTAATGAAAGAGAAGGTTTAGATATACGCATTAATCCTATAAATGTAAATTTATAAAATGACGAATTTTATAATTTGACGTACCACATCAAAATATATTAATTAATAATTTCTATATATACCAAACATTTTCCATTAATTATGTACCCATGAAAGTCACCTGGGCTCAAGTATGTTGAAATTGGATTGTTGCTCAAAGGAGTTAATGATATCCCCATTTTCTGTTTGTGAGAAGCAAAGGAGCAATCAAATTAATTCTTGTTGATTAGGTGAACAAATTGTCAACAGGGAAGGAAGTGTTCCACGTGAAGGAAACAGCTGGCTTAAGAAAATTATAAGTTTGTTAGAAAATTACATCAAGAATTAAGATTGCATTGCATTATGCTAATAGTTAAAAGTATTATAATTTATAGTATGTGTTATTCTGTTTTAAGTTACGTTTGAATATTAAGAGTGTGTAAATAGTAGTAAAAAGTAGGTAAAAAATAATAATAAAATATTAAATAGTAATGAAAAAATAATTAATAGTAATAAAAGTAAATAAAAAATAATAATAAAATAATAAATAATAATAGAAAATATTTGAGAATAGTTGGTTTCCAAACCTGTCCTGCTGTGTAGAGTCACCATCTACAATATTTTTTTATTATATATATATATATTTGGGAGATTAGGAGGTTGGGAATTATGCCAATCAAGTCATAAGCTTTTGGCATACCATCTACATTATTTAAATGATGAGATTTAATAAGTAAAATTCAAAATTTAAAATATATATACTAAATAAAATTGCGCCATTTAATTATCACTTTATCATTAAAATGTTTCTTACCTTCATCCTTAATAGTACTCATGGATGTGCCTTGCTTGGACATAAATGGAGTTTCTTACAATCTTTCCAAAACATCATTTTTCTGGTTCACAACGTACATCATTTTCATCCTCTCATTGGAACAATTTGATACTCGGACAACAGTTTAAATAACTAGAATTTTTACATGAGAAAGGTACTTGAAGCAATATTGCTGTAAAATGTACACGTGGCAGTATCAGTACCGGGTTGATGAAAAATCAATGGAATATTAATTCTTAAGAGTGACATATAAGCTATATATCCATAATGTAGAGAATGACATGAGTTCGTACATAACCCTTAAGAGGATGTTTGTTTTCCATGAAAGCTTGAGAAAGAGCCCTACGTACAAGAGAGTATGCTATATATTGGGAGAAGGTAGGTGAGGGTAGGAATATTAGTTTATTTTTAGATGAATAAGGGAATGAGTTTTTTTTTTTTTTTTTCTGAAATTAAAAGAGTAAAAATCAGCCTAAGTCAGGCACCAGAAGCATGTGCCTGCACACATCACTCTTTATCACGTGGGGTACATTTGCCACCACATAGAAACCCCACTTAGTCTTGCTTTTTAATTATCATCAACCTTCTTTTCCCTCCCTATGTCCCAATCTTTTCACGTTTTCTTCAACAATCCTCTCCATTTTTTACTACCCTTTGCACTTAATTATTGTCATTTGAAATAATCGAGTATTTTAATTTATTTCCTCCTAAATAAATAAGTAGATATAAGTTATTTGACTGAATTGGATGATGATCTATTAATACAGGGTTGGAGAGATGGATACGGTATTATAGATCATACCGTTCACAAATCTTATAGGCTAGCGTTAAATGTTATAGTGACCACAGGACATCTCTCTCTCATTATTGTTATTGCATGTAATACTACAAGAAAAATAGGCTATTTTTGTTGTAAATATTCTTTTTTGTTACAATTAATTAATTATAAATATGCATTTTTCTTATAGTGTATGTTGCTCAACTAGTACTGTAAAGTGTAATCCAAAACCAGAAAAATACAAATTTTTTAGACTCGCTTGTAGGGGTGCGTATCCAGATCCGAATATCTAGTTATAATCGGATCCGAACCGGAAATCAGATTAATTGGGCGGATAACTGCACAGATTTAATCTGGGTGAATATTAAAGAATTTGTATATGCCCGGATCCAGTTACGAATCCGGTTTTTAAACCGGATATCCATATCTGGATTTATTTTAAAATGTCAATTTTGCTTCTCAACACCAGTCTCGCTTCTCTCTCGCCATCTCTCGAAATCGACTAAAAATCCTAGCCGCCGCTTCGTCGTTCGCCATTCATCGTTGCGGGTTACCATCACAGGTATGAGACTCTTCCACCATCACGATATTTAGTGTTTCCCTTGCATTTGAGTCGACCAAATCGCAGTACTACCAAGTCATTTGTGTTTGGAGCGTTGCCGGTTTAGTTTACTTCCACCAAATCGAGATATACTGTTTGGAGCGAGTCGCTTGGATGTTAAGATAGTCTCATATATTACATATCAATATTCATATACAAATACTTTAAACTTTTTTATTTAATCATTATCTAATCAATATAATTTATATAAATTTTTAAATAAAGACGAAAAATAATTTAATATTTTTCAAATCTCAAATAAAAATGTATTAAAAACTATATTATAACATTATTTTAATTTTATAATATTTTAATTCAACTTTTTTCCCCTTATTTTTCAAAACTATATAAAATATCTTAGCTAACAAAATTCTTGATTAGAAAGACTGCTGCAATCTCTTATGAGAAAGGATCTTGCTATTCTTGTGCCCCGTATGTATTATTGGGCGTGCTCTTAGGTGTCGTTTGGATTCGGAAACGAGACGAGATGAGTTGAAATGAGTTGATTTTATTTTTTAATATTATTATTGTTTTGAAATTCGAAAAAGTTGACTTGAGATTTGAAAAAGTTGTATTGAGATTTGTATTCTATATAAAATATAAAAAAATGTAATGATAAGTTTAAGATGAGTTGAGATGACCTCGTCTCGTCTTCAAATACAAACGGGGCCCGTAATTATATTTTTTTTAAATATATTTTTCAATATTTCTAAACATTAGAAAAAAATATATATAAATTTACTAATAATCACCTTTTTAAATAATTAAAAAATTAAAATACATAAACTGTCAAACCTAAGGAGCAAAGCGGGAACCTAACATTTTCAAGCACTCTATTCTCTTCCTCTACCCCTATTTCTCTAACCATGGTCATTTTTTCTTGATCCTTTTAAATACATTTTTTTTAACTTGATTTTGTGATTTTTAAAAATTTTGAAATTTATTATTTCTTATATTAATATGTGTGTATTTAAATAAAATAAAATAAAATCATATGTTAATATATAATATAAAAATAAGAAGTAGCATTTCTCTTAGGACAATTCACCAACGTTTGCCTCTAATGTCCAACTCTTCCATTTCTCTCGGCCAACATCTATATTTATCGGAAAAATGTTTAGTATCCCTACTTTTTTCGATGTTAATTTTTTTTAAAATTTTTTTACATGATTTTTATAGAAGTACTTTTAAATAATGCTGTATTTTTATGTTTTTAAAAAAATATTTTTAGATAAAAATCAAAATTGGAAACAAGTAAGGATCCTAAAAGTAAAGATCTCTAACATAACATTGCTATTTTTACCGACACATGTGACACCACAGTGGTAAATTTTCTAACCGCCATGCCAAAAAATACCTATTTGGATCCATTTCTCGATTTATCATTTATCATTCTTCTCTTTTTACTAATTTATGTGAAATATTTATTGCACTCTCTTTTTAAATCCTTGTATCTTTTAACTTAAAGCAACCATTATCACTGCTATAAATAGTATAAACATAATAAGAGCAGGTAAAGATCTAGGCAACCAACATTATATTTTAAACATCTACAATTTTATTCTTAATATTAGATGCAACTCTAAAATAGACAAATTCTATACAAAGCATTTGTAAAAAATTAGGCCTTGCTAACAAAAAATAATTTTTTTTACACTTTTTTAGGTATGGTATACTACAAGATCTTGTATGAGATTTGTCTATTTGAGACATGTACAAATTATTTCGTTATTATCATTAAACGAAATGACACATTTCATATAGATTAACTTTATCTTTTTTTTTTGGCTAAAGGTATGTTGCTTGATTAGCATAATCACAATCTTCAAAATGAAGGTCTGTAGTTCAGAATCTCCATCTCCCAAATGTATGAAAGAAAAAAAAAAAATCTATATTTTTCTTGCTTATGGCCTTTAGACCAGATAATATAAGGATTGATCTCCAAATAAAAGAATCAAATTCAAAATCCCCTATATCAAAAAGAAGAAAATTTTTATATTTTTCTTACTATATTGTATTATGAAAGACGAATTGAACTACAGTGCAACTAACCCTAATTAAACAAACTTAGATTGGATGGTTGGATGTTAATTATTCAATTCTCAATCCATCAGGTTTAACCTACTAAGTATTAATTCAAGTTTATTGATAAACAAACTTTTGACTAAAGAAAATGCCAAATAATCACTCAAAACTCCCAATCTCTCTCTCTTTTCTTCCAAGTTAACTCCTTTGCCTATTTTTAAAATTTGAAATAGAAGATTAGCTGTTTCCCAATTTCAAATATCTCCATCATTTTTTTTTTTTAAATCCTTGTATATATATATTTTTTTATATTTTTTGAAATCTTTGTGATGGGGTTCCATTGGGTTGCAACCAAGTAGAGCCCACTTTCCCTCGTTAACAGAAAAGCTGCACTTGGCACTCTCTCAATGGAGCTCTGAAACTTAAACATTCCAAGTTTAAAATGAATTAAACTCAAAATTAAAAATAAATATATAAATAAATGCCTTATCTCAACTCTTTTGAACGATCAAATTAAATAGATAATAAATAATGAGTAGTGTTGGGGATTTTTTCTTGGGAATCCCGTTGCAGTCATGTAATGTAAATTTTTTATATACTTTTTTCATTTCATTTGTTTTTTATAAAAATAATAAAATAATATATAGAAATGAATATATATAATTTTTTTAATTTTTTAATTTTTTTTTTATTTAAAAATTTCTATGGAGTCGCCACGAAGTTCAAATACCGGAAATACATATGTTTACTCAAAAATAGTTCTTCGCCTTCCTCGTAAGGGGCAAATCTCGTAATATCCACGAAAGAACGGGGCCAATTTCTGACGCGTATTCGTTTCGGGAAAAAATAAAAGAATTGTTTTCAAAGAGCGTTTTAATAATTTTGTCCTTTTATAACGGTCGGAAAACTCAATAAGACGGATCTCACTCGCTCGACGACGTTATCACCCTGCCGTCAGTGCCGTCCTCTTAACGTTCAAAAGCCTTGTAACTTCTTTGAAAAATTTTGATCTTATTATATATATTCTCTCTCTCACACTCTCTCACTCTATCTGCTCCAAATCCAAGCACAGAGAAACGTTCTCTCTCTCTCTCTCTCTCTCTCTCTCCGAGAATCTTTGCCGTACTTGGGGAGCTGACTTCAAGTTCTTCTGCGGCCGGCCATTACGTTTAGGACTTTATGTGAGTTTTTTTTTCAGTTTTTTGTTCTCTTTCAGATTCGATCGGTCATTTTCGATCCGACTCGGATTCATCAATGTGTGCATCTCCAGGATTTAATTCATTACTTTCTACTTTTTGAAGTTTCGTTAAAATCTAAAGGAAAATTTACGCTGTACTATTTCACTCATTTTTTATTTTTATTTTTATTTTTATCTTCGCTGTGAAATCTATGTGTGATTGAGTGAATTTTGAGAGTGTTGATCATCGGAATAGAGTTCCTATAAGACCGGGGAGGGATGGGGATTACCGGAGCTGAGTTCACTCGTCGATTTATCACTTCTTGGTGCCGAGTCGATTTCAGTTTTAGATTCAAGAACAGTGTAGCTCTCGAGCACCTTTTTTTTTTTCTTACCAACAATTTTTTTTCCTATCATTTGCAATTTTATTTTACTGTCATCTCATTTTGTTACTTCCATTCTCCTCTGATTGTTAGGTGAAAGGTTCTTATTCGTACTAATTTAGGGAGAATTTAGAAGGACTCTCATTGATTCGGATCGACTCTTGAGTTTTGCCGATTCTGGAAAGGTTTCAGACTCGCACAGTAAAATAAAAAGCAATGGATTCCACGCAGAGAAGAGGTGGACTGGTATCGCTATCGCCATCGCAGACACCACGTTCAAGCGATAAGTTGGCGCGGGAACTGCGATCTGGGGACTCGAATTCCAGCACCAAGAATGACAGAGACAAAGGTGTCAATGTGCAGGTTCTTGTGCGTTGCAGGTCAGTTCCAATCTGAACTCAGCATGTCGTTTAAGATGTGGCTTCTTTCGGATTCATGACCCAGTGGGTGGATTTCATTTGTAGGCCATTGAGCGAGGAAGAGTTGAGGATCCATACGCCGGTGGTGATTTCTTGTAATGAGAGTAGAAGGGAAGTTTCGGCAGTTCAGGTCATAGCCAACAAGCAGATTGATAGAACATTTGCCTTCGACAAGGTTTGCTGAGCCAAATTATTTGTAATTTCCTATTGGGGTTTATTAATCTTCTGTTTTTGGGTTCTTGAGGAAATGTTAGGAGAACGCAAGATTGTGAGAGTTAAGTTCTCTGAGCTGCATGTGTTCTTGCTTCCTGAATCATAGGAACTGATCTCAAATGAACAGAATGGTTGAACTAGACCTGTTACAGAATAGGACCTTGCGCCTTTTGCTTTTCCGGTGGTCGCAGAGTATGTAAATATGAAAGTTGACCATATTATCTTTATTTTCACTTCCTGGACTTGTATGGAAACTGACAATTCGGGTTGATAGGGTGATTTTGTGTTATTGAACTTTGCCTTACCCACTCGAAATGTTTGTAATATTGGCAAATTCGGTTTAGGTCTTTGGTCCAACCTTCAAACAAAGGGAATTGTATGATCAGTCTGTGTTTCCTATTGTGAATGAAGTACTTGGGGGCCATAACCAATCTCAAATGAGAGAATGGTTGAACTAGACTTTTCTAAAAAGGACCTTGTGCATTTGTTTCTTTCGTGGTCCTAACTTATGTAAGAATGAAAGTTGGTTGTATTCTTATTATGTCACTTCCTGGGCTAGTTTGGAAACTGACAATTGGAGTTGATAGGTTGATTTTGTGTTATTTGTCTTTGCTTTAACTCTTGGAAATGTTTGTAATTTTGGAAACTTGGTTTAGGTCTTTGGTCCAACCTCCCAACAAAAGGAATTGTATGATCAGGCTGTGTCTCCTATTGTAAATGAAGTGCTTGAGGGATATAACTGTACCATCTTTGCTTATGGTCAAACGGGAACGGGGAAAACATATACAATGGAAGGAGGAGCAAGAAAAAAGGTCTGCTTTTCTCTTAAACGGATCAACTTTATATGTTTCATTCTCATCTACGTGCTGTATCAGTTACCGTTTGCTGCTTTTTGTAGAATGGGGAATTTGCTAATGATGCGGGAGTTATCCCGAGAGCTGTTAAGCAGATTTTCGATATATTAGAAGCTCAGAACGCTGAATATAGCATGAAAGTTACATTTTTAGAGCTGTACAATGAGGAGATTTCAGATCTTTTGGCCCCAGAGGAGTGTTCTAAATTCATAGATGACAAATCAAAGAAACCCATAGCTCTCATGGAGGATGGAAAAGGGGGTGTATTTGTGAGAGGGTTAGAAGAAGAGATAGTATGTACTGCGAATGAAATTTACCAAATACTAGAGAAAGGTTCTGCAAAAAGGCGTACAGCCGAAACTCTTCTTAACAAACAAAGCAGTCGCTCTCACTCAATATTTTCTATCACAATTCACATAAAAGAGTGCACACCTGAAGGGGAAGAGATGATTAAATGTGGGAAGCTGAACCTTGTTGACCTTGCAGGTTCTGAGAATATTTCACGCTCTGGTGCCCGAGAGGTATGGCATGAATAGAACTCTTCTTAGCTGATGCATCATATTGTGCGTATTTCTTTTGTTTTATCTGACTGAAGTTGCGCACATTTTCCTAGTTGAGAAATTGTGTTTTCAGCTTTGTTTTTATTTTTTCCTTCCTTTTTTTTTTTTTTATAATTATCTCTTGAATTCCACTATCTGACAGCAAAGAAATTGTAATTGCAGGGCAGGGCAAGGGAAGCTGGGGAGATTAATAAAAGCTTGCTTACCCTGGGTCGTGTTATTAACGCACTAGTTGAACACTCTGGTCATATTCCATATAGGTACGAATTATGCAATATGACTAGCTAACTGATTCTCTCCGGTCTCTTGGTTGTTTTTGTAAGCCTGGAAAGTAAGCTAATTATTAAGATGCTTGAAATATCAGGGATAGTAAACTAACAAGGTTATTGAGGGATTCGTTGGGGGGGAAAACAAAGACATGCATTATTGCTACAGTTTCACCCTCCATTCATTGTTTGGAAGAAACACTCAGCACCCTTGATTATGCACACCGTGCCAAAAATATCAAGAATAAACCTGAGGTTAGTAAGTGGTACAGTGTGTACGTGTGTGTCATCAATCCTCTTCTAGTGCACATTGTTTTTTTTTTGGAGTTAATTTCATCTCTTTGAAACTGTTGCATTTGGTCACCATTTCAGATCAATCAGAAGATGATGAAATCTGCAATGATCAAGGATTTGTACTCTGAAATTGACCGGCTTAAGCAAGGTTCACTGCTCTCTGATCTCTCTCTCTCTCTCTCTCAATACTTCTATCCCATAATATAAAGTATGTCCTTTTTTCTTTTTGGGTTGTGCAGTAAGAGTTTGCTGTAAATGTGAGTTGTTTATGCCCAAGTGTCACTCTAAAAATCACGTGCCTTGTTATGGAATATTGTTGTTTTTGTTTGAAAATATTTTGGGGATATACTGGGACGCTGATTTGAATCATAGTTGGGACTCTCAAGTACTATGTTTGGGTCAACACTGGGAATATCCATCAGCGTTTTACCTTTATTAATTAGCTTTTCGACTGGAAGATGTAAGGTAAGAATGGAAGATTAGGGAGGCCGTTTGTTTGGCATTAAACAATGTTTGCCAAGAAAATGGCAAAGGTGGCTAAAGTGAGGATATTGAAACAGATGGATCTTGCTGTTTTATTCAACAGTATTGAGTTCCATGTGTTATTGTGAAAAGGCCAAAACTGCAGCTAATGAAAAGGGTTATAGACTGGCTATTGGGAGAGTGAAGTGCTAGTGCAGTGTCTTGGTACCAAAAGAAAAACTCTCCACACTAATCAAGTAGAGAATAGCAAGATATCTTTAAGGACAATATGTTGAGTGGCCAGGAATACCAAGGGAGGTTAGAGGGCTTGTCATAGTTGATTGAGCAGGCCTGTTTTGTCTATGTTCGCTTGAGTTGCTAATGATTTTGAAAATCATTCACCTTTCTTGGCTCATCCAAGAGTGTTTTTTAGGTATAGTGTTGCATCAAAATGCATTCCATTTATAAACTTCCATATATTACAAGACCAAGGAAACTTTTGACATTGATGAAATATACATTTTTATTGTAAGGAACCCTGATGTAATTTAATTACTCTTGTATGTTTGGGTGCTGATGAGTAAATTCTACGGCATGTTTTGTATATGTCCAATAGAGGTTTATGCTGCAAGAGAAAAGAATGGGATCTACATACCACGAGACCGTTATCTACAGGAAGAAGCTGAGAAGAAGGTTCAGTTATTTGCATAAAGTTGGATTATGCTACAATTTTCTTATTTTACCGTACATTTGTGGAATTGCTAGCTTTTATTGATCTCTCTCTTTACCCTAGGCCATGGCTGAAAGGATAGAACGCATGGAACTGGATTCAGAATCTAAGGACAAAGTATGTTTAGTTGAGGTCATTTTATCAAAATTCTGTTCAGGTCGATAAACATAATTGAAAATAATTATGTTGTGACTACTTACTAAAAAACTAATCACATTGCGGCTTATCAACAGCAACTTATGGAACTTCAAGAACTCTACAATTCCCAGCAACTTTTGACAGCAGAACTAAGTGATAGACTTGAGAAAACTGAGGTATAGTATGCTGTGGTGGTCAAGTACAGACCCTACAATTTTCACTGCAACTTTCTGTCCTGCTCTCACTCAGAATCTTGCGCAAGAACTCACTTTTTTCTGTTGTTTGCAACTTCAGAAAAAGCTCGAAGAAACTGAACATGCATTATTTGATCTCGAGGGAAAACACAGACAGGCAAATGCAACAATCAAAGAAAAGGAATTTCTCATATCCAATCTCCTCAAATCTGGTCAGTGAAGTGCTGTTTGCTAAGGCATTTAACAGAATATCTTACATTTCGATTTTCTATTTCTGGGATTGGCATTTTAAAGTCTCGTCCATTTGTAATCCAGTAGACTATATCTAACAAGAATTTATGAATCAGATGGCTTATTAGCTTCTTACGACTGCTTGCTTTAATAAATAGCTTAAAATTCTAGTCTACTGGAATTTGATTCTTGGAATGCCCCCCCTTATTGAGTGTGTTTACTTATCAAAAAAAAAAAAAAAATCTAGTTCTTAAAGATTTATTTTAAATTATTGAAAATGGCAATTTAACAGTAACTTCCACGGTTAATTGAACAGAGAAGGCACTTATTGAGCGAGCATTTGAGGTTCGAGCAGAGCTAGAGAATGCTGCTTCAGATGTGTCTAGTTTATTTGCCAAAATCGGTTTGTATTATAGTCTTGGAAGTTAAACTTCTTTTGGGTGTTGTCCATCAATACTAGCTGACCATGGTTGATCTTTCAGAGCGCAAAGATAAAATTGAAGATGGAAATAGAATACTTATCCAGAAGTTCCAGTCCCAATTAACTCAACAGCTTGAAATCTTGCATAAGACTGTGGCAGCTTCTGTGACTCAACAAGAGCAGCAACTGAAAGACATGGAGGAAGATATGCAGACCTTTGTATCAATGAAAGCAGAGGTAGAATCTACACTGTATAATTCTGTGAATTCTTCAGATTTGATGTCAATCCAGTCAATTTTATCTCTTGTTATCCTTGAAGGCTACTGAAGAACTTCGAGGAAGGCTGGGAAAGTTGAAAACCATGTATGGTTCTGGTGTTAAAGCTTTGGATGACATAGCCAAGGAGCTCAAAGTAAATTCTGAGTCAACTTTTAGTGACCTGAATTCTGAAGTTTCTAAGCATTCATCAGCCCTTGAGGACGTAAGTTACTTTATTTACTACTGTTTCCTAAACTTCCTTCTCCTTTATAGCTGTCTCTGACTTAATTTATGCAATTCAGCTATTCAAAGGAATTGCTTCAGAAGCTGATACCCTGCTGAATGATCTTCAAAGCAATCTTCACAAGCAAGAGGAGAAGCTATCTGCTTATGCACAACAACAGCATGAGGTTTGTAACTGGTTATGTATCTTAACCAGGGCTCGTATTATTATTTAATTTCTTGAAATGCTTATCTTTGATACATGATACAGGCGCATGCAAGGGCAGTCGAAACTGCAAGGTCAGTTTCCAAAATAACGGTCAACTTCTTTGAGACTCTAGATGTGCATGCATCCAAGCTGAGCCATATTGTGGAAGAGGCACAAACTGTCAATGATCAGAAATTGTCAGAACTTGAAAAGAAGTTTGAGGTGGTTGCAGTACTCTATCTAAACTGCTTGGCGCAGGATATAGGGTCTTATTCTGTTGAATTAATTTTTTTTGTATTCATGTAGGAGTGTGCTGCTAATGAAGAAAGGCAATTATTAGAAAAAGTTGCAGAGCTGCTTGCAAGTTCAAATGCTAGGAAGAAAAAACTGGTACCTCTCGAGAGCATCTGCAATTCTCCTTTCTGCACAATCTAACTGTATATCAATTGATGATGACAAAATGGAGCTTTAATGAGTGGCTTAATTTTTTTGAACATTTTTAGGTCCAAGTAGCAGTAAATGATCTTCGGGAGAGTGCAACCAGTAGAACAAGCAAACTGCAGCAGGAAATGTCAACCATGCAAGATTCCACTTCCACTGTTAAAGCTGAGTGGACAGTCCACATGGAAAAAACAGAATGCCACCATGATGAGGATATTTCTGCCGTAGAGTGCGGAAAGAAAGACCTAGAAGAGGCTCTTCAGAATTGGTTAGGCTACTTTTAGTATTTGATGATAGTTGGTCTGGGAATGGTCGCGATACACTTTGTTCTTTTTTAGTGTATATAAACTGAACTTAAAATTGTGCAGTTTAAAGAAGGCAAATTTGGGTGCACAACAATGGAAGAATGCTCAAGAATCCTTGGTCAGCCTAGAAAATAGCAATGTTGCTTCTGTGGACTCCATTGTTAGGTTTGTATTTCCCACCCAATACAAAGGTCGTTGACTTTTATTCAAGATTTTTCAATGATCATTAAGTTTTCCTTTCTCAATCAGGACGGGAATGGAAGCCAATCAAGTCCTGCGTGCTCAGTTTTCTTCTGCTTTGTCAACTGCTCTGGAAGATGTAGACACTGCTAACAAGGATCTGTTTTCATCCATTGATCGTCAGTATCTAAATTTACATGCACATTTTTGCTCATTTAAGTTTTTCTCTTGGAAAATCCTGATTAACAATGAATAAAAAAACATGCAGATTCACTCCAACTTGACCACGATGCATGTGGGAATCTCAATTCAATGATAGTTCCTTGTTGCGGTGATTTGAGAGAATTAAAGGGAGGCCATTACCACAAGATCGTGGAGATAACTGAAACTGCAGGGAAATGTCTTCTACATGAATACACGGTAAGCGCTGGAAATCTTTTTAGCCCGTCTTACACATACAACACTTGAGACTTTAGGGGCTATTGTTAGTTCTTCAAATCAGTTAATAATGGAGAAAAGAGAAGGGACGTTCCCCCCATCTTGGTCAACCAATTTAGAACTTCGTGTTTGTAACCGGATTATGCCTATTTCATCTATTATCAATACTACTCATCTTTTACTTAAAACAAAAAAAAATCTTGGTTAACCAAAATGCATAAAAACACACTACAGCTAGTGAGAGAATATTTATTTTTCTTTATTTTCTGTTCTTTTTCTTCATCTCCCGGAATATTTTTGTAGTTTCTTCTTCTATAACCATATTCAACCCTCAAATGACAAACAGGTGGACGAACCATCTTGTTCAACACCAAGAAAGAGGTCATTTAATCTACCAAGCGTGGCATCCATTGAAGAACTCAGAACCCCCGCTTTTGAGGAATTGTTGAAGACATTTTGGGATGGGAGATCAGGGAAGCAAGCAAATGGAGATGTAAAACATATTGGTGGGGTATACGAGTCTGCCCAGTCCGTAAGAGACTCCAGAGTTCCTCTCACTGCTATTAATTAAGGAGAGTGGAACAGAAACAAGGGTGAGGTAGTGGTAAGTAATAACAAATTGTGTACATAACCACGTGGTTGCCAATATTGTCGGACTCTCACGTCTCTCTCTCCATATTCGTTATTTGTTGCCCAGAAAAAGGAAAAATCACTCTAGGCAGGAATATATTTTGTTCTCACTCTTTCTGTTTCTTTTTCTTTTTTAATCTTTTGTTCTCACTCTTATTTTTAAGGGGGAGGGGGAGAGAGGGTATTTGGGAGATTCAGTTCATTGAAGCTCCCTGCTTATATAACTACTGCTACTGCGTCTGGAGTATGGGTGAAGATTTTTCAGGATGCTTATATTAATCGTTCTATTGTTCAATAATTTTCGTCTCTGACAGATATAACTTGGAGAAATTTGTAAATAGTAGTACCATAGTTTATGAATGAAAAATTTTAGAGGGAAGTCTCACATCTTGCATATCTACTGTACACTTATTAAAAAAAATTTTATTCTCCTTTATTTTGTACTTAAAAACTTTTGGTGTGCAAGATGTGAGACTACTTAAAAACTTTTGGTGTGCAAGATGTGAGACTTCTTTGTAATTGTAGCATAACTCCTATGAATAATAGTGAAATAATTTAAGTTAAAAATTTTATGAAATTCTAGGAAATGATAGAAAAAAAATTAAATAAAAAATTATAAAATTAAAAAATATAATTTTTTTAATGTTATTCGTCTTGGATTTCGAACAAGTTCAATTATTTTTAACATTTTATTTAAAAGTTTGAAAAAAATGTAATAAATAAATATAATATTTGATAACTTGAACTTGAAAATTAAACGAGATTTTGGATGATGAGATGAGGAAATGAAACGAGATTATTTGAATGGTTGAAACCAAACCAAGTGCCATCAAATACAACTGCTCCGTCAAAGGCAACTAGTTGCCTGTTTTGGATCCTTTCACTTGTACCATGCTCAAACAGACCCCAGTGCTACTTTTCAACCTTCGAAATCAAAAGATATACCGCTAATTTTCCAACAACGTACGGCAGCTGTAAACATGATACTCATGACCCCTTTAAAAAAAATGAGTAACTTGGGAAAAAATGTCAAACGCCCATATATCTTGAGATCTAAACTATAATTGCTGCCACTTTAAACACAAAAGCCGTTTGTCTCAAAGTTACCGGGAATCTTAATACACATACTGCTTGGTATTCTTTTCTCTCTTTTTTTTTTCCAGAAAAGAATTATTTATCTACCGCCACCCTACGCTTGATGTGTTTTAAACTCATCCGCTTTGTTATAATAAGAGGGCATGATTCTCACTTCCCCACCAATCCAACATATAATCGATTCATATTCATTGACAATTGCAGGCTTCGTTTAACAAACGCGAATCAAAGAATCCTGTGTTGAATCGAAATAAGTAGGCATGATACTCACTTCGCCACCAATCCAACATATATTCGATTCAAATTCATTGACAATTGCAGACTTCGTTTAACAAACGTGAATCAAAGAAAATTATTTGAAATTTTCTTTGATTCATCCGCTGTGTTCAATCCAATAAGTAGGCATGTTCATCCAACAGCCCGGCCTTGAAATTTTCTTTATTTTTCAATAATTTTACCTAAAAAGTTCAAGAAAATTATTCATTATTCGAATCCAAATTCCCAGATCTAAAATCTGAATGAACAGGCCTAGAAATAAGATAGTAAAAAAGACTTTAAAAGAAACCCGCAAACGAATTAACAAAGTCAAAGATATACAAGTCACACAAACCGAGAAGCATAATTCCATAAATTCCTGTAATATGTTTTGTTCTCAAATTATCGGTCTCCTCAGTTTTCACAGATTCAACGTGACACCAGCCGTCTACAAATTCAACAAGTGCTGATTGATCGCATATGTCAACCACATTATTTTTTAAAGAAAACATCTATTCATTATTCATTTTCTTATCATCCTTTCGTCATTTTATGATGAGTCATTAGATGATAAATTCACAAGTAAAATATAATAACTAATCTCTAATCATTTAATGCCACATCATTAGATGATAAGTAGAATTACTCTTTTTTAAAACCTTCCTGTTTTCTTCCATTCTCTGCCTTGGTTGGGAGTTCTAGTCATGAAAAATTTACTTATTTAATCTCACCTAAAGATTCTAAACTATATTGACAGACAGGACACATTTACTCAAATACTGAAATCACCAGCTGGCTCAACTTGATATACAAAATGAAACTATATACTTTAAATGATCTAGATATTCAGACAAAACTGCATTATTTATAGGATGCAGAAGCATATAGATATCCATCGATACCGGACATATTCAATGGCCTCGAACAACATCAAGTTTCTATTCTATATTTCCCGCTGACATAAATGTACATCTAATAACCTTCAATGTATAACACGCACCTTGGATGCGAATGGCCATGCCATCCATGTAAGCTGATGACCAATCTGCAAACCAAAAAAGAAAAATTACAACAATTAAATCGGATATCAAGTTCACCAAGAACACATTAACAGTCGGATGAACTGCAAACTCTGATTCTAAATAATCTTTCATGTCATAATAGGCAAACATGCACAAAATTTAAATAGCCATATGTAAGTATATAGGACTCCATTGCTCCTTACAGAGAAGACACCTCATTTATCACATCTGTGTAACACAAGCATACAACCAATAACACCAGCAACAGAATATTAACTTTGGCACATAAACTAACAACAGCTCCAACCATAAGATTTATTTCCAAAAGAAGGATGCCCATCAAATTAAACTACAAAGTGAAAGCAAGTAAAGGGTTGCCCGTATGCCAGCCAGAAGACAATGGAGACAAAAGAAAATAAATCCTAGACCGGGTAGTGAATCTTTTTTTGGCTTAACAACATATGGTCAATTATGTATGAGGACAACGCAATATTCTAACAGAAGTAAATACAGTCTTTGAGTAACAAATCATTTGATCTAAAAGATATACACACTTTTCAAGTAATGATACAAACACGAGTGCAACAGAATTCAGGAAGAATAGAAAAATTAAACTACCTGAAGAATTCCTCTCGATAAGACTGCACTTGAGAGTTCAACCGGCCTCTCTCCCAAATGTTTCATCATCAAAATCATCATTTGTGGAATTTTCTTGACAGATCAATTTGTCTTCTTGCATAGAGTTTAAGCCAATATCATCCCAAAGCGGATGACCCTGATGAGGGTCACTGTGCTCAGATCCATGATTCATATCAACATTATCCTCCAGATTTTGTCTCACATCATTTTCCATAAGTTCCATTCCCTTCTCGTCATCAATACGAGATGGCTCTACATTGAGATCAGAGCACACATCTAATCCAGTCTGATCCCCAGTCCCATGATATGCAACCGTCACAGCACCCTGGTCAGATTGCTCAGCAGCATCTTTCTTCTGCCTCTTCCATTTCTTCGTAGATGAAGTACCATCATCTTCAAAATCTTCTTCTTCTCTTTCCCGATGTAAATAAACCCATAATTTCCTTTCCCCATCAAATTGCACGCAAGGGTCACGTTCATAATGCAAACGGTCCAGGGCCCCACTAACAACTTGATTAACTTGTGCATCAGACACGTCTTCCACAATATATTGAGAATCTCTTATCAACGTACAAACATCCGCTCGGGTACCAATGCTTCCAGGCAATCTAGCAGCAGCATCTCTCACAAGACAAAGAATAGTAACATGCGGTGGCCGATTACGTTTCAGCATAAAATGGTCACGAGCTTTCGAAGTAGGCTTCCCACCACACCTTCTCAAGGGAGCAACAATGGATTTTTTACCATCAGCTGCCGTGTAAGAGAAGGCCCTGTCAGGAACTGAATACCTAAGAACTTCCTCCATGCGAAAATAGGAACGGACTTCTTCAGAGCTTGGGCTAATGGTGTTAAGACTCTTTTGAGCTCTCAGGTCCCTGAACCTTTCTTTCTCATCCAGGTTCATCTGCATCAGTGCCAGAGGCGGTTCAGGGAGACTCCCTATTTGTCGAAGTGTCTCCTGACCACTTTTCAGCCAGTTAGCAAAAGAATCAACTAACTTCACCAGCATTTTGTGAGGAAGACTCCAAGCCTCAGGAGATGTCACCTCCTCAATAGTGTCATGATCTGATGAACTATGAGAAACTGGACCAATCCAGGACCAACTTTTTGTAGACTTTTCATAAGATGCAAGTGCCTTCCAACCTTTTGCTCCTAAAGGTGCTGTTTTCGATGAAAATATCTTCAGAACTCCTCTCACTAAATCCTGAAGTGGCTCTTGAGTCTCAAGGATACAAGGATCTCCAGGGTTCGACCTGACACGGTTAACAATCTCCTGAACAGTAAGAGAAGGCACATTCCCTTGCCCACCATTCTCTGAGACATTGGCATCCAACTTCTCAAGAGAAGGAATCCCATCAACACCGTCATGATTTTTGTTCTGCTCCTCTAGGGGTTTGCCAACCTCTATATCTTCTGGAAGTGGAGTAATCATTGCCAAGCGAACTGCAGAAAGAAGATGTATAATAGAAAAAGAGAAGCCTGTATGAACTGTAGGTGTAATGAGGGTAAACTGTTTTTTCTGTGGTTTGGTTTCGAGCTCCATCTCCACTGCTCCCATTTCTGTAACACGTGGCTCAGAGTTTTCGATTTCTGAACTACCAGGGTCTTGGTCCAGTTTCCTTTTTGCTTTCTTCTTCAGTGTGGAATCATCAACTTGCCATAGACCATCAGGCTGTAGATCACCATCTTCATCTCTATCATCCGTATCTGTTATATTATCCTTTGCTTTCCGCTTCTTTATCCCTGAATTGCAAACTAATAATGGAGCCTCAGATCTTCCATTTCGATCATTTAAACGTGCTTCTTTACCCTGACCTTTCTTCACAAATCTACTCCTCCCTTTATCATTGGCAATCGATTGTTTATCAAGTGGATCCTCCTCCTCAATAGCAACATCGTCATGCAAATAATCACGGCTAACACCTCTTTTCTGCTTCCTCTCGGAAGGGCGGGTCTTCGATGAGGACATATGTAACCTATCAACTTGTTCCCCACGTAACTTACCATTCCTCCCTATTTTGTGTACTTGTTTCGTATAACTATCATCGTTAAATTTACCCACACCAGAAATATAGCCGTCTCCCAAAGCCCTAGAGGCAGAATCGTGCAAGGGACTGGTATCCCGCATCTTACCCTTCTGCATCAAAGAGTAGTGATCTACTTGCGGCACATGCCCATGATTGCTAAAGCCACCGATTTTCTTGGAAGGGTGCATGGTCCCATCAAGATCCCGTGCAATCTCCTTCATATTTTTCTTCCCAAATTTGGGCCTTTTAGCCTCTAGGCCAGACTGCAGCAACTTAGATCGAGAACCTTCCATAACACCAATTGGGAAAGCCAACTTGCTTCTCAACAAAGGATTGGTATCCTCATCATCATCAACTTGCTCTGATGAGTCTGATTCTGTGTCTTCACTTTTCATCAACATTCTATTACCTTTCATTCCATTTTGCACAAAATTACCTTTAATCTTCTCTTGTGATGTTTCTGCTCTCAACTCAGACAGTGAATATCTTTCATTCATCTGCGGTGACGAAGTCCTAAGTGATCTGTAATGCAGATCAGGAGACCCCCTCCCCGTCTTCCACTTTTTACTTTTCGCATCCCAGTCATCTGGTCTAAATGAGGAATCAACAGCAAAAGCATCCCCTGGAGACTTCTTATGCCAAAATGGTTCGGCACAATCTGATGAGTCAAGTCTATTTGCTTTTACTTCCCGGCCTTTAGATGAAACCCCAACTGAGAATTGCTGAACATTCTCGGGATACTTGGAATTTTTAACAAAGTCATAGGAGGTTTTCATATTAGGTGGCTTTGAAGTGAATGCCTTCACCTCTGACAACTGACTTGAATTCTTGTTCCTACCATAGGCAACTGAATCACTTTTTGAAAACAAAGGCAGAGCCATAAAACTCTCACTGGCTAAATCATCATCTCTTAAAAGGCCACGCTTCTTTCCCACTTTCAAAATCCCAGACTTCTCCATCACAGTGCCCCGTGGGACATTTTGATCCTGTCGGAGACCCATTCCATATGTTCTTTCTTCAGAATCATCACTGATTCTCATCTGATCCCTTGTCCGGAATGCTGTTGCTGAATCATATCCCCCCGAAGCCTTATTCTGCCGAGGAAGAGCAGCTATCAAAGCGTATGGTCCAGAATTTGTATCTAAACCATGGTAAACAGAAGAATTGCGTCCTGCTAAATCCTTAGCTGATGGTGGCTTTGACCCAGAGAACTTCAATTTACCTTTTGCATTCGGCTTTCCATATTTTTCTGGCTCCAAATTCATCGACCGTCCTCGTGAAGGTATGTCCAGATTTGGGCCCACTCCAGAAGCAGAATGACGACCCACTTTATCTGCAACTTTCCTGTCCTTGATGTTTCTGCTCCACAAACGTTCATCTGACACTCTTTCTGATGAATCAGACTCAAAATCCTCCATCTTCTCATACATCAAACTCTTCTGGCTTTTCATAATATTCAAAACACGGAGCCGCTCTTCAATACTGTATCCCCTACAATTAAGCCAAGCATCCCTTATCTGACAAAGGTTACTGATAATATTATTCTGATAATTCCTCAAAAGGTGATAGTGTTGCCGCTTCTGAAAGAAATTCAAACCTTCCCGGTAGAGAGCTACCCTTGGCTCACACAAACCTCCCTTCAAGGTGTCGAACAATTTCTTAATGGGGCTACCAAAGTGCAAATTGCAACCCGTAAAAATCTCTTTGAGAGTAATCATATATGTCTCTTGGTCCATGTCCGGGAGAAACTTGGTGAGACTTAACCTCTCCTCATCAGTCAAGCAGTCATTCCATACATCCACGGACAATATATCCTCCAGACCAGGAAGATCATAGAGCTCCAATGGAATGCTACAAGTCTGATTCCCAACTTGGCAAAACTCGGCCCCGGTCTCTCCCAATTCCAACAAATCAAAGTCGTCAGACCCTGCCCCGGAATCTGCATCATCAAATTCATCATCGTCATCTGATTCAACGACCGAGCCACGCCTTTGAAGCTCATCCTCATCACTGGACATTGTCTCCCCACTACCAGGTGAAAACTCCGGATCGAACCTCGACACTTTAAAGCTATTCTTTTCAATCGCCATGTAACATCCAAAAATAAAAATCAACCACGGCCACAAGAAACCCAAAGTTACCGCTCCAATTAACCAAATTTCAAAAATTCGCAGCCGTTATTGGAAATAGCCAACTCAAAAACCTAGAAAGAATAAATTAAAATTAAGACCTTAAATCAAGTCCAAGTCCTAACATTTGCGACTAATTATACAAATCGAAGCAGGAAATTTTGGAAGAAAGAGCACAAAATGCAATTAACCATGATTCCAAAATGAATGAGAACAGAGAAGAAAAAAGAATTCTTGAAAATCAGGGATATGATCGAAGAGTACCTCATCGGGACACGAGGAGATCCTGTGGAGAAATTATCGAACCGAGCACGAAGTCCGTGGCATCGAAGGCCGAAGAAGTACGACAAGTCGCGGCACGCAGATAGAGGGAGGTAACGAAACTGTGTATGGGTCAATCTGCGGAACCCTAGAGGACGAGGCGAGTGTGGAAATATATATAGAGAGAAAGCGAGAGAGAGAGAGAGAGACAGAGAGAGGGAGTCGCAGGGGATGAAGAAGGCGTTGGTGGCGTGGAGGGAGGTGAGCCGTCTGATTAGGAGGCCGAAGAAGACGATGAAAAAGACGAAAAAGGGCAGGAGGAGAGGTGTGTTTGAGGAGGTGTTTTAACAGAGAAAGGAGAAAGGGAAGAAGAGAGAGAGAGAAAGAGGGAAGCCGGGGTCTGCAGAGCTAAAGAGACAGACGGTAAGAAGGAGAGAGAGAGAGATACTAGGCAGCAAGTTATTTTTTTTTTAGTTTTTGTTTTAAAATGGAAATATAGAAATAGATTTTATTTTATAATTAATTAATACCTCATTTAATAACTATTAATAATAATGGTGCCATTTTAATTATAGATAATCTTATTTTATAATTTTTATATTTCATTTTATAACTAACTAGTAATAATTGTATATCTATAAATAATAATAATAATAATAATTGTATCATTTTAATAAAATTATTTCAAGTATAATTATAAATGTCTAATATAGACCATGTTGTTATAACCAATTTATAAATCTACAATAATCTGATGTGATTAGTTATAAATAATAATAATAATAATAATAATCTGATGTGGTTAAACGACGACGTCAGACAAAGCTGCTAATCATATTTTATTCAAGGAGTTGCAAGGCATTTTCCCCCAAAATTGTATTGCGCTAATATTGGAGCTCCCTGCCACCGCACACAATTTGAATTTTGCAACCGCTCCGTCATCTCCATTGCCAACCAGGTATACCGACGGTCATCTCTCTCTCTCTCTCTCTCTCTCTCTGTGTGAAAATTGTGTATAGCTGAATTTAGACAATCGTTGTTTTAATATAGGAATTGAATCCCAAATATTCAAGAGTAGAATGTATTATTCACAATGCTCTCATAATGATTCAGAACTTCACGTAGGAATAAGTTATTTGGATGGCATCCTGTATTGGTCTCAGTTCGAACGAGACTGACCACACCCATATGCTCATAATTTGATCTATAGGAACGTCTCCGTTCAGATGAAATTGACCACATGAACATCCCTTCATTCTAACGTCTTTAATAGAATGTATCGTCTGTATGGAGTGCCCTTCGGGTATTCGATCAAATGAAACTAACAGCCGTAGATTGCAAGGGAATAATAACAAAATATAATAATAGTGAATAGTTTGAGTTAATGTGTTTTATAAGATTTTAGAAAAGAAGAGAGAAATAGTTTAAAAATATATATTTTTATTTTTTGTAGTGTTATTTTTGTTTTGAGATTTAAAAAATTTTAATTATCTTTTGTATTTTGTTTAAAAGTTTGAGAATTATAATGATTAGATAATAATTAATTGAAAAATATTTAGATTTTAAATTGAAAAATATTTATATTTTGTGGTGTTTGTATATTGAAAGGAATTTGATAAGGTTTACTATTCTCCTACTACTCATTTATTATTATTTTTGTATTATCATTTTTTGTATTTTTTTTATTTTATTTAATAATTAAGAAAGTGATTATTAATAAAATTGTATATTTTCTATTTTTTTTAATGATTAAGAATGTAAAAAATAAAAATAATTAAAAGAAAATGATAAAAAAATAAAAAAAAATTGAAATACATTGTAAGTAATAAATGAATAATAAAAGGATAATAACCTTAACACTATTTATATTAGGGCAATGCTGAGGAATAGCCACACTTAGAACACTCCCCCTCGCATGAACAATGTCATGCATTGTTCATGACACTGTTCATGTGAGGGAAAGTGCACTGAGTGTAGCTTCTCTCCCTCATTTTTCTTTATATTATAAAAATGAGATAAAATAACATGTGATGTAATGAATTTAGAGCACTTTTCTATTTAAACTAGGCATGAAACCATATTAAGTTCCATGTGTTATTGTGAAATGGGTACAAATACGTGCCGCCACGTCATGGAGATGTTGCTATCAACATGGGCGGCCCTGCCTACATCAAAAGCCTTATATCTTCCAATTTTGGCCTTTCGCTCCTCTCTTTCGATAGTGCATGTCTTGCACACGCTGCCTCAGCCAATGTTGACCTTTTGCTGGTGATTTAATTCCGTTTCCAGCTATTTTTTTATATTTTTTCTTTTTAAAATCAAGGATCAAGTGAAAGTGGACGTGAAAATTCCTCACAGTTAGTTTAGATTAACATGATGCAGCACACATCCCATCGTTTCGCCTTCTAACTATAGCCTTATAATCTGTTCAACAAATTATCATAATCGTTGACAAGCAAGATTCCCTTTTGGAAAATGGGTGAAACTTATTCGTTTGGCTCCGATCACTCTATTACTCTTATTATTGTGTGTTGTATTGCGTGTTAACTTTTTTATGAATGATTATAAGGGACTTTTAATCTACTGAAATTTATATCTTTTAATCCGTTAGTTTTTCTAATAAAATACTAAATTTGTCAAGAAAGAATAATAGAAAGAGGAAAAAAGAAATGGGTTAGACAATAGATTGGCTATTTAGAGAGAAGTGCTAGTGCTATGCTGCCTTGATATCGAGTTTACTCATCCCTATGTGATTGTGGGCTCCCTGTTATGATAAGACCTTGTTTCTTTTTCTCCTCTACTTAGAGTTTTTGACATTTGTAAGTACTTTTTCTTTTTCTGTTTTTATTTTAAAACAATTATGTAATATTTAAATTTATATAAAAAAATATTTTCAAATAGTAAATTTATTTTTCAAAAAAAAAAATTTTGCAAAACTTAATTGTATCTAACCTTTCACTTTTGAAAAAACACCACCCATATTGTAGTTAAATTTGAAACTCCTTTCATTTTTTTTCAAATTTGAATTTACCTTTATTGGGTCGTCTGGCTAAATTTGAATGTTGAGTTAAATTCAAATGAGTTGTATATGGAGATTTTTCTCTCTCTCGGGCCTACGAGACAAGGCCCAATTTGTGTAGACGAGAATGGGAGGTGGGAGACCCAAATTTGCACCGATTGTCTCTTTTGACTTAACTCGAGAAAAATTCGACCTACAAGAGGTATCAATGATAATGCTGCAAAGAACACTGTTCAACAAGATCATACAAGAAGGAGAGATGGCGTAAAGGATGAGACTAGCTATTTATATGTTCTCCAAATGTTGTTAAGCACTCAAGTACCCATTTAGTCAAAAGATTAGGAAAATGGAGAATCATTGATCCACTGGCACGAAGGCATCAACGAACGAAAGGAGAAATTAGCGAGAACACTCTGATAAGAAAAACACGCCAGATTAATGAGAGAAGCGAGGGGACCATGCTGCATTAATAGCACCCTAGGTTCGGGCTCTATACCGTATTGTTGCAGAGGTCATTCTGCATTAAAATCTTTGACAAGAAAACAATGCTAAAACAAAGATCTTGTGGGGACATACACACTTTGTCCCTCCTTGCAAATTTTGGGTTTAAATAGAGAACTTTCAGGTATGAGAAAACTCTAGTCACTTTGACTCTCGACACTAAATTGTGCATCTTTTACTATTTCTTCTGAGAAGATCACACAAACTAAACCATCGGAGACTCTTCGACCCCAAGGCTGACCACCTCCCACCATTCTCTTACCTCCTCCCACTGTTGTCCTACCTCATTTTTGTAGGCCCAAAGTCCAGAAGACCTGAGCTCCTGAGAAGCAAGCCCATATATATGCAAAACCCAACATTAGCAAGTTGAGTTCTTTATGAATAGTAGTGAGTTTGGATGACGAAGTGAGTTTTGTGGAAACTATCTAAGATGAGTTTAAATGTGTTTGGATGTCAAGATAAGTTTAGATATACTTATGAAAAGTTGTTTAAAAGTGTTTGAATATTAAGATAAATTTATGTGTACTTATGAAAAGTTAAAAAATGTTGTAGGTCCCACGTGGAAAAAAAATATTGAGTTGAAAAAGATTTTAAGTCTCACATATAAAAAGGTTTTGAATTAAATGATATTTAATGATTTGGAAGTTGTGGGTTTAGACATTGGGATAAGTTTAAAACAAAACCCAATTGAGATGAGCTAAATTTATTTAAGAATCCAAATGGAGCCCAATGTTCTAAGAGATAGTGTTGCATCAAAATGCATCACATTTTTAAACCTTCATATTTTATATGATTAATGATATAGTACAACCTTTTTATAATCATTTTATTCAATCATGCTTTAAATTGAAGGGAATTTTTGTAAAATAATATAACTTTTATAAATTATTTTTATAAAAATATCTCTAATTTAAAAGAGGGTAGCTAAATAATTATATGTATATCATTTTCTATTATAAAATTATGGGACTAGCTTTTAATTATGTTACCTAGATGACTAATACAAGATGGAGGTAAATTGGGTTATATTAAAAAAATTAACACTTATAAACCAAATACACAATATAAAATATAAAACAAAATACGAAACAACAAAAAATATAAAGAGTAAGGACAAGAAAAAGCAAAATCAGTATTTTAACGAGATTCAGCCCCATTGTCTACGTTCTCGCCTCAAGCTACCTATTGAGAATCTCAAATTTACTATTCAATCTTCTTCAGGTAGAGATAGAAACTTATTATATCTTTGAGCAATACCGCTATAAAGAATTCGCGTATAACACCCTCTACACTTGTAATCCCTCACACTTAGTGATTCAACTATTCCATGTGTAGAACACTTTCTATACACACAAGGGTTATATGCAGCCTCTTACAAAACACACTCAACTTATATCTCTCTCAATGAGTGAAATAAGAACAATACAGCTCAACTTATATCTCTCTCAAAATGAATAAGGATTAAGGCACAAAATTTAGAGAAGAGAAAATGAAGGCTTTGAAAGAATGATATAAAACTTAGTAATTGATGTGTAAGCTCCTGTTGTAATTTTTGCAAAACTTAATTGAGCTATTTATAGGCAAATGAGTCTTTATATTTAAATTTGAAAAGATTTACATGTCAAATAAGATCACTATTCACTTTTCAAAAAATTCAAATAAAAATATCTCTTTTTTATATTTGTCAAAGACAACTCTATTCATTTTTCAAAAATCAAATCTTTTACTTTTCATACATGACAAAATGAGCATAATTTATTTTTCAAACCAAATTATTATTTTTTTACATATATCAAAAAAACACACAACCACCCTTTAAAATTTTCAAACAAAATCATCTATATTTTACATTTGTCAAAAGAAAAATAACCACCCTTCAAGATTTTTAAACAAAACATGCACATGTTAAAGATGACAATCAATTATCTTACAAATTTAAATCTTTATACATATGTGGAAAAAACAAATTCGAAATTAAACATTTTTAATAAAGTTATGCAAATGTAAAAAATGCAATTTGATGTTTTATGAGAAAATATTAATTTTAAACCTTAATCCAATTTCAAATTTTAAGAAATGTATAAAATTACTCTAAGAGTTTCATTTGTAGACTTATTATTCTTCTTACTCATGCTTGATTTCTTGATGTGCTTAGCTCTTTTCATGCTTAGACAAATTAAACTTGAGTCTTAATTGATTTGTTATCATCAAAATCTATACGTAGATACGAGACTTGAAATCTTGGGTTCTACAATATCCTCCTTTTTGATGATGATAAATATTTAGTGAAAATCTGTGACCTACAGTAATATAAGCTCCTCTGAAAATATGTATTAGCTTTTCAATTAAAATATAAACATGATTCTAGCATATATAATAGGATAATATAATAATAGTATAAGACTTTTCCCCCTTTTGACATCATTAAAAAGGAACCGCAATTGATTTCAGTAAGATTTATTCCCATAATAACCAATAACTAATAAAACGGTGCGTTAGTAAAAATTGTAGAGAGTTGAATAATTAGAGTCACCCGTGTCTGACAAAAGATGCAAAGGCTAGAGGCCTAACTCTATCGTCTCGGTGCTAAAGGAGATTCAAATCCACTTGATGTTATTGATAAATTAGATATTGCGGAGATTTGAAGTTGAATAATTAGAGTCATCTGTGTCCAACAAAGGCAGCAAAGGCTGGGGCCTAACTCTCGTCTTGATGCAGAGATTTGAACTCCGCTTGATGTTGTTCACAAATGAGATATAACCAAAATTTGAAATTTTTGAGTTGCTGTTTAAAAGACCATTTTCACCCATCGGATACTCAAAAAAAAATCTTACATTTCTCATTGATCCAATATCTGTTTATTCAAAACGATAGAATGATGGAAATTTTTTTTTCTGGTAATCTTCCAGATCTAAACCAAGAACCGTCTCAATCAGTCATCTCAACCGTCTTATCCAGCATATCTTATAAGTTTGTCTAAGTAAGATTTGAAGAGATGATAGTGTGTCTTATTCTTATTTCGATCTCTATAAAAAAAGTTCTTAACTTTATTTAATTCGCATAAAATATTCTTCTCATCTTTGCAATTTGTCTGCATTGTCATTCTATAAATTTTTAATAACTCATCAATTTCCCTTCAGTATCTTGTGATCAATCTATTTCTGCATCTGTCGTAGGTGCCATGAAACAATAAGAGACTGATTTGACAAATAAATTAGATCATGATGCCATTTATGAGCTTGTGGGTCTCAAAACTCGATACTCATCATCCATTGTTGTTTTTTTCGCTCGGTTGCAATTCAAAACTCGCGAAATTGAGAAGTTTAGCGAGACTATCTCTATACTTCAACAACTTATTTATGAGTCAAATAAAAAAATAATAGAGTTAAAATAATAGAATAAGAATTTAAATCCTTGTTTGCCTCTTCATTTCGACTGTTTAATCTTTTAGATAAGAATAACATGCTGATTTATGAAGAGCAAATGCAGTTTTAAGATGAGGGTAGAAGTATCAAATTTTTGTAAGTCATTTGAAATACTAGAATAAAAATATTCAATAAATATTCATGATATGCATCATTCTTATATCTTTTCTAATTATGCATAATCTATTTTCTCGTAAAGGTTTTGTAAAAATGTTCGCCAATTGATCATGTGTGCTTATGAATTCTAGTATAATATCACATTTCTACATATGATCTCTAAGGAAATTATATATAATTTTAATATGCTTAGTCCTAAAATGTTGTATTGGGTTCTTTGAAAGATTTATGGCACTAGTATTATCACATTTAATAGGAATATGATTGTACATAAGTTTAAAACCCTCAAGTTGTTGCTTCATATAAAAACTTGAGCACAACAACTACCTGCAACAATACATTATGCCTCAGCAGTAGATAATGCAGAAGAATTTCGCATTTCACTAAACTATGAAACAAGTACATGACCTAAAAAATGACATGTTTTACTAGTACTTTTTCAATCAAATTTGCAACCAATATAATCTGTATCTGAATAACTAATAAGATTGAAATAAGTATACTTAGAATACCATAACCGTAGATTAATGGTACTAGTAAGGTATTTAAGAATACGCTTAACTGTAATCAACTGATATTGTTTTGGAGATGCTTGAAAGCATGCACATAAACATACACTAAATATAATATCTGGTTTACTAGTTGTCAAATATAATAAACTACCAATCATACCTCGATATACCTTTGAGTCAACTAAATTACCGATTTCATCTTTATCAAGTTTGGTGGTTGGACTCGTTGGTATTTCAATTACCTTCACATCTTCCATCTCAAATTTTTTGAGTAACTCTTTGATATATTTTAACTGATTAACAAATATTCTACTTTTCGCTTGATTTGCAATCCAAGAAAGAAATTAAGTTTTTCCATCATGCTAATTTCAAATTCTTCTTACATGTTCTTAGCAAAATCTTGGCACATATTTTCATTAGTAGCACCAAATATTATATTATTCACATAAATTTGAATTAGAAGAATATCATCTTATTCATATTTGATAAAATGAGTTGTATCGATCTTTTCTGTTGAAAAATATTTTTCAATTAAAAAACCACTAAGTCTCTCATGCCAAGTTCTAAGAGCTTGTTTGAATCCATATAATACTTTTGTGACATTAAAAACATGATTAGGAGAGACATGATTTTAAAAATCTGGAAATTACTCAACATATATCTCTTCATTTATAAAATCATTTAAGAAAACACTTTTAACATCCATTTGAAAAAACTTAAAATCTTTATAATATGCATATGCAAGTAACATTCGAATAATTTCTAATCTTGCGACAGGTGCATACGTCTCATCATAATCAATTCATTCATCTTGATTGAAACATTGGGCTACAAGTCGAGCCTTGTTTCTAGTGATAATTCCATACTCATCTTTCTTATTTCTAAAAACCCATTTTGTTCTAATAGCAGTATGATTTTTGGGTTTAGAAACAAGTGTCCATACATATTTCTTTCAAATTGATTTAGCTCTTCTTGCATAGCTAGAATCCATGATTCATCAATACGTGCTTCATCAACATTTTTGGGTTCAATTTGAAATAAAAAAAATAATGTGATTGCAAATATTTCTAAGAGATGATCGAGTACTTGAACATCGTGAAAGTTCTCCTATAATTTGTTCCACCGGATGATCTTTCACGTATTTCCACTGTTTGGTTGCATCTTGTACTAAGTCTTGATGATCTTTCTTGGTGTCTCCATGTTGGACTTCTTTCATTGTATTCTCTCTGTTGAGATTAACACTATTTGTGTTATTTGTACTTTCTGATTCTTCATCAATAAATTTCTTGCAGGGTAGAGGGTTAGATTCAGCGAATACTATATACATAGATTCTTGTACAGTTAAAATCTTTTTATTGAATATTCTATAAGTTTTAGTATTTGTTAAATACCCAAAAAAGATACCTTCATCAGATTTTGCATCAAACTTTCCTAAATTATTTCTATCATTGAGAATAAAATATTTGCATCCAAATACATAAAAGTAATCAATATTGGGTTTTATCTTATTCCAAAACTTATAAGGAGTTTTATCTAATTTAGACCTTAACATAACTCTATTTATAATATAACATGCAGCACATACTGCTTCAGCATAAAAATAACTAGGTAAACTATTCTCATTAAGTATTATTCTTGCCATTTCTTGAAGAGATCTATTCTTCTTCTCTACTACCTAATTTTGTTGAGGAGTTTGAAGAGCAGAAAAATTATGCAGAAAATTATTTTTATTACAAAAAAATTCAATATCTTTATTGACAAACTCTTTCCCCCTATCACTTCAGATGTTTGAAATAGTATAACCATTTCATTTTAAATTCTCTTGCATAACTTGGTAAATGCATTATGTACTTCATCTTTATAAGCGAGAAAGATGATCCAAGTATATCTAGAGTAATCATCAACAATAATAAATACATAATATTTTCCTCTTATACTTACAACTCTGTTTTGTCCAAAAAGGTCCATGTGTATTAAATGCAATGGTTTAGTAGTGAAAATATGTTTCTTGATTTTAAAATATGTTTTTATTTGTTTACCAAACTGGCATGTATCACATATTTTGTTTTTAAAAAAATTCACTTTTGTCAAATCTTTCACAAGATCATTTTTTGAAAGTTTGGAAATAAGTTTCATATTTGTATAACCTAACCTTCTATGTCATAACCAACTATTTTCATGTTGAGCTGATAAACAAATAGCATCTTGTGAGGCAATTTTTTCAAATTCAATTGTATAAACATTATCGTTTCTAAGAGTAATAAAATAAACATTACAATCATGATTATTCATAATAATGCACTTATCCTTTTTGAAAGTAACTGTAAATATTTTATCACATAATTGACTTATACTCAAAAGATTATGTTTTAAACCATTAACAAGTAGAATATCTTCAATTATGAGAGAAGACTTCTTACTAACTTTACCTATTCACATGATCTTCCATTTTGAATTGTTTTCAAATGTTACGTGTCCTTCTTCTTTAGAAATGATATCAATAAACTTAATTTTGTCTCTTGTCATGTGTTTTGAGCATCCGCTGTTTAAAAACCATTTATTTTTACCTATGGAGGACTTCATGCATACCTACAAAAGTAATTAAAATAATTTTCTTGGTATTCAAGTTATTTAGGTTATTTATTTGTTAGTATTAGAATAAATAAGATTCTTTAGTACCTATATGGTCCTAATAGCCATTATATATTTTCTTCTAATAGGACAAGCATGATAGTTATGACCATTTTTATTGTAAAAATTACAAATAATATGTAACATATTTGAAAATCTTGAGTTATTGTAATAATATTTTTCTTTAAAAAAATTTATTTTTATGAAAAGAACTTTGAAAATCTGATTTTGATTTAATCGGTTTATCAAAAAAAATTTATAGTGTTTGAGTTTTTCTTTTGGTATATATCATAAGCCTACCTTATCAAAAACACATTTTTGACTACCAATAAGTTTTTCAAAATTTCTTTTTCCATTTGTAAAGTTTTTAACAATCTTTACTAAATCAATCACTTTCTTTTTCAACTCATGATTTCTATTTTTCAAAACAACATTTTCTTTTGTTAAAACATCATTTTCATTTATTAAAGAATATATTTTTTTTTCAAAGTGGTATACTTAATACCCAATTTTTCAAATTCCTTATATACATTTTCTAAAATATTTTGCAATTCTTCATAAGAAAGATTTTCAATATTTTCGAAATTTATTACCTCAAAATCATCTTTAGCCATAAGACAATGATTTACAGATTTTTCATTACTTGAGTCGTTGTCAGAGCTACTTGAATCATCATCCAATGTAACTTTTATTACTTTCTTGTCTTTGTATCGATCTTTCTTTAGTATAGGATAATCTGTCCTAATATGTTTTGAATTTTTGCATTTATAACAAGTTAATGAGTCGTTTTTACCTGTATCTTTGTTGGAAATTTTTTTGAAAGATTTCCTTGGAGAAGTTTTATTTTTTTTAAGAATCTCTGAAATGTTCTTGTGATCATTGCAATTTTTTCATCTTTGTTATCGTTTTCCTCGTCTTCATCACTTTCACTTTCATGGAGAGCAGTTCTGAGTGTCAAACTTTTCTTTTACTTTCCTTCTTCTTCTCCTCTTTTCAATGTGTACTCATGAGTAATAAGTGACCTGATGAGTTTATTTACTTCGAGTTTTTAAGATCTTTAGCTTTATGAATCGCCGTCACTTTTGATTCCCAACGTTTTGGCAGAGAGTTGGGAATTTTTCTTAATTATCTCCAAATTAAAATAAACTTTTCCAAAAACTGTCAAGTTATTTATAATATTAGTAAAACGAGTATATATAAAGAAAATAGATTCATCATCAATTATTTTAAATATTTTATATTTATGTATAAGAATATAAATTTTTGATTTTTTCACTTGCGACATTCTTTCATAAGTTACTTCCAAGTTATTCCAAATTTCTTTTGCTGTTCTGCAACTCATTATTCTATTAAATTTATTGTCATTGAGAGCATTATATAAAAAATTCATAGCCATTACATTTACTGTATAAAATCTATTATATTCACGATCAAACTCTTCTTCTTCCTTGTTGACCTTTACTCCATCAACAATTTTTGTTGGAATATAAGGTCCATTTACAATACATTTCCAGATTTATCAACCTTGAGACTGAAAAAATATTCTCATTTTAGTTTTTCAGAAAATATAATTGTCTGTACAAAATAGCGGAGTCCGACTACTAGATTGACTTTTAGCAAATATAGCTGTAATATTAGTCATACGATCTTAACTCAACATATAATTAATCTTATAATAGAACTTTTATTTTGATACCAATTGTTACCCAGATGACTAACACAAGAGGGGGAGTGAAGTGGGTTATATTAAAAAAATTAATACTTATAAACCAAATACATAATATAAAATATAAATAAAATACGAAATAATAGAAAATATAAAGAGTAAGGGCAAGAAGAAGTAAACTCAGTATTTTAACGAAATTCAGGCTCACTGCCTACGTCCTTGCCTCAAGCTAACATTGGAGGATCCCAAATTCACTATTCAATCTCCATCAGGTGGAGATAGAAACCTATTATACCTTTGAGTAACATCACTACAAAGAATCCGTGTAGAACACCCTCTACACTTGCAATCACCTCATACTTGGTGATTCAACTATTCCCTGTGTAGAACACTTCCTACATACACAATGGTTATACGCACCCTTTTACAAATACAAGAGCTGATAGTAGGTAGATTATCAGAGTACACTCCTTAATGAGTGAAATAAGAACAATACAGCACAACTTATATCTCTCTCAAAATGAATACAGATTAAGGCACAAAACTTAGAAATAGAGAATGAGGGTTTTGAAAGAATGATACAGAACTTAGCGATAGACATATAAACTACTGTTGTAATTTTTTTAAAACTCAGTTGAGTTATTTATAGGCAAATGAGTTTTCATATTCAAATTTGAAAATGTTTACATGTCAAATAAGAGCATCATTCACTTTTCAAAAAATTCAAATTAAAACATCTCCTTTTTACATTTGTCAAAAACAGCTTCATTCATTTTTCAAAAAAATCAACCCCAATCTTTTACTTTTCATACATGAAAAAATGAGTATGATTTATTTTTCAAATTAAATTATCTTCTTTTTGCATATGTCAAAAAAATACACAACCAACTACAAAATTTTCAAACAAAATCATCTATCTTTTACATTTATCAAAAGAAACATAACTGCCCTTCAAGATTCTCAAACAAAACATGCACATGTCAATGATAACAATCATCTTACAAATTCAAATTTTTATGCATATGTGGAAAAAAAAATAATTTTTGAAATTAAACATTTTAATAAAATTATACAAATGTAAAAATGCAATTTGATACTTTATGAGAAAATATTAATTTTGAACCTTAATCCAATTTCAAATTTTAAGAAATGTACAAAATTACTCTTTGAGTTTCATTTGTAGACTTATTTTTCTTCTTACTCATACTTAATTTCTTGATGTGCTTAACTCTCTTTATGCATAGACAACTTGAGCTTGAATCTTAAATTTATTTGTTATCATCAAAATCTATACGTAGATACGAGAATTAAAACGTTGGGTTCTACAAATTATGATGTAATTACTATTGGATGTTGATACTATAATATAAACAGGGACTCAAAGTCCTACCGTACAGTGAGGTTTCCTACTTTGTCTTCTTGACAAGCTAACATCTCTTAAACTGAGGTCTATAGAGTTTTGTACTAACAATGGCCAACAAGATCATACAACGGTGGAGCTCACTGAAGCTCACAGACGACAAAAACCAAGTCCTAACATTGTCGAAAGAAACAATTTTTGAACCAAGGTACGAGGTAGACATTGTCTCCTGGCAATGATTCTCAATGATAGGACTTCCAACAAAGAAGCCTTCAAGTCTACTATGGCCAAAGTATGGAACAAATCATGCTAGGAGACTTTTAAGAAGTTTGAAACTAATTGTTAACTACTGGAGTTCTAACTCTTCTCAGACAAATAAAAGGTCATGTAGGGAAGATGTTGGTCTTTTGACCATCACCTAATATGTCTAAAAAAGTCTGAAGAGGAGCTCTCTCCATATGAGGTTTGGTTTACGTCTGAACCATTTTGGATTTAGATACACAACCTTTATTTTGCAAGGATGAACAAGGTTCAAGGGAAAATGATTGGTGCAATTGTTAGAAAAGTTTACACAGTTGAAACTGATGAACAAGGATGCGACTGGAGGAGTATCCTTAGGATTAGGGTGGATGTAAACATTACTAAGCCCCTAGTTCGTGGTCACCTAATCAATCTAAGAGGCAAGCAGTGCTGGATGCATTTCAAGTACGAGAGATTTCCAACATTCTGCTTCAAATGTGGCAAACTACACCATGCTATTGGAAGGTGTCCATGCTTTAACCCACCCACTCGGAATCAAGAACAATATGGCCTATGGCTGAGAGTAGCCTCCCCTCCCATGCAGCAGTCCATATTAAAAGCATTTAGAGGGTCAACAGACTTTTATACTCTGAGCACATCTCTTCACCAAGATTTAGAGGTGGAAGGAGCTTGAGATGTTAACTTTGGCAAGTCACTATCAGAATCAAAAGGAACAAGCCAAGACAATGCAACAAAGAATCAGGAACCAAACACAACCCAACCCTGCCAAGGAAGCCATCTAATTCCTGAAGACTTGCCTCATGAACTTACTGGGCAAGACTGCACTGCTATGCTTAGCTTTGAGGATCCCAGAATCTCAGGTCTTTAGCTCGAAATAGTGAGGCAACTTAGTATGGCTCATAGGAGACAATTAAAAAGGTTAGTGATCTCGACCCCACTTACCTTTCAACTCACCAATAGAAAAGTTGGTTGGAAACTATAGAACTAATGAGAATGACACATTTCCTTTTTTGGAAAAACCTTATATTGCTAGGCATTCTACCTATGACCTCCCACCAACCCCCCACTAGCCCCAAAAGTCTCAATATGGAAAAAGAAAGCCAGGGGTCCGACTAATGTTCTATTGAATATAACAAATACCTCATATACCCCTCCACAACTTAGAAATCCCAAAAGAACTACATCTGCTTTGAACCCCCGCAACACCATTTCTGCAACAAAGACTAGAAACACTAAGCTTAGACTTGAAAGGAGCTATTTTCACCCCAAAAAGGTGGAGGCTGCTCAGCAGTCCCACCCATTCCAATAAATTGTTTAAGCTAGAATTGCCAAAAGCTTGAGAACCCCAGACAATTCATGAGATTACCTTATGGTGAAAGCAAAGTCTACATCACTAGTTTTCCTAATAGAGATCAAGTGTGACAAATAGAAAATGGACAGATTTCAAACACAACTAGGTTTGAACATTGTTTTAGTGTAAACTGTAGGGGGAAAAGTGAGGTTTGGCCCTACTTTGAAACTCCTCAATGGAGTTAACAATCATCTCTTATACTGATTGGCATGTCATTGTGCTCATTAACCTGCCTAATTATAGTAGCCCTTGGGTGTTTACTGGTTTCTATGGCCAACTAGTCACTTCTTAAAGAAGTGGGTCCTAGCAGCTTCTTAAAGCTCTAGCTCTTGCAAAAAAATGTCCTTAGTTATGTCTTGGGAACTTTAATAAAATCTCTAGCCTTAATAAAAAAAATGGGTGCTGCTACTAGGCCTTACAGACAGATTATATAGTTTAGACAAGCACTAGACCTTAGTGACTTGTATGATTTGGGTTACAACAGAGATCAATTCACCTAGGCCAATAATAGAGAAGGGGTTCACTCCACCAAAAAGAGATTAGATCAAGCTTTTAGCAATACAACCTAGTTTGCATCACTTAGTTTTACATTTGCCATTATCTTCATTAGACCATAGACCTATCCTGCTTCAAATATGAGATAATTTGGAAACCACTAAAAAAGAAAGGATCTTCAGATATGAGGTTAGCTGGAGTAGGAGGGAGGGGTGTGGTAAATTGATACAACAAAGCTGAAATCATCCAACTAGGCATTATGATGCTCTTAAGAACACTTTAATGAGATTTGGCAAGGGCTTAAAGTGTGGAGTAGGCACTTGCACTAAAGTCGGGGAGAACTTTTAAATCTAAAATTGAAAAACTAAATTTCTTAAAAGAACAAGATGAGGGGCATCTCTACATTGAAATCAAAGTCTTGCAGAAAGAAGTGGAATCAATTCTTGAATATGATAATACCAAGTGGAAATAGAGAGCTAAGCATGCCTGGCTTGCTAAAGGGAATAGAAACACATCTTATTTCATATATGTGCTAGTCAAAGAAGAAAGCACAACTCAATTACAGAAATCCAAGATGAGACTGGGTCTGAATCCAACAACAATAAGGATATCAATCAGGTGTTCCAATCCTTTTTTCAGATTTTGTTCAGTACCTCGAACCTCACTGGTATTGAAGCTTGTCTATCCTCAATGCCTACAAAGATCACTTGACATGAATCTTATATTAGGCAGACTTTCTACAGCAATAGAAGTTCGAGAAACGCTTTTCAGTATGAACCCACCAGGTTCGCCTGCCCAATTGGGTTTTTCATTGTTTTCTTTCAAGACCACATAAATATAGTATGTGCCTGAGTGACAAAAGTTGTGCTTGAAGTCCTAAATGAAACACTCATTGCCCTGATCTCCAAGAAAGATTCCCTCATCCAAGTGATTGATTTTGAACCAATAAGTTTTTGCAATGTTTTCTACAAAACCATTGCAAAGACTTTGGCCACTAGATTGAAAATCATATTGACAAAGATCATAGCTCCAACTCAAATAGCCTTTGTACCTGGAAGGCTCATCATAGACAACATCATTGTTGCCTTCAAGTCCCTGCATAGCATGAAAGCAAGAGTCAAGGGGAAAGATGATTATATGGCCTTAAAGCTCGACATGATCAAGGCCTATGATCGAATTGTCTGACCATTTTTGAGTTCAATGATGAAGAAGCTTAAGTTTGAAAAAAAATGGCTTGACCTGATTATGAAATATGTGAGGTCAATTTCTTACTCCATCATACTTAATGGGGCACCTCAAGAGAGCTTCAATACAACAAGGGGAATTAGGCAGGGGAATCCATTGTCCCTCTACCTTTTGTTTCTTTGCACATAGGCATTAAACAACATGCTCAACAAAGTTGAGAGAGATGAGATCATAATTGGCCTTTCAATCTGAAGAAATCCACTCTCTATTAACTACTTGTTTTTTTGTAGATGACAACATCCTCTTTTGCAAAGCTATCTCAATAGAATAGGGCAACATTTTCTACCTATTGGAATCCTATGAACATGCCTCATTTCAAAGGCTCAACAAAATGAAAACCTCCATTTGTTTGAGTAAGAACACCAGGGATGAGACAAAGGAAATCATTACCAGCATTGCAAGCATTAGGGGTATTAACTCCTATGAAAAGTACCTAGGATTACCAACCCTCTTAGGTAGGTCTCGAGCTTAGTCTTTCAAAAGCTTATTGGACAAGGTGCTAGCCAAGATAACAAATTAGAAAACCAAGTTTTTATCCCAAGCAAGTAAGGAGGTCATGATCAAAGCTATCTTGCAGGCCATACCCACTTACAATAGGGGTATTTTCAGGTTACCTAGACAATTGATCCATGAGTTAAACAAGATGATCATAAACTTTTGGAGGGGGCAACAATCTCAGGAGCATAGGATCCTCTAGGTCAAATGAGATCAAATAAAAGAGCCAAATGTCATGGAGGGCTTGGTTTGAGAGATTTTGGTAACTTTAACTTAGCTCTACTAGCTAAGCATGGTTGGAAAATCATATCCAAACCATACTCACTTGTTGCATAGGTACTAAAGGCCAACTGCTTCCCACACAGTTCATTTCTCTCAATAAAGATGGGGCAAAATATCTCTTATCTATGACAAAGTTTCCTTGCTGCCAGATCTTTGCTACATGAGGATTTGATGTGGAGAATAGGTGATGGGACCCTAGCTAAATATAAATGCAATCACATAATCAGCCTTCAACTATGGGATTCCATGGATAAATGACTCAATCTCAATACATCAATACCATCATGATTGCTAGAGCATTGATTGTGCAATATATGACTATATAGTTTGTGTGGTATGAGTTCTGTATTCATTCCATTCTTGTAAATTATTCCTTTTACAGTCTCTATTAGGATATATACTCAAATAAGTGAAGTAGTTCACACAATCATTGTCTTCAATATTCTCTATATGGTATCAAGAGTCATTTAATCTCAAACAAGAAATTCCCTCTAGACTCTACCATGTCTTCATCCATAAGCAACTCTAGTCCTCCACCTATCTCCCACACAGAAAACACCCTTCTGCTCATTGGTATCAACACTGCCTTTCAGCTTCCCGTCAAGCTCACTACCATGAATCACCCCTAATAGCATGCGCAATTTACCTCCCTATTGATTGGTTACGATCTCCTTGGTTTTGTGGATGGCTCCTGACCATGTCCACTACGAGATGTCAACGCTTCCTCCATGTCTCCTTCATACCTACATTGGTATCGCTAGGACAAACTTCTCCTTAATGTGATTTTTTTGTCTATGTCCGAGAATATCATGCCCCTTGTGGCCATGGCTGACACTTCCTCCAAAGCTTGGAGCATCCTTGCTCGTTTGCTTGCCAATCGCTCACGGGCCAGGGTGATGCAGCTAGAGGAAACGCTCACGTTGAGTCAACATGAATCTCGCTCTATCTCTAAATTTTTACAGTCCATCGAAGCCATGACCGATGAACTTGCACTCATTGACACACCTCTAACCAACGATAATCTAACTCTTCCCGTCCTCAATGGATTTGGTGTCGAGTCCTGTGACATTGTAACTTCAATTCAGGCTCGAGAGACTTCTCTCATGTTCAAGGAACTTCATGATCTACTCCTTGGACATGAAGCCTATCTCAAGCACCTAGAAACCAACTCATCAACCATGGTGGCCACTGCAAATGCCTTTTATCACAAATGCAACTCCTTTCCCAAAAACAGCAACTGTAGGAACTCAAACAAGAATCCCTAACAACACAATAACCGCCCTACACCAACATGTCAATTATGTGACCAAATTAGTCACACAGCTAAGAAATGCCTCAAGTTTCATACTCCTGATGCACTAGTCAACTGCACCGCCGCTGGTCAAGAGAAAAAGTGGCTTATGGATTCTGCTGCCTTCCACAACATCACCACTGATATCTCTAATTTGAACATTCGCTTTGAATATGATGGATAGGATGAGGTTATTATCGGCGACGGCATATGTATTGCTTCTTCACCCTCTCCCTCTTCATAGCCACCCTCTCCACCAGAAGATTTGCCTCCCATGCGTACTCACAAGATGGTTAAGCGCTCCATAAACAACATCCACAGGCTCAAGCAGTTTTATATGATCACCAAACATCCTGTCACCCCTTTAGTTGAGCCTACATGTGTCTCTCGAGCCATCAAGGATGCAAATTGGCGACAAGCAATGTCAAAAAAATTTACTACTCTAGTTCGGCATGGTACCTGGACAGTTGTCCCTCCTCATCCATCTCAAAATCGTGTAGGTAACAAGTGGGTTTTTAGGCTCAAGTGCAACCCATATGGAAGTATTGCACAATACAAAGTCCGACTCGTCACTAAGGGCTTTCATCAACGCCCTGGTCTTGACTACAGTAAAACTTTCAGCCTGGTGGTCAATCACACCACTATCCACCTGGTTCTCTCCCTAGCACTGCAACAAAATTGGCATCTCTTTCAGATTGACGTCAACAATGCCTTTCTACATGGGACACTTGATGAAGCTGTATTTATGAAGCAACAAGCCGGTTTTGTTGACCCCACTCATTCCTCTTTTGTATGCAAACTCCACAAGTTCCTTTATGGACTTAAACAGGCACCGCAAGCATGGTACACTGCTCTTCGACACAGGCTACTACAATTGGGGTTCAGAAATTCGACATCTGACTACTCCCTTTTTATTTACAGCTCTGATGGCATCATAATGCTTGTGCTCGTCTATGTTGATGATTTGATCTTCACTGGTAATAATCTCACTCACATTCATCAATTGATCCAACAACTTGGGATTGAATACTCCCTAAAAGAGTTGCAAACTCTTCACTTATTTCTAAGAATTGAGGTTATTTCCACAACTGAGGGTCTCTTCCTCACTCGGCAAAACTATGTCCGAGACTTACTTGATTGCACACGCCAAAAGTGTCACCACCCCACTGTCTATCAGTGTTAAACTGCACCTTGTAGATGGTTCACCACCTATTGACTGCATTAAGCTTTGTCGCATCATTGGTGCCTTACAGTACCTCTCCTTCATGCGGCCTGACATCAATTTTGCTATCAACAAATTGGCTCAATTCATGAATAGTCTTATCTCCACTCATTGGCAGGCCACTAAGAGATTCTTACGATTTTTGAAGCACACCATCCATCACAATATTCTGCTTCGATGATCATCACCTATTCAGCTCCGTGCCTTCTTAGACACTGACTAGGCAAGTAATCGAGATGATCACACCTCCACCATTGCATATCTTGTCTTTCTCGGTTCTAACTTAATTTCATGGTGAACTCAAAAACAAAAGGCAGTAGCTCACTCTTCTACTGAAACTGAATATCGGGTTTTAGCCGTTGCTACATTTGAAATTTCATGGGTCAAGTCTCTATTAATAGAGCTCGGTGTCTCCCTCTCAGAACCTCCTTTGCTGTTCTATGCAATGTGGGGGCTACTCACTTAAGCCTTAACTCTGTCATGCACTCACGCATGAAACACATTGCCATTGAACTTCATTTTGTATGTGACTATGTTACCCATGGAGCTTTGAAGGTTGTTCACATTCCCACTCAAGATCAACTAGTTGATCTCCACACCAAGCCGCTCTCTCGCTCATACTTCCAGCTTCTTTATTCCAAAATTGGCATTGCCGTTGGCATGCCATTTTTGTGGGGGAGTATAAAGGCAATCACATAATCAGTCTTCAATTATGAGATTCCATGGATAAATAACTCAATCTTAAGACATCAATACCATTGTGATTACTGGAGCACTGATTGGGCAATATATCACTATATAGTCTATATAGCATGGTTTCTATATTCATTCCATTCTTGTAAATGATTCCTTTTATAGTATTTGTTTGTACCTATAAATAGGATATAGAATACTCAAATAAAGTGAAGTTATTCACCCAAACATTGTCTTCAATATTCTCCATACTAAAATTTAGATAGAAAACTGGTTGCCAATTCCATCATCTTTTAAACCCCAAAGTTCAATTTGATTTCTCCCTGCAGACTCCACAATCTTAATGCTCATCGATCAATTAATTCAATAGTGGAAACTAACCTTGTTGAGCCCATTTTTGCAAAGAAATAGGCAGATGACCGTTTGGAAATCCTGAGATCGATGACCATATGCTTTTTGCTATCACATCTTAGCACATATAGAAGAGGAGAAATGCTCTAGTCTTTCAGCAGCAATTCCTACACCCCTCCAAGTAGGGCTGTAAATGAACTAGGCTAGACAGCCCACTTAGTACTCGCTCGGTTAAACTTAAATTAAACTTGACTTGTGAAAAAAAAAGCTCACTTGTAAAAACAAATACCCGTTCGATTAGTAAATGACACATACTTGACAAAACTCGATTAGACTCGACTAAGACTCGTTTATTTATACTCAAGTCGACTCATTAGCTAGACTCGATTAAAATTCATTCATATATTGATAAATGTATATACATATAAATGTTATATATATGTATTGCTAATAATATAAGTATAGTATTTATATAATTAAATATGTAATATGTAATCTTATTACTTATATCTATATGATGAATAAATATCAACTATTTAGATATTAAATATTAATTTTTTATTATTTATTTATAAATTTTATTCATTTTTTTTTTAAAAAAATCAAGGTCAAGTTCGACCTCGAGTTGAAAGTTTAGTTTATCGAGTCGAGTTTGAACAAACAATAAATAAAAACTCGAGTTCGGACTCGAGCTCGAGCTCGAGTATTTTGAGTCAAGCTGGAGCTCGGCAAGTCAAAGGTCGGCTCAATTACAGCCCTACCTCCAAGGTTGCCTTACAATTATTATAATTGGTTGGTGACCTATAGCAAGTCTCAAGCCAACAAACATCTCAAGGTACCTCCCAACAGTAGCATACCAAGTGGTTAGCCATCCACAAGGAAGACTCAAACTGAATTGGGACGTGACAATCAACAAGGCAACCCTCACAGTGGAAGTTAGTGCAATCATTAGAGATAGTAAAGGCAAGGTCCTAGCACCTCAGAATCCAACAACATTTGTTCCTTAGCCCCTTACTGGCTGAAACTTATGCTACTTTTCAGGCATCAATTTTCTGCAAGTCTTATGGTTATAACAATGTCATCCTCGAGAGAGACTCTCAACAAGTAGTCATGGGACTAAACTCTTCAGTGATCAATCATACGTATGTAGGCAAGGTTATCTCATATACCAAAATGACCCTTGATTCTTTTGCTAGTTGGTCAGCTCAGCATCAATCATGTTGTTCATGCCTTAAGCAAGGATGTTCTAAGTATCAGTGGTTATACCACAACTTTTGATTATGTTCCTCTTTGTATTATACTCAATTTTAAAGCCTAAATCAATATATGCAGTTCTCTTATATATATAAAAAAACTATTGGATGTCAAGTACCTTATAGTTTTTTTGTTCAACTTTCTATCCTCTCATCTCATGCAAAAACTCAATTTTGTTTGTTGTTCGAAACAATATGGAACTGAGTGTAGTTAGGAATTGGCCGGAACAAGCCATAATTGATCAAAATGGAATGGATTTTGAAAACAAAACAAAACAAAACAAAACAAAACAAAACAAAATAAAACAAAACAAAACGAGAATACATAGTGTACCGAGTGCTACACCAAAATGAAAAATTTCAATCGTTCTAGCCATAATAATAGGGAACGAAATTCAAAACTATATTCGAAATCACAATGTAAGATTATTTTAGGAAAAAAGTTAAACAACTGAAAGTCTTGAGATCTAAAATACATGTGCATGGAAGAATATAATTGTTGTAATCTTAACCACAAGCCACTATTGCAAAGTTCTTGAGATCTAAATAAAAATACCACTTCCTATTCATATTTTGGGGAGTTGGGGGCAGGTGGGACCTTCTAGGCTTATTTTTTTGACCCCACACTCGCTTGTCTCCAACTTACCTAATTGTTATGATAAATATGTCATGTATGGTGTGGGATTTAATAGAAGATTTTGTTAGTCATTTTAGATTTATGGTGGTTTTTTTTTTTGGTGGGGGGTTCTTGGATTAGATTTTGGCATGAGATTCATTGTGGGAATACGATCCTTAAGAATGTGTTTTATTCTATTTTTAAGATTGACTTTGCTCATGATGTTTCTTTGACGAATTATATGGACAACTCCAATGGTTCTTTAAAGTGGAATGTAAGATTTAGAACTATTTAGAATTGAGAAGTGGGCGATATCTCAAATTTTTTTAGTATGCTGTATGCTTCAAATATTGATATTAGCTAGGAGGATAGGTAGCCTTGGATTCATCCCAAGAACAAGAAATTTTCAATCAAATCTTTGTATAAGGCTATGTCTTGCCAATCCCTGGACTTTTTTCCTTAAGAAGTGCATTTAGAAGAGCAAGATGCCTCTCATGGTTGTTTTTTTGTTGGCTTCTCTTGAAAAAATCTTAGCAATGAATAATTTAAGAAAACATTTACCATTATGTAATGGTGCTTTATGTGCAAAGGGAATTTGTGGATTCCATACTATACCATTATGATTTGGCAAAGGTTCTTTGGGATGATTTAATAAGATTGGTATTACTTTGGTGATGCCTACAAAGATGGTGGATTTCTTGGCTTGTTGGGGATTTATCTAGGATAACCATCAAATCATTGCCACATGGAATATGATTCTTCTATGCCTTATGTTTAACTTGAGAGGAATGACATTGATTTTGAAAATAGAAAGTGCTAGATGGGAAAGATTAGAGAAGTTGTCTTCCATATATTATTTCTTAGAAAAATGAAACATTCACAGATTTTTTTTATACATAGATTTTTTTTTTGATGAATCATGTAATGAATGATATGAAACATTCATAAATAAACTAGCAGTTACAAGATACAAGTTCAATGAGGTGAGTGTCCACTACAGTCTTCCCAAAACCAACATATTATAACACGAAAAAGGAAAAGAGGGATCTAGCACCAAAAGTTTGGCTCCCATCCATTTCCCACCAAGGGAGACCGCTTGGTAACGATTTTTAAATAGCCTGATAAACATAATATAAAACTATAGCTAGAAGCTGCAATCAAGGGTTGTGTTCTTCAACCTGTTGGCCTGTACTAGCTGGAAGGAATTTTTACGTCCACTTTCACTTGATCCTTGGTTAGGAAAAGTAAGAACATTAGAAAGCAATTGAAAATTGAGTCGAGTCGCTAGCAAAAGGCTATCACTGGTCATGGCGGCACATGTAGGTCACGTGCTACACTTGAAGTGGAGTGGAAGGTCGGGTCTGGAAGATCAAATGTTGCTAATCCTGATGGTGCTGCGTGTGGCGGTGTGAAGCTTTCACAAGTGCCACGCCATGTGAAATTTGTGCACAAGTCATGTGTGAGGCATATGCTCCAAACATATGGACAGATTTCTTCCTTCATCTTGAAGATCAATGCTTGGGGAGACTGATGGTGGGACGTGTGTTGGACCTTGCTCGTTGAAAAGCAATAGATTAGCTAACTTCGATGCTAACGGATAAAAACTAAAGGGAAAAATGTAAATAAATAGACCTAAACGAAGGTCAAGGTTGAGAAGGGAGGGAGGTGCGTGGAGCCAAAGCTCCAACCGCCCTCCCCTTGTTGAATGGAGCAAACTCCTAGAAATGAAGATGGAAAGTTTTTAGAAGAGAAAAATATTTGAGAGAAAAATATATATATATAGATCCAATGCAGCCTGATGAAAACATTTCTTTGGGCATTTGCTACTTGATGGGGCATGTTTTCTTGATTTCCTTGTTTTTTCTAGTAGCGAATATGGTGTTCTCTCTTTTGTATTCCCCTTGCATAGGCTATGCCCAATTACTCATTTACAAAAATTCTTTTTTAACTAAAAAAAAAAAAAAAATCTATAACTTGAGCCAAGACTAACACAGTTCAAAATACAATCGACTCGAATTCATTGAAAATTCCCGACTTTGTTTAAGAAACGTAATTCAAAGAATGCCATGACATTAAGGTAAATCGAAATAAACATAGTAAAATAGACTTGACCCCACAAACGAATTAACGAAGTCACAATTCTACAAGCTTACTAATCTACGGCTACTGCACCACCATTCGATCCAAATGTCGCATATCATGATGTAACAAGAAGGAAACACTATATTTCTCTCTTTTATTTTGGGTGGTGCTAGTATGCTGACGTCAGACAAAATAGTAATTATTCTACAAACTAGTTTCAACAAATGATTCACAGGAAAAAATAGAAGAGTCACCCAAAAACTTAGAGAAAATGCTTCTTAAATTCAATTGAAAATGATCAAATCAAGCAATTTTGAAAATCAATCCACAAGTCAAACTGTATAGCAAAAAATCCTCTACATTGAAATTTACCAAAATTGGCAAAATTGGCCCAAATCAATTTTAGCATCACTTCCTAAATAATAAATGAAATATTACCAAATAAGAAAAAGAAAATGTGCATCGAAGAGAAGACGTGTGCGTCGAAAATGGCTTTCTGATTGAGATCTTATGCTTGATTATGATATCCGTAACCAAAATTATGGCAAAAATACTGAAATGTACCAAAAACTGCCCTAATTAGAAAAAGAGCACGATTACCGGCCTCCCTTGCGCTAATCTGCCTTCTCGAGGTATCTTAATATCATCAACATGCTATTTAACAACTCAGCATCCTCGAACTTGGATCCCCCTAATCCCGCTTACCTTACCGCTGCATCCAAGTTCTTCTTTCCAATTATTTATTCTCATTTTTTTTATCCTTTTAGAATATTTGTGAAAAATATAAAAAAATATCAATACACTAATAATAAATATTTTAACCATTAAGTAAAAAAATATAAAATAAAATAAAATTCATGATGTGTCAAAATTAGTGGACAAACTAATTTTTTTTTTTAATGCAATATCGAAAATCATATAGATTAGATGACAGAATCCCATAAATCCTTGTACAACATTATATTCTGTCTTGTTCTCAAATTCTGTGTTAGTTTAATAGATTTAAATTTTTAATGTGCAAAATTCCCTAAATGTAAAAGGACAAAGGGAAAATTTGTAGTTCAGATGGACTCAAAAGACCATTTTGCACCCAACCAATGACGTAACGCCACATAAGCAAAACAGGTTAAACCCCCATGAGCTCGCCTGCATTGGATCCTTAGGATACACCCTTGTCCCCCTCTCTCGAATATCCAGACCTTCTCTCTCAATCAAGAGAAACCCCGAGGCTTGCGAACCCAACCCTCCTCGTCGTTTACGCCACCTGCGAAGAGAATCCTTGCCACCGTTTATGCCAAAGTACACTATCCTTGAAGACGAACGCACGCCGTCCCTCCTATCAACGAACTCTCTAGTAAACTTAGGTATTTTGTCTCTTGCGAACCCTCTTCAGATGTTTTGTCTCATTCTTTGAGTTTATGCTTGTCTACACGTGATCTTATTGGTGGTATTCAATATCATTGCTTGGCAATAGGAATAGGGTTTGTCAACAATCCATATGTTGGCAGTTTTTTGACAAGTTTGTATGGGAAATGTGCAAAGTTAGAAAATGCATATAGGGTTTTTAAGGAAATGCCTAATAGAAATATGGTGTCTTGGATGCTATTATTTCTAGATTTGCTCAAGAGTGGCAGGTTGATGTATGTTTGGAGCTTTTCCATCGGATGAAAAACTCGATGTCAAAACCCAAGAAAGAGAAGAAAATACCTAAGTTCGTTGGAGAGTTCATCAACGGGAGGAACGGTGCACGTTCCTCTTCAGGGACAGTGTACTCTGGCGTAAGCGAAGATTCTCTTCGCATGTGGTGTAAACAACGAGGAGGGTTGGGTTTGCAGGTCTTGTGGTTTCTCTTGATTGAGAGAGGTTTGGATATTCAAGAGAGGGGGATGAGGTGTATACTAAAGGTTCCGATGGGAGCGAGCTCATAGGAGTTTAAACAGTTTTACTTACGTTGCTATGGAGCAAGAGCCGCGTCCAAATTTGATCTATCTACTCGACAATTCATCTGGTGACTTAACGATCGCGCTACTTTTTTAGTTGGGTGCAAAAAGGGCTTTTGAACCCATTCAGAGTACAGGATTTTTCAAAGAACAAAATTTTGTTAGGGGGAAGTTCCTCCAACCTTGTTTACGAAGTACGAACTCAACGAGTACCAATTGGGCATGTAACAAGAGACCAGCTTCTTTTTTCATTTTTGAACCCTATTGTTTTCTTCCTTTGTCTTCCTTTTTTTAAGTGTTCCGAGTGTACTGGTCGAGACAAATTTACTTACTGAATCTCATCTAAACCATTTCAAAAAACAGGAAAAAGTATCGTGATGAGAATCATGAGATGTCACATCACACAATACCAAATTCACGAGCATGATCAACTTGATATGCAAAATGAACCTATATACTTATAAATGATCTAGACATTCAGGCAAAAAGGCAATATTTGGAGGTAGAAGATATTAATATCCATCTGTACGGGATAAATTCAATGACCTCAAAGAAGACCAAGTTTCTATTCTACATTTCCTCTGACATATCATCTAACAACCTTCAATGTATAACACGCACCCTGGCTGGGGATTTACACCATGCCATCTAATGCAAGTTGATGACCAACCTGCAAAAACAAAAAATTACAGCATTGAAATCAGATTGCAAGCAGACTGAGAAAAAATTATTAAGATTCTAAATTGTCTTTCAAGTCATAACAGGCAAACATGTAAAAAATTCAAATAGCTATGGTTGTTTCAAAAACCTTTTCTAACTAAAAAGTCACTCTTTCAAATTGCCTGATGCTTAACCTGAATACCCTCAGATGGATTTAAGTCTTCACATGAGTTTAATGCTGTCTTCACCTTCCAACTAAAAGAAAAACTAACAACTAATTTTGGTCACACAAACTAAGAGGATCCTGTCATTTCAAACACATCAGTGGAAATCAGAGTGCCTTCAAGAAACGACAGGTTTTCTCAATACTTTTCCCCTTCAAAATATACTGCCACGCAGAATCTTTTATCATAATTCACTATGTATACTTGGCACACATGTTCTTGTTTAGTAGCTCTTTAGGTTATTATAAGTCACGGTGTTGCACTCATAATTGGGAAACCAATTTAAACAGTCCAACCAGGGTTTCCCAATTCTATGTCACTCTAGATACAAGCAAGTACAGAAAATTATATGATCCACTTCAATAAACTGTTCATATATGTACGTATATAGGACCCCATTGTTCCTTAAGGAGAAGACGAAGGGCCGCATACCTCATTTATCCTATCTGTGTAATACAAGCCTACAACCTAAAAACACCAGCAAAAGAATAATTAACATTGGCACATGACCTTAACAACAGATCCAACCATAACTTTTATTTCCACATGAATTATGTCAATCAAATTTAACAACAAAGTGTTAAGGCAATTACAATTTAATGTGTGGCCTTGTTCTGGCCAGAAGACAATGGAGCCAAAAGACACTAAATCCAAGCCTAGTAGTAAATCTCTTTTTGGTTTAAGACCATATGGTTAATTATGATGAATGACAATGTGATATCTCAAAGAGGCACCGTATGTAGAGTCATTGTGACGGTGTCTGGACCAAAATAACTTTCCACTATGTAACAAACGGAGACCCAAAGTTTGGTAAACCATCATTACGCAACGATTTCATTCCACACAGAACTAGATGACAGCTTTAAGAGAGAGCTCGAAACAGAGAAAAATTGTCTTCCAGAAACAAATCATTTGATATAAAAATATACACGCATCCCAAGTAGTGACACAAACAAGAGTGCAACAGCATTCAGAAAGAATATGGCTACTGAAACTACCTGAATAATTCCTCACAATAAGCTTGCCCTAAGGAGTTCAACTGGCCTTTCTCTCCTAAATATTTCATCATCAAAATCATCCTTTATGAAAGTTTCTTGACAGATCAATTTCTTGTCTCGCGTAGAATTTAAGCCAATATCATCACAAAGCAGATGACTCTGACGAGTGTCACTGTGCTCAGATCCAGGATTCATATCAACATTATCCTCCATATTTTGACTCACATCATTTTTTACAAGTTCCATTCACTTATCATCATCAATACAAGATGACTCTACATTGAGATCAGAGCAGAACTCATATCCAGCAGTACCATGACATGCAACGGTTACTGCCCCCTGGTCAGACTGCTCAGCAGCATCTTTCTTCAGCCTCTTCCATTTCTTTGTCGATGAAGTACCATCATCTTCAAAATCTTCTTCTTCTCTTTCCCCATGTAAATAAACCCATAATTTCCTTTCCCCGTCAAATTGCACACAAGGGTCACGTTCATAATGCAAACGGTCCAGGGCCCCACTAACAACTTGATTAACTTGTGCATCAGACACATCTTCCACAATATATTGAGAATCTCTTATCAACGTACAAACATCTGCTCTGGTACCAGTACTTCCAGGCAATCTAGCAGCAGCATCTCTCACAAGACAAAGAATAGTAACATGTGGCGGTCGGTTACGTTTAAGCATAAAGTGGTCTCGAGCTTTTGAAGTAGGCTTCCCACCACACCTTCTCAAGGGAGCAACAATGGATTTTCTACCATCAGCTGCCGTGTAAGAGAAGGCCCTGTCAGGAACTGAATACCTAAGAACTTCCTCCATGCGAAAATAGGACTGGACTTCTTCAGAGCTTGGTCTAATGGTGTAAAGACTCTTTTGAGCTCTCAGGTCCCTGAACCTTTCTTTCTCATCCAGGTTGATCTGCATCAGTGCCAGGGGCGGTTCAGGGAGACTCCCTATTTGTCGAAGTGTCTCCTGACCACTTTTCAGCCATTTAGCAAAAGAATCAACTAACTTCACCAGCATTTTGTGAGGAAGACTCCAAGCCTCAGGAGATGTCACCTCCTCAATAGTGTCGTGATCTGATAAACTATGAGAAACTGGCCCAATCCAGGACCAACTTTTTGTAGACTTTTCATACGATGCAAGTGCCTTCCAACCTTTCGCTCCTAAAGGTGCTGTTTTCGATGAAAATATCTTCAGAACTCCTCTCACTAAATGCTGAAGTGGCTCTTGAGTCTCAAGGATACAAGGATCTCCAGGGTTCAACCTGACACGGATAACAATCTCCTCAACAGTGAGATTCCCTTGCTTGCCATGCTCTGAAACATTGGCATCCACCTTCTCGTGAGAAGTAATCCCATCAACAGTGTCCTTGTGATCTTTGTTCTGCTCCTCTAGGGGTTTGCCAAGCTCTATATCTTCTGGAACTGGAGTAATCATTGCCAAGCGAACTGCAGAAAGAAGATGTATAATAGAAAATGAGAAGCCCGTATGGACTGTAGGTGTAATGAGGGTAAATTGTTTCTTCTGTAGTTTGGTTTCCAGCTCCATCTCCGCTGGTCCCATTTCTGCAACAGGTGGCTCAGAGTTTTCCGTGTCTGAACTACCAGGGTCTTGGTCTAGTTTCCTTTTCGTTTTATTCTTCAGAGGAGTGGAATCATCAACTTGCCAAGGAGCATCAGACTGTAGATCACCATCTTCATCTATTTCATGCATCTCTGTTATATCCTCCTTTCCTTTCCGCTTCTGTGTCACAGAACTGCAACCTGTTAATGGAGCCTCAGATCTTCCCCTTTGATCATTTAAACGTGCTTCTTTTCCCTGACCTTTCTTCCCAAATCTACCCCTCCCTTTTTCATCTGCCAACAATTGTTTATCAAGTGGATCATCCTCGGCAACATCATCATGGAAAAAATCATGGCTAACATCTCTTTTCTGCTTCTGCTCAGCAAGGTGAATCTTCAATGAGGACATGTGTAACCTTTCAACACGTTCCCCACGCACCTTACCATTCTTTCCAAATTTGTATGCTTGATTTTTATTACCATCATCATTAAACTTTCCCAAGCTGGAAACGTAGCGGTCTCCCAAGGGCTTAGTGGCAGAATCGTACAAGGGACTGGTATCCCGCTTCTTACCCTTCCGATTCAAAGTGTAGTTTTTTACTCCTGGCACATGCCCATTATTACTAAAGCCACCAATTTGTTTTGAAGGATGCATGGTCCCTCCAAGATCCCGTACATTCTCCTTCATGTTTTTCTTCCCAAATATGGGCCTCTTAGCATCTAAGCCAGACTGCAACGACTTAAATCGAGAACCATCCGTAAAACCAACTGGGAAAGCTAACTTGCTTCTTAATAAAGGATTGGTATCCCCATCATCGTCAAATTGTTCGGATGAGTCTGAATCTGAGTCTGAACTTTTCAACAACATTCTATTACCCGTCCCATTCTGCACAAAATTACCTTTAATCTTTTCTTGTGATGGCTCTGCTCTCAACTCAGACAGGGAATATCTTTCATGCTTCTGTGGTAAAGAAGTTCTAAGTGGCTTGTAATTCAGATAAGGAGACTCCCGCTTTGTCATCCAGCTTTTACTTTTAGCATCCCAATCATTCGCTCTAAACGAGGAATCCGTAGTAAAAGCCGCCCCCTGAGTTTTCTTCTGCAAAAATGGTTCGGCACAATCTGATGAGTCAACTCTATTTGCTTTCACATCCCGGCCTTTAGATGAAGCCCCAACTGAGAATTGCTGAACATTATCGGTATACCTGGAATTCTTAACAAAGTCATAGGAGGTTTCGATATTAGGAGGCTTTGCAGTCAACGCCTTTACCTCTGAAAACTGGCTTGAATTCCTGTTCCTACTATAGGCAACTGAATCACTTTTTGAAGACAAAGGTACAGCCATGAAAGTGTCATCATTTCTTAAAAACCCGCGCTTCTTTCCAACTTTCAAAATCCCAGATTTCTCCATCACACTGCCACGTGGGACATTTTGATCCAGTAAAAGAGCCATTTCATATGTCATTTCTTCAGAATCAACACTGTTTCTCATCTGATCCCTTGGCCTGAATGCCGTCGCCGAATAATATCCCACAGCCTTATTCTGCCGAGGAATATCAGCTACCGAACCGTATGGACCAGCCAACTTCAATGTACCTTTTGCATTCCGCTTTCCTCTTTTTCCTGGCTCCAAAGTCATCGACTGTCTTCGTGAAGGAATGCCCAGATTTGTGGCCGCTGCAGAAGCAGAATGACGACACATTTTATCTGCAACTTTCCTGTTCTTGATGTTTCTGCTCCACAAACGTTCACCTAACTCTCTCTCTGATGAATCAGACTGAAAGTCTTCCACTCTCTCATACATCAAACTCTTTTGGCTTTTCATGGTATTGATAATGCGGAGCCGCTCTTCAATACTATATCCCCTACAATTAAGCCAAGCATCCCTTATCTGACAAAGGTTACTAACAATATTGTTCTGATAATTCCTCAAAAGATGGTAGTGTTGCCGCTTCTGAAAGAAATTCAAACCTTCCCGGTAGAGAGCTACCCTTGGCTCACACAAACCTCCCTTCAAGGTGTCAAACAATTTCTTAATTGGGCTACCAAAGTGCAAATTGCAACCCGTAAAGATCTCTTTGATAGTAATCATATATGTTTGTTGGTCCATGTCCGGGAGAAACTTGGTGAGACTTAATCTCTCCTCGTCAGTCAAGAATTCATTCCACACATCCACCGACAATATATTCTCCAGACCAGGAAGATCACAGAGCTCTAACGGAATACTACAAGTCTGACTCCCAACTTGGCAAAACTCTGCCTCGGTTTCTCCCAATTCCAACAAATCCAAGTCTTCGGACCCTGGCCCAGAATCTGCATCATCAAAGTCATCATCGTCATCCGATTTAACCGCCGAGCTACGCCATTGAAGCTCATCCTCATCGCTGGACATAGTCTCCCCACTACTAGGCGAAAACTCCGTATCAAACCTCGACACGATAAAGCTATTCTTTGCAATCGCCATGAAGCATCCAAAAATCGAAAACAATCCCAGCTACAATAAACCAGAATTGCCGCCCCAATTAACCAGTTTCACATATTCGCAGATGTTAGTGGACAGAGCCAACTCAAAACCCTAAAGAGAAAAGATCAAAACTAAGAACTTCTATCAAATCCAAGTCCTAACAATTGCGACTAATTATACAAAACGAAGCAGTAAAAGTCGGAAGAAAGAACGAGAAGAAGTCGAAATGACAACAACTCCACAAGGGGAGAAAAAGAGAAGGAAAATGAATTCTTGGAAATTAGGGATATGACCGAAGTGTACCTCATCGGCGAGCTGAGTAGATTCTATGGAGAAACCGAGCACGAAGTGCCAGGCATCGAAGGCAGAGAGAGAACGAAACTGAGTATGGGAGAATCTTGAAACCCTAGGGGAGTAGGGACGAGACAAGTATACCTATATATAGAGAGAGAGGGAGAGAGAGAGAGAGAGGGAGGGAGGGGGGTCGCAGGGGATGGAGAAAACGTTGGTGACATGGAGGGAAGCGAGCTGTCTGATTAGGAGGCCGAAGAAGACGAGGAAAAGGACGAAAAGGGGCAGAAAGGAGGTGTGTTTGGGGGAGAGGTTATAAATGGAGAAAGCAGAAAGGAAAGAAGAAGAGAGACACAGAAAGAGAGACTAGAGAGAGAAAGAAAGAAGGCGAGTGCACACTGCGCAGAGCTAAAGAATTTCAGTGAAGAGGGAGAGAGGGAAGGCAGCGTGAGCCTCTTCTTTTTCTTTTTTTTTTGAAGAGACCGTTGCAACTTGCAAATTTGTAAAACGGGCCTTCATTTTCTTGGGCTTTCCACCCGTATTGTATTGCCACTTAACCCGGGCCACTGTCTGTCCTAGGGAAGTGGCACACCTCTTCCCGCCTCCTTTTTTCTTCTTTTCACAATTTTATATTATTTTTTAAGCTATATAACGGATAACCTCCTCAATCTCTTCACCATTATTTTTTTAAATTTTTGTTATTTTTTATTTTATCAAATATTTGATATATAAATAATAAATATAAGAAAAAAAATAAAAATAAAAACTCAAAAAAATTTTAAAAATTTTAAAAAACATAATAAACAGAGAATATAAAAATTGTGTAGCATGTGTCTATTTTATTTATGAGAATAACTTTGCACATATATATATATATATATTTTCTTTCTCATTTTATTTTTCTCTCAAATGCCTCCTGCGTCTCCCCTAAGTGGCCTTGATTGTTTCGAAAGTTGCTTCCATCATGCCTGAAATTCAACTCCAGGAGGACACGTCCACCATGATAAAGGGTTAAAGCTAATTTCTTCATGGCAGACTCTTTGTATGAAAAAGTTGAAAAGATATATTTACAACTTAGGGGAGTTTCAAAAAATTGGGAGGACGGAAATAATAAATTAGGGGGAGGGTAACTCTATCGGGTCGTGGCGTTGGAATTCTTTTACACTCTTGTAATATAAAATTAATTTACACTTTTTTATATTTTATTTTTTTATATAAAATTAATAAAAAAAATATATAGAGATAAAATATATGTAATTTTTTTAATTTTTAATTTTTTTTTGTTTAAAAACTCTCATAAAGGCATAAAGGGACTCCAATATCAGAATCCCATACAATATCAGCAATAAGGAGAAGAAGGGCCAATTTGAATTTATAAATAAAATGGACTTATCTCAATTATTTTAAATTTATTATTATATTTTTTAAAATTTTTTTATAAAACATAAATTTCAATATAATTTTTTTAAATCTTAAAACATATTTTTTAAATCTTAATTGAACTTTTTTAAATTTTGAAATAATAATAATATTAAAAAATAAATTAAACACATTTTAACTTTATCTCATTTTCTAATTCAAACCGGCTAAAGAGTTTAAGGAAAGATCGAGAAGATTTCTGTTGAAGGGAATCTTTCGTCGAAGGATGAGTGTTTTGGGGATTACATTAAGAGAAATGATAGATGCAGTCATGGAGTTGCAAGCGGCGTGCAGTCGTTTTGGAAAAAAGTGAATAAATATGGGACCCACGTGAAAAAGTTAACTTTTTTTCTAAAGCGACTGCACGCTGTTTGCAATTCCATAACTGTATGTAGCATTACCCTTATTACTGATGTCCGTTAAACTCCATCCATAACATAGAGCTGTTCAAAGAGGATCTGTTTATTTATTTCTACATTTTCCCTTCTTTTTGTATATTTTCCAACAGAGCTTTGATGCTATTAGAGTTTCCATTGAAAACATAATAATGTTCTAAAGCTCAAAAAATAAACTTTGTTACACAAATAAAACGTTCGCATGGCTTCCAACAAAAAATAAAAAATAAAAATGTTTTGGTCATATATATCGAAACCCTCGAGAAGCTCAATGAATCCTTAGTCAAACTCGTCCAAACTCTCTTTTGTACTTCATTCCCACTCAATTAGTCTGTTGGATCAATTAGATTAGATCTAAGACTTTATATTAAATCATGTTAATTTATAGATTTATATCTTTATGTAAATGTTTTCTCTCAATCACAAATGCCAAACTCCATCAAACACATTTTAAACTTTATGTAATATGCACCATTAATGTCGGTATGCAGAACGTGCAAAGACGTTGATACAGCACGTTCATTTCGTAACACATAACAAAAATATAACAGCTTTGAAGTATATTAGTTTCAGGAATGTGTGGGGAACCTTAACGAAGACGTGCTCACGACTCACATTCTCTTCTCTTAATTCGAACTTGTACGATCTTTTCATTGTCTGTATGTTCTTTCTACTTATTTATTGGTTGGAAGGTCTGTGTTAAAGCAACATGCACGGGTCTTATTTCGGGAATCGGAACATAATAAAATTCCAAATTTTAAGCTATTATTAGACGTACAGCTAACTTGAAACCTTCGATTAACATTCATTCCTTCCTCACCAATTTCAGCTCCCCCACCCATTCTCTCTCTGTCTCTCTCTCTCTTCGCAAATTCACATTCCAACTGCAAACTTCTCCTTTCTCTATCTTCTTCTTCTTCTTCTTCATTTCTATATTTTGTTTCTTCATGGTGTTAATGAACATCTCAGAAATGGTGGCCGGTGAGAACTCATCGGAATGGATTCTTCAAAGCATTGACATTGATCAAATGGTGGATGTTCCCATAGAAGAGGACAAAGACAACGACGACGAGACGGAGAGCATAATGTCGAAATCTTCGAATGATACACTCTTGAAGAGAAGTGATCGCAGTTTAAGGAAAAGGAATGGAGTCCAGGCCGGCAGTGTTCCTAGGATGGGAAGGATGGCATCAGGGGCTGCAAGAGGGCTTAAGAGCTTACATTTCCTTGACAGGACAATCACAGGGAAGGAAACCGATGCATGGAAGTCCATTGAAAAGCGCTTCAAACAGCATTCAGCCGATGAGAGGCTCTCCAGAGACAAATTTGGAACCTGCATAGGTAAGTTCATCAGAAACATCATGTACATTTTTGCTTTCTTCTTTTTCTTCTTCTTCTTCTTTGTTCTTGGAATGGAGCACACGGTGGGACATTCGAGACTCTCAGTTTGTGAAATCGTTTCAAAAGTAAAATACTTACTTAAAAAAAAAAAAGATTAGAGTTAATACTCCAACTCAAGATTTTTGCTTATGTGTAGATTAGTCTCTCCTTTAACGGGTGTTCTATATTTAATAAAAAATAAATAAAATGGAGGTAGAGATTGAATTCAAAACTTCTGCCATATCATGAGAAATTATAACTTAATTCCATATATTTAAACTGATAGAAAGATATAAATTTTATTATTTATTTTATATCTTAATACTGTTTTTGCAGGAATGGGAGCAGAATCAAAGGACTTTGCAGGGGAGTTATACGATGCCTTGGCTAGGCGTCGGAAGATCAGTGCAGCTAACGGAATTACTCTGGAAGAATTGAGGATCTATTGGGAAGACATGACTAATCACGACATCGACTCCCGGCTTCAGATATTCTTTGACATGTAAAAGGAACTTCCTTTTTTGTTTTTCTTTGAAATGGCCACAATTAAGACACATAAAACAGAACGATTTTAATGATTACAGGGTCTTTTCAGGTGTGACAAGAATGGAGATGGGAAGCTGTCAGAGGATGAGGTGAAGGAGGTGAGTAAATGCACCATATTTTTATTTTTACTCTTACCAATGATCTTTGTGTTTGATTACTAAAAGTTCTTATGGAAAAGGTTATAGTTTTGAGCGCCTCAGCAAACAAACTAGCAAATCTTAAAAAGCAAGCCGCAGAATATGCAGCTTTAATCATGGAAGAGCTTGACCCTGACCATCAAGGGTATATAGAGGTATTCAATTCAACTCAAGCTCTTTTTCTTCATGTTCTTCTTGTTATTGGCAGTCTTGGTGTGTAGAGGAAAATAATTTCTCATTTTCTCCTAAATATTTGGTATAAACAGATGTGGCAACTAGAAACTCTACTAAGGGGAATGGTGAGCTCAGAAGAAAACAAACAGCTTGCCAAGAAAACACACACTCTAACAAGAGCCATGATCCCCAAGAAATATAGAACTCCTGTTAGCAGATTCGTGTCCAAAACGGCAGAGCTAATCCATGAAAACTGGAGGAGAATATGGGTTATAACATTGTGGTTGACAGTTAATTTGGTCCTTTTTGTCTGGAAGTTCAACGAATACAGGCATAAAGGGGCATTTCAAGTCATGGGTTATTGTCTTTGCATTGCCAAGGGTGCTGCAGAGACACTAAAGTTCAATTTGGCTCTCATCCTCCTTCCTGTTTGCAGGAAAACCCTTACTAAACTTAGATCAACTTTTCTCAGTAGCTTATTTCCCTTTGATGATAACATAAACTTCCACAAGCTGGTTGCTCTAGCAATAGCAATTGGAACCTTTGTTCACATAATAATGCATGTGAGTTGTGATTTTCCAAGATTGATTTCATGCCCACAAGGGAAATTTATGATAACTCTTGGGTCTGAATTCAATTACAAGCAGCCAAATTATGTAGATTTGGTGAAAAGTATCCCAGGTCTGTCTGGCATTCTAATGATCGTTATAATGACTTTCTCCTTCACGCTGGCACTGCATTCATTTAGGAAAAATGTGATCAAATTGCCATGGCCATTCCACCATTTGGCAGGGTTCAATTCCTTTTGGTATGCACATCATCTGCTGGTTTTGGCCTACATCCTCTTGGTCATACATGGCTATTTCCTCATCCTCACAAAGGATTGGCAAAGTAAGACGGTAAGGTTTTTCAGTAATAGATATATCTTAGTATTTTCTAGCACTTTTACATTGAGCATGCTCTAACTGATCAATCCCGAAATGGTTTTTAAGTAACAGAGGACAATGATGACATGCTAAGATTTGATTTGCCATGTTTATATTTCTCTTACAAATCAAATTATGTCAATGATTTGATTAGAGGTCATGTTTTCTACATTGACTTGTAAATAGACATTGTTGTTCCCCCAATCTTTCTCTGGTCTTAATTTGAAATTTATCTTACAAATCAACCTCTACCATTTAATCGGTGTGGAGAGCATTCCCTTGACGCCGGATTGCAAGTAGAACAACTTTTGCAAATTTCAGCATTGTTGTTCTCCTAATCACTTCTCATTCTCAAGGCTCGTTTGGATAGTGAGACGAGATTAAATGAGTTGAGATGGTTATTGAATAGGAGTAAGATTATTGGTTGAATTAAGTTAAAATGAATTGAGATGAGATGATTTTACCTCTGTATCCAAACCGATCCTAATGTCTCCAAAAGTCCTTTTAGATCTCCCAAAATGTTGTTTCTTACTTCATACACACAATCCTTCTAAATTATCCCCAAGAACCACTAATTATCAAGTTTGGTACCAATGCCTGATTGCAGATCATTTCTTTTCTCTGCAGACATGGATGTATCTCGTCGTACCTGTATTATTTTATGCTAGTGAGAGAGCTTGTACAATAATTAAAGAAATCAATCACCGAGTCAACATCATTAAGGTAAAGTGCCATCAACATCATGACAAAGTTTTCTCCACTAACTGAGAAAAGTACATTGTACCGATCCTGTTTCTTGTACATTGCAGGCCATTATATACACGGGAAATGTTTTAGCACTATACATTAGCAAGCCTCCAGGATTTAAGTACAAAAGTGGAATGTACCTTTTTGTCAAATGTCCAGATATATCAAGTTTCGAATGGTAATAAACAAGATATATATATATATATAGTGAAATTAAACATGCTGCAAAAACTCTTTAACTCACTCTAGTTCTGGTTTGTTACAGGCATCCATTCTCCATCACTTCAGCTCCAGGAGATGACTACTTGAGTGTCCATATACGGACCTTGGGAGACTGGACTAAAGAGCTCAAAAACAGATTTGCACAGGTGATTTGTGTATATATCATTCTTAAACCGCAATACCAAGTTATATTTCCTGAGATGTAATTTGAATCATAATCATAGGATTCAACTTGAATCATAATCATAATCAGAGAATGCAGGTCTGTGAGCCCCAAAGTACCCAAGCAAGGAGAGGAAGTCTGGTGAGAATGGAAACTAAAGCACATCCAAATTACAAGCATTCACAAGCAGGGTGAGCAGAGAATCCTAGACAAAACATTTCACGATTCTTGGTTTGGTATCATAGTTCAAACTTCCTCTGTTCTGTCACAGATATCCAAGGATCCTCATCAAGGGACCATATGGAGCCCCAGCTCAGAATTACAAGAAGTATGACATCCTTTTGCTCATAGGTCTAGGTATTGGGGCTACTCCATTCATCAGCATTATAAAAGATCTCTTAAATCACATCAAGCCAAATGACCTCGAAGATGTAAGTAGAAATGAAAACCCGATATATATCCCACAAAAAGATTACACAAAAGTAATTTCACAAATTGACGTGATTTTATATGATCCATTAGATCTACTTTATAATAAAAGTAACTTTACAATTTGACGAACTATATGAAGCCACATTAGTTTGTGGGATTAATTTTCTGTAATCTATTTGTGGTTAAAGTATTTCTCATATACATATATATATATATTGATTCAAGGTGTGTGAATGTATATGGTATTGACATTGAAAAAGAGACTAAACTAATGCAGGATTCAATGCACAGCAATTCTATGGGAGCAAATAAAAAGTGTCCTGAAAGAGCATATTTTTATTGGGTAACGAGGGAACAAGGCTCCTTTGAGTGGTTTAAAGGTGTCATGGATGATATTGCAGAGTACGACCACAATGTATGCTTCCAACATAGAACATCTCCTGGTTCATATTTCTTCCATGTACATTAATCAAACGATTAGATCAACCTTTGTGTCTGTTGCAGCATGTAATAGAAATGCACAACTACCTGACTAGTGTCTATGAAGAAGGAGATGCAAGATCTGCGCTTATTTCCATGGTGCAGCAACTACAACATGCTAAGAATGGAGTTGATGTTCTCTCTGAAAGTCGGGTATTAACTCAGTAAACAAAAACTTTCATGTCATGTTAAGATATAAAATAAATAATAAATCTATCTCTTTCTGTTAGTTTAAATTTTTGGGACAAGTTATAATTGATTTCACATAATATCGAAACAGAGATTCTGAGTTTGAATTCTAACTCTACACTCCATCTCACTTAATTAAATATTTTATATGTTAGGCCACCCATTAAGAGAGTCTGGCCTACATGTGAGAAAGAGGGTTAAGATACAAAATCTATAATAAATCTCTCTCTCCCATCAATTTAAATTTTTTGGACAAGTGATGATTTAATGTTAATATCATGCACTGGCAGTCAATTTCATCCATGTTTTTTTAACATGTCATTTGCCACAGATACGGACACATTTTGCAAGACCCAACTGGAAGAAAGTCTTTTCTGGCTTGGCAAACACGCACCCATCTTCTCGAATAGGTAAGTATTTTTCGGATAATTTGAGAAAAATTTATAGGAATTTCCCTGGATCCTCAGTTATAAAATATTACTCCTAATCGGTTACTTTTATAAAATATTACTCCTAATCGGTTACTTAATGATTGGTATTGTTTTCAGGGGTGTTCTACTGTGGAAGTCCCACGCTTACCAAACCAATTAAGAAACTTTGCCAAGAATTTAGCCTAAACACGTCAACTCGCTTCAATTTCCACAAGGAGAACTTCTAGTTTAGCTAGTTTTCAAGCCAAGACATTTAGCAAACAGTTTTTTCTATTATTTTTTTTATTTTTTATTTTATCAATTTAGTTAAAGATGTTCCTCCTCTTGTTATTACTACTTGACATTCGACAAATTAGATGTGTACAAAGTAGAGAAAAATTTTGATAAGGATTTTCTGTATGGTTTAGCTTTGTGTTACTTCTTCTGCTAAGGCTGATCACATCTCAACTGGAAAGAAAGGTTCACCATGCACAAAAGTAGTTTGTTCATCCTATAAATATGTAGTTTGCCTACACAACCATAGATATTATTACATCAAGATATTCGTATCGAACTCGTTCCTTTAAACTTAAAGGTTTGAATGTCGAAAAGTATTGAGAAGAGTTATGAAAAGTAATAAGAAAATATGTGAAAAGTATAATAAAATATTGAATAGTAGTAAAAAAATAATGAATATTAATAAAAATAGGTGAAAAATAATAATAAAATAATAAAAAATAATGAGGTGCTTTGAGAATATTTAAGAAACTCCCGCTGTAAGTAAATAAAATAAACCTTCCTACACGATCCTACGTGGACCAGAACAGAACCGACTACCCAAGGTCTTCAGATCCGGCCCAAAGCACAAGAGCCTTTCCTCTGCTAGCCTTACTCGTTCTCAATTCACTTTGAGTTAATAAAACTTGCCCCAAATCGGCCGGACTGCCATTGACTGATCCAATTGTTGCATGTGATCCATTTGAGAATGATATTAACATTAATTTAGAGTGCGCAATGTACTCTTTTTTAAAACAAAAAAAAAAAGAAAAGTAAATATGAGGTTTATATTAAAAAAAAAAATTAATAATAGATATTATTTTCTTTTAAAATGAATGCACTACAATTGTACAACTTATAATTGATGAAAATAATATATATTATACTAAGAATAAAAATCACAATCATTAAATCATTGTTTAGAAAATATACCTGTAAAAGACATCTTTAAAGTAAATCTTGGAATTTCACAAATATTAACAGTCAAATCTATCCCCTCTTATACCTCACAAAAGTATTAGTTTTCAATAGAACAAATGAATAGACTCATATGGAGATGAGATGAGACCTAACCTTATATATAGAAAACTTATGGCTGAGTTCTCCTATTAAAAGCTCAAACTCCAATAGGGTTTAAGAAGTTTCTAAATTAAACCCTTAAACTTCTAAGTCCACATACATAATTTACTACATTAAATAGGATATAATCCTATATTACTAAGGTGCAAAACTTCACAATGATCACTCAATATATTGGATTTAATCAAGGTACTATAATAAGTTATATATCTAATCCGTTTTTATAAAATGTCACAAAATATGCAATCAAATGAAGCCCATGTTTTGAAATTATTCTAACAATAACTATATCTATCATAATTCGACTCATTTTGACTAGGTTACACTTCACTTTTCGCCCTTTGACAGATTAGTTCAAGATTTATTTTTACAATCACTATTAATTAGTTACTCTTAAAGTGCTTGATAACATTTTTTTCTCATTTTATATAAATTCTTGGATTGTTTTTCCAGTCAAATTGTTTTTGCTAGCTCTTTTTGAACAAATAATCTCCACTTACAAATTAAGATTAATAAAGTACGTTGAAAGTACCTAAGTTGCCAATATAAGGTCACTACAAGAAAAACGTCATACTAGCATCCACTTATTTGTCACCACAATAAGTTTCACTGCGTTAGATATGTTATTGTAGCGAGTTTGTTCTCGTCGGGCAAATATAATTGTGCTTTTCATTGTGCAACTCTTATAGGGGAGTCCTTTCTTTATTGCAACGACTTTCTTTCTTAATGCAGCAACAATAGCTGTTATAATTTAGATTTATTTTCTTGCGTCGTTATTTTATGTTGGTAAAGTGTGTTATAACAGTAGATTCACCCAATTTAGCGCCAAAACGTAGCAAAATATCTTCCTCAAGCTCTCGAAATAACTTTCACTTTCCAAATCCTCGACCCCAGCTTTCTCCACCACATAGCAGAAGACCCAAACCCTCAAGATCAAACCCTAGGACCCCTGGTGAAAAATCTCCCCTTCTCAATCTTCTTTTTTCCATGTGATTCTCGCACTCGACCCCCAACCATCGCCTTGCGTTTGTCTCCGCCCTTTTAGATTCAACCCCCTAGCTTTGGGTTTTTCTAGATTTTCCTAGCAGATTCCTCGCAGAACATCCATTGAATTGGCTCGGCCTCTACAATGTCGTCGGTGGATGGTTGCTAGCCCATATAGTGTATGCCAAAGACCTTCAATATTTTTACACAAAGGTTGGACTTTTTTAAACCCTATAAGTAGCTTCCTTGTATTTTGTGTATTTTTGCTCCACTTCAATTATTTTCATTCCATATTCATTGGTTCAATTTCCATATATATGGGTACTGGATAATGAATTTTGTCCCAAAATATTTCGTATTTGTGCCCCTAGGATACAACCCTTGACTTCGAGACCTAAATTAATTTCATATTTTGTTCTGCATGTCACTTTACACTTTCAACTTTCAACTTTTTATTTTGACTAAGTCAATTGATGAAAATTAGATGGATGTTGCTAACATATAGTCTAGAACACAAACTTAATTGATCCTTAACTATATGTCATTTTTGGCTTTAATTGTAGCTACGATCTTGAGTACTCTTGTGTCAAAAGCTCTTGGTTTTTTGTTTTGTTGATAGTTTATTCAATTCTATATGTCATTAGATTCTATAAGATTTGATTTGGACATGGACTTTTAGTACTTTCGGAAATGGACGTGTCGTTGCAAATACAGAGTTTTGATTATATATTGGGATTTCAATGGAGCATCAAACAATTTATTAGTAGACCCAAAGAATGAACAAGCATTCTTGAAACTCTTTTTGCATTAATTGACTTGAACAAAGACTTCTTTTTGAGTTTTGAAAAGTTGGTGGTTTTTAGAAAATAGAAATAGAAATAGAAATCATCCAAATGCTCAAGCTTTTATTCTCTACGGTTCCATTTATTTTGAGTCAATTCCACTATATGAATCACAATTAGATGTTAGTTTTATGAGTTGTGCTACGTACAGTCCCCATTGGGGGCTTGCGTACACATGAAAGGATATTTATGTGATTTTACCTATAATTTCTTTAAACTGTGATGAAATGTCAAAAAATTCCCTATCATATTTTCCTTTCATCTATTCTCTCTCTTTCTCTCTCTCTCCCATGATGGAATTCTCAAATCCCTCTCAGGGCTTCCTCTCTTATCCTCCTACTCTGTCCTCTCTCACCCATCTCTGCCTCCTCAGATCTTCTTCCTTTTTTCCCGCTATTAAAAATGACCAGAAAGAAGACTACTTATATATCCAAGTCCAACTAGATGCCAAGCCTTCCATTGTTGGGTTTGAAGTTTTTGAAACACTATTTATTTGGTTGGTTTTTCTTTTGTTTGTTGAAGTCTGGTTCTTATTTTGTTTTTTGTTTTTTTTTTTTTTGTATGGAGGTTTCCTTGTAATAAAACTTTCCTTGGAAGAATAAAAGCAGGAGGTTTTGTTAAAAAAGAAAAAGAAGAAGAAGAAAAAAAAATCTTTCCTTTTTCCCTACTTAAAAGCTCTGGTATGAGTCTTCTCTCTCTACATTAAGAAAAACAATGGAACCACCAGCACAAACCACCAACTGTCTCATCCACACATACTCCAACATATTCTTTGGCTTATCAACCAAGCGATCCCCTTCCAAAGCCAGAATGCTCTCGAGTCCCTTTCGCATTTGATTTCCCTTAGAATAGTAGCCAAGTTAAAGGGTTTTACTTTTGTGCATTTTTTTTTACTTAAATGGAATGAAAGAAGCGTTTCACTTATTCGTGCGTATGTAGGCCCTTTATTGGGACTACATCTAGAATTTTCCTAGTTTCTATAGACGGTGAAAACCCCACACTATCTTGGATTCTGACATTACATGCAGACTTGCACTCCAATATTTTCCCAAATAGATTTACATATATATATATATATATGTGTGTGTGTGTGTGTGTATATATTTATATACATGTATATACACTACACAAATTATAAATTATGCTTAGGTTTAATTACCTAAAAGCTTACTGTCAAACCTAGATGAATAAAACAAATTCAACATTTTTAGGCTTACTAAAAGGTATACACTCCCAATGGTAGTCAAATCTTAGTTTGCTCTTCCTATTCATACATTTTAATTTTTTCTATTATTTGAAATTCAATGAGTTCACTAAGTATTTCCACCTTATGCTTTTGTGATTTAGTACTTACTCATTACCAATTGCTGAATTTATTGCTTATCTGAAGGATCACATGTTGAAATTACTCCATCAAATTTTCTTGCTTGTACATATATAACACTTGTTGATACGGAGACATGCTAGGTTGCTTCTGATAATTACTAAATGAATGCGGGTAACATTATCCAGCACCATATATATATAATATATATATATATGTATGTATGTATGTATGTATTGTATAAGGGATAGACATAGAAAATGTTAAAGTAGAGTGTATTGATGGTAGAGAAGATTTCAACATCAAGTTGTTGCTATCAGTTAAATTCTGAATATAAAGTTCTCATCTTTTGTTTTTTGCATGTCTTTGTCCTACATCATTAAGTATATAGAAAGCAAAATAGAAAAGTTCATCAAGACAACCAACTTTGTTATACTTCGTGGGTAGCTAGCTTTCCAAGTAGGTCAGGGATAGAGCTAGGAACCCTCTAAATTAGGAATACCTATTTTAGATCTGTGGTTCCTGGTCAATCAGGACAGGGATAGAGCTAGCTTGAGTCCATCTATTACTAAAGTGATTGTAAAATTCTGCTGAATTAGATTTATATTTGTTTGGGCATTTCTCATTTAGGGAAAATATGGCATAAACTTTAAACTTGGACGTAGAGATTTCTGGTGATGGTGGAAGTGAAGGGAGGGAACCCATTGGAGTGATGACAAGATATCTAGCTCAACTGAGGGATATAGAAATGTCACGATGCAGGTGTCCTGATGTTAAAATAAACAAATCACGTAAATGGATACTTGATTTAGGAGGAAATCTGGATGAAGATGCAAGTTTCTTTATTATTATTATTTTTTGCTTTCTAGTTCTGTTGATGTAATTTTTGTTGAATTTGTCACAACATACTTGAATACCATAATGGATTAATTTTGGAAGTGTTAAATAAGGTCAAATCAAATTACCTTAAGGATCTCAATGATGTCGTAAGGTCAGATCTTTGCTTGTTTTACGACCCACATCTCTTTGTTGTTTGTACTTCTACGTCACTTAGGAGGCTATTAGAGTCTCCTAAAAAATTTCTCTATACTATCAAGAGATCTATATGGTTTTTTAAAGAAAATGAAGAGAGAGGTGAGAGTTATTATCTTTTACTAGACTTTTTCACACACCACATTTAATGTTCGTATATTCGTATTTAAAGAGTTCTTATATTGGGAAGTTAATTAACTTCATTAAAGTTGTGGAAATTAATTAACTTTCCTAGAATTGTGGAAGGGGAATGGTGAGGAGTTAATGAATAACTTTTTCATCCATGTAGACACAACTTAATCAATGAATTTACCCATTACTAACAGAGAGAAAACCATTTGCATGCTTAGGCTATCAAATGATATGGAGTCTACTTGAGAAACAAACCTTAAGATTGAGACAAAATAGTTATAAATATAAATTTAGCCTAAGTTAGTTCAAAAATGTGATATGTGAAATGTAAGGGTATACATAGCATATCTTTATTTTTAATGGTTTCATTTTCATAAGATATGCAAAGGAAGAGGGGGGCTAGCTAGGCAATCTACACCAATAAGCTACTCCCTCTATAAAAGAAAAGTATTTGAAGAGCAAATCCATATAAGATACTACTGCAGGAAGCATGCGCAGGTTTCTAAAAACCTTTGGATTTCAGCTCTAGGAGTTAGGTCTGCCTATCTGGAAATGTGAAACAATGTTCCTTTTTTAAGATACCAATTAAATGTATGGGTAAAGGTAGCCTCCTGGGATCTCATATCTTTATCTTCTTTTCATCATGTAGATAATGAACTTTCCTAGAATTGTGGTAGGGGAGTGGTGAGGAGTTAATAAATAACTTTTTCACCCATATAGACACAACTTAATCAATGAATTTACCCATTACTAACAGAGAGAAAACCATTTGCATGCTTAGGCTATCAAATGATATGGAGTCTACTTGAGAAACAAACCTTAAGATCGAGACAAAATAGTTATAAATATAAATTTAGCTTAAGTTAGTTCAAAAATGTGATATGTGAAATGTAGGGGTATACATAGCATATCTTTATTTTTAATGGTTTCACTTTCATAAGATATGCAGAGGGAGAGGGGGGCTAGCTAGGCAATCTGCACCAATAAGCCACTCCCTCAGAAAAAGAAAAGAAAAATATTTGAGGAGCAAATCCATGTAAGACACTGCTACAGGAAACATGCGCAAGTTTCTAAAAACCTTTGGATTTTGGCTCTAGTAGTTAGGTCTGCCTATCTCGAAATGTGAAACAATGTTCATTTTTTAAGGTAACAAATGTATGGGTAAAGGTAGCCTCCTGGGATCTCATATCTTTATCTGCTTTTCATCATGTAGATAATGATATAGTTTAATATATATATATATATCGAAAATGCTGGTTGCAAATGTAAGATGTAAATGCTATGCAATCGGCACACCTTTTGATAAAAAAATAATGGAAAATAATGGTAACCAGGCATTGAGAAACATGCTTGACGTCCACCGACTTACTCTTCTTCACTTTCAGTACATGGCCCTCTCCTCATAAATATTTTCAGAGTTTGGAAACCCAAGCACTCGTCGATATTATCAAAATATCTTTAGTTCTTCTCCAACACAAATGGCAAAATAGCCTTTCAAACTCCATTAATGGCAGAGGCTTCTTGGGTAGAGCTGTTATATGAGGATCTACCAAAGCCTAACAAAATCAAAGAGATTTTTTTTTCCTTAGATTTTTTACTTAGATGAAGCCGAAGAGAGAAAATGAGATTGAAATTTTCACAGTCCCAGCCACTTGTACCACAAACCACTCCTTCTAAACTTCATAGTCCAAATCACCTTCCCCACACCCATTTATCTAATTCTTTACTCTATTTATTTATTATTGTTTTACCTTGATTGAAATTAAAATGGAGAATGATAGATTTACTTCCATAACCAAGAAGGTGAAATCCAAGTGGGGAAATTAGGTGGGTCGTTGATCAAAATTAAGTGTACTGAGATTTAAAAGGGACAAAGATGTTTGGGCTAGAGAGAGTCTTCGGTGAATGATGTTGAAACTCCTTTCAAACTTCCATGGCCTCTAAGGTTTTCCGATAATAATCCTACATTTCAACCATTTGCAAAATTTTCATAAATTAAATCCCAATCTAACAGTATATATGTCTTGTTTGATTTGAATGTTTGTTTAAAGATAGAGACAACTTAGACAAGAAAGAAGAAACGAAGAATAAAAATTTCGAAAAGTAGAAAGAGAAAGGGAGAGATTTTTTTTTGTTTCTTTTACCTTTTTTTATTCTTTTCGTACATCTCGATTACCTGCTGCTTGCTTATATCGATTGTACCTAGCAAAGCTCTATATATATATGTATATATGTATGTATGTATGTATATAAAACTGTTTTGGGGAACAAAAAACAACAAGGCATGTGACAAAAAGAAAGCCAAACCACACGGCCTGATCAGGATTCTATGTTTGCATATCAATGATAAAGGCACATTTTGAATAATGCTATATATAGTAACAAAGTATACAATTGATTATGGTTCCTTATTATAATATAGTGATATATTATAATAAATTTTTATTTTTATTTGTAATCTATTCAACTTTGGCAAACTTTATTTTATTTCCTTATTAGTCTTTCATGGGATGCATATGCTCAGCTAACTACTAGCTATTTTGCATGTAAATAAGGAAGTTATATATAAAATCCTCAACTTGGCCTTGATCATCTCAAATAGCCTTCCCTATTGTTAATAGTGTATATATATACATATATATATATATATATATATGGGAAGAGGATACTTCTATGCCCTGTTCCTAGAGTAGCCTTCTCTAAATAATTATAGTGTTTTTGCTCGCTTGGGTTTTCCATATACATCTACTTTGCAAAACCCTGCACAATTGTGCAACCAACATTCTCTACTACATGATTTTTGGATAGATGTGGTCAACGAAAAACAAACAACATGCTTATGATTTATGCAACCTGAACTAAGATTACATTATGTGAATTGCATTGTAGACCTTATGGGTTGTTGCCTACTACGTTCAAATTGCCTCGTGGTTGGCGTGCTCTCGTGATATGTGCAATCTGATCTTGATGTAATTGGAATATAGATAGTTGCAATCTTCTTGTTTGTAATATTTTAAGGGTCTTTCTCTCTCTCTCTCTCTCTCTCTCTCTCTCCCTCTCTCTCTCTCTCCCTCTCTACCCCTTCTCTCTCCCTCCCCTGCTCATGTTTATTGATATTATTGTTCATTCTCAACTGGTTAAGTCTAGCTTCCCCTTCACCTTCACTTATAGCACCAGCTATTGCTAGTGAATTTTGTATGCACAGCTTATCACAAAACTGTCATTTTCTCTCAGCCTTCTTAGCTTTCTTTTTTATCTACTTTTCTCTCCCCGTAGTTGCCTATAAGGGTTATATACTCATGCCATGCACATCGAAGTAGAGTTCGATATTTGTCACTTACCTAATAATATTGCATCATTCTACTTCTTAGATGGACAAAAAGATGAATCACAAAAGGCAACAGACTTTGATCACTTACGTCGAGGGCATTACCAATTTCCATGACATGGCTAAAAGGCATGTAGAGGAAGTGATCGCATTCGGTATCCATGTCGTATATGTAGTAATAACCTCTTCCTGCTTATATTTACCATTGAGAGTCACTTGCTCCTAAATGGGATCACTCCAACCTACACGCAATGGATTTTCCATGGTGAAGAGGAAATATGAAATTTCAATGCGGATGATGAAGATGTCCAAGTTTGTGATGATGCCGATTTCATTAATGATACGGAAGATTTGTTAGACAACATACGGGCTGGAACAAATATCAAATTTTCACAAAGTAATCCTTCATAGCCAGATCGGAATTCAGTTCCTACATCAGTACTGATGTCATTGTTCAATGTTCTTTTGGAATATGCCTGACATTCACTCTTCTAGGATTGTACAAATTACTTGAAACTGTTGTTTATTGTGAAGTTGTTACACATAAAAATCATTTAATGTTGGCCAATTAAGTTGTTTGATATGCTTTTAACCTTGCTGAAGTCTGCTTTTCCAAATGCTGAAATGCCAAACTCATACGAAGTTGCTCGTTCATTGGAGCAAGATTTGGGCTCAAGTACAACAAAATTTATGCATGTCTGAACGATTGTATCTTATTTTGGAAAGAAAATGCTTCACCTAATTCATGCCCTATATGCAAGGCCTCCCAGTGGACGCTAACTATAAATGGAACACGAGTAATGCCTCAAAAAGTGTTGAGGCATTTTCCTTTAAAGTCATGGTTATATCGATTTTCCTATCTATAAAGATAACAGATGATATGAGATGACATAGAAATCAACGAGTGTCAGAGGATAATAAATTGCGAAATCTAGCCAACTCTGTGTGTTGGAAGTCATTTGATGAATCACATAGTTGGTTCGCTAACGATGCTCGCAATGTTAGGTTTGGTTTGGCCAGTGAAGGCTTGAATGATTGAATCCCTTCAACAACATGGCTAAGCCTTATAGCCTTTGGCCAGTGATTCTTTATAACATTCTTGATTATTCTTAGCCCAAAATCATTAGAGAATGACATTGATATTTATTTACAGTCACTGCTTGATGAATTGATTGAGCTATGGGAACATTGGGTAACTAATATGATGCCTCCACAAAAGAAACGATCAACCTACATGACGCTTTAATGTAGACAATCAATGACTTTTTTGCTTATGGAAATATTTTCGGCTAGTCAATAAAAGGAAAATTTACATGTCCAAGCTGCAATGCCAATATTAATTATAATTAGTTAAAGCATGGTCGAAAACACTGTTATTTGGGTCATCGGCGTTTCCTCCCGCCAAACCGCATTTGTCGGAAGAAAAAATCATTGTTCAAAGGTAAAGAAGATCATCGCATACGACCAAATGTGTTGGAAAAAGCAAATCTTCTATGCCAGCTACAGACGTTTAGGGTTGTATCTTTTGAAAAATCTCTAAGGAAGAGAAAACGAACTGACGAAGAGTTGAAATGGACGAAGCACAACATACTATTTAGGTTACATTATTGGTCTACACTAAGTTCATAATTTAGATGTGATGCATATTGAAAAGAATATTTTTTATAATATCTTCAGCACTTTAATTAACCTTCTTGGGAAAACAAAGGATACTACAAACTCTAGAAATGATCTAGAGTTGTTAGGGTTCAGAAAGGATTTGCAGTCTCATTGAAATACAAATAAGAATGGACTTTGTTCTTGACTAGCTAATGTGAGATTCCCTAATGGTTCCGCCGCCAAGATCTCTCGTTGTGTTTCTGTACGTAATTGCAAGATCGTAGAATTGAAAAGTCATGACTGCCATGTTTTGTTGTAGCACTTACTACCTATTGTTGTCAACATGTACTTAAGGAGTGATATTGCCTTGGCATTAACCAAACTAAGCACTTTCTTCAAAGGGTTATGTGCAAGAACACTGGATGCAACTCGCCTATGTCAGCTTGAAACTGACACTGTAAGCATTCTATGCAAATTGGAGATGATCTTCCCTCATTCATTTTTCGATGTGATGTTGCACTTGACTACTCACTTACTTTGTGAGGCCATACTTGGGGGTCTAAATACAATATAGATAGATGTACCCATTCGAGAGATATTTAGGCAAATTCAAGCAATATGTCAAAAATAAGGCATGTCCAGAGGATTCAATTACGAAAGCATACATTCACATTGAATGCCTGACATTCTACCCAATATATCTCAATGATGTTGAGACGAGCTTTAACTGGCTAGACCGCAATGTCGATGTATAAGAAGAGTTAACTACTGATGGATTTTCAGTTTTTAACCAAAAACTCTGACCATTGGATATAGCTTTAATCAGTGATTAGAAGATAATATCTTTATCATTTCTTGTTGGTATGTGCTTAACAACTGCACCAAGATTGGACCTTACTTGGCGTAAGTATCCTTACTACATTCATGGAGACCTATATGCAACCAACATCTCTACATGTTATTGTGTAAAGTAGCAAATATTGGTTGCAGGATGGATACCAATCATAGCAAATTATGGTAGGATTTATCATGTGTTCTATGTATAGGGAGCCCTATAAGAGATTTCAGGTGAACAACACAACTGCTGTTGATTGTACACATCGACAAGAGTTTCTCGTGTGGTTTAAATAACGTGTATGTTAGAAAGCACTCTTCCTAATAAAGATATATAGCTACTCCATTGCATTCGGGATTGACTGCTAATTGGAGCTATGCTTACAACGTATTCAAATTGTGTAGGTTCAAGAGTAGCAAGCCAGCAATTTACTTGATGTTTTTGTCGATTGTGTTAGCTTGTGGTCCTGACAATTATGTCACGTCATATGCTGCTTGCGCTATAGGAGGATAGAGGTTTCATACAAAGTAGTGGGAAATCCAGCACCACACACTGAATTCGGGTGTGTTAGTAAAAGGAGACGAGTAATCTAATAATGTCAGCTTCTACAGTGTTATCAACGATGTCCTCAAGTTACACTACATGGGAGGTCAACGAGTCTACTTTTTTAGTTGTGATTGGTTTAATGTTAGTGATAAGAAATGAGATGTACGAATAGATAACCATACGACTAGTATCAACATGGAAAGGAAATGGTATAGGACGAACCATTTGTCTTAGCATGTCATGCTTTCCAATGTTTCTACATTCGAGATCTAAGGATGAAAGGAAATTGATATGTTGTGCAGAACTACATAAATATGAATGTATATGGCATCCCACTAGGTATAGGAGAGGCTTAGAAAATCTTGAAGAGGAGGACAGTGATGATGATGCATAGCAAGAAAATGAACCATCTTCACATTACGTACCCATGCAATGTGAAGATATCTTTGTCTCAACTCCATTACATAGGATTAATTTAGAGACAATGGAAATTGATGCACGTGAAGTCGATATAATGAGCTTAGAAGGCATACATTGGGTGGATGCGATAATGGAAAATTCCCGCGCTATGTCTGATTGAACGAATGCCTATGGAGATGGGGAGTATTTCAATGAGGATGACCTATCCATAGAAGAGGAGTCAATATTAGAATAGAACTTAAACCCTATATGCAATGGATGACATTTTCCTACACTCTAGTTAAGGCCCCTTAAAATGGTATGTCTTCATTTCCTCACACATTTTTCCTGTTAGTAAATTGTAGATGCAAGCCTAGAGTATATATATATATACATATGTAAACTTCACAACACATGTCCTTTTTCATGCTAATTAAGGTATTTGTATGTTTTCATAGGTGTATGCTCCTAGGGATGAGAGACGATCTCTATATGTTCTATTGATATAGTTCTAGTCTCCAATTCCTGTTTGACTATTTCTTTCACACTTTTTTCACGATTTTACATACAATTCACTAACCCCTATACATGATTTTATGTGATGTTAATGCAATAAATAGGTTGATTCAGGTTCCAAAGATAGGGGTGTTGTTGCTGAGGACTGCATAGGAAGCAATGAGTGATCTTCTTCATGCAAATGCCATACATACACGATGTGTTGAAAAGTGGACAACCACCCTCAATCCAGCAACAAAATAGCCAGTAATGACACATTCAAACTTTAAACAAAGTAGGAAATTAGCGAGCATAAGAAACTTACACAAATTTCTAATAGGCTTTAGCACAAGCAGATTGTTAAAATAATTGCCCTAAAAATTAGTTAATGCTATGTAGCAAATTGGTTGATTTATGTATTGCATTGATGAGAGAGTAAGCTTGAATGATCACAACTAGTGGTATTAGTGAAATCAGGGTGGTATAAAAGCATATGTTAGTTAGGTCTATCAAAAGTAGTAAATCTGCTATAACATTACTAGTTTTTAAAACCTTTGGAAAAACAACTTGCAACACCCATGAGCTTTTTAATACACTGTGTTATGGATTATATTTGTTAGCTAATGCCACTAATTTTTAAGCAAGATGTAATCTCAAATTAGTCAAACATGGAAAATTAGATGCATTTACAACATAAAACAAAATTCATGCAATAGCCTTCAGTGTTTCTAATTACAGTAATGCTTGTTAATGCATAAATCCATTTAGAGTAAAGCAAGTTGACAAACTTAAAGGTATGCACACAATAAGGGTTTTTTTTTCACAAGACAGGTGAGAAGTGCCAAATGAATGATGGAATTTTGCCGCCTTATTTTTAGTTTATATTTATTAGTGAGTATCTTGTGAAATAAAGATGTTGCTAGATTCCTAAAGAAGATTCAATTAATTATATAATTAATTATTTTTTTCAGCATATATATTAGAAGTACTTCCTGGAATTAAATTCTGGATCAATGAACAAAATGGCTAGTCAAGACAGAGGCCAAAAGCACCTTATTCTGGCTCAACAGATGTCCATACATATGCATGCTTCAGAAACACTTTATTTAAGTACTTCTGCTCATTTAATCTACATAACCAATACTAATTTCCACAACTTTTAATTGCAAGCAAAAACACACAAATTGTGTCGTTGGCAGTGAGTACAACTTGGGTGGGAGATTGAGGAAAATACTTCAATATTTGTCCAGATTTTTAAACACGCAAGAAGGAAATCATCACTTTTGTCATTGAGATTGAGAGAGGGTAGAGTTCCACATAAAAGGCTGGCCATATGAGCAAGGCAATCCTCAATTCCACCACAGTCGGCTTTCATTTTGGTGGAGATATTTAGAATACTGCAAGCCTGGAGTGTTTGTTACCCAAACTGCAAACTGAAGAATCCTTGTACTTTCCTCCCAACTTGTTCTCGACCTCTGCACCTTCCATTCTCCAAACCTATTCTGGTTGTTTATGGGAGAGGGTAGTGAATCCAACCAATTTTATAACAGTTTGTGGAAGTGTGTTGCTAGTAGTAAGTTTCTTACAACAATAGAGGTATGCTTTTGGATGTATTTTTTTTTCAATCAATGATTAAGAAACAAAAACAAATTCTCTCAACTTTTTTTTCCTCTCACATGCTAGAGGTGCAAGCTGAGGGGGTAATTTACTTGTGGGAAATGGGGTTTGGTTGATTAGAAAGCAATTTGGGGGCACCAAGTCCTAAAATAAAATAGGGGACTGTTGTATTCTAGGACTATCTCCCAACTTTCATATGTTGTGTTGCTTCTAAACACCTAGGTTGCTATAAATTTAGGTTAGTGGCAGATGAACTATTGTATAGTTATGTAACTATGGCTAAATTGAGTAATTAAGTTACAGGGTCAGTGTAGTATAGTTTCACTCTAGTAAGTCTACATGCATTCAGAATTTCAACTATATAATTAGTAATCACTTCACTTAATTGGTTTGCAACATTCATGTTTGAGCAAACATATGAATGATATAAACTTTTTTATGCTAAATCATCAAAGTAGTAAAACACACACTGTTGATATATAGGGGACAACAATTGTAATTGGTGAGGTCAATTGCTGCCATGCTTCATGTGTTTCGAGCAGCAAGCATAGTAATATAGGGCAACAATGTTATTATTCCCTTAATGTTGGCAGCAAGCAGTATAAATTTTGGCCTATATATAGCTGTTGTACACTCCAAGGAAGGTATGGTTTTCGCCCAATACATTATTTTGGTGTATTAGCATGCCAAGCACTAATGTTTATTCAAGTTTACATTTTAGTTTCGCTATATAGCTTTTCTCTACATGATAGTTGCTGAGACAAGCCTTTTAAATTTTTGAGTCACTTGGCATAAATGACTATGTAAACGAATTAGTCAAACAACATGTCCTTGAAGGATTAGTGTTTCCATTAATTAATTTAAAAGGTAGCAATATTGTGTTGGTAACTCTGACATTATTTATATTGTTTATAAGGGAATTTCTACCAATAATTAGTGTAATTTAGTTGTTCCACTTAGACATAATGTGCATCGTTAAAAAGTAATTGGGAAGGACACATATCTCCAAGAATGATTGTATCAACAGTTTATATTTGGTTTGTCAGCTATTGAATGCATAAACCATGGAACTGTAATTCTCAATAAATAAACAATATTGGCTTGTAGAAGCTGATTGCCGTAAAGGCCATTACTTTTTACAGTCCTCTATAATGTTCAACTAGGATGTTCCATATTATGTCAAACATAATTAGTTAATTAATTTTGTAGGAGACACGATGAAAAGACATGGTTGTGGGAGAATGGGGATTACTGTGCTCAACATTAGACGAGATCACTCTTTCTTATCTGATCACCACCAACCACATGGAAGTCACATCAACACATACAATAGCCCGATCGATGATGTGGAGATGTTCTCAGATGACTTAACCTAGACTCCCAGCCATGCTTGGGAGACTTTACCTATGTTCCCATCACTATGGGCGCAAAATTCAACTGTGAATCTAACCCCTTAGCCTCCCAACCACGTTTTGGAGACTTTACCTGTGCATCCATCACTCCGGCCGCAAAATTCAACAGTGAATCCAATCACACAGTTGGAGCCGACGAGAGATGAGATCGATAATGCTTGTTATTGCCTTAATAGTGTAATTGTAAACTTGGATTTCCTTCATAAAAATTGGTATATTGGGAATGATACTTATGTGTTCACGTCATGTATCATACATAAATGGAAAGTCCAACGATGCTAGTTGTCAACACAAATCTTACTAAACGTGGTTGTGGTCCTGCCAAGAGCACCGAGTTTGAAAAATTGTGGAAGCACAAACTAATCCACCTAAAACTTAATGATGGAGAAACCGCATGGTGTTACAAGAACACGTCAATGTTTACTACGCCATGTACGCTGATGGTAAAACATCATCTAGACATGAGCTATGCTAGATGGAGTTATGTACCCAAGGCGGCAAAGGGCGAGCTGATTGAACGAGTCTAGATAACTTTTCCTTTTCCTTTATTATGAATTAAAAGTGTATTTATTATAATAATTAGAGTGGTATAACAATTGGTTGAATTGATATATGTAGGAGGATTTTGACTTGGATTGGGATTTGGATAATCGTTGATTGGCTATATATAAATAGCTTTGAAAGAGATTCAATGCCATGAGTTGCACAAAAAGTACTAGGCTTATATTAGCCACGAGAAAGCGTTGGAGTTTGGTAGCAGTTTGGTTGAAAATCTAGTATAGGTGAAACTATGTGGTTGATGGGGATCTGAGGCCTTCAAGGTATGCTAATGTAGTTTATAATTAGTTCGTATACCTGATACACAAACTCTTTTATGGATTGGTCATTGTGTCTGAGTGAGCCTATTTAACAATACATGTGTTTGGCATAACTATCAACCCAAAATTGGGAGAATCGGAAGAGGCTCAATACCAATCACACTATAGGGCATAAACCGTTCATCCGAATCCTAGAGGAAAAGGCAACATACACTTTTTCATGAATATGCATGGGTCGCTAATTCCTGATTTTAAATTCTTGCTTGGAGTCTTTTTCGCATATATAAACATATGTTAGACATTAAACAAACAAATCAACAAGTCAAAAAGAATTTTAGTTTTTTTGATGTCGTTCAAAAGGTTATGGATGATTTGCATGCAAAATGAAAAATATCATTTGGTGGAGATATTTTGAACAAATCATATGCATATAAACATTAATGGGCAGGTTGATGTTCTATAATTTTTGAATGTTTTAAAATAGAAAAAAGAACATAAATACTATGTGAAATGGGGATTGGCCTGCATGTGGTTGCATTTCGTGGCTGAGATTGTAAAAGGCATTCTGGTGTTTAGGTTGGGCAATTCAGCTTAATTTGGAACATCAATCTCAAGTTTGTGAACTAAGCATCTTCATATCAAGCATCATATGTGCATTGGTGACCATTTAGTTGGTGCAGTTTGTGTTCTTAATGAAACTCAATCCACAAATATCATAAAAATGTTTTTATTTTTCTTAAATTTGTCGATATGCTAAATCTAAGTCTCCCTTGTGGTCAACAACTCTAGTCAAAGCCAAATAATGAGGAAATTCAGAATTCCAAGTAGAGTTATTTCACCAAAACTCACCAATCCTATTAGCATACAGCAGCATATTTTATTTATCACAAAAAAAAATATGCGACAAGTTGTTGATTATTTCCAATAAGTTTGGTTTGAAGAGAGAGGATAAGCTTCAATCAGATTCCAATGTGCTTATACACTAACTCATGCTATTATGACCAAATACATATTCAGCCTATATCATTGCTGTTTTAATTCATATCATAGCCACCTATTAGTACTTAGCATTACAATGAAAAAAAGTACTTTCTTCAAATAAATTGTGTTTGTAAAGGGTTGAACAAGGACAAGGCAACATGTTTGACTTCTACAAGGAAGTGCATTGATTGAAGTACATGTGAGTCTTTCATAATTTACAAAATAAGTAAATTTGTAACTTGAAAAAAGTAAAGGTTCTCATATCATTACTTTTCAAGTTTCCAAATACATAAAAGAAGTGGACATAGAGATTCCTTTTTAAATAGCTGCTACCATGTGCATAAAGCTATGGTTGGGAAGATGGATGATTTAGAACCATCCCAACATACTAAGGAGGCTACGAAGCCAGTCTTCAGGGAGATACTTGGGAGTTGGCCAGGATATGTATGGAGCCTAGGTGAAATGGTGATACCAGAACCTACGACAATTCATGACTGTGAGCGAGAGCAGCGTTACTTGAATTTAGTAGTAAAAAACAAGAAGGATAGAGAACTGCACAAAGCTCAAATGTCCGAGATGAACTAGAAATGGCTTGGACTCTTGGAACGACAGTTGGCAATCGAGAAGATGTTGGCGAGCTGAGTGACGGAGCTCCCTGCATTCATTGAGGCCTAAAGGGGGACTTAGCAAACTGAAGTTACACTTAGATGATGGCAGTCAACTTTTTTGAATAGTAGTAGCATTTTGGTTGTGCCCTAATTATGGGATGTACATATGCATGGATGGCTATATCTCCTAGACATGTTTTGTGGTAGTGGGTACTTGGGAAGGGGATAATAGTGTATACCCAATCCTGAATTTTTCTGAAAGCCTTTTTACGGTTTGAAATTATTGCCTATATCAAATATCTTGTGATTGGTTTTGGGGAAGGCATGTTTCTTTTTTATGTGTGGGTGGGTGGGGTGGAGCAGGGGGTAGGGTAAGCTATGGTGCCAAAATTTGTGAAAAAGGTCAGAGGTAAATACAAGGTCCCATATTCAACCTCAAATGTTTCTTGCATATATTATGAGCACTATTAATTTGACATACAACAGGTTTTTAACAAACTAAATGTTTTTATCCATTGTAGATGAATACGGGAAGATTTTTTTTAAAAAAAGTTGGTGATTGTGAAAGATGTAGATTGGGTTGTAAAGATATAATGCAGATTGAATACTAGTAGCCCACTGGATGTAAAGTGCTCCATGTTTAGGTCAGTATTTTAATTCCTTGAAATGGGTGGATATCTCCCATTTTATATAGTGATGATGGGTGCTTAACTTAATTTCAATGCACTCCACTGATGAATTTATAAGACAAGCTTGGTTTGCAAGTGTATCTCATCTCATTTAGGCTTTTCATGTATCAAATACCATAGCTATGAAAATTTGATCCAAACCACATTAGAAAAGAATAAGAAACAACACAATTAAATACTTTTAAAGTGTGTGTAGACATAGGCCGTACAAGAACAAAAGTTCAACATAGGGTCATTAGATAGTTCATATGATATGATGGTAACTATATTCTACACACACTTAAAGAAAAAAAGATATTTTGCACACACTTTAGAAAAATAAAGAGCATATACATATATTTGTTGATAGACATCAGCATAAGCTGGGTCAAATGCATTGTTACCCACTTGACATCCTTAGTTTTAGTGACTAATGTTGGGCTCTTGTTGATATATTTTTGTGTACACTGTCATCATTGTACGAGTACTGATGTACAATGGTTTTTATTTTACCAATGTATATGACATTTTACAATGCTTGTAGTACCAAAGTTACTGTTTGAGATTGAAATCTGAAATGCAATAATGTGTGTGTGTGTGTGTTGCAGGGTTTTGTAGTAGATGAAATAGGGAGGTAAAGTTCGAAGAAGATGGTAGTTGTGTGATGGTAGATGGAACAGTAGATGAAGGAAACTGGGAGATCCACATATTCTGTGAGGCCCTCAAATTCTCTCTAAAATAAACATGGGAATCTAGGCGTCAGAATGCTGATAACACAGGTCACGCACCCCCAACGTCAAGTGCTAAGTGTGTGAACACGTAACACACATAAATAAAAGTAACATATAAATTAAGTCGATAACTAAGTACCAGAATTTTTAGAGTTATTTTACAAACCAATTTAACATAAATTCTCCATTAGGAAATTTAATATAGTCATCCGAAATACAAATTGTACAAATACATATTTATAAAAATGGAAAAATACTTCCCAATATAACAAATTATAAATAAATGTTCCAACAACGAAGCCGCCTCCTCAGGCTTAGCCTCCTCGACATCTGCATCCGAAATCTAAGACGCCAGAAATGACATCGCAGGTAAGTACAACCTATACAAATCACAAGATATAAAATATACTCATGCACAACAACAACCTCACACATGAATAGGATACCGTATGCATGAAATTTAAAATCATATTTTTCAAAATAAATAAAATAACCACACACGCCAAAATCCTAATTTGGCCCAAATTAAAACTCCCATAAAATCATCCATCATTTTCCCAGAAAATGATGTCCGTAAATTCATTAAAACCACAACCATTTTTCCAGAAAATAGTCAACGTAAAACCAATAGCTAAAATGTCATTTTCTTAGAAAATTGCCTAAACATCTATTTTATTAATCGTATACACCATGATCTCCCATGGGGACCATCCGTACACCTTGACTATCATCATCACACCGAAGGTAACGACCACGCAAGTGATTTCGGAATGGGCGATGCCTAGCTAACCGCGCCCAGCACTTACCATGACCAGGCATCCCCTAGGTCCCGCCAGCAGAGGAGCCACTGAGTCGGCACGAAAGCGTTACCATCCTGTCCGATCCCGTCGTCGCCCTGCGACGACCCAGGGGACGTCACTCAGTATATTCCACTCCCGAGTGATCATAGGAGCTCCACTGAGATAATGTCCATTCTCGGCTTGGGGTTGTGATACACACGTACCCGAAAATCATAAACATATGAAAACCTAGTTTCATTTCTAACACATGAATATGCGTGTAAATACACAATGCAGATGACCATGCACCAAATAACCAACAACTAATAAATTCTAACAATAACCAAATATAATATTTGTTGATGCCAAAAATATATTTAAATCTTAAAGTTTATTTGAAAAATATTTACAGCGAGTAAAAACTTGGATTTCTGAGCAAACGTCAATCTGCAGCGTTTGTAGCGGTCACTTGTAAGTTAGAATAAAGTGCTCGATTTGACACCAAAATTTAGGGAGATACTCATTGGAAGGTGGGAAATCTCATGGAGGGTGGAAACCCATTTTCGGGTTTGGGGTCGTATAGGGAAGGCGGAGCCATGTATGATGAAACTAAGTTAGGGTAATGACCGGTTAGGGTAAGGGAGTGATTTGGTGGTGGAGTAGAGATGCACGGCGGCCAGACGGCGGCGCGGCGAAGAACAAGCCTTTTGAAGACCCATTCCGGGTAGAGGAGCAAATGGCGGAGCTATGTGGTTCTAGGTGGTGGGTTATATTTGCCGGAGTGAGGGGAGGTTGCTGATAGGTCGCTGGTGCCAAGGGGTGGCTAGCGGTGGCCGAAAAATGTAAGAGAAGTCAAAATACCCATTTTGGGTTTGTGGCCGTGGAGGGGTGGTGGGATGGCCGAAGATGACACCTCTGGTATCGGTAAACTCGCCGGCGGGTGGGGAGGCCGGTGGTGTGGGCTGTGAAGGGTGGCAGCCGGTGGTGGGTGGCTGGGCTGAGTTGAACTGAACGAAAGTGAGGGGGGGCTTGCATTGTGCGGGTCTAGGTCGGAATTAGCGAGGAAGAAAAGGAAAGAAAAGGAAGGAAAAGAAGAAAAATAAAAGAAAAGAAAAGAAAAGGAAAAAATAAAAAAGAGAAAAGACTAACTAGAAAAAAGTACAATAAATTAAATAAAAGCCGACTTAAAATACAACAATTTAATATCAATAAAATAAAATATTTAAAACCCAAGAATAAACCAATTTAATTTAAAGAACAATTTAATTATAGAACACTAATTATTATTAAGAAAGCACATCAAATAAAATAACATAATAAAATAAAGGAATTTAATTCCAATTATTAAAATAATTACCTCACATTAAAATTAACAAGAAAAGTAACATAACTCAATATTTAATTATAAAAACAATATAAAACTAATATTAACTAATCAATAGATTAAATAAATATCTTAAACAAATAAAACACGACTAATAATATTATTAAAATAAATTAAAATAATCAACAACGAAAATAAAATAATATATAAAAATACACGTAAATCTGGGATCTCACACAATCCATCTAGAGAGGAATAGAACTTGCTGCAGACCATATTAATTGGACTGAAAGAATGCGGGTGCAGAGTTTCAAATCTGGCATTGTGTAATTGGGTACAATCCTACTTGCTCAAGCCCCACATATTTCTAATTAGGAAAAAGAAGCCCCAGATATTGGTATATGTGATCTATAACTAAAATGCAACACTGTTTATATAATATTAGGAAGTTTCCAAATGACTAAATTGTAGTAATTGACTTTAGGGGCACCCTCATGATATATATATATATATATATATATTGTTAAGGACGTATTCTGCAGTCTGATTTATCAAATCCTAATTGACCGGAACCTGCAAAATAAGAACAAGGACGATCGGGGTCCGGGACCGCTCCAACACTCAAATTAGCTAGAGAGAAAATGAGAAGAGAAATTTGTCTGAGAGAATTGTTTAAAACGTACCCATTTTCAACTTTTTCTTAGTCTTATTTATAGGTGTTCCCTTTGAAGGATGGTTTTTATGATAAAAGATCTATTAATCGGGATATCACTCGATCGTCATCCTCGAGAGGGGAAAAAACCTAATCTGATTCTGTCGGTCTCGTCGTATTAATTGGGTATTTCTCTAATTAATGCTCAATTAGACCCTTTTAGAGAGAGACATTAAATGCTGCTCTATCATCCTTCAATCTAGCAATTAATGATGTGCGTTTATAGTGTCTCCGCATTTAAGAGGGAAAATCTGTAGACCGACGATTGTCTGGTCGCTCATAAATGCGAGAATGATCCTGATGTGAGGCGGGTCTAGGAGATACGTCAATACATGAACCGCCGTTCTGGTATTAGCGTATCCTCGAAGCCAATTTAATCTCATCCTTTCGATTCGGGATAACTAGTGACTTGGATCGTCTTCGGTTCCGGTACCCTTAGTTAAATTCGGACACCGAGTGGTGATGGGTTCAGATCACGGGCCTTGGGCCTAACAGTCCTTTTGGACTCAGGGTTGTCGTTGGCCACCCTTTTAGTTCCCCGCAAATTTTTATCAAAGGTACTTCGATGGTGATTCTAAATGTTTTAGGGCTAGAGTCTTCATTTTCTTTATTTACGTTTTCCTTCAGTACTGGACAATATTCTTCTAATTCTCCTTCCAAGCGGAAATACTTGGTCAGATATACTCAGGTGGTTCCAATTGGTATGTCGTTTCATTTACCAGTTGGGTTCCAGGGGGACGATTCGAATTCTGATCACTTAATGCCAGGCCATAACTTGTCAAATTCCGTGTCAGACATTCAATGCTTTTCAAATTTTATTTATGCCATTGTTCCAATTTCCGAACTGTCAGTGACGTTTATGGTTGTGCTGTCGAGTCGCGATTTGCCTGTGATATGCACGCTCCTGATCATCATTAATTGATCTGTCATTTCGGCACACGCTTCTTACCTCTGATTGGTCAGCTTCGAGCGTGCCTCCTGTTCCCAAGGGTCAAGTCTGAGGTTATGGTTTTCGGTGTCGCTTCATTTCCCATTTGCTTTGAATTCGGTCTCTGGGTATAAATTATCCAGAAGCCTCCTCACCATCCTTCCTCTCTATTTGCTTTCTCAAACTCACTCTTCGTTGCCTCCCTGTTCTTTTGCTGTCCTTCGCTCTTACCTTCGCTTTTCACTGCTTCCCTGTTCTCTTTGTGCTCCTTACATTTTCCTTAACTTTTGTTTCCATGGCTTCCTCTGATCCATGCCCTTTCTTCGCGGGTAATGGCTAGACTTCTTCCATGCAGTTCTCTGATGTGGACGCACTCAGGAAGAAACATCGCGTTTCCTGGCGGCATTCCCTGGAGGCCCTAGGGGATGGCGTTAGGGCTTGTGAGTGCGATGGGAGGGCACAAAAAGTTGTCCTTTTCTACCTCATGTTTTCAAAGGGTTTCTGCCTCCCCTTCATCGGTCCTGTTCGCGAGATTCTTCATTTTTTGGGTTTAGCCCCTGCTCAACTCATGCCGAACAGGTGACGTATTCTTCTGGCTACTTGCGTGGCATTCCGGATCGTTTTTTCTGGGAAGAACGATCCCTACCTCGACTTGACTGCTCGAGAGTTTTTTTCGATGTATCGACTCCTCCGTCGGGATGGGAATGTTGCAGGCTTCCAGATAAAGCCGAAGTGCAGGCTGATTCGAATGGAAGAGAGGCATTCGAGCGCCCGAGACTACCATAAAAAAATTTTCTTTGGCTCGGGCAAGGACTGGGAATTCCCAGAGGGAGAGGGGAATGAATTCCTAGTTCAGAAAGATTGGGGTTTTCTTCCTTCCCCGACGCATATGGAAGTTACCCTTACCGCCCAGGAAGCTGAGAGGGTGAAGGCTGTCCTTTCCTGGGGGGCAGAAGACCCCGACCGGCTGTGGTCCGACGCTCTTTTAACTGAGAAAACATTCCTCCTACGGGCTCTCCAGTTCGCAAACAGAGAACATTGAGGAGTTTTTTACCCTACCGAACCGGTCTTATGTCGAGGGTCAAAATTTCTTCAATATTTCTGAAGAGCCCCCTACCTCCTCTCGCAAGCGGGCCTCTGATCGGGAGGTAGAGAGGGAAAGACGTACCAAGAGCTGAGCCGATGAAGCCACTTTGAGTCGTGGTGCTCATCCTAAGAAACAGAAGAAGAAGAAGGGTCCACGTACCAAAGATCAGGGTGAAAACATTCCCCTTACGGGCTCTCCGGTTCGTAGTCCTAAGCGAGCCTCCTCATCGTCATTTTCGAATGGGCTTCGATTCCTGCAGACTGAGGGAATAAGGGCCGAGGCCAGGAGGGTGGTCATTGGAGCCCAGATAGAGGCAACTAATCTGGCGGGGGTCGAGTCGTCGGATGGAGAAGACATCGACCGTGCCTTTCAAGAGGCTCTGGATCGTGCAGCTGAACTGTCCTCGGGTGCTGTGCCCTTCACGCAAATCTTCCGGCAGGAGTCGGAAGAGCAAGTCGTCAGGGCGAACCGATTGCCTACTCCCCCCCCCCATCTTCCGAGCGCCGCTCGGATGCTTCTGAGGGGGAGGATGAGGTTGTGGGCGAATCCGGCTCTGAGAGCAATCATGGGGGAGCTGGTCAACAAGAAGGCTCGAGTGAAGGGCGCCAAAAAAGGGTTGGACCCGATAGGTCGGGTGAGACTGGCCATCGGGTGGAAGGGACCCATGGGGAGGTTCCAAATACGGGCGGGCAGCCTATCGTCGAGCCCGACGAATCTCCTGAATATTGACCCCCTACCTTTGAGAGGGAGTCGACTTCAGGGATCCAATTTGATGATGGGCATCCATCTTTGAACTCGAAAGTCCCTGCTCGACCTCCATCCCGTTTTCGATCCCGGAGTGGAGTTGCGGTGCTCGGTCGGTTTTTCGAGCCAGATTCGGAGGAAGGGCAACAAGCTGGTGAAGCTAGTTCAGAGAGTCCCTCGTGCTTTGAACAAGCCAAGGCGGACGCTTCCAAGAGAGTGGCCTTGATGCTAGAGCCCTTATTGACACAGGTTTGACTTGTAAATTTTGTGAGATTTTGCGTAGTTTTTTGGTTTCGAGCTGCTAAGTGAGTTTTTTTTTTTTTAGGTTGCCAAGGAGATATCGCAGACCGTGGGTTCTGAGTTGGCAGAGCTTGCCGAATTCAACAATGAGCTCGGAACCATCTGCAAGTTTGGGCTCTACAAGCTGCAGCAGGCGAGGGACCAACTCGAACTGTGGCAGGAAACTTGCGGGGGTCTGATTAAGATGGTCGAGGAGCTAGGGGCCAACAAGAGCAGGCTAGAGAAGGCCAACGCTTCTCTCCGGGCCGAATTGGAGGCAGCCCGGGATTCGCTGGCGATAGCCCATCGGAGGAACGCTCGCCTTGTAGGTGCCAGATCGGCCACCGAGCAGGATAAGATTCTCCTTCAATCCGAGTAAACTGATAGGACGGCGGAACTAGCTGCTTCTTCCCAACTCCTTTCGTTGAGGGATGAAGAGCTGGCAATCTCCGAGCAGGCTCGGACTGCGCAGGAGAAGGAATTGGTAGGTTCAAGGCGTGCCCGAGAGGCTTTAAAGGCGGAGTTGGCAAGGTCTGAACAAGTTTGGGCTGCTCGAGAGGCCGATCTAGAGGGGACTTGTCACACTGTAGAAGAGGCCCATTCGAGAATTGCTGACTTAAAGTAGCAGATATCTCGAGTGGTGGCCATTCGCAACTCGGTTTGGGGGTATGGTTATGCTGAGGGTCTCCGTCGGATAGGAGCCCAGCTTTTGGTGGATCCTCACCTCGACCCCCGAAATATAGGTCCAAAGTCTTTTCGTCTGGACCAGGTTGCGAAGAGATTTGTGAAGAAGATCGGGAAGCGTCGCTACCCACCTTTTGACGACTTGAATCCTCATCCTCCCCCTCCTAAGGCTTGACCTTGTTGCTGGGTCGATGTATATATATATTTTTTTGTATAACTGAATATATGACATCTGAGATCTTGTAACTGAATATAACATTAGAGACCTTGTAATAACATTCGAGACTTTAATTTTTCTTTAGATGCTTTGTTCGTTCTGTATACCCCACGAATTTTTTGGTCAAGTGTAAACTTGAGAGAAATTTTATCGAGCGTAATATGCATTTTTGAGATCGAGATTTAGAAGTTGTGGATTCTGAGTGTTTACTTCTTGTGGATGGGTAGACCGACCCCGCGAGATTCCGAGCATTTACTTCACATGGGTGGGTAGACCGACCCTGCGGGATTCCGAGCATTTACTTCGCGTAGGTGGGTTGACCGACCTCGTGGGATTTTGAATTTTATTTCGCGTAGGTGGGTTGACTGACCCCGCGGGATTTCGAGCGTTTACTTCGCGTGGGTGGGTAGACCGACCCTGCGGGATTCTGAGCGCTTACTTCGCGTGGGGGTGGGTAGACCGACCCCGCGAGATTCCGAGTGTTTACTTCGCGTGGGTGGGTAGACCGACCCCGCGAGATTCCGAGCGTTTACTTCGCTTAGATGGGTTGGCTAACCCCTCGAGATTTTGAATTTTACTTCGTGTAGGTGGGTTGACCGACCTTGCGGGATTTCGAATTTTACTTCGCGTAGGTGGGTTGACCGACCCACGCGGGATTTGGCGTTGAGAAATTTATAATTTATAATGTATTGGATATCAATAACAACTGGCTTTTTATAATTTCAAGAAGTAAAATACATCGGTAAACGTTATACATAGTACCTCTTAAGCCTCTCACTATTCTAGGGGTGCGGTAGGTCGGTTCCGGAGCTGTCCCTGAGTTGGTAAGATCCGGGCCTGTTTGTTGCTGTCACTACGTAGGGCCCTTCCCATTTTGGTCCTAGTTTTCCTTGTGCTGGTGTTGTAATACCCGTTTGTCTTAGTACTAAGTCCCTGACCTTGAAGTTGCGGGGTTTCACTCTTCTGTTGCAGTATTGTTCTGTCTTGCGTATGTTGCTAGTAATTTGGATGCAGGCTTCTTCCCTTTGTTCTTCTAAGGAGTCTAAGTGTTCCATCATTTTAGCATCATTGGTACGGCGTCATAGTGCTAGATTTGCAACGTAGGTATCCCAATTTCGATTGGAATTACTGCCTCGCAGCCATATGTAAGGGCAAACGACGTTTCGCCTGTGGGGGTTTGGACTGTTATGCGATATGCCCAAAGGACTTCTGGCAGTTCATCGGCCCAAGCCCCTTTGTGCATTCCGAGTCTTTTCTTTAGCTTATTGAGGATCGTTTTGTTGATCTCCTCGGCTTGCCCTTAGCCTGTGGGTGGCCAGGCGAATAGTATTTCACTTTGATTGTCAATTCAGAGCACCACTCTCAGTAATGATTGCAATCGAACTACTTTCCGTTGTCTGATATAAAGCTCTGAGGTATCTCAAATCGGCAAACAATCGATTTCCATAAGAATTTCGTGATGGCTTGAGAGGTGATGCTGGCAAGGGATTCGGCTTCTACCCATTTCGTGAAATAATCCACTGCTACTACAATGAATTTAGCTCCACCCCTCCCGACTGGGAATGACCCTATGAGATCTAGCCCCCATTGATCAAAGGGCCAAGGGGATGTTATCGAAGCGAGTTCCTCCGACGAGGAATGTAACATCGGGCTATATTTCTGACATCTTGGACACTTCTTAACGAACTCTTTCGCCTCCTGGAACAAGCATGGCCAATAATACCCTGCACGGGTTGCGCGGGCGGCTAATGTCCTAGCCCCCGTGTGAGCCCTGGAAATTCCTTTGTGGATTTCGGTTAGTATATACTGTCCTTCTTCTTTTGTCACACACTTGAGTAATGGTTCGGAGAAACTCCTCCTGTATAATGACTTGTCAATCAGAGTGAACCTGGCTTATCTATTCTTTATCTTGCGAGCCTGACCCGGGTTAGGAGGTAATGTGCTTGTCCAGAGATATTCTGTAATGTCGGTTGCCTAGTCGGGATCTGCGACGGCCACCATTCTAACTTCGCTGCTGGTGGAGGGGGTGTCTATTATTCTGATCTCTGTGTTTTCTGGAGGCGGATGTTCGTCTTTTCCCAACGCTATCTTTGCCAATCGATCTGCTAAATGATTTTCTTCTCTTGGGATCCGCAGCAGACGGAAGTATCTGAATCGATCTCTCTCGATGCATACTTACTCCAATTATTTTTTCAATTTTTCGCTCTTTATAACGTATTGGCCGAGTACTTGATGAAACACTATTTGAGAATCGGTTCGGGCCTCTAGGTCCATTGCCCCAAAGACCCGAGCAATTGTCATTCCCGCTATAAAGGTCTCGTATTCTACTTCGTTGTTGGTTACTTTGAAAGTTAGGCCTATGGCGTAGTTGTGCTGGACACCTTGGTCGGTGATGATATGTACTTCTTCTCCACCCCCAGCTCGACATGAGGACCCATCAACATATAGTTGCCATGACTGTCCCTGAGGTTTACTGGGGATCTCCTCTGGAAACCTGGTGTACTCTGCTACAAAATCTACCAGTGTTTGTGCTTTCATCGCTGCCCTGGGCTGGAACATCAGATCGAACTCGCTCAGCTCGATTGCCTATTTGGCCAATCGACCGGAGGTATCAGGCTTCTGGAGAATGGTTCTGAGGGGTTGATCGATCATTACTTTTATGGTGTGAGCTTGGAAGTAAGGGCGCAGTCGGCGTGCTGCCGTTAGGAGGGCGAATACCATCATCTCCATGCGGGGGTACCTGGCTTTTATTCCTTGAAGTGCCCTGCTAACATAGTAAACAGGCTTCTGGCCTTGATCGGTTTCTCTTACTAAAACTGCAGACGTTGCATGAGGTGAGACTGCCAAATATGCTACAAGGGTTTCTCCGAAAGCCGTCTGGCTAAGTAGTGGAGGACATGTCAGATAGTCTTTGATTTGTTCGAATGCCTGCTCACACGACGTATCCCACTCGTGTGCTTTCCGGAAGACTTGGAAAAAGGGAAGGTATCGGTAGGTTGACCTTGCTATGAATTCGCTGAGAGCGGGCGACTCACCCAGCTAATCGTTGGACCTCCTGCAAGTTCCTCGGGGAAGCCATTCCGAGGATAACTTGTATTTTCTCGGGGTTAGCTTCAATTCCTCGTTCGGAGACCATGTATCCTAAAAACTTTCCGGATTCGACCCCAAAGGTGCACTTGGCGGGGTTAAGTTTCATCTGATAATACCGCAGAATAGAGAATGCCTCTCTTAGGTCCGCCAAATGGTCGTTAGGGTAGCGGCTCTTGACTAGGAGGTCATCGACATAAACTTCCATGTTTCTCCCGATTTGGTTTTTAAACATAGGATTGACCAACTGTTGATAAGTTGCCCCTGCGTTCTTGAGTCCAAAAGGCATGGCGGTGTAGAAATAGAGTCCGCGATCTGTAATGAATGTCGTTTTTTCCTCATCATCTGTACTCATTTTGATCTGATTATAACCCGAATAAGCGTCCATGAAACTGAGGAGAGAGTGCTCAGCAGTTGAGTCTACAATGAGGTCGATACGCGATAGAGGGAAGCTATCTTTAGGGCAAGCCTTGTTCAAATCGGTGAAGTCTACGCACATACGCCATTTCCCACTTGTCTTCCTTATCAACACTACGTTAGATAGCCATTTCGGGTAGTGAAATTCTCGGATGAACCCGACGGTCAGGAGTCTGTCAACTTCTTCTGCTATGGCAGCATATTTTTCGGCACAGAAGCTTCTTCTCTTTTGTTTAACTGTTGGGGCTGTTGAGTTGACACATAGCCGGTGTTCTATTATGGACCTGTCGATTCCGGGCATGTCAGCATGCGTCCAAAAGAATACGTCTTTATGCTCAATGAGGAGACTCTTGAGATCTGCGTGTACTCCCAGATCTATTCTGGTTCCCACTCGCACCGTCCGATCCAGGTTGTTATGATCGACTGGAATCAATTCCAGAGGTTCGTTGGCTTCCGCGTGACGTAGCATTCCTTCATCCCTGATTTCATCGTCCCAAACCGCTCGGGGAGCAGCAGGCGAAAATTTAGTATGCTTGGCTTCTAGGGAGATCGTAGCCATGGAATTGACTCTGTGTTTCAATTCTCGAGCGTAGCATTCCCTGGAGGTGACTTGTTCTCCTCTGACTTCACATATTCCTCTATCGGTTGGAAACTTCATTTTGAGGTAGTAGGTAGAAGTGACTGCCCTCAAATTATTTAGAGTCGGCCTCCCTAAGATGGCATTGTATGAGGAGGGGGCTTTCACTACCAGGAATTCAGTCATGACTGACATGGTTCTTGGCGCGGAACCCATCAACACCGGAAGTGTTATCACGCCTTCGGGGTGAATTGCTTCACCCGTAAATCTTTTAAGGGGGGCTTGGATGGGTTGGAGCTGGTGGGGATCGATCCCCATCTACATGAAGGCCTCCCAGAATAAGATATCGACCGAACTCCCGTTGTCAACCAGTATCCTCTTGACTGTGAAATTGGCCACCAATAATGATATTACCAATGCATCATTATGTGGAAAAGTGATGCCTTTTTCATCCTGCTCGCTGAACACGTTGGATTATCCTTTAGGGCCCGGGTTTCCTTGTCTCGGTGTTCTTCTCAGTGTGTAAACTTCTCCATACCTGGCTCTTCTAGCGTGCGCCCTCTGAGAGGAAGATGTAGTCCCTCCTTGGGATAGTCCTCCTATGATGGTTCTAATCTCGCCTGGCGGGTGGCTAGATGCGGGCTCACCCCAGTGTCGGCTTGACTCTCGTTCCTGAAGGAGGGGGGACCTCGATCGGGTTCTGTCTCTTCGATCGCTCAGCTGTTCATCCCTTTGTCTATTCTTCAAAGTTTGGCAATCTTCAGTGTTGTGGCCCATAGTCTTGTGATACTCACAGTACATACTCCCCATTTTTCTTTTGATGGATTCTCGTCTTGATTCAGATCGGTTCTGGTTTTCCAATGCCAAGTTGGATTGAGGCCATGACGATAGTTTGTGCTCCCGTGGGGGGTCTCTTCTTCTCGTTTCATCTGGGAACTTCCTCCTCCCCCGATGCTGGTTGGAACTTTCTCTGGTATTGGTTGTTTTCCGGTCATGCTGTCGGAGTTCTCCTCGTCGTGGGGCCACTAGGGCTTCAAGCGTGTCTTTGGCATTAATGAACCCGTCAGCTTGATCCATAAATCCGTTCAAAGTAATGGGAGTCTTGCGAGCTATCTCCGCCATGAAGGGGCTCCTAGGCCATATGCCGCTCAGGAAGGCCGCTAGAGTGATTTTTTCGTCTTGGTTATCAGTCGTCATTCTTTCTTGGTTGAACTTGGTCAGGTACTCTTTCGGGTTCTCTTTCTCTCCTTGTTTGACAGTCAATAAGTACGCCGCGGGGTGCCTCCTTTTCCTACTAGCCATGAATTGGGTGGTGAAGAGTTGGGCTATTGTCTCGAAGCTACTAACTAATTCTGGAGGAATGGTTCTGAACCATGTCCTAGCCATTCTTTTCAGTGTGAGAGGGAACGCTCGACATGCTACTTCGCCGGAATAGCCATGCAGGCTAATGTGTGATTTGAAGGCTTCTAGGTGTTCCACGGGATCCTGAGACCCATCACACGGTTCCACTTGCGGGACCTTGAATCTGGACGGGAGAGGGACGACCAGGACGTCTGCACTGTAGGGTGTCCCTATGCTTCCTTGCGAGAAGACGTGCCCTGCGGCTGGGTTGATTAGTTTTGCCATTTCAGCATACTTGTCCCCTAATTCCTTCAACTCGGTGTGCATCCGGCTTCGTTCTCCTTCGGAGACCTCGCTCTCCTTAGGATGCCAGGAGCTCACATTCTCCTCCAGATTGATCTTGTCACGGGCAGATATTTCTTTGCGGGGTTGCCGAAGGGTGGCATTCTCCTCTTTCAGCTTCCTCATCATTTCCTCGAGCACTTCTAGTCTTTCTTCCATGGCCGGGTCAAAATGCTGGTCGTGTTCGGTCGTTTAGGATAATGGTAGGGTAGACATGCAAAAAGTACGTTTACTAAAAACAAAATTCTACAAACGGTGCCACTGTTAAGGACGCATTTCGCAGTCTAATTTATCAAATCACAATTGACCGGAACCTGCAAAATAAGAACAAGGACGATCGGAGTCCGAGACCGCTCTGACACTCAGATTAGCTAGAGAGAAAATGAGAAAAGAAATTTGTCTGAAAGAATTGTTTAGAATGTACTCCTTTTTGTCTTTTTCTTAGTCTTATTTATAGGTGTTCTATTTGAAAGATGGTTTTTATGATAAAAGATCTATTAATCAGGACATCAATCGATCGTCATCCTTGAGAGGGAAAAAAACCTAATCTAATTTTGTCAGTCTCGTCGCATTAATTGGATATCTCTCTAATTAATGCTCAATTAAATGATGCTCTATCTTCCTTCAATCTGGCAATTAATGATGTGCGTTTATAGTGTCTCCGCATTTAAGAGAGGAAATCTATAGACCGGCAATTGTCTAGTCGCTCATAAATGCGGGAATAATCCTGATGTGAGGCGGGTCCAGGAAATACGTCAATACATGAACCGTCATTCTGGCATTAGCGTATCCTCGAAGCCGATTTAATCTCATCCTTTCGATTCGGGATAACCAGTGACTTGGATCGTCTTCGATTCCGGTACCCCTAGTTTAATTCGGACACCGTGTGGTGATGGGTTCAGATTATGGGCCTTGGGCCTAACAGTCCTTTTGGGCTCAGATTTGTCGTTGGCCATCCTTTCATATATATATATATATATATGTATATATGAATGGATGAATTCTGGAAAATCTATCTTAATCTTGTGATGATGGGTTAATTAATAATAGCTTCAGCATGGGTGTGCAAAGTAGATGTATATGTGCATGGGTGCAAAGTAACCACAACTGTTACAACTTGATATATTTGTATATTTATATATATTGCAGCTGGGATATAGTGGATGCACATGAATAATTTTCCTACCAAATAAAGTTGGGATATAGCTAGAATATATGTGAATCTGTTGAGCCCTTTTTGTTATAAATAAAGTTGCTTGTCTTATAATTGCTGAATATATATTAGTATTAATTATCCTACGTACCAAATAATTAGTTGAAACTTTATTATTGCAACTAATATTATTAATATTATTGCTACCAATATATATTAATATATGGTAATATTAATATTAGTATATATTAATATTAATATTGCTACCAATTAATTGAAAGTAGAGTTTTCTAATTAAAAATATGATGGGGACTTTCTCGAGTTTTAATCCCAGATCATTCACACGTGCATGCCCAAGAATATAGGCAGGAAGGAACTACATATATAATAATTCAAATAAAAAATATATAAATATTTGGGCAGAATAGATTTGCCGCGAATGTGCCGAACGAAAACCAACTAAATGCGCCTACAGATTAAAACGCCGCCCTAACTTTGTTACAACGTATATGTTGATGCCGCAAAACGTCAGAAATTAGCTGGTAGATCCTATTGCAGCGGCCAGTCAAACAATGACAATAAAACGATGTAAAAAGATCATGTTGCAACAAGAGCAACGAACGACGAGAAGAGGGTGAACTGATTGCAGCGAAGGATGGCTCTATTGCAACGATATATTTTGACGTAATAAACTGTTTCAGAAGTACTGTGGCGAGTACATAACTTTTTACGGCGACTAATTATTGTAGCAAAAAACCACTTATTGCAGCGATATTCAAATTTCGCTGGCCTTGGGTATAAAAAAGCATACTTTCTCAACCGAAATGCATCTAATTAAAAATGTTGGAAACAATCTATTGCGACGTTTTTTTGGAGCTTTTCGCGACTAAAAGTGGCAATTGAAAAATTGCATTTTCTTTTAGTGGATTTTTCTTTAGCAACACCAGCAAATGCAAATAATGCTGGCACGGACGGGAGTACTGAAACTTATAGATCGATGGCAACAATATTAGTAAGGGAAGTAAGTAACACGACATATAGGCTTTATTGAAAGTACTACAAGCCATATTAATGTCGTTGGTTGTGTGGCAGCTGATCATGAGAGCAATGCAGAGATCTAGAATATTGATATTGAAGTGTATGATCTGTCCATTTTTGGCGATGTGTGAGAGTACTACTCGATTGATTGATCAGTATTTATCTCTCCACTAATTCTCCCTTTCCCATGACCTTATTCGTAGACCTCAATTAATAGAGTCCATTGCATTCAGCATAATCTATTGCTCTATCGTTGTTGGAAATAATAAATTAAATAATTAAAATTATCACTTTTTTAATATTTTGAAACAAAAGATATTGGTTTAATAATTTTAAAGATAAATGCTGATTTTAGTATATACATTGCCTTTTGAATCTTAGGCTATATTTGAATGTTAAGCTAAATTGAGATTTGAGTTGATCAGTTTTTTATACATAATAATGTGTTGAGATAATAAAGTGAGTTTTATAAAGTCTTCTAAGATGAGTTTAGATGTGTTTAGATATTAAAATAAATTTAAATATATTTATAAGAAGTTAAAAAAGATTATAAATTACATATAAAGAGATGTTAAATTGAAAAGGTTATAGGTCCCACTAGGAAGAGATTTTGAATTAAGTTGAGATTATGAATTTAATGATTTGGGGGTTAGATATTTTAATATTAAACTTAACTTAAAAATTTAAGTTAATCGAGATAATATTTTGGAAGTCTTAATAGTTTGAAATCTGGTTCGAGTATAAGACTATAAGCAGTACTACTGTTCATATATAGTTATACGTAACCCAATAGCAGTAACCAGTAATGCATTGGGCCATTGACTTGTCTTCGAAAAGGTCGAAGACCAACAAAAAGCTGATCTTCACCGTGTCTTAAGTGCCAGTTTACAATATATATGGCAGTTTTAAGATGCACGAGACAAGCTGAAAATCAATACATAGGACAAAAAAACAAAAACGAAACGCCATTATCAACCCCATTAATATTGCAGATTTAAACTTCTGAAAAATACACAGTACAAATAGGCGGTGCTGCTGGTGGACAAGTACCCCATTTTCTAATTTACTCAATAGACAACTGAGATCTTTCTCACCCTGGCTAGCACCTAGAAGAGAAGCATAACTAACAGAAACCAAGACAAATAAATAAAAGTCAGAGAGAGAGATGCAGGAGGATAATGACCAAGAAATTTTAATATTAAATTTAATGTTACTTAGATGTAGCAGTACTGCACTCTTTTTTGAGATTGGTGGATGTAACAGGAAAGAGTTCTAGGGTCTGGAGGGGTCTAGTGCAGCAGCTGGAGATTGGACCCATCTCCACCGTAGCATTCCCATCATAGCCGTACGTTGTCATTGTGGATTTCTCTATCTCGGCCCTCTGGGGGATGTCTACCTTCCATGTATGATTCGTCGCTTGTGTCGATGCACCTGCAACTCCTCCCTATTCCAAAATATAATTTATTAAAATAATAAGATTAAGATATAAAATAATCATTTTTTTTCGATTTAAAATTTTAAAATATATAATAATTTTATATAATATCAAATTAGAAGTCTTAAATTCAAACTTTCAATCTATATTCTACCAGCTGGTTTAGTTAAATATTATACTTTGTTAGTTCTACTCATTGAAAAGAAATTTGGTCCCATAAATGAAAAGAGTGTTAAAATATATAAATTCATTAGTTTAAATTTTTGAAATAAATGATAATTTTACACTTTAAAAAAAGGAATTCAATCACATGTTTTTTTGCCTTTCCATACGAATTTCTTATCTCAGTCATTGTAATTTATCTTTAATATTAAAAAAAATATAAGAATGAAAAAGGAAATGGTGTATTGTGAGTAAATTATAAACATGAAACACCATTTTAAAGTATCTACATAATTCTTGTGCCCATGTAAGGGCATATATTGATGAAAAGATCATGCATATATAATTAATGGGAATGACCATTAACAGAAGATTTTATTGATGTTCTCCAGTTGTCCTCATGGATTTCACTTTATAATAATGAAAAGCTGAAAGAAAGGCCTTCTGAAAAGAGAATCATCATAAAAAGCACTCAACATTCAAAAAAAAAAAAAAACATAAAAAGCACTCAACCGCGTATTCTTGCATGCCTACGGTCCACAGGAAGAGCATGCAAAAGATTCTGCTCGTACGTCTAACCTAATTCATTATTTGGATGTAGTCAGACTGACAAACGCCAGTACTCTCAATCAATTTGAAATAAAAGTTTACCCTTTTTCACATTATATATTCCCTAAAATAGATTATTTTGACTTGTTTCAAGGTCCGAAGGAGAAATACAAGATGAACAATACGTGCAGCTAACTCAGCAACAGAGGAAGAAAAATTAATACCTGATGAAGAAAGCTAACACCAGAGCTGTCAATGAAGAAAAGTTGTTGAAGATCAGGAGAAGAAGTAGGAGACTCAAAGTAGCCAAGAAATGGATCATGTGACTGATCATTCATCATCTGGTAATAATAATGGAGTTGCAGTTGCTGTTGCTGTTGCTGCTGTAGTTGCAATTGCAATTGCAATTGCATGCTGACTAACTTCCTTCTGAGCTTCTGTCTATCCCTTGCCTTGTGGTTCTGAAACCAGTAAAAGACATTCTTGCCTTCAATCTTGCCATAAAAAGAGAGGTGGGCTGTGATCTTTTGTATCTGAGAAGCATTTGGAGTTCTAATCCCACTCCTGTACATCTCTTCCAATATCATGAGTTGCTCTGAGGTTGGGCACCATCTTGAGGATGCTACTGGGGACATGATCTTAATTTTGGTACTCTTGAATGGTGTTAATTTCTAATTGAAAGTGCGGAATAAATAGATGGCAGAGAGATAGAAAGGTACAGTATTATAAGAACCATGTGAGAGACAAAAGGGTGGAAGATCTAGAGGTGAGAGAAGGGCAGATGATATTCATGGATAAAACGTAAAGAGAAGTTTAAATGAAATCAGGAAAAAGGTAGCAGTCGTAGTAATATTGAATGCTGAAGCCTGATGGATGTTTCCCTAGCTAGCTAAGACAGATAGGGAAAAGTACTCATGATGATCAGTGAATTTACGATGCTTGAATGATTCTGTCATCATCACCTTGTTATTATTTACTTTCTCAACAGAATGAATAGGACGAGATAAGTAGGAATTTTTTCTCAGCACCATGCAGAAATGCCAGAAAGTTAGTCGGATTCAGACCAAGGTATTCTTTTAAGGCTAGGTTTATTTTTAGAGATAAAATAATATAAAATTTTTTTAAAAATAAAATATTTTTAAAAAGTATTTTTTTAATCTTCATTTTATTTTGAGATTTAAAAAAATTATTTTTAAATTTAAAAAAATTAAATTTTTTATTTTATTTTTTATAAAAATTTAAAAAAAATATAATAATAAATTTAAAATAAGATAAGAGGATCGTTATTTTAAAAAAAGTAAAACAAGGCAATATCAGCACCTGGTACTTGCTGTTGAAGCGCGTAGCCACACACCTCAAACAGACATCTCAGATAACATGCATAATGAGAGACTTATCATTCTCCAATCATTCATTTATTATTTTTAATGTATTTAAAATTTTTATTTTTTAAGTATTTTTTTAATATTTAATTATTAAGAAGAAAATATAAAAAAATATACAACTCTATTAATAATTACTTCTTAATTATTAAATAAAAAAACTTTAAAAATTTAAAAAATAAAGACAATAGTAAAAAAATAGTAGAAAAGCAGTAATTAGACTATCATTATTCCACCTAATATATATCTTGCTAATGCATGCTTTGATGCCTCGACAAATTAATTGTGGAAAATTTTTTCTTTATATAGAAATATTTTTAAAAAAGAAACGAATTCTAATGTCGATTTATAAATATAATTTTATCAAATGTTTATGTATACCCCAACTTAAAAAATTAGTTCCTACCAAGAGAGTACATATGTTTACTGCATGGCGGTTGTAAAGAGATTTTTTTTTTCACCCCATAAACCTATAGGGTATCCAAATGAGAGTAATGGGCCCCATCGAAGAACCCGACTTAGGATCTAAACTTGTTCATGAAGCGACTCACAAGTAGAGTAAAATTAGCAATAATGGCTGACAAGACAAGCAGATTTCCTGATACCTCCTTGTTTGGCAATTCATAAAAACTTGTATTAGACTAGACCAAAAATAAGGAGAATCATTAATCTTCTAACAAAAAGTCATCGATAAACCACTAAGAAAGTTTCCTGTATAAAGCAAATTAGGGAAACATGCTGTATTAATAATACCATCGCAAAAGCCACATAAATGAAGAAGCTCTTTAGACTTTCTCAATTATTCATAAATTTCCAAAATTATTACTAATTTAATAATCGAAAACTCCTGATCTACAAGACTATCCTCTCCCAACCTTCTTTTACATTTGTTCGAGTCAAAATCTAAAAGATTTGAGTTGTTGTAAGTTAGCCCAAAGGCATACTAACTGCGAGTTAATAATGGTGTCGTCTGTGGAATTATTATCAATAATCTTATGTGTACTTTGTAGGCCTGTAAAATCCATTTCAGACAATTGAGGAGCCAAAAACAACAATGCTGACGGACATGGAAGTCCATCAACAAAAAAGCAACACTACCAAAACTAAAGGAGGAGACGCCACAGTAGATAGCTACATATATATTGAACAAAAGTACACGTATATTGAACAAATAACTATGGGCAGTGTCATATCAGTAATAGATCAAATAAAATTAAACAAAGATATAATAAGTTGTATACTATATTTTTCATTTTAAAAATACTGCAGTTATGAAATATTTTAATATTGTATATTGACAATTGTGATAGTTAAAAATATTTTTTAAAAATAAATTTATAAATTGATATAAGTTATATGATATGTTAAATTTATTTTATAATAAGAATAATTTTAGAATTTAACATACTGCATATTATAATTTTAAAATCGACCTGCATATTTTGATTACAGGAAGATAGCTACATGGGGAAGTAAGAGTTTTCACCGAACAAAAGTAGCAGAGGAGAATTAAACATGTCGCAATCATTCTTCAATACACACTTCGCCAATATCTAGTCATCTTCTTCCCTAGCCATATAATATAAATTGTGGTAAACAACAATTATTTACTTAATTATCATTTTTATAGCATAATTATATTTTTTTATTTAACTGAAAAATAAAAAATATAAACAGATATGTACTTTTGTGTGGTACTGTAGGATGACGTGGAGCAAAACCTATAACAGCCTTATATCTGTCGCCCTCATCCAATCCCTTTCACACATTAAAAGTTTTGTTTATTTTTCAAATATATTATATCTTATCTCATTTTAAATTTATTATTATATTTTTTTAAAATTTTTATATAAAATAAAATAAATAATTTAATTTTTTTTAAATTCTAAAATAATTTTTAAAATCTCAAAATAAATTAATATCAAAAAAATATTTTATTATAATATTTATTTTTTATATTTTATCTTTATCTCATCTCTCAAAATAAATTTACCCCAAATAAGTTCATGACTAATTACTACTGGTTAAGCTTTTGGACATATATGCATACCTTTCAAAATTCATAAATGCCGCATGCAGGGAGATCCGATCGATGCCTGTCTTTTGTGACCGATGCCTGTCATTTGTGATTTTGTTATGTCAACGTTCCGAAGGATGTAGCACGAGAATCTCCCGAGAATGCAAAAAATATATATATATTTTTTATATTCTTAAATATTCTTAAAAAAATGTAAAATATCATTAAAAATATTTTTTAATCAATAAATAAAAAGAGTTAAAAACAAAATTGTAACGAAAGATTTAGACAATAAATTTTATAAAGTGATTTAATATTTTTCTTACAAATATATTATATATATTTTAGAAAAATATTATAAAAATAAATAAATTTTATAAAAAAAAAAAAAAGAATCTGCAAACTGACGTAATTCACCACTAAAATGCCACATTTTTTTTTACCTGTTCTCCTTCCCCGTACCCGTCCACCTTGCTCTACCCTTTCTCTTTCCAAACTCTTGAGACCAGCCTCCACTCCTTTTATTTAAAAAAAAAAAAAAAAAGTCTATAACCACTTGCATGGTAATCTCATCCCATGTTCAGGGGGCACTGACATTGGAAAATGGACAATCTAACTAAACGAGGCTTGGGGGCGGCACCTTGGCACAATAGTCTAGAGAGAAAAAAGACTTTATTAACGTGACATTGTGAGATATTTATGTTGGGTGACGTTGAACGTGGTTGAGATATTTTATATTGGATGACGTTGGAGTGAAGTATTATTAGGGAGTAACTAATATCTACTGCATTCATCTCAAATAAACAGTATTGTGAATAGTATATAGTATTATTCATGTGAGATAGATACAATAGATGTTGGCTACTCCCACTCATTTTTTCGTTGGAGTGTGGTTAGACTGTATGTTAATATTTTTATAATTATTTTTTAATTTTTTTAAAAATATATTAAAAAATATAATAAAAATAATAAAATTTAAAAAACATAATAAAATAATATAATAAAATAATAAAATAAACAAAATATAATAAAAAACATAATAAAAAATACAATAAAAAATAAAATAAAGATAAATTTTTACAGTAAATTCGGCCTCACTCAACTCTCGCCGCCGGTGCCGGCAGTGGGTGACACCGCCCAACTCATTGGGACCGGAAGGAGTCAGCGACCCCATTCCTGTGACGGCGAGTCCCGACGGCCTTAAACCCATTTCGAACCTGGATCCTGGTCCCAATGGGTTGGGCGTTGTCGCCTACCGTTGTCGGAGACGACGGGGGCTGCAAACGGGGGATTTCAGTCAAACCGAACCCAAAGATTTCTCTTCTACTATATATATTTATGAGAATTTTTTTTAAATATTTGTGCATATATATATATAGCATTCCTCTCTATATTTTATAAGAGCAATACTATTCTTACACCTCTTATCTCACCAATTCTATACACTTGTTTATGTGGATTTTTTTTTCTTTTTATAGTACTAGTTCACACACTTGCCTATATGGATATTTTTTTCTACAGTACCGATTCACTTTCTCCATTTATTTCATTCTATTCAAATTTCTAATTTCTCCTCAAATCTAACAGTTGGAGGTAGTTTCCCAATTGAGACGAAAAATGCAAGAAAATTGCAATAGATTCCGTTGGACGCTGCATGTATCAAACTTTTAGAGAGGATAACTCAAAATAGAGTTATAGTTACAATGTCATGGTAGCCCAACAAAACAGAGTGCCGTCCGGGATTTTTTTTAGTTTTCTTGATTAGCCAAACAAAAAATAATGGGAAAAAGTTTAAACTAAGAGTTAGATCCAATAATATACAGTAAAAAGGGGAAAAATAGAGACAAATAGAAGTAAAAAGGAGGGAGGATCACACTCTACATACAAAACAAAAGAGAGTATCGTCCATGACTCTCCCAATTTTCTCAGTAGCCAAACCAAAAAAAATGAAAAAAGAAGTTCAAAATAGCAGAGCTAGATCTACGAATATATGGTTAAAAACTCTTCAAATCTTCTCATCTGTTTCCTTTCTTTTTATTTTTTGCGAATAAGCAAGTCGTGACTTTCCTTTTCATTTCCCTCAGTCCCAACCCCACCCTCTCGCTAAGATGCGCTAGGTTTGCTTCCCACACCTTTCATTTTTCTTTTGTTTCAGATCTTGAATTTTTTCCTTTTTTCATCTCCTTTTAATTTATTTTTGGAACATAAATTTTGTTGATACCTAGGGTTATTGTTCTTCATGAGAATGAAGATTATCGTGGCGTTGCTATTTTGGGGGAGGTTTACTTGCGCTGTGGAATCGTTGAAAGCTTCGCCTTCGATTACCCTTTGTCACACGGAAATAGAGACTCAGATCGAGTTTGCCATGTCAAAATGTGGAGAGTGGGTGGAACAACCGGCTTAAAAGTAGATTAATTCATTTTGTAATTACCAAAACTAGCAATTACTGTATATTTTCCTGGCTGAAGACGTAAAGATTCCGCCTTTTCTATAATGGCTTTGATATGCCATTGCCGGAAGCACAGGCTGGAAACTAGACAATCGATATGACATTATTTATGACTGCACGATTAAATTTATCTAACAAGGTTATATACTTAATAAATATTAGAAGTTATGGATAACAGAGGAATGCCACATGCGCCATGTGTTAGTCATCAATTGGTCGGTACATATAATCAAATATACCATGTCAACCAATCAAAGACTGACACCTACTAATATCATATGTCAATCTAATGTTGTTATACCTAATTGCAAAATTTTTAAAAACTTATATATCAATTTCTAACTTTGAGCAAAGTTTTGCAATTAAAGTGTCTAGTCTCAATCTGAAATTATGTTGAAAATGAAAAAGAAAATCTCTTAACCACTTGAATTCTACCGACAAGGTCACAGTTTAAGATTTGAAAAATGATAGAGCTCCAGGCGGAATTTTTGACTGAAAATTTAGATTGTGTTTTATAATTTTTTTAAAAAAATGAATGATAATATATTTTATAATAATATTATAATTTTTATAATTTTTTTAAAATTATAAAAATATTAAAAAATAAATGAAAACAAAACACAAAAAAAATAATAATAATAACACAGACAAGATTTCCAGCCGGCCTGTGGCTCTAGCAATGCTTTTAAGATTTTGATGAATCATAATGACCCGAATTTATTTTGATGGATGTATCACGTGATATTCAATATCTATCATAAAGTACAATCATGCCACAAAGAAACAAAAGAGTATTCTAGTAATTATAATTTAATTATTGCCAGTAAGCTAGCATTGATAGTCCATGTAGGGAACTAGCTGTATTTTTGTCTATGAATTGGCAACGTCCCACATTTATGAAATTGCCTTAAATGAATCATCTCATCCACCTTTAAGCTCGAGAAATTATCCATTGATCTCAAAATTCAAGTACCTATTACTCTTTTTTAAAATTTAGTCCGTTTAGATGTTAAACTCAGTTGAAATAAGTTAAATTTTTATAAATAATAATGATTTAAGATAATAAAATAAAATTTATTTAAAATAAATTTAGATGTTAAGATAAATTTAAGTCTATTAAATATAAGTTGAAAAAGATTATTAATTATTTTGTGTGTAAGAATATTTTGAATTAAGATAAATTTAATTATTTGAAAGTTGTGAATTTAGATATTAAAATAAATTTAAAAGTATATTAAATTAACCTTAATTTAATTCAAATTAAAAATGAAGTCAAAATCATCTATATTCTAAAAGTTGCTACTTATTTTTCATGAAGAAATGATAGTTTCACAAATGAGATTCTGATTGAGAATTTTGATCGTGGGATTTATATTTTTTTATATAATAATTAAAAATATATGATTTCATAATTTTTTTATTTTTTTTATAAGTATTTAAAAATATTAAAAAATGTATAAAAGAAATGAAAAAAAACAAAACAAATCTTATCACTAGGCGGGGTCCACTAGTCGGGATACCGCAGGAGTGAGTCTAACAATACGCTTTTTTCATGATCAAAGCACAGTAAAAGAATTTAAACTAACGTGAAGGGTAGAAATCGAGGAAAAATTGTAGATATATTAAGGTTGGGGGCCGGGGACACTCGCACCAGTAGTGAAAGGCTTGCACACGACAAAAGAGATGACCAATATGTGGTAAAGATGATTCCATAATTAGCGAAGCGTGCAGCTAACTTATTTTGTGTAGTCACATTCATGTACCCAAACAAATTAATTATAAAAAAAAAAAAAGAAGATAATTTTCATCAGCAGACAAAAAGGACGATTAGATTGTCAACTCAAAAGTACTGATGCTGCTGATCTAAAATCTGTGTCATACGAACCAGGGAGTAAAAAAGGTGCTGATCTAAATCTGTAGCAGGCTGATCTAGGGAGTATAAAGCATGCTGATCTAAAATCTGCAGCTTGCTGATCTAAAATCTGTGTCATACAAACCAGGGAGTAAAAATGGTGCTGATTTGATTGATCCCTTATGTACTTTGGTGCAGCAGTATTAGGTCATTTCACACTAGTACTATTTTTACTTCTAAACATTAATCTCATTTACTCTCATACAATGCAAAAATGCCCAAGTAATTAGGCAATAATGATTGGTCAACCTTATGGGACTTCAAAGCATTTTTTTTTCTTACAAAAAAACAAAAAAAAGATTAAAATGTATATTGGTCGTTGCTATGATGCCTATGTTTTAAGAAAATGACAGTTCCTTGCTATTTACAACTCTACTCTGGATTCTTTAATTAAAGTGTCTTTGTAGATGCTGTCACCCCTATCGAGTACAAGTTTTTTATTGATTTGTTCTCAGTGCATGTTGTTTCTAACATGGATCCGAGTATTGTGACTTTATGCGTACACATGTCATTAACGAAAAAAAAGAGGAAGATGTCTCCAAGATTAGGTCATCTTCTATGGGAGATGCTCTCATGAAAGGGAGAAAATGCCTTTTGTTTAAGTTATTAACCACCAAATATTTTAATAAAGAGACTTTGAAGTTTACTATGAGGAAGGTTTTGGCGCCCTACTTGTATGTTAACCTTTCGTGATTTAAATCCTATTATGTTCTTCGTTGAGTTTGAAGAATTGAGGAATAAGGAACGAGTTAAGAGAGATGGCCCTTAGAGTTTTGACAAAAGTTTGGTGCTCACTAGTGATGTGGATGGACAACAACAAATTATTTTGGGTTCAGATACATGATCTTCCAATTATGATTTGAAATGTTACTGTGGGCAATCTAATCGGGAAGACACTTGGTAAAGTGGTGGGAATTGATCTTGATTCTGATGAAAAGGCTTATGGGGAATATATGAGGATCAAGGTATGTATGGATGTTTTGAAACCACTTCTTAGAGGCAAGAAGAAGTTTTGTTTGGGTCTAGATGAACCTATATGGGTCAATTTTGCTTATGAATGTCTCTCCACTTTGTGCCATCTCTATGGATTGCTTGGACGCAATCATCATGATTGTGATCTTTGGGTGCAATCAATGGCATCTTTGAAAGTTACTGACTTTCCTTATGGACCTTGGCTTTATGAAGGGGGAATTATTGGGGATAGTCTTCAATTCAGAGTAGGTTCCACCAACAGCTCGACTCTTTACAATAGAAAGTGCAATCATGCCATGATAGTCAACCACAACCATTTATTTCTGTTTCTACTAGGGACAATCATTTGGATGCTACTCATTATGGGACTTGTGATGACAATAGTGGGAAGTAGGTTGCAACCTGTATGGAGCAAGTCTCTAAGAATCTACTTTTTGTGGAGGATATACTTTAGCTCATGATGCAACTAAGGTTGTCACACAGGGGGACAGAATGGATGTTTCTTCTCTGGATATTCAACAACAGGCTACTAGTTTATTGAAATGGAAGCAGGTGAATGCAAGTGTTGTTAAGACTATGTCTGCTAATCACCTGGGTGCTAAAAGAAGTTCAGTTTCTGTTTTTGAAGTGAATGTATCGAGGATGTCAAAAAGACTAAAACTCAAAGGCAAGCTTGATGATGTTAGTTCTGATTGCCTTAATCATGATTTGGTGGTGGCTGTTGATCAGCCTCCCCGAGCCCATGAGAATTTTAAGTTGGAATATTCGAGAGCTTGGGAACCCTCGAGGTATTTGCACTCTTACTAGCTTATTTAGAAAAGAAAATCCTGATGTTTTGTTTCTTCATGAAACAAAACTTAGAGCCCAAAAAATGCAATTCCATGTTAAGCTAGAATTTACCTACTATTTGACAGTGGATGCATCAGGCCATAGTGGTGGGTTAGCTCTCTTATGGAAGAATGATGTGAAGTTGGAAATAATAAGTTATTCCCCCTATCATATAGATGCCAAACTTGGGGCTGATTTGAATCCAAGGTATTTAACTAGAATCTATGGACAATCTGAAGCTTCAAGATGAAAGGAAACGTGGAGTCTAATTAGGGAAGACAGAGGCAGAGGCAGACCTACACACCAATTGGTAGAATTTTGTGAAGTGTTATCTGATTGAAACATGAAGTACCTAGGCTTTCGAGGTCCTCGATACACTTGGTACAATAATAGGGCGACCACTGAGTTAAATGCTAAGATATTGTACATGTTCTTAGGGAATTCTTCATGGTGTGATAAGTTTGAAAAAGCTTCAGTGACTCATGGTAGTGCCTCTTATTTTGACCATTTACCTGTTTGGATTAATTTATTGGGTGCTCAGCATTGTCAAAAATGTTTAAACCATTTCGGTTTGAGGCCATGTGGTTAGGACAGCAAGGGTATTATCAGATTGTTTCTGGCTCTTGGATTCTACCGGGATCTCACTCAAGTTTGCACGATGTTATGTGTGCTATTTCTCATAGTTCCTTTAGACTACAGTAGTGGAATAAAAGTAATTTTGGACATGTACATCATAATTTGAAGAAGGAAAAGCAAAACCTACAACAAGTGCAATAGAAGGACCCTAGTGCTTTAACTCCCAATGAAATCGATGTTGCTTCTAGGTTTACAAATGGCTAAGCAGAGAAGAAGTTATATGGAAATAAAGATCTTGTGCATTGTGGTTAACTGAAGGTGATCATAGTACGAGGTTCTTTCATGCAAAAGCATCTTAAAGGAGGAAAAAGAACAACATTTTTAGACTTCAGGATGATGATGGAGTATGGCAGGAAGGGGACCTTTGTAAATTTGTAATCAGCTTATTCTTAACCACTTCAATTGATTATTTTCCCCTATAGGTACTCGAAGTTATTCCACTGTTATTGACCATATTGATAGTAAAATATCTAAGAAAATGTATGATGATTTGGTGAAGCCCTTTACTAAAAAATAGGTCAGATTTTTTCTACAACAAATGTAGCCATCTAAGGCCTTTAGACCTGATGGAATGCCCCTTTTTTTCTCAACATTAGTGGCCACAAATAGGAAAATCAGTGTCAACTGCTATTATTAATGCTCTTAATAGTTAATACAAGTGATTTTTCCCAATTTGTGAATTATACCTTCATCACCATGGTCCTTAAGAAAAAAAAAATCCCCATGAAAGTAAATGATATTCGACCTATTTTACTTTGTAATGTCCTATAAAAACTTATTTCTAAAGTTCTTCCTAATAGGATCAAACTAGTGCTCTCTCATAATTTTAGAAACCCAATCTGCCTTCTTACTTGGTAGACTTATCTCAGATAATATCTTAGTAGCCCATGAAGTTCTTCACTATTTGAAAAGGAGAAATAGAGCAAAGGAGTATACATCCATCAAGTTAGACATGAGTAAAACTATGATAGGATTGAATGGTTCCTATCTAGAGGATGTGATGTTTAGGCTTGGTTTTCCTGAGATGATAATCAGTTTGGTGATGAAATGTATTCGATGTGCCTCCTTTTTAGTGCTCATTAATGGAGTCCTCACTGATCATATTCTACCTTCAAGGGGGTTGAGACAAGGGGATCCTATCTCCTCTTATCTCATCCTCTTATGCATTGAAGGATTAGTGGGCTTGCTCAAAAAAGCTGCAGTCTCTCAGCAAATTCCTAGAATACAGATTTGTAGGAGAGCTCCAAAGCTTAATCATCTATTGTTTGCAGATGATAGCTTGTTATTTTGTACAGTCACAGTGGAACCTAATTGCAGGTTACTTTAACTCAGCCAAGTCCATGGTGATGCCTCGGGTTAATTGCTTAATCATGATAAAACAACCTTGGTTTTTAGTCAGAACTCAGACCATACTACAAAGGCAACTATCATGGAGGTATGGGGTAATGCTCATATTCAACAATATGATTGATGCTCTAAGTCAGCTACTTTTGCTGACATAAGACACAAAGTTTGGTTAAAACTACAAGGATAGAAATGCAATCTACTTTCATAAGGGGGAAAATAGGTCTTACTTAAGCTATTGCATTGGCCATCCCCTCATATGCTATGGCCTGCTTCAAGTTTCCTCATCAACTTTGCGTTGACATTGAAAAGATGATGGCAAGCTATTGTGGGGACAGAAAAAGGAAGAGAAAAAAATCCATTGAGTAATCTAGAAAAATATATGCCAACCTAAAGCAATGGTAGGACTCGGGCTCAAGGATTTAGAGACCTTTAATATGGCAATGCTTGCCAAACAAAGTTGGAAACTACTTCAGTATAAAAATGGTTAGTTTTACAAAATTTATAGCTCTAGATATTTTCCTAACTCTCATCTCTTATTTGTTTCTTTAGGCAACTCACCCACTTTTGCATGGAAAGGGATATGGGAGGCCATGCAGTTGATGATAAAAAAAAAAAAAGAAAAAGGGGAAGATGGAGTGTAGGAGATGGCAAAGACATACGTATTCTGTATGACCCCTGGTTGCCTAGGTTCCAAGAATTTGGCAGATAATTTCAGTGAATTTGTGTGACACCCTGTATTTATATGTATTTTTATTGAATGATTATTTAAATTATTATAATTAATGGTTCTATTGTTTTAAATTAAATGTGTTTTTCATTATTTTATTTGTGTTTATTTTAAGTTGTGGAATTTAAATTGATGTACTTTTTTATATTAATTAATGTTTCGTATTTAAATTGCTCTTTAATTTAAATTAATTTATTGTTGGGTTTTAAATATTTTATTGAAATTGAAATTGAACTGTAGTCTTTCAGTTAGTTTTTATTTAGTTCTTTGTGCTCTTTTCTAGTTGGACTGCATTTCTTTTTCCTTCTTTTTCTTTTTTCTTTTTTTTTTTCCTTTTCCTTTTCTTTACTTCTTTCCTTTTTCTTTCTTTTTTCTTCTTCTTTCCCCTACTTTGCCCCTAGCCACGCGACCCTCTCCCCCTCTTCTCTCGCCCGTTCTTCCTCTCTCCACCTAGCGCTGCCGCGCGTGGCCGTGTCCGTCACTGCCCCTCCCATTCTCTTCCCCACCAGCTGGCGACCACCCCCCCTTCAATTTCAGCCCAGCCCGTGCCGCCGTTTGCCCTCATGCCCACCTCCAAGCCACGGCCTTTAAGTGCTCCAACGCCGCCGTCGCTCCACCACCGGCCACCATCTCTTTGCCACTTCACCATCGGCCTCCCAGCTACCTAACCCACCCTTCCTCAGCCCTGATCCACCACTCTTGAGGTCCCTTGAGCTACATCTCTATTTTATACTATTCGGCCTCCTATCGTTGCCGACGCCGCTATCTATGGCCAACCACCACCACCATTCACTTCATTATCACCTCTAAGCTCTTCCCTAGCCATCTCAAGTCTTCGTTTGTCTCTGTTCAAAAGTTGTATTTTTGAGACTCGCGACCATTGTCCGTTTTGCACTGTTACGTTGCTTTGCCGTCGTCGCTTGCACCTTGGTGATGCTTTGAAAATTATATTAAGTATTTTCCAAATGATCATTGAGATTTAAATATATTTTTGCAGTAACAACTTAGTATTTAGTTGATGATTGGACTTATTGAATGTTGAATATTTTGTACATGGTGGTATGCATTATGTAATTGCACTCTTGTTGATGTGTATATTTGATATTTGCGATTTTTATGTGAGACTTGATTTGGTATGTTGAGATGAGTTAATTGATGGTTTTAAAAGAGAGGTGCTGTAGAGATGATGGTGTAGTCCTGCCTGTGATTCCCGTCTACAGTATTATCAGATTTATAAATTTTAACAGTTTTGACTGAATCATAACGGGGACGGCGATACGTAACGCCCGTTATGGTCTGCGTGTGTATTTCATATCGGGGATGGCGATACGTAACACCCACTATGAAAAGAATGTGTGTAGGTTGTAACGGAGACGGCGATACATAAAACCCGTTATGATTGATTAGTGTGTGAATGTCATATTGGGGATGGAAATACGTAACGCCCAATATGATTAATGTGTGGATGTCATAATGGGGACAACGTTACGTAATGTCCATTATGATTGGTATGTATGTCATATGGGGGACGACGATACATAACGCCTGATATGATTAGAGTGTTTGTATTATTATGGGGACAGCGATATGTAATGCCCATATGATTAGTATGAATATGAGGGTAAGCAGGGATGGTGGTAGAGTCCCGCCTGCGATTCCCGTCTTCTGTGTTATTTGAATTTATGAGTCTTTTCCGAGAAAATAGCGAGTTTTGATAGATTGATTTGAGTACCATTTTTTGGAAAAATAGTAGTTGGTTTCAATTGGATTTTATTGTGGGCCAAATGAGATTTTGGCATGTGTGGAAAACTATTCCTTTTTGGAAAAGATGATTCTTTTTTAGCCTCATGCATATGGTAACATGATCATGCATTTTTGTTGGTGCATGAATGTATTTTATATCTTATGGCTTGTTTGGGTTATACTTACCTGCGATACCATTTTTGACGTCGTAGACTTTGGATGTAGATGTTGAGGAGGCGGCTCCATTGTTGAAATATGGTATTATAATTTATTATCTTGAGAATTATTATTCCACTTTTTGATAATTAGGTATTTTTATGATTTATCTTTGAGATGACTGTATTAATTATCCTCTTGGAGAATTTGTGTTAAACTAGTTTATAAAATAATTCTAAAAAATTCTGGTATTTAGATATTGACTTTAATTATCCGCTACTTTTATTTATGCATGTCACGTGTTCACACATTTAGCACTTGACGTCGGGAGTGCGTGACCCATATTGTCAGTATTTCGACGCCTCAATTCCCGTGTTTCTGTAAGTGGGAGTTAGGGGCGTCACAATTTGAATCAATCTAGCTATATTCCCTTTAAATTGAACTCTATTGTGTCTTCTTTACTTGATTATTCTACTCATTGTGTGATATGTTAAAGGTTAGGATTCTCTTCAACCCAAAATTTGCTGAAGTAGTGCTCAGAATTCACCCTAGCCACAATAATCATTATTCGTAGTGCCTACAGATTTTTCAAGGGTCTTATTTCCACAGATGGGGAGTCTTATACTAGAGCTTCAATGAAAATTTTTTGGAACATACTATGGAACTTAAGGATTCATCTTAAAAGAAAAACTTTTGCATGGAGAGCTTGCCAAGAGATTCTACCTTTAAAAGAAAACCTTCTAAGAAGAGAAATCTAGTCAATGGATCGTGCTGCTTCTGTAGTCATGTCTTGGAGGATTCAGCTCATGAACTTTTTTTATGCCTTTCCATTCATTGTTTTTGGGTCAATAAATTTGCCCATCTCCAACAGGTTGCTTCATTTTGCTCTTTCTTTGAAGACTCAACTACCTTATTCATGCCAGAAACAGAATTCCCCTACTAAGTCCCTACCTTTCAAGTGGTCCTCTCATCCAATAGATTGGTTCAAACATCGATGGTTCCCTTTCGATTGTAATAAGATTAGCGTTGGGGGTATATTACGTGATACAAAGGGTGTTGTGATTGTGGCTATGAATAGAGTGGAAACGGAATTTTTAGAGCACGAGAATGTGGAGGCAATGGTAGTACTAAGAGGATTGCAAATATGCCTTCAAATAGGCATGGCAAACCTTCTAGTAGATTTTGATTGCCTTAATTTGGTTGAAGAGATAAACTACACTATAGAACCATACTCACCCATGCGCACTGTGATTTCTAAAATTCGAAAGTTGATGTTGAGATTCACTGTGTGTCAACTTCAATGTGCACCTCGTGAGTCTAACGGTGCAACTCACCATTTAGCCAACCATGCATGATCCATTTAAGATATGGCTATGTGGTGGCATATTGTTATGATTACTTGCTTTATCGGTAGTGTAGTTTACAATGATGCACTCTCTTGTAACAACTCTTAAGGCCTTTATGGTCTATATGCAATGAAGATATGTTTCTATAAAAAAAAAATATTTTAATAACTTTATTATTTAATTATATTTTAAAAGAAAAAATAATTTGTAAATAATTTTATTATGTATATTCACTTTTACATATTCTTTACGTACTTCATTAATATAATTGATCAAAATAATTATTTTATTTTTAAAAAAAATTAACATAAGCAATCACATTAATAAAGTATATAAAAAAATATAAAAGTAATAATTAACATAAAAATTTTAATATATTAAACGCAAGAAAATTATAAGAGTAGGAGTATTGGAAAGTGGGTTGTCTTCGAATAAGCAAGACAAGAAGTTATATAAATGCGATGTTTTAATTACTTCCCAAAACCTAAATGAAACCCCATTTTTCTAGATGTTGAGATTTGATAAGGCAAGTATTTGTAATGAGTTGGACGGTAAGAGCAAATGGTCCATATATATTCAAGCATGCATGCGTCCTTAAATGCATACATGCATGGACCATTTCAGTGTCACGGACGTGTAGGTCGAGACACACCGAACTCTTTAGATTTTATAGAATTCATTTAGATAAATGTTTTCCATCATCCCATGATCACATTATATATAAATATATAATTTATTAATTTTATCATTCTATTTAAGTATATTATATATTTACACGTCAATGTGTATTTAATAAAACGACAAAAATATCAAATTACATAGGAATGTGTAGTGTAAAAAATCATGATAAGTAGTGTAGGGCCTATTTAAGTCAAGGGGTCTGGAAGCCCACTAGTATGAAAGTTCGAATAGAAGAAAGTTAATACCATGGGCCCAATAACTTATCCAGGAAGATGAATAAGGATAGAATTCTGTAGAATCACATATATAAACTACTACTCAGCCTTCAGCACATTCTATGAGATTTCATGCAGATACGTAATCACATCAATTACGGGAGGATAACTTGTAAACGAAAATCACATCAAAGGATAAGCACCAACACGATGCCTATATAAACCAGGTAACCCTCTATGGAAAGGAGACTACTCTCATTGACCTTCGAGTTACTTTTAAAAATAATTAGCAAGATTACTGACTTAAGCATCGGAGCTTTCTCAAACGAAGATCGTCGGACCTCTTTAATTTCTTGCAGGTGAAAAATTGTAAGATAGGAGCGATACACGTTCAGAAAGGCACCTGGAACTTCCTTGCACCCAAACTTATCAACCCGACGGCAAGTGGCCATCTTAGGAGAGAATAAACTCGTATCGAGAGCCTGGAGGTCTGTAGTAGGGTCAGCCAAGAGACGGTTCCTCAGGCGCACAATGCTGGCACCATGACCGTAAGAAAAGGCCGCATCCTTGACCTAAGGAACCATAGCCAATTGGGCCCAAAGACGAACGATGTCTGCCTGCGCAGTAGCCAACTAGTCTACTTTCCTGGCTAACTGCTCATCCCTGGCCAAAGCAATCAAGTTGGCCATCCTATGCTCCTTGTCCGTGTTCGCACGGCTTGCCTTGTACTTCTGGTAGCACTCTTTGAGTTCAGTCAGAGAACCCTGTGCCTCTTAAAGGTCTTAAGTTGTAAGGCGCACTCTCTCCAAGGCGTCCAACAAGTCCTTTGATAAGCCACTACACCGTTCTTTAGAACGGGTGAGCTCCTCCCAAACCAAGCTTAACTCTCCAATACGGACAAGGAGTTCCAAGTCTCAGGTTGAAGCCCTGTTGGACTTTGAAAAGCTGAGCCCTCGCCAGGTCCCTCTTAGATTGCAAGATCTGGCAAGAGAAGTCGTCCCTAATCTTCGCCTCTTCAGTGAGGCAAACAGTGTCCCGAACCTCATGGACCTCGCCATCATGCAACTCCAACTCCCCTTGAAGAGAGTTGACGAAGCCTTCCACTTGATCTAAACGGCGCTCGAGTTCCCTGTTCCTTTCGACCAGGGCCTCCAATGCTACTTTTTCCGCCTGCCACTTCCCTTTAATTTCCTCTTCCCGCCGAACAAAATTAGCCACTGGTCGAGAGGAAATTAAAGGGAAGTGGCAGGCGAACAAAGCTGCGTTAGAAGCCCTGGTCGAGAGGAACAGGGAACTCGAGCGCCGTTTAGATCAAGCAGAAGGTTTCGTCAACTCTCTTCAAGGGGAGTTGGAGTTGCGTGATGGCGAGGTCCATGAGGTTCGGGATGCTGTTCGCCTCGCTGAAGAGGCGAAGATTAGGGACAACTTCTCTTGCCAGATCTTGCAGTCTGAGAGGGACCTGGTGAGGGCTCAGCTTTCCAAAGTCTAACATGGCTTCAATGTTGAATTGGCTCACCGGGACTTGGAACTCCTTGTCTGTATTGGAGAGTTAAGCTCGGTCCGGGAGGAGCTTACCTGTTCTCAAGAATGGTGTAGTGGCTTGTCAAAGGACCTATTGGACGCCTGGGAGAGAGCGCACCTTCTGACTCAAGACCTTTCCAAGGCACAGAGTTCTTTGGCTGAACTCAGAAAGCGCTACCAGAAGTACAAGGCAAGCCATGCAAACACGGACGAAGAACTTAGGAAGGCCAACTTGATTTCTTTGGCCAGGGATGAGCAATTAGCCAGGAAAGTAGACTAGTTGGCTGCTGCGCAGGTAGATATCGTTCGTATTCGGACCCAATTGGCTATGGTTCCTTAGGTCAGGGACGCGGCCTTTTCTTATGGCCATGGTACCGGCATTGTGCGCCTGAAGAACCATCTCTTGGCTAACCCTACTACAGAGCTTCAGGCCCTCGAGACGAGTTTATTCTCTCCTGTGATGGCCGCTTGCCGTCTGGTTGGTAAGTTCGGGTGCAAGGAAGTTCCAGATGCCTTTCTGAACGTGCCTCCCCTATCCTTTCCTGAAGAAGGCGACACCCCCTGATTCAAGGCTGCAATTCTTTGTACATTATTTTATTATCATTATTATTTTTTTATTGCAGTTGTGCATTGTAACCTCGACTTGTAATTAAATTCTTTTCTTGTAAATAACATGGATGATTTGTTTTAACATTGTATTCTTGATTTGTTGCTGGAGAGTTTTGAATGTTCGTCTCGATCACTGTTGCGGTCTGCTTTTACTTTTGCCTTTGCTTTTGTTGGGATTATTCTTGAGGTCCTTGACCTCTTCCTCGACCTCGCAAGCTGAATAGCTTGTTGTGGGTTTTTTGTTAGCCAGGTGGTCCCCGACTTCTCCCTTTTCTATTTTTTTTTTGTGGCATCGTGAGCGTTGAGACTCGTCTTTGGTGTTTTAGAGGTAGGTGGGGTCGTGCGCCTCTGTGCTCCTTCTTTGTGTGACACCTACGAGTATTTTGGTATTTTTAGGCAATCGGGATCATTTGCCTCTGCACTCCCTTTTTGTGTGACACCTGCAAGTATTCTATTTGTCTTTGGTATTTTAGGTAGGCGGGGTCATTTGCTTCTGCGTCCCCTTTTTTATGTGACACCTACGAGTGTTCTACTTGTTTTTGGTGTTTTAGGTAGGCGGGGTCGTTTTCCTCTACGCCCCCTTTGTGTGAAACCCGCGAGTGTTCTACTCGTCTTTGGTGTCTTAGGTAGGCGGGGTCATTTGCTTCTACGCCCCATTTTTTGTGTGACACCTACGAGTGTTTTTGTGTTTTTAGGCAAGCGGGATCACTTGCCTCTGCACCCCATTTTTGTGTGACACCTACGAGTGTTCTACTCGTCTTTGGTGTTTTAGGTAGGCGAGGTTGTTTGCCTCTGCGCTCCTTTTTTTGTTTGACACTCGCAAGTGTTCTACTCGTCTTTGGTATCTTAGGTAGGCGGGGTCATTTGCCTCTGCGTCCCTTTTTTGTGTGACACTTGCGAGTGTTCTACTCATCTTTGGTGTCTTAGGCAGATGAGATCATTTGCCTCTACACCCCATTTTTTGTGTGAAACCTGCAAGTGTTCTACTCATCTTTGGTGTTAGGTGGTTTGGGTGGTCTACGACCTTTGCCTTAACCCCGCGAGCTAGATAGCTTGTCGCAGGTCTCTATTAATAAGGCCTTCCTCGAACACGACATCTTGGTGCCGATGGTCGGGGACGGTTGGTTCTATTGACTTCCGCACGCCCCTTTTGTCTCTTTTTTTTTTTTGTACATGGCATCCCAAGTAATCACGTGTACTTTAGACAAGACATGAGAATTAATGCATTTGAGACTCGGCGAATATCGAGATTCTTGAAACAATAAATGTGAATGTTATAACTATAATCATTTAAGAGTTCGGCTGGAATATGAATACTAAAACATGGATTACTATAATAATAAGGAAAAGAGAAAACTACTACTAGGGGAATGCAAAAAACATAACTGAAAAAAAAGTATTGGCGATACTACTGGTAAAACTTCTTTAAGTGTTCTACATTTCATGGATGAGGCAGTTCATTTCCTTGACTGTCTTTCAGCCGGTATGACCTAGGCTTATTGTTTGCCACCATCAAGTAGGGCCCTTCCCATTGGGGTCCCATTTTTCCCTGGCTCTGGGTTGTTACTCAGATTTTCTTCAAGACTAGGTCCCCGACTTTGAAGGTTCTGGGCTTTACCCTCTTGTTGAATACCACTCGGTTTTGGCCTTTTCACGCTGTATTTTGGCCTCCACGATTTCTCTTTCTTCTATTACTAGGTCTAGATTTTCTTCCAGTTTGCAGTCATTTTGATGGGTGGAGTAATGACTTGTTCTGTAGCTGGGCAATCCTACCTCGACCGGTGGTATTACCTCAGTCCCAAATGCTAGTGTGAATAAGGACTCTTTGGTAGGTGTCTTGACTGTTGTTTAGTATGCCCAAAGTACTCCCGGAAGCTCATCCGCCCAATTTCTTTTTTTCTCCGTGACCCTCTTCTTCAGAATTGAGAGCAAAGTCTTGTTAGTTGATTCAACTTGCCCTTTGGTCTGGGGGTGGCCTGGCAAGGAATATTTGACCTTAATTTTTAATTCAACGCACCAATCCCAATACTGGTCGGAGTCAAACTGCCGTCCGTTATCTGTTACCATGCTGTGGGGTATCCCAAACCTGCAGACAACATTCTTCCATAGGAACCTTATCACGACTTTGCTGGCTATGGCCGCCAATGGCTCCGCTTCCACTCATTTGGTGAAATAATCCACAGCTACTATCATGAATTTCACTCCGCCTTTCTCGGGTAGGAAAAGTCCTACCAGGTCCATACCTCATTGGGCAAAAGGCCATGGTGTTGTAATGGACGTGATGAGTGCACAAAAATGCACTCTAAATACCCTATTTAAATGCTAAAATAAAAGAGAAAATAATGATTAACTCATTTTATTTAATTTAATAATTATTTATCTTGAGATGGATATGAGCATGATTTAGTATAATTAAGTCTCAAATAAATATAAAAAGCAACATGAGTTTAATCCATTAAATAAGTCCCATGAATTTTCACTAATGGAGACCATTTGAAGTTCTTGCAATTTTAAAAAGCCAAGTTTGTTAATTATTTTATGTTATAAGCTTGTAGGTAAAATGATAGGCGGTAAATCAAGTAAGGCAAGTGGAGGAGATTTAATCAATTAAACAAACTACTTTATTTGACTTGTTTACAAGATTACACATATCATATTGGAGAAAGAAGAAGTGATACACGGTAATAAAGGAACTAGCTTCACATAGCCTCATTTCAGCCACAAATATTGGAAGAAGTTGCATGCAAGTTTCGGATATCACAAAACTTAAAGAAGAAACCGGCACCACTTGTATCACTCACATGCCTAATTAATTCAAAAAACAAAACAAGCTTAGAGATCTTACAAGACAAGCCAAAATTATTGACCATTTCTAAATTGATAAACAAGTTGATAAAGCAGCCGCACACTTGACATGTTGTAAAGCTGGACATGGCTCCGTTCTCTTTATTCAAATTAATTGATAAGAAAAACAAAAGGAGAAATGAAGTGCACACCATATGAAGTGAAATGAGGAACAAAGCAGCCACCACATTTGTTACAAAATCATATACGGCAACTACTTGTGAATACAAGACAAATCTCCAAGCCACAAGTTGAAATTATATCAAAAGGATAGGAAGCTAACACACGGCACTTCAAGTCCAAACTAGATTCGGTGCTTCCAAATTCTCTCCAAACCAACATGATCATTTAAATTGAAGCACAAGACACTTTAAATCTACGAAGAGCTGGTGCCACTTGCATCTTACATCATGCCATCTTATTTGATTATAAAATTCAGACAGTCAAAACCAGCAACAAGGATTGAAGAGCAGCTGAAATAATTGACTACAAAGAGGTACATGGCACCTTGAAATAAATATACAGTTAGCTGCACACAATGAAGCAAGCTGAAATTCTGAAATTGTCTTACACGGCAACTCACTCACTTTTACATCAAGTTGAGCTTTAGCCAAAATTGTTGACTAAACAAATATAATGGCTGTCGATCAAAACACAGCTGCACTTCCCAATCACCATTTCAAAACCATATGCAAATTTGGAACCCAAGAGATACATGGCAACTTGATTTAATTGTGATGATTTTTGGGCTTGACAACTTGCAATAAAAATTCTATAAATAGATGAGTGAGGCATGTATCAAGAGGGAGGATGCTTTGGAAGAGTTATTTTTGAGAGCTTGAAAAAAGAAAAGAAAAGCCAAAAAAGAGAGAAAACAATGGCCTACTCTTCCATATTTTTCCTTAGAGAATTTTTATTACACATTTTCAATATGTGTAACTAATTTTCTAGTAGAGCTAGGGATGAAATTGTATATATAATGGTATTTGTAATTGTTTTTTTATTTATACATGTGAGTTTTAAATATTAAACTCTTTTGTTTGTCATTCGAAATTTATTATAAATATTTTCATCACCAAATAATCTTAGAATTTATTTCATTTATAGATTCATTCATGCTTTTTCTATTGAATGGAATAATCTTTTGATTATGTTTGGTTTAATTATTATCTATATTAATTTAATTATCTGCTGCAACATTACTCTACGAGTATATTGTCAACGTTAAATTTCCTTAATATCGATAAAAATTTCAGTTCTTATATTGCGACGAATAATTTTTCGAAAGATTATATTTGATGTAAATCTAGTTATTAATGTTTTATCTTCCGATTGAAAATTTGGACGTATAATTTTCAATTGAGTTATTATTGAATCAAAAATAATTAAAATATCGATTATATACAAAGGATTCCCGATGCTCTATTTTTCATCTCATTTTTATACTTTTCAAATTACTCATTTAGTTTTAGTTTACGTCACACTTCAAAAATCACTTTTCCCACTCTTCTAAATCTTTTTGTTAATTTTGTTACAATTTTTCAATTTCTCAATCCATCTCCCTGTGGAATCGATACCCCAAAGCTATATTACAAACAACCGCGTTATTCTTTGGGCGTAATCAGGTCGTGAGTTCTTCCGATGGAGCATGTTGTACAGTTGCATACTCTTGACATTTGAGGCACCTCTTAGTGAACTCCTGTGCCTCCCTTATTGCATTGGACCAATAGTAACCTGCCTTGACCGCTTTCCTGGCCAGGGCCTTTCCTCCCGAGTGGTTCCCACATATTCCTTCATGCATTTCTGCTAGGACATATTGTGCCTCTTGGGGCAAAATGCATCGCTACAAACGGGCAGAGAAACCCCTTTTGTAAAGAGTCCCGTCGAGAAGCAGGAACCTGGCTACCTTCCTTCTTACTTTCCGAGCTTCTTCTCCCCCCTCTGGTAGTTTGCCTCCCGCCATGTATTCTACCACTTTATTAGCCCATTCAGGAACACTAGGACCTAGCGTTACCACCTCTATGCCAATGGTTGGTGCTTCAATAACCGGGCTTTCTATAGCCGCCCAGATTAGGATAACTGAGATAGAAGTCAAGTTTGACTCATAGATCATTGTCAACCAAGTGTTAGGCCTGTATGCCACTAAGAGTGAGAAACTAAAGAAATATCTAAAGCGGACTTGGGAGGTATGTAAAATAAGCAGAAGAAAGAAAAAAAAAAAGAGGAAAATGAGGGATTTAAAGGGCAAGATGGCCTTGGAACACCAACGTACGAGACATTATGACTTGACGTGAAGATAGAAAAATAGCCGTCAGATGTAAAATAACTGTCGCACGCTAAACCTTCCCACTACTACCACGATTATCGAACACGAAAATGAAAGGACGACAAGCAAATGAAAGGTCACGAAAAAGAACACATTCTCATGCAAATTTGAGTGGAAATCGAAAACACACAAAAGTCAAAATAAATTGAATTCCCTACGCCTTAAGGCATAAAAAATTCACGGGATAGCTGTAGGGCTTATTTAAGTTAAGGGACCTGAAAGCCCACTAGTATAAAAGTCCGAATAGAAGAAAGTTAATACCATGGGTCCAATAACTTACCAAGGAAGGCGAATAAGGATAGAATCCTGCAGAATCACGTATATAAACTAATACTCAGCTTTCAGCACATTCTACGAGATTTCATGCAGATACGTAATTACATCAGTTACGGGAGGATAACTTGTATACGAAAATCACATCAAAAGATGAGCACCAACACGATGCCTATATAAACCAGATAAACCCCTCTATGGAAAGGGGACTACTCTCATTGACCTTCGAGTTATTTTTAAAAATAATTAGCAAGATTACTGACTTAAGTATTGGAGCTTTCTCAGGCGAAGATCGCCGGACCTCTTCAATTTCTTGCAGGTGAACAGTTGCTGGATAGGAGTGAGACACGTCCTTAACAAGTAGAATTTTTATTCCATTTACTATTATCTGTTTTTGAAAAGGGGTCAAAATCTGTATTAGATTATACAAAGATATAAAAGGAATCCATGGCATATATATCTAAATTAGAGTTATTTTATTTTTAAGTCAGTATGTACGTAGATCACATTATTCATTTTATTTAAAACATGATAATATTAATTAATTTATAAGATTTAAAATTTAAAATTATAAGTATTTTACTAGATGTATCTTCCACACCTTGTAAATGAATTAATTTTTTTCTTGTAAATAAATCCTAATATATATAGCTATATATATATATAATATCAGTCGAATTTGAATCATTCAGGATCGGAACCAAGTGATCACTCAAGTTTCAAGTCAGATCAGCCTTTTCTTTCCAATTCTTCAAATTTGCAGACATTTTTCAATTGTGAAAAGAACGGTGTCGAATACATTCGTGTCGGATCTATCCATAATGGGTCTACGACATTAATTGCATTTTGTCATTTGCTTCGTCACTTATTTGCACACACAGCATCAAATACATATTTGATTATTATATATACTAAAAGGTTTAGATTTTCAGGATTCAAATATGGACTGCCTATTAAAAATAAGCCAGGTCTTTCATCGTCAATTTATGAGTCAACAAATTACAACAAAAATTGACAGAGAGACGATGCGGGAGATGGGACTTAGGGGAGAATGCAAGAAAGTGTATGCTAGAAGTTCTTTTGTAAAATATTTTTAATTGAGAACATTAAAAACATGCAGTAATTATGATGAATAGTACAAAATAACAAAAAGAGAAAGTACGAGAAAATAACACAGATACTTACGTGATTTGGTTGTGTGCATATATCTACAGGAGTGAGCGACACAAATTTTATTATTTAAAAAGTAGGATTACATCATATGTATTAATATTAACCATAATTGTACAAACGTATTTAAAGAAAATTATAAAAATACCCATGTACCACACCGTAGGGGCATTGCCCTTGCACCCCAACCAAAAGACAAATGACATGTTGCTCACTCTGGCATCTGCTTTCCTTGACGAATATCTATCCTTTAGGAGAAAATAAAGCATAACCTGGAACTTCACCTAGGACAATAAGTTAGGGCACCTCCCATCTAGTAATTGGGGACATTAATCAAGTCCAAATAGTGCTTGAACTTATATGTAGTAACAGACTTTGTCAATATGTCTGCTACATTCTTAGAAGTGTGAACATTTTCAAGTAGTAGTTCACCAGAAGAAACCAATTCCTTAATCGCGTAAAACCTCACACCTATGTACTTGGTCTTTGCATGATACACTTGGTTCTTTGCCAAATAAATGACACTCTGACTATCACAATGCTTCCTTGACCAACCTTGTATGCTACAAAACTTCCTTGGCAGTTTCAGCCACTGCCATGTACTCTGACTTAATAGTAGATAGTTCAACTAGAGACAGTGTCATGGGCTTTCAACAAATAGGCCCACCCACGAGAGTATACATAACCTGTGGTAGACCTCTTGCCATCTGAATTTTCTGCATAGTCTGTATTCACATATCCCACAACTGAAGGATCACTCTGTTGTCTGCTAAACATGACGTCATAGTTTATAGTACTCCTCAAGTATATGAAAATCCACTTGACTACATCCCAATGCTCTCGACCAAAAGTTGATACAAACTTACTCACCATACTAAAAGCTTGTGCCAAATCTGGTTCTATACAAACGATAGCATACATGAAACACCCTACTATATCGGCATATGGAACCTTTGACATGTCTTGAACTTCATTATCTGTCTTCAAGTACTGAATAGTAGACAATCTAAAATGATTCACCAAAGGTGTGTTCACTAGTTTTGCATTACCCATGCTGAACCTGTCCAACACATTCTCAACATAGCTACGCTGAGATAACCATAATCTCCTTGAAGCTTTGGCCCTGCGAATCTCCATCCCAAGAATCTTCTTGGCAGTACCCAAATTCTTCATGTCAAATTCTCTGTTCAACAAAGTCTTCAACTTGTTAACCTCACTTTTACTCCTGCAACAATCAGCATATCATCTGCATAGATGAATCATCATCAAGTTGACAGCATATCATCTGCATAGAGTAGCAAAAAAATAAATGAATCATCATCAAGGCTTTTCACATAACACAAAATTCATACTCACATCTCTTGTAGCCAATCTCAATCATGTATGAGTCAAATCGCTTGTATTACTGCCTTCGAGAATGCTTCAGCCCATAAGGTGATTCTTCAATTTACAGAACAAGTGTTTTTGCTCGGGATGACTAAACCCTTCTAGCCGCACCATGTAAATCTGCTCCTCCATATCATCATGAAGGAAAGCTGTCTTTACTTCTATCTACTCCAACTACATGTCTGAATGTGCTATCAAAACCAACATTGCTCTGATGGAAGTGTGTTTGACCACAGAGGAGAAGATCTCATCATAGTCAACTCCTTTCCTCTGTGAGTAACCCTTTGTTATTAGATAAGTTTTGAATTTTTCTCCATCTTTTTCTGATATTGCTTCTTTCTTCTTATACAACTATTTGCATCCTATCACTCTCTTCCCCTTTGGCAGCTCCACCAAATCCCATATTTGGTTCTTATGCAATGACTCCATTTCCTCCACCATAGCACCCATCCATCTACTTTTCTCTTGGCTATGTACTACCTTCTGAAAAGTAGTAGGATCCCCGCTATTAGTAATAAAGGCATAAGAAACTAAACCTTCAATACCATACCTGGTAGGTGGCCTCATATTGAGTCTGTGCCTGTCTATAGCTATACTGTGATGCTCTTTATTTTTTGAGGTAGAACTCTCTGCATTCTATTCATCGTCTTCTATACCATGAGTCTCTAGCTTCACCTGCACTACATGCTCATTACTGTTGTAATTTTCTGGCTCCTGTTTCTCTTCTCCCTAAGTACCATGTAACATAGCTTTCTCATAAAAAAACCCACATCTCTACTGATCACTTCCTTGTTTGCATTCGGATCCCAGATTTTGAAAAATTGTAATCCTTTCTAATACTCCAGAAAGATACACTCTAAATTTTGCATCAAGTTTCGATATCTCATTACTAGAAACATGCATGTAGGCAAAATATCCAAACACTCTCAAACTGGAGTAGTCTACAGTACTGACTATCCACACCTCCTCTACTACTTTCCCATCTAGTGCTGCTCTCGATAATCTATTAATCAAGAAACATGTCATATTTATTGCCTCTACCTAAAACTTCTTTGCAAGTCTTGTATTCAGCTTGAGACACCAAGTTCTTTCAATTATCATTTTTTTCATCATTTTCGCTACACCATTCCATTGTGTTGTCTTACACATAGTGAAGTGTCTCTTAATCCCAAGCCTCTCACACAACTCCATGAACTTTGAATATATGTACTCAATACCATTGTCTCACTTGAAGCATTTGATCTTCCTCCCTGTCTGATTTTCTACTTCAGCTTTCAACAAATTAAACTTAGCAAATGTTTCTGACCTATACCGCATGAAGTACACCCAAACGTTTCGTGAGTAGTCATCAATAAAATTCACGAAATATATATTTCCTCCTCGTGATCCTACCCTAACTGGCCCCGAAAGATTTGTATGAACATAACCAATAATCCCCTTTGTCTTGTGTGTGGGTGTTTTGAACTACACCTTATTTTGTTTTGCAAGAATACAATACTTGCAGAAATCGAGCTTGCATGTTTTGACACTCTTCAATAGATTTCTCTTATGAAGCTCTATTATACCACTCTCACCCATATCACTTAACTGCATATGCCACAGACTATACTATCTGACTCAAACTTTACAGCTGCAACTCCACCTACAACTATGGTATCTAGCAGTCTATAAATATTTCCTGTTAATTTGTTTCCCTTCATCAATGTCAAGACACCGTTACTCACCTTCATTACTTCACTTACAAATTTGTAACAAAAATCATTACAATCTAAAGTGCCCACTGAAATCAGATTCTTCCTTAAATTTGGTACATGTCTAACATCACATACCATTCTAGGTGATTTCTAACCACATTATCAAACGTTTTAATTCTTATATTTCCTATTCCAACAACTTTGCAAGATGCATTGTTCAGAACATAATTAAAATTTACTAACCCATAGGTGTCAAACTGATTTTTGTTGGGTGTCATGTGATAAAAGCATGCTGAATCCATAATCCAAGAGTCTGTCAGATTATCAGAGCTAGATGAAACAAAAAGCATATCCCTAACATCCCTCTCTGAGTCTTCTTCTTCCTCTACGTTTGCAGACCTTGATAAACCCTCTTTGTTCTTTGCATTCCCTTTCCTCTTTTAATAATTATAACACGTTATGTCCATCTTCTTCCTATATTTAGACCGAGATTTATTATTACTCGATCCATTTGGAGACTTGCTTCTCTCACGTTCTTGATTACCTCTCATTACAAGCCCTTCACTTTCTGAGTTCACATCATTGAATTTCTTTCATTGATGAGAACCTAATAGAGCACCTGTGATCTCCTCTAATTCGATAGTTTATTTTCCCCACATTAGAGTCATAACCAAATTTTTGTACATAGGGGAAGCTGGTAGGGAATTTAGTAATATCAACGCTTTGTCTTCGTCTTTAAACTTCATATCAACTCGTTTCAAGTCATTGATGATCTGGTTAAACATATTATTATGCTAGCTTAGATCCAAGCCCTCTAACATTTTAAGGTTGTATAGTTTCTATTTAACATAAAGCTTGTTCGTCAACACTTGGACATATACCGACTTTTCAGTTTTAACCAAATTATCACTGGAGATTTCTCATCTAGACGTGATACATCATGTCATCAGCCAGACAAATCCTAATAGTCGCCATAGCCTTCACTTCCAATTCCTTCTAATCTATGTCATCCATTCCTTCCAGTTTCTTTTTGTATAACGCCTTCACCATTTCCTATTGTACTAACAGATTCTTGACTCTCCTCTACGATAATCTGAAATTTCCAAATCCTTCAACTTTGACCATGTTGAATTTCACAGAAGAAATGGTAATAAGGGTTGAGTACAAGTAAGGCTATCTGAGGTGTCTTTGTACCCCTTTAGAGTAAAATCGATGTCATTCGTTTTTCAACTGCATTGTACCGAGAGGCATCCAGACTAGAATTACTACTGGAAAAGTATATAAAAATGCATTCCTTTCAATAAAATACCTCACTTAGGCCCTCAGACATCGTGACCTGAGCTTTTGATACTAGTTGTTGAACATGTGCGACAATTACGATGAATAGTATGGAATAACAAAAAGAGAAAACAAGAGAAATAACATAGAAAATTAACGTGGTTTGGCGGTGTGCCTACATTCATAGGAGTGATAGTAGAAATTTCACTATTTGAAAGGTAGGGTTATATCATATATATCTATACTAATCTCAGTCGTATGAACGTATTTAAGAAAAGTTACAAAAATTCTCATTGCCGTATTGTGGGGGCGTTGCCCCCACACCTTCAATCGAAAGGCAGATGCCATGTTGCTTGCTTCGCTCCACTTGCTACGGCAACTACCTACTCTCTCTGTATACATATCTCACGACATGAGACACATACTTCAACAAAATCCCATTCACTTTAGTGTAAAATAAATTAAAAAACACATGAGTGATAAATAAGTTATAAAGCGGTAGGTGGTCTATCATTATCCAAAAGAAAATGGATCATATAGATAAAGGAAAATGCTAGGTCTATCGAGCATTTGCATCAATGGTATTTTTTCACTTTTTTATTTCTTTTTTTGCTTTCTTATATATAAAGAAAGGGATTGACCAATTAGTTTTTATATTAAATATTAAGAAATAATATATAAGATTTGGCTTTGACTATGCAGCATGCATTAGTTAATGGTAGACTATCAAGATAGAGGTTTTATGGTAATTTTTTAGAGTTTTGATCACGAGGGTTTTGAATTTGGAATATTGTCAATATTCTAAGATTCCTTGAATTCATACAAAGACTATAGATAATTGTTTAAAAGCTTTCCTGATAGGATTGAATACCAACAATGTTGGAGTTGGATTAGGAACCTACTTTTGACTTCAACTCTAATTTTGTCAAAGGTCGAAGCCAACCTCCAACTCTAACTCTGACTTGTAGGAGCAAAGTCGAATATGGACTTTTTTATCATACTTTTTTCTCAGCCAATTTGAATTTTCAATTTGACAATCTTGGACTCTCTCTAATTAGATTTGGACTTCTAGATTTTAGCTTTTTTTTTAAAATATTTCTGCAATTTCAATTTTATTAAAACATAACACAAATTGAAAAAAATAAATCATTGTATAAATTAATGTTATTATACATTAGTGTTACATGGTAATAATAGTTAATAGTATGATGTTTAGTCAATTTATATTATAGTATAAGCATATTCTTTTATAATAATTTGCTCATACTAGTATACCATTAATTTAATTAACTATATAAGTTATAGTTATATAAAATATGTATGACTAATATATATATATATATATAATATGTAGAATACCAGAGTCGGAATGGAGTCGGAACCCATATATCGCCACCTTTGACTTCAAGAGTCAGAGAAGAGCCAGGGTGGAGTGTGTGCAGAATTGAAGGTAGAGTCGGATTCTTGGGTTCTTGTTCAAGCCCGATTTATCGTAATAATAAATCTTTATAGATTAGCAAAAATCATATTTTCTCATTGAAAAAGGGTGACAGAAACACTGAATCGATTCTTTCATACCAATTAAGGTGCTCATTCATAAAATTAAAGGAAGAATTAGTATGTAATGTTTCCGGATCTCTAATGCGTGCTTCCAAACGGAATTTGATTATAACCTGATACTGATCAATTTGTTATACATTATGCTTATGTTATTTATTTTCTAAGCATAAATCAGTACATATATATATATATATATAGAAGCTTTCAACATCGATTAGTATAAGAAAATTCAAATTTTAACAATTTTATAGAAAAGTACTCTATTCTCAAGTCGATGTGAACACACCAAGTAAAATGCTTACATGACATAGTTCGTTTCAAAAGATAAATTTTACAATTTTAGTTTTATAGGTCAAATCTTGTAATTTAAATTATGTGAATGATGTACTACTTCACACATCGACTTGAGAATATGATAACTCTTTTTTATAACTCTAATAGCTCCACAACTTATCCCCCTCTCTCTAGGTTTTCTCTAAAAACTTAGGGCTCAGCTTCTTCGATCCCTTACAAGATAGATCCCAAGACTCTTCCTTTCTCCAAACCATGGATAAGGATTTGGTTATCTATGTGAGGGTCTCAGCTTGACCAATGATGAACAACAACAAATCCTTCTCTCTGAAGAGGAGGTTATACTAAGCCAGTTAAACAGTAAGCTATTTATCACAGCCTAAGTAATATTTGAAAAGAAGTAAACCGTGGATCTTTCAAAGCAACCATGGCTATGGCATGGAGAGTCGCAGGCAAGATTACGTTCAAGGACTTGGGGAAGAACAAGTTTCTTATAGAGTACCCATCCTTACATGACAAAAAAAGAGTTCGAATGGGCCGCCCCGGGTCCTTTGATCAAAATCTAGTAAGTCTTCATGAATATGAAGGAAACATAGACCTAAATCACATCTTCTTCACACATAAGCCTTTTTGGCTGTAACTACAGAACATCCCTTTTACAGGTTTGAGCAAGGGTATAGGTGAAAGATTGGTCCATTGGCAAAGTGCTAAAGGTAGATATAGACAACAAGAGGAGAGCATGGGACAACTTTCTTAGAGTGAAGGTTGAGATTGAAATGACTAAACCTCTTGTGAGAGGCAGATAGCTCAACCTGGGAGGATCTCGTTACTGGATCAACATAAGATATGAACATCTCGATACGTTCTGTTTCCATCGTGATGCCATTGTGCATGGCCAACTTACACGCACCAAGTTTAGCTCAGATGATAGAACTCGTGAAGAAGGCAAGCTGCAATATGGGACCTAGCATCGAGCTTTACCTCCTTCCAAACAGGATCAAGGCCATTCCACCACCAATAGCTAGACAAGGAGACAGTCTCGAGCGCTGAAGGGCAATCCAACCTCGAGCCAAAAAATATAGGAATGGACTACAATACCCCTCTCCAAAGTAATTCCCAAGGCTTGAGGATTGCACCCTAATAGCTTGCAACCTTTGAGGATCAACCTTTTCCAGCTTGGGAAAAGTTGCTTTCCCTCTCCCAGGTCCTCAAAGTCCTATCCTTGTACCATTTGGAGTAAGGTCAGATTGCAAAGATCACACTCAGACATTTGCCATCAAGTTTTTATGGGAGGTTGCTTGTGCTAGACCACCAAGCTTTGCCAACTCTCGCTCAGAGCCCTTGAGCCTAGACCAATACATGCCAGCTGTAGAAAAGAGCATAAGGTTAGTTATCCACTTTCATCCTCTCCTATCAAGCCTTGTAAACTTACTGGTAAAAATGGTGGTTCCATGTGGAAGGGAAGAGCAACAGGGATTTCGTTCCCCAAGACTTTGTTGAGTTCTCCCTCTAAGCAAGGAATTAGGAAAAGCTCCCAAAAATGCCCACTTTGTCCTGAGAAAAATCAGGTACAGGCACCAAGAAAACAAAAATGAAGAACTGGCAAAGGCGGTTAAACAGCCCTGCCATCTACTGTGAAAATATTAACTTGGAGCTACCAAAGGCTTAGAAACTCTTGAACAGTTCGAGAACCTCACCTTTTGGTGAAGGAAAAGTCACTCAACATCATCTTCCTCTCAGAAACAAAATGTAGACAAGGAAAGGTTGAGAAGATTAGAGATAGAATTGGGTACGAGTGCAGCTTCATAGTGGATTGTATTGGAAGGTTTGGTGGCCTAGCAATGCTATGGAAATCCTATTAGCAACTCATTGATTTTTATGGTAACCCAAGAGTGGAAAGAAGGAAAGCCAATTGGGATGTCCTTAGATTTCTAAAACCTGCCAACAATTGCCCCTGGATTTGCCTAGGGTATTTAAATGAAATTATGTCCAATGATGAGAAAATAGGAGCTGCTAATAGAACCTTCAAACATATAGAGTGTTTTCGAGATGCCCTTGATGAGTGTGAATTGCAAGACATGGGTTATATTGGCTTTAAGTATACCTGGTGCAACAACAAGGAAGATGGTAGCTTACTTAAGGAAATATAAAATAGAGTTTTGGGCAACCATGCATGGTCCTTACTCTATTAGTGAAAAAAGTAATGACCCTTCCTATCCTCATTTCAGATCACTTATCTCTTCTGATCTCTCACTCCAATCAGTAGGACCACCTTTGTAGTGGAAAGCAAATTTTCCGATATGAAGCAACCTAGTCTAAACACCAACACTGCTTCGATTTAATAAGTAACTCATGGAAAGCGGATTGGGCATCCACATGCAAGATGAACCTGCTCCTAAACAAATTGAGTAGATGCCAAGAACAATTGACTTCTGGGATAGAACCTCGAGGGTCCCTCTCAAATAGGTTCTTGAAGCTAAGAGGAAGAATTTCCTCTAGATGCAAAAATAAAACTTTGGTAGTCATATCAACCAGATTAAACTTTTACAGACATAGATAAATGTTGATCTTGTGGGTAAGGATTTGAAATGGAGACAAAGGGCCAAATAGAAATGGCTAAGAGAAGGGGACATGAATTCTAAATTTTTTCACAAGTGTGCCTCCAAGCGAAAACAATCCAACACTATTAAGAGGATATCAAATGAGAGGGGGAATGTAGCAAAAAAATAGGAAGATATCAACAACTTCTTTCAGGCTTTCTTCCAGAATCTGTACACAACATCAACCCCTAAAGGCATCAAGGAATCACTAGCATACGTGGAGCCCATGGTAACTGATGAGATGAACTCCCTCTTGAGGAAACCTTTCAACACACAAGAAATAAAAGAGGCAATGCTTGAAATGGACCCTTTAAGCAACTCGGGACCTAATGGCTTCCCTGCACTTTTTCACCAAGAGAATTGGGGACTTGTTAGGGATGCAATAGGGAAAGCAATCCTAGAGGTGCTCAACAAGAGGCCTAGTTTTAAGCAGATTAATGCAACATTCATAGCATTAATACCAAAAAAATAGAACCTTTCCCTGGTGATAGAATTCAGACCCATGTCTTTGTGTAATGTGCTATACAAAATTGCATCAAAGGTCATAGCCAACAAGGTTAAACAAATTCTGCCTGACTTAATATCACAATCTCAAAGTGCATTTGTTTCAGGGAGACTTATCTTGGATAATATCATTATGGCTTATGAAACAATGCACTCTATGCAACATAGAATGAAAGGGAAGAATAAGTGCTATATGGCCCTTAAACTTGACATGAGCAAGGCTTATGTTGCATTGAATAGAAATTCTTGCAACTAGTTTTGGCACAAATGGGTTTTGATCAAATAATGGGTGGAACTCATAATGCAATGTGTTAGCACAGTCAAATACTCTATTCTCATTAAGGGCTTCTCTCTTTAAGCTTTCCAACCATCTAAAGAACTTAGAGAAAATGATCCTCTATCCCCTTATATATTCCTATTTTGCTCAGAAGTGTTGGGTACCAAACTGGACAAAGCCGAAAGGAAAGGCCACATATTGGGTTTCCTTTTGCCAGGGGCACTTGCTACTAAATCATCTATTCTTTGCTGATAATAACTTACTATTTTATAAAGCTAATGTGTTGCAATGTTGCAAACTCTTCAATTGTCTCAGGCTCTACGAAAAAGCATCTGGCCAACACCTAAATCTTGACAAAACATCTCTTTACATCAGGAGGAACACCAAGCAAGATATAAGGGATAACATCTTATTCTCAGTAGGATTGAAAGAGGCCAAAAGTTTTGAGAAGTACCTAGGATTACCCTCCCATATAGGAAAGCAAAAACTTGGTAGTCTTCAAGCCTATTCTAGATAGCATTAGAAGGAGAATGCAAAACTGGTCAGTAAAGCTATTATCGAGAACAAGCTTGGAGGTATTGCTTAAATCAGTGGTTCAAGCTATCCCAACATATTGTATGAGTATCTTCAAACTTCCCAAGACAAGTCTAAATGCAATCAACAAACTAATGCAACAATTATGCTCGGGAGCAATAGGTGACAAATCCAAAACCCACTGGTTATCCTAGAAATTGCTGGGAAAGCTCAAAACTGATGGTGGCTTAGGATACTGAGATTTTGAGAATTTTGATCTTGGCTTTTTAGCAAAGCAAGGTTGGAGGTTAATACAATAGCCACAATCACTAGCCGCCCGAGTCCTAAACGCTAAGTACCACCACAAAACCTATTTTATGAAAGTTAAGGTGAGTAGCAACCCATCATACCTATGGCGTAGCTTCATGTATGCCAAATAGGGTCTTTCAAAGGGACTCATGTGGAAAGTAGGTAATGGTGCATCAATACCTGTGTGGGATGGTAAATGGCTGCCTGTCCCCTCCTCATTCGGACCTCAGTCAGCAAAGAGAACAAAACACTGGAAGGTAGGCTTGCCAATGGAACCAAACCTTAGTGTATGACACTTTTAATAGGGAAGAGGCAGATCTAATATGCAGAATACCCCTTAGTGTGACTCAAGGACAAGATAGACTGGTATAGAGATGCACTAAGGATGGGGACTTCTCAGTTAAAAGTGCTTATGTACTATTTAATGAAATGGAGAGCAGAGTCAAAGGTCAGTCATTAGTAGCTCCTCACAAGTCCTCATTTTTGGGGTGGTGTTTGGAAACTGACAATGCCAAATGCTACTAAAATGTTCCTATGGAAATCTGCCCATGAATCTCTCCCTACAAACCTAAATCATTTCAAAAGGAAGATACTCCATCTGTTTCATCGAGCCAGAAACAATCCATCATGCCTTTTGGTCTTGTGCCTCTATACAAGATGTATGGTCCTGTTGTTCCAAACCTTTCCAAAAAATGTTAATTGAGGCCAATTCATTTCAGGACTTCCTAAAACTAGTCATTCTTCATATGGATGAGAAGAGAAGCAAAGAGTTTGTAGTAGTTGCACATAATATCTAGAAGAGGAGGAACCACTAGATTTTCGAGGGAAGGTTTAGGGGCCCTCGAGAGGTCACCACATTAGCATACCCGGATATTGGTGAATTCAATGAAGCAAGTCCAAGGCATGAGTCTAGCCAACCTCAACGAGCACAACCTCCCTTGACTTGGAGAAAACCTCTTTTACATACTCTTAAAGTAAATTAGGATGCATTAGTTGATAAAACACATTGCAGAATAGGCATCAGAGTGGTGATCCAAGACCAAAATGGCTTGACCCTTGCCACCTTTAAGTCACAAAGAGATTGTTTCCCTGACCCTCTACTAGCAGAATCCATAGCACCTCTCAAGGTAATGCTATTCTATCAACAGCTAGGCATCCAAGATGCTATGTTTGAGGGAGATTCTAAGCAGGTAGTCAATGAAATTCAAGGAGACAAAGAGGTTTGGAGCTCAACAGGCATGATCATCTAAGATATTAAGGGTCTAATTTACGTATTTCCATTTTGTCCCTAGAATTTGTAATTGCATGGCTCCCAATTTAGCTAAGGATACATTGAAACTCTCTAAGGATAGCATATACATTGGAGGTTTTCCTTCGTTGTAATCATCCATGGCGATTATAAATGAATATAAAGTGATATTCCTTTCTAAAAAAATAACTCCACAACAAGTTATTAATATAGTTACACATAACTAGTGACTTATTGTAAATATGACCAATTAAACTAAACCCAAAAGCACAAGACAATCCAAACTAAATAAGTATGAACAAGAAAGCTACAATCATTAAGAAATTTTTACAAAAATAAATTTATAACCTAATATAAATTTATGTGATATGTCAAATTGTAAAACATTCTTCATTAAACATATATGGTATCAATAGTATGCAGTGAGCAATAAATCCAGTAGCTAATTGAAATAAATTCGATTAATTACTGATCACATTGTAATCAAATAGTTGGAGACAGGAAAGTAATAGGCCAATATGATCTGAAGGCCTTTACAATCAAATGTGATGAGAGTGGCAATGGGATCGAGGCTGCTTTGATGCAGTTGGGGCAACCAATATCCATCTTAAAGGGAAAGGCTATACTATTTTGAACATACGAAAGGGAATTGTAAGCTCTTGTGTTGGTTTTTCAAAAGGGGCGACCTTATCTTTTGGGACAGCCCTTTGTAATTAAAATTGATCAACATGCTCTAAAAATTTTGTTAGAGCAAAGGTTAGGTATGAAAATGCTGTAGAAGTGGTTAACAAAACTGATGGGCTACAAGTTCAGAATTGATTATAAAAGGGGAGTTGAGAACATGGTGGCCAATGCCTTGTCATGAAGGGTTGAAGAGGCAGATTGTGTTGATGAAGGGGTGTTGGGCCTAACTACCTTTCCCAAACCCAAGCGGATAGAGGAGTTGAGAAGGAGTTACTAGCTTTCATCTGTGTTTACAAATCTGCTCCATAAACTCAAAAGTAAACTGGAAGTGCCCAAGGTGATAACTCTACAATAGGGACTCATTGTTAAAAAAAAAAAAAAAGAGACTGATGGTGGTGCATGAAATTATGAATCCCATTTCGAGATGGCGGTCTTATAGTGAATACACTTAGACCCATTGGCAAGTCACTCAGGCTACCTCAACACTTACCAAAGGGGGATGGGGACTTTATATCGAAGAGGATGAAAAAAGACATAAAAAAGGTGGATGACACAGTGTGATGTATGTTAGGCCATGATGTACGAGACATTACCTCTAGTTAGTTTGTTGTAGCACCTTTCGGTACCACAACAAGCCTGGGTAGATATCTCTATGGCTTGATGGAGGCTTTTTCAAAATCCCAAGGGATGACTATCGTTTTTGTGGTCATAGATAGGTTTACTAAATGTAGCCATTTTATGACCCTAGCACACCCATTCACTACTCAAGACGTATTTAAAGGAGTTTATGCAGACAATTTTCAAGCTATATGGATTTCCAAGGTCCATATTGAAATGCAGACTTCCGTAGGCATTATATTATGCCAAAGAAAATATGCCTTGAATATCTTACAAGATTCAGATTTCTTGGCTACTAAATTAGTAGCATTTCCTATGGAAAGAAATGTAAAGATTTTTAAATTAGATGGTGATCTTTTAGAATATCCTTTTAGCTATAGACAATTGATTGGAAGACTCATTTACCTTACTATTTGAAAACCAGAAGTTTCTTATTTTGTGCTAGCTTTGAGTCAATACATGGATAAACGAAGACAAACACATTTATATGCAGTACACAAAGTGCTTAGGTACTTGAACAGTGCTCCTGGACAAGGTCTTTTCTTCCTTACAGTATCTAGTTCTCATCTTAAGGCATTTTGTGATTCAGACTGGGCTAGATTTGTGGATACTAAAAGATAAACTAAAATTTTTTGCGTATTCCTTGGAGATTCTTTAATTTCTTCAAAGTCAAATAAGCAACAAATTGTTTCTCCTTAGCTGAAGCAGAATATAGGACTATGACCTCTACCACTTGTCAACTCTCATGGTTACTTTTTATATCAAAAGATTTTTAGATTATACATTCGAAGCCAGCACTTGTATTTTGTGATAGCAAGGCATCTCTTCATATTACTGACATTCCTAACTTTCATGAAAGAATGAAGAGCATAGAGATGGACTTCCATATTTATGAGGGAAAAGTTGCTAGCAAATCAAAACACTTCATGTTGCTTCTCACTATCAACTAAGTGATATCTTCACCAAAAACCCTTGGATCTCATCAATTTCATTCTTTGCTTTGCAAGATATGTGTACTGAATACATACAGTCCATCTTGAGAGGGAGTCTTAGAAATTAGAAATACGTAATTTATTGTCCATTTACATTTTTATGCTTGTATTGTTTTTACTATCTTCAGATGTACATATAAATACTTCTACATGCATATTTTGAGAGTAACCATAGAAAATACATACAAGGATATTTCTATCCCAAATTCTCTTTGTTTTCTCTCTATTCTTGAAGCCCCTTTTTAATTTTTCTGTGTTTCAACTTCCAAAGAACAACATGGTAGAATTCTTCTTTTGTCAGACCGTAGCAAGGTAGATTTCTTTCTTGGCATAAACTGTGCAGAAGCTTCTTGATAAACACATGGGCTTGGCCGATCTTTCTTTCGCCCAAGCTCCTCTCGTGCTTGAGGTTGACGATGAGGGTGAGGTAGTTTTGATTAAAAGCAATCACTACAACAAATGCAGCCTTTTGCAGCATTTTTTTTGGTGGACAAGATTTGTCATAGTTTACCAACAATTTCTATTAAGAGATGTATTTTTCGTGCAACGAATAATCTCATTGCAAATGGGATGCGTATTTGCGTCAATTTTAGTAGCTACCGATGTTTTTATTATTTACGACACTAAATGTCACTGTTAATCATGTGAGACCGTGCTTCAACCTACGGCAAGCAAAGTCACTGCAATACAAAATATGTACTAAGACGAAAGGTTAAGCGCCTAAAATTAATGATTTTTTTTGCGGCGATATGTGTTTCGCTGCAACAAACAATCTTTCAGGAATTGTGACTTTGCGAACATGGCAACAATTGTGTAGATCGACAACTTTGGTAGCCACCACTCTTGATCCCCTCAACCTTCATGAAAGTCGTTGTCTCCTCCTCAATAACGAACTCTTTGATCCTTTCTCTCCTCAATGACATGGTGATTGATGGTCATTGATCATGTTCTATCTACAACTCTCAATCGATGGTGGCTTAATCCTATGATTCCTAGGCCGCCCTATCGTGATTCGGCAGCCCCATCATATATTGTTGGCAAATGCTTGGTTTAACCTACAATATTTGCTTCCACCATTTTAAACCACAAATGACGTTTGTGGTGGTTCCATTTTTATAGTGGCATAAATCATATTCTAATAACTCCCCAAATCTTAAGTACTCATGCATATTTTATAGCAATTATCTCTTTCTTGTAAATATATATCTGAAGTAGGTCAATCTGTATTGTCTATAAGATATCCATGCATATATTTGGTGATTGTGTATTTGACAAAAAACTTAGAGTATGTTGAATACATTTGACAGAAAACTTAGATCACATATTTGAAATCTGGATTGGTGATTTTGACAGAAAACTTAGAGAATGTTGAATGGTTTTTTGGTGAGCTAGAGCTATGATCAAACTAGCTAAAAGCATATTTATCACCCTAGACTCAATATTTGAAATAATTTGCAAACTTTTGATACTAGCTAATATTTTCTAACGAGGCATATTGATTCATGTATTGTAGATTTACATTCTAGCAATGACATTATATCAAAATAAGCTATATATCCTTGAATGATTTGTCATTTATTTGATGACACCTTCATGATTTTGACATGTGATTTGTAGAGATTGAAGGACTTCTTTGTTGTCTAATTCAATTGAGAGATCTATCCGTTGTTCGTATCCTCTTAACATAAATTGTCTTATGTGACGTGTTTGCAAATTTCTCTCAAGTTCTATGCTTCTTATATGTTTTTTGGTTTTTAGTCATATACCAAATTATTAGTGACGTACCACCATAGTTTTTGACAATACGTGTTTGGAACCATTCAGTTCTTTGTTTAATTAATCTTTTTACCAAAGTCGTTTAATTATTTCATCAATGTGTGCAAGGATTTATTCAATTTGCTTAATCAATTGTCCTAAGAAATGGACAAGAATTGGATGCACGTACCAAATAGGTTTACTTCACATGATACCGTGAAGGGATTAATAATCTCCTCGCCATGGCAAAAGCCCATGCACCTAGAATGACTACCATCAAGTGTCCATGTAGGAGATGTCGTAATAACTTATTCTGGCCATTTAGAAGTTGAAGATCATTTATTCATGATAGGTACTGATCCAAGTTATACACATGGGATATTTTATGGAGAGAGTGAAAGTGTTGGAGTGTGAATTCGTCATCATTTGAAGATGACAAAAATGCTAAATTTCATAATTTATTGATGATATGGATGAGATGATAGAGGACACCCGAGGTGCATCATTCATTGACCCTGCGTTCGTTGAATGTGCCATTACTCCAAAGCCACCCATGAGTAACTGGCAATCAAAAACACTTGACTAATTATTTCAGGATGTGAAACATCCTCTTTATCCAACTTATAGGAAGTTTTCTAAACTCTCATTTATAGTCAAGTTGCTTAATATTAAAACTGTTGGTAGGTGGACTATCAAGTCATTTAACATGGTATACAATCAATTGTTAAAGGCTGCATTTTTAGACATCCAGATACTTAACTCATACCACGAGGCCCGACACTTAGAGCAAGATTTGGGTTTTAGTTATGTGAAGATAGATGCCTGCCTAAATAACTTTATGCCAATTTAGAAACTTGATACGGATAAAGAAATTCATTCTAAATGCGAGGAGCTAAGGTGGGTGTCAATTAGAGGGAAAAGGGGAAGATTTTGCAAAAGGTATTGCGATACTTTCCTCTTAAACCTAGGTAACAAAGACTTTTTATGTCAAAGAATATAGCAAAATCTATGAATGGCAAAGAGAATAACGAGCTGATGACCACAATACATTAAGGCATTCTGCTGATTTTAATATATGGAGACAATTTGATAAACACCACACTTGCTTCACCCAAGACAATTTAATATGTGGAGACAATTTGATAATATGTGGAGACAATTTGAGGCTAGCCAGTGATGGGTTTAACTCATTCAATAATATGAGCAAACCTTATAGTATATGGTTATGCATATAACTTGCCATATAACTTGCCTCCTTGGTTATGCATGAAAGAACCATACTTATTTCTTTCTGGATGGGGCACAAAGGGAAAGATGGCTTGTGCATCATGCAATAAGGATATTTATTCCATTTGGCTGAAACATGGTAGAAATCACTGTTACATGGTCATTGTAGCTTCTTGTCATCTACCCACCCTTGGAGAAAGATTAAGACTGCATTCAATGGAAATAAGGAGAATCGATTGCCTCCATCGGAGCTCAATGCTTCTATTGTCATCCAGCAACTACTGTAGATTGTCAATGTGGAATTTGGCGAAGGTGCTCGAAAGAGAAAACGCTTACCAACTGAACTGAATTGGACTAAAAAAGGTATATTCTTTGAACTACTTTATTGGTCAACATTACCTTTATGATACAATCTCGATGTCATGCACATTGAAAAAAACATTTATGATAATTTCTTAGGAACCATCATGGATATTGAAAGAAAAAATAAAGACATGGTTAATGCATGTAAGGACTTGTAAGAGCTTGGGTTAAGAAAGGAATTACATCTAGTGCCTACTACTAATGGGTACTCCATGGTGCTTGGCTCCTACATGTTGGATTTAGATGAGAGGAGATGTTTATGTGAATGGCTCGCATTTTTTAAATTCCCAGATGGTTTTGCCTTCAACATTTCTAGATGTGTTTTAAGTGGTGATAAAAATATATCAGGAATGAAAAGTTAGACTATCATGTGTTTAGTGCCAATTAGTTCCATCAAAGTGTGAAATGTACCTTTGGTGTTTATAGTGCCAATTATTAATTGCTTTGAAATCCATCCAGTGCAAATCATAGTCAAAAGTTCCATATGAATTTGTAATGATTAAGTTGGGGAAAGTACCATTTTCACTAATCATGAATATCATAACTTTCATTAAAAATTTAAGAAATTTAAAGAAATTTGAGAGATCAATTCATGCAATCAATGCAATAAGCATTAGAAACTGGGAAAATCTAGAGGCAAATTAAATCTCCAATTGTGCCAAAACCCCTAATTAATTAAAAAATGAAAATTTGATTCGATGTTACGCTACAAACGTCGTAAAAGGTCACTGGGAAAATTTGGGGGCAAATTAAATCCCTAGATATGCTAAAACCTAATTTAATCGTACCTATGACCATTTGAATCGGTGTTTTTGGCAAATGCCATAAAAGTCTATCTGTCACAACCCGGCTTACCTTGTGCGGCAAAGCTAAACTCCAAGATGACTTCACTGGCGGTTGCATACAATGCTGACAATGTTTTTCACATCGCAGTGAACTTCGTGGCACAGGGAGAAGCTATGGAATTCTACAGTGCCTCACCCAATTCAATGGACAGCAATAGCGATGATGGAAGTTTTCCATTCTCAGTGGCTACATCGACGAAATAAGAGCTATTTGTGGCATTTCCATCAGCGGAAAAAAACCAGAGCAAATGTAGGGGTAAAATGGCGGTGTTTTCACTACGTTTAAAAAAAAGTGGTTGAAGAGTATTTCGATAGTTCAAAACCCTTTTGTGGCCAATTGTTGGCGGCGCAAAAAATTATAAATGTTGTAGTGAATGTCGTTGATGGTGAACTTGATAGGAAAGCTCCATTTGGGGTTGGTGTCATAATCTTTGTCGGTGGGCATTTGGTTGGGTGGATGATTTGAGGTAATGGTTGTTGTCATCTTAACGACAACATTTGAGTGCAGAAGGTAGGGTTCTAAGCTTCTAAGCGTGTGCGGCTTTTGGATGCCAAGGGGAGATGAGTCTTAGCCTTTCTGACAAATTTTTTAATCACATAATACAAAAGATAGAAGTAAACATAGAAAAAGAAAGTCAAGTGGGCTGAGTAGCAGAGTGATAGTAGTAAAAATGTAAGAGTATCATTTTTCATATATATATATATATGGTATTTAATGTTCTGCCTTTTTGTCTTACGTACAAAACTAGATTTAATATAGGTTCAAATTGTCCTAAACTTTTTGTGAATAGTATTAATGCGGTGCAACTCTAATTTTTTAACCCTTTGGGGAAATTGATGGCCCAAGTACAAATGGCAATTAAATGGAATTAAATGTCTGGCTTTTTCTCTTACAAATTAAAGCTACATGCATGCAGATATAGTTGTACCACAGCTACCTATCCAATTCTCCCAACTTTTAATTTTATTTTTTACTAATTCATAAATAGTAATATTAATAGTATATATAGAGAAAAACACTCTAATCATAAAGTGATTATATAAAAATAATCTTACAAACTAACGTGACTTGATGTGGTTTGTAAGATTCGTCGGTTTGTAAGATTGAAAGTTACTTTTCTTATAAAATAAATCTAACGGATCACATGAAATCATGTCAATTTATGAGATTACTTTTATATAATTCTTTTGTGATTAAAAAGAAACGTGAAATCGAGAGGAGAAAAATATGTTTCTGTATTGATGTGTCGATTTGTAAGGTAATTACAGAGTATATATGTAAAAGTAAATGGTGCTACATATGGAAAAATGTAATTACTACGAGCTATACACAATGCTTGATATAAGGCTTGATTTGTGCAATCCATCTTGTAACAGTCAATACTCCCCTCAAGTTGGAGCTTGAAAATCTATAATGCCCAACTTGGATTTGAAGAAAACAAATAATTCACGACCCAAAGGTTTTTTCAAAAGGTCAACCTGTTGTTGGGAGGCAGGTGAATTTATGGGAGTAAGAAAATCAGCACGAATGTGATCTCGCACCAAGTGGCAATCAATCTCTATGTACTTAATGCATTCATCAAAATTGGATTGTGGGCAATGTGAATGGCAGCTTGATTGTTGTAGTAAAGTAATGCAGGCTGAGGATGAGAGATGGTGAGCTCAAGAAGAAGAGATCGTAGTCATGTAATCTCACAAGAGATGGTGGCTATTGCGTGATAATTAGCTTCAGCAAAAGAGCGAGAAATAGTCAATTGCTTCTTTGTTGCCAAGAAATAAGACTGATTTGGAGAGGAATTTGTGGGTTAGACTCATTTATCTTAAGACTTTTTGCCTCTTGAAACCTGCTAAAACATGAATTAGATGCGGATTAATTGTTAGAGGACACGACAAGCTTTTGTGTTGTAACTACGGCCAAAAGGGTCCATGCACACTCTCACAACACTACATTTGCACAACTAATCCACACTTAGTGCATTCTCGATCCTTCTTGCCTCTTACACACGTTGTCTCTCTTCCTACAGGAACCAGATGGAATTGATGGTTGAGAAATGGGTACCGCAGGAAAATCCATTAGGAAATGGATCAAGGGTGGAGCTGAGAGGATATGGAAAATTCTAGGATTTCTAGATTATTAGATTTTTAGATTCTCTGATGTTTCCATTGTTATTTACTTTGATATTTAGGATTTTATCTCACATCAGTGAGTAAAATCCCCACTTCTAGGTCACGGGACCCTTACATTCTCAAATTGCCATTTGGGGATTTTCGGTTTCTTAATGTTTTATGTTTGACTCTTCTTCCTATAGCTTCAACTGCTCTTATTTAGACTATCAGTAGGGTTTATGCATTTAGCTTTGATTCCTTGTTGATTTACAACATAGTGAATGCTTGGAGAGTGCATACCTTATGTTTGATATTTCGAATTGAACTTGGATTTTATTGATTGCTATAGAAGTTATTTAGAAGTGTTACTTTATCAAGTTCTCATTGTCGAAATTATCCAAGTGTTGTGACCTTGACTGGTGCTTCGTTTGAAGATTTAAGTAAAGGGACCGAAAATTACCTTTTGGCTATCTAAGGGGAAAAGGGAACCAAGATCTAAATTTCAATTTATATTCATCTTCATCCTTTATTTAAAAAGCATTGTAGTCCATTTGTTTTTCTTCACATTAATCAAATACATTTCTTCAAAGAAACTGCATGTATTCTTGCCTGATTTTGTTTCATATTACGAACTCAAAATTTGTTACCCCTATTTCTCACTCTTGTGTATAAATTCCTTCTATTGATAAGCATTAATTTGGCTAATTCAAAATTGGTTCCTATGAATCGACCTTGGGCTCTTTAATACTACCAACTGAACCTCTTACGGTTGAAAGGTAATCTCTAAAAAGAGACAAGTTTTTAGCGTCGTTGTCGAGGACCAATAGTTGCTGAGCTGGTGCAACAAAGCAAAAAAATGGTGATTTAATGTGAACCTCTTCACATTGTGGTGACCTCTGACCTAACTTTTGCTTTACTTATTTTTGAATTGTTTTTGTTTAATGCTTGAGTGTTATTAAGACTTCACCATTAGAAGAAAAATCCTATTGTTGGCACCTATTCTGTTGTTCTAGAAGTATAGTTGTAGCATTTGTATGTTTGTTTGGGGTCGAGACCAAACTACTAGATTGTTCAGAATAGAGCCCTAGGAATATTTAGACTCTAAATCCAATTTCTTTGAATCATCTTCTGAGAGTTTTATTGCCATGGCTGAAGCAAAAATGGAAGAGTTTGGAGAGGTGTGCTCCACCTTTATGGACAGAACTTGCACTGAGGAAGTGATTAGACTCAAGTTATTCCCCTTCTTTATGAAAGATAAGGCTAAAACTTGGTTAAACTCATTGAGGCCTAAAAAAATAGGCAAATGGCAGGAGATGCAAACTGAGTTTCTGAAAAGATTATTTCCCATGCATAGAACAAATGCTTTGAAAAGACAAATTATGAATTTCGCTCAAAAAAAATATTGAAACATTTTACCAATATTGGGAAAGATTTAAAGATTTTTTCAATACATGCCCCCATCATGGCTATGAAAATTGGAGGATAATCAATTTTTTATAAGGATTTGTAATCCAAAATGAAGCAATTTGTGGAGACTATGTGTAATGGGGAGTTCTTTAATAAAGAACCTGAGGAGGCTTTTGAATATTTTGACTAGTTATCTAAGAATGCACAATCTTAGGACACCTTAGACATGTATGACAAAACTCAGCCTTTAAAATAAATCACGGAGAGGGGGGGGGGGGGATACAATCTTAAGGAGGTAGATGATTTGCATGCTAGGTTGTCCATGATTTCAAAAAAAAAATGGAAACTATAGATGTTAATAAATCTAAAAAGGTTCAAATAATTCAAAGGATGCCTAAGAAGTATGATATCTGTGAAGAGATAGGGCATGTCACTACTAACTGCCTTACCATTCCAGCATTTAAAGAAGTCCTCTTAGATTAATCAAATTCTGTTAACTTGATCTCCAAACCTTATGCAGGTCCTTTCTCTAACACCTATAACCCTAGTTGGAGGAATCATCCTAATTGTGGATAGAGGAATGAGCAGGGAGGCTAGACCTCTTCACAACCACCTTTGACTCACTAGTATATGCATAACTCCTCTCAATTCCAGTCACAACTAGCAAGGAACCAAAGAAGGAGTTTGGAGGATATTGTGCAACAATGGGATTGCTACATACCCCGTTGGCGAATGTCTCGATGGCCATCCCGTTTTCATTTTTTTTAATTTTGTTTTCAATTTTTTTTTAAATAATTTTCAAGTTGTATTATTTTACATGATTTTTTTAACATCTTAAATCTTTTTTAAAAATATAAAAAAATCAAAACATTATTTAAAACACTTATTTAAAAATCATATAAAAAACTAAAAAAAAAGGAAAATGGGATGGGATCGGGACAGTTTGGGACGGAATAAATAGCATTTCTCGTGCAACAATTGGCTTCCAACCTGCAGTAGTTCATGCAAGGGAAGGTAGCTATCAACAACCAAAACTCTCAGGCAATAAATGACCTCAAGAGATCATTGACAAGGTTGACCACAACCTTGAGTGTTCAAGAGAAGGCAAGTTCCCTGCACAGCTTCAACCCAATCCTCAAGGGCAACTTGCAGACCTAGGAGGGGACCTTAGTCTGAAGCAAGTAAAGGCTGTCACCACCTTAAAGTGTGGGAAAACACTGGAAAAGCCTGTTCCACCCATGGAGAATATTGATGGTAAGGTTGCTAACTCAAACTTACCCCTGCATGAGGAAGTCCCCTGATTACGCCCAAAGAATAACGCGGTCGTTTGCAGTATAGCTTTGGGGTGTCGATTCCACAGGGAGATGGATTGAGAAATTGAAGAACAGTAACGAAATTAACAAAAAGATTTAGATGTGTGCGAAAAGTAAAGCATCGGGAATCCTTTTTATATAATTGGTATTGTAATTATTTTCGATTCATTAATAACTCAATTGAAAATTCTATGTCCAAATTTTCAATCGGAAAATAAAACATTAATAACCAGATTTAAATCAAATGTAATCTTTCGAAAAATCATTCGTCACAATATAAGAACAGGAATTGTTATCGATATTAAAGAAATTCAACGTCGACAATATACTCGTAGAGCAATATTGCAGCAAAGAATTAAATCAATATAGATAATCAATTGCTCCAAACATAATTATAAAACTAATTCACTCAATAGAAAAAGCATGACTGAATCTATAAACGAAATAGATTCTATAATTATTTGAAGACGAAAACATTTATAATAAATTTCGAATGACTAAACAAAAGAGTTTAATATTTGAAGAACACATATATGAATCAAAAACAATTACAAATACCATCATATATACAAATTCATCCCTAGCTCTACTAGAAAATTAGTTACACATATTGAAAATATGCAACAAAAATTCTTCAAGGGATAATATGGAAGAACCAACCATTATTTTCTTCTCTCTTCTTTGGTTTTTCTTTTCTTTTCTCAAGCTCTCAAACAATGTATCTTCCAAGGCATCCAAGCACACTAAGCATGGTTTTAGAACACACACCCCTCCCTTCTATTTATAAGCATCCTTCATGCAAGTTGTCATGACAAAATCATCACAATTTCAACTTGTTTTGCCATGTGCCATTCTTGAATCCAAGTGATTTGTGAGTTGTCATTTTGATCATTTGTTTTCCCACCATGCATGAGCTGGATTTTGCTTGTAGGTTGAGTGTTTCAATTTTGCTTCTCTATCTATTAGTTGTCTTGTATGACTTAATATCTTGTGGTCAAATAATTTGTCTTGAAGAAACTTGAGTGCACTTCATCTTGTATCTGAATTGATCATTGAATTTCCAAGTTGGTGTAGGAGTGCTTGCTAGAAAATATTATGATAACATTTGGATTTGATGCAAGTGGCTGAAAAATATCCAGGAACGTCAAGTGCAGGTGCGTCCACTTGATGGTCGATTTTGTCTTAGATTGAGTGGATATCTCTTCAAACATAAAACACAAAAGTTCTATATATTTCTCTTGCGGTTCTAGATCATCTTGAATCAGCTCAATCGGAGATTGGATGAGAGAGTTATGCCCATATTACGAAAATATGTCAGAACTGTCTAAAATTCCACAATTATCTTCATTTGCTCCTAATGTCTCCATTTGTGTCCTAAATCAAAATATAAGAATAATGAGTATATTTAGGCATCAAATAAGAATAAAGTTTTAAACATTAAGAGAGGAAAATATGGCATTTTATATTCTCATCAATATATTAAATCATGCTTATATCTATCTCAAGATAAATGACCATTAATTTTATTAACATGAGTTATATCCATTGTTTTCTCATTTCTTTTAGTATTTAAATAGAGTATTTAGAGTGCATTTTTGTGCACTCATCACACCCCCCAACTTACTCATTGCTAGTCCCTAGCAATTTTCATGCAAAATGATGAGAAAGACCAAAGAAAATCACACATAGGGGCCATCAAGACACATTTTTCAAATTTACATATCAAAACAATCTTAGAAATTCAATAACCCTTTCACAAGTAATTCAAATATAGCAATCCACAGAGTGTGTATGTGTTCCAAACTATTTTTATCAGATCAGAGGTTTCGACACATGCAAAATTAGAATATCTTAAGCAAAAAGGTTCAACTCCATAACTCACGGGTATAGAAGTGTTTCATGTATGGGTTCTCTCTATGGAGTTGACAAAGGTGTACATTTACTCTCATGGAAATTTAGCCAATTATATATAAGTAACAAGTAAACATTGATCTTATGATAGGAATACTAACAAATGAGATTTCCACCATTCTTTCCACAAGCATACTTAGGATCGGAAAAATCAACACAAAGGGTTGTAATGTGGTTTAGGGTTGGGGTTCATAAGAAGAAAATGTGAAGAGATTTCAAAAACTTCCAAGTATACACAAAAGGGAATCTGTTAAATTTTTCAGTAGACTATACTTTCCTTTTGATGTACTTTTCAATTTTTTAGATTTTTGACTAAGTACACTTTTCCATCTTCTTTTGCCACTAGTGTCTTCGCAATTTGATGAACTCTTTCATGAATAATTTGATGGACACATCTAGCACCATGCCATTTTTGTCATGGTTTTTTTTTTTTTTTTTTTTTATGATAATTTCACACCTAGTACACACTTGGAAGTAAAATGGTAGGAAAATATAGTGTATAAGCTATACTCCAATGTGGAGAGGTATGGATGATGTAGATATGAAAAGAAAAGGCCATATGTGTATATTGGCTCAAAATTGGCTGCTAGGGATCTATGATGAAAAGGCTCAGCTTGAAAGGCTCAAACGTTAATCCTAAGTTGACTTTCGTCATATCCCAAGTATATCCACCATCTTACCACAAACCATGTAATGATATTCTCAAAAGAAGTGTCAAATTCAACAGATCAATGGATACTTATCACAATTTCTGTATTTGTAAGCTCTCAATTCTCACAAAATTCACATGAATACTTGAGCAAAATAATTCTTTAGTTACATGTGTCAAATCACCATATTACCACAAAGTTTGGAGAAGTGCATAAATGGCTCTGTGGATGTTTTAGCAAAATGATTTAAAATGGGTTTGTTGAATTCACCAAGATGGTTATGAATGAGCATGAGTATCATGTGTGAAAAGATGCCTGTGTGAAAAAATTTGGCAATTTTTTATATATTGATTGAAATATGCCACAGAGTTTAAATAACAGATTTATATTCCCACCCCCCAACTTAAATGAAACATTGTCCTCAATGTTTAAGAATCAGAATTGAATAACTAAACAGGGTAGAATACACCTGATGTGGGATGTGGGCGACTTGCTTGGCATCAAAGATGGTATTTGTCAAAATAAAATTAACCTATAACAAAATAAAGTAAACAATAAACAAAAATAAAATGAACGAAAATAAAATAAAAGAAAAACATACCTGGAGATGGTCAAGATTGATATACTGGGTCCATAAGTGGAATGTCTTCCACTTCTGGAATTTGTCTATCAATTAAGATTTTGAGGCGTTGACCATTTACTTTGAAGATACATCCATCTTTTGGATTTTCTATTTCTACCGCCCCATTTGTGAAAACATTTTTTACTATAAAAGGGCCGGTCCATCTAGATCGAAGTTTTCCTGGATGCTTATGGAGTCTTGAATCATATAAAAATACTCGATCATTAGGCTTAAATGTTCTTCTCAAAATATTTTTATCATGAAATACTTTCATTTTAGCCTTATAGATCTTGGAGTTTTCATAAGCATCATTTCTCAATTCTTCTAATTTCGTCAATTGGAATTTTCTAAATTTTCCTGCTTTTTCCAAGTCAAAATTGAAATGTTTAATGGCCCAATATGCTCGATGCTCGAGCTCCACGGGCAAATGACAAGGTTTTTCAAAAACAAGTCTATAAGGTGACATGCCTAAGGGAGTTTTGAAAGCTGTACGGTAAGCCCAAAGCGCATCGATTAGTCTCAAAGACCAATCTTTCCGATCCGGGTTGACCGTTTTTTCTAAAATTTGTTTAATTTCCCTATTCGCAAGTTCAACCTGTCCACTTGTCTGAAGGTGATATGCAGTAGAAAGCTTATGTATCACCCCATATCTTTTCATTAAAGCTTCAAAAGAACGGTTGCAAAAATGCGTACCTCGGTCACTAATGATAGCACGTGGGGTGCCAAATCGAGATAATACATTTTCTTTGAGAAACTTAATTACCGTCCTGTTATCATTGGTCCTGCAAGGTGCTGCCTCTACCCATTTTGACACATAATCTACTGCCACAATAATATATAAATATCCAAAAGAAGGAGGAAATGGTCCCATAAAATCAATGCCCCAACAGTCAAAAATTTCAATTACCAAAATTGGGTTTAAGGGCATCATATTACGACGGGTCATAGCTCCTAACTTTTGACATCTTTCGCATGAGCGACAATAGATATTTGTATCTTTAAATAAGGTGGGCCAATAAAATCCACACTGCAGGATTTTTGCAGCGGTTTTCTTCATTGAAAAGTGGCCACCACAAGCTTGGGAATGACAAAATTCCAAAACGCTTGCAATCTCTTCATCAGGGATGCAACGCCTTAAAATTTGATCAGGGCAGTATTTGAAAAGGTAAGGGTCATCCCAATAGAATTTTCGTACCTCAATCATGAATTTCCTTTTGTCTTGGGTGCTAAAATCCTTTGGTATTTCACCTGCAGCTAAATAGTTCACAATATGAGCAAACCATGGTAGAGAAGTAATAGAAAGTAAATGCTCATCGGGAAAATCATCTTTGATTGGTATGTGGTCAGAAGTGTCCTCGAATGTGAGTCTAGAAAGATGGTCTGCCACTACGTTCTCCACTCCTTTCTTGTCTTTGATGGTGATGTCAAATTCCTGCAAAAGCAAAATCCATCGTATTAATCGTGCCTTAGCATCCTTCTTTGTAAAAAGGTACTTAAGGGCTGTATGATCTGTAAAGATAATGATAGGAGAACCAATCAAATAAGCGCGGAATTTATCCAAAGCAAATACTACAGCTAACAACTCTTTTTCAGTGGTGGAGTAATTCATTTGTGCATTATTTAGAGTTCGACTAGCATAGTAAATGACAAAAGGTTTCCCTTCTTTTCGTTGTCCAAGAACAGCACCTACAGCAAAATCACTAGCATCACACATAATTTCAAAAGGTAAATTCCAATCAGGTGGTTGCATTATGGGTGCTGAAGTAAGCTTGCCAATTAATGTTTTGAAAGCCTCTTGACAGGCTTGTGTCCATTCAAATGGGGCATCCTTAGCTAGGAGGTTACATAGTGGTCTAGATATGATAGAAAAATTCTGTATGAATCTCCTATAAAAACCCGCATGACCAAGAAATGATCTTATATCCTTGATTGTTCTAGGTGTAGGCAATTTAGAGATTAATTCAACTTTTGATTGATCAACCTCCATTCCTTTGGAAGAAATAATATGCCCTAAAACAATACCTGAAGGTACCATAAAGTGACATTTTTCCCAATTTAAAACCAATTCTTTTTCTTCACAACGATTCAATACTCTTTCTAAACTCATTAAACATACATCAAAAGAAGATCCAAAAATAGTCAAGTCATCCATAAAAACTTCCACGCACTTTTCAACCATATCACTAAAAATACTCATCATGCAACGTTGAAAAGTAGCTGGAGCATTACACAGTCCAAATGGCATTCTGCGGAAAGCATAAGTACCGAAAGGACAAGTAAAAGTAGTTTTATCCTGATCTTCTAATGCAATTTCAATTTGATAATAACCAGAATAACCATCCAGAAAGCAATAAAAAGGATGACCAGCCACCCGCTCAAGAATTTGATCAATAAAAGGAAGCGGAAAATGGTCTTTTCGTGTGGCGGCATTTAATTTTCTGTAATCAATGCACATCCGCCAACCAGTCACTAGTTTTGTAGGGACTAACTCTCCAAGGTTATTATTTATTACAGTTACTCCTGACTTTTTAGGAACAACCTGCGTAGGACTTACCCATTTACTATCAGCAATAGGATATATCATTCCTGCATCTAATAGTTTCAATACTTCATTTTTCACAACTTCTTTCATTGTGGGATTAAGTCTACGCTGGGGGTCTCTTCGAGGATTAGTTCCTTCCTCTAAATTTATTTTATGAGTATAGATTAGGGGACTAATGCCTTTTATATCAGCAATACTCCATCCTAGGGTTGATTTATATTTGCATAAAATCTGAATTAATTTCTCACCTTGGGACTCAGATAATTCAGATGAAATAATAACAGGAAAAGTATCACCTGGACCAAGGAAAACATGTTTTAAACCCTTAGGTAGGGATTTTAATTCAACTTTAGGGGCTTCCCTACTTGAAGGAATCTGTCTTTCTCTTTTTTCAGGCAACTTCTCAAACTTTGGTTGCCATGCCTGTGTGCTATAATCATGAGTTCTGTCAAAAATAGCACAAATGTCAAATACATCAGATGAATCACTTATAGGATTAAATTCAGAATTAACAATAAAGTATTCAAGGGGATCTGAGTCATGAGTTGTAAGAACATCCCTTTCTATAAGTGAGTCAATCATGTATGTCTGATGACACTCGACATCCTCTTCTGGCTGTTTTGCAATATGAAAAATATTTACCTCAAGAGTCATATTGCCAAAAGAGAGTTTCATCAATCCATTTCTGCAATTGATAAGAGCATTAGAAGTAGCAAGAAAAGGTCTACCTAAAATTAATGGAATTTTAGAGGTGGTTTCTACAGCAGAATTAGTGTCTAGAATTAAGAAATCAACAGGATAGTAAAATTTGTCAACTTGAATTAAAACATCCTCTACCACACCCCGTGGTGCTCTGACTGAACGATCAGCCAATTGCAATACCACAGAAGTTGGTTTGATTTCTCCCAATCCTAATTGCAAATAAATAGAATATGGCATCAAATTTACACTAGCCCCTAAATCTAGCAAGGCCTGTCCAAGCTCATGATTGCCAATATTGCATGTGATGGTTGGACATCCAGGATCCTTGTACTTAGGGGGAATCCGCTGTTCAATTAGAGCACTAACTTGCTCTGTCAAGAATGCAGTCTTCTTCACATAATGCTTCCTCTTAACTGTACACAAATCTTTGAGAATTTTTGCGTAAGTAGGAACTTGTTTAATTACATGCAAAAGAGGAAGATTAATTTTTACCTGTCTAAGATTTTCCAAAATATCATTGTTATGATCTAGAGTTTGTTTACTTGACTTTAATGCTTGAGGAAAAGGTACCTTACCAGGACTTTTTGTTACCGCAGGTTCCTCAGGTTTTGTTACCTCAAGTTCTTTGGGAAGCTCAAGACTGCTGCTATCTTGATCTTTCTCTACATCCTTTTTTTTGTCTATTATTGGATCACGTAGAGACTTACCACTTCGTGTCACAATGGCGTTTACGTCCTTCACATCTCCTTGTGCCATATGTTGACCATGAGGTACAGATTGAGTTTGGGAAGGAAACTTACCTTTCTCATTCATAGTCAATGAACTCATTATTTTAGACACCTGGCTCTTGATTTCCTTATTTTCTTCAACAACCTGCATAATCAAAGATTCAAATTTTTGATTAGTCTTACCCTGTATTTCAATAAAAGTATGCAAAGTATCTTCTAAAGAATTTCTAGAAGATTGAGGTGCATGGTATGGTGCAGGATATGATCTAGAGAGTTGTGCAGGCTGCTGGTTTTCAGACTTCCAGCTGAAGTTGGGATGATTACGCCATCCTGGGTTGTAGGTTTCAGAGTAAGGTGTGAAGGGCTTTTTGTACATACCTAGAGCATTACTTTGTTCCTCATACATACCATTCATGTTAGTATGTGTAGGACACTCTTGGGAATGATGATCTATCCCACCACAGACAACACATGGCCCAAAAGATTCTGCATGATTAGCCGTGTGTGTTGGTTTTGAGTTTTTAATTTTCAATAACTCTAATTCTCTGGTGAGCATTTCAACCTTAGCCTTAAGGTTATCCTCCTCCCTTAGATGGTAAATACCACCACTCAAGTTTCCTGTAGGTCGTGACCTGTTTGTGCTATCAGTAGCACTAGGTCCAGTCCAAGTATGAGCTTTTTCAGCAAGCTCAATGAGGTACTCTATGGCCTCATCGGGATTTTTTTGTAAAAATTCTCCATTGCACATCATTTCCACGAATTGACGTTCCCTGGGCGTAAGGCCTTCATAGAAATAACTCACTAAGCGCCAATTCTCATATCCATGGTGGGGACACATACTCAGTAATTCTTTAAATCTTTCCCAAGACTGGTACAAAGTCTCACTATCCTTTTGTGCAAAGGTAGAGATTTGTCTTTTTAAAGCATTAGTCTTATGTTGGGGAAAGTATTTATTGAAAAACACTTGAGTCATCTCACTCCATGTTCCAATAGACTGTGGTCTTAGTGAGTACAACCAACTCTTAGCTTTATCTTTCAAAGAAAAAGGAAAGAACTTTAGCCTTACCGTTTCGTCAGTGGTATTTTGACTGTGAAATGTTGCAACTACTTCCTCAAATTCCCTAATATGAACATAGGGGTTTTCATTTCCTAAACCATGGAAAGTCGGAAGTAATTGTATCATTCCCGTTTTAAAATCTACATGACGAACATTAGGTGAGAACATAATACAGGATGGTGTAGCTGTTCGTGCGGGATGAAGATAATCTTGGAGGGTTCTAACAGGTTGGTCCACGTGTTCACTCATCGCGTCAGAATTGGAAGAATTATCAAACAAGCGATTAGAAAAATTAGATTCTGAATCTGATTCTAGCACGGGTCTACTAGCAAACCGTCCAAAAGCGTCTCTGTACCTGCGCATGCAAAGTAAAAAAAAGCGTAATACTGAAAAAAAAATAATTACGAAAATAAAACTAAAATAAAATAAAGATGCAGAAAGCTAAAAAGAAAATGAACGAAGCTACCGCTCTCTTTTTTTTTTTTTTTAACAAACTACTAAAAGAAAAAAAAAAACTACAAATTCTTTTACCGTCTCCCCGGCAACGGCGCCAAAATTTGATTACGCCCAAAGAATAACGCGGTCGTTTGCAGTATAGCTTTGGGGTGTCGATTCCACAGGGAGATGGATTGAGAAATTGAAGAACAGTAACGAAATTAACAAAAAGATTTAGATGTGTGCGAAAAGTAAAGCATCGGGAATCCTTTGTATATAATTGGTATTGTAATTATTTTCGATTCATTAATAACTCAATTGAAAATTCTATGTCCAAATTTTCAATCGGAAAATAAAACATTAATAACCAGATTTAAATCAAATGTAATCTTTCGAAAAATCATTCGTCACAATATAAGAACAGGAATTGTTATCGATATTAAAGAAATTCAACGTCGACAATATACTCGTAGAGCAATATTGCAGCAAAGAATTAAATCAATATAGACAATCAATTGCTCCAAACATAATTATAAAACTAATTCACTCAATAGAAAAAGCATGACTGAATCTATAAACGAAATAGATTCTATAATTATTTGAAGACGAAAACATTTATAATAAATTTCGAATGACTAAACAAAAGAGTTTAATATTTGAAGAACACATATATGAATCAAAAACAATTACAAATACCATCATATATACAAATTCATCCCTAGCTCTACTAGAAAATTAGTTACACATATTGAAAATATGCAACAAAAATTCTTCAAGGGATAATATGGAAGAGCCAACCATTATTTTCTTCTCTCTTCTTTGGTTTTTCTTTTCTTTTCTCAAGCTCTCAAACAATGTATCTTCCAAGGCATCCAAGCACACTAAGCATGGTTTTAGAACACACACCCCTCCCTTCTATTTATAAGCATCCTTCATGCAAGTTGTCATGACAAAATCATCACAATTTCAACTTGTTTTGCCATGTGCCATTCTTGAATCCAAGTGATTTGTGAGTTGTCATTTTGATCATTTGTTTTCCCACCATGCATGAGCTGGATTTTGCTTGTAAGTTGAGTGTTTCAATTTTGCTTCTCTATCTATTAGTTGTCTTGTATGACTTAATATCTTGTGGTCAAATAATTTGTCTTGAAGAAACTTGAGTGCACTTCATCTTGTATCTGAATTGATCATTGAATTTCCAAGTTGGTGTAGGAGTGCTTGCTAGAAAATATTATGATAACATTTGGATTTGATGCAAGTGGCTGAAAAATATCCAGGAACGTCAAGTGCAGGTGCGTCCACTTGATGGTCGATTTTGTCTTAGATTGAGTGGATATCTCTTCAAACATAAAACACAAAAGTTCTATATATTTCTCTTGCGGTTCTAGATCATCTTGAATCAGCTCAATCGGAGATTGGATGAGAGAGTTATGCCCATATTACGAAAATATGTCAGAACTGTCTAAAATTCCACAATTATCTTCATTTGCTCCTAATGTCTCCATTTGTGTCCTAAATCAAAATATAAGAATAATGAGTATATTTAGGCATCAAATAAGAATAAAGTTTTAAACATTAAGAGAGGAAAATATGGCATTTTATATTCTCATCAATATATTAAATCATGCTTATATCTATCTCAAGATAAATGACCATTAATTTTATTAACATGAGTTATATCCATTGTTTTCTCATTTCTTTTAGTATTTAAATAGAGTATTTAGAGTGCATTTTTGTGCACTCATCATCCCCTATGAGATATCTGCTCCTTTTCCATCTAAGGGTGTAAGAAGACCGAACTGGACTAGTGGACTGGACCGGACTGGGACCAGACCAGACTGGATGGAATTCAGTCTGGTCCAATCTATTTTTTGCATGGACCGAACATTTCCAGTCCGGTCCCGATCCATGGCATTAAATTATAATTTATAATTTTTTTTTTTACTTTTTTTTATTTAGATTACTTTTTATTTTACTATTTGTTTTAAGAGTAAGTTTTTTTTAATATTATTTGGCTTAAATCTGTGATAAATATGTAAATTGAATTGAAAATAATTAAATTTGGGTTAAAAATTATTTTTCATCATTGCAAGATTTTGGATTAAATTTAATCCATTAAATCATATCAGGTGCCTCTGGACTGGATCGGACCGCCCCTAGTCCAAATTGGACCGGACCGGTATGGATTGAATAAAAGTTCGGTCCGGTCCAAGATAGAAAAATTTTTGGACCAAATGGAACCGGTACACATTTTTTTCGGACCGGACCGAACCATTTATACTCCTATTTCCATCTAGATTAGTAGTTTCAAACAAAGAAAAAAATCAATTTGAAATCTTTAAGGTTTCTAAACAAGTGAGAATTAACATACTGTTGCTTGATGCCATCCAACAAATTTCCACTTATGCAAAATTTCTAAAGGATTTGTGTACCATCAAGAGAAAGTTGAGTGTGAAAAAGAAAGCATTTTTAATTGAGCAAGTTATTGCTATCATTCAGCACAATACCCCACCCAAGTTTAAGGATCCTAGGTCCCCTACCATAGCTTGTATTATTGGGGATTCAAAGATTGGCCATGCAATGTTAAACCTAGGATCTAGTGTAAATTTGGTTCCTTACATTGTTTATGAAAAATTGGGATTAAGGGAGTTAAAATCAACATCCATAACTTTTCAACTAGCTAACAAGTCAATAAAAATATCAAGGGAGGTAGTAGAGGATGTCCTAGTGCAAGTTTACAAGTTTTATTACCTAGTTGATTTTGTAGTTATAGACATGCAATTGTCACTGAATTCACTTTTTCAGGCCTTTGTCATTTTAGGTAGACCATTCTTGGCTACCTCTAATGCCTTGATAAATTGTAGGAGTGAGGTTTTAAAACTAAGTTTTGGCAACCTAACTCTGGAACTAAAAAATTTCTAACTTACGCAGGTAGCATTAAGAAGTATAAGAATCTATGGAAGTGAATTTCTTAGAAAGCGTGATAGAAGAATCTATCCCATTACTCATTCAAGAATCTGAAAAAAATTCTAAAATCATGATCACAACTACTGACTATGTAGCTGTTGTTTATGTAAAAGGCCTAGCTAAGTAAATACCCAAGGTGGAACAGCTATGACCAAATGACTCATCAGTAGCTGAACAAGGGTAGATCCCAACATTGGATCTTAAACCTCTACCTGTAGATCTCAAGGATGCTTTCTTGGGATCCAATGGTACCTTACCAGTGGTGATATCTTCCTGTTTAACTAATAAACAGCAGGAAAAGTAATTATAGGTCCTAAAAAAAAAAATAAGCCATAGGTTGGGCCTTGGCTGATATTAAGGGCATAAACCCTTTAATGTGATGACCCGAGATTTTCATTTCATAGTATTTTAACTAAGTAATTAAATTAATTAATCAGAATGATAATGTTGAGTAGTGAGGGTGAAGACTTGGGTTTAAGATTTGAGTCTTGAAAGATTAGAGTAAGTTAGTGGATCAAGAAAAGAATAACAAGCCCATAAGCCCATGAGATTGGCCCGTGATCCATCAAGCCCACACAATAGACACATGTCTTCTCTAGAAAAATCCTAAAAAGCCAACCAAGACTAGTAGATGAAAGTTGAAGGTTGCTAGTAGTTGGGAGTTGACTAGTAGATGGTTGGTAGGATAGATTGTGAGATCTTATGATAAGATTTTCCCATCATTGGGATATCCTTGGATAATACTAAAATATTATCTATTTTAATCCTTCTATTATATGTCATATTTAGATAAGTGACACTTGTAAAAGAAATAGGAAGTGGAAGAGAAGAGAATGAGGGATTCGGTGGGGCATGTAGCCGAAACCCCTTAGGGATTTTCCTATGCAATCTTCCACAATCCAAACCAATTATCACACATAGGATTATGTAAGAAAGAGATGACAAGATGATTGACAAGTGAGGGGAGGTGTCATGAGGAGGAAGAAAGGAAAAAGGAGAAGAAAACTTAGAAGGGTTCGGATGGAGTTGCCGTGAGCCCCATTGGGATTTTCCTAAATGTATTTTCAAATCTAGTTGAGGGGGCACTTTAGACATGTGCAAGAGGATTAAGTACAAGGTGTAAGATGTGTAAGAGATATGGTGGTGTAAGGAAATGATTGATGGTTGCTTGTAAAAGAGGGAAATTATGGGGAGAAGGAGATGAGGTTTCGTATGAAACAAAGGGAGTGGCATGGCCAGACCATGCATGCTCTTTTTCCCAAAATTATGGTCTTAGGATCTTGTGGAATGACATGAGAGTTGTTAGATAAGTGTGTAAGAAGGTTGAAATGACAAGAGAGGGAGACAAAAGGGATGAGAGGTTTGGTTGAGACAACTAGGAAAGCATGGAACCGAAATGCATTAGGCCTTGTTGTTCTCTAGAGATCATTCCAAAATGAGAAGATCTTCCAAAAGAATGGCCATGATGTGATGTTAGATCCTAAAAATATCCTTGGGATGGGACGGGACCTTGCCATTTTAGTCCATCTCCCATGAGGAATTCGGCAACCCTATAGAAAAGCACCAAACCAGTTGCTCACTTCCACACACTTCCACCATTTGTTTTCTTTTCTCATGTAATCACCCTTGTCCAATCATGTGTCTTTCAACCAAAGGTATGGTGGAATATCCTTGAGCCCTAGGAAAAAGGGGCATGGCCGAATGACCTTGAGAGTGCTCATACCCTTACATGGTTGTTTCACACTCTCACAAGCTCTCTTACTTTCTCTACCTCTCGGCCAACTCCCTTTCTCTCTCAATCTTCTTTTGCTTCACTTTCTCCTAACCTCTAAACATCAAATTATCCTAAGTAAATAAGAGCTAGAACAAATATTCTTGAAGAAGGGTTGCTCTTGAAGATGTAAGTTTCTTTCAAGTTAAGATTAAGCCTAGAAACCTAGAGAAGAGCACACACCACATTCATGTCCCTTGTGTAGAGTTTTTCTCAAAAAAGTGTTATATTCTTGAGTTAATCTAATAAAATGTTTAATGAATTTTTAGATTTCATCTAAGCTAGCTAGGAGTATTGTAAGTATATTCTTATCTTACCCTTAACAATTTTAGTATACTCTTGAATGAATTTGGTTGGATTGTTTGAATATTTGCTTGTGTATGCGAAAATGAAACCCTTTAGTGGAGAAAAATGCCATGCATAGTTAGGTAGAAAATCCATGTTTAGGTTTATAATTTCTTTAAGTTTAAGAACATGAAATGATGTGTGGAATTAGTAACTTACTCAACATGAGGTGAAAAGGAGAAAATGCATGCTTATCTTTAAGCTAAATAGTAGAATGTTGGATGATGATAGTGGTATTGTTTATTTGGTGGCAAAATGTATATTTAAAGTCCAAGTATCTTGTTAGATTAAAGATTTTATCATGTTGTGGATTTGAATACTTGATATAAAGGATGATTGTGGTATGGCCAACATGACGGGTGATAATGTTACATATTTTTGTTAAAAATCTGATTTGGAGTGAAAAAAGTTGGGTTGTGCATGTAGGTATTTCGGATGGGTTGAGTTATTGGTTCAATTGTTGTTCTTATGTTTTGGTTAAATATTTAAACTTTTAGAGAAATTAGAAGTATAAGAACTAAAGGATTATACTAGAACGATTTGTAGTTTTCATCAAAGTAATTGAGTGAGCTATCATGATAAAAGGAGAAGTGATGAAAATAATAATTTAAAGGACATAGGGAGGGTCTCAGACCAACCCTAGTGGGAAGGGGCTGAGTGCCCCTAGGTGTGTGTAAAGCCCAATAAGTGTTTTTAGATAGGAAAGAAGTGAATTTAGGTGGTGCGTAAATTGTTAAAGAGTTTGACGTAAAATACACGTTATGTTCATCTCACATTTCACATGTTCAGTGATATGAGTCTCATGTCTCATGCATGCAACACGAAAATCATGTTTTAAACATGTTTTTTTAAAAGAAAAGAAAATAATTAAAATTTTATAAGAATCTCAAAGGCTGGGACGAGGTAATGCCCCAGTGGAACTCCCTGTTCACTCAGGAGTGTCTAAAATTGAGTGAAAACTCCTGAGTCGACAAAGAACCGTCAGCAGACTATGTATGGTTCCAAAAGGTGTCCAAAACGTAGTCGCACCTAAAACTAGTGGGTGCATACAAAACGGTGTTGGCTTTTTTGCCTTCCCGCTACAGAAAAATTTGTAGTCGCTCAGTGAGTGATCAATCGCTGAGTGATGAAGAGCGTGAAAGGGCGCGAAACGTAGCTACTTAGGTTTGATACGGTCTCCGGGTGCTACGGTAATTAGCAGGAACACACAGTACGTAGAGAAACCGTGAGGTGTCCAATAAGATGTCATGATGAAAATATGGGCTTTTGGGCCATATATGATATGATAAGTGGCGCCTAAGATAAGAAAAAACGAAAAGCATTTGCGAAAAGATGAATTTGAAAAGAAGCTCAAATGTTTTATTTTATAAGGTTACGAGCAAACACATGAGAGAAATAAGAAAAAGAAATTGAAACAGAAATGGCATGAGCATGAGCATGTGCATAGAGTAAAGTCGTGAGTCCTATAATGCATAATATATAGATGATTGCTTGTTATTCATTTAATTGTATGCCTGAAATGCTTTTGTTGAGATATAAATGTACTTACTGAGATTTTCCCTGAAGTCTCACCCATTTTTATCTCTCCATTATCGCCCACTTTTGAGACGGTAGAAGTAGTTGCAGGTGATGACGACCCTGACAGATACGAGTCCAGGGACAACGTCACGGACCCCAATGGGCCCGACTGAGTCCGTTACTTCTGAGCTAGTGACTCTCGACTATTTGGGTCGATGGGCGGCGGAGTCACTACCCTTAACTGCTTATGTTTTGAGGGACTTTTGCTCTATTAGGTGTTGCTTGGTTCTTGGCATAGACGATTCCCTCTATATGGATCGCTTGTATGAGTCATCTTTCGAGGTGAGTTGCGAGGTGAGGCTGATCTTAGACTTGGACCGTCTTCATTATGGTCCAAATACCAAAAGGATTAAAAATGAGCCCTTGGATTAGGAGGAGATGGTAGGGGATCTACTATACAACTTTTGTATGTATTGCATATATTTTGGTCTTTTGTTGTTTTGGAAGAATGAAAAATTATGGATGATCTTTATGTTTATATTAATAGTAATGCAATATTTTGGGATATTATTTTGTTAAGCCATATGATGTACGCTTAGAAAGGTTTGACCTTCATCCGCTGCGAAAACACTATAAAAAAAATCACAGTACACGATAAGGTGAGGGGTAAACTTCCCTGTGATGCTCATTTCCGACGTCACGATTTGCGTACGATCCCAAGCGCAAGCGGGGCGCCAACATTTAATTTGCACACACAGAATTCACCTGGAGGAGAATTTTAAGACTTCTAGAAAAATGCAAAAGAGGCTTAATCCTTCAATGAAATAAGTAGTGAGGAAAGAGGTTTTCAAGTTGCTAGATGTGGGTATTATCTACCCATCTCTAACAGCAAATCGATTAGCCCCATCCAAGTGGTCCCCAAGAAATTTGGGACCACTACGCAGAAAAGTGATGAGGATGAATTGATCCCTACAAGGATAACCACTGGATGGAGGATGTGCATAGACTATAGGAAGCTTAATGCATCCACAAGAAATGATCATTTCCCCCTACCTTTCCTTGACCAAGTGCTTGAAAAAGTGGTTGGGCATGAGATTGAAATAGCTATTATCAGATGGGTTCTCAGGCTATTATCAGATTGAAATAGCTCCTGAGAACCAAGAAAAGAACACATTTACATGTCCCTTGGGACATCTGCATTTAGAAGGATGCCCTTTGGGCTTTGTAATGCCCTAGCTACATTCCAAATATGTATGCTGAGTTTATTTAGTGAGTTGAGAGAAAACAGCCTTGAAGTGTTCATGGATGATTTCTCTGTATTTGGAACTCATTTGAAAATTGTCTTACTAATTTACAAGTTGTTTAGCCAGGTGTGAGGAGAAGCAACTATTACTAAACTAGGAAAAGTATCACTTCATGTCTCTACAGGGTATTAACACATAGTGTCCAAAAGGGGTATTGAGGTGGATAAGTAAAAAATTGCCTTAATCACTAAACTAGTAGCCCCCAAGTCTATTAGAGACATTAGATTATTCCTAGGACATGTTGGGTTTTATAGGAGGTTTATTCAATGGTTTAGTTCCATTTCTAAGCCACTGTGTAACTAACTTATGCATGACATTGAATTTGACTAGAAATATGAGCATCAAGAGGCATTTGACCATATTAAAAATCTCCTCACCACTGCCCAGTTTTATAGCCACCTAATTGATCCTTACCCTTTGAGATAAGGTATGACTCCAGTGATTTTGCCATGGGGGCAATTTTAGGTCAGCGCAAAAACAAAATGCCTTACGCCATTTATTATGCCAGCAAAACCTTATATGGAGCCTAGAAAAATTACTCCACAACAGAAAAAGATTTGTTGGCCATTGTTTTTACCTTAGAGAAATTTAAAGCTTATGTCAAAGGGTCTCATGTAATTATTTGTACTGAAGATGCAACTTTGAAGAGATGGACAATGTGGTGGCTGACCACTTGTCCAAGATATTAATCTCAGAACCAGAGCACTTTTTACCTATTTTTGAATCATTTCTTGATGAACATATATTGCTCGTTACTGATTTACCATGGTATGCTGATATTTATAATTTTCTTGTGACATGGAAGACACCCCCTCAATGGACTCCACAGGATGTGAAAAGATTCAAGGTTGAGGTCAAATTTTTCTTCTTTGATGACCCTTACATGTTCAAGTATTGCTCTAATCAAGTAATTCGTAAGTGTGTCCCTAACAGTGAAATACCTTCAGTTTTAGCTGCTTGCCATAGTGAGGCTTGTGGTGGCCACTTTTATGCAAAGAAAACAGTGGCCAAGATTTTGAAATCTGGCCTGTACTGGCCCCACATGTTCAAGGATACATTTGAATTTTGTAAAACATGTGAACTTTGTCAGAAACTAGATGGAGTGACTAAGAAAAATATGATGCCTTTGAGTCCCATTTTAATTCTAGAAATTTTTGATGGCTAGGGCATAGATTTTATGGGTCCCTTTCCACCCTCTTTTAGACGCATTTACATTTTATTGGCAATGGACTATATCTCCAAATGGGTGAAAGCCATCCCTTGCCAAAAAAATGATCACCAAGTGGTCATCAAATTTATTAAAGACAATATAGTGTCTAGGTTTGGTGTGCCCCGAGCAATGATAAGTGATAATGTAACTCATTTCTACAATAGACCTCTGGCTTCTATTTTTAAAAAATATGTCATCCATCACAAGGTGTCATCTCCTTACCATCTACAAATAAATGGCCAAGCAGAGTTAGCAAATAGGGAGATTAAACATATTTTGGAAAAAATTGTCAATCCTACAAGAAAATATTGGTCTTTGAAATTGGTGGATGCTCTTTGGGCATATAGGATAGCCTATAAGACCATAGTTGGGATGTCCCCCTATAGCTTACTCTATAGAAAAGCATGCCATCTACTAGTTGAGATAGAGCATAGGGCCTACTAGGCAGTAAAAAAAATTAACTTTGATGTGTAGAGATCTGGTTCTCTAAGGAAACTTTAGCTTTTTGAGTTAGAAGAAATTAGGAGGGATACTTATGAGAACTCTAGAATTTGTAAGGAACATATGAAAGCTTTACATGCTAAGAGCATTATGAGAAAAACCTTTGAACCCAACCAACAAGTGTTCCTTTATAATTCCAGGCCCCATTTGTTCCCTAAAAAACTCATAACCAAATGCAGTGGACCTTACTTGGTCAAAATTGTGTTCTTCCATGGTGCTAAAGAAGTCACCAGCCCACAAAATAGCAATACCTTCAAGGTAAATGGTCAAATATAAAAGCCCTTTTTGGGACCCTTTGTCCTTGATATCTCATCTATACTTCTGTAGGATCCCACTTTTTTTTAGTTCTAATGTTGTGTTGCAAATCTAATTTTCTAATTTTTTTTTATTGTTTATCGATTTCTGTTTACCTGTCTTTTTTGTTGGTACCTATCCTTACATTTGACTTTCTTTTACTCACATTGAGGACAATGTTGCATCATAGTTGGGGGTAGGTAATCAAGAGAGAAATGTAGCAGGGTTAGCGGAGAATGGTTTATCTGTCTTTTGTTATGTTTTTTTTTCCCTTCCCTTTTTGTGCTTTATTCAAAAGAAAAAGAAAGAGAGAAAAGCTCTGGAAAAGAACCTTCTTTGGCTAAACTGGAAACTTGTTTGAACCATGAGTACAATTTATGATCTAGAGTCTGTACAGTAACTCTACTAGGAAGTTCATTGTGAGATTCTAAATTTACGTGTATTTTTATACATTATTTTATTTTCGTGTTAACTATTTTAATTTATTTTAATAATATTATTAGTCGTGTTTTACTTGTTTAAGATATTTATTTGATCTATTGATTAATTAATATTAGTTTTATGTTGTTCTTATAATTAAATATTGAGTTACATTATTTTTCTTATTAATTTTAATGTGAGGTAATTATTTTCATAATTGGAATTAAATTCTTTTATTTTATTATGTGATTTTATTTGATGTGCTTTCTTAATAATAATTAGTGTTCTATAATTAAATTGTTCTTTAAATTAAATTGGTTTATTGTTGGGCTTGCAATATTTTATTTTATTGATATTAATTTGTAGTATTTTCAGTTAGCTTTATTTAATTTATTGTGTTTTTTCTAGTAAGCCTTTTTTTCTTCTTTTTTTTTTTCTTTATTTTCCCTTTTTCTCTTTTTCTTTTCTTTTTCTTCTTCTTTCCCTTGCATTCCCCCCAGCCCTGCGCAACTTCCCTTTCCCCCCTATGTTCTGGCCGTTCGGCCTTAGACACCTCAGTCATCCACCGTCGGCCACCACCCTTCACCGCTAGCCTCCCCACCCGCCGGCGAGTCCATCGGTACTGGAGGTGTCACCTCCGGCCACCCCACCTCCCTCACACGGCACGTACCCGAAAATGGGTTTAATGGGTTTTTACCAATTTTCCGACGCCGTCGCCAGTCACCTTGGCCTCCGACCACTATCACTAGACTCTCCACCTTCCGACGAGCATAACCCACCATCGGTAGCCACCCCAACTCCTCTCTCTTTCTTCCACCCGAAATAGGTCCTAAAATGAGTATATCCTCGCCGCGCCGCCGTGTGTCTCACCTCTGCCACTAAAAGACCTCCCTTGTTCAGCCAACCAACCCCTTCGCTTAGCTTCCCCAACCGCTATTCCACCTTTCCTATACGACCCCAAAACCCGAAAATGGATTTCCACCCTTTTGGAACTCGATCCGCCACCTTCCAGTGGTTGTGCCGCCACACCACCACTTCCATGAAATTCCCCACTTTCCAAAAAGTATCTCTCTAAATTTTTGTGTCAAATCGAGCATTTTAGCCTAACGTATCAATGACCGCCACGAACGCTGCGGATTGGCATTTGCTCAAGGATTTTTGTTTTAACCGCTGTAAATACTTTCCAAACAAACTTTTAAGATTTAAAATACATTTTTGCATTAACATCTATGTGTTGGTTGATGTTGGTATTTGTTGGTTGATTGAATTTATTAATTGTTGGATTTTTGTGCATGGTGTTATGCATTATGAAACTGCACCGTCGTTCGTGTGTATGATATTTGGGATTTTAATGTGAGATTTGGTGTTGGATTTTAATATGAGATGTGAGTATTGGATTTATGGATTTTAATGATTTTTGGCTGAGTCATAACGGGGATGGCGATACGTAACGTCTGTTGTGATCAGTGTGTGTTTGGATGACATAATAGGGACGGCGATACGTAACACCCATTATGGTCATTGTGTGTGTTAGTCATAATGAGGACGGAGATACGTAACGCTTATTATGATTGATAGTGTGTAGATGACATAACAGGGACGACGATACGTAATGCCCGTTATGGTCATTAGGTGTGTATTTCATATCGGCGACGACGATACGTAACGCCCGCTATGAAATGAGTGTGTTTGAATCATAATGGGGCGGCGATACATAATGCCCGGTATGATTGGATTTGCGAATATTATTTTCTAGGAAAAGATTGATGATTTTTACTGGAATTTTATTGTAGACCAAAATGAGATTTTGGCGTGTGTTTATCTTATTTATTTTGAAAAAGATGTTCTTTTGAGATTCATGCATTTGGTGTCGTGTTCATGAGTTTTGTTGTTGCATGAGTATATTTTTGTTTTTTGGTTTGGTTGTGTTGTACTTACCTGTGATGCCATCTTGGCGTCGTAAATTTTGGATGCAGATGTCGAGAGGTCTGAGCCTAAGGAGGCGGCTCAGTTTTTGGAGTATTATGTTATAAAATTGTTATCTTGGAAAATTATTTTCCCCTTTTTATAAATATGTATTTTTATGATCTATCTTTCGGATAACTGTATTAAATCTCCTATTGGAGAATTTATGTTAAAATGGTTTGTAAAATATTTTTAAAAATTTTGATACTTAGATAATGATTTTATTATCCTGCGACTTTTAGTTTATGCATGTCACGTTTTCACATACTTAGCACTTGATGTTGGGGGTGTGTGACCCGTATTGTCAGCATCCTGATGTCTCGATTCTCGTGTTTCTGCAAGTGGGAATTTGGGGGCGTCGCATTCATCTAATAAGAAAAGAACTTAAGTGGAAGCAACTGTAGGAACTTTGGGACTACCAAGAAAATTGTGATCCTTGCTACTAGTACAATAAGAACCTACTATCCTCTGTAGGACCTACCATAGTCAGGCATACCTTGATGAACCATATCTTATTGGTTTAGGAAAAGAAAAAAAAAACAATAAGTAACTGTTACTCATTTGAAAAAAAGAAAAAGAAAAAGAAAACAACAAAAGCAACAAACTAGAAAAAAGACAAACCAGAGATACCCAAGACAAAAAGAAAAGGAAAAAAAGAAGAGAGTCAGGAAACTTCTGACTTTATGTAGTGGGGTCTTTTTGGAAAATGCTGCCTATTATCAAGGTTTTAGTGAAAGAGCCTTTCAGAGTGTGATAACGTGAAAGCTAACAAAAACAATGGTTTTGAATTAAGGGAGGAATGAATTCTTTATGCTAAGTGTTACTATTTTGGGGGTTATTAAACATTGGAAGATTTCTTTTGCAAATAGGTAGTAGTGATCACAAATTCTTGGGAAAGAAAAGTACACTATCAGGTCTCTTTTACAATGTTACATGAGTCTTCCCCTATTCTATGAAAATCTTAGAGGAGGAACAGACTAACCTATGAACTCAATGACTCATGTTTCGAACAATTTCTGATTACAGCAATCTGGTAGAAGGAGTCAATCCAAGTTGAGCTTTTATTTACTTGACATGTTTCATTTTTTTTCTAAGGGACTACAAAAAAATTAGTTCGGGGTGTGATTTGAAGAGAGATGGTCCATGCACACTTTCACGATTTGGTGGGTTAAGACTCATTTATTTTAAGACTTTATGCCTCTTGAAACCTGCTAAACCATGAATTAGATGCAGATTAATTGTTAGAGGATACGGCAAGCTTTTGTGTTATAACTAAGGGCAAAATGGTCCATGCACACTCTCATAGCACTACACCTACACAACTAATCCACACTTAGTGCATTCTCAATCCTTCTTGCCTCTTACACATGTTGTCTCTCTTCCTACAAGAACCGGATGGAATCAATGGCTGAGAAATGGGTACCACAGGAAAATCCGTTAGGAAGTGGATCAAGGGTGGAGTCGAGAGGATAGGGAAAATTCTAGAGTTTTGAGATTTTCAGAATTTCAGATTCTCTGATGTTTTCATTGTTGTTTACTTTGATATTTAGGATTTTATCTCATATGAATGAGTAAAATCCCCCTTTCTAGGTTGTAGGACCCTTGCATTCTCAAATTGCTATTTGGGAATTTTCAGTTTCTTTATGATTTGTGTTTGACTCATCTTCCTATAGCTTCAACTACTCTTATTTAGACTATTAGTAGGGTTTATGCATTTAGCTTTGATTCCCTATTGATTTACAACAGTGAATGTTTGAAGTGTATACCTTATGTTCGATATTTTGAATTGAACTTGGGTTTTGTTGATTGCTATTGATGTTATTTAGAAGTGTTACTTTATCAAGTTTTCATTGTCAAAATTATCCAAGTGTTGTGACCTTGACTAGTGCTTCATTTGAAGGTTTTAGTAAAGGGATCGAAAATTACATTTTGGCTATTTGAGGGGAAAAGGGAACCAAGACCTAGATTTCTATTTTTATTCATCTTCATCGTTTCTTTAAAAAGCATTTTAGTCCATTTGTTTTTCTTCACATTAACCAAATAGATTTCCTCAAACAAGCTACATGTTTACTTGCCTGATTTTATTTCATGTTACAAACTCAAACTTTGTTACCCTTATTTCTAACTCTTGTGTATAAATTCCTTCTGTCGATAAGCATCAATTTGGCTAGTTCAAAATTGGTCCCTATGAATCAACCTTGGGCTCTTTAACACTACCAATTGATCCTCTTACACTTGGGAGGTAATCTTTGAGAAGAGAGAAGGACTATCTCCAAGTTTAACAACAAAGCATGTGGTGGAACGTGGAGTTATAGGACAACTGGCCCAATCAGTGTCACAATAGGCAAATAATTGGAAACTACAGGTTCAAGAGAAAAACAAGCCATAACCTAGAGTGGTCTTCTTATTCCGAAGTAAACAAAGGGCAGCTTATTGATGTGGCTCATGAGGAGCATGCATAAACTGACTCAAAAGATTCATTGTGTAAGCAATATCTAGTCGTGAAATGGTCAAGTAGATTAGGCGACCAACCAAACGTCAGTAGGAAGCTAGATCAACAAGAAGATCACCATCGGTGTCATTGAGCTTAAAATTTTTCTCCATAGAAAAGTAGGCAAGGCGAGATCTAAGTTGACCAACATTCGAAAGGATATCCAGAATATATTTTTGTTGGTTAAAGAAAATCCTACCAGGTGATCATGCTATTTCAATACCAAGAAAATATTTAAGATTCTCTAGATCTTTGATCTTGAATGCAGTAACCAAGTTTTTCTTGAGGGCAGTGATGGTGGGTAGGTCATTGCCAATGACAAGAATTTATCAACATATATTAGTACAACAGTGAACACAATGCCCATAGTCATAGTGAATAGACTATGATCAGTATGAGATTGACAAAAAAACCAGCTAAGATAAGGATATGAGGCAATTTGGAGTATTACTAATGAGAGGTTTGCATGAGACCATATAAAGATTTGTTCAAGTGGCATAAATGCTTCTCCCCTTGAGGACAATAGCTAGGAGGTGGATGCATGGAGACCTCTTCATCAAGATCACGATGAAGGAATGTATCGTGAATGTCCAATTGGTGTAAGAACCAACTTTTAGCTACAGTTATAGTAAGAAGACAATGAAGTGTAACAAGTTTAGCAACAAGAGTAAAGTATCATGATAATCCAAACCTTTTACATGGGTTTAACTCTTAGCAATCAATTGAGCTTTATGATGTTTGATGAATCCATCAGCCTTGAGTTTGGTTTTGTAAATCCACTTACAACCAATAGCTTTTTTGTTTGGGGGAAAAGATTCGAGAGTCCAGGTGTGGTTTGCTTCCAAGGCTTTGATTTTATCAACCATAACAGCCTGCCATTGGGGAATAAAATTAGGTAAGGAATAAGCCGTACTTGAGAAAGCCAGTGGAGCGAGATTGGAACGTGAAGACTCCAAGAGGTCTAAGCAGATATAGTCTTGAAGGTAGGAAGGAAAAATGATCTAGCAGTGTAGTCTAGAGGTGCCAGATGGGGGGTAGGGCCAACGGGTTCAATAAGAAGACTATTGGTGGGATTATCTACAGGATTATTAATGGCTGGATTATGAATGTGCTCTTGGAAATGAATTTCAGGAAAAATAGGATTTGGATTGATGGGGACAACATGGGTGGTGTTTCTGAGTTTATATGTTGTAGGATCAGCATAAGGAAAAGCAGTCTCAACAAAGTGAACATCACATGAAGAAAAAAATTTCTTGATTGCTATGTTATAGACACGATAGGTGGAGTGACTAAAAGAATAGCCAAGGAAAATGCATGGGGATGCACGTGGTGAAAATTTATCATGATTAACATTCAAAGTATGTACATAACATAAATAACCAAAAATGCAAAGATGCTCATTAGTGGGTGCTTTATGAAAGAGAAGCTCGTATGGAGTTTTATGATGAAGAGAGATTGATGGGGTGCAATTAATCAAATATGTAGGGATATATTCACCCCAAAAAGAGATAGGTAAGAAAGCTTGAAAACATAAATAACGAGCAACATTTGATATCAATGTTTTTTCCCGGCAACACCATTTTGTTGAGGAGTCTCAACATAAGTACACTTATGAATTACCCCATGATCATAAAATTTGCATGTGGTGAGCTAAGAATTCTTGGCCATTATCTGTGCAAATTCTTTTTATGTCAAACTTGAATTGAGTTTTTACTATGAGAAAAAATTGGTGAGATAGGAAAACGTGTCTGATTTAAATTTTATGAGATAAATCCAAGTGACACGAGAATAATCGTCTACAATAGTAAGAAAATAATGTAAACTAGAATGAGAAGATGTGGCATAGCCACCTCATATGTCGCAATAAATATGACCAAAATGAGTAGCACTCTTATTTTTAACCAATGAAAAAAGTAAGCAGAGTATTTTTAGCATGAATACAAATATCACAATGAGGATTTTATTCAAATCAAAAAGTTCTTTTGGAGTACAAAAAATGGAAGGGTGACCTAAACAAAAATGCCATAACGAGTGAGTAGAGAGTTGGTGTGAAGAGCAATGGGACTTGATGCTCAAAAGTGATAGAGACCTCCACATTCCTCACTCATTCCAATCAGTTTCCTCATGTGTTGGTCCTAAAAAATACAAAAGATGGTGTAGAAAGTGAGACAGGATGATGCTTTAGTAAGCCGGCTAACAGAGATGAGATTGTATATAACCCAGGAACAAATAACACATTAATGAGTTGAAAGGAGGGTGATAATTGAAGATTTTCTATGTGATTTACTTGAGTCGTGACCCCTGTGGGTAAGTGAGAGACTCTGAGTGTTTTGTAATGTGTGTAGCATGTGTCAGAAAAGTCATATGGGCAACGCGCTGAAGCACCCATGTCAATTATCCAAGGCATAAAATCAGTGATAGAGAAAATACTAGAGGTTTTAGAAAACTCATTCAAATTGCTTGGCTAAAGAAGACCCATCAATTGTTGATATTGGTCTATGGAGAGACCAGGGATTACACTTGTAGTGGAAGGAAAAGACTCCCAAGGCACTGCATTTGCTGATAGCCTGATGGGTGTGGAGTAGAAGCAACGGCAATCTTTTGCTTAGGCTTGGAGGTATTCCAATGGGTTGGATACCTAATAATCCCATAGTAGCTCTCAACGAGATGTTCTTCTTTACCACATTTGGTGCATTTCTTGTTTTGGTGTGCGCCTGATGTGAAGAATGAGTAATAGCCATGATAGTGTTGTCGAGTGTGGGTAAGGGAGATAAATGAAGGTGGCGCTGTGTCTCCTTTTTATGAACAGTAGCAGAAGCTTTGCCAATGGATGGTAAGGGGTCCATAGCTAGAATTTGGCTCCTGATATTGTTGAAGGAACTGTTGAGACCCATGAGAAATTGAAACAAATGTTCAATGTTTTACTTTGCTGAAGCATTTTCTCGAGCATTGCATGTGCAAGGATTGGGTTCTTGTAAAGCATGTAATTCATCCTAAAGCCCCTTCATGGTATTGTAATAGGCTGTAATAGTCATGGAATCTTGATGGAGATTAACAAAATCACACTTGAGATGATACAACTACGGGTTATTACTTTGAGAGAATCGGTGTTCCAAGTCTTTCCATACTTCAGATGGATTTTGACAATAGATCATGCTTTGCCGTAGAGATGTGTTGATGGAATTGAGTAACCAAGAAATGACCATGTCACAACATCTCTCCCACAGTGTAGCAATGGAAGCATCTCTAGGTTTTGTCAAAGTACCATCAACAGAAACAAGTTTATTTTTTGTATTAAGAGTCATTCGCACGGATCGTTTCCATGAGGGATAATTATCGCCGGTGAGAATTTATGGAACCAAGGTTGCTCTAGAATTGTCGGCAGTAATAAGAAAATATGGTGAAGTGAGATCACTGATGAGTTGGGATGGTACATGAGGGGATGGTGCGGCCATGGTGGAAAAATAATGTATATGTAGGAGCGATTTTAGAGATCCCGAAGAAGGACATGCTCTGATGCCATGATAAGAACCATAAAACTAAGAGGAGAAAAATATGTTTCTGTATTGATGTGTAGATTTACAAGGTAATCACAGAGTATATACGTAAAAGTAAACAGTGCTACATATGGAAAAATGTAATTACTATGAGTTATACACATTGCTTGATATACAACTTGATTTGTGCAATTCATCTTGTAGTAGTCAATAGTGACTTTAGCACTCCTCATATATAAATTATCTCTTGTGATTGGCATTCGTGTGAGTAAGGGGGTCAGTGTTTTGTATACAGCTCAACCGAAAAATTACTTTCTATTTATCATTTTTTGTTTCTTAGTTTAAAAGATACTAGATCAAGTGCCTTGATCTATAGATTACAGAGAAATAAAGAGGAATAAATTTAGAATATATGCATAAAGAAATATATTTTTCAATTTTTAATCCAAATTTTGAGTAAAATTTATATTTTTTAAACTGATCAAATTAAACTTTGACCCCAAAAAGTTTTTAAAGGCCAAAAGATGTATATGTTTTCCTAAAACCAACAGCATATTTATGATTATTGTGATCTGTTATCTTTTAGTCCTTCATCAACCCTTTCTAGTTACAATTTATCTCTTCAAAATCATAATTTGAAATAGAAACAATGAATTTGTGTTGCACGAGAGTGAGAATCATGAATCTATGATCTATAATTGTAATTTGCATCATGCAGTATGGTCGAATTTACATTATAATAAAAAAAAACTTATATAATATATATATAACTTTTATGTAGAAATATAATTTTATAAAAATTAAGAAACATATATAGATAAAGAAAATTTCAGATAATTAATTTTGCTTCCAACGTGATTGCCTAGGGTGTGTATTTTAACATTTATTAAAATTCACAAGGTTTCCAATATATTTTAATATATTTTGTCATCAAGTTTGCAAGCATCACATTTTTTTTAAAAAGAATAAATATGAGATCATATTAAAAAATTAAATTTTTAATAATAGACTATATTTTTTAAAATGAATGTACGTCACTACAAGAATATATAACATTTGGGACTATATTCATTTTCGGCAGTAGAAACATTGTGGCAAAGAGGTCAGTTTTGCCAATTTAGCTTTTTCCTTTGTGTCAACTAAGTCAAGCTGCCGAAACAAACTAGGAAAATAAAACCTAAAATTAAATCCCTGCCTAAATCCCCCCACCCCCCTTTCTCTGCTTTGCACAGTGGTTTCCTATTGTCAGCGCCGCCGTAATCTCGCCATCTTCCTGCCACTACTTTGATCATCGTAATCTCACCATTGTAGCTTTGCCAAAGCCCTCTGTCAGATTCAAACAAGGCATCGTGCGTATTCTACGCGAATCCCTTCCCTTGTTTCCAAATTTGTTATGTGATTTGTAGGTTTTTTGGTAGATATCAGCTGGATGGTCAACATGATTGTGTAATAATTATTTAGTCTATTATAAATAGCAAAAACCAGATCATCATATGCATGATGCGTTGATGAGATAAATTGTTACATGCTGTGAGGTTAAATGATTTATGTAGTATTGACTTGGTAACATTTTAAACTATTACTATGCTTGAAAAATGGATCTGATAGTCTTGGCTGCAAAACCAAGTTTGGCCAAGTGTAATACTCTTTTTTCTTTCTATTATTTTTGGTTATTTCTGCACCAAAGTTTAATTGGATTATGTTGTTAAGTAAAATAAATTGTTCAATATAGACTGTAATTTACTCATAAAATCTTCCTCTCCTCCAATCCCTTTGTTTGGCAACAAATATCCTATGAATGAAAATAATTGGTCACAAATAAAATATCAGTTTTCTTATAATGAATCTGTAGTAATGTCGCAGCACTTGTGACCATGTATGCATATATTTCATTGCAAAAGTAAGTACAGAAATGAATACATATTAGCATTAGTTTGTGGAAGTTTCTTAAAATTCAAACTGTTGTTAGTGCAGTCACTTTGCAATGCATGTGGAATCCGTTGCATAAGGCATTGCAGTACAAGGCATGCTTTCTCAATTGCTGTGTACAAATTGTTTTTCTTTGTATATCCATCTCAAGGTGAGTTTATCAGCACAATGAAAATACAGCAATCCCATTAAATTCTACTTCCATGAATCAAAATTCAGAGGTCTCATTTTACTTTCACTATTTCTAAATCAATCTTGTGCACCCTTTGGGTATTATTATATGTTGTTAAGGTTCAGTCATGAATATTCAACTATATTCAGAACTTTCAAAATGTACAAAAATAATAAATATCTTGAATATAAGTTCACCTGGAAGCTATGTTTATTTATATATCTTTTCAAATGAGACCTAAAAAAAATGCTTAAAGTCTCATTTACATTTATTTCCCCCTTTTTCGGGTCAGGCCGTGACTACCAATGACAATGTTTGTTTGTGATTAGAGAAAATTGGCATGCCTTGTATAATTTTTATTTCAACTATTTGTAGACCATCGTAATGGTAGAGATGCAATTCCATAGTTATTAAACATCAGCCAAGTTATTTCAATATCATTCATTTTTCATTGCTAGGCATCTTATAAGGTAATAATTGAGTTTCACGATACTGTTTTGATGTATGGTTCTCTTTCCTGCATGATTTTGTTGTTTGTTTGCTGGATGTCAGTATTTCGTGGTCCCCAAAGCCTACCCCTCCTTTAGACAACAGAAGAATGGGCATCCTCTATCATGAGAAACAACCATAAAATGGGGTCATATTTTGGACAAAAGGTTATTGAGCTCTAAAGGTATGTATGCATTTTATATAATTCAGTCTCTCTTTTGCCCGTGCGTTACTTGATGTTGAGGTGAAAATTTCTTGAAATAAAATGTGCTTGCAAAGGTGGGCTCCATTTTCTTTTTTAGCATGATGCCCTACATTTTCATGTTTATTTAATGGATATTAAATCAATGGAGAATTATTTTAATATAGGCTTCCCAAGTAACATCGCAATTGAAATTATTTTGTTTTCCCAATGTTCCGTTGATGGCTGACCTGTCTGGATTTCCTTTCTTTGGAGTATTAGAATTGCAAGTATTACAATATATAATTGAAGTGTTATCTTAAATGGGAATCTATTGCACGATACAATACATCTTTATCATAAAAATAACAAATCTGACGATAAAAAATCTGAATATAGACTGGATTATGCAATTGATGAAGTGTTTGATGGCGTATTCTTCTGTTTGCAGCAACAACAAACTGAAATGAAAGGTATGTTTTTCTGTCGGTTAAGCATTCAATTCCAATTTCAGTTTAGCGCTACATATAAGGTATGTTTTTTGTTCATTGCTTCAGAAGAATGAAATTTCTGCTCAACTTTATTAGTTTCTTTTTTCAATGATGAGTAAATGTAGGTATTCAACATTAATAATTAGTTTCTTTTGGTCTCATTAATATATGATCATTTTCACACCTTAACATGTCATTAATATATATTAGTACCGGAAACTAGTACATTGGTTTTCTAAATTTTAAACAGAAAAAGAAAGTTGTCTAGTGCAAGAGTAAAGAAATGAACAGAAATTAAAGTGAACTTATATAACAGCTATTAAGACTTAAACTGTGCAACTAGGCTAGCTTAGCCAGTGTTTGCCAATTACATTGACTGGATTCAAAACCAACAAAAATAACAGTGAAGTTTTTGACATGGAGTAAAATTATGGGTAATAATTTTATATATAGGCTTATAATTTTATAATAGTGAAGTTTATAATATGGAGTAAAATTTCTGAACAGGGTGAATTGGAAATTATTCCTCTTTTGACATGGGATTTGAGATCATTAGAAGTGGAAATTATTGAACAGGAATTTGATGTCATTCCCCCTAAAAACTGTTATAATTTTATTACAGTGAAGTTTTTAATATGAAGTGGAAATTATAAATATAAAATTATAGGCCTAAATATAAAATTTTATATTTTATAATATAAAAATAACAATGAAGTTTTTAACATGGAGTAAAATTACAGGACAGGGGATTTGATGTCATTACCCCTAAATAACTGATTTTTTTTTCTTCCCCTTAAAACATGTCACCCCTCCATTCTATAATTAATAGTTTTGTGGAAACAAAAGCGAAGAATAATAGTGGGTTTCATAGTTGAATCCACTTCCAGTGCCCATCTCTTTGGTTTTGCATCAGTATGTTTCAAAGTGGTTGTGATTAAAAAGGTTTGGTCTACATTTAGAAGAGTCTCCCAATAAATGGTCTACATTCAGAACAGGCAATAACCCTTTTAATTAGCCTTCGTAAAAAGTCCCACTCCTCCCTCGTTTACACAATTTTTTGGTTATATTTGGTGTTTTTTGCAATGGTGTGAGAATGATTGATTCTATTTTCTGATTTAATATATATATGGAAACTGACATTGAACCATCATATATTATTTTCCATTCAATAACATTAACTTTAAATCTATTGATAGAGTAATGTTTTATATTCTACTGAATTCATGTGAATTTGGATGAAGAAATTATTAAAATACATCTTGATTCTTATCATTAGGGCAGATTTTATTGACTTTGTCAATCCTTTCTCAACATCTTGTAATTAATTTTTAATTTTTTATTTGTGGTGCAGGAAGCTGCTCTTTGACATGATAAATGAACTTTCAATAATCTTTGAAATGGTGATAGATATTGCACAAAAACAAGTGAATGAAAAGATGATTTGTTTTTGAAGTGTCAATTCAAAGTTGAAATTTTGGTTTAATAAAATTGCAATTCATTGTACATAGAGAAATACCATGTACACCTCCCATTGCTTTTAGTTTCATTCACAGATATTTTTGTGCATCTAGTTTAACTTCATACTTCAGCTTGGAATAATATGCTTACTGTTGGTGTTAGAAATCAACACGCAAAGGAGCTGGAGGCTTCTGGAAGATGAAGTTAGGCGCCATCAGTAGCAGCTGGAAGGTAGGCGCCGATTGGAAATTCAAGAATGTAGGCCGCCAGAATTCTACCGTCATTTACATGTTCACATTATTTCTTTTTCCTATAAATACATGTAAAATTGTAATGAGAAGTAGAGCTTGAGGCGAGATCCGTTGGTGAGATTAGAAGTTGTGAGAGTTGAGAGAAACCATTGTAAATAGTTGGTTTGTTGTTTAATACAAATACTCATCTCTGTGTGTGTGGACGTAGGTTAAATTGGCCGAACCACCTTAAATTCTAGTCTCCATATTATTTGTGAGCTTCCGCTGATTCCAACAAGTGGTATCAGAGCAGGTAGGAGGTCGGATTTGTGAATTTTCGTGAATGACCCATTTTGAAACTTGATCGAAATCAAGTTTGGAGGATACCATCAGATTCCTCAGGTCAAGACGAAAATTCTGGTGAAAATTTCGTCTCAAACGAACACCGAGAGACACCCCACGCGTCGACTAAGCTCCGGCCATGCGTCGGCCACTCGCGTCACGCGCCCCACGCGCGCGCCACGAGGAAGAAGACCTCCGACCCGTTAAATCCGACCCATACCGGTTTGACCCGGTTTGTGACCCGCTCTAGCAATCCTTCGAATAAGGAATATTCCGTTAGCATATTCTGTCGCCGGCAAGAATATTCTGGTGAAGGAGAATATTTTGGTGACAGATAAGAATATTCTGGTGAAAGAATATTCTGGTGGATGGGGAGAATATTCCAGTAGACAGAGGGAATATTCCAGTGACATCAGAGAATATTCCTATGACTTCAAGAATATTCTGTTTCAGAAGGAATATTCCATTTTTTCTTATTTTTCAGGTTTCCGGAGCAATTTTGATCGTTTTGGAATAAGACAAGAGTCATTTCCAAGGTTTTTCACCTTTCCAGACGCAACGATGAGCTCCATTTGTTAAGATTCAACTCTGAACGTTGAGAAAAGATCACTCAAATCACAGATTAAAGCCGAACTGATGGAGGATTCAGGAGCAGGTGTGATGTTCAAGCTAACATCTACAAATTATGCACTATGGAGACCTCGAATGGAAGATCTCTTCGATCCAATTGAAGAGAAAAGCGTAAAACCAGATGATATAGCGGAAAAAAACTAGTATAAGTTGAATAAGAAAACTATTGGTCAGATCCGGCAGTGGATTGATCATAATGTTTTTCACCATGTTGTACAGGAAACGGATGCCTATCAGCTATGGGAAAAGCTAGAAAACATGTACCAGGCAAAAACTGCTTGGAACAAGGCATTATTAATGAGACACCTTGTCAACTTGAAACTCAAAAGTGGCATCTCAGTGGCCGCACAGACCAACGAGTTTCAGAATCTTATAAATCAACTTGCATCCGTAGACTTTAAGCTCGAAGACGAAGTGCAGTCTCTACTATTTCTCAGTTCCCTATAAGATAGCTGGGAAATGCTAGTGGTCTCACTTAGTAATTCAGCTCCGGATAGAAAGCTTGCCATGTCAATGGTGATAGACACCTTGTTTAATGAAGAGGCTAGACGAAAGGAGGTTGTAGGAGACTAGACAGATGCCTTTGTAACAGAAGGAAGGCCTCAGAGAAATAGTAGAGGTAGAAGTCGAGAAAAGAACGGAAGTCAAAACAAAGGGAGATCCCAAAGTCGCGGTAAACAGTGAAAGAAGGGAAAATGCTTTTACTGTGGTATTGAAGGCCACTTTAAAAGAGAATGCCGAAAGCTACAGAAGGAGCAAAATCAGCTAAGCAATCAGTCAAAGCACGAAGAAGGAGTGACGCTTTCTGGAGATTGTGTACTCCTTTCCACTGGTGAAGAATCTTACTTGCACGTTTCAAGCAAGGAAACAGAGTGGGTAATAGATACAGCAACATCCTATCATGCCACTCATTGTAAGGATTTCTTCAATACTTACAAGGCAGGAGACTTAAGTACAGTCAGGATAGGAAATTCAAGTTTCTCAAAGATCATGGGCATTGGAGATGTTAGAAAAAAAACCAGTGTTGATTGTACTATGGTGCTAAATGACATTCGGCACGTACCCGATCTCCGACTCAACTGATATCTATAAGAACCCTTGATCAACAGGGTTACAAGAGCATCTTCAACAATAATGCTTGGAAATTGACGAAAGGAACAATGGTTGTTGCACGGGGACATATCTGTGACACTTTGTACAAATCAAGTGCTAAGACATGTGCAAACAGTCTCAATGTAGCTGAAGATGATACATCACCAAACTTGTGGCATCGGAGACTTGGCCACATGGGAGAAAAATGGGTGATTATGCTTGCAAAGAAAGCATTGATCACAATAAACAAAGGTATTGCTCTCAACCCTTGTGAATACTGTTTATTTGGTAAACAACATAGAGTTTCATTCCAGACATCTATTGGAAAAAGATCAGAGTTATTAAGCTTGGTACACTCTGATGTTTGCTATCCTTTTGAAGTTGAATCAATTGGAGGAAACAAATATTTTGTTACTTTTATTGATGATGCTTCACGAAAAGTGTGGGTGTATTTTCTAAAAGTGAAAGATCAAGTTTTTGAGCAATTCAAAAACTTTCATGCCATGATAGAAAGAGAAACAGGCAAGAAGCTGAAATGCCTCCGGACAGACAATGGAGGTGAATACACTTCTCGAGAGTTCAGAGAATACTGCTCCAAACATGGCATCAGACACGAGAAGACTGTCCCCTACACCCCACAACACAATGGTATAGCAGAATGGATAAACCGGACCATTGTGGAGTGAACTAGATGCATGTTGAGTATGGCAAAGTTGCCTAAGCCGTTCTGGAGTGAAACAGTAAGAGCAACTTGTTACCTGATCAACAGAACACCATCAGTTCCACTGTAGTTCGAAGTCCCAAAGATGGTGTGGTTAGGCCGCAAGATTTCATACTCTCATCTAAGAGTATTTGGGTGCAAAGCATTTGCACATGTATCCAAGGAGAAAAGACAAAAACTTGATGAAAAGTCTACTCCGTGTTTTTTCATCGACTATGGAGATGAAGAATTTGGATACAGATTATGGGATCCAAAAACGAAGAAGATCATCAGAAGCAGGGACGTTGTGTTCCATGAAGACTAGATTTTTGGATCAAAACAAACAACTCCAAATGCTCCAGAACCAGTTCCTAGTTCACTACCACTTCAGTCTATCTCAAACACTGAAGATAGACAGGAAGTTTCTCCAGAAGAAGAAGAGGATACTGACAACGGAGAAACCAGTATTGAGCACGAGGAGCAATTGCCCTCTCCATCAGAAACTGTAGAGTTTCCACAGTTGTCAGGTGATCAACCTCAGCAGAACAGATCCTCTAGAGGGCGATTGTTGATTCCGTCTCGAAGATATCCGGAATCAGATTATATTCTTCTTACAGATGAGGGAGAGCCAGAAAACTTCCCGGAGGCAATATCTAATCTAGATAGCAATAAATGGATACAGGCTATGCAAGACGAGATGAACTCGTTACAGAAGAATCGGACTTATGAGCTTATGGAACTTCCAAACAATAAGAGAGCACTACGAAACAAATGGGTGTTCAAGCTGAAAAATGATGGCAAGCAGGTGAAGCACAAAGCTCGCTTCGTCGTCAAAGGATTCCAGTAGAAGAAAGGAATCGACTTTGATGAGGTATTCTAACCTGTTTTGAAGATGACTTCAATTCGAGTGGTACTCGGATTGGTGGCAAGTCTTGACTTGGATCTTGAACAAATGGATGTGAAGACAGCATTTCTTCACAGCAACCTTGATGAGGAGATTTACATGGAGCAGCCAAAAGGCTTCCAAGTTCCTGAAAAGGAACATTTGGTCTACAAGATGGAAAAGAGCCTTTACGGTTTAAAGCAGGCTCTCAGACAGTGGTATAAGAAGTTTGACTCATTCATGATGAGCCAAGACTACAAGAAAACTGCTGCAGATCAGTGTGTTTACATCCGAAGACTTTCAGAAGGTGACTTCGTGATGTTATTGCTTTATGTTGACGACATGCTGATTATTGGAAAAGATCCATTCATTATCAGGAAGCTAAAGACGAATCTCTCCAAAGTCTTTGAGATGAAAGACTTAGGACCTGCCCAATAGATTTTGGGGATGAGGATCACTCGTGACAGGAAGAAAAAGAAGCTATGGCTGTCACAGGAAAAATATGTTGAACAAATACTACGAAAATTTAACATGGAGAAAGCAAAGCCAGTCAGTACTCCACTGACTAATCACTTCAAATTAAGCAAGAGCTCATGTCCTTCATCACCAGAAAAGGTTCAAGAAATGGCTATAGTACCGTACTTCTCAGCAGTAGGAAGTTTAATGTACGCTATGGTTTGTACTAGACCTGACATCGCTCACGCTGTTGGAGTTGTGAGCCGTTTTCTTTCAAATCCAGGGAAAGAACACTGGAAAGCAGTACAGTGGATTCTCAACTACCTTAAGGGTACATCAAAGTTGTGCTCGTGCTACGGGGGAGCTAACCTAGTCTTGGATGGCTATACAGATGTTGATATGGCAGGTAATCTTGATGGGAGAAAATCTACATCAGGATATATTTACACATTTGCAGGTGGAGCTGTATCATGGCAGTCCAAACTACAAAAATGTGTAACTTTATCTACAACAGAAGCAGAGTACATTGCTATAGCAGAAGCAGGAAAGGAAATGTTGTGGTTAAAGCGGTTCCTCCAAGAAATGAGAGTCAGTCAAAAAGAGTACAAAATCTATTGTGATAGTCAAAGTGCTCTTGATCTGAGTAGAAACTCGATGTATCACTCCCAAAAAAAACACATCGATATTCAGTATCACTGGATATGTGAAGTAATGGAGCAACGGCTGTTGAAACTTGTAAAGATTCATACAAAAGAGAATCCAGCGGACATACTAACGAAGGTAGTCACATACGAAAAACTTCAGCTATATAGAAACATAGTTAGGTTAAGTACCTTGAACTAAAATGTGCCAGGATATTCTCCGTTTGGTGTTGAGGGGGAGATTGTTAGAAATCAACACGCAAAGGAACTGGAGGCTTCTGGAAGATGAAGTTAGGCACCGTCAGTAGCAGCTGGAAGGTAGGCACCGACTGGAAATTCAAGAATGTAGGCCACCGGAATTCCATCGTCATTTACATGTTCACATTATTTCTTTTTCCTATAAATACATGTAAGATTGTAATGAGAAGTAGACTTTGAGGTGAGGTCTGTTGGAGAGATTAGAAGTTAAGAGAGTTGAGAGAAACCATTGTAAATAGTTGGTTTGTTGTTTAATACAAATACTCTTCTCTGTGTGTGTGGACGTAGGCTAAATTGGCCGAACCACCTTAAATTCCGGTCTCCATATTATTTGTGAGTTTCTGCCGATCCCAACAGTTTGGCCGTTGGCTAGGATGAAACTAGCATCCTTGTTTCTCATTTAGATAATTTGTGTTTGTTCTCATTTAAATTTATTTTGTTCTTAAATGTATTGTGTAAAACTCAATACACATAAAAAAAAATATGGCGCAAAATCTAATATGGTAAAATATCATTTTTTAAACAAACTTTTTTGACATATTTTTTGGTTATTGCGGCAATAATTGGTCGTTGAAAAAAATGTATTTCTGTCAATTTTGAATATAGCAGGAAAAATCTTTTCTTGGCTTCGTATCAGCAGCTACTCCTGGGAGACAACTTTTAGTCGAAGCAAAGCAATTCTGACAATTTTAAGTAGTATTTCTAGCGACTTTGATCTCCGAAAATAAGGCAATTTTTTGTAGTATACAGCACTTGCATAATTTTTAAAAGGAATGTACATTACTTACATTATTGTATTTAACATTACTTATTAAATATTGAAGAAAAGAAATTGAACGATGTAACATAGATGCATGGAATGACGCAGGAATCTCTTCTATAGTTCTATAGTTCTCTTAAATGCTAACACATTTCTAAAAGATCGGCGTATAATTGATTAATTTTCAAGATTTTATAAACCTCTCCAAAGATATATATTATTACGAGCGCAACAATATAAATACTGAAAAACTACTAATTTACAGGCATAAAATCGTTCAATTATCGGCATTTATTTAAGATTCAATACTTTATAGGCATAGATTAATTGTTGGCAATTTGTAAAACGCCTTTAAATCTATATATTATTACCGGCGTAGCATTCTAAATGCTGGAAAACACAATTAGATATACCGACATAAAATTTTTCAAATATTGGCGTTTATTTAAATTTTGCCAAAGTATATATTATTACTGGCGTAACAATATAAACGTCAAAAAATTGATAATTTACTAGCCTAAAATTGTAAAATTAGTCACAATTTTTTAAACGTTTCGAAAGGTATATATTATTACACTAGTTTTAATATGAATGTTGAAAATCTTAATAATTTATCGGCATAAAAATTAAGTGCCAGTAATTATATAATTTTATATAAACAAACGACAAGAATATGTTACATGCCAAAATACTTTTGTCGAGGTCTTCAGAATACATAAAACCAATTTTTTTCAAGTTTATTCAAATGTTGTAACCAAAAGATAAATTAGATATTGTTAATAATCAAGGTGATCCAAACACAAGGAAGACCGAAGACGTACATCAAACACAAACCTAGCTAGAGACATTATATATCTAGAAACATTAATATTCCCGGCCAATAGCTGATCTAGGTTGAATCGTTGATATAGAACTTGATATGGCTTAATTCTTAACAAAGACCTTCCTGCTGTGCTTGATCCCAAAGGGAGTGACCTCCTTATCGCAAACATCAAAACCATGCCATGCATTCCGAGGCAAATACACACGAAAATAGAAATAATCGGAGCTGAGATGAGAGCCCATGGCCTCTAGCACGCTAACCTGAGCAAAACCCGGTCGCCAATCATCGGCTCCGGTGAGTTTCAGGTATAGGTAGCAAATGGGGGATTTTACGCATTGACCCCTAACTTGGAATTGGTCTACCACGCATGCTTGAAATGGCTTTATGGGCACGTCGTCGAGGACATCAGGCTGCAATGGATCAACCCTCCTTACGTGCTTGGAGTTGAGGTGCCGGACCAGTATGTCATTTGAATTTGTGTCACCAAATCTTAAGCTCACATGGTTTGAGGTTTCGGCTCCCTTTGTGCAAGTTGTCTCTATGGTGACTGCGTAGGTGCAGTTCATGTTCTGCAATTTCTAAATTAAGCTAGTTAGGAAGAAATAATGAGAGATCGTCATTATGTGAAAAATATTGATACTTTTTCTTCTCTTTTTTTCTTTTTCTTTTTCTTTTTTCTCGGCTGCCGATGACTCATAAAGTGACGTACAGAAGTAGAAAAACAAATACGATTCTTTGAGTCGATACAAATCAATATTAAATATTGGGTTTCAGATTTTATTAAGTAACAGATAATAGAAAGGGAAAGTCTTTGCTTATCAGCTTTAAAATATTTAGTTTAGTTGGTCGTTGTTGTTCGTTTTTAGTCTTTGGTCTGTAATTTGGTAACACTACTTTGTATTTCTTCTTTATCTATGATATGCATCTTTGCTCAAAAAAAAAAAAGTTTCTTTTTTGTCTAGTAATTTGCATGCATGCATACATGATCAATAGGCATTATCTTATAATCATGTAATTCGTTATCCCATGCATGTGCTAGTCCTATTTTCTCTATTATATCTTATGATCTTTCCATCGGAGGTATAGTACCTAAGAATATATTATATTATATTATATATATATAGCAGTGCTACAATGTAAAAAAGGATTATATAAAATAAATACTACAAATTAGTATGATTTCATCTAATAATTTATATCAATTTTATAACAAAAATAAGAGTACTTCTACACTGGCCCACACATGAGGATTCTGATCGGGGTTCTGCCAAGTGCTTTTTTTTTTTTTTTTTTTTGCTTTTGCTTTGTTCATATATTTTTTAACATTTTTAAATATTTAAAAAGCTAAAAAAAACCACAATATCATTAAAAAAAAAATACATCCCCAATTATTAAGTAAAAGAAATTTAAAAAAAAATACTCAATCCATAGTCGGGATCTCCAGTCGGAATCGCCCTTTATAGGTTTAATATTTCTCTACAATTTAATGAATTACATTAAATCATCAATTTGTTAGATTAATTTTCTATAATTCTTAATTTGTGAGTACGTAAGAGTATTTTTCAAAAACCGCTTTTAAGATCAGACTTCAAAAAACGCTTTGACGACATGGTGGGTATAACGTACGCGGTAGAGCAACAAGCGCCCACATGATCCATGTCTGAATCTTTCAAAGAAGCCTCTCGATCGAAAAGCCATATATAGCACGACTGCATGTGACTGTTATTAATTTCATATATATAATCTTGACAAGACAGTACGGAACCATGAATGCTCTAAGATTGAATATCATTGGTGGACAATAACTAGGGATCTCCCTACTCCCCCATCCACATTCGTATTTGTCATCAATTTGGTGGGCTAGTATGGCTTTTATATTACGGACAAAATAAAAGTTGTAGGCCGAAACGATTGATCAGGAATTAAACAGCTTGTAGTGAATATGTAAAAGATTGTATAATTATTATTTTTTTAAATCAGTAAATAAAGAATTTATATCTAAAAACTAATTTTTTAATAATAAATTTTAATATTTTTTAAAAAAAAATTGCATAACATCTGTACATTTTACAATTATATCTAACAATATTACTCCATCTATAAAGATTATATCAGCTAGCATTTAGTTCATCCATAAACGACTGAATATTACATGCACGTGATTGATTTAATCAACTGAAATTAAAGCTTAACTTTTTAGTTAAGGTATGTATCTATTTATATATGTATATATATATATATAAACACAAGTACTGCTTATAAATGCAGATTTAGATCATCCTCTAAAGTTAATGTCTGAACTACGTAATCTTAGAATATAATGAGGAAGATAAACAAACATGAAGCAAGTAAGTTCTACAATATTTATGATGCATCTAATGCTGTCACTTTAGGACCTAAAATTCGGATAATAAATCTAAAGAACACAATTAATCACTCTTTTAACAATTATCTTTTCATCATCTATCGATATGATATCAAATGATTACTAGTAGAAAAAACGAAAATGATAAAGAAATTTGATCGATCATCTATAGCCCAAAAATCATGTTTAAAAGGATTATGAATATCTTATATTTATATATTGGAGAACGGTGCGCGGGACGGCCTCTGCTCAATACATGGCTGGTCCTGAATCCCAATAAATTATTAAGCATCTGCTTTCCTAATTTCTACACATGAAAGCACGGCCATGAGATTATAAGTTGCTCTTGTTAGCATGCACAACGTCTCTCACACACATGCATATATATATAATATAAAGTTGAATTAATGTTATACGTACCTTCTTAATTTCCGGAGGCAGACTTTGACCTCCGGCCAGTAAAGAAAGCAATAAAAACACGCGGCAGCAGTATGACAAGAACGATCCCCTGGAATTCTTCATCTTCGTCGTTCTCGTTAGTCGCCCAAACACGTACATATATATGACCCGGGCATGTCATGATCAGTACCTACCATGCATATATATATATACATACATATATAGTAATTTTAAGAAAGTTTTCTAGTTGATTCTTTCCTTGATGCTCACAAAAAGTACGTAACGATCTTAAGCTTTATATATATATATATAGGTTAGGCACTAATTTGTATATATAATATTGTAAGAGGTTCCTTAACTTTTACGTACTACTTATCCTCGTATATATGCTTTATTAGGGCTACCAAATTAATTTTCTCTTGATTTGGGCAAAGTATCCTTTTGTTAATACTAATCCCTTTTATCTTTTATCTTCTTGATGGTTAAAGCTAGATTCGCTTAATTTTTTGTCTTGCTTGATTATAAGGTCACATATATAATATTATATTATATATATATAGTTACATATGTGTGTGAGAGAGAGAGAGAGGGAGAAGGTGCATTTGGGCCTCAGTGTCAATGGGCTTTCTGCTATGAGTTTCGAGGCCTCCTAGAATTCAAGCCCACCTATGCATGGCTTTGGTGATCAGACGCAGAGGAAAGGCAAAAACTTGAAGATTCTTGCTCATGCATAGGTTCTTCTCTCAATCTAGTGCCTCATTCTGATAAAGCTATTTCACCATCTGCTAATAAGAAAAGGGCAGTTGTGAGGGTTAATGCAGATAAGTCTGTTTTTCCTTTGAACAAAAACAAAAAGATGGTTAATGTGTAGGTTACTGAGACAGGGTGACCATGTGGCCTTCGGGTAGTACACGATCTACCATACTGAAGTTATATTAGCAGAGGCTGGTTGCTAGTCCTGTCGATAGCCATGAGTATTGTAAGTTGGAATTCTCGTGGACTTGAGAACCTAAGGAGAATTCGTGTACTTCGTGACTTAGTCCGAAGAGAAGATCCCGATATCTTATTTCTCCAATAAACAAGATTAAATACTAGACTGATGGAGAGATTGAAGTTTGGTTTGGGATACTCTTTAACTGTTTAGCAGTGAGTAATGGTTGAGGGGTGGGGGGGCGGGGGGGACTAGCCTTATTGTGGAAGAGCTCAATCCTATTGTAGATTCTTCACTATTCTAAACACCATATGCATGCTGAGGTAAAGCATAATTCTGAGGACTCTGGGTTTTGGTTCTTCACATTGATATATGGCCATCCTGACCCAACAAAAAGAGTGGAAACTGGGACACTACTCAGAAGTTTGCATGTCCCTGCAGGTTTTCCTTGGCTGCGTGGTGATTTTAATGAGGTTCTTTGTGTGAAGGAAAAACAAGGAGGGAAAATGAGATCAGAGAGACAAATGGGGGATTTTAGATCTGTTCTCTATGACTGTGCTCTCTCGGATTTGGGCTATAAAGGACACCCTTTTACATGATGGAGTGGCCGAGACAGTACGTTTAGTACTGTTGCACGTCTAGACAAATTCTTGGCTAATGGGGAATGGAGAAACTCTTTCTCTATGATGTCTGTGCCACACATTCCTTTGACGTATTCTAATCATTTAGCCATCTCTCTCAAACCGCAAGTCTCGATTAAGACCTCTCATTTAACTCAAAGACTCTTTAGATTTGAGTCAATATGGACTAGCTCAGAGAAGTGCTTTCAGGTGAAAGATGAAGCATGGAAAGGGGAAACTAGTGGCCATGGTCTCAGTTTGTTCATGAAGAAACTTCAAACCTGCAATGAGAAACTTCAAGTCTGGAGCACAAGGTCTTTTGGAAATGTTAGACAACAAATTGAAAAAGCTAGACACAAGTTAACTGATTTGCTAAATGCAGATCCGCTTTGTCTAAATGCAATGACCATAAAGTTACAAGGGCTGATATGCAAAAAAGGTTGGCTAGGGATGAGATGTTGTGGTGCCAAAGATCAAAGTTTCAGTAGCTTAAAAAAGGTGACAAGAACACGAGTTTCTTCCACAATAAATCATCTCAACGAAAGAAAAAGCATTATATATCAAGTATCAGAGATGCAAATGATACATGGCACACGGGGAATAGTAAGAATGTTGTTATCTTGGATTATTTCATTTCTTTATTTCTATCGTCTAAAATCAACAGAGCAACCTATATTTAGGGCGGAATGGTCGAGTTCCATTAGGGATGACCAAGAGTTGCTCTCAGATTTCAAACTAGTGGAGGTTCTTACTGCCCTTAATTAAATGGACTCTACAATTGCCCCTGGACCAGATGTTATGCCTCTCATTTTGTTATATCGAAAGTACTGGAAAATAATTGGTAATGAGGTCATTGTTGCTGTATGGGGGGTTCTCAATTTTGGGGATATGTTGTAGGGGTTAACCACACTTTTATCTCATTGATTCCTAAAAAGAACAAACCTGAAACAGTGGCTGACTACAAACCAATTAACTTGTGTGATGTAGCATATAAGTTGATCTTAGAAGTCTTAGCAAATAGATTCAAATATGCTCTGCCAAGTATTATTTTTGTTACTCAACCTACTTTTGTCCCAAAAAGGTTGATAACTGACAATATTTTAGTGGCCCAAGAAGTTGTAAATTTTTTGAGACAAAAGATGCAAGGAAAGAAAACTTGTCCATCAAACTTGATATGAGTAAGACTTATGATAGGTAGGAATGACCCTTTTTAGAGAAAGTAAGGGAAGTAATAGGATTTGATCCTAGATGGAGGAAATTGTTGATGATGTTTGTGACCATTGTTTCCTTCTCAGTTTTGGTCAATGGCTGCCCTCAAAGTCTTCTCTTTCCATCGAGAGGTTTGAGGCCAAGGGATCATCTATCCTCTTACCTCTTTCTTTTGTGCACTGAAGAAATTGTTACTTTCTTATAACAAGAAAGCGACCATAAATTGATTGAAGGTATTCAGATTTGCAGGTCTGTCCCAAAACTGAACCATCTACTATTTTTGTTTATGATGTTATGTAAGGCAAAACTACAAGCTAATATCAACAGTACTCAAGTTCTTGATGTTTATGAGAAATCTTCAAGTCAAAAGGTGAATAAAGACAAGACTATTATGGTCTTCAATAAAAATGTGCAAGCTAGAATTAAAGTTGATATTCAATCTTTTTGGGGTGTCCACCATACTCAAAGTTATGACAAATACCTTGACTTACCACCAATAGTAGGAAGAGCTAAGAGAGAGGCTTTTTTGATATTAAACACAAAGTATGGAATAAATTACAGGGATGGAAGAAAAAGTTGCTTTCTTAAGGGGGTAAAAAAATTTTAATTAAAGCGGTGGCTTTATCCATCCCACCTACTCCATGAGTTGTTTTAAATTGCTTACAAATATTTGTATAGAACTTGAAAATATGATGGCCAAGTTTTGATGGGGCCAAAAAAAAAGATAAGAAGATTAGATGGGTGAGTTAGAAGAAGATGTGTGAACCCAAGATTAATGGTGGTTTGGGTTTTAAAGACCTTCAATTTTTCAACGTGACCTTATTAGCAAAGCAAAGGTGGCATATTATGAAAGAAAAATCTTCTCTACTTCACCAAGTGTATAAAGCAAGATTATTTCCCCATGTAGATTTCAAAGACTTGAGTTTTAGCTGCAATACCTCCTTTGCTTGAAGAGATATATGGGAAGCAAGAACCCCCTTATTGAAGAGATGCAAGTGGAGGGTTGGTAATGGGAAATCCATAAACATATAGTCTGATATATGGTTGCCAACCAAACTTCTGTGTTAACTCATCCTTCAACAAGTTTTAGCCAAAGAGTGGACACAGTAGATCAGCTAATCAATGAATAGGGTTCTTGGTGGAATATGGGTGCTATCCAAAGTGTATTACCTCCTCCAGAAGCTGATGATGTGTTAAGAATCATTTTAAGCACATGTAGCAAAGAAGATACTTTTATATGGAGTACTGAAACCAATGGGGAATACAGTGTAAAAAGTGTCTATCGATTGTTTTATTCCCTCAAGCATCCTACTAATGCTGGTGAATGTTCTAATACTCGAGATCAGCAATCTATTTGGAAGAAATTTTCAAAATTATAGGCTCCTCATAGGGTCAATATTTTTGCTTGTAGAGCACTTTCTAATGGACTTCCAACTCTACATAATTTGCTAAAGAGAAAAATTGTTAATTATGCCACATACAAGTTCTATCACTCTCAAATAAAAGACTCTTCACATGCTTTGGTCTTCTACCCTCCTCCGAAATCTTTATGATAGAATATGTTTGAAAGAATGGCCTTGGATGGAGAACAGCAAGACTTAATGGTGTTAGTTCATAATTTATTGAATATGGGGATCTCTGGAGCTTTAGAAAGGTTTTTTTTTTTTTTTGCTTGGTCCTTTCGATTTTTTAGGAACCAATTTCTATTTAAGGGGATCATGCAACAACCTGAAATGTCAATGGAACATGCCCTGTCGCTATATACAGATCACCTGGCAGCAAATACAAAGTCCTTTAAAAACCTAGGTATTCAATACAGATGGCAACCTCCACCACACAAAGTTCTAAACTGATGGCGCCACTTTTGCAAACCAATTCAAGTTAGGTGTGCTTCGTTATGAATTTGAAAGGGTAGTTATGGTAGCAAGTGGTAAAGAGACTGATGCAATATTGAGAGAATTGCAGTTGTGCAGTACTATTGGGATTCCTGACTTAATTGGGGATTCCTGACTTGATTGTGGAATCAGATTCTCTCCTCATGTTCAAGCACTTTCTAGCTCAAATCAATCTCTCTCAATGCAAGGGAACTTACTCAGTGATATTAAAGAATTTATGGGCCAAATGCATCATGTGTTTCTTTTCAACATGTTAGTAGACTTGCGAACACTGTTGTTGACGGTTTAGAAAAACAGGCATGGTTTCTTACGGATCTCACAATTTGGTGGGAGTCTGTTCCTCCCTCAGCTTCTCAAATTGTACATATTGAATTTATTTTGTAATTCTGGTGTAAAAACCAGTTGTTTATGATTGAATGAAGTATGTCTTTCTAAAAAAAAGGAAATAGTATACTACTTTAGCTCGATCATTCATACACACATATATATATGTATGTACATATGTGTTTGTGTATCAAACTATTGGTCTTTTGTCCAAAACCTAATCACTATCGCGATGAATGAAAGTGGAATTTGATTAAAAAACCAGTCTACTTATTCTGTCATATTTCATCATCCAATCATACTTTGAACTATCATACTTTCTCTTCCTCACATTAAAGAGCATATATATTTTGCTAGCTTGTGTGCTACCACATTACCCTCCTAAGTAGTATATTAATGAACCTGCACCTACAATATTTTTAGCTTTTTGTCACGAACGTGTGTGGTCTAGAATAGTATATGTAGCATGAAAAATACTAAGAGATTTCAGAAAAATAAAATAAAATAAAATAAAAATGAGACTTAAGACAAAAATAATCGTAACAAATAGTCAAATATAGGCTAAAATAAATATATCCCAACATTAGAGATCGAAATTGACACTTAGAAAAATTTACTTTATTTTTATGATACAAATTTAATCCATACCAATACATTCGAGTTTTATAAACTAATACCAACATCATGCTTTATAAACTCACTGTTACTTCATCACTTAATCCCAACATTTCATAAATAATACATCGTTATCCAACTCCATTTCATATTCAAACATCAACACAAATGAAACCAACTTACCTATAGCTATTATCAAATGCATCAAGTCTAAGAACCAAAGGAACCAATAAAAGAATGAGTGTCTAATCAGCTTGACCTACAAATAAAAATTAAAATTCAACATTTATCAATAAAATAGAAACTAGCAAAAAATGAATTTGATCAATATAGATAGTCATTCACATCTTCAAAAGTAAAAGGTTTTGCTGAAATTTCAATTTTTGGCTATAATTAATGTATGTCCATACAAAGACTGCCCAGCTCTTCCAAATACATTCATTCTTTTCTTGGGTGGATAACTTTGGAGACGTGGTTGGTTTTTTAGTGAACTTATTTTGTGATAAGAAGATTTATTCAATTAATCTACACTTTAGAAACTCCACAAGTTGGATTGACACAACAATGAAGTAACTCATGGGTCTTTGTCAATGATCTTAGAACGGTGTTGATTCCTCTTGCTGAGACCATGATAACTATGTATGGACATTCCGTTGTTAATAACTTTCAATTGTCAGGAATGCTTGGCCTTTCATGTACATTTGGAAGTTATCTTCCCACATATCTACTGATCATGATATAAATTCCCTAAAACTATTTTATTTTTTATTTTTTTTTCACGGTTAGTTTATCTGATAAGAATGATAATAATCCCCAAAACTTCCTTTTTAAGAGCTAGAAATCTTTTCCATGGGCAGGAAAAATTACCAAGTTCTTGGCTTGGTATTTCTCTAATCAAAGTAAGCCTATAGCACCAGTTTTCCACAAAACCTTACCGGCCAGTGCGGCCATTTATTTTACATTGCTTAGAATTTGTGGAGGTTCTGAACTTAATTACTGGCTTCCTCAATCGCGAAGTTCTCCAGTTGGGTAGAGGACTTTATAGGACTTCATATTTACATATTCATGAAGCATTTCCTCGTTATTAGCTACATGCACTGTATAGCAGCTAGAATCAAATTCGTACCACTAGAGTTAATTGAGCAAAACTTGAACTAACAAATGGAAAAAGTACCCTATTTGCTTAACCTTTATTCGAATATGAATTTTTCAGCTCAAAAACGTATTTATAATAAGTTAAAACAATTATAAATTTGTGTAAATATCTTTTTATGGTACTTCATGTATAATTTGTATAATTTATGTATATTAATATATATAGCTTATTATATATGTTTGTAATAATATAAACTACATGTATCATATTATTTACACATAATTTCTTTTTATCTTTGTAATAATTTACAAAATATTCTTTTACCATAAAAATTAATAAATACGAAGTTAAATGACTTTTGAAAAATATATAATATATATTATAAGTCGAGGTGAATTTGATATAGATTGTGTAGCGTGAATTGACTAGGTTCCCAGTTTTTGGTCCATGATGAATGATCTGTCGCCCCATGAAATCTTTAAACTCTTTCATACGTCTGCCTCTTAAAACGACTACTACGTACTAGCTGTATAAAAATAGTACTACTCTATTTTGCTTTCGTACTAATTAAGAATAACGGTTGAGAAAGTTACATTAATTCTAACATAAATAATATTGTCCGTCATTCCACATGCATGAATGGTCTTCAATAATATTGGTGGAAGAGATAGCTTTAAAAAACATTAATTACAAATTAATGATCAGCATCAAACTAAACTAACCGAAATAGAAAGAGGTTTTTTAAAAAAAATCTAAACTAATTTGCTTGATATTTCAGATTATCTATTATTATTATTATTATTATTATTATTATTATTAATTAATTAATGTTTGTTAGGAGATGTGGATGCCCTTGAAAACATAATGAATATATATCATGTATATATATATATGGTTGCTTATTCATTTACGTACATACGTACTTCGTTATATAATAATTATATGTATCATTTATCCACTAATGTGCTTGCTGCATGCTTGATTGCATTCGATTGATATCAAGTACTGGGGCTAGCTTTTCTTATCCTTTATTTTTCTTTTCTTTATTCCAGTACAGTTCATGTTTCTAAACATGCATGGCCGAAGTATTCGAAAGAATCACTTTTAATCATGTTCAGTTTAAGATTAACCATGCAGTACAACATGATAGAAAGGAAAAGTTTTGACTTGAGCAGAAAGGAGGCCGCGTGTCAAAAGAAGTTAATTGATTGGCTTTGACACCACTCTAAAGTTGTTCTAACAACTGGTCCTTAATTTTGTATTAAGATAGTCATCGATCGAAGTAGCTGATCCCTCTTCTGGTAATGCTCTCTTCTGCTTACCCTTTTTGCCCTACTAAACTTCTGTCACCTAACTCGACCAACCCTTTTGATCTTCACCCCTATATAAACACCTTGAAGATTTGCATTGAGATACGCAGACTTTGTTAGCTATTATATAGCACTCATAGATCAAGAGAAAACACTTGTGGATGAGTTTGATCATCATCAGCTAATTGAAGACACGGAAAATGGGTGTTTCTATTCTCTGCTCATTGATTGCGTGGTGTCTCCTTCTTAAGCTTGCACTTGCAGGAGGCATTACCAGGCACTACAAGTTTGATGTATGTTCGTTCTGCACGTACAATATATTTAGTTGCATAGATGTCTAGAAATTAATTTGCATTTTAATAACTTTTTTTGTTTCTTATTTTCTTCATTATTTAATAGTTTTTGAGAATTATTTTATAGGTCAAATTACAAAATGTAACACGATTATGCCACACGAAGAGCATGGTTACTATAAACGGGCAATTTCCTGGGCCTCGCATTGTAGCTAGGGAGGGTGACAACCTTCTTATAAAAGTGGCTAACTATGTCCAAAACAACATCTCCATTCATTGGTAATGAATCTGTACAATACTTTTTAAAGCATGCCATCATTTAAAGAAGTAGGAAATTATAACAATAATTATAAATGTATGTATAATTCCATGCTTAAATCTAAGTCCATAATATGTAATTATGGCAACACTTTTTAAACAGGCACGGAGTTCGACAGCTTCAAACAGGATGGGCTGATGGGCCAGCATATGTGACTCAATGTCCCATACAAAGTGGTCAGAGTTATGTGTACAACTTCACCATTGTTGGTCAGAGAGGAACTCTTTTCTGGCATGCCCACATATCATGGCTAAGGTCAACTGTCTATGGTCCTTTAATCATTCTTCCGAAGCATGGTGTCCCTTACCCATTTACCAAACCCTACAAGGAAGTTCCCCTTATCTTCGGTAAGCTAAACAACCATTACGTACCCATGATGACTAATGATATTATTCGTACAAAAGAAAACTAATTAATTTGGCACCAAAACATTTCAGGGGAGTGGTGGAATGCAGATCCCGAGGAAGTCATTAGCCAAGCCTTGCAAACAGGAGGTGGTCCAAATGTCTCTGATGCCTATACTATTGATGGATTTCCAGGGCCATTATATAACTGCTCCATCAAAGGTATAAAATATATAGTCTCTCTACGCTGCTGATATGACCTGGTTTGATTTGTAAAAAATAATATCTTAGAAATAAAATTTTTCAATTATTAATGGTACTTGGAATATTTTTCAGAATTTTGACCTTCAAGGAATGATATATATATATATGTACAATGTATATATATAATAAGTGTGATACACGTACAATATATTTTACAACAGTACATACTTAGACAACACAAATTATAAAATAAAAATATTTTTATAGACTGTTTTATAAAATTAACATCACTTTACAAAAATGCTCCTACTTTACAACACATGTTATGCAAATTATTGTCAAAGATATTGTGCATTTATCATTTCTATTTCTATTCCTATATATGTAATCATTTTGTTATATATAATCATTTTTATGCATTCTTTGTGCATTCCGTTGATTCTATTGGTCATAATAATTATTAATATATATTAAGAAAAAATGATACAACCCATTACATTAAAGAAGTGCAGTACGCAAAAATGACTTGCACATAGAACTTTTGTATCTATATATATATATATGTCAACTTTGCGTGTATTTGACTGATGATCTGTTACGTATGATGTGTAAAATATGTAATTACCATTTATATGGTTCTTGCAGACACATTCAAACTGAAGGTGAAACCCGGGAAGACATACCTCCTCCGCTTAATCAACGCAGCACTCAATGATGAGCTCTTTTTCAGCATTGCAAACCACACCCTCACAGTCGTCGAAGTCGATGCTGTTTATGTTAAACCTTTTGACACCGACACCATTCTCATAGCCCCGGGACAGACCACAAATGTTGTTCTAAAAACCAAACCCCACTTCCCAAATGCCACATTCTTAATGACTGCTAGGCCATATGTTACTGGTCTTGGCACTTTCGACAACACTACTGTCGCTGGCATCTTACAATATTACAACTTATTTCCATCCAAAACCCTCTCAATTATCTCCATTAAGAAGCTTCCACTCTACAAACCAGTTCTTCCTCCTCTCAATGACACTTCATTTGCCGCAAATTTCACAACCAAACTCAGAAGTTTAGCAAGTTTTCAATTCCCAGCTAATGTCCCCCATAAAGTTGATAAGCATTTTTTCTTCACAATAGGACTTGGAACAAGCCCTTGTGATCATCAAAACCAGACTTGTCAAGGTCCAAATGGAACAAGGTTTGCTGCATCTGTTAATAATGTTTCTTTTTCACTCCCAAACACTGCCCTACTCCAGGCTCACTTCTCTGGGCAGTCAAACGGAGTTTATAGCCCTGACTTTCCGAGCAGTCCAAGAATTCCTTTTAATTACACCGGCAACCCACCTAATAACACTATGGTGAGCAATGGGACAAAGATGGTGGTTTTGCCTTATAACACAAGCGTAGAGCTTATAATGCAGGATACAAGCATTCTTGGTGCTGAGAGTCACCCTCTCCACCTCCATGGTTTTAATTTCTTTGTGGTTGGGCAAGGTTTTGGGAACTTTGATCCAAATAAGGACCCTGCAAATTTCAATCTTGTTGATCCTGTTGAAAGAAACACTGTGGGTGTACCTTCGGGAGGTTGGGTGGCCATCCGGTTCATAGCAGATAACCCAGGTGAGGAATTTAAGACCAAGACATATTCTGACACAAAGAAAATGATACCCTTACTATTTGAATTACATGAATTCTGTACATGGATTCAGATAATAAAGTTGATTACAAGGATTCTTTATGTGGTACTAAATTTGGACACCCAAATCCAAAAAGCAAAAAGATAATGATAGGGTATTATTATTTTTTTAATTATTTATTTAATTAATTATTTTATAATTGAAGACGTAATTATTAATAAAATGGTATATTTTTATTTAATTTTTTCTTAATAATGAAATGTGTTAAAAAAATACGTAGAAAAATAATTAAAAGAGAAAATTTTCCTATTTTGTTTTAAGCTGGGGAGAGATAATTATGACTTTTAGGTTAAGTTTGGATACTTAAATATTTTTATTTAGTTTTATTTTATTATTCTAATTTTTTTATGTTCTTATAAAATTATAATAAATAATTTAAATTTTTATATTTTAAAATAATTATTATTAAAAATTATATTTTAATAATATTTTTTTAATTTTTAATTTTTATTTAAAATTATTTTATCCCATCTTGCTGTTCTAACGAAACCTTATTTTTCATTTTTTTTTTTTCCCTTGCCAGAGAAACTAATTTTTGTTTTACAATTTCACAAAAGAACGATTGAATATTATTATATGGGGAAAGGATAATATTACTGACTTGTTTGAATGGTGACGATGATGAAAATGTGACAATAGGTGTATGGTTCATGCATTGCCACCTGGAGATCCACACGAGCTGGGGTTTAAAGATGGGTTGGGTTGTCTTGGATGGAAAACTCCCAAATCAGAAGCTGCTTCCTCCTCCGGCAGATCTTCCCAAGTGTTGACCTTCGATTCACTTCTTGACTGACTGCAACTAAATTATTTCTCCTAAATTTGATTTTTTTTTTTTTTAAACCCATTTTTCAATTTTATTTCACCCTTACTCTGGTTTTGGCATTGGGAGAATGATCTTCAATAAATTGTATGAGGAGCTATGGATAGAAATATAGTGAAGGATCTTTTTAATGTTAATGCGAAAAGCCTCAACTAGTTTTTTTTTTTTTTTAATTTTTTTTATTGTCACATTATTGGGAACGATCTTGCCTCAATAATTAAAATATATTCTAATATTCAATAAATATTTATGATATTTTAATTATAATTAAAATGATTATTTATAATAAAAATAAATAATTTTTTTATTATAATTAAAATATCATAAATATTTCGTTTTTCTTCTAGTGTCCAATACCACCTTTTTTTATTAAGCACTTATCTGTAGATCATCTAATTGCACTAAATATATACAATAATACAAGCATTATTCTTTTGTTATACTCAAAACGATATAACATGACTAACGATCAACTAAATTTCATTGCAATCAATAGCTAACCAAAAAATATCATTCCCTCGATATTATTTTTAAAAAGATTTTATGACTAGGACCGTCGAAAAAAATCAAAAGGTTGGACTGGACGGATTCAAACCCATTTTAAGCCGATTCGATTTGGAACTAATTTTCTTAATGACAAAATCAATCGGCGTTGGTCCGGTTCTAGTTTTAAATTTTTTAAGATTAGTCCAATTCGATGTAATATATATTTTAAATTAATTTTTGTAATAAAATATTAATATTTTTAATATTAAATATAATTTTTATATATAATACATATAATAATATAAATTACAATTATATATAAGATAATATTATTAAGATTTATTTAACTTAAAAATTTAATCTTAAATATAAAATTTTAATTGATCATATGCTTTAAATGCACAAATATATATACTAATAATATTTTATCATAAGAACTACTTAAATTGAGAAAAAAAAAATACTTAAAATAAAAAAATAAAAATAAAAATTATTGCATATTTTTTTTTATATAAAAAGTTTTTGTAATATATTACAGATTTTTTAAACTTATTTTTTTTTAGACGGATTTATTTTTAAAAATTTGCATTTTATAAAAATTGGATAATCGGACTGGAACCAATAAAACTGATACTATCATTTTTGTAGGATAACGAATACATAATCAATTTTAAAAATCTAAAATCAATAATATAAGATCAATTCTAAATTTTATTTAAACTTGTATCAAACCAGGCTAATTATACTTCTATTTGTACCGAATGGAGTGTATGGATGACTTATAAAATAAAACTCTTCTCTAGATTCAAAAAACAACAATTGAACAGGATTCTTAATGGTTCTTTACAACTAAATCCAAGATGGAAGTAGTGTTCTTTCTTACAAGTGGTTTTCTCTCTCGCTGAAGAGTAAATCCTAAGGGTTCTTCTCCATTGACGCCGCCTGGGGAGGTGGGGTGTGTGAGTTGCGCCTCCTCTCCCCCTCCCTCTTCTTACCATTTCCTTCCTTTTCTCCATCATCTCCATCCTTTTCTTTTCATTTCTTTTCTTTCTTCTTTGATTTTTTTTTTATATTTTTCCATCTTTGATCTCTCGTTGTCCCCGGTTTCTTCCATCCCTCCTCCCTTTCTTCTCCTTTTCTTCTTCCTTTTCTTTTGTTGGATTGTTTTTTTGTTCTATTCTGCAAGGGGTTTGGTTTTTGGAGGTCGATAGCTATGACTGCTCCCGACACTTTGCTCGTCCCACCATGATTCTCCTTGTGACGCCCCAAAATTTTCACTTATAGAAACACGGGAATCGAGGTTTCGGGATGATGACAACCCAGGTCACACACCGTAAACGTCAAGTGCTAAGTGTGTGAACACGTGACATGCACAAATAAAAATAGCGGATAATTGAAATCAATATCTAAATATCAGAATTTTTAGAAATATTTTATAAAACAATTTAACACAAATTTTTTAACAGGAGATTTAATACAATCATTCCAAAGACAAAACATAACGATATATAATTATCAAAAACGAAAATAACAATTTCCAAGATAATAAATTATAATATATACTTCAACAGCAGAGTCGCCTCCTCAAACTTAGCCTCCTCGATATCTACACTCAAAGTCTACGATGCTAAAAATGACATCGCAGGTAAGTACAACCCAAACAAACTACAACATATAAAATATATTCATGCAACAACAATACGCATGACACGACACCATATGCATGATACTCAAAATCATCTTTTTCAAAATAAATAAAATAAATATACGCCAAAATCCCATTTTGCTCCAAGATAAATTCCAATAAAAACATTTATCATTTTCTCAAAAAATGATAAACGTAAATCCATTAAAACTACAAACATTTTTCCAAAAAATAGTCCACGTAAAACCAATAATAAAACCCGCCACTTTGCCAAAAAATGACCTAAACATTCATTTTATTAACTGTATGCATCATGGTCTCCCCTAGGGACCATCTGCACACCCTGACTCTCATCATCACATTGTAGGTAACGACCACGCATGTGACTTCGGAATGGGCAATGCCTAGCTAACCAGGTTCAGCACATACCATAATCAGGCATCCCCTAGCCTCCATCAGTAGAGGAGCCACGGAGTCGACACCAGAGCGTTACCATCTCGTCCGATCTCGTTGTCGCCCGGCGACAATCCAGGGGACATCACTCATTATATTCCGCTTCCAAATGACTAGAGGAGCTCCACCGGAATAATGTTTCATCCTGGTTTAAGGTCGTGATACACACGCATCCGAAAACCATTAACACTTTTGAAAACCCAGTTTTCAAATCCAATACATGAACATGCATACATTATGCAATGTATACGACATCACACAAAATAACCAACAACCACTAAATTTCAACACCAACCAACACATAGATATTAATGCAAAAATATATTTAAATCTTAAAATTCATTTGAAAAATATTTATAGTAGGTAAAACCATAGATCTTCAAACAAGCGCCGATCCACAACGCTGGGCTACAGTACTCAATTTGACACCAAAATTTAGGAAAATACTCAATGAAGTGTGGGGAATCTTATGAAGGTGGTGGTGGGGCGGTGCAACTACTGGAAGGTGGCGGATTGGTCTCAAAATGGGTGGAAACCCATTTTTGAATGTATGCTCATACACGGGAGAAGTGGGATCACTGATGGGAAAACTGAGTTAGGGGGGTGGTCGGCTGAGGTGAGGGAACATTTTGGTGATGGAGGTGACGCCGGAAGGTGGCGGATGGCGGCGGCAAAAGGTGAAACCCATGGGTTTCACACCCATTTCGGGTGGAAGGAAGAGAATGAGATAAGGGCTCGTCGGCAGTGGGCTATGCTCACTAGTGAAGGGGGAGGGTGTCACGAGGTTGCCGGAGGAGATGGAGGAGGTTTGGGGAGCTACCAACGGCAAGGTAAAGTCGGCGGAGTGAGGGGAGACTGATGGTGGAGGCAATGACGTCAATGGGTAGCTCACGAAGGAGCTATGGCAGTTGGAAGCTTGAAAAACCCATTTTGGGTTGGGTAGCTCACGCACACAATAAGGCTGCCGTGAGGTGACACCGCCAATGGGGAGAAGCTCGCCGGCAGTTGGTAATTCAGGTATGAATGGCGGTGAGGGCTGGTGGCAGACGGTGGCTGGCAGTGACTGTTAGAACTGAGACTACCAAAAAGGGAAAGGGTGCGCGGGCTGGGGGGGAATGCGGGGGAAAGAAGAAGAAAAAAGAAAGAAAAAGGAAAGAAAAAAAGAGAAAGAAAAAGAAGGAAAAAGAAATGCAATCCAACTAGAAAAAAAGTACAATGAAATAAATAAAAACTAACTGAAAATGTTACAGTTCAATATTAATAAAATAAAATACTTAAACCAAAACGATAAATTAATTTAAATTAAAGAGCAATTTAAATACGAAACATTAATTAATATAAAGAAAGCATGTCAATTTAAATTCCACAATTTAAAATAAAATACAAATAAAATAATAAAAAATACATTTAATTTAAAACAACAAAACCATTAATTATAATAATTTAAATAATCTTTCAATAAAAAGACACATAATTATGGGGTATCACACTCCTAGAGCGCCGATCTACCTGCTCCGACGGGATCGCGCCAATTGGAGAAACGCTTTCTTCACATGCGCCATCACTCCCTCTTACTCGGTAGTTGAAGCGAAGAGGAAGCAGAGAACCAAAACGCAGAGCCCCAAACCAAAACAACATCTTTTCTCAGTGGTTGACTACTTTTCGTGCGCCACGTGCGAGGCCGTCGGGTTCAGGACTTCAACGCTAGTTGCCTGGCCTCTTCACAACCCTCCAGAGGCTGCGCGTAGTCTCATGCGCCACTGATAGCAGTAACCCTTGTTTTTTATGTGTTTTTGTTCTTCCTGGTTTTTGTTTTTGTTGTTTTGTCCATTAAATTTCTCCAATGTTGAAAATAAATATTAGGATCTTATTTTTCCAGTTTTAATTTTTTCCTGTCTTTTAGTTTTAATAAAAACCAAAAAAAAAAACTCTAGTCTATAGGACTTGTAGTTCTTAGAGTTTGTCCCCTAGTCTGTTTTAATATGAAAGTGGGATTTGGTTTGGTTGATTGTCATTTTGTCTTAGAACAGAAAAATGACTGTCTCTCAGACTACGTTCTGGAGAGTTTTGCAGCTAGGATTAGAAAATGTCAGTCAATGTATCGAAAACTACAAATCGTTGATTAGTTAATTTATAATTTATATTTCAAGTTCATTTATAATATCTGTTATTAATAAATATTATCATTTTTCTCAAAAAAACAACAACAAAGCAGCTTAATTTCCTATGGTAAACTTTTTAAATCATTTTTCTATTCTTATCCCACCGCTTCTTTCAAGCATCCACTGTGTTCGCCTCAACCTCCACTCTTCCTCTGAACCGAAGCATACGTGACAATTTCGTCCCATTATTCTCAAATTGCTAACATCAGTTGCCTTCATCTTTCTTCTTCTTTTTATTACCATCCGCCTCCACGGACTCCGAATCAGCTAAACGTACCCATTTTAGTTTCTTCTTTAATCTCTTCAACAATGTTCTTTCTCCCAACTTCCCATTCTCCGCGATTTCCATTCTACACTACCTTCTCTTTTCCCAACTTCTGTGCCATCTTTTTTTACTTTTCCGATATAATGCCCCCCATCCTGCCTTTTTTTGTGCTTTTCCATTCCCACATGCCATCATTTTCCTGATCAATTTCTCGAAACGGCTCGACCCTCTGGGCCGGATTCTTTCGTTAGTTTTCACTTTGAATAATATTAGATGGAAATCTTAAATAAACAAGTCTTCTATAAGTCATTTGTTAAAAAGCAAAAAAAAATAATAATAAAAAAAAGTGTTTTATTAATAAGAAAAATTTTAAACGTAAGCCCATAAAAATAAACTTTTTTACATATTTTTTTTTAGATAAAGTCCACTTTTTCAGGGGCGGAGCTATTAAGGGGCACTGCCGTGCCCCTTAATAGAATTATTTAATTTTTTTTTGATAATTTAATAGATATTAATTATAATACATTAATTTAAGAAAAATAATACATATTAGTTTTTGATGATTTAATAGATGATATTTATCATCTTATATTGATCTTCTCTCTAAAAAATTATCTTGACCCATTCTTATAAAATTATTTTGATTTTATAAATTAATTATTTATAAGTTCAATTTAAAAATTTGCAAAATAAAAAAAAAACCTTGAATTTAATTATTTTGATCTTACAGATTAATTACCTATAAGTTTAATTACTTATAAGTTATATCAAACATATTTTATTTTTATTTTAAATTGTACTACTAAATTGTTCTATACTGCAAAAAAAAAAAAATGTATAGAAATAGAGCAAAAACTATTTTATGTATATTATTTTACCTTCACTTGGCCCCTCTAAAACAGATTCCTAGCTCCGCCACTAACTTTTTAAAAAGATTTTGTGTTTGTTACAAATCATTTGTCTCCATCATCCCCAAATTCATGATTTGTTAGAGTATATAACTCATATTTGCTAGTACATAGCGGCAAAGAGGCAATTGTTGTCATTCGCTCCACTCCACTTCGCGATTGATATATTGTTTGAGACGTTGATTAGGTCTGGGGTGCGGAGGGCTATACAGTACGAAAATATTTTTGTAATTTTTCTTAAGTATGTTCGTACAACTAGAGTTAATATAAATATATATGATATAACTCTACTTTGAATGATAGTAAACTTACCGTGGTTCGCTCCTATGGATGTATATACATTATCGAATTACGTAAATTTTTGTGTTATTTTTTTCTTATTTTCTTTTCAATTATTCTGTATATTTATCATAATTGTCGCACAATCGCAACACTATAATTATTCCCAAGATTATAAAACTCAAAAATCAAAAATTCTTTCATACCAAAGCTTCACAATGTGAAGGCGAAAGAATAAAATAATGAAGTTATAAAATGATCAAAGGAATTGGCAGGAGGGTGAAGAGAAAGATAGGCTTATTGTTGATTATTTTAAGTAGTTATTTGCTATTTCATTTCCATGAGGCAACATGGACCCCCTGAGCAATTTAGCGCGCTAGGTAACATCGGAAATGAATGATGAGTTTATTAAAGTTTACAAAAATGATGGAGAGAAGTCACGTCCAAGAGCACTCACTCACATGAACAGTGATGTGTACTATTCACATCACTGTTCATGTGAGTGAGTGCTCTTGGATGTGGATTCTCCCTAACATGTCTCTAAAGTTTATACCGAGGAGGAAGTTGTTGAGGCACTTTCTTAGATGCATCCCACGAAAGTCCTATAGGACTAGATGGAATGAACCCAGTATCTTACCATACATTCTGACATATTATTAAAAAGTCAAACCACAACAAGATTCTACAAGTTCTGAATTAAGGTGAATTTACACCCTCTTCAGCTTTGTTAGTATTCAAAAATGAGATGGGTTCGTCTTCATTAATTTCAAACTTATTATTATATTTTTTTTATAAAAATACAAATTTTTTAAATTCCAATACAACTTTTTCAATTCTCAAATCAACTTTTTCAAATCTTAAAACAATATTAATATTAAAAAATATATTTAACTCGATTCTTTTCAACTCATTTCGTCTCATCTCTAAATTCAAACGGAGCCTAAATTACATGTTTATCACTCTTAGATCATGCACAGATTTAGAAGCTTTGATAGCAACATTTGGTGGTGCTGAAGAAGGATGAGAGAAGTTGGGACAAAATGTGTGACTCAAAGTTCATGGGGGGATTAGGCTTAAGAGATCTAAGAATTTTCAATTTGGCATTGCTGGATAAACGAGTATGGAAGATCTGCAAGAGGAAGGTACTCTGCTGCAGAGAGTGTACAAAGCCAAGTATTTTCCAAAAAGCAATTTGTTTGATGCTGGTCTGGGAATAATCCTTTGTATGCATGAAGATGTGGGAAGCAAAAAAGTGGTTAAGTGCAGGCTGCAGGTATGGGAACCAAAGCAGGGAATAACACCACCTCGAGAGAGCAAGTAAAGATGGATTACCTACACAACACAACCTCGAGAAAAAAAGTATATTCCCACTGAAGGAAAATGTTGTTTCTGCGAGGAAGTGGTGGAAGATACTCCTCATGCACTTTTCTTCTGTTCAGCTATTAGGGAATATTAAAAAAGTTTTCCCCTTAATGCAGGATTTAGACATAAATATGTCTGTCATGGCTATTGCGGTTGCTGTGAAAGATAAAGTGGAGATAATTTGACTACTCTTTTCCTACTAGCCTGGAGCTTTTGGCATAGAAGGGAATAAGATGGTAGATAAACAAAGTTGTATTGACCAAAAACAAGCAATAGAGTGATGATACTGTACAACGAGTTTTACAACTTTTTTACAATTTATAGTGTACTCAATTTTTTTAATTTTTTATCATTTTATATTATGTATTTTTTTAATATTCTTAATTATTAAGAAAAAATTAAAATAAAATATATAATCTTATTAATATTTACATTATTAATCACTAAGTAAAATTAAAAATTAAATAAAAATAATTGTAAAATAGTTGTAAGTGTATTATTTCTGGTGCTAATATGGGAGATTTAAAAAATGATTTTTGAGAGTGATAACTTGCTGATGGTGAATGAAGTCAATGCAAATTAGGTTTCCTATTCTATGCTAGGGAATCTGGTATGAGAGGTAGTATATAAGTTAGCTAAGCATGCTTGAAATGTTGAGGATCTAGATGTGTGGTGGGAGAATGTTCCCGAGTTTGTTTCTCAAACCTTGTCAAGCCATAAACTTGTAATGCTTCTTTCTGTCAATGATATTACCAATTTCAGAGTCAAAACTCAATGAAAAATGCACATTGAGACCTACCTACCTACATATATTATAATCACTGTCATGTACAGGTGTTCTTGGAACTTCTAGACTTGGTTAGGATAAGATAATCTGCTGCTGGAATTACCCAACTCTAGCCAGTCTTATCAAAGCTCTTTTACCCCATACCACAAATGCACTCTAAAAAAAATCGATGAAACAAATATACATGGGGCAGTTTCTTCTCACGGTACGAACCAATTTCTTTGAACAGATATACAGTCATTCCTCATCTTTAAGCAACAATATATGTTATCTCAAGAGCAGGACAGTAAATTTCTACCAATAGCCAGAGAAAAGTTGTGCAGTTTCTCTACTGAATTCCCCCGCAGTTGGAGTTTAACCACTCTTCTTTTTCTTCTTTTACAGATATCCAGAAAATGGATTAAACCAGGAAAACAAAATTTGACAGACAGCAAAAGGAAACAAAAAATTTGTCATTACTTATGTACATACAAGGCCTAGACTTTTTTGACCCTGGTCACATTACTTTCAATCTTGATAGTCACAAACGGTTATTTGCAACTGGGAAGAATCCTGATCAGCCACATATTGTCTGATGAAGGCTCTTCTCCACCAAACCTCAAATGCCCTCTGAATATTGGGGCAGTCATCTCCTTTGCTAAGAAACCTATCAAACCAATTAAGCAAGATAGCCTGCTGCTGCGGCAATGGCAGAGTAAGAATTGTCTGACTCAATCCATCCTCAACCAGCTTCTTATCAACTGATCTAGAAGCCCTTCTCATCCATCCAAAGTCTTCATAAAGCGGTTCCAGCCATGTGGACAGCAAAGAAAAACGGGTTTCTTTTGGCACCAAGATATGTCCTCTCCCAATAGCAATACAAAGCTGTGCAGTGATTCTGCTAATTTCATGCCTATAAATGGTGGGGATTTTTGAGTGGAGAGCTGCAAGCTCCTTCTGATCTGCCCACAATTTCACATATTCGTCTCCCACTTTTTTTTCAATTAGAATATCCACAATCCACTGCATATTGTCAGCCTCTCGAGCTATTTCACCCATTAAAGCCCCTCGATCTCGCTTCTCATCCACACAAGTAGCTTCCGATAAGCATAGGATAAGAGAACTGAGACATCTATGGCAAATATGATAAAGTACATCCTTAGAGACATCAAGCCTATCACTAAAATTTGTGGCATCTTCTCTAAGTAAACGTGAAATCAGAGATTTCATTTCTCGACGAGCTTTTACATCTTTTGCTTGTAGAACACCAGTCAGCATTCTCAAGAAGACGTCATCAGATCTTGTAGAAGTAGATGGTTCAGATGATACTCTCAGCAGAACTTCAGCACCAGAGTCACGAAGCTGAAGTTCATTGAGATGAGATACGATTTTTTCCTCTTCATCCTCTGACCATGGTACAGTCTCCAAATATTCCAAGCATGATACAATCCCAGCATCAAACATGATAGCTGCAGATACCTACAAATATTTCACTACGGAAAACTCAGATGGGGGGAAACAAAAGAGATGTTACAGTCCCATATGCAAGCAATAGCACTACAAGCAATTAACTGTTCTGGAACAAAATATTGGATTGTTATAATCTTGTTTTGGTAATGATATAATCTTGTTTTTGTAATGATCAATAAAAGGTTTGGACCTTATCACTCTTTGGTATGTGGACCAGTGAGAAAGAGAGAATATAATAGTATCATAATACCCATATTTGACATTCTTCTTCTTTCCAAGAAAATACAGGCAATTCAACAGTCACCTAAATTTCAATCTTATCTTCTAGGTGTCCTAGTTTTCAACAAGAAAAGCTCGAGGAAACTAAGGCTACATTTGGATGTTGAGGTGATCTCAATTGATCTGTGAATAGTAGTGAAAATGTAATGAATATTAGTAAAAAAAATAGTGAACAGTTTGTTAATACTAGTGAATTAGTCTGAGTTGATCATCAGACTCACTAAGCAAACATAGCCTAAGCCATGAAACTTTCTTTCTCATACATTGCATTCAAGATTTCAGTCCCTGATGGATCACTAAAACTTAAGATCCGGTAGCCAAACTTTCAGAGGTATCCTCTCCACTATATTTTTCAAGTACCTAATGGGTCTAAACTCTCATCAGTTTGGGAAACAGAATATCATATAACCAGAGCTCAAACATACAGCCAGTTAACATCTTCCAACGCCAAATCTAGTCAAACTCAAAGGCAAGTAAATAACAAGGTCAATATCTCATTTCCTCAAATTTGCTACAGTAACTCAGCACCCAGAATAAAGAATTTATAACCAATATCATACCAAAACGCCACCCACGTAACAAAAAGATTGATAGTAACAGTAACAATAAAACAGGGAACAAGAATAACATTTCTAGTAAAAAAATGAAGCCAAGGGTAAAAAAGCATCGTACCTTGAGCAAACCCAAAACCTTGGTCACCTCCTCTCCCATCAACCTCCTCTTCAAGTTCTCACAGTACATCAACACCACAGCCTCAACGTAGACCTCCACGTCATCACAATCGCTGATCTCCACCGAGTGGGCCACTCCACGGTCCCGCCTCAGCTTATCAGCAAAGAACCGGCTCTTCTCGGCGAGCACGCTCTTGTGAACGTCTATAGAGACGCGAAATCCGTCCCTACCGACAACGGAGAGCCTCACGTCGCCGGCGGCGTCTCGAAACGGGGCCTCGTCGAGGAGTTTAGAAACGCGATCTTGGAGCCTGCGGCGCTTCTCCTCGGAGAGCTTGGACTCTCGGTGCTGCTCCTCAGACATCATGTCGTAGAGGGTCTGGGAGTGAGGCGGCCGAGTCAGGGTCTGAGCGGAAGTGGACGAGGAGAAGGGGGATGGTGGAGGGGAAGAGAGAGTTTTGGAGTTAGGGGAGGAAGCGGGAGAGTAAACCCTAGAAAGGGCCGCCGTAGCCGTCGTTGTAGGCGTTCTTGAGGGTGAAAAGGACAGCGTTGGGACAGAGATGAAGCCCTGCTTTATCATCGTCGAGACCTCCCTGGATTTCAAAGCGTTTTCGGCCGCCATTGAAGCTCTCAATGCGACAAACCCACACCCACAGACGGCTAGCCACACAGACTTTTTTAAGAAAGCAAGAACTCGATATCAAGCGCAGTAAGAGATCAAGAAAGCCAAACAGGAGTTTTCATGAAAAAAATTAAAGAGAGAAAGAGAAAGAGAGGGGAATCCAAGAAGAAAGTGGTGAGGAGGAGTTGGATCTGGGCGGTGGCATGAGATTAAAGGAAACCTAAGGGAGGGCGGTAAAGGGAAGGGATCATTCGGTTCCACGTGCATTTGCAATTTCGTTGCCTGCAAGTTGCTTGCCGCTCCCTTTCATTATTACAGTGTACGGGAAGCTCTCCTTTTGATTGGCACCAGTAACTGAAAATATTTTATAAAATTATTATTATTCTATAAGAGTAAATTTATTTTATAATATGTATTGTAAAATATGATAGAAAGTTGATTAGGTTTGGGTAATAAAAAATGTGTAAATAATAATAAAAAAATATGGGTAATAAAAAATGTGTAAATAATAATAATAAAATATATAAAAATAATAATAATAAAATATTAAATAATAATTAAAAATAATAATAAAATAATAAATGATAATAATAAAATAAGTAAAAATAATAATTAACTAATAAATAATAATAAAATATTATGAGAATATTTGAAGTATTCTAAAGTCATGTTTAGATTTGGAAACGAGTTGAATTGAGCTTAACTCATCTCAAACTCATCGTTATACTTTTTTAAATTCTCATACAAAGCACAAATCTCAATACAACATTTTCAAATTTCAATTCAACATTTTTAAATCTTAAAACAATAATATTCATATTTTATTCAACTTTTAAAATTTATCTCAACTCTAAATCTACATAGAGCCTAATATTCAAATCTATCCTTAAAATTAGTTTAAGTAGTGGAATATTCTCACTATTTATTATTTTATTATTATTTTTTACGTACTTTTTTTTATAAAAAAATATATTTCATTGCAACGAAGCACAAAGGCTTTAAGATTGTTTACAATTCATAGCATCAATGTAAACAACATTATTTATGAAACAAGGGATCACGTTCCATCATATTTGCGTATAAGCAATTGATCATGCATGTCTTGCTAGATAATGGGCAGCTCCATTAGCTAGTTGTGGGCAATACTAAATCTTGTAGTGGATGAATTGAAGCATCAGTCTCTTAATCTTAGCAATCACAGTGCACATGGTAAATGAGACTCTGTTACATTTGTAATCTCCTTTTCTAGATTATGCTAGTCACTTTCGATTGTGAGGTTTGGAATTCCAGTTGTAAGACAAGTTTGCATACCCTTAAAATGGCCATTGCTTCCATATTCTCTGGTTTCAAAAATTCATCCTCAACCTTATTAAAAGCCATGAAAACATCACCTCTTGAGTTACGAAGTATAGTCTCAAGTCCAATCTTATTACAATCAAAGAAGAGGGTTCCATCAGCATTAAGCTTTAACCGTTTTGTTGGAGGAGGGCACCATCTGTAATTAAGTTTCCTCATAAATGAACACTTTTGAAAACCAGTAGTCTTCTTCTAAGAAAGTGCATAACTTAAAATTTGTAGAGAAGGCAAGTTAATCTTCTCATGAATCATGTGATTCCTTTGATACCAAAACCTTCATGCAACCAAAATAAAACTTGCAAGACCCTCAGCAGAAGCTGATTTATATATCTCCATTACAGTCATTCAACTTTATTTTGGTTTCATCAAATCTCTATCTCCACCAATAACTAGTCATTCAACTTTCAACATCATAACATAACTTTTGGGGGAGTTTAAAACAACTAATGGCATAACTTGGAATGGCCAATGCCACTACATTAAGTAACACATCCATCTTCCTTGAGAAAACATGTTACCCTTCCACCCTTGTAACTTTAACCATATCTTGTGTCTAATCTCAACAAACACGGTCATCTTAGATTTGCCAATCAAAAATGGTAGACCGAGGTACTTATTATATTGTTGTAGCTATGCATTCTCCCACAGATTCATTATTGATCTTTGAGTTAAAGCATCAGTATTGTGGCTTACTGCTATACATGTTTCACATAATTTCTACTACTATTAATTAATATCTACTACTATTTAATATTTTATCATTATTTTTTAATTATTATTTATGAAGTATTGGAGATCACTTCACTGCCCCAAACGCAACCTTATCATTGTTTACAGTTTATATTCTCAACTTGATTAATAGAGTACATCATATATGTTATTTAAATAATAATATTTGATCAAATCTTATTATTTAACTTGCATGAATTATGTATTATATCTATTAACTTGAAAAAAAAGTAATTCTTACTCATCGATTTAAAATAGAAAGAACTAATAAATTAGCTAAGATTAATTATAGGGTAATGATATCTATCATTATATCCCTTTTATTACTACTTTATCATTTATAGTATATTTTTTTCTTTTAACTATTTTTTTAACATCCTTAATTATTAAGAGAAAATCAAAAATATATACAATTTTACTAATAGCTACTTTCATAATCATTAAGTAAAACAAATCTTAAAATAAATTTAAAAAATTAAAAAGAATGGTAGAGGGTCGTAGAATTATTTATTAGTTAATAATAAAATTGCCTTCAATGTTTAGAGATATGTATACGAAATAGATATTACAATATTTTTAAATATTTAGTGATAACGAAGAAAGTTACTCAACTACTATCAATATAATGTACAGTCTCTATTTCAAATTTTATTTATTTAAAGATTTTAATTCAAATCAATGTACTCGTTTTTATTATTTCACGTGATTATCTCTCTCCTAATTTAAACATTAAAATTTAATAAAAGTTTAAAAAATGTCAATCCATCTGTTTGTGCAACCAAATCGATAAATTTGGAGAGAGAAATAGGAATGGCTTAAGTAATTATGTTTTATTTCGTGTTCAAGATGTCTCTTTCTGTATTTCATTTTGGGGTCATGATCTTTTTTTGTGTGAGTTGAAACTTGAGCTAGGAGTAAAAGTTGGTTGTTGGCTATTTGTGGACCAGCAAACAAAGGTGTTGATGTCATAAAAATCGATCAACAGGTCAGGGTAGAAAAATAAATCATTCCCAACTCACTAGAACGATTTGGGTTTCGATGGATGTCGTTTTGGACTCCTGGTAAGACTCTGGTACGGCAATACGTACACGGATAGCAGATAAATAAATATAGAAACATAATATTTACGTGATTCAGCATAAGACCTATGTCCACGGAAGCTTGGGGAAGGGATTTCACTATAATGAGTATTTTTACAGTCTCTCAGAACTCTTACTGTGTATGAATAATATACATAATTCTATTGATATGAGTTATTGGATTCATCTGAGAAGATGAACCAGGTGATCTGAGAGAATGGAGGAATTGTCGTCTAGCCAGAGAGATATCGATCGAGCTTTCATCTTATTGTTGCCTTTTTATATGTAAGCTTTGGTCTGGATATTATATCTTGCCTGTGTCAGTTGCTTGCCTTTATGGCCTGTCCCCTATGTGATCTGGTCCACTCAACTCTCTTTCACTCTTATCTTCTAGTGCACTAAATAATAGGTCTGGGCCTTACTTGAGATATTTCACCCTCATAGAACCCTGCGAATTTTTACCAAAGGTACTTTGGTGGAAATTCTAAACTATCCGAAAATCAAGAAGATGGTGGTTCGTCTTCCGAGCTTGAGGCAAGAAAGACACAAAAACATGCAATAGATATATTTTATCAAGAAAATTCCTTAAGGTGTGCGAGGGTTCACGACCCCACAATCCACAAGCGGTCATTGGCAGGAAACCAGGTGTGCGAGGGTTTACGCACAAGCCTAGACCCGAGATTCAACCATGCGATTCGCAAGCATCTAAGATGAGAATTGTCGAGTGTGTTTGGTAGGCGGATTGCAAGCCTCGAGCCTATCATGGATGTAAGGACTTGACGAGTGAGCTTGGGTACTAGACCTCAAGCCTCAAGCCTCAAGCCCTTGACAAACGAATCGTTGGGCTGGTCATGGGTGGCCGAACGATCCCACGACTAAACCTGATCCCGTATGACGAGCACGGAACTAGTGTCACTGTGAAATGGGTGCGTCAACTTTGTGCTGTGAAATAAATAATTTTGTTAGTAGAAATATGATTTTTCATGCCACTAAGTCCGAGTGCCGAATCTAAATTTGCATTTGCACAGTCGGAGTATAAAATTTGTCAAAATCGATTTTGTTGTATCGTAATTTTTTTTTAGACAAGTCCCAAATGAGACACTTGCTGCATGTAAATCAATGAATTTCCAAATGGATAAAGCGAGCTATGTGAGCTGCTGGGAACACAGCCCTCATTGTTTAGGCGAGCTGGCAAGCACCCAAGAGTGCAGTCTCGAAGGACTTCCCGATTGGTTATGGCGAGTGCCGAAAATGGATGGTATGGTTGCATCCTGTGTAATACGGCGAAGGTGTGTGACCGTGTATTTTATGCATGGTGTGGCATGATAGTGTGTTTCTTTGTGAGTCCCGAGTGACTTGTAACAGAGAGGTTTGTTCTGAGTTGGTAAATGGTAAGCCCGTGATGTGTATTGGGCGAGTGCCAAGAACTTGGCGAGCCAAGGGAGAGTTCGTTGGCGGGTCATGCATGGTGCCTGTGAAGTGAGGGAGAAACGGCGAGGATGCATGGCGAGCATGCATGGCGAGCTGGGTCAGCGAGCATGCATGGCGAGCTGGGTTGGCGATCTATTGGTGAGAAGAAGTCTGGGTGTGAGGCGGCGAGCTAGTGGGAGTATGAATTTTGAGTGTGATGTGAGCTGAGCAAGCCATAAGAGAGGTGGTGAGGCTTGGTAGTCTGGGCGAGCATGATGCCCGCCAATAAACTGGGCGATCATGGTGGCTCGAACTCACGACGCAACGTCGTGAGCTTTGGGCCCTATTCCTCGACGTGCATGCACTTAGTGCATGCATGGGCATGTCTTCGGCAAGTCGATGCCTTGCCGGAGACAGAAAACTCCGGCAGTCATAGTGGTCACCGCCGGCAGTTACTTTGTAGCGAGCCCACGAGACTAAGGCCAGTCCCGTGGGGCACGCCTGGCGTGCATGCACAGGCATGCATGCCCGTGCTCTGGGCCTAGAAAATTCCGGCGGTCCTGATGGGACCATCGGCGGAGCTCCACGACTCGCGGCGGAGCGCCACGAGTCCTTGGGCGCCCGTCCACGGTACTGGGCACGACATCCTACCGTGCCTGTGTGCTATGCATGGCACTATGCAGTGCCATGCACACGTGACTGCACTGTGCACTTAAGTGCACAGTGCTTTCCCATGTCCAGTGCACGTGACCCACCTGTATGTACTGTGCTGTGAGTGTGTTTGCTTGGCTTTTATCTAGCGAGCTTGTATACATGTGCTAATTTTGCAAGATAAAAATAATAATTGGCGAGTGCAATGTCCGTGAGAAAATACTGAGTGTTACACATAAAAGATATGAGGATAACAAATCTTTTTATGGGAATTAAAAATGGGCAAGATATTTTCTCACATTTACCTGATATTATACAAAAATAGCACAATTAAGATTACTCATTTGGGGACATCAGTTGCATGTCTGATAAGTCGTCCAGTATTCCAGAAAATCATCATTTCCCACTTCTGATCTTCCGATCCCACAGACGGCGCCAATGTTGATGTGTGTTCTGCACTCCTGGGTAGTGTTTTGATTTCTAGCTCTTAATTTGCAACAGAAAAGATGAAGGGTTGGGTTCCTCAACCCTTAAAACTCTCCGATGCTTTTGTTAGAGATTTTAGATAGAATAAAGACAATAATGAGAAGAAGTTTTTAATAGATGTTCATACCTTTTTCAAGTGACCCATTCTTTCCTTTATATGGGCTGAAGTATCGTTCAGGCATACGTGTAACTATCCAAGACTGTTGGGGAGTAGATTATTTTCCTCTACATCTTGGATTTTCTGGGATCATTTATTGATTTTGTTTCTTCTCAATAATATCTCCTTCAACATGGTCATCTTTGAGCAATCAATAAATGTTTCTGGATATATATAGAATGTTGATGTGTGTTTTGCACCCTTGGTAGTGTTTTGATTTCCAGTTCTTAATCTGCAACAGAAAAAATTGAGGGTTGGGTTCTTCGACCCTTAAAACTTTCTGATGCCTTTGTTAGAGATTTTAGATAGAATAAAGACAATAATGAGAAGAAGCTTTTGATAGATGTTCATACATTTTTCAAGTGATCCATTATTTCCTTTATATGGGCTGAAGTATCGTTCAGGCATACGTATAATTATCCAGGACTGTTGGGGAGCAGATTATTTTCCTCTACATCCTGGGTTTTTCGGGATCATTTATTGATTTTGTTTCTTTTCAATAATATCTCCTTCAACATGGTCATCTTTGGACAATCAATAAATGTTTCTGGATATTTATATCAAACCGCATTTAATGTGATATGTTATCCTACTAGATATTAAATATTCATAAGACTCCTGATTATCACACTGCCACTATATCAGGGATTATCCTAACGAATATACCAAACCCATGGTATTTATCTAGTAGGAACTAATAAGGAGAAACAGTACAAGTAAGGAGGGATTTCTCATCCAACTTTTCGTTTTGTACATTCTACTATTCCTCTTTAGGTGTCTAAGAAGGAATAGTAGGTGAGCGCCACTATTGCGGACGTTCAACACCTCATCCCCAATTATAGTACACGGGGTGCTGATGGTGGTACTGCCTTTCCCCGGGTTCTCTTTCTACTGTCAAGTTGTTGTGAAGACATGGTTTGTATTGTGGGCTCCCTTGAGACTACGGGCCTCCTTGTGTGTTTCGTCTCTTTGGGTCGGTGGTACCTCTTCTCCTCGCTGACAGGTTGGCTTCGGTTTGATTAGTATGCTCTATTTCTTCCCTCCTTGGTCCTATAAGTACTTGCAGGGTGTCTTCAGCGTTTATATATCCGTTTGCCCTATCTATGAATTCAGCCACAGTGGCAGGAGTTCGTCTAGCAATTTCTGCTAAAAAATGACTCTCAGGCCATATTCCGCTTAAGAGAGCAGCCAGAGTGATCTTCTTATCCTGATCCCCTATCGTCATCAGCTCTTTGTTGAATCGGGAAAGATAATTTTTTAGGCTTTCCTGACCGTTCTGTTTAACCATGAGGAGATACGCAGCTGGTCTTTTCCTCTTCCGACTTCCTAAGAACTAGGTTATAAAAAGGCGAGCCAGGCAGTCAAAATTGTCTATTGTACCAGTTGGAACAATTCCAAACCAGGTTCGAGCTACTCCTTTCAGGGTGAGAGGAAACGCTCGGCACGCTACTTCATTGGGATAGCCATGCAGACTCATGTGTGTCCTAAACGTCTCTATATGTTCATAGGGGTCAGCAACCCCATTGTATAGTTCCATCTGAGGTGCTCGAAATTTAGAAGGTAACGGTACTACCATGACACTTGCACTGTAAAAAGTGCTGAGGTGGTTGCGTAATTGCCCAATAATGGAAGGGGCTTCTATACGCATGGCTATATCTATATACTTGTCCTCTAGTTCTTTGAGTTCCAGCTGCATTTTATGCATCTCTTCATCTACTTCCTCATGAGATTCCGGTGAGATTCCGCGCATTTACTAACGGAAGGTTCTTCACGGGTAGTCAATTTTTCATTATTCTTTTGCAGCTTCTCATTCTCTCTAGTGAGCTCCCTTATCGTTGCTTCCAAGGCGGCTAGTCGTTTTTCCATCGAGATGTACTCTGAGTTGCAGTTATTACCTAGTAATCACAACGCGACTGGTTTGCAGAGAACACCAAAAGCGCTATCCCACAGACGACGCCAAATATTGATGCCATAAAAATCGGTCAACATGCTAAGGCAGGAAAATGAATCATTCCCAGCCCACAAGAGCGATTTGGGTTTCAATGGGTGTCGTTTGGGGCCCTCGGTGAGACTCCGGTGCGGCCATACGTACGCGGATAGCAGATAAATAAATATTGAAATATAGTATTTACGTGGTTCGGTATAAGGTCTACGTCCACGAGAATTTGGAGAAGGGAATTCACTATGATGAATATTTTTACAGTCTCTCAAGACTCTTACTGTACATGAATAATATGCATAATTCTACTGGTATGAGCTATTGGATTCATCTGAGAAGACGGAGCAGGTGATCTGAGAGAAGGGAGGAATTGTCGTCCAGCTAGAGAGATATCGATCGAGCTTTCATCTTATTGTTACCTTTTTATATGTAAGCTTTGGTCTGGATATGATTTATTGCTTGTGTCAGTTACTTGTCTTTATGGCCTATCCCCCATGTGATCTGATCCACTCAACTCTCTTTCACTCTTGTCTTCTAGTTTACTAAATAATAGACATGGGCCTTACTTGAGATATTTCACCCTCACAAGAGAGCCATCTGAGTGTCCCCAAATGGTAGGGGTGGATGGGATAACTGAACTACATGTAATCCATAGGGATTTTTCCTTCCCATGAGCCTATGGGATAGGGTCCAATCTAAACAAAGGAGGAAGTTGGGGCAGGAGGCCCAAATTAAAGTAGGTTGACCCTTCGACCCAACCCAAAGGAAAACAAATTTTCAAACAATCATAAGAACGACACCAACTTTTAAATACGAGAAAACTTTAGATAATTTACTTTCTAAACTCTCATAGTATGTAGATTTCTAAAGTTTCGACTAATTTAAGTATCGGATACTTTTCGATCTTTAAAAATAGCCTCCCCATCCTTTTCTTCTTTGTTTTGTTTTGCAAGCCCAAACTCAGAAGATCTAAATTCCTAAAATCTCGACTTGCAAGTGTGTGAAATACGAAGTTAACACAATCTTTTGGAATATAATTTATAATTATATCTACCTCACACTTCCCATTAATATTATTGTCAATTCACTGATAGTTTATATATATTTTTATAGGAATAATAACTTCATTGCAAAGAAAGCACAAAAGGCCTTAAGATTGATTATAAGAAAGTGCATCGGTGTAAACAATATTATCAATAAAATGAGGAATAACATACCACAAAAATTGCATTCTAGAAATAGTCGAAGCATGGATATGTTGCTGCATTAAAAGTCCAAACACCATGTTGAATCTTGCATTGCATGAGCCTATGCATCAATCTTTTAATTTCAGCAAACATTGTTCTCATAGCTGAACATGACTCTTCTTATCTATTAATCTCCTCCACCAGATGGAGATAGTCACTCTCAATGAGAAGATTATGAATACAAGTATCCAAACAGATTTGCAACCCTCTCAGGATAGTCATAACCTCCACATTTTCCGGTTTAAAAAACTGATCTTCTTCTACTCTTGTAAAGGCTATTACAACACATCGCCACAACAATTATGAAGGATAGCTCTAATTCCTGTTTTATTGTAATCAAAGAATAGTATCCCATGCACATTTAGTTTAAACCAGTGCAGATAGTTTAGATCTTATTTTATAAAAATTCATGTGATTATTTGGAAATTACTCTTCTGCACTTCTCTCATGTATTGAACTTTGAAATATCCATATTATCCGTACTGATCCGGCTAGAGTGTCCTTACTACAACATTAATAGTTTGACTAAAATGTCCTTACTACATAACCGAGCGGACCAAAACAAGTAACAACAAATTAAACTTTTACAAAAACGTCCATTGTACAAATCAAATCATTCAACCAGAAACCATATCAACTAATTCTCACTATATTATTATTAGATGTATTATAAAACCATCTTTTTTTTTATTATTATTATTATAATTTATAGGATATCTACTTCGGTTAGACTTATAAAATATAATATCCAACTAGATAGCTATTAGCCTATTTCTATGTAAAACTAATATTCCTTTAGGTTTTTAAACGCTTATTTTCTTATTTCATCGACTATTTTTGCAAGCCTTTTCAATACAATTCATCTTATTTAACTTAGGCCGTGTTTGGTTAGATTACTCTTTACTATTATTTAATATTTTATTATTTTTTATCATTTTTTAATTAAAATTCACAAAAAATTTGGCATCATCTTATCAACCAAAGTAGGTTCATCATTAAAAAAATTTCGAATTGAAAAAATAATTAAACTATTTTAGATTTTAAATTTTAAAATAAAAATAATATCTTATATCATCCTATTTACAAATATAAATTAGGCGTTATACTCTTTATTTTACTGCACTATGTCAATAGTCGTTGTCACTCTTTTAAAATCAATAAATTTTATGCTGACTCTTTATAAAATAAGAATTACATTCTAAAAGATATTAAAAAAAAAAATTAGTTATTAGCGATACTCATTTTGTTACAAAAATATGTACAAAATTTATTTATTTAAAATTTATATATATCATTACTTTATTAAAAGCTTTTTTTTTTTTTTTTTTGTCATTGGAGCATAGACGAGGTTAACAACTTAACACACTAGTCTACAAAGAATGTTGATGATTGGATCCGTTATTTTCAAAGATGAATTTAGAGAGGGAAGAGAGGGGGGAGGTTCAAAGTTAATAATGCGAGTTGACAAGAGTGGTCTTGTCTAACAGTAATCGGTCCCTCCATTATTAGGGTCTGCCTTTCATCTGTATAAAATAATATTCCACTATGATTGCGTCCAAGTTCTTTTGAAAAAAAGGTGTGTCAAACATTAGAGTATTGATTAGCTAAAGTTATTTTTTTTTCTTGAAAAGATAAAGTTAAATTTAAGTTTTAATTGATAGCATTTTTATTAGATTAATTAAAAATCATCTTTTAAAACTATATTTTTATAAAATTATCAAAAAATTTTAACAATTATTTTAATTTTATTATTCACAAAAATATTTTTAAATATTTTTTTACACGCTTCATTATTATATTTGATCTAATATGAGACTTATTTTTTAATATTTTTACAAAAATATACTTTTTGAATGATGGGTTTTAATCAATTCAATAAAAGTGCTTTAAGAGAACATAAATTTAACTTTAATTATTTCGTTCGTATCAAATTTTTACATTGGAATATTTATTTATTTATTATATTATAATAAAAAAATTTTAAAAAAATTTACTTTGATTTTTTCATTTCACATCAAATACATTGGATTATGTATTTATTAATTATATTGTAATAAAATATTTTTAATTTGATTTTTAATTTTTAATTTTTAATTTTTAATTGTTAATTTATTTAGTTTTATTTAATTTATGATTCAAGCTATTATATTTCAATTAATAATCATATTAGCTAATGTGGAAATGTGGAAATGTGGAAAAAAATAGAAAGAAAAAATAATAAAATAAAGATTTGACTAATGAAACTAAAAAGTACCTATTTATCAAGGCTAAAATAGTAATCACACACAAAAGCTCACACCTGATAACTATCCTTTGTAAAAGACACAATTTGTACCATACTTAGTTGGGCAACGTCTCTTTAAGTACGCTAATGGCTCATGTCCTTCACCAAAACCAGACCTCCTTAATTCCACCCCGAATTCCGAATATGAAGCATGACATCAGTATGATCAATTGGTCATGTCTGTACTTATTTCCTCCCTTTCTAAACCTCTCATAGCCCAAGTTGTTGGGTAGGAAACAGCTTATTTAGTGTGGCTCTCTCTTGAGTCCTCTTATACCTTTGTTTCTCAAGCTTAAGTGGTCCAAACTCAGCTTCAATTGGATTCCTTAAAGAAGGGCACAAATTCCATCTCTACATATTTTAATTGAGCTAAATCCCTACCATAGCAATTATGGGTCATCCCTTGCTCTTGTTGAGTTCGTACCTTATCTCTTAGTTGGTCTCGGAATACGATGGTTTACATTTGTAACTACTCATCTCAAACCTATTTCACCAGAGGAATTGCTTGGTCATCTCTTAACTCATAAAACATGCCTTCTTCACCACTCTGATACTCAACAATTCAACTCTAACCATTCTGCCAACTTCTTCTCTTACCATCGTCTTCTTTTTCATCTATTCTAGGTTCAGTCTCATCCCCTCCTTCGACACCTTCTTCCCCAATTCCCTCACCATCACCAAGTCCTTCTCTCTCTGATACTCAGCAGCATGTACACTCAATGATGACTCGTTCACGGACCAATACCTCTCAGCCTAGATAGTTTACAGGTGGCACAATCAAATGACCACTCCCTTGAGCTCACATTACCAAACTCAACTCCATACCAGAAACACTTTCCTACTACACCACTGCTAAAAAATAGTCTACATGGCGTGTGACAATGGCAAAAGAGTTAGTGCTCTAATTGCTAACCAAACGTGGTCCTTCGTTCCTCCCGCTAAAGCTGCCAACATCATTGCATGTAAATGGGTTTTTAGGACAAAGAGGTTTGCTGATGGTAGTATCGAAAGATGCAATGCCCGTCTCGTAGCTAAAGGTTTTCTTTAACAATCTAGCATTGATTATGAAGAAACCTTTAGCCTAGTTGTGAAGACCACCACAATCTAAATGGTTCTATCTCTGGTTGTCTCCAAAAAAAACTGGCCCATCCGACAATACAACATGCAAAATGCATTTTTGCATGGTTCCCTCACTAAGACAGCCTTCATGGCATAACTATCTAATTTTCTAATTCGCAATTTCCTTCTCATGTATGCAAATTACACAAAGTCGTATATGGGCTTTAACAATCTCCTTGAGCGTGGTATTCCAGACTCAGTTGTAAACTTGTTGATCTTAGTTTCAAAATATCAACTGTTGACCCTCTTCGTTCTTATGCAAAAATGAGTAAACTACAATCTACATCTTGGTTTACATAGATGACTTGCTAATCAATAGTTCCTCATTACAATGCATTGCTAAATTTGTAGATGCCTTACGCATGGATTTCCCCATTATTGATCTCGGTCGACTGAACTTCTTTTTGGGCATTGAAGCTACCTTTAATTCCAATGGATTGCTTCTAACACAATAGAAGTATATCCACGATTTAATTCACAAGACTAACATGCATTTATCCAAGCCAGTGAAGTCACCAATGTCAACTTTAGAAAAACTGAGTGCCTTCCCTAGGAACCTGTTTGAGGATTTGACTTTATATCGAAGCACCGTGGAGTCATTGAATTATCTTTCCTTCGCTCATCCAGACCTCACTTTTGCTGTTAGCAAGGTTTCTCAATTCATGCATGCCCCCTGCATACCTCACTAGACAGTCGTGAAACGTATCCCCCAATACCTCAAACATACTTCAACTCTCATGCTTAAGATATTTTCCTCATCTTCATTCAACATCACAACCTTTTTCGATGCCGATTTAACTGGTTGTACCGATGACAGACGCTCAACCAGTGGCTTCTACATCTTCCTTGGCACAAATTTGGTCTCTTGGTCTTCTAAGAAGCAGCATACCATCATCCGATCATCCATGAAAGCAGAGTTTAAAGTTGTTGCAAACACTACTCCCGAGATCATTTGGTTGCAACAACTCTATCAAGACCTTAGTTTACCACTTCCCAGAGCCCTTGTGCTTTATTGTGATAATCTTGGGCACTGTATTTGTTCTCTAATCCAGCATTCAATGCCAGAACTAAGCATGTGAACATTGATTTCTACTTAATTAGAGATGGAGTTCTCAACAAAACTCTAGATGTGGCCTTCATTTCGGGCAAGGACCAACTTGTCGATATACTTACCAAGCCAGCTGCTAAATACCAAGCCTTATGTTTAAGTCTTGGCTTACAACATCTTAACCTTGACTTGATGGGGAATGTCAAGGCTAAAACGCTAATCACATACAAAAGCATGTCAACACCATCACACCTCAAGTACTCGGATGCAGTTACGTAAATAGCTGCAGTGCATGAGCTGCACTACACTGCCTGCCTATACAAATTTGTAACAAACTGAATTGCTTTTAGCTAGAATATTCTCGACTCTGTAAAGCAGTTAGCACACGCCTATAAAGACATTATTTGTATCACTCATTCTCATAATGGAAATAATCAAAATATTTTTCATAACACTATCAAATTTTTAAAGTTACTGTAGCTAAAACTTGAAAGTACCCATTCAGCTGATTTTATTTTATAATAGCTAAATATAAGATTTTTTTTTTTAGTTAATCTATTGAGAGTGCTTTTAATCTTTGAAAAAAATTATTGTGTTAATGATCAAATTAATATCTAAGTTTTCAAGTTTCAAGATTGATATGCGAGTTAAATAAATGCCCACTATTCAACTCTCTAAAATTTATCACTAGAGAAGTAAGAAAGAAAACCCAATAACATTGTGCCGTGTGCTAGTCTTTAATTGACCGATATAACCCAAGTCATTGATAGAAGAATCTAATTATGAGATTTTTAAAATTTAAGTATTAATTTTTTGAAATTGAACGCATGAACCTTGATTTGTAAATACATGAAATCTAAATATTGATTTTATAACTAAGTCAAAAATATGTGATGGCCCATGACTATATTCTTATGGACTGTTTGGATACAAGAAATTTATCAACTCATCTCATTTGATCTTATATAATCATCACAATTTTTTCAAATTTTTACATAAATAAAGTAAATAATTTAACTTTTTAAAATTTTAAAATAAAAATAATTTTTTAAATAATTTATCTAATATTATTTTATCTCAACTTACTAACTAAACATCCCCTTTAAAATAAGGTAATGTTGAACATTGAACAATATTGGTCACGATAGGTTGGTAGATAACATCAGGAGTCATTAAGTTCATTTTTTTAGGAGAAAATAGCATCTCATTATTATTATTATTATAAAAACCTTTCATTTATAACAAATAAGTTATTCTACATAAGTGCATAATCGTTATATAATCGATTTAAATAATGGTATAGTCTATTATTAATAAATTAATTTTTTTATGTGAATTTTATATTTTATTTTATTAAAATAATGTGATGATATCTTAATTCACGATATGTATATGTGTATATATATATATATATATATGTAACGCTCCAGTTCTGAAGGTCCAGAGAGTTAGGTCATTTTTCTCGAATCATCTAAAATAACACCAATTCATATATTCCAAATTCTCCAATAACCAACTATTATTAAAAAGACACTCCATAATTACTTAACAAATATTCATGATACTCTCCAAAAAAACTAAACATAAATTTTAATAAAATCAAATGACTCCAAATACTTGCAACAATCCAAAACTTGACATACTAAAATAATTAACAAAGATAAATTTTTACTAAGATTTAAAGAAAACTTGTATTCCCGAGCACTTATTCTCCTATGATCACCAAGTCTCTCTAGTAATGGCTACCTTTGCTGAGACTGTATTGAACTATCTCAAGTATCTGAAAAATGTTATTAGAGGAGGGGGTGAATTATCTACAACTCAGTAAGCAGATGACATATACTAGTATGTAAACACGAGTATTTATCAAAGTCAAAATGCATAATAGTAATATTTCTTATCTTCGAAAAATGTAGAAACAAATTATATTATAAAAAATCAGAGTAAAATTTTAATATAAATAGAAAACAGAAATCTATTTGGCATAACATAATTGAAATATCTTATCAGAACAGAAATATCATGTTTAACCCCCGTGGTAAAGTTGTGCAAACCCCAACGGCTAACCGAGCAGAAACAGAATGTGAATTTTTTCCTTGTTCTTGGAGTCTCGAGTGTGTACACAGGAAAGATTACGCAGAAAACTACTTTGCAACCAAATTAGGTGCACAAAAAACATAATAGTTGGTACTAACCCAGAACAGAACAGAGCGGAACAGAATCAAAATGTCATGTCAGAGGTTTCAGAAATCATATCATATCAGAGTACAATAATTTTCCAAAACAGAATAGAATCAGACCAGAAATATCATTTATATAGAAATTTTCATATTTTCTTTTTTTTTTTTCAGTTTGAAAAACAAAATACAACAAAAACTTAGCTCATGTCTATACCAGTTCATGCCAGAAACACTTTATTTTTATACAGAATCTCATACATATGCGAAACAAATAACTGAGCTGATTTCAAATTTTCCTTTCGTAACTAAGAACATACATATTTTTCAAAAATAAACCCCAGTCCATATTTTTAATGCAAAATCTAGCATAAGAACCCCGCTTACCTGAATTTCTTAGCTTTTTAGAATTATCTTCACAAAGCTAAACAAAAATCAATTTTCACCTATAAAATTGACACTTACTCCCGTAAATAATTAATCAACCAAAATTTTGATACTAAATACCCTATTTTAATTCTTCAAAACTTAAAATTCTAGTAATCCTAATGTACCATAATTCTCCAAGATTCTTGATGTCCATTGAGAAAACTTAATATGATAACAACCCAAATGTCCGTCTAATTAAGAAATCAAAGCTTTAACTATTTTGTAAAAAACAGCATTTTATGCTAATATAACGTAAACTGAGAAACCATAAACAATAATATAAAATCTTTCTGTAATATAAAATTATCTAAAATCTGCTGAGACTCTGCAAACTAAAAATAAGAAAACCCATACTTGTAATTTAAAACTCAAAGATTTCACTACAAAAACCTTTCGGATGTAGCTTAAAAATATATTAGTAAATAAAACAGAGGAAAAAAATTAAAGTCAAACTCCCTACCATTTTATGCAAAGTCTAACGTGAAAATAGAAAAAATATAAAACAAAGCTTGATGATGTCAGCGGCAGCAGTGGTGATCGAATTCACCGAAAAGGAGTCGTGCGCAGAGCTGGGAGGGCTGAGGCCTCATCATCAAGCTTGCGGTTGGAAACGAGAAGGGAAGACGGGCCAGAGGTGGCAAGGTCAGTGTTTCCTGAGATCTTCCTAAACGACGCCGGTGATTCGACCTTGTCGTGGTTGGTGGCGCCAAGCTAGAAAGAGCAAGCGGCGATAGGAGGTGGCTATGTTTTTGGAGAACAAAAATAGGGGACAAACGTCAACTTTGAATGGAGAATAGCCTACAAAACCGGTTGGTGGTGTTGGCACAAGATGTCTAAGGCTTCGAGTGACTGGGTAGTGACTGCATGGAGGGTTTAGTTGGGCAGTGATACTGCGCAGAGGGGGGCTTTGGTTTAAGGAACTTCTGGACGAAAAAGAAGGTTGCGGCTTTGGGTTCTCTTCGTGCATTATATATATATATATAGGAATCCTAAAGGAAACGTGTAAGCGAAAGAAACAGATTTATTGGAGACAGACTTGGCTTGGAAAGGAAGTTGATGCACCAAAAACAAAATTATCTACAAAGATGTTGATCAGTTGCCGAAATTAGTGGGAGAAGATAAGGCAACAGAGAGTTGGAAAGAAGAAAAGAAAAAAATAATAATAATATTGATACATAACGGCAGGATCCAACTAAAGATAATATATATAAAACTGAAAACTTAGAGGAAGAAAGTGTGCAAGGATAGATGCTGTGCATGGCATAAGTCCAAAAAGATGCCAACGGATTTGGTCTTGGAAAATCAGGTTACATCCATTTTAAACAAAGGCTCAAAATGGATAGTAGAATAAAAATAAAAAAAAAATCACACATTAAAACTACACCCAAAAAAGATCTAAAATTTGGGTATTATAATATATATATATATATATATATATATATTTCGTAACAAAATAACAATAAGACAAAAAAAAATAAGGTAAAAGACAAGGTGTGAAACTGTCAAAACCGTAAAATGAACCGTACAATCAATCTCACAAAACAAACATGATTCCATTAAATGGACGATGGCACAAAATTACAAATGGTACTTCCATACTTTATGGGGTTGGTTATTTGTTGTGGTTGAGCTAAATTACCAGGCCAAATTAATTACAAAAAAAAAAAAAGGAAAAGAAGAATGGTAGGAAAGGAACAAAGGACATGCTGCATGTAGATATCGATGCACTGAAACAAAACTGCGTTCCAGAGATGTCTGACATGTGAAGAACAGCCACCTTTAAGAATTCAATAATTTGGTGCGTGCCCAAGCAACGTGCCGACAAACCTTCAGGAAATCAAACCACCAAAGCACTTCTTATAAATTATTAGTAGTTAATTTCTTTTAAATTTAATTATTAAAAAATTTGTTTATTTAATTTAATTTATTTATTTTTATATTTTATCATTTATCAATCTCTCATTTTTTGTTATATCTTATAAAATATTCATATTTTATTCTAATACTATTTATTTTACAAATTAAAAAAAAAATCTGATATATTTGAAATGACAAAATTAATGGGAGACGATCGAGTTGCGCATGGGAGAAGACGACGGACTTTCCAAAGATGAGATTGTCAGGGTTTGTCATCGGCGTGAAAGGATGTCGGTGAAGAAACGATGTGGCTAGTGGTGGCCAATAATAGGTCTACGAGGAGATGCCAGTGAACAAAACCCAAAAATGCCAAAACTCATTTCGGCATTGGAGTTGCACGTGAGAGACGATAATAGCCTTGCCGAAGCTGGGATTGTTATGAGTGGTCGTCGGCGTGAGGGGATTTTGGTGATATCGACGGTGTGGTTAGTGGTGGCCGACGGTGGGCCTACGAGGAGCAGCTGAACGTGAACGTTGCACTTGCTGAACATGAAACCTGCACTTGCTGGACGTGAAGTCGAATAAAAATAATAAAATATTATTTGAAAGTGAATAGTATTACGTTACATATGATGTAATTACTATTCATACTTTCATTATTTTTTTCATTTTGAAAAGTCCATTAGAGTAATTTTTTATACTTTGAGCTAAATTTAAAAAAAAAAATAGTGTTTAGCTATTCCATTAAGCGTACTTTAGTGGAGGCATTTGATAAGGAAAAAGCTTTAAATGGGATGGGTTTAAAAACTATTTTTATAACAATCAATAGAATAATGATACGTAGTTATTTTATAGAAATTCTCTGTAGAACCACATTCACCCGAAAACATCTCCCCCTTGTTCTTTCTCCCCTCTCCCTTTCCCTATGCAAAATCGCCCTATTTGAAGCTTCTCACCCTGAAGCTTTTACTTGCATCAATACCTCATCCTCATATTCGAAGAGAATAATTGTACTACTTGTTACATCAAGAGATTGAGGAAGGTCTCCTTTGCCCCAGAAAAGAAAAGGAAACAAGTTTTGAACTGTAATTCTTCGAACAGTGCCCGATCAGATCCAACTACAGTCATTGATGCTCTTAGAAAATATTAAATGGAGGGTTAAAATCACCCACATGGTTCCATGTGTTTGTGCTCTAATTGCTTGCATGATTGATCGAAACGAATGATTATCCATGTGCATATGCTGCTTTTCCTCCATTGCTAGCCACAAATAATCATTTTGACAAATTTTCTACTATCTTGATGCTGAAGTCCAATTTATAAGGATTCATACGATATTTTTCAAAATTTTTAAAAAATGTGTTTTTATAAAATAAAATTTATAAATGTTTCTATCATTTTCATACATACTCATGCATTACACTGATAGTGATGACTGATGAAACTTGGGCGCCCGTGTGCCGCAATTTGGTTATGCAACCCAAAACTAGAGGCAGCATCTCGATGGATTTTGAGATGCAGGGAAAAATAGATAATTAATCCAATTGGGGTGGGGGATAAGGATGGGTTTCTTAAGAGTGACTCTCCCAGTTAATTTCTCCAACTGAGCAACTCGATAGATTACTCCATTTTGTAAATGAAATTCCCCTATTGATTTCTCAGTTGGAAGAGGAAGAAGGAACTTCGGCGTGAGGGAGCTTCAAACAAAAGATGATTTTGCAGTGCCACCTTCCATAGGTGTCGAGCATAGTTTTGAATTCCGTTCCGGAACGGCCGGAATGTTCCGTTCCGGTACTTCAACTGGAACATTATATCTCCTTATACCGTTCCGGTCCAAATTCTGACCCGTTCTTATCAAATTCTGGTCGTTTTGATCCAAATTCTGGCCATTTCGATCCCTATTCCGGTTTAGATTATTTTTGTAATTGTTTTGTATTTGAATGATATTTTTTTTAATTTTAAATTTAGATGGTATTTAATTAATTTTGAATATAAAATATATTTATATACTTTGTAATTTTAAATACGTCCTTTTTTAAATATCATTATTTTTAATATTTTATCGATTTATTTATTTTTATATCTCAACTCAAATTTGTATTTTTTTCAACTTACAATTATTTTATAAATCTTCAATTCTTCTAATATGTATACATATATATGATACACACTTACATATATATATATATATATATATGTCTTTATTCTATTAGTTGTTAGTTTATATATATATATAAATATTTATTATAATATATAATTAATCTCGAAACGGTATACCGGAACAGACCGGTACCGAAATATTCCGTTCCAGTGCCTCAATCAGCACGATCATCGAAACTCAATTCAAAACTTTGGCGTCGAGGGCAGGAGAGGGAGAGGGAGCTTTGGCTTTGTGCGTTTTCTTTTAAAATTTAAAGGCTTCATTTGTCTTGCAGATAGAGAAGGGAGAGAGGAAAAATGAGGGACAGATGTTTTGGAGTGTATGCAGTTGTACCGAGAAATTCTATGGAGTGTTTATGTGTCATTAATTTATTGGTCGATGTGAAAATTGGTTTTACACCCATCCGGCTTGAGGTGCCACTCATTTGATAATGTTGTAATTCAGGGAAAAAAAAAGTGTGTGTGTGAGAGAGAGAGAGAAAGAGAGAGCAATTTACACAAATTTTAAGTTCAAACAAACCGGGATTAAAATTACATGGGACACGTACAAACATTACATGGGAAACAACTGAACCTTAACTGTTGATCAAAATGCTTGGGGGCGAAGAAACACAAGTCAAGTCAAAGAAAACCCCAATTCCTTGACAGATCAAGGAGCTCTCAGAGCCTCCATTGCGTTTCCTTTCTGAAGAAGATACGATTCACATGCTCAAAAATCTGCAACAGACAAGTTTGTAATTAATAAGACCAACCAAAAATGGAGACACATTTATCATAACATGATTATAATTCATACCATGGACCAGACCTACTAGAAAACATTTGTCTGGAGATCTTCTAATTCAGGATCCACAACTTTTGATTCCTTCTCAGCCTCAGTTGTTTCAAAGAGAGGAGCATCAAGCTCAGGAGCTTTCTGCAAAAAGATATCTATGTCAGCAATTAAATTCCACTTCATGCATTAGTTCCACTTCATGCCTTTTATGGTTTAGTATCTTACCATGCAGCGAACTAGAGCCCAATTGACACCCCGGAAGAAAGGGTGGCACTTAATCTCATTCGCCCCTTCCCGAGAACCCAATCTGTTTTTGGGATCCCTGTGTAAGAGCCTATACATTAACTGCTTTGCTTGGATACTTACCTGCAAGAATACACACTCTCTCCTTCAGCACTAAGCCTCGTTTGCAGATTCTACCGATTGGACTTATATACGACCTAAGGTGGTTTCCATGTTCATGCATAAGATATGAAAGCAAGAATGAAGTTTTGTAAAAATAAGTCTATCATTTGAGAATGCCTAATACTATGATTCTACTTCTACTGCATCTTATGCTCTCTAAGATTTGTAAAAACTTCTGCAAATGCCCCAAAAAATACATACATGTTTCTGAACGTTGCTAGTTTTGGTTTCTATACAGGTTCCAAAATGGTTTATATTGAAATTTGGGAGTCTTCATGCTTAATTGTCTTTGAGCTTTCACTATTCCTTTTCCAATCACTAACTACGGGAATTTCATCCAAGCTTTCACTATTTTTTATTCAAGGAAAACTAATACTGTCCAATATTGAATAGTTAAATTAATTCCAGAATGTTCTATTAGAATTATGCACTTTTTATATAAAACAAAACTCATGTCAGTTGAAAATTATTAAGCATTAAACATGAGAAACTAGTTTAGTAGCAAGATATATCTCACCAGTATACTTCCTGGGAATTTAAGATCTTTTTGAAGAACATTGGCAAAAGTCTTTTGCCTAGTCTTTCCCCTAAATGGTGTATATCCATAGAACATCTCGTACAGAAGAATACCTGAGAAAAGGATGTAGTCAATGAGCAAAGACTAAGAGTGCAGTTATACATAAACGATGTAGTCAAATAATAATGACTAACAACATGATGATGGTAGAGTAAAATTGATGCATAATCAAACATGATTTTGAATGGTTTAAATGCTTCAAATATGAAGATGAACATATTTCTTATCATTCTTAGGCACAACTTAGGCATTATATTTTATGAAAATTGTCGAATGGTGGAGTTTAATTCTCAAAGTGGGTGATCAAGATCAGATGGTGGATAATTTGAACTCTCAGCCTTTTAGGCTATGCACGTAATTTTTTTTTTTTTTTTTTTTTTATCACCATGACATCAAGGTTGGAAACTTGACTATCACAAAGATATCTGGATTTGAATTAAGAAACAATTAGCTTGGCTTATGATAGTGTCAGCATGTTGTTTGATACTTTTCATATTTTTACCTAATTTATAACAGGAATAAGTTCTTGAAGTTACTATATGCGCACTTATGGTGCATTGTTTCGTCAATAATATTTAAATTTACCAAGAGCCCACCAGTCCACCGCGCTAGTATGGCCTGCCCCAGTGATGATTTCCTGCAAAGAATTAAAAGGAAAGGGACATATGAGTTGAGGAAGAATGAAAATTTAGATACACAATCTTCTCTCAACAGGTAAAGAAACATTTTGGTATCAGAAATTACACAAGGTGACAGAGTATGACTGGACTTGAAAAAGAAAAAGCTGTGTAATCTCCATGGTGAGAATATTTCATCTCTCTTCTCTCCATGTGGAATTTCTCCACTTAAAATGTCATTTACCATTAAAATCCTTCAAAATACAACAATTTATGTAACATATGTATTTCATTATGTCTGGAATCTATTGGTGCAATTCCTCGAAATAGACTAATGTAACATGCATAAGCTATGATCCAGAATCTGTATTGATGTGTTGACAAACCGGAGCTATGTATTCCTCGGTGCCAACAAAAGAGTTTGATGCTCGCATAGGCTCTGCCATGAAGATTGGATTCTGTTGACCTTTCTGTTGTTTTTTCTTTTCATTTGTACTTGGAATCAAAAGCTGCAAAGAGAACAGCCACCCATCAAAATTTATTCTAATTCTCAAAATATCTTGGATTTATGCAAATATTTTGCCTGTATTTTTTCCCGGAAAATATTTATGCTAAAGAAGATTCGATAACTAGAATACCTGTGGTTTACAAGATGTCAAACATGACAAATCAAAATCTGTCAAGGATACATGACCATTGCTCTGGAGTAAAACATTTTCAGGCTTTAAATCCCTGTAAATTATCCCTGTGAGGAAATTCACCGAAGATTCAATAAAAGTATGAAGATGCAAGTATACTTTGATGGTAAACTGCATCAAAAAATGATGGAATGCTTTTAGGTTCTGAAAATTGCAAATTTTTAGACTACTCTAGGTATCTTAAGTATCATTATGCAGGTAAGAGGAACACAGTTCTGGGGGCATGATGGTAAAGTAGGGCCATCTTGACAAAAGCAAAATTCCTGTGATAGCATCAGATATTGGAATTATTGGACAAACTAGTTCCTTCAATGAATCACTTAATGACCAAGGATAAGATTTGAAATATCATTTATCAAAATCATCCCTTATTAAATGATGTCTTACTTAAAAGAAAGAAATAATGGGCATAGTTTTACCCTGACAGTGAAGGTACTCCAATGCAACAAGTACCTCTGCTGCATAAAATCTACAACCATCAATTGCCTGAAGTCAGTTCGAATAAAACCTAGCAACATTACAAGTCACGCAAATAACATGACTCCAATAGATCAACGAACAAATTGGTCAGAAATAATTCGTCTGCTTAAAGGATTCAGATTTTTTTTTTTTTGCAAAATTATTTGAAATGTTTGTAAACAATCCAATATTGTAAAGAAAAAATTGCAATTTTTTAGTAGTTTGTGGGTGTAACATGTCAATGTTGGTAGTTGAGCTGCAAACTGTTAACTGTAAAACAGTTTTAAAGGTGATAAGTGTATTTTCCAATTTTTTTCTGTGAATGCACAGAACCATCTATACTCTTCATGCAGCAAGGTCCTTATCTGTTTGCAACTTTGGGCCCTCCAATGAGGAAAAAACATTCAAAAAAACAACTTTTTATTCTTGTCAAATTTACCTCACTGCATCTTCCTTCAGGACCTTCGTGGGCTGTCTGTCTAAAAGCAGGAAGAGTTCTCCACCAGGGCAGTAATCAGTTATCAGACAAACATGTGTTTTGGTCTGCAAAGTAAACGACCCCAGATCAGGAAGTTTACAAATTCCATATCCTTTTTTTTTCTTCTATCAGACTCATATATCTAAGCTTTCCATGCCTTACTAGTATCTAAACATTCTATTCAAACCACAAAGATGTACAGTTCACAGCACTAGAATTAAGTAATCAAGAATCAATTACTGAGATTATAGAGAGTTTTCTAACCTGGAATGAAGCATACAGTGCAGGAAGAAAAGGATGATCTAACATGTCAAGGATTTCTCTCTCTGCACAAGCTCTATGCACCTGTGGAACATGGAGGAAATGAGATATTAAAAAAGATGTCGAAGAGTGCCATGAGAAGATGATATCTGAACTAATAAAAAACTTTACTCAACGTCTGGAGAAAAACTATAAAATATCCAAGCTTTACTTGTTGATCTTTTCCTTTGAGCTGAAGCTGTAAAGCTAAAAGTCTAAAAGAAAATTCCCTTGATTGGCCTGGTGTGATGTAATATCTTGCACTTAAAGTTCTACAATTAGCTTGGTTGGCATGACTGGATGGTAGTAGTATCTTCCACTTAAAGTCTACTATTAGACTAGATTTAATGGTGCCAAAAAAGAATGGAGGACTTTCCATGATCTATCTACAGGAATCATTTTTGCCAGAATGTAGTGCACATGGAGCCGAAAAATTATAACTAAATCAATCAATGGGCAAGAACAAACACAGATCGGTAAAAGGAAAATAAAGGCTAACTAAAGAGTACATAAATGTAAAACCGGACCAGCTGGAGCCTGTTTGTTGCAAGGAGTAGTGGCAAGTACGCCAGAGTTATGGCTAAGAAAGAAAAAACATAGGTAAATAAGATGTATAAGATCAATTTCAATACCTTGTTACGGTTGAGCATAACATTTTTATCCATAGCCTTCATGGCAAAACACTGACCAGTTCCACACAATTCCACCAAATGCACACTGCCAAGCCAGACACAAGTCATAAAAATTTTCAAGATTTAAAAATAGAAAAGGGATATTGGCCATAAACAATAAATTACCAATCAACTATGAATTCAGATTTCATTTTCAGGTAGATAATACTAACTTAGAACTACTTAAATTTATGCTTTCAGCATATAGCATATGGCAACACCCGTTATGAACATCAATTAAATGAACAATTTTGAATCTAATTTCTAATTCATGATTAAAACTCTAAACCTGAATGCCAAGTAATGATATCACTCTGAAGTTGAATTACGAAAACCCAACAAGAGAATTTAATATTGTGGAGTCATTAGTATTTATGTATTGTATCATTACTGATGAGGAGGTGGAAAAGAGATTCAAACCTCCCAGTATCTCCGCATCCCAAGGGCTTTATTGGCCTAAAATGTTTCAAGCCGATTTGTTCTCCATTATCAAGAATCTGTAAAAAGGGGCTCCATAAGAAAACTAGAAAAATAAATAGATGAATGAAACTCAATGGCGAGGAAAGAAAATCCAAATACTTAGAGATAACAAGGAGTGTAGAAAAATATAGCAGAAATTCTAATCATGTTTATCAACAAACTGCAGAAAGTGTGGAGTAAAAAGACTTGAATGTCATGCATGTCTGTACTTCAAATATTGCTAGAAAAATAGATATTCAGAAAAGAAAAATATGCAACTCAAAGAAGAGAACTACGTTATTATGTAAAAATATAGCTGAAATTCTATTTTGCCATTATGCTATTCAATGAAAATTAAATGCTCTACGTTATTATGTAAAAATTATTAAATGAAAAATAACATATATAATTATATTATTGATATTCATTTATATTATAATTAATTTATTAATTCACCTCATGCCTTTTTAGTTTAGTGAACAATGTATTTATAAAGTCTATTGAATTTTAGCCTAAAAATCTGAAAAGTAATGAGTTTTGATGGTCATGGTAATTTTGCTAATATTATATAAGTTAAAGATGTTTAAAATTTTAGAAGTCAACGCCTTTTAAATTTTTTTATTTTTTGTATAGTGATTCAATTTATAATTAGTAACTTTATTTACAAGAATGTTTAGAAGAAAAAAAAAACTATAATATATGAAAGTACCTTTTGAATAGCACTCCATGAGGGGCTGTACTTCCTATGAGGTTTTGGATGAACTACCTTAGAATGGTTACTCCACAAATCTTCCGGTTTCTACAGAGATCAAATACCCTATTCATGAATCATAATATTATATACCCAGAAACTTTTCAGAAATGTAATGCAAGCTAGGAAATTACCAAATTGGCATCCGGAAGCTCTCTCACTGCATCATCAACATTTTCTGCAGTTTCTTTAACCTGAGAGAAGATGTCATAAAGAGATCTAAATCCACCAATGTTTCATATGTTTAAGCTTCGACCAAATCATAAAGAGATTTTAAAAGCAGAAGAAAGAAAGATATGAAGGAAAAGGTGGAGACCAGTTGTTCACTCTCTTTTGCGGTATCTTCAGGAATGCTGTTGCTAAGTGGCTCAACATGCTGACTTCCATCTAACTGTACCCCAATAAAATATTGTACTTCTCCCTGTTGAACGTGTACAGAGTGATTAACGCCATATACAGAAACGGTTTCATCTCATTTTATCTAAATATTACAACATTTTCAAATTTTCATACAAAATATAAAAATATAATAAGTAATTCAAAATTTTCAAATTCTGAAATAATAATATTATTCAACTTTTAATTTTAATCTAAAACTATCTTATCTCATTTTAATCTAAAACTTGCAAACATCATATCATGTACTTGTGAAGATTATTTGAGATTGTACATACTTTTTGATCGCGCATTGGTTGCAAATGGAACAGATTCCAGAATTTTTTACCTGAAATGAGTGCAAAAAAGGTCTTTTACTAAGGAGAGGATAAAATATGTTTTGTTCTGTAAACATTTGTTTGGAGATTTTGCATTGCAAAGCATGCAAATTTCAGAAAGCAAGCATACCGCTCTTTGTGTAGTTAATGAGTTGGACAGTGACATCTGTCTGGTTGTCAATTGCCGCTCTTATTTTCCTCACAGTTTCCGGATCAGTTTCAGGTCCTTGCAAAAACCTATAGAATCCAAACAAAAGAGATATTAATACTGGATGAGTTACTTTCTTTGTGGCATGTTGAAGCATAATTAAATAAGTTTAACACATGAAATATTTAATTAAATCAGAATTTGAATGATCTCTTTTCTGATATCATGATTAATGTCTCAAAAGTTTAAACTAATGGAAGGAAATGTTGGATAATCTTGGGTCTCTTTCAATCTCAAAAGATAGTTCAAGTGAGTTTTTCCTCATATTATAAACTGACCACCAATCCTTTCTACAACTGATATAATTTAATCTCAACAATCTTCACCTCATTCATCGGGTCTTAGGTCGGAGAAGCGATAATTTATTTCTCCCATAAACTATTAGGTCAAAGAATGTTGGTAAATTTAGACTCTGATACTAGTGTCAGATGATCTTAGGCCTCTCTCAATCTCAAAAACTAGTTCAAGAGATGAGATTTTCTCTCACAATATAAACTGACTACTGGCCCCATCGACAACCGATGTAGGATACCCCAACAAGAAGTATTGTAACATTTCAAAACATGAAACTATCTTGAGGCGCACCTGCAATTTCTTCCCAGGATTTCTTCACGACTATACTCTGTAAGTTCTAAGAAGCTATCGGATGCAAAAATCTGAAGATATGAACAAACATTAAGCCAATATTCATCTCCAATGTGGGAACTGAAATACAAAGAACATTTTGGAGTGAAAAAACAGATTGTTTTGAGTTGAAATCTTACAATGGGATTATCAGGAAGTCTTGGATCCGTAACGACAAAGTTCTTCTCTATACGCTCGAGTGTAGTAGCAAGATCAATACCCTTTCTCATTTGCTTCTTTCTTACTTTGTCATCAACGTCAGTAGCAGCATCATCATCATCATCATCATCAGTCTCGTCACCATCCTTAGTAGTTTCAAAATCAAGGCTGTCCTTAATGTTGGGTTGACTTTTCTTAATCATCCTGATCACATATAGAACAGTCATATGTAAAGGAAGCTTGCATGATGTGAAATTATTATTTGTCTCAACAGTTAAATTAATAAAAAAAATATAAATTTTATTATTTATTTTATATGGAAGCTAATTTCTCTTATAATAGATAATAGATGGTTTAATGCGTAAAATATTTAATTAATTAAAATAGAATATAAAATTAAGATTTAAATTTAAGATCTCTATTATAATATCATGAAAAATTATTATTTATTTTAAAAATTAAGTTAATAAAAATAGATAAATTTTATTATTTATTTTATATTTTAACATATTGTATAAAAACTCATTGAAAAGAACGTGAAATACAGACAGAACAAGAGCAAACTTTGCAAGCACAGTTATCAATCATAACAAGAAGTTATACCCCATAAAAGAACGGCGACCAGATTTTTTGGGTTTCTTTTCAGGTAACTCACTGATGCGCTGCATTGAACTTCTAGTACCAGCATGTGAGTTCCTTCTAGGTGGAGCAATGCTCTCAGAGTTTCTCCTTGTTAGTGATTCAATTCTCTCCTCTTCCTTCCCACCTCCTGATTTTCTCAAGGGTCGATTTATTGATTCACTGAGTGCACGAGGTCTCTTCACTGCCTGCACAAGCTCAGATACTGAATTTGAGGCCATCTCTTTCTGACGAGCTGCAAAAGACAGCATAAGTGTTTTGATTAAGCCTAAGACCGTTAAAGATATAAATAATAAAATCTATTTCTTTTTATTGATTTTAAGTTTATGAGATAAATGGTGATTTGATATAGTATCAGAATAAAGATCTTGAATTCAAATTTTAACTCTACACTCTACTCTATTTATTAAATGTTTCATTTATTAGACCTATTAATTAAGAAAAAATTTAGCACATAAATAAGTGAAAACGTTAAGATATAAATAATAAAATCTATCTCTTTCTATCAACTAAAATTTTTAAGACAAATGATGATTTGACATAGTATCAGAACAAATGTATTGATTTCGAATTTTGACTCTACATTCTACTTCATTTAATTAAATATTTCACTTGTTAAATTTACTAATTGAGAAAAAATCTAGCAAATAGATAAGTGTAAGCGGTAAGATATAAATAATAAAATTTACTTTTTTTTATCCGCTTAAATTTTTAGGACAAGTGTAATTTCACAAAAGCTACTTGACATCTTGTTTAGAAGTACATACATCTTGGATACCCAACAATACCTTGAAACAAGAAACCGCTGACTAAATTTGCATAATGCATTGTCTTACCAAACTGACAATGCTAGTGTTTAGTTTGATGGAAATTAACCAGCACACAAACAAACTTACAAAGAGTGACTGCTACAAAGAATCTCTGGCTAAGAGAGAGGAAAAAAAAAACTATGGTTTGTTAACCATTCGGTTAATCTCTAAAAATCAAATGATGCTTGCTTCTTGGGCTAATGTGGTTCATAGAATCATATATTAGGAAAACATGTCAGAAAATGGTTCTATAACTCATTGTACTGTCATATTTGTTGCGAAAAGAAATCAGTTGAAGAGAGTAATTATGAAGTTTTCCAAAATGGTTGAAAAGTTAGCTTCTGCTTTCATGTTGGAAGACTGCTTGTGTTATTTTTCCTCCATTTCATGACAAATATACTTCAATGGATCCTCCATTTCCTAAGATTATATTGTCATAGTTGGAACCAATGGAGCCTTGTGAATTAAATGTATGATCTCGATGTTCTTAAGAATGATGTTTCTTTTCCTGATGCATTGGAAAATGAATGTTTTATTTTTAAAGAAAAAGGAAATTTCATCCATTCACTTTAATTAGGGTGGGGAAAACACCAATGTACAAGATTTAAACAGGAAAAACTCGCTACTCTGTACTTCACCAAACACTACACACCTCAAGTAAGGGAACCCCTCTTTTTAAACCATCAAACATTCTTGAAGTTCCTTAGTTGTACTTGTGATTTTATCGTTTAGCGTTTGAAAAATAAATTCTAATGCTTTACGCAGCATCTCAAGATGTCATCAAATGTGCAGTAAGAGACTTGATTAAGCGATGACTATCAACTAATTAACCTTTTTTATTAGTTGACAATAACGCTTGAGCCATGTTAACGTGAGAGTTTTTCAAGCAAATGGTAGAAGTATCTCCACTTTCCAACAAAGAGTTTTACAATAGGAAAAATGCTAAGTTGTCTCCTAGTTTAGCTCCTTGATTTCACATTAAAAGAAAATTACTATTATGCCACCTCACTTTCTCTCATCATTTGACTGTTCATATATTTATTTATTTTTTAAAAAAAAATTGTTTAATAATTAAGAAAGTGATTATTAGTATATTAATATATTTTTATATTTTTTAAAAATGTTTAAATAAACAAATTGAAAATTTATAGTAACACAGCTCTTAAAAAAATGCATTAAGGATCAAAATGAGAGACAAAACCAGGTAGCCCTCTAGAAGGATCCTTTAAGAAAATTCTATATGCAATTATTTTTATGTATTATTTTGTGCACTCCAAAAATGTGATTGACTGTGTCAATTTATAATAAATATTTTGGCCAATCAAATGAATGGAGTTCGCAAAAAATGCACAACAATGACTATACATAACAGAACTTTTACATTATGCGGCTCAAGATATCAAAACTATAAAAAGTTACAACATGCATCTTTTCTTAAGATCCAACTATCAAAAATGTGGGTCACTTATTTTCCGATATTTTAATTATTTAAACCAGACGATAATATTGTTTTTTTAATTTTTTATTGAGGTTTTGATAATTTGAGACATAAAATATAAAATAAAAAGATTATCATTTTTTTAAGAGTTATTCTATTTTCAAGTTAATGTGTCTCTAAAATATTTACATGATATAATCTGATTTAAAAGATAAATTTTAAATTAGAATTTTATAAATTAAATTTTATCATTTAAATGATGTAAATTATGTACTAATCTACACACGAAAAAAATAACTTTTAAACATATCTAAGTAAGTTTAGTTGAACTAGACCAAAATGCCCTATGAAAGTTATACATAAAGGTAATGATATAATGCTCACTCTATTTGACACCTCTATTTGATACTTCTTATATTTTAATTTTTTTTTTTAAATTTTCATTTTACGTAATGATTAAGGAAGTGATTGTTAGTGTATTTATATTTTTTTCATATTTTTTAAAAAAATTTATGTACATTAAAAAAATACGAAAATAAAAATAATTAAAAAATCATTTTTTTCTATTTTTTATTATTTTAAAATATTTTAAAAATAGAAAAAAAATATTAATACACTAATAATTACTTCCTTAATTATTAAGTAAAATAAAAAATTAAAAAAAATACAAACAATATTGAATAAAAATATCAAAGTGGACATCCTATCATTTTCCTATACATAATACATCCATCAACTACAAAGGAGGATAGGGTGTAATATATACCATCATATCGAATCAAGGATTCTGGCAATCCATTGGGACGCACCATCTTATCCTTAAATCCCTCTGTATGCTTGCTCACCTCCACTTGCATTCTGCCATGTCACCAAAAAAGAACAACAAATAATTTCTTTTTAAAAAAAAAAGTAAAATGGATAGCATCCCATTATTATTATTGTCAAAATCAAGAATCCCTTACCATTGTCAATATTCCAATAATTCCATCAACATCCATCCATAATAGAACAGTCATAAGTATGATGTTTTGATTCGATACGTTACATATACTTTATAATAAATAAAAAATTATAATTTATATTAAATTATATTAATTTATAAATACATATCCATGCATTTTTTTTATTAAAAAAAAACATACAAAGGTAAGACATTGGTAACCCAAACAGGCCCTAGTCAATCACAATCAAAGAAGAATTGGATCCGGCCAGTGACATTGTTGTGTGGACCCTGGCCCAGTTGCCCGAAAAATTTGGTTCATTATTGGAGTGATGTTTCTGACATGTTTGCTAACAACATTTACAAGAGGCATTGTCCAAAGTTTTTTTTTTTTTTAATTTTATTAATTTTTTGGTTTTTAGGTGTGGTCAGAAAAATCATGTCGTATGTTCCGAGACAACTGAAGCAAAGTCTCAAGGATGGCCTGAGAACATTATCACGACCACATCTATCAATCATGGGATTCTTGTTTCTGGATTATTCTTATTTTGGCGCTTTCCCTTGCACTCGATCAGGTTTCTTTCTTCTTCTCATCTATTTCTCAATAATTGAGATATAATTATAATCGAGAAAGGGATGAAAAAAAAAAATCTCTGTTTTAAGGCTAGACGGGACTGCATTTCTTGGCATTTAAAAAAACTTCATGCGTTTCTACTTTGTAGGTCCCTCTAGCCCATCCGTTTGTCTTACGGAAAGTTTTATAGAGAGCGATAGAAGTGTAACTAATTTGGTTTGGTTCCATTTGATTTTGAATAAAATTAATAATTAAATAGGTAATATTAATTTTATATTTTTTTAAAATTAATTATATTTCGATTAATTCTGTTTTATTAAAAAAATTAAAATCTATTACAAAAATCTATTTTAGTATAAAAAAAACTGTTATATAAAAAAAATTACATAAAAAAACTACTATAAAATAAAAAACTACTCTATAAAAAAATTGCTCTATAAAAAAATTCGTTTTAGCAAAATTTGTCGTAAAAAAAAAATTCTACATTAAAAAATTGCTTAAAAAATTGTTCAATAAAAAATCTACATTATCTTATATATAATTATAATTTATATTATTATATATAGGATAGAACAAATAGATAGAATCGGTCCGGTTCGAGCCGATCCGATTTTAAAATGAATAGAATCAAAATTAGATCGATATTATCCGGTTTTCAATTTATAAAATTGGCACAGGACTGGAATGATCCAAAATCGACATTTTCAGTCTGGTCTAATTCGATTTGGATCGATTCTCTAATTTTTTGATTTAAATTTACACCCCTAAAGAGTAATAAACAAATCTCATAGTTTAAGGAAAATATTAACTACATTTGAGAAAATTTTATAAAAATAAAAATAAAAAATTATTTTTAAATTTTAATTATTGATATGTTCAAATATAAAATTTGGATTTAAAAACATAAATACAATAAGTCTTATAAATAAAAAGAATTGACGCAGTAGCTGTAGGAATAAATGACTAACCCGATAAATTTAAGGAGTTGGCCAGCTTCATCTTTGATGGGGGCAATTGTGAGTAAATTCCAAAAGGGAGTCCCGTCCTTCTTGTAATTCAACAGCCTTCCACAATAGCTCTTCCCACTCTCCAATGCTTCCCTTATCTTTGCCACGTCCTCTGCATCCGTATCCTTCCCCTGTAAAAATCGGCTGAAAATACAACCCATCCCATGCATCCACCACCACGTTTATTTGACCGTTATCACAGTTGGAATGGCAGTTACAAAACAAAAACGAAGACAAAGATTACTGCTGAGTTGCAGTAATCAATAATGTACCGGTACGTACCAGTTCCGACCGACAACCTCTTTGGATGTATAACCGGTCATCTTGAAGAACCCGGCACTCGCGTACATTATCGGATAATCCGGTTTTGTCGCGTCTGAGACCACGAATGTTTGCTGGAATGTCGATAACGCGTCCTTTAAGTCCTCTGATACCCTCGGAATCCCTCTCTCTTTCCCTCCATCTTCGGAAAGATCTCCGGAGCTTCGCACCGAGTTATTCGAGTCTCTTCTAGAGTTTCCGGTCGGCCTATTCTTCGAGTCATCTCCCCCGCCACCGGAATTCCTAACAGAGACCCCCTGCGGCTTGCCGGTCTCGGTGTCAGTTTTCAACACTAAACCCCACTCGGCCGCTCTTTGAGCTGCGGGGTCGACTTCTCCCGATGCTGATCGCATCTTCCCCGTTGGTTTCTCGCGATCGTCTTGATCGTTGAAGATGGCCGAGAGGGTCTTCTGGGCTATCGGCGATGGTTTCGCCGGTTGTAACGGCACTGGTGGAGTGGAGTCCCCGAGGGCCATCCATGAGGTGGCCCCTACCTCGGCGAGACCTGAATTGGGGGAGAGCTTGGAGGAGGGGTCAGGTTCGAGGTTCCACGCCGGCTGCGAGAGGAAGCCGACCGGTTTGGATGGCCGGTTGGAGTAGGTGGAAGGATTGAATACCTCAAGCGAACCGCGAGAGTCTCTGGGTAATGGAGGTATGACAGACGATTGCTTATCCGACTGCTCCATATCTGCTTGAAAATGATCCACACAGAGCAAAGAACATTATCTTAACAAAACAATAATATCACTCACATTTAATATAGAACAGCATGCATGATAATGATATATAAAAGTATAAAAACTAATTAGCAATAGAAATCTGAACCTTTATCTGATGAGACAGTTTGAAATCTAGGTCGAGAACAGGGATTCTAAGCTATCCAGCTAGTATTTGTATGATGGGTGTGTCTGGACCCCAAAAAGAATCCTAAAATCCAAGACTTTTGCAGCCTCTGAAAACCAGTTTATGTTGTTGCTAGCTTGCAAGTGGTATGGTATATACGGCTGTGAACTGGACTATGGGGACTTGGGAGAGTGATGTTTTTGCCAGTGGCCATGGTCAAAACTAATGAGCAGTAATTGTAGAGAATTTTGTTCATGCATGAGCAGTAATTCATGCGGAGTTTCTGTCTATTCAACCTACTTTCCTTCACTAAATTGTGTTGGTTATAATAGGTAAGGTAACTGATCGACGACATATAATTTCTTTTTGAGTAATGCTGTTCATTATTTCAATTCTCAATATTTTATTATCATTATTTTATTATATTATGAGGTGATATTCGATAATTAAAAAATATTTATTATTATTAACTTGTAAACTTATCATCTAACCTTACATTATGGGATAACGAAAGTATGATCATGAATAGTTAATTATTTATTTTTTTCAGGGTCGTTTTGTCCAGTACTGGGATCAGGTCGGGGACCCGCAAAATGTGACAAACATTAGAAAAGAACAATAAATGTTTTCAAGTTGTAAAAATGAATTTCATGTTTTATCCAAACTAGCTAGCTAATTAAAGCGGTGCTTGTTTGCTGCCAGTTCGAGTCAGAGAAGACAGATCATGATCAGAAGCATCTGCAACTCATGCTTGGAGCCATATTAATTATAAGAAGCATGCATAAAACACACAACAGATGAGAAAAACAAGGCGGATTAAAAGGCATTTGGGCACCTGAAATTAAGTTTGAACGACTATATTCATCCCAAAGAACAAAAAAAAAAAAAAAAAAAAATGAAAAGGAACTAAAAGTGTACAATTATGTGTAAGGAACCTTGGGAAAAATGGAATCAGCTGGTGAGTGGTGACAATAACTTGTCACAATTAAAGCTAAAGAGATTGAATGCTACGCAATCAGTTGCAGCTGAAGTTTATGAGTAAAAAAGGACGTAGAAGGTGCTGTACGGCAGTACCTGAAACAAAGAAGAGTCTGTTGAATCAGAGTTTGTTATTGTCCTGTAAACGTAATTAAATTCCAGAACAAGCTAGCTGCCTTGTTCAGGAACTGCCTTGTTCAGGAACGAAGGAACTTCGGCACAGAGATGAGAGACAGAGAAGATTAGAGCAGAAAGGAGCTTTTAACGATCTGTAAAAAACAAGTGGAGAATGATTGTCGAAAAGGGGTTTGGGTTCCCATCCCGGACACCTATAATTCACATGGCTCCTGCACGGATTCCTATACATGCCTCAGAAAATATATATATATATACATACATACATACGATAACTGAAATATTAGAGAAAATAATTACAGAAAGTATGATGCAGCAGTCACTTTCCACGTACCATCAATATTGAGAATCGATCTGCTTTTTTCTTCCATTAATTACAGACTGGAAATGGGGTGGCAATATTAAGGAGAAAAACAACAGAAGTAGAATCAGATGCGAAGCAGAGGGATAGAGGTGAAGGGTGATCTTCTGAATTAGCACGTTGAGAGTTGCAGAAGCTACCGACCGCTTGTTGTGCCATGCAATGCTTTCGTGTTTCCGTGTCTCAAAGTGGCAAAGAAGGCTACATTTGCCGACAAATAAATCTATTCATTATTACTTTTTTTATCTTTTACAAAAAATTGAGCCTTTCTAATCACTTTTTTTTATAGCATTAGTATTTACAAGTTTTTAAAAAAAATATATATATTCATCATTTTTTTAATCTTCTTATTATTTTATGATGTAACATTAACCAATCTCTAATAATTTAATCTCATATCTTAAATAGGCCAGGTTGAGGTTGTGTTTAGTGGTCTGGGTTATTCGGGGAGGCCCAAACAATTTGCATTTATACAAAAGAATGGTGAGTAGGGCTATGGTGCCATGAGATAACTTTGATGCTTAAGTCAAGTATGATTATAAGAGAAATTTGAAAATATGAGAGCAGATAATAGGGATAGATTGCTTAACCTATGGACTGTGGAACTCTCGACTATTTATAGGGCTTGGCATGCCCTGGCTAAGTCACCCGAGCGGCGTGGTAGTCATTCTTCCAACTTGTCAGACCATCATTCATTTTGCCTTGTTCAATTAAATGTTCCTGCCCCTTTGATTCTAGCCCGACGTGTTGTCCCTCCTTTCATACTATTTCAACCTCACACTATTGTAGGGACATGTTTAGGCTTCTAACCTGCATTTAATGTGGTGAGAGAGACCTTGTCTGGGATCGGCACGCCAGGGGCTTTAGGCACCCTAACAGGGTTTTGCATTTAATGCGTCGTGACCATAGTAGATCTTTGCATTAAATGTGGTGGAGCTGGCAGGTACTTCGCATTTAATGCGGAGTAGGCGCGCCTGTTTGTCTTTGACTATCTCGATCATTACTTGATTTTCCGTACTAGTCACCTCTCGTCTAGCCTCTAGGAATTTGCCTCCTATATTGATCACCTCTCACCCGGTCTCTAGGGTCACCTTGAGGCTCACTTCTTACAGGCTTGGACCTTCCTTTCATTCAGGCCTCCTTATCATAAGATTGGGCCCGATCTCTCGCCGGTGGGCCTCCCCTCACAGTACTCTGCAAATTCTTACTGAGGGGCCCGAGACGAGAATTATCCTAGTTCTTATCTTGCCTATTGGGCGATTGACTCGATCGCTTATCGGTCTTGGCTTGGGTTCTTGACATGCTTGTTTCGCTTCCATTGTTTGAGGCCACCATAGATGGGATTGTAGGACCATTGGTCTTCTCGACCGGCGCGAGGCTTACTATAAGCGGGCGAGCAGCTGACTATTAATGCACTCAGATGAGCCTTCACGACCTTTGGGCTTCTCGATGATGCACTTGATCTTCCCGACGACTGAGTTGACAGCTGGTCATTACTGCACAGTCTGCATATGCACATCCATTTGGCTTCCCGACTAAGCACTTGAGTTTCACAAAGGTTGATTAGATAGCTGGCCATTATGGCATAGTTTGCATGCGCACACCCCTTCAGCTTCCCACCTAAACGCTCCACATCTCTGGATTTGATTGGTGCATGGCCCCAATGGTCTAGGCCATTATTACGCTCCCTAGGGTTCTCGCCCACGCTCTTTGGCCCCCATTGGCTCGTTCTAGCCACGCATATGTTGCCTTGCATTCTTGATGGTTACTAATCACAATGTGGGTTGTCACGTCGCTTTGTTTCCCGCAGGCATTAACTTTCCTTCGAGTATAAATAGGGGTATGGGCTCATCTGGAACCATTTTTTCACTCTGCCCGTTAGCCTACTCGTTTCTTCATCTATTTTTTTCTTCTCATTTCTTCTATCAGCTCTCCAAGTCCTCTCCATTTCTCTGCTTCTATACGGTTTCAGTCAATAATAGCAGCCTCTACTTCTTCTCGTTTTGTTAGACACACTTAGGTGGCAGCATTCTCAGCAAGCGCCATTCAAGAGTTTCATGACCAGCACCAAATTCCCTCCTCTATCATACTGAAGCCTGTTTAAGGCTTCCCTTGTGACATCGAGGGGAGGGCCATGGGATTCTGTTGTACAAGCATATGTTCAAAAATATGTTTTGCCTCCCATTCATCTGCCCCGTGTGGGAGGTTCTCCACTACCTAGGTTTGGCGTTGGCCCAGCTACTTCCGAATGCCTAGCACCTGCTATTGGCTAGTTGTGTGGTCTTCTAAATCGCCCTCCTAGAGTCGGGTGATGTCTATCCCGACCTGACAGTTTGGACATTTTTATCTTTGTACCGCATCATTTGGCGTAAGGGAAACCAGATTGGCTTCCAGGCCAAGGACGTCTAAGAGAAGTTATGCACTTTGGAGGGCCGGTACTCCCATGCCAAGAACTACAAGAAAAGACTTTTCTACGTCTCGGGGGATGGCTGGAAATTCTCTGAGGATGAAGTTCAAGGGAAGTTTTCGGTACAGGTCCATTGGGGGAGCTCCTGCCCGCCTTTATACTAGACATCCAACTTAACAGTCCTCCCTTGGGCGGGCCGCAAGTCTCACTGTCTCGAGTCGGACAGACTGCTGACCGAGCAGAACATTGTGGTGTACCTGGTCGAGCCGAGGTGAGGTTAGGTTAAGTGTTAGAATGTCCTGGGGGTGGCGCGTCGGGCTTGCCAACTTGCCCCCGCAAGTGAGCTGCTTCTTATCGTAAAGTTCTCGAGAGGCAATCCAAGACTCACCACGACCCAAAGGCTCTCTACCTCCGCTGGGAGTTTAGTCATGGTCCAACAACCCTCCTCCCAAACCCTGGTTCGACCCCCGTCTTCCCAGACTCAGCAAGGCAAGGATGATGCTAAGGCGGTGATTAGTGAGGAGATGATAAGGCTAGTTGCTGAGACTTAGTCTGCTGCTTGCTGAAGAGAGGGATTGGAGCCCCCTCGTCGCTGCCGAGCTTGTCCAAAAGCGAGAAGGCAAGGCAATAAGAAGAAGTCAAGGCGGTCCTCAATGAAGTTCTATCATAGCCACTCCCCATAATGCCTAAAATCCAACTTGAGCCGATAATGGTAGATGACGGTGAGGTTGACGAGGTGGGGCTTACCTTTTGTGCGTCTCTAGCTAACCCTCCGCCCTTAGCTGCCAGGACTTCATATTTCATTCCCGTTACTCAGGGTTTTGCCCAGGGGTGAGAAGACCGAGACGCCGCCATTAAGCAACTCCCACATACCCTTGAAGATTCCTTCTCTGCCTATGACTCGAGGGCTCGCTCTAGCTCCCAGGGCAGGTCTAGGCCACTGTATGATTACGATGATGCTCATTTGGGGACCACGCAGGGCGATGAGGCCGAAGATCGTGAGAAGACTGGTGGGGAGACCTTGGGAGATCAAGCCAGTGTTAAAAGTGAAGATCTCAAGGACCGGGGCGAGGTACCTCCTAACGTGGAAGTTGGAGCTAAGGGCTCGACTGGCGGGGAAGCCGCGGGAGATCAAGCCAGGGTCTCCGACAACGAGTCCGAGGCAAGGAGCCGGGGCGAGGCCTCTATATACGATGAAGTCGGGGGAGACAGTTCTTCGAGTGCTGGAGATGGGCCCTTGGGAGGTGGTGCCTAACAAGCGTACATGGAGACCTAACAAGCGTATGTGGTGATCAGTGATGACGACCCTCTGCAACCACGAACGACTTAGGAGATAGGATCCAGTTCAGGGGTCCGCCACAAAAGTCCACCCCACACTCCCATTCATTCATCACCATGGATCCCTTCATCTCCTCACTCCCCAAGTTCTCCGGTCTCCCTCGCCCTTCTGGTCCCGCAGAGGGGTTCCTTAGCTTGGGCCGGTCTTCTTGAATAGGCAGCCTTCCTCCAACTATGAGGGGTCTTGAATTGCGACGACCGAGAGTGTAGCTTGCCTGCTCCAGCCTCTTCTTGTTCAGGTAAGTCCTTCGTTCCCTTTTCGTTCGCCTCTTTCTCCTTCATTCTCTTTATTTTTAGCTTTCTGTGCTATGCGCAGGTTGCCGACCAAATTGCAAAGGTGATCAATGTTGAGATGGTTGAACTCGTTGAGTACAACCAAGAGGTTAGCATAGCATGTCGTCTCAGCCACTTTTTGTTGAAGAGGGCTACGACGATGCATAACGACCTTAAGAAAAAGATTTTTGTCGGCCTGGCAAATGAAAATGAGGCCCTAATGAAGGAAAAGGCGGGCCTGGAGACTAAGAAGGTGACCCTCGAGGAGGAAAAGGTCACTTTGGAGACAAGGAACATCGATTTGGTGGAGAGCAACGCCATGCTACGGTGCGAGGTGGCGGATTTGCAAGCGGGAGCTCGGTCCCTAGAGGTCGCCTGAGATGAGGCTAACTGTGGTCGGGAGCTTGCCGAGAAAGAGCTCGTCAGCCATAAAGATGACCTCACCACAGCCGCTTAGAAGGTTAGGTCCCTATGGGCCAATTTGGAGGTCTCTGAACAGGAGCGGTCCACTAGAGAAGCTGAGCTCGAGACCTTTTGGATAAATTTAGAAGTGACAGACCTAAGGCATGAAGCTTTTGAGACTGAACTGAGCGACGCTCGGGCTGCTTTGGGCGAGGCCAATGCCTAGCTGAAGGCTTTAAGGCTCCAAGTAATCCAGTCTCATACCATTAGCATTTCGGCATGGGGTTATGGCTATGCGAAGGGTTTGAGAAGGCTAAAGGAGGAGGTCTTGAGTGATCCTTTCTTTAACTTGGAGGGTATGGATCCCCACGATCTCGCTCTTGACCCCATCGCCACATCTTTTGCCAAGAAGATCAGGATCCCAGATTATCCTCCTTTTAGGGCCTACAACTCTCGTCAACCCCCACCTCCCAAATGATGGTCTTCCTCATTTTTTTTAGTTTTTTGTTTGTAATGGTCTTTAATTGTAATATTCTTCATTAATAAAAATTTTCTTTTATATCCATGTTGTCTCGGGCTTCTTTGCTCTCTTAATGTACCCTTGATACCCTGCGGATCCCTCTCAGAGTTTCTTTGATAGGAATTTTGACAAGGGTCTGGGTTTCACTAGTATCCTCATGGTCACCTCTTAGTGAAGGTTTCGCCAAATTCTGGCTAGTTTGCCCCTTAGTACCTCATGAATCTCTATCGAAATTATTTCAATAGGGATTTTGACAAGGAGTCAGGTGAGAGGCTAAAGCCCAACCTTACGGTCTCATTGGTGGAAAAGGGAGATGGTTTATGAATATGCTCAGGCTGACGCTATAGCCTCGAGTCTCAACCTCTTGGTGAATCTTGGTGCGGGGGTTTAGGAGTGGACGGGAGCCTAGGACTCAATCTCGCAATTCGAATATTTTGTTGATGGAGAAGAAAGAGAGTTTGTGAATATGCTCGAGCTAGGGCCCTAGTCTCGAGTCTCAACCTCTTAGCGAATCATGGTGTGGGGGTTTAGGAGTAGGCAGGAGCCTAGGACTTAATCCCACGATTCAAACTTTTTGTTGATGGAAAGGGGAGAGGGTTTATGAGTATGCTCAAACTGGGGCCCTAGCTTCGAGTCTCAACCTCTTAGAGAATCGTAGTGCGGGGGTTTAGGAGTGGGTGACAGCCTAGGACTCAATCCCGCGATTCAAACTTTTTGTTATTGGAGAGAGGAGATGGCTTATGCGTATGCTCAGGCTGGAGCCGTAACTTTGAGTCTCAACCTCTTGACGAATCGTTGTGCGGAGATTTAGGAGTAGATGAGAGTTTAGGACTCAACCCCGCGATTTGAACATTTTGCTGATGGATAAGGGGGAGAGTTTATGAATATGCTCGGGCTGGGGCCTTAGCCTCGAGTCTCAACCTCTTGGTGAATCATAGTGTAGGGGTTTAAGAGTGGGTGAGAGCCTAGGACTCAACCCTGGAATTCGGACATTTTTTTGATGGAGAGGGGAGAGGTTTTATAAGTATACTTGGGTTGGAGCCCTAGCCTCGAGTCTCAATTTCTTGGTGAATCGTGGTACGGGGATTTAGGAGTGGGTGAGAGCTTATGACTCAATCTTGCGATTCGAACATCTTGTTAATGGAGATGGGAGAGGGCTTATGAGAATGCTCAGATTAGGGCCCTAGTCTCAAGCCTCAACCTCTTGGCGAATCGTGATGCAGGGGTTTAGGAGTAGGCGAGAGCCGATGACTCAACCCCATGATTCGAACGTTTTGCTGATGGAAAAGGGAGAGGGTTTATGAGTATGCTCAGGTTGGGACCCTAGCCTTGAGCCTCAATCTCTTGGTGAATTATAGTATGGGGGTTTAGGAGTGGATAAGAGCCTAAGACTCAACCCCACGATTCGAACGTTTTTGCTGATGGAGAGGGGAGAGGGTTTATTAGTATATTCAAGTTAGGGCCCTAGCCTTAAGCCCCAACCTCTTGGCGAATCGTGGTATGGGGATTTAGGAGTTGACGAGAGCATAGGACTCAACCACACGATTCCAACGTTTTATTGATGGAGAGGAGAGAGGTTGGAGATTTGCAAAATTCCTCAGTCTGATTTCATTGAAAGAGCAATGAGTTACATTTAACATGAAGTCACTCTATTATACATAGTATCTCTTCAGGTGTTCCGCGTTCCATAGGTGGGGAAGTTCCTTCTCTTGGCTATCCCTGAGTCGGTACAAGCCTGGCCTATTGCTGGTAGTCACGACATAAAGACCTTCCCATTGTGATCCCAACTTTCGCTCCTCGGTTGCGGTTACTCTCGTCTACCTTAAGACTAAGTCGCCGGGTTTAACTGATCTTGGCCTGACTCACCTTTTGAAAATATTGCTCAGCATTTTTCTTGTGATAAGCTTTCCGTAATGCCGCGTCCGTGTTCTCCTTTCGTCGAGAAGCTCGAGTTGCTCTGCCAACCTGTCATCGTTGGTGGGCTCTCCAACCTCCGCGGGTATCACTACCTCACTTCTTTTGGTAAGGGCGAATGTTGTTTCTCTAGTCGGTGTTCGAACCGTGATCCTGTATGCCTTTAGGACGCCCAAGAGCTCGTCTAGCCACTCACATTTGTGTGATTCCAGTCTTTTTTTTTAGTATGGATAGGATGATTTTGTTCGTTGCTTTCGCCTACCCATTGGCTTGGGGGTGACCCGGCGAGAAATACTTCACTTTGATTTTCAGCTTTACACACCACTCTCGATAGTGGGAATAGTCAAATTATTTCCTATCGTCTGATATAAAGCTCTAAGGAATTCCAAATCAGCACATGATCGAGTTCCACAGAAACTTAATGATTGTTGGGGCGGTGTTGCATGCCAGGGCCTCGGTTTCGACCGATTTGGTAAAGTAGTCGACCACAACCATGACGAATTTGGCCCCTTCTCAGGCGGTCGAAAAGGAACCTATGAAGTCTAACCCCTATTGGGAAAAGAGCCAATGTTGTTGTGAGGGAAGTTTGTTATTCTAGTGGGAAATGGGGCACGGGGGCGTGCTCTTAGCATCGAGGGCATATTTGGGAAAATTTCTATTCATCTCTGAGCGTGCCCGACTAGTAGTGGCCCGCTCAGGTTACCTTTGCAGCTAAGGCTTGCCCTCTCGAGTGGCTCTCGTAGATCCCTTCGTATATCTCGGAAAACACATATTGGTATTCCTTAGCGGACAGGCATTTGAGGAGGGGTTCGAAGAAGCCTCTTATGTATAGCACTCTTTCAAGCAGTGCGAACCTTGCAGCCTTGTTTCTGATCTTCAGCGCCTTGTCCAAGTTTGTAAGGAGCTTTTTGTCCTACCGGTATTCCAAGATTTCTCGAGCCCATTCGGGAGGGGAATCCACCATGCTTGACACTTCCACCCCTATTGATGGAGTGTCGACCATCTTTGCTTCGGAGGGAAACCCCTTCTTGTCCTAAGGCGGCCCTCACCAGCTGATCGTCTTGCTGGATGCTGAAGTACCGAAAGTGGTCACGGGCCTTGTGAGATTGATCACATAATCATATCGCATAATCATATCGTTCATCACTAGTCAAGATGTGCACCCCCACACTCCCACCAGATTTGCATGTCGACCTGTTAACATAGACTGTCCGAGGCTCACCTTGGGGCGTAAAGGGGGCTTCTTTTGGGAAGCTTGTGAACTCTGTGACAAAGTCTATCAATGCCTGCCCCTTGATTGCCATTCTTGGGACATACTTTAGGTCAAACTCGCTGAGTTATATCACCCACTTGGTCAACTTTCCCGAGGTGTCTGGTTTTTGCAATATGGCCTTAAGGGGTTGATCTGTCACACCTAGACGCTATGGGACTAGAAATAGGGCTTGAGTCATATAGCCGCAATGACTAGGGCGAAGATCAGCATCTGTACTTGCAAATACCTGGCTTTGGCACTGCGAAAACCTCAGCTGACATATACACAGGCCTTTAGCCCTTGGCGGTGTCTTGGACCAGGATTGCTAAGACTGCACTTGGGTAGAGCGCTAGGTAGATGGCCAATACGTCTCCCGACTTTGTTTGGATGAGTAATGGTGGGTGTGTCAGGTATCTCTTCAGTTCATCGAATGCCTTGTCACAGGTTGTGTCTCATTCCTAGGTCTTTCTTTGCACTTTGAAGAAGGGGAGACATCGGTCGGTTGACCAGGCGATGAAACGATTTAGGGCGGCCACCTTGCCCACCACTTTTGTACCTCATGGTGGTTACGTAGCACGACCATTCAGATAATGGCCTCTATCTTTTCTGGGTTCGCCTCAATTTTCCTATCCAAGACTATGTATCCTAAGAACTTGCCCGATTTCACACCGAAGGAGCACTTGGCCGGATTGAATTTCATTTTATATTGTTGGAGGACGGCAAAGGCTTCTCGCAGGTCATCCAAGTGCTTCTCGAGCAACCTGCTTTTGACCAGGAGGTCGTAGATGTAGACTTCCACGTTTCGCCTGATCTGTTATTTGAACATGTGATTTACCAATGTTGATAAGTTGCTTCCACATTCTTGAGCCCGAAGGGCATTACCCTATAACAAGAGAGTCCTCTATCGATGATGAAGGTCGTCTTCTCCTCATTTTCCAGGCTCATCTTTATATAGTTGTACCCCAAGTAGGTGTCCATGAACTTGAGAAGAGGATGACTCATAGTTAAGTTGACAATCAGGTCAATGTGGGGTAGAGGGAAGCTGTCTTTTGGGCATGCTTTGTTAAGGTCAATAAAGTTGACGCACATCTGCCACTTGTCATTCGCCTTTTTCATGAGTACCACATTGGAGAGCCATTGAAGATAGTGGACTTCCCTGATGAACCCAGCTGCCAAGAGACGGTCAACCTCTTCCGCTATTGCTACACATTTTTTGGCGCAAGAGTTTCACTTTTTCTGCTTGACTCTCCAGGCATTAGGGTTAATGCTCAGCCAGTGTTTGGCCACGGAGTTGTCTATGCTGAGCATGTCCTCGTAGGTCCAGACAAAGACATCCTAGTGCTCGGCTAGGAGCTATTTTAAGCCCATTTTCAAATCGAGGGCCAATTTGGTGCCTATCTAAACTTTTCGCTCGGGCCTCACTAGGTCGAGGGCGACCAACTCCAGTAGTTTGTTGGGCTCACCCTGCCTAAGAGCCTGTTTTTCCCGCATCTCGTCGTCCCACTCAATCAGAGGCAGGGGAGTGGGTAGGCCAACCACACCTTCGCTAGTTCTGATGGTTGTTACCATCTGGCACTCGTGCCTTAACTCGCAGGCATTGCATTCCCGTGCCAGGACTTGTTCACCCTTGACCTCTCACATTCCTTCACTGGTTGGAAACTTCATCTTCAAGTGGAATATTGAGGGGCTTGCCTTCAGGCAGTTTAGCGTGGGGCGTCCTAGGATTGTTTTATACGAGGATGAGGGCTTTGCTACTAGGAAATCGATCGTAGCCATCACCGTCCTTGGGGCAGTCCCGACTAGTACCGGGAGAGTGATTAGCCTTACTGATTAAATCACGTCTCCAATGAAACCCTTGAAATGGGTTGACCAAAATCCTCCTGGTGGTGAAGTTGACGACTTGTAGGGTCACCACCAAGGCGTCATCATGAGGATGAAATATCTCTTCTTCGTCCTATTAGTCAAAGGGTCTAACCTCTTGTTGGAGCATATCGCGCGATAATCACTTTCCCGTAGCGCACCTCTCGTGCATACACCTTTCTCAATGCTGAAGTCACTCCGCCTCTCAGGACCCCTCCAGTGATTGTCCTGATCTCGCCCAAGGGTTCTCTTCCCCTGGGTGGGCTTGGGTGGTTGTCTCACCTTGGTTGACATTTACAGGGGCTTGTGCTGCATATGGTCGGCGAGGGCCCTTTCCCATACCTGGCGCCTTGTCATTTCTCATCCCTTTTTATTCTTTTGAGGGCGTTACAGTCATGGGTATTATGACCATCCAATTGATGGTACTCATAAAACGCATTCGCAGGCCACCGTCACGCATATTTTCTACTGTGCTCGGGCTCATGACCATCCTCGACTGCCAGGCTGGCATAGAGGCGCAGTTGGGCCCGCTAGTTGGCCTGGTCTCGTCGGCCCCTAGGGTTGGGACCTCTTCTCTTCCTGTCTTCTTGGGAGGAGCCCTCTTGTAAGTTTATCGTCCTTGTTTCCGCTCGTTCAACCTCTTCGTGTCGGGGCGCAATGAGGACCTGGAAGATATCCTTAGCATTTATATACCTGTCAGCCCCATCCATGAATGCTGCTAGGGATGCTGGAATTTTTCATGCAATTGCCACCATGAAATGGCTCTTAGGCCATATCCCGCCTAGAAGGGCGGCCAGGGTAATTTTTTTGTCCTAGTCATTTTCTTTTTGTTGAACCGAGAGAAGTACTTCTTCAGGCTTGCTCTGTCGTGCTGCTTGACTATGAGGAGGTAGGCGACTGAGCGCCTCCTCTTACGGCTCCCCAGAAATTGGGTCAGGAAGAGGCAAGCTAGGCAGTCAAAGTTGTTCATCATCCTAGTGAGAATGGTCCCAAACCATCCCCTCACTGCTCCTTTCAAAGTGAGGGAAAAGACCCTACACGCCACTTCACTTGGGTAGCTATGTAGGCTCATGTGCATTCTAAACGCTTTGAGGTGCTCGAATGGGTTTTTCCCCTCTTCATATAGGTTTATTTGAGACACTTTGAATTTCGGCGAGAGAGGTACGACCATCATGTTTGCTCTGTAAAGCATTCCGGAACTGCTGCGAAGTTGGCCGATTACGGAAGGTGCTTCGATCAACTTAGCCATCTCTGCATATTTGTCCCCAAGCTCCTTGAGCTCTAGATCCAGTTTGTGTCTTTCTTCTTCTGCTTGGTCAGGAGTTTCTTCTTCTTGCTGAAAGCTTGCATGCTCGTTGGTGAATGGTTCGTGGTGGGCCGTCCATTCCTTGTTGTCTTTCCACAACCTCTCATTTTCTTCCGTTAGCTTCTTAACGATCTCCTCCATCATTGAGTCTAATCTCCATTATGCTGACGTTGGGTTCTTCTCTACGGGTTGTTTGGGATCATGTCGTGGTCGACATGCAGAGTACACGTCAATTGAATCCCATAGACGACGCCACTGTTGAAGTCGTGTTCCACGGGCTGAGCTATTTATTGAGGCCCAAACAATCCGCGTCTACACAAAGGAATGGTGAGTGAGGCTGTGGTACCTTGAGACAACTTTGATGCTTAAATCATTATGATTATAAGGGAAATATAAAAATATGAGAGCAAATAATAGGGATAGATTGCTTAACCTGTGAACTATGGAACTCCTGACTATTTATAGGGCTTGGCATGCCTTGGCTAAGCCTCCCGAGTGGCGTGGTGGTCATTTTTCCAACCTGTCAAACCATCATTCCCTTTGTCGTGTTCAAATAGATCTGGGCTCTCGATTCTATCTCGACATGCTATCCCTCCTTCTGTAACATATCAGCCCCCCACTCTACTGCAGGGACATTTGGGCTCCTGACCTACATTTAATGCGTAAGGGGGACCTTGTCTGGGATTGGCACTCTAGGTGCTTCATCCCCTACAGGATTTTGCATTTAATGTATTGTGACTGTAGCAGGTCTTCGCATTAAATGTAGTGGGACTAGCAGATACTTCGCATTTAATGCGGAGTGGGCGTGCCTGCTTGTCTCTAACTATCTCGATCGTTATTTGATTTTCTGTATTAGTCACCTCGAGACTCGCCTCCTACAGACTCAGGCCTTCCTTTCCTTCTGACCTCCTTTTCAAGTCAATCTCCTGCAAGTGGGCTTCCCCTCACTGGCCCATTCATTTGAATCAGATTTTATCAAACTCGGCCCGAAATTTTCTTTAGTTTATAATAGTTTCAACACTTTTACCTAACAGGTTCGAATAAATTACTCATATTTCGAATTCAAATTCTTGAATCCAAAACCTGAATGAGCAAGTCTAATCATAAAATGATGAAAAAATGATGAGAAATAGATGTTAAATAGTATTACTCGACAAGGTGTGTAAATTTTACACATTTGTTTAAAATAATGGAATCATAGTTAAAAGATTAATTTTTTCATGTCTCATATATATCTACTTTTTAAGGAAAAAAAATATACTAGATCTACCCATTTTAAAATTGTAAAAATATCATTTCTCATATTTTAGCATGTGAGTAAGACTAGATAAGTTTTAGGATGTGTAACTTATATGAACTTTTTTGAAGAAAAAAAAATTGTTACTAAAAGATTTAGATTTTTATATACCTTATATTTATCTATTTATATATATATATATAATATTTATAAATATTACATATTTTAAAATTATAAATATCATTTCTTATTTACTAGAATTGAAATTTACCTTGCCTCGTAACGGTAAGGAAAAGGAAAATAATATATGCTATTGTGCTTATCTTCTAGCTAGCTTGAAGAAAAGCATGGTCACTTTGAAAGGCGCTGCAAATGAACACGTGGCATGTTTCTGCTGCTAGCCTGATACTGGATTACAAATAATTACACCAATGAGATCGCACTAATATCATTATTCTAAAAATATTTAGATACTTTTATATATATATATAAATACGGATTAAGTATCGATTTATATATTAAAGTATATGTCGATTATTTCAAATAAGTAATAATAATTAGAGCTAAAGTACAAGTAAATAAAAAGAGAATGATAATTAATTATCCCATGGGTCATAAAAGAGTATTTTAATTAAGAAAACATGACAATAGATGTGATTAAAAAATAAATAAAAATTAAGGAAAAAAATTAACTTATGAAATAATTAATTTAGATGTAAATAGGAACAACAGGACGATGGACATGAAAACACATGAAATTGATAAAGTGACAGGGATGTAAGTTGGGGCTGGAGATGTGGTCCCCATAGCCACGTGAACTAACTTTTTGAAGTCTCTTAATCGGGTCACGTTTGTGTGGGGGGACACTCCCCGTTGCCCAAGTAGGCAAGTATTGTCTTTTTCGTTGGTAGATCCCACCGTAATCAGATATACAACCTAAGGCTAAGGTGGTCCCCGCCTTACTTCCCCTTGTCCCAAGCGTTGTTTTGGAATGAAATTATTTTAGTTGAATTTAATTTTAAGTTAAATTTAATATTTGAATATTTAACGTTTAAATTATTATATTTATCTCTATTCATTTTTTTTTAATATATACAAGACATAATTTGTTTAATTCAAAAATTCTTTATATGTAAAATCTATAATTTTTTATAAATATATTTAAATTTATTTTAAATAAATTTAAATTTATTTAAATTTATTTTAAATAAATTTCATAAAATTTACTCAACCATCTTAATTTATTATTATTTATAATAAAACTCAACTCAATGAAATATAATGGACTCACGTGATACTTTTGAGACTTCGAATTTTGTGATAAATGACAACTGAAACTAGTTATGGGCCCGCCTATATTCTGCGATGACCTAAGCAGCCCATATCTTGAACAATTGGCCCATATTGGGCCCCAAAATGTATGTATGACCAGATTAGGCTGTAGGCCCAAACGGGGGACTTCCCATCTAGCCCTAGCTTAACTAGTGATAAAACTGATCATTTGTTTTTTTTTTTTCTTTTAAAATAAAACAGAAATTAAGAATTCCATCATCAGTCATCACCCATGATTTCATGTTACCCGCATTCAAATTCGGCCCATTTCGCAACGAACTCGAAACAACACAACCGATAAAAATGGAGAATTCTCAGATGATCAGATCCCAACAATTCTCAAAACCGAGCTTTCTCTCCATTCCCACACCTTGGAACTGAACCAGCCATGGTAGGAAAGAACATCAAAGCTGATCAGAACTCTGAAAAAAACTTAACTCGTTGGGACAGAATAAGACAGCAAATAGGCTTCAGAAGCTCCCTCACCTGGTTCTTCCTCGTCATCTTCATGCTTTACATCCTCTACTCCTCCAGTCTCCTTCTCACCAGTGACCACCAGTTAGAATGTTCCACCTCTTTTGATTCCTCCATTCTTGAGCACCTAGAAGCTGTCACCAATATTTCCTACACCGATGAAGAAGAAGAAGATAAAACCATGGCCAAGCCTGTGCTTCCACAAAGATCCCAACGCTACGACACAGAGCTCAAACACATTGTTTTTGGGATAGCCGCTTCGTCCAAACTGTGGGAGAAAAGGAAGGAATATATAAAGGTATGGTGGAAGCCTAAGGAAACCAGAGGGGTGGTTTGGTTAGACAAAAGAGTGAGAACCAGATCGAGAAACGAAGGGCTGCCGGAGATTCGGATTTCCGGCGACACGTCGAGATTCAAGTACACAAACCGGCAGGGACGGAGGTCGGCTTTAAGGATTTCGAGAGTGGTTTCTGAGACGTTGAAACTTGGGATGAAGGAGGTGAGGTGGTATGTTATGGGTGATGATGACACGGTTTTCGTGGTAGAGAATGTGGTGAGGATACTTTCAAAGTATGATCATAAGCAGTTGTATTATATCGGGAGTTCATCGGAGAGTCATGTTCAGAACATTTATTTCTCGTACTCAATGGCGTTTGGTGGAGGTGGATTTGCCATAAGCTATCCTCTAGCGAAGGAGTTGGCAAAGATGCAAGATCAGTGCATTCTGCGGTATCCGGGGTTATATGGAAGCGACGACAGGATTCAGGCTTGCATGGCTGAGATAGGAGTGCCACTCACCAAGGAACCTGGCTTTCATCAGGTAATTAGATTTATGACTTATATATATATACATAATTTCAAAACAATAGAAGAAAATGAGCAACGCTATTCTTCATCAAACTTCTAGTCAAATATGATGCAGTTTGAGACGTGGTTTCTCAGTTCAACCACTTAAATATATAGAAACCTACTTTATATCAATTGCATGGCGTGACTGGGGATGACAATTAAGCAGATGATCATGTAACTACGGCATGGAGATGAGCAAATCCAATACAAAAAAAATTATTTCTCATTAACATTAATTAGCTTCGTTTCTACTTTAAACGGATAATATTGTTCGGTATATATTGTGAAATCACCATTTCTCCGTGATTTCACATAGTATGAGATTTCACATAGTATTAGAGTAAGTTCTTAAATTTAAATTTTAACTCTACACTCTACCAACCCATTTAATTAATATATATCCACTATTGGACCACCTGTTGAGTTGAGGAAGAAAATTAAAATATAAAATAAATAATAAAATATAATGTGTGGGAATATCGTGTTGAAAAGAAAAGGTGTCTAGCTTAACAGAGACATGCAATATCTGATGGTGATCTTAAATTTTTGTGCATGCAGTACGATGTCTATGGAGATTTGTTAGGCCTTTTGGGAGCCCATCCTGTCACTCCAATGGCGTCACTTCACCACCTTGATGTAGTGAAACCAATATTCCCATACATGACCAGATTCAAAGCCTTACGACACCTAATGCAATCCATCAAACTTGATTCGGCAAATATAATGCAGCAATCAATCTGCTATGACAAAAAAAGGTATTGGTCCATCTCCATTTCATGGGGCTATGTGGTCCAAATATTGAGGGGAGTGATTTCTCCAAGAGAACTGGAGATGCCCACAAGAACCTTTCTTAATTGGTATAGAAAAGCTGATTATACAGCATATGCATTCAACACCAGACCTGTGACCAAACATCCTTGTCAGAAACCCTTCATTTTCTACATGAGCTCCTCTCGATACGATCGACCCAAGAAGCAAATTGTTGGGGTTTACTCTCCTGCTAAATCTCGCTCTCCTACCTGTAGATGGAACATGGACTCCCCAGAAACAATTGAGTCCATTGTTGTCTTGAAAAGACCAGATCCTCTTCGCTGGCAGAAGGTTTGGCGTTTGCAACTGTTGATTAATTTCTTTTGTTTTCATTATCTTAGGAAGCATTTGTTAACCTGTCTTTAGTTTCCAACAACACATTAGATGCATTATATCTGATACTCATATCATAATGATAAAGATATGTAGTGTAAGGATCTTATATTGTTTAGGAGAGAAAAGTTTTTGTTTTTTTATAATATTCTAATTAGGCTCAATTGTATCATTGACTAATCCTTTTAAAATGAGTAATGCTATATATAATCGTGAGGTACATAAACGTCACATAACTACTGTGAAAATGAGTAGGTATTGAAAAATTAATTTTTTTCATGTGGGTCTCATATTTTCTTCATTTTTTTTAAAGTAATTACGCAACAATTACCCAATTCATAGTTGCATAAATCTTTTCTCTTTTATGTCATATAATTTGAGCATTCCATTGGAGCATTACTAATGGTATTGAAGCCTATCTCAATCAAAAATGTGGGATTAAGACATGCTTAACGACCTAATAAGGATGATAAGAGTAAATGATGTATGAAATCTTATATTGCTTGAGAAGAAGAAATTTTTGCTATTTGTAAGATTCTAATAAGGCTCTAATTATATCGTTGACTAGTCCTTTTATAATATAGATCATATAGTTTAGTCTTTCATTGTGATGTTACATTATATGCATTGAATAGCCTCTTTATAGTCTCTAAAATATCCTCTTTATTATTAAGATTGATATTTGCACCATGTGATAAAAAATTTCTGATGCAGTCACCAAGAAGGGATTGTTGTAGAGTTCTGCCATCACAGAGGAGATCAACAATGTACCTGTGGGTGGGCAATTGTCGAGATGGTGAAATTAGTCAGTTGTAGCAGCAACAAGAGATGTGCGCTTATGTCTTCTAGTGCTGTTCTTTTCTTCTTATTTCCAGTTTTCACTGGCATATAAGAATAAAATCAACGGTAAGGGTATTTATAAATCCGATCAGAGCACAGAAGAGAGATTAGCAAACTTATGTTGCAACATTAAATCCACACAGCAGCAACTTTGAACAAAAATCACTGATCTTGTAATTGGTCAAACCAGCTGTTTCTTGCTTTTTTGTTTGTCCTTTTCTTTCTGATTTTTGTATCTTTATACAAGAAAGTATATATCAACTTTATGTCTATATTATCTACTTGAAAAAAAAATCTTTGCTATACCCACCCTTACTGTGATACTCCCCTTGTAAATCAGTATCAAAATGTTGTTGGAGTCCTTGTGTACAGCAAAAATATTGAAGCACAATGCTGAAAGAATCCTTATTTTCTGACAGGTGCTTCAATCAGTTTTACTCACCGGATGCGCTTCAGCCTCATCATTGCTTATGAGATTGACTGGAACTGAGGCAATTGGTGAAGTAGCCACTGCCAGGACAAGAAGATCAATCTGAGTATCATTGATGGTGGCCGAGTCTGCCGACCTCTCAATTCGATGTATAGATGTAATTTTACCATCCTTGAAAGTTATATTCACTGTTAGCAACCAAAGATTACAAATTAATTAGGTACCCTTGAAATAATGACAGTATTAATCAATCTCAGTTTGACACTTATTAAACTCTGTCACCATAAACAACTCTGTTTTGTGAATGAAGGAAAGAAAAAAATAATAATTCATCACTTTGTACCCCAAGTACTTAAAAGATTCCAAAGTTTTACTCTCGTTTACTTTTTTTCTTGGGAAAATTAAGAGCCCTAGTCGTTCAGTTTAAAAAAAACTTAGAGAGGGGGAAAAAATCCATCAACCCAAACAGGAAATACATTAAAACAAGAAGCGCAATAAAGAAACAACCAATGTTACCCCGAAGGTGCCGAACAAGAAGCTGCAAAAATGTAGCTGGAACTATACCATGACAGAGAATCTCCTAATTAAAAAAAGAAAACAAAAGAAACAAAACCAAACAATTGGGGGATTCTTGATGTTTTTTTCTTTTAACCAAACAGTTATTTACCTGGAAAAGAGAACCACCAGAGAATAAAGAAGCAGAGCAGCACAATCAGAGGAATGGCATGGATACACTTCTCGGCCACCCGCGATGGCCGCGACGGTGGAGTCTCCCTCTTTGGGGAGCCTGACTTGAAAAGCGGAAGACTCCCACCCGTATCATCCTTCCTTCTTATTGGAGAGCGCTTTACATGTGACTGCTGGCCGGCGTTGATGAGGTAGCCCTCATCAAGTCCTCGTGAAGAGCTTGAAGACGACCTCAGCAGCATAGTTGAGAGAGAGAGAGAGAGAGTTTGTTCGTTGCGTGTTAGAAAGAGAGGGAGTGGGATTGTGACTTCGTATCCAGGGCCAGGGGGTTCGTTGAGGGTAATTCGGTGATCTGGGTTTCTAGTTGCTTGCTTTGCAAATATTCATTTTGGGCGGGAAAGTTCTTCCACTTGCCGTTCCCCAGTTTAGGGGTTGTTTGGATATTAGAAGGCGCTCTCTCTCTCTCTCTCTCTCTCTCTCTCTCTCTCTTCCATTCTAATTATTATAAATTTTTATACAAAATTTAATAAAAAAATTAATGTTTTAAATAAAAATATTAAAAAATAATATTATAATAATATTTTATTATGTTTTTAATTTTAAAATTCTACCTTTTAGCAACTTAAAAATGTAAAAAATGGATACTGATACACACAAAATAAATTTGTATAACATATTTCACAATAATGTTATAAAATGAAGATATTTTTATAAAGTAAAATTATTTTTATAAATTAATTTATAAAATTATCCTTTATTTAATTTATTGTTATAAAATTTATTGTGAAAAATGTTGTATAGATGCGTAAAAAATACACTTACGTTGTGTAATTGATGGACGTTTTGCAATATGAGTGGTTCATTCATCAACATTTTACGGTTTTAACCATCATCTTTTCATTAATCATAAAATATCAAATGATTAAAAGATGATTTGTCATTTTCCACTTATTTTTCAATTATTTTATTATGTACCAAGTCACCAAATGTTTTTAAAAATTTCAACTGTTTAATTTTTATTTTTATTTAAAATTAATTTTTCTTTTCTCATTAATCATTTAATATATATTTTTTAATTTCCTTAATATTTTACTATTCTTTTAATTTGTTTCCTTATAGAATCGACACTTTAAAACTGAACTACAATTATCGCGTTATTATTTGGGCATAATCAAATTTTGACGTCGTTGCCGGGAAGACAATAGAAGAATTGTTAAATAGTTTTTTTCTTGTTCAATAGTTTATAAAGGCGGTAATTTCGTTCCCTCTTTTACTTGCTGCATTATTATTTGTTTTTGTTTTTCTCTTTCATAGTTTTTTTTTTTAGTTTTACATTTATTTATTTATTTTGCATGCATAATAGGTATAGAGACACATTAGGGCGATTTGTTTGTAGACCTGTAATAGAGTTAAATTCAATGTCTAATTTTTCTAATCTTTTATTTGATACTTCTTCTATTTCTGAAAACATGAGTGAACACGAGAATCAACCCACTAGGACTTTTCAGGATTACCTCCACTCTACACACACAGCCACACTATCATACATCATGTTTCCACCCAATGCACATCAACTTGATGTTAAAACGGGGGTAATACAGTTACTCCCTACTTTTTATGAGTTGGAAAATGAAAATCCATATGTGCACATTAGGGAGTTTGAGGAGATAGTTGCGACTTTTCATAATCAAAATGCAACTAATGACATTATGATACTTAAGTTCTTTCCTTTCTCTCCGAAAGATAGAGCTAAGAGTTGGCTATACTCGCTGAAACTACGATCTATCGGATCGTGGAATGAGATGACTCAAGTTTTTTGTAATAAATATTTTCCCCAATACAAGACTAACGCTTTAAAAAAACAGATCTCCACCTTTGCACAAAAGGACAATGAAATTTTGTATATGTCTTGGGAGAGATTTAAGGAATTATTGAGTACGTGCCCTCACCATGAGTATGAGAGTTGGCGTCTAGTGAGTTACTTCTATGAGGGACTTACATCTATAGAGCGCCAATTTGTGGAGATGATGTGTAATGGTAAATTCTTACAGAAAAAACTTGATGAGACTATAGAGTACCTCAATGAGCTTACTGAAAAGGCTCACACTTAGATTGGACCTAGTGCTATTGAGAGCACAAATAAGTCACAACTTATAGGGAACCAAAATGGTGGTGCAATTTACCATCTTAGAAAGGAAGACAATTTGAAGACTAAGGTTGAGGCACTTACTAGGGAGTTAGAGTTGCACAATGCCAAGGACTTAAAACCAACACACTTGGCTAATCATCCAGAGTCTTGTGGACCATATTTTGTGTGTGGCGGGGTAGATCACCTCGTCCAAAAGTATTCCACATTTGCTGAGATGAGAGGGTTGTATCAAGAACAATGTAATGCCTTAGGTATGTATCAGAAGCTTTTTTCACCTTTCGCTGAAACCTACAATTCGGGGTAGCATAATCACCCCAATTTTAGTTGGAAGTCTGAAAATCAGCCACTTGTACTACCTACACCACCTGCACAACCCACTAGATCATATCCTGCACCATATCATGCACTTACATCTTCTAGGAGTCCTTTAGAAGATGCTTTACATGCTTTTATTGAAGCACAGGACAAGATTAACCAAAATTTTAAATATTTGATTACGCAGGTGATAGAAGAAAACACAGAGATAAAGAGTCAAATAACCAAACTGATGAATTCCTTGAGTGTAACTGAGCGAGGTAAGTTTCCTTGTGAAGCTCAGTCCACATCCTATGGTCAACACATGGCGTAAGAAAACTTGAAAGAGGTGAACTCCATTGTGACTCGAAGTGGTAAGTCATTATACATCCCAACAACCGACAAATCAGAAGATGCGGAAAAGGATCAAGATGGTAGTGGTGTCGAGTTACCCAAGGAACCAGAGGTGACAAAGAGCCCTGTTAGGGTACCATTCCCTCAAACTTTATAAAAAAAAAAAAAAACCTAACTTTAGATCCTGACAATGAAATCTTGGAGAATCTCATGTAGGTAAAAATCAATCTTCTTCTTTTACATATAATTAAACAAGTGCCTATTTGTGCAAAAGTTCTCAAAATTTTGTATACAGTTAAGAGAAAGTAACATGTGAAGAAGACAGCGTTCTTGACAGAGCAAGTTAGTGCTCTAATTGAATAAAGGATTCCTCCCAAGTACAAGGATCTTGGGTGTCCGACTATCGCATGCAGCATTGGGAATCAAGAATTTGGGCAAACTTTGCTAGATTTAGGAGCCAGTGTGAATTTAATGCTTTATTCTATTTACTTGCAGTTGGGGTTGGGAGAAATCAAACCAACCGCTGTGGTATTACAATTGACTGACCGTTCAGTCAAAGTACCTCACGATGTGGTAGAGGATGTTTTAATTCAAATTGATAAATTTTATTATCCTGTTGATTTCCTAATTCTGGACACTAACTCTGTTGTTGACACCACATCTAAAATCCATTTGATTTTAGGTATGTCTTTCTTTGCCACTGCTAATACTCTTATTAATAGTAGGAATAGGCTTATGAAGCTATCTTTTGGAAACATGACTCTCAAGGTGAACATCTTGCATATTGCAAAACAACCAGAAGAGGATGACGAGTGCCACTAGACATATATGATTGATTCACTCATAGACAGGGAAGTTTTCACAACTTGTGATTCTGATCCTCTTGAGTATTTCATTGTTAATTCTAAGTTTAATTCTATTAGTAATTCATCTAATGTGGCTAATATTTGTGCAATTTTTTTATACAACTCAGGATCATGGCACACAGGCTTGGCAACCGAAATTTGAGGAGTTGCCTAAGAAAAGTGACGAACAGGTTCCTTCAAGTGAAGAAGCACCAAGAGTTTACTTGAAACCTTATTACCTATATGTGGACCTCGAGCATCGAGCTTACTAGGCTAACAAGCATTTCAATTTTGACCCAGGAGATGCAACTTCTGAAGTGGAAGACATTCCACCTTAACCACACCATACAGTCATTTTTTTTATTTTGTTTGTTTTTATATATTTTTGGTCATTTTCTTTTTTGATTGCTGTTGGTTTTCTTTATTTTTGTTTGAGGTTAGTGTTAGTTTATCATTTCATTTTGCCATCTCTGGTACTTAGCAAATTACCCACGTCTCACATCAGGTGTATTCTACCATTTTCAATACCCTCCATTTAGTTTTAATTGTTGAACATTGAGGACAATGTTTCATTTAAGTTGGGGGGTGGGAATGCAAATTTAGCATTTAAAATACATCTTGGAACTCTGTGGCATATTTCCATGTGCCAATGTTTTTAAAAAAATGCATTACACAAGCACCTTTTCACATGTGTACTCATGCTCATTCATGGTCATCTTAATGAATTCATCAAACCCATCTTGATCATTTTGCTGAGGCATTCACAGAACTTTTAATGCATGTATCCAAGTTTTGTGGTAAGTTGGTGGTTTGACACATGTAGTCAGAAAACTCTTTTGCTTAAGTATTCTTGTGAATTTTGGGAGAGGTTTAGAGCCTACAAATGTAGAAAATTGTGATAAGCGTTTATTGATTTGTTGAATTGGACACTTCTTTTGAGAATATCATTACAAAGTTTGTGGTAAGATGGTGGATATATTTAGGATATGACGAAAGTCAACTTAGAATTAACGTTTGAGCCTTTCAAGCTAACCCTTCTCATTATAGACCCTTAGTAGCCAATTATAATATTTTTCTTTTCATATGCCCACATCATCTATACCTCTTCACATTGGAGTATAGCTTATACACTGATTTTTCTACCCTTATTGCTTCCAAGTATGTACTATGTGTGGAATTTGCATATTTACTTTTGTTAAAAAAAAATAGAGAGCGAATGAAAAAAAAAACCCAACAAATAAGATTGAAAAAGAAAAAAAAAATAGAAGAGTACAAGTGCAAAGTGTTCAATCGAGTGAGCTTCAAAGTGAAAAAAAAAATAGAGAAGTTGAAGAAGAAGGAAAAGTAATATTTGATGATCTAAAAAATTGAAGAGTACATTAAGTGAGAAGTGTAGTTTATTGAGATTTTTAATAAAAATTCCCTTTGTGTGTACTTGGAAGTTTTTGAATTCCTTTTATCATTTTTTTCATATAGCCCTTAACTCGAGTCACGCTACAACTTTTTTGTATTAATCGTTCTAATTCTAAGTAAGCTAGTGAAAAGAGTGGTGGAATTCTTATTTGTTAATATTTCTATCATAAGATCAATACTTGCTTGTTGCTTGTGCATAATTGTCTAATTCCCTATGAGAGTGTGTGTACACTCCTTGTCAACTCCATAAAGAGAACCTTTACACGAAACACTATTTACTCATGAGATATGGAGTTGAACATTTTACTTGAGATGTTCTTGATGTTACATGTGTCACAGTTTGATGTTAGATGGATATAATTTGGATCACACACACTTTGTGGATTGCTATAGGTGGATTGATTATGATTGGATTATTGAATTCCTAAAATTGTTATGATATGTGATTCTAGAAAGTGTGATTTAGTGATCTCTGTGTGTGATCTTCTTTGGTCTCTTTTATCATTTTTGCATGGAAATTGTTCGAGACTAACAATGAGTAAATTGAGGGGTGTGATGAGTGTGCGAAAGTACACTCTAAATACTTAGTATTTGATTAAATTGTAAAGAATGAAAATACAAATAATTAGATTTCACTTATTTTATTAAATTTAGTTTATATTTATATTGAAATGTATTTAAGCAATATCTACTTTCTTTTATTTTTTTATTTTTATATATTTTATTTCATTCTATTTTAATTTTATTTTATTTGTTGGTGTTAAGAACGGAAAAAGATCTTATGGGCCATCACAAATCAACTAATCGCATGGTCATGGCCCACTAATCCACATGTTGCAAGACTATTTTAAGCAAATGAAGGAGAACGGCAATTGGACTCGGAAAGAAATTGAGTTTGACTAGGACTTTAATTCCCATTTCACATTGACCACAAAGGAGCAACATCACTTGGGCTGAACGTTTAAATTGGACGCGGCGACATATATATAGATGGATGATATCCTTCAGCGCCGTTTTGGAAGCCGCATAGACCAGGACGTACACGAACGGCGAAAATTCTTGATTGATTTTTTTCTGGAGATTTTTGTTATCCATCATATTTATGAGTAATTAAATTTTTAAGTAAGATTAGGGATGAATTTGTACACTAAATAATATTTTTAATTTATTTTTAATTCATATATTTGATTTTCAATTTATTAAAATTTTTTATTTTATCATTTTCAATATATTGTTGTTGTTTTCTTCTCTGAATAATCTTAGAATTTATTATATTTATAAATTCAGTCATACTTTTTATATTGAATGGATTGGTTTTTTTATTATGTTTGGATCTATTGATTATTTATATTGATTTAATTCTCTACTGTAATATCACTCCCTGGATATACAATCGTTATTGAGTTTTCTCAATGTAAATATTGATTTGTGTGATTTAAAAGTGATGAGTGATCTTTCAAAGAGTTACATTTGATTTAATTTTTTTGTTTATAATTTTATATCTTCCAATTGAGAATTACGAAATTGAATTCTCAATTGATTATCAGTAAATTAAAAATAATTAAAATACCGGATATGTACAAGGGATTCCCAACACTCTATTTTTTGTCAACTTTGATTAATTTTTTCCGTCAATTACTTTGTTTAATTTTTATTTTCATTTAAAATCAATTTTTCTTTTCTCATTAATCATTTAATATTTTTTTTTAGTTTTCTTGTTATTTTACTATTTTTTTAATTTGTCACCCTATTAATTGATATTTCAAAATTGAACTACAATTACCGCATTATTTTTTAGACGTAATCATAGCCCATCTCCTTTTTTCAAGCTTTATCATTGATCAACTCAAAGCAGCTCAAATCTGACAATTAATCCCAAGCCATCTCATGATCTCTCTTTTACATTCAATCATAAAGATAAAGCTCGTCTTGTTTTCAACTCCTTCCAATTCAATCATCCACCGAATATTGCTTCCTCTTTTTCTAAAAACCCACAATCCCATACAGTTATCCATACCTATTTGACACCTAATAATAATTCTCAAACCATAACAAAATCAGATGAGCTACTAAAGAAGAGAAAAGACCCTATAGAGGAGAGAGGTACCCGAATACCCTAAAGAAAAAATCTTTTTTGAATTCTAACATTGTTTTCCAAGATGCAGGAACTTTCAAACTCCATTAAGGAAACTTTCTACATGCCGATTGAAGAAAATCAACTTGAAAATACAAATGAGATTCTGAGGAAGAAGAAAGGTAAAGTGTTGCGCAGATGACTAACACAAGAGGGGGGGTGAATTGAGTTGTATTAAAAAATTAACAATTATAAATCAAGTATACAATATAAAATATAAACAAAATATGAAACAGTAATAAATATAAAGAGTAAAGGTAAGTAAGAAGCAAACTCAGTATGTTAACGAGATTCGGCCCCACTACCTACGTCCTCGCCTCAAGCTACCCCTTGAGGATCCCCAAATCCACTATTCAATCTCCTTTAGGTGGAGATAGAAACCTATTACACCTTTGAGCGGCACCGCTCCAAAGAATCCGTATAGAACACCCTCTACACTTCCAATCACCTCACACTTGGTGATTTAACTATTCCCCGTGTAGAACACCTTCTACACTTCCAATCACCTTACACTTGGTGATTTAATTATTTCCCGTGTAGAACACCTTCTACACACACAAGGGTTATACACACCCTTTTACTAATACAAGAATTGATAGTGGGTAGGCTATCAGAAAACACTCCTCAATGAGTGAAATAAAAACAATACAGCGCAAACTATATCTCTCAAAATGAATAAGGGTTAAGACTCAATGCTTAGAGAAGAGAGAATGAAAACTTTGAATGAATGTTGTATGCTCTTGGTGTTGTAAATGTGAAACTCTCAAATGATCTATTTATAGGCATATGAGACTTCAAATTCAAATTTAAAAAGATTTACATGTCAAAAACATCATCATTCACTTTTCAAAAATTTCAAACCTAATCTTTTTACTTTTTACATGTGACAAAAGGAGCACACTTTACTTTTCAAAAATTTCAAATCTAATCTTTTACTTTTTGCATATGACAAAAGGAGCATACTTTACTTTTCAAAATTTTCAAATAAAAACATCTACCTTTTGCATAATTCAAGAAAAACATCTATCACTTTTGAAAATATTTAAATAAAACATGCACATGTGAAAGATGACAATCAATCATCTTAATATTTTCAAAATTCAAACTTTTAATCGTGTCATGCATATGTGAAAGCTGACAATCAATCATCTTAATATTTTCAAAATTTAAACATTTAATCATGTCATGCACATGTGAAAGATGACAATCAATCATCTTTCAAAATTTTCAAATTTAATTTTCAAAATATTCATGCACATGTGGAAAATATATTTTAATGCTTTATGATAAAATATTAATTTTGAATCTTAATCCTAATTTCGAATTTTTAAGAGATTTACAATATTATTCTATGATTTTAATGTGAATTTGTTCCTTTCTTGCTCATACTTGCTTCCTTGATGTGCTTGATTCTATTGTGTGGACAACTTGAGCTTGAGACTCCTTTATTCTTTGAATTCATTTGTTATCATCAAAATCCATATGTAGATTTACACGAAACTTGAAACCTTGAGTTCAACAATCTCCCCCTTTTTGATGATGACAAATACTTGATAGAACCTAAAACCTGTATTAATACTTAAGCTCCCCCTGAGAATGTGCGTTAGTTTTTCAAGTAAAAATATAAATATAATTCCAATCATATATAACAAGTTTAGCAATTTAAACAATGTTAATGTTCTAGTCTAAAACTTCTCCCCCTTTTGGCATCATTAAAAAGGAATTATAATTAGATCAATAAGATATATTCCTGCAATAACCAATAGATAAATAAAACGCTGCGTTAGTAGAGACTGTAGAGAATTCGGTGCGTAACCACACGTGTTCGACAAAACCTGCAAAGGCTGGAGGCCTAGTTTTCGTAATTCGGTGTGGAAGGAGATTTTGTAAAGAGCTGAATAATTGAAACCACCCGTGCCCGACAAAACCTACAAAGGCTGGAGGAGTAGCTCTGGCAATTCGGTGCAGAAATTTGATCCGCTTGATGTTGCTGAAAAATGAGATATTATCATGATTTGTAAGCTTGTCTTGTTCTTATTTCCGTTTCTATAAGAGCAATCCTTAGTTTTATCTATTTCGCATCAAGCTTTCTTTTCATCTTTGCAATTTGCTTGCATTCTCATTCTACAATTTTTCAATGGCTCGTAGATTTCCCTTCATTACTTCTCTTGATCAAGATTTGAGGTATCATTCACCTCAGTCTCAATCTATTTCTGCATCTGTCGTGGGTGCCATGAAGCAACAAGAGACTGATTTAGCTAATAAATCAGATCATGACGCCATTTACGAGCTTGTGGGTCTCGAAACTCGATACTCATCATCTATCGTCGCGTTTTCTACTCGGTTGCAGTCCAAAACTCGCGAAATTGAGAAGGTTAGCGAGACTGTTTCTGTACTTCAACGACTTGTTTATGAGTCAAATAAAAAAATAGTAGAGTTAAAGCAACATAATAAAGATTTGAAATCATTACTTACCTCTTCATTTCGATTGCCTAATCCTTTAGACAAGGATGGCATGATGATTTATGAGAAGCAAATGCATTTGAATGATGAGGCTAAACGTCTCAAGTTTCTGTAGGTCATTTAAGATAATAAAATAAAAGTATCTAGCAGATATCCATGACATGCATCATTCCTATTTCTCTTCTAATCATGCATAGTTTATCTTCTGGTAGGGGTTTTATGAAAATATCTGCCAATTGATCATGTGTACTAGTGAATTCTAATACAATACCGCCCTTCTGCACATGATCTCTAAGAAAATGATATCTAATTTCAATATGTTTGGTCTTAGAATGTTGTATTGGATTCTTTGAAAGATTTATAGCACTTATATTATCACATTTGATTGGAATGCGATTGTACATAAGTTTAAAATCCTCAAGTTGTTGCTTCATGTAAAGAACTTGAGCACAACAACTACCCGCAGCAACATATTCTGCCTCAACAGTAGATAGTGCAAGAGAATTTTATTTTTTACTAAACCAGGAAACTAGTGCACGACCTAAGAAGTGACATGCTCCACTAGTGCTTTTTCGATCTATTTTACAGCCAGCATAATCTACATCTGTGTAGCTGATTAGATCGAAAGATGTGTGCTTAGGGTACCATAACCCTAAGTTAATTGTACCACTAAGATATCTAAAAATGCGCTTAACTGCAATTAAATGTGATTCTTTTGGAGATGATTGAAAGCGTGCACATAAGCACACACTAAACATAATATCTGGTCTACTGGCTGTCAAATATAATAAGCTACCAATCATATCTCGATATACCTTCGAGTCAACTGGTTTACCGGTTTCATCTTTATCAAGTTTAGTGGATGGGCTCATTGGTGTTCCAATTTCCTTAGCACCTTCCATCCCAAACTTCTTCAGCAATTCCTTAATATATTTCGATTGATTGATGAATGTCCCACTTTTTACTTGCTTAATTTGCAATCCGAGAAAAAATGTAAGCTCTCCTATCATGCTCATTTCAAATTCTTCCTACATAGTCTTAGCAAAAACTTGGCACATATTTTCATTAGTAGCACCGAATATTATATCATCAACATAAATCTGAATCAAAAGAATATCATCATTTTCGTATTTAATGAAAAGAGTTGTATCAATTTTTCCTCTTGAAAAGCCTTTTTCAATCAAGAAACTACTAAGTCTCTTGTACCACGCTCTCGGAGCTTGTTTGAGTCCATATAGTGCTTTTGTGAGTTTGAAAACATGATTTGGAGAAATATGATTTTCAAAACTTGGAGGTTGCTCAACATATACCTCTTCATTTATAAAACCGTTTAAGAAAGCACTTTTAACATCCATTTGAAAAAGTTTGAAATCTTTATAACAAGCATATGCAAGTAACATTCGAATAGCTTCTAATCTTGCGACTGGTGCATATGTCTCATCATAATCGATTCCTTCTTCTTGATTGAAACATTGGGCTACAAGTCGAGCCTTATTTCTAGTAATGACTCCGGACTCATCTTTCTTATTTCTAAAAACCTATTTTGTTCCAATAATAGTATGATTTTTGGGTCTAGGAACAACTGTCCAAACATCATTTCTTTCAAATTGATTAAGCTCTTCTTGCATAGCTAGAATCCAAGATTCATCAAGAAGTACTTCATCAATATTTTTAGGTTCAATCTGAGATAGAAAAACAGTATGATTGCAAATATTTCTAATAGATGATCGAGTGCTTACACATCGTGAAGGTTCTCCCAGAATTTGTTCCACTGGATGATCTTTCACAAATTTTCACTGTTTGGTTGCATCTTGTATTAAATTTTGATGATCTTTCTTGATATCTCCATGTTGGACTTCCTCTATTGTGTTCTCTTTGTTGAGATTGAAACTTTCTGTATTATTTATACCTCCTGTTTCTTCATCAATAGATTTCTTGGAGAGTAGAGAATTAGATTCATCAAATACTACATGCATAGATTCTTGTACAGTCAAAATCTTTTTATTGAATACTCTATAAGCTTTACTATTAGTAGAATACCCGAGAAAGATACCTTCATCAGATTTTGCATCAAACTTGCCTAAATTATCCCTGTCATTTAAAATAAAACATTTGCATCCAAATACATGAAAGTAACCAATGTTGGGCTTTTTCTCATTCCAAAGCTCATAGGGGGTTTTATCTAATTTAGACCTTAGCATAACTCTATTTATAACATAACATGCAGTACTTACCGCTTCAGTCCAAAAATAACTAGGCAAGTTGTTCTCATTGAGCATTGTTCTTGCCATGTCTTGAACAGATCTATTTTTCTTTTCTACTACCTCATTTTGTTGAGGAGTTCGAGGAGCAGAAAAATTATGCACAAAACCATTTTCATCACAAAATGTTTCAATATTTTTATTAACAAACTCTTTTCCCCTATCATTTCGGATACTTGAAATAGTATAACCCTTTTCATTTTTAATTCTCTTGCATAACTTGGTAAAAGCATTATGTGCCTCATCTTTATGAGTAAGAAAAATGACCCAAGTATATCTAGAGAAATCATCAATAATAACAAATGCATAATATTTTCCTCCTAAACTTGCAACTCTATTTGGTCCAAAAAGATCCATGTGTATCAGTTGCAGTGGTCTAGTAGTGGAAATATGTTTCTTGATTTTAAAAGAAGTTTTTGTTTGTTTACCAAATTGGCATGCATCACAAATTTTATCTTTAAGAAAATTTGCCTTTGGTAAACCTCTCACAAGATCATTTTTTGAAAGTTTGGAAATAAGTTCCATATTGGCATGACCTAGTCTTCTATGCCATAACCAATTAGTTTCATTTTGAGCTAAAAAACAAATCGCATCTTGTGAGGTAATTTCTTCAAAATCAATTGTATAAACATTGTTACTTCTAAAAGCAATAAAACAAATATTACAATCATAATCATTCAATATAATGCACTTATCCATTTTGAAAATAACTGTAAATCCTTTATCACATAATTGACTTATGCTTAAAAGATTATGTTTTAAACCTTCAACAAGTAGAACATTTTCAATTATAAGAGAAGACTCATTACCAATTTTACCTATTCCCACGATCTTCCCTTTCGAGTTGTCTCCAAATGTCACGTGTCCTTCTTCTTTAGATCTAAAATCAAAAAACTTAGTCTTGTCTCCCATCATGTGTCTTGAACATCCACTATCTAAAAACTATTTATTTTTGTTCGTGGAAGACTTCATGCACACCTATAAAAACAATTAAAATGATTTTTTTTAGTACCCAAGTTCTTTGGGTCCTTTATTTATTAGTATTAGAAGAAACAAGATTTTTAGGTACCCATATGACCCTAATAGTCATTGTATATTTTCTTCTAATAGGACAAGCAAAATAATTATGACCATTTCTATTACAAAAATTGCAAATAGCATGTGACATATATGAAGAACTTGAGTGATTATAATAGTATCCTTTTTTAACAAAATTATTTTTATGAAAAGAATTTTGAATATTGGACTTTGATTTAGAAGGATTATTAAAGAAGTTTTTATAAGGTTTGTATTTTTGTTTTGGCATATATCCCAAGCCTGCCTTATCAAAAACACATCTTTGACTACCAAGAAGTTTTTCAAAATTTCTTTTTCCATTCGTAAATTTTTCAATAATATTTTCTAAATCAGTTTTCTTTTTCTTCAATTCAAAATTTTCATCTTTCAAAACAATACTTTCTTTTCTTAAAATATCAATTTCGTTTGTTAAGAAGAATTTTTCTTTTTCAAAACAGTATACTTGATACCCAATTTTTAAAATTCCTCATATACTTCTTCTAAAACATTTTGCAATTCTTCATATGAAAGATCTTCAATATTATCAAGATTTGTTACCTCAATGTCATCTTTAGCCATAAGACAAAGATTTGCTGATTCTCCATTGCTTGCTTCACTATCTGAGCTACTTGAATCATCATCCCATGTAGCTTTCATTGCTTTTTTTGCCTTTGTTTCGATCTTTCTTTAGCAGAGGACAATCTGACTTGATATGATCAGGTTTAGTACATTTATAACAAATTAAAGTGTCATTTTTCCCTGAATCTTTCTTGGAGAACTTTTTGAAATATTTCCTTGGAAGAGTTTTATTTTTCTTTAAGAACCTCTGAATTCTTCTTGTTATCATCGCAACTTCTTCATTTTTGTCGTCATTTTCCTCATTTTCATCACTTCCACTTTCATGTGGAACAGCTTTAAGTGTCAAGATCTTCTTTGACTTTCCTTCTTCTTCTCCTCTTTTCAATGTGTACTCATGGGTGATAAGTGACCCGATGAGTTCATTCACTTCGAGCTTCTTGAGGTCTCTAGTTTCAAGAATCGCTGTCACTTTTGATTCCCAACGTTTTGGTAGAGAGTTGATAATTTTTCTTACTATCTCCACTTTGGAATAAACTTTGCCAAGAGCTATCAAGCTGTTTATGATGTTAGTAAAACGAGTGTACATACTAGAAATAGATTCATCATCATTCATCTTAAACATTTCATATTCATGAGTAAGAATATAAATTTTTGATTCATTGACTTGAGAAGTTCCTTCATAAGTAACTTCCAAGTTATCCCAAATTTCCTTTGTTGTAGCACAAGTCATTACTCTATTAAATTCATTACCATTGAGAGTATTATATAATAAATTCATAGCAGTTAAATTCAAAGTATATAGTCTATCGTCTTCACGATTAAACTCTTTTTCTTCCTTTTTGACCTTTACTCCATCAACTACTTTTATTGGAATATAAGGTCCATTTACAATGCATTTCCAGATTTCTCGACCTTGAGCCTGAAGGAATATTCTCATTCTAACTTTCTAGAATGAGTAATTGTCTCCGCAAAAGAGTGGAGGCCGACTGCTAGATTGACTTTCACCAAATGAAGCTGTAATATTAGCCATAAGATCTTAACTCAAAAGATAGTTAATCTTATAATAGAGTTTTAGCTCTGATACCAATTATTGCCCAGATGACTAACACAAGAGGGGGGGTGAATTGAGTTGTATTTAAAAAAATAACAATTATAAATCAAATATATAATATAAAATATAAAAAAAAATATGAAACAACAATAAATATAAAGAGTAAGGGTAAGAGAGAAGCAAACTCAGTATGTTAACGAGGTTCGGCCCCACTGCCTACGTCCTCGCCTCAAGCTACCCCTTGAGAATCCCCAAATCCACTATTCAATCTCCTTTAGGTGGAGATAAAAACCTATTACACCTTTGAGCAGCACCGCTCCAAAAGAATCCATGTAGAACACCCTCTACACTTCCAATCACCTCACACTTGGTGATTTAACTATTTTTCGTGTAGAACACCTTCTACACTTCCAATCACCTTACACTTAGTGATTTAACTATTCCCCGTGTAGAACACCTTCTACACACACAAGGGTTATACACACCCTTTTACTAATACAAGAATTGATAGTGGGTAGGTTATCAGAAAACACTCCTCAATGAATGAAATAAAAACAATACAGCGCAAACTATATCTCTCAAAATGAATAAGGGTTAAGGCTCAATGCTTAGAGAAGAGAGAATGAAAAATTTGAATAAATGTTGTATGCTCTTGGTGTTGTAAATGTGAAGCTCTCAAATGATCTATTTATAGGCATATGAGACTTCATATTCAAATTTAAAAAGATTCACATGTCAAAAACATCATCATTCACTTTTCAAAAATTTCAAACCTAATCTTTTTACTTTTTGCATGTGACAAAAGGAGCACACTTTACTTTTCAAAAATTTCAAATCTAATCTTTTACTTTTTGCATATGACAAAAGGAGCACACTTTACTTTTCAAAATTTTCAAACAAAATCATCTACCTTTTGCATAAGTCAAGAAAAGCATCTATCACTTTTAAAAATATTTAAATAAAACATGCACATGTGAAAGATGACAATCAATCATCTTAATATTTTCAAAATTCAAACTTTTAATCATGTCATGCACATGTGAAAAATGACAATCAATTATCTTAATATTTTCAAAATTCAAACCTTTAATCATGTCATGCACATGTGAAAGATGACAATCAATCATCTTTCAAAATTTTCAAATTTAATTTTCAAAATATTCATGCACATGTGGAAAATATATTTTATGTTTTATGATAAAATATTAATTTTGAGTCTTAATCCTAATTTCGAATTTTTAAGAGATTTACAATATTTTTCTATGATTTTAATGTGAACTTGTTCCTTTCTTGCTCATACTTGCTTCCTTGATGTGCTTGATTCTATTGTGTGGACAACTTGAGTTTGAGACTCCTTTATTCTTTGAATTTATTTGTTATCATCAAAATCCATGTGTAGATTTACACGAAATTTGAAATCTTGAGTTCAACACAAAGGAAAAATGGAAGTACTTCAAAGAGAGCACTGAAGCATGATCGTCCAACCAGCCGACACCATCAAGTTATACATGTCACGAGTAACTCAATCCAAACTCAGGTAAAGAATGTTTTCTTCTTTGATCCAAACGCTGGGGTGACAAGGTCGCAACTGTCACCAAATGGGCCATGAGGCTATTGTCTTGGAATTGTTGTGGTCTTACCCGACCACGTGCAATTCAATTTTTGACGGCAATTATCAGGACTGATAACCCTAATGTTATATTTATGCTAGAAACTATGCTTTTTTCTAAGGATTCTGTTAATATTGTAGATACACTAGGTTTTAATCATTTTATGCATGCCACACCCCCGCAAAAATTGTGGGGTGGGGGGGGGGGTCTTTTGTTGTTGTATCGTCCTAGTGTTGACTTTGATAGAGTTCATATGTCTAATAATATTATCTCTGTTTTAGTGTATTCAGATCATTCGCATTTATCCTAGTTACTTTCTTTAGTTTATTGTCCTTCTCAACCGAGACTAATATATCACTTTTGGGATTGCCTTACAAAAATTACTGAAGCTTATCCTGGCCCTTCGATGGCTATAGGTGATTTCAACTCCATCTTATCTCAATTTGAAAAATCTGGTGGTAAATCTTTTGCACAATCATATTATCCTCAGGGTCTTCTTCATTTTATGGACACTAATAGTTATGTTGGCTTGTGATTCAATGGTCCTACATTCAATTGGAGTAATAATAGGATAGGACCTAGTCTTATTCGATATAGGTCTAGCAAATATTTCCTGACTTAACCTGTTCCCTCAAGCTTCTGTTAAAACCCTTTCATTAGTGGCTTCTGATCATGCTCCAATCTTACTAAATACCTCAAATTTCCATTCTCATCCTAAATCTTTTAAATTCCAGGAATTTTGGACTAGGGATTTGTCTAGCATTGAGGTCATCCGATCGACTTGGTCATATTCCTTCGTAGGTACTCCTGCATTTATACTTTTGAGGAAGTTGAAAGCTACAAAAAAAAAAGTTTTGAAAGAGTGGAATATCAATTCTTTTGGACACATTCAAAGCAATTTGAAAATCGTCACTTCTAAACTTTTGGCTATTCAATCCCAGAATAATTCAGTTGAGGACTCCATTGAACATACTGTTCAAAAGAATATTAATAAACTCCTCCTCAAAGAAGAATTTCTTTACAAACAAAAATCCCGCATTTCTTGGTTCGTCACTTCTAATCTTAACACAACATTCTTCCATGCTACCACAACCATTCGGTGTCAAAGGATTCCATTGAAAGTCTCAAAATAAAGCAAAATAAATGGACTTTTGATCCTTCAGTCATCATTTCCAAACTTCTTCATTATTTTCAGACCATTTATACTTCTTCAAATCCTCCTCAGGTGAATCTAGATAACTTGTTTCCCAACAAAATCTTGGATAGTGATGATGATTTCCTTTGTTCTATTCCTTCTAAGGAAGAGATTAAGACCACTGTTTAAAATATTCCTTCTTCAAAAGCTCCTAGATCAAACAAATTTACAAGACTTTTCTACAAGAATTATCAAAGAATTATCAAAGGAGATCTCATTGCAGTTGTCTAACAATTTTTTGTTAATGGAAAACTTCTCAAAGAGTTCAATCATACAAATTTGGTCCTTATCCCCAAAATGGATAATCCAAATGATGTAAATTAATTCCGTCCCATTAGTTTTTTCAATGTCTGCTATAAAATCATGTAAAAAATTCTTGCAAATCATTTCAAAATTTTCCTCCCGCAAATCATATCTCCATTTCAATCTGCTTTTATCCCGGTGAGAACCATCAAGGAGAACTCCATTTTGGCTCATGAAAACTTTCATCATTTAAAAAAAAATTTAATGCGAGATACATGGCGATTAAATTAGATATGTCTAAAGCTTTTGACTCGATAGAATGAAATTTTATCCTCTCTGTTCTTCACCATGCTGATTTTTATGCTCAATGGATCAACTGGATCAAAGAATACATTACTACTGTATCTTACTCAGTTGTGATTAATGGCTCTCCTCAATATTTTTTTCCCATCCTTCTAGGGGCCTAAAGCAAGGTGACCCCCTCTCTCATTTCCTTTTCATTTTAGGGAATGAGGTCATTTCTCGTCCCATTTTCAAAAAGGAGTAGAATCATTCTATCCAGGCTCTAAAGATCTCTTGTAGTTGTCCTTCAATCTCTCATCTCCTTTTTGTTAATTATCTTTTTCTTTTTGGAAAATTTTCGAGACAGGCGGCTCAGGGTTTTCAAGATTGTTTAAATACTTATACCCTTTAGTCTGGCCAATCGATCAATCAAAAGAAATCTCCTATTCATTCAAGTAATAAAACTCTAACTATGGTCAAAAGAGAGATAAACTGTTTCTTTAACTTCAAGCTATCACCTCCCTCGACAACTTATCTAAGTCTGCATCTCAATCGTGGGGTTGATACAAATATTTTTTTCCAAAATCTTGTTGAGAAGATTCAAAATAAACTTTGGGATTAGAATGCCAAAATTCTTTCCTAAGCAGCCAAAATAGTGCTTATTAGATCGGTGGCAAGTGCAATTCCTTATTATGCTATGGCTACCATGAGCTTTCCCAAATCAATCACCAATCATCTCGATTCTATTTTCAGATGATTTTGGTGGGGTATTAATAAACCCTTGAAAAGAAAATTCACTTCAATTTTCTAGGAGAAAATTTGTTGTCCCAAATTCATGGGAGGTATAGGACTCAAACATATTGGATTCTTCAATTCTGCTTTGCTCTCAAAATTTACTTGGAATTCATAAAAAAGTTCTGACAGCCTTTGGAATGATACTCTTTTGAAAAAATATCTCAAGAATGCTACCTTCTTTTCAGTGGCCCCCAAACTTCTGATTCCTGGTTCTGAAGTCCATTCTGAAGTGTAAAGATCTTCTCAATTTCTGTTTTTGTTACTAGATCAATAATGGTAGTTCAATTAAAATTTAGCAAGATTCTTGGGTTCCCACCCTTCCTACTTTCAAGCCTCAACCTAATCCTAATTTTGAACTTTAGGATATTTCATCCACTATATCTGAGCTCATTTTAGAAGAGCCTCGCCGTTGGAACTCCTAACTCCTTTCAACTCATTTCTCAGAAGACACTGTTAGGGAGATTCAAAAAATTACACAGGGAAGTTTTCTGTGAAATCTGCTTATGTAGCATTGACAAATACTCATGGTTCCTTTGCTTTCTCATCCTACTTAATCAATTGGAAAATGTTGTGGAAAATGAAATTGCAAAATCGTCTAAAACTCTTTTTCTGAAAAATTTTCCTTGACGCATTGCCAACTAGGACTAAACTTCAAAAATTTCTTCATCTTCAAGAGGACAATGTGAAATGTCCTTTTTGTCACATGGAACTTAAACATCTCTCCCATCTTTTCTTAAATTGCTGCTATGCTCAAATTTTGTGGAGAAATTCCGATTGACATCTTGATATAACTGTGTTTGCCAGGCAATTTATTATTGAATGGGTCAACATAATCATTAATCTTGGTCATTATCTAAAGATTCCAAGTGAAGATCATCACAATTTTCAGATCTTTGACACCATAATCATAGATGCTCCTTGATTTTTTAGGAACATGATTGTTCATGCTTATATATCCATAACTCCAAATACCCTTGTCACTTTTGTTAAAAAGAGTTTTCGAGAGCATACGAAAGCCTGGTCCCGTATTAAGATCTCTTGCAGCATCAATGATGTCCTTCATGCAGATCCTCCATATACTCATACCCTAATTTTTGATGTGGCTGTTAGAAATCATGATAGTATTATAGTTTTTATTTGCATGAATAATCAAGGGGATGCAATCTTTACAAAAACAGTTTTCATCAATACCAACAAGCCTAACTAAGGTGATGTCCAAGCAATGTCAATGGCTATTCAAGAAGCTAAACATAGAGGGTTTGAAAAGATCATCCTGGCAGGAGATTCTAATATGATAATTCAAGCTGTCAACAACCCATCTCAAAATCACGAATGGATCATCACCCCTATCATTGAAGACATAAAAAAACCTTCTCTCTACCTTTAGAGCTTGAAAAGCGAGAAAAATACATCGATTAGTAAATTAAAGCACGCACGACTTGGCAGATGGGCAATGAAAATACAAGCTTTTGAAAATATCTCCTTATCCAAATCCCCTCTTGTTTATTACAATTTCATAGTGATAAAGATCCACATTCTTAATATATATATCTATGAGTTGTACCAGGACATTTTGTACTTCTTTTTATTATAATATAAGATCTTGTTTGCTCAAAAACAAAAAATGATAAACAAATAAAAAAAAAACTACGGCCTAGTAGGCATTAACTTTGTATTGGACTTGGGCTTTTATAGAGGCCTGCAAGTTTATAAACAGTCCAATGGTAATTCTCATCCATGACAGAGAGCTTGAATATTTGAATAAGTCGAAATAATTTTAGATAAAAGTTAAAATAAATATTATTAAAATATGATTTTTTAAATATTCTTATTATTTTAAAATTAAAAAAAATTAAAAAAATTGAATTATTGATTATATATTTTATGAAAATTATAATAATAAGATGAAATAAAATAGATTAAAAATATTTTCCAATGCAAAGAACCCCTAAGACTTACCAGGAGAGGTACCCAAAGTCTCAGACCTCTTATGTCACATTCGTCGCATTTGCCTTCTAAAAACACAAATCTTATATGCTGTCTGGCAAATCTAGAAGAACCTAAATGGTTGGAAAAGATATCACAGAATGAACTTGAGATGACATGTCATTATTACATAAAGTTGGGCTAAACTATGAAAATGGGAAAAACATTCCTAGAAAGAGGCATCTTCTTACATACAAGAACCCGACCTCACATGTACAATGAAGAAAGGAATGAGAAAGAGGGCAGAACTTCCATGTCTGTATATATCAAAGATTCAAAGCAGCACCTGTTATCTCCTATGATGCAAAAATTGATAACTAGGCAAACTATATATGAACAGTGCAAAAAGGTATTGACCATTGAGCCACTTCATTCTTAATTTAGACCTACTCAATTCTCTCCCTCTGGTCCAGTTCCAGCAACTCGTCTTTTATCACTATCCCTTCTAACATTAGGAGATGATGGACTCGTCCGAGAGTTTTGGGCCGGATGGATTTGGGGATCATATTTTTGGGAAGCAAGGTAATTAAGAGCCGTAACGACATCACCTATGACGGGTCGCATGTTAGGCTGCTCCTGCACGCACATGGCAGAAATTGCAAGAGCTTGGTACAAACCTCTCATAGGATATTGGCCTTGAAGCAGCGGATCAACCATTCGTGAGAATTTCTTCCGATCTTTGAACAAAGGCCGAGCCTGCAAACAAATTCATGCACAACATCAGATCAATACTAGTTTTCTGGACAATGGTTTTCTATGAGCTCCAAGAAAAATTAGCATATAAAAGTTTAATAAGTTTTAATATGGAAATTCATCATAAAAGTCAAGTTTCAAAAGATAATTGGGGGCAGGGTTTTTGACAAAAAAAATGAATAAGGAGATAAACTTGGCTAAGTCACAATCTCAACCCATGACTTCTTTAAATTCAATGATTTTTCTCTTCACAACGTCAACATAGTCTAGCTTCTGCTTCCTAGGGTCTGGCTTAAACTGAGTTATATGATAACATAATCAACTCATGTTTAAGACAAGACTAGCTGATACACATTCTGGACTTGATCACAAAGCCATCTAACGAAATCAAGCTGAAAAGCAGTTAAGTCCGTGGTTCATATTACCTACTATCAACTAGGTTTTTAGAGTAAGCCATTATATAATTTATATTGGCACTGAGGAAATCAAGAATGAATGAAAAAACACTATATATAAAATGTTTGATTTATATAATGAGCCTATAATGCACATGAATACCCAAAGTGAACCCGAGGCAGTACGTTCGCAATATTTTTGACTTCCGGAAATGTGGAAAAACAACCTGAGTAGATATCATTTACTGCTTAGAGGTCAGCAATTTGATCAGCTATTTTCTGCTTAGAGGTCATCAACAAATGAAACTGCTTAACAAGCTACTAGGGACCAAAAGCAGTAGTGTCACTAGGCAACTGCACTGCTCTCAACTAAAGGTGATGCTCTAAGTAAAATAAACAGTTATATCATTATTTTTCTTTTTTTAAATCAAAAACCCTTAAGCACCCAACACACAGCTACAAGCCTACAAACATTCAAGAGTAACTATTCAGACTTATAGGCTGATCTTTACACATGAACTAATATTCCTTAGCACAAAATGCATCAATATGGACACAATTACAACTAATGCAATTCAACCAACGCTAACATCAACAGAATATAGTGGCATAGCGTTCTTACCCATGCAACCAGATTTTGCTCCCTAGCAGGTTTGGTAGGATCAATTGCTTTCCTGCCTGTGATTAGCTCCAAAAGAACAACCCCAAAACTGTAAATATCTGATTTAACCGTCAACTGGCCTGTCATTGCATAATCCGGTGCACAGTATCCATATGTGCCCATAACCCTTGTGGAAACATGGGTCTTATCGCCACTCGGCCCAACTTTGGCCAATCCAAAATCAGATAGCTTTGGGTGATAACCTTCACCAAGCAAAATGTTCGAGCACTTCAGATCACGGTATATAATAGCAGGTTTCATTTTATCATGCAAATACTCCAAGCCACTTGCTGCACCAGCTGCTATTTTCATTCTTGTATTCCAATCAATTACTTTCCTATCAGGTGGTAGATCTGCCATCAAAAGTCAAGAGATGAAAAAAAATTCGTGACATAATTTTAGAGATGGAAAAAAAATGAAAAGATGGGAAATTGACATAACAGTCATCGGAATGACGATGCAATGGAGATGGGAAGAGAAAAGGATCATGTGTGTGGAAAAATAAGTACCATGCAAATGGTTTTCCAAAGATCCTAACGGCATGTACTCATAAACCAATAGCCTCTGATCTCCCTCAGCACAAAAACCAATTAATTTGACAAGATTGGGGTGGTCAACCGGACTTAATGTCAAAACTTCAACAACGAATTCCCTGATCCCTTGGCATCCATTGCGGTCAAGTTGCTTGATAGCTACATCCTACACCAAAAACAACCACATAACTCAAGTCCCACCACCAGCCTATGGCATAGAATGAAGCACAATACTACAAGAAGAGGTACTTAGGAGAAGCACATATAAAGCGGCAGGCCAGACCAGAGCAGCAATTTTTTCTTTTTCTTTTTCTTTTATTTTTTTAAAAGTGCCCAGAGCAGCAAAATATGGACTGCAACAAATCCAACTTATGGAAAATATTTTAAGAAAAAGGAAATTTATAAATTTTATCTGTTCTCCTTATAAGTTAGTATTATAAATTGTTCGGTTAGGTTGCCGGCTAGTCGACTATTGCAGTTTTTTATTAAAGTAGATTTAGATTAACTCGAACCAACCTGATTGATTTTGTCCAAGTGCCCCTTGAAAACTTTTCCAAAACCTCCTTCGCCCAGAAAGCAGTCTGACCGGAAATTGCCAGTTGCAGCTGCTAGTTCGTCAAAGGTTAATGTCTGTTGTGCTAGATCGCCAATAGTTTTTCCATCCTTTGAAATCTCCTTCAAATTTAAACCCTTTACATCCAAAGCTAGTTGGTTATCCTTATACTCTAATTCCTTTTTCACATCAGACTCCTTTACATCCACATTTGGGTTGACTTTCAATGCACCTAAAACAAATTAGCAAGAGACATACATAAGTATGACACACAACAGGGGAGAGAGAGAGAGAGAGAGAATATAGGGCACATGGCGAGAAAGGCCATGAAATGATTTTGAGATAATTCTTTCAAAAAGTAGGGGATTGGGAAGAACCACCGTCATTGGAAAGCGAACAAAGAACACAAAATGACAAAACCCAACCCTCGAGAAAACTTTTTGGATTTAGGGTTGGACCTTTCCAATCATGCAAACAAGCAAAAAGAAAAAGCATTTGGTTATATCATACAATTATGAATTCAAATTGTACAATTCTGAGAAAGCACCGAACTTTAAGCCCTAATCGGAATTAGAAAACAAATGTACCTCAAACCATATCGCCAAGGCCAACTTGCATTCTCTAAACATTCAGTTCACCGATAACGTCAGAATTAATATAAAATAGTTTGCTCATAAAACAAAAATTAGATACAGAGTAGAGCATGCGTCCATTAAATTAAACGAAAAACAATGGCGAGACTTCGCTTGGAATTGGATATGAAAGACAGTTGGGCACCGAATATCAATTTGATTGCCTTACAACATACCGATGCACCAGAAAATTAAGAAAAAAAAATCCAAAAACGTCATATTTTTTCAAAAAAAGAAGATATAAGAATCAGAAAAATCAAATAAACCAAATGTACTGTCCAAAATTTAATCAAGATGGAACACACCACTACCTGAAGCGGTTCGATCGCCGGGCTTACTCTTCTTGTTACTACGAGTTTTGTTCTTATGCTCCGAGTTTTTGCTTGATTCTCCTGTGCAGCGAAAGCAACCCATGCTTATAGCTTCTCTTCCACTTCACCGCTTTCCTTCTCTCTCTCTCTCTCTCTCTCTCTCTCTCTCTCTCAGCGCCCTCTCTCTCAACTATTCACAGAATAACTGAGTCGAAAACGTAGACCCAAAAACCCAATCATAAAATGCCTAGAGAAAAATTTGCCACTTACAGTCAGAGAGATATTGAGAGAATGAGCCCTTCTTCTACAATGGAATGCTTTTGTATTGGGGCCCTCTTGAGAAATTTGTATATTTTTGGGTTTCTCTGCGGTGGTAATTCAACGGAAATATTCAACAAATACGACCGCATCACTCCTTTTCTTTTCTTTTGTTTTATGAGTTTTTTTACTCGTCGGTGACGTTTCGAATATCACGGTAGCCTCTTTTATAATTTATTACCGTTATTTGAAAAAACAATTATTAAAAAAACATTTTAAAAAAAGAAATTTATTAAAAAACAAATAATGAAAAACGAAGGTCAATATCTCGAGCAGCCCGGGATGGGTCCCACACTGTTCGTACGCGTGGGCCCACTGGCTACACGCGTTTCCTAGTTAAGGTTTTACAGCACAGCAAGATCTGTATTCGAACGGCGATCCACGCGTTTCGTTCTAAGTGCGACGAAATTAACAAATAATGAACCGACACGTGGAAATTGTAATTATACATGAAAGCAGGTGATTGTCTCTCAACTGTTAGAAAAATGAACAATAAAAGGGTTTTTGCTGAGTTGGTCAACGACCGTGAATTTAAACTGACGCGCTTTGTGAGGGAACTCGGGAAGTTCAGTATTGACTGTGATTTTACTATTTTAGGGTTATTATTATAGGTTCGAAATTTCTAGAGCCCCACTATTAATTAAGTAAATATTAGAAAATAATATTTATATTTATAATTTTTACGTAAATAATCATATGTAAATTGATAAAGTTTTTTAAATTTGAATTGAAAAAAACTGATATAAAATGAGGATTTATCAGATTTTTTCTATTTATTTGGAAGTGGCCAAAATTCCAATTCCTTCAATAGAAACTACTTTCGAAACGACATATTTTGGCAAGAGATACCTGCATGCTACTAGATCTTCCTTGATGCTGGAGATAATATTCCGTCAATGTTTTGAAACTTCTGATATATATTTATAATTATATATATATATATTTTTTATAAAACTCATTTTGTTAATTTTTTTAATTCAAATTTTTAATTTTTAATTTTATAATTTTCAGTATATCAATAACTAAATTGTGGAACAGTAAATTAAAAAAATGACATAAATGCATATTATTCATATATATATAAATTAGCAACAATTTCCATATCATGCCCTTAATATCTTTTGTTAGTAGTGTATATATGCGATTTTACAATATGATAAAAAAGGGATGCACCGATGCACACTGCTTTTGAATTCGTTTACAGTTTTTTTTTTCTTGACACGTGTTCTATTTTTTTTTAACATAAAAGCAGTTCACCAAATAAAAAATAATTACATAAACAAAAAAAAAACCAATGATATATACCTTGATCATGACTTAGAATCGATAATCGATGTGCATAGTTTGTGAATAAAATAGTTTGGTTATCAAATTCTCCTCAACTTATTTTATCTCTTTATTATAATTTTTTCAATTTTTTTTTATATTTTTCTAAATTCATATATAAAATATAATAAATAATTCAATTTTTTTAAATCCTAACACACCTATAATATTAAAAATTAATATTTTAATAATATTTTATTCAATTCAACTCAATTTAACTTAGTTCAACTCAGTCTGACATCGAAATGCATCCTTAGTTGAAGCGATTGAGTTTTAAGCAAAGTATGGAATCGACTTGTCAACATATATATATATATATATATATATAAGTTATATGTTGTATAACTATTGTGTATTCTTTTTAAAAATAAATAAAATTTATTATTACAAATTTAATTTTTTTTATTTGATTCCATATTATTATTTATTTTTTTTAACATGAATGTCCGATACTTGCATGTGTCATAATAACAAATATTATTTATCATCAAATAATTATTATATATATTGACGTGATCATGTAGTACTACGTATCCCGTTGATATTCCTTGGCACTGATCAAGACATTAAGCATATATATTTAGATGGCGCTACTATATATTATGACATTCAAACCATGACCCACCTTCTTTTTCTTTAAAAAAAAAAAACTATGATATACCTCGGTCTATTTTTGCTTAAACAATTAAAACACGTACAAATATCAAGGGCCGGTGCACCAAACTAGTGTTAACGTAATAGAACATTAGATGTTGGTTTATCCGTGAGTTGTTATATTTTTTAGATGATGAGTATATAATTAACACCATCGATACATTCATTAATTTCGATTAATTATAAAAATTTAAAAATATTAATATTTAATATTTTTATATTAGTGATAGATTATATATATATATATTGATAGAGGATCAATATATATCTTCTTAAAAATAATGAAGAAGGATTTTATTGATGTTTGAAAAAGAAAAAAGAAGATTATCATGTACGGCTAGCCCCGTATGTATCTACACCTGTCATTAGAAACTAGATCATATATTAATTTAAAAAATAATAAAGAATATATATTTATGTAATCATGTGTCAAATATTGCAAGTTAAACTTGCCTGCTTTGTTTTTAAGAAATTTTTATATCATCTCATCTAATTATTATTATTGTTAAAAAATATATATTTTATTAAAATTTTAATTTATTTTAATTTATCTCGCTAGATCTTATTTTATTTATAAAAATAGGATAAATGTGTTGGGATCCCTTTGCATTGTCATGCACTTTTTAAATATGAAAAAAAAATTAAAAAAAAAGTATATATTCTTTATTTGTATATCTTATTTTATTATTTTTATAAAAAAATTATAAAATAAATATAAAATAAATTATAACTATAAGGACACAAAAGAGTTCTCAATCACAATACCCATATCATTGTCCTAAAAATAAATAATGCCTCAATTAATAGGGTTGGTTTTGAAAGAGAAACGTAGCAAAGACTGGTAGTTACAGCGATGCACCTAGCCGTTTTTTCAGTTTTTCAAGAGCACAAAACATTAATCTAGTTTACCATCATTATCTTTCAAAGATTTCTTGTTATCTAATAAGACAACAGACATGCCTGCACGTGGGGGTTAATCGGCTGGATATTTGGATCTTAATGAATATATAATTTGTATTATATGCATCTAATTTATATGAAAGATCATGTCATGATCATGAAGCCCTCTAGTACTCCTTTTTACTTTTAATTAAATTTCCATGCCATGCCACTTATAGTAGAACCAATATATATACAGTATATACGTTGGTTTTGAAATATTAATTATTAAGTTTTTTTTATCATGCATGTTATCTTTAATTTTCACTCGTAAGTAAAATATATATAAAAAAAAAATCACGTGAATATATAAGTTTTTTTGTTCCTTTTTTTATGCATAAATTAGTTAACATCATCTCTATATACAATTGAGAATATGTACTAACTAATATTATAAAACAAATATAGGTATGTAATTTGATCGCATTTTAAGAAAAATGTGTATTTGTTATGAATTATTTACGATAAAAATAATTATTTACTATAAAAAATATTTATTTTTATAGAGAATAATCATTTTAATAAAAAATTATTGGATATAAATAAACAATTTTTTTTTATAGTATCTTTATTATATTTTTAAGAGTGATTATGATCTTCCACTTCCACTCTTGAATCTATGTATACATATTAATGCTCGATCTTGCCTGGAAGGTTCCGGCCATTAATTTATATATATATATATATATATATATATATATATATATATAAGGCGCGCACGTACATAACATTACATAACATTAAATATGATAGCTGATCAGAGTCAGAGTGATGAGGGGAAGAAAAATGAATCCACGCGGCTTCCATCTGTCCACTTAAATATTATAAGTAGCTAGCTAGGCCCATGACTTGCATTAATTCTAAATTAATTAATTAATTAGAGACATACACAAAATCAAGTCAAACGATCGAATGCATCATGTGCATCTAGGTGGTGCAATTTATGGACAAGCATTAATAAGATAAATTATTTGTATAAATTTAGATATACAAGCTTTTGTAAAAAAGTATATTTTATTTTAAAAAATATAAAATAAAAAAATAATACTATATACAATCGTAAAATACATAAATATTATATAATTACTTTAAAAAGAGTGATCTACTATTAAAAAAATTAATTTTTTTCATGTGAGTTTCATATTGAATACTTATTTTTATAAAGCGATTACATAATCGTCGCGTAATTATTTTAAAAAAAAATGAAGTATGTTATTAAAAAGAATTAGTTTTTACTTATGAGTTTTCAATTTTACTCATTTTAAAGTGATTACACAATGTTTGCATATTTTATGACAGTAAATATTATTTTTCGATCAAAATAAAATTATTTATTATTAGTAAGACCCATTTTTTTTTTTATGAAAAACTTATTTAGAATTTATACCTAGCATTATTCTAATAATCTATATTAATGTATAAGCTGCTAGGAAAATCCAAGCATGGTATTCCCCACAAGGGAGGAACATTAATAGATCGATCTGATCTAAATCACCCTTTTGCATCCCTCGGAAGACAAAGATTGAAAACGTTTGCATTTTGATGTATAATTATTCATAATTCAGATATAGAAGGAAATAATTAACATGAGTTGGGGTTGGATCTTGGATGTATCTAGGATCGAAGGTGCATCATGCATGGTGGTTGTGACCGAGAGAAGTGGAGGCCTAGCTAGGATTTTATCAGTTATCTAGATGTATACGCAGGATCATCGTAAATGTTTTATGAGCCATCATGATCCAAAATATCCCAACCCCAACGGCCTTTTTGCGAGTTGACGTTCATTTATCACTGCCTCGTCCGGGTGACATCCAACATTTAGCATCCTATTCATTCCTTGCAGCTTGCTAGCTAAGGATTTGTTTGAAAATAGATTTGATTTTTAAATTCTTATTTGATTTATCTCATTATTTTTAATATATTTTAAATATAAATATTTTTAAATTAATCATTACAAAACCTTCAAACTAATTATTAGAATTTTTCAAAATTTTAAATAAAAATTAAAAAAATTATTTAAGTTTTTCAAATCTCTAAAAAACATATTACAATAATATTTTAATTTTATAATATTTTTTATACATTTCTTTCTCTCTTTTTTCAAAACTTAAAAATACTCAATTCTCCTTGAGTAAAAATACTCAATTCTCCTAGAGTGTGTTCATGATCAAGAAGTATGTCTTTCATTCATCATCGCTTCAAGTATGAGCTTAACTGGATAAAAGAACAAGATTGTCTAGATGTTGTGGCCTCGAAATGAGAGAATAACATGAGGTCAAGTTCCTGGTTAGTAGTAACTCAATATAGAATGGAAAAATGCAAAAAAGGCCTACAGTTTTGGAGCACTACACAGAAAAAGAACAAGGGTCAACAAATTGAAGACTAAAAAGATAAAGGAGTTACAAAGACTGAGAGCCCACATAATATGGTAGCACATAAACAAGTTCAAGCAGAATTAGGATTCTTTCTAGACCAAGAGGACACACGATAGAAACAAAGAGTCAAAAGTTACTGGTTAATAGGTTGAGATAGTAACACTAAGTTCTATCACACTTGTGTCAATCAGCAAAGAAAAAAGAACACTATAAAGATGATTAGGTTTGCGAGTGGGCCACTGATGTAGAGCCAAGATGAGATTGCAGCAGGTTTCTATGAATTGTTCTCTAATATCTTTCAATCCTCTTCTCCAACTGCAGAATGTGCTTTTTCATGCATTAAAGGGATACCAGTGAGGGTTACTCAAAAAATGAGGATTCAACTGGACGAAGAGTTTTCAGTAAAGGAGGTAAAAGTAGCACTCTCTTAGATGTCATCTTATAAATCATTAGGTTCGGATGGATTTGGGGTTGGTTTCTATCAAGATCATTGGACTATTGTGGAGGAGGCAGTGTCTAAAATAGTTATGGATTTCATGAGAAATGGGAAGCTGCTGAGGGAGGTCAATCACACTCAAATTGCATTGGTTCCTGAGGTGAATTCCCTTACTTCTATTAATGAATTTCGTCTCATTACCTTATGTAATGTCCTCTATAAACTTATATCAAAAGTCCTTGCAAACTGAATGAATAAGGTTATGAATGAAATTATTTCATTCAACCAAAATACTTTTATTCATGGTCGTTTCATTGCTGATAATATAATAGTTACTTATGAACGCATTATTACAATGTCAATAAGTGAGAAAGGAAAGAAGGGCAACATAATCATTAAACTCGACATGTCTAAAGCATACAATATAGTTGAGTGAGATTTTTTAAAAGTAATGATGTTAAAGCTCGAATTTAACCAGAAATGGATCTCTTTGATAATTGAGTATGTAAAAACGGTGATATATTCAGTTATAGTGAATGAGCTTCCTGGTAATAGCATTGTGCCAACTAGGGGTTTGAGGCAAGGAAACCCCTTATCACTATACTTATTTTTTATTTGTGCTGAATGCTTATCATGCTTGTTAAAATAAGGCAATGATGAATAGTTCTACAATAATGTAGCAAGGAGGATCCTGAGGATTTCCCATTTATTATTTGAGGATGATGCAGTCATGTTTTGTAGAGTACAACATGAGGAGGAATGGATTTTCATTAATGAATTGCTTGCAAAGTTTGAGAACGCATCAGGAATGACTTTAAACTAACATAAAACCATTTTTCTTTTCATTTCTAATACCAGAATTGAGACTAGGGATTACATTTTGCAACTGGCAATGGGAGTTGAGAGCAACAATTATAACAGATACTTGGGCCTACTGAATGTGGTCATATAGATATCACTCACTCAGAGACATAATGGACAAGGTATGGAAGAGGATAAATAGCTAGAAAACTGCCCTATTGTCTATTGCAGAGAAGGAATTTCTGATAAAAAGTGTGCTCCAAGATATTCCAACATATACAATGTCAGTATTCATGTTACCTTAGAAACTGATTAAGAAAATCGAAGAAATGATTGCTAAGTTTTGGTGGATCATAACAAGAAAGGGCATTCATTAAAGGAGTTGGTCAAAGTTGGGGATAATGAAAGGAAGATGGGACCTGAGATTTAGATATTTGGATAGTTTTAACCAAGCCTTAATAGAAAAGCGGGGGTCGTGATTGATAAATAACCCCTCATCTCTAGTGGAAAGTATATATAAGAGCAAATATTTCAGGCACTCTAATCTGTTGGAGGCAAAGTTGGGCTCAAATCCATCTTTTATTTGGAGAAGTCTTCATCCTTGTCTGGATCTACTACAAAGAAACTTTGGTTGGAGGGTGGGAAATGATAAGACAATTAATATGTGGAAGGATAAATGGTTAACTCAATCTATATCTTTTCAAGTTCAAACACTTATTAATATCTTTGATTTTGATGCAAAAGTAGAGGTTCTAATTGATGAATAGAGGAAAGAATGGAAACAAGAGTTAGTAAAGGTGATTTTCAGTTCTGATGAAGTTTCAAATATTCTGTCAATCCTTATTAGTCGAAGTGGAGCTACAAATTAGTTGTTACGAAATGTATCCAAAAAAGGTATTTATACAATTAAGAGTGCCTACAATGAGGACTTACAGTTCAAACAATAGCTAAAAGAAGGGCCCTCAGTTATGCAATTTGATGAAAAGTTGTGGAAAGTGTTATGGTAGTTGGGGGATCAAGGGAAAGTAAAACAATTTCTATGGAAAGTCTTGAATAAAGCAGGTGATTGAAAGCTCATTATGCCCCTTGTGCTTGATTGATGAAGAGATTGTTCTTCATGCCCTATGGACATGTTCAGCCTCAATTGATGTGTGGGGTAATGCTACTAGTCTAGTTAACAAATGGTCCACTAATTTTACTAATTTCAAGTTAGTCTGGATAGCCTTATACCAAACTCTGTAATTGGAATTGTTAGAAATGGTTGCCATGATTGGCCATACTTTTGTGGAAGAGAATGAATGATTTTATTTTTTTTCGATAAGTTTATAACTCCTGCTATGGTTATGGAGTTTGCTAGAATAAACTTATCAATTTCAGAGAAGCAAACATGAAGACATCTGTAGTACAACATGTTTCACATCCAAGTGTAGAAGATCAAAAGTGGAGGCCTCTAGTCTGGACTTGGTTAAAAGTGAATTTCGATACCTCTTTTGATAAGGATTTGGGCAAGATGAGTATTGGAGTTGTAATCAGAGATAGTAGGGGGGCATTTATACTTTGCTAGTTAGCAAAAAAGATCACTTATGTTCAAAATGTATGGCTTTGATACGAGCAATCAAACTTTGTAGTGAGTTAGGCTTTATGCAAGTAATTATAAAGGGTGATGCTAAGCAAATAATTGATGCAGCTTAGTTGTCTACGATGAATTACTCTGATGTTCTGATTGGAGATATTATGAAGCTAATGTCCAATTATCGTCCTATGAAGCCTACTTATGTTTCTCGCAAGTTAAATCAAGTAGTTGGTGTAGCAGTTAAGAATGCTTTTCAATTTGATGGTACGAGGGTTTGGCTAGATGAAGAGCCCTCATTCATTTCTTTTGTTGTTATGGGAGAAAGGTTATCATGTAATGACTCTATTTAATTTTACTATGAAGAGTGACATTTTCTTTAAAAAAATATAGATATTTAATTCAAATTATCTTATTATTTTTCACAAATTATCTTAATATTATTTATGAATTTATCATCTTATCTCATTTTCCAAAAGAACGTAAGTGTTCAATTCCTAGAGATAAGAGAGATGATGGAAAGTCAATGCTAGCTATGTACTATTCGTGATAAATTATTATAATGATTTGAAATTTTAGAGTTTTGTAATTTAGTATATCACCTCACACATTATATATATATATTATAATTTTTTTTAATCTTTTTCTTATTAAATTGATGAATTATTTTACTCATAATCTATATATTACATATTTATTAAAAAAATATAAAAGTATGTAATACGTAATGTGCTTCTTGGCCCATCCAAGAACTAAATCAACGCGAGAGCATTGTTCATCAGTCAAATCCAACAATAAAGTTTTATTATAAGGAACTCTTCCTTCATTAGCCTTAGTAGGACAGATAATCTTTTACCTGCATTTCATCAATGGAAAATTTCCAACAACTACCAAAAATAAGGAAAAATTGATTGGTCCCTTGTTTGGCGTTAGAATAACACCCCTCGAAGGCCGCCAACTATTGACCTTGAACACGAAAGCTGCAAATATTGCTTGATAAGGCCGTCATACTGTAGAATGAAAGAAACTGTTTTGCTGTCAAGTTGTGATACTCCCCAAAAGGCTCCAAAATTCTACGAAAAACCACACATGCACACATCAGCATGAGCCACGCTTTATCGTGAAGTTGGGTAGGGGCAAGCTTCAAAAAGTCCAGAATTTCGCATGCCGGATGGATGAAGGGAAGGTGCAATCCATGAGTTAGGGCCAAACTGTCAAAGCCACGTTTCCAATATAGCCTTCTTTGTCAATGCATCCTACATCCAGGCTAGTCATGGATGATTCGAGAATGCGAAAAAATTTTCGTATATTGACAAGGTCCACCATTGACAAAACAAAATGCAATAAGAACCCTTCGAAAGAGGTAGAGTCTCGAGTAAGGGAAGATTCACCCTTAGATTGAAGGGAAACCTTAAAAAAACCACAACCATCCACTGGTACATAAAGAAGGAAAATGAAAGCTTGGGAGATATTGAAGATTTGGGAAAGAATAAGTTTCATGAAGGGTTTAGGAAGCACAAAGAAAAAACCTAGAATAGGAAAGTTTTGTTTATTAAAAATAAAAAATAAAGAAAGGCAATCATGAGCCTTCCTTGAGAATACAAATAGTTGGCTGTGATGATAGTTGCCATTCCTATTTAAAATTATTTATTGCACGAAAATAGCTACAGCTGATGCAAGCCTCATCCTGAACAAAATGGAAAGATACAGGCATGTACATGCTAGCTAGCATAAATCCCAGCGAGGTAGGAAAATCATAAATTTACGCCCACGAACTAGTGGGGTAAGTAACGAATGCAAGAAATGTAAAATATTTAATTTCTCATGTGCTAGCAAAAAAAAAATTAGCTGGATAAAATAGAAGAAATATTTGGGCTCCCTAGCCACCCGACCCACGACTAAGGAACTAGTCCAAGAGATCATTACCGTGGGGCTGGAAGGACCACGTGGTAAATAACTCTTTAGGGAGTTGGAGTTAGAATCCACAGTTAGGAATGATCATCCTGGGCAAGATAGCTCATACTTAACAAGAGTTATCTTAGGGGCGACTACTCCTACAAAACAGGAGATATTTGCTCCTGTTATAAAGGAATCATAAAGGATATCCATACGAGAACGATAACTAGTGTGAGTTACCATTACGTCATATTCATCACCTTCTATAAATAACCCACAAAAGGTAATAAATAAACTATCTCACTATTTCATATACTTACTCTCATATTGCTATACTAACTTAGGCATTGGAGTATTTCCAGGGCGATCAGTGCCGCCTCTTTGTTTAGTGTAAGTCATCCATAAAGTTGGTGATGTGAAACACGTCCTTTACAATCACAAAAAAGATTGACCTTAGTTTCTCAACCTCTGCATTTGGCTTACTTTCTTGCTCTCTAAAACAAGAGAAGAAAAAAAAAACTCAAGCAAAAGCTTATGAAAGACATTATCTTCGGGGGGAGAAAGCTAGGCTACACAATCCAAGAGCATTGTTAATTTGCAAGGGTGAATAAAGAACCGCTCATCGGCAATTCAAAGAGAACACGGTGGAGAATGCCGTGCGGAGCACAAATGAAGGGGAGAGTATTGAAAGGGAGGATGCGTGCAAAATTTTTTAAAAAGAGAGAGTTCTGACATAATGAGATTCAAACCTAAAACATGATTTAGCAGGAAAAAAGATTTACATGTCACGTGTGCGGTATGGGAGGTGAATAGTGGTTGATCTATAGCAAAACTCAATTAAGAAAAAATGAATAGATAAAGTTAAAATTTGTTTAAATATAATTTTTTAATATAATTTTGTTTTTGAACTTTGTAAAAATTGGATTACTTTTGTATTTGAGTAATGATTAGATAAAAAGCTTCGAAATTTGAAATTAAAAAAAAGTGTTTTATATTTGAGTGATGTTTAAGAGTAAAATAATAAGAAAGTCTGAAAATTCTATGATTTGCCCAAACATACCTTAATTTATGTCATCAGTTAATACATCAGTATAAATCCGTTCCATATGGGACAAACCAAAATTAGGATTAGGTTCTATACATTTAATTATGATAAAATGTTATAATTTATTTAATATATTCAACTATATTATGCTTAAAAAATAAAGCTCCTCCAAAAATACATTAAGAAACCAAGCTTACGTTAGTAATTAAAATCAACTCAACTTAAAAATAAGTGAAAAAAAAGCGGTGAAAGTTTTTACATTTAAACATATTTGTCGTAAAACCAGAACATTGTTGCCAATTGTAACTTAGCCGCTATAATTCTCCTTTGTTTCTAAATTCTGATAGTTGGAAGTTGGATAAAGTCTTATTTTTTGTGGAAGTTTCTCTCTAGCTCAGACCAATTTAAGTAGCAAGCTCAGTGCCAAACAAGTCCCTTTACTCAATTAATGGTTGGCCCTAAATGCTGCAAGGTTTGAAGGTTGATCTCAAAACTGTTGACCTAGTTGTGAAAAAAGATTACAAAGTGGTTGCCAAAATCTTAAAAGCCTCCTTAATTTAAGCATTTTATTTGTGGGTTTTCCTTGTTCTTAGGCCAAGACCCTATCATTTTTTGTAGGGGTTTCTGTTTTAAAAAAATGGATTACTCACGCTACGAATTGAACGTTAATGATAATTTGTAGGTGCAATCTGAGTCACTTAGGTTTGCAAATGAACATAACACTTCTTAAACAGTTCGTGATGGATTCATATATTTAGTTCAAATTTGTTGTATTTAATAAATAAGATATTTGTAAATTGAGACAAAATTAAGATTTGATATTTGGAAGGGCGATTAATAAAATATGTGATATGTATGAGTATAAGTAATATGTATTTTTTGTACGTGATTATATAAAAAATAAATAATTATACATCATAAAATTGAATACAAAAAATACATATCTATAAAATATCTTATAAGATAATTTCAGAGATTTATATGTTAGTAAAGTAAAAAACTAGAGTAAAATTGTGTGAGTATTGAAATTTGGAAAATAATTTCAATAAAACTTTGAAGGTCTAAATATTGAGGGGCTAATTTTAATAAAAATTTTAGAGACATTAGAGAAAAATTATACTTATCAATATATTGCCCCCCAAGCATGCATGTAGTTATGCCCCTGCTCGTAAACATATAATGATTTGAATAATAAACAAGTAAGACTCGTATAAATTCAACTTAACTTGGTTTAGACTTATGAATAAAGCTTGTATAAGCTCGACCAATTAGCTCATTTAAAAATTCGTAATGTGTTATATTTGTATGCGTTATTTTTCTTTCATGTTAATTGTATTTTATATATTTAATTATATATTGTTAAATATAAGGTTTTAAATTTCGTATCTCCGTGTAGATTTTGATGATAACAAATAAATTTAAGTCTCAAACTCAAATTATTTACATAATAGAGCGAAGCGTACATCAAGTATAAAACAATAAGTCTACAAATGAAACTCATAAATTATTTTTGTACATCTCTTGATAAAATTCGAAATTAGATTAAGGTTCCAAATTACTCTTTTTTCTCATAAAACATCAAATTACTTTTTTCACATATGTAAGACATTTTTAAATGTCTTAGTTTTGAAAATTATGTTTTTCACATGTGTATAATATCATCAAACAATATAATTTCGAAAATTATATTTTTTTATATAAAAATTTAAATTTGTAAGATGATTGATTATCATATTTGACATGTGCATATTTTGTTTGAAAGTCTTGAAGGGTGGTTGTGTATTTTTTTGACAAATACAAAAGGTAGATAATTTTGTTTGAAAATCTTAAAGGGTGGTTGTATGTTTTTTTGACATATGCAAAAAGAAGATTTGGTTTGAAAGATAAATCATATTCGTTTTGTCATGTATGAAAAGCAAAAAATTAGGTTTGATTTATTTGAAAAATGAATGGAGTTGTTTTTGACAAATACGAAAAGGAAATGCTTTTATTTGAATTTTTTGAAAAGTGGATAGTACTCTTATTTGACATGTGAATCTTTTCAAATTTGAAATTGAAAACTTATTTGCCTATGAATAGCTCACTTGAGTTTTGCAAAAATCACAATAAGAGCTTATGCATCTATTGTTAAGTTTTGCATTATTTTTTCAAAACTCTCATTCTCTCTTTTTTAAAATTTTGAATTTTAATTCTTATTCTTTTTTATAGAGATATATGTTGCACTGTATTGTTTCTATCTCACTCATTGAGAAGTGTATTTTGATAATTTACCTACTATCAACTCTTGTATCAATAAGAGGGTGCATATAACCTTTGTGTATGTAGAAGATGTTTTATACAGGAAATAGTTGAATCATCAAGTGTGAGATGATTGGAAGTGTAGAGGGTGTTCTACACGGATTCCTTGGAACGGTGCTGCTTAAAGGTGTAATAGGTTTTTATCTCCACCTAAAGAAGATTGACTAGTGAATTTGGGATCCTAAAGGGGTAGCTTGAGGTGAGGATGTAGGCAGTAAGGTTGAATCTCGTAAAAATACTGAATTTATTTTTTTTTACCCTACTCCTTACATTTCTTACTGTTTTATATTCTGTTTATATTTTATACTGTGTATTTGATTTATAAGTGTTAATTTTTATAATATAATCCAATTCACCCCCCTCTTATGTTAGTCATCTGAGCAACATATATCATTAACTCATTTATAAATGACATCTTTGAATACATATTTATTATATTTCCAAAGTGTGGATGTGATACTTTTTATAATTATTTTTATAGAAGACATTGATGTAATTAGTTATCTTTATTTACTTGTACATTTTATTACATGTTATATGATGTATCAAGCTATATTTTTTATGTTTGTAATACAAGTTATTTTATAAACTTAGTTAGTTACGTTATATAACATTAATTTTATATATCAATTATTTCCTAAGTGTTATATAGATTAAAGCCTATTGATATAGTTATAATTGAATGAGTGAATGCATATTTACTTGAATCGGTTATCGAATTAACTTTTAACTGATTAACTATAACTCGTATAACTAATGCATCTCGTAAAGTAGGTTTAAGATATTTTTTAGGTTTTTATTTAATTTAAGATACTTTTCAGTTAAGAAATCATATCATAACTTTATACACAGTATAGTTTCATTATACTAGGTGAATGATAATGCATATTATAATTTATTACTATTACTTATTGTTTATAGTTGCATTTTATTATGGCTACCAAAATAAATAAATAAAAATAGTTGCATTTTATTATCTTTTTATTGTGTAATATATGTAAAATAACTTACATATTATAACTATATATTTATATCATATACTTGTAATACACATATAGGTATAATATTATATAGTACTAATGTATGCAAAAATATATTTTATAATTTTATAATTTATATTTAATAATAATATATTATACATCTAGAATTCTTGACTTATTATGTGCTATCTCTATATATTTAAATGGTTTAAATTATTGCATTTTATTTTATGTATTACTTTCTTAATGTATAAATATAAATTAATTTATTTTATAAAAAGTCAATCCTTAAATTCGGATATCTTCTACATCCAAGCAAAAATACGTTTTAGTCAGACGGAATTCAAAACCTAAGACCAAAACGACACATCGTTTGAATGATTAGCATAAGAAAAACTGTAGAGTGGATGGTACACTACAGAACGGAAAGTAATGTGATTCTGGGAGCTCAAACACACAGAGAGAGAGAGAGAGAGAGAGAGAGAGAGAGAGAGGAGTGATGGCGTCGTTGCGATCAGTGGCTCTGAAAGCTGTGAGCGGAGGATCATGGTCATACATTGTTCCGCGGGCCCGAGCCCTAATAAGAGTGCGAGCTTTCTCGGCAATCATGTCACCTCCATCAAAGGCCGTTGTCTACGATCACCACGGTCCACCGGATTCTGTCACCAGGTCCTTACTCCCAACCCTAACTACATGGTACCTGGATTTGTTCTTTAATTCTATAATTTTTGTTTTGGTTTCTAAGTTTTTGAATTTATTTTGTTTGGGTTTGTATTTCGGTTGCAGAATGATAGGGCTGCCGCCTGTACAAGTGAAAGAGAACGATGTGTGCGTGAAAATGCTCGCTGCTCCTATCAATCCCTCCGATATCAATCGCATTGAAGGTTACCCTTTCTTCCGATTCATTTGGTCGCTGCTCCATTAGCCCTAATGCCTTGATTAGGATTGAAAACTAAGACATTACCCTCTGCTTGGTTGCTCGTTAACCGGTAGAAAATATGAGGAAATAGAAATGGAGTTTTTTAAGAGGAATTACGCATTGTCATCTATCCAAACTGGCAATTAGCACCCAAAACACTCGAACTTTAGGAACTTGTACCCTTCGTTAAGATCTTACCCTTCTTTTATTGGCACTGGGTGTCCGAAAACAGCATCCCGACTAATTCTAGGAATGGACAAGCCTGCAACAATGAGTTTCTGACAAGTGCACCTTGGATAATTTAATAGAAAAATCTCTGAATATGATGGCCCCTAGAGATTGTTTGCACCTAAGGGGATTTGAACCTAAGATCATGTCACATATCTTATCTCTTATCAATTTTAAGGATCAGAGCTTAATCGAGGCTGCAAATTATAAAAAATTAGTAGTTCAGGGTGTCGATTAGCAGTTTTAAAAGTTTTTTCTTGTAGATTGAAAAAACGGTAGTAATTTGGGAGTCCAAAAGGCAATATCCCCCTGTAAAATAATTTTTTTTTTCTGCATCTATCTTTCCCAGAAGATAGTTCACCCTGTCTAACTGAGGTAATGATGTTTTAAGATTGAGGGAAATCTTTAGCTGTGTCTTTTCCAAAATATTTCTTTTGATAAGCATGTCTCTAGTACTTCTAAAAGTCTATGATTGGCGAATCAAATCCAAATGCAGGGCAGTCATAATAAATTATTTGACATGAGATGTTAAAAAAAAAATCTAGTTTCTGGTTACTTAAAACTGGCATATAAAATTGTTAAATTAGCACACATAAGGAAGCTCTTGTATATATCCTGTATACTTGGGCCTCTGTCTATTTCATGCTCCATAAAATTGTTTATCGATAAAAAAGCTGGCTTATAAAAGAATGCATATTACTATTTTCGTTATGGGCATACATCCTGACTGGATATTTGAAATGATTTTGGTTTTAAAGTCAAATGCGGATGCTGCCATAGGTGTGTACCCTGTGCGACCACAAGTGCCTGCAATTGGAGGATATGAAGGTGTTGGAGAAGTGCACTTGATGGGCTCTGCCGTTAAGGGTCTCTCACTCGGTGATTGGGTCATCCCATCTCCACCCTCTTCCGGTACACTTGCTTTTGCTAATTTGTTTTTCTTTTTGTTCGACAATTTGAGAAGTGTTATCCTGTTTATCTGTTAAGGAAAATAACAAGGAATATATATATATATATATAGAGAGAGAGAGAGAGAGAGAGAGAGAGAGAGAGAGAATATTTTATGGATGGAAGATTTTCATTCAGAGGAATTGGATAAATATTTTTCCTCTTTTTATTTTTTCCCAGGGACATGGCAGACCTACATTGTGAAAGATCAGAGTATTTGGCACAAAGTTATTAAGGACTCACCTATGGAATATGCTGCTACAATTACTGTTAATCCTTTGACTGCTCTTAAGATGCTTGAAGACTTCGTTACTTTAAAGTCAGGTATTGAAATTACCTTTTAGTATTTTTCTCTTTACCCGCTTAACCTTTACTTTTAATAAGTCCCTGTACCCTCTTAACTGTTACTAATTTGGTTTGAATAGGAGATTCTATTGTTCAAAATGGGGCTACAAGCATTGTGGGGCAGTGCATAATTCAGCTTGCACAATATCGTGGTATCCAAAGTATAAATATAATACGGGACAGGTGCTTATTCAAAATTTGGTCAAATCTCATGATCTTGTTTACTTCCATGTTTGCCAGCATCTAGATAAAATCAAATCTCAGAACATTCCTATTTTTCATTATTTATTATTACTTTTTAACCTACTTATCACTACTGTTCATTACTTTTCACTACTATTCAATATTCTATTATTACTTTTTCACTACCATTCATAGTGTCTGAGATCACCTCACTATCCAAACGCAATGTTTATCTTCTACTTCTAGAGAGAACTTTCTGTGGGGATCTGACTTTCACTTGCCATTGTTTACTTCCTACAGGGCTGGATCAGATGAAGTAAAAGAAAAGCTAAAAAGTTTTGGTGCTGATGAAGTTTTTACTGAGTCTCAACTGGAAGTGAAGAATGTCAAAGAGCTTCTGGTATTGTCACATAGTGACTCATAGTTGATACTTTCAGATGTTAATTTATTACTTATCCAAAAAAAAAGGTGACACTTTCTGATGCAGTGGGAATTAGAGGTGTTTACTCTTATCCCATGCGGATTGGATGTCAAAGGCTTTGTTCTGTGGCAGTTATTTTGTTTCTGGAATGCAAGATGTCTAACTGATGTTTCTTCGTTTTAACATGTCATTAATATGCTGCCCTAATCATTAGTTGTTTAAATCTGATGTGATTGAATTTACTTGTCATAAATGTTCTAGGCTAATCTACCCGAACCCATTTTGGGATTTAACTGTGTTGGCGGAAATGCTGCTTCTTTGGTTCTTAAATTTTTGAGGTATGATATGCAATGCATTATTTTTGAGTAAGTCAAGCATGTTTCATTTGGCTCTAAAAGATTTATATTCTTCAATGTGGGTAACGAGTTTTTTGTTTTCAGGCATGGAGGAACCATGGTAACTTATGGTGGAATGTCTAAGAAACCTATTACTGTATCCACCTCATCTTTCATCTTTAAAGTAAGCCGTGCTTTCCTTCTTCTTTAGCAGTTCTAGTCTTCTACTTGTTAATTTACTCATAAAAGTCTTCTACTTGTTAATTTAGTCATAAAAAAGTTCTCTACTTGTTAATTAATAGAGCAAGGGTCAACAATTATTAACCTGTATGTTCCTCACAGTAAGCTGGGATGAGGAGTAAATGTGACTTAAAGCAAACATTAGAGAATGATCAATTAGAAACAAGTAGGCTAGGATGACAGCCTTTCTAATGTAATGGGTCCTGATTGAGAAAGTCTGGTCACATGGAAAGAAGGCTAAGCATTCTCATTGTATCAATATGAGCAGAACCAGCTGAAGTATTGGATGATACAATAAAAGCTGAAATCACCATGAACAGGTCATATTGTTCTCAGTGTGTTTGCACTGTCTGCATTTTGCTTTCTTGAGCAGGTAGGATGGTACACACTGGGTCTGGGCTGGATGTATATAAGCTGAGCTGGTCTTTATGTGAGCTAGTGATGCAACAAACTTAGTCAAATGCTATCTTCTAATATAAATAGCAGTAGGGAATGATGTCTGCTGGCTTCTCCTTTTATTACTAAGCTGAGATGAGTGGTCAAGAAAGATTGTTCGCTCTCATGTGGACAAATTTGTACTAATGGAACTACATAACCTCCATTACTGTTCCAAATTTTTTTTCACGGTCATAATTAATTAAGACCTTGAAGATAGAACTGAACAGAAGTTTTGGGATTCAGAAGCTTAACACTGATCCGTTCCACCATGCATTTGGTAGCCGAAATGAAGCGGAAGATAGGACTGACACTACTAGATAATTTTTGGTTGCTTTGTTGGCAGCGACCCTTGGGATGGTTTGGTTTCATATTTCGAAGTGAACAGTCTTTATACTTTTTGATCTCGATATAATGCTTTTATCAAACTAGAAAAATAGTCATCGCTATGACTATCATGAGATCTATGTCTGAGTGTGATATAAACTTGCATCTATACATTAAAACCCACCCGTTTTGCAGGACCTTTCTTTGAGGGGATTCTGGCTACAGAGATGGATGGGTGCGGATAAGGCAAAAGAGTGCAGAAGTATGGTAGATTACCTGCTGAAACTAGCACGAGAAGGGAAGTTGAAATATGAGTATGTTCCACTTCATAAACAAAAACTCCACCCATCTTTTGGTTTACATTCATCTGATCATATATATACCATGGCATTGATTGCACATGTTAATATATTGAGGTGGCTATATTTGCAGGATGGAACTGGTTCCGTTTGAGAAATTTCACAGTGCATTGGATAAGGCACTAGGAAAACTAGGGAGCCAACCGAAACAGGTCCTCACATTCTAGTTCTTAATCACAAGTCGACCAAAAGGTCATTGTTGTGTCATCCTTGTTTCTGTATATTGTGTTTAGGGTTCGGGACTTGGATTTTGTATTACACCATCTCATTATACACTCCCGTGATTGTAATTGTAATGCCGACTTAAACCACATTATTTATACTTCAAAAAGACTTGGTAATAATATAATTGAAATTTTATTAAAATTTTATAAAGAGCAAAAATGTCTTCTTTTCAAATAATTTAAGATTTTATACATCACTTACCCTTATTTTAATCTTATTTTAATTATATGGGTAATGAGTTAACACAACAGTAGCCTCTTGAGCGACCTGCATCCTGGTCTGTCTTTTGCAAATAATGGGGGCACAAAACTATGGAAACAGTCAATCGTACACGATTTGCTAACAAATAAAAAAAGGAAACGTAATTTTAAATTAGTCAATTTCATAAATCGTCATCATTACAAGAATATATATATAACCCCTTGCTAGGCGAATGGATGACGCAATGAGTTGATGAGATTATGCAAAAGAAGATCTAGTTCATCGTTGTTCAATGTGGATGAAATTCCGAGACTGATTTTCCCAGACACCTGTTCGGTGGCACAAAAGAAAACCAAAAACTGAGGAAAAACAACTAGTACATAATTTTTACGAGATGCATTCCTTACTCAATATATAGTCCACCGCTTCTTCCACGCTGTCAACAACCTGCACTAGCAACACAAGGGTTCAGATAATTTATCCCAATTAAAGACACAAACTGGATGCAAATTTATCAAAATTTTCATCTACACTAATATATATTTAGGAAACTCTGCTTAGTCTGCCCCAAAACTTTTCGGAGTAAAAATTAAGAAGCGATCCAAGATCAAATAGATATTTCAGCAACCACCTTCTCCATTAACCCTGCTGAGGCAGGGTTTAAGCTTGGATTGGACCAAAATCTTCTTCAGGTAATTCCCCCCCCTCTTTAAAAATATTAAAACGGGTCCTTGCTACTCTTAAAACTTGATTTCCTCAAAATATTAACGGATATAACACGGGCCATGTACCCTATAAGAGTTTGCGTCCATGGAATTGCAATTTATTTTATTGGTTTTCCTTGATACCATATTTGCACAACACACTTCTATTGGAATTAATCAAACATTTACCAGATCTGCTGGAAAATCAGCATCATTTTCCTTCCCCTTAAAAACCCCTGTCCTCGTCAGAATGGAAAACCATGGATGCCCTGCCTGAAAATGCAAATATGTTATAACCTATTATGGTATCATCAGACACCTAATGTAGATAATGAACCGTGGTGTTCCTAAAGAATGAAACAGTGAAATAAAGAGACAAACCTGCTTTGCACCTTTGATGTCAACTGAAGGATTATCTCCAATCATATATATTGTCTTCAAATGACTTTGATCAATTGCATGATCAACATGCAGCTTATGGTCAAGAGATGACAGAAGCTGCTTTAGTACATTTTCAGCATTCCTAAATACAAATGGATTTGGCTTCCCAAAAGTTGTATACTCTAGAGCGTTAGGGTGGATTCTGCAGATTAAGACTAGTACATTTAGCTTAGAGAAAGAATTACAGCATAATTCAGACAACAGATACAAAAAAGTAAACCACCATCAACTTTAAGCACGTTCCCTATTACCTATTGAAAATGGATTCTAATGCAATTCTGAAAGCTCCCATGCCAAATCGCTCAGAAGGAAAAGTAGCCTACCTTTGGTGACAGCTTGTTAGTACCTCATTAGGCTTTACAGAGGTAGTTACATAGAAACTCAAGAAATTAATTTTGTGACTGATCACAACTAACCTGATATTTAAGGTCATCATGCGCAAAATATAGAGGTGGTTGGTGTCCAATTTCCCTTCCAGGAAGACCTCCGGTTCTTAAAATGTCACATAGAACCTGGTACCAAGGCCATTGTAGTCAGTTGAGAACTTAAAACACTCCAATACCAAGAATATTACACTCGAGATGCAGGGCAGGGGACCACCAATAACAAGTCTTGCATAAATAAAGAAATCAATGCACTAATGCGCATTAAAGTTTATATGATCAGATAAGCTATGAATTCAGGATAACCTGATTGCCTCTGCCCCAATAACTTCCCACATAAATCAGTAAATAAATAAATCAACACACTGAATGCACATACATAAAAGTTAATATGAGAGAGAAGCCATGAATTCAGAATAACCTGAATGTCTCTGCTCCAGTCCACAGAATCACTAACAATAAATGCTGCCTGAACCCTCCGTGAGTAAAGACTCTTTGTTTGAGTTATTTTGTTAAAAGTGCTACTCTGATTGGCAGCCAACTGAGTTGTCCATTTCTTATATTTTGCCAACGGATCAATGTCTTCAAAGAAGGATGCATACTCATCTATAGAGAGCACATTTCTGAAAACAAAATATGTCAGCACAGAAGTCCTTCAGGGACTCAGGCCATATTTGAGAGTTTATACAGAGGTATTAATGGCAACAAGGCAAGAGCCTTACTTAAACCCATATTCAAACATCACTGCAGCAGGTTCACCTTTTCCCACAGCAACAATGAATTGATTCTCATATCTGCACAACACAAAATGTAAATACAAAAGAGAGTACAGTAAGATAATTAATTCTCAACTTTACTCGGATGTTTTATTTATTAACTTTTGATATGTATATGCCAATCAAAGCTACAGTTTCAGTGTTCAGGTTTTTATCTTTTTTATTATTATTAGTCCATCCTTTATTTTTATTTTTATAATTAATAAAAGATTTATTATCAAGAATAGGCATAGCCCAAATACACATGAAGTATACAAAGAAAATATCTACTACACTCTAGAAGCAGAAAAAAGACTAAAACAGGTTCAGTACATTATCATCCCTTACAAAAATCCTAGCCCACAAAAGGAGAAAAGAAAAAATTCTAGAGTTCGCCTAAAGAACGCTCTGTCTTCAAAACATCTCCCATTCCTTTTCAACAAAAGTGATAGGCACCATGGTGGGCCAAGTCTCAAAGATTCATTGCAAGTTCCAGATGGGCCAATCACAAGATTGAGAGCTAGGAAAATCAAGGAAGTAATGCAAGAACTGGTGTAATCCACTTGAGCCAAGTTTGCAAATTCATCAAGCCTTAACATTCAAAATGAGTTTGAAAGAAGAAGAATCACCTTTAATCCATGTGATACAAGCTACAGAGGAGGACGGCAAAGCTTGTAGTTTAGTAAAGACTTTTATTTTAATAAGCATAGGCGTGTGGGTTTATTTTTATGTTTCTATGGTTTTAGGCATTTGAGCCTATTTAATTCATTAATTGGACCTCTTTTATTAGTTATAGGAGTATGATTTAGGAGTTTTGGGCTTAAAAGTGTTCAACCATGTTTTTAAGTGATGTAGGCCTTATTAGGCCCTAGGGTTTTATTAGGGACTATAAAAACACATGCCTCTTTATTTTTCCAGCAATTATGAACGTGAATAGTATTTTTTCTAGAAAAAATTCTTGTTTTCTCTATTTGTTCTTGAATGAACTAAGAACTTATCAAAGGCAAACCCTTTATGTTAGTCTCTCTTTTGTCGAGGTTTTTTAAACAAATTTTCAACGGGTCTAGATTATTTTGACTTGATTATTGACTTTCTTGAATGGATTTCAATTTGTTCGTGGGTTTAAGGGATATTCAATCCCACGGGTTCACATAAAAAATACACCACATTAAACACAAAGAAATCATATTCTATTTGGCAGCCACATATTTCCCTCCCATAAAACCTCTCCAACATGCAAGAAGATCTACCACTTCCTTTGGCATCACCCAATATAAACCTGTCCGACTCAAAACCTCATACCATAAAGACACTGCCACCTTACAATGAAGAAATAGATTATTTATAGATTCACCATCCTTCTTGCACATGACACACCAAACAACAATGCATATAACACGTTTTCTCAGGTTATCCGTGATCAAGATTCTCCCTAGAGCAACCACCCAACTGAAAAACACCATCTTGGTAGGAACCTTCACCCTCCATATGACTTTCCAAGGGAAATCACAATCAGGATGACAAGTCAGCACCTTATAAAAAGAACTAATAGAAAAACTGGACTTTCCAGCATGATCCCACAATAAGCTGTCTTCTCTTCTTAGTCTCACTTTTGAATTATAAATCCTTCCCAGAAAATCAGAAACATCATTCACTTCCTAGTCATTAACCTCTTTGTTAAAGTCAACACATTCCACAAGATTTAGTCCATCCTTTATTAAAAAGCATGTAAGAAAACTCAAGTACAAAGGAAGTATACAAAAGAAATGCCTAGCTAGAGAAAACTTTTATTATTGGGGTAACCTATCATAAGATCTACATCTTTGTTTGGCATACCTATTCTTGTGATGGGATCTAATTTTGTCAAACCCCTCCAGGTCTAAGGTTTGAATCTCCTTGAATGCAAACAATTTCTAGGGGCTATCAAATTGGAAGAATTTTTTCTTGAATTACTTGAGATGGACTTGCGGAAAAATCCTTGTCTAGAGCTTGTGTACCCCTGAAATTAGTCTAGACTATGCTCCCTGGTGCCAATAAAAAAATATAACTTGAAAGTACCTAAATGCACGTGTTTTTCAAATGTTTTAAGCAAGTGTATATGGGTTTCCATCAGAGCCATATATCACGGGCATTAATTCAACGGCTGGAACTTCAACCCATCTATTACTTCAGCACGAAACTATGTCCTTGTCATCTTTATGTTATTTTACACACTCCATGATGTATGAACAGATGCACGAAATCAATTGTATTTGACTTTATTGCACACCAGTGATGCATACCAAACTGGATATTGATGATAGATCACAGTTAGTTTGAAGGCATACCTATCCACTAGCTGTTTAAAAGGAGAATGACCTTGTAATACCTGCATGATAATTGTAGTTCGAAGATGAAAAAAAAATCATAAAAGAGAAATCAAACAAAGGTTCAGGAGTTTCGTAGTCAAATGATAAAAGTTTTGATACCATTATTTATTTATGTGATCTCTCAACAGGTCTGATAGCGGAGCAAGAATGATCAGTAGATGACAATAGCACTTAAAAAAATTATTTCTGAAAATCTTCCTTAGCATTACCTGTGAGGATAAAATGTTTACACCCAACAGTTCACTTAACTGGAAGGCTCTTTTCGATTCACGAAAACCACCTCCTGTTTGATTAAAGAACCAACACTAAACGTTAGATAATACACTGAGAGGTAGCGCTTAACGTGGCCTATATTCAATTCCAAATTCCCAAGTCATTGGTACCATGCCATACAATCACCCGGACTTTGAGCCTAACACATTTAACTTTCAGCCTTAGACCATATTTAGGATTTGGACTCAGAGAGCTATGAATTCGTTCAATTAACATGGACCACAGAATGCTCCTGGATGTCTTACCATTTGTCAAGAAAACGTAAGGAATCTTCAAATAACCTGCTTGCAACATAAAAACAAACGATTACATAAATAAAGTGTTAGAAAATGCCTCTAGGCTCTAATTACACGAGAAAGCAAAGGTTAAACTACCAATTTACGAGATATGAATTTTATGCCTGGGCACAAAGTAATAATCAATCATCAAAATGTGATATCAAGCAGGTACCCAAAACCAAGTAAACGAAATGTCGTGCATATATACGTACACCCACAAACACAAACACATAAATTAAAGCGTAGTACCAGAGTCATCATATAACCTTCTCAGAGCCTGGGGGGAACCTCCGATCGGCGTGTCTTCGCGCAGAACGACGCCATCGATATCGAACGCGATACCGAAAGAAGGCCTGCAGTACAAAGACGTAGAACCAAAGCATTAGGCATAACGAATGTCTGAAAAGATAAAGCAGACAACTAAAAAAGACGCTGAGAGAATGACCATTGAGACTGTGCGGAAAGCTGAGAGATTGAGCGAGAGAATAATAGGGAGAAGAAAAGCGAGGGCAATTGCTTTGTGTTTGAGCGCTGGGATCGCGATGCCCTTCTGAGTACTCCAAAGCTTCCCATTTTTTTCTTCGATGAACAAAGATTAACAACATAAATGAGGAAAGTAAGCAAGGAAAACAAGGGAACACAGAAATCTCGCCCCTTTTGCCACATAATTTTTACTGTATAAGTCGTCGCAGTTAAGAGCAGTTACATTGGTCTGCACTCATTAATATTTTATGAGAAATATATATTTAATAAGATGTACATACTATATTATTATAATTCTACATTAAATTTATTATTAAATTCATCAAAATAATAATATAATAATATTATTTTTAAAAAAATTAAAAAAATAGAAAAAAAAGGAAAATGAGAGATAAAATGAGAGAAATAAAATATAATAAACAAATAAAATAATAAATGAACAATAACCTTTCATATTTGAAAGTCTCCATATTTTATTGTAGTTTAAAGTTAGAAAAATATATTTTGATGAGACTAATATAGAATTATTTTAAATGTAAATTATTAAATATATGTTTGATGAATTATTTGATAAAACCAATATGAATGCTCTAAAATAACTATTTTTAGCACCATACTTGGCGACAATCGGTGTGCTGCTGCACACTACATGCATTATTTTTTCTCCCTCTTTTGAGTGTGTCACGACACATAGGTTTCTCCAAATAAATTTTTTTTTCTCTTTTTAACACTTTCGCATATATATTTTATTTTTCATATTTCCAACTTTTATATAATTTTTTATATTTAATACATGAAGAATAGTTTTACAAGACATAAATAAAGAAAAAGTTATTGAGATGAAATAATATATAGCATTCTTCGATATTAGGGGGAAATGCCACGTATCCCCCTCAAATCTATCATTCAAAGTTATCACTCGAATATTTTATATTTCTTTATAAATATTATTATTATTATTATTATTATTATTATTATTTAATAGTTAAAAAGTGATTTATAGTAAAATTATATAGATTTCTTAATAATAAAGAACGTTAAAATATGTTTAAAAGAAAATAATTTTCTATTTTGTGCTAGCAGCCCACCAATGGTAAATGCTGGATGATCCGTTAACACTACTCTTAGTTTAACGTGAACAAAATTATAATATAATTATCTGTATATCAATGCTCATTTAACCATGTAGTCATTGAAAATCTTAGTGCTATCATTTTGAGTCACTTAAAACGTTTCAAGTAATTGTACATTAAGAGTTGTGCTTCAATGGTTTTAGGGTTATTTCCAAGTGATCTAGCATGTGCTATAATGTTGTTAAAATCATTTCACATTGGCTGATCTGGCTGAAATTTGTCTTACCCAAACAATCACCCACAAGATATCTTGATATTTCGTTTTATTTTAAATTAAGTCGATCTCGACTTGTTTCGTTTGTTTAGGTTGGTTTCTCATATTTTTAAAATAACAATAATTGGATTTCATATACATGGTTTAAAAATCCTTACTTTCTCTCCGTTCATGCTACAAGAGTTTTGTTACTTTCTCACTACTATTGCACATCCTGATCAAATCACTGTAATTTTAAGAACTACTTTACTTGCATGTTGCAGCTTTGTTTCCAAGAGCGCTCACCACATCCACTACATCCAGCTTTCCAAACTTCCGTTTTCTCTAAATTTTAGGGTTTACATTTAGAAAATATCCTAAATCTAAACCCCATCTGCCTCCCAAAATAGGGCTTGGGTTTTGGTCGTCATTGTACATCCCCAATGCTCATTTTGGTTCATCACTCCTGTGCAACTCTTTCGTGTCCCCATCTAGCAGCCCTTCCAATCGTTGCATCTGACAATTCTTTGCGTGCACGCACACACACACACACACACACTCTCACTCTCTCTCTCTCTCTCTCTCTCTCTCTCTCTTTCTCTCTCTGTCTCTTCAGAATGCTCTATACTTATTATATATATGTTCACCCATATTGGTTCATTGCTCTAGTATTCTATGAGATTTATATTGCTTTGTAATTTATTTGAATGGGTTTGTAATTATTCCTTATGACTTACATTTGGGTCTTTAATTTTGGAGAAGTAGTTGTGAATTTGAAACTTGTCATTTTTGCAGCATTGGAGCTTTGATTTACATGTTACTTGGATAGATCTCTTATTCGAGTTTTCAAGATTTGCTCTTTAATTTTTTTTAAATGAAAATTGATTCCATTAATCATTTCAAAGCAATTCAAAGATTACAATAGATTGAATGCACGTAGAGCATTCTTCAATGTCATATACATCATTTGATAAAGAAAGTGCAAAATTAGCAAGCGTGTGGGCAGCTTGGTTAGCCTCTCAAAAGGCATGTGCTGCTTTCCCATTTCTAGTGACCTACTAAACATTCTTTTGCATCTTCAATTAACAATCCTCCTAGACTCCAGTTTGGTATTTGACCCTTTAACTGATCTATTACAAACTTGGAGTCCCCTTCGAGAATAATATGTTTGAGACAAGCTTTTTACAAAATATTGCTGTCAATAGAAGCCCGTGTGATTCAGCTTAAAAATACATTGTATGTGAAGGTTCTATTCACTCTTAGTGCACCAATAACAAAGCCTTGATGGTCTCACACTATAACTCCCACTCTAATCCTCCCTATTTCTACTTTGATAGCGGCATCCCAATTACCTTTATAAGTGCCTTCAATAGGTTCTTCCATGGTTGTATCCTTTGGCTTGCTTGGAGAGTGACCAAATCCACTAAATTGGCATCCTGATAAGCTTGTAATTCTGTTTTGGCTCTTTGAGACAAGGGGATTGAAATCTTTGCCCTAAATTACATCATTCCTCCTAGACCATATCCCTCTCAATGTGACAGTTGCTTCCTCGAGCTCTTTATGTTCCAATTTCTGGACTAGGACTGTCCAAATGTTGATAAATAGATCATTGAGGAGAGACATTTTCTGAATTTTTATGCAACCTTGATTCCATACATCTCTAGTTGCACCACAACCCCATAAAACATGGCCAGAGGTCTCAAGTTTTGGGTGGCAAAGTGGACATTGATCATTATCCATTATTTTCCTTGTTTTTAAATTTGCTAGAGTTAGTAGTGCTTCACTACATGCCCTCCAGATAAAAACCTTGACTATAGGAGCCACTTTCATTTTTCAAATGCATTTCCAACCAATTGTGTCATTCATTCTACTCAAGGATTTTTCTTCTATATCAGCCTCTAATTGCCTCTAATGGTGATAGCTACTCTTCACCGTGTTCTGCCCGTTTGAGATAAACTACCAGACAATTTTATCTCCCCTACCTCCAAGACTAATATTGGTCAATGTTATGGCCTTAATTTTTGTGTCTGAGAATATTTCTTGCAGTAGTCCCTCATCCCATCTTCTCAATAAAGGATCAATAATTCACCTTATCACACAAGCAATAAATGTCCCTAGGAGAGATCACATTGAACAAAGGTAAAGTTAGTTTCCACTTTTCAGACCATGTGTCAATACTTTGGTTGTTACCTACTCTTCACTTGAGGCCTCTCTTGAGAAGGGATAAACCAAAATGGATCTCCACATGAGGACTGTCTTAAGAAGGGATAGATCAAAATGGATGCTCCTCCATGCAAAAGATGGACTCAAGCCTAGTTTTGCCTCTATTAAAATCTAACTATGGGGAAATACTTTTGCTTGATCTCCTTGAAGGCAAGAGAAAAGGGATCTTGAAGCATTCTCTAGTTTTTTTTGGCAAGAATTGAAAGATTGAAACTCCTAAAATCCCTAAACCCAAGACCCCCTGAGTCTTTTGTTAAGTTAAGTTGGTCCCAAGATACCCATTGAATTTTTTAAGAGTCTTCATTGTATCCCACCAAAACTTCTTAAGAAGTTAATTGAGCTTATGGGTGATAGATTGCGGGACAAGAGAAATACTCATGGAATAGGTAGGGATTGGAGGACAGCCTTGAGGAGGATCTCTTTCCCAACCACAGATAGTATTTGGTGTTCCAATTCACCACTTGAGCCCACGTCTTATCACTAAGTGAATGGAATGCAGCTATCTTTCTCCTCCCCATCATTGCTGCTAGGCCTAGGAATTTATCCATAATCCTAGTTGATATGATACTTGCAATTTGTAGGAGCTATAACTGTGTGCATTGTTGAGTATTCTTACTAAAGAATACATAAGACTTGTCCTTGTTTAGCACCTGACCTGAAACTTGTTCATAAAGGTTCGGGATATCAAGGACTCTGGATAACTTAGTAGGTGAGGCTTGGCAGAAAAGCAAGCTGTCATCTGCAAATAACAGATGACTAACCCTTGTTGGACCTCTTTCGATTGGAGCACTAGTAATTGCACCCTTTTCCTTTACATTGTTCAATAAAACTGAGAGAGCTTTAGTATATAAAATGAAAATGTAAGGGAATAGAGGATTCCCCTGTCGGATGTCTTTAGAGGGACTGAATAATTTTTGAGGTTCTCAATTAACTAGTATGGAATAAGTTACTGACTTGAGGCACCTTTGAACCAATTCATGCCATAGGGTTGGGAAGCCTATCTTAGCCATCATAAACTGCACAAAAACCCATTGAATTCAATTGTATGCCTTGCAGATTTTCACTGTCGTAGGGTGTAACATCTCATTGTCACCAATGCGTTCTTTGAGATCAGCCTATTAGGCACAAATGCACTTTAGTTAGTTGATATGAGTTAGGGGAGTATACCTTTCAATCTGTTTGCCAAAGTTTTGGAGACCATTTTATACAAATTGTTACATAGGTTTGAATTCAACAATTCTTTTGGGGTTTTTCACTTTTGGAATAAGTGAAATATAGGTATCATTAACTTCTCTGATGGATCCCTCATTATTTAGCACTTGCAATACAAATTTGGTGACTTCATACCCCACAATCTCCCAAATATTCTAGTAAAACTAGACTGGGAACCCATTGGGGGTAGGGAATTCCAATGATTTCATTTGGAACATAACTTGTTTTACCTCCATCTCACTGAAGGGTCTTAGTAAAATCTCTAGCATGTTAGAGTTCATTATAGGCTTTAAAGAACTCAAGCAGGTAGATATGTTAGTAGGCAAGGATGTAGTGAAAGGAGATGAGAAGAAACCTGTAATGATGGCTCAAATGTCATCTTGTGCATGGGCAACTTAATCATTTGAATATGTGATTGATGTTATGAAGTTTGCTTTTTTCCTCTAGCTTGCTTGTTTGTAGAAATACTGAGTGTTCTTTTCTCCCATCTTCAGTCAATGTTGCTTTGCCCGCTGTTTTCATTTCATATCTTGCTCTGCCAGGAAAACCTCCACTTTGTGTTGAAGGTGTTTTAGTTGAGTTAGGTGGATACCCATGCCATGATCCTGTAATTGACTGGTCTTGGCTAAAGCTCGAGCTGAATCCTATTGTTTCTATTGTTTCAAATTTTGGTTTCATGTGGTGAAACCCTTTTGATAGTGTTCTAGCTTAGTTGCCATGTTGCCATCCAGGGTATCTCTCATCACAACCATGTTTTAGGTTACTCAAATATAGCACCACTACCCTCCCCAAGCTCCCATGCTGCGTCAAACCTAAAGACCAATTGCCTCCTGTGTCTTCCACTATTATTATACTGATTACAAATGTTAAGGGGGAATGGTATGATTTTGAACTGATCCTGCCACTCTTTATTGGCCATAGCTTGATCAATTTCTTCTTTTGTGAAAACCTTGCCATTCCTATTGTTTGACCAGGTGAATTTAGGTCCAGTAAACTACATGTCTCTAATCCCACATTATTCTAATGCCAACCTGAAATTCTCTATCTATTTTAAGGTCTACTAGTCCCTCCATATTTCTCATTTTAGTGAAAGATCTTGTTGAAATTACCTACACATAGCCAAAGAGTACATGAAGTAGGTTTCAGCTACTTAAGGAGTCCTGAACTGCTATTTCTTTTTACTGTTTCTAGGTGTCCATAGAACCCAATGAACTACCTAGGGATTCTTTCAACTCCTTCTTGAGTCATGGCAATGACATGCCATCTAATATAGTTAGTTATCTTAACTTCCATTCATCTTTCCAAAGAAGGGTTATACCACCACTTAAGTCCAAACTGTCAACTACAAAACAGCTATCAAAGTGCAAATATCTTTTTACTACATCCATTCTATTTCTATTGCATTTAGTTTCCACAATGAATACTAAGTGAGGGTTCTTTTCCTTAGTAAGTTCCCTAAGGATCCGAATTGTCCGAGGGTTCCCAAACCCTCGATAATTCCAAGGATATTCATTGGTGGTAGCAGTGCTGAAGACCAGCAATTGCTATAGGATCTCGTTTCTTAGGTATGTCTCCAATTGTTTTGGATCTTTTGGTAAGAGAGGCATCTTCTTTCTCTCCTCACAACTCACCCTTTTGGCTCCAACGTATTTATAGGTGTTGGTGATGTTAGCTAAGATGTTATTGAGGCTAGCTTTTACTCAAGCATTTCTTTTCCATTTACCATTCTGATGCTCCTCAGGTTGCTTACTGGAGATGGATTAAGGATCTGTTGCAGGTGGTTGGATGTTAAGGGGTTCTAAGTTTTCCACATTATGTTGCCTCGCATTAATGATAATGTGTCTTGTGTTATGGGTGGGTAATCTCCTTTTACACAGCTTGGGTCCAAGTCCATTAAACAATTACATTTCATACTCATTGATATAACTGTTCTAACAGGAAAATGGTTGGCCTTTTTAATGCACTTAGCCTATAAAACACTCGTGTAGAGATTCTCTATTGTAGCTTTTTAACTGAGACTGGGATCAAAAGCTTGCATTTGAGGATTTTCCCCATGTGCAAAGGTTTTGGATTTGAGATATTTGTCTTCTTATGCTAGTTCCTCTGTATACTTGGCCATCCTAACACCCCAACCGAACCTTGATCATGAGCATGTTTTACCTTTGTGATAAAGAATCCCATAATGAAAACAAAAACTCTAAAGTCTTTCACATTTGATCGAAATCTAGTATTTTTGCTATTCAAACTCTAGCCATTTTCCCCTAAGAAGTGGCTTATGTAGATCCACTACCACTCAAATTCTTAAGCATCTCCCTTATGCAGAGCCATCTGATTCTACATCCATTCGAATTACATGGCTAATGGAGGACCCAAACTTCTCACCTATATCTTGTTCATGGCTACCAGTGGGAGATTATGGCATTGAATCTAGAAAAGTTCGAAGCGAAACTATAAAACATTGATAGAAATGGTCTTTTCCACTTTCTGTAAAGTAAGTAGATTTTTGTCAAAACACCATGATCTCCCACCTAGAACCTTTTCTTTATCTGTTATTAGCTGGAACTCAATTAGAAAATACTGGTCATCAAAGTCTTTGAAGTGAACCCATTTAGCAAGTCTCCAGACCTAAGACATAGTCGACCTAAAAGTTTTGCTGTTGACCCTCTTTTCTGAAAGTACTCTACCCACGATGCAAAACTTTCCTCGTAGGGAATTTTCCTCGGAGGGATCTTTCCTTTGGGCTCTCAAATTTTCATTGATTTTAATTTATATTTTCTTACGTTTGTGTCTCTGATTTACATGTTACGATAGCTATGAATTTGAAACTTGTCATTTTGTAGCATTGAAGATGTAAAAGTTTTCATTTAGGTCTCTACTTCAATTAGTCCTTGTGATTTATATATAGGTCTCTGACTTGCATGTTAATATAGCTGTAAATTTTAGAACTTATCATTTCTACAATATTGGGTATTTACATATCTCCACTTAGGTAGATGATTCAATTATTCCATGTTATCTACATTTAGGTCTTTGATTTACATGTTACTATAGCTGTGAATTTTGCCAAAGTCTTTTCTATAACATTGGGGCTATGACTTAGCATTACCATGGTTGTGATTTTGGGGTTGTGTAATTTTCAAATTCTGTGGTTGGCATTTGATTTGTTGTTAGGGCTGCATATGTAACTGTAAGGGCTATAATGATAGTAGATTGTTGGGTGTACCAGAGTGTAATATCAATAGTTGTAGTTAATGCCCATTGATTGATATGGCAAGGTAACCTGGATGGCTATCCTTATTGTGAAATGTTTACAAATAAAATTGGGATTTACAGCCATCCTATCTTATGCTCTTTGCTATGCTCGAAATTGTACAATTTTTAGTCTATGTGAAATATAGATATAAGCAGTTTTGTTATTTGATTTTGTGCTATCTCATGCTTTCCTAATTGATTAGGTGTGCATGAAACTTGGCCCTCGTTGGTTCATGTAGCACATATTTTCTGCTTTAACTTGCATTTTATAACCTATTTCGGAGTTTGATTTTGCGATTTCATAGCAATATTTGGTTGGTTGTGCTACAAAGAGGCTTGGACCTTATTGGTTTATGTGTCAACCGAATGTCACCAGTTTCAGTAGTATATTTGTGCATTTTTTATGTGAATGCTCTTAGCCTCGTTTGGTTTGGGACTCATCTTATCTTATATAATCATTATAATTTTTTCAAACTAACATTTTCAAATTACCACACAATATTTAACAAAAATTCAAAAAATTCAAATTTTAAAATAAATATAATATTAAAAAGATTATATTCTAGTCATATTTTATTAAAACTTTAAGTTTTATCCATCTCATTTATGTAATTAAACGAAACCAGTTCATGAGATAGAGAAGAAAAATCAATGCTCAATATTGTGCCTTCTATTTTGTGACATTATTATGAATTGTTGATTTCTTTAACACCTAATATGGGTTTTTCAAGAGCTCTCTCAACTAATGAGTTCCCGATTATAGTGGATTAGAAAACTATGTGAGAATGGTGCATAATATAAACGTGAGGCCTAGTGTATAAGTTTTGGTTCTGTTAGGCTGCATCTTCTTTCAAGGATATTACATAGATTCTGTTGCAAACTTCATGTCTTAAACAAAATATGAATTGATCTATTTGAAAGTAAGTGAACCACACCTTGCTTGCATATCAACTATAATTTGTGTTATTGTTTTGATTATTTCTAGCTTGTTTTCATATGTGTTTATTGGGAGCTTATTTTGTAATCTCTTCTTGTGATTTTTCTTTAGTTATGTACTCCACTAGTTGACTTGTGATTTGAACCATTAATTCTTTGCCCAAGATTTTTGGGTTTTTTTTTTTTACCTCTTTTACTTTTTGAGAAAACCTATCCATCGAAAGCAGCATGTTGCACCCCTTCCATGATGTTCTTATTGACCATTTTGTTGTTGTTTGTTCCACTTAGTATGATGTTCTGTCCTATCATTGTTAGTTGGATTTGATTGTATACAATCTTCCTAAGCCGATTTGAAATATCTTGTACCTATTGCTTTTGAGTTTGTAACATGTTGAAATTCATTTTTCATTGTCTACAATCAGTATAATATGATGGATTGACAAGATTATGGACATATGTTCTTCATGAATCTCCTCAATACGGACCCTAACACTGAAACCATTTCCTTGAGTCAAATTCAGTGCTCTTTAGTTGATGGTGGAAGATTGTCCACCCCCACCTCAATTAGAAATTCTTCCTGAGAAAAAAATACCAAAGGGTGGAAATTTCATTCAACAAGAAAACAAACTACTTGTCTTGACAAGGTTAAATACTAGCATAGATGCCATTAAAGGGACCAATAAAAACATGTCTAACTTTGAGAGAAAATTAGTTTGTATCTTAATCAGTATAAGCAAAGCACAATGGAGCAGACCATTGGGTCCTTAATACATTGGTGGTCGGCGATTCAAAAAGCGGCCAACAAATTTTATGTGAAACTAGCAAGACAAGGTATATACAAGTGGAAGGGTTGAATCAAAGTGGTAGGACCGAGCAAGACAAGGTATATCCATCAAGGTTTCAATCTCTCATACTTGTTATATATACTTTTTGGCCCAATTTTGATATTTATTAGATCTATTCTACAAGTTTAACAAAGCAAAGATTATGTATCAATCACTGAAGAAAAGTCCTTTTTTGTTCGGGCATTTTTGGCACCTATTGAAGGATCAACCAAAAAGGATTCGATGTTACTTAAAGCAAGGTCCAAAGCAAAAATCAATGATGTTCTAACCCCAACTCATACCTTTGGTAATGTGTTTGTAGATTTACTAAATGGTATCGAGGTGAAGCATGTTCTTAAGAATGATGTTGTTGAGCTGGACAAGCCAATTGGTATGAGAACAGAGAAAGCAAAACGAAAGGCCCCAACTAGACCAACTAAGAACATTGTCAAAATCTCTAGAAGGAAGTATATTCTTCTTGAGAAGTTATGATGAGTGTGCAAAAGTGCACTCTAAATATTCTAATATTTAATTAAATTATAAAAAATAAAAATAGAAATAATTGGATTTTACGTATTTTATTGAATTAAATTTCTATTTACATTGAGATGTTTTTAAATATTATTTGTCTTCTTTTATTTTAATTCTTTATTTTATTTTATTTTATTTTATTTTATTTTATTTTATTTTTATTTATTTTTATTTCTTCCTTGATAGGTGAGTGATAGTAGCACACGGGCCACACCTCATCACTCGGGCTTCCACGCTTTACATGGCCACATTCAATTCAAAGTTACATGAGCCCACATTCAATTAACTTGAGATTTTATTCTCCAAAGAGGCCCATGCAAGTTAACTCCAATTGGGTCACCTATTGTCTTAAATTGCATCAAACAAGCAACACGATTCTTTTATTCAATTAAGCCCATGCACGTCCACATGATTTTGAATAAGGCATGGCACTTGAGGATAAAGAGGAAATCACACACACACACACACACACACACACACATATATATATATGTAGATTTAGATAAAAACTAGACTTAGAGATGGAGGGAGGCGGACGCATACGTACACGAAGGAACCAAATTATTCTCCATGGCCGCTTGGATGATTTTCTTCTTGGAAATTATATTGTCCATCATGTGCATGAGTAACTAAATTCTCATGTAGGGTTAGAAATGAACTTGTACACTAGATGATATTTTTAATTTATTTTTAATTCATGTATTTGATTTTAATTTATTAAAACTCTTTTGTTTAATCATTCTCAAGCTATTGTTAGTATTTTCTTCTCCGAATAATTTTAAAATTTATTTCATTTATAGATTCAGTCACGCTTTTTCCATTGAATGGATTATTTCTTTGATTTTGTTTGTATCTATTGATTATTTATATTGATTTAATTCTCTGCTACAATATCGCTCCCTGAGTATATTGTCGTCGTTGAGTTTTCTCAATGTGAATATCGATTTGTGTGATTTAAAAGTGATGAGTGATCTTTCAAAATGTTACATTTGATTTAATTTTTGGTTTATAATTCTATATCTTCCGATTGAGAATTACGGAATTGAATTCTCAATTGAGTTATTAATAAATTAAAAATAATTAAAATACTGGATATGTGCAAGGGATTCCCGGCACTCTACTATTTGTCAATTTTAATTACTTTTTTTCGTTAATTCTTTGGTTTAATTTTAAATTGCATGCAAAATCAAATTTTCCTCTCTCATTAATTATTTAATATTTTTTTTAGTTTTTTTGCTATTTTTCTATTCTTTTAATTGTCTCCCTGTGGGATCAACACCTCAAAGTTGAACTACAATTACTGTGTTATTCTTTGGACATTATCAAATTTTGGCGCCGTTGTCAAGGAGACGGTAGAAGAATTGTTAGATAATTTTTTTTTTCAGCAGTTTGTAAAGGCGGTAACTTCGTTCTCTCTTTTTACTTGTTGCATATTTTTTTTTTCAATTTCATATTTTTTTTTTAGTGTTGCATTTTTTTCTTTTTACTTTTTATCATTATCTTGCATGCATAATATGTATAGGCACGAACTAGGTCGATTTGCTTGTAGGCCTGTGATAGAGTCAAATTCAGTGTCTAATTTTTCTAATCCTTTGTTTGATAATCCTTCTGCTTCTGAAAATGAGTGAACACGAGGATTAACCCATTAGGACTCTTCAAGATTACCTCCACCCTACACACACAGCCACACCATCATGCATAATGTTTCCATCCAATACGTATCAAATTGATATTAAAACAGGAGTGATATAGTTACTCTATACTTTTCATGGGTTGGAAAATGAAAATCCATATGTGCACATTAGGGAGTTTGAAGAGGTAGTTGCGACTTTTCATAGTCAAAATGCAACTGATAAAATTGTGAGACTTAAGTTTTCTTCTTTCTCTTTGAAGGATAGAGTTAAGAGTTGGTTATACTCACTGAGACCATGATCCATTGGGTCATGGAATGAGATGACTCAAGCTTTCTTTAATAAATATTTTCCCCAACATAAGACCAATGTTTTAAAAAGACAGATCTCCACCTTTGTACAGAAGGACAGTGAGACTTTATATATGTTTTGGGAGAGACTTAAGGAGCTATTGAGTCTGTGTCCTCACCATGAGTATGAGAATTGGCGTTTAGTGAGTTACTTCTATGAGGGACTTACACCTAGAGAGCTCCAATTTGTGGAGATGATGTGTAATAGTGAGTTCTTGCAGAAAAATCTTGATGAAGCCATAGAGTACCTCAATGAGCTCGATGAAAAAGGCTCACACTTGGACTGGACCTAGTGCTACTGAGAGCACAAATAGGTCACGACTTACAGGGAACTAAAATGGTGATGGAATTTACCATCTCAGAGAGGAAGACAATTTGAAGGCTAAGGTCGAGACACTTACTAGGGAGTTAGAGTTGCTAAAAGCCAAGGACTTAAATCCAACACACTTGGCGGGGTAGATCATCTTGCCCAAGAGTGTCCCACATTTACTGAAATGAGAGGGTTGTATCAGGAACAATGTAATGTCTTATGTATGTACCAGAAGCCTTTTACACCCTTCTCTGAGACCTATAAGCCGGGTGGCGTAATCACCTCAATTTTAGCTAGAAGTTTGAAAACTAACCACTTGCACTACCTGCACCACCTGTAGATCATATTCTGCACTATATCATGCACCTACATCTTCTAAGAGTCCTTTAGAAGATTCTTTACATGCTTTTATTGAAGCACAGGGCAAGATTAACCAAAAGTTTGAATTTTTGATTATGTAGGTGATGGAAGAAAACAAGGAGATAAAGAGTCAAGTGACCAAATTGATGAATTTCTTGAGTGTGACTGAGCGAGGTAATTTCATTCTCAAACTCAGTCCACACCCCATGGTCAACACATGGTGTAAGAAAACCTAAAAGAGGTGAACTCCATTGTAACTCGAAGTAGTAAGTCATTACACATTCTAACAACCAACAAATTAGAAGATGCAGAAAATGATTAAGATAGTAGTGGTGTCGAGTTACCTAAGGAACCAGAGGTGACAAAGAGCCCTGTTAAGGTACCATTCCCTCAAGTTTTAAAATCAAAAAAGCTAACTTTGGATCCTAACAATGAAATTCTGGAGATCCTCAGGCAGGTAAAAATCAATCTTCCTCTTTTACATGTAATTAAACAAGTGCCTACTTATGCAAAAGTTCTCAAATATTTGTGTACAGTTAAGAGGAAATATTATGTGAAGAAGACAACATTCCTGACAGAGCAAGTTAGTGCTCTAATTGAATAGAGGATTCCTCCCAAGTACAAGGATCCTAGGTACCCAACCATCGCATGTAGCATTGGAAATAAAGAATTTGGGCAAGCACTGCTAGATTTAAGAGCGAGTGTGAATTTAATACCTTATTCTATTTATTTGTGGTTGGAGTTAGGGGAACTCAAACCAACTTCTATGGTATTGCAATTGGCTGACCGTTCAGTCAAAGTATCCCGGGGTGTGGTAGAGGATGTTTTAATTCAAATTGATAAATTTTATTATCCTGTTGATTTCCTAATTCTGGACACAAACTCTGTTGTTGACACCACATTTAAGATTCCTTTGATGCTAGGTAAGCCTTTTCTTGCCACTGCTAATGCTCTTATTAATTGCAGGAATGGGCTCATGAAGCTATTTTTTGGAAACATGACTCTCGAGGTGAACGTCTTTCATATTACAAAACAACCAGAAGAGGATGACGAGTGCCACCAGACATATAAGATTGATCCACTCATAGATAGGGAAGTTTTCACAACTCGTGATTCTGATCCTCTTGAGTATTTCATTGTTAATTCTGAATTTAATTCTATTAGTGATTCATCTGATGTGGCTGATATTTGTGCAATTTTTGATACAACTCAAGATCATGGCACACATGTTTGGCAACCAAAATTTGAGGAGTTGCCTAAGAAAAGTGAAGAAGCACCAAGAGTTGATTTGAAATCTTGCCACCTACCTGTGGACCTCGAGTATCGAGCTTATTGGGCTAATACGCATTTCAATTTTGACCCAGGAGAGACAGCTCCAGAAGTGGAAGACATTCCACCTTGACCACACCATGCAACGTTTTTTTTTGTTTATTTTATTTTGTTTTCGTTTATTTTTTGTTTCTATTTTTTTATTATTTTTGGTCATTTTCTTTTTGTTTGTTGTTATTTTCTTTATTTTTGTTTGCAGGTTAGTGTTAGTTTGTCATTTCGGTTTGCCATCTTTAGTGTTTAGCGAGTCATTCCATGTCCTACATCAGGTATATTATACCATTTTCAGTTACTCTCTATTCTATTTTGATTGTTAAAACATTGAGGACAATATTTCATATAAGTTGGGGGGTGAGAATGCAAATTCTGCATTTAAAATGTTTGTTGGAACTCTGTGGCATGTTTCCCTGTGCCAAATTTTTTTAAAAAAATTGCACTGTACATGCACCATTTCAAATGTTTACTCATGCTCATTCATGGCTATTTTAGTGAATTCATCAAATGCATCTTGATCATTTTGCTAAGACATTCACAGAACATTTAATGCACGTATCCAAGTTTTATGGTAAAATGGTGGTTTGACACATGTAGTTAGAGATCTTTTTTGCTTAAGTATTCTTGTGAATTTTGGGAGAGGTTGAGAGTTTACAAATGTAGAAAATTGTGATAAGCGTTTATTGGTCTGTTGAATTGGATACTTCTTTTGAGAATATCATTACATGGTTGGTGATATGATGGCGGATATACTTGGGATATGACAAAGGTCAACTTAGGATTAACATTTGAGTTTTCCAAGCTAACCCTTCTCATCATAGACCTATAGTAGCCAATTTTGAGCCAACAAATACATATAGCTTTTTTTCTTTTCATGTACCCACATCATCCATATCTCTCCACATTGGAGTATAGCTTATACACTGATTTCCTACCCTTATTGCTTCCAAGTGTGTACTAGGTGTGGAATTTGCATATTTTCTTTTGTAAAAAAAAAAGAATGAAGAAAAAAAAAAGAGTACAAGTGCAAAATGTTTAATTGAGTGAGCTTCAAAGGTATTAAAAAAAAGTAAAAAAAAAAAAGGAAAGTTAAAGAAGAAGGAAAAATATTATTTGATGATATGAAAAGTTGAAGAGTACATTAAGTAAGAAGTGTGGTTTGCTATGATCTTTAATAAAATTCTTTTGGTGTGTACTTGGAAGTCTTAGAATCTTTTTTATCCTTTTCTTCATATAGCCCCTAACTCAAGCCGTTTTATAACCTTTTTGTATTGATCGTTTTAATCCCAAGTATGCTTGTGGAATGAATGGTGGAAATTCTCATTTGATTAGTGTTCCTATCATAAGATCAATGTTTGATTGTTGCTTATACATAATTACCGAATTCCCTATGAGAGTGTGTGTACACTCTTGTCAACTCCATAGAGAGAACCCTTACATAAAATACTATTTACTCGTGAGATATGGAGTTGAACATTTTGCTTGAGATGTTCTTAATGTTGCATGTGTCATGGTTTGTGGTTAAATGGATATAGTTTGAATCACACACACACACACACACATTCTATGGATTGCTATATATGGATTATTAGATTTCTAAAATTGCTATGATATGTGACTCTGGAAAGTGTGACTTGGTAGCCTTTTATGTGTGATCTTCTTTGGTCACTTTCATCATTTTGCATGAAAATTGTTAGGGAGTAGCAATGAGTAAGTTGGAGGGTGTGATAAGTACGCAAAAGTACACTCTAAGTATCCTAATATTTAATTAAATTGTAAAAAATGAAAATAGAAATAATTAGATTTTATTTATTTTATTAAATTAAATTTCTATTTACATTGAGATGTTTTTAAGTATTATTTGTTTTCTTTTATTTTTATTCTTTATTTTCTTTATTTTATTTTATTTTAATTATATTCATATTTATTTATTTATTTTTATTTCTTCCTTGATAGGTGAGTGGTAGTTTGCACATGGGCCACATCTCATCACTCGGGCTTCCATGCTTTACATGGCCACATTCAATTCAAAGTTACATGGGCCCACATTCGATTAACTTGAGATTTTATTTTCCAAAGAGGCCCATGCAAGTTAACTCTAATTGGGTCACTTATTGTCTTAATTGCATCAAATAAGTCGCATGATTCTTTTATTCAATTAAGCCCATGCACGTCTACATGATTTTGAATAGGGCACGACACTTGAAGATAAAGAGGAAATCACACACACACACACACACACACACACACATATATAGATAAAAACCAGACTTGGAGACGAAGGGAGGCAGATGTGTGCGCGCACACACACACACACACACACACACACACACACACATATATATAGATAAAAACTAGACTTGGAGATGGAGGGAGGCGGATGTGTGTGTACATGAAGGAACCAAATTATTCTCCATGGCCGCTTGGATGATTTTCTTCTTAGAAATTATGTTGTCCATTATGTGTATGGATAACTAAATTCTCATGTAGGGTTAAGGATGAACTTGTATACTAGATGGTATTTTTAATTTATTTTAATTCATATATTTGATTTTAATTTATTAAAACTCTTTTGTTTAATCATTCTCAAGCTATTGTTAGTATTTTCTTTTTCGAATAATTTTAGAATTTATTTCATTTATAGATTCAGTCATACTTTTTCTATTGAATGGATTGGTTCTTTGATTATGTTTGGATTTATTGATTATTTATATGGATTTAATTCTCTGCTGCAATATCGCTCCCTGGATATATTGTCATCGTTAACTTTTCTCAATGTGAATATCGATTTATGTGATTTAAAAGTGATGAGTGATCTTTCAAAGAGTTACATTTGATTTAATTTTTGGTTTATAATTCTATATATTCTGATTGAGAATTACGGAATTGAATTCTCAATTGAGTTATCAGTAAATTAAAAATAATCAAAATACTAGATATATGCAAGGGATTCTCGACACTTTATTATTCGTCAACTTTGATTACTTTTTTTTAGTTAATTCTTTGGCTTAATTTTAAATTGCATTTAAAATAAATTTTTCTTCTCTCATTAATCAATTAATATTTTATTTTTAGTTTCTTTGCTATTTTACTATTTTTTTAATTGTCTCCTTCTGGAATCGACACCCTAAAGCTGAACTACAATTATCGCGTTATTCTTTGGGCGTTATCAAGTCACGTACTCAAAAGAAAGAGTTTTTCTACCTTAAGAAGGAGAAGATGCAGTGTGATCAAGAAATGAAGGATCATAAAATATGGCAAGAGGAAGAGTGGCTCAGGTTGGAAGCCAAATAGACTTGACTTTACCTGATTCAAAGTAGAGGAAAGAGTGGCGACGGACCAGTTAAGAGAGAAAAGTAGATAGTATTGATAGATGTCATTGGCTTACCTGAAATACAATACACATTTTTAGTAACTTCAAAGAAAGATTATGGTGAAGCATAATGCAGAGAAGTAGTGATAGTTTTTTAAAATATTTATTGGCTTTTTAAATATCCTTTTTAGTACTCATATATGTTAGATAATTGGTTAATTTGTAACACATCATTATTTTTCACGTTGTGGTTTTGGAGGAAAATTAGAAATGGACGCATGGTAAACTTGTGCATGGATAGAAAGATGGTAAATAGATCTTACAAATATTTCAAATATTATAGATAAGAAAAATAAAAGAAGCTATTTTGGCCAATGTTGTTATGCCAACATTTTTTAGGAAACATAACTTGTACAATTATAGTGGATTGCATTTATTTTAATTTTGAAATATAACTTTCCTTGATGCTCAATTATGTCTTATTGGAGGTGATAATGAGCCAAGGTGTTTCTAATCTCATGATGACGCTGAATGAACTCCATGAGTTCAGTTGTACGATTGCACGATAGTTCAGACAAATTCTCATCAAGTTGTTCATACTCGAACAAATCTAACTTTTGGATTGGAATTTCTCTCCATTTTAAATGAATAGACAATTGATAAAGGGAAATGATAAGTACCATTTTATTAGATTAAGATTGTGGGTTTTTTTAACTCTTCAATAAAGCCACAAAGGCAAACATATCTTTAGGAAGAATTTCTCTCCATTTTAAATGAAAATACCATTGATAAGGGAAATGATGATGATATTTCAAATTTTATACTAACAGTTTGAAAATAATTATTGTATAAGTATTGGACATATCATAAGGTTCCATTTTCTAAATTCATCCAATCCTAGAGAATAGATGGAATTATGAGGGGTTGTTTAGGATGCTTGAATATGGATTGTGGAACCTGTGGTGGAATAGGGGCAGGGCAGCTTGAATAAGGATGCTGCGGCAATCAAGGATCAGTGTAATGTTGAAATTGAGGAGGTTGTTGTTCATCTAGTCATTCAAAGCGGTGAGTTGGCTATGATTTCTATTCCAGTAGTTTCTAGTCCAATACCAATTGTTCCTTCAGTGGTTGTGGTGGAGGCTACCGAGGGTGATGAGAACTCTGTACCTAGTGAATGTGGATTGGAAAAGGGTCACACAAAATCTAATCATTTCTTTGAGAAAACCATCCCTTGTGTTGGCAGTAGTCTTAACATGGTTCTACAAGAGGAAGTAGCGGTGGAGTTTGAAGAGGCTGAGCATAATATTGTTGATGATAATGTTGTTGATCCTAGGCAGGAAAGCCTTTTAGAACTTGAACATAATATTGTTGATGATAATCTGGAGAAGGAGATTGTTTCTGACTCTGAAGTGGAAGAGTCAAAAAAGAAAAAAAAAAGGGAAAGAAATGGTTTTGAAGGTTAGAATCAGTAAGTGGGTCATCATCTGCTCTTCTAAACTGGATTTATGATCAGTCCAATTTTATATTGGAATATGAGGGGCGTAAGATCCTCACGTAGTAGATTGAAGAAGTTGGTGTAGAAGTATAATCCTAAATTATTAGTGATTGCTAAACCTTTTTTAGGGGAGGATCATTTAGATGGTGACAAATCGCTCTTTGATTTTGATCGTGCTTTGTCTAATGAGAATTGTGAGGGTAAGCTGTGGTTCTTTTGGATGAATGGGATTGCTGTTACTAATATTAACATTAGTAATCAACACATCTCAGCTTTGATTTCTGATAATAGGAGTTTTTGCAAGGTGTATTTTGTTTATGCAAAATGTCAATATCTTTAGATAAGGAGCTTATGGTCAGAGTTGGCAGCAACTACTAATTCTAATACTCCGTGGCTTATTACAGGGGACTTTAATATAATTTCCTCTGATTCTGAGCGTAAGGGTGGAAGGCCTCGGCCTGCTATAGTTGTTGAGGAGTTCAATAATTGAATCCAATCTTGTGGCTTAATTGAAATGAAATTTATGGGTAAGGCTTTCTCTTGGGGTAATGGGCAGTCAGGTAGAGCCCAGAGTTGGGCCAAGTTGGTTCGTACTTTAATTGATCAAAGGTTTCTTGCTGATTTTCCTTATTCGAGCATGCAATATTTACCCCGTACTTCTTCTAATCATGGCCCTATGGTTATTTTGCTGATTAAGAATGATGAATCATATGGACCAGCCCCATTTCATTTTCAACAAATGTGGGTGGATCATCCTGATTTTTTTAATTGTGTTAGAAACTCGTGGAGTCAGGAGGTTGACGGTAATGATCTTTTTAAGCTTCAATGTAAATTAAAAAGACTCAAGAAGGAGTTGAAAGGTTGGAATAAACTTATTTTTGGCTAGACCTGCAACTATATTCAACAATTGGAAAAAAGAGTTGAAGAATTGGATACTAAACTCCAAGATCAGTTTATAGATGATGTTGAGATGGATCTCTTAGCATCTAGAGTAAAGCTTGATACTTGGCTGCATAGAGAGGAGATTCGGTTGGCTCACTGCGCGAAGGTTCGTTGGTGGAATTATGGTGATAAAAATTCCAAATACTTTCATGCCTTACTTAATAAAAGGAAACATGCTAAAGTAACAGAGATGAAGCTAGCTGATGAATCGTATTTACATTCTCCCCAAGAGGTGCATGATGGTGCAGTAAGGCACTTTGCTGAATTCTTGGGTCAATTTTCTCATGTATTTTTTCTTGATTTAAGTGAATTGATTTCTCCTGTCATCTTCGATATTGATAATAATTTGCTCTATTCAGAACCCTCAGAAGAAGAGATTAAACAAGCTATATTTAGCATCCCTATTGAGAGTAGTCCGGGGCCAGATGGTTTTGGGTCGGGCTTTTATCGCAGGTGTTGGGAGTTGGTTTGGGAGGAGGTAGTAGAGGCAGTTAGAGATTTTTTCCAGGGTAGTACATTTTCCCGTTTTTACTCAGCCTCATTTGTGGTGATTATTCCAAAAATGGATCAACTGACGGGATTTGATAAATTTAGGTCTATCAGTCTTTGTTCGGTGTTCTACAAAATTTGCACCAAAGTCTTAGTTAGAAGATTGGTTCCTTTCTTGCTATCTATGATTTCTTCATAACAAAGTGGTTTCATTTCAGGCATAAGCATATTTGATAATATCAGTCTTACCAAGGAAACGGTTAATTTCTTTAATAAGAAAGTTGTTGGGGGTAATGTTATCTACAAGCTTCATATGGCTAAAGTCTATGACAGGGTGGAGTAGAATTTCCTTTTCCATGTGTTGGCGGAATTTGGTTTCTCTCCTACTACTTGTGGTTTGATTAAAATTTGTATCGCTTCCCCTTGGTATTCTATTATGATAAACGGTACATTTAGGGGATTCTTCCAAGGGAATAAAGGTATTCGTTAAGGGGATCCTTTCTCCACTTATCTTTTTATTATCTTGGAAGAGGTATCTTCTAGACTTTTAAAAAAGTAGTTTTTGAATAGGAATTTTTTAAAAATTTCTCACATCCTAGAGGAGCTCCTCTAGTCTCTCACATTTTTTATGCAGATGATGTAGTTATCTTTGCTAATGGTGGGAAGAAGTTGACCGAGCCTTGATGAATGTAATTTCCACCTACAAAGAGTGGTCGGGCCAGGGTGTTAATAAAGAGAAGACAACAGTTTATTTTGCTAAAGATTTCTCTTCAGTAAGGAAAAGTGAGTTGCTTAGTATCACGGGATATACTGAAGGATAGTTTCCTTTTACTTACTTGGGAGCCCCTATAGTCTCAGGTAAGCTTACTAAATTGCACTTGGAACTACTTTTAAATCAAATGAAAAAGAAACTTGGAGAATGGAAGCAAAGTTGCTTATCAGCAGGAGGTAAATTAGTGTTATTAAAGCATGTCTTATCTAGTTTGCCTCTTCATTTGATATTAATCCTTAATCTACCTCAAATTGTGTTGAGAAGCATCAATAATCAGCTCCTTTTTCTAGGGCACAGTGGATGGAAAGCCTAAGAAAAGATGGATTGCTCGGGGGACTATGTGCAAGCCTTGTGAGAAGGGAGGGATTAGTCTAAGAAATTTGGATGATATTCAGACTTCCGTACATATAAAGTATGCCTGGAAACTGATGGCTGGTAATGATATTTGGGCTAACTTTTTCAAGGCCAAGTTTGTACGAAACACTCATGTCTCTCTCTTAAATTCGAGAAAAGGCTCTAGATTTTGGATGATGATTGTGAAGTGTATTCCGTTGGTGATTGAAAATTCAAAGTGCAAAGTGCGTGATGGCAATATTTCTTTTTGGAGAGACAGATGGCTGGATAGTGGTATTATTGCAGATTATTTACCTATAGTGGAATTGCCTACTCTGAAGGTGGCTGAAGTTCAAATCTCAAATAGCTGGGATATTGAAATTTTACAAAGGTTAATTGGAGATGACAGAATGGATGAAATTTGTAATACTTTGGTAGCACGAAAAATAGGCTCCGATGTTCTCATTTGGACAGATAATAATGATGGGTGTTTTTCCACTAAATCTGCTTGGAAATATATTAGAGTATTTAGTCCGAAAATTCCTTGGGTAATTGGGTTTGGCATGAAGCTTTGCCAAAAAAAATTCTATTTTCTTGTGAAAGCTTTACACAATGGCTTAAGTGTGGATGATAGGTTGAGAAGAATTGGGATTTCTATTATATCTAAATGTGACTGTTGTGCGTGCGGGAACTATGAGGATTTATCTCATGTTCTTGCTAATAGTGAATTTGATATTGTTATTTGGAAGCACTTCTCCTTTATCTTAGGAGTCCCTTTTGATCCTAATAGAAGTTGGAGAGATGTTCTTATGCTATGGTTCCAAAGGGCGAATATATCTTCCCAAATAGGCAATGTTTTGGGGCTGTTGCCTTGTGTTATCTCGTGGAAGCTATGGCAGTGAAGGTGCAAAGCAAGAATGGAAGGTAAGAGGAACTCGATTGAAGATACTTGGAGATCTATTTGTTTTTGGTTGCATAAAATTCAAGAACATCTTAAAAGAATTTCCAAGCTTACCTGTGCAGATGAAGATGCATTGAAAGAACTGGGTTTGCCCATTTCTACTATTCCAGTGAGGCGGGCTAAGCTTGTTTATTGAAATAAGCCTAGCCTAGGTAGATATAAGCTGAATATTGATGGTTGCTGCAGAGGCAATCCTGAGAGGATTAGAGTTAGTGGAATTATTCAGAATGATCAAGGGAACTTAGTGATGGATTTTTCTTGTTTCCTGGGTGAGCAGACTAATAATGTGGCTGGATTAAGAGCTTTGTTGATTGGTTTGAAATATTGTCGTATTCTTGGAATTGATTTTGTTGAGATAGAAACTGATTCTATGGTTTGTGTTAATTGGATTGTTCATTGTAGATGTGGGGTTTGGTACTTAGAAGATTTTTGGGAGGAGGTGATTAGCTTTTTGAGCAGTGGTAATTTCTCTAGACAACATGTGTTTCGTGAAGGAAATATGCCAGTAAATTTTTTGTCTAAGTTGGGCGCACAAGGTTTGATTAGTGCTTGGAGATCCTTTTCACACGTTTCGACATATCTTAAAGGTTTGTAGTTACTGATAAGTTAAATTTACCTTACTTTCTGCATTCTTAGATTGGTTATTGGTTTATTTGTCTTAATAAGAGGTATAATTTTTTTTTCTAACATTTGGGTTTGGGTTTTTATTTTCTTTTTTGTAATCCCCCAAATGTTTTAGACGTTACAACAGTATTCTTCCACCACAAGTGAGTGTTTTCTCAATAAATTTGGGATAGAACTCGAGATGAGTGGCTTTCGACTCTTTGCCAAAAACAAAATAAGGTTGTTTGGAAAAAAAAAAAAATTTCATCTCATCTCATATTGTCTCATCTCATTTCCTTCCCAAACATCACTCAAATACCAGTACTTTCAAATGAATAATTACAGCCTTTTCAAACTAATTAATACAACTTTCTTAAGCTACCAAACAAAACAAAAGAAGAATCCAACTTTTTCAAACTCAAAACAAAAATTATATTAAAAAATTATATCCTCACAATATTTTTATTTTATAATATTTTTATTCAGTTTTTTTTTCCTGTCATTTCTTAAAATAAAATAAATATTTAACTCAAATTATCTTACTACCATTTACAAACTCTCTTTCTACTATTCATAAAATTCTCATCTAATTATTCTTCGAGCATTCCTTAAACAATTCTTTTAAGATGGGTATAAATTATAATTTTGGATTGGGACTGGGCAAGTCCTTTTGACGATTTAGGCTACATGTGTATATGCTAAAGATGTTTTAGGCTTAGTTTGGGCTAGAAAGAATTTATTAAATCACTTAGCCCAACCAAATAAATAATATACATCTTTCTATTATAATTAATATTATTTAACAGTCACTTAACATATTTTTTATATTAAATATTTTTGTGTTTCCTTTAAATTTAACTCTATCTTTCCATCTATTTAAATTATAAAATAATATGATTATTAAAATTTAATCTCTTAATTCAAACTCTTAAATCAAACACTTCAAATTTAAATCTAACCAATTCAAAACTCTTATTCTTCCAAGAATCATTATCCGAAATTCTTCCTCAACTTAAATCCGTTTAGATTATCCCTCAGCTACAGTTTGAATGATTTCGGGATTGAAACTATCACCCAATTTCAAACTCAACTCAATTTTCTTATGATCGACGTTATCCTTTCCCCATCATCTATAAAATTTATCGAAGACTCAAATTAAATAACACAAATTATATATGATTTATATAACATGCAAATTATAAATTACTAATCTTTTATTAGTAATAAATTATATAACATGCAAATTATAATATAACATTATTTTACACAAATCATAATTTATATTAATTAGAAATTTATATATATGATTTAAAATTTCTATTCATTCTTTATAAAAAGAAAAAGAAATGTAAAATAAATAAGTTTAAATCTCTTTGCCAACTTCATTTGTAAATACAATTATTTGAATAAAATATTATTTATTTCTTAATTTAAAATTATTATGAAATATTAAATTTAAACAATAATATTTCATCAATAAAATTATAATAATTATTAAATACTTATCTTTCATCACTTTACATCAATTTATGATTTACTTTAGTATAATTTTTTCGTTGTTAAGATACTTTTCTTTTATTACTCGTCAAATATTTGTTAGAATTTATATTTTTTTTTATGTATTACATGATATTTATTGATCGAAATTTATTTGTTTATAAAAATTATATCATTTCTTGAAAATAACTGTTTTATTAAATTAGATAAATGCATTTTGCATGTTGCTCCTAATTCTTAATGTGTATATATGTGTATATATATATATATGTGTGTGTGTGTTATCTTTTCTTTTATAACGGTCAATTATCTTCTAACATCGTTCCGAATATGTTTAGCAACACGTGTTTTTCTTTCTAAGATTATCTTATTATTCGAACATCTTTATATCAAAATGATCAAAATATTTTATCTCTGTTTTTTAACTATAAAATTTTTAAAAAAAAACAATACTAAATATAAACTCTTACAAAGATAATATTCTTCCAACTTCCAAATACATTCTTAATAAGTTCAAACTCTTTTTCGAAAATAAAATGTTAATGTAACCGTTAAGTATGCCCACTCACAAAGTTTTACTTTATAATTTTTTCTAATGGTTAAGTATGTTTAAAATATACTTAAAAAAAACTCATTTGCGTGGTGTGCATGATCCTAACAGTGTTATTTTCAAAATCCAAAAACAAACATATTTAAAAAACATATCTTAATCGTAATATATTTTGAATTGGTTTTACTATTTCAAAAGACTCCATTAAACCCATCTTTATAAATATTTCAAATGTTTTATAGATTTTCAAAAAGAAAATGTCATCTATAAATATCCCATTACTTACTCCCATCTGTAACAAGAAAGAGAGGTTAGGGAAAGAGAACAAAAGAAAAAAAGAAGATGTAAATTCTCTTAGAAAAGGATAAATTATCGGACTTTTATTTTTATATATGTGTAAATGTAATGAATTGAGTAAGTAGAGGGACGGCAGCCGCCCCTTATCTCACCACTAAAATTATGTGAATGACTCCACCATTATTATTTTAAATTCTACATAGTGACTTGCATAGTAACTTGTATAGTAATTTCAAAACCTATAAATAGAAGTTTCAGTTGTAATGAAATTCATAAGAAATTATAGAGAGAAAAAAAGTTTCAGTTCTTAAGAGTTTCAGAGAGAGTTTCTTATTTCTCTTTTGCAATAATAATTTATTTCTTTAGTTTTATAACACGTTATCAGCATGACGGTTCTACCAATTCTGAAACTAGTAGCCTTATTCCTCTGTAAGTTTTTCAATATATTATTTGAAATTTTTGATATATTTTATTGATGATTATCAATGTGAATTTATAAATATATTTTCTGAGATATACATATTTATTTATTTATATGTGTAGAAAATGGCAAATCTTATAAAATTGGAATTTGTTACTCTTGACATATCTGGAAAAAATTATTTATTCTGGATACTTGATGTTGAAATTCATTTTGATGCAATGAATCTGGGAGAAACTATTAAAGAAGGAAATCAAGCGTCCTTGTAGGACCGTGCTAAAGTAATGATTTTCTTTCGCCACCATCTTCATAAAGAATTGAAAACTGAATATCTTACAGTAAAATATCCCTATATTTTGTGGAACAGTTTAAGGGAGAGGTATGAACACCAGAAGACTGTCATCCTCCCAATAGCTCGTTTTCAATAGTTGCACCTGAGGTTGCAAGATTATAAAAGTGTTAGTGAGTATAATTCCGCACTTTTAAAATAAGCTCAGTACTAAAATTATGCAGTGAGAAAATCACCGATGATAATATGTTAGAGAAGACTTATACTACATTTCATGCCTCGAATGTGCTCCTGCAGCAACAGTATCGAGAGAGAAAGTTCAAGAAATATTATGAACTTATATCATGTCTTCTAGTAGCTGAGCAGAACAATGAGCTCTTATTAAAAAACCATCAGTCACATCGTACTGGCTCAATATCATTCCTTGAAGTGAATGGTAATAGGTTTACATCATTCCCAGAAATGAATGGTGCATCCTTTAGAAGAAATCGGGGGCGTGGACATGGTAGGAAAAATTATCGAAATGTTGGTCCCAGAAGTGACAACATTAAAAAGGATAATAATATACCGTATCACCAGAAGTGGTACAATTCAGAAAGAGGTAAAAATCCCCAGAATAATTCTTCAAAGAAAAGTGAAGAGGTGTGCCGTAGATGTGGAATGATTGAACATTGGTCACGAACCTGTAATACGGCCAGTCACTTAACTGATTTATATCAAGTTTCTATTAAAGGAAAGAATAAAGTGCATGAAACAAATTTAGTAGAACCATCAGATGATGTATTAGATTCAGTAGATATAGACGTTACTCATCTTGATATTTCTGATTTCTTTAATCATCCTAAAAGTAGTATTGAACACTTAATTGGAGATGGAAGTATTCCACTCAACTAATGTATTTTCTTTCTATCTATAATAAAAGTTTTGTATATTTTATATAATCATGGATCACATTGATGAGTTTTTTATCTCTGAGTTGAATGATAAAAATACATGTCTGGCTGACAGTGCTACAACTCACACAATTCTGAAAAAAAAAAAAATATTTTCAAAATCTAACACTAAGTAAAGCCTATGTCCATACCATATCAGGTTCATCAGATTTAATTGAGGGCTTCGGAAGAGCTTATATTGTATTGCCTATGGCACCAAATTTTGTATTGATGATACTCTATTCTCTTCACAATCTAGAAGAAATTTATTGAGTTTTAAAGATATACGTCGTAATGACTATCATATTGAAACGATCAATGAATGCAGTAAAAAGAATCTTCTTATTACTAAAACAATATCGGGCCAGAAGCTCATATTAGAAAAACTGTCTACTCTATGTTCTGGATTGTATTACACAAAGATGAAAACAATTGAATCATATGTGGTAATGCACCAGAAGTGCATTGACTCCAAAGTATTTATGACTTAGCATGATCGCCTTGGACATCCGGAATCTATAATGATGAGACAAATTATTGAAAATTCGCATGAGCATCTCTTAAAGAATCAAAAGATATTTCTACCCAATGAATCTCCGTACTCTGCATGTTCTCAAGGTAAGTTGATTATCAGACCATCTCCCTCAAAAGTCATTGTTGAATCTCCATCCTTTTTACAAAGGATTCACGTAGATATTTGTGGGTCTATTCATCCATTAAGTGGACCATTTAAATATTTTATGGTTATGATTGATGTATCTAGTCGATGGTCACATATTTGTCTACTTTCCACTAGAAATGTTGCATTTGCTAGACTTCTTACTCAGATAATTAAATTACGAGCACAATTTCCTGAGTATCCAATTAAGACCATTCGATTGGATAATGCAGATGAATTTTCATTTCAAGTTTTTGATGATTATTGCATGTCAATAGAAATAGATGTTGAACATCATGTTGCCCATACACACACACAAAACAGTTTAGCTGAGTTTTTGATCAAAAGGTTTCAACTAATCGCTAGACCTTTACTTTTAAATCAAGACTACCTGTTTCTGTTTGGGGACATGCTATACTTCATGCAGCATCTCTTATTCGTATTAGACTATCTGCATATCATAAATATTCTCCATTATAGCTTGCATTTGGTCAACAACTAAATATTTCTCATCTTCGTACTTTTAGATGTGCTGTATATGTTCCAATTGCACCTCTACAACGTACAAAAATGGGCCTTCAACGTAGACTTGGGATATATGTTAGTTTTGATTTTTCATCTATTATTAGATACCTTGAACCCCTTACAGGAGATATGTTTAAAGTACGTTTTGAGGATTGTCATTTTGACGAATCCAATTTTCCATTAGTGGGTAAAGAAAAGTCGGTGCCTGAAACACAACAAGATATTACTTGGGATAATAAAACCCTGTCTCATTTTGATCCTCCTACAAATGAATGTAATTGGGAAGTTCAGAGGATTATTCATTTGTAAAATGTTGCAAATCAATTACTGGATATATTTATTGACACTAAAAGTGTAGTAAAATCTTATATTCCTGTTGTTAATGCTCCAGTAAGGATTGAAATATCTGAAGGACAAATTGTCAAAACAGCAATAGGTGAATCTAAAACACGCCTGAAGTGTGGAAGACCTATTGGTGCAAAAGACAAAATCCCCATAAGGAAAAGAATACAAAATGAATTTGGTGTTCCTGAAGAACACGTACCCACAATACAGGCTACAAATATAATTGGTGCTCCTAAAGAGCTCAAATATTCTATTCCAGAACCTCCTGAAGAGAAAACTCCTGAAGAGTATAAATCTCCTAAAAAGGGACCTCCTGAAGAGGTATGTCATGAAATGTTTTCCCCTGAAGAGGAATAGGTACCTGAAAATAATGAGATCTCAATACATTTCATGAAAATTAGAGAAATTTTGGATAGAAATAAAACTGTTGTCGACAACATATTTTCATATAAAATGGCCCTTGACATTACCAGAAGTAATGAAGAAAGTGAGTCAAAAATCGTCGAAAAATGTTGACGTAGAAATGATTGGCCAAAATGGAAAGCAGCTATTGAAGCTGAATTAAATTCGCTAGCAAAACGAGAAGTATTTGGACCTGTTGTCCAAACACTAAAAGGTGTAATGTCTGTTGGATATAAGTAGGTATTTGTACGAAAACGTAATGAGAAAAATGAAATTGTGCAATATAAAGCACGGCTTGTTGCACAAGGTTTCATGCAGAAACCCGAGATTAATTATGAAGAAACATATTCTCCCATTATGGATGCAATCACATTTAGATTTTTGATTAGTCTGGTTGTCACAAAAGGATTAGAAATGCGGTTGATGGATGTGGTCACTGTATATTTATATGGATTCTTAGACCATGACATATATATGAAAATCCCTGAAAGATATAAGATACTTGAAACATCTACAAGTACATCTAGAAATATGTACTCAATCAGACTACAAAAATCTTTATATGGGTTGAAGCAATCTGGACGCATGTGATATAATCGCTTAAGCGAATATCTATTGAAAGAAGGATTTGAGAATAATCCTATATGCCCATGTGTTTTTATTAATAAATCAGAATCCGGATTTGTTATTATTGCAATTTATATTGATGATTTAAATATTGTGGGAACTCCTGAAGAAATCTCAAAAACCGCTATATATTTAAAAAATGAATTTAAAATAAAAGATTTTGGCAAAAAAAAATTTTGTCTCGACCTGTAGGTCGAGCACTTGCCAAATGAAATTTTTATTCATCAGTTCATGTATACTGAGAAAGTCCTAAAATATTTTTATATGGATAAATCTCATCCCCTGAGTACTCCAATGATTGTTCGAACACTTGATGTGAAGAATGATCCATTCCGTCCTTGTGATGACGATGAAGAAATTCTTGGTCCTGAAGTACCATATCTCAGTGCAATTAGAGTTTTGATGTATCTTACAAATTGCACTCGACCATATATTACATTCTCAGTTAATCTACTTGTAAGATATAGTTCTGCACCAACTCGAAGGCATTGAAATGGCATTAAACATGTCCTTCGTTACCTTCATGGTACGGTTGATATGGGATTATTTTATCAACGTGGATCAAATCCAAAATTGATTGGGTATGCAGATACAGGTTATCTTTCAGACCCATACCGAGGTAGATTTCAAACTGGATATTTATTTACTTATAGAGATACTGACATATCATGAAGATCTGTTAAGCAGACACTATCTTCTATTTCTTCAAATCACTCAGAAATTATTGCTATTCATGAAGCAAGTTGAGAGTGTATTTGGCTGAGATCAGTTATTCAACATATCCAGGAAAAGTGTGGACTTCCCATGATCAATAATAGCCCAACAATCTTATATGAAGATAATACTGCTTGTATCACTCAAATCAGATGAGGCTATATCAAAGGTGACAGAACCAAACATATTTCACCTAAATTCTTTTATACTCATGAACTTCAAGAGAAAGGTGAAACTGATATCAAGCAGATACGATCTGGTGATAATCTGGCAAATTTATTCACAAAGACGTTACCAACTTCCACATTCAAGAAGATTGTACATAACATTGGAATGCGAAAACTCAAAAATATTTTGTCATGCACTTTTCAGGAGGAGTAAATGTGCTGATTGTACTCTTTTTCCTTCGCTGATATTTTAATGAGGCAACCTTAAAACACTTGTAGATACATAAGAAAACTGTACTCTTTTTCTTTCGCCATTAGTTTTTCTTCCCATTAGATTTTTTCCTTGGCAAGGTTTTAACGAGACAGATTCTTTATGGGTGGTCATTCAAGGGGGAGTGTAATGAATTGAGTAAGTAGAGAGACGGCAGTCACCCCCTATCCCACCACTAAAATTATGTGAATGACCCCACCACTATTATTTTAAATTCTGTATAGTGACTTGCATAGTAATTTCAAAGCCTATAAATAGAAATTTCAATTGTAATAAAATTCATAAGAAAATATAGAGAAAGAAAAAAAGTTTCAGTTCTTATGAGTTTTAAAAAAAGTTTCTTATTTCTCTTTTACAATAGTAATTTCTTTCTTTAGTTTTATAATAATAAAGATTTTTTTATTTATCACAAGATTTTTATTTATAGAGTACTGTTTAAATGGGAGGATTTGGAGAGAGTGATATTTAAAATTTGGAGTTTTAAAAGTAAAATATTTAATCTAGATCATATTAAAATTTAGATTTAAATATTCTTCACATATAAATGGTATTTTCTTTTTTTTTTTCTTTTTCTTTTAAAGTGATAATTTGGAAGGGAAATGCTAAAGGGCCCGTTTTTGGGTCCCTTTAGCATGCCCCGCTCTACGCGGACATTCCACGTTTCAATTACTTTTTATCCTTCAATAAATAAACACACAATTCCTCCATAACAGTCATTCACTGGAACCCAAGGGCCAAGGAGAAATGCACACCGGACATAACTCTTCTCTCGTCTCCATTTTTAGAGCTCGGTAAATTCGCCGAACACGACCACATCTCCGGCGACAAACTCGTCGAAACCCACCTCCAAACGCCCAGACCGTTCTCCGCCAACAGACTCGCTGAGACCCATTTCCAACCGCGAAACCTGAAAAATGCATCTGGGATTTGCTGGGTTCATCTTGACCCATCGAACCGGCGAGTTCGCATCTCCTTCAACAACCGTTATCCCTGCCAGAATTTAGACCCAACATCTCCCCTCCCCCTCCTTCAGCAACGTCCTTTCTCAATTTTTTTGGGTTCATCTGTTTTTTTTCTCTGGAAATTGAAAGTTGTATTGTTGTGGCTGAGTCCTGTGGGATGACTCAAGTTGTAGTATTGTTATGGCTGAGTTCTTGTAAATGTGATGTTAAACTTATGAGGTAACTCTGTCGAGCACCAAGTGTTCGACAGAATGCCCCAACGGTTATATTGTACGGATTTGGTTTGCGAGTTAATTGAGAAACCTTCAGTGCATTTCTCCTTTTTCTGTTTCTTATGTTTTAGCAGTAAGGAATTTGTATTTGTAAGTAACTGAGAAACAAGTCAATGCTGTTGGTCCAAATTTATACCTTTAGGTTCTCTAATTTGAAACTTTTGAGGTAAAGCAAAAGAGCAAAAGAGCAGAAGAGAAGAAGAAAAAAACACAACCAGAACAGTCATTCACTTGAATTGCTAAAAGAATTATTGGATTCGTTGCATCATTTATTTTCAAGCTGACAATGAAGCAAAGGAATCATTGTTCCAACTTGTCCTTTAAAAAGACATTCACACAAAGTTATTATCGGTTTCATATGTATGAAGACCGAACCCAGTCCATAATATATTAAAGAGTTAAAATATAGTGAATAGTCAAAGCTTTATGAACAATATATATATATATATATATATATATATATCCATATCCAGTGTTGCACTAGAGCAATCATCTGTAACATGGATTGTAATCTCATTTCAGAAAAGCACTCAAATATACTAATGTTGGATATGTGCCCCTTTACTATACACGGCTATGCCTTACATTACCCATATCAGCAATTCAAAATTCTTTTTTTCAAACTCTTTATATGATTGGATGATGTCTGGTCAAAACTCTTTTTCCAAGCTTAGCAATGATATTTCCACCTTGTGAACTTAAAACTCTTTTTTTGTAGAAATATGTAAGAGAAACAAAGAAAAAGAACTAATGTCTAAAATTAAGAGAACAACACTTTTACATCTTAATTTTTGGTGTTCGGTTTTTTTCCTTTTTCCAAGAGTTTTCCTTCTAAATTTAATTGCTACCTCATCTGAACCAAAAAAGAAGAATAAGCTGAAGAAGTCTGAGATTTTAATGCTTAATGCAACTATATCATCTTCTATTGACAAATGTGGTTATATCATCTTTTTTTTTTGGTTCATCACGTTTGATTCTGTACAATAAACTGACATATATTAATATATATATATATATATAATTAGCTCATGATCATCTATGTAACCAAATGATTAGGCGTTAATCACTATCAACAAAATGAAGCAATATTCTCAATTTGAGCTTTCCCAATATGTCAAAACTCAAAAACTTATTTTGATATAAACGAAATAAAGAGCATGTAAGAAGTGAGAGATTAATATATATATATATATATAATAAGCTCATGATTATCTATGTAACCAAATGATCAATCGTTAATCACTATCAACAAAATGGAACAATATTCTCAATTTGAATTTTCCCAATATGTCAAAACCCAAAAACTTATTTTGACATAAACGAAATAAAGAGCATGTGAGAAGTGAGAATAGAATGGAAAAAATAGGCTAGGCAAGCTCCGTAGTGTCCAATATGGCGTCTACCAAGTCTTGAAGTCCTGATAAAAATCCGTACTGTGTCCAATATCAGTTTTGTCCTATAGGAGTATAATAAAAATGTTAAAAATGGCATCACTAAAAAGATTACCAAAAAAATTTAGATGACATATTACCTGTGAGTAGTGATGAACAGTCGAAGGAGTTGCAAAAAAATCTGGCGCATGTGTCCAAACTTAACTTTCATGATCTTGGTGGTAGTATTATTTAAAAATAAATAAAATAAGAAACAACAAAATATTCAAACCAAGCAGTGTGCCAAAAAATTTACCAATATTTGAGAAGTCTCATGTTGTATGCCGTTCACATCCCCTACCGCATCCTCTTCATCTGGAGTGTGACCGCTTCGCTATGCATTAGAATTACCATTACAATTTAGTTCTACACGTCTATAATAAGTGAATCATAAATTTAGTATACAATACAGATAAAAACGAACCTCAACTACATTGTGCTGTAATCGCCTTTTAGTACGACATTTTTTAAAACTTTTCTCAGTGGGATGCACTTTCCTCTTAGACGGTGGTCTTCCCTTGCTCTAAACTATATTTGGACTACGAACTCTACCTGACGTGCCCTCCATGGAAGTAGCTGGTCCAATTGTGTTGCTAGTATCACGATCAACTATACAAGGGTACTGTGTCTTCAACTGTTCTATTTAGTTAATCAATTTAACACAACTGTTCTCTGCCTTTAAAGCATTGGAACACAGCTCATAGAAGGAATTTTAGATCCTATCATACCTTCATGCATCGTCGATGCTACTAGTGTCATAACTACTTTTCACGAATGTGTATTTTCGCTTTAAATCTTTCTCCACCGATCTAATATGTATTTTGATGATATCGTATATTGACCCATATGAGTTAGGACACGAAGAGCATGTCTGCACAAAATACCTCTAAACTCAAACAACCTACAACTACATTTCACATGAAGAAGATCTTGAACAACTTCAACATTAAAGGTTACACATTTTAGTAAGTCATCACCAACCACAACCTCATAAATAACAACGAATGTATATCTACCATCCTCACATCCCATCTCTTTAACAGCCAAATATATAAATCCTCTCAATTCCTCTTGTACTTCTTTAAATTTAGCATAAGTATATGCACTTTGAAATTGCTTCTCTCTTGATAGCGAGTGATGCAAGGATGTCTGTATTAAAGGACTTGAAGTTAGCAATTTCTTCATTCTCGACCTTCCTCCTAAGGGCCGAATCGTACTGGTTAACAAATTGTCTCAGGATAGTTCTTGAGTAAACTTAGTTGTCGAAAAATGTATTCATTCCTTCACTACGCTGTGTAGTTGACATTTCTGCCCAGAATGTGTCTCTAACATAGGCCGGCACCCAAAAATGGCAATCACTATAAAATGATACCAACCATGCATTCTCATGCAAATCATATGTATCGAGCATACGGCATCAATATTCCTCAAACTCATGCTCATTGAAAGAGTCATAAACGCACCTATGTATACCACTCTTGATTTCCCCATATCGACAATGTGATCCAAATTTTTTAGGAAACTTTTTCATTATATGCCATAAGCAAAATCGATGCCTGGAAGTTGGAAAGATCCTCGAAATTGTAATTTTTATGGCCTTGTCTTGATCTGTGATAGTTGCATTTGGTGGTTGATTATTTATACACTGCAACCAAAACTCAAATAACCACAAGAATGTATCTACGTCCTCACTAGATATTAACCCTCACCTGAGTAGGATTGATTTCCCATGGTGGTTCACACCTACAAATGGTGCAAAAGGCATTTTATACACATTTATAAGATATGTTGTATCAAACGTAATTACATCTCCAAATGAGTCATACACAGCTCTATTACGGGCGTCTGCCTAAAACACATTCTTTAACCGCATGTCACTGTCAATATCTATCTTATAATAAAATTTTGAATTTCTTTTTTGAAAATCTTCAAAATAGTTATACAAAACTACACCACCTCCAACTCCGAGGCGAAGTCGTCGTACGTTGTCAAGGTAGTTTCGACACTCCTTCTCCCCGCATGTTACATTTTTATAACCTACCACCTCAACAACCACGAACTTGAAATTTTTGGCCGGCATTCCTGCATCGGCATTTATTTCAAGCCTCTTAGCGACACGAGCATCAACATTTTTAAAGCATCTGAAATGTCTTAGTCTTTTCCAGACTACAGGCATGTGTATGATCCAATATCACCTTAGATATAATATACCCACCTTAATTATTGAATATAGAATTAATTTTAGCCTTACAACCCATCTTTACTGTTTGTCTTGGTTTCATAATATTGGCATCCTTACTCCTTGATGTGCATCCTCGCGCGCATGCCAAACAAAACCATCTTACTATCCCATCATCATCTTGTTTAGAATTCCTTTTGGATACCCCAAACCCCTTCTTCTTACCATAGTTCATACAGTAAGCATGCACTTCTTCTACAAATGAAAATCGCATTCCAATTGTAGGTTCTTCAATAGTTTCATCACCTCCAACCTCCGTATCAATTCTTACCTCATCACACTCATTACTTGAATATTCTATGTCAACATCTATTGCGATGTTTAAATTATCTACATCATCCATTGTAACATTCGAATTATCTAAAAAAATTACAACGTGTGAAGCATGGATATTAAAAACTTCCATTTCATGGAAGTCTATATGAATGAAAACTATGATCTGGCAAGTGAGACATGAAAACCCATGACTCTGAGAAATATGATGGAAGTTTTACATGGCTTATAGTAATTTGTGGAAGAATTGAAGTAGTGTATGTGGCATGAGTTGGATGCTAGATGAGTTTTATCATGACTTATCTTGGGCAATCTTTGTTTTAACTTTAAAATTTGGTTTCATAGTGTTGAGGCCATAAAAATCGGCCAACAGGTTGGTGTGAGAGAAATGCTTATTTCCAACCCACCGGTGTGAGTTGGGCTGCGTTTGAGGTCGTTTGGGGGTCCTGGCGAGATCCCGGCGTTACTGCGCGTAGGCGATAACAGATGAAATAAAAAGAGATGGACACACAGTTTTACGTGGTTCGGCGAATGCCTACGTCCACGGGCGTTTGGGGATGAGAATCTACTATAACGGAAATTTTTACAGTCTCTCATAGCTCACTGTATAGAGAAATATAAATGACCATCTAGATAAATTCACCTTGTGCTTTTGGAGAAGTCTGGGGAAGCCCAGGTTGAAGAAGAAGAAGAAGAGAGTAGAAGTGAGCAGAAGAGAGCAGAAGAGAGCCCAGCCCCCATTCCAGTCGTCCAGAGTCCTTTTATAGCCAAGTAAATATCTGGACAGATCTTTATCTTGCGTGTCACAGTCGACTTCCTTTTCCTTGCCGTCTTGCTTTTCTTCTCATCTACTCCCAATGTCCATCAGCTCATCTTTCAGTCCCATCATCTGTCATTTTGTTCCCTTTGTCATAAATGCACAATAAGTGCCTTTAATTTCATCCCTTTCAGTACCCCGCGAATTCTTAGCAAAAGATATTTTGATGGGAATTCTGTCTTGTTGTCTTGTATCCTGAATTTCGTGCGGTGTAGTCCATGCTATTTACTGGGCCTGAGGTGGTGGACCACTGAGCTAAGAGAGCTCGGATTGGAGGATTCTTGAGCTGGGATCCTGGACTGGAGGATCCCCGAGCCGGGAGAGCTTGGACCGAAGGTGTCCGAGTTGGGAGCCCCGAGCATGGGGTGAAGGGTCCCGAATGGGTGGAACCCGAACTGTGATGTCCGAGGAGGGTGCTCGAATTTCGCTATCTGAGAAGAGTGCTCGGAATCAGCGAGCTGGGGAGCTCTGATTGACGAGCTGGTGGGGCTCAGATTTTACCATCTTGTTATTGAAAGTTCTCATTCAGGTGATCTGCCGAGTGGTGATGGAGTTGTCTGAAGGCAAGCGAACCGAGGGCCGAGGCGTGGAGCGACCCCTTTGAGCGGACCGAGGGGCGAGGCGTGGAGACTAGGCGACCCCGCGGTCTGAGGGTCGAGGCGTGGAGACCAGGCGACCCCTTGAGCAGTCGGAGGGGCGAGGTGTGGAGCCCAGGCGACCCCTTGAGCGGACCGAGGGCCGAGGCATGGAGCCCAGGCGACCCCGCGGTCTGAGGGGCGAGGCGTGGAGACCAGGCAACCCCTTTGGCGGACCGAGGGGCGAGGCGTGGAGACCAGGCGACCCCGCGGTCTGAGGGGCGAGGCGTGGAGACCAGGCGACCCCTTGAGCAGTCTGAGGGGCGAGGCGTAGAGCCCAGGCGACCCCTTGAGCGGACCGAGGGCCGAGGCGTAGAGTCCAGGCGACCCTACGGTCGGAGGGGCGAGGCGTGGAGCCCAGGCGACCCCTTGAGCAGATCGAGGACCGAGGCATGGAGCCCAAGCGACTCCTTGAGCGGACCGAGGGGCGAGGCGTGGAGCCCAGGCGACCCCTTTGAGCGGACCGAGGGCCAAGGCGTGGAGACCAGGCGCCCACGCGGTCTGAGGGTCGAGGCGTGGAGCCCAGGCGCCCACTTTGAGAGGACTGAGGGCCGAGGCGTGGAGCCAGGCAACCTACGCGGCCTGAAGATCGGGACGTGGAGTCCAAGCGACCCCGTAGCCTGAGAAGTGAGGGCGTGGAGACCATGCGCCCACCTGGACTGAGGCGAGGGCGTGGAGCCCAGGCGCCCACGCGGACTGAAAGACGAGGGCGTGGAGGACAGGCGCCCACACGGACTGAGAGGCGAGGGCATGGAGCCCAGGCGACCCCTTTGAGCGGACCGAGGGCCGAGGCGTGGAGCCCAGGCGACCCCGCAGTCTGAGGTAGTGGTGGTCTGCCTTCCGTACCTGAGATAATAAAAACATGCAATATATATGTGTTATCAAGAAAATGCCGTAAGGTGTGAGGTTATGATCCCGCAATCCACAAGCGGTCATTGGCGGGAAACCAGGTGTGCGAGGGTTTACGTGTAAGCCTGGACCCGAGATTCAACCCCGCGATTCGCAAGCATCCGAGATGAGGTTTGTCGAGTGAGCTTGGTGGGTGATCGCAAGCCTCTAGCCTATCATGGATGTAAGGACTTGTCGAGTGAACTTGGTGGGTGATCGCAAGTCTCGAGCCCTTGACGAATGAATCGTTGGGCTGGTCATTGGTGGCCGGACGAGCATGGAACTGGCGTTGCCGTGGAATGGGTGCGTCAACTTTGAGTGTACGTAAATCAACTTTGCCGTGGAACTGGCGTCCACCGCGGGGTAATGTGAGTTGTGGGAGTAGGAAGCACAGTCCCCATGTGTTACAATGGGCGTGTTGTGAGTAAGTTATGTGATTGGATGAGGCGAGGGGTGTGTGAGGTTACGATCCCGCAATCCACAAGCGGTCATTGGCGGGAAACTAGGTGTGCGAGGGTTTACGTGCAAGCCTAAACCCAAGATTCAACCCCGCGATTCGCAAGCATCCGAGATGAGACTTGTCGAGTGAGCTCGGTAGGTGATCGCAAGCCTCGAGCCTATCATGGATGTAAGGACTTGTCGAGTGAACTTGGTGGGTGATCGCAAGTCTCGAGCCTTTGACGAACGAATCGTTGGGCTGGTCATGGGTGGCCGGACGACCCCGCGACTAAACCTGATCCCGTATGACGAGCCTGGAACCGGCGTTGCCGTGGAGGGCAACTTAGCTAGTGGAATTCCGAGTGAAGTGATGCCTGGGTTGGTAACCCTGAGCTGGCTAAGGGTGCAACTTCGAGTAGGTTTTTCGTGCAAGGTGGAGCCTTTGTCGTGTAGGGAGTATGAATGTAGTAAGTTATGCGACTGGATGAGGCAAGGGGCGTGGGAGCCCGTGTGATGGTAATTTGGGTCGGAGTCCGAGATAGTGTTTGTGATAGTTTGGTTTCTGAGCTTGCATGAAAAAGTTCGAGTTCATTGAATTGTGCTCAAAGTGGATGAATTGCAATGTGAGGAAGGAAATTTCGAGATGAGGGAATCTGGTCCGAGCTGAGAGAAATCCGGGCTGAGAAAAATCCGAGCTAGCTGAGAAAAATCCGAGCAGAGATAAATCCGAGCAGGCTGAGACTGAGAAAAATTCGAGCAGGCAAGTGACTTGGGTGAGCGTGGTAATCCGGATGAACCGTGGGCGAACTGACGAGGCGTGGGCGTGCGCCCAATAAGTGGCGGGAGGTTCCAGTGTTAATGAAATATGAGTCGTGTGAGATGCAGTTTAGGCGAGCATATACGGTGTTTGGCGAGCTGTGGGTAGGGTGATCCATGGGCAAGCTGGGCAAACCCACGCTGCCGTGGGCGTGGAAAGGCCTTGAGTAAGCTGGTTGGCGGGCCGTGAGGTTGGTGGGCCGTGCGAGTCCATTGAGTGAGTGTGGCGAGGCCCGTGTGCGAGCCAGTAAGGATGGTAAAGCCGTTGTGCGAGCTAGTGAGAAGGCAGGTTGTTTGAGGATGGTCTGGGCGAACGCCAGATAAATGGCGGGCCCCCATCTGTGCTGGGTGAGCTGTGTAATTGGCGACCCCACTTTGCCGTGAGAGAGTTAAGCGAGTGGCGAGGGGAATTTTTAGAGAGGTGGCGAGCTGTGAAAAGTCTTGGGCGAGGGTGAGCCATGAGGTTGGCGAGGTGGTGGAGGTGGTGAGGTCGGCGAGGTGAGGAGTTACCGACGAGTATGGTGCATGGCCGTGACAACGACAAAGAGGAAAAGAAATAAAAATAAGAATGAGGTGGTCGAGCACACTTATCTGGAGAAACTTTTTGTTGAGCCGGTTGGTCGAATACTTTTATTCAGTGGGTTAGAAAGTCATCATTTTCTCACTACCGATAATCAGATCCCACAGACGGTGCCACTATTGAGGCCATAAAAATCGGCCAACAGGTCGGTGTGAGAGAAATGCTTATTTCCAACCCACCGGTGCGAGTTGGGCTGCGTTTGAAGTCGTTTGGGGCTCCCAGCGTTACTGCACGTAGGCAATAACAGATGAAATAAAGAGAGATGGATACACAGTTTTACGTGGTTCGGCGAATGCCTACGTCCACGGGCGTTTGGGGATGAGAATCCACTATAACGGCGATTTTTACAGTCTCTCATAGCTCACTGTACAGAGAAATATAAATGACCATCTAGATAAATTCACCTTGTGCTTTTGGAGAAGTCTGGGGAAGCCCAGGTTGAAGAAGAGAGTAGAAGTGAGCAAAAGAGAGCCCAGCCCCCGTTCCAGTCGTCCAGAGTCCTTTTATAGCCAAGTAAATATCTGGGCAGATCTTTATCTTGCGTGTCACAGTCGACTTCATTTTCTTTGCCGTATTGCTTTTCTTCTCATCTATTCTCAATGTCCATCAGCTCACCTTTCAGTCCCATCATCTGTCATTTTGTTCCCTTTGTCATAAATGCACAATAAGTGCCTTTAATTTTATCACTTTTCACATAGGATTATAATAAGAATAATGACTAACTAGATAATTAGAAGTAGCTATGGAATTCTTTATATTATATCTTATTTTCAGTTGTAGGCTTTTTAAAGCAAATTATTGTGAACAAAGTGAGCTACAGACTTTTTTTTTTTCCCTCCAAAAAACAGCATTCTGAAAAAATGACCCTTTTTATTTGGATTTGGCTTAGTGACACAAACAAAAATTAATTTGGCTTAACAAAAAAAAAAAAAAAAATCTAATAATGTTGCAGCATGCAACAATTTTTTTTTTTTGTTGGTGCTATATCAGACTCCTTGTCATTTTTGTTCATCATTGAGATGGTGCTCAGAAAATTGCCTAATTAGTCTACAACAAAACTTAACAATAAGTCTCAGCCACAACCAAATTCTAAAACAACCATAAACAAATTCCAAACAACTTCTAAAATAAATTTGCCACAAACAAATTCCAAAACAAATTTCAGAGGAAAAATTATTTCAGAAAAAATGACCCAAAAAAAAAACAACTAAAGATTAACTAAAAGAAAAACAAACCGTTGATAAAATATATGGAAGTTACTCACAGGAATAGTAGGATTCGCGGCGAGAAAATACTCAAAAGCCTTCGATCGAGATGTGCGAGGAACTGGTTGTCGAAGATGAAGGTAAAGTCTGATAGGGACGGAGCAATATCAAAGATAATCAGAAGGAAGGATGCGTGTATTTTGGAGAGAGATGGATCGATGGCATGATTCTCTTGGGGTCTCTGAAGAGTGAAGATAGCATAGGCGTGATTTTAGGGGGAAATAAATCCAATCAATTGCAGTCGACGATTTGGCTGAAACATTAGAAAAACAAATTTAAAACGTGGCCATCCACGTCAAGTGAGGCATGCTAAGGGCCATAAAACGGGCCCTAGCATTTTCCATTTGGAAGTATCTTGCTTGCTTGTTAAGGCAAGCTGCAATATGTATGAATCGAGAAGAATAACCACTTTCAAAAGTCGGCCATGAGCATCTAAATTCTAGTTTGACATGATTGGATAACAGCCTTCAAATTTCTACATGCATGCACAAGAAGTCTATGGAGCCTTTTTGCACGTTTCTTTTAGGCCATCACTGGGGGTTCTTTTTGCACGTTTCTTTTAGGCCATAACTGGGGGAGGTGCAAAGGAAAAGGAATGGCTTTTATTATTATTATTATTTTTAAAGGGTAACGAAAGTCTTGACCGATACTACAAAACTTCTTCAACCTTCACAGACATCATATTTTTTTATTTTATTTATTTATTCTTCTTAAATTAATTGAATTTTTTTATTTATTATTTAAATATCAAATACTTGATCAAAGAAAAAAATAATAAAAATTTAAAAAAAATATCATGTATGAAAGTTGGAAAGGTTGTACTCTAACTTTTTTCAAAGCTCTTATACATTAATTGCTATCCAATTTCTACCCTTTTTATTAATATAGAATAAAATTCTCAAAATATGACCTTCTTAAATAATTTTAAAATATAAATAAATTCAATCAACCAATATAATCATGTGAATTAATACAAAAAAATTCAATTTTATATAAAAACTTACTCAAAGAGTAAAACAAGGTCATTTTTTTAAAAATTAAAATTATTTTTTATTAAATTACATGTTTAAGTTAGTTGATTGAATTTACTTTTAAATAAATTATGCAAATATGTCATATTTAGAGATTTCTAATTCAGATTCAAAGAGCAAAAGGAAAAAAAAACATTTGAGTAGTAAAGCAATAGTAGAAAAAGTGTTAGGGTATCATTTTCCACGTCAAAATCATATCATATATTTATCATTTGCACAAACACTGAGATTTTTTTCTAATCTAATGGCTCATCTAGCATGCTAAAAACTTAAAAGAGAAATGATAGGTAAATTATAGAGTGAGTTCTATAACCACCATATACTTCTTTTAAAAAAAATTGGTATATATAGATCTCATATAAAATTATAGAGTGTCGTAAGCATCACATACTTCTGTTAAAAACATTTAGTAAATATAAAACTTAAATAAAAATAATAATTTTTTAATAATGAGTCCAAGTAATAATATACACACAATACATTTTTATAATATATTTCACAATAATATTATAAGATGAGAGTATTCTTGTAAAATAGTATTATATTATAAGATGTTAAGTAAAAAATGAGTGTATTAGTGTGTAGAATTAATTGCTTAAAACTAAATTTTTCCGCCACACAAGACTTATATATGACAGATTAATTCTGTTGAATTCAAGGTTTCAAGTTTTGTGTAAATCTACACATGGATTTTGATTATAACAAATGAATTCAAAGAATAAAGTAGTCTCAAGCTCAAGTTGTCCACACAATAGAATCAAGCACATCAAGGAAGCAAGCATGAGCAAGAAGAGAACAAGTTCACATTAAAATCATAGAATAATATTGTAAATCTCTTAAAAATTCGAAATTAGGATTAAGGCTCAAAATTAATATTTTATCATAAAGCATTAAAATACATTTTCCACATGTGCATGAATATTTTGAAAATTAAATTTGAAAATTTTGAAAGATGATTGATTGTCATCTTTTACATGTGCATGACATGATTAAAGGTTTGAATTTTGAAAATATTAAAATGATTAATTGTCATCTTTCACATGTGAATGACTTGATTCAATGTTTGAATTTTAAAAATATTAAGATGATTGATTGTCATCTTTCACATGTGTATGCTTTATTTGAATATTTTCAAAAGTGATGGATGCTTTTCTTGACTTATGCAAAAGGTAGATATCTTTGTTTGAAAATTTTGAAAAGTAAAGTGTGCTCCTTTTGTCATATGCAAAAAGTAAAATATTAGATTTGAAATTTTTGAAAAGTAAAGTGTGCTCCTTTTGTCAAATGTAAAAAGTAAAAAGATTAGGTTTGAAATTTTTGAAAAGTGAATGATGATGTCTTTGATATGTGAATCTTTTTAAATTTGAATATGAAGTCTCATATGCCTATAAATAGATCATTTGAGAGTTTCACATTAACAACACTAAGAGCATACAACATTCATTCAAAACTTTCATTCTCTCTTCTCTAAGCATTGAGCCTTAACCCTTGTTCATTTTGAGAGATATAGTTTGTGTTGTATTGTTCTTATTTCACTTATTGAGAAGTGTTTTCTGATAGCCTACCCACTATCAATTCTTGTATCAGTAAAAGGGTGTGTATAACCCTTGTGTGTGTAGAATGTGTTCTATACGGGAAATAGTTAAATCACCAAGTGTGAGGTGATTGGAAGTGTAGAAAGTGTTTTACACGGGGAATAGTTAAATCACCAAGTGTGAGGTGATTGGAAGTGTAGAGGGTGTTCTACACGGATTCTTTGGAGCGGTGCTGCTCAAAGGTGTAATAGGTTTCTATCTCCACCTAAAAGAGATTGAATAGTGGATTTGGGGATCCTTAAGGGGTAGCTTGAGGCGAGGACGTAGGCAGTGGGACCGAACCTCGTTAACATACTGAGTTTGCTTCTCTCTTACCTTTACTCTTTATATTTATTACTGTTTCATATTTTGTTTATATTTTATATTGTATACTTGATTTATAATTGTTAATTTTTTAATACAACTCAATTCACCCCCCCTCTTGTGTTAGTCATTTGGGCAACAATTGGTATCAGAGCTAGAGCTCTGTTATAAGATTAACTATCTTTTGAGTTAAAATCGTATAGCTAACATTGCAGCTTTATTTGGTGAAGGTCAATCTAGCAGTCGGCCTCCACTCTTTTGCGGAGACAATTACTCATTCTGGAAAGTAAGAATGAGAATATTCCTTCAAGTTCAAGGTCGACAAATCTGGAAATGCATTGTAAATGGACCTTATATTCCAACAAAAGTAGTTGATGGAGTAAAGGTCAAAAAGGAAGAAGAAGAGTTTGATCGTGAAGACGATAGACTTTATACTTTGAATTTAACTGTTATGAATTTATTATATAATGCTCTCAATGGTAATGAATTTAATAGAGTAATGACTTGTGCTACAGTAAAGGAAATTTGGGATAACTTGGAAGTTACTTATGAAGGAACTTCCTCAAGTCAAGGAATCAAAAATTTATATTCTTACTCATGAATATGAAATGTTTAAGATGAATGATGATGAATCTATTTCTAGTATGTACACTCGTTTTACTAACATCATAAACAGCTTGACAGCTCTTGGCAAAGTTTATTTCAAAGTGGAGATAGTAAGAAAAATTATCAACTCTCTACCAAAACGTTGGGAATCAAAAGTGACAGCGATTCTTGAAGCTAGAGACCTCAAGAAGCTCGAAGTGAATGAACTCATCGGGTCACTTATCACCCATGAGTACGCATTGAAAAGAGGAGAAGAAGAAGGAAAGTCAAAGAAGAGTTTGGCACTTAAAACTGTTCCACATGAAAGTGAAAGTGATGAAGATGAGGAAAATGACGACAAATATAAAGAAGTTGCGATGATAACAAGAAGAATTCAGAGGTTCTTAAAGAAAAATAAAACTCCTCCAAGGAAATCCTTCAAAAAGTTTTCCAAGTAAAATTTAGGTAAAAATGACACTTTAATTTGTTATAAATGCAATAAATCTGGTCATATCAAGTCAGATTGTCATCTGCTAAAGAAAGATCGAAACAAAGGCAAAAAAGTAATGAAAGCTACATGGGATGATGATTCAAGTAGCTCAGATAGTGAAGCAAGTAATGGAGAATCAGCAAATCTTTGTCTTATGGCTAAAGATGACATTAAGGTAACAAATCTTGATAATATTGAAGATCTTTCATATGAAGAATTGTAAAATATTTTAGAAGAGGTATATGAGGAATTTGAAAAATTGGGTATCAAGTATACTGTTTTGAAAAAGAAAAATTCTTCTTTAACAAACGAAATTGATATTTTAAGAAAAGAAAGTATTGTTTTAAAATTTTGAGTTGAAGAAAAAGAAAACTGATTTAGAAAATATTATTGAAAACTTTACGAATGGAAAAAGAAATTTTGAAAAACTTCTTGATAGTCAAAGATGTGTTTTTGACAAGGCAGGCTTGGGATATATGCCAAAACAAAAATACAAACCTTATAAAAACTTCTTTGATAATCCTTCTACATCAAAATCCAATATTCAAAATTCTTTTCATATAAATAATTTTGTTAAAAAAGAATACTATTATAATCACTCAAGTTCTTCATATATGTCACATGCTATTTGCAATTTTTGTAATAGAAATGATCATAATTATCTTGGTTATCCTATTAGAAGAAAACATACAATGACTATCAGTGCCATATGGGCACCTAAAAATCTTGTTTCTTCTAATACTAATAAATGAAGGACCCAAAGAACTTGGGTACCAAGAAAAATCATTTTAATTGTTTTTATAGGTGTGCATGAAGTCTTCCACAAACAAAAATAAATGGTTTTTAGATGGTAGATATTCAAGACACATGACGGGAGACAAGACTAAGTTCTTTGATCTTAGATCTAAAGAAGAAGGATACGTAACATTTGGAGACAACTCGAAAGGGAAGATCGTAGGAATAGGTAAAATATGTTGAGCAACCTCTAGGTTTTGAAAATCATATTTTTCCAAATCATGTTTTCAAACTCACAAAAGCACTATATGGACTCAAACAAGCTCCTAGAGCGTGGTACGAGAGACTCAGTAGTTTCTTGATTGAAAAAAAACTTTTGAAGAGGAAAAATTGATACAACTCTTTTCATTAAATACGAAAATGATGATATTCTTTTGATTCAGATTTATGTTGATGATATAATATTTGGTGCTACTAATGAAAATATGTGTCAAGATTTTGCTAAGAATATGCAGGAAGAATTTGAAATGAGCATGATTGGAGAACTTAATTTCTTTCTCGGATTGCAAATCAAGTAATTGGAACATCAATGAGTCCAACCACTAAACTTGATAAAGATGAAAGCGGTAAGCCAGTTGACTCAAAAGTATATCGAGATATGATTGGTAGTTTGTTATATTTGATAACTAGTAGACCTGATATTATGTTCAGTGTATGTTTATGTGCACGTTTTCAATCATTTCCAAAACAATCTCATTTGATTGCAGTCAAGCGGATTTTTAGATATTTTGCCAGTACCTTGACTTAGAGTTATAGTATCCTAAATACACTTCTTTCAATCTTATTAGTTATTCAAGTACAGATTATACTAGTTGCAAAAATGATCGAAAATTTTTTAGTAGAACATGTTATTTCTTAGGTCATGTACTTGTTTCATGATTTAATAAAAAGAAAATTCTATTGCATTATCTATTACTGAAACAGAATATGTTGTTGTAGGCAATTGTTGTGCTTAAGTTTTTTACATGAAATAACAATTTAAGGATTTTAAACTTATGGATAATCACATTCCAATCAAATGTGATAATACAAGTGCTATAAATTTTTCAAAGAATCCACTACAACATTCTTGGACCAAAACATATTGAAATTAGATATCATCTTCTTAGATATCATGTGCAGAAGGGCGATATTGTATTAGAATTCACTAGTATACATGATCAATTAGCAGAAGTTTTCACAAAATTCCTACCAGAAGATAAACTATGCACGATTAGAAGAGAAATGAGAATTATGCATGCCATGAATATCTGCTAGATATTTTTATTCCATTATCTCAAATGACCTACAGAAACTTGAGACGTTTAGCCTCATCATTCAAATGCATTTGCTCCTCATAAATCATCATTCCATCCTTATCTAAAGGATTAGGCAATCGAAATGCAGAGGCAAGTAAGGATTTTAAATCCTTATTCTGTTGTTTTAAGTGTACTATTTTTTTGTTAGACTCTTGAACAAGTCGTTGAAGAATATCGATCTTCTCATTAAGCTTCTCTATCTCGCGGGTTTTTGACTGCAACCGAGTAGAAAAAGCAATAATGGAAGATGAGTATCAAGTCCTGAGACCCACAAGCTCGTAAATGGCATTATGATCTGATTTATTAGCCAAATCAGTGTTTTGCTGCTTCATGGCACTTACGACAGATGCAGAAATAGATTGATCACTAGAAGCACTGAAAGAGAATTGATGAGCCATTAAGATTTTGTAAAGTGAGAATGAAGATGAATTACAACAATGAAAAGAAGATTTGATGCGGATTAGATAAAGTTAAGGATTGCTTTTATAAAAATGGAAATAAGTAGAAGACAAACTGTCATCTCTTCAAATCTTACTTAGTCAAGCTTACAAGATATGCCGGATGCATATTGTCAAAAGTTACCGAACTAAGCTAGCGAGATTAATTATAATTGTCCCTGTTTCTCTCGTGAAACGCTGCCATTATCTGCTGATGTTGACTCTGTGCTTGAACTCTTACTTGTTCCGATTCCTCTATTTAAAGTTTCAAAACATGAGCTAATTCCGTCAAATCTTTATTTTCTTGCTTTAACCTCTTCTTCTTTCTGCCTTTATTTGCAAGCTTTTGATGCAGAACAGATATTTGATTATTAAGTCGATCAACCTCATTTGCCCTCGCTAGTAATCTCCGAGACATGGTCGTAATAGAGGCAGCATATTGAGCACTGAGAGTTCTTGATGCTGCAACAACCTCAGAATCAGTTCTATTTGAAAAATGCATTTCTGCTTCTATCATGGTGTTGACAACCTCATGAGATAAAATGACTGGTTGAGATGGTTCCTGATTCAAATCCGGAAGATTATCAGACGAAATTTTTTCCACCATTCTATCGTTTTGAATAAATAGAAACTGGATTAATGAATGGGGTGAAAATTTATTTGAGTATCCGACAGGTGAAAACGGTCTTTTAAACAACAACTTTTAAATCTCGATAATATTTAATTTTTCAACAATATCACGCGGATTTAAATCTGCTTTCGCACCGACTGCGAGATCTAGGCCTCCAACCTTTGCAGGTTTTGTCAGATACGCGTGGCTCCGCACCGAATTGCCAGAGTTAGACTTCCAACATTTGCAGGTTTTGTCGAACATGCATGGCTCCGCACCGCATTGCCAGAGCTAGGCCTGTAGCTTTTGCTGTCTTTGTCGGACACGAATAATTTTAATTATTCAACTTCAAATCTCTGGAACATCTAATTCGTCAATAACATCAAATGGATTTAAATCTTCTTCCGCACCGAGATGATAAAATTCGGCTTCAACGTTTGCAGATTTTGTCGAACACGGGTGGTTCTAACTTCTACAGTCTCTACTAACGCAGCGTTTTATTTGTCTATTGGTTATTGTAGGAATATATCTTATTGAGCTAATTATGATTCCTTTTTAATGATGCCAAAAGAGGGAGAAGTTTTAGACTAGAAAATTAGCATTGTTTAAATTGCTAAACTTGTTATATATGCTTGGAATTATATTTATATTTTTGCTTGAAAAACTAACGCACATTCTCAGGGGAAGCTTAAATATTAATACAGATTTCAAGTTCTTTCAAATATTTGTCATCATTAAAAAGGGGGAGATTGTTGAATTCAAGGTTTTAAGTTTCGTGTAAATCTACACATGGATTTTGATGATAACAAATTGTTGCCCAGATGACTAACACAAGAGGGGGGGTGAATTGAGTTGTATTTAAAAAAAAATAACAATTATAAATCAAATATATAATATAAAATATAAATAAAATATGAAACAACAATAAATATAAAGAGTAAGGGTAAGAGAGAAGCAAACTCAGTATGTTAACGAGGTTCGGCCCCACTGCCTACGTCCTCGCCTCAAGTTACCTCTTGAGGATCCCCAAATCCACTATTCAATCTCCTTTAGGTGGAGATAGAAACCTATTACACCTTTGAGCAGCACCGCTTCAAAGAATCCGTGTAGAACACCCTCTACACTTCCAATCACCTTATACTTGGTGATTTAACTATTCCCCGTGTAGAACACCCTCTACACTTCCAATCACCTTACACTTGGTGATTTAACTATTCCCCGTGTAAAACACCTTCTACACACACAAGGGTTATACACGCCCTTTTACAAATACAAGAGTTGATAGTATGTAGACTATCAAAATACACTCCTCAATAAGTGAGATAGAAACAATACAGCGCAACCTATATCTCTCTCAACAAGAACAAGAATTAAGGCTCAAAACTTTAGAAAAGAGAGAATGAGAGCTTTGAAGAAATGATGCAAAACTTAGCAATAGATGTGTAAGCTCTTGTTATGTATTTTGCAAAACTCAAGTGAGCTATTTATAGGCAAATGAGTTTTCAATTTCAAATTTGAAAAGATTCTCATGTCAAAAACATCATCATTCACTTTTCAAAAATTTCAAATCTAATCTTTTTACTTTTTGCATATGACAAAAGGAGCACACTTTACTTTTTAAAAATTTCAAATATAATCTTTTACTTTTTGCATATGACAAAAGGAGCACACTTTACTTTTCAAAATTTTTAAATAAAGACATCTACATTTTGCATAAGTCAAGAAAAGCATCTACTACTTTTAAAAATATTCAAATAAAACATGCACATGTGAAAGATGACAATCAATCATCTTAATATTTTCAAAATTCAAACCTGTAATCATGTCATGCACATGTGAAAGATGACAATCAAGCATCTTAATATTTTCAAAATTCAAACCTTTAATCATGTCATGCACATGTGAAAAATAACAATCAATCATCTTTCAAAATTTTCAAAGTTCAAACATTTAATCATGTCATGCACATGTGAAAGATGACAATCAATCATCTTTCAAAATTTTCAAATTTAATTTTCAAAATATTCATGCACATGTGGAAAATATATTTTAATGCTTTATGATAAAATATTAATTTTGAGCCTTAATCTTAATTTTAAATTTTTAAGAGATTTACAAAATTACTCTATGATTTTAATGTGAACTTATTCCCTTCTTGCTCATGCTTGCTTCCTTGATGTGCTTGATTCTATTGTGTGGACAACTTGAGCTTGAAACTCCTTTATTCTTTGAATTTATTTGTTATCATCAAAATCCATGTGTAGATTTATATGAAACTTGAAACCTTGAGTTCAACAATCTCCCCCTTTTTGATGATGACAAATACTTGATAGAACTTGAAACCTGTATGAATACTTAAGCTCCCCCTGAGAATGTGCGTTAGTTTTTCAAGTAAAAATATAAATATAATTCCAAGCATATATAACAAGTTTAGCAATTTAAACAATGTTAATGTTCTAGTCTAAAACTTCTCCCCCTTTTGGCATCATTAAAAAAGAATCATAATTAACTCAATAAGATATATTCCTACAATAACCAATAGACAAATAAAATGATGCGTTAGTAGAGAATGTAGAAGTTAGAACCATCCGTGTTCGATAAAACTTGCAAACGTTGAAGCCAAATTTGATCATCTCGGTGCGGAAGAAGATTTAAATCCGCTTGATGTTATTGATGAATTAGATGTTCCAGAGATTTGAAGTTGAATAATTAAAATTATTCATGTCCGACAAAGACAGCAAAAGCTGCAGGCCTAGCTCTAGCAATGCAGTGCGGAGCCATGCATGTCCGACAAAACCTGCAAATGTTGGAAATCTAACTCTGGAAATTCGGTGTGGAGCCACACGTATCTGACAAAACCTGTAAAGGTTGGAGGCCTAGCTCTAGCAGTCGGTGTGAAAGCAGATCAATCGCCTGATGTTGTTGACAAACGGGTTTGAAGGCTCTGAGTTTCTATAAAAAAATCATTTTCACCTATCGGATACCAAAAAAAAATTGCTTCTTGACCTAAGTTCTGTTTCTCCATAACGATAGAATGGCCGAACAATTCTCTTCCACTAATGTTCCAGACTTGAATCAGGAACCCTTGACGCATCAACCATCAATCTTCTCTCCTAAGGCCGTCAATGCCATGATAGGAGCAGAGAACCGTTTTTCTAGTAAGAAAACTTTTGACAATGTGCGTCCAACATATCTTATATTTCTTTTGACTAATAAGATTTGAAGAGACAATAGTTTGTCTTGTTCTTTATGCTATCTCTATAAAATCAATTTTAAAGTTCATCCGATTTGCATCAAATCTTATTCTCATCTCTATATCTCATCTGCATTCCTTCAATATTCTCGCTTTAAGTTTTCAATTCTTTTCTCAATGGCTCATTCTTCTAACATTCCTCTAGATGCATCCATGAGGTATTCTACATCTCAATCTCATGTCCTTTCTGCAGCTACCATTGGCGCCATGTTGCAGCAAGAGAACAATAGTTTGGCTAATAAGCCAGACTCTGATGCTATCTACGACTTGGTGAGTCTCGGGACTCGCTACTCATCCTCTATTGTCGCTTTTTTCCAGCGGCTACAAGTCAAAAATCATGAGGTTGAAAAGCTTAAAGAACAAATTGTTGTACTTCAACGAATTGTTTAAGAGTCTCACACAAGGGAATGAATCCTTCGGTAAAAGAATAAAAAGTTGAAATCTCTATTGGATTCTTCATTCCGCTTGCCAGTTCTCATGGATAGGGATGACATGATATTGTATGAAGAGAATGAGCGTCTCAAACATGAGGCTAAGAACCTCAAGTTTATGTAAAAGTATTTAAAAAAAATATCTCTCTATTTTTATGAACTCTGATCTATCTTTCAAAAGATATTCATAACATGCATCATACTTATGTTCTAATCATACATAATCTATCTTCTGGTAAGGGTTTTGTGAATATATCTGCTAACTGATCGTGTGTATTTGTGAACTCCAATACTATATCGCCTTTCTGCACATGATCTCGAAAAAAATGATATCTTATTCAATATGCTTAATTCTAGAATGTTGTATTGGGTTTTTTTTTTGAAAGATTTATAGCACTTGTATTATCACATTTGATTGGAATGTGATTATACATAAGTTTAAAATCCTCAAGTTGTTGCTTCATGTAAAAAACTTGAGCACAACAACTACCCGCAGCAACATATTCTACCTCAGCAGTAGATAGTGCAACATAATTTTGTTTTTTTTTTACTAAACCAGGAAACTAGTGCACGACCTAAGAAATGACATGTTCTACTAAAACTTTTTCGATCATCTTTGCAACCAGTATAATCGGTACCTGAATAACTAATAAGATCGAAAGAAGTGTGTTTAGGATACCATAACTCTAAGTCAATGGTACTGGCAAAATATCTAAAAATCCGCTTGATTGCAATCAAATGAAATTGTTTTGGAAATGATTGAAAACGTGCACATAAACATACACTGAACATAATATCAGGTCTACTAATTATCAAATATAATAAACTACTAATCATACCTCGATATACATTTGAGTTAACTGGCTTACCGCTTTCATCTTTATCAAATTTAGTGGTCGGATTCATTGATGTTCCAATTACCTTCGCACGTTCCATTTCAAATTTTGAGTAACTCTTTGATATATTTTGACTGATTAATAAATGTTCCACTTTTTGCTCGCTTGATTTGTAATCCGAGAAAGAAATTAAGTTCTCCCATCATGCTCATTTCAAATTCTTCCTGCATATTCTTAACAAAATCTTGACACATATTCATTAGTAGGACCAAATATTATATCATCTACATAAATTTGAATTAAAAGAATATCATTCTATTCATACTTGATGAAAAGAGTTATATCGATCTTTCCTCTTGAAAAACATTTTTCAATAAAAAAAAACTATTTAAGAAAACACTTTTAGTATCCATTTGAAAAAGTTTGAAATCTTTATATCATATATAAGTAGCATTCGAATAGCTTCTAATCTTGCGACTGGTGCATATGTCTCATCATAATCGATTCCTTCTTTTTGACTGAAACATTGGGCCACTAGTCGAGCCTTATTTCTAGTAATGACTCCGGACTCATCTTTCTTGTTTCTAAAAACCCATTTTGTTCCAATAATAGTATGATTTTTGGGTCTAGGAATAAGTGTCCAAACATCATTTCTTTCAAATTGATTAAGCTCTTCTTGCATAGCTAGAATCCAAAATTCATCAAGAAGTGCTTCATCAATATTTTTAGGTTCAATCTGAGATAGAAAAGCAGTATGATTGCAAATATTTCTAAGAAATGATCGAGTACTTCCTCCTTGTGAAGGTTCTCCTAGAATTTATTCCGCTGGATGATCTTTCACATGTTTCCACTATTTGGTTGCATATTGTACTAAGTCTTGATGATCTTTCCTTCTATTTCCATGATCTTTCATTTTGAATTGTTTCCAAATATAACACATCCTTTTTCTTTAGAAGTGAAGTCAATGAATTTAGTTTTGTCTTCTGTCACGTATCTTGAGCATCCATTGTCTAAAAATCATTTATTTTTACCTGTAGAATACTTCATGCATACCTACAAAAGCAATTAAAAATAATTCCTGGTACCCAAGTTCTTTGGGTCCTTTATTTATTAGTATTAGAAGAAACAAGATATTTAGGTACCCATATGGCCCTAATAGTCATTGTATGTTTTCTTCTAATAGGACAAGCAAGATAATTATGACCATTTCTATTACAAAAATTGCAAATAGCATGTGACATATATGAAGAACTTGAGTGATTATAATAATATCTTTTTTTAACAAAATTATTTTTATGAAAAAAATTTTGAATATTGGACTTTGATTTAGAAGGATTATCAAAGAAGTTTTTATAAGATTTGTATTTTTGTTTTGGCATATATCCCAAACCTTCCTTATCAAAAACACATCTTTGACCACCAAGAATTTTTTCAAAATTTCTTTTTCCATTCGTAAATTTTTCAATAATATTTTCTAAATCAGTTTTCTTTTTCTTCAACTCAAAATTTTCATCTTTCAAAACAATACTTTCTTTTCTTAAAATATCAATTTCGTTTGTTAAAGAAGAATTTTTCTTTTCAAAACAGTATACTTGATACCCAATTTTTCAAATTCCTCATATACCCCTTCTAAAACATTTTGCAATTCTTCATATGAAGGATCTTCAATATTATCAAGATTTGTTACCTCAATGTCATCTTTAGCCATAAGACAAAAATTTGCTGATTCTCCATTGCTTGCTTCACTATCTGAGTTACTTGAATCATCATCCCATGTAGCTTTCATTGCTTTTTTGCCTTTATTTCGATCTTTTTTTAGCAGAGGACAATCTGACTTGATATGACCAGGTTTATTGCATTTATAACAAATTAAAGTGTCATTTTTACCTGAATATTTCTTGGAAAACTTTTTGAAGGATTTCCTTGGAGGAGTTTTATTTTTCTTTAAGAACCTCTGAATTCTTCTTGTTATCATCGCAACTTCTTCATTTTTGCCGTCATTTTCCTCATTTTCATCACTTTCACTTTCATGTGGAACAGCTTTAAGTGCCAAGCTCTTCTTTGACTTTCCTTCTTCTTCTCCTCTTTTCAATGTGTACTCATGGGTGATAAGTGACCCGATGAGTTCATTCACTTCGAGCTTCTTGAGGTCTCTAGCTTCAAGAATCGCTGTCACTTTTGATTCCCAACGTTTTGGTAGAGAGTTGAGAATTTTTCTTACTATCTTCACTTTGGAATAAATTTTGCCAAGAGCTGTCAAGCTGTTTATGATGTTAGTAAAACGAGTGTACATACTAGAAATAGATTCATCATCATTCATCTTAAACATTTCATATTCATGAGTAAGAATATAAATTTTTGATTCCTTGACTTGAGAAGTTCCTTCATAAGTAACTTCCAAGTTATCCCAAATTTCCTTTGCTGTAGCACAAGTCATTACTCTATTAAATTCATTACCATTAAGAGCATTATATAATAAATTCATAGCAGTTAAATTCAAAGTATAAAGTCTATCGTCTTCACGATTAAACTCTTCTTCTTCCTTTTTGACCTTTACTCCATCAACTACTTTAGTTGGAATATAAGGTCCATTTACAATGCATTTCCAGATTTCTCGACCTTGAGCTTGAAGGAATATTCTCATTCTAACTTTCCAGAATGAGTAATTGTCTCCGCAAAAGAGTGGAGGCCGACTGCTAGATTTACTTTCACCAAATGAAGCTGCAATGTTAGTCATAAGATCTTAACTCAAAAGATAGTTAATCTTATAATAGAGCTCTAGCTCTGATACCAATTGTTGCCCAGATGACTAACACAAGAGGGGGGTGAATTGAGTTGTATTTAAAAAAAAAATAACAATTATAAATCAAATATATAATATAAAATATAAATAAAAATATGAAACAACAATAAATATAAAGAGTAAGGGTAAGAGAGAAGCAAACTCAGTATGTTAACGAGGTTCGGCTCCACTGCCTACGTCCTCGCCTCAAACTACCTCTTGAGGATCCCCAAATCCACTATTCAATCTCCTTTAGGTGGAGATAGAAACCTATTACACTTTTGAGCAGCACCGCTTCAAAGAATCCGTGTAGAACACCCTCTACACTTCCAATCACCTTACACTTGGTGATTTAACTATTCCCCGTGTAGAACACCCTCTACACTTCCAATCACCTTACACTTGGTGATTTAACTATTCTCCGTGTAGAACACCTTCTACACACACAAGGGTTATACACACCCTTTTACAAATACAAGAGTTGATAGTAGGTAGACTATCAAAATACACTCCTCAATAAGTGAGATAGAAACAATACAGCGCAACCTATATCTCTCTCAACAAGAACAAGAATTAAGGCTCAAAACTTTAGAAAAGAGAGAATGAGAGCTTTGAAGAAATGATGCAAAACTTAGCAATAGATGTGTAAGCTCTTGTTATGTATTTTGCAAAACTCAAGTGAGCTATTTATAGGCAAATGAGTTTTCAATTTCAAATTTGAAAAGATTCTCATGTCAAAAACATCATCATTCACTTTTCAAAAATTTCAAATCTAATCTTTTATTTTTTGCATGTGACAAAAGGAGCACACTTTACTTTTTAAAAATTTCAAACATAATCTTTTACTTTTTGCATATGACAAAAGGAGCACACTTTACTTTTCAAAATTTTCAAATAAAGACATCTACCTTTTGCATAAGTCAAGAAAAGCATCCACTACTTTTAAAAATATTCAAATAAAACATGCACATGTGAAAGATGACAATCAATCATCTTAATATTTTCAAAATTCAAACATTTAATCATGTCATGCACATGTGAAAAATGACAATCAATCATCTTTCAAAATTTTCAAAGTTCAAACATTTAATCATGTCATGCACATGTGAAAGATGATAATCAATCATCTTTCAAAATTTTCAAATTTAATTTTCAAAATATTCATGCACATGTGGAAAATATATTTTAATGCTTTATGATAAAATATTAATTTTGAACCTTAATCCTAATTTTGAATTTTTAAGAGATTTACAAAATTACTCTATGATTTTAATGTGAACTTATTCCCTTCTTGCTCATGCTTGCTTCCTTGATGTGCTTGATTCTATTGTGTAGACAACTTGAGCTTGAAACTCATTTATTCTTTGAATTTATTTGTTATCATCAAAATCCATGTGTAGATTTATATGAAACTTGAAACTTTGAGTTCAACACAAATGAATTCAAAGAGTAAAGTAGTCTCAAGCTCAAGTTGTCCACACAATAGAATCAAGCACATCAAGGAAGCAAGCATGAGCAAGAAGAGAATAAATTCACATTAAAATCATAGAATAATATTGTAAATCTCTTAAAAATTCGAAATTAGGATTAAGGCTCAAAATTAATATTTTATCATAAAGCATTAAAATACATTTTCCACATGTGCATGAATATTTTGAAAATTAAATTTGAAAATTTTGAAAGATGATTGATTGTCATCTTTTACATGTGTATGACATGATTAAAGGTTTGAACTTTGAAAATATTAAAATGATTGATTGTCATCTTTCACATGTGCATGACATGATTAAAGGTTTGAATTTTGAAAATATTAAGATGATTGATTGTCATCTTTCACATGTGCATGCTTTATTTGAATATTTTCAAAAGTGATAGATGTCTTTCTTGACTTATGCAAAAGGTAGATATCTTTGTTTGAAAATTTTGAAAAGTAAAGTGTGCTCCTTCTGTCATATGCAAAAAGTAAAAGATTAGATTTGAAATTTTTAAAAAGTAAAGTGTGCTCCTTTTGTCACATGCAAAAAGTAAAAAGATTAAGTTTGAAATTTTTGAAAAGTGAATGATGATGTCTTTGATATGTGAATCTTTTTAAATTTGAATATGAAGTCTCATATGCCTATAAATAGATCATTTGAGAGTTTCACATTAACAACACCAAGAGCATACAACATTCATTCAAAACTTTCATTCTCTCTTCTCTAAGCATTGAGCCTTAATCCTTGTTCATTTTGAGAGATATAGTTTGTGCTGTATTGTTCTTATTTCACTCATTGAGAAGTGTTTTCTGATAGCCTACCCACTATCAATTCTTGTATCAGTAAAAGGGTGTGTATAACCCTTGTGTGTGTAGAAAGTGTTCTACACGGGGAATAGTTAAATCACCAAATGTGAGGTGATTGGAAGTGTAGAAGGTGTTCTACACGGGGAATAGTTAAATCACCAAGTGTGAGGTGATTGGAAGTGTAGAGGGTGTTCTACACGGATTCTTTGGAGCGGTGCTGCTCAAAGGTGTAATAGGTTTCTATCTCCACCTAAAGGAGATTGAATAGTGGATTTGGGGATCCTCAAGGGGTAGCTTGAGGCGAAGACGTAGGCAGTGGAGCCGAACCTCGTTAACATACTGAGTTTGCTTCTCTCTTACCTTTACTCTTTATATTTATTACTGTTTCATATTTTGTTTATATTTTATATTGTATACTTGATTTATAATTGTTAATTTTTTAATACAACTCAATTCACCCCTCCTCTTGTGTTAGTCATTTGGGCAACAAACTCCTACCTTAATTGCCATGCAACTCAAGATTTTATGCCTAATACAAAGGATTGTATTTTAAACTCATTCGAAATATCACTAAATTAAAAAGATCTAAATTAGTTGGTGATTCGATAATTTAAAAACATTTTTATCATCATTTGGACCAAATTCTCAAGGCAAACATATAAAAGGTGTCTCCTACATTGTACGATAAGTGTAATTATGCTTTTTTTAGTCATTTTTTAAATATTTTGAAATATTCAAAAAAAAAATTGTAAACCCACTAAAAATCATTTTCTTAACAATTAAATACTTAAAAAAAGACAATATCAATCACTTTGAAGCCATCATTCTCGATCTCTCAAGCATTTTCCATTATTTCATTAAAATTTTGCTCATCTGAATTGCATAAAATATTTGCTCAGGTTACTCTAACCAATAAATAATAATTACAATCTGAAGAAATTACATTGATATAAAAACAAATGAACATGAAGTAGGTGAGACAAAATCACAAATAATATGATCAAGTAAAATAGCACTCAACATTATCTAAAACTATGATTATATCTTGAACACTCTCAACCCCCCCTCCCCCCTCCTTTTAGAAAACTTTTAGAATTTAGAAAGTTAAATTTCTAAAAATATTCAAACAATATTGCGGCAGACTAGCTGCAATAAACCCAGAAATCAGAGTGTTGTAGACAACAAACTGGGTTTTCACAAACCAGGTGGGGAATCCTAGTTGTTTCGAATTGGAGTTGTGGTCGAAGTTTGGGAATTTAAGGAGAGAGAGGGTCTGGTTTCGATGCGATTCTGTTCGAACAGAGCCACCAGGGAGCAGAGTGTGGCTTCCAGGCTTTTGAGAATGTTAATCTTGATCCCACCTCTCCTCGGAGGTTCAATTCGTTTGTGTCTGTTCTTGGCTTTTGATTCTGTGATTTTCATATTCTTGATTTGGGCATCCATTATTTCCAAGGCAGAGATTAAAGGTGCTGAGAAACAGAGAAGTAAAGAACAAAGAATAGAGTCCAAACAAAAAGAGAGAGAGAGAGAGGATGGAGCCAAAAGAGGTAACGCAAGGTTATATTCATAGGGAAATTCCACTCCTGAGCCTTGGTGGTGCTAGATTTTGTTATATTATATGTTGGCTTGTTTCTGTGTTTGGTTAGATCATTGATATTAGATTAGTCAATTTTTTTTTTTTAAATACAAGTTTGTATATATATCAAAATTTTTTGTCATATTTGACTAAAAATGAAGAGAAAAAAATAGAAAAAGAAAATAGAATACTTTTTATCTTTAAAAGTAAATAATAATCCTTCAAAACTTTTTATTTTTAAAAAGTTACTATTCAATTTTGAATAATAAAAGTAACTTTTATTTCTTTCTCTCTTCTCATTTGTTTTATATATATATATATATATAAATTTATATTTTTTTTAAAAAAAATTTGACTAATCTAATATCAGTACTCTTAATAAGAGACTTTTTTGGGCCATATTATGTAGTTCTAACAGCTTTAATTTTGTTATTTAAAAGAACAAACAGCTGTAATTTTGAAGTATTGGCTTTGGTTTTAGTATAAAAATCAACATACATTTTAAAAGGTTCCAATGCTTAGCAAAATAAATAAAAGAATAAAACCGAAAAATAAGGTTTCAATGTTATAGATAGCCGTGTTGGTAAGTCAACAAGATCAATACATTTGACTTTTGAGATGTCATCCGATAATTTAAAAGATAGTTGATTTCTTTCTACTGTATCATAATTAAATAATACTATATAAAATCATAAAATGCATACACATTGCATCACCATTTTAAAAAAATAATAAAACTTGTTATTACAAATTAGTTTTTTTAAATCTCGTATTTATTTATTTTTTAAAAATAATTATACGAAAATATTGTACATTTTATAATTATAAATATTATTTCTCATCCTAATTTTATATTTCTTTTATTTTCGTTAGTTGATGTATCTTTAAATAAACACTTTGTCATAACTTTAAGATCGTCTTTTTGGTTTTATAAAAGAGGTACGAGTTCTAGTATCCGTATTAGTAAATATTTCACATATCACCCAGCGGCCAGCGTGATACTTCCTGAACTCAAAATCAAGGTTGGAGAGATCCGTTTGGTAAATCAGATGAGATAATAAATATTTCAAAGTTTTTATAATTTTTGTTTTAAATACTACTGAAATATAAAGCATTTTTTAATTTTAAATCTTTAATTTTTTCATCAAATCCTTACTAATTATTATGATTTTTACAAAATTTAAAACAAAATACAAAAATCGTTAATATTACTTTTTTTCAAACTAAAAAAAATTATATTAAAAGACTATATTCAAACAACTTTATAATTTTATAATATCTCTAATTAACTTTTTCTCTTTCATTTTTTAAAATTCATTAAAACATCTTAATTAATCAAAATTTAATATTATTACTATTTATAAAAATATGAAATACTCCAATTGTCCAAACAAGCCCTCACTTTCAAGTTGAGTGACTTGTATTCTCATTTATAAAGGCATTTCTACTAAATTTGCAACAATTGTTTGGCAACAAAAAGAAAGGTATTTTTCCGTTTTCGCACTTAAATAAATTTAAAAAAATGATTTTTTTTAAGGTTTTTTTTTTTATTTTTTTACCAAACTCTATAAAATTAGGATTTGGATTTTCTAGAGTTTACAAAACTTTCACGTAACAGTTGTCTTACTAACTAGAAAAAGTCAACTTTTTTGTGTTTTAATGCTCATTTATATCTTATTTGTATTTCTTTTCCTAAGCACGCAGGTTGACGACAAGGGATTCAGAAGAATAAATGAAAAATGTATATTTTTTCTTATATTTTAGATGTGTACAGTGCTTTCTTTATATAGAAAAATACAGTGGCATTTCGGACATTTTATCGAGCATATTGTGTGCGTGATATCTAATGCTAGTGATGACAAAATATTGTAACTAATAGAGGCCTTTTTACAGAGCACCAACAATAGAAAGTTTATAGAGATAAATTCCAGAATCTTCATTGCTGAGATGTCATGGTGGCTGAGGTGGATTTGCTTAACTTGAATTATTGGTTGAGGTGGAGTCACGATTAGCTTGGGCTGAGCTGCTAATACCCTCCTGCGAGTCCATGATGGGAACCATAGTGAGACTCGTTCTAAGCTGGAGAAAATGAGAGGATGCGAGGGGCTTTGTGAAGATATTAGATACTTGATCTCGAGAACTGAGGAATGCAACTTGTAGAGACTTTGAGGCAACTTGGTCACGCATAAAGTGAAAGTCAATTTCCCTATACTTTGTGAGTGAAGGGCTAGATTTGCTGATAGGTATGTCGCACCTAAATTGTCACACCAAAGGGTGGGTGATTGAGGAAGATAGATACCCAACTCCTTGAGAAGAGACTGCAACCAGGGCAACTCAGCTGTAGCATTGGAAAGGCCTTGTATTCTGCTTCAATACTAGATCTTGCAACTATGGGCTGTTTCTTGGGGCTCTAGGAGATTAAATTGGAGCCCAAAAACACACAATAACCATCGGTAGATTGGCGATCATCGGGGCAGCCCACCCAATCGGCATCAGAAAATGCATGCAATTTGTAAAAGGTGGATGGTCTGATAAGAAGACCATAGTGGGCAGTGTGTTTGAGGTGATAGAGAAGCCTCTTCAAAGCTTGCCAGTGAGAGATTTTGGGTGTATGCATAAATTGACATATTTTGTTAACCATAAAGGCAATATCAAGACGAGTGAGAGAGAGGTATTGTAAGCTACCAACAGTGCTATGATACAAGGTGGGATCAGGAAAATCAGAACCATCGATAAGAGACAATCGACTTGAGGATGCCATTAGGGTGGTGATAGATTTGGCTAAATCCATTTTAGTGCATTGGAGGAGATCACAAATATATTTTGTTTGTGATAAATGCAAGCCATTAGAATGAGAATGAATTTCCAAACCAAGGAAGAAACGAAGGGGACCAAGATCTTTGACTTGAAAGAATTGATTTAAAAATTGTAGAACCGAATTGATAGCATCCAGACTGGAACCAATAAGGATGATATTGTCTACATAAATAAGAAAATACAATGTAACAGAAGAGTGTTTATACAGAAATAACGAGGGATCAGAGATGGACTGTGTGAAGCTGATTTCGAAGAGCTTGGAACTCAGTTTGGAGAACCAAGCTTGAGATGCTTGCTTAAGGCCATAGATGGCTTTATTCAAGCGGCAGACATGAGAGGGGTAGTCCGGGTGGACAAACCGAGTAGGTTGAGACGTGAAAACTTGTTCGTGGAGGTCTCCATGCAGAAAGGCATTGTTAATGTCTAGCTGCCAGAGAGACCACCCTTTAGTGACAGCGATAGAGAGAATGATACGTATGGTAATAGGCTTCACTACAGGACTAAAGGTTTCAGAGAAGTCAATACCTGCCTATTGGTGAAACCCCTTTGCGACTAGCCGGGCCTTGTGCCGGTCGATGGTACCTTCAGATCTTCTTTTGGTTCAAAAAACCCATTTGCAACCTACAAGATTAGTAACACCAGATGAAGGAACAAGAGTCCAAGTGTTTGTATTCATCAGAGCATGAAATTCCTCGGCCATGGCCGTGCGCCAGACAGAGTGTTTGGTAGCTTCAGTGAAAGACATGGGATCAGTGGATATAGGGGAGGAGGTGGTGAGGAAGCTTCGTGGGGGTGGCCAAATAATAGTGCCATCGTTGTATTTTCGAGGACGAAGAGAGTGAGTCTTTAATCTGGTAATGATTGGCTCGGGTCGAGGCTGAGAAGGTGAGTGGGAAGGTGGGAAGTGTGGAGGAGATAGGGTTTGAGAAGATGATGAGGAGTCGAGAGATGTTTGGGTAGTGGGAGAGGAGCGAAGTGACTCTGGCTATTATGAGGTTTTGGGCTGAAGTGGGCCGAGAGTGAGACACGGTTGGGTTGGGAGATGATGGGGAGGAAGTGGAAGAGGGTTGAGGGATGGGCTGTAGATGTGGTGGGTTGGACTGATTTAAGGAATCAGAGAGCGGAAGTGATGAGGTGGGAGGATTTAAAACAGGTGAGGGTTTGATTGGAATTAGGCCAAGAATTGAGGGGAGGCCCAAGATAGGGGTTGGAGATTTGGCAGCAGGATGGGCAAACGGAAAGAGATTTTCGTCAAAAACAACATTTTTTGATATGTATAGACGGTCAGTGAGAATATGAAGACACCAATACCCTTTGTGGGTATCACTGTAACCAATGAAAACACACTGAATGGAACAGAGGTCTATTTTATGATGATTATAAGGTCTCAAATGTGGCCAGCAAGCGGAACCAAAAACTTTGAGAAAATTGTAATTTGGAGATTTGCAGAATAATTTTTCAAAAGGAGAAAGGAAATGAAGGGTCGGAGTGGGTAACCGGTTTATAAAGTAAACAGCGGTATGAAAAGAGTGTGCCCAAAATTTTTGTGGCAGAGAAGCATGAGCGAGTAATGCAAGACCGGTTTCCACTATATGTCGATGCTTTCGTTCAACCGCCCCATTTTGTTGATGGGTGTTGGGGCATGAAATACGATGTGAGATGCCTTGATTTTTGAGAAAATTATGAAGTGAACGGAATTCTCCTCCCCAATCACTTTGAATAGATTTTATTTTGCAATTTAGTTGTAACTCAACAGATTTTTGAAATTGAATAAAAGTGGGAACAACTTCAGACTTTTGTATTAAAGGAAACCACCAGGTAAAACGTGAAAAATCATCCAAAAAGGTTACATAATACTTGTAACCATCTCAAGATAGGACAGGGGAAGGACCCCATACATCAGTATAAACTAGCTCTAATGGTCTGGTAGCTCGTTGATGAGATTCTGCGAAGGGAAGTTGAGAGCTCTTCGCTTGGCAGCAAGCATAACAGGGAGAGGAGAAGTCACGCTTTGAAACTGGGAGAGAATGCTTGAAAAGAACGCGCTGGACAATTTGAAGAGAGGGATGCCCAAGTCTAGAGTGCCACTGAGATGAGGTAGTTTTCTCACCGATCAAGGCTTGAGGAGTAGATGATGGTGCTGGAAAGGAGTAGAGGCCGTCATGCATGGGGCCACGAATTAGAGGTGTCTCAGTCTTGGAGTCCTTCACAACAAAATAAGAGTCATGAAATTCAAAGTAGACAAGATTATCAATGCAAAATTGTCTAACAAAGACCAAATTTTTGGTAATGTTAGGAACACGTAAAAGATTATTGAGATGAAAGGAATGAGAAGAAGAGGTTAGAATAGAATCACCAATGTTTGAGATGGGTAAGACAGATCCATCGCCTATGTGAATTTGGTCAGAACTTGTGTAAGGAGTGGAATATATGTTCAACTGGGATAAGTCAGAAGTGAGGTGATTGTTGCAGCAGTGTCAGGGTACTAGGCGTGGTCTGGAGTGGAGTTGGATGAGGTGAAATTGGCTTGGAGAAAGCAGGGTGGGCCATGTTCATATGCGTGGTCATAACGATAGTAGCAGCGGAGAGCTAGATGCCCAACCTTGCCGTGGACTTGGCAAGTGGGCTTTGAGTGAGGTAATGGAGATGAAGAGGATGAGCTGGAATCGGGGGAGAAATTGGGGAGGGAAGGGCCATGTGGAGTGCGACCCCTGCGTCGACCACCATAACCTCCACGAGAAAGAGCTTTCATGAGTAAGGAGAAGACTATATAGTTCTTCATGAGTAAGGAGAAGACTATATAGTTCTTCAGTAGACATAGGTTAAGCTAAGCTGTGATAAAGGGGACTACAACATCGTACTCATTGTTTAAACCAGCTAGGAGGTAGGAGGTGAATTTGGTAGAGGAAAGCGGGGTGCCAGCAGCGGACATGGTGTCGAACAAATGTTTTACTTTTCTGAAATAGTCAAAATGGAGGAAGATCCTTTGGAGATAGTGGCCAGTTGATACCGGAGTTGGATGATTTGGGCATGAGATTGAGAGGTGAAGAGACATTCAAGAACAGTCCAAACTTGGCGTGTGGTGGAGTAACCGACCACCTGAGCGATGAGATTATCGGATAATGAAGAGATGAGGGCACTGAGAATTAACTGGTCAGTGTGAGACCATTCAAGAAAATCAGGATTGGGGTTTTTAGAGTTGGGTAGATAAGGAAGAGGAGGAAGATTTAATCTATCGACGAAGTGAAAGAGACGTTGGCCTCTCAGATATGGAACCATCTGAGCTCGCCAAAGGAGGAAATTGTCATTGTTGAGCTTTACAGTGACCAAAAAAGATAGGTGAGGAAGGGGATTTGAAGAGGGTGGTTGGTTTGGGTGGGGAGTTTTTGGGGTTAGAGGATCGTCGGCCATGAAGATGTTGGTCTTACAGAGGCTTTGATGCCATGAAGAATAAATGGAAAATGTATATTTTCTCTCATATTTCAGATGTGTACAGTGCTTTCTTGCCCCCTAGGTGAGTTGGGCTTGGGCCCATATATTTTCCCCCCTCACATAGATGATTCTCCTTTCCTCCCTCTTTTGCACTAAGTACCCATTCCTTCCCCATTTTAACAAACTATTATAATGAAAAAACCAAACTAGCCCATAACCCTAACATATGTTTGCTAAAAAAGCAGCACTTAATATAGAAGGTGCCATTTAAGGTGTACATGTCATATTATTTAACTACGCATCTTGCTTTCAAAATAAAGTCCTTCCTCTTTCAATCCTAAGTCATTCCCCCCAAATGCCTTCTCTCTCTTACATCAAAGTCTCCTCTTTTTCCTCTTGCTACCATGGGAATCCTAAAATTCTCCCACTTAGGCTATGGGTAATAGGTACCCACATCCGCTGCCCCACCGGCATTCCGCACCACCCCGCATATCGGGGGCGGTGCGCTCTGCCTGCATTAATGGTTCAAAGCGACAGCGGGGCCAGTAAAGGGCCAATCCCGTCCCGCGCATACCCCACCCCCGCCCCCGCATTGCCTCTCGTATCTCACTGTAAAAGAGAATCCATGAGCTACTTTCTGGGAAAAATATCCTAAAGGAGCTTTCTTTGGCGAGATCGAAGAAGAAGTCCCGAGATCCCCCTTTGTCAGCGGGTTGAGCCCCCTTTTATACAAGTCCTGATTTGTAGTGATGAGACCCATCCTTGCGTGTGTCAACCTCTTTCCCTACTTTGCATGCTGATCATTATTTCCTTTTCCCCATGCCCCTATCTCTACACCCTCTACTTCTGCACCACCCTAGATCTATACTTAAACCCCAACTCCCTCCTACTGCACCCCAATTAATGCTTCTCTTATACCTACAAACTTATCTCTTCTTGCCCCCTAGGTGAGTTGGGTTTGGGCCCATATATTTCCCCCCTCACATAGATGATTCTCCTTTCCTCCCTCTTCTGCACTAATTACCCATTCCTTCCCCATTTTAACAAATTAGCTCAAAAAGCAACACTTAATACAAAAGGTGCCATTTGAGGTTTACATATCATATTATTTTACGCATCTTGCTTTCAAAATAAAGTCCATCCTCTTTCAATCCTAAGTCGTTTTCTCCAAACGCCTTCTCTCTCTTACATCAAAGTCTCCTTTTTTCCTCTTGCTGCCATGGGAATCCTAAGATTCTCCCGCTTAGGGGTGGGCAGTGGGTACCCACACCTGCTGCCCCCCCGGCATTAAAGGGTCAACCCCATCCCGCACATACCCCGCCCCTGCATTGCCTCTCATATCTCACTGTAAAAGAGAATCCATGAGCTGCTTTCTGGGAAACAAATCCTAGTGGAGCTTTCTTCGGCGAGATCGAAGAAGAAGTCCCGAGATTCCCCTTTGTCATCTGGTTGAGCTCCCTTTTATACAAGTCCCGTTTTGTAGTGATGAGACCCTTCCTTGCATGTGTCAACCTCTTTCCCCACTTTGCGTGCTAACCATCCTTTCCTTTTTCCCATGCTCCTACCTCTGCACTCCCTACTTCTGCATCACACTAGATCTATACTTGCACCCCAACTCCCTCCTATTGCAACCCAATTCATGCTTCTCTTATACCTACAAACTTATCTCTTCTTGCCCCCTAGGTTTGTTAGGCTTGGGCCCATATATTTCCCCCCTTCACATAGATGATTCTCATTTCCTCCCTCTTCTGCACTAAGTACCCATTCCTTCCCCATTCTAACAAATTATTATAATGAAAAAACCAAACTAGCCCTTAACCCTAACATATGTTTGCTAAAAAAGCAACACTTAATACAAACAGTTCCATTTAAGGTTTACATATCATATTATTTAACTACGCATCTTGCTTTCAAAATAAAGTCCTTCCTCTTTCAACCCTAAGTCATTTCCTCCAAAGGCCTTCTCCCTCCTATATTAAAGTCTCATATTTTTCCTCTTGTAGCCATGGGAATCCTAAGATTCTCCCATTTAGGGGTGGGCAGCGGGTACCCACACCCGCTGCCCCACCGGCATTCCGCACCGCCCCGCATATCGGGGGCGGTGCACTCTGCTTGCATTAATGGTTCAAAGCGGGGGTGGGGGTGGGGGCGATAAAGGGCCATTCCCGTCCCGCATATACCCCGCGCCCGCATTGCCTCTCGTATCTCACTGTAAAAGAGAATCCACGAGCTGCTTGCTAGGAAAAAAATCCTAGTGGAGCTTTCTTTGGCGAGATCGAAGAAGAAGAAGTCCCGAGATCCCCCTTTGTCATCTGGTTAAGCCCCCTTTTATAAAAGTCTGGATTTGTAATGATGAGACCCTTCCTTGTGTGTGTCAACCCCTTTCCCTACTTTGTGTGCTGACCATCCTTTCCTTTTCCCCATGCCCCTACCTCGACACTTTCTACTTCTGCACCACTCTAGATCTATTCTTGCACCCAAACTCCCTCCTACTACACCCCAATTCATGCGTCTCTTAAACCTGTAAACTTATCTCTTCTTGCCCCCTAGGTGAGTTGGGCTTGGGCCCATATATTTCCCCCCCTCACATAAATGATTCTCCTTTCCTCCCTCTTCTGTACTAGGTACCCATTCATTCCCCTTTTTAACAAACTATTATAATGAAAAAACCAAATTAGCCCCTAACCCTAACATATGTTTGCTCAAAAAGCAACACTTAATACAAAAGGTGTTCTTTAAGGTTTACATATCATATTATTTAACTACGCATCTTGCTTTCAAAATAAAATCAATCCTCTTTGAACCCTAAGTCATTTCCACCAAACGCCTTCTCTCTCCTTCATCAAAGTTTCCTCTTTTTCCTCTTGCTGCCAGGGGAATCCTAAAATTCTCCCATTTAGGGGTGGGCAGCGGGTACCCACACCTGTTACCCCACCGACATTCCGCATCGTCCCGCACAGCTGCTGGGGGGGGGGGGGGTGAACTCTGCCCACATTAATTGTTCAAAGCGGGGGTGGGGGCGGTAAAGGGTCAACCCCGTCCCGCATATACCCCGACCCCACCCTCGCATATTTATAAATATATTAAATAATTAAATATACTATAGATATTAATATAATTATATATATTAATATAATTATATAATTATATTAATTGCACAATTTATAATTTTGTAGGATTAATTTGTATTATTGTAAATTTTTAAGATTTTAGTCTTTATTTTAAGTTTTACTGTTTTAGTTATATTTTTTTTAAGTGACTTTAGACTTTAGTAATGTAATATTTTTTAATATGTAATTGTGTGTTCAACTCGTCAGATTTGATGCTGTTTTAGACCAAAAATGACCTAGAAACTTGATTTGGGCTGAAATGGCCCAAAATTGTGAAATGGCTATGGGCGGGCCGAGGGAGGGGGGGTCGAAGGGCGGGCAGATGGACCCCCACCCCCGCTACCCCACTGCGGGGCGGTGGGCGGAAGTAGGGATGCCCCGCCCCTACTCCCATTCTTACAAGACCTTGCCCATAAGTTGTGGGCATAGGTCATAACCTTCATAAATTCTTCCAACTATTTTGCCATGCAATTTTTGTAATGTCTCGATGTCCTTGCCTCTTGAGGTGGCAACCCAACACGATCTTGGGTATGGGCAAGAGTTACCCTGTTTCAAAAGTACGAAAATGAGAAATATTTGGTTGTTGACCAAATGCAAGCTGTAATGGAGAATATTTATAATATGCAGATAGTCTAATGCGAATTAAAGATGCTGCATGAAGTATAGCATGTCCCCAAGCAGAATCCAGTAGTCTTAATTTCATAAGTAAATGTTTAACAATTAGTTGAAGCATTTTGATCAAAAATTCAGCTAAACCATTTTGTGTGTGTGTATGAGCAACAGGATGTTCAACATCTATTCCTATTGACATGCAATAATCATTAAAAATTTGAGATGAAAATTCACCTGCATTATCCAATCGAATGGTCTTAATTGGATAATTAAGAAATTGTGCTCGTAGTTTGATTATTTTAGCAACAAATCTAGCAAATGCAACATTTATAGTGGAAAGCAAACAAACATGTGACCATCGACTAAATGCATCAATTAAAACCATAAAGTATCTAAATGGTTCACTTGATGGATGAATAGACCCACATATATTTCCGTGAATCTTTTGTAAAAAGGATGGAGATTCAACAATAATTTTTTAGGGAGATAGTCTAATGATCAACTTATCTTGAGAACATGCAAAGAATGGAGATTCATTGGGTAGAAATATCTTTTGATTCTTTGAGGAATGCCTATGCGAATTTTCAATAATTCGTTTCATCATTATAGATCCCGGATGTCCAAAGCAATCATGCCAAGTCATAAATACTTTGGGGTCAATGCACTTCTGGTGCATAACCACATATGATTCAATTGTTCTCATTTTTGTATAATACAATCCAAAATATAGAGCAAACAGTTTTTCTAATACGAGTTTCTGGCCCGATATTGTTTTAGTAATAAGAAAATGTTCTTTACTACCTTTATTGGTTGTTTCAATATGATAATCTTTACAACGTATATGTTTGAAGCTCAATAAATTTCTTATGGATTATAAAGAGAATAAACCATCATCAATACAAAATTTGGTGCCATTAAGCAACACAATATAAGTTCTTCCGGAACGCTCAATTAAATCTGATGAACTTGATATGGTATGGATATAGATTTTGCTTAGTATTAGATTTTGAAAATAATTCTTTTCTTTAAAAATTGTGTGATTTGTAGCACTGTCAATCATACATATATCTTTATTATTCAATTCAGAGATAAAAAGTACATCAATGTGATCCATGATTAGAAGAATAAGATCACTAGTTTCAGAAGAATTGGTAGAATCGTCGTGCTGATAACGTATTATAAAACTAAAGAAAGAAACTATTATTGCAAGAAAGAAATATATAAGAAACTCTTTTGAAACTCTCTGAAACTCATATTTATAGGTTTGAAGTTACTATACAAGTCATTATATAAGTCACTATGCAAGATTTAAAATAATAGTTATAAGGTCATTCACATAATTTTAATAGTGGAATAAGGGGAGATAGTCATATTAGTTATAGGGTTATCGTTTCATTACAATTTCAATGTTATAGATAGCCATATTAGTAAGTCAAGAAGGTCAATATATTTGACTTTTGAGATGTCATCCCATATTTTAATAGATAGTTGATTTCTTTCTAGTGTATCATAATTAAATAATACTATATAAAATTATAAAATGCATAGACATTGCATCACCATTTTAAATGAATAATGAAATTTGTTATTACAAATTAGTTTATTTTTAAATCTCGTATTTATTTATTTTTTAAAAATAATTGTACGAAAATATTGTAAATTCTATTATTATAAATATTATTTTTCATCCTAATTTTATATTTCTTTTACTATAAATATAAAAGTAAAAAATAGAAGGATGATCTATAAAGAGGAAAGATTAATCATTAACCAGTGGCAGAAATGGACCAACGTTGACAGTAGAGAGGGAAAGGAATTTGTCTTGATGTTGCAAAAGTGATGGGGCTTGTATATTTATATGTTTGTCGTCTCTTTGTCAGATTCGTCGGTTTCTTCACGTTATTCCGTCATTATTGTACTCTCGTTTTATCATTATTTGCTTCAAATTTCTAACACTTCACGTGCCATTGAAAAGAAAAGAAAAGAAAAGGCTTGGTTGTACTGTTAACTAATAACTGTATAGATCACCGGCTGGAGCGTAGATATTAGAATTGTAGACCAACCCAACAAGGTGGGCCAATTCAAAACATTAGGATGAATCAATCATGGGCTTTGACTAGGCCCGAAACAAACAATCCAGTATCAAACTTGAAAAAAGGGTGCACTTCATAATTCATTGCCCAAAGGTCTAAGCTTTAATCTTCTTTATTTTTAGAGGAGATGAGATAAAAATAAAAAATAAAATAAAATATTATTATAGTATAATTTTTTAATATTAGTTTTATTTTGATATTTGAAAAAATAATTTTGATATTTGAAAAAATAAACACTTTGTCATAACTTTAAGATCGTCTTTTTGGTTTTATAGAAGAGTTACGAGTTCTAGTATCCGTATTGGTAAATATTTCACATATCACCCAGCGTGATACCTTCCTGAACTCAAAATCAAGGTTGGAGAGACCCGTTTGGTAAATGAAATGAGATAATAAATATTTCAAAGTTTTTATAATTTTTTTTAAATACTACTCAAATAGAAAATATCTTTTAATTTTAAATATTTAATTTTTTCATCAAATCCATACTAATTATTATAATTTTTACAAAATTTAAAACAAAATACAAAAATCATTAATATTACTTTTTTTCAAACTAAAAAAAATTATATATATTTAATTTTATAATATCTCTAATTAACTTTTTCTTTTTTATTTTTCAAAATTTAATAAAACATCTTAATTAATCAAAGTTTAATATTATTACTATTTATAAAAATATGAAATACTCTTGTCCAAACAAGCCCTCAGTTTGAATTTGAGTGACTTGTATTCTCTTTTATAAAGGCATTTCTACTAAATTTACAACAATTGTTTGGCAACAAAAAGAAAAGTATTTTTCCGTTGTCGCACTTAAATAAATTTTTAAAAAATGATTTTTAAAGGTTTTTTTTTTTTTTTACCAAACTCTATAAAGTTAGGATTTTGGATTTCTAGAGTTGACAAATTTTTCACGTAACAAGCTGTTGTCTTATCTGTATTGCTTTTCCTAAGCACGCGGGTTGACAAAAGGGGACTCAATCCCAATATATACGTCGGGATGGTACAAATATAATGAACTTGGAGGTGGCAAATTAAAGATGACATCAACACGGTGTTTTATGATAACGCTTTTCAAATATATTTTCCATTGTTAAGGGATGATCACCATCTTATCAATATGAGTATATATAATGAAAGATACTATATTCATTAATGTTATCTGTCTAGAGTTTTTAGACAATAACTTGATAGCAGATCTTTAAATAGAGATAAAAATCCGAGCGAATACCTTTTCATCTTCGGTGTATAATGTTCATCATGTTTTATTGATAAATGGAAAATAAACTCGTGCTTATTAAATGAGACTTCTTAGTTCTTTGCATTATAAAAAGATATGAATATGATGAGGTTATACCAAATTACCAATAAAGAAAGAGTAAGTTGTCCTGAACAGTGTAAAATATTTTTCTCATTTTTCTAGATTTAGTTTCATTCATTTTTTTGTATTCTTAAATATATTTTTTTTAAAAAGAAAAAAAAAATGACATCATCTATTAAGATCTCATCATAAAGATAGATTGTAAGACACCATTTTTATTTGTCTTAAATCTCTCGACCAAATTCTCGAGTTTAGAGTACTGGGGCAGGGGCTAGATACATATACACATGAAGAGAATTACACAACATTGATTGCTTATTTAATGTTCTTTGAAAAACTCATTCATACAAATGACGGATCCAAACTCATCTTTATTTCGTTAATCTTAGTACCATAATTAGAAAAAAAATGTTTTATTTGTTAATTTTCTAATTATATATAAAATATTATATACTCTTACATTATCATATTCTACTCTCTTATATTCTTATAAATGTTTTTTTAAGCATAATATTATTATAATATGATGAGAACTAAATAACAAAACGCGTTTTAGAAAATAAAAAATAAAAATGCACCAAGTAGTACTGTTAACGTCAATGCACGCGTATTCAACTGTTACAAGAAATTGTGGGGTGTGATTTGTTTCAGTAACACAATGAAAACCACATATACATTAATGAAAGAGAATATATGTTCTGTCCTAATGTGGAGCGTTCGATTCCTTTTCAAATTCTAAGAAAAGGATAAATACAAAGATATGATTTTTTAAATATTTTATAATAATGTCAGAAAGATCCATATAGATAAAGATAAGAATAATATTAATACAGTTTAAGGATGGGCAAGTCGTGCAAATTTTTTTAAAAAGAATAGGAGTCCATCATTATTATTGTTTTTTTAGTATCCGAGATTTAACTACTTTTTTCAAACCAAGTGTTCGAGAGTTGCACATCCTAATGATACGCTTGGATGTTAAATATTTTATTAATAGTAGTAAATAATTTGTACATATAAGTAAATTGCTTGTGAACAATAATGAAGTAATTTGCAATGATTTAAACTCTCAAACACAATCTAAGATTGCAAATATCAATTTTCTAAATTACTATATGAAAGATTTTGTTGTATGAATGTGTATAAGAAATGTAAATATAATTTGGATTGATGGATACAAAACTTGATATGAGCTTGTATTAATAATCTGACTAGTATGAGGCAAACCCATTCCTCCCCAATGAATACAAAGTTTATACATGTTTCAAATTGTTGACGTGATAAAAATTGCTCAACAGGCGGAGGGAGAGAAAGAGTCAAATAGGTCTGCTGAGGCAATGCAGACTTTGATTGGTATTGTTTGGAGCCTTCGGTGGTGTTTCGATGTGGCTGTACAATGCAATGCGTACATCTATAACAGATAAATATTGAGTAAAATAAAGAGAGATAGACACATAGATTTATGTAGTTCAATGTGTTACCTATGTCCACGAGTATTTGGAAAAAAGAATCCATTATAATATATATTTTTACAGCCTCTCATTGCCTCTCGTATCTCACTATAAAAGAGAATCCATGAGTTACTTGCTGGGATAAAAATCGTAGTGGAGCTTTCTTTAGCGAGATCGAAGAAGAAAAAGTCTCGAGATCCCCCTTTGTCATCTGGTAGAACCCCCTTTTATACAATTCCCGATTTGTAGTGATGGGACCCTTCCTTGCGTGTGTCAGCCTCTTTCTTTACTTTGCGTGTTGACCATCCTTTCCTTTTCCCCATGCCCTTACCTCTGCACCTCTTACTTATGCACCACTCTAGATCTATACTTGCACCCCAACTCCCTCCTACTACACCCCAATTCATGCTTCTCTTATACCTGCAAACTTATCTCTTCTTGCCCCCTAGGTGAGTTGGATTTGGGCCCATATATTCCCCCCTCACATAGATGATTCTCATTTCCTCCCTCTTCTGCACTAAGTACCCATTCCTTCCCCATTCTCACAAACTATTATAATGAAAAAAATCAAATTAGCCCCTAACCCTAACATATGTTTGCTTATAAAGCAACACTTAATATAAACGATGCCATTTAAGATTTACATATCATATTATTAAACTACGTCATCTTGCTTTCAAAATAAAGTCCATCCTCTTTGAACCTAAAGTCATTTCCTTCAAACGCCTTCCCTCTCCTACGTCAAAGTCTCCTCTTTTTTCTCTTGCTGCCATGGGAATCCTACAATTCTCTCATTTAGGGGTGGGCAGCGGGTACCCACACTCGCTGCCTCGCCCGCATTCCGCATCGACCCGCATAATGGGAGTGGTGCACTCCGCCCGCATTAATGGTTCAAAGCAGGGGCGGGGGCGATAAAGGGCCAACCCTATCCCACATATACCCCGCCCCCGCCCCCGCCCCCGCCCCCGCATATTTAAAAATATATTAAATTTTTAAATATACTATATATATTAATATATTATATAATAATAATATAATTATATAATTATATTAATAGCACAATTTATAATTATGTAGGATTAATTTGTATTATTGTAAATTTTTAATAATTTAGTCTTTATTTTAAGTTTTACTATTTTAGGTATGTTTTTTTTAAGTGACTTTAGAATTTAGTAATTGAATATCTTTTAATATGTAATTGTGTATTTAAATCAAATTTGATGTCGTTTTAGACCAAAAATGGCCCAGAAACTTGATTTGGGCCAAAATGGCCCAAAATTATGAAATGGCTATAGAAGGATTGGGGGGGAAGGGGGGGGGGGAGGTGGCGGAGGGCAGGCAGATGGACCCACACCCCCTCTACCCCGCTGAGAGACAGGGTACATTGCCCTAGTGTAGGCGGGGCAGGGCACCCCTACTCCCATTCTTACAAGACCTTTCCCATAAGGTGTGGGCATAGGCTTTGTAACCTTCATAAGTTCTTCCAACTATTTTGCCATGTGATTTTTGTAATGTTTCAAAGTCCATGCCTCTTGAGGTGGCAACCCAACACGATCTTGGGTCCATGCAAGAGTTACCCTGTTTCAATGGTGGGTGGCAGATCTAGAAGTTGCTGGATCTTTTCATCTATCTTCCTATTTAGATACGAGATATGAAAAACTGGATGGATCTTAAAAGATGGTGGTAGATCGAAATGGTAGGCCATAGATTTGAGCCTTTGGAACATTTGGAAGGTCCATATAAGTGCGGTGCCAACTTCAAGTTACCATGCATCACCACCATCTTCTAGTTGAAAGTTTGGAGACAAAGGTAAACCCACTCATCGATTTGAAACTCCCTTTCAACTCTATTATGATTCGTATATAGTTTTATTCTATTTTAAAGTGTCTCAAGATTGGCCTTTAAAGGGTTTAATATTTGTATTTTGATTCTTAACATTGGATTTCTGTCTCATTATTAAATGTCCTTGGGACATATCCCAATTGCTTTGAGGGTGGGTGCCTATATATGGCCTTAAAAGGTATTATCTTTGTAAGAGTGTGGTACGAGCTATTATACCACCACTCGGTGAGAGGCAGCCACTGCTTCCACGCCATAGGTTTTAGACTCGTGTATTCTTAAGTATTTTTTCTCAATTTAAGTAGTTCTTATGATAATATATTATTAATATATATATATTATGTTTAAAGCATATGATCGATTAAATTTTCATAGTTACAATTAAACTTTTATGTTATAAATTCAATAACATTATCTTTTATATAATTACAATTTATATTATATATAATATTAAAATAATGTAAAATATACATTGTATTGAACTGATACAATCCTAAAAAACTTAGAATTAGAAACAGGCTACTACTGACTGATTTTGACATTACGAGAACCAATTTCAAACCAGATCGATTTCACTGGTTCGACCCTGTCAGGACCCATTTTTTGATTTTTCAATTTTTTTATACATCCCTAGCAGAGTATGAATGTGTGTAGTAAAGGATTTTCTCCTTAAAGTGAGATTCAAGAACAAGAATGATTTTCCTCTTTTTTAAGAGCGGGCCTCTCTACCATGTCACTCCTTTAGGAACCTCAGAATTAATTTTTAGCTTTCCACTAGTTTAGTGAACTCAAAGCTAGGCTGGTAGTTGCCTTCAATTCCTCAATATATTCAGGTGTCGGGAAAGTACTTCACCTCTTGACTTTCCTTCCCATCCTTGACAGGGCATTAGCCATCCTACTTTCTTTCCCTTCCTTATACTAAATCCTGAATTCATTTTTCATCAATTAAGTAACCCACTTCTATTGTGCCTCTGTGCCTACCCCAACTCTAGTAAAAACTTCAAGACTTGTTGATCTGTTTTAATTACATAAGACTGTCCTAGGAGGTAAGGGTGCCACTTTTGGATAACTAAAACTAAAGAAAGTAATTCCCTGCCGTAAGTGGAGAGGAGTAAGGCTTAAGGCTTTTCATTTCAACACCTTATCCAAAAATGTTATGGATTGTCGTGTTTGTATTAGAACATTCCCCATACCCTTAACACTAGTATCACATTCTATCATAAAAGGTACTATAAATCTGGGAGTTTAAATACTGGAGGTTTGGTAAGAGCCTCCTTAAGTTTGTTAAAGGCCTGATTTGCCTGAGTTCCATTAGAAAGCATTTTTCTTGAGGAGGTTGGTAAATGGAGGTGGATGAATGGAGAAGCTGACTATCCTTAACTTTTTGTAAATTCCCTACAATATGTCGTTGGGACTAAGAACCGTTTTAGAGCTTTAGGATTCTTGGGACTTAGCTTTAGGATTCTTGGGAGTTGGCTATTCAAGCATAGATTTGATCTTGGTTGAATCTGCCTTGACACCTTGAGTAGAAATGATGTGTCTAAGATATTCCACTTCTTGTACCCAAACCAACATTTATTCCACTTGGCATAAAATTCATGGTGCTACAACAACCCCAACAAGTGTTTGGCAACAAGTGTTTTTCTTTCTAAGATTGTCTTATTATTCGAACATCTTTATATCAAAATAATCAAAATATTTTATCTCTATTTTTTAACTATAAAATTTAATAAAAAAATTTTTACAATACTAAATATAAACTCTTACAAAGATATTCTTCCAACTCCCAAATATATTCTTAATAAGTTCCAACTTTTTTTTCAAAAATAAAATGTTAATATAACCGTTAAGTATGTCCACTCACATATTTTTACTTTTTAATTTTTTCTAATGGTTAAGTATGTTTAAAAAATACTTAAAAGAAAGAAAAAAAAAATCCATTTGCGTGGTGTGCATCCTAATATAACATTGTAATTTTCAAAATCCAAAAACAAACATCTTTAAAAAAACATATCTCAATCGTAATATAATTTGAATTGGTTTTACTATTTCAAAAGACTCCATTAAACCCATCTTTATAAATATTTCAAATGTTTTATAGATTTTCAAAAAGAAAATGTCATCTATAAATATCCCATTACTTACTCCCATTTGTAACAAGAAAGAGAGGTTAAGGAAAGAAAACAAAAAAAAAGAAAAAAAAAAAGAAGAAGAAGAAAGAAGTAAATTCTCATAGAAAAGGAAAAAATTATCGGGTTTCATTTTTATGCGTAAATATTTTTTATTTATCACAAGATTTTCATTTATAGAGTACTGTTTAAATGGGAGGATTTGGAGATAGTGCTATTTAAAATTTGGGTTTTTAAAAGTAGAATATTTAATCTAGATCATATTAAAATTTAGAATTAAATATTCGTCACATATAAATAGTTTTTTTTTTAAGTGATAATTTGGAAGTATCTTCCTTGATTGTTAAGCAAGCAATATGTATGAATCGAGAAGAATAACCACTTCCAAAAGTCAGCCATGAGCATCTAAACTCTAGTCTGACTGTGATATGATTGGATAACAGTCTTCAAATTTCTACATGCATGCACAAGAAGTCGTTTTGCTTCAGGAAATGGAGCCTTTTTGCACGTTTCTTTTAGGCCATAACTGAGGGAGGTGCAAAGGATAAGGAATGGCTTTTTTTTTTTTTTTTTAAAGGGTAATGAAAGTCTTGAGCGATACTACAAAACTTCTTCAACCTTCACACTATACCACATTTTTTTAATATTTTTTTGATTTTTTTCTTAAATTAATTGAAATTCTCTATTTATTATTTATATATCAAATATTTGATAAAATAATAAAATTAAGAAAAAAGTGGTATATGAAAATTGGAAAGATTGTGACTTTTTTCGAAACTCTTATACATTACTTACTATCCAATTTATTCCCTTTTTATAAATATAGAATAAAATTTTCAAAATATGACCTTCTTACATAATTTAAAAATATAAATAAATTCAATCAGTCTACGTAATCATCTGAATTAATACAAAAAAATTCAATTTTATATAAAAACTGGCTCAAAGAGTAAAAGAAGGTCAATTTTTTAAAAATTAAATTTATTTTTTAATTAATTTGCATGTTTAAGTTAGTTGATTGAATTTATTTAATTTTAAATTATGCAAAAATTTCATATTTAGAGATTTTTAATCCAGATTCAAAGAGCAAAAGAAAAGAAAAAAAAAACTCAAAAAGCAATCCCATATTCACATACTCTTTCCACAGAATGGCAACATTTGAGGAATATTGGCAATTCAAAATGCTATTCTCATAAAATGGTTATTACTTAGGCAAGCAAACAAAAGGATATGGGAAGATGACTATTCATTTTCTAGGGCCATATGTGGCTAAGTAAGAATAATTCTATTATACTATTATACAATAAATAGATAATAATAATATTATTATTATGTCGTCTTATTTTGACCGCTCATATATATATAAATATATATATATATTATTTAATGATTAAGAAATTGGTTATTATTATATAGATATTTTTTATTCATTAAAAATGTTTATATAAGTTTAAAAAATGAACTAAGAAGTAAAAAATTGTAATTTATACTAGGATGCATACTAAATGAATAATTGAGAAGACATAATAGTACTATTTAACAAAGTAAACATTCCATAAATAAAAAATGACAGTGTTGTAAAGAAAATGGAAGTCTCCCTTAAAATGTTAAATAATTTATATTTATTGATAAAGTTTCTTAAAATTGACCATTTCAAAGAGGATGAAATGAATTATTAAAACAAGATTTATGCTTATATTTGATTTGGATTTTAAAAATTAATGAATTTTTAAAATAGCTTATCTCGAAAGTTTACGTAATACTAATGCATTGAATGTAAAAGAATTATGCATTCTAATAATTATTATTATTATTAATTAAAAATTCTACTAGGCATTCTTATATATTACATATCATACATAATTTTTTATTTTTTTATTTAATATGTGGTGCATGACTCATAAATAGAATAACTCAATTAATAATAATAATAATAATAATATAATGAACAAAACTCTTTTTCGAGTCCATCATTCTTATCCACTTTTAAGCTTTGGCAAGTGCCTATTCATGAAAGAATTTTTCCGACAAAAAAAAACAAAAAAACCACTGTCCTTTGACTAGAATCGATTGCTAGAATCTTGAATATCGTCCTCTTGTGCGAGAAGTAGCATTAAATAAATTCAGATCTATTTTTATAGATAAAATAAAATAAAATAATATAAAATAAAGTTAAAAAATTAAATAAAATATTTTTAAATATCAATTTTATTTTAAAATTTAAAAATATTATTTTGAGATTTAAAAAGGTTAAATTATTTATTTTATTTTATATAAAAAAAATTAAAAAATAATAAAATAAAATAAAATTATTTGAAAAAACAAATCAAGCCTTATAATATCAAATCAAAATATCAGTCCCACAAAACCTTAGATATATTTATAATTTCTTTCATTCAAATTTCAAATATATGACAGATTAACTCCTACTTTAATTGCCATGCAACACAAGATTTTATGCCTATATACAAAGGATTGTATTTTAAACCCATCCAAGATTAAAAAGATCTAAATTAGTTGGTGCTTCGATAATTTAAAAAAAATTTGATCATCATTTGGACTAAATTCTCTGGGCAAACTTATTTTCATGGAGAATGTTAGGCGGACCTAAAAAAGGTGTCTCCTACATTGTACGATAAGAGTAATTATGTTCTTTTAAACATTTTTTTTAAAATATTTTGAAATATTCCCAAAAAAAACTTGTAAACCCACTAAAAATTATTTTCTTAACCATTAAATAATTAAAAAAGATAATATCAATCACTTTGAAGCCATAATTCTCGATCTCTCAAGAATTTTCCATTATTTCATTAAAATTTGCTCATCTGAATTGCATAACATATTTGCTTAGGTTACTCAATCCAATAAATAATAATCACTATCTGAAGAATTTACATTGATATAAAAACAAATGAACATGAAGTAGGTGAGACAAAATTACAAATAATACGATCAAGTAAAATAGCTCTCAACATGATCTAAAACTATGATTATATCCCCGACCCCGACCCCGACCCCGACCCCGAACCTGACCTAGAAATCAGAGTGTTGTAGATAACAAACTGTGTTTTCACAAACCGGGTGGAGAATCCGAGTTGGAGTTGCGACCGAGGTTATCGAATTTGAGGTGAGAGAGGATCCGGTTTCGGTGCGATTCTATTCGAACAGAGCCACTAGGGAGCAGAGTGTGGCTTCCAGGCTTTTGAGAATGTTAATCTTGATCCCACATCTCCTTGGAGGTTCAATTTGTTTGTGTATATTCTTGGCTTTTGATTCTGTGATTTTCATATTCTTGATTTGGGCATCCACTATTTCCAAGGCAGAGATTAAGGGTGCTGAGAAACAAAGGAGTAAAGAGCAAAGAACAGAGTCCAAACAGAGAGACAGAGAGAGAGAGAGAGAGAGAGAGAGAGAGAGAGAGAGAGAGAGAGAGAGAGAGAGAGAGAGAGAGAGAGAGAGAGGATGGAAACAAAAGAAGTAATGCAATCTGAAACTTTAAAAGATAGTTGATTTCTTTCTATTATATCATAATTAAATAATACTATATAAAGTCATAAAATGCATAGGTATTGCACAACTATTTTAAAAAAGAACAAAAATTTATTATTAAAAATTAGTTTTTTTAATTTTAATGTAAATCTTGTAATTTTTTTTAATTATATTATGATTATGCATCTTACGATTATAAATATAATTTATCATCATAATTTATATTTATTTTGTTCTCTTCAGTTGATATATCTTTTAATCAACACTATTTCTTATAACTTTATAAAAGAGTTATGAGTTCTAGTATCCGTTGATTGGTAAAGATTTCACTTAACACCCGGGGTGATACTTCCTCAACTCAAAAGTTGGAGAGATCCGTTTTGTAAATGAGATGATATACCAAATATTTAAAGTTTTGTAATTTATTTATTTTTTTAATATTATTCAAACTTAAAATATTTTTTAATTTTTTCATCTAATCATTATCTAATTAATATGATTTTTAAAAAATTTAAAACGAAATATAAAAATCATTAATATAAATTTTTTTCAAACTAAAATAATAATAATAATATTCAAACAACATTATAACTTTATAATATATTCGATAAACATTTTTTCTTTCATTTTTTAAAATTCAATAAAACATCTTAATTCAAACTATTTAATTACTATTTACAACTTCACAAACAATATTCTTACCATTTATAGAAATATGAAATAGTACTCCAATTGTCCAAACATGCCCTCACTTTGTAAATCAATTCAGTGCCTTGTTTTCTCTTTTATAAAGGCATTTCTACTCAATTTACAACGATTGTTTGGCAACAGAATAAAGGTTTTTTTTTTTTTCCGTCACACTTAAATAATATTTATATATATATATGATTTTTAAAGTTTTGTTTTTTGTTTTTACCAAACTCTATAACATCCAAATCCTAAATAACAAGGCTTACAAATTTTCACATTAAAAATAGTCTTAGGTTATGTTTAGATATTAAGAATATTTGTAAATAGTTTTAAAAAATAGGTAAATAATAATAATAAAATATTAAATAATAATAAAATAATTAGAAATAATAATAAAAATAAATAATAAAATAATAATAATAATAATAATAATAAATATTTGAAAATATTTGAGATACTCTACATTTTAAATCTGCCCTTACTAACTAGAAAATGTTAACCTTTTTGTGGTTTTAATGCCCATTTATATCTAATTTGTGTTGCTTTTCCAAAGCACGCGGGTTGACCATAGGGGACTTAATCCCAATATAAACGTCGGGAATGGTACAAATATAACAAATTTGGAGGCCACGAAAGATGACATCAACGCGGTATTATATGATAATGATTTTCAAATATATTTTCCATTTGTTAAGACCGGATCACCATGTTATCAATATGAGTAGATATAGGTTTGTTTGGATTTTGAGATGAGATGGGATGATATGAGTTGAGTTAAATTTATTTTTTAATATTATTATTATTTTAAAATTCAAAAAAAATAAACTTAAAAATTAATAAATATGTATTAAAATTTGAAAAAATTATATTAGAATTTGTATTTTATATAAAAATATATAAAAATATAATGATAAATTTGAAATGAGTTGAAACCAGTTTATCTCGTCTTCGAATACAAACGAAACTATAATAAAAGATGTTATATATTCATTAATGTTATCTATATAAAGTTTTTAGGCATTATTAACTTGATAGCATCTTTAAATACAAATAAAAATCCAAGCCAATACCTTTTCATTTTCGGTGTATGTTCATGTTTTATAATTTTATTGATAAATGGAAAATAAACTCTTTCTTAGGTGAGACAGCGAGACTTCTTACTTCTTTGCATCATAAAAAGATATGAACATGATTTACGAATGTCCCAAAAAAAAATGAATGCAAGAATACATTAATTTTCATCTTCAAAATGACAAAATCAACGTATATTACGTCCCTTCTTAAATTACTATTAGCTATAAGTAGTATCTATATATTAAGATCTCATCATAAAGATTGTAAGACACCAATATCTTTATTTGACTTAAAATCTCTTGACCAAATTCTAGAGTTTAGAGTGGGAGCTAGATCATACATATACACATGAAGAGAATTACACAAGATTGATGGAGTATTTAATGTTCTTTGAAAAACTCTTTCATACAAATTGTGGATCCAAACCCAACTTTATTTCGTTAATCTTAGTACCATAATTAGACAAGTGTTTCGTTAATCTTAGTACCATCATATTATAGTATAAGGCTATAAGTAGTAACTATATAGGTCTATTTGGAATTCGAAATTAGATTAAATGAGTTGAGATGAATTTTAAAAGTTGAATAAAATATTATTATTATTATTTTAAGATTTAAAAAAAATTAAATTAAAATTTAAAAAAACTATATTAAGATTTATATTTTATATAAAAATTTTAAAAAATATAATAATAAATTTTTCTCATTTCTAAATCTAAAAGAATCATAATGCTAACATCAATGAACGCGTATTCAACTGTTACAAGAAATCGTGGGGTGTGATTTGCTCAGTAAACATAAATGAAAGAGAATATATGGTCTGTGTTAATTTGGAGCATTAGATTCCTTTTCCAATTTTAAGAAAAGGATAAATACAAAGATATGAGTTTTTTAAATATTTTATAACAATGTACGAAATATTCATATAGATAAAAATGAGAATAATGACACTGCAGTCTTAAAGTGTCTGTCGTACAATTATTTTTCTTTTAAAAAAAGAAGAGTTTATCATTAAAAAAAATATTTTTTTTTTACATGCATCTAAAATTTTCGTACTTTGTTCAAATTATGGCTTTAGTTACTTTGAGAGAAGAAATGAATTGAAAAATAAGATAAAAGTTAAAAAAATAAAAAAATAAAAAAATATTATTATAAAATATTTTTTAATATTATTTTTATTTTAAAATTAAAAAAAGTTGAATTATTTATTTTATTTTTTATGAAAATTTTAAAAAATATAATGATGAATTTAAAGTAAAATTAGATAATTTATGAAAACAAATCAGGCCTTAATGTTAGAGAGTTGCACACCCTAATGATGCATTTGGTTGTTAAATACTTTATAAATAGAAGTATAAAATTTGTACATATTAATGAACTACTTGTGAACAATAGTGAATTAATTCGAGATGGTCTCAATTATCAAACAACTGAAGATTACAAATATCATTTTTCTAAATGACCATATGTAATAGTTTCATTATATGAATTTGTATGAGAAATGTAAATATGATTTGGATTGATGAATAAAAAACTTGCTATAAGCTTTTATTGATAATTCTGTCTAGCTCAAGGCAAACTCAATCCTCCCATATGATTCTAAACTTCATACAGGTTTATGATTATTCTCCTTTGTTCCCTCTTCCACACCATGTACCCGTGTTTTCCCCATTCTAATAAACTATTAAAGTGAAAAGGCCAAATTGGCCTCTAACCCTAACACACGTTTGCTCAAAATGTAATATTTAGAGCCTATTTGAGATTGCATTTCGAGACTTAAAATATACTTTTAAATAGTTAAAAATATTTTTAAAGAAAAACGACATATTTGATAACTTAAAATTGCTTTAGTCGTAGGGCTATAAAAAGACTGAACCGGACTAGCGGACCGGACCGGACCGGACTCCGGACCGAACCGGTTGGAGTCCGGTCCGGTCCGATCCAAATAATATATGGATCAAAAAATTCATGTCTGGTCCTAGTCTAGGAGATTCCTTCCCCTGGACCAGACTGGTTCGGACCGAATTCCTAAAGTTTTTTTTTATTTTTTAAATATATGTATATACAAATAATAGTATATAAATTTTAATATTAATGTTAATATATATTTATATAATAACTTATTAATATATAACATATATTAACATATTAATATATAATATATACTCTTATAATATTAACATATTATGATTTATAGTAGTTGACTAGTTATAGTATAAAAATATAAATTATAGCATATTTATATAAAGTATTAATAATAACATATAAGTAATAAGTGTATTATTATTATTTAATATATTATTACTAATTTATCACTATTCATTATTATTGAATATAACTTATAACTTATAGTATAAGGCTATAAGTAGTAACTTATTAAGTCTATAGACTATAAGTTATAATTATATATTTTATTACTAATTAATTTTTTTTTATTAATTTATGTGCCAACTTCCAAATACTCAAAAATATGAAAGAATTATAAAAAGTGAATTGGAGCTGAGCTGTGCCGTTTAGCTCTAATTAATGGGTGGCAAATTGCTTATAACGGTACCATTTTACTCAAACTTTGAGTAAAACGGCACTATTTTGATAAATAAGTTAACCTAAAACTAAAACCCCCACCCCTTCTTCATTTCTTCTCACAGCCTCACAGGATTCCAGGAAGTCGAACCCCCAGCCGAACCCTAGCCCCCTACAGCCCTGCCCCTCGAACTAGCGAGTAGCCCCCTATAACCTCATCCCTTGACCATCGTGAGTCCATCCTGTCTGGTGTCTATTGTGATCGCGAATCCATCTCTTTCGGTCTTCCATCGTCTGGTGTCCATCTCTGTCCGTCCGGTCGCAAATCGAAACGCAGGTATTTGATTTTCTGAATCCATCTCTTCCGTTGTTATTTGTTAACTTGTTACTTGTTAGCCCATTGCGAATCCATCTCTTCCATTGTTAACTTGTTAGCCTATCACTAGATTATCTACAATTAATAATTAGTGAATGCAATCTCACTAGCAATATATTATAATTATTATTTGTTTAACTGTGTTAGTGAGATTGTACTTGGAATTCCATCGTATATATTATAATTAATATAATTATTATTTGTGTTAGTGAGACACTGAGATTGCGCTTGGGTGTTGACACTGTTAATGTTTAGAGTAATACATTCAGCAATCTCACTAACGTATTGATTTTGTTTCTATAGCCTTATAGGGGCACGTAATAACATATTTTTTGTAATATAATTACATCCAGTTGTTTTTTTTATCATGGTTAAGAAGTATGGGTTGTCTAGAAAGTGATCTATAGAATCTTTAATTTTTTTTATTGACTGTTGTCATTGGTTTATTTATTTTATAGATGGAGGCTTCTACAAATGAGGTGCGGGAGCCTCAACCAGCACAATCGAAATCGGTTCAAGAAATGCCTCCACCCTCAAATCCAATCTCATCCGATGTAAGTATTCAATCTGGGTCATATAAAGGTAAATATAGGTCATACATGTGGGAGCATTTTCAAATGGTAAAAGGTGGTGATGCCACCAAACCTAGGGCTGCATGTAATTATTGTGGAGCAAAGTATGCATGTGATTCGAATAAAAACAGTACGAAGTGCTTGAAGTATCACCTTGAGAAGCAATATAAGAAATTTCTAGGTAGGAAGATTATGGGTCCAGGCCAAACGATTTTAGGGTTTAAAGTTGATGGAGGTTCGAGTAGTGGAGGACTTGTCAACGTTGCTTTTAGTGCTGAGGCTTGCTGACAAGTCTTGATAAAAATGATTATTCTTGATGAGTTGCCCTTTAGATTTGTTGAAGGGGAGGGTTTCAAACATTTTATACTTGTCGTTTGCCTTAAGTGGCTAAGAATTTCATTCCGTGTTACGATTGCCTTGGATTGCTATAATGTGTTTAATGGAAAAAAAAAATTTGAAAAATGCTCTTCAAGGGTAACTGGTTTTCCTCTCCACGAATATATGGACATCCGTGCAAAATATTAATTACATGTGTCTCACAGAATGATGATTGGAAGTTACACAAAAATATTCTTTCCTTTTCTTTGGTTGAAAACCACAAGGGTAAGACACTTGGTAAGAACATAGAGTGCTGCTTGCATGATTGGGGGAGACAAAAAATTCTTGCAATCACTATTGATAATGCAAATTCTAATAATGGAACTATTTCTTATATTAGAAAAGAAAAACCAAGTTTAGGAGGGATACGATTTTAGAGCATGAATTTTTACATGTTTGATGTTGTGCCCACATTTTAAACTTAATCGTCCGTGATGGGTTGAAAGACTTTGAAGAGTCTATTGTGAAGGTAAGGAGAGTTGTGAAGTTTTTTAAATCATCTCCTCAAAGGTTGAGCACATTTAAAAAATGTGTGGAGAATGAAGAAATTCAATCCAAGGAATCTATTTGCCTAGATGTACAAATTAGGTGGAACTCCACATATCTTGTGTTAGAAAGGGCTTTAACATTTAGAAAGGCTTTTGATCGGTTGGAGAAAGAAGATCCGGACTTCCTTGGTAGTATTGGAGATGAAGATGATGATGATAATGAAAATAATGTGATGAATAGGAGAAAGTCAAAGAAGTTAGGGCCTACCAATACAACCAATTAGAAAAAGGTAAAAGTATTTGTGAAGTTTTTTCAATTATTTCATGATGCAACTGTACGCTTCTCAAGCGATGAATATATAACTTGCAATGTTTTTTTCTGTGTGTGAAGAAGAAAACCCTTTAGTGGGAGTGATGGCAAAAAATATGAAGAAAAAATTTGAAAAGTATTGGGAGAACTTGGATAATCAAAATATGTTGCTGTATGGGGCTTATTCTTTATCCTCGGTACAAAATGAGATATTTTGATTTTGCTTTGACTAAAATGTATAAAGATAATTCTACGAAGGCCATTGATTTGAGTTGGAAGGTGACAATTGCATTTACCCGCTTGTATGAGGCATACATGGAAGATGATATAGTTACTTCTCATGAGCTCGCTAGTTCTCCAAGTAAATATGTAAGTCCTTCAACTTCCAAGAGACTCAAGAGAATGGAATCGGATGATAAGACTTATATGAAGGATGAATTTGAGCAACATTTATAGTCAGAAAATTCTTTAGAAAGCAAATTAGAGGTTGATAGATATCTAACTGACAAATGTGAAGGTCGAGATAATAATTTCGACTTTCTAATTTGGTGGAAAATCAATTCAGTTCGAGATTGCATACTTTCAAAAATTGCACGCAACGTACTTGCAATACCAGTATCTACTGTGGTCTCTGAATCTACATTTAGCACAGCGGATCATGTAGTTGACCCTTTCCGAAGTAGTTTAAGTCCAAGAATGGCTGAGGCTCTCATATGTGCACAAAATTGACTTCGATCTTTTTCTACTTCAATAAGTCTTAGGACTTTAATGGATGATGTGGAAGATTTTAAGAAGCACCTGGAAGGTACAGGTAAGTAAATTTAATTCGCTTGTTAGTTTTTGTGCTTTATTTTGTTTTATCTTCTATATTATGCTATAAATTTGTTTGACTTGTTATCTTTTAAATTTTTATGTCTAGAAATTATTGGAGAAGGTGGTGATTCTATTTGTATAGAGGCATCAAATTCAATATCTACATGCCCTACACGCAATGCAAAGTAAAGATTGAAGGGTAAGTCAATGTGATTTCTCAATATTTTATTTTTACATGATTTCTTTCGAAATGAGTGTATATATATTATATAGTTTTGATCACAAGAGTTTTATTACATGATTGTAGTTTAATTGTCAATCCTTTTTAACTTAATTTAATTTAATTCACTCAATCTCTTTTCGCAGAATTATTGATTATCAGTTGGGACTTGGAAGCATAAAAAATGGAGGGTATCTAGATGCAAATTGCAATGCCGATTTAAATATATTATGTCTTATTTATTGATGATCACCCACGATTCACATGGCTTTATCCAATGGAATTTAAATCAGACTTCTTTAATATTTCTGTTCAATTTCAAAACTTTGTGGAAAATCAATATTCTTGCAAGATTAAAATTTTTCAAAGTTATGGTGGCGCAGAATTTTGCAACACTCGTTTTCAATCCCCCATTCGTTCTTCTGGCATCCATTATTAAATTTCATGTCCCTACACACCATCCCATAATGATCGTGTAGAACGTAAGCACAGACATGTGATTGAAAAGGGCCTGGCTCTCATCTTTTACTCACATGTCCCCACATAACTTTGGGTTCACGTTTTCAGCACAGCGACCTATATCATCAACCGGCTGCCCTTCTGTCTTCTTGGTGGACTTTCTCGCTTCGAGATTTTGCATGATAAGACCCCTTCCTATATCAATTTCCATCCTTTTGGTTGTCAAGTTTATCCTTGCTTACATGACTATACACTTAACAAATTTTTACCATAGAGTGTCCCTTGCATTTTCTTAGGTTATAGTCCCATCTACAAGGGCTTCCGCTGTCTTGACCCTGTTATCCAAAAAACTTATATCACCCATCATGCCAAATTTAATGAAACCAATTTTCCCTACTCACACAATTCCATAGCCAAGCCCCTTACCTCCCTAGATTACTCTAGCTTTTACGAACCCAATATGCACCAACCACCACCCACACCCACAATGCCTTTGCCCGCTCCTTCCTCTCGGTCTATGTCACCCGTGTGTCGCATTTGCTCTGATCCATCTGTTGAGTGTTTGCAAGTTCCTGCTAAGCCCATGCAGGTATCTCTTATAGCTCAACTCACTTCAGCTGCCTCTGATCACGATCCTACAACTCGCAGTACCTCCAGCTCCTCAGTGCAGCCCGTACCTTCACATCCGATGATCACAAGAGCTAAAGCTCGAGTATTTTGGCCCTGGCACCCGGCCTTTATCAGCCAATTTTCCTCTGGCCACCTTCGTGCCTTGCTCGCCACTTCTAAGCCTCGTAGCTTCAAGAAAACTGCCAAAAATCCAGCGTGGCTTGCTGCTATGGATGACGAGCTTAAAGCTCTCCATGACAATCATACATGGGATATTGTTCCTCGGCCTCCCAATACAAATATTGTTGGTTCCAAATGGGTATTCTGTAAAATATTTGTCTAATGGCTGTATTGATCATCTTAAAGCTCGGTTTGTTGCCAATGAATACACTCAACTTCCTAAATTTGACTATACTGATACTTTTAGTCCAGTTGCAAGGCAGCTACTGTTCGTGTTGTTCTCTCTCTTGCTGTCACCAATTGGTGGCACCTACGACAGCTGTATGTCAAAAACGCCTTCCTCTATGGCATTTTGCATGAGCAGTTTTATATGGAACAACCTCTTGGCTATGTTGATCCCTAGTTTCCAAATCATGTCTATAAACTAAGAAAGACACTTTATGGGTTAAAGCAAGCTCCACGTGTGTGGTTTCACCGGTTTAGTTCATTTCTTATCAAGCTTGGATTTTCCTATAGTCGTGCTGAAACTTCTTTATTTGTTTTTCGCCGTCAAAAAAATCTCATTTACTTGCTCCTTTATGTTGATGATATTATCCTCACTACCAACAATCATTCTCTACTTAGTAGTTTCATTCGCCAGCTACACTCTGAGTTTGCTACAAAAGACTTGAGCTCTCTCAATTACTTTCTTGGTCTCGAGGTCACTCCCACATCCAGCGATCTCTTCCTTAATCAGACTAAGTCTACTCGAGACATTTTAGCCAAGGCTCAACTCTTGGATTGCAAACTTGTTACCACCCCCATGGTCGTTGGTCAACGTCCCTCTCTGGATGGTCTTTTCTTTGTGGATGTTACTCTCTACCGCTCACTTGTTGGAGCACTTCAATATCTAATTATCACCCGCCTTGATCTTGCCCATTCAGTGAACTCTGTCAGTCAGTATCTACATGCTCCAACTGAAGATCACTTCCAGACCGTTAAGCGTATCCTTTGCTATGTCAAAGGCACGCTACACTTTGGGTTGTCCTTTAATGCTTCTTCCTCCAATAGCATCATTACATACTCTGATGCCGACTGGACTGGCTATCCCGACACTCGTCTCTCTACCTCCGGTTATTCCATCTACCTTGGTGACAACTTGATCTCTTGGAATGCAAAGAAGTAACCCACAGTTACTCGCTCGAGTTGTGAATCTGAATATCGAGCTCTTGCCTCCACTACTGCTGAAGTGGTTTGACTACAACATCTCCTTTGTGATCTTCACATCTCTACTACTTCACATCTGCTACTGTTGAGTGACAACAAGAGTGCTATTTTTCTCAGCTCCAATCTGGTCATTCATAAACGTTCTAAGCACATTGATCTTGATTATCATTTTTTTCAGGAACTCGTCGTGGCTGGTACCATTCGCACTCGGGATGTTCTCTCTCATCTTCAAACTGCTGATGTTTTTACAAAGAGTGTCTCGCGTTCTCTCTTCACCTTCTTCTGCTCCAAGCTTCGTGTGTAGGGGTGTAAATGGTCCGGTCCGATCCGGTCTGGGAAATTTGTGGACCGATTTTATTCGGTCCAAAAATTCTCTCACCCTGGACCGGACCGAACAGGAGTTCGGTCCATACCGGTCCGGTCCAATTCGGTTCAGGGGCGGTCCGGTCTGGTCCAGGGGTGCCCCATATGATTTAATGGGCTAAATTTAATATATAATTCTACAATGATCAAATATTTTTTTGGTCCAAATTTAATTACTATAAATTATAATATGTTAATATTATAAAAGTATATATTATATATTAATATGTTAATATATATTATATATTAAGTATGTTAGTAAATTATAACTAATAGTCTAATAGTCTAATAACACTTTCACATTAGTATATGTTAATAAACTATAACTAATAAGTAATAACACTATTACAATTTACATTAGTATATTATATATTTATATGTTAGTAAATAGTGATAAATTATTAATAATATACTAAATAATAATAATACACTTATTATTTATATATTAATATATAAGAGTATATATTATATATTAATATATTAGTTAATATTAAATATTAAGTATATTAGTAAACTATAACTAATAATCTAATAGTCTAATAATACTATTACATTAGTATATGTTAATAAACTATAACTAATATGTAATAACATTATTACAATTTACATTAGTATATTATATATTTATATGTTAGTAAATAGTATTAATATAGTAATAATATATTAAATAATAATAATACACTTATTATTTATATGTTAATATTAGAGTATATATTATATATTAATATATATTAATATTAATATTAAAATTTATATATTATTATTTATATATACATATATTTTTAAAAAAAAAATTAAAAATATATAGGGATTCGGTCCGGTCCGGTCCGGTCCAGGGGGATGAACTCCCTGGACCAAGACCGGACCGGAATTTTCCGGTCCATATATTTTTTGGACCGGACCGGACCGAACTCCAACCGGTCCGGGACAACCGGTCCGGTCCGGTCCGCCGGTCCGGTTCGGTCTTTTTACAGCCCTATTCATGTGTGCTCTAATTCTACGCTCAACTTCCCGCCGCGGCGCGCTGGAGGGGGTTGGGGGGGGGGGATTCTCCAAAATCCTCCTCTGATATTCAGCAATCTCCTTGATTGCAGTAATTGTCCATAATTAGAGATGTAATCTATAGTGAATGTTGTAGATTGATTCTTTCAATTTATTTGTAAATATTCTCTTCTTGTAATTACCATATACATTTGTGTAAGTTCTTTATATAATGAAATTGACTCACCAACGCAAAGTGTGGTGGATTTCAAATTATTTTCAGTCCGGTACAGAAAAATTATTATTTCGTTTTGGCAGATATTTTGGTCATACCGGCTAATATTTCGGCCATACTGGATTTTGGTTTCTTACCTTTTTTTTTTCTTCATTTCTTGTTATTTTTTTATTTCAATTTAGACTAGATTATTTACATTTATATATTTTTATATATAATTTATTCATATATTGACTATCATTTTAAAATATAATTTATATATTAATATATATAATTTATTTATATATAAATTATTTCAAAATAATAGAAGAAATAGTATTAATATTAAAATATTTTATTTTAATATCTTGATCGATACATTCACTAATACAATATTCAAAAGATTGGTCTGGATTGCTGGTATCGACGCATTGGCTTATAATAAGCACGCCACATGATGTAATGTAATTACCTTTAGAGTAGACCAAAGATGTGAAAAACATAAAAAGCTAAAAATAAAGATCATACCATATTTAGTTTTATATTTAGTTTTATGTACGCTAGTAAGCCATTCGCTGACATTTCAACGTAAGAAGAATTGGAATGGGATTGAGGCGTTGTTACCTTTCTATTCATGGCGATAGTTTTAAATAATAATTTATGGAATGTCCATTTAACTCATTATGAAACTCATGAATATAATTAAAAAAATCCAGGTAGTAATAATTTTTAACATAATTAATATAGAATGCTTTCACATAAACAATATATCAGATCTGTTTAAAGTAAAAATAAAAACAGTTTTTAAATAAATTCTTCCCTTTTTAAACATGCAAAATCTAACCTCAAATGCACCAAAGTCATTTTCCTTTAAATCAACAGTAATACTACTTCTACTGAATTTATCTCCGGAATTCTTTTTATTTAATGATTAAAGAAAGTAATTTTTAATAATGATATATTTTTTTTTTTTTAAAAAACATTTAAAGCTACCAAAAAATGATTGAAAATAAATCTAAAAAAATAATTACTTATTCGGTACAAATCCGAGGGAAGTAGCCACCGCTCTTACATCACGAACTATTTCTCCTTTTTTCTGTCCCTCCCTCCCCAGGAAATATCCGGAATCTAAAATTAGAATCAAAACAACAAACCAAGAAAAAAAAAATCGTAATACTTGGTGGTAATTAGCCTTAACGAAGAAGAAAACCTAACAAGAACCATCCTCACGTTTGCGGGAACTGTTGGATTGTTTAGAACTATGAACAGTAAATCAATCAGAGATTCAGAATCCATCTTCTTCTTCAATAATAATCTCACATTCAACGAATTATATTGATAGGGAAATAGCTGAACATAATTACTACAAACTAATTACAAATATGAACCATGACTGCACAGCATCTTCAACCTCCTTCAACCTTTCTCCACTACCCAAAAGGGGGAGAAATAATTAATATAAACAATGAAGAAATTATGTAACAACAACAGATACAACAGTAAAAAATATTTATTTACATATTTACAATAGATTAGCCAGCAATAGCCCCTAAATCAACCACAACTTCTGAAGTTATTGTTCTTGCCTGCATCAATCACCTGAGTTATCATGTTCAGACAGAGCATCTGAATTATAACCAGTTAGAATAGGAGTAGGAGCTGGGGTTGTGGAATCCGAGCCGAGAAAGCCTCCTCCAGTCTCCTCGGAGTGCTTTTCTCGAACCCGACACACCACCACCACACCAATTGCTACCGCGATTTCTTTGAATATTCGGCGTTTCACCCCGCCTCGCCTCGGAGGTAGTCTCTGATTCTCTCCGTTCTTCGCTTTCAGCTCTGTGATCATCATTTTCTTCAAGTATTTATCCAACAAGGCGTCAGAGAGAGAGAGAGAGAGCGAGAGAGAGAGAAGGGTGAAGCAGAGTAGGAAGTTTATCTGAAGAGTGTGAGAGACCAATACTCCTCGTTCTCTCTCTCTCTCGCTTATTTAATGCGTTCAGAAACTTGGTGGGCAAGATTCCCACGAGCCTTTAACGGCGACAATGTGGAGAGTTGGGTTTTTGATTGCATAATTACACAGCAGGATTTTATACAACCTTCCATCTTCTATATATTATTATTTTTAATTATTTTTATTTTTTAATATTTTTATTTTGATTTTTTATTTATTTTTTATATATTAAATATTTAATTAAAAATAAAATAAAATATAGTATGTAAAAATTATATAAATAATAGAAAGTTGAGTATATTTTTTCTTACACAGCATGCTTCTAAATTATAAAAAAATTTCAAATATATATTTTTAGCAGCGAGATTATGGTTGTAAAATATTTTATTATTATTTGTTTTTTAAGGCAATCAAAGTTATAGAACACATAAAAAAAAAAGTTTTGGACTCCGTTTGAATTCAAAAATGATTTCAATTTATCTCAATTTATTTTTATTTTATTATTATATTTTTTTAATTTTTTATATAAAATATAAATTCTAATACAACTTTTTTAAATTTTAATACAAATTTTTCAAATCTCAATTTAATTTTTTCAAATTTTAAAATAATAATAAAATTAAAAAACAAACTAAACTCATTTCAACTCATCTCATATTCGAATTCAAACGAAACCTTAAATAGTTATAGTGTCTAAGGATGTAAATTTTACCTAACTATAAATGTTTCTATTTTAAACCATTATAACTGTTCATGTGAATTTTACCCAAAAAAACAAAAGTTCATTTTGTCATAAACTCTCTTAAAGTAAATTTGTTAATCGGTTTGTTTTTATAAATGAGTTTTCTTATTCGTAATTTATTTTAAATCTCAACTCATCTCAATCATTTATTTCAAATTTCAACTTATCTCAATCACTTATTTTATTATTATTAATAACTCATCTCCTTTCATCTTTAAATTCAAATCACCCCTAAATCTATATCAAGTCTGCGATTTTTATTTTTTATTTTTGGTTAAAGCATTTATCTAATTCTAAATAAACAACACTAAAACCTCTGTATTTAATGCCTTATTTATTTTCTTTTGTAAGCAATCAAAATAAGTCCGACCTTCAAAGTATAAGTGCTGCTACAATGCCAATTCTCTAATCTGAAACCAACCAAACACGTAAAAGAATTGATACATACAATACATTTTATAATATTTACTATTTTAAATCATATATATTATGAAATAAAAATATATTTATTTTATAATATATATTATATAAAATATTATAAAAAATATTGTGAGTTTATGATCTTTTCTTAACGCGTGATGAGTGGACCCCGAAAGCAGACGGTAGCAGACAATGCTGTATATATACATATATATATATATATATATGACAAACATCAATATTACACATTATTAATTCACTCCGTACATTCTAAAATTTCAGTTTACAAATTAACTAATTATAGATAAAACCTAATTTCTAATTTTCTACGTACTTCAAGTGGTATTATTATTCGTTAAAGGCAGTGATTAATAAATAAGTCATAATTCAAATTAGGGGTGTCAAATCGTGTTAACGGGTCGTGTTCGTGTCGTGTCAAGACATATATATTATACTATATAGATCAACCCTAACCCGACCCGTTAAGCTTATCGTGTCAAAATCTCAAACCCTAACCCGACCCGTTAACATAACGTGTCGTATCGTGTCAACCCGTTATGACCCGTTAGTAAATATTACAAAATATATTAATACGACATAATATGATTCGTTTTAACCTGTTTGTTGCCCAGATGACTAACACAAGAGGGGGGGTGAATTGGGTTATATTATAAAATTAATACTTATAAACTAAATATACAATATAAAATATAACCAAAATATAAAGCAGTAGGAAATATAAAGAGTAGGGTAAGAGAAAGCAAACTCAGTATTTTTACGAGGTTCAGCCCCACTGCCTACGTCCTCGCCTCAAGCTACCCCTTGAGGATTCCCAAATCCACTATTCAATCTCCTTTAGGTGGAGATAGAAACCTATTACACCTTTGAGCAGCACCGCTCCAAAGATTCCGTGTAGAACACCCTCTACACTTCCAATCACCTCACACTTGGTGATTCAACTATTCCCTGTGTAGAACACCTTCTACACACACAAGGGTTATACACACCCTCTTACTTCCAATCACCTCACACTTGGTGATTTAACTATTCCCCGTGTAGAACACCTTCTACACACACAAGGGTTATACACACCCTCTTACTGATACAAGAATTGATAGTGGGTAGGCTATCAGAAAACACTCCTCAATGAGTGAAATAAGAACAATACAGCACAAACTATATCTCTCTCAACAAGAATAAGAATTAAGGCTCAAAACTTTAGAAAAGAGAGAATGAGAGCTTTGAAAGAATGATGCAAAATTTAGCAATAGATGTGTAAGCTCTTGTTGTGATTTTTGCAAAACTCAAGTGAGCTATTTATAGGTAAATGAGTCTTCAATTTCAAATTTGAAAAGATTCCCATGTCAAATAAGAGCACTATTCACTTTTCAAAAAATTCAAATAAAAACATTTCCTTTTTGCATTTGTCAAAGACAACTCCATTCATTTTTCAAAGAAATCAAACCTAATCTTTTGCTTTTCATACAAGACAAAATGAGCATGATTTATTTTTCAAACCAAATCATCTTCTTTTTGCATATGTCAAAAAAACACACAACCACCTTTTAAGATTTTCAAACAAATCATCTATCTTTTATATTTGTCAAAAAAAACACACAACCACCCTTTAAGATTCTCAAACAAAATCATCTACCTTTTGCATTAGTCAAAAAAACACACCACCTCCCTTCAAGACTTTCAAACAAAATATGCACATGTCAAATATGATAATCAATCATCTTATAAAATCAAGTTTTTATAAAAAAATATAATTTTCGAAATTATTTTGTTTGATGGTGTTATGCACATGTGAAAAACATAATTTTCAAAACTAAGACATTTAAAAATGTCTTGCATATGTGGAAAAAGTAATTTGATGTTTTATGAGAAAAAAGAGTAATTTGGAGCCTTAATCCAATTTCTAATTTTATCAAGAGATGTACAAAAATAATCTATGAGCTTCATTTGTAGACTTGATATCTTTCTTGCTCATGCTTGATTTCTTGATGTGTTTAGCTCCCTTCATGCATAGACAACTTGAGCTTGAAAATTCAATATTATTTGTTATCATCAAAATTTATACGTAAATACGAGACTTGAAACCTTGGGTTCAACAATCTCCCCCTTTTTGATGATGACAAATACTTAGTAGAAATCTGCGACCTGCAGTAATACTTAAGCTCCCCCTGAAAATATGCGTTAGTATTTCAAGAAAAATATAAACATGATTCTAGCATATATAACAGGGTAGTATAATACTAGTATAAGACTTCTCCCCCTTTTGGCATCATTAAAAAGGAATCATAATTAGATCAATAAGATATATTCCTGCAATAACCAATAGATAAATAAAACGCTGCGTTAGTAGAGACTGTAGAGAATTCGGTGCGTAACCACACGTGTTCGACAAAACTTGCAAAGGCTGGAGGCCTAGTTCCGGTAATTCGGTGCGGAAGGAGATTTTGTAAAGAGCTGAATAATTGAAACCACCCGTGCCCGACAAAACCTGCAAAGGCTGGAGGCGTAGCTCTGGCAATTCGGTGCAGAGATTTGATCCGCTTGATGTTGCTGAAAAATGAGATATTATCATGATTTGTAAGTTTGTCTTGTTCTTATTTCCGTTTCTATAAGAGCAATTCTTAGCTTTATCTATTTCGCATCAAGCTTTCTTCTCATCTTTGCAATTTGCTTGCATTCTCATTCTACAATTTTTTAATGGCTCGTAGAATTCCCTTCAGTGCTTCTCTTGATCAAGATTTGAGGTATCCTTCACCTCAGTCTCAATCTATTTCTGCATCTGTCGTGGGTGCCATGAAACAACAAGAGACTGATTTAGCTAATAAATCAGATCATGACGCCATTTACGAGCTTGTGGGTCTCGGAACTCGATACTCATCATCTATCGTTGCGTTTTCTGCTCGGTTGCAGTCCAAAACCCGCGAGATAGAGAAGCTTAATGAGAAGATCGATATTCTTCAACGACTTGTTCAAGAGTCTAACAAAAAAATAGTAGACTTAAAACAACAGAATAAGGATTTAAAATCCTTACTTGCCTCTGCATTTCGATTGCCTAATCCTTTAGATAAGGATGGCATGATGATTTATGAGGAGCAAATGCATTTGAATGATGAGGCTAAACGTCTCAAGTTTCTGTAGGTCATTTGAGTTAATGGAATAAAAGTATCTAGCAGATATTGATGGCATGTATAATTCCTATTTTTCTTCTAATCATGCGTAGTCTATCTTCTGGTAGGGGTTTTGTAAAAATGTCTGCCAAATGATCATGTGTACTAGTGAATTCTAATGCAATATCGCCCTTCTGCACTTTGGTCCGAGATTGTTGTATTGGATTCTTTGAAAGATTTATAGCACTTGTATTATCACATTTGATTGGAATGTGATTGTACATACGTTTAAAATCCTCAAGTTGTTGCTTCATGTAAAGAACTTGGGCACAACAACTACCCGCAGCAACATATTCTGCCTCAGCAGTAGATAGTGCAACAGAATTTTGTTTTTTACTAAACCAGGAAACTAGTGCATGACCTAAGAAATGACATGTTCTACTAAAAATTTTTCGATCATCTTTGCAACTAGTATAATCGGTACCTGAATAACTAATAAGATCGAAAGAAGTGTGTTTAGGATACCATAACTCTAAGTCAATGGTACTGGCAAAATATCTAAAAATCCGCTTGACTGCAATCAAATGAGATTGTTTCGGAAATGATTGAAAACGTGCACATAAACATACATTGAACATAATATCAAGTCTACTAGTTATCAAATATAATAAACTACCAATCATATCTCGATATACCTTTGAGTCAACTGGCTTACCGCTTTCATCTTTATCAAGTTTAGTGGTTGGACTCATTGATGTTCCAATTACTTGATTTGCAATCCGAGAAAGAATATAAGCTCTCCCATCATGCTCATTTCAAATTCTTCCTGCATAGTCTTAGCAAAAACTTGGCACATATTTTCATTAGTAGCACCGAATATTATATCATCAACATAAATTTGAATCAAAAGAATATCATCATTTTCGTATATAATGAAAAGAGTTGTATCAATTTTTCCTCTTAAAAAGCCTTTTTCAATCAAGAAACTACTGAATCTCTCGTACCGCGCTTTAGGAGCTTGTTTGAGTCCAAATAGTACTTTTGTGAGTTTGAAAACATGATTTAGAGAAATATGATTTTCAAAACCTGGAGGTTGCTCAGCATATACTTCTTCATTTATAAAACCGTTTGAGAAAGCACTTTTAACATCCATTTGAAAAAGTTTGAAGTCTTTATAACAAGCATATGTAAGTAGCATTCGAATAGCTTCTAATCTTGCGACTGGTGCATATGTCTCATCATAATTGATTCATTCTTCTTGATTGAAACCTTGGACCACTAGTCGAGCCTCATTTCTAGTAATGACTCCGAACTCATGTTTCTTGTTTCTAAAAACCCATTTTGTTCCAATAATGGCATAATTTTTTAGGTTTAGGAACAAATGTCCATACATTATTTCTTTCAAATTAATTTAGTTCTTCTTGCACAAATAGAATCCATGATTTATCAATAAGAGTTTCATCAATATTTTGGATTCAATTTGAGATAGAAAAAGTGTGTGATTACAAATATTTCTAAGAGATGATCGAGTACTTACACATCGTGAAGGTTCTCCTAGAATTTATTCCGCTGGATGATCTTTCACATGTTTCCACTATTTGGTTGCATCTTGTACTAAGTCTTGATGATCTTTCCTTCTATTTCCATGATCTTCTCTTTTGAATTGTCTTCAAATATCACACATCCTTTTTCTTTAGAAGTGAAGTCAATGAATTTAGTTTTGTCTTCTGTCACGTATCTTGAGCATCCGTTGTCTAAAAATCATTTATTTTTACCTGTAGAATACTTCATGCATACCTACAAAAGCAATTAAAAACAATTTCCGGTACCCAAGTTCTTTGGGTCCTTTATTTATTAGTAATAGAAGAAACAAGATATTTAGGTACCCATATGGCCCTAATAGTCATTGTATGTTTTCTTCTAATAGGACAAGCAAGATAATTATGACCATTTCTATTACAAAAATTGCAAATAGCATGTGACATATATGAAGAACTTGAGTGATTATAATAGTATCCTTTTTTAACAAAATTATTTTTATGAAAAGAATTTTGAATATTGGACTTTGATGTAGAAGGATTATCAAAGAAGTTTTTATAAGGTTTGTATTTTTGTTTTGGCATATATCCCAAGCCTGCCTTATCAAAAACACATCTTTGACTACCAAGAAGTTTTTCAAAATTTCTTTTTCCATTCGTAAAGTTTTCAATAATATTTTCTAAATCAGTTTTCTTTTTCTTCAACTCAAAATTTTCATTTTTCAAAACAATATTTTCTTTTCTTAAAATATCAATTTCGTTTGTTAAAGAAGAATTTTTCTTTTTCAAAACAGTATACTTGATACCCAATTTTTCAAATTCCTCATATACCTCTTCTAAAACATTTTGCAATTCTTCATATGAAGAATCTTCAATATTATCAAGATTTGTTACCTCAATGTTATCTTTAGCCATAAGACAAAGATTTGCTGATTCTCCATTGCTTGCTTCACTATCTGAGCTACTTGAATCATCATCCCACGTAGCTTTCATTGCTTTTTTGCCTTTGTTTCGATCTTTCTTTAGCAGAAGACAATCTGGCTTGATATGACCAGGTTTATTGCATTTATAACAAATTAAAGTATCATTTTTACCTGAATCTTTCTTGGAAAACTTATTGAAGGATTTCCTTGGAGGAGTTTTATTTTTCTTTAAGAACCTCTGAATTCTTCTTACTATCATCGCAATTTCTTCATCTTTGTCGTCATTTTCCTCATCTTCATCACTTTCACTTTCATGTGGAACAGCTTTAAGTGCCAAGCTCTTCTTTAACTTTCCTTCTTCTTCTCCTCTTTTCAATGTGTACTCATGGGTGATAAGTGACCCGATGAGTTCATTCACTTCGAGCTTCTTGAGGTCTCTAACTTCAAGAATCGCTGTCACTTTTGATTCCCAACGTTTTGGTAGAGAGTTGAGAATTTTTCTTACTATCTCCACTTTGGAATAAACTTTGCCAAGAGCTGTCAAGCTATTTATGATGTTAGTAAAACGAGTGTACATACTAGAAATAGATTCATCATCATTCATCTTAAACATTTCATATTCATGAGTAAGAATATAAATTTTTGATTCCTTGACTTGAGAAGTTCCTTCATAAGTAACTTCCAAGTTATCCCAAATTTCCTTTGCTGTAGCACAAGTCATTACTCTATTAAATTCATTACCATTGAGAGCATTATATAATAAATTCATAGCAGTTAAATTCAAAGTATAAAGTCTATCGTCTTCACGATTAAACTCTTCTTCTTCCTTTTTGACCTTTACTCCATCAACTACTTTTGTTGGAATATAAGGTCCATTTACAATACATTTCCAGATTTCTCGACCTTGAGCCTGAAGGAATATTCTCATTCTAACTTTCCAGAATGAGTAATTGTCTCCACAAAAGAGTGGAGGCCGACTGCTAGATTGACCTTCACCAAATGAAGCTGCAATGTTAGCCATAAGATCTTAACTCAAAAGATAGTTAATCTTATAATAGAGCTCTAGCTCTGATACCACTTGTTGCCCAGATGACTAACACAAGAGGGGGGGTGAATTGGGTTATATTATAAAATTAATACTTATAAACTAAATATACAATATAAAATATAACCAAAATATAAAGCAGTAGGAAATATAAAGAGTAGGGTAAGAGAAAGCAAACTCAGTATTTTTACGAGGTTCAGCCCCACTGCCTACGTCCTCGCCTCAAGCTACCCCTTGAGGATTCCCAAATCCACTATTCAATCTCCTTTAGGTGGAGATAGAAACCTATTACACCTTTGAGCAGCACCGCTCCAAAGATTCCGTGTAGAACACCCTCTACACTTCCAATCACCTCACACTTGGTGATTCAACTATTCCCTGTGTAGAACACCTTCTACACACACAAGGGTTATACACACCCTCTTACTTCCAATCACCTCACACTTGGTGATTTAACTATTCCCCGTGTAGAACACCTTCTACACACACAAGGGTTATACACACCCTCTTACTGATACAAGAATTGATAGTGGGTAGGCTATCAGAAAACACTCCTCAATGAGTGAAATAAGAACAATACAGCACAAACTATATCTCTCTCAACAAGAATAAGAATTAAGGCTCAAAACTTTAGAAAAGAGAGAATGAGAGCTTTGAAAGAATGATGCAAAATTTAGCAATAGATGTGTAAGCTCTTGTTGTGATTTTTGCAAAACTCAAGTGAGCTATTTATAGGTAAATGAGTCTTCAATTTCAAATTTGAAAAGATTCCCATGTCAAATAAGAGCACTATTCACTTTTCAAAAAATTCAAATAAAAACATTTCCTTTTTGCATTTGTCAAAGACAACTCCATTCATTTTTCAAAGAAATCAAACCTAATCTTTTGCTTTTCATACAAGACAAAATGAGCATGATTTATTTTTCAAACCAAATCATCTTCTTTTTGCATATGTCAAAAAAACACACAACCACCTTTTAAGATTTTCAAACAAATCATCTATCTTTTATATTTGTCAAAAAAAACACACAACCACCCTTTAAGATTCTCAAACAAAATCATCTACCTTTTGCATTAGTCAAAAAAACACACCACCTCCCTTCAAGACTTTCAAACAAAATATGCACATGTCAAATATGATAATCAATCATCTTATAAAATCAAGTTTTTATAAAAAAATATAATTTTCGAAATTATTTTGTTTGATGGTGTTATGCACATGTGAAAAACATAATTTTCAAAACTAAGACATTTAAAAATGTCTTGCATATGTGGAAAAAGTAATTTGATGTTTTATGAGAAAAAAGAGTAATTTGGAGCCTTAATCCAATTTCTAATTTTATCAAGAGATGTACAAAAATAATCTATGAGCTTCATTTGTAGACTTGATATCTTTCTTGCTCATGCTTGATTTCTTGATGTGTTTAGCTCCCTTCATGCATAGACAACTTGAGCTTGAAAATTCAATATTATTTGTTATCATCAAAATTTATACGTAAATACGAGACTTGAAACCTTGGGTTCAACACTGTTTATATAAATGAGTTGAATATGTCCAAAATTAACCCGTTTGACTTAATTAAATTTAGTATAATTTTATATAAATATTAAAATCACAAATCTATAAAACTAATAACACTAATTATAAGTCTAAATTACATTCTAAACAATAAAATATCAAAATTAAAATTCTAACATTCTTACTTTTAAGTATAAGAATATAATTGTAATTTTAACTTTCTTAGCGTGTCATAACGTGTCATAACGGGTTAAAGCAGGTCAACCCGCTATCAACCCGTTAAGCAATCGTGTCATAACGGGTCAATCCGTTTTGACCCTAAACCCGTTAAGACTAAACCCTAACCCGCTATTATCGTGTCGTGTTCGTGTTGGGTTAACGGGTCGTGTAAGAAATTGCCACCCTAATTCAAATCCTAAAGCACCATAAAATGCCCAACATATCTTTAATTCTAATGGCAATTCATTTCACCGTACGAATTAAGTTAGAAGATAATATCTTGAATTCAAATTGCACTTTAGAAAAAACGTAACAATATATATTTTTGATTAAAAAAAGAAATATTAGATGATATTTTACGATTTTTAAATCTTACGGACGTATTTTGAAAATTAATAGTGCCCACCGTTATAATATAAATTGTTATATATATATAAATATATATAACTAATTAACTATAATTAAAATGATTATTCTCGTTATAAATAATCTATTTTTATTATCAATAGTTTTTTAATTACAATTAATTGAATATATATACTTTATTAGATTGTAATATAAAATTCTTTTTACACGTGTCATGTATATATATATATATATTTTATTGTGTATTATAGCCTCTCGGTACATGATAGGCTTAACTGATTTTGTGATCTTGTAAGATCAGTTGTATAAAATAGAACTTTGGTCTTGTACAGTGATACAATTTTAATACAATGAATTTGGAAATTGGAGAGCTTAATATGATCAATAAAATATATATATACATGACACGTGTAAAAAGAATTTTATATTACAATCTAATATACTTATTTTTTTTTTATAATGATATTTACTCTTTTTTTTTTAAGAGAATAAATAAAATTTACACTATTGCACGTCCTATTGCTATAAGAATTATTTTCTTGAAAAATCTATATAACATACCTGTTTTATAATTTCTATATAACTAACTCTTCAATAAAATATTTATCCAAACAAATTTATTATTTAGAATAAAGCAATAATAAGTACCATACATGCACGCAAAACTCAATAACAATTAACATCATCCAACGCGTCATTGGATTAAGATTTCAGACAAGTTAATTCGGGTACGATTCTAATTAACTGTCAGTGTATAACAGTAACAGCAATGTTATGAATTTTTATTTTGAAATTTTTATTTGAGATTTTTTTTTTGTTTATTTTACATAATTTTTATATAAGTATTTTAAAATAATATTGTAATTTTTTTATATTTTTAAAAAATAGTTTAAGATGTTAAAAAAATAATGTAAACAAAACATACATCTTAAAATATTTAAATATTTAATTTTTTTATATGATTTTTTTAACATCTTAAAATATTTTTTAAAATATAAAAAAATCACAATATTATTTTAAAACACTTATATAAAAATCATGTAAAATAAAAAATAAAAATAAAAAAAAATTCCAAATAAGAATCTCAAAATAAGAATTCTAAAATAAAAATCCTTAACATTTTTTTAATCGTAAACAAATTGGATAGTCATATGCTTACTATTCTATTATTATTTGTTTATTATTTTCAATATATTAATTTTTTAAAATATATTATTATATTTTTAATTATTAATATATCTTTAAAAAAATATAATCTTATTAATAATTACCTCTTTAAGTATTAAGTAAAAATAATAATTATCAAATTAGAATAAAAAGAATGATAAATAAATAATAGTAAAATATTAAGACTTTTTTTCCAAACAAAAGTTTCAGCGTCGGGAAGATTGGTCGTTGGAAAATCGCGTCGCTATCTCGTCTATTAATTTGGGCCCCGTTTGTATTCGAATATGAGCTCAATTCATCTTAATTAATCTTTATTTTATTATTATATTTTTATAATTTTTTATATAAAACACAAATTACTATACATTTTTTTCAAATTTCAATACACTTTTTTCAAATTTCAACACACTTTTTTCAAATCCCAAAATAATATTAATATTAAAAAATAAACTAAACTCATCTCAACTCATCTCATATCCAAATCCAAACGAAGCTTGAGGTCACGATTCGTCAAGTGAGAGCCTGCTTTTTTCTATTTTTTTTTATATATAAAATAATAAAAATAGTGTTATATATTATTCATCCTGATTGATTATTATTGAATAAGATGGTCTAAATCGTTTAAAAAAACACTGTTTTATAAAAATAAATTTATAAATTAACATAATATTACGTGATATATTATATTAAATTTAAGAAAAGTTTTATTTATTATCTCCACTCATCGTATATTTTTTTACCTTCATTTTTTACTAGATATATGATATATGAATTATAAATAAAAGAATTTAACTAGCTTAAGAAGAATAAGATTAAAAAAATAAAATAAATATAAATATAGTGCGTGAAAGTGGTGAATAAATAAATTTTAAATCTAAATATACTTTATGGCCAAGGTAAAAGTCGCATGCGATTAATGAGAGAGCTCGGATATATATAGCCAGCGATAAAAGTATAATAAGCTACCAATGCACGAAGATATATTTTATTAAATTATTTCTTATTTAACATTTAGTCTCGGTTTGAATTTAGAGAAGAAATAAATTAAATTAAATTTATTTTTTAATATTATTATTATTTTAAAATTTAAAAATATTAACTGAGATTTAAAAAATATATATTGAGATTTGAAAAATATATATAAAAAATTATATTTGATATAAAAAATTATAAAAATATAATAATAAAATAAAAATAATTTAAGATGAGTTTTGAATATAAATTAAATATTATTGTAGAATATAATTAGTCTATATATATATTTTTTTGAAAATAGTAACTTTCGTAAAAAGAAAGAAAAGGATTCACATTCTCCAAAGTGCCTGTTGTTGTCAGTTAATATTTAGAACACTCGTTCTCGACTCGTTCAGTAGTTCGTTGGCCTGCGCAGCCCATGTGAGGGGTCACGTGCTGATCTTGAGAACCAAGATGAATGGTCCATGTGATGTCAAGCCCCCCATTAATGGGGGAAATTCGGCCACGCCATTCCAAAACAGTAAGAGTGCAGCCTTTGTCACATTAGAAAAAATTTAGGTGTAAGTTGGACTTGTACAAGTCTCATCTATAATAATAATAAAAATATTTAATAAAAATATTTTTATTATTCATGTAAATATAATTTGTATAAATCAGACTTGTACATAACAATCCTCTTGCCATTAATGGCTAAAAAAACAGGATAATTCATTATTTGTATAAAAAAACTACACAATCTCCTACTCTCTTATACATCAGTATTTTTATTTTTTTATTTTTTTATTTATGTTTTATCAAATATTTAATATATAAATAATAATTTTTAATTTTTAATTAGTTTTAAAAAAATTAAAAAATTTTAAAAAAATAATGTATGAGAGATTGAGAAATTGTTTAGCATGACTCACTTACATATATATATATATATATATATATATCTATAATGGAATCGTCAGAGTATTTCATACAAAGCATCATTTGTAAAGTATTACCCATGTAATAATAAGAATAATAGATATTTTATTTTTGTCTTGTTAGATAATTTCTTGTCAAAATTTGATGATCCAATTTGGATAGAGATATATACAACATTAATAATCAAGCTCTGCAGTCTTTAATTACGCTTGTGTGAGAATTTTATTATTTTTTTAAATGCCTCTAATTACTGTATGAAAGGAGACAAATAAGTTAGTCAAATATCAATAAGTAGTACTTAGTGATCTCTCGATCTAAAAAAACAGAAATGGGAGATGCTGGTAGGTCGAACTGACCAACCCTCCTACAAAAGTAATTGGAGCCGTCAGCGATCATCGGAGGCGTCATCGTCCATATCATCAAAATCGTCTGAATCCATTTTAGATTTAAAGCTGCGTGGGAAAGGTGTGAACTCACCGGAAGTCGTCGTCGCATGGATGAGGTCGCTGGAAAGAGGCGGTCTTGATGGTATGAGCAGTGATGTCCCCGATCGCCAACGGCAGCTCCATCTGAGCTGAGACTGAATGTCTCCCTACTCATCACGTGAAATTATCTTCATTTTATTTTTTTATTGTATTTTTTATTGTGTTTTCTTCATTTTATTTTTTTATTATATTTTTTATTGTATTTTTTTAATATATTTTCTATGATATTTTTTGAAATTTTTTATTATATTTTTATTAAAGACTATTTTTTAATTGAAGACCGGTCCGCAGGATTTCTCAGAAGGAATTCCTGATCATAAGTTTGTTTCCCCTAGACATCAGGGATAATGGCCGAATGACAAAAGTGGAGTCAAGTAGCTAAGTTCCGTATCCAAATAATTACTTAATTTAACAAAATTAATATTTATAGCGCTGGATGTGAAAACGGTAGTGTGAACATGAATTGGACTTCTGGGGGCTCTTCTTATTAAACAGCTTTCTAGATGATCTTGTCCATCATGATGATCTGTCCATTAATCGTTATGATGCATCATCCTATATATTATATATCCCAAATTACCAATGACGTCGAATGTTAGATCATCCGAAAACTATTAACAAATATATCATATATATATAATGAATTAAAATACCATATTTTAATATATTCTAAAGTCCTAATTTTTAATGTAGTAGATTTGACCTACCATATTGCAAGACGTTATGCTAATTTGTGAATTTATATTTATGAGATTATTTTGTGGATCTAATACAATTATATATATATAAATATATATATCATTTTATTTGAGATTTAATATATAAAGTGCTGTAATAGTTTTGTATACGCAACCTTATCGTCAGCTACGTCGAAACCACCTTACATAGCATTTTGACCCCTCATGCACTAATCCTTTGAATCTTCTATTTATATAAATATATATAGAGAGAGCTCTTTCCAAAAGGCATTAGTAAAAAGCAAAACTAAGAATTTATAATGTTTCCCATTAGTCTACAAGGTAGTCTTTTCCACGTCATCTCGTACTAATCTAATCTGGTAGTAACCGGCCTTGAAATCCAATTTTGCAAACACCAATGCAATCACTACTATGGAAAAATTATCTTTGATAGTTAGTTTAACCCTCGATAATTAGCATATGATCTCCAACTCACATCTGCATTTCTCAGTAAAAGGATTGGTGGAGAAAAACGGCTAGAACTAGGCCTAGTTATACCATGTTTTTAGTAGATCTACTATAATTTTCTCGATATCTGATTTTTGGTAATATAGGTACTGACAGGGCCTCGTGAAAACTGGTGCGATTTTCTCGATCCTTCTTCCTCATGGGTGGTAAGCCTTCAAGTTCCTCAAAAAATCCTTTGAAATCTTCTTGTAGTTCCATTAATTCAGATTATTCCACATGAGCCTCTGCACCAACTCATCCCCTTGAATCTATATCCACCAGATCTTTTCCTTAACAACAGAAGTCAACATGGCCTTATTGGTCGCTTCCACAATAAGCCGTTGGAGCTTCAGTCCCCTTAGTTCAAACCCATTGTTCCTCCTTCTTAGGTTTCATGGACAAATTGCCAGAATCCTAAGTGATGGAACCCAAGGTCTCTAACCAATTAATCCCTAAAACCACATCACAGACCCTTAACTTCAAATCATAAAAAGAGGGATATGATTGAATACCTTGCATTATAAGGATGATAGACTCACAATTAACCCTACACTCTAAATGACAATGTCATTTGCCACTTTTACAGCAACTTCTTTAGCTTTTTCATTTTTAATCGAGTTCTTCTAACCACTATGAATCTAGGAAAATGTGTGTACTCCTTAAATCCACTAAGATGACCACCTGCTCATCTCTGATATGGCCTTACAGCTTCATAGTATTAGGGCAAGAGGTTCCTATTATATCATTTAAGAAAATTTCTAATTCCATCGCAACCACCTCACCTCCTAGCCCTTCCTCCCCTAGTTGTGCATTCCCCACAACTACTATCTCCTCTTGGGCTTGCATTAATATTTTAAGGCTCTTGCATTAATATTATGAGAAGGGATTCACTTCTCATCACAGTGGTAAGATAACCCTTTCCTTCTCTTTTCATTCATCTGTGTGGAATATACTTTTCTTGTCAGAGTAAGAGACTTAGACCACTTGGCGCCCCCATCATTAGTTTGTGTAACTAAGGCAAACTCCTCAATCCCCCTCCTTTAAGATTTCTTTTAGTAACATTCATGTATTCTTCTTGTATTTAGCCAATCCAAAGGTTGCACTCAAGCTGAAAGGGTTAAACATGCACATGGGTAAAGGAATTTCATCCTTCAGACCACTGAGAAAGTAGATGAGTTTGTGCCCCTCAAACATCCCCTTGAGCTTGTTTAAGAGAGCCTCAAATTGAGCTTTTTAAGCTGCAAGAGTGGTGGATTGTTTCCACCTTGTTTGAGCCTCCATGGGATCATTGTACAACGTGGGTTCAAATCTGATTTGGAGTGCTCAACTAAAGGTGTCCCCGATTGTAAACTAGTATTGTCTCATGCATCTCAATACCAAATAAGTTCCTTCCCTACCATGTGATAGGAAGCCATTAATAATTTATGTGCTAATTTGGTTGATGAAATTCAAAATTGTGATTAACCTTGAATAACCATTCAGATGGGTTTTCTCCATCAAAATGTTGGAAATCTAACTTCATTCTCTTGTTGGTTGTTCTTATAAGATCTTGGGGTTCCAGGTCTTGTTCTGGATGAGGCGAGTGGTGGCTTAGCTGATTCTGGAATTCAACCATGGTCCTTAGCATGTCATTGATTTGGTCCATACAATTTGTGAGGGTTTAGATTATAGTTTTTAATTTCGGCCAAAATATGTCATACCAGTCAATTGTCCGCGTTAAGGATTCTCTAGAATCCTCGTATGATATTCAACAATCTCCTTGATTGCAGTAGCTGTCCATAATTAAAGATATAATTTTTAGTGATTGTTGTAAATCGATTCTTTCCATTTATTTGTAAATACTCTCTTCTTGTAATTACCATATACATTTGTGCAAACTATCTATATAATGAAATTGACTCACCAACGCAAAATATGGTGGATTTCAAATTATTTTCATGGTATCGTGAGCCAAATAGGATTAACCTCCCACGAAATTTCTTTCCCTCCCTCCTCCCATGGCCGAACCACTCTCCTTCAACACTATGGTGCATATGTTCACCATCAAGCTTTTCTCAAGCAACTACTTGCTTTGGAAAAGTCAATTGGTTCCTCTTCTCTTTTGCCAAGACTATCTCGAATTCGTGGATGGCTTTGCTTCTAAGCCATTTTCTACCCTCACTGACAACAACACTCCCAACCCTAAGTTTCTTGAGTGGCAGGCCAAAGACCAGCGCATTATGAGTCTCCTACTATCATCACTCACTGAAGAAGCAATGGTTGAAGTCGTTGGTCTTGCTACATCTCAGGATGTATGGGTTGCTTTGAAACATACTTTCAGTCATGGTTCTAAAACCTGTGAAATTTGCCTTAAAGACGAACTCCAACTAATGAAGAAAGACTCTTGGTTTGTTGCCGAGTATGCGCATGCCTTCAAAGCGCTCTGTGATTAGTTAATGGCCATTGGAAAACCAGTCGACATATCGCACTAGTTCTTGCGTGGTCTCGGCACTGAATTTTTCTGAATTCTCCTCTGCTCAGATGGCAGTTCAACCGTTGCCTTCATTCCATGTTCTGGTTCCTCTTGTTGAAAGTTATTCTCTCTTTCAGAAATCTTTTGAGGCTGACTCACTGTCATTTGCAGTGTTTACAGCCACTCATGGCTCCTCTGGCCTCCCGTGGCAATGGCAATCGTCGATCTCGTGGTGGGTAGAACAATAGCACTGGTGGCTCACAAAATGGCAACAATCACTCTCGTTGTCCATACACACCATGGTGCCAAATTTGCAAAGTTGAAGGGCATACTGCTGACAAGTGTCATAGCCGATATGATCTCATCGAACCCTCCGCTCAACTTGCTGAAACTTTCCAAAGTAGCTGCTTTATCTCATATGGCTCTTAGTCTAACTGGTATCTTAACACCAGTGCCTCCGCTCACATGACACCGGACTTGACCACATTTGATACTTCTGAGCAATATGATGGTAAGGACAAAGTTATTGTGGGTAATGGGGCATCTCTTTCAATAACCCACATTGGTACTCTTAAACCATCTCCTCATCTTCATTTACTTGATGTTCTTGTTGTTCCCCACCTCATAATTTTTTTTTGTCCATTAGCAAATTAACCTCTAATTTTCCTTTATCAGTTACCTTCACTAGCTCCTCTTTTTCCATTCAGAACCAAACCACAAGAAAGGTAGTGGCAACTGGAAGACGTGATGGCGGTCTCTATGTACTGGAACGTGGCAATGCGACTTTTGTATCTATCCTTAATAATTCTGCTTTTCGTGCCTCTTATGAATTATGGCATGCAAGGCTTGGGCATGTAAACCCATCTATCATTTCTTTATTAAATAACAAAAGACAGCTTTCCCTTACATCTTTGTTGCCTAATCCCTCTGTTTGCTCCATTTGTTAAATTGCTAAAAGCCATAGATTACCTTTCTCCATGAACAATACACAGGCTTCCTCTATATTGGGCCTCATTCACTGCGACATATGAGGTCCCGCCCCTGTGCCATCATCCATGGGTTTTATATATTATGTATTGTTTATTGATGATCACCCACGCTTCACATGGCTTTATCCAATGAAATTTAAATCAGACTTCTTTAATATTTTTGTTCAATTTCAAAACTTTGTGGAAAATCAATATTCCTGCAAGATTAAAATTTTTCAAAGTGATGGTGGCGCAGAATTTCGCAACACTCGTTTTCAATCCCACCTTCGTTCTTCTGACATCCATCATCAAATTTCATGTCCCTACAGACCATCCCATAATGATCGTGTAGAACGTAAGCACAAACATGTGATTGAAATGGGCCTGGCTCTCATCTTTCACTCACATGTCCCCACATATCTTTGGGTTGACGCTTTCAGCACAGCAACCTATATCATTAACCAGCTGTCCTCCCGTCTTCTTGGTGGACTTTCTCCCTTCGAAATTTTGCATGGTAAGACCCATTCCTATATTAATTTTCATTTTTTTGGCTGTCGAGTTTATCCTTGTTTACGTGACTATGCACTTAACGAATTTTTACCACAGAGTATCCCTTGCATTTTCTTAGGTTATAGTCCCACCTACAAGGGCTTCTGCTGTCTTGACCCTGTTACCCGGAAAACTTATATCATCCATTATGTCAAATTTGATGAAACCAATTTTCCCTACTCACATGATTCCATAGCCAAGCCCCTTACCTCCCTAGATTACTCTAGCTTTTACGAACCCAATATGCACCAACCACCACCCACACCCACAATGCCTTTGCCTGTTCCTTCCTCTCGGTCTGTGTCACCCGTGTGTCGCATTTGCTCTGATCCATCTGTTGAATGTTTGCAGGTTCCTGCTGAGCCCATGCATGTATCTCTTACAGCTCAACTCACTCTAGCTGCCTCTAATCACGATCCTATAGCTCGCAGTACCTCCAGCTCCTCACTGCAGCCCGTACCTTCACATCCGATGACCACAAGAGCTAAAGCTTGATTATTTTGGCCCTGGCACCTGGCATTTATCAGCCAATTTTCCTCTGGCCACCTTCGTGCCTTGCTCGCCACTTCTAAGCCTCGTAGCTTTAAGACAACTGCCAAAAATCCAGCATGGCTTGCTGCTATGGATGACGAGCTTAAAGCTCTCCGTGACAATTATAAATGGGATCTTGTTCCTCCCAATACAAATATTGTTGGTTCCAAATGAGTATTCTGTAAAAATATTTGTCTAATGGCTCTATTGATCGTCTTAAAGCTCGGGTTGTTGCCAATGGATACACTCAACTTCCTGGATTTGACTATAATGATACTTTTAGTCCAGTTGTCAAGGCAGCTATTGTTCGTGTTGTTCTCTCTCTTGCTGTCACCAATCGATGGACCTTACGACAACTGTATGTCAAAAATGCCTTCCTCAATGGCATTTTGCATGAGCAGTTTAATATGGAATAACCTCTTGGCTATGTTGACCCCTGGTTTCCAAATCATGTCTATAAACTAAGATAGGCACTTTATGGGTTAAAGCAAGCTCCACGTGCATGGTTTCACTGGTTTAGTTCCTTTCTTATCAAGATTGGATTTTCCTATAGTCGTGCTGAAACTTTATTTGTTTTTCGTCGTCAAAAAAATGTCATTTACTTGCTACTTTATGTTGATGATATTATCTTTACTGGCAACAATCATTCTCTACTTAGTAGCTTCATTCGCCAGCTACACTTTGAGTTTGCTACAAAAGACTTGGGCTCTCTCAATTACTTTCTTGGTCTCGAGGTCACTCCCACATCCAGCGGTCTCTTCCTTAGTCAAACTAAGTATGCTCGAGACATTTTAGCCAAGGCTCAACTCTTGGATTGCAAACCTATTACCACCCCCATGGTCGTTGGTCAACGTCTCTCTCTGGATGGTCCTTTTTTTGTGAATGTTACTCTCAACCGCTCACTTGTTGGAGCACTTCAATATCTGACTATCATTCGCCCTGATCTTGCTCAATCAGCGAACTCTATCAGTCAGTATCTACATGCTCCAACTGAGGATCACTTCCAGACCATTAAGCATATCCTTCACTATGTCAAAGGCACGCTACACTTTGGGTTGTCCTTCAATGCTTCTTCCTCCAATAGCATCATTGCATACTTTGATGCTAACTAGACTGGCTGTCCCAACACTCGTCGCTCTACCTCCGGTTATTCCATCTACCTTGGTGACAACTTGATCTCTTGGAGTGCAAAGAAGTAACCCACAGTCTCTTGTTCAAGTTGTGAATCTGAATATCGAGCTCTTGCCTCCACTACTGCTAAAGTGGTTTGACTACAACATCTTTTTTGTGATCTTCGTGTCTCTACTACTTCACATCTGCTACTGTTGAGTGACAACAAGAGTGCTATTTTTCTCAGCTCCAATCCAATCATTCATAAACGTTCCAAGCACATTGATTTTGATTATTTTTTTTTTAGGAACTCGTCGTGGCCGGTACCATTCGCACTCGGCATGTTCCCTCTCATCTTCAAATTGCTGACGTTTTTACAAAGAGTGTCGCATTCTCTCTTCACCTTCTTATGCTCCAAGCTTCATGTGTGCTTTAATTCCACGCTTAGCTTCCCGCTGGGGGATTCTCTAGAATCCTCCTCTGATATTCAGCAATCTCCTTGATTGCAGTAGTTGCCCATAATTAAAGATGTAATATATAGTAATTGTTGTAGATTGATTCTTTCCATTTATTTGTAAATATTCTCTTCTGGTAATTACCATATACATTTGTGTAAACTCTCTATATAATGAAATTGACTCACCAACGCAAAATGTGGTAGATTTCAAATTATTTTCAGTCCGGTACAAAAAAAATTATTGTTTCGTTTTGACAGATATTTCGGCTGTACCGGCTAATATTTCAGCCATACTGGATTTTGGTCTCTTACATTTTTTTTTCTTCATTTCTTGTTATTTTTTTTATTTCAATTCAGATTAGATTATTTACATTTATATATATATTTTATTTATATATTGACTATCATTTTGAAATATAATTTATATATTTATATATATAATTTATTTATATATAGATTATTTCAAAATGATATACGAAATAATATTAATATTTTTATTCTGAAATGAACGAACGAAATTTATCAGCCGTCCCTGTCCCACCACTAAATTATGTGAATGACCCCACCACTATTATTTTAAATTTCGCATAGTGACTTGCATAGTGACTTGCATAGTAACTTGCATAGTAATTTCAAAGCCTATAAATAGGGGCTTCAATTGTAATGAAATTCATAAGAAAAAATAGAGAGAGAAAGAAAGTTTCAGTTTTTAAGAGTTTCAGAGAGAATTTCTGATTTCTCTTTTGCAATAGTAGCTCCTTTCTTTAAGTTTTATAACACATTATCAGCATGACGGTTCTACCAATTCTGAAGCTAGTGGCCTTATTCCTCTGTAAGTTTTTCAATATATTATTTGAAATCTTTGATATATTTTATTGATGATTATCTGTGTGAATTTATAAATATATTTTCTAAGATACACATATTTATTATTTATATGTGTAGAAAATGGCAAATCTTACAAAATTGAAATTTGTTGCTCTTGATATATCTGGGAAAAATTATTTATCCTGGATACTTAATGCTGAAATACATCTTGATGCAATGAACCTGGGAGAAACTATTAAAGAAGGAAATCAAGCATCCCTGCAGGAACGTGCTAAAGTAATGATTTTCCTTCGCTACCATCTTCATGAAGAATTGAAAACTGAATATCTCACAGTAAAAGATCCCTATATTTTGTGGAATAATTTAAGGGAGAGGTATGAACACCAGAAGACTGTCATCCTCCCAAGAGCTCGTTCTCAATGGATGCACCTGAGGTTGCAAGATTTTAAAAGTGTTAGTGAGTATAATTCCGCACTTTTTAAAATAAGCTCAGCATTAAAATTATGCGGTGAGAAAATCACCGATAAAGATATGCTAGAAAAGACTTTTACTACATTTCATGTCTCGAATGTGCTCCTGCAGCAGCAGTATCGAGAGAGAAAGTTCAAGAAATATTCTGAACTTATATCATGTCTTCTAGTAGCTGAGCAGAATAATGAGCTCTTATTAGAAATCCACCAGTCACGCCCTACTAGCTCAATATCATTCCCTAAAGTGAATGGTAATAGGTTTGCATCATTTCCAGAAGTGAATGGTGCATACTTTAGAAGAAATCGGAGGCGTGGACGTGGTAGGAGAAATTATAGAAATGTTGGTCTCAGGAATGACAACATTAAAAGGGATTATAATATACCATATCACCAGAAGTGGTACAATTCAGAGAGGAGTAAAAATCCTCAGAATAATTCTTCAAAGAAAAGTGAAGAGGTGTGCCATAGATGTGGAATGACTGGACATTGGTTACGTACCTGTCGTACGGCCAGGCACTTAGCTGATTTATATCAAGCTTCTATTAAAGGAAAGAATAAAGTGCATGAAACAAATTTAGTAGAACCATCAGATGATTTATTAGATTCAGTAGATGTAGACGTTATTCATCTTAATGTATCTGATTTCTTTAATCATCCTGATGGTAGTATTGAACACTTAATTCGAGATGGAAGTGTTCCACTTAATTAATGTATTTTCTTTCTATCAGTAATAAAAGTTTTATATATTTTGTAGAATCATGGATCACATTGATGAGCTTTTTATCTCTGAGTTGAATGATAAAGATATATATCTGGCTGACAGTGCTACAACTCACACAATTCTCAAAGAAAAGAAATATTTTCAAAATCTAACACTAAGTAAAGCCTATGTCCATACCATATCAGGTTCATCGGATTTAATTGAGGGCTCCGGAAGAGCTTATATTGTGTTGCCTAATGGCACCAAATTTTGTATTGATGATGCTCTATTCGCTTCACAATCCAGAAGAAATTTATTGAGTTTCAAAGATATACGTCGTAATGATTACCATATTGAAACGACCAATGAAGGCAGTAAAGAGCATCTTCTTATTACTAAAACAGTATCGGGCCAGAAGCTCGTATTAGAAAAACTGCCTGCTCTATGTTCTGGATTGTATTATACAAAAATGAGAACAATTGAATCATATGTAGTAATGCACCAGAAGTGCATTGACCCTAAAGTATTTATGACTTGGCGTGATCGCCTTGGACATCCGGGTTCTATAATGATGAGACGAATTATTGAAAATTCGCATGGGCATCCCTTAAAGAATCAAAAGATATTTCTACCCAATGAATCTCCGTGCTCTGCATGTTCTCAAGGTAAGTTAATTATTAGACCATCTCCCTCAAAAGTCATTGTTGAGTCTCCATCCTTTTTACAAAGGATTCACGGAGATATATGTGGGCCTATTCATCCATCAAGTGGACCATTTAGATATTTTATGGTTCTAATTGATGCATCTAGTCGATGGTCACATGTTTGTCTTCTTTCCACTAGAAATGTTGCATTTGCTAGACTTCTTGCTCAGATAATTAAACTACGAGCACAATTTCCTGAGTATCCAATTAAGACCATTCGATTGGATAATGCAGGTGAATTTTCATCTCAAGTTTTTGATGACTATTGCATGTCAATAGGAATAGATGTTGAATATCCTGTTGCCCATACACACACACAAAACGGTTTAGCTGAGTCTTTGATCAAAAGGTTTCAACTAATCGCTAGACCTTTACTTATGAAATCAAGACTACCTATTTCTGTTTGGGGACATGCTATACTTCATGCAGCATCTCTAATTCGCATTAGACCATCTGCATATCATAAATATTCTCCATTATAGCTTGCATTTGGTCAACAACCAAATATTTCTCATCTTCGTACTTTTGAATGTGCTGTATATGTTCCAATTGCACCTCCACAACGTACAAAAATGGGCCCTCAACGTAGACTTGGGATATATGTTGGTTTTGATTCTCCATCCATTATTAGATACCTTGAACCCCTTACAGGGGATATATTTAAAGCACGTTTTGAGAATTGTCATTTTGACGAATCAAATTTTCTGTTAATGGGTAAAGAAAAGTCGGTGCCTGAAGCACGACAAGATATTACTTGGGATAATAAGACCCTGTCTCATTTTGATCCTCCTATAAATGAATGTAAACGGGAAGTTCAAAGGATTATTCATTTGCAAAATGTTGCAAATCAGTTACCGGATGTATTTACTGACACTAAAGGTGTAGTAAAATCTTATATTCCTGCTGTTAATACTCCAGCAAGGATTGAAGTCCCTGAAGGACAAATTGTCAAAGCAGCAATAAGTGAATCTAAAATATGCCTGAATCGTGGAAGACCTATTGGTGCAAAAGACAAAATTCCCAGAAGGAAAAGAATACAAAATGAATTTGGTGTTCTTGAAGAACACGTACCCACAATACAGGCCACAAATATAATTGGTGCTCCTGAAGAGCTTAAATCTTCTATTCCAGAACCTCCTGAAGAGGAAACTCTTGAAAAGTATAAATCTCCTAAAAAGGGACCTCCTGAAGAGGTGTGTCATGAAATGTTTTCTCCTGAATAGGAACAGGTACCTGAAAATAATGAGATCTCAATACATTTCATGAAAACTGGAGAAATTCTGGATAGAAATAAAATTGTTGTCGACAACATATTTTCATATAAAATGGCCCTTGACATTACCAGAAGTAATGAAGAAAATGAGCCAAAAAGCGTCGAAGAATGTCGACGTAGAAATGATTGGCCAAAATGGAAAACAGCTATTGAAGCTGAATTAAATTCGCTAGCAAAACGAGAAGTATTTGGACCTGTTGTCCAAACACCAAAGGGTGTGATGCCTGTTGGATATAAGTGGGTATTTGTACGAAAACGTAATGAGAAAAATGAAATTGTGCGATACAAAGCACGGCTTGTTGCACAAGGTTTCCTGCAGAAACCCGAGATTGATTATGAAGAAACATACTCTCCCGTTATGGATACAATCACATTTAGATTTTTGATTAGTCTGGTTGTTACAAAAGGATTAGAAATGCGGTTGATGGATGTGGTCACTGCATATTTATATGGATCATTAGACCATGACATATATATGAAAATCCCTGAAGGATATAAGATGCCTGAAGCATCTACAAGTACATCTAGAAATATGTACTCAATCAGACTACAAAGATCTTTATATGGGTTGAAGCAATCCGGACACATGTGGTATAATCGCTTAAGCGAATATCTATTGAAAGAAGGATTTGAGAATAATTTTATATGCCCATGTGTTTTTATTAAGAAATCAGAATCCGGATTTGTCATTATTGCGATTTATGTTGATGATTTAAATATTGTGGGAACTCCTGAAGAGATCTCAAAAACCGCTATATATTTAAAGAATGAATTTGAAATAAAAGATCTTAACAAAACAAAACTTTGTCTCGGCTTGCAGCTTGAGCACTTGCCAAATGGAATTTTTATTCATCAGTCCATGTATACTGAGAAAGTCCTAAAGCATTTTTATATGGACAAATCTCATCCTCTGAGTACTCCAATGATTGTTCGAACACTTGATGTGAAGAAAGATCCATTCCGTCCTTGTGATGACGATGAAGAAATTCTTGGTCCTGAAGTACCATATCTCAGTGCAATTGGAGCTTTGATGTATCTTGCAAATTGCACTCGACCAGATATTACATTCTCAGTTAATCTGCTTGCAAGATATAGTTCTGCACCAACTCGAAGGCATTGGAATGACATTAAACATGTCCTTCGTTACCTTCATGGTACGGTTGATATGGGATTATTTTATCAACGTGGTTCAAATCCAGAATTGATTGGGTATGCAGATGCAGGTTATCTTTCAGACCCACACAGAGGTAGATCTCAAACTGGATATTTATTTACTTATGGAGATACTGCCATATCATGGAGATCTGTTAAGCAGACACTATCTACTACTTCTTCAAATCACTCAGAAATCATTGCTATTCATGAAGCAAGTCGAGAGTGTATTTGGTTGAGATCAGTTATTCAACATATCCAGGAAAAGTGTGGACTTCCCATGATCGATAATAGCCCAACAATCTTAAATGAAGATAATACTGCTTATATCACTCAAATCAGAGGAGGATATATCAAAGGTGACAGAACCAAACATATTTCACCGAAATTCTTTTATACTCATGAACTTCAAGAAAAATGTGAAATTGATGTCAAGCAGATACGATCTAGTGATAATCTGGCAGATTTATTCATAAAGGCGTTACCAACTTCCACATTCAAGAAGATTGTGCATAACATTGGAATGCGAAGACTCAAAGATCTTTTGTCATGCACTTTTCAGGGGGAGTAAATGTGCTGATTGTACTCTTTTTCCTTCGCTGAGGTTTTGTCCCACTGGGTTTTCCTCTGCAAGGTTTTAATGAGGCAATCTTAAAGCACTTGTGGATACATAAGAAGACTGTACTCTTTTTCCTTCGCCATTGGTTTTTCTTCCCACTGGATTTTTACTTGGCAAGGTTTTAACGAGACAGATTCCTTATTGGCGGTCATTCAAGGGGGAGTGAAATGAACGAACGAAATTTATCAGCCGCCCCTGTCCCACCACTAAATTATGTGAATGACCCCACCACTATTATTTTAAATTTCGTATAGTGACTTGCATAGTAACTTGTATAGTAATTTCAAAGCCTATAAATAGGGGCTTCAGTTGTAATGAAATTCATAAGAAAAAATAAAGAGAGAAATAAAATTTCAGTTTTTAAGAATTTCAGAGAGAATTTCTTATTTCTCTTTTGCAATAGTAATTCTTTTCTTTAAATTTTATAACATATTTTAATATTTTAATTGATAGATTCACTAATACAATATTTTAAAAGATTGGTCTGGATTGCAGTAATTGACGCATTGGCTTATAATAAGCACGCCACATGATGTAATGTAAGTACCTTTAGAGTAGACCAAAGATGTGAAAAACATAAAAAGTTAAAAATAAAGATCATACTATATTTAGTTTTATATTTAGTTTTATGTACGCTAGTAAGCCATTCGCTGAACATTTCCACGTAAGAAGAATTGGAATGGGATTGAGGTGTTGTTACCTTTCTATTCATGGCCATGGTTTTAAATAATAATTTATTATTTAACTCATTTTAACTTATTTTTATTTTATTATTATATTTTTATAATTTTTTATATAAAACACAAATTCTTATACACATTTTACAAATTCCAATACACATTTTTCAAATTTTAAAATAATAATAATATTAAAAAATAAACTAAATTCATTTTAATTCATCTCATATCTAATATCTAAATTCAAGCGAGACCATAGAATGCTTTCACATAAAAAATATATTACATCTGTTTAAAGTAAAAATAAACACAGCTGTTAAATAAATTTTTCCCTTTTTAAACAGGCAAAATCTAATCAAATGCACCAAAGTCATTTTCCTTTAAATCAACAGTAATACTATTTCTACTGAATTTATCTCCCGAATTTTTTTTTATTTAATGATTAAAGAAAGTAATTTTTAATAACGATATAATTTTTATTTTTATTTTTAAAAAACATTTAAAGCTACCAAAAAATGATTGAAATAAATCTAAAAAAAAAAAACTTATTCGGTACAAATCCGAGGGATGTAGCCACCGCTCTTACATCAACGAACTATTTCTCTTTTTTTCTATCCCTCCCTCGACAGGAAATATTCCGGAATCTAAAATTAGAATCAAAACAACAAACCAGGAAAAAACCAAAAAAACATCGTAATACTTGGTCGTAATTAGCCTTAACGAAGAAGAAAAACCAACAAGAACCATCCTCACGTTTGCGAGAACTGTTGGATTGTTTAGAACTATGAACAGTAAATCAATCAGAGATTCAGAATCCATCTTCTTCTTCAATAATAATCTCACAATCAACGAATTATATTGATAGGGAAACAGCTGAACATAATTACTACAAACTAATTACAAATATGAACCATGACTGCACAGCATCTTCAACCCTTCTCCACTACCCAAAAGGGGGAGAAAAAATTAATATGAACAATGAAGAAATTATGTAACAGCAACAGATCCAAGAGTAAAAATATTTATTTACTTATTTACAATAGATTAGCCAGCGATAGCCCAGCCCCTAATCAACCACAACTTCTGAAGTTACTGTTCTTGCCTGCATCAATCATCTGAGTTATCATGTTCAGACAGAGCATCTGAATTATAACCAGTTGGAGTTGGAGTAGGAGCTGGGGTTGTGGAACCCGAGCTGAGAAAGCCACCTCCAGTCTCCTCGGCGTTCTTTGCTCGGATCCCACCCACCACCACCACACCAATTACTACCGCGATTTCTTTGAATATTCGGCGCTTCACCCCGCCTCGCCTCGGAAGTAGTCTCTGCTTCTCTCCGTTCTTCGCTTTCGTCTCTGCCATCATCATTTTCTTCATGTCTGTATCCATGGCGTCGAAGCTAGATAGAGAAAGAGAGGCGAAGCAGAGAGAGAGAGCTTGAGAGAGAGGTGAGAGAGAGAGGTAAGAGAGCTAGAGAGAGAGAGGTGAGAGAGAGAGGCGAAGCAGAGAGAGCTAGAGAGCTAGAGAGAGGTGAGAGAGAGAGGCGAAGCAGAGAGAGCTAGAGAGAGAGAAAGCTAGAGAGAGAGGTGAGAGAGAGGCGAAGCAGAGAGAGCTAGAGAGAGCTAGAGAGAGCTAGAGAGAGAGAGGTGAGAGAGCTAGAGAGAGAGAGAGAGAGATGAGAGAGCTAGAGAGGTCTGAAGCAGAGGAGATAGAATCTGAAGTTAATCTGCACTAGCGTGAGAGAGCTAGAGAGAGGTGAGAGAGAGAGGCGAAGCAGAGAGAGCTAGAGAGAGAGAAAGCTAGAGAGAGAGGTGAGAGAGAGGCGAAGCAGAGAGAGCTAGAGAGAGAGAGAGGTGAGAGAGCTAGAGAGAGAGAGAGAGAGAGAGATGAGAGAGCTAGAGAGGTCTGAAGCAGAGGAGATAGAATCTGAAGTTAATCTGCACTACTGAAGAGCGTGAGAGAGCGATGAGTAGCAACACTTATTTATATGCGTTTAGAAACTTGGTCGGCAAGATTGGCAGACTTAAAACGGCGACAATCGGGAGAGCTGAGGTTTTTATTGCATAAGAGCATCCGCATTGAGGCATCAAATGCCCCAATGCTCGTAACGGTATCACGCTTCCATCCGGTTCCAGTCCGGTTCCGTATTTTGGGAGGATTTGATGAGATGGTGAATAATAGTTTTTTAAATTATTATTTATATATTATTGTATTTTACTAAAAATAACATTATAATATGAAATAAAATAATTGAAAAGTAATAAAAAATAATAGAATATTCTTATTGTAATAGATGAAAAAATATATAAGAAATAAGATGTAAGAGATTTTTTGGAGATTGTTAAAATTTAGACAAGATTTATAGAAAATGAAATTTTTGGTTAAAACTTGAAAAAAATCATAAGAAACCAGATGGTGATGCTCTAATCACACTTATTTAGCTGTTCATGTGAATTTCACCCCCCCCCAAAAAAAAAACAAGTTCATTGGTTCATACATTCTCTTAAATTAAATATATAATATGTTAAATTTAATTTATAATAAAAATAATTATATAATATAACATATCTTATCATGTTTATTTATAAATTTATTTTTATAAAAAAAGACTTTGTGAGGAAAGTATTTCTCTAATTCTAAATAACAACACTTAAAAACTTATCTATTTAATGCCTTAAATTAATATTTACTTTGTAAGCAATAAAAATAAGTCTCAGCTGCTATAGTGCCAATTCTCCAAATTCCAATCTGAAGCGGGAAACCAAACGCGTAATGAGTGGTCCCTCAAATGCAAGTATGTATTGGACAAGAGATTGAGGTCTTTGTAGTGTGTACGTACCTCTATTAATGAAGATCGTATAGTTTCTACTCTTACATACGATTGGGATCCTGTAAAAGAAAAAAAATTGTATATATTTTTAAGTATTTAAAAAAATTAGAAAATTATAACATTATATTAAAACACGTTGTTAATTATTAAAAAAAATATAAAATTATAGTCAAAATTTCCAGTTGAAAATACTATTGTATGTAACTAGTGCTGTTTGTTTTCAGAGATGAGATGGGATGAGATAAAAGTTAAAAATATATATATATTATTATAATATTTTATTCAATATTTAATTTTTATATAAAACCATCTCATCTCATCTTATTTTATTATTAAGATAAAATCTAAACCTTACATCCGTACTTTGAATATTATTAGAGCCCACCAATATATTAATGTAGATTGTTAAAAAGATAAACCTATTTACTTTTTTTTTTTTAAAAGAGAATACTTAAAATTTATGCTGTTGGACACCCTAATGCTGTACGAATTATTTTCTTAAGAGTAGTGATAGAAATATTATTATTTTATTATAATTTTATAATTTATTAGTATATTTGAATGTTTTTATTTTTAAGTATTTTTTTAATATTTTTAATTATTAAGAAAAAAAATACAAATTTATTAATATTTACTTCTTAATTATTAAATAAAATTTAAAATTTAAAAAATAAAAAATACAAAATACAAAAAAATTATAAATAAATAATAAAATAATAATACTATCATTATTGTTTCTTAAAAATATAAAAATATATAAGACAGAGACCTGTTTTATAATCTCTATAAAACTCTTCACTAAAATATTATAAAAAAACAAATCTAACAGTTAACGTCATCCAATGCGTCAATGGATTAGGATTTCAGACAAGTTACTTCGGGTACGATTCTAGTTAACTATCAGTTTATAACGGCAAACGTTGAGAAGATTGGTTATTGGAAAACCGTGTCGCCGTCTCGTCTATTGATTTTCAGGTCACGGTTCGTCGATCAGTCAGAGCGTATTTACCACGTATGAATAATCATATTATTAGTGTGAGGTTGTGTTTTAAGGTTTTAAAAATATTTTTAAATAATTAAAAAGTATTTAAAAAATAATAATATTTAGATAATTTATTAAAATTATTTTAATTGATTAAAAAAAAGAGTTAAAAATTAACTTTTTTTTAATAAGTTTTAAATTAAAATTTTTATCAAAAAGTTCTTGCAAATAATTATCTATTTTTAAAAAATTATCGTAACTAATTATAAAAGTGTTTTAGACATATAGATTCTAAACAGTAAATGACTTTTTAGTAGTAGAGTTTATTACATTAAGTTTTAAATTATAATCCATAAGTTAAAAATAATATTTCTCATCGCAATTTCAAACATGCACTTACTATATATCTACTATTTTTTTCCTATTATTTTTTATTTTTTTAAAATTTTTATTTTACTTAATAGTTAAAAAAATAATTATTAGTGAAATTATAACTTTTTAAAATTTTTTCTTAATAATTAAGAATATTAAAAAATTATTTAAAAATAATAAATACACTAAAAATAATAAACCAATAATAAGTATGTAATTACTCTTTTCCAATACTTTATCCTAGTTGTAGAATAGGCAGAAAGTATTATCAATATTTGTGCTCCGTTTGAATTTCAAGTTCATCACAAATTTATTATTATATTTTTTTTTATAAATTTTTATATAAAATATAAATTTTAATACAGTATTTTTAAATTCTAATATAGTTTTTTCAAATTTCAATTCAACTTTTTTAAATTTCGAAATAATAATAATAATAATATTTTATTTCATTTTTAAAACTCATTTCATCTCAATTCTAAATTCAAACAATGCCTTAAATTAAATATTAGATATATTTTATAATAAAAATAATTTTAAAGTATCAACAAATTACTATTTTATAACAAAAAGTAATTTACATTAGTTTAACGTCGTAAGTTGTAACATATAAAAGTAAAGTAAATTTATAAGCTGATACTTTATATAAGATCTTTGTGTAAATCTGAATTAAAAGTATGATCAATTAATGATGAAGAACGCACCGAACGTGTTAACAACATACATCACTAGCATTGATGAGAAAGGAGATCAGGGAATGAAAAATGGAATCATTTATATTTTTCTGGGAAAAGTACATGAGAGTTCAGATCGAAACTTATTGCATATATAAACCTTATTTCGTTAAGAATATTTGGTCTATCATTTTTGTTAAATAAATAGTAGCTTTCGTAGAAAGAAAAGGATTCACATTCTCCTAGGTGTCTGTTGTTGTCAGTTAATATCGTTGGGCGCTGTCCATGTGAGGGGTCACACGCATGCTGATCTTCAGGAGCAAGATGAATCTATATTAGATATATAGATATGTAGTCCATGTGATGTCAAGCCGCCCCACAATGGCGGAAATTCGGCGACGCCATTCCAAAACGGTGAGAATTCAGAGTGCAGCCTTCGGCAATTCATGATGTCTAAAAAACAAAACAGGACCCACATATATCCGAATTGGGCCTCTCTTGTTTTTAGAATATTCATCTAACTCCTCTAGTCGATTGGGCTTTGGAGTAGTGATATCTCCAGACTCCAAGACCCCGCTTGTTGATTTTATACATTCTTTCACATTCTTTTGGGATGGATGCGAATGGCCATGGATCCGATATATGCCTTTGGGAGTTTTTATTTGAAATGGGCCCCATATTAAAAATCATTTAAAAAATTGTCCAAGATTTTTAGTAAGAATCTTTAGGTCTTATTTGCTTATAATAATAAGATAAAAAAATTTAAATATATTTCAAATTTATCATTATATTTTTTTAAAATTTTTTATATAAAATATAGTAAAAAATTTAACTTTTTCAAATTCTCATATCACTCCTTCAAATCTCTATATAAAATTAATATTAAAAAAATATTTTATAAGAATATTTTATTTTATTTTTTTAATTTTTATTTCATCCCATCTCAATTCTAAAAATAAACGAGGCATAAATTCAAATCAAATTTCTTAAGCTGCAGCTACTAGGTCTACTGGCCTTGATTTTACAAGAAGGAAGAGATCAAGGGCGGAACCATAATTTTAAATTTGGGGGGGATCGATAAAATTTGTGCCATATATAAATTTTAAAAAGATATGATAGAAGTATCACATTTTTTCGTTGTCGAATTCTTTAAATATATTATTTTTCGAATTATTTACGTCCTTTTTAAAAAAATAATTTTTTTACTTGCTCAGTTTATTTTTTGATTTAAAAAAATTATAGATCAAGAATAAACATAAATTTTTTTTAATAACTATTAATATACCGATGTTAGATTTTTAATGAACTATATCTCATAATCATACAATCAAGTTAGAGTGAAACTATATAAGTAAGTATAATTAATCAATTTTGACAATCATATAAATTTATAACCATATTTTTTTTAGAATTAGACTGTTAAAATAATTATGAGACTAGCTGAATTAAAATTTGAATTTTAATAAAGTTAAAAGTTAGAATAAAATTATATGTGTATTGACATTTGGGAGAATAATTTTAATAAAAATTTAGGAGAGTAATTTTTAATTTTTTTATAATTTAAGAGATAATTTAATATTATATATATATATATGTAAATATATATACTTATATATTCTGTATCAATTTTTTGAATTTTTTTTTTTAGGGGGATTAACCTTTCAAGTGGGTCCGCCCCTGGAAGAGATCACACTCAACCACATATATATTTTATATATATATATATATATATATATATATATGTAGTAATTTAATTAATGTTGAAGATGGATAGATAGATAGATAGGTAGATAGAGTATACGAAACCCCACAAACCCCACAAAAGAATTTCCTGATCATGAGTTATGGCGGGCGGTGCCCATGCCAGGCACCAGCACTTTGTCGGGGACCCGTCAGTACTGGCCGGCCAGGAACGCAATATTATTTACTTATTTATTGGGTAGGATTGATTTATTATCCTATCACAATCTATTTATTACTCTCTTTTATAATTAAATTTTTTATTTTTTTTATCATTTTTGAAAAATATTTTTTTAACATCCTCATTCATAAAAAAATTTTTTAAAAAAAATATAATCTTACTAATAATCACTTCCTTAATTATTAAGTAAGATTAAAAATTAAAAATTAAAAAAAATAATTAAATACAAAATAAGTAATAAATATATAATAATTATATTGTAACTCTATCATTTTTCTTATTTATTCCAATTTCAGGTTGTTTGTTTGTTTTTCCTAAAAGAAATACTTTAATCATAAATTAATTATATAAAAAAATTTTATAATTTAATATTATTTTACATGATTTATCATATTATAAAATTATTTTTATTATAAAATAAATATAATTGATCATATAAAATTATATAAAATTATAAAATTAATTTTATAAAAAAGAAAAAAGAAAATTGACTATAACAATTCTTTTTGCCTAAACATTGATCACAGATATAATGGAGAAATGACAAAAGTGCAGACATGTTCCTTATCCAAAGAATTACTGGTTCACGTGCATAAAGCGCTAGTCAAACTTTGAGGCATTTAATAATTATTTTGATGCTTTGATGGATTACCACATTTTCAGACGAGATCCTAAAAGTACCACTAATTTTAAGCCTTCACCACATCTAATATATATATATATATATAATATGTATATTAATACGCAACATTCACGAAACAAATAATTAAAAGTAAATGTACGTACGTACATATACGTACGTAACTTATTTTAGTAAGTTGTAGAAGAAGAACAAAGAAGAAAAGGCGCAGAGCTTAAACATCAAAACTGATGCGAGTGAGTCTAGAGAGTGGAAGACTTAAGATCCAAAGGGATGCAGGTAACAGCTTTATTCCATTAGATATTTATAATCAATTATTTGAAATAAAAATAATTATTTATAATAAAAATATACTTATTTTAATTGAAATTAATTATTTTATTAAAAATAATTAATTACAAGTAAATTATTTTCTTACAATAATTAATTACTCACGTAGCCCCACGAAAGACTGGATCAATATTTATAGCGCTAGATGTGAAAACAGTAGTGTGAACATGAATTGGACTTCTGGGGACAATTAAACAGCTTCTAGATCTTGTCCCCTGTCCATTCAGTATGTGCCAGTGCATCCTACATATTATATATTCCAAATTACCGTGTTAGATCACCAGAAAATTATTAACAAAGATATCATATATATTGTATATGAATTAAAATACCATAGATCAAATAATTATTTAAAAAAAAATTATATTAAAGTGAAAACCGAATTATCGTTACTGCAGTAGAGTTTAACCACCAAATTTGGGATGGATTGGTGTGATTTCTCTCCGCCTAGGATATCAGAATATCGAATCATGAACGAAGAAAGATATGAGTGCAAAGTATATTTACTAGTGATTGTGAGGTCCCAATTCTTGATTGAAGGGGATACCAAAGGTCCTGCCTTTCCATCCTTTGAATATATAAAGAGGGAGGACAGAAGCCTTTGATTTTTTCATATTGTCAAAGAGTTAAATAATGAAAATAGATGGCGAGTGCTTGATCGAATGGATCGAGTCGTGTAGGAATAAGGTTCAAATCTACTGATCTATTAGGATGCCTCAGCTGAAACCAACCTAGGGCTTCCAAGCTGTTTGATATTGATTTGTTGGTATATAGATTAATTCTTCGTTTATAAAGTAATATGCATGACACATTGATGTGGTTGGGTAAGTACTTCCGACGTCCTAATTTTAATGTAATAGATTTGACTTACTAGAGTACTTCTAAATTGAAGTAATACTTTTCTATCGATCATTTTATTTGAAATTTAATATATAAAAAGTTCCAATTAATTAGTAGATAAACCCTTGTTGAAAATGGGTAACAACTGAGCTGGCAAGATCCAATGTACAGTACTGTAGTAGTTTATGTTCATGCAACCTTATAGTCAGCTAGATCGAAACCACCTTCCATGGCATTTTGACCCCTGGCACTAATCCTTTGAATCTTCTATTTATATATCTGTAGAGAGAGAGAGAGAGAGAGAGAGAGAGAGAGTTCTTTACGGCAGGCTTAGGGCGGCTTGTAAGCATCATGATTGGATGATTCATTGGCTGAAATAAATTTTTAAAAAATAACAAGACAATGAAAGACAGGAAAATGAAGGAAAAAATAAAGTGCATGCCACTATTTGTTTGCAATTAAGGCATTGTTTATTTTTGGAGATCACATATTTAATTATTATAATTTTTTTAAATTTTAATATAAAATAATATAAAAAATTCAACATTTTCAAATTCTAAAACAAAAATCATATTAAAAAAATATATATTATAACAAGATTTTATTTAATTTTTAATTTTAATCTCAACTCATCTCATCTAATTTCAATCTCATTTCTAAAAATAAACTAGTTAGGACTTATATGCCAAGCAAAGAGGCAGCCAGACAGGTACATGGATCTTGAGAGAGAACTCAGAACTTCATACAATTATTGGCATATCTACCTATATCTTGATTAGATTAGTAACTTGTCTAAGATTAAAATGATATTAGGATAATGTTTTGTAAATCTTCTGGGTTAGAATATTTTATGTTTAGGTATTAATTATATTCCTTTTATTACTTATTATACATAACTTGTTAAGTTATGAATAGGCCAACTATATACATTGTCAATATATATTAAATTACCGTTTCGATTCAGAAATAAAATAAGACAAAGTGAATTTAAATGAAAGACGAAAAATTAAATAAAATATTATTAAAATATTATATTTTATATAAAAAATTAAAAAAATTATAATGATAAAATTAAAGTGAGATAAAATATGTTAAAAACCCAAAGAGGGGTTATAGGATTTTTTTGCATACAATTTTCTACCATTATTAATATATATAATAACAATGGAATAATATATTTCCATCAATCTTTCAATCTTATCAATATATTTTCCAGCAGAATGCAATATTGAATCAAATCTTAACATGATGTAATACAAACACGTGAGATGAGATAATTGGTTTTGAATTTTCAAAGTCAACGATTCATCTTAATTAACAAAAATAGAATTATTTTTATTGGCAAAAATTGATTTCTTCTAGAAATATATGTTACACTGACAAGATAAGGGAGGGCGGAATGATATCCCAACAAAAGTTCCCTTACAGATCTTTAAAAATGAATATAAAAAGTAAAAAAAAAAAAATTCAGGCTGGCAGTCTTGTAGATTAGTGGCCTCCGGCGGCAATGCACGTGGAGGCCGGAGATTTTTTTTAAACGTGGTTGATAACATTTCATCCTCAAATGTAATCTGAAAAAAACAGGAAAATGGGGAAGAAAGTGGGTGACAGAGACGGGAAAGGAATGAGCTGAAATATTTGGCCCTCATCCGCTCCGCTTGTCTAGGATAGGATAGAATAAATTTAGAGAAATGATATGGGGCCCGCGACTGTGGTCCCTTTGTGTCTTTATAGATTTATTTTATTTAATAACAAAAATAAAATAAAATAAAATAAATACGTGGAGATGCAAAAGTAGCCCTACCACAGGCCCCATATCATTACTCTTAATTTTATAGAATTTCAGAGCAGGCCTGGAGGAGATCAGAGCAGGTACAATTTGTTGAAAGTTTGGATCTCTTAAGTTAATCCTTCAAGATTTATCATTTACAAGAATATTAAAAAAAATAATAACAATACAAGATTACATCACTTATTCTAAATCTACTCTTTATTCACTAGTGACATTATGACTATTGCTAACTTTATAAGTTAGTCTACCATTCAATATTTTATATAATTTTGATTGAATCAAAATATTTTTGATTTACACTTGACACAAGTCAAAATTAATTTTCTTACCAAATTTTTCTATTTCAAATCTAATAAGATTTGAAATCCTACTTTCTAATATTACTTTGATAAATTTTTTCGTAGAAATGAATAGTACTCATTAAATAAGTTTTCAAAAAAGATTGAAGGGTCAGAATAGGTGGTCTTGGACCTCTCTTACTAAGAAATAATATTAGTGTTGGGTGATTTTAGATCTTTCTCAAGCTCAAAAGTTGATTTAAGAAATAAGGTTTTTCCTCACATTTATAAACTGACCACAAATTTCATTCACAACCGATGTGGGACATCGAGCCCATTAAGCCTTAGGTTAGAGCAGCAACAACTCGTTTCTCTCACAAACATTTGGGCCTGAGACTGGTAGTAAACTTGACTTTGATACCATTTGTTGAAAATTTAGACCTTACAAATTTACCCCCTTAGATCTATCATTTGCAACAACCTCAAGAAAAATAAAAATAAAAATAATAACACCACAAAAATTTTACATGGAAAATTTTTAAAATAGAAGAAAAATCAATCAGACTAAGAGAAGAAAATCTATTATGTAAAAAATTATTACAATCACAATTTTTTTTTCATCCCAAATATACCCACAAAGTTTTCTCACTAACAAAATTTTAACTCTTACCTTTTCTCATTTTATAAACAAAGGCCAACAAAAGAATTTTTTTTAAGCCAAAAAATTATTAACTAAATTTTTCACTAATGCACTTAGTCATAAAACTAATCCACTTTTTATAGGCCTTAAAACACTACTTATTTTTTACTTTCAACCAACGTGGGACTAAAGGCAAAAAGAAAAATCTAACACATTTAATCTTATATTTTTTTGAAAATGGGTACTTCTAATTCTTGGAAAGGTCGGCCTAATAATATTAATAAAAAAATTGTTTTATGCTTTTGTTTATTACTTGGAAGGGGAACAAATAAAAAACGTACATTGTTAAAGTAAAATAAATATTGCATGCCCAAAAGTTCAACAATGAAAAGTGTAGATAAATAATACGTAATCTATAAATTTTAGATTAGATTTATTCTTAATTAAAGAAAATTATATACTAATAAAATGATTTTTAAACTAAAATAATCATTATTTTTTTTACAATACTCAATTTCAATAGAATATGGATTATCACGTGAAATGATCTTATTTGTTTTTATAGATAAGATTGAGATAATGTGAGATAAAATTAAAAATTAAAAAAAATATTTTATAAAATATTTTTTTAATATTAATTTTATTTTAAAATTTGTGAAAGTTTCCAAACTTGATTTTCCAATATTTAATGATCATGGAAACATACAACAACGTTGCAAAGACAACCTGAGAGGCTGCGAACCATGATCTAACAAAAATGCATCAAATCCCAACAAAAAAAATGCACACAAACATAAAATATATATTGTCACCAAATAATAACTATTACAATCCAAGACACAAAGGCAAAACGCCTCAAACGCAAACTACCTCTTCCAATTGCATCATCTTTTCTCTAAGAAAAAATCTTTAAAGTATCCACTATTGAGAGCATCCATTGCACTCATAAGCAATACTTATGATAACTTTACTAATTTATCCTTAAATATTACTCATGAGTGTGATGGATATTCTCAAATAGTGGATGCTCTCTAGCATTGCTCTTTCTCTAAAAACCTGAAAGACCGACGAACGGAAGAGGTCAAGAGGCCAGAGGGGTTCTATCCTTTTTTTTTTTTTTTGTCCTTTTCTGTTTCTACAACATATATAAGAACTGAGATCTGACCCACAACGAACTGAATTACAAACAAAGCTATAGATAAACTATGGCCAGACAGAAACTCCATAAAATACGAGTCCTGCTGGTTATACCCAACACCATCTAACTCCCACAATCTTCAAAACCCCATAAAAGAAGATCTAAAGATGTGCCTTAAAACATAAAACACCATAGAAGCTTTGTTCTGCATCTAAACTCACAGAAACACAAAACCTGATCTACACGATATACTAAAGTTAAAAAGGACAGAAAAGCGAGGACAAAGCTCAATTCACCAGATCAGAATTGAGATGAGATAGTTTTAGCACGTTGATGTTCATCATCTCTAGGAGATGTCAGAATTAACATCGGAGTTATGGCACTTGGATGTGGAGTTGAAGAAGCAGAGTTTCCACCATTGCCCTCATCTCCTCCTCTGTTCATTCCGATTAATGCTTCTCCCACCTTAGAGAACGTGGAGCCAACCTTCTTGGTCAAGCTCTCAAAAATCTGAGCTTTAATCTGGCCTCTCCGTCTCCTGGAGGGTAAGCTCGTGCTTTTCTTCTGCTCGGTGTTGGAAGAAACGTTTGCCATGGGCTTAAACACGCAGATAGTCTGCAGAAACAGATCAGCAAGGACAGAAGAAGAAAAAGAAGAAAAATTAAGGTGGAGGAGATCTGATTACAGGATTGAAAGAAGAAGTTTCAGATATGGAATATGGTGAGAAGGAGATGTTGGCCCGTTTTGGGAAGAGGTTGACAAAGTCAAATGAGAAAGAGAGAGCGAAGTTGGGGCTGGGGGCTAGGGGCCGGGTGTTGCCCGGCTTGGGGCTTTGGCTAAAGGATGTGAAGAGAAAGCAAGGAAAAGTCCGGGTATTTATAGGGGACCCAAGTTGACAACAGGGGGCACCTCTCTGGGTGGAACTTGGAAGTATAAAAAAATGCCCTCTCTCTTGCAACAATGCAATGTTGGAGGTAATAAGAGTGGAAGACTTAAGCAAGAAGCAAGTAATAGCGGCACTCCTTCTGAGTCTTCTTGTGGGACGAAAGAGTGCCGGAAAGGGCAATGTGAACAATTGGACTTTTCGTGCTCTTCAAACTGATTCTGCATTTAATGGTTTATGCAACATAATATAAAGATACCACAAACAAAAATTAGTTAATCTATGTTTATATAATCAAAGCAATATGCTTTAACACAAATACAATTCTTTTTTTTTTTTTTTTTTTGCCATATAGACAAATTCATATGAACTAATTAAAATGATATAGAATTTAACAAAATTTAGATGATTAAAATCTTATATATTAAAATGTGATTTATATTAACAATTTTACTTACACAACTGTACGTGCAGATGTATAAACTATTGGGAAGGACAAAGATTTCAAAATTCAAAATTCAAATAAATAAATAAATAAAAACTGAAAATATGGAATTGTTAACATATAATATTGTGATAGGGTCATGCTATTTCGATGATTCCTACTAATAAGTTTAAAATGCACTTTTTATTTTGTACTTTTCTTGAAACATTTCTTTAAATCTCTTTAAACATTTTTAAAAAATCACAAACTCATTTAAAAAAATTTATTTAAAAATTAAGTAAAAAATAAAATAAAATATCAATCAATAACTCTTCTCGTGAAGTATTTTCCATATATATATATATATATTCATTCTATTATAATAAAGGACTATTTAACATTCATTTAATAGATTTTATCATTTTCTATTAATTTTCCATATTTCTTTTATTAGACTTAACGGTTATTTAATACTAGATATTCAAAATATTAGATATGTTTTAAATTTAGATGAGATTAGTTACATATATAATTTAAAATTTTAAATAAAATTAGTTAGATATATAATTTTAAGTTATATCTACATTATTATAAATTTAAATTTAGATAAATTTTAAAATATATATATGAATTAAATCATGTATATAAACTTAGATAAATTATTGTATTTTAAATACATGTTCTTTGGTAGTAAAATTTGTTCAACTGAAAGATAAACTTCTAAGGTAGACAAAAGATAATATTTCAGTAATTAATACAGAAATGAAGAATGACGGAAATAATATTTATTTGAAATAAGAACAAGAGAAATATTTGCATATCTTTATACTTAAAAAACATCTATCCTAATTCAAACAGTAATAAACAGTCTAATTGTTTAACTTTCGTTTCCGCTTCTACCCCTCTCGTGGATGACTATAATCGTTCCCTCTCTTCTTTCTCTTCACGACAGCACTTGGCCCTTTCTCTTCACGCAGCACCGCTTCGACTTCTCCTCCAAGCAACCGCCGGCCACCCAGCCTCACCGCTACATCCGCAGCTCCCCCTACTCCGGCGACCGAATCCCTACTGTCAAAACCCTTTCGCAGCCCTTTCCTAAGCCGCACATGAGCACAACCCGAGATGAGTTTCGCACGGGGTTCGGCTTCTCCTCCAAGTAACCCACGCTTAAACTTCACCGCCGGTCTACTAGCCTCACCACCACATCCATAGCTCCCCCCTACTCCGGCGACCGACACCCACTGTCAAAACCGTTTCGCAGCCCCTCCCTTAGCCGCACGCGAGCACAACCCGAAATGGGTACGGGTTTCGCTTCTCCTCCAAGCAACCCACGCTTAGACTTCACCGCCGGTCACCTAGCCTCACCACCACATCCGTAGCTCTCCCTTACTCCGGCGACCGAACCCCCACTGTCAAAACCGCTTCGCAGCCCCTCCCTTAGCCGCACGCGAACACAACCCAAAATGGGTTTCACACGGGTTCCATCACAAAATCAATCGTAGAAGGCAGCAAAGGTAATTCCTCTTCTCGATCTTCCACCATCTCCATTTCTTCTCCATCTTGAAGCCGTGCGAGAATAACAAGGTAAATTATTCTTAATCATTTTCTTGGTAGATTTTCGGATTATTGCATGATTTTGTTTAAGTGGGTTGAGAAACTATTCTGTTTGCCGAGAATCTCTTTTGTGCTCAATTCCATTAGGGAATTCAAACTATAAGCCATGTCGAGTTTCTTGGTTATGTGCTAAAGTTTAAGGTTTTTGCTGCTAACTTAAGAACACCAAAAAGAATATATTGGCTTCATTTTCTTGGTAGATTTTCGGATTATTACATGATTTTGTTCAAGTGGGTTGAGAACTATTCTATTTGCTGAGAATCTCTTTTGTGCTCAATTCTATTAGGCAATTCAAACTATAAGCCATGTCGAGTTTCGTGGTTATGTGCTAAAGTTTAACGTTTTTGCTGCTAACTGGTTTAAGAACACCAAAAAGAATATATTGGCTTTATGTTAATGGTTTGGTTCACAATAATGGTTCTTGAAGAATTGGGAAGTTTTCTCATATCAATATTTTGCCTATTATCAATAAATAAAAAAAGAAGTTTATTTTAAACATGATTAGCTTTTATTGAATAATTGTAGTCTTTTGATTAGTTTCATATAGATTGCATATGCCTATTGCATTTCCATTTAATGATATAATGTGCAGGTGAGCAGACTTAAGGTAGCCATTTTAAAAATTTATTTGCAGTTGGAGGTATCTTTCAATCAAGAATTCATCTTCTATCATCTACCCCAATAACATATCTCCATGGTTATTTCCTCTAAGGAGTTATGGATCCTCATGTCTATTTTATTTGCATGAATTTTTGCTTTGGTTATTACATTGTTTAACTTGCATGGATTTCTGAAAATTTTAAATATGATCTCTATTAAATTTTGCTGCATATGTTATGCCAAATCATCCAATATCTTACTTTTATTTGTAAGAGAAAATATTGATTTCTTAACCTCCTTTCACATGTTGAATGGGATTAATTATTGAAAGCCAGAAATTGTATATTGGTCTCATATTGGAAATAATGCAGCACTTTAGGTACTGATGCCCCCCAAAAAACTGGATTACTTGGAATAGTCTACATATATGCATTTAGTGATTTACTATTTAGATCATTTATGTGGTGTAGAAAGATTGATAATTTCTTTTATAATAGAAGATATTGGCATGCCAATATATATATATATATATATATATATATAAACATTTTCATCACTTATATATTTTATTTCTCGATGCAGTTCCTGAGCCACCCTGCATTGTGTGACTTCTTGAATGAGGAAGATCAGAAGATTTGATTCGTGACTTGAGATTTTTTATATTGGAATGTTCATTCTATCATCAACTATGCCCGCCCTTATTTCAATAAAAATTTATTACTTATCAAAAAATAATTTATTTAGACCTAAAAAATTGTTAGGCTTCCCTTTTTATTTAACTTAAGAGTTTAGAGTTTTTTATATTAAATCTGTTAGACTGTGATTGTAAGGTTTAGCACTCTTTGAATGATTGCTCCTGCAATTTAACAAATTTTCTTTGTTCTATACTTTATATAGATCTTCAAGTACATAAAATCTCTTGACGTAGAGGATTTTAGCGATGTGACATCAGGGTACTCTATTACGTTGGTAACTCTTTATTTACTCATGCTTGTTTCAACTTATATTTGAGATTTTTTCTTTTTCTTTTTCTTTTTCCCTAATCAAAATAGAAAGCATTCTAATAAAAAGTGGAAAATATATTATTTCTTTTTAATTTTCAATAACTGTCAAACTAAACTTAAGGTTGCATGCATGCATTTGGTCTTAGAGCATCTGGGAAGTGGTCAAGGTGACCCCCATTATTAAGGGTTTACGGTTTTGTACTTCATTACTGGCTATTGAATCAACCACTATCAAATGTTAATATTTTCTTCTTTTTTTTTACCCATTGGTTAATGTACGAATGGAGTTTCCTTCAATTTTTGTATTTTCTTCTTCTTTCTTTTTCTCTCTTTTTGGGTCTAATCTGTGAGTTAAGGAGGTTGAAGTTTCTATGAATAGATGGCTTAGATTTAGGGTTGTGGTCAAGTCAAATTGGGGGTTTATTGTATTGGGTTTAATTTGTATATATATTTTAATTTGTACTGTGCAGGTACTTCTATCAGAGTGCCCTCGGATGGTTTCCTACCTTTTGGTTTGTTATCGTCTGCTTCACTTCTTTAAACTCTATTTTATCTGGACTTTAAAGGTAGCAAAATCTTACGTTTACGTTTGATGATTGTGTTATTTTAGGTTATATGAATTTAACTTGGAGAAGAACCAGGTACTTGTTATCTAGGATGTAAATTGTGTAGTGTATGATTTACAGGATGTAAATCTTATGTTTTTGTCTACATTTGTTAACTTTGTCATTTAAAAAATAAAGGAAAAGAAAACTAAGATGTAAATTGTTATCTAACAGGTTTTGAACATAATATGATTCAATGAGCATGATTTTTTTTTTCATAAACCAGATAAGAAAGCATTTTAAATTGGTTTCATTTAGTTGAGGGTGGACATTTATTATATATGCTATACATGTATAGTGGGTGGCATCATAACTTATGGTCAAGAGACAATTAAGTTTTGTGTTCTTGGTGCTTTTATTAATGTTGTTATTGTTGATGATACTGCTGTAGCTGTGGTCATTGTTATTGTTATAGTTAAAATGATGAGGTAGTTTTCATTCATGTATTTGTTTAGGTTAGTAAGTATTGTTCATAGCATAACCAAGGAAGGAAAAAAAGTATTCATGGGATATCTCGGCTGGATTTGCTCTTAGTTTTTTTCTCTTGTTGCCTATCCAAGTTGAGGTCACTCAGATTTTTGTAAGTACCAGTATATTTTTCTCGACTAGCTGGAAAATTTAGAATTTTACAATTTTTTATTTTTATTTCTACATAATTATTATGTTTGATATGGTTTGAAATAATGATACAGACAGTTAAGCAACAAGAAGCTGAAAGGGTCAATTCCATGGCAGTTCATCAACCTCTCTAACCTCAAAGTTATGCAAGTTTGATTTTTACATTCTCTTATGTCAGTTGAGTTTTTTTTTCCTTAGTTTATTTTTTGGTTTTTGTCTGATTTGTATATGGCCAAATTAACAAATAGAAAATAGCAATGTGTGTCGCTATGAAATTCCTTCTATTTGTGTCATTGGTTGCTGTGAAAGAAAACTACTAAAAGCTTGAATAATGAATGGGCATCATCACAATATTTCCGTATGTATGCATCTATTCACGTTCGTTTATTCATAGCATTTATTTCCCATTTATTACAAAATTTGTATTAAGAATGCATGCAGTGTAATATTCGTTGTACTTAATTGCGCACAGTAACATTAATGCCATTTATCTTAGGATTCTTGGAAGTACGCTTGATGAGGACATTAATGTAGCATTTCTATTGGGAATGCATGCCTGGAACATATCATTATACTCATTTGTACAAAATAAACTTAAATATAGTCAGTGTCTCATTGGTAGCTGTGAAATAATAAATATGATAAACAAAATGACCAATAAATCCGATTAAAATCTATCATGAATCTGTAACTATCATCACATATTCTCAATTAAAACTTCTACGGCTTGCGCCTCTTCCATTCTCAACATAAAACTCAATTAAAAGATTTAATAAAAACATGCAAGATATTATCATATATATTGTGAATGATGGTGGGTAGGCCATCTCATTCGTCATTATTTACATCAACAAAATTTTTAAAGTCTTGTAAAAAGAATATTTTTTTTCCTTCTTCTTTTTCTCATTTTGTACATTAAAAAAACTCATATCTAATTTGATTTGTTTTGTTTTGCAGGCAAGTGCACTCTTAGTAAATATTTTTGTTCTATTTTCTTAATATATGATTATTAAATTCAGGTCTCTTATTTTTTATTGTGCTTATCTTTTGCGTTCAAAATCCTATAATAAAAATATTTCTCTATTTTTGCTTCAGATTGTGGTGATCTTGGTGCTGTTGGAAGCTACTCAGATTTACTTGGGTTGAAGGTATTAATATGTTTTATTATTTCTTCAAGTCTGGTTTTTTGTCTTCTGTTTTGTTAATTTTTTGTTTACTTCATCTTCTATTTTGTTATGTCTTCTTTAGAAAATCCTCTATTTTAGTTCCAGATTTTAAATGGTCGGCAACTAGGAGTTCCTTATATTTTTGTGTTCTACTGACTGATTACTTGTTGCACTCTTGTTGGAGTTATGTTTTCAAATGCTTGATCATGAGTCATTGTGAATGACTACTTATCAAAAAAAATAATGAGTCACTGTGTATGATATTGTTTTATTCGTTTTGTTATTTTTTATAGTTTAATTGCTCAAATTTGGTTTGTTTGTTTTTTGAAAGGTCCATGGCCTCTATTTAACTTTTATTGGATAAACAAACTGCTATGTTTTTTTTTTTTTTTGTATATTTGGTTGCATTTGTGTATTTTGAGAAGTTGCCAGTAGAAACTTTCTATCAATTTACACAGCATAAGCTCCCAGCTTGTAAAGCAGTACTAAGTTACTAACACGAGGTTGGGTAACTTCTAAAATACTACCATTTGCTTAGTTCAATTGATCTAATTTAGGTGGTTTTTTTTCTGCAATGACTTTGAATTATAGTTTGGTTTCTGTTCAAATTTTTATATGAATGTTACTTTTCCACAATTTTTTTGACAAAAAGAGGTGATTCTATTTTTTAAGTTTGAAATGTTTAGGTTTATGCTTTTATTTTTTTTTTCTAAGTTTGTCACTTCGACTTATTTGTCTTCTTGTGATAACAGAATAAAAGTTTTGAAGCGTAATCTATTTCGCTTGAAAGTAAGGTATAATTTAGAAATCTATTCTATTTTAGTTGAAAGTAAGGTATAATAAATGAAGGCTTAATTTTTTATCTAGAGCTAAGGTTCATTTGAGAAAATTTGTGTTTTTGGTTGTGTGCCAGGAGACAAGATTTGGCGTGTGAGGCTACATGTAACTTTGGGAATGAGACAGTTATTTTGAAATTATTCATACTATTTTAAATTTGGAATGAATATTTGATGTGAGTTATGCTATTTTTGAGTACATATGTTCTCTTTTAATATTAATACAGTTTCTAAATGATATGTTGAAATGGTTAATGGGTTTTACTTTTGAACGGTAGATTTGGTCTCTTATAAGTTTTGTAGTTGTATGGATAATGAATTTGTTCTTTTTTTATTTTTTTCAATGGCATAGAAAACAAAAAATTATATTTTGTCTTAAGAAACAAACTGTAATATCGATTTTAAATATGATATTTTATTTCCCAAATTTGCTTAGATCTATGGTTTATTTAAATTTATTATTGTTTGAATTATTAGCTTGCAACTTGAATAAAATGTATTATTCTCGTTCAGTTTAAGTTTTTTTTACACTAAATGTTTATATTTTTTTAATTTATTTTATAGTACTACAGGGCAACGTGCCCCGCACGTTACATTACTCCTAGTATATATATATATATATATATATATTGGCTGAAAAGAAAAGCAACAAAGAAAATCTAACAAACTCAATAAATGGAAATTACCCTTCTATACGTACGACTTTTTTCAATGGTTACGAAACCGTGTTTTTACGGGGATAGAACAAAGTTAAAATATATAAAATGCTTTTCTGTTTAACAATTAAATTAACTGCTACGCTTCTGATTAGGTTGGATTAGGATACTATTTTATAGCATATAACCTCAAAGCTAATGTACAAAAAGGTCTAATTAATTAGTAATTAAATGCATACTGAAATGGGAAAGGAAACTTTTTAAAAGAGTAATGATATATAGAGTAGGACTGCAAGTTCCAAACACTAGGGTCCAATCTTATCCATTTCACCAAACCTATTCTTCGAAACATCTTTTGTCTTTGACCAATCATGACTGTAGTCATTGGAATCTTCTATTTTTAATTCTTTCCCGTTGCAGCCACCCAAAAAAATATATTATAAAAAAATTATTTATTTACAATAATTTAATTCTAATAACATAATTATTTAAAATTAAAATTCATCACAAATAATATTTTTATCTTAATTAAAAGATCACAATTTTTTTTTTAAAGTGAAAATTGCATGATTGATTGACAAAGAACAATTAACTTATGAATTTGAAGATGAATTTTCTACACCACATGTAGGACGGTAAAAATATCGAATCGAATTGGGATTGGACTGGATCAAATATTTAGTCCAATCCGGTCCAATTTATATATAGACGGAATGATTTCGATCCAGTTCTGGTCGAAAGAATTTTTTCCTTTGGATCGGACCAAACTAAATCGAACCGAACCCCCACTAAATTACTAATTAAAATAAATTTTTATGATTAATTATTTATGATAAAAAAATTATTTATAATTAAGTTTAATTATAAATAATATTTTATTTAATTTTTAAAATTAATTATAATTAATCTCATCTTATTTTATCTTTTAATTGAAATGAGACCTTGAACTGCCTCTTTTATAATGTAGAAAAGAAAAATAAGTGAAGCGATGCACCCAACTAGAATCATAATTTTCGCAAGTACATGATATAATAAAATGTGAAGCGCATATTTTGTTTGTCACAGAATAGATTAATGCTATATATAAGTATTATTATGCATTTATATATGTATTTGTATATTTTAATTAGTTATATTTTTTTATTTTAAATCTAAGGATTTTTATTAAGTTTATTTTTTTTATTTTAATATTAATATATATATATCTAATATTATTTGTATTTAAAATTTTTTCACAGAATATGATTGGATAGTGGTAGGCAAGCATGCAAGCGCAAACGTGTACGGACAACGTAGTGGTGTATATAGGACTGTTCATATGGGCCGGATAATTTTCCGGCCCGGTCTGAAATCCGGAAATCCGGATCTCAATTCCGGATCTCAACCCATACTTCATCAGAACTGGAAACCGGATTTAACAAAATGATCCGGATACGGATTTAAAACCCGGGCACCGGATTTAAAATCCGGTCACCTATTTTTTTAAACCAAATCCGCATTTTAAAAAATAAACCCTCGTCTCCATCTCTCTCACTCTCTACTCTCTCTCTCTCTCTCAGAACGGCAGCAAGAATCTGAAACCCTAGCCTCCAATCTCCATCCTCGTGATCCCATCGACGGCGTGACCCCATCACCGGCGTGAATCACGAACTGCAACCCTCTCTCTCTCACATCCATCTCCCAGACTCATCGCTAAGAAGCTGATCTCGCATCCTCTTCTGAAATAGAAGCAAGTACAACCTCTCAAGAGTGTTCTGATGCTGGGTTTGCAGACGATTTGTGCCGACGAAGGATCCAAGAACAAGATGCCCTAGCCACGACCACAAGTCCACGATCTGTTTCCCCACCGGTCTTTTTGAAAAATCTTCCAATTGGTCTCCTAATATGTTTTCTTAGACCCTTTCCCGTAGAAGCTCGCATTGGATATTTGATTTTAAATATATTTTTGTTTCTGTTTCCAGATTTGCAAGAGGAGATCGAACGATTGTTGAGTGCTTTGTCTGGGTTTTCTTCATCCTTAGGTATGTTTTCTTCTCTCTGTTTTGTTCTTCGTTTGTTGATTTTGAATTTGTTTTGATGAGAATGTTTGAGTTAGTTTGTTTTCTGGTTGATCATATTATGGGTGAAGTTTTTTCGCAATTGTTTAATAACTCTGCTCGTTTATGGTATTGGTTGATCATATTATGTTGTTATTTACTAGATCTGCTCTTTTTTGTTAAACATGGTTTAATTTTTTTTGAAGTATTGAGGTTTACTTGCTATGATGTTTTTGTAAAATATTATATATTTTTGCTTCCATACTGTAAGTTTATATAATTTGGAAAAAAATAGGGGCATGATGGATTGAAGATCATGGATCTTCCCTCCTTACTCAAAGACAGGTCTCTCCATCTACATGTGCAAAGGATTATCTTATATAAACTGTACCGTTTGTACGCCAATGTTCCTCCTTTATTGAACCACAATCTGAACTTGCTGAGTTTTTTATATGCTGTCTACTAGGCAATTTTTATATAGTGCTTTGTTGTCTCATCTTTCACAAAATGTGTATATATTGAACTGACCTCTGAAGTCTGACTTGCTAACTTATGTTTGTTTGTCTCAAATGGTTTGAAAACCCATTGTTTTGAATTTTTATCATATAGGTTGAGATAGTTTGAAAAATCTCTCAATATTGTTATTAATAATGCTGAAAACATTTTTGTTTAGTGATTCATAAAAACATGAATAATAGGTAAGACTTCATAGATATAGTAAAAACATCATGCAAGAAAGATGTAGAAATTCTTATTATGCATCAACCACCAAAGCGAATTCTAAATGTACTTTGTTAGTTTGACAAAAATATGTGGGCCTAAAACACATGCATATATTAACTAAATCAAGAGGTTTAGCATAACATCAACAACTAAACCAAGAGGTTCATGGATCAAGAATGAACCCAGTCTTATATAGTTCAATGATTGCATGACAATCAAATAGCAAAATAAATTTGAAAACAGAACAAATAACTAGAACTGAACCCAACTTGATGTACTGGTATGTTTAGGTGACAAAATGGCAGCTCTAATACAAAATGAATGCTATCTTCTTAGGTGTCAGTTATTACTTGCTACGGTATATGGATGATTTGTATATGCAGGTTTTGGGAATATAAGTTTGACACCAAATTTATCTGCATATATGTAGAGAGAGATGTATACAAGTACATATAACATATTACAAACACGTGTATTGACTTATTCATTGACTAGCTTTTTAAGTGAACTTCGTGACATTAATCATCTTTTATTATTTATCTTAGAGATTTAGAATAATATGGAAAATTTGTGAACTAATAATCTGTCAGTTCTCTAATAATCATTGTAGACGGTTGGCCTATAATAAAGTAATTAGCTGGTGTAAGTAGATAATGAAAATACTTTTTGTCCTAAGTAATTTATTGTTATTATTATTCTCATATACTTTGTTATTAATTGATCCCTCATATATGCTTCTTTATTTTTTCTGTAGAGATAATGATGGGTATAACAAATGGGACTTGACAGCAAGCTGGAGATCAAATAGTGGTCATGCACCATTATTTTCTTTATGTACTATGTTGCTGATTTAGTTTAAAAACTGATTTGTTGTATTTCATTTCATTCATATATGCTTTGTTATTAAGATGAATGAGTTTTTGTGAGTGAGATTAATAATTTGTAAAAAATATTATTTTTTCCACCATTACAGCCTACAGGAACGAGATTAATAATTTGTCCAAAATATTGTTATTTATTTATTTTATTTCTGCAAAAAAGTAATTAAATAAGTTTTGAAAAAAAAAAAACGGGTTGAAACCGGAAACCGGATTTCCAGTTTTTTCAAAAACCGGATTAATCCGGATCGAAACCGGATTCCAACCCGGGTAAATCCGGGTTGGAGTCCAAACCGGATTGGATTATCCGGTTCCGGGTCGGGCTGACCCGGAATTCCGGTTTGGACACCGGATGTTCAGCCTTAGGTGTATAGCTGTCAGATTCCAAAAGAGACAACTAATATTGAATTATTTAATTTTTTTTTTGAAAATATAAATTTACACGTATATTAAAAAAATTTATCATATTTAATTAAAAATGAGAAAAAAAAACTAAGAGAAAAGAATAAAAATATTTTTTATTTTCAAAAATAAGTATATGTTTAAGATTGCGATGAAAAATATTATTTTTAATTTAAGATTTATAGTTTAAAACTTAATATAATAATTCTATTATTAAAAAGTCATTTATTATTAAGATCCATATGTCTAAATTTTTTTTAGAATTAGTTACAGTAATTTTTTATAATATATAGTTATTTATATGGATTTTTTAATAAAAATTTTAATTTAGTACTTTTTGAAAAGTTGATTTTTAATTTTTTTTTAATATTTAAAGTACTTTTTATAAAATTATCAAATATGATTTTTTTAAAGTATTTTAATTATTTAAAAATAATTTTTAAATTTTGAAGGTAATTCTAAATGGGCTTTAAATAGTAATTCTTCAAATATTTTTATTTTTGAAAGGTTATTATTCATTTTTAAAAAATAAAAGTATTTTTATTCTCTTTTTTTTTTTATTGTTTTTAATTAAATATGATATATTTTTAAAATATATATATTTATATTTTTTGATTTTTTTTTTATTAATCTAATATCAGTACTATTAGATTGGTGGAGACTGGAGATAAGCATCTGAATTATGAATTATTCAAACCGCCTTGCTGCGGAGCTTAAATATTGGCAATCGAATGTCCCCACGGAGGACAATTTTATAATTTTATTTAAGAAAAGCTCGCATCGAAATTAGATCCCGACTCTCATATTAGATCTCCCGTAGGCCGCCGTATGCATGGATGTGCCCACTCCTCATCGATTTCTAGAAGATTTTGACTTTAATTAACAATACACAAGTAAAATATGTTTGGTAAAGTGGAAGGAAGCTGACGCGCGCACACATATACTATTTTATTTTAGAAAAGCTAGAGTTAATATAATATTATTTATATAAGTATATGCTTTTGAGTGTGACTTTTTTTATTATTTTATTTTATTTTTATAAAATATAATAATTAATCTCACAATAAATTATGTATTTTCTTATCGATTTATAAATAAAAAAAACTTTATGATAATTAGAAGATAGCCTATCTACAATACTTGTTTGACACGTACCCACAATTATTAATTCGTTCTCTTTAATTAATACAAATAATGTTGCACATTGCTAGAACAAATTAATGAGTTGGAATATTCTTGATGCATGGCGATTAAGAACAGTCTCACTAAATTGATTAAAAATCAAATTCAATATATATTTAGTTTTTAGACTTTACAATATAATTACATTGGATTGAATAAAATTTAAAGATTTTTGGATTTAGCTATAGGAATGTTACAATTTCTTCCATCTTTCACTATCATTATTCAAATACCAAATTCTTATTTTAATAATTTATTCTTTCTCGTTTTTCACAACTGCCAGCTTCGAATCCAAGTGCTTGCTCAATGCTTCGTGTTCTGCTACCGTTTCATAGCTATAGTCCTCCTCCTACATTTATATTTTTCCTGTAACTTGCTTTTGAGTTTGGTTAATGTAGATATATTGGAAATATTTAATTAATTTATAATAAGTAGAATGGTGAAATATGATGAAATAAAATGAATTAATAATTTTAAAAAAAATTAAAGATTTTTTTGATTATTAATTATTAATTATTCACTACTATATAATGAATAAATAAATAATCTATTATAGAGATTTGATATGAATAATTTAAGTCAAATTATTGTTAAATTAGTTTATTATTATACAATAAAAAAAATCTAATATGAAGACTTATATAAATAGAATAGTAAAAAACTAAATTACTTTTACATTGATAAAAATTATTATTTAATTTTAGACAATCTAATTATAAGCTGAGTGCTCTATAGATAAAATAAATAAAAAAATATTTGGGTAGTACTAGAAGCTCTTTAATGAAATGATATGATATTATATTATATATTTTGTGAAGCATTTCAATATGAGGAGATGGGATTTATTAGTTGCTGCGTAAGAATAAAATTAACATCTGAACAGAAACTCCAGGTGAAAATTAGAATTAGCTACGCATCAAGTTTTTTTTTTTCTTTTCGATTAACAAAAACAATATTTGCAGAAAATTATAATTATAAATATATTTTTAAAAGAAAGCATGCAGAAGGGTACTTTTCAATGACCAAGTAGAGGGTGGGAAGAATTGGGCAATCGAGTTGTCTTGAATGGGAAAATTCTTTAATATTTCTAACTTCCTTTACACATCATATGTATTTTATTTTATTTTATTTTATTTTATTTTTTTCTTTTATTAAATATTGATATATGAATAAAAAATAAAAAATCTTAATCAATTTTAGAAAAAAAAAACTTAAAAAAAATAAAAATAAAAATAAAAAAATGTAATGTATGGAAAAAGTTGAAAATTGTATATCATTGCCCGTCTTGAATGACCCCAAATAGTTCTAATCTTATCCCTTCATGGGGTCAAGCCGCCCACAAATGAATGATTGAAACATGCACCTTTTATATATAAAAAGGGAAGAATGCGTGGATCACATACAAGACAAAACAAAGATGTCTAGCCTAAAATCCTGTCAAATATTTTTTTATTAATTTTGTATTTGTAACTGATACTCAATTTAAATTTCATAATTATACATTATAATAGTAGCATAGATTTAGCTCCAACGTTTACATAATTCCTAAATTAGCTTTTCATTTATTGTGTATGTAAGTCATAATTCTTCTCAATGAAAACTGTGAGAAATTATTCATTGAAATCACAGCAATACTTGTTCTCTTAGAAGGTATCAGAAGAGCCTATCCCTAACGAGCCACCGATTCAAGTCTCCACAATGTCTTCCTCCTTCGATCAAAATCCAACCTTTAATCTCAACACCCAACCTTCTTTCACAACAGATAAACCACTCGTTGCTCTCAATAGCACTACCCAAATTAATGAAAAATTAATTCCATCCACCTTCCCTCAATGGCGTGCTTAATTCGAAGCACTCCTCATTAGTTACAATTTACTTGACTATGTTGAAGGCACCTTTTAGTGCCCCCTTTTCGTTGGTACCTCCACCAATGAGTTGTGCAAGACCCACTGGATCTGACAGGATAACTTATCTTGAGTGCTATCCTAGCCTCCACATCTCCCTCAATAACACCACTCATTGTTACGATAAAGACTTTTCATAAAGCTTAGAAAAAACTAAAAATCCTAATGCTAGCCGATCAAGAACTCAAGCTATGTAGTTAAAGGAGGAACTCACCTTAATCCAGTAAGGAAATCGGTTGATCATAGACTATCTCCATGCTGTGAAGGCCTTGGCTGATGAAATAGCTATTATTGATCATCTAATTTCAAATGATGACCTAACCTTTTATGTGTTGAATGGTTTAGGTCCATACTTTTGGGAGATTGCAACACCACTTCAAGAAATCACTAGCCTTTGAGGAGCTGCACGACCTTTTGGTTGGACATGAGGCATATATGGGGCGCATGGAAGCTGTAACTCAACACATGGTTGCATCTGCTAACTACATGAAGATGAAGCAATACACACAAGGGGGGAATAACCAGTGTTCTTACAAGCAAAGTGGGCCAAATAATCAACATGGATCTCAAGGTTCTAGCCTAGGGCAAAATTCAAATGGAGCCAAACGTGATGGACGTCGATCCAACAACAACTCTGGAAGGTCCAACAATTCAAATCGGCGTTACCAGCCCAAATGCCAAATTTGTGACTAATTGGGCAACATCGCAAAGTCCTGTCCCCAATTAAATTCTCAGAATGTCTCCTTTAACTGTACTACAACTTTTATACGAAAGGACAAAAATTGGTTACTTGATTCGGTAGCTTCCCATAATATCACGAGTGATCTTTCCAATTTATCCATTCATTCCAAATATGATGGAACTAACGAAGTGATTCTCTGTGATGGTTCAGGTTTGGAAGTCTCACACATTGGTTCCTTGGTTTTGCACTCTTCTCGTTGAACTTTTACATTGTGTGATACTCTTTGTGTTCCAAACCTTTGCAAAAATTTAATTTCAATTCACCATTTCACCAAACAAAACAATGTGTTTGCTGAATTTTACCCTTTTCATTTTCTTTGAGGTGATTCTACTAAGAGGAGTATGTAAGAATGGCACCTACACCTTCCCAGAATCAAAGGTGGCGTCCTCATCCAAAAAAATTGTTAATGCGCATGAACGGACTTCAATTGATGGATGGCACAAGCATCTTGGGCATCTTTCTCTCAAAATTGTCCACCATCTTGTCAAAAAATTTTCTCTTCCAATTACATTGAATAAGAATTTGTCTTCATTATGTAGTTCATGTTCTATTAGTAAGGCACATCACCAACCTTTTTATGTCACTAATCTTCGAAGTCATGAGCCACTTGAACTTATTTATATTGACGTATGGGGTCCCGCTAGTTATACCAGAATTGATGGATTACGATATTACCTTATTTTTGTTGATCTTTATACAAATTATACATGGTTTTATCCAATGGTCACTAAATTTGGTGTTTCTATTATGTTCCAGCATTTCAAAAAGTTTGTTGAAACTCGTTTTAAAAAAATCATCAAAACACTATACTCCAACAATGGTGGTGAGTTCATTGCTTTACAGTCATATCTATTGCTTTATGGCATAACTCACTATACTATTGCTCCACACACCCCGCAACAAAATGGTATCTTTGAGCATCGTCACTGTGATCTAGTTGAAACTGGTCTTTCACTTCTTCATGATGCAAATCTTGATTTCTCATATTGGCCCTATACTTTTCAAACAATATCTTACCTCATAAACAGACAACCCATGCATCTTCTTCAAGAAAAATCACCTAATGAAGCTCTCTTTGGTCAAACACCTAATTATTTGAAATTTAAAAAAAAATTGGGTGTATTTGCTATTCTCTCACACGGCCTTATAACTCCAATAAAATGTAGCCCAGATCCAAAGTATGCATTTTTTTCGAATATTCCCTAACCTAAAATGCATACACGTGTTTTGAATCTCAGACCAAAAAAACCTTCATTTCACGTTACGTGTTGTTTGATGAAAATCAACAACCACCCAGCCCAAACTCGTGTCTCCCTCGACAAAACAACAAACTTGAGAAACCCACAAATGCCTTCCCCTCTTCCTCGATGCTTAGATGCCTGCAGTACCTCCAACAATGTCATCTGGCGAGCAGCCCTCGCTGTTGCATCCGGAAGGTTCACCTACCATCGTCGTGTCCTCCTTAGGTTATTTTGAAAATCCTAATGATCATTTACTTCGTGATTGAACGCAAACCTTAGGTCAAAACACCACACATCTAAATCATCAAATACATGAAAATCTGAATGGTTCTCCTTCATATTTGCAATTATGGTCTCATGGTTTCTCTACTGATTCAAACGTAGGTCCAAATCAAAATCCCCAAAACTCGAATCCAATAACTCTTTTCGAAACAAATAATTCTCCCCAATGCACTCACAAAATGACCACAATATCAATGCACCGAATTCTCAAACCCAAACAAATCAATACTGTATCCAAATATCCTCTTGTCCAAACCATTGAACTAACGAGTGGGCATTCGACCACCTGCTTCTGCCTTAACAAGGTAGAAAACTCTAACAAATAACACTTAATAATCTATCACACACATCTACAATCAATTTTCGCAACACCATTCATAATTTCATCCTCCAACTTCATTAATCACCTCATCTTCCATTTTCATAAATTTTAGAAACGAAAAAAATGGAGATTTTGAAATTTCAGACTTACCTTCAGTGTGAAATGAGAAGACTATATGACGATGATGAACAGACGGCAAGTTTGCGGTGGGGTTCTGTTTTGGGAACTAATGTTCTCATTTGGGGGAAAATCCAAAAATGAGAGAGAGAGAGAGAGAAGTGAAAAGTGACAAGTGAAAAGTGAAAAGTGAAAGTGAAAAGAATGTGGGGTTTGAAGACTTTACGTTATACTTATATAAAATAAGGTTATTTAAATCAAAACAGCGTTAATTGATTCATCTTATTTTTTTAAATATATAATATATAATTATATTAATATATTATATATATAGGGTTGGGATATTTGTGAGACTGGGATCCCCAATCCCGCTGAAGGAGCAAAATGCGAGCAGGAATCTCCCGCCCCTCACTTGTCGGGCGAGTTAAACCATTCCACCCCAGCGGGACGAAGCAATTTCCAGTTACAAACGTGATAGTGGTGATGAGAAAATACATAAATGACGTACATGGGGTCTTGGAGAATCGAAATAAAGCTGGATGGTAGGTGGAGATAAGGTTAAAAAAGTCAAGACACCGCCCAGCTATCTAGTTGCCAAGAAAACGTTGGCCACCTTCTTTGCCCTCCCTTGTCTCCGTAGATGAGACCATCGAGTGGAGTGTCTCCTTACTCCTCAGAGGAAAATTTATAAAACTCTAAAATAATAATAAGAAAAAAAAAATCCCATTTCGAAATGCCGTGCAAACCCCAGTCTATAGATTTACATATTTCTTCCTCCTTTGGAGAGCCTTGTGTACATAATTTATGCATTTGCGCTTTGTCAAAGTCTTCTCATTTTTTTTTTAAAATTTCTTTAAGAAGTTGGCAAATTCTACAAATAGTAACTTTTTCGTATTTTTTACATATTTTATTAATGTAATTGATTATATATTTTTTTAATACAAAATAATTATTTTAGTCAATCATATTAATAAAATATATATAAAAAAAATATGCAAAGATAACTAGATAATAATATTTAACATAATTATAAATCTAAATTAGAATGTGGTACCTATTTTAGTTTAATTTGCAGCATGCGCGTTTACTTGTTGAAAAGAGTGGATATCCATCCCTTTCTTCAAGTTTATAAATTATTCTCGCAACAATTTTATCTATATATTCCAGTTGCATGCAGTTCCAGAATTTGCTCAGATCATGTGCTGATCACAGCTCAGCAAATGACATTAATTCCTTCAGTACTGGATATAACCTCATGTGCTCTTAATAAGGATATTGATAGGCTTATTATTTTATATCATACGGTTATTATATATTCTATAATATATTCCAAACATTTATTGTTTTTATTATTATTTTAAGTGTTTTTTTAACATCTTTATTCATTAAATATATATTTTTATTGTAATAGGTAGTCCCAGGAAGTACTTTCTCTTTAAGTAATGTATTTCGTGCATCATCTATCTAGATTCACTCTAATTAATAGTTAGAATTTGATCACTTACATCCTGTTAAAACTCACTGAATGGATCATATTAAAAAGTGAATTAATAATACTGGAAGATTGATAATATATATATATATATATATATAACTATTTCTTCATTCAAAATAATATTATTCATTCATTTTCAAATTGAATACATTCAGTAAATTTTATTTGCATATAAGCCAAACTCTAGTCCATCCCAAAATCATTCCGTACAATTTATCCTTCTTACTAAGCTTTTATATATAATTACACACATACAGGCCGGACAAAATGATATACTTAAAAATATTAAACTATGTTCAGACGCATGGTCACCGCACTGTGCACACATCATATAATATCACATTCGTATATAACAGGTGACAGTTGGCAAAAAGTAAGATATATACGTGTTATATTTATAATTAAACAAAGGTTATTTATTTTTGTTGCACAACCATGTCAATCGTTATTTTAATTAATTTTATCGGGATTCATAAAATAAGATTGAAGCTTTCCAATTATCTTATTGTTGGTTATTTTGTTCTTTAATGACTAATTACTCTTTTTTTTAAACTATTAAAAGAAAAAAAATCTATTTATGTTATAAAATTAAAAAAAAAAATTACTACCATTGTAGAAGAAAAATATAAAAGAAATTCTTAAAAACTGAAACTTTTTCGCTCTATATATATTTTTTTATGAATTTTAGAACTAATGAAACTCATATTTGTAGGTGTTGAAATGACTATGTAAGTTATTGTGTAAAACTTAAAATAATGGTGGTGGGATCATTCACAAAAATAATTAAGGGGGGACCGCCCCCAATAATTCATAACACTCTCTCTTAAATGTTCACCCATAAAAAATCTATCTCGTTAAAACCTTACCAAGGAAAAATTTAATAGGAAGAAAAGCCAATGAAGAAAGAAAAAAAGTACAGTATTCTTATGTACCATCAAGTGCTTTAAGATTGTCCTATTAAAACCTTGTAAAGGAAAATCCAGTGAGACAAAATCTCAGCGAAGAGAAAATAGTACAATCAGCACAAGTTTTTGGAACATGTACTCCTCCTGAAAAGTGTATGACTATAGATCTTTGGGTTTTCACATTTTAATATTTTGCATAATTTTCTTGAATGTCGCAGTTGGTAATGCCTTCTTGAATAATTCTGTCAAATTATCACTTGATCGTATCTGCTTGATATATTTTCATTTGATTTAAATGATACAAGCAACATTATTTTTGTATAAAATTGTTGGGCTATTATTGATGACAAGAAGACCACACTTTTCTTGAATATATAGAATCACTAATCTCAGTCAAATATACAATCTATTTGATTCATGAATTGTAATAATCTTTAAGTGATTTGAAAATGTAAAAGATAATATCTAGTTGATAGACTTAGTAGAAATCTGATACCTGCAGTATTACTTAAACTCTCCTTGATAATATGCATTAGTGTTTCAAGTCATAATCAAATATGATTTCAGCATATATAACAGGTTAAGAATTCAAACATGATTTTCATTTAAATAATGTATTAGAGAGAACATGATAATATTTTCATTTAAAATTTTCTCCCTCTCATTCAGCGTTATCAGAGAGAACTTATTTATATACAGCAAAAATAGCATTGAAAACCATCCATGCATGATAAAAGCTGTAAAAGCTTGGGGTCTAATATTATCGGTTCAGCAAAAATCAAATCCGCTTAACATTGTTAATAAACGAGATTTTGAAAAAATTTGAAGGTTTTGGATTGTTATCTAAATATAACCAATTTTACCGTTAGTTTTCTCCAGCAAAAAGATCTCACATTCTTCATAGATCTAGTTGTTGTTTATCGAGAACAATATTATGTCTAATAGAAATTCTAATGTCCTAAATTTGAATCATGAACCTTTTATACTTCAACCACTCATATTTTCTTCTGAGCCTGTAAACATCATGATAGGAGTATAGATATATCTTTCTAGTAAAACTAATTCTGAAATTGTTGTAGCATCAAGAACCCTCAGTACTCAATATACCGTCTCTCTTACAACTATGTCTCCGAGGCTACTGGCGAGAACGAGTGAGATTGATTATTTTAAAAATCAAATATCTGAATTACATCAAACGTTTGCAATTAAATATAGAAAAAATAAAAATTTAAGACAAGAAAACAAGGAACTGAAGAAATTTATAGACTGGTATTCTCGTGACCTGAAAACACGAATAGAAGAGTTGGAACGAAATAGAGCTCAAATACAAAGTCAACAACAGCAGCTAATGGTAGAAGTTCAGCGTTTACAAGAAAATAAGGATAGCTGTAATTAATCTCACTGGCTTTTGAAATTATGCATCCAGCATAACTTGTTATCTTGACTAAGTGAGATTTGAAGAGATGATGATTTATCTTGTTCTTATTTCTAGTTCTATAAGAACTAGAGGTGTTCAAGCGAGTTTCGGATCAGGAATCCGGGTCAACCCGGCTCGGAACTAAATAACTAAAAGCGGTTTGGACTCTAACTCGGATTCATCCAGGTTGAAATCCGGGTTGGACCCAGAAATCCGGTTTCCGGATTTCAAACCGTTTTTTTTTTAAATTTATAAAACCGATATTATTACTTTTTTCTGAGAAATTTGTTCTGAAAATATTTATAAAAAATATTTTATTTTATTATCAACAAATTTTTCAACAAAAAAATAATAATACAAACTAAAAAAAAAAGGTTTAAAATCTGGAAACTGGATTTTCGGTTTGTAAAAACCGGGTGGATCAGGTTCCAACCCGGATTTCAATCCGGGTGAATCCAGGTTGGAGTCCAAACCGCTTTTAATATGGATTCTGGATCTAGTTTAATATGAGTTGAAAACCGGAATTGGGTATCCAGATATCCGGATTCCGGACCGGACCCGGAAAAAAAAGGTTCTGATGAACACTCCTAATAAAAGACATCTTTAACCTCATTTAGTACGTATCAAATCTTTTTATCATATCTATAATTCATTTGTATTTGCATTCTTATTTTACAAATTTTCAATGGCTCATCAATCTACTTTCAGTATTTCTCACGATCAATATATGAGGTATCATTCACCTCAATTACAAGTTCTTCCTGCATCTTCCGTAGGTGCCATGTTGCAGCAAGCAAATGGTCTGGCTAATAAGTCAGATCGTGAAGCTGTTTATGAGCTGGTGACTCTCGACATTCAATATTCCTTCTCTATTGTTGGATTTTCCAACCGGTTACAATCTAAAAATTGTAAGATTGAGGAGCTTAAAGAGAAAGTTTCCGTACTTCAACGACTCGTTCAAGAGTCTGATAAAAAATTGCAGACCTAAAGCAAGAGAATAAAGATTTAAAATCCTTACTTACCTCTTCATTTCGACTACCTAATCCTTTAAATAAGAGTGTCATGTTGCTTTATGAAGAGCAAATTTGCGCAATTGAGAGATGATGCTAGAAGTTTCAAATTTCTGTAACTCATTTGGCATTTGAATAATAAGATCTTTCATTTTCAAATGCATTCTTTGAATTTATAGTAGTACTTGTGACTTCTTCAGGAGTTCTAACAAGGTAAATCATCAACGTAAACTGCAATAATGACAAATCCAGGTTCTGATAAAACACATGGGCATATAGGATTATTCTCAAATCCTTTTTTCAATATATACTCGCTGATTCAATTATATCACATACGTCCGGATTGTTTTAACCCTTATAAAGATTTTTGAAACTTTATAAAGTACATACTCCTAAATGTACTTGGATTAGATACTTCAAGCATTGTATGTCATGATCTAATGATTCTTATAAATATATAGTGATCACATCCATGAACTGCATATTTAATCCTTTTGTAATAACCAAGCCAAATAAAAATATGAATGTGATTGCATTTATAATAAGGAAATATATTTCCTCATAACTAATCTCGGATTTCTGTAGTAAATTTTGTGCGACAAATTGTATTGTACAATTTCATTTCTCATTACACATTCGTATAAATACTCACTTATATCTGATAGATATTACACCATTTGGTGTTTGGACAACAGGTCCAAATATATCTCGCTTCACTAGCGAGTCTAATTCAGTTTCAATAGCTTTTTTTCATTTTGGCCAATTATTTCTACGTCGACATTCTTCGACGATTCTTGGCTCACTTTCTTCATTACTTCTGGTAATATCAAGGGCTATCATATATGAATCAACAGTTTTATTTCTATCTATAATTTTTCTAGTACTCATGAAATGTATTGAGATCTCATTATTTCAGGTACCTGTTCTTCTCTAGAGGAAAATATTTCATGAAACACCTTTTCAGGAAGTTTCCTCTTCAAGAAGTTTATATATTCTTCAAGATTTTCCTCTTTAGGAGTATTATATTTTATACATAAAGTACGATCTCTTCAGGAGCACCGATTTCTTTTCTCTTTTGCACCGATAGGTCTTCAACGCTTCATGCATATCTTAGACTCATTTATTGTTGTTTTAACAACTCGTCTTTCAGAGACTTCAATTATTGCTTAAGTATTAATAGTAGTAATATATGATTTTACAACACATTTAGTATCAATAAATACATCCAGTAATTGATTTGCAATACTTTACAAATAGATAATCCTCTGAACTTCTGGTTCACATTCATTTGTAAGAGGATCAAATTTAGACAGGGTTTTATTATCCCAAGTAATTTCTTGTCGTGCTTCAAGCATCGATATTTCATTATTTCAAAACATGATAAAATATTAATAAGTTTATATATAAAAGGTTAGTATAAGTGAATCAATTGCTTCGCCGTACAACAGTTACGTAATTATTGTTTAGTCATACCACATCTATGACAAACATTTTCATCTTTCTATGAAGAATTATTCTGAGGGTCTTTACCCTTCTCTGAGTTGGATCACGTCTAGTAATACGTTATATTATTATCCTCTTTAATGTTGTCACTTCTAGGACCAATATTTCTATAATTTTCTTACCACGTCTACGCTTTTGATTCCTTTAAAAGGATGCATCGCTCACTTCTGGGAATTGTGTAAATCTAATATCATTAATAGGATGTAACTGGTGATTTATTAATAAAAACTCATTATTTAGTTCAATCACTAGAAGACAAAATCAAAATTCAGAATATTTGTTGAACTTTCGCTTCTTGATATTACTACTACAGGAAGACATTTGAGATATGAAAAATAATATATGTCTTCTTTTAAATATCGTCATCAGTAACATTTTCACTGCATAATTTTAATATTGAGCTAATTTTAAAGAGTGCAGAATTATATTCACTATCACTCTTAAAATCTTACAACTTCAGGTGTAATAAGTCATAATAATTTTTTAAAAGGATTATATCCTTTGGTGCTCATATCTCTTCCTTAACTCATTTAACAAAGTAAGAGAATTTTTCATCAAGAAATACACAACACGGTTCTGCAGGGACACATAATTTTTTTCTTTGATTGTATCTCCCAATTTTATCATATCTAAATAGATTTCATCAAGGATCCTGGATAAATAACTTTTTTTAGAAATGTCAATAGTAAGAAATCTCAATATTTGACATTATATATATATATAAATCACAAAAATAAATATGTGGATTTAAGAAATATATTCACATAATCATGAGAATAAAAGTAGAATTTTATTAAGTAATATTCAACAATATTACTTTTAATATTTATCCCGAGAACTGCAAAAAATATATTGAAAAACTTACTTGAAGTAGAAGACCACTAGCTTCAGTATCAGTAGAATTTCGTGCTGATAAAATTTTATAAAAATAAAAAGGAAACTACTACTATTGCAGAAGAAAAATAGATAGAATGAAGAAAGTTTCAGTTCTTAAGAGTTTCTTTTATATTTCTTTTCTGTAATAGTAGTAATTTCTTTTTTAATTTTATAACAATTCATCATTATTTTATTATATGATACTGATCTTTTTATAGTAGTAGCATTTCTGTTTACTTGACTATAGGTAGCATAAACACAGCAAATTTTGATCAATTTTGTGCTTAATATCTCATTTTCCTTCTCTTCTTTAGCTTGTAGTGTAGAAAGACAAAAATAGCTTGTGAGGTTTGGGGGCTTTTCTGAACAAAATTATGGTATTTTTTTTTTTGTAGTGGGAATTAGGTGGAGTCCAGAATTTGTGTTGAGACATTTTTTTTTAAAGGCAAACATAATATATATAACATAAAATAGATATATAAGGATAAAGAGTTTAGTAAGGTGGGAGTCCTCAACAATCATCACAATACGACAAATACACATCGGACACAAAAAAAAAGAGTAAAAAAAGGATTTCAAAGCTAGAATTGTGACTCCTATTACATCACATCAAAATCTCATGTTTTTTGGCTACTATAATTTCAGCAATTTCACTATTTTTGCTAATCAACAGTTACAGAAAATTAGAATTAATTTGTATAGATCTTTTTTATTCTATTTACATGTAAAGCAAATTCATGTATAGCATATATACTTGTATACGGATCAATGAGAAGCAAGAAAACATTTTACCAAATTCTCTTCTTAACATGGTATCAGCCCAAATAAGATCCTAAAACATACCTCTGTTCTTCCTCTCAGACTCTTCCAACCCAAATAAGATCCCCAAGCCTTGGTCCTAAAACATACCTTTGTTACTTCATAAATGGTACACTCAAAGCCCCTGCCCCCATATCAATTGAATATGCTCAATAACATAGGACCAAAGACATGGTCCTAACTTGGATCCTTAACACCATAACCCCTTCCCTAGCCAACTCATTGGACTATCACCATGATCCTCGAGATGTTTGGTTGATCTCAAATCATGTTTTAGCCATGAAAACAATGCTTGTCTCTTCCACCTTAAAAGAGAAATCGCCAACCTCCATCAAAGTCAAGTCTCCATACCCGATTACTATAACAGCATAAAACATTTTCCAATTTTTACTGGGACTTAATGATTCGTTTGCTTCCCTTCACACTCAAATCCTTGCTACCGACCCTCTCCTACCCCTTAACAAAGTCTTCTCCATCCTCTTCCAAGAAGAAAAACAAAGACTCCTTCATGTGACCCATACACTCGAAAGTGTTGCCTTTGCTACCCGAGCCTTTCATTCCCAAAAACAACCCACAAAATGCTCAAAATGTGGCACAGAAGGCCACTCTCACCACCGTTGTTGGAGGATAATTGGCTCTCCCCCCAGACGCGAACCACGACAATCCTAAATGCCATCTCTTCTTGGCAAACTACCGGTAGCGGTGCACTTTGTAGGTGTCACCTCGAGCCCCATTCCAAGCCTCTTGCCAGAGAACTATCAACAATTGATTCATCTTCTTCAACCCTCGGCTTCCTCTCTAGCCGAACTCTTTGCTAGTAAATCTTCTCAATCGTCGATCTCTTTCGACCCACGGCACGACTAGATCCTCTTTAGTGGCACCACCGACCACATGAGTCACCACTGAGTGAAGTGAGAGTTCTCAACAATCATTACAATACAACAAACACACAACAGAGACAAAAAAGGAAAAAGATTAAAAAAAATGGTTTCAAAGTCAGAAGCGTGACTTCCACTAATCCCGACTAAGGGGATGCCACAAAAAAAGGGTTTCGAAAGAATTTGATAAACAGACTATAAAACTGTGACTAAAAATTGCAATGGGGACGGTGCATTGCATTCTATCGACCAAGGGTGGCTAGAAGGCATTCTCATGTCCACTTGAAATAAATCCCTAGTTAGGGAAACTGGAAAATAGCAACTAGATGAAAAATCGATACATCAAAAAGGGACCATCGTCGATGGTGGCAGCGCGTGGGAAGCACGCATCACACTAAAGAACAATGGAACAGCCAAAAATAAGGAATCCAAGACTACTAATCCTAAAAGAGCCGCATGTGTCAACAATTGCACACTTCTGACTCAAAGGCGCGTGGGCACCTTGCGCATAGACCCTGCGCCTGAGTGAGATGTGCTGCACGTTTAATCGATATGAAATTCCCTTCTCATAAATTGGCGACAATAGAATCTAAAAACCTGGCACGTGGTGATCAAATAGACTCGATAAGCAGAAGATCATAGATTCCTTCAGTTGAAGACAAAGAGCTAAAAAGTCTTGGAAAAAATCTAAGAAAATTTAAAAAAAATAAAGATAAATAGCCGATAAAAGGGTTGGACGGAAGGGAGGTAGGAAGTAGTTGGAACTCCCCCCCTTCTCGAAAATGAGTTGTTATAGCTTGGAGAACAACTGGCGAGAGGTGCGGTTTAGAGAGAAAGCAAGTGGTTCGGGTTTGTCGATTTATTGGAATCCTGTGATGGGACATTTGTTTAAAGTGTTTCTTATTATTAAGCGAATAGATTAATTAAATATGAAATATTCTTGTACTTAAAAAGAGCCTATCCCTTAATGAACAGTAATAATTGTTTAACATTCATATTTCCAAAATTACCCTTTAAGTTTCAGATGGCAACCCCCCATTTATCTCAAAAATGCCATTCTCATATGCCTACAGAAATGACTGTCAATTTCAGGCCAAAACACAACTTGCAATCTCTCCTCCTCTCCACTTCACGACATCACTCCAAGAATTTCTCCCATTCGGCTTCTCCTCCAAGTAACCCATAATTGCGCCTCACCGCCGGCCACTCAACCTCACTGCCACCTCTGACAGCTTCCCCGTAATCCAGTGAGCAACCCCCACCGTCAAAGCCGCTTGGTAGCTCCTCCCTCAGCTGCACGCGAGCACAATCCAAAATGGGTTCACACGGGTTCCTCCCATCGCACAGCCATACGCCGTAAATAGCCACTACAGCCATCGTCGAGTAGCACGGCCACCCCAAGATCACCACAACCATACGTCTCTCTCCCTCTTTGACTTTCTGTTTCTCCAATCTCTTTGCTTCTCTAAAAAAACTTGTAGATCTTAGAGTTTTAGCATTTGGTGCGCCGTGAGCATGCTTTTCTATTGTGGTCATTTGGATTCGAATCATGTTAATTATTTGTTACTTGTTGTACTTTTATTTAGATTTTGCATCGTTAAGTTTGATCTCCCAGTTGTGTTCGTCATTTCATGCATTTTTCGATCGATTATTTAGGTAGATGGTTTAGTCCTCTACCTATTATGCTTCTATATTTTTGGGTCCATGTATTGTAAAGTTTGCCTTTGATTTGTCTTTCGTTTGTTGCTCTGTCGTCTGTTGCTGGGAGGGGTAGAGATAGGCTCCTATATGGTAAGCCAGCGACAGAAATTTTGGAGAAAAAATCTTGTGTTCTAGGTTCATCAAGCATGTTCTTCTTCATTCTCTCTCTTAAATTTGAGGTTGGCCATCCATTCGATAGAGCATCCAAGAAAGCATATATTTTTTGTTGCTTAGTAGAACAGAGCAATTAAAAAGTTTTAGTAAAATACATTGTACTATAAAAATGGATATTTGCTCTTGTCCTAGATAAGTCACTTTTTTCTATTATTGAATTGTTTTTGTTGGTCTATCATTCAATTTTTGAAGTTCTTGTAAATTCGAGTTTCTGGGTGCGACTTATTTGTTTGAATTATTGGGTTCTGAGTTGCATTCGTTACTTGCATGCCTTTTGTTTGTTATTTGTCTGGTTAAATCTTCCCAAGTTCTCTAATTATATCGGCAATCTAAGAGTTTCGTTTGCTTTAATTTATAAAATCCACATAGATGAAGTTCTTTAAGTATGCTTCTGGTCATAGCAGCAGTCGATTGAGAACCTATAGTGCGGGTATTTTAGTTGATTGATAAATATTGATATGGGTTTTTGTGAGTTAGTTCAGTGTTTTCTTTCTCTAAATCTGGATTGATTTTTCTTTTCAATACGGAAAATATTTTGTTGTGTTAATGATGTAAGGTATCGTGTTTGATTCTTTATAAAGAATAGTGTTTTGAACATATTGTTTCAATGACCAAATGTCCTTTCCATATTTCCTTTTCCAGATTTGAGAAAAGTTGATTGATAAATATTGATTTGGATTTTTGTGAGTTAGTTTAATGTTTTCTCTCTCTAAATCTGTATTGGTTTTCTTTTCAATACAGAAAATATTTTGTTGTGTTGGTGATTTAAGGTGTCGTGTTTGATTCTTTATAAAGAATAGTGTTTTGAACATATACTTATCAAAATAAAAAATAGTGTTTTGAACATATTGTTTTAATGGCCAAATTTCCTTTCCATATTTCCTTTTCCAGATTTGAGAAAAATCTATATACTGTTGCTCTTTCTGGGGGTTGCAGTCTGTCCTTTAATGGATTTTCATATATAGTTTGGCATAAACAAGAATGACAAGAAAAAGGAGTAAAGTTAGCATAGATTTCTTTTCTGTCATTGTGTCTCACATATATCAAATTTGTGGAATATGATCTCTATTCTTGAAACTTCTGACAGTAAATGATGTTGTGTTTTGTAGATTCTTTTTATAGGCATGTCATAAATTGTATTTATAGTCAACTGATTAAGTTCTTATTTTGGAGTACATGGATGGAATCCATTTAAATGACTTGGAATCAATAGATGCTTTTGGTGTTACTAAGCAAATTGTCAAAGAAATTACACGTGCATGCACCCACCAAATTTATGCTGATGGATTTTTCAATGGTGACCCTCATCCCGATAATCTCTCACTCTCTCACATGCATTCGTTACTTGCATGTCTTTTGTTTTTTAGTATATATTTTTGTTATCTAAAATCTCACTTTGCATTTTGCATGCTAGGTTCTTGTTCTTGTTTTTATTTTTATTTTATTTCTTCTTCTTCTTCTTCCTCTCTCTCTCTCTCTATATATATATATATATACATATAAATATAAATTTATATGTATATATATATCTCGTCTCGATGCCTTCTTCAAGAACAATTCCTTCAAAAAAATAATAATTGTGAAATGTAAGACTCCCTACTTTTTATTTATCAGTAGTTTTTTAAGGTTTTGGATTTGCTTTTCTCCTCAAAATTCTATTCTTATTTTATTCTCGGTGATACATTATGATGGGTATCTTATCGGTTAATATTTTACTTCTAAGAAAATGAAAGAAAAAATAAGAAGAAAGAAAACAAATTCTGGGTTTTCTTCTATCTTAAAAACAAATCCAAAACGAACTCATTAAGTAAGAACAGTGAAATAGTACAAAATTTGAAAACTTGATGAACCTATCAAATATCATGAGATTGTAATAGTTGGAATGAATTTTTGGGAAGCCACGTTTCATGTTATGCCTATCCATTTGATAGAATGACTTTCTTATTGGGTTCTCCAAGTTAGGACTTTGCCCTTTTTGGTAAAAAATGTTCGGTATTTAAGCATGTACAAATAGGTTTTGATTCTTAACACCCATCCTTATACATACACCCACCAAATTTATGTTGATGGATTTTTCAATGGTGACCTTCATCCCGGTAATCTCTCACTCTCTCACACGCATTCGTTACTTGCATGCCTTTTATTTTTCAGTATATATTTTTGTTATCTAAAATCTCACTTTGCATTTTGCATGCTAGGTTCTTGTTTTAACTTTTATTTTATTTTATTTCTTCTTCTTCTTCTTCTTCTTCTTCTCTCTCTCTCTCTCTCTCTATATATATATATATATCTCGTCTCATTGCCCTTTTCAAGAACAATTCCTTCAAAGAAATAATAATTGTGAAATGTAAGATTTCCTACTTTTTATTTGTTAGTAGTTTCTTAAGGTTTTGAATTTGCTTTTCTCCTCAAAATCCTATTTTCTTATTTTATTCTCGGTGATAGGTTATGATGGGTATCTCGTTTGTTAATATTTTACTTCTAAGAAAACGAAAGAAAAAATAAGAAGAAAGAAAACAAATCCAAAACGAACTCATCAAGCAAGAATAGTGAAACAGCACAAAATTTGAAAACTTGATGAACCTATCAAATATCATGAGATCCTAATAGTTGGAATGAACTTTTGGGAAGCCATGTTTCATGTTATGCCTATCTATTTGATAGAGTGACTTTGTTATTGGCTTCTCCAAGTTAGGACTTTGCCTTTTTTGGTGAATAATGTTAGGTATTTAAGCATGTACAAATAGGTTTTGATTCTTAACACCATCCTTATTCATGCTTATTAAGCATGTACAAATAGGTTTTCATTCTAAACACCCATCTTGATTTGTGCTTAAAATCCATTTCTATTAATTTAGTCATAAGGTTAGGATGTCTTTAGTTAAATCTTTCGCTAACTTGGAGCTCAACTGTGGGTTTCTTTTAATTTAGTCATAAAGTTAGGAGGTTTTCAGAAGATAGGCTCTTTTTATTTTTATGTTGTTTAATTGATCCTGGCTTGTTTTATTGGATTAATGAGTTTTTGATTTTTTTTTCTGTGCATTTTCTATTGTTGGGCTCTCATGTGCAGGTATTTTTTTGCTAAATGAGTAAACTGATTTATGTTGTTTGGATTATTGGATTGTATTAATGAGTTCGAATTAATGAAGCAATCAATAACTGGCTTTCTATAATCGAAGAAGAAACAATTATTTTTTCATGATGTTTGTGTTTTCCCATCTCGAAATCTATTTAGATCAGTTTCTTGGCCCTTTTTTTATTTCAAGAAAATTTTTGATTTTATATATTATTATTATGGGTTGATGATGGTTGTAAAATTCATTATATTTGAGCAGGTACAAGGTATCCAGTCCTAATAGAATTGCAAGGATTAGTAAATATTGGAGAAATAAAATTTTGATTTTATATATTATTAGTGAGGCAGAGACTAGAAAATTCTGATCTATATTTGTCTGTGATAGATAGCTGTTTTGATGGGCTTTTGGTTTCTTTTTCTTTTTGGAGTTAATTAATGAATGCTATATTAACCATCAAAGATGATGAGTATATACATGTAAATATAGGTAAAAATGCAACATATTAACTGCCACTCCTGTTGTTGTGTACAAGTAGATATATATTTTTTTTTTATGCAAAGAGGCACTAAATTTTACTTTTTTCCTTATTAATTGTTTGAGAAAAAGAAACACGTTCATGTAATTCTGCAAATTGAATTCCTTAGCATAGTTCATAGCCATGAATTAGCCTAAAGACTTTTGTATGCACTTCAAACCTTTCAATATTTTTAGAATAGTGCTACTCATGTGATGTAAAGCAATGTCTTTATAAGGCCATAAACTACAGCAAAATGGTATTGTTTATTTGCCGAAATAGAAATCAAAATGACTCGTCAAAGTTCAGAATTTGATTAGTACAAAATGATCTTTATTTGGCATGTGATTGGAATATTAAGTTTGTTCGAGGCTGCTAGATGTTACTGTCCTTATGGTCTTGATTCTGTGTTTTGTTCTGTATATATTCTGTTTTTCTTTTCGTTTTGTATGTTTTTCTATATTTTGTTCTTGTGATATTCTATTTTTTTTTATATTTTATTCATGTTTTTTTATGTTGTTCTCTAAAGCATTAATTTAATATTCAATAAGTTTTTTTTAATGTTGTTTTTCTATGTCTATTTTTCATGGATTGTTTTATGTTGTATTTTTTGTATGTTGTACTTATTCTATTTTTGCTTTTTATTCTAATCAGTCCAATGTTGATGTATTCAGTGGCAAAGAGCGCATCTTTAGTAACTTTTTGGTTTTACTTTTTCAGGCGGTGATGAAGAGTGAAAGACCAAATCAGATCCGTGAATTTGGGTTTGATGCTTTTCTGTTTTGGATTTGAATCGTTGATTATGTTGTGTTGTTTTTCTTGAATCCCTTCCTAGATTCTAATGCTTTTTCATTGTGCTATTGGAATCAAAGGGGAATACAGACTTCAGCCTTTTTCTTCCATTTTCGTGAGTTATTTTCCCCTATCACAGAGAGCTAGTGCAACGTAAAGGGCCTCCAATTATTCTCTCTCGGTGTTGCTTTGGCTTAGTAGCGCTTGCGATAAAGGTTTTTTCTTTGTTCAGTGCATTTATCAAATTGAATCAAGGTTTCAACTCAGCAAAATTGCTTGTCCATATTTCCAATTTGCCTTCTCAATACATTCTTTTTATCACTCATTATGTCGTCTCTATCTGAGTTTTTCTTATATACTCTTTTTTTTGCAAAAAAAAAAGTCGTTCTTTTTCTTTTATAGCAAAATTTGATGCTCTTTGAATAGTTATATATTCATAATTTTTTCATTCTTAATAAAAATTTAACTTGATTCAAATTGTTAAATGTATGCCTTTGTACTATGCATTACGTGTTAGTCATCATATATAAATGAGGTGTTAAGAATTTAATAGGTTCATGGAAACTTTTTAATAGGTATTAAGAATTTATGCCTTTTTTGTTATCTTGATTTATGATTTGTTATGCTCAATTGGCTGGTATTAGTAGTGACCTCTACATGAATATGTAGTGACTTCTTACTACACATTACTTCCAAAAACAAGTTTTTGAAATTTCAATAGATAAAGTATGTGGAATAGTGAAAACTGTTTATTACTCATATCAGTGTTTAATCAATTTTGATAGTGTTACTAGACCAAATAAAAAACAGAGTGGTATGATTTTTATTTTTTTGAGTTTTCTAGCATTGATGGAAAATTAAATGAGATTTCGCAATCCACGTCCAAGTTATTAAACTTGTTAGGATATATATTTTTTAAATTCAAGAAAACATTAAATATGTAGTTGGCTGAACAGTGTCCAGTTTTATTAGTTCTTTATGCAATATTATGATACTTTTTAGTATATGAGAATATTATAAGGCAATTTTCCCATGGTTTGTCTAGAAGTTTGCAAGTTAGTTACAAATTTATTAAGGTCCTGTTGAAAATCATTTTTTTTTCTTGACTAATGAGATGTATGGTACCATGCTTGGGTGATATATGCTATGGATGGTTATGTAATTGCATTTTTCAGTTATTGTAATATATTACCTTAAATTGATTATTTGACATATTATAATATTATTTCAACATGTACAAATTATGCTTGGAATGATTCAGCCCCCTCAAGTGGTATTCTTTTGTTCTTTATTAGACTTTGGACTTGTAGGTTGTATCTCTTGCTTTTAATGTAATTGCTAAATTTTGGTTAGAGATTATTGAATGTAAATGTTAGGGTCAAATAGTGTTGCTACTCTATTCTTTAGGAGTGAAGCGTTTTATTTGATTGAATTCCCGTTGTTGTTGGTCTTTTTTTTTTAAATTCTTTTTAATTTAAACTTGTTAGGATATATATACTTTTTTACTTTTTTTGGTTGATTATAATTATAGGAATTTCTCAGAGAAATTATATTGTTTAGTCTTTCTTAAGTTGCAAAGGTCTCTTTGCTTTGTCCAAGAGCAGTTGTATAGTACAAAAAGGTCAATTGTTAGAAGACTATTTTTTTTAATTGTTGCATCTGGTATTTTTAAAAAAAATATGATATGATACTCTTGCTAATGTATTAGCTAGAAGATCAAAATAAGTGGTAGATATATTTTGTCATGCTCTCGAAGTAAATCGACAGTTGAGCTCATTAGTCACACTTTGGAATGGGGACTTTGAAGCAGTTCAAGACTAGCATGTATTTGTGGTCTTCAGTATTTTTTTATGCATTTTTTTATTTTTTTTTTGTGATAAATATTTATTTATGCATTTGTTTATTTATTATTTATGTTTTTGTACTTTGAGACTTTTTTTATTGTTGAGAACGAAATGAAACAAATATTGTTTTTAGTTATTTTTGTGGTTTGTGCTGATTAGTCACACATTGAAGAGTCATTATGTTGAAGAGTCCCACATTGGAAAGGGTTGAAGTAGTTCAAGACTGGTATGTTTTGTGATCTTCATTTTCATTTTTTTATGCATTTATTTATTTTTATGTGATAAATATTTATTTATGCATTTGTTTTTTTTTTATTTAAATTTTTGTGCTTTGAGACTTCTTTACTGTTGATAACTAAATGAAACAAATGTTCTGTATAATATATTCACGATAAGATTACAATTCTTTGTTCTCACTTTATGGTTAGAGGTTATTTCTTTTACATTCTTTGTGAATTAGAAGGAAAGTATCGGTCATCGGTTTGAGTAAATGGTGGTTTTTTCTCAAAAATAATGAGATTTTCTTTTTCCTGATATTTTAACTTCCCAAAAATTAGGTTTGAAAGACCAGAAAAGAGATTTTTGAGTGTGGCCGACATATTGTCAATATGGGATAATGAAATTAATGCTGTTGAAGAAGTGGGTTGGTGAAAGGACCTGCGAAATTTGTTTTCAACTTTCTTCAGTTTTCTACTATGTTTTCTATTATTGCAATGCTTTGAGACTACGAGAGAGAAATGTGACAAATTTTTTAGCATCTGTTGCAGTGCTTTGAGATTGGACTGCAAGAGAGAGGAAAATTTCTTGTAGTGTGTTGAGGGTTCTTCGCTGGTAGTGGTCTTCCTTCTCATCTTTTATTTTCTATTTATTTATATATTTGTTTACTTTTTGGGGATAAATATTTGGTCATCACAAATATTTATTTATGCATTTTTTTGTGGTCTTCATTTCCATCTTTCAATAACTCCAGGTATGTATTTTGTGGTTTTCATTCTGCATTTTTTATATTTATGCATTTTTTAGGTGTGGTAATATATTGAATCAGATTTGGTGTGACAATGCAAACTTATGCTCATTTCATAAATTTTTTATTTTCTCTATTGTGGCATTGCAAACTCTTTTCATTCCATACGTGGCTTTTGACATGAAATTGCTCATCTCTGAACGTCCTTCGTGTTCTCTGCATTCCAACTCTTTATTTTTTAATATTTCTTTTGTCATTCCCTCTGATCTTAGAGCCTGATTTTTGTTAAGCTTTTTTTTGTCTTCTGATTGGATTCTATTTCTAAGTAATATTAAAGTGGGTATTTGTTGTTTCTCAGTTTACTTTCGAATATTTGATATGGGTGTTATCTGTATTCTAACTCTTTGTTTTTTAATCTTTCTTTTGTCATTCCCTCCGATCTCAAGGCCTATTTTTTGTTGAGATATATATTTTTTTGTCGATTGGTTTTGATAGGAATCTATTATTAAGTAATATTGAAGTGGGTATTTGCAAAATCTCAAATATATTCTGTATTCGATTTAGAGTTTGCTTTTTTTTTTTAAAATTCAGAATACCCATTTTTTCCCTCCAGGATTGGTTTAAAAAGGTTAAAGTTTGTTAGTATGGAGGTTGGATTAGATAAGGGAGTGAATATTAAGCAAAGTTAGCTGATATTTACCAGAATTTCCAACCTTTTTTGGTTGAACACTATAGATTCATCACTTCGTTGCTTCCCCCATAGAGTTGTAGTTATACTTTATTATGCTTCTTTTTTATAAACATCAACTTCACACATATGTTTTTTTTATAGTTTATCACGCTTGTACAAACATCAACTTCTATTTTTATAAACATTAAATGTTTTTAAACCTTGTGGATTTATATATGTAAAGGGAACAAAAAGAGTCGTGATATATACAAGCCCAAATATGAATGTTTTGCATATCCAAAGAGTTAGTATAAACTGGTTATTCTCTATTATTTTAAGAACTCCACATGTATTTCATAAGAATGTTAGTCTGTTCCAATCATGTAGATTTTACTAAAATTTACTAATATGGGCTGAAAATTAGTGAAGTAATTATCTAGCCAATAACTATCAATTGCTAGATCTGACACTGCTATAATTGTTTTTCACCTTTAAGATCCATTTAAGTATATATTAGGAAGAATATATGCAATTATGTTTGTGAGTACTTATGTTATCACGTTTGTAATTTAAGATTAATGACGCTTATAGTAAGGTCTCATAATGTCATCTTTATAATTAGTGATTAATGGTGTTATCGTTGTGTTGGTTTATAATTTCTCTCTTCTTTTTTTTTTTTTTTAATTTAGTGAGGTATGATGGCTTAATGAGGTATGATGACTGATATGCATATGATATTATGAATTAGTTTTAACTTTCACTGATATAGGCCCCGCTTGGATTCGGAGATGAGATGAGTTGAGATGAGTTTGGTTTATTTTTTAATATTATTATTATTTTGGGATTTGAAAAAGGTGTGTTGGAATTTGAAAAAGGTGTATTGGGATTTGAAAAAAGTGTATAGGAATTTGTGTTTTATATAAAAAATTATAAAAATATAATGATGAAATGGAAGTGAGTTGAGATGAGCTCAACCCACTTCCGAATACAAGCAGGGCAGTCATCACCCATATATTTAGTGAAACAATGGTTTTAAAATGTTTGGAAGGCATGCATGCATATATAGTGCAGGTGAGGTCGCATGGCGTATGCTTCCATCTAAAACTCCTTTTATAATTTTGCCCGTTATCATTTCGAATGATTGTGATATGAAAATCTTGACTGATATTTTCTTATGAGTTTTGTTTGAAATATGGTTTATGATCATGAGTGTAGTGGAATTGTAGGTGAAGTTATTAGCAAATAGTTATGTGGTTTCTTAATTTGGGAGTTCTCGGATTTAGTGAGTTTGTGAATTTTGTCGATTTTTATTTTGTTTTTTGGTTTCCTCATTTATTTGAGCTTTTTGTTTAGCGGCATAATTGTTGTAATGGTTTATGAATTTCATGTAAATTATTATTTTGGAAGTGGTTGTTGGAGATTGGTGGTGTTGTTTTTAATTTAATTTTATAATTAGCAATTGATGGTGTTATCGTTGTGCTGGTTTATAGTTTCTTATCTATTTTTATTTTTTATATTTTTTATATACTTTTCTCATCTATTTTTAAATAGCCTGTAATATACTCATTTTCTTAGGCTTTTAATAGAAGCACTACTTATGTTAGCATGAAACTTTAGAGAAACCATGGTTTTTGGCCATATAAGTTTATAGAAAAATTCCTCTTAAACTATGGTTTTTGGCTTCCATCTGTTTAGCATCATTTTCATGGCGTTCATAGCAAATCAGTTGGGACTAAAATAATAATCATATCAAGATTGATTCCCAAACGTCAATTGGTGTAATAAAAATTAAATAGATATATAAATTATAGATATATATGTTCAAGCATCGATGTAAAGTCGCAACTCCCAAATTTTAGTGTAGTGAAAATTAAAATGGATATGGCAACAAGTGATATGGCACCACTTATATGCACTCATTGGAAGAATAATCATTTAAAAGTAAATTTCCAACTCTCTTGTATGCTATTCCTATCAGAAGAATCGAAAAATGCATTTAAGATGATACCAAGTGAAATGACGGCTGAATAAAAAAAATAATGGACCACACATTACACGAATTATAGGCTCACTATTATAATTTTGGGTTCTAATAGTGAGGTCAAATATAATTCGTTTTATAAGATTGCTTTTTATTTTCAGTAACTCTATTTTTATTGCAATAGGTTTGTTCCTAGGTATTGTTAATTTGTTATATTTTTAAGACTTTATGTCATGTCTTCTTTAAGTCGCACTTTTGCTAATGTAGTGTTTTTGTTTATATAGATTGCAATATTTTATCAGATGGTTTAATGAATGCCCACTCTCCACCATAGGGTATACTGAGTTAGATCCTATTCTTTATGTGTTGCAATGTTCAAGGGTTTCACTAAGTTCAGCAGGACCAATTACTTGAGTTTCAAAAAGAAGAATTGGATTGTACCAAATGGCGTCAATGCGAAGGTTTCTCTTTGATAGTTTTTGGAGTTATGTAATATCTGAGTTATGATTTTCTTTTTTGCCACATAAAAATATTTTAATTTTTTAGTTTTAAAAACTTTTTGAAGTCACAATTTTAGATCTTATTAGAAAAATTCAAATCTATAAAAGGTTTTGGGTTGAAATTTAGAGTGCTCTTGGCGTTGAAAATTGTATGTATATATTATGTGAAGTTCCTCCATGTACTTCGTGTTGATACTTTTAAAAGGAGAAAATGACTCCTTATAATGCAAATAACTCATGGAAGTACTGATTTGGAATTCCATGTTTTTGCTGTTGTACACATACATATTATGAAGTATCTTTCATAAAACACATTATAACATCTGTTAATTATTTTTTCTCATTTCTTTGTTCTCCTTATATTTTTTCCCGTCCCCCCCTCCATCTTTCTTGCTTCTCTTCGTGTTCTAAAAATCATTGATCATCTATTTTATTTTACTCTTAAAGTATGTTTTTCTATGCAGTATTTGGATTGAACAAAGGCCACCATAAAGATGCAGAGAATGTAATCCATGATTTAGATGATATGATTCACAATTTTAAAGTTATTCTCATGACTGTGTCTTTTTTACTTTTTGATACAATTCATGATACTTGTAAGAAGTTCTTTCACTAGACAACGACTGCTAACAAAATGTACTTGTTTGTTATAACTCTTAATAATTTGTTTTTTTTCCCTTATTTAGGATCAGATGTTTCTAGACCTAAAATTATGATACAGGGCAACGTACCTTACATATTGCATCACCCCTAGTATATATATATATATATATATATATATATATATATGAAGTTCAACTAAAAATCATCTTATTTCATCTTACTATCTAAATAGGATTTAACTGTGGTCGAAATTGATTCCCACCTATTGGGGACTTTTTTTATGGCTTTCAAAGGGAAAATGATGCATTCGGATAAAAAATATGGAGACTTTTTTAAAAACTTAGATATTAAAAAATATTTTTAATAATTTTTATGAATTTTTTAAAAATGTTTAAAGTGATTTAAAAAAATACATGAAAGAAAAAAATATATATGATACTTCAATCTCTTCAACTTTCACACACCATATTTTTTTACAATTTTTTTAATATTTTAATATTTTTATTTTGAATTTTTTCTTTTTAAACTAATTTGAGTTTTTTTATTCATTATCTATATAACAAATATTTGATAAAAAAAAATTTTAAAAAAATGTGGTGCTTTTTTTTGTTTTATAGAAATTCAAACCATACCTCTCCACACTCAAAAACCCAGAAGGTGATTGGCAGTTGCCATCTCCACTAATGTTTTTATTTTCGTACCGGTAGTGGCCGTACCGGCCATAATGCACCGTATCGACCCCTGACCGGTATAAAAAAAATATATATTTTGTTTCGGTTAAAATTTCGGCCTGTTTGGGCCGATACCATTTCGGCCGGTACTGGATTTCGGATTTTGAATTTTTTTTTAAATATATTTGTATTTTTTTTCTTTTTATATATATAAAATATATATTTTGTTTGTATAAATTATAAAATAATTAATAATTAATAATTTTTATAATTTATATATATTTATATATATAATTATATAAAAAAATGATATCAATATCGAAATATTTCATTTCAATAATTTGACTAATACCAATATGATATTCAAAACATTAATCTATACACCTCCTCACATATATTTTTATTTTATTATTTTTTTTTTCCCTTCAAACAACTAGCTGTTCCCTTTAACTTTGAAAAACCAAAAATTCCAGAGTCACGTATTTTGGCTTTGTCGGCTGAGCCGGCCACTTCAAAGTTGATTAAAGTAATCAACAAAGAAAAAACAATGCACTTTTCTGCGCGAGTGACACTAACGTCCATCATCACATGATTGGTCGTCTCGTGTGCCAACTTAACCAACCATACAGCCGCCTTCTCCCAGAAAATTCCATGTGCTTGTTATATATTTGGAAAGTAAAATAATAGCCTTACTCTATTTTTATAATTTTTTTTATGATTTATTTTATTTTTATAATTTTTAAATTTTTTAAATTTTAGAATTAAAAAAGTAATTATTAGTAAAATTATATATTTTAAAAAATAAATTGAATTAAATAATGAAGTCGCAACACGTGGAATTCTTCTTTCCTACAATCCCTTAGTATAATTTTTTTTTTCGATCCTCCATTAGAAAAATTTTAGGAGTAAAAGAGGTTATCCACGGAATATATATAACAACGGGATGTGGGACATTGCCTTTAATTTCCTTGCTGCTGTCTTCTTCAATTAAAAAGTATTGTTATTTTAACATCTTTACACTATATCAATATAACTTAATTTATTAAATTAAAATTCTAAGATTTATCTATTAAATCAAATTATGTTAGATAAATAATACGTAATCTATAAATTTTAGATTAGATTTATTCTTAATTAAAGAAAATTATTTACTAATCAAATGATTTTTAAACTAAAATAATCATTATTTTTTTTTATAGTACTCAATCTCAATAGAATATGGACTATCACGTGAAATGGTGAAATTGTCAGGTTTGTTCTCATAAATAAAATTGCGAGAAGGTGAGATAAAAATTAAAAATTAAAAAATATATTTTTATAATATATCTTTTTAATATTAATTTTATTTTAAGATTTTAAAAAGTTTCCAAACTTTGATTTTCCAATATTTAATGATGGAAACATACAACAACGTTGTAAGGACAACCTGAGAGGCTGCGAACCATGATCTAACAAAATGCATCAAATCCCAACAAACAAACAAAAAAATGCACACAAACATAAAATATATATTGCACCAAATAATAATTATTACAATCCAAGACACAAAGGCAAAACGCCTCAAACGCAAACTACCACTACCAATTACTTCATCTTTCTCTAAAACCTGAAAGACGGACGAACGGAAGAGGTCAAGAGGTGGTTTTGCCTTCTTTTTTCTTTTTTGCCTTTTCTGTTTCTACAACATATATTAGAACTGAGATCTGACCCACAACAAACTGAATTACAAATCAAGATTTAAATAAACTATGGCCAGACAGAGACTCCATAAAATACGAGTCCTGCAGGTTATACCCAACACCATCTAACTCCCACAATCTTCAAAACCCCATAGAAGAAGATCTAAAGATGTGCCTTAAAACATAAAACACCATAGAATCTTTGTTCTGCATCTAAAATCACAGAAACACAAAGCCTGATCTACACGATATACTAAAGTTAAAAAGGACGGAAAAACGAGGACAAAGCTCAATTCACCAGATCAGAATTGAGATGAGATAGTTTTAGCACGATGATGTTCATCATCTCTAGGAGATGTCAGAATTAACATCGGAGTTATAGGCACTTGGATGTGGAGTTGAAGAAGCAGAGTTTCCACCATTGCCCTCATCTCCTCTGTTCATTCCGAATGCTTCTCCCACCTTAGAGAACGTGGAGACAACCTTCTTGGTCAAGCTCTCAAAAATCTGAGCTTTAATCTGGCCTCTCCGTCTCCTGGAGGGTAAGCTCGTGCTTTTCTTCTGCTCGGTGTTGGAAGAAACGTCTGCCATGGGCTTAAAGACGCAGATGGTCTGCAGAAACAGAGCGAGGAAAGAAGAAGAAAAAGAAAAGAAGAGGATATCTGATTACAGGAGTGAAAGAAGAAGTTTGAGATAAGGACGATGGAGAGAATTAGGAGATGTTGGCCCTTTGGGGAAGAGGTTGACAAAGTTGAGAGAGAGAGAGAGAGAGAGAGGATTTGGCCTTTGGGGCTGGTGGCCGGGGCTGGGTGTTGCCCGGCTTGGGGCTTGGCTAAAGGATGTGAAAAGATGGGAAGGGGCAGACGGGTATTTATAGCCCTTAAAGGGAAGCCAACTTGCCATGCACTGCTGGAGATAAGGCTACGTGTCCGTAGTAAGAAGTATTTGAAAAATGTTACTGAACAATAATAAAAAAGTATGTAAAAAAAAAAAAAATATTAAATAATAATAAAAAGTAATTAATAATAGTAAAAAGTACGTAAAAAATAATAATAAAATAATAAAAAATAATAAAAAATAAATAAAAAAATATTATGAGACCAAACGTAACCTTAGAGACTTAGTGGAAGACTTGTGCAATGAGTAAGCAGGTAATAGCTAAATAGTGCCCGAAAAAGAAGGGCCCGACCGGCTCTTTAGTTAGGGATGGATCATGGAAATTCTGTCAAGAGGCAGCAAGAAAGAGCAGTGTGAACAATTGGACTTTTGGTCATGGCTCTTGAAACTGCTTCTGTGTTTTTAGGTTTTGGTTTAAGCCATAGAATATATATATATATATATATATATATATGTAAAGATACTGATACAAACCAAATTAAATAAAATTAGTTTATATATGTTTCTAGATGTCAATCAAAGCGATATGCTTTATTACAAATACAAGTTTTCTTTTTCCCATATAGCCTAGCTAGCTTTCACAAATTCATATGCATACTAACAAATTAAAATGATATAGAATTTAACTAAATTAATTTACTAATTAGAACACAGTTAATGCTTTTATGATTAATAAATAACAAAAACAATTTCATTTTATATAATTTTATCAATTTTTAATTTTTATTTAAAATTATTTTATAATTTTTGCTAAATGAGACAAATGCAATCATTTAAAATATCCACATATCCAAGAAAGAGCTTTTTGTACTGACTCCATCCTTTCTTTACATAGGGATATTGATGATCCATAACTTTTCTCGTGCAGCACTTTTCTATATATACAGTATACAGCCAGCACCTTTTTCATATATAATGCACCACTTTCCATATAACTAACTCCAACTGTGCTTTTAATATAATTATTATTTTATATATATATATATAGCTTTTAATATAATAAGTTGTATAATTTTAGATAAAAATTATATTTTTTATAGCATATAAATTGTAACTGCAAGCTAGTGTACAAAAAGGTCCAATTGGTAAATAAATCCATACGGAAATGGGAAAGCAATCTTTTTAAAAGGGTAATGATACTTAGGACCGTTTAAATTTTGAAATGATATGAGATAAATTTTAAAAATTAAATAAAATATTATTTTTTAATTTTATTATTATAGAATTTAAAAAAATGATTTCTTTTAAATATTTTCAAACATTTACATAAATACATAAACTTAATAATATTCACTTCATTAATCACTTTTTTAAACAACCGACACAAATCATTGGTCCAATTCATCAATTCAGAAAGCATTTACCTAAAAATAAATTTTAATATTATAAAATTACCTTTCATTTCAAGTAGAGTATAAAAAATAATAATATTAGAGATAATCCACATTTATTATACTCACACACAAATAAACAGTAACATGTGTGTATAAGTATAATGAATATGGATTTTATATTTCTTGAATTTCTTAGAAGAAAAATGACTTATGGACAACACTTTTTTGTGATATTTTACATAATTATATTTTAAATAAGGAATATTTTTATATAATAACTTATAAAAGCATAATCGCTTTATAAAAATGTACTGATCATTTTAAATATAGTTGTAAAATATATAATAGAATTTAATGTGTTTGTATCATTACTTCAAAGAAAATAATATAACTATGATTATTAAATATATCCACCAAATAAATTCATTTATATATATATATATATAATGCTGAAAAAATAATTATAAATAAATTTATATTTTTATATGTAATATTACTCTTATGACAGAACCTGGGGGGCAGACGGGCTGCCCCCTCCATGAAAACAGCCCTGCCGCCCCCGATGGCGGTGGGCGATACCGCCCCCGCCATTGGGACTGGCAGACTCAGGCGAGCTCACCCCTACGACGGCGAGCTCCGGTGTGAAACGGGTTGAAGGCTGCCGGGGGCGAGCTCGCCGTCGTAGGGGTGAGCTGGCCTGAGTCCGCCGGTCCCGATGGCGTGGGCGGTGTCGCCCACCGCCACCGGCGGCGGCTCTGTTTGCTCCATGGCCTAATCCCTCATAAATTCATTTTCATTTTATTTTTTTATTATATTTTTTATTGTGTTTTTATTGTGTTTTTTATTATGTTTTGTTCATTTTATTTTTCTAATATATTTTTATTTTTTATATTTTTATTTAATTATATTTTTTATTTTATTTTCATGTGTTTTTCATCATCAAGCAGTCCAACATTATTATTATGGGCTGCTTTGGATGTTGGGACAACCGGACCGACCCCAGCGTCACCTACTCTTATATTAATGTACATTGTCCTTGTTCTGATGGAACAGCATTACACTACAGGGGGAGTGTGCCCACAATAGCGTACGCACCCAGCACCGTCCCAATTAATATGTACCCAACTGATCAGTACTCATCACCTGGTCCTTGTGCCCGCCGGCAGGCCAACTCATCGCACTAATGACTCTTACGCAGAAGAGATGGATGTACGTTCCATGTAACGAATAACGATATAATTACAACTTTTTTTTATAATCTTTTATATAATTATATTATAAATAAAGAGTATTTTTTATAAAATAATATATATTTTTATATATCATTTTACAAAAATATCTCTTATTTATAATATGATTATATGAGAAATTATAAAAAAAAATTATATATGTATCATTACCCTTTTATTATCTTTATTTTATTTCATGTTTACAGTTCCATTTACTACTCTACAATTTTTTTTTAAAGAAAATTACACTACAAACAATTGAGATCAGGACAAATTAAGGTAAGGTTTGAATAATGAATTAAGATGAGTTAAAATAAAAATAAAAATAAAAATAAAATATTATTTATTATTATTTATTATTAATAATAATAAAATTTAAAAAAATTATTTATTATATTAAAATAAAAAAAAATAAAAAAAATAAAAAAAATAGATTATATGAATTTAATATCTCTCAATCCAAACAAATCAAGATTATTTTAACGGCCTGTTTTAAAATTATGAGACAAGAAAATTAAAAAGTATGTGGACAAGAAAATTAAAAAGTGAAGCGATGCACCCAAGAAAAATCATAATTTTGGCAAGTAGATGATATAATACATGGGTAGCACATAATCTCGAATCAAGTTGATGGGGGCGTGAGAATACTCTTAAGACATACAGACACAATAAAATACAGCGTATCTTCTTTTACTATAAATTTTTGTTGCAGTCCAATAATTTATTTATCAGATTATTTTAAAATCGTTTTAAAAGATATCTCTTCAATTGAAAATTAATGAGTAACTCTGAAATCATTTTTTATTTTTTGGTATTTACTATATTTTTATTATATTAGAATGATTATTAAAAACTCCGACCTTACTAAATTTGTATTCTTATAACCGTTTTTATTTTCTTTAATATGCTAAACTTTCAAAGCAAAAAGAAGCACATATTTTGTTTGTCACGCAATATGTTCATCGGATAGTGATACGCAAGCATGCACGCACAAACGGGTACGTAGTGGTGTATAGCTGTCAGATTCCAAACAAGACGGGAGGTTGGTGGTGGTGATAAGCATATGATCAATTATTCAAGCCGTCCTAGACCCGAGCTCGGCATTCGAATGTCCTCTCGGAGGACTCTCATTCCTAGTTTGTTTTTATAGATCAGATTCAAATAAAATAAAATTAAATAAATTATAATAAAAAATTAAATAAAAAATTATTATAATATATTTTTTGTATTAAAATTTTAAAAAGTTAAATTATTTTTATTAAAATTTTTAAAAAATATAATAAGAAAATAAGATGAAATAGGATAAGATAATATGTTTTTTGAAAACAAAGGAGGCTATTTAAAAAAGCTTTCATCAATATTGACTTGGTTAGTTTTTAGAAGCAAGATGAGATAAAAATTAAAAAATGAATAAAATATTATTATAATATATTTTTTTAATATTAATTTTATTTTAAAATTTAAAAAAATTATTTTGAGATTTGAAAAAAATTGAATTATTCATTTTATTTTATATAAAATATTTTTAAAAAATATAATAATAAATTTAAGATAACATCAGATGAAATATATTATAGAAATAAAGAAAGCAGGCTTTGATACTGCTGCATGTGTGTTGTAACTTTCGGTTTCGATCCACTTTGCAGCCTCCCACCAAGAAAAACTCATGGGAAGTACGTATACGTACGCCTGATCTCTAGAAGATTTCGACTTTATTTATAAAAGTACACAAATATTTAAAATCATGTATGGTAATTAAAGTGGAAGGAAGCTGATGTTAGCGAAAAACACAAACAAAACACACACGTATGGAAAATATTACAGAATTTCATAAATAAATTTCACATAATTACGTGTATTTTAATTGGATACTCCCTACTCTCTCTCTTCCCCCCTCTCCCATTGTTCTTGTTTTTCTCCTTCTCCTGATCTCCCTGCTCTCCTGCTCCCTTTCTTTTCTACAACCCGTGAGGATCGCCGACCGTCGCCCTTAACCATTTCTTTGTTTTCGTCTTCTCGTCTCTTCTACAATTTTTTTTTTGTTTGTAGTTTCTAAAATATCATTTTAAAAACGGACGCAATTGACCACCATTATTGTTTACAACGTTTTTTGGGGATTAATATGGCTACATAAAAGTCTCGGCGTAGTTTCCAATTACCACACTTGCTTTCAGCGTTTGTTAGTAGATGTTAAATCCGCCTACTCGCTTCTGTAAGGAGAAAGTTGTTGGAAATTTTGGATTTCTCAAAATTTTTTTTATTAAGATCTACTTTTGACAAAATATTAAGAAAAATAGAGAAATAAACACAATACAATAATTTACGTGAAAAACTCTCAAATCAGGAGAAAAATTACCAGACCCAGAGAAGAAAATATACTGTGAAAAATTGTTACAATCACACCATTTTTCTTCTTACTCTAACAACACCCACAAAAACTTCTTCCACTAGTAAAACTCTAACTTTCACCTCTCTTCCTTTTACATACAAAAAGGACAACAAATGAATTTTACTAAAATCAAAAGTTACTAGATAAATTTCTGACTGGTATAATTAACTAAGGAGGCTAGGCCTCTTTTTATAACCACATGGGCTTGCCCCCTCTCCTACTCATTTCCTATGTGAGATTTAAGGAGCAAAACAAACCCAACAATTTTCATCTTGTGACTTTGACTGATCCTACAGCCACACTTCACCGCAACGAGGATCTTTATAGTTTTCGCTATCATGCTCCACCATAAAAGTATAACCATTCAGAATAAACCAATTCCAAACATTTCACTTCGGCCCATGTCGAAAAATAACCTTGCTGAAAAAATTATGGTGCAACTCCCACGTTTGGTTTTCCTAGAAGTTCATCAGCCATCGACATGAATTTCTACCATACATCCTGCATCAATGCCAAACCAATACCTGTGTGCAAACTTGTGGAACCACTAATATTAACACATCCTCTATTATGACAACTTTAGGATTAGTGCCATGCCATGAGAATGTACATATATCTTTTTAACAGACACCGTCTTCTGTAAAGAGAGATACGATATTAGTTTCATTGTCAGTATTTTCATTTACTGACTTGGAGCCTCTTATCGAACTTGTTCCACCTCTTAGACAATTTCTTCTGACGTGCTCAGGTTATCCACACACCCAACAAATTGCTAGCTTCATGGGTTGGTCTGTTTTTGTGTAATTGATGGAATCAAAATATCCCTAACTTGCATTTGCCATAAGTCAAAATTGATTCTCCCATCAACTTTCTCTACCTCCATTTTTGACATTGCCTCAATGAATTTTACCGTAGAAATGAATAGTACCTACTAAACAACTTTCCAGGAAAGACTGATCTTTTCTAGATAGAATTTCAAGATTCTCAGAAAAGATTGGAGGGTCACAACGGACACACTTAAAATTTCCAATATCCTAAACAGAACCTCATTAGACCGTACGTATTCACACTACCACACCAAAACTCCACTCCGCCAAAAGAACCTAGTGTCTCTGATACCACTTGTTGGAAATCTGGACTTTCAAATTCCCCCCACCAGGATCTACTTTTGACAGAATATTAAGAAAAATAGAGAAATAAACACAACACAAGAATTTACGTGAAAAATTCTCAAACCAGGAGAAAAACTACCAGACCCAGAAAAGAAAATAAACTGTAAAAAATTGTTACAATCACACAATTTTTCTCCTCACCCCAACGACACCCACAAAAACTTCTCCCACCAGTAAAATTTTAACTTTCACCTTTCTTCATTTTACATACAAAAAAGACAACAGAAGAATTTTACTAAAGTCAAAAGTTACTAAATAAGTTTTTGACTGGTGTAATTAACTAAGGAGGCTAAGCCTCTTTTTATAACCACATGGGCTTGTCTCCTCTTTCACTCATTTCTCATGTGAGATTCAAGGAGCAAAACAAACCCAACAAAAGTGTAGAATGGAATGAAGGCTGAGAAGAAAATGGAAGATGACTGTTCATTTTCCGAAAGAAGGTTAAAAATAAAAATAAAAATGGCGTGACACTTGAAATTTCTTTGTAATTTTTTTTTTGTGTGAATATAATAGCTCTTATATATATTTATATATATATTTTGGAATAACGTGCAAGATTGCGTGTTCTTTTAGTTGAGAAAAAATATTATAAAAATAATTATTTTTTATCATTAAGTAAAATGTGATTGAATGATATGTAATGAATGAAAAATAGTTTTTAAATCATTTAATGTAACATTAGAGGATAATGGCAAAAATAATGATCAATGTAAAAAATAAGGATCATGTATACGGCCACTTTTTGTTAGGTTATGACTTTTTTCTTTAAAAAATAATATTTGTAGTCGTGAATTGTACAAATATCAAACAATTATTTTGAAATAAATAAATAAATATGTAGCTCACATGGAGAAAAAAATTAACTTTTTAATCGTAGATCCCACTCTTTTTTAAAACGATTACGAGACATTTATTTTACGATTGTATATAATATTATTATATTCTCTTTTTAACATCTATATATGAAATTTCTGACAATTGATCAGAAGAAACTCTGCAAATGAAGTTAATATTACTGAGTATGGGCTTTTACAATGGAGTTGTTCTATTCTTTCTTATGATATATATAAATTCAGATACAGGACTCACCATAGATCGTTTAATACTAAATGCCATTTATTAGTGAATATTCTTATGTACTTAACAACAAGCAGATATCAATAAGCTACGAATTGTTCTTGATGATCAGCTCCTAGAAAGTACTTTGATCGAACACCGAATTGATCTGTGCATTTATTTCATATACATTCTGATTCCATTACAAACATGCTATTTCAAAATTAAAACAAAATCTATTTTTATTATAATTTAGATTGGGAAACAAAGGAGATCCTTGAAAATAAAATAAAAAACAAAGAGAAGAAAGACAATTAATGCTGTAGACAGTAATATTTCACAATAGGCTAGCTGCAAAATGAAGCTAATGAATGGGCTACTCTTATTGAAAATACAATGTCAATACAACTATTCTCTCTAGTCTCATGTGAAATTCCTGAAAGAACAACAACTTTATAATTAATCTAGTCTTCCAGCTTTACTAAGATCAGAATACTCACATATGAATTGATCTGGTTATCTGAGGCATGCGCATAGCTAAAAATTTCAAGCAATTACGGCTATATATATATGTACATACCTCAGAACAAGAAGCACGCATTGAAGAATCATTGAATCAGCTTATAACACATTGTTGATTCTCAAGGCCCAGTGCTTCTTTCGCATTCACTGTTGATAGCAACAATCCTGGCTTAGCTGCGCACAAAATATCGATCTGAGTGTCCATTTCCCTCCTCTCCACATTAAACTGCAAAGCCAGAACGGGACATTAAAATCAATCCAAGCATTCATTATATTATAACAAATTATAAGTCAGAGAACTTGATAGTTATGGAATGGGGGTCAAAATTAAAAAAGGTTTTACCTTTGGGGAATTTCTCACCACTACTTCGTTCGGCTTTAGCTCCATGGAGTTGGAGCCCATTAAGCTAACCTGATTTTCATCTTCTTCAATGTTTTCTTCTTTCAACTTATTAATTCTTTCTAGAAGCTCTTTCATATAATCTATGGTGTCTCTGACTCTTCAAGTACAGATGTAGACATCGTAGATCTCTTTCATATAAAATAGGGACCTTGCAGATTTCTCATCCGATTTTTTCCTGCACCTCTCTATTTCTCCTTTGCCCAGCATCCATCTAATCGAAGAGGTCCTTCTCTGTTTCTTCGTTTAGAAAGAAGTAAGATTTGAGTTTCCTTGTTAGACAAGGAACCCTAGTTTTTCCCTATTTTCAATAGCATACAAACGAATTCTCTTTAGACTGCTACCATGGAGGAAGAACTGTCACATAGATGGGAAAAGCTCAAGCTTTCGACTGAAGAGAGTGAAGTGTTTGTATCCAAGGGCAAAGATTTGAAAAATAGTGGTTTACGCGGGAAGTTTTGCACTATTGGAGGAGTTATGTCAGGTAAGAATATTAATAGTGAAGCTTTCCATTCCACGATAATACAAGTATGACAATTATCAGGTTGGGTGAAGTTCAAAGAACTGTGTGATCATAAGTTCTTAATGGAATTTCAGTTTTTGGTAGATAAAGAAAGAATCATGCGCGGAAGACTTTGGTTCTTTGATTAAAGCTTGACCTCTTTTCAGGAAATTGATGAACTTATTCCTTTAAGAGATATCCCAGTTTCAATTTGAGCCTTTTTAGGTGTAGTTGTATGGACTCCCATTGGCTTATATGAATGAGGAGATAGCTAAAGACTTAGCAACAGAAATAGGTCATGTGATTAGTGTTGAATTAGACTCAAAAGGCATGGCATGAGGTAATTGCCTGAAGGGTGGAGTTGTTGACTCGTTCTAAAAAGTGTTTTAGAAATGACTCCTAAGTATAAGAGTTGTCAAATAGTATTACAGAAGTCCCTAAGTCATTTCCTCAAGGAACGGTTAATTTAATATGCAAGTCTATTCATTACCAAAAATAAAATGAAGTTATAATCTTAAACTCTTCACAATGGTATTTGCAACGAGAATGGATTTTTTTTTTCTTTCAACATTATAAAATGTCAAGTTCTTTTTGATTTTGGTGATGAATTAACGCTAAGATTTACCACTGAAAAAAAAAAGATAATGTATCAAAGACGAATTGGAAACCAAAAATATTTATAAACAGAGTAAAGAACTACAAGCACCGAACATATAGATCTATAGAAAAAATAATAGACAAATAAAATGGACCAACTGCACAGATAAAAAATAACGGACTAATAAACACCCAATATAAAGAGCTACACTCACCGAAACTAAAAACCTTGACTAAACAAACTACTGAGACAAAGGTGAAAAACACCGAATAAAATAAACTAAAGGCAATGACTGTTCAGGACTAAAAGTTATGGACTGAAACAAAAGAAAGTTAGCAAACGAAATAAGTTAAACATGAGCTACAGCAAACAAAAGCCATCGCATGAACTATTGAACTGATTGCTACGAAGCAAAGTTGCTATAAAACAACCTACTGAAATAACCTTAGAAACACCAAATAAAACAAGGATAACAACACTTGAACAAATAAGCTACTGCAAGTAACAAAAATAAACAATGCTATAACTATTGAACCGAAATACTAAACAAGCTGGCATAAAGAAACTACTACAATAACAGCAAATGAAGTTCAAACTGAATACATGAAAATATAAAGAAATAGAGACTTGAGTCCAGCGAATGAGTCTATGGATCCTAAAAAAAATAAGAGCTGAAACTGAAAATAGAAAAAATAAAATCTGGGCAAGCTCAAGGGGGATTCGGCCACTCTGGTCTATAAAGTCCTTCACCCAAAACCGAATTCTGCACTTCCCTCCCTTCCATTTTGTCTTTCATTTCCAGCAAAAAAGCATGAGGCCTTTTTCTATTTACAGACCAAGGATGTCCCAAAATGGAATGCTTGTGTAACTTTACAGTCAAGGGGCTAGAACCAATGGATAATGTATTTAACCCAACGGACTAGAGGATGCTACGCCTTGCAATAAGTTTGTGTGGCCTGATTTAATTCGGTCCAGGGGTTTTTGTGGTTGCACCTTCTCTTTTAATTGAGTTCACATGTGTGTTCAGTGCCAGGCCTTGTTTCAATGTGTGAGGTGTCTTGATGATTACCGAATAAGTGAGTTGGTGAATGCATGACTTGTTGAATGAAATATGACTATGTTTTAGTGCAGGGACTTGCTGTGATGGTTGAAGTGCAGGGCATTTGTGTAACTCCATTTGGTGTAGGAATTTGGGCTAGAATGTCCACGTGGCTTGCTGTTGTGGTTGGTTAATTGGTGCTTTACTTGAATTGGAGTTGGTGAAAGGCAACGTAACTTGAGTGGATTCCGTGAGTTGAGTGTTTGGTATTGGGAATCTTCTTGATGTTGCTGGTCTGGAGTGAAGCCGTAAGGTGATGTAGTGGTTACGTGGCTTGTGTAATGTAGGGGCTAAGTGGGTGAATTGGTGTAGGTCGAGGTGCTGCTTTGACATTCTTTAATTCTTTCTTGCTTGCTACCTGAATATTTGCCAATAAATTACACAATAAATGGACCTATTCAAGTGCACGTAATCAATTAAGAATTGGAGATTATAAAATTAAGCTTTTATCAATCGAATTAAACTTGATTTATCCTGGCCCAATTTACTCAATTACCAGTGAGAAAGATGTAATTGAGTCGAATTAAAGTGTAAAATAAAGACAATATTATGGTTCAATCAGTTGCCGTTGACATGCCTGAACCCTTATAGGTAAATGGGTCCAGTTGGATGATAAGAAGTACTGGATGTCGATTAAATACAAAAGATTGCAAACTTTCTACCTTAAATGTGGAATATTGGCTCATAAGACCAGACTATGCCAAAGCTAGAGAGACATGGATCAAGAGAATGAAGAGAACTCAAACCAATTTGGATCCTAGCTAAGAGCTCAGCCAAGGAATCCAAGAGTTTTTAAAACTAGAATATATGGAGGCAGCGAGGAAGCTAAGAAGGATAAAAGAAAACATGACTTGAATGAAGCACGGAGCACGAATAATTATGGTGTTCTATTAACAACTCAAGGTAGAATAATTGAGGACCAGGTTGAAATGATTACCAAAAAAAAAAAAAGGAAGATCTATCAAAGAGGACACTTTAACATTCACAGAAAAAAACAGAACCTGAGTTAAACAAGAATAAAGAGAAAGAAGTGGTAAGAATAGATTGTACAAGTATCAACAATGAAAATTGTCAACCAGATAGCACTATCGAGCATGTGGAGGCAATTACCAAGAAAATGGCAACAAGGAAAATAAAGGTCAGGGGCATTACAATACAAGAATCCATGATCCTAGAACAACTACAATCTAATACAAGAAAGAGAGAGGCAGAAGACAAGAAGAAATGCAGTATCAAGTAAAGAAAGTCAAAGTTGAAGGGGCTATAAGTATTCCCTGTATTAAAACTTGTTGCCCAGATGACTAACACAAGAGGTGGGGTGAATTGAGTTGTATTTAAAAAAATAACAATTATAAATCAAATATATAATATAAAATATAAACAAAATATGAAACAACAATAAATATAAATAGTAAGAGTAAGAGAGAAGCAAACTCAGTATGTTAACGAGGTTCGGCCCCACTGCCTACGTCCTCGCCTCAAGCTACCTCTTGAGGATTCCCAAATCTACTATTCAATCTCCTTTAGGTGGAGATAGAAACCTATTACACCTTTGAGCAGCACCGCTCCAAAGAATCCGTGTAGAACACCCTCTACACTTCCAATCACCTTACACTTGGTGATTTAACTATTCCCCGTGTAGAACACCTTCTACACTTCCAATCACCTCACACTTGGTGATTTAACTATTCCCCGTGTAGAACACCTTCTACACACACAAGGGTTATGCACACCCTTTTACAAATACAAGAGTTGATAGTAGGTAGACTATCAAAGTACACTCCTCAATGAGTGAGATAGAAACAATACAGCGCAACCTATATCTCTCTCAACAAGAATAAGAATTAAGGCTCAAAACTTTAGAAAAGAGAGAATGAGAGCTTTGAAGTAATGATGCAAAACTTAGCAATAGATGTGTAAGCTCTTGTTGTGAATTTTGTAAAACTCAAGTGAGCTATTTATAGGCAAATGAGTTTTCAATTTCAAATTTGAAAAGATTCCCATGTCAAAAACATCATCATTCACTTTTCAAAAATTTCAAATCTAATATTTTTACTTTTTGCATGTGACAAAAGGAGCACACTTTACTTTTCAAAAATTTCAAATATAATCTTTTACTTTTTGCATATGATAAAAGGAGCACACTTTACTTTTCAAAATTTTCAAATAAAGACATCTACCTTTTGCATAAGTTAAGAAAAGCATCCACCACTTTTGAAAATATTTAAATAAAACATGCACATGTGAAAGATGACAATCAATCATCTTAATATTTTCAAAGTTCAAACCTTTAATCATGTAATGCACATGTGAAAGATGACAATCAATCATCTTAATATTTTCAAAATTCAAACCTTTAATCATGTCATGCACATGTGAAAGATGATAATCAATCATCTTTCAAAATATTCATGCATATGTGAAAAATGTATTTTAATGCATTATGATAAAATATTAATTTTGAGCCTTAATCCTAATTTCAAATTTTTTAAGAGATTTACAAAATTATTCTATGCTTTTAATATGAACTTGTTCCCTTCTTACTCATGCTTGCTTCCTTGATGTGCTTGATTATATTGTGTGGACAATTTGAGCTTGAGACTCCTTTATTCTTTGGATTCATTTGTTATCATCAAAATCCATTTGTAGATTTACATGAAACTTGAAATCTTGAGTTCAACAAAACTGAATTGGTGGATGCTGCCAGCATGACCAACAATGATAGGCATATGTTGGAATGGTAGGGGGCTTGAGACCGCCTAATAGTTAAAAAACTCTTTTTAATAGTTAAATCCAAGTTTTCCAATTTTGTTTTCCTTATGAAAACTAGATGTGGTAGAAAGAAAGTTGAGAAAATTAGAAATAAGTTGGGGTTTGATGCTAGTTTTGTGGTAGATAGTATAAGTTATAGTGGGGGAATAGCCTTTTTGTGGGATAGCAAGTATGACCTTTCTCTAGATTCATATTCACAGCATCATATTTCAATGAAGTTTAAGGATAATGAGGTGAATCAGAAGACATTCTTAACTACCTTCTATAGTTATCCAGAAACAATCAAAAGACATATGAGTTGGGAGCTTTTAAGAAGACTACAACTAAATATCAATCAGGCACGAGTTTGTTTTGGTGATTTCAATGAGATCCTTAGCCATGATAAGAAAGCAACAGTTGCTACAAGACCCTACCAATAGATGGAACAATTTAGGCAATGCATAGACTAATGTCAAATGAGTGATCTGGGTTATGAAGGCTTGAAATACACATGGTGCAAAAATAGAGATGGGTCACAGTTCACAAAAGAACGATTAGATCGTGTGCTTAAAAGTGTTAAGTGGATTTTTGCAACCTGGCTACCCTTACATCTGACCATGGAATAATTCTGATGAAATGGAACATAGGTGCTAGAAATAATAATATGAATGATGCAGAAAGAAGAAAAGTGAAGATTTTTAGGTATGAAGCAAAATGGAATCTTCAACAGAATTGCAAAGACATAATCAGTGCTAGCTGGAATAAAAAAATCCTTGGGCAGAATTCAAAGTTATAGTATGTTCATCAAAAGCTAAGCAAATGCAAGAACTCCTTGGAACACTAGGGTAAGCATGTTCAAATGAACGATAGAAAGGAGGCTCAGGAGAACCGTAAAAGACTAGCAGAGCTACAAAGAGTTAATATGGGGCACATATATGAAGAGATTAGATCTCTAAAGAAAAAGGTGGAAAATTCTCTAAACAAGGAAAATCTAAAATGGCAACAAAGGACAAAGCAAATGTAGCTTAAACATGGGGACAAGAATTCTAAATTTTACCACAGCTATGCAAATCAAAGGAAAAGAAATATTGAGATCAAAAGGGATAAGCAGGGAGTATGGAAATGAGATAACAGATAGTCAACAGATAACTGAGGTATTCAACCAATTTTATCAAGATCTTTTTTCTACTCAATCCCCTAAAAATATCGATGAATGCATTAGCAATCTACAATCTAAAGTTTCAGATGATATGAATAGGGACTTAAATAGAGAATTTACAATAGTGGAGATAAAAGAAGTTCCTTTTCAAATGAACCCTTTAGGAGCTCCTGGCCCAAATGGATTCTCCCTAAATTTCTATCAATTTCATTGGGAAACAGTGGGTAAAGACATCATAGAAGCAGTTGTTGAGGTTCTTAATCATGGAGGTGATGTTAGTGCTTTAAATGATACTCACATAGTCTTAATTCCTAAAACTAAAAAGCCAGAAATAGTCTCGAATTATAGGCTCATTTTTCTCTGTACTGTTATCTACAAAATAGTGTTGAAAGTTATATCAAACAGAATCAAGCTCATCCTCCCATAGATCATCTCATCATCTCAATGTGCTTTCATCCCAAAAAAAATGATCCAAGATAATGTGATTATAGCTTTTAAAACTTTTCACTCCATGACAGCTAGACAAAGAGGAAAGAAAGTCTTCATGGCAAGCAATCTCGACATGAGCAAAACTTACAATAGAGTAGAATGGAGTTTCCTCAAGAAAGTCTTGGAAAAGTTGGGTATCAATTCTTCTTGGACTAAATTGGTTATGAACTATGTAACTTCAACTTCCTATTCTTTGCTTATAAATGTCTGTCTAGAATAGAAAATTATACCCACTAGGGGGATTAGACAGGGATATCCCATCTCTCCCTATCCATTTCTAATGGTGGCAAAGTGTTAAGCAGCCTTATTACTTATACTAAAACTAAGAATCTCATAAAAGGTTACCAGATTAGTAGAGAAAGTCTAAGTATTAGCCATTTATTTTTTGCTGACGACAATTTAATCCTATGCAGAGCCAGTTCCAAAGAATGGGCAAACATCAACAAGATCTTTAATCTCTATGAGTCTGCTTCTGGATAACAAGTAAATAAAGCTAAAACTTTCATGTTTTTCAGCCCCAACACCAAGAGGGAAATTAGGAACTATATTCTGAGTTTGACAAGGTCTCAGGCTAATAATTCCTTTGAAAGCGATTTGGGATTACTAGCCCTAGTTGGAAGATTAAAGCACAGGGCCTTCAAATCGATTCTAGACAGAATAAGAGGGAGAATCAGCAACTGGAAAACAAAATTTTTAACCCAGGAAAAGAAATACTACTTAAAGCAGTTGTGTAAGCAACCCCTACCTACAGTATAGGAGTCTTTAAACTTCCTAAATCCTTGGTCAAAGAAATGAGTAGCCTAATGAACAATTTATGGTGGAACTTCATGGACAAAGAGAGAAAAACACACTAGGTTGCATGGAACCAGATGGGCAAAGCTAAAGGACCAGGTGGCCTTGGTTTCAGAGATTTTGCAAGCTTTAACGTGGCTCTTTTGGAAAAACAAGAACGGAAAATTATTCAACAACCGGATTCCCTAGTTGCTCAGATCCTTAAGCTTAAAAATTTTCCTACATCAGAGTTCCTAGAATCTAAGATTCGAGGGAGACCTTCAATGATATGGAGAAACTTGTGTGCGACCAAAAAACTAATAGAGAATGGATCTATGTGAAGAGTTGGGGATGTTAGAGACATTAAGATATGGAAAAGTAGGTGGATCCCTAGACCTTCGAGCTTCAAAGTGCAATCTCCTATTCAGTTACTGCATGAAAAAGCTAGAGTCCATGAATTAATTAATTGGGAGTCTAAGCAATGGAGATCAAATGTGTTATAAGCAGTGTTCCAAGGTGAGGATAGCAGCATTATTTATAAGATTCCTCTCAGCTTTCATGGTGCAAAGGATAAATTGATGTGGCTAGGTAATAAAAATGGGCTGTTTACAGTCAAAAGCATTTATCATATGCGAAAAGAGCTGTTGGAGACTGAAAAGGGGCAACCATCTGCCACTTATCACAATAAGCCTACTTGGACTACGTTATGGAACTTACTGATTCTCAATGCAATAAAAGTATAAATCTGGCGAGCTTGTCTTGGTTCTTTACCCACTAATCTGAATATTTTCAAGAGAAAGATCAGTGATTCACCTCTTTGCCCTTTCTGTAGACAAGAAGAAGAATAAACTCTCCATGTGTTGTGGACCTGCAGGGCAGCGAATGATGTTTGGTGTAAGGGGCCCAAATGTATTCAAAAGATGAATGATATGGGGGATAATGTTAAAGATCTTTTTGAAAGGATTATAGGCTCTTACAACTAGAGAACCATTGAGGAATTTTCGGCCATATCTCAAGGTATTTGGAATAGAAGAAACAAATCCCTTTTTAAAGAATCATTCATACATCCTAACCAAGTGCTCTAGTTCGCAATTTATGCTTTGGAAGATTTCAGGAGTGGTCAGATCCAAGGTAGCCACAGCAACCCGCCAAATGCAAATCGTGATCACTGTTGATCTCCCCCTCTAGCAGGAATAGTAAATATTAACTAGGATGATGGTCTCAGTAAAAAACAGAATAATCTTGTAATAGGCCTGATCACGAGAGATCAAAGGAGTAGAATCATTGCCACAAAGAAAATATCAAAAGGATTCTTCATGGACCTACTGTTGGCAGAGACATTGGGAGTGAAGGAATTTGCACTACTAGCCATGGAATTGAACCTAAATCCTGTTATTATTGAAGGAGACAATCAGATAGTGGTTAAGGAGCTTAATGGTAAAGGGGAAAGAGGCAACTGCATAGGTTTGATTGTATAGGACACCAAGAATTTACTTTCAAATGTTCATTGTAAGTTTAACTTTGTTAAGATAAGTGGGAACTTTGTAGCCCACGGTCTAGCAAAATTGACCCATTTACTAGCTGAAGAGATGATAGAACTGGTAGTTATACCAAAGTTGTAATCTCTCTTCCTTGTTCTCTTTCTAATGAAAGTTGGGGTATTTGCCCCTTTCATAAAAAAAAAAACAACCTTCTAGAAATCATCTCTTCCAACCTATTTTTCTCTTCAAAATTTGTGGCACCTAAGGATAGTGAGCTTGAAATCTTAGTCATCATTATTTGAGATCGCATATTGTTGTTGGAGATTTCCTGGAGAGAAAATTTTCTTTTTTACATGATTATTGGAGGGTTTGGATAGATTTAACAAAAACCCAAACATAAAACCAATGATAAGGCTTGGGGTGATTTTCTTTGGCTTGAAGCTCAATGCTAACCATTCTCTTTCTTGCTTCGATTGCTGCTTTAAATGGTAGTTTGAAAAACAAATTAACATTTATAGCATGTTTTGTGCTCAGAAATATGTAGAAGAAAATAAAAACTTGAAATTTGACATGTTAGAAATTTTGCTATTTGGGTCCCGAGAGTCAAAAGAAACTATAGTGAAAGGAGAGATTACTATAGTAAATAAGGTTTATTTGAGATGAAATCTAATAATATGTGAAACCAAAGCAAACCAAGAGAAGACAAGAGCTTCAGAATTAAGTTGTGTATTTCTCGAAAACCAAATAGAAGTAAGAAAGGTAATATGACCAAAAGATAAAGAAATAAAAGGGATAAGGGGAGCAGAGACATTTTTGGGAGAGTGGGAAGGAATTTGAGATGATCCCAGTATGTTTCTCAGTATAGATTGGTGGAGGAGGAAAGAGGATGGCCTGCCAACCATTATTTCTAATAAATATGATGATGCTTGCCCATCTTTTTTGACATTTCTCAAAAAGTTTTGAGGATATGTGAATTGGAAGAGGTGCATACATGCCTCTAGAAGAAAGTTCTTTATAAATTTTCTTTCACAACAACCAATAAGATAAAAAGTGAAGTGAATCAATGTATTTTCATAATTTTGATGGAAAACTTAACAGATTTTTGGGGACTTTATAGAAAAACAACCAAAATTACAGGTCACAATTAAATAGCCACTTATATAATAGAATAGATACTATTTTTTTATAAAATATATTTTAAATAATTTCATAGTTAGTTATATATTTTCTTATTGATTTATAAACTATAGAACTTTATGATAATTAGAAGATAGTCTATCTATAGTTGTATGATACCCACAATGAAGAACAACTCATTCTCTCTGATTAATATACACTACAAAAAAGTTGCTTATTTGCAGTCAGTTAATTCTAGTAAAATGACAATTTACAATTAAAATCAGTTGTAAATAGTCTTTTCGTCGCAATTAATTGATTATAAAAACCTATTTTTCTTGTAATGAAAAAAAATGTTTCACATTGCTAGAACAAATTAATGAGTTGTAATACTTTGCTTGCTAATTATTTGTATTCTATATTATTTTTGTTGGTGTTGAGGATAAAACTTTACAAGGGAGATTGTAAGAATGCCACTTGTATATGTGGTCGATATGCCAAAATTGGTTTGGACAATTTTAGTAACATAGTTTTTTGTAAATTTCATGGGAAGAATATATATATATATTATATTGGAAGAAGAATAAAACTTTGTTCAACTTATAGCATAAAAGCCTGGATATAAGGAGGGAATCCCTCCAAAACAATACTTTCCTCAAAGAGTTTTAATGCATCATTAGCTAAACAATGAGCCACGTTATTGAAATTCCTTGAAATACTCCTAACTCACCACTGTTGCAGTTTCTTGAGCATGACTCTAATGTCTTGAATGATCATTCAAATCGAGCCCCATTTACCAAACTCAACATTGGTATCATTAATGACAATTTGCTTATCATCCTAAAAAATAACATTGGGCAAATTCAATTGTTAACTTAAAATTGCTGCTTTAAAGGCCGCTACAACTTCAACAAGAGTTGCATCAGGAAAGAAATCTCTTTGAGTTCCGAGTGTAGCTACCACATGACCATCCCAACTCTTGATGACAACCTCTATCCTCATTCTACCTTTCAATCAACCCATAATTGCATCCCAATTGGCTTTATACACACTGAAAGGAGGAGTTTTCCATTGATTTTCCATATGGCTGTCTAGTATTAGTTCTTCACCTACTTTCTTATTAGCATTCTTGAACTCAGCAACCACTTGTGAAGCAATATACACAATTAAGTTTGAATCCATAAACTTCTCTCAAAAACATGTGTTCATTCTTTTCCATAACTAATAGGTAATTGCTACAAAAACAGTCATGTCATCCTCACTAACCACATAACATAGATAAGTCACCAACTCCTTAAAAGAAGCCTTCATAACCTTTACCTTTGCAAACTCTTAGAACTAGATATGCACACATCTTGGGCCAAAATGAATGACTATAAAGCATGAGTTGCTGATTCTGGCTTTATTCTATAGACAAGGCATAAGGGGTACACTATTATCTTCCTTTTAAACAAGTTTTATTTTGTTGGCAGTGATTTGTGGCATGCTGTCCATAACAACATTCTAGCAGTATTAGGAACTTCTATCATCCATACTTGGCCCAAACATCATTGTTCTTCACTCTTTGAGATGGTTTCCCCTTATTACTTGATGTAATTTCAGCTACTAAATAATAGGTACTTTTAACTATAAATCTGCCATCATTAATACACCTTCAAACTAGCTTGTCTAGAATATTTCTCACATTGATGGGAATCTTGCTAATTGGAGCAACTCCCTCCTATTTAGATACCTCTATGGCATATTCCATGACCCAGCTTGTTTATCAATCAATGCAGCCACCTGTCATGCACCCAACATACAATTCGTTCTAAGGAGATTGAACCTTATAAGTAGATGGTCGAGGAAGCCACTTGTCTTTTGATATAGTCACATATTCACCATTACCAATCCTCCAAACCAGACCCTCTTGCAAAACAAGCTTAGATTCCATAAAGTTCCTCCATAAATAAGATGCATTGCTTCCTACCTTACCATGCAAAAAGTCAATTCTATAATAATACTTAGCTTTTAGAACTCTTGCTATTAAGGAATGAGGCTATTGGATTATCCTCCATCCTTGTTTAGCTAATAAGACACATTAAAGTCTTCAAAATATCGATACCCCAATCCTTCTTCCCTCTTGGTCTTGCCTAACTATTCTCAAGGTATTCATTGAGTCTTAGTTTTGTCACCTCTACACCCCTACAAAACTTCTGTATAAGTTTGTTCATCCTATTTCTAAGAGAGTCCAAGATGGGTTTGATGTTGCTAATTTTTGTCTCCCCACATAGGAGGAAAGTCCCAAGTATTTCTCTTAGGACCTTCCTTCCCTTAATCTTGTTGTTGATAGAATGGCCTTTTTAGCTACTATTTTTGTATTTTTGTCAAAATATATTGTAGTTTTTTCTAGATTAAGTCTTTGGCCAAAAGCATTTTCATAAAAACTTAGCGATCAGTACAATCTACTCCATTCCAATGCATTGGCCTTATAAAAGAGCAAGCTATCATCTACAAAAAAAAAAAAAGAAAAAAAAAAGATGGCTAGCCAATAATGCGCCTCTTGCAAATGGAAACCCAAAAATGAGTTTTTTCTCTTCAGCTTTATCTAACATTTTACCAAGCATTTTAGAACAAAGAATGAATAGATAAGGGGATAAGGCCTTGTCCCTTTGTCTTAAGCCTCTCAAGGGATGAAAAGATTGCTTATTCCATTAATCAAAAGAGCATAACTCATTGAATCAACACACATCATGATCAACTTAGTCCACTTCTCCCCAAAACCCATTTTCTGTAAAACAGCTACTAAGAACTCCCACTCAATTCTATAGTAAGCCTTGCTCATATTCAATTGAAGAGCCATATACCCTTCCTTTTTACTTCTTATTCTATGTCACATGGAATGCATGACTTCATAAGCCATAATTATAATGTTTGAGATTTAGCGACTCGTAACAAATACACTTTATGAGGGAGAAACAAGAGAAGACAAATTTTGTTTTAACCTGTTAGCCAAGACTTTGGAGACTATTTTATAGAGTACATTGTACAAGTTTATAGGCCTATATTCAAAAACTAGCTTTGGCCTTTTCTACCTAGGAATTAGAGGAATAAATGCCTCATTGCTGCCACCAATCTCACTTCTAAAAGAAAGAACTTCTTTAAATGCCAATAGCACCTTAATACTAATAACTCCTCTATTATCTTGATAAAACTAACTGAAATTCAACTGGACCTAGAGAACTCATAGGGTTCATCTCAAACATTGTGCTCTTCACTTTATCATAAGAACACTCCTTTTGCCGCTGCCAATTCATCGCAGGAGTCATTACAAGCTCTATATCCATCAGATATTGAACAATACCACTTGGCTTATAAGACTTAAAGAGTTCCTAGTAACACTCAGTTCCTCTTGGGTCCTTGCACACCATCTTCTTTCATTAGCAATCTTCTTTATAGAATTAAAGTGTCGTTTTTAAAATGCACAATTGTGGAAATATCTTGAAATTTCTATTCCCTTCTATTAGCCACAACTGTTTAGATCTTTGCCTCTATTTAATTTTCACATCCTCCAAAAAATGATCAATCTCTTCTTGAAGGCCTTTAATTTTCTCATTAAAATCACCTTGATTAATCCTTTGTAGTTCTTGGATCATTTCCCTCTTTGAGGTTATCTGCTTTTTAATACTTCCACCCTTAGCTTTAGACAAAGACCTCAACTAGTTGCTACATCTTACTAAACCATGCTCTAAGTTAAGCGTAGAATGGCCACCTCTCAACGAAGATCTCCAAGCTAGCCATTTTAATAATAGCCTTGCATTTCTTTTCTTTTGACCAGCTTGCCTCAAGCCAGTTTAATGGAAAGAATATTCTTGGTGCATGGCGATTAAGCTATTATAATTGGTATAATACTGAAGATAAAATAAAGAAAAGATTGGAGTAGTAGTACTAGAAGCTCTTATATTATACTATATTATATATATTGTGAAGAAATCAAATATGAGGAGATGGGATTTATTAGTTGCTGCATAAAAGTAAAATTAACATCTAAACAGAAAGTCCAGGTAAAACCATGAATTAGCTACGCTTCCTTCTTCTTCTTTTTTTCGATTCATAAAAATAATATTTAGTGAAAGTTATAATTATATTTCTAAAAAAGAAAGCATGCATGGAAGCGATCAGAAGGGTACTTTTCAATGACCAAGTAGAGGGTCAGAAGGATTGGGCAATTGAGTTGACTCGAATGACCCAAATGGTTCTAATCTTATCTCCTCATGGGGTCGAGACTCGAGCCGCCCACAAATAAATGATTGAAACATGCACCTTTTCAAAGATTGGGAGAAAGAAACTTTGAATCTATATATATATATAATATATAAAGAAAAAATGCGCCTTTTGAGATGTTTAATAACACTGATATCATCACAGGATCAACATTTTACAAACTAGCAAAATAACTTATGTTCAGTGTTCACACACTACAAGTTTATTTCCGTTGGCATGCACCACTTTTTCCCTCTCCTCTCCTGTTCAATTTATCGCTTTACACAATCGAAAGAAAGAAAATCCAAATTCTTGACCTGATAACTTCAGTTCTCCTACTCATTACAAGAAAAATAAGTTTTTGAAATCAATTATATGTTACAAATATGATTATTTGAGACGAAAATAATACGACTGTTTATTTGAATTGTGGAAAAAACAATATAGGAAAAAACGAAACCACACTTAGAAAGTTTTGGTGCCAGTTTTAGGTTCTGTACTTGGTTGAATTTTAGAGGAATCTAAAAAGAAAAAATAAAAACAAAAACTCAGTTGGAGCTTGAGTGGTGTTACAAAAAACGAAAGGATGTAATCCAAATTCTCTTGAAATATTAAAATTTTTATTTTATTTTTGTGATTTATTTTCAATTATTCTTTTAGTAATTTTAAATATTTTAAAAAAATATCATTATTAAAAAAAATTGTAATCATTTAATAAAATAAAATTAAAATATATATATATATTCATTGGAGAAAACTATTTCACCCTAACTAGGGTGAAATAGCATTATTGTTGGAGGTTGCGTTTTGTCTGCTCTCGATTGTGCGTTCCAGATTGGCTCTTTTGAGCATTTCTGGTGTAGGTGTCAGCTCTTTTTGCCATTCTCATAATCTCATGGCGGCTACGTGTACTATTTGACTAAGAGCTGACACGTAGTACACGTGTACTATGTGAGACGATTTAACATTTTTCTTTTTTCTTTTTTTCGCTAATTATTTATCAATATTAATATATGCATCAGCATGAAATTTATTTATTGTTATATATAAATAACTTGCTTTCCAAGTAACAAATAAGAACCAAAATAACACCACAAATAAAACCTTGTGGCACCTCTTCCGATCAACAAACAAGCTAATTAAAAAAAATTTCCAAGCACATTTTTAGAATAGCTTGTCTGGAACGTTACGGTTAGTATTAGGAAAGACATAAATTTATCTGTACAGGAATATGCTCTGAGATTTGGTTTTCAATTCGAGAAATTGATGAAATAATTATGCTATGTATAATTATAGAGTATATATATATTGTGTGATTGCTTTAAAAAAAGAAGTTTATTATTAAAAAAATAATTTTTTTTATATAAATCTTATATTTTATTCATTTAAAAAAATAATTATATAATAATTACACAATTTACAAAATTAATATTGCAGTTTAAATACATATATAAACGAATAGAGAAGAATGAGAATCCTTAATAATAAAGCACTATAAAAGGATTTTACTTTTTAATTAGTTTTTGAGTTGAGGGAAGGTAGTCTTTCTATAGCTACTTGATTCACTAATCCTTGAACTTTGGTTGTCTGCGAACTGTAGTAGAAAGAGTCCACCAAGATCACTTCATCCATAGGCATTTTGATATTGTTTGTAATAGACTATATAATTAAATTACAGTGCATATAACTCAGGTACATACCAAGAAGAGCTTAAAGATTGAGGAGAAAAGATGTTATCATGTTGAATATTGTCCCTTTCGTAGCAACTTGATTGAAATGTTCAGGCCTACATTGAATATTAGGTGGAAGTAGCTAACCCAAAGTTATATAAATATATGACTATATAACCAATAATCTCTCTATATTGAGAACAAATATATTATAAAAAAGAGACAAACTGCTCGATATGGAATTTGTTACCACCTTAAAAGTTAGCTATGCGGGTAACTCTTCAATATTTGTTAAAAGCACAAAATGTAAAGGGTAGACTACCTAGAAAGCCTTGAAACTGGAGATACCATAAAGCCATATAATTATGAATGCTGGACTTGTTGATCGAGTTGATGTTTATAATCATATAACCTAGAGACATACAAATGAAAACAAAAATAAAAGGATATTGATAATTGAATATGTATATATATATATACACACTTGCTTAATTGCAATATTGTAATTGAAAGTTTAGGTTCCTCGGTAGTACAGAATTAAGTGCAACTGCTGAAGAATTATTTTGTTGTGGATTCCAATGATCATTAGGTGGCATTGAGAATCGATTGGAGCTACTTTCATAATGATGCAGAATATTTGGAGGTCTAAACTCGACAAATAGGTAATGATGACACTTAGACATGTATTTATTAATTAAGAAAATAAGTAAAAAATCTTAATGTTACTACCTCTTTTTCTTTTTCACCATGTAGAGTATAGTTTTTAAAAATGGTACCCTAACTTTTATTAATAACTTTTTATAATGAAGAAAGACCTTATACAACACGAGAGTAGTTTACCTACTCAAAAATATTTTCTGATGGTATGGATTGGCCAGATTGTGGGTATTAAGTAGGCATAAACTGGCTTAATTGATTAAGTTGTTGATCTCCATACAAATCCCTAAAGCTTAAAATCAATTTGAAGTGATAATGAATCTATCAACAAACTTGCATATAATGAGTTATAGTTCTTAATTGAAAGTTATAGATCCCATGGGAAATTCTAAATAGGACCAGATCATTATGGGAATAGTTTTAATATTTATCACAGAGAGATAGATCCCACGTGTCGCTATAATATATAATATATAATATATAATATTTGTTTCTTTAGGAAATTAATTTGAGTAATTATCAATTGCAATGCTTATAACACTTTTGGAGATAAAAACAATAAAACAAGAATCAACATATAACATAGGAAATGTTCCAATTTTTATTAGGTCCACCCAATGCTCAATAATTATCAGACAGAGCAATCTCATGTATTGAAATTTATCTATCCCTAGGCCCGCAAAAAAAAAAAAAAATCTATACATTCTGTTAATATAAAATGATCAATACTATATATCTCCTTCCACAACATTAACTCGCATGTCATGATGTGTTCAGCTTTTGCTAGTTGTAGCTTAGAGCGCAATTTAAAATTGAATTTTATAAACTGTAAGCAGATTAACATACCATATATATAAATATATATATATATATTGTCTTCATGATAACCTAATTGTCTAGCTAGCTAATATTCTCCAGTTTGATATTTTTTTAATTAACAGATTATAGACACATAACATTGACCCATATCAACTTGAAAATGTTTGGTGTGGTTTGGTTGGGTATTACATTGCCTTATTCATGATAATGAGGATGTCCACGACACCGAAAATCCTAGGGCAATGACAAATAATAAATTGCTAACAGCAACGGGTATATAAAACTTTGGATATTGGAAATTGTGATGCAAATGAAAAAGAATCAAGAGGATATCTGCATCATGAAGTTTGCAATGCAGGGTACTATAAGAACAAAATATCAACAAGTTGTCATGAACCACCAAAAGCAACTAAATAATATTACATCAATGCAGAATAGTCTAGAACATTATATTATTCTACCCAAATAACTATTTTATTAACACCTGTCCCCCCCACCCCCCAAACAACCCATCATCTGAAACCCCCATACATATGAACAAGCTATAAAAAATAAACAAATATTATCTAACATGCCAATTGATCATTCCGAAAGGGTGAGATAGATCTATTCAAAGATGAGCAGTCTCTTTGATCTCAATGGATTCCATACATTGAGTGATGGGTTTCCCAAAATGTGAAGTTGTCCAAGATAACACAAGGATTAAATACCTTAAATTTTATCCTACCTGGAATCTATAAAAAAAAGAAACTCACTCTTCAATAGGTTTATTGGAGAATATTATAATAATTATAAAATAAACAAACAATAGAAATACTAGTATAACAAATATGAGCTTTGCCCCTACTTGGGTATTTATTATGTGGTCTTTGACTTTTTTGGAATAAATATATTCATTTAATCTATTTTAATGCAATTTGTAGGGCGAGTATTTCACCGGGTACTGTGCTGATCATACTTGCTGGGAGGTTCAAGGGAAAAGAGTTGTTTTCCTAAAACAGCTTGCATCTGGGTTCCTATATGGGTCACTGGTCTGTGTTAGCTTGTGTTGGTTAATTTTTTATTCTGTTTTGGGATGATAAAGTTGTTGTATGAAGATAAATAACTATGGATAAACATTTATGAGGTAAACTTGGAGAAGTATGATGATAAATATTTTGCCAACGAACTTCAAAAAAAGAAAAAGAAAAAGAAAGGAGAATGGGAGTTTTTTGAGGTAGAGAAAGAGGTTAGTAGCTTCAGAAAAATTTAGCCACTAAGAGATTCTACAACATTATATTTACCAAATTTCGTGATCTAATGTGTGTTACATTAGATTATGAAGGTGCTTTTATAGTAAAGTGAAACCTAACGTATCATATTAAGATATGTCAGTTTAGGAGTTTATTTTTGTAAGATTTTTTATGGCTATAACACTTATCTTGTTTTTTGGGTTTTTGATTATTTTGATTATCTATTGTTGGTCCAAATTGTAGGAGAGAAATGTGCTCTCACAAGAGAAAAAAGATGATCAGAAAGCTGTTGATGCATCATTGCTCAAATCCTTTGAGGGAGTTTCAGACTTGAAGGCCTACTTGGCTGCAAGGTTTTCTCTCAAGGCTGGCATGAAACCTCATGAACTGCAGTTTTAGATGACGCACGGCCAAATTAAAGGGTTTACTCCATTCACTTTTTTTGAATTGGTCATTGGCCGTTGTACGCTTTTAGTTTCATTGGTAATTGACAGTTACATTCGGTGTTTTATACAATGGATAATGGATTTTCCTTTTTTCCAATTTTGGTTGTGGAGATGATGGTTACTAATGATATGCACATATATGCATACCGATCTAACGATTTTTCTTTGTCTTCGAATGTTGCTCATTTACATCCACTCACATTCTCAACTATGTAATAAGATTTGAAACCAAAGAAAAAGATTTGTTTGTATAGAACTACCAGGGTGAGTATATTTGAGATTGCTAAGCAGTTATACTTGGGAAGGAAGGGATGGAGATTTCATACAAAGATATTTATTCCATTTACAATAGGCCACTAGAATTGGATAGCTTTGAAAAAAAACAACAATATGATAATATTTTTTTATTTGGTTTTGATAATAAACATTACAAAACTTATTATCTTAGGAAAGTATATGTTTCTTTCACTATTTAAATTATGGGTTTCTTTTATTTTTAATGTCTTATTTTCCATCAAAACATGTTTGTGCAGGGGAATAAATTCTTAACACTTAAAACAAATTTCTTTTATCAAGAAAAAAAATTAAAGTGAATCCCATTGCTCCCATGAATATTAAAAAAAAAACACATCTATAAACATTTATATTTGTTAATATATTTAAATATTTCATGGCATATTTTTGAACAGTTTGAAAATATATATATATATATATCTCCTTAATAAAATGTAAAGCAGATTTCAACTACAAAGTTTGTCATACTCAGCACAAGCAACTGTGTTAGTTGGGGTCGTTGTATGGAGAACGTAAATGTTGCTAATCCTATATGAGATCATACTTCCTTCAACGATTAAGTTGCTTAATATGTGTATTTTTAAATGATAAGAAATACTTTTAATATCAATTCAGGGTCACCCATAGTAGACTTTGTTGATAAAATTCCGTCTACTAAAATTGGTCACACATATGTCATATGTACCCGGAACTATACCATAAAATAATAAGAATAAAATTCGTTACCTTGACAGAATAATAGATGCAAGAGATTGCTACAGCTTGAGAACATCCGCCGGATTCAACAACAAAATTGACTTCGCAATAAACTACAAAACACCAAACACATTTGAATTTTGAGTTTTTGCTTACTTGAGCAAACACAAAGCTGCAGAGAAATAGCAAAACCAAAATTTCTCGTAACGGTTCTACAAGCAACCCAACAAAAGCGCAAGGTTGTCAGCGCGTAATGCTTGCTTGAGCAGCACTTGAACCGAGTCTATACCCACTCTGTGAGGAGCTCGAGAAGAGGAAGAGAGTAAAATCCACTCTGTGAGGAGCTCGAGATGAGGAGAAACTGTCAATTTTTAAGATTTGGGTAAGATGGCCGCGAAGACTGGACAAAGAAGGGGTTTTGGTGGTTGGAGAAGATAGCCGTAGGTTCGCCTGAGGAGATAGAGTGTAAAATACTGGCCGGATTTTGGTCAAAGAGATGGCCGGAAGTTTTTCCTGGAAATCGCCACTATCTTTCTCTCTCTTCTCGGGAACAACAAATACCCAAACGACTCTCTCTCTACTCATCCCGCCTTCTAGGGGTGATCCCCGCCCTACCGGGGGCGGGGTCCCCCTATCACCGCCCCCGCCCCCGCCTGGGCGGGGGATCAACCTGTAAAATCCGCACCCCGCCCCCGTGTAGGCGGGGCGGGGTACCCCGCCCTGTAGCGGGGCCAGCGGGGGCGGCTCCTTCCGCCCGCCCCCCGCTACCGCCCCTATTGGGCCTGCCCACATATGAACAGTTTTGGGCCTTTCGGCCCAGATCAAATTTCTAGGCCATTTTTGACCCAGAAAATTATCAAACCTGATTTAATTTCACAATAACAAATATCATTATATTAAATACTAAGTATTTATCATTACTAAAGTCTAAAGTGACAAAGTCATTTAAAAAAAAACATCACTAAAAATCTAAAAGTCAAAAATGGTAAAAGTTAAAGTTTAAAAATAAAGATTACTAGAAGTCTAGACTAGTTACTAAACTATTACAATTTACAAATTTACAATAATACAAATTAATACTACAAAATACAAAATTACAAATTGTGCTATTAACTATTAGCATTATACAGTTACAAATTTACAATTTACAAAATCATAAGAAATAAGATTGATAACATTGGTCGTTGGACACTGGTGATTGGATTTTGGGCCGTAATACAAACTTGGATGGAGACTGTGGGGTTGTTGGGCCTTAATCTTAACCTGCAATAATAAGTTAAAAAATAATTAGAATACAAATATAAAGTTATAAGTTATAAACATGAAAAAAAAATTATTAAAAATACTAAGTTACTAACCAAGATTAAATTGTGTTATTAACTTGGAAGATGTGTTGACAATTGACATACAAAATGATACTGTCATAGAAAATGTCAAAACTCATAATCAATAATTACAAAATAATTAGATACTAACATTACAAATATTATAAAATTATAAATGTAAACAACAATTGGTAAAATAAATTGTGTAAAGTGCAAACCATGGTGAATTGGTGATGGACAGGGACTGGTAGATGAGGTAGGTCATACTGCAGCGGAGGTAGCTGTTGATGGTGTCCCAGGTGTTGGCGTCACAGTCGCTACAAGTTACAACAAATAAATGTAAAATCTCTGTAACATTAAATTTAATTAAATAAATATAAAATAATGTAAATATTTATTCAAGTGACAATTTACCAGATCCAGACTGATCAGCAGCCTCGTCCTCGGCCTCAACCGGATCATAATCAAGAACCTCTGGAATATGAATTTCAGCACCCGTGATCCAATTCTGTGTACAAATCAGAGACTCAACAGTGATAGGATCTAATGAGCTCCGGAAAGGATCTAATACGCGCCCTCCAGTGCTAAAGGCCGACTCTGAGGCTACTGTACTGATCGGGATGGCCAAGATACTGCGAGCAACCTTTGAAAGTACGGGGTATTTGGGGACATTCATCTTCCACCAAGCTAATATATCAAAATCTCGTACAAATGGATGGAGATCCAATGCCAAATATCTATCTACCTCTGACTGGGCATCTGTGGTGGAACCCATAAAATCCAAGGGGGTCGACTCCATCTTGTCACCCCAGTCCATTTTACGTTTTTTTCCACGTCTAGCATCTGCACCTGATGGGGGGATACTTGTGGCTGTAGGTGCTGCAATACTACCACCTCCCACGATAGTGAACTCATCAAATAATCTAACAAGCGTTTCCTGAGCCCGAGATGCAACAGCCGACGCACAATTTTTGCCAATTGCATCAGTCAACCCAAATACCATGCCTTTCACCTTAAACCGTGGGTCAAGGACACATGCAACATATAACAAGATATTGGCTTTATCAAACTCTTCCCCCCAATACTTGTCAAATTTTTCCATCATGGTCCTAGACATCTCCCGCAATGTGGTGTTACTACCCGCTGCAATATCATCTAATTCTTCTTTCACCTTGGCTATTTGTTGACAAAATTGATGTGCCGTGGGATACAAAGAACCAGATAAAACCTTAGTAACATCGTAAAAAACCCTCAGAAACTCTACAAAAATAGATACAACCTCCCAATCATTAGACAAAGGGTGCCCCAACTTTTCATCAAAATACTTGACATATTGTATGTCTTCATTACCCAATGTATCAAATGCCAACTTATACTCCTGGGCCGCCTCTAACATCAAAAAGGTTGAGTTCCACCTCGTAGACAAATCAGTGCAAAGACCTTTTTTACATGTTATACCCACAGTAGTTGCAGCAACTTTGAACCTAGCCAATCTAGCAGGAGAAGATCTGACCCATCTAACAGCAGTCCTGACCCGAGCAACCGAGTCACCAAGCTTATCCAAGCCATCACCCACAATCAAATTAAGAATATGTGCTGCACATCGCACATGCAAATAATCCCCACCCAAAATTGTTCTACTCGCATTATTCATGAGAGTCTTAAGATGTCTCATTGCAACATCGTTAGCCCCGGCATTATCAACCGTGCAAGTACAAACCCGAGTCAACCCCCATTCTCTTATAGCGGCCTCTAAGGCCTTCCCTATCGTCTCACCTTTGTGATCAGTGGTTTGACAAAATTTAAGGATCTTCTTATGCAATGTCCAACCCCCATCAACCCAATGCACAGTCATACACATAAAATTAAGATTATTACAAGAAGTCCAACAATCAGTGGTGAGGCAAACATTCTCCCCCGCCAATAAACCCCTCAACTTCTCTTTTTCTGACCGATAAAGTTTTTTAACATCTCTTGCCACCGTGTGGCGAGAAGGAATATTAAATCTTGGTTCCAAGTACCTAGAATAAGCTTGGAACCCTTTCCCATCAACCACTTGGAAAGGCATCTCATCTATAATAATCATGCGAGCTAGGTGTGTCCTAGCCTCGTTAGGATCGTATTTTGTGTACCCCTTTAATGCCAACTCTCCACTACTTCCCTCACCCATTTTTTTAAATCCAACTTCAAGCCAAGATTGGGTCTTCTCTACCAAAGATTTTAAAATTGGGGATTTCTTACACTGTTCCTCCAAGTGCAATTTTATCTGGGAAGTGCCATGTCTCTTGTAGTGGCACCCATAAATTTTGCCACAATAGTTGCATTTGGCTTTTGGATCATTGGGGTCACCACCTTCTATCTTGGTGACATGAGCCCAAATTATGGATGGGGCTTTCTTGCTAGACTGCTTGGGGGCGGGGCAAGTGGTAGTGGTAGGAGTAGGGTCAGGGGTCTCAACCGGAAGGGGAGTACTAGTAGGGTTAAGGGTAGTGGTAGTAGTAGTGGTAGTGGTCGGGATAGGGTTAGGATTAGGGCCGGAGGTACCCAAGGCTTCCTCCGGGGAGCGCACTAGAGTCTTCTGGACTTTCCATTTACAACAAATCTGAAATTATAATAAATGCAACACAAATGGTCATACAAAATATCATAGACTCAAATCTCAAGCCTAGATAATTATTTTCAATATTTTGTAAGTTATAATAATATTTTATATATTTTTATCTTCATATATCAGTAAGTCTATATACACAATCTTCTATGTGAGGCTGTAAATAAAATTTATAATTATTCTTAAGTTGCACTATAATTTACATAATATCTATTATGAATGTATAGGTTTTTATTTTGTTTTTATTATTAATTAATCTATCATATAGTCTGATGAGTATTAAATATATTGATACTCACCATATATTTTTATAATATATACACTTATCAAAAAAATATATAAGATATTTTATAATAATATTATAAGATGAGGATGCTTTTATAAAAATAATGTTCCTTTTATAAAGTGTTTTATCAAAAATATTTTATTTAAAATATTATTGTGAAAATGTAATAAAAAATATTGTGTATAAATTATTTTTTATAAAACGACGCCATTGGACAGCAATAAAAAAATAACAATTTTTTGTTGCTTTTCTTTCTGAGTAATTTTGGAGTCTTTGGACTAGTTTGGCTTGTTTTACATTTTATTGGACCTATGTTTTGCACTTTTTTTTTTCATGTTATAAAAATGTTAGCTATAGATGTTTGCACAATTTGGACAGCAAAGCTTCAAACCTTAAAAAATACCAAAATTTTCATTATCTCAACAAAAGATAGCTTCAAGCCTTCAACACATTCTAAATTACATCCAATCTAAAAAACTATGAAATACATTCAGCCATCCAATCTAACAAAACCAAGGCATCCGGCCATCCACTCAACAAAAAACTATGAAATACATTCAAAGGTTGATCGTTTGAGACTTTGAGTACATTCAGATTCATATAACAAAACCAAGGCATCCATGATCCAGCCATCCACTCTCAATTACATCCAATCTAAAAATAAAAAAAACTATGAAATATTATGAAATAAAAGCAGCAAAGCTTCACTGATCACTCCATTCTTCAAAGCTTCAATCTAATCTTCAAACCGAAATGGAATCAGGTGTCTCATAAAAATAATTGTAATGATGTAATCACACAATCAAATAATTGTAATTATAATAAAATAAACTCAAATCAACAATTTAAATTTTAATAAATTAAACACAATCACATAATCCAACACAATCACACTTCACAGTTCAAACACATGCACAATCGGCCTCCACAGCACACGGTTCACAAACACCAAACCCATCCTCCATCAACTTCTCCATTTCCATATGTTTTCAAGAATCAAAATGAAAGAAATCTTCAAATTAGGGTTTAGGTGAAACGGAATCACTTACCTTGGTGGAGATTGGAGGAACCGGAGAGGGAAAAACCGGAGAAATTCGGGGACGAAGGAGATGGATTCTTGCCGACGGCGGAGTGGGGATGCGACGGCGGAGTGGCTGCAACGGCGTGGCTGATGGGGCGATTTTAGGCTAGGGTTCGGCAATTTTAGAGAGAGAGTGAGAAGGAGACGAGGGAGAGAGAGAGAGACGAGGGAGAGAGAGATGAGGTCGGGGGCTGGGGGGTTTAACGAAGCTTTCCTTAAATAAAACGAAGCCGTTTTATATAAAACGGCGTCGTTTTATTTAAGGAAATTTTAAAAAAAAAAACCCAGATGACAAAACGACGCCGTTTTAAGTCATCTGGGTTTTTTTTTTATTATATATAATATATATAATATGCGGGGCGGGGGCGGGGTATTACGGGGACGGGGTCATTTGTATACCGCCCCCGCCCCCGCCATCTGGCTAAATACCGGGCGGGTTTTACCCCGCTACTTGTGATCGGGCGGAGTAACCCGCCCCCGCTATGCGGGGCGGGGCGGAAGACGGGCGGGGCAGCGGGTGCGGGTACCCGCTGCCCACCCCTACCGCCTTCGTCTTAGTTTTTTTAAAATTTATTTATTCTCTTTTTTTAATTTGTCAGGTGACACCCGACTACAAGTCGACTATACAAAACCGTCTATGTGTAGAATTATCCTTAATGAAAAGTTGTCATGAATGAGTTTTTTTTTTTTTTGTAATATGTTGTGGGAACTAGAATTAAGGCTGCATTGGGATATTGATTTGAGTTTTTGATTAATAGTAGTGAGTTAAGATGATGAAATGAATTTTGTGGAGTCTATCTAAAATAAATTTAAATGTGTTTAAATATTAAGATAGATTTAGATATATTAATTATAAGTTAAAAAAGATTATGAGTTTTATATATAAAAAAATATTGAATTAAAAAAGATTATAAATCTTATGTAAAAAAATATTTTAAATTGAAATAAGTTTAATAATTTAAAAATTAAGCATTTAAATATTAGACTTAGTTTAAAATAAGAATTTCGGAATCAGAAGAGAGTTTCAAAAGCTAGGATTGAAGACCACAAATTGTTCGGATTAAGGATCCATCGGAAGTAACATGGGCCAGTTCTTAACAAACTAAAAAACGTTAAAAGCAATTGGCGTAGAAAATTGAACAATTGAAGGCCACATGTACCAACCAACAAACACAAGAATGCTCCAAACAATACAACAAACTGTAAGAAAGCTTGGAATGAAAAACCTGAAGTAGATGCATCAGACCCAATAGCTATTACAACAGAAGACACGACCCAGAACGCTTATCTTCTCTCAAAATCCTGTAAGACCAACGAACGGAAGAGGATTTTTCTGACTTTTTTTTTTGTTTCTTTTTGTGAATATCAGGTGTCAATTATTTACATTTATTATATTTTATCACTAATCAAATCTGTGTGTGCAGTTGATAATTCCTACAGCAAGTGACACGGTGCCGTTTTGTTAAGTCAAGGGAAGCTGCCTGGACACGTGATATGGAGCTGAGCAGAGGAGACTTAATCTCAGCCACTGATATTACACGTGTCAACATCCTTTGATTGTATACATATATGATCTTAACTTGCTGAGTAGTAAAAAAGATATAGGGTTTTGTGGTACTCTGCCGACAGAGTGATTCTCTGAGGCTGTTCCTGCCGTGGATGTAGGCCATTAGGGCCGAACCACGTAAATCGTGTGTTTTTCTTGATCCTTCTATTTCCTTTTATTTCTTGTTGATTTACTTGTATATTTCCTGTTCTTGTTTCTGTACCTCATTTTCCTTTACATTCTTTAACCGAATCTTGCCATTTGATATTTGCTCTGAGTTTTATCAAAGACTCAGAGGGGGTTTATTCATAACAACTGGTATCAGAGCTTCGGCTCAATGGGGACCACTAGATTCGATGTAGAGAAATTCACGGGGGAAAACGATTTTGGGTTATGGAGGATAAAGATGAGAGCTCTGTTAGTCCAACAAAGCTTACAGGATGCTCTCACCTATGGAAAAAATGACTCTTCCTCGAAAGAGGAAGGGAAGGTGGAGGTCCAAAGGGACATCCTCCAAAAGGCCCATAATGTTCTGATACTGTCTTTAGGGGATAAATTGCTGAGAGAAGTTCCAAGTGAGGAGACAGCGGCTGGTATCTGGTTAAGACTGGAACACCTTTACATGACAAAGTCCTTAGCAAATAGGCTCTATAAGAAAACTAGGTTATACACCTTCAAGATGACTCCTGGCACCTCAATAGGAGAACATCTGGACACTTTTAACAAAATAATATTAGACCTAAATAATATAGATATTAAAGTGGAGGATGAGGATCAGGCAATTCTCTTGCTGAGTTCCTTGGACCCCTCATACCAGAACCTTAAGGAGACTATGATGTATGGTAGGGATACCTTATCCCTAGATGAAGTGCAGGCTGTACTTCATGCTAGGGAATTACAAAATCAAGAAGATACCAAGCAAGAACATGGTGAGGGCTTGTCAGTTAGGGGAAGACCAGAAAAGAAAAACAAGAAAGGAAAATCAGATAATAAAAGGGGAAGGTCTAAGTCCAAAGGAAAACACCTAAAATGTTTTCTATGTCACAAAGAAGGACACTTCAAAAGGGACTGTCCTGACAAGAAAACACAAACAGGGAATAAAGCCAAAGATGAGGGGGATGTGGCTGTGGTGTTAGATGGGTATGATAGTGCTGAGGTACTAAATGTATCTGAGGTAGATTCTGGATGCTCTTTCCATATGTGTCCAAATACAGGTTAGTTTGAAACCTTTTCTGTTCTGGATGGTGGACATGTGATCCTAGGGAATAATAAATCTTGTAAAATCCTAGAAATTGGAAGCATAAGGCTAACTCTTCACGATGGGATGGAGAGACTCTTGAGGGAGGTCAGGTATATACCTGACCTAAAGAGAAATCTGATTTCTCTTGGCATGCTTGATGTCTCTGGCCACTCCTTTAAATTAGAGGCAGGGGTCCTTAGAGTCACAAAAGGTTCACTTACAGTCATGAAAGGGGTATAAAGAATGGCCTGTATACCTTGGTTGGAAAAACCACTGTTGGGGAAGCATCCCCTATACATAATGAAACTGAGAACAAAATTGTGCTGTGGCACAGAAGATTAGGACATGTTAGTCAAAGAGGACTTTTAGAACTACACAAACAGGACTTACTGAAAGATGTGAGTCTGGATAACTTACCTTTCTGTGAAGACTGTGTTTATGGAAAGGCTAAGAGGGTGAGCTTTAAAAGGACAACTCATACAACTGCTCAGACACTAGACTATGTACATTCTGACCTTTGGGGACCCTCTAGAGTAACTTCCCATGGTGGAGGGAATTACTTCCTCTCCATCATTGATGATTACTCTAGAAAGGTATGGGTTTACATCCTTAAGCATAAAAATGATACATTTGGAAAGTTTAAGGAATGGAAATCCTTGGTAGAGAATCAGGTAGGTAGAAAACTGAAAACTCTTAGGACTGACAATGGGTTAGAGTTTCTGTCAACTGAGTTTAATAACTTCTGTAAGGAGGAAAGAATCTTGAGACATAAAACTGTGAGGGAAACCCCTCAACAAAATGGTCTTGCTGAGAGAATGAATATGATCATTTTAGAGAGGGTAAGATGCATGCTGTCCAATGCAGGGTTGTCTAAATATTTTTGGGTAGAAGCTGTTAGCACAGCTGCCCATTTAATAAACAGGTGTCCATCTTCAGCTATAAACTTTAAAATACCACAAGAAATGTGGACTGGAAAACCACCTAGGTATGATTATCTTAGAATCTTTGGGTGTACTGCCTATGCACATTCAAAGACTGATAAATTAGATCCCAGGGCACTTAAATGTATCTTTGTGGGTTACCCTGAAGGGGTTAAAGGGTATAAGCTGTGGGTGGATGAACCTGGGAGGCAAAAATGTATTATCAGCAGGGATGTGGTTTTCAATGAATCCCAAATGGCTCGGAGACAGAAGGAAGGGACAGAACTCATACCCTGTAGTACAAAGGGGGAAGTACAAGTTGAGGTGGAGGATGGAAATTCCTCAACTGAACCTAGGACTGGCCAAATCAGTAGCTCTGAGGACACTATATCAGATGTCACAGGCCAAACAGCATCTGACTCTTACAATTTGGTAAGGGACAGAAAGAAAAGAACAATAAAACCACCTCTTAGGTATGGTCAAGCTAAGCTTACAACCTTTGCATTGACCATTGCTGATGAGGTTGTGTATCAAGAACCAATGACCTATAAAGAGGCCATAGCTAGCAAGGAAGCCACCCAGTGGACACTTGCTATGCAGGAGGAGATGGAGTCACTAAATAAGAATAAAACTTGGGTTCTTGTTACTAAACCAGAGAGGGTTAAGTTAGTGGGATCCAAGTGGATCTTTAAAAGAAAAGAAGGTATACCAGGGGTAGAAGGTGCTAGGTTTAAGGCAAGACTAGTGGCAAAGGGCTTCACTCAAAGGGAGGGAATAGATTACAATGAAATATTCTCTCCTGTAGTCAAGCACAGTTCCATTAGACTGCTTCTGTCTTTCACAGCATTTCAGGATCTACACTTAGAACAACTAGATGTAAAAACTACTTTTTTGCATGGAGAATTAGAAGAGACTATTTACATGCAACCCCCTGAAGGATTCTCAAAAGACATTAACTCAAATCAAGTATGCTTGCTTAAAAAATCTTTATATGGATTAAAACAGTCTCCTAGACAATGGTATAAGAGATTTGATACATGCATGCTTGAAAATGATTTTAAAAGGAGCTGTTATGACAGCTGTGTTTACTATAAGGAAGTTAATGGTATAATAATATATCTTCTACTGCATGTAGATGATATGTTAGTTGCTTGTAAAGATTTAACTCTGATTAAGAAGATTAAGTGTATGTTAAAATCTGAATTTGAGATGAAAGACCTAGGACCTGCAAGTAGAATATTAGGGATGGATATTATTAGGGATAGAACAGAGAAATGTTTGTATTTATCCCAGGAAAACTATATCTCTAAATTTCTCAAACGTTTTGGTATGGAACAAGTTAAGCCTGTTAGTACACCTCTAGGTCAACATGTGAAATTGTCCATAAACCAGGCCCCTGGGACAGAAACTGAAATAGAGTTTATGAAACAAATTCCTTATGCTAGCATGGTGGGAAGTATAATGTATGCAATGGTATGCACTAGACCAGATCTCACCCATGCTGTTAGTGTAGTCAGCAGGTTTATGAGCAATCCTGGTAAGGCACACTGGCATGCCATTAAATGGCTATTAAGATACATTTCTGGAACCACTAATTTGGGTCTGATATATGGAAAAAAAATGTTAAGGAAGGATGTGAGTTAGAAGGATTTATAGATGCAGACTATGCTGGTAATGTAGATACCAGGAAATCATTAACAGGTTTTGTATTTACTGCTTATGGAGGGGCCATTAGCTGGAAGTCTAATCAGCAAGCTGTTGTGGCTTTATCCACAATAGAAGCTGAGTATATAGCTTTGACAGAGGCCATAAAGGAAGCAATATGGCTGAATGGTGTATCACATGAATTAGGTATATTCAAAGGAAATATTAATGTGCACTGTGATAACCAAAGTTCTGTATGCTTGGCTAAAAACCAAGTGTATCACGAAAGGTCTAAGCACATAGATGTTAGGCTCCATTTTATAAGGGATGTAATTGAGTCTAGGGTAGTTGGTGTGGAGAAAATTCCAACTGAAGAAAATCCCTCAGACATGATGACCAAATCCCTGCCCTTAACAAAGTTCAGACATTGTCTGGACTTGATTAATATGCAATCTGTTGGGAGTCCCTAGTAGAGGGACATTGCAGGAACAGCCAAGAGGAGAATAGGATAGAGTAAATGAAAAATTATTGACAAGGTGGAGAAATGTGAATATTAGGTGTCAATTATTTACATTTATTATATTTTATCACTAATCAAATCTGTGTGTGCAGTTGATAATTCCTACAGCAAGTGATACGGTGCCGTTTTGTTAAGTCAAGGGAAGCTGCCTAGACACGTGATATGGAGCTGAGGAGAGGAGACTTAATCTCAGCCACTGATATTACACGTGTCAACATCCTTTAATTGTATACATATATGATCTTAACTTGCTGAGTAGTAAAAAAGATATAGGGTTTTGTGGTACTCTGCCGATAGAGAGTTCCAGAGAGATCGTGAGATAGAGAGATTGAGAACTAGGACTTTATCGAGTGAACAAGAAAGTCATCTGTATGGCTTGGTTTTAGATCGATACTGGTTTGATCTTGTAAGAGAAACGTTGGTTTTGGAAGATTCATCAATAAAGTGATTCTCTGAGGCTGTTCCTGCCATGGATGTAAGCCATTAGGGCCGAACCACGTAAATCGTGTGTTTTTCTTGATCATTCTATTTCCTTTTATTTCTTGTTGATTTACTTGTATATTTGCTGTTCTTGTTTCTGTACCTCAGTTTCCTTTACATTCTTTAACCGAATCTTGCCATTTGATATTTGCTCTGAGTTTTATCAAAGACTCGGAGGGGGTTTATTCATAACACTTTTAATAGATGAATCATGAGAGAACAGCAATTCCTTAAAATTATGACTCGTAGCTGCAGTTCATAGCACAACATAATCTTATCCTTACATCTTCAAACCACAACAAATGACAATCGACATATATCTAAACATCTCAGAAGTTTATTTTGGATCTAAAGCAACAGGAATGGGAATTTTCTCAGGCTTGGCCACAGAAAAACGCCCTCTCCAAGATGTCCCAATTTTTTTAAAAGGCTGCGAAGGCATGGACGAGTTCAACCCGAAGAATTGAGAAACAAGTGTTGTTATGTTACTGTTTATTTGTCACTTCTACCGTCCTCCCCTGTCCCCTCTGATTATTCCAAACACCTCTCCCGCCTTCGACACCCAAAAGGTTATCATTTCAGCCAAGATCTTGAAAATCTGCCTTTTGATCTCGCCTCTCTTAGGGGAAAACCTTGTGTTTTTCTTCTTTTCAGTGTTGGCGGAAGCGAACGCCATAAGCTTATGTTAGGCAAAAAGCAGAGGAAGGAAAAATGAAAGAACCAGAGTTTGGATTACAGAAGAGAAAGGAGGATATGGAGATGAAGATATGGAGGAGGAGATTGGTTTGTTGGGGGCCGGGATATGATATGAGTATTGAGTTGAGGAGATCTCGGTGTCTTTATGAAGGCTGTGAATTAAGTAGAAGAGATGGGAGGAAGAAACGCTGGGGACGGAGTCACCCCATTTTCCTAGAAATTTAATCAAGCTGGGACATTCTTCATGTTTGGATGTCTCTGTCTACGACAAGATGAGGTTATCAGATTTTGCGGGGTTTTCCTAAGGTGCTTTTAGGTGATTGCAGATGGAATTTGTTTGGATTTAAGATGAAATGAATTAAAATGAGTGTAATTTATTTTTTTAATTATTATTATGATGAGATTTAAAAAAAGTATATTAAAATTTAAAAAATATATATTAAAATTTAAAAAATATGTATAAAAATCTATGTTTTATATAAAAAATTAAAAAAAATAATAAAATAGAAATAAATTAAAATAAATTAAGATGAATATTCTATACAAACAGAATCTTAAAGATTACTTTGGCACATGCATTCACACACATCGGACTTGCATTTTTCTTCTTCACACACACATCGATCGCAGCAAGCGATTTTCCACCTTACAAGAATATTCCTTCAAGTTTCAAGATTCTGTGGCTCTTATCTTTAGAACTTGCCTCCCTCTTTCCTCTTGCTTTATTATGTCAATTTTTTCTCGTTTTCTATTTCCCTTAGGATGGATAAATGTCAAACTGATGCTGCTGACTTCAATCACAAAAGCTTTTTGTAGCAGTCTTGCCAAATTCGCTGGACATGAACAAAACAAATTTATCATACCCAAAATAGATGTGCGAATCAAAAAAATATTACGCAAGGTAGCTTCCAACAATTTGTATAACTTTTTATCTAATCATTATTAAATTATTAAAAAAAATTTAAACTACCAAACAAAATACCAGAAGTAATTCATTTTTTTTAATTTGAAAATAAAAATAATTTTAAAAAAATTATATACTAACCCTTTTTGGTTTTATAATTTTTATAATGTAATTTAATTTTTCTCTTAATTTTTCAAAATTGTATAAAATATCTTAATTTAAATCATTTTATTATTATTTCCAAATTATTATACTATAAATAACATATTTTTCATTTCTCACGTGACGATCTAACTCTTGTCTGAGCAAGTACGTAAAGATCATCTGCCATAATTTTCAAAATCTTGTTTGATTGTAGGATAGGGTAGGAACAAAATGATTATTTTCCCTCTAATAGTGATAGATAGGTCTCGTGCTCATGGTGCGGTCACACTTGAGAAAAGAGGAAGGACATTCTCGACGTTGATGTGCGATACTGATCGTTGGGGAAAAATAGCACACGGGAAAAACAGCATGTGCGTGTTTGAAGGCTTAAAGTACAGCCTTGATGCTGCCTCACGCATGCAGACATAGCGAATGGCCACACTTTCACACTGCAAAGTCTGCTAAACTGCGCAGGTTCCTCGAACGTACAGGCAAGGGATCTGGAAAACCATGACTGATTGCATGCGTTGTCATGCTAGCTCAACTGATCTTAGCTTCCTAGAAAGAATAGATGCCAACTTGATTAAGGAATGAGCAATGCATGACATGGTGCTCTGCGCCCGGATCCCTTTGCGTCTTCATAAATATAATTTATTTTTGTTTTCTTTTATATAAAAATAATAATAATGATAAAGAAAGTGTACAAGCAAATTGTATGTATATCATTATTAATGTTCGGAAGTGGTGGAAGTCAGAAGGCTCCACACCTACGCAGCAGCTTCGACCGTATTTCGCGGCAAAGTCTACGCCCTCGTGTTAGGCTTATAAACGCCAGACAAATTCAGAGTCCGTGATGTACTTTTTGACGGCAAAAGAGACGTCAAAGAAGAAATAACCTGAGACTATTAAGCAGTTTCATTATAACGACCACTGAATTATATATCTAGAAACGTCACAAAAGCTACATTATTATATTTCATTTTTTTTTTATATAGAAGCGACATTATTATATTGATCGTTTTCACACGCTGAACCTAAATATTCCACGAACATTTTTCTTCCTTGGCCTTGGGTCCGTTTGAATATAAATATAATAAAAAATTTTAGTTTGTTTAAAATTTTAAAATAATAATAATATTAAAAATGATATTTTAATAATATTTTATTTTATTTTAAACTTTCAACTCAATTAATTTCATCTTAATTAATCACTATCTAACCGGCACATTAGTATTTTTGAAAACAGTCGCAAATGTGTTTGTGAGAGCGCACATTATGAAAAACGAATAAACCTGTGAATTAGGGCTTCACCATCACTGAAATTATCTGAACTATTTGTTAATTGCAGATTTGGAATTCCTAGTATCACTTTTCATGAGGCAATTCTAGTAAATGATGCGCAGAAGTTTGAAGCCTTCAACTTCTTATTATGATCAATACATGCTTTTTCTTGAACCCCATAATGGCCTGACCTATGACTACTTGTCCCAGCAACATCATCAGTACATTTAGCAGTCATGTTCTCTGCACGGGATGCTGAGGATTCTTTGCCTCAATTCAAGGCCTAACACTTGTCATATAATTGATCCATGATTCTAGCTTAATTTTAGGATATTTTTCCCATTTATCTATATTGTAATTGATATGTAAATATTCTAGGGCAATTTGTAAATCAATATAAATAAATATACTCATCACTTTAAGCCGTGTGGTGAATTCCTTCGAACTATCTCATGGTATAGAGAGCCTCCTTGGATTAACATCTATCGATCTTTCAATCTCACCATGGCTATAGAATTCACTCACTCTTTTCCCTTTTAACACCATGATCCACATGGAAACAATCAAACTTTCCTCCTCAAACTACCTCCTATGGAAAAGCCAACTCATTTCCTTCTTGAAAGTCAAGAATTAATTAGGCATGGCGATGTAACCATTAAGCCTCCTCCTCGATTTGACCCACCCAACTCTCAGACACCAAAGTCTAAACGCCAAACACTTGGCATGGAAAACAACTGATCGGAGGCTTCTCAGCCTTCTCCTCTCCTCCCTTATCGAGGAGGCCATGGCTGAGGACATTGGCCTCTCTATCTCTTGTGAGGTCTGGCTCACCTTGGAGAACACATGCAGCCACCACTCCAAGGCTCGCGAGATTTACCTGAAAGACGATCTCTAGCTGATGAAGTGTGGAACCCACTCTGTGTCTGAGTATCCTCGTGCCTTCAAGGAACTTTGTGACCAACTACACAACATTGGACGACTAGTTGACAGCATCGACTAAGTCCACCGGTTCCTCCAAGGTCTTGGTGTCGAGTTCTCGCCATTCTCCATTGCCCAGATAGCAATCATGCCTAGGGTTGTAAATGAATTAAGCTATTCAATAGCTCACTCAGTACTTATTCGATTAAACTCAAATCAAACTCGACTCGTGAAAAAAAAAATGCTCACTAGTAAAAATAGATACCCGCACGATTAGTAAATGGCACGTACTCGACAAAACTCGACTCGACTCGATTCGATTAAGACTCGTTAAGGTTCGCTCATTTTTACTCGACTCGACTCATTAATTTAACTCAATTAAAGTTAATTTATATATTGATAAATATATAGACACATATATGTTATATATATATATATGTATTGCTAATTAATATAAGTATAATACTTTTATAATTAAATATGTAATATGTAATTTAAATAGTGATTTCTATATAATGAATATACTTTACAGCTATATTTTATAATTTCTACAATAATAAATCTATAAAATTTAATAATTTTATATATTAGTACGTAGGAACCATATATGAAATATATATATATATGCTATCATATTATATCTATTTATTAATAATATTTGTAAGCATATAACATATTATTATGATGAATAAATATCAACTAGTAGAAATTAAGTATTAATTTTTATTAGATTTTTATTTACTTATTTTTAAATTTTATTCAAAAATATATAAAAAATTCGAGCTTGATCTCGGCTCGACTCGAGTTTGTTCGTGGGATGAGTTCGAGCTCGAATAAAAAATAAATAAAATCTCGAGCTCGAGCTCGAAAAGCTAAAACTTGGCTCGATTCGGCTCGATTAGAACCCTAATTACACCCTTTATCTGCTTCAGCGAGCTTGTCTCCAAAGCTGAAAGATTTGATTTGTTCCAAAAATCACTAGAATATCCAAACCCACCCAAAGCTGCGTTCACGGCCACCAATTGCACCTCTAATTGTGCGAACCAGAAGGGCCATTCCTCGTGTAACAATCGCGGACCAAATAGCTACCATGGCTCCTTAAATCGCGGCTATGAACACAACTATTTTGCCAAATATGTTGGAACGAAGGTCACCACGCCGTCTGTTGCAACCAATGGTATGCACGATAGGACAACTCTACCCACCTTATCGAGGCCTTCAACGCCTCCTATTCTATGTCCGAAAATAATGAGGCCCTCGATTGGTATTTGGAAACAGGGGCTTCGACCCACATGACCAGCAGCCCATCTATTCTGGATCACTCAAGTAATTACAGTGGTAAAGATTGTGTAATTGTAAGGAATGTTACTTCTTTACCCATAACTCACACCGATGCCATCTCTTTTAAACCAAATCTTCATTAACTCAATGTTTTGGTCGTTCCTCATTTAACCAAAAATATTTTGTCTATTAGAAAATTAACTTCTGATTTTGTTTTATCTATTACATTTACTAATAATTCTTTTATTGTTCAGAATTGCCAAACGGAAAGGGTGGTAGCAACCGGTAAACGAGATTGTGACTTATATGTGCTGGAGCGTGGCCTTCCTGCTTTTATTTTTGTTCTTAAAAATAAGTCACTTCATGCCTCATATGATTTATGGCATGCTCGTCTTGGACATGTCAATCATTCCACTGTTTATTTTTAAATAAAAAAGGTTACCTTTAACATACTTCTTTATTGCCTTCTCCAACGCTTTGTAGTACATGCCAAATTGTAAAAATTATCGGTTGCCTTATTCATATAATGAACGTCGATCATCTAATGTATTGGATTTGATTAATTGTGACATATGGGCCCGTCTCTAGTCAAATCCAATTTAAGGTTTGTCTATTATGTTCTCTTTATTGATGATTTTTTTCCGTTTCACTTGGATATATCCACTGCGTTTAAAATCTGAATTTTACAATGTCTTCCTTCAATTTCAAAATTTTATGAAAAATTAACATTCTACACATCAAATTTTTTCAAAGTAATGGCAGTGCAAAATTTACTAGCAATTTTTTCCAGGTGCACCTCTAACATCCTTAATCAACTATTTTGCCCACACACACCCGCTCAAAATGGTCCCGCTGAACAGAAACCTCGTCATGTGATTGAGACCAACCTATCTCTTCTTTTTCACTCCTACCTTTCTCCTCGTTTTTGGGTTGACGCCTTCAGCACTACAACCTACATCATTAACTGCTTGCCCACACCACTTCTAAGAGGTAAGTCCCATTTTGAGCTTCTTTATGCATCATCTCTAAATTATGAAAATTTTCATCCCTTTGGTTGTCATGTTTATCCTTGCCTATGTGATTGTATGTCTAACAATTTTTCACCTCTCAGCATCCCATGTATTTCTCTGGGATATAGTTCCTCCTACAAAGGGTTTTGTTGCCTCGATCCCACCACTTCTAGACTATACATCACCCGCCATGCATAGTTTGATGAACACCACTTTCCTTATTTAGAAACCTTTCGAGCTAAGTCTATCTCATCTCTCCAATTTTTTAATTTTTTGGAACCCAGCTTATCCCATACAAAAGCATCTTCCCCTTCCTCTGAGCACCATTCCCCCCACACTACTCAATTCGGATCTAACTCATGTGTTATTTGTATTGACCCAGTGGATGAGTTTGTGCAGGTTATTGACTCTTTTGCAAGATCCCCTTTAGTGCACTCGACCTCTAGACTGTCTATTGTTAGTCTGACACTGTTATTCAAGCTCATGATGTCACTCCAATTCTAGCATTTCCCATGGATTCTTACTCAAAGCTAGTACTTTCAAAACTCGTCATCCAGCGAACATTAGGGTTTTAGGCTCCTCTAGTCTTCTTTGTGCACTTTTTGCCTCCACCAAACCTAAAGGGTTCAAATTTGCCATTAAGAATCCTACTTGGCTTGCTGCCATAAATGAAGAAATGCAAGCTTTGCAAAACAACGCACCTAGATTTTAGTCGCTCGGCCTTCCAGCACCAATATTGTGGGTTCCAACTAGGTGTTCAGGACCAAATATCTGTTGGAGGGATCCATCGAGCGTCTCAAAGCTTGTCTTGTTGCCAAGGGCTATACATAGGTATCCAGTCTCGACTATACTGCCACTTTAGTTTTATTATCAAGGCTACCACTGTTCGTGTTGTACTCTCTATTACTGTGACTAACAAATGGCCCCGTCACCAACTTGATATTAAGAAGGTGTTTTCCAATGGTACTTTCATTGAGGATGTTTACATGAAGCAACCTCCTTGGTACATTGATCCTTGCTTTCCTAATTATATCTATCATATGAAGAAAACTCTCTATGGTCTGAAGCAAACACCTCATGCTTGGTTCCAGTGCTTCAACTCCTTCCTTATTCAGCTTGGATTCTCTTGCAGTCAAGTTGACAGTTCTTTGTTTGTTTTTCATAAGCATTCTAATATCATTTGTCTGCTTCTCTATGTTAATGACATTATTAATACTGGCTACAACTCATCTCTCGTCCACAGATTAACCTGTAAACTCAACTATGAGTTTACCACTAAGGACTTAGGCCCTCTCAACTATTTCCTTGGCCTTGAAGTTTCGACAACTATAGATGGTCTTTTTATTGGTCAGCTAAAATATGCATGGGACATTCTCACTCGAGCTCAATTACTTGACAGCAAATTAGTTCACGCTCCTATAGTTGTCTCTCAGCACTTGTCTTCAAAGGGTCATCTGTTCTCGGATCCTACCTTTTACAAATCTCTAGTTGGCGCCCTCCAATACTTGACCATCATGCGCCCAAATATTGCTCATACTGTCAACTCTATCAGTCAATTCCTGCACGCTCCAACAACAGATCATTTTCTTACAGTTAAGCGTATTCTTCTTTATATCAAGGGCACTCTTCATTATGGCCTTAGCTTCCGCTCTTTTACTACTCCCAGTGCTCTCATTGCTTACATTGATGCTAACTGGACAGGATACCCTGATATTTGCCTGTCTAGCTCTAGTTAATCCATTTATCTTGTAGGAAACATGATTTCTTGGAGTACTAAGAAACAACCAACTATCTCCTATTCCAACTGTGGGTTTGAGTATCGTGCTCTCGCTCACACTGCCGCTGAATTTATTTGAACTACACACCTTCTTCAGGACTTACAGATGTCATTTCCATAGTGGCCTCTTCTTCTATGTGACCATAAAAGTGCCATATTTTTGAGATCCAATCTTGTTTTCCACAAGCGAGCAAAGCATGTTGAATTAGATTACCAGTTCCTTCGAAAATTTGTCATTTATGGCAAACTTCACACTCAGTTCATTCCTTCTCACCTATAGTTTGCCGACATTTTCACAAAAGTATCCTCAATCACTTTTTGAATTTTTCCAATCCAAGCTTCACGTTTGTTCCAATCCGATGCTCAACTTGCGGGAGGTGTTGAGGATACTTTGCCTCAATTCAAGGTCTAATGCTTGTTGTATAATTGACCTATGATTCTAGTCTAATTCTAGGATGTTCTTTTCATTTATTTGTATTGTAATTGATATATAAATATTTTAGATTGATACGTTAATATTCTAGGGCAACATATAAATCAACATAAATAAACATACCTACCACTTCAAGCGGTGTGGTGAATCCTTTAAACTATCTCTTGGAAAATGCCCATCTCATCCAAGCCCAAGAAAGGGGCCATGTTTGAGAGTGTCAAACCAATAGGACGCAAGCATAGAAGAGCTGTGCTCAACTTAGCCTACAAATTATGTTTGGCCCAGTTTGAATTCTAAACCCTTCTCAATTTATTTCATCTCATTATTACAATTTTTTCAAATCTCCATATAATTTTTCAAATTCCTATACAAAATATAATAAAAAATTAAACTTTTTCAAATTTTAACACACTCATAATATTAAAAATTTATATTCTAATAATATTTTATTAAACTCAACTCAACTCAACATCTAAACGCACCAAAGTTAAAATAGATTAAAAAAAACAAAACAAAAAGCAAAGAACGAAAAACAAAAAGAGAGAAGTTTAGAACTTAAACGTGTAAGTCATGAATCATAACAAGAGAAACAAACTAGCATATCAATTCATATATATATATATATATATACTAGTTTATCTATTTGCCCATGATCCAAAGATACAAATTATGAGCATAATGCAATAATATCCTACTAATGCATAGGAAATGGTGAATTTGTGTATGGGTATTTTTTCATTTAATGGTGCTAAAGTGTTTGTGATTATATTGCTAGAAATACCCACTTGGTTAATTCAAAAACAACAAAATCATAAGATTGGCTTTATGCTCCACTATACACCGAATTAGCAGTAATTAATATTAGACTATTAATTAGTTGGTGGTAAGCATGGCGTTGGGACTGTTATAAGCTAGGAAAGTTCATGGGGATTCCTTTTAATTAATGTTTGTTTGCCTCTTATATTAAATTAGTGTTGTTTGATAAAAATATAGCAGTTTTGTTTAATAAAATTGTGAATCAAAGAGAAATGGTTGAGAAACTGTGAAAAAAGTTAAAAGTTAAATTTTTGGAGATTTGAAAATTGCATTTTAAAATTTGAAAAAAGTTAAATTTTTTATTATATTTTGAATAGGAATTTGAAAAAGTATAATAATACGTTTAAGATGTATTTTGAACTTTTAGTTTTATCTCCATAAGCAAATCGGGCCTTAATATATAGAGAATATATATGTTTGATAAAATTCTTTACCAGATTGTATTTCTCAAATGGGTAATGACACCCTTACAACCTATTTACTACTTATTTACTATTCCAAGTGTATTTATTTCTTTTATTGTTTTCTTTTAAGTATTTTTTTAACATCCTTAATCATTAAGAAAAAAATTTTAAAAATATAGAACTTTACTAATAATCATTTCCTTAATAATTAAGTAAAAGAAAAAAAATCAAAAAAATCAAAAAAATCAAAAAAAGTAGTAAAATAGTTATAAATAAGTGGTAAGGATATCATTTTTCTCAAATCCTTTATACTAAAAGGCTATTATAATCTCATTTGCAGAAATGGTTTGCTTGTTATTAAAATATATATATATATATTTATTTTAATTGATCTCATCTCGTCTCTATCAAGTCTTCCCTATTGAGGGAGATACTTCTTTTTATGTGCAGTTCAAACTTTCAAGTACGTATTTAAGCAGCATCGGGAACTTCCTTTCTGAAATTCTTTCTACAAAACCAACCGAGAGAGAGAGAACGACATGAAGAATAAAGAAGATGAATTGTGTGAGAGTGGGAACATGGGCCAAAAGATATTCCAACTCCAGATCTAGACCCCAATTCCTAGCATTCTCAGAATGCCACCGTCCTATCTCCTCCCCCTCGTCGTCTCCCACGGAGAAAATCTTAAAACCCACCTCCTTCAACTTCAAAACTTACGTGGCCCAAAAAGTCAATACCATCAACCAAGCCCTCGACGCTGCCATTTCGCTCAGAGATCCCTTGGAGATCTGTTGAGAGGTGGCTTGAATAAGTGTCTCTATTGTATGCTCGCTCGACATCCAACTCGAGCGAGATACCAGACAGAGAGTTTGCTAAACCCTCGCTCGACATCCAGCTCGAGTGAGATACCAGGCTGTGACTTTGCGAGGGTCGAGCGAGATGCAACCTTAGTCATTCGCTCGATGGTCTCGCTTCGAACTAATGTTCTACGAATCTAAGTTGCGTCGTTTGGAATAGTGGCTCGCTCGAGCGAGAGCATTCTCGCTCGAGCAAGTGTCACTTATATAAGGAACGGCATTCATTTGAACGCCGCTCACTGCTACCTCTGTTATTTTGTTAGTTTTTTTAGGGAAAATACGTGAGGTTGAGTGTATACACGTGAGGTTGAGTGATTTCTTTGTATAATCTTGTGATTCAATCTCTATACTCCATCTCTGTTCAATAGTGAAAGTTTGAGACTGACTCCATAGTGGACGTAGACTTGTTTTGAGTTGAACCACTTATATTTGTGTGTTCTGTCTATTGTTTTATTTTCTCCTTGCATTATTCGCTGCGTTACTTCATCTATTGTTGTTTGTTTACCGACTTATTGCCAACAAACTGGTATCGGCGCTTTGGCTCTGTGAAGATCTGAAAGGGATGGTTACAACAAGCTTTGAAGTGGAGAAGTTTGATGGACATAATAGTGTCAGTCTATGGCGCATCAAGATGAAAGTTTTGTTGCGTTAACAAGGTTTGTTCAAAGTTCTTGAAGAGAAGGTATCTATTGATTCTCCTATACCGTCTAAGGACGAAGAAGATAAGGTATACAACATTATTTTTTTTATCACTATCTGATGGAGTTTTAAGAGAGGTTGCTGAGGAAGAGGCTGTTGTTGGTCTCTGGGAAAAGTTTGAGAGCTTATATATGGAGAAATGTCTCACAAACCGTTTCTATTTGAAACAATGGTTGTATACTCTTAAAATGCATGAAGAAACTTCCATTATTGAACATCTCGATGAATTTAATAAGATTATTATGGATCTTAGAAATATAGACATTAAGCTTGAAGAAGAAGATCAAGCTTTAATTGTTTGTGTTCATTACCTATGCCATTTGAAAATTTTGTGAATTCCATGTTATGTGGAAGAGACACCATTTCTTTAGCAGATATGAAATCTGCTTTGAATTCCAATGAATTGAGAAATAAATTCGGTGACAAGGGTAGTGAAAATCAAGCTAGTGGCTTGTTTGTCAAAGGTTCATCTAACCAAGGAAAATCTATTGAGAAGAGTTCAGAGAAAAGCAGAGGCAAGTCTAGGAGTAAGTTGCAGTCGAAGGGTAACAAGAAGAATGTTAAATGTTACTACTGCCACAAGTTCGGTCATTACAAGAACAAGTGTACCAAACTAAAGAAGGAGGAATCCACTAGTTCCTTTAACGACATCAGTGTAGTTGATGATAATTCTGATGGCTCAGATATTGTTCTAGCAATTAGTGACTCGAACAGTCGCTTAGTGACAAGTGGGTCATGGACTCAGCTTGTACTTTGCATATGTGTCCCAAGAGGGATTGGTTCACGTCTTATGACAGTCAACAAGGGTTCCGTTCTATTGGGAAAAGATATGGTGTGTAAAATTACAGGACTCGACTCAGTCCAAATAAGAATGTTTAATGGCATTGTTAGTCTATTGTCTAATGTTCGGCACATTCTATATTTGAAGAAAAATCTTATCTCAATGGGCGCTTTAGATTCTATAGGTTTCAAGTACACGAGAGAATGTGGAGCTATGAAGGCCAGTAAGGGCTCCATGATTAAAATGAGAGGAGATAAGACAAATGGTCTTTATTCCCTTCAGGTTAGTACAGTAACAGATGCGGCTTCAGTTTTTGTATCAGTTGATCCAGACTTAGATCTCACTTGTTTATGGCATATGCGCTTGGGCCATATATGTGAGAAGGGGATGTCTATCCTCAATAAGTAGGGGTTGTTAGGGAATCAAAAGATTGACAAACTTGACTTGTGCGAACATTACGTATTTCAGATGCAGTGCAGAGTTCAGTTTGATACAGGAGTTCAAAGAATCCAAAGTCCTGTGGACTATATTCATTCTGACCTTTGGGGTCCATCTTCTGTTCCATCAAAAGGTGGAGATAACTACCTACTTACTTTGATTGATGATTACTCATGGAAGGTGTGGGTATATATTTTCAAGCAGAAAAGTGATATTTTCCCCAACTTCAAGCAGTGGAAAGTTTTGATTTAGAATCAGACAGGCAAGAAAGTGAAACGACTTCGGACTGACAATGGTATGAAGTTTTGCGGAGAGGAATTTGATGAATTCTGCAAAAATGAAGGCATTGCTAGGCATCGTACAGTTAGGCACACTCCACAGCAAAATGGGGTAGCTGAACATATGAACTGGACTCGGTACAGTTGGAGAGAGCACGTAGTATGCTTTCTAATGCACGCTTGTCTAAAGACTTTTGGGCGGAAGTAGTCAACACAGCCTACTTTCTGGTTAACCGCTCTTCAACCATAGTTATTGGTTTGAAGACACCAAATCAAGTATGGTTTGATACTCCTTTTGATCATTCAGATTTAAGAATTTCGATTGTCCTGCTTATTTTCATGTCAATGAGGGTAAGCTGGAATCAAGGGCAAAGAAATGCATATTCATAAGATATGCTAGTGGGGTGAAGGGATATAGGTTGTAGTGTATTGATCCCAAATCATCCAAATTTGTGATTAGCAAAGATATTGTATTTGATGAACAGTCTATGCTTAACTCGAGAAAGGAGTTTACTGTCATAACCCAGATTTTTAAATATCCGTTTAATTTTCATATGTGACATGATCATTGAAGGTTGATCAAATAAGGAATAGCATAATAAAGAAAAGACTTATAATTGTATGTTAGAAGGTTAGGAGTAGGATTGGGTACAATGGTGGCTTGATTTATGTGGAAAAAGTGTATAACCCGAGATCTCGCTCGACTCTTACTTGATGTCTGGCTCGAGCAAGATACAGAGAGAGATTTGATAATTTTTTGATAAAACAATCATATCTTACTCATTTGATATCAGATTGAGCGATTTAAAATGCTATAGAAATCTAAGAGGAATACCTAGAACTTTTATGTTTTGAGTTTTTAGAAATATGGACTTAAGAAAATACGAAATTAAGATTGAAGTAGAAGATCTGGATTGGAGAAAGATAGGCATTGGCTTTGAAGTTGACTAAGGATTTTGGATAAGATTAAGTTTTTGGATTATTTTCTCAATTATCCTAAGATCTTGACAAGTGTGTAAAAATATGTCAAATAAGAATATTTTATTTAGTAAATTTCGTGTGAAATAAGAAGAATCATCTATCAAACACTTGGTGTGCTCGGATTAGTGTTCTCGAGCTTATCTGTCGAGGTTTAGTAAAAAAATAATAACTTATTCATATGAGCTCCAAATGAAATGATTCAAGTTCCTATAGAATCTTAAGAAGTATATATAGAAATGTTATGTTTTGGGTTTTTGAAGACAAGGAACGGATCAAGGATGAAATCTGGTGTGAAGTGGACGACCCTGGGTTGAGTCCAATTGATAACCGACTTAGTGAATTGTCCTATATTTGGCCATGTGAAGAAATTTGTGATTGGCTATCAATTTTTCTGAGGTCTTGACATGTGTAGGAGTATGTGTCATGAGGAGATGGATTGATCTAGAAGCCTTGATAAGTACAAAAATAAAGGAAAACAAATGGAGAACTCGGATTGGGTTTCTTGGGTGCTTTTGACATATTTTGGTGTATTAAGCATATTGCTCTCCTTTGATCTCGGAATAAGGTGATTCAAAATCATATAGAATTTTAAGAGGATGGTCTAAAACTTTTATGTTGTGATTTTCTAAGAATCGATCCAGATCAAGGATGTATTTGGAGTTAAAGTGGATGGATACACCCCATTTGAAGAAACTATCATACTACTTTGTCACTTTGTCTTTTCCTTTCATGTGCTGGAATAATTATAACCATTGATCAATATATGCATATAAGTGGTACAAACATGACCCTTGGATGGAGATGGTACCAACTAAGACTAAGCTCTAGGGGTGAAGATGAGCCCAAAGAGCTTGAAAGCTCATACACGGCTCTAAAGGGAGAACCGGTTACCTATGGGCATACTTTTCATCTTCTTGTTCCTAAGGTGTCGCCCCTAGGTATATATATATGTGTGTGTGTGTGTGTGTGTGTGTGTGTGTGTGTACTCTTCTTCCATTTTCCTCTAGAGAAAACTTTCAGTTATAGTAGAAAGATAGCAAGCAAAATTCACCTAAACACACTTATACCACTAGAACATCAAAGACAAGGCAATCTAGAGGTTTTGGAGAGAAGATTGTCTAAAGCTTAGTTCTATCATCAATTCAAAATTTGGAGAAACTTGTAAGTGCATATATTAACTTACTCTTGGCTTAGAATGAGTGGTTTGGTGATTAGATTATATTTGATATTTATTTGAACTTAATCTTAGTTTATGTGTTAAATTGAAGCCTATTGAGTTTTGGAATATTTTTTGTTATGATAAAATGCTAGAAAAATTATGAGACCTTAGGAATATATTATATGAAGAAGATTATGTGAAAATATGAGATCTTGATTAGGAGGGGTTATGTTGACAGATTTAACATCGTATGGTAAATTGGTCATAACTTATTAGTGTAATATTAGAATTGAATGATTAAAGAGTTTATGGAAAGTTAAAGAAAGATCTCTACAACTTTGGTGTTTTAAGCTTTAAAAGATAATAACTCTATAGAGGACAAAATTTGGATTGAATTGCAGAACAGATTATGTGAGGACTTCAAAAAGGTGTTCTTCTTATATTCTAAACTCTTAATAAATTATAAGAACATAGATTTATGTTTTAATAAGCAAAAAATAAGGTTTATGTAAAAGGATTGCATGTTTTTGATTGAAAAACCCCATGATCTATAATCTCGCTCGACACTCGCTCGATCTAGGGATCGAGCGAAGAACAAAATAAACCTTCACTAGACTCTCGCTCAATATTCCGCTCGAGCGAAGTGCAACCCGAGACTTTGCTCGACTCTCGCTTGATATCTGGCTCGAGTGAGATACTCTGACTGCTTCTAGCTTAACCCTTGCTAGTTGTCTGGCTCGAGCAAAGTGCAACCCGAGACTTTGCTTGACTCTCGTTCGATATCTGACTCGAGTGAGATACACTTTATGTTTAAATTCAGTGTTTTTCTTTATATAAACGTGGATGATCCAAATAAATAAATTTATCTATGAAAAATAAGTATAGTCTATATGATATATGTTGTATTGGATGTGCATACAACATAAAATTTAAAAGTACATGCATGTCCTAGTATGTGATGGGTTTTAAGAAAGAATGACATGGCGTGCCGATAGGGACCTAAGCCTATCAAGTATGTGAAAATCAACAAGGACCTAAGCCTGTCGAGTATGTGAAAACCGGCAGGGATCCTAGCCTGTCGAGTATTTGAAAACCGGCAGGGACCTAAACCTATCGAGGATGTGAAAATCGGCATGGACCTAAGCCTGTTGAGGATATGAAAGCCGGCAGGGACTTAAGTCTGTCGATGATACGAAATTAGAAATATTTGATTGGGACGCCTGTCGATGATGCGAAACAAGTAAGACTCATAATATTACGAAAGAAAAGAAATAAGAGTTTAAGTATGATAGAGTGGGTCCATGAAGAACATAAGCCTAAGTTATGCATGAGTCTCATAAAGCATTTTTATAAGATATATGTCTCTAAGCATTGACATGTATGATAAGTTCTTATGTCATTTATGTCATATTTCGTTGACTGTGTACTTACTGAAATTTCTTAGAAATCTCACTCTTTTATATTTTATCTATCATTCCTTATGGAATGATAGATGGTGTTGCAGGAGTAAATAAATTGTCATGAGACTCAGACATTACAAGAGATTCTAAGGAGCCCCAACGATCCTACAGAATACTATTCTCCTAAGGGAATGATCTTACGTATGGGATCAAGTGGAATAGCAAGAGTATCAGAAGACAGGAAGAGATATTTGTTAGAAAAGAACTAACTAGGTTAGGTAAATTTTGGATACGATATGTTTTGATGAATGAAAATTATGAAGGATATAGTTTTAATATGCCATGTGATTTATTTATGCAAGAGTTTAATCTCTTTGAATGTATTGAAGATTTACCCATTTTCGTTGCGTTCTGCATTGCATTTAATTAGTAAATTTAGGTGCATACATAGTTTAAAAAAAAAATCGAGGCGTTACATTTACTGTGTTGTCAAGTACAAACCAGGAGAAAGGCAAAATAGGTGGAGCAACAGGCTCCACAAAGGAACGCCAGTTAACACTGAGGATCATGCCATTACTAATGGACATGATTTTGATTGAGAGGCCGAAACACGTGATGAGCAGGAATACAGTATAGCTACTGGTAGACTGAGGAGACGGTTAGACTGCCTCGGAGATATGCTCGTGCAGACATAGTGATCTACGCACTGACTATGACAGAGGCTATTGTTGGTTAGGAACCTTCTAGCTATTTAGAAACTGTTAGTGGTACAGAATCTGCACAGTGATGCTCAAATATGACTGAAGAGATTGAGTCTCTTCATAAGAACCAAACATGGAATTTGGTTAAATTTCCAGTGAAGATGAAAATGGGTCTTCAACAGAAAATAGAGAATCCAGAACGATACAGATGCAAGATATAAGACACGTCTAGTTGATAAGAGCTACAGTCAGAGAGAGGAGATCGAATTCATTGAAGTATTTTTCCCAGTTGTAAAACATAGTTTGATTATAGTTTTACTTGCCATCATGGCATTGTATGACTTAGAGTTACAACAACTTGATGTTAAAACAACGTTTCTATATGGCGAGCTTGATGAGACAATTTATATGCATCAGCTAGAGGGATTTATCATTTTAGGTAAGGAGGACCGAGTATGCAGATTGAAGAAACCATTGTATGGTTTGAAGCGATCTCGGAGGCAATGGTATAAACTTTTTGATTCGTTTATGATTAATCATGGTTATTTGATAAGTAGCTATGATAGTTTTATTTACCACAAACAATTACCTAATAGGTCTTTCATTAACTTATTGCTTGATAACATGCTTATAGATACTAAAAGTATATATGATGTTGACTTGATGAAAATTCAACTTAGAAATGAGTTTGAAATGAAAGATTTATGTATGACAAGGAAGATTTTTGGGGATGAAAATCCACAGGGATAGGAAAGTTAAAAAGTTGTTCTTGTCTCAGAAAAAGTACATTGAGAAGATACTTAACAAATTCAGAATGTCTACTTCCAAACCTGTGAGTACACCATTTGCCTTGCATTTCAAGCTTTCAACTTCCCTATCTCCCCAGACAATGAGAAGGAACAGAGCATGGCAAGTGTTCCCTACTCTAGTGCAATTGACAGTGTGATGTATGCGATGGTTTGTACCCATCCAGACAATCCACAGGCAGTGAGTGTTGTTAGTAGATACATGGCTAATCCAGGTAAAACTCATTGGCAGGTAGTGAAATGGATACTGAGGTATTTGAAGGGAACTTTGCATGTTGGCTTAATCTTTGATCGAGATGTTGATCTCAGTTCTTATGTTGTTGGATATGTTGATTCTGATTATGCTAGAGATTTAAATAAGAGAAGATCATTGATCGATTATGTGTTTACATTGTGCAGTTTTGCTATTAGTTGGAAAACAACACTACAATCAACTTTTGCTTTATCAACTACAAAGGCAAAATACATGGTAACAGTTGAGGCTGTTAAGGAGATCATTTGGAGAAAAGGCCTGATAAGTGACTTGGGTCTACAATAGGAGGGGATGTCAGTTTACAGTGATAGTCAAAGTGCAGTACATTTGACCAAAAATTAAATGTATCATGAGAGAACGAAGCACATTGATGTCAGGTATCAATTTCTCAGATATATTGTTGCAAGCGGTATTGTAGCAATTTAGAAGATTGCTACTATAGAGAATCTAGCAAACATAACGACTAAGTTCCAGTACACAAGTTCAAACTCTGTTTGGACTTGATTAGTGTTCAAGGTTTGCAAATCCCTTAGGGGATTTTTTGATGGGGTTGGTCTTCTGTGAAGAATGGTTTTAGTGAGGCTTGTGAGAATTCAAGCCAAGGTGGAGATTTGTTGAGAGGTGGCTTGAATAAGCGCTCTACTGTATGCTCACTCGACTCTCGCTTGACAATCAGTTCGAGCGAGAGTCAACCTGTAAGTTCACTTAACTCTCACTCGACATCCAACTTGAGGGAGACTCCAACCCAAAAGGTCGCTCGACCGAGATACCAAATAGAGAGTTCGCTAAACCCTCGTTCGACATCCAGCTCGAGTGAGATACCAGGCAATGAATTCGCTCGACCCTCGCTCAAGGGCTCGTTCTAGCCAGATGCAAACCTAGCCGTTCACTCAATGGTCTCACTTCGAGCTAATGTTCTACGGACCTAGGTTGCGCCGTTTGGAATAGTGTCTCGCTTGAGCGAGTGTCACATATATAAGGAACGACGTTCCATTCACTAAGTGTATACATATAAGGTTGAGTGATTTCTTTGTAGAATATTGTGATTCAATATCTGTACTCCATCTTTGTTCATTAGTAAAAGTTTGAGACTGACCCCATAATGGACGTAGGCTTGTTTTGAGCTGAACCACTTATATCTGTGTGTTCTGTCTATTGTTTTATTTTCTCCTTGCATTATCCACTGTGTTACTTCATCTATTGTTGTTTTTTTATCAGCTTATTCCCACCAAGATCCACAAGGCCATGCGCTACTCCCTTATCACCGATGGCAAGCGAATCTGCCCTTTCGTTTGTATCGCAACCTGCGATCTCGTTGGTGGCACCAAACCCATGGCCATACCCACCGCTTGTGCCGTCGAGATGATCCACACCATGTCTCTAATCCACAATGATCTTCCTTGCATGGACAGCGACAACCTCCGTCAAGGGCAGCCCACGAGTCAAAAGGTTTTCGGCAAAGCCATGGCGGTTCTCGCCTGCAATGCACTCTTGGCATTAGCATTCGAGCACATAGCCTCCTCCATGGTGGGCGTGCCCTCTATGAGGATCGTCTGTGGAATTGGACAGGTTGCAAGGTTCATCGGTGCCAACAGGTCGTAGGCGGTCAAGTAGCTGACTTAACTTCAAAGGGGCAGTCTAAAGTGAGTCTCAAGCACCTCGAATTCATTCATCTGTGCAAGACCGCAGCCATGTTGGAAGGCACTACGGTTCTTGGAGCTGTGTTGGGTGGTGGTTCCGACGAGGAGGTTGAGAAACTGAGGACTTTCGCCATGTACATAGGATTACTTTTTCAGGTAATGGATAACATTCTCGATGTGACAAAATCGTCGGAGGAATTGGTGGATGATAAGGTTACGTATCCCAGGCTAATGGGGATCGAAAAATCGAGGGAGTTTGCAAAGAAATTAAAGGAGGATGCACAGGAGCAGCTCTCCGCATTGATCCCGATAAGGCGGCGCCATTGGTCGCCCTGGCCCATTTTATTGCTCATATGTCAAACTAGTCTCAAATTTAACTCTGAAACTTGTAACTGGTCGTTTTAGGGAAGGCTCCGTCATTTTAGAGGAGGCTTTTTGTTGAGATTTCCGATTACTTACAGCCATATGTTCCTTTTTGTCTTTTGGCACCACGATCATATGTTCTTTTTAAAGATTAAATTTATTATAAGAAAATTAGTATTTATATATTAATTTCATATTTAATTTTTTTAAAAGGTGTGATATTTATGCACGATTATAATTTATAAATATCATTTTATCTTTATGATATAGAAACGACATATTAAAATTACAAAGAGGCGCTATGATTTCATTTATGTTTTTTTTTTTTGGTTCTAATCAAAGCTTCATTTATGTTGCTTTCATTTGTGTTTCATTTACCAAGAGTTTCAAGTCATTCAACACGACTAACGTGGTCCCATCTTCTAATCTTTTAAGGTCAATTTAAAACCAATTTGTAGTTGTCACACATCATTTCTTTCTCTCTCTAGTTTTGATGCGTGTCCCATTAGCATCATTAACTCGTTGATATAAATTGAGATAAGTTGAATTTTTATGAATAGTAATCAATTAAGATAGTAAAGTAAATTTATAAAACTCACATAGGAATAATGAGTTTAAGTCTTCATTTGGATTCAAAATTTATTCCATCTCATCTCATCATTATAGTTTTTTTAAATTCTCACACAAAATATAATAAAAAAATATAATATTTTCAAATCCTAAACAATAATGATATCAATAAATAATATTCTAATAATATTTTATTCAAATTTTCATCTTTGATCTAAATTCATCTCTAAATCCAAATGGGACAAATGTGACCGATTATTAAGATAAATTTAGATGTATTTATGAAAAGTTAAAAAATATTATGGATCCCACATATAAAGAGATTAGCTAAAAAAAATTATGAATCTCACGTGTAAAGATATTTTAAATTAAGTGATAATTAGTGATTGAGAGTTATGTTTTTTGATATTAATATGGATTTAAAACAAAACACAACTAAGATGAGCAAAGCTTATTTAAGGATCCAAATGAACAAGAAAACAAGAAACCTTTGGCATGAAGTGAGGGGTGAGGGGAAGAAGAATCTAGGAGACATGACTCATATTTGAAATGTGTGAAGTGCAAGTTAACAACTTGTGCAAGTTCTTGTATATTTTATAAGGCGAAAAGGGTGATGTAGGGGTTTCTGCTGTTTGTTTTTTGCTGTGTTTTCGTGCTTGAGTATGGAGGATCAAATGGTACATTTGTATCAACATCTATCGTTGACATCTTTTGAAGAAGAGGAAGTCTTTGTGGATGATGGTTCTTTGGAAGATATTTTCCTAAATGGTAGAAAGGGATTATAGTGACTATGTTGACTGAGAAACACCATAATAGGGAAGCTTTCAAGGTTACTATGTGACGTGCTTGGTGTCCATTACAAGGAGTTCATTTTTGTGATATGAATCATGCTCTAACATTGGCTGAATTTGATGATTTACGTGACAAAGATTGAGTGCTTAGATAAGGTCCTTGGGCTTTTGACAAACATCTAGTCCTGGTACAAGAAGTTGATGTCAGTAAACAAGTGAGTCAGATTCATCTCGATGAGGGTCCTTTTTGGGTTCATATCCATCATCTTTCCTTGCGAGCCAGGAATGATGTTGTGGGGACTTGGATTAGGAGGAAAATTGGAAGAGTTGAGGAGGTCGATGTGGAGAAGGGACAATTGGCACTGGGGGAATTCTGGTTGCGTGCCTGATCTTATGGGGATCAATTTAGAGATGGGCAACCATGGAAAAGGAAAACTTCGATGCTGAATTCTAAAAGAACACAACCAGAGAAAGCTCCTGCTTCGGTGGTGGATATCATCCAGCTCGAGCTTGATCAAAGGGGAAATTTGCCATGATTCTCGAAAGTTCAGAGACACCTGATGTTGATTCAATGGCGGATACTTCGAAGTAGCTGGTTATAGAAGATAAGCGATTCTAGCCAGTTACACAGGTTTTCAAATTGAAAGGCAAGTCCACTGAGAATAAGGGTAACAAGAGTTCTAAAATGGTGTCATCTCAGGCTATTTTGCAGAATGGACAAAATGGGCCTCAGAAGATTGTGGGGCAATCTGTTTGTGAGCCTCAAGGAGGGGATGCCAAGCCCAAGGGTTCTTATCTGGCCTTTCTAATGCAATGAAGCCCAATGGTGTTAATAATAATAAATGGAAATGTCTGTCATTTTTGTCCTCCCCAAAGCATATGCAATCTGAGACTTCCCAACGGATGAATCATTCCAAAAAAAGAAAGGGTGTTGCTCGAATTGTGTTTGGCAATGAGGGGGTAGTCAAAGCTAAGGTTTCAAAGGGCGCGGTGGCAATGAGAAATGGTGATGCCTTGATGGTAATTGGAGATTTCAATGAAATCCTCCATCTTAGTGAGAAAAAGGGGGTAGACCATGACCTGAATGCCAGCTTGATGCTTTTAAAGCAGTTGTGGATTTTCATTCTTTTCGAGATCTTGGGTTTAGAGGAAATGTTTATACTTGGAGTAATGGAAGATATAATCCCTATCATGTTTGTGAGAGATTAGGCAGGGTGTTAGTAAGCTCTCAATGGTGGAATCAATTTCTAGGGATTGTAGTCACTCATGAGTTAGCTGCTTCTTCAGACCATGTACCCATTTGGGTTCAAACTGAGGGTCAGGAAGCAACTGGTAGGATAAAAAAGCTATTCAAATTTGAAGAAATGTGACTAGGAGAACAGACCTTGAAAAAATTATTGAGTCCACTTGGAAGAGGAGGGCAGATGGTGATTCAATTCAAAATGTGATGAACTCTATTAAAGATTGTAGTATGCAGTTGAAAATTTGAAACAGGTCTTGTTTTGGCAATGTCTAGTGTTGAACCCAAGGTTTCAAGTTTCATGTAAATCTACAAATGGATTTTGATGATAACAAATGAATCCAAAGAATAAAGGAGTCTCAAGTTCAAGTTGTTCACACAATATAATCAAGCACATCAAGGAAGCAAGCATGAGCAAGAAGGGAACAAATTCACATTAAAATCATAGAGTAATGTTGCAAATCTCTTAAAAATTCAAAATTAGGATTAAGGCTCAAAATTAATATTTTATCATAAAGCATTGAAACACATTTTCCACATATGCATGAATATTTTGAAAATTAAATTTGAAAATTTTGAAAGATGATTGATTGTCATCTTTCACATGTGCATGACATGATTAAATGTTTGAACTTTGAAAATATTAAGATGATTGATTGTCATCTTTCACATGTGCATGTTTTATTTGAATATTTTCAAAAGTGGTGGATGTTTTTCTTGACTTATGCAAAAGGTAGATGTCTTTATTTAAAAATTTTGAAAAGTAAAGTGTGCTCCTTTTGTCATATGCAAAAAGTAAAAGATTATGTTTAAAATTTTTAAAAAGTAAAGTGTGCTCCTTTTGTCACATGCAAAAAGTAAAAATATTAGATTTAAAATTTTTGAAAAGTAAATGATGATATTTTTGACATGGGAATCTTTTCAAATTTGAAATTGAAAAATCATTTGCCTATAAATAGCTCACTTGAGTTTTGCAAAATTCACAACAAGAGCTTACACATCTATTGCTAAGTTTTGCATCATTTCTTCAAAGCTCTCATTCTCTCTTTTCTAAAGTTTTGAGCCTTAATTCTTGTTCTTATTGAGAGAGATATAGGTTATGCTGTATTATTTCTATCTCACTCATTGAGGAGTGTACTTTGATAGTCTACCTACTATCAACTCTTGTATTTGTAAAAGGGTGTGTATAACCCTTGTGTGTGTAGAAGGTGTTCTACACGGGGAATAGTTAAATCACCAAGTGTGAGGTGATTGGAAGTGTAGAAGGTGTTCTACACGGGGAATAGTTAAATCACCAAGTGTAAGGTGATTGGAAGTGTAGAGGGTGTTCTACACGGATTCTTTGGAGCAGTGCTACTCAAAGGTGTAATAGGTTTCTATCTCCACCTAAAGGAGATTGAATAGTGGATTTGGGAATCCTCAAGAGGTAGCTTGAGGCGAGGACGTAGGCAGTGGGGCTGATGAGTGCACAAAAATGCGCTCTAAATACTCTATTTAAATACTAAAAGAAATGAGAAAATAATGGATATAACTCATGTTATTAAAATTAATGGTCATTTATCTTGAAATAAATATAAGTATGATTTAATATATTGATGAGAATATAAAATGTCATATTTTCCTCTCTTAATGTTTAATAATTTATTCTTATTTGATGCCTAAATATACTCATTATTCTTATATTTTGATTTAGGATACAAATGGAGACATTAGAAGCAAATGAAGATAATTGCAGAATTTTAGACAGTTCTGACATCTTTTCGTAATATGGGCATAACTCTTTCATCCAATTTTCGATTGAGCTAATTCAAGATGATCTAGAACCGCAAGAGAAATATCTATAACTTTTATGTTTTATGTTTGAAGATATATCCACTCAATCTAAGGCAAAATCGACCATCAAGTGGACGCACCTGCACTTGACGTTCCTGGATATTTTTCAGCCACATGCATCAAATCCAAATGTCATCATAATATTTTCCAGCAAGCACTCCTACACCAACTTGGAAATTCAATGATCAATTCATATGCAAGATGAAGTGCACTCAAGTTTCTTGTAGACAAATTATTTGACCACAAGATATTAAGTCATACAAGACAACTAATGGATAGAGAAGCAAAATTGAAACACTCAACCTACAAGCAAAATCCAGCTCATGTATGGTGGGAAAACAAATGATCAAAATGACAACTCACAAATCACTTGGATTCAAGAATGGCACATGGCAAAACAAGTTGAAATTGTGATGATTTTGTCATGACAACTTGCATGAAGGATGCTTATAAATAGAAGGAAGGGGTGTGTGTTCTAAGACAATGCTTAGTGTGGGAGGATGCTTTGGAAGAGCCATTATTTTGAGAGCTTGAGAAAAAAAAGAAAAAGCAAAAAAGAGAGAAGAAAATAATGGTTGGCTCTTCCATATTATCCCTTGAAGAATTTTTGTTGCATATTTTCAATATGTGTAACTAAATTCTCAAGGAGGGTTAGGGATGAACTTGTGTGTGTGATGGTATTTGTAATTTATTTTTGATTCATGTATTTGGTCTTTAAATATTAAAACTCTTTTGTTCTATTATTCTCAATTTATTTGTGATGTTTTTTCGTCTTCAAATAATTATAAAATCTATTTCGTTTATGGATTCAGTCATGCTTTTTCTATTGAGTGAATTAGTTCTATAATTATGTTTGGAGTAATTGATTATCTATATTGATTTAATTCTCTGCTGCAATATCGCCTCTTAGGTATATTGTCGTCGTTGGATTTTCTCAATATCGATAACAATTTATGAGAGTTAAGTGCGAAGAATGATTTTTCAAAGAGTTACATGTGATTTAAATTTTGGTTATTAATGTTATATCTTCCGATTAAGAATTTGGACATAGAATTCTTAATTGAGTTATCAATGAATTAAGAATAAATTTGAATACCACAAATACACAAGGAATTCCCTACGCTCTACTTTTCGTCTCATTTTTATATTTTTCAAATTACTCATTTAGTTTTAATTTACTTATCACACTCTAAAATTTACTTATCACACTCACTTAATCTTGTTGTTAATTTCGTTACTGTTCTTCAATTTTTCAATCCATCTCCCTGTGGAATCGACACCCCAAAACTATACTGCAAACAACCGCGTTATTCTTTGGGCGTAATCAAATTTTATTATAGCTTATACACTATATTTTCCTACCATTTTATTTCCAAGTGTGTACTAGGTGTGACATTATCATTAAAAAAAAAATCATGACAAAAATGGCATGGTGCTAGATGTGTCCATCAAATTATTCATGAAAGAGTTCATCAAATTGCGAAGACACCAGTGGCAAAAGAAGATGGAAAAGTGTACTTAGTCAAAAATCTAAAAAATTGAAAAGTACATCAAAAGGAAAATATAGTCTACTGAAAAATTTAACAGATTCCCTTTTGTGTATACTTGGAAGTTTTTGAAACCTCTTCACCTTTTCTTCTTATGAACCTCAACCCTAAGCCACATTACAACCCTTTGTGTTGATTTTTCCGATCCTAAGTATGCTTGTGGAAAGAATGGTGGAAATCTCATTTGTTAGTATTCCTATCATAAGATCAATGTTTACTTGTTACTTATATATAATTGGCTAAATTTCCATGAGAGTAAATGTACACTTTTATCAACTCCATAGAGAGAACCCATACATGAAACACTTCTATATTCGTGAGTTATGGAGTTGAACCTTTTTGCTTAAGATATTCTAATGTTGCATGTGTCGAAACCTCTGATTTGATAAAAATAGTTTGGAACACATACACACTCTGTGGATTGCTATATTTGAATTACTTGTGACAGGGTTATTGAATTTCTAAGATTATTTTGATATGTAAATTTGAAAAATGTGTCTTGATGGCCCCTATTCGTGATTTTCTTTGGTCTTTCTCAGGGGCCGAATCTCGTTAACATACTGAGTTTGCTTCTCTCTTACTCTTACTATTTATATTTATTGTTGTTTCATATTTTGTTTATATTTTATATTATATATTTTATTTATAATTTTTATTTTTTTAAATACAACTCAATTCACCCTCCCTCTTGTGTTAGTCATCTGGGCAACAATTGGTATCAGAGCTAGTTGACATGTACTGTTCATACAGGTAGATCACTCATGGGAACTCTCGCTTGTGACTGTGTCACCGAAACAAGACTTTCCGACCATGAGTGACGGTGCACCGGTAGAGACGGTGGCCAGCTAGTCTGGTAGGTACAGTTGTTAGGTGACATAGGTGCGGCCTATGGTCAGTAACAATTGGTATTAGAGCTAGAGCTCTATTATAAGATTAACTATCTTTTGAGTTAAGATTTTATGGCTAACATTGCAGCTTCATTTGGTAAAGGTCAATCTAGCAGTCGGCCTCCACTCTTTTGCGGAGACAATTACTCATTCTGGAAAGTTAGAATGAGAATATTCCTTCAGGCTCAAGGTCGAGAAATCTGGAAATGCATTGTAAATGAACCTTATATTCCAACAAAAGTGGTTGATGGAGTAAAGGTCAAAAAGGAAGAAGAAGAGTTTAATCGTGAAGACGATAGACTTTATACTTTGAATTTAACTGTTATGAATTTATTATATAATGCTCTCAATGGTAATGAATTTAATAGAGTAATGACTTGTGCTACAGCAAAGGAAATTTGGGATAACTTGGAAGTTACTTATGAAGGAACTTCTCAAGTCAAGGAATCAAAAATTTATATTCTTACTCATGAATATGAAATGTTTAAGATGAATGATGATGAATCTATTTCTAGTATGTACACTCGTTTTACTAACATCATAAACAGTTTAACAGCTCTTGGCAAAATTTATTCCAAAGTGGAGATAGTAAGAAAAATTCTCAACTCTCTACCAAAACGTTGGGAATCAAAAGTAACAGCGATTCTTAAAGTTAGAGACCTTAAGCAGCTAGAAGTGAATGAACTCATCGGGTCACTTATCACCCATGAGTACACATTGAAAAGAGGAGAAGAAGAAGGAAAGTCAAAGAAAAGCTTGGCACTTAAAGTTGTTCCACATGAAAGTGAAAGTGATGAAGATAAGGAAAATGACGACAAAGATGAAGAAATTGCGATGATAGTAAGAAGATTCAGAGGTTCTTAAAGAAAAATAAAACTCCTCCAAGAAAATCCTTCAATAAGTTTTTCCAAGAAAGATTCAGGTAAAAATGACACTTTAATTTGTTATAAATGCAATAAACCTGGTCATATCAAGCCAGATTGTCCTCTGCTAAAGAAATATCGAAACAAAGGCAAAAAAACAATGAAAGCTGCGTGGGATGATGATTCAAGTAGCTCAGATAGTGAAGCAAGCAATGGAGAATCAGCAAATCTTTGTCTTATGGCTAAAGATGATATTGAGGTAACAAATCTTGATAATATTGAAGATCCTTCATATGAAGAATTGCAAAATGTTTTAGAAGAGGTATATGAGGAATTTGAAAAATTGGGTATCAAGTATACTGTTTTAAAAAAGAAAAATTCTTCTTTAACAAACGAAATTGATATTTTAAGAAAAGAAAGTATTGTTTTGAAAGATGAAAATCTTGAGTTGAAGAAAAAGAAAACTGATTTAGAAAATATTATTGAAAACTTTACGAATGGAAAAAAAAATTTTGAAAAATTTCTTGGTAGTCAAAGATGTGTTTTTGATAAGGCAGGCTTGGGATATAAGCCAAAACAAAAATACAAAACTTATAAAAACTTCTTTGATAATCCTTCTACATCAAAATCCAATATTCAAAATTCTTTTCATAAAAATAATTTTGTTAAAAAATGATACTATTATAATCACTCAAGTTCTTCATATATGTCACATGCTATTTGCAATTTTTGTAATAGAAATGGTCATAATTATTTTGCTTGTCCTATTAGAAGAAAACATACAATGACTATTAGGGCCATATGGGTACCTAAAAATCTTATTTCTTCTAATACTAATAAATAAAGGACCCAAAGAACTTGGGTACCAGGAATTGTTTTTAATTGCTTTTGTAGGTATGCATGAAGTATCCTACAGGTAAAAATAAATTATTTTTAGATAACGGATGCTTAAGATACGTGACAGAAGACAAAACTAAATTCATTGACTTCACTTCTAAAGAAAAAGGATGTGTGATATTTGGAGACAATTCAAAAGGGAAGATCATGGAAATAGAAGGAAAGATCATCAAGACTTAATACAAGATGCAACCAAATAGTGGAAACATGTGAAAGATCATCCAGCGGAATAAATTCTAGGAGAACCTTCACGAGGTGTAAGTACTCGATCATCTCTTAGAAATATTTGCAATCATACTGTTTTTCTATCTCAGATTGAACCTAAAAATATTGATGAAGCACTTCTTGATGAATCTTAGATTCTAGTTATGTAAGAAGAGTTTAATCAATTTAAAAGAAATGATGTTTGAACACTTGTTCCTAAACCCAAAAATCATACTATTATTGGAACAAAATGGGTTTTTAGAAACAAGAAAAATGAGTCCGGAGTCATTATTAGAAATAAGGCTCGACTTGTAACCCAAGATTTCAATCAAGAAGAAGGAATCGATTATGATGAGACATATGCACCAGTCGCAAGATTAGAAACTATTCGAATGCTACTTGCATATGCTTGTTATAAAAATTTCAAACTTTTTCAAATGGATGTTAAAAGTGCTTTCTTAAACAGTTTTATAAATGAAGAAGTATATGCTGAGCAACCTCCAGGTTTTGAAAATCATATTTCTCTAAATCATGTTTTCAAACTCACAAAAGTACTATTTGGACTCAAACAAGCTCCTAGAGCGTGGTACGAGAGATTCAGTAGTTTCTTGATTGAAAAAGGCTTTTTGAGAGGAAAAATTGATACAACTATTTTCATTAAATACGAAAATGATGATATTCTTTTGATTCAGATTTATGTTGATGATATAATATTCAGTGCTACTAATGAAAATATGTGCTAAGTTTTTGCTAAGACTATGCAGGAAGAATTTGAAATAAGCATGATGGAAGAGCTTATATTCTTTCTCGGATTGCAAATTAAGCAAGCAAAAAGTGGGATATTCATCAATCAATCAAAATATATTAAAAAATTGCTGAAGAAGTTTGGGATGGAAGGTGCTAAGGAAACTGGAACACCAATGAGCCCATCCACTAAACTTGATAAAGATGAATCCGGTAAACTAGTTGATTCGAAGGTATATCGAGGTATGATTGGTAACTTATTATATTTGACAGCCAGTAGACCAGATATTATGTTTAGTGTATGTTTATGTGCACGTTTTCAATCATTTCTAAAACAATCTCATTTGATTGCAGTCAAGCGGATTTTTAGATATTTTGCCAGTACCATTGACTTAGAGTTATGGTATCCAAAATACACTTTTTTCGATCTTATTAGTTATTCAGGTACCGATTATACTGGTTGCAAACATGATCGAAAAAGTTTTAGTGGAACATGTCATTTCTTAGGTCGTGCACTAGTTTCCTGGTTTAGTAAAAAAAAAAAAAATCTGTTGTACTATCTACTGCTGAGGCAGAATATGTTACTGCGGGTAGTTGTTGTGCTCAAGTTCTTTACATGAAACAACAACTTGAGGATTTTAAACTTATGTATAATCACATTCCAATCAAATGTGATAATACAAGTGCTACAAATCTTAAAAAAAAAACCAATACAACATTCTAGAATTAAGCATATTGAAATAAGATATCATTTTTTTTTAGATCATGTGCAGAAAGGCGATATAGTACTAGAGTTCACAAACACACACGATCAGTTAGCAAATATATTCACAAAACCCTTACCAGAAGATAGATTATTTATGATTAGAAGAGAAATAGGTATGATGCATGTTATGAATATCTCTTGAAAGATAGATCAGAGTTCATAAAAATAGAGAGATATTTTTTTAAATACTTTTACATAAACTTGAGGTTCTTAGCCTCATGTTTGAGACGCTCATTCTCTTCATACAATATCATGTCATCCCTATCCATGGGAACTGGCAAGCAGAATGAAGAATCCAATAGAGATTTCAACTTTTTATTCTTCTGCCGAAGGATTCCTTCCCTTGTGTGAGACTCTTGAACAATTCGTTGAAGTACAACAATTTGTTCTTTAAGCTTTTCAACCTCATGATAATTGAGTTGTAGCCGCTGGGAAAAAGCGACAATAGAGGATGAGTAGTGAGTCCCGAAACTCACCAAGTCGTAGATAGCATCGGAGTCTGGCTTATTAGCCAAACTGTTGTTCTCTTGCTGCAACATGACGCCAATGGTAGCTGCAGAAAGGACATGAGATTGAGATGTAGAATACCTCATGGATGCATCTAGAGGAATGTTAGAAGAATGAGCCATTGAGAAAAGAATTGAAAACTTAAAGCGAGAATATTGAAGGAATGCAGATGAGTTATAGGGATGAGAATAAGATTTGATGCAAATCGGATGAACTTTAAAACTGATTTTATAGAGATAGCATAAAGAACAAGACAAACTATTGTCTCTTCAAATCTTATTAGTCAAAAGAAATATAAGATATGCTGGACACACATTGTCAAAAGTTTTCTTACTAGAAAAACGGTTCTCTGCTCCTATCATGGCATTGACGGCCTTAGGAGAGAAGATTGATGGTTGATGCGTCAAGAGTTCCTTATTCAAGTCTGAAACATTAGTGGAAGAAAATTGTTCGGCCATTCTATCGTTATCGAGAAACAGAACTTAGGTCAAGAAGCAATGTTTTTTTTTGGTATCCGATTGGTGAAAATGATTTTTTTTTTTATAGAAACTCAGAGCCTTCAAACCCGTTTGTCAACAACATCAGGCGATTGATCTGCTTTCGTACCGACTGCTTGAGCTAGGCCTCCAACCTTTACAGGTTTTGTCAGATACGCGTGGCTCCGCACCGAATTGCCAGAGTTAGACTTCCAACATTTGCAAGTTTTATCGGACATGCATGGCTCCTCACCGCATTGCCAGAGCTAGGCCAGCAACTTTTGCTGTCTTTGTCGGACACGAATAATTTTAATTATTCAACTTCAAATCTTTGGAACTTCTAATTCGTCAATAACATCAAGCGGATTTAAATCTTCTTCCGCACCGAGATGATAAAATTCAGTTTTAACCTTTGCAGGTTTTGTCGGACACGGGTGGTTCTAACTTCTACAGTCTCTACTAACGCAGCGTTTTATTTGTCTGTTAGTTATTGTAGGAATATATCTTATTGAGATAATTATGATTCCTTTTTAATGATGCCAAAAGGGGGAGAAGTTTTAGACTAGAACATCAACATTGTTTAAATCGCTAAACTTGTTATATATGCTTGGAATTATGTTTATATTTTTGCTTGAAAAACTAACGCACATTCTCAGGGGGAGCTTAAGTATTAATACAGGATTCAGGTTCTATCAAGCATTTGTCATCATAAAAAAGGGGGAGATTGTTGAACCCAAGGTTTCAAGTTTCATGTAAATCTACAAATAGATTTTGATGATAACAAATGAATCCAAAGAATAAAGGAGTCTCAAGTTCAAGTTGTCCACACAATATAATCAAGCACATCAAGGAAGCAAGCATGAGCAAGAAGGGAACAAGTTCACATTAAAATCATAGAGAAATGTTGTAAATCTCTTAAAAATTCAAAATTAGGATTAAGGCTCAAAATTAATATTTTATCATAAAGCATTAAAATACATTTTCCACATATGCATGAATATTTTGAAAATTAAATTTGAAAATTTTGAAAGATGATTGATTGTCATCTTTCACATGTGCATGACATGATTAAAGGTTTGAACTTTGAAAATATTAAGATGATTGATTGTCATCTTTCACATGTGCATGTTTTATTTGAATATTTTCAAAAGTGGTGGATGCTTTTCTTGACTTATGCAAAAGGTAGATGTCTTTATTTAAAAATTTTGAAAAGTAAAGTGTGCTCCTTTTGTCATATGCAAAAAGTAAAAGATTATGTTTGAAATTTTTGAAAAGTAAAGTGTGCTCCTTTTGTCACATGCAAAAAGTAAAAATATTAGATTTAAAATTTTTGAAAAGTAAATGATGATGTTTTTGACATGGGAATCTTTTCAAATTTGAAATTGAAAAATCATTTGTCTATAAATAGCTCACTTGAATTTTGTAAAATTCACAACAAGAGCTTACACATCTATTGCTAAGTTTTACATCATTTCTTCAAAGCTCTCATTCTCTCTTTTCTAAAGTTTTGAGCCTTAATTCTTGTTCTTGTTGAGAGAGATATAGGTTGCGCTGTATTGTTTCTATCTCACTCATTGAGGAGTGTACTTTGATAGTCTACCTACTATCAACTCTTGTATTTGTAAAAGGGTGTGTATAACCCTTGTGTGTGTAGAAGGTGTTCTACACGGGGAATAGTTAAATCACCAAGTGTGAGGTGATTGGAAGTGTAGAAGGTGTTCTACACGGGGAATAGTTAAATCACCAAGTGTAAGGTGATTGGAAGTGTAGAGGGTGTTCTACACGGATTCTTTGGAGCGGTGCTGCTCAAAGGTGTAATAGGTTTCTATCTCCACCTAAAGGAGATTGAATAGTAGATTTGGGAATCCTCAAGAGGTAACTTGAGGCGAGGACGTAGGCAGTGGGGCCGAACCTCGTTAACATACTGAGTTTGCTTCTCTCTTACTCTTACTATTTATATTTATTGTTGTTTCATATGTTGTTTATATTTTATATTATATATTTGATTTATAATTTTTATTTTTTTAAATACAACTCAATTCACCCCCCTCTTGTGTTAGTCATCTGGGCAACATCTAGAAACAACTTAATTTGGCAAGAAAACACATGGAGTTGTTGCATGAATAGGATCATACTTTTGAATGCTTGGATGAGAATAAAAAAGCTAGAGATGAAGTACAAAAATGGTTAGAAAGGGACGCGATTATGTGGAGACAATGGTAAAAAAATTTGTGGCTGAAACATGGAAAATCCAATTCTAGTTATTTTTACATAAAGGCACCGATGCGCAGGATGAAAAACCAATTGATCAGAATTCAGAATTATTAAGGGGAGTGGCAGTATGGAGAGTAAAGAGATAGGGTGGATTTTGAATTATTTTTCTGAGTTGTTTACCAGTTCAGATCCCAAAGGTTCCACAAATCTTCTGTTTGTTTTGGCTGGCTAAGTTACTGGAGAAATGAATGCTGATTTATGCCAAGCTTACATTGAAGCTAAAGTTGCAGATGCTCTATCATTGATTAGCCCTTCTAAATCACCTGGCCCGAATGAAATGTCACCAATTTTTTTTTATCAAGAATATTGGTATGTTTTTGGGAAATCAGTGGCACAATAGTGTTGAAAGCTCTCAATACAGATGCATTTCCTTTTGATCTAAATCATACTTACATTACTTTAACCCCAAAGAAGAATAATCCTATTGTTGTTGCTGATTATAGGTCCATAACCCTTTGTAATGTGGCCTATAAACTTATAGCTAAGGTAATTACTAATAGACCAAAGCTAGTATTACCTAGCATTATTGGGGAGTCACAAAATTCTTTTGTGCTTGGTCGGTTAATTATGGATAATGTTATTATTGCTTATGAAATTGTGCATTATTTGAAACACAAGAAAAAAGGGAGAAAAAGTTTTATGTCTATCAAATTAGATATGAGTAAAACTTACGACTGTGCTAAATGGAGCTTTTTGAGATCTGTGATGGGTGTTATGGGTTTTCCATAGTCTTTTGCTGAGTTGGTTATATTTTGTGTGCAATCGATGCCTTTCTTAGTACTTGTTAATGGGGAATTAAATGGACCTATTTATCATTTTAGAGGGTTAAGATAAGGGGACAAAGTGCAGGTGTGGTTGTTACCAGGGCAAAAAGGCAATGGAAAATGTTGAAGTGATCTAGTCATTGGCCATTTTTCAAGAGATGCAGCTTTGTTCCACCATGAGAATCTCTCATATTGTTGTGAAGAGTGATTGTTTACTTATTATACAATCTCTTCAAAACAATAGTATGAGTGATTCCCTATTGAGTTCTCTATTTGCAGAAATCCAAAGGCTAAAGATTAACTTTGTGTCTAGTTCTTTTTTCTCATGTTTATATGAAAGGCAATAGGGTTGCTCATCTTTTAGCCCGTTATGCTAGAAGTGTTGATTGTATTCAAATATGGCAGGATAGTACTCCAGACTTTATTTCTCAAACCACGTGGCTTGATAAATTTCTATAATCATTTTATTTTCTCAATTGAATTAATGAATGAATTCTTATATATATATATAAAAGAAGAAGTAGAAAGTAATAGATAGTTTTTGTACATATTAAGTACTTGAGATATCCTATAGGCAAATAGCTGATGCAAACAACATGCAATTGGTGCCACGTCAATGTGCTTTTCAGCTTATTTATTTTTAATAAACTACATTGTACAATGATATTCTTTAGATAAATTTACCAAATTGGCCCGCAAGTTCCATCAAACTTTCATCAAACTACCATTTGCCTATGAATCTTTCCATCAAAGCTACGTAAATTTTTTTTTCTAATCTTCAAAGTTGGGTAAATTGGTACCACACTAATTCAATAAAATTAGCAGACTCTCTTTTATTTTTCCTTTGTTTTTCAAGTTTTGGTGTTAACCCACAACTATACATGGCAAATGATGAGTTTATCTTACATGAGCTGGATATAAGAAGATAATGATGGTGAAAATTACAAAATCCCAAAAAGAGACCCGCCGATGGCAAAACAAGAACAAATCAGCCTACATAAATTTAAACTCATTTCTTTAAAATTGAAATTAAAAATGAAGAAATAAATCGCAGAGATGGGCAATGCAAGTAATGAATATAAGTTAGAAATGCCAAAAGTTGCAGAGAAAGAACCAAAGGAAGATAGGTCCCTCCTTCGAGTTATTCATATGAACACGAACACGCAAGATCTAAACGAGATGAAGCCAAAAAGCCAAACCTAGAAGGTAGAACCATAAGGAAAAAAAAGAAAGAAAGAGAGATCTTAAGGATGAAGATTTGAGAAAGAGAAAGAAAGAGATCTACTTTCCATTCAGTGGTCTTCTCGTCGAAGAAGTAAACACGCAATCGTTTATTTCCTGCTTGCATACCATATTTGTACCTAGCAGAACTATAAGCACTTTGGTATGGATCATATGTTGCCTAATTAGTGCTGTGTTAATTTCTTCATTAGGTACTTTTAGCTTCATGCATTAGTAAAAAGTGCTGGTCCCACTGAGATGCACAATTTGGGACTTAAGATTTATACTTTCTATAGTATGGGGATCTAGAGTAATTTTTCTTTTTGAAGAGGATCTCGAGTAAGCTGATCTTATACATGTGATACTTCAAGATTTATCAGCATATATTTCTATATAATGTTGAAAAAGATCTAAATATGAAAAGATCCAAGGGTATGGTGCACAGGACTAAGTTTACTCTACAAGGGTGAGTTTGAAAGATCTTGCCTTGGAGAGGTTTCTGACATTAAAAAAAAAAAAATGTAGAATGTTGCATCAGGTGGAAAAAGGAAACCCCTAATTATTACTCATGTTGAAGTTGAGAATCTCATAAAAGGTTACCAAATTAGTAGAGGAAGTCTGAGTATCAGCCATTTATTTTTTGCTGATGACAACTTAATCTATGCAGAGCTAGTGCCAGCGAATGGGCAAACATCAACAAGATCCTTAATCTCTATGAGTTTGCTTCTAGATAGCAAGTAAATAAAGCTAGAGCTTCCATGTTTTTCAGCCCCAACACCAAGAGGGAAACTAGGACCTATATTCTACGTTTGGCAGGGTCTCGGGCTAATAATTCCTATGAAAGCTACTTAGGATTACCAGCTATAGTGGAAGATCAAAGCATGGGGCCTTCAAATCGATTCTAGATAGAATAAAGGGGAGAATTAGCAACTGGAAGACAAAATTTTTAATCCAGGCAGGAAAAGAAATACTACTTAAAGCAGTTGTGCAAACAATCCCTACCTACAGCAAGGGAGTCTTTAAACTTCCTAAGTCCTTGGTCAAAGAAAATGAGCAACCTAATGAACAATTTCTGGTGGAGCATCATAGAAAAAGAAAGAAAAATACACTAGGTTACATGGAACCAAATGGACAAAGTTAAAGGAGCAGGTGGCCTTGGTTTCAGAGATTTTGAAAGCTTCAACTTGGCTCTTTTGGCAAAACAAGGATGAAAAATTATTCAACAATCGGACTCCTTAGTTGCTCAGATCCTTAAGCTCGAATATTTTCCTAAATCAGAGTTCCTAAAAGCTAAGATTGGAGGCAAACCTTTAATGATATGAAGAAGCTTGTGTGCAACTAGAAAACTATAGAGAGTGGATCTATGTGGAGAGTTGGGAATAGTAGAGAAATCTCCTATTCAATTACTGCATGAAGAAGCTAGTGTCAATGAATTAATTAATTGGGAGTCCAAGCAATGGAGATCAGATGTGTGACAAGCAGTGTTCCAAGGTGAGGATAGCAACATTATTTCTAAGATTCCTCCCAGCTTTCATGGTGAAAATGATAAATTGATGTGGCTAGGTAATAAAAATAGGTTGTTTACAGTCAAAAGTGCTTATCATATGCAAGAAAAGCTATGGGAGACTGAAAAGGGGCAACCATCTGCCACTCATCATAATAAGCCTGCTTGGACTAAACTATGGAACTTACAGATTGCCAATGCAATGAAAGTATTTATCTAGTGAGCTTGTATTGATTCCTTACCCACCAATCTAAATCTTTTCAAGAGGATGATCAGTGATTCACCTATTTGCCCTTTCTATAGACAAGAAGAAGAATCAACTCTCCATGTGTTGTGGACCTGCAGGGCAATGAAGGATCTTTGGTATCAGGAGCCCAAATGTATTCAAAAGATTAATGATATGGTGGATAATTTTAAAGATCTTTTCGAAAGGATTATAGGCTCTTGCAACCAAAGAACCACTGAGGAATTTGTGGCCATATCTCAAGGTATTTTTAATAGAAGAAACAAGTCCTTTTTTGAAGAATCCTTCATGTATCCTAACCAAGTGCTCTAGTCAGCAATTTATGCTTTGGAAGATTTCAGGAATGCTCAGATCTAAGGTAGCCACAACAACCCATCAAATGCAAATCATGATCACTGTTGGTCTCCCCCCCCCCCCCCCCCCCCCGGGGCCCGGGAGGAACAATAAAGATCAATTGGGATGCTAGTCTCGGTAAGGAACTAAATATAAGACTGGAATAAGCCTAATCGTGAGAGATCAAAGAAGCAGAATTATCACCACAAAGAAAATATAAAAAAGGTCGTTCATGGACCCGCTGCTGGTAGAGGCATTGGGAGCGAAGGAAGCTGCACTACTAGCCATGGAATTGAACTTGAATCCTGTTATCATTGAAGGAGATAATCAGATAGTGGTTAAGGAGCTCAATGGTAAAGGAAAAAGGGGAGAATGCATAGGTTTTGCTGTCCAGGACACCAAGAATTTACTTTCAAATGTTCATTGTAAGTTTAACTTTGTTAAGAGAAGTGGGAACTTTGCAACCCACGGTCTAGCAAATTTGGCCCATTTGCTAGTTAAAGAGTTGATAGAACTGGTAGTTATACCAGAGTTGTAATCTCTCTTCCTTGTTCTCTTTCTAATGAAAGTTGGGGTATTTTTCCCTTTCAAAAAAAGAAACAGCCATCTAGAAATCATCTCTTCCAACCTATTTTTCTCTCCAAATATGTGGCACCTAAGAACAAACAGTTTGAAATCTTGGTGACCATTATTTAAGGCCGTATATTGCTGTTGGGGATTTTTTGGAGAGAAATTTTTCTTCTTTACATGATTCTTGGTGCATTTGGATAGATCCAACAAAAACCAAAATATAAAACCAATGATAAGGCCAGGTGTAGGTGTCAGTTTTTTAGTAATTTTCATAATCTCATGGCAACACTATTCGACAAAGAAGGATGTTGTTATAAAGCCTATAATTGCGGTGAATGACCGCATGTATTTTTCCTAAAGAGAATGATAGGTTTGAATGGCAGCTTAAACATCTGTAGATGAAGAACATTGGATATGCATATATTTGAAAAAAATACATATTTGTACAGTAATTTGCACAATAATCAAGACCTATAAATATGAGTTTCGATCGATCTATTATTGATATACAAATCATATATAGAAAGAAGACAACTTAGTTCTTAAAAGTTTTAAATATTTTCTTTCATAAATTCTCTTGCAATAATAGTTTTCTTTTTAGTTTTATAACACGTTATTAGCACGAAATTCTACCGATACTGAAGCTAGTGATTTTCTTCTTCAAGTAAGTTTTTCAATATATTATTTACAGTCTTTGAGATGAATATAAAATGTAATATTGTTGAATATTACTGGATAAAGATTTACATTTATTCTCATGATTATGTTATATTTCTTAGATCTACGTATTTATTTTTGTGATTCATATATATAGAAAATGTCAAACCTTATAAAATTAAAATTTATTACTATTGACATTTCTGGAAAAAAGTTATTTATCTAGAATGCTTGATGAGATCCATTGGAGATGATGAACTTGGTAGATATAATCAAGGAATAAAATCACGTGTCCTTACAGGACCATGCTGTGTATCTTACAGTAAAAAATTCTCTTATTTTGTGAAATGATTTAAGGAATAAATATGAGCACTAAAAGATATAATCCTCCCAAAAGCTCATTATGATTTATTGCACCTGAAATTACAAGATTTTAAAAGTGATAATGATTATAACTCTGCACTCTTTAAAATCAATTCAATATTAAAATTATACAGTGAAAAAATCATTGATGATGATATTTTAAAAAGAAGCCATATATTATTTTTCATACCTCGAATGTGCTCCTGCAGCAGTAATATTAAGAGTGAAAGTTCAACAAATATTCAGAATTTTTATTTTATCTTCTAGTGATTGAGCTAAGTAATGAGTTTTTTTTATTAATAAACCATCAGTTACGTCCTATTAGTTTCACATCATTTCCTGAAATAAATGATACTAGATTTACATCATTCCTAGAAGTGAACGGTGCATCTTTTCAAAGGAACCAAGAGTGTAGACATAGTAAAAAAATTATAGAAGTGTGAGTTCCAGAAGCAACAATACTAAAGAGGATAATAATATAAATATACTGTATCACCAGAAGTCAACTCAGAGAATGATAAAAGCCCTCAGAATAATTCATCATAGAAAGATGAAAATATTTGTCATAAATGTGGTATGACTGAACATTGGTGATGTACATGTTGTATGACCAAACACTTAATTCACTTATACTAAATTATATATCTATATATATTATAACAAAGTTGTTTTTAATATTCTATCATGTTTTGAAATAATGAAAAGTCGGTACCTGAAGCACGACAAGAAATTACTTTGGATAATAAAACTGTCTAAATTTGATCATTTTATAAATGAATGTGAACCAGAAATTCAGAGGGTTACCTATTTGCAAAGTGTTGCAAATCAATTTCTGGATGTATTTACTAACACTAAAAATATTGTAAAATCATATATTATTGATATTAATGCTTAAGTAAAAATTGAAATCCCTAAAAGACAAGTTGTTATAACAGCAAAAGATGAGTCTAAGATACGCATAAAGTATTGAAAACCTATTGATGCAAAAGAGAAAATCAAAAAGAAAAGAATTCGGTACTCCTGAAGAAACCGTACCCACAAAACAAATAATAAGATCTATCCAAATTTTCTATATAAAATAGAACTCTTGAAGAGTACAAACCTCCTGAAAATGAATTTCCTGAAGAGGAAACTCCTGAAAAGGTGTTTCATGAAATGTTTTCCCCTGAAAAATAACAGGTACCTGAAAATAATGAGATTTCAATACATTTCATGAATACTAGAAAAATTCTTGATAGAAATAAAACTGTTGTCGACAACATGTTTTCATATAAGATGGATCTTGACATTAATAGAAGTAATGAAGAAAGTAAGTCAAAAACTATCGAAAAATGTTGACGTAGAAAGGATTGGTCAAAATGGAAAATAACTATTGAAGCTGAATTAAACTTACTAGTGAGGCGAGATGTATTTAGACATGTTGTCCAAACACCAAAGGATGTAATACCTGTCACATATAAGTGAGTATTTATACGAAAGCGTAATGAGAAAAATGAAATTGTGTGGTACAAAGCATGATTTATAGCATAAGGTTTCCTGCAGAAACCCGAGATTTGTTATGAGAAAACATATTTCCTTGTTATGAATGCAATCACATTTAGGTTACAAAATGATTAGATATGCGGTTAATGGATGTGGTCACTACATATTTATAAAAATCATTAGATCATGACATATTTAAGGATATACAATGCTTAAAGTATCTAATCCAAGTACATTTAGGAGTATGTACTTTATAAAATTTCAAAGATCTTTATATATGTTAAAGTAATCCAGACGCATGTGGTATAATTGAATCAACGAGTATCTATTGAAAGAATGATTTAAGAATAATCATATATGCCCATATGTTTTTATCAGAACCCAGATTTGTCATTATTTTAATTTTCGTTAATGATTTATCTTTTAGAGCTTCTGAAGAGATCACTAGAACTGCTATATATTTAAAGAATGGATTTGAAAATGAAAAATCTTATTATTCAAATCCTAAATGAGTTACAAAAATCTGAGATTTCTAACCTTATCTCTCAAATACATTTGCTCTTCATAAAGCAACATGTCATCCTTATCTAAAAGATTAGGCAGTCGAAATAAAAAGGAAAGTAAGGATTTTAAATCTTTATTCTCTTACTTTAAGTCTACTATTTTTCTGTTACACTTTTGAACGAATCGTTGAAGCATGGAAACCTTTTCATTAAGCTTCTCAATCTTGCGATTTTTGAATTGTAACCGATCGGAAAACCCGACAATAGAGGAGGAGTATCGAGTTCCAAGGGTCACCAGCTCATAAACGGGCTTCACTATCTGACTTATTAGCCAGATCATTTGCTTGCTGCAACATGGCACCCAATGAAGATGCAGGAATAACTTGTAATTGAGGTGAAGGATACATCATATATTGATCGTGAGAAATATTGAAAGGAAACTGATGAGCCATTGAAAATTTATAAAATGAGAATGCAGATGAATTACAGAGATGAGAAGAAGATTTGATGCGATTAAATAAAACTGAAACTTGCTCTTATAAATATGAAAATAAAAAAAGACAAACCATCATCTCTTCAGATCTCATTTAGACAAGATTACAAGATATGCTGGATGTATATTTTCAAAAGTCAGCAAGATTAATTACAGCTATCTCTATGTTTGTCGTAAACGCTGAACCTCTGCTGTCAACTGCTGTTGCTGGCTTTGTATTTGAACTATCTCTCGTTCCAACTCTTCTATTCATGGTTTCAGGTCACGAGAATATCAGTCTGCAAATTTCTTCAGCTCCTTGTTTTCTTGTCTTAACTTTTTATTCTTCCTATCTTTAGTTGCAAGTTTTTGATTTAATTCAGATATTTGATTATTAAGATGATCAACCTCACTCGCTTTCGTCAATAGTCTCCGAGACATAGTTATAATAGAGACAGCATATTGAGCATTGAGGGTTCTTGATGCTGCAACAATTTCAAGATCAGTTTTACCAGAAAGATGTATCTCTACTCCTATAATAGTATTGACAACCTTAGGAGTAAAAATGAGTGGTTGAAATATAAAAAGTTCTTGGTTCAAATCTGGGACATTAACTAAAGAATTTCTCTCAGCCATAGAATCGTTCTGGATAAACAACAAATGGATCAATGAGAATTATGAGATCTTGCGTGAGTATTCGATAGGTGAAAATAATCATATTTAAACAACAAGTCAAAGCTTTCAAATCTCCGCAAATATCTCATTTGTTAACAATATCAAGTGAATTTGAATTGCCGCCAAATTTATAGAATTAGGCCTCAAGTTTTTGTAGCTTTTGTCGAATATGAGTGATTTCCAATACTCTTTTCGCTGTACATGAACATGTTCTCCCTAATAACGCCGAAGTGGGAGAAATTTTATATGAGAATATTAACATGTTCTCTCTAATGAATTATTTAAATGGAAATCATGTTTGAATTCTTAACCATGTTATATATGCTAAAATCATGTTTGTTTATTACTTGAAAAACTTATGCATATTCTTATAAAAAGTTTAAGTATTACTGTAGATCTCATATTTCTACTAAATCTATCAAGTAAAGATTATCTGTCACATCTTCAAATCACTCAGAGATAATGTTGCTTGTATCAATCAAATCAGATGAGAATATATCAAATATATAATCAAGTGATAATCTGGCAGATTTATTTATGAAGACATTACCAACTACGACATTCAAGAAAATTGTGCAGAATATTGGAATACAAAAACTTAAAAATCTATCGTCATGCACTTTTCAGGAGGAGTAAACGTCTTGAAGACTTGTACTGATTGTACTCTTTTTCTTTTGCTAAGGTTTTGTCCCATTGGATTTTCCTTTGCAATCTTTTAATGAGGCAATCCTAAAAGTACTTGGCGATACATAAGAATGTTATACGTTTTTTCTTTCGCCATTGATTTTTCTTCTCACTGGATTTTTTCTTGACAAGATTTTAACGAAACAAATTCTTTATGAGTCGTCATTCAAGATGGAGTTTTATAAAACCTATAATTGCAGTGAATGACCACCACGTATATTTTTCCCAAGGAGAATGATAGGTTTGAATGGAAACTTAAAGTACAGTAGGTAAAGAATGTTGGATATGCATATATTTGAAAAAAACACGTATTTGCACAATAATTTATACAGTAATCAAGCATATAAATATGAGTTTCGATCAATCTGTTATTGATGTACAAATCATATATAGAAAGAAGACAATTTCAGTTGTTAAGAGTTCTGAATATTTTCTTTTATAAATTCTCTTAAAATAATAGTTTCCTTTTTAATTTTATAACATATGTAACATTTTCCCTTTTTTCTCTCAAATTATTTATCAATATCTAGGGCTGATTTATTTTGAAAATGAAACTAAAAATTCTAAATTACTCTCAAATTCATTATTTTTTTAAAAATTTTCATTCAAAATATAATAAGAAATTCTACTTTTTCAAATTCTAAAATTACTTTTTTAAATTTCTATATAAAATTAATATTAAAAAAATATTTTATTATAATATTTTATTATTTTTTTAACTTTTATCTCATCTTATCTTATTTCTAAAAATAAACAAGAGCTTAATGTATGCATGTAATTTATTTATCATTTTATATGAATATCTTGCTTTCCTAGTAACAAATAAGAACCAAAGTAACACCACAAATAAAACCTTATCGCACCTCTAAGATTAACTAGCAACAACTTCCAAGCACATTTTAGGAAGGAAAATGCTAATTAAACCTATAAAAGTGATCGATGAAAATGACCAATTGAGTTTTTTAATTTTTTAATTTTTTTTAATTTTATTTAATAATTAAGAAAGTAAATATAAATAAATTAGTATGTTTTTGTTAATTTTTCAGAATATTTAAAAGTGCCTAAAAAATAGTTGAAAGAAAATAAGAAAAAAATGAAAAAACAGATTTACACTGATTCGGTTCAATTGGTAGGTAAATTGTAGGTCCAAATAGCACCGTCCTTTTAGGAATTGTCTGCCTGGAGCGTGTGTAGTAGGACAGACAAATTTATCTCAGGAATATGGTCTCGGAATTAATGAAACAATTCGAGAAATTGATGAAACAATTCGAGAAATTGATGAAATAATTATGTTGCATATAATTATAGAGTATATAAATGTTGTATAATTACTTTAAAAAAAAGGGAGGTATATTATTAAAAAATTAATTTTTTATATAGATCTCATATTTTATTTACTTTTTTTAAAATAATTACGCGACAATTACACAATTTACAAGTATAAATATATTTTCTCTTTATAAATAATTGTCAGGAATGAGTTTTTTGTAATATGTTGTGGGGACCAAATTATGGCTTAATTTGGATATTGATTTAAGTTCTTTGTAAATGGAAATAAATTAAGATACTTGAGTGAGTTTTATAGAATTCATCTAAAATAGTAATGAATTCATCTCAAACTCATTATTAAATTTTTTCAAATTTCCATACAAAAATGGTATTCAAATGTTAAAATAAATTTAAATATATTTTATTAAAAATTATAAAAAGTTGTAAGTTTCACGTATAGAAAACTATTTAATTAAAATATGTTATGAGTTTTATGTATAAAGAAGTTTTGAATTAAAATGAATTTAGTAATTTGAGAGTTGAATATTTAGATATTGACTCAACTTAAAATTAGTTTTAACTGAATTAATTTATGTTGAATCTGTCAACCAAACGTGGCCTTAAGTCATTTGGAATAAAAAGAGAGTTTCAAAATCCCCTTCTAATTCTTCCCTACTACAAGTCCCATGAATAAGGTCACAGGCCCTTCGGAATAAGGATCCATTGGAAGTAACATGGGCTGTTCTAAAAAAACTAAAAAACGTTAAAAGCAATTGGACTAGAAATTTGAACAATTGAAGGCCACAGGCCCACATGTACCAACCAACAAACACAAGAATGGCTCCAAACAAAAGAACAAACCGTAAGAAAGCTTGGAATGAAAAACCTGAAGTAGATCATGCATCAGATCCAACAGCAATTACAACAGAAGAAACGACCCAGAACGCCTAAAACATAAATTTAACATTATACATTTTCTTCTCTCAAAACCCTTTATAGATGAGTCCTGACCGAAGAGCAATTCCCTAAATTATGATTCCTAGCTGCAGGTCATGCCACAACATAATCTTATCCCTACCATCTTCAAATCACAACCAATGACAATCGACATATATCTAAACATGTCAGAAGTTTATTTTGAATCTAAAGCAACAGGAATGGGCCGGAATCTTCTCAGGCTTGGGCACAGAAAAACGCCCTCTCCAAGATGTCCCAAGTTTTTTTAAAAGGCTGCAAAGGCATGGACGAGTTCATCCCGAAGAATTGAGAGACAAGTGTTGTTAATTGTTATGTTATTCCAAGCACCTCTCCCACCTTCGACACCAAAAAGGCTACCATCTCAGCCAACATCTTCAAACTCTTCCTTTTGATCTTGCCTCTCTTAGGAGGAAACCTTGTGTTTTTCTTCTTCTCAGTGTTGGCGGAAGCGATCGCCATAAGCTTATGTTCGGCAAAAACAGAGGAAGGAAAAATGAAAAATCAGAGTTTTGATTACAAAAGAGAAAGGAGGAGATGGAGATGAAGATATGGAGGAGAAGAATGGTTTGTTTGGGGGCGGGATCTGAGTATTTAGTTGAGGAGATCTCAGTGTCTTTATGAAGGCTGTGAAGTAGAGATATAGGCAGAAATGATCAGGATGGAGGCCCTCCATTTCCTAGAAATTTAAAGTTTTTCTTCTAAAGGCTGCTCTTTGATTTCTAACAAAGGGAAGGGACTATATTCTTGATGTTTGGATGTGTCTCATGTCTACATCAAGATGAGGTTATCAGATTTTACGTGGATTTCTTAGGGGGGCTTTTGGTGATTGCAATGGGGATAGGAATTACTTGAAAGATTACTTTGGTCACATGCATTCACACACACATCGGAGTTGCATTTTTCTTCTTCACACACACATCTCAGCAAGGGATTTTCCACTACACAAGAATATTCTTTCAAGCTTCAAGATTCTGCGGCTCTTATTTTTAGACCTTGCCTCCCTCTTTCCTCTTTCCTCTTGCTTTATCATGTCATTTTTCTCCTTTTTTATTTGTCATTTCTCATGCTAGTATAAGATATAAGGCTTTTTGCAGCGATATAAAGTCGCCGCAAAAAGTCTTAAATTCGCAGTAAATAACTACCTCTGGCATATTGGCTCTCGCCGGAGGTGCGCTGCTATAATCGAACGGCTACAGGTCTCTCCCTCCCGGGTGTGAAAATGCATCAAATAACTTATTAACCCTGGTTAGACTTTCGGGATAAGATCATTTACCGCGACTTTATACCCTTTAACTTGCCGCAAATAACATTTTTACAAAAATAAAATTTATATATATATATATATAGAAATACTAATGATTCATTTTCACATGTCTCACTAGTATTTTGTTAAAATATATTATCATAAATAAAAGGAATAAGAAAAAAGAGGCGATTATTGACTGTTTAACTACAATGAGAGTTAAAGTTCTCAAATGTTTTATTAACATTATTTAAGAGGCTAACTTCATTATTCACTATTTCATAAATGAATTTACATTCAGGCCAAATAAATAACAATAGAATAATGTATATTGTCGGAAATGGCAACTACAAAATATTTAGATACATTAAGTGCACAGTTTCATGCACTAGAATAAGTATACATTAAGTACTAACAGATATTATCCTTATAAATCTGTTAAACGGTCAATAAGATAACAAATTTTATAGTTTTTTTTATGTAATTTTTTACTGTTATCGTTATAAGCAAACTTATTACACGTTTTTTTCAAAAATACTATTAACCATTTTCTTCAATGTAACTACAAAGTATATTAACCAATTGACCATTGTGCTTGGTGGTAGGGTACTAATTCACCAAGATTGTTTATTTTAGCCCATAAGCTATTTTCAAGTGTAATAGACAAGTTAAAATGACCAGGAAGCACAATAATTTCAAGCATTCCAAGTGTGAGAGAAGTTAATAATGAATTGATATTAGATTTCTTATCCAAAAATTAAAGAAAAAAGGGTAATATAGTAGTACTACACTATTCATCCAAGTGTGAAAGAACATCTCATGGCATAACAGTTGCTTCATTTAAGCATGCTTGGTGTTGATATAAAGGTTGATGATGTTTTCTTGGCCTTTATAAAGCCTCACAACATGTTCCCATGACTTCTCAAATGATCAACATAAAAACTCAACGTAAGTGTTGGTTTAGAACCCATGGATTACCCACCCTCATTATTCTTCTTCATGTAGTTTTATAATATTTTTTACTTGTTTAGTACACAACACATGAAAAAGACCATGTTTGGAGCATATTTCTTCAATTATTGTAATCAACCCAAAACAAAACTGACCTCAAAGAGTGAAAAATAAACTCAACTCACAAGATATAGGAAGATAATTTGATTTCAGCTGACCTAAGAAGATAAATTTAATAAAATCCACATAGTTATTGGCTAATTGAATGAGAAAAATGTGTCGCTTACGATATATTGCCCAAAAATGTGTTGAAACTTTGGCCATTATAAACACTATGGAATAAAAGTTCCCATTCCTCTAACTTTGGTTGTGAAAGGGATCCTCTTGTATGCCAAGCACATTCCTTCCTCAATAGCAACGTGTTAGGATCAATACTCTGATGATGCAGTAGACAAGGAACTTGAGACCCCAATTTTCCTACACCACAAAAAGTTGGAAAATAAGCTTCTCTGAGATATTAAAAGAAAATAGTCATAAGAGTTTAATATATATTCTCTTCCACTAATCCAAGATCTGAAATGTATAGAACTATATATTATTAGATCCAACAATTTTTGTGACATAAGTATTTGCTTAACATGGTTTTAGCAATTTGTAACGTGTTTCTCCAAAACAACAAACAACTTGTTATCTTTGCTAAGATATGCACATTTTTCACTTCTTGATTCAATCCCAGCCTACATAAATTTTGCAAACACATCATTTATATTGCAACATTAGTCAAAGAACTGATCTTGTTCAAGTATTTCCATAAACTATCATTTATACTGCAATATAGGCATATAGCCCATGTAAACAGGTCGTATACAAGAGAATTGGTCCATCATTTCATATCAAAACAATAACTTGAAAACAGATTAAAGGAGAACAATAAAACACTCTATCTTATTCGACAAACTAAGATATTTTTGTCAAAATATCTCAAAAATAAGGGAAAGGGAAGATTCTTTTTTTAATGATAAAAACTTTATTCATTTCAACTTTTCGTAAAAAAGATTAGCGATTCTATTTCAAAGATAAAGAAAAATTATTTTCAACAGCACAAAATGTTCGTTTAATCAAAACTAAGACTAGCTATTCGGAAAAAAGTTTTGTTTAATAAAAAACATAATTTTGTTTCCTTTCCAGATATGCTCATCCCACAAAAAAAAATAACACCCATATCTACAAATCACAAGATTAGCCATGGTTCACCTAATTTGCACAAATCTGAACACCAAATTACTCATCCTTCATCACCAAATCTCGTCAAATAAGAATCACCAACCAAAAAAGAAAAACCAAATGAATGTGACTCATAGTGATGGGAGAACATGTGTTAAGTACACGCTGCCTCCTGACCAACTCTTTGGTACCGTCCGTACGAATCATGTTCTCTCTCGAGTGCTGAGCCACTACAGACCAGAGAGACCAAACCTACTCAACGCTTCCTTCTTTGTTTCCTTCTTGGCTCCCGCACGCCGTGTATTTGGCTCTTCAAACGAAGAAATGAACGCAGATAAAAACTAGATCTTAAATGTAGAGATGAATGGAGATGAACAGAGAGGGAAACGGTCGAGGACGGAGAGACAACCGAAAGACAACCAAGAGAGAGAGAAAGAGAGACTCACTTGCTAGAAGAGGCAGCGATGGCGACGGCGATGGAAACGACGACAATCCACAATGTGAGAGAGAGAGAATCTTGGGGGGGGGGAATTAGGAACTTCGAAATTATTTGTGGGGGAAGAGGGGACGCAGGCTTAAAACTAAGTTTTTTTATTTACAACGCTCGCTTATCACTGCAATGGCTATAAAATTTTGCCGCAATAATACTCTAAACCATTACTCACGTTCTTGGCTGATTTACTCTCCTTTAACAGCAAAATCATTGTGGACAACTTTATTAACGCTGGTGAAACCATAATTCTTGTAGTGCGTGATGATCTAACTCTTGTCTGAGCAAGTACATCTGCCATAATTTTAAAAATCTTGTTTGAATATACGATAGGATAGGAACAAAATGATTATTTTCCCTCAAATAGATAGGTCTCGTGCTGTTGGTCATGCGGTCACACTTGAGAAAGAAGAAGGAAATTCTCGACGTTGATCGAATGTGAAAAACATGTGCGTGTTTGAAGACATGAAGTACTGCCTCACGTCATGCAGACATAGCGAATGGCCATACTTTCACACTGACAAAGTCGGCGAAACTGCGTAGTTTCCTCGTACAGGCGAGGAAATGGCTGGTCATGCATCTAGAAAGAGTAGTGAAAACCATGACGGCGTTGTCATGCTAGTTCAACTGATCTTAGCTTCCTAGAAAGTATAGTAGATGCTAACCTTGGTAAATGAATAAAATGATAAGTTCATTCTGAATATCATCTAAAAATTTTTATGATTTATTTATTTTTTCGGTTTGATTAAGATCTTGATCAGGCTGTTCACTCATGTAGTGGCGGGAACCAGTAATTTTTTAAAAAAACACCAATTTTTCTATCACACGATACTATTTATATAAAATACAAAAAATATTATAAAATCATAAAGGATATATAAAATTAAATTTTGATAATATGTCAAATAATGTGAAAACACAATTTTATGTTTGTTTCAGGTAATAATATTTATCTATTATTATTTTTGCAAATATGAAATATTTAGAAATTATTTTCTTCATAAAAATTATCAAATAATATTTTAAAATGCCATTTTTTATTCTAATATCTAAATTAGTTTATCAAATTTAATATAAAATCTATCTATTTTGATGTCACATTAAGTATAAAATACTATAAATATGATCTTAAATAAAATTTTCCTTACTTAATGAAGTTTAGAAAATAAATCAACTCTACTATTTTTCATATAAATCATGATCAATTTTAAATAAATTTTTTGATATTTTTTTTTAGATTGTATATTAAGAAATTCAATAGTATATAATATAAAATTAGAATAAATTTTAATAATTTATTGTTTAATTTAATTTTAGTTTGGTCACATTCTAGAAAATAGATAATATATGAAAACTATACAAAAACTAATTAAGGAAATATATGGGAAATAAGGAAATTATAACTATTTTGGCGGGGAGGGGGGGTTGGGTTTAATTTATATATATCTATATTTATATGAAATTATGAATAAAATTCAGAAATTAGGTTGAATTTAAAAGAAAAAAAATAAGAAATATTTAAAAATTTGAAAAAAAAAATTGGGGGCTAATTTCGAAGGCAGGTCCGCCGCTGCACACATGTCATCATGTACATAAATTTCATCAAGCTGGGATAGGCTGCTATGTACGTAAGTGATGAAAGTCAGAAGACTCCACACCTACGCAGCAGCTTCCACCGTATTGCCAGGCAAAGTCCACGCCCTCGAGTTAGGCTTATAATTACCAGACAAACTCAGGGTCGGTGTTGTACTTTTTGACGGCGAACGCCGCAAAAGAGACATCAAAGAAGAAATAACCTAAGAATATTGGAAGTTTGATTGTGACGACTACTGAATTATATCTAGAAACGTCACAAAAGCTACGTTATTATATTTCTTTTTTTTTTTTTACACGAGCGACATTATTATATTGATCGTTTTCACACACGGAATCGTAAATATTCCACAGACTTTTTTCTTCCTTGGCCTTAGGTCCGTTTGAACATAAATATAATAAAAAATTTAATTATGTTTAAATTTTAAAATAATAATAATATTAAAAAATAATATTATAATAATATTTTATTTTAAATTTTTATCTCAATTCATTTCATCTTAATTAATCACTATCTAAAGGGCACGTTGATCTTTTTAAAAACAATCATAAATGTGTTTGCGAAAATACGCATTATAAAAAACGAATAAACCTGTCAATTAGGGCCTGACCATTATCAGAGGTGTAACTAAAATTTGAGGTTTGGGGTGGTAATTGATAAAATATATAATATGTATGAGTATAAATAGTATGTATTTTTTACACGTGACTATATAAAAAACAATAATTATACTTATTCTTTCTTCATTTTTTTTTCTTCGAATTAGAAAGAATAAAAAGAAAAAAGATAATAATCATACGTCACAAAATTATATACAAAAATATATGCCTATAAATTATCTTATAATATAATTTTCTTTAAGATATTATAATTCCCTAGCTAGAGACTATTATAGATAAATAAATAAACTTAGGATTTCCTCTTTAAATTAAACTTGACGACGAATTTTATGAAATAAAATTATCTATTATCATTTCTAAAGTTAAATTCTTAACAATTTTTTTCTCAGAAAAAATAGCAAATGATAATTTTTTAAATATTGGAGGGTAGTTTTTATTTTTATTTTTTAATTTAAGAAAGTGATTTTAATTATATATATAATAAATTATATATATTTTTATATAATAAATTAATTTTTTGAAAAATTTTGTAGGTCCGCCCCTGAGGTCCATTACTGAAATTATTTGGACTTTTTGTTGATTACAGATTTGGAACTCTTGAGTATCACTTTCCATGAAGCGATGCTGTGAAGAAGTTTGAAGCCTTCAACTTCTTATTATGATCAACACAGGCTTTTTCTTGAATCCATTAATGACTTGACCTATGACTACTTGTCCCTGCAACATCGTCAGTACATTTAGTAGTCATGTTCTCTACATGGGATGTTGAGGATTCTTTCCCTCAATTCAAAGCCTAATGCTTGTTATATAATTGACCCATGATTCTAATCTCATTTATCTGTATTGTGATTGGTATGTAACTATTTTAGATCGATATGTAAATATTCTAGGGTAACTTGTAAATCAATATAAATAAACATACTCACCACTTTAAGCCGTGTGATGAATTCCTTCAAACTATCTCATGATATCAAGAGCCTTATTGAATTAACATTCATTGATCTTTCAACCTTACAATGGTTGTCGAATTCAATCCACTCCTCCCTTCCAACACCATGATCCATATAGGAGAAGCCAACTCTTTTCCCTTCTTGAAATTCAAGAATTAATCAAGCACAATAATGTAACCATTGAGCCTTCTACTCGATTTGACCGACTCAACTCTCAGACAACAAACGCTAATCACTTGGTGTGGAAATTAACTGAGCAGAGGTTTCTCAGCCTTCTCCTGTCCTCCCTCACTGAGGAAGCCATGGCTGAGGATGTTGGCCTCTCCACGTCCTGTGAGGTCTAGCTCGCCTTAGAGAACACATGCAGCCACCACACCAAGGCTCGCGAGATTCGCTTTAAAGATGATCTCTAGTTGATGAAGCGTGGAACTTGCTCTGTCTCTGAGTATACTCGTGTCTTCAAGGCACTTTATGACCAGCTACACGCTATTGGATGACCAGTTGACAGCACCGACAAAGTCCATTGGTTCCTCCGAAGTCTTGGTGTTGACTTCTCGTCATTCTCTATTGCCCAGACGATAGAGTGTCAAATCGTGTCAACGGATCGTGTTTGAGTCGTATCAAGACATGTATATTATACTATATAGGTCAACCTTAACCCGACTCGTTAAAGTTTATCGTGTCAAAATTTCAAACCCTAACACGACTCGTTAACATAACGTGTCGTGTCGTGTCAACCCGTTATGACTCATTAGTGAATATTACAAAATAAATTAACACGATAAATATGATACGTTTCAACCTGTTTATGTAAATGTGTTGAATATATTCAAAATTAATCCGTTTGACTTAATTAAACTTAGTATAATTTTATAGAAATGTTAAAATCACAATATCTATAAAAATTATAATACAAATTACAAATATGAATTATAATATAAACAATAAAAATATTGAAATTAAGATTCTAAAAATTTTACCTTTAAATGTAAGGGTATATTTGTAATTTTAACTTTTTTAACGTGTCATAACGTATCATAACGAGTCAAAACAGGTTGACCCGCTATCAACTCGTTAAATAATCGTGTCATAACGGGTCAACCCGTTTTGACTCGAAACCCTTTAAGACTAAACTCTAACTTGCTATTATCGTGTCGTGTTCATGTTGGGTTAACGAGTCGTGTGACATATTGCCACCCCTACCAGACAGCAATTATGCCTAGGGCTGTAAATGAACCAGGCTATTCGACAGCCCGCTCGGTACTTGCTTGATTAAACTCGAATCGAACTCGACTCGTGAAAAAAAAAAGACTCGCTTGTGAAAATAGATACCCGTTCGATTAGTAAATGACACATATTCAACAAAACTCGACTTAACTCGGCTAAGGCTCGTTAAGGTTCGCTCGTTTTTACTCGAATCAACTCGTTAGCTCAACTCGATTAAAATTCATTCATATATTGATAATATCAATATATACACACATATATATGTTATATATATGTATTGCTAATAATATAAGTATAGCACTTTATAATTAAATATATAATATAATCTAATTACTTATGTTTATATAATGAATATACTTCATAGTTATATTTTATAATTTCTACAATAACTAATATATAAAATTTAGTAATTTTATATATTAGTACATTGTTAGATATTAAGTATTAATTTTTATTTATATTTTTATTTATTTATTTATTTTTAAATTTTTATTCAAAAAATATATAAAAAAATTCGAGCTCAAGCTCAATTCAGCTCGACTCGAGTTTGTTTGTGGGACAAACTTGAACTCGAGTTGAAAGAGTCGAACTCGCATAAAGAATAAATAAAAATCTTGAGCTCGGGCTTGGGGTTGGGCTCGAGCTCGAGCTCGAAAAACCAAAACTCGGCTCAACTCGACTTGATTACAACCAGGGGCGAAACAAAAATTTGATATTTGGAAGGCGATCAACAACTTATATTGTATGTGTGAATATAAATTATATATATTTTTTGCATGTGATTATATATTATATATTTTTTGTATACAATTATATGTCATAAAACTGTATACAAAAAATACATGTCTAGAAATTCACTAAATCAATATCAACACAAAAAATTTAAATAAAAAAAATTAAAAAAAGAAAACATTTGGAAAGATAGACATAAAATTCTAGGAAGAGCATAAATTGAATTCAATAAGCAAGAATAACACACTTAATAATTCAAAACAATTAATATTGAAGCAACGATTGAGAGAGAATTAGGCTAAACATAACGAATTAATTACTTTGAAAATATATTCATTATATAATCTCTTATTTTATTTTTTGAATTAATTTATATTTTGATTTAATTTATAAATTTGGATTAAGTTAAAATAGAGGATAAATATATGACATTGTTTTTGGAAAGATATTGTAAATATCAAAAGATATGAAGATGTCATTGATAATTACAGAAAATATTTGAAATGAATAAAAATTATTAAAAAAATATAATATTTAAATGCTATGAAGGAAAAATAGATAAATTAATGTATAGTATATTATAAAACTCGATACATAAAATAGAAAAATTAGATTTTGATGATATCTTTTAAATGATAGAATAGAACAGCTATTTAAGAGTGCTCTTACAGAAATTATGAAATTAGGTGAGTTGAAGATTTAGATATCAATGAAATTAAAAATTAAAATAGAATTAGATAAATATTAGAATTTAGAGGATAATTTCAATAAAAATTTTGGAGAAGATGGGGTAATTGTTTTTTGAATAATATGAGGAAGAAATTTTCATTATATATATAAAAAAAAAATTATGTCTATATAGTGTTTAAATTTTTTCAAAGATTACCGCCCTCCCAATGCATTACTTGGGTCCGCCCCTGATTACAACCCCCTGATTACAACCCTAATCATGCTTCTCCCCTACTATAGCGACCTCGTCTCCAAAGCTTAAAGCTTTGATTTGTTCCAAAAGTCACTAGAATCTCCAAACCCACCCATAGCTGCGTTCACAGCTACCAATCGCACCTCTGATCATGCGAACCAGAAGGACCACTCCTCTCGCAACAATTGTGGACAAAATAGCTACCATGGCTCCTCAAATCACGGCCATGGATGCAACTCTTTTGCCAAATTTGTCGGAACGAAAGTCATTATGCCATCCATTGCAACCAATGGTATGCACGGCAGGATAACTTTGCCCATCTTACCGAGGCCTTCAACGCCTCATGTTCTATGTCCGAAAATAATGAGGCCCTCGATTAGTATTTGGACATAGGGGCTTCAACCCACATGACCACTAGCCCATCTATTCTTGGATCACTCAAGTAATTACACTAGTAAGGATTATGTAATTATAGGAAATGGTGCTTCCCTACCCATAACTCACACCGATACCATCTCTCCTAAACCAAATCTTCATTTACTCAATGTTTTGGTCGTTCCTTGTTTAACGAAAAAAAATTTGTTTATTAGTAAATTAACCTTTGATTTTTCTTTATCTATTATATTTACAAATATTTCTTTTATTGTTTAGAATTTCCTAACAGAAAGGATGGTGGCAACCAGTAAACGAGATTGTGGCTTATATGTGCTGGAGCATGGCCTTCCCAATTTTATTTATGTTCGTACAAATAAGTCACTTCGTGCCTCATATGATTTATACTTTTTAAATAAATAAAAAAAAGTCACTTTTATTATACTTCTTTATTGCCTTCTCCTACGCTTTGTAGTGTATGCCAAATTAAAAAAAATCATCGCTTGCCTTATTCGCGTAATAAACGTTGATCATTTCATGTGTTGGATTTAATTCATTGTAACATATGGGGCCCATCCCCAGTCAAATCTTATTTAGGGTTTGTCTATTATGTTCTCTTTATTGATAATTTTTTCCGTTTCACTTGGCTATATCATTTGTGTTTAAAATCTAAATTTTATGATGTTTTCCTTCAATTTCAAATTTTTATGAAAAATTAATATTCTGCTCGTATCTAGTGGTGTAATTGGTCCAGATCGGTCCGATTTTAGACAAAATTACGAACCGAACCGATACTACTGGTTTTGCATTTCTTAAATCGATTACGCTCCCATTAACTCCCAAAATCGATAGTACTGGTTTTACTGGTTTTAGTCCGATCTTCCGGTTTTAATAAAATGTAAATTTATAAAAACTAAATTTATTTATTTTTTTAAAATAACTGGTTTAATAATTTGTTTTAGTAAAAAAATTATAATCTATTACAAAACTCTGTTTTAGTAAAAAAATATGTTATATAAAAGAAATTTGCGATGAAAAATTTTTATAAAATAAAAACCTTTTATAAAAATAAGCTGCAATAAAAATTTGTTTTTACAAGTCCAAGAATCTCACAAATTAATGTCTAAATTTCAAAAGTCTAAAGTTTAAGATTATATTTTTATTTGTTATAACATTATTTTATATCTAATTATAATTTATATTATTGTATATATTATATATAATATAAAACATATTATATAATTATACTTATAAATATAAAAATAAATAAAAGTAAATAAATGATCGAAATGATCAAAACCAGACTGATTATATACGGTTCCTCAATTTCTAAAATTGGTCCAGAGCAGACCGATTCAAAACTGGAATTTTCAGTCCGGTCCAAGCCAGTTCTCCGATTTTCAGGTTTAAATTTACACCTCGACTCATATCAAAATTTTTCAAAGTGATGGCAGTGTAGAATTTACTAGCAATCGTTTCCAGGCGCACCTTCGCACCTCTGACATCCCTCATCAACTATTTTGTCCATACACACTCGCTCAAAATGATCCCGTCGAACGAAAACATCGCCATGTCACTGAGACTGACCTTTTGAGCTTCTTTATGGATCATCTGCGAATTATGAAAATTTTCATCCCTTTAGCTATCATGTTTATGCTTGCCTATGTGATTATATGTCTAACAAAGTTTCACCTCACAGCATCCCATGTATTTTTCTGGGATATAGTTCTTCTTATAAAGGGTTTTGTTGTCTCGATCACTATACATCACCCACCATGCACAGTTTGATGAACATCACTTTCCTTATCTAGAAACCTCTCAAGCTTAGCCTATCTTATCTCTCCAATTTTTTAATTTTTTGGAACCCAGCTTATCCAATACAGAAGCATCTTCCCCTGAGCACCATTCCCCTCATATTACTTCATCCGGATTTAACCCGTGTGTTATTTGTACTGACTCAGTGAATGAGTCTATGCAGGTTATTAACTCTTTTACAGGATCCCCCTTTGGTGCACTCGGCCTCTAGACCATCCATTGTTGAGTTTGTCACTATTCCTCAAGTTCATGATCTCACTCCAGCTCCAGTATTTCCTTTAGGTTCTTACTCAAAGCTAATATTTTCAAAACTCTCCATCCAACGAACATTGGTGTTTTAGGCTCCTCTAGTATTATTTGTGCACTTCTTGCCTCCACCAAACCTAAAGGGTTCAAATCTACTATTAAGAATCCTGCTTGTCTTGCAGCCATGGATGAAGAAATGCGAGTTTCGCAAAACAACCGCACCTAGATTTTGGTCCCTCAACCTACCATTACCAATATTGTGGGTTCCAAATAGGTGTTCAGGACCAAATATTTGTTGGATGGATCCATCGAGAATCTTAAAGCTCATCTTGTTGCCAATGACTATACATAAGTACCTGGTCTCGACTACACTGACACTTTTAGTCCTATTATCAAGGCTACCACTATTCGTGTTTTGTTCTCTATTACTGTAACTAACAAATGGCTCCTTCACCAACTAGATGTTAAGAATGTGTTTCTCAATGGTACTTTCACTAAGCATGTTTACATGAAGTAACCTATTTGCTAAATTGATCCTCACTTTCCTAATCATATATGTCAGTTGAAGAATACTCTCTATAGTCTGAAGCAAACACCACATGCCTAGTTCCAGCGCTTCAGATCTTTCCTTATTCAGTTTGGATTCTCTTGCAATCGAGCTGACATTTCTTTGCTTGTTTTTCATAAGCCTTATGTATCATTTATCTGCTTTTCTATGTTAATGACATTATAATTACTAGCAACAACTCATCTCTCATCCACAGATTAACCTACAAACTCAACTATGAGTTTGCCACTAAGGACTTAGGCCTTTTTAGCTATTTCCTTGGCCTTTAAGTTTCAACAACTATAGATGGTCTTTTCATTAGTCAACTGAAATATGCATGAGACATTCTCATTCAAGCTCAGTTACTTAATACTAAACCAGTTCACACACTCCTACGGTTGTCTCTCAGCACTTGTCTTCAAAAGGTCCTCTGTTCTTGAATCCTACCCTTTACAGATCTCTAGTTAACCCCCTTTAATACTTGATCATCATGCACCTAAATATTGCTCATGTTTTCAATTGTCAGTCAATCCCTGCAAGCTCTAACAACAGATCATTTTCTTGCAGTTAAGCGTATTCTTCTCTATATCAAGGGCACTCTTCATTTTAGGCATAGCTTCTGCCCTTTGCTACTCCCAGTACTCTCATTGCTTATTTTGATGCTGACTGGGTAGGATTCCCTAATATTCGTCGGTTTAGCTCTAGTTAATCCATCTATCTTGTAAAAAACTTCATTTCTTGGAGTGCTAAGAAACAACCCACTATCTTCCATTCCAACTATGGGTTTGAGTATCATAGTCTCACCCACACTACCATTAAATTTCTTTGGATTACACACCTTCTTCGGGATTTATAGATGTCACTTCCACAACGGCCTCTCCTTTTATGTGACCATAAAAGTGTCATATTCCTGAGATCCAATCTCGTTTTTCACAAGCGAGCAAAGCATGTTGAATTAGACTATCACTTCCTTCAAAAACTTGTCATTTCTAGTAAACTTCACACTCAGTTCGTTCCTTCTCACCTACAGGTTGCCGACATCTTCACCAAAAGTATCCTCAACCACTTTTTGAATTTTTTCGATCCAAGCTTCATGTCTATTCCAATCCAACGCTCAGCTTGCAGGGGGTGTTGAGGATACTTTGCCCCAATTCAAGGCCTAATACTTGTCATATAATTGACCTATAATTCTAGTCTAAATCCAGGATATTCTTTCCATTTAATTGTATTATAATTGATATATAAATATTCTAAATCGATATGTAAGTATTTTAGGGCAATTTATAAATCAATATAAATAAACATACTCACCACTTTAAGCCGTGTGATGAATCCTTCAAACTATTTCATGGGAAACGCCCATCTCATCCCAGCCCAAGAAAGGGGCATGTTTGAGAGTGTCAAACCAATAGAACGCAGGCACTGAAGAGATGTGCTCAACTTAGCCTACAAATTATGTTTAAAGTTAAAAAACAAAAAAAAAAACAAAAAGCAAACAACAAAAAACAAAAGTGTAATAGCCCAAATTTTCTTAAGATGAAGTTTTACTTGAATTTCTTTTTAAAAGAAATTTATTGGATGTATATTTTTTAGGAAAATAGAGTTTGAGACTTAAATGAGAATTTTGAGTGAAAAATAAGTGAAATCATGCATGGTTAGGTGAGATGTCACCTCATGCCTTATCTTATAAGCTCATTTTTCAACCATTGATCAAATTGGCTGCAAATATATCTCAAATGTTAGCCATTGGATGATCATCTTAGCTACAAAGCCTAGGATCTTGGAGGATTAAGCTTAATCATGAGATTTTTGATGATGGACACCTCATTCCCCAAATAGGTAGCCGGTTACCCCCCATCCACTTTCACCTCGTCTTTCCCTTCATGTGGGTCGACCACCACCCCTATAAATAGGCATTGGAGAGTCTTCTAACTCTCTTTGGAAACATAGCACACGTTCCCCTTGAAAGAAGACAAAGAAAAAAACCCTTCTTAAGTCCCTAAACTTCCACACATCCTCTAAGTGAGCTAAGTGAGTGAATTTAAGAAGAAAGCTTACAAATGTTGGTTTGATAATTTCCGACAAGTTTTAGAGAATTTGTAAGTCCACATTCTAGCTTAACTTTAGCATGGAGATGACTTAGTTAAATGGTTGAACTATGCATGCTAGTATTGAAACCTTAACTTCTTGTTTAAGTGATAAAGTTAATCTAAGTATTGTTTGAATTGGTTTTGTCATGGAAATGTGTTAAATAAAGTTAGAAAAACCTAAATTTATGTTTTAATAAGTAAAAATAAGGTTTATGTGAAAAGATTGCATGTTTTAGGTTGAAAAACCATCGAATCCAAGATTTCGCTCGATTCTCGCTTGACGTCTGGCTCGAGCGAGATAAAGGAAGAGATTTGATATATTTTGGTAAAATGGTCATAACTTGCTCATCTGATATCGAATTTGAGTGATTCAAAAGGCTATGAAAATATAAGATAAAGATCTACAACTTTTATGTTTAAGATTTTGAGAGATAAGAACTAAATAATGGATAAAATTAGGATTAAAGTGGCAGACCCGAGTTTTAGGCAGAAATCTAACTCGACTCTCGCTTGACATCTGGCTCAAGCGAGATTCAGGCCGAGGCTTCACTCGACCCTTGCTCGACGTCTGGATTGAGCGAGATTCCCCTGTTACCTAAATTCAAGATTTTCTTGTATCCAATGCATGTGAGTTAATATAAGAATTATGTGGTAGGTTTTTAAGAAAAATGGGAATAACATGTTTCTAAGAGAATAAGAAACATTCATAAGAATAAGAATTATGAATAAGTTAGTCACTTTGTGACGGGGATGGTGAGACATAATGCCCAAATGACTGACGTGCCAATAAGGACAACGATACGTAACATTTGTCGTATGATAAAAATGTTTAATGTCATCAACAGGGACGACGATACGTAACGCCCGTAAGTATTATATGACTAGCGGGAACGGCGATACATAACGCCCGCAAATGTTAAGTATGCTCCATGTTAAGACGGGGACGGCGAGACGTAATGCCCAAAAGACTGACACGAGACTCATCACAATAGGGATGACGATACGTAACGCCCGGAGGACTGATGAATTATATGTGATGGGAACGGCGATACGTAACGTCCATCAAAGATAAGAAATAAATAAGTTTTAAGAAGTAAAGATTTTTTAGAAAAATATGATAAGTTGTCATAAGAGTGCATACATGTTTAAGTTAATGATAAGTTATGCATAAGCCACATGAAATATATTTTAAATTATATCTTCTTATAGATTTTCTAGAAATGTTAGTGGTTGCCTTGTCTATGCTCTATTAAACTAATTTTGTACTTACTGAGATTTCTAAGGAAATCTCACTCTTTTGTAGTTTTATTTTTTTTTCTTTTCTGCACATATAAACTATACACAGGGTTGGATAACCGACAAGTAAAAATCCCCGATGATATAGGAAACTCTGAGGAATCCTAAAGGACCCTCTAGTTATAGTCCCTATGTAGATTTCGCTTTTACTTACTTGGGACCTCCTATCTATGACCAGCCAATGAGATTTTGGAAGGATGACGCATATGATTTTGGAAGGATGACGTATGGGATGCTGCTTAACTTTAGGATTAGACAGTTCATTGTCTATATGTAGGGTTTACACAACACCACAGGGACAATATCTCCAGCGAGACTTTTGTCTTAGTTTAGATATGTTTCACTATGGGAGGAAATTTCCTAAAATTAAGAAGGAACTCAAGTGACTATAAGGATGATCTTCTGAAGGTTATAAATATTTTTGTTAATCCTGATAACTATTTGGGTTTTGTATATATATGACAGTACAATATGAAGTTTATGAATGAATTGTATGATGTTATAAGTATACTTTTCTCCATGTGATCTTTAAAAATTTTTATATTTGAGACCTCATCCGGTACGAATATTATATCTTATGTAATATATTTATTAAGTTTTTTATGCTTACGAGAGTGAATAGTCTAATATCATCTTAATTTATGTTAAATCTCAGATATAAATTAGAGTCATCACAAAAAGAAAAAAGAAGTTTAGAACTTAAACTTGTAATTCATGAATGATATCATGACAAGAGAAACAAAATAGCATATCCAAGAGTCTGATTTTTTATATTTTGAAAGCAAGGTTGGCCGCGACAGGTCATCCAACAATCATAATATATTATTATAAAACAAATTAAAGGGAGTTATTACGCCTAATTTGCAGCTAATAATTTCACCATTAATTTCTACTTTTGGATATAATAATTGTTTTAATCATAAAATAAATTTATAAAATTATTAAAATTATACGATATGTCAAATTATAAAATTATTTTTATTATGAACTAAATTTAATATATTATATCAATTTACATCAATTTATAAATTTATTTTTATAAAATCTCTTTATAATTGTACTTGTGTTTTGAGACATATATATATATATACACACACACACACAATAGTTTATCTATTTGCCCATGATCCAATGATACAAATTATGAGCATAATGCAATAATATCCTACTAATGCATAGGAAATGGGGAATTTGTGTATGGGTATTTTTTCATTTAATGGTGCTAAAGTGTTTGTGATTATATGGCTAGAAATACCCACTTGGTTAATTCGAAAATAACAAAATCATAAGATTGGCTTTATGGTCCATTAATACACCTAATTAGCACTAATTAATATTAGACTATTAATTAGTTGGTGGTAAGCATGGAGTTGGGACTGTTATAAGTAGGAGTGTTCATCCGGGTTCCGGATTCCCAAATCCGAAACCCGAATTTAAAATTTTCTTCAATTTTTTTTAAAAAAAAAATCAAAATATTAAGAAATATATTAAAATTTCAAACCGGGCCGGGTACAATCCGGCCCGGATGAACAGGCCTAGTTATAAGCTAGGAAAGTTCATGGGGAATCCTTTTAATTTATGTTTGTTTGCCTCTTATATTATATTAGTGTTGTTTGATAAAAATATAGCAGTTTTGTTTAATAAAATTGTGAATTAAAGAGAAATGGTTGAGAAACTGTGAGCTCTAATATTTCCCCTCTTTATATATATATATATATATATATATATGTGTGTGTGTGTGTGTGTGTATATATATTTATGTATATATATATATATATTCGTGGAGGGCTGAAGATCGGAACCTTTAGACACCATTGTAAGAACTTATTTTAGGAAAATGCTATTTGAGCCAATAAAATGATAGATGAAAGTCATCAATTGAATTTTTTATTTTTTATTTATTTACTTAATAATTAAGGAAGTGATTATTAGTGAATTGATATTTTTTATTTTTTTATAACTGATTAAAGATATATTTAAAATTATTTAAATAAAAGGAAAAAAAAGTGCATTTGCATTTATTAGTCAAATAATTTATCAATATCGGTCTTACTAGCATTATCATTCATAAAAAATAAAAAAAAAACTAGAGGGGGGGTTTTAACTTATGAAAATATTCAAGATACACTGCAGCCCTCTTTTTCTCACTCTCTCCCTCGCTAGAAAATGTGCAAGAGTTTAGCTTTGTATTTTGGATTTTTCTTAACTTTCGGCCGGGATGGGTTGGTTTTATTTTTCTTAAAATTGACGAAAATCAGTTTGATTTTGATTTTGATTTTTTTAAAATCGAATCAATATATATTTTTTTATTTTTTATATATAATTTTTATAATAATGATATAAAAATAGTTTTGTTTTATATGATAAATTATTATTAATATTAAATTTTATAATCTTATATCATTATAGTTTATTGTATTAATACTTATACGGAATCAACAAATTGCGTATTAATACTTATATTAATACTATATATTATATAATATACTATAATATATCACTATATTATATATTATAATTTATTACTATAGTCTATAATACAATTATACTATACTACAATATATTATCATTATAATATTATAATATATATTATATCACGTATGATTTAATATATTAAAACAACATCAAACTGGACTATAATCGATAAAACTGGAAGTATCGATTTAAGGAATAACCAGTGAATCAATTTTTGAAAATATAAAATTAGTGCATACCAATTTAGTTTCAAATTTTGCTTAAAATCGAATCAAATTACCGTTTACACCTTCTCGTAAGCTTGCTCAATATACTTAATTTAGAGGATATATACATTTGATAAAATTCTTTTCTAGATTGTGTTTCTCAAATTTTTTATACTAAGGCTATTATAATCTCATTTGCAGCAAAGGATTGCTTGTTATTTAAAAATATATATATTATTTTAATTCATCTCATCTTTATCTTCTTATTTATCTCATTTGGATCCCGAGTGGGATCCCACCTAGGCTAAAAGTTTTTTTTTTGTTTTTTTATCGTGTTTAAATATTTGGATAAAGTTTTAAAATTAAAATCTTATTTTAAAATACATTTTCAATTATTTATTGCATGTTTAGAATTGAGGTGAAAAATATTATTTTTAACTTAAGTGCATATTTTGGATTGCGGTGACAAATATTATTTTTAGTTTAAGGTTTATATCTTAAAACTTAACGTAATAAAATCTACTATTAAAAAGTCATTTATTATTTGAAATTTATATATCTAAGTATTTTTTAGAGTTAGTTACGGTAATTTTTAAAAATATATAATTATCTGTATGAGCTTTTTGATAAAAACTCCAATTTGATATTTTTTGAAAAAACTGATTTTTATATTTTTTAACCACCTAAAACATTTTTTATAAAATTACTAAACACGTCGTTTTTAAAAAAAAAATACTTTTAACTAATTAAAAGTATTTTTTAAATCTCGAAATGCAACCATAAACATATTTTAAGGTTTATAATTTAAAAATTAATATAATAAACTTTACTACTAAAAAATTATTTATTATTTATAATTCATGTCTAAAGCGTTTTTTAAAATTAGTTATGATAATTTTTTAAAATATATAATAATTTTTAGAAATTTTTTGATAAGAATTTTTATTTAATACTTTTTTAAAAAAATTAATTTTTAACTTTTCTAACTAACTAAATCACTTTTTATAAATTATCAAACACAATATATTTTCTTTAAAAATATTTTTAACTTCTTAAAATTATTATTTTTAAATCTCAAAATACAATTCCAAACTAACTCTGCAAACTTTAAGTACGTAATTAACCAGCAACGGCAACTTTAATTCTTTCTGCAGAACCTACCGTGAGAGAGAGAGAAAGGCGTGAAGAATAAAGAAGATGAATTGTGTGAGAGTGGGAACATGGGTCAAACGATATTCCAACTCCAGATCCAGACCCCATTTCCTAGCATTCCCGGAACGCCGCCGTCCCATCTCCTCCCCTTCGTCGTCTCCCACGGAGGAAATCTTAAAACCCACCTCCTTCAACTTCAAAAATTACGTGGCCCAAAAAACCAATACCATCAACCGAGCCCTCGACGCCGCCGTTCCGCTCAAAGATCCCCTGGAGATCCACAAGGCCATGCGCTACTCCCTCCTCGCCGGTGGCAAGCGAATCTGCCCTCTCATTTGTATCGCGGCCTGCGAGCTCGTTGGTGGCACCGAACCCATGGCCATGCCCGCCGCTTGTGCCGTCGAGATGATCCACACCATGTCTCTGATCCACGACGATCTTCCTTCCATGGACAACGATGACCTCCGCCGAGGGCAGCCCACGAGTCACAAGGTTTTCGGCGAAGCCGTTGCGGTTCTCGCTGGCGATGCACTCCTGGCATTAGCGTTCGAGCACATAGCCTCCTCCACGGTGGGCGTGCCCTCTGCGAGGATTGTCCGTGGAATTGGACAGCTTGCGAGATTCATCGGCGCTGACGGGGTCGTAGGCGGTCAAGTAGCTGACTTAACTTCAAAGGGGCAGTCTGAAGTGAGCCTCGAGCACCTCGAATTCATTCATCTGCGCAAGACCGCAGCCATGTTGGAAGGCACTGCGGTTCTTGGAGCTGTGCTGGGTGGTGGTTCCGACGAGGAGGTTGAGAAACTGAGGACTTTCGCCATGTACACAGGATTACTTTTTCAGGTAGTGGATGACATTCTCGACGTGACAAAATCGTCGGAGGAATTGGGGAAAACGGCGGGGAAAGACTTGGTGGACGATAAGGTTACGTATCCCAAGCTAATGGGGATCGACAAATCGAGGAAGTTTGCAGAGAAATTGAAGGAGAATGCGCAGGAGCAGATCTCCGGCTTTGATCCCGATAAGGCGGCGCCGTTGGTTGCCCTGGCCCATTTTATTGCTCATAGGTCAAACTAGTCTTATGTTTAACTCTGAAACTTGTAACTGGTCGTTTAGTGGAGGCTCCGTCGTTTTAGAGGAGGCTCTTTGTTCAGACTTCCGATTGAATAATTACGTGAGATTCATTTATTTAAAAAAAAAATGCACAATGTTTTTTTTTTTAAATAAAAGTGCATGATATTTATGTAGAAGTGTAATCATCATTTATTTTTTCGATATAAATGAAAATTATTAGAATTACGAACTGGCGTTGTGCTTTCATTTTTGTTTTATTTTCCATGAGATTCAAGCCATTCTAGAGTAACATGATCCCACCTTCTAATCGTTTAGGGTCAATTCAAAGCATTCATAACATTAGTATGCTAAATTTGCGGTTGTTGCAACAACCTTTCTTTTTAGTCGCTACAAGAGTCTTGATGCATGCATGTTCATTTAGTCAAAATGACTGTTTTCGTTAAAAATAATTTTATATAATATTTTTTCTTATTTTTTACGATAAAATTTGATGTTATAAAAGATTTATTTTCTTGTAATGAATACTACTAAAAGAATAGAAGAGATACAAACAAAAAAACAAAAAAACTTTGGCATGGAGTAGGATGAGGGGAAGAAGAAACAATTAACAATATATGCAAGTTCTTGTATATTTTACAATTTAGAAGGAGAAGTAATAGTTAGGTTTTGTACATATTAAGCACTTTGGTATGGAAACGGACCAAATGTCGCCTAATTAGTACTATATGAATTTCTTCATTAGGTACTTTTAGCTTCATGCGATAGTAAAAAGTGCTGGTCCTCCAAAGATTTGCACAATTTGTGAATAAGATTTTACTTTCTACAGTATGCGGGGATCTAGACTAAGCTAATCCTCTAAATGCGATACTTCAAGATTTATTAGCACATATTTCAATATAGTGTTGAAAAGATCTGAATATGGAATTGTTGTATGCAGCATAGGTCGGAAAATATGCACCTAATTTTCCGACGATCCGATTTTTACGGGTCAGGTCGGATCGGTTTGGTACGTTCCTGTAGCCGGTTCGGCCTGATTGGTCCCAAACCTGATTTTCCTTGATCGGGTTGCATGCCTATAAAATATACATCTAATTTCGAGACTAGTTTAACAACTTTCTAAACTATACATACTAGTTTGCAAAAAATTTTAACAGAAAATTTGAATAATAATTTTCCTCTTTCTAGCAGTAAAATTCTAAATTATTATAGAAGGCTTTTTTTTAGGGATACTATCCACACCATATGGTGCGGGGTAGTTCCCTTCCCGCACCCCATCCTGTATAGGATGGATTTCTAATTTGTCTTGTTTCATATTTATTTTAAAAATAAACTACATTTACTTAGTTTAAAAATTATTCTTAGGTGTAAAAGTGATTTAAAAAAATACATTTTATATCCAAATTGTAAATTTAAAATTTTTAAATATGACTATAATTTAAAATTTATGTAATTTTTAAATTTTTTAGTACATATTTTGTGTAAATTATAGTATAGTAATTTTGAAATTATATAATTTTAAATTTTACTAGTTCATGCTTTATGAATAAGTATAACAAATAGTAATATATACAATTTCTAATATATATATATATATATATAAGCGAAAGTGGGATAGAAAAAATGTAGGACAGGGGCGAGGCGGGATAGTGGGGTGCAGAGCCCCGCTACCCACCCCTACTTTCTTGCATCTCGTTTTGTTTTCATAAAGAGAAATTCTAGAGAGAAACCCCGCTCATTACATACCCACTTAAATATGTAAGATTACTTTATTACCCTATTATAAAAATCCCACCCCTCTTTTATACTAACCGAAGTGGGGAAAGTGAAAGAATCGATCTCAACCACAGCAGTTTGCGAACGATCACTAACATTAACATATCTCATACCCTAGTGATTAACTTAAATGAAAGGTCGGCATTTGAAAAAATTAAGAAAAAAAGACCAAAAGATGTTGAGTCAATATTCTACCTCAATTTCATCAGCTTCAATCTGTCGTTCCTGAACTCAAATTAGATAATGATTTTCTTGTTCTGCTTTCCAAAAAAAGATTTCCTATGTTCCATTTATACAAGTTCAAACCTTATGCTAATCAAAGAATACAAACAAAATATAGAACTTATCGTTTTTCTTAAAAAATATATATATTTTTGAAAAAATCCATTAATATAATTAGTAAAAAAAAAACCGTTGAATGGAACACGTGATCTTTTGCTGGAACATAGGTGAAATCGTCAATTTTGTTTTGTGTTGGGAATCTGGGCTTCCAAATTCTCCCCACCAGGATCTACTTTTAACAGAATAATAAGAAAAATAAAGAAATAAACACAACACAAAAATTTACGTGGAAAACTCCAAAACAGGAGAAAAACTACCAAATCCATAGAAGAAAATACACTATGTGAAAAATTGTTACAATCACACAATTTTTCTCCTCACCCCAACGACACCCACAAAAACTTTTCCCACTAGTAAAACTCTAACTTTCACCTCTCTTCCTTTTACATACAAAAAGGACAACAGAGGAATTTTACTAAAGTCAAAAGTTACTAGATAAGTTTCTGACTGGTGTGTTTAAACCAAGGAGGCTAGGCCTCATTTTATAACCCACTTGGCATTGCCTATCTCCCACTCCTTTCCCATGTGGGATTCAAGGAGCAAAAAAAATCCAACAATCTCCACCTTGCGACTTTGACTGATCCCACAGCCATGCTCCACCGCAATGAGGATCTTCATAGCTTCCGCTATCATGCTCCACCATAAAAGCATAACTACTCAGAATAAACCAATTCCAAGCATTTCACTTCGGCCCATGTCGAAAATAACGTTGCTGAAAAATTATGGTGCAACTCCCACGTTTGGCTTTCCTGGAAGTTCATCAGCCATCGACATGAATTTCCACCACACACCTTGCATCAATGCCAAACCAATGCCCGTGTGCAAACTTGTGGAACAACTAACATTAACACATCCTCTATCATGGCAACTTTGGGATTAGCGGCATGCCATAAGGATATACATGTCTCTTTTTCTATGGAGAGAGACACAATGTTAGTTTCATTGTCAGTATCTCCATTTACTGACTTGGAGTCTCTTGCCGAACCTGCTCCACTTCTTCTTGACAACTTTTCTTGACATGCCCAGGTTGTCCATACCTCCAGCAAATTGCTGATTTCATGGGTTGATCTGCTCTTGTGTAATTGATGGAATCAAAATATCCGTGACTTGTACTTGCCACAAGTCAAAATTGATTCTCCCATCAACGTTCTCTACCTCCATTCTTGACATTGCTTCGATGAATTTTACCGTAGAAATGAATAATATCCACTAAGTAAGTTCCCAGGAAAGACTGATCTTTCCTAGACAGAACTTCAAGGTTCCCAGGAAAGATTGGAGGGTCACAACGGACACACTTAAAATTTCCAATCTCCTAGACAGAACCTCCTCAGATCATACGTATTCACACTACCACACCAAAACTCCACCTTGCAAAAAGAACCTAGTGGCTCTGATACCACTGTTGGGAATCTGGGCTTCCAAATTCTCCCCACCAGGATCTACTTTTAACAGAATAATAAGAAAAATAAAGAAATAAACACAATACAAAATTTTACGTGGAAAACTCCAAAACAGGAGAAAAACCACCAGACCCAGAGAAGAAAATACACTATGTGAAAAATTGTTACAATCACACAATTTTTCTCCTCACCCCAACGACACCCACAAAAACTTTTTCCACTAGTAAAACTCTAACTTTCACCTCTCTTCCTTTTACATACAAAAAGGACAACAGATGAATTTTACTAAAGTCAAAAGTTACTAGATAAGTTTCTGACTGGTGTGTTTAAACCAAGGAGGCTAGGCCTCATTTTATAACCCACTTGGCATTGCTCATCTCCCACTCCTTTCCCATGTGGGATTCAAGGAGCAAAAAAAATCCAACATTTTGCTTTCCTAGAAAAACAATCTTTTCATTTTTATTTGGATTTCGAGAAAATAAAGGAAAGAGAAAAAAAGCACTCACAAACAACGATGAAAATAAAAGGCACTATTAGATTAATAGAAACGGAGACCCCATGCTGGTGAGGTTAAAAACCTTAATATCATCCCTCATTTTTGCAAGGGAGAAGTTTTGGAACTGGTCGACAATTTCCATGGGACGACGCTAATTAGGCTCTCATAGCTTCTGTTTGGGTCTAAAGAAAATATGAATTGAAGCTTGGTTTCCACAATGTGATCTTGAAAACGAGAGTTGGGAAAGAAATAAGACTAAAATAATAGAGATGCAAGAGGTTTTTCTTGCATAGCTCTATTTGCGGGAGAAGACAAATAACAGAGAGAATGAATAAAGATACGAGAGAAAGAAATAAGACTGGAAGGGAAAGAGACCTACTCGCTATACACTATTTTCAATTTAGTGCTTAAATAGAAGCTTCCATGTAGTCAGCCTCTTTCGTAAATAGGCTCAAAGCAGTTTTGTCGCAAGTTGAGAATTTACAAGAATTGTGGTCTAGAAGAAAATATGTAGAATTTATCTTCTTTAATAAGTGGAAAATAGATAATTGAATTTGATAATGGGCCATGCTCATTAATAATGTAAAATGCATTAACTAGCCGTTCGTCCTGGTAACATTTGGGCTTTGAGAGAGGAGGATTGGGGCCTTATTGCTCGGAAAAATCTCGGGTTAGGTTTTTCACATTTGGCGGGAAACGACGAGAAGAGTGAGAGAGAGAATGGCGAACAAGCTAATCAGCGAGATCGGTTTGCCCAAGTCGATTGCCAACATCTTCGCAGCTCGAAACATCGTCACTGCCAAGGTACCTACATAATTTCGATTGCGCTTCGTCTTTAGCCCCAATTGCAACTACTGTCCTGTTTGGATTTTGGGAACTAAATTTTCCCCGAACTCAGGTACTTTTCGTTCTCAATTAGATTAAATTTTTTCAAGTACATAGTTCGAATCCATGTGCTCCATATACTTATCATGTATGTTAATACGTTGATTCTTACCAATCCAGAACTCATTTTTTAACAATATCTCGTAAAAACGTAAAATTCATAATTTCAACATATTTCAGTAATTAAATTTCGATCTGTTGATATTTAACAAGCATGTTAGGCATATCAAAATTATAATCGGATGGTGGGTTTCAGCCTAGTGTTATAATATTGTAGAAGAGTTATAATATGTGTAAATTGAACCTAATTGGTAAATGTTTGTGTATTTATCTTCAACCTAGATGCAGCAAGTTAGGTCATGTGTCCTACAAAATGTTATCGTTGATTATATTTCTATATTTTGGCCAACTTTATCAGAAGAATAACTTCTTTTTCTTTTTTTATAAGCATAAGAAGAATAACTCAATTAGAAAAATACGGCTTTTGGACCCACATTTATGGCTATTTGGAAAAATGAAATTTGATTTCTTTGCTTCAGGATGCCTTATCTATGACTGAATTTCAGTTGATGGAGTTGTTAGATGTGGGGTGGGCAGAAGTAACATCTGCAGTAGCACACATCAGTGCAATTGTGTGTCCACCATATCAAAGTGTAAGCTTGCAGCTTAGTTTTATCAATTAATGTATTTAGTTGGCTCAACTATGCACTAGATTATATATTTTCCTTCTTTGATTTTGAGTTCCCCAAAGTTAGTTCTAGTTCTTTTCAGGCATTATCACTAATGGAGCAGCGAGTTAAAAATGAGCACTTGGCTGGTCATCTTCCTACAGGCCTGAAAGGATTAGATGCAGCCTTATGTGGTGGGATACCATTTGGTGTTTTGACAGAGTTGGTTGGTCCAGCTGGAATTGGCAAAACACAAGTACAACTCTTTCATAAGGACCTTATTCAACATTAATATGTGTTTACTTGAGGATTTTGTCCTGATGGGTCTATCTTCTTTTTTTTAATAAGAAAACAAGTATTATATTTTAAAGAATAGGCAAAAGCCAAATACAAGTGCAAGTGCCCTAGCTATGTAGGGGCATAAGAAAAAAGAAAGTCATGAAAGGCCAAGCCATTGAAGTCCACAACAATAGCCCAAGTACAAAGAGTTCTAAAAAAGAAAACTATAAGTTGGTCATTTGTCTAACCATTTTCACTCAATGTCATCGTTTAATGAATTCTTACATTCTTACATTATGTTCACTGTACTTGGAAGGTGTGTTTAGCAAAGATGAAAATCTTAAATTCATCATTGCTTTGAAGACGTGTTGAAAGGATGTTTTATGCTACCTAGACATTTCATTGTGCACCCCAGTGTATTAAAGGAAATTGGACTCTTTGGTGCAAATAATGACAGAAAGTTGTAGCCTTTATTAGCTTTCAGTTTCCCTTTTTTTAGACCTATCTACTGTGAAAATCAACCTGTCTGCATTGCTTCAGCAACTGAACCATATACAAGACACACTTTTGTTGGTTATGTTGTGGGGTAACACATCTTTAGAAGAAGCTATGTCTTCTTTTATTCATTTTGATGAGGGAGTTATTTTATTAAGGGATACAACTTGAACTTGCAGTCAAGCATGACAAGTTATTCTCTATACTATTTCGAAGCTATCTAGTTTGGTTGGTTGAGTTTTTAGCTTTAGTTTGCTTTGCTTGATTAAATTGCAGTTTTGCTTAAAGCTCTCTTTATTGGCATCGCTACCTTCAAGTTATGGAGGCTTGGACGGCCATGTAATATATATTGATGTAGAATCCAAATTTAGTTCAAGAAGGTACTGAAGTGCATCTATGGTATCACTTATGTGGGGTGTGTGTTTCTTACATCTAATTCTTGTGTTCCTTACATCTAATTTTTCAACAAGTAAAGCAATATTTTCAAGTCAGGAACTTTTCTGTTCTCAGGTTGATAGAAATTGGAGCGAAAAGTTTCCCAGAAATATTTCTCATGAAAGGAATGGCCCAGAAAGTATGGATTATCGTTTAAGTCTTTCCCTTTTCATTCTTTCGCTTCACAGCATCACTGAGGTTAACTGGAGATTGTTATTCCGTCTATGTTCAGATGAGTGGAAGGATCCTTGTTTGTCGTCCAGCATCACTTTCTGAGTTCACTGAGAGGTAATAATATATGTTTTAAGGCCCTAGAATGGATAGAATAAGACTGAAACTTTGGTGTTGCCAATAAATCAGACGTCAGCTGGATAGCAAGTCATGCACCATGAAAAACCAGGAACTTTACAATCTAGAAATTTTATTTGAGGGGACACCCCCCCCCCCCCCAGGTGCGTGCATGGGAGAAAGGGGGGGTGAATGTCTTCAGCTGATGTTTTGTAAAAAGAAATTTGGTTTAAGAGTGTAATAACTACCTGTTTAGAATGTAGACTAGTGGTGAAAGGAAGGGCTTAAGATGAGCTGCAGATTCAGACATCTTGTTTGATTCCACGCTTAGGGGTTGTTTGGAAGAGGGTTCATCTCATCAAATCCCATCTCATCTCATTCTCAAACATCACTCAAACAAAAATACTTTTCAATTTCAAATATTTAACTTTTTTATCTAATCATTACTAATAATTACAATTTTTTCAAATTTTCAAAGAAAACACAAAAAATAATTCAACCTTTTCAAATTCCAAAACAAATATAATATTAAATTAATTATATTCTAACAATATTTTACCTTTATAATATTTTTATTCAACTTCTCTCTCGCTCTTCCAAAAAACCAATAAAACATCATGACTCAAACTATTTCATTACCATTCACAAACCATTTTATTACTATTCATAAATTCTTATCTTATCTCATTTCCAAGCATCCCCATAGAGTTCACTTGGATTATCTGATACACAATTCTGGCAAGTGGGGTTGTGTATATGGGGTTTACTTCCCAGGGATGGGTTCGAAGGGCTTGCCTTGTACAGTTTCCACGTCATCAAAAAGAGAATAGAATAATTAAACAGCATTTCTGCAACTAACTCCATCTACTTAAGCTCTTGTTTGACAATAACCCCATATACAATTCCCAAAAAATCCCTCGAGACTATACAATCACGAACACATGCATATGGTGCAATTGTAACTCTGTTATTTTTTTAGAACATAGCTGTATCTGAACGGTTCAGCTTTAGCTAATATTCTTATATTTTATTCTGATGGGCAAAACGCCACTTACGACACTCTTATGCCCTAGCTAAGTAGGCGCATTAGAAGTAAGGAAATCATTTAGGTCCATGCCATTAAATCTGCAGCAATGGCCCATGTACAAAGAGTTCTAAACAATAAAACTTTTAGCTCCTCCATCGATCTCTCCTTATCCTCGAACATCTGCTTGTTGCGCTCCTGCCACAAGCAATTAGCTGATGAGTCATGATAGGGGTTGTTTGGAAGAGGGTTCTCTCCACTATCTTACATGGATGATATGTATCTACTTTAAAGCAATTACCTGATGCAAAATGGAAGGTGTTTTTTCTGTTGGTTATCAAATATTTAGTTTTACTTTTTTATGCCTGCACCATAATAAGTTCCCCAGCATCCCTATATTCCTTCTCCTAGAAACTTAATTTTTTTTTTTAAATATTTATCAAAAAGACTAGTGAAATTGGCTAATGGATCTTCATTTATCTAGATAGGGTTTGTTTGGAAGAGGGTTCTCTCCACTATCTTACGTGGATGATATGTATCTACTTTAAAGCAGTTAGCTGATGCAAAATGGAAGGTGTTTTTTCTGTTGGTTATCAAATATTTAGTTTTACTTTTTTATGCCTGCACCATACTAAGTTCCCCAGCATCCCTATATTCCTTCTCTTAGAAACTTTTTTTTTTTATAAATATTTATTAAAAAGACTAGTGAAATTGGCTAATGGATCTTCATTTATCTAAAAAATTACCAGACTGCAACAAATCAAGGTTTCACTCCACCAGAATGAAGTGAAGTTACTAGTCATTGATAGCATGGCTGCTGTTGTCTCATGGTAAGTTTCAGTGTCTCGTATGCAGACTGAATTGTGATTTTAATCTGGAGATACCAATTGGCATGTTATCAGCTTTCAGACAGATCATTCGATTGCCACTTTTTTAGTAATTTAATATCTCCATTCTCCCTGGACCCCCTTCCCCATGAGTCATGATAGGAATAACCTATGTTCAGAAAGAAGCAAGTTACGGAACTGGTATTTTTCATGTGATGCTTAACAAGTGGTGATTTTTTTATTCCCCTAATATTAAATAGATTAGTGAACGTTCTCTCAGTGGTTTTAGGAAGGAAGAGAGAGAGAGAGAGGGTTATATTCTTACGTTTTACGAAATCTGGTCTTATTTTTCTTCTATGCTCTATTTTATAAGTGATGGTGCAGGTTCTGGAGTTCTGGCCATTTCATGATGAGGTGTGCAAACATATACGTTTCTTTGTATGGCTAAAAGAACTGTCTCCATGTTAATTTATTACAGAAGATACTATGATTCTCACATCACTGATATATTCATGCTTTTGATCTGAAAAGATCATATCCAATGTTGTTGTCAAAGCTCCTCACTATTTTCCCCATTGCACATAAATGAAACTCGTACATGTGCTCTACTCTTCCATCTCTATGCACTCATCTATGTTAATTAGCTCACACATAAGCTTTACTCAACAAAGCATCATCCCCTTCCACTTGGTGTTGGCTACATTGTTCCTTTTTTTCTTGTCAGTTACATATTTTCGAACATCTTCCATGTGCACTGCAGATATGTCTTCAATGTATAAAATGGTCATACATCATGCATTATTGAGTTGGTTGTTGTTGATATATAATCGGTGGTCACTCTACAACATTCAGGGAATATGAGCAGGGGATTCCTAGACAACATCCATTGGGTTGGCATATTTCTTTCATCAAGTAAGAAGCAAAATTATATTGATATCATATCATGAACTTCTTAGCCACAGATGATTGTCTTTTCCGCTCAACTAATACTTCGTTTTATTCGTTATCTAGGTCACTTGCTGAATTTTCACGAATTCCCATTGTGGTGACAAATCAAGTGAGGTCTCAAAGCCGTGATGAGGCCTGCCAGTTTTCTTTTCAAGGTTGGATGGAATTACAAATCTTCTTCCTGATGTATTGTATCATATTATATAATATTCCATACAGTGCAGAGATTGAAGGAAACCAAAGAGGATTATTCAAGATATGGTTCTCATCTTGTTGCTGCTTTGGGAGTTCACTGGGCTCATGCTGTAACGATCCGTCTTGTTCTGGAGGCTAAATCAGGTTGGCACAACATGTGTTATTTTTTAAAATCAAAATGTACCGGTTATTAAGCTTGTATATAGTCTAATGGGCATGTGGGTGGAATAAAATGTTTTAGTTCTTTTTGCATGTTTGGGACGTATTTAATTCAGCTTGCTTGTTTGGAATGAATTTCATAGTTATCGTGCTGAAAATTGCACGTTTATCATATGAGTGGATTATGTTCTCTCCAAGTTTTTAACTCGAAAAACCAAACTTAAGGATTTGGCATGAGTTTTATTTATTTGGGGCATATTGGGTGCTTTGTCTCTTTTTCTTTACTCGTTTTGTAATAAGGTTTAATAGTCTATCAGAAGGTATTTAGAAAGATCAAACGTGTATATGTTCTGTTCACAGTTTGAAAACCAACTCAAAACTGGAGATTTTGAAATATCCTCCGTGAAGATTTATCTGTCGAATTTGAGGCTATTTACATTACCTTTTTTCTTTTTATAGAGTATGATAGCATGTGAACATCATACAGTTTGGCTTTTTCTATGACGCACTCAAAAGCTCTTTTTTATTTTTATTTTTATTTTTTTTTCTCTTTCAGGTCAAAGATTCCTTAAGGTGTCAAAATCTCCGTTGTCACCACCTCTGGCTTTTCCTTTTGACATAACTGCATCAGGAATGACATTGTTAAGCGATGACGGGATAGAGCTGACAGGGCCAGATATAAATGCAATTCATAGTCAAGGTTTTTCCTTGAGATTTTGTTGTTGGTTAAATATGCAGAATAATTTTAATTGAACACCCATGACTACAGATGAAACTTTTAAAATGTGGAGTACTTAAAAGTACCTCACGTCCTTAATTTACCACTTTTGTTATTGTCTAGGATCTCCTGTAGAAAAACCTCCTAACCACTGAAAGTCAGTCTTTACTTTGTTGCAAATGGCCATCCTTGATTAGGTGCTGAAATTAAGTTAACGAGTCTACATCACAAATTTGTTTCTCCTCCATTTTGTATTTTTTTTCTATCTTCTTTCCATGTCTGTAAATGAATGTCTTAGATTAATGCCAAACATGCAGGCCACAGTGACGTTATCAATTTTACTGGGGAAAGCTTGCAGTGAACAATCAGGAATGGAATTTGCATGTAGTAGGAATGTTTATTGGCAAAGGTAAAACACTATGTAACAGTTACAGTGACTCATTTTGAACCATCTTTCTGGGTTAACTATTTTTCTTTTTAGTAATGCTACATATAACCGTAGTGTGTAAACATTGTATAATCGCTTTGAAAAAAAGTAGAATTCGCTATTAAAAAATTAATTTTTTTAATATGGATCCCATATTTTATTCACTTTTTCAAAACGACTATGTGGTGTTTGGACACTTTACAACTACAAATATCATTTCTCTTTTTGATATTTTGGGAGAGAGAAGAGAGTTGGGAGAGAGAAGAGAGAGAAAAGATGGGCTCAATAAACTGAAACTAAATGATCTATAACACCTTTGCTATCATAGGACCTCTTTCAATTAGAAAATCACTCTGAGAGTACGTACAACGTAGTACTCTTCTTCTATCACAACATGTCATATTAATTAAAATTCTTGTGTAAATATCAATTTAATTGACATGACATCTTCTGATGGGATGAGAGATACCACTATTCATAATCCGTGAAAACCTAATAATTATTTCTTACAATCATAGACGTTACACGCTTGAGCAGGATGTGTATTTTATTTTATTTTTGTTTTTTGGTTTCAAGTACATTGCTTGTGGCACGGGTTATCTCTGTTGATATATTGTGATCTTGATGTTTTATAGTCGTACAATATAGCTTGCAAATTCTCATAAATTGCCTTGTAACCTAAATTTAGGTGTACGTAAAAACTATATGCGTTCATAAGCATGGAATTACGTCTCAACATATTCATGGTTAGCACTTGGCGAGAGTTTTTGGCTGAATGGAGACTTAAAAAGAGCAATGAAGCGTTAGTAGCAGTGCGTACTACAACTAGTTGCAGACAGACAGTAGCGAAGATCCTGTTTACATTCGGGCCTATTAAAAAAGTATGTGTTCTGTCTTCAACTGAGATTGAAAACTCTTTGATACTCTCAGTATGTGTTCTGTCTTCAACTGAGATTGAAAACTCTTTGATACTCTCTCTCTCTCTCTCTCTCTCTATATATATATTATGTATATATATAGACCGTCACTTTTGTATACATTGGAAGGGGGAAGAGGGAGCCTCTGACCCTCTGGGTTTATATAGCCCAAAACCAATGCTTATGTAAAATTTTATCCTATGTGGACCAAGTACAAAAGTATTAGTCTGTGGAAAGGTCTTTGCTATTATACAGTAGCTATATTTAATGTCTAATATGAGGCAGACCATTTTTATCCAAAATATAAAACCCAAAAGGATGCAATGGAAGTTGAGAAACGGAATTCAAAGAAACCATCCAAACCTGGAGCAGAGAAGATTGAGAAGCCCCATTAGCGAAAGGGATGAGTTAGCTCAAAGTGAAGAACTGGACTCGACAGGAGGATATAACACCACATTTCAAAATACAACTAGGGGGATGCTTGTGAAGATTAAACCAATATTTACAGCCATCAGAGAGTCAGTTTGAACCCCTGAAGTCATAAATGTGCAGTTGAAAATATCAAATTAAGCCAGTTCTAATACCTGAAATCTCAAACAACTTTTGAGCCATTTACCAAATTGCATGAGAACCCATGAATGAAGCTACCATCATGTGATCTTAAGACTCCCCCACAACTCTCCTATTCCAACTCTGTTCTTATTCTTGATGAGCAAGCGAATGGGATTATGCGAATAGGACAAATGGTTAAACAGATCCCTAAGCTTCAATGATAATGTTGCATCCTATATTCATCAAGATAATTCTGGCCAACCAATAACGTCTTGACAGTGACATTATACCTAATGAAATTCACTGATGCACTCCTATTTTAATTGCGAGAGTTGATAGTCTGAGATAAGAATAAGATGTAAAAATGTTGAATTTGAAGGACCTATGCATTAAGTGTATGGATATACGGATTTGAGTTTTTTCTACAACTCATTAAATATTAGTTACTATTTTCTACAATTCTTAATATAAACGTACTTAAGAATCCACTAGCTTTCTCTTCTTTGTGGGAAAGAAAATCAATCGAGTTAAATATTGTTAATAATCGAGCACTATTAGTGTAGGTGATTGGATAGTGGTAACAAGAAAAAGGGCATGCTCACAAATAAAAATGGGGGAGCTCGAAACTTGTGCGGTCAGATTGATGTACTATAGAAAAATCAAAAGCCCATCAAAATGAACAGTCCACTTAACTAATCCTACAAAACATAGGCAAACATCAGCGTATTAACGGAGACCAACGAGCTGGCCGATGAGAAGCCACTTGTGATTATACTAAGAGCAGATACCTTGCCAACTTCCTTTGCTTTTTATCAAGTGGAGTATCCATGCATGCATGCTTGCAGTTCATGTTGCCAAATTGCCAATACTAAAAGAAACAAATGCGTTGAAAGGTGTGATTCCGATTGTTCAGTCCTCGTTTACCTTCAAATAAATGGAGTATAATTATACAGTGGCAACATTTTGAATCCCTATGAGGAAATGGGTGATCTTGAAAGAGGTCTGTTTTTTTTTTTTTTTACCCTGGCAAAACACTGCATGTTTGTACTTCTCTCCAATCGTGCCCATAACATGGTTGAGAGGACTTATTTTTTTACCTTTTAATTAATTAGTTTCATGTTTCCTTTTGTGCTTTTGGAAGGCCAGTTGATTGTTATCATCTAGGTCTTGTTGCAAGTTTTGGCACAGATCAGAATGAAGGGAAGAACTTATTAGAAGTTGAAAGAAAACTTTGGGTTAGTGGAATGATGACGTAGATGAAGACAATCGAGGTACGAACAATTGGTGAATGCAGGCATGGGTTCCACAACATAGCGATGCAAGTAAGTTGGGTAGAAGTAAATTATTTTAGTTTTTTAAGAACACAAATGTAGGGATTTTTCCTCCTCAGCCCATATACTAAGCCTGTGAGGATTGCTGGAGAGTAATTCAGAGAAGTCCATTACTGCTTGGTCAAGCCCAATGACCCTGTTTTACAATGAGTCAGTGAGCCCCTACAGGGCATTCAGCCTACATTCCCGCGAATTAGCCCATGCGTGTGAGAACAAACAATATAGGAAGATGGGAATCAGCACTTTGATACTTCCTCGACGATACCTTACTCTCAAGTACCTGCTTAGAAGGAGAGTTTTTGATCTCCTAAAAGTAGGCATGAACGAGCTTAATCAGAGACATCCGTAGGGTAAAGCAAGTTAGAAAAGTATGCCGCATTATGGTGCCACTTTTCGAACCACATTTCGTATTAATGACACTGTTTTCAAAAGCCATGCCACATTAAAAGAATCTTACTAAAGTAAACATCTGAAAGGATATAGGCTCCACGGAGGCAGACACAAACTATCACACTTAGAATCTTAGTATAAAAACCAATCTCAAGTACGAAGAATTGGCTCTGAACTCTTTAAGTTTACAGATAAATTCATAAGGTGATATATTAACTTTGACACTAGAAACTCTCCAACCTCTATTAAGGTTCCTGTTTCTTCGAGTTTTCTTCGAGTGTGCAGGTGAAAGTGATCTAAATACCCGAGTTATTGGAATTTAGCTCAAAGACGTATGAAACACAATATTAACAATAATGTATCAAATATTAGAAGAGAGAAAAAAGCTAATATTTCCACAAATCATGATCCATTCTAAAAATTAAAAGTATTCTATTTTGGAAGAACAATTATTACTTGGGAGTGCAAAAAGTGTATTATTTTAAGTGACTTTAGTTTTTGTTACATTATTGTAATTTTCTTCCAAGCTAATTCATATTATATATATTATGATTCTCACCATCACAAATGGCGTGTGAAACAAACCAGTTATCTATATATATATATATATATATTAAAAAATAAATAAAAATCCCCCCCTCCTCCCTCTCAAACTTTTTTTATTAAAATTATTGATCTAAATCTCAATATACGTCCATTTATATTCTAACTTTTAATTTCATTTAAACTTAAATTTCAACTCACATAATTTTACAATTACTCAACTAACAGTTTAACTCTAGCAAAAAAAATTGATTATAAATTTATATGATTGTAAAGCTGATTGATTATACTCATTTATTTAGTTTTAGTCTACTTGTATAATTATGAGATATAATTTATTAAAAATTTAATCGTGTTAGATCATTATGTATTAGAAAGTTATCAAATTTATTCTTAATCTATATATTTTTTTTAAATCTTAGAAAAATATGAACTAAGTACTTAAAAATAACTGATTTTTTTAAAAGAAAGACGTGAACAATTCGAAAAGTAATATACATTTAGAGAACTCGATAATAACAGAACATGATATTTTATTACTGATGATCATCTTTATAAAATTTACATATACTACACATTTTATGGATCGTCTCTCACAAACACAAAATTCGGATTTTGCCCTTATATATATATATATTTGTTTAAACTCATATCAAAAGCTCAAAACTTCACTTTTTAAATAATCCTGATAATTGCGTTACTCAGGATGGGAAACTTCATGCATGTACCCACATTTATATTACCCCCACAGGGGGCCACACGCGGCATGCCTATATATGAACATAAAATACATGTGGTTAGTCGTAAGTTGAGGCGTTTCAAATTCAAATAAATATATAAATAATTCTACTTAAAATAGAATACCAACGTTAAACGTACCTGATAAAATGGTTACAATAATAATAATAATAAGAATAAAAATAATAAAATAAAATAAAATAAAATTTTAAAATTAATCATAATTTTGGGTTGAGATGTTAGATTGTGTGCTTGATCTTTTACAGAATTCGTTGGCTCCGAGCAGGGGCGGACCCAGCTTGGTGCTTGGGGGGGCTACCGCCCCCCCAAGGTTTTTAAAAAATTAAATTATAATAAATGTATATAATTATATAAATACATATAATTAAAACTCTCTCTCAAATTAAAAATAAATAAAAATTACCCCCTCTAAATTTTTTTTATTAAAATCATTCATCTAAATCTTAATATATATCCATTTATATTCTAACTTTTAATTTCACTTAAACTCAAATTACAACTTATATAATCTCACAGTTACTCAACTAACAGTCTAACTCTAATAAAAAAACTAATAAAAAAATTGATTATAAATTTATATAATTGTAAAATTGATTGATTATATTCACTTATTTAGTTTCAGTCTAATTTGTATGATTATAAGATATAGTTTGTTAAAAATTTATCAGCATTACATCATTATTTATTAGAAAATTCTTAAATTCATTCTTAATCTATAAATTTTTCTTAAATCATAGAAAAATATGAGCAAATACTTAAAAATAATTGATTTTTTTTTAAAGAAAAAGACGTGAACAATTCGAAAATTAATATACATTTAGAGAGCTCATTAATAACAAAATATGACATTTTTATCACTGATGATCATCTTTATAACATTTATATTTATTGTATATTTTATCGATCGCCCCCCCAAATATAAAATTCTGGTTCCGCCCCTGGTCGTAAACCTACTTAATTCAGAAAAAAAATAATAATAATAATTCCTTTAAGATTGCCGTGGCTTTTTGGGAGTTTGCCGTGCAAAGATTTATTTATGGACAAGAAACTTAATGATCCATGCATATTTATTCCTAGTCTTGGTGGAACCAAGGAGGCGCTTTTAAAATATTGTAAAGAACTGTACAACGTCTGACAACTGTATTGTTGCTTCTCCCTTCTTTATCAGCCAAACAAAAGACATTAAATTACTCATCGCCTTCGGCCGCTATTGGTTTCGTTAAACATGCAAAAAAAGATTCTGGGAATTGCAGTGCCAGCCAGAGACTTTGATGGTTTTTAAGGTTTCTTTTCCTTCTCTCTTTAGCATTCGAACATTTTATATTCCATCCACTCTTAATTTTGACACTTTGAATATCGATGTCCCTCTGAGAAAGAATCATTTAATAAAAAATTATTTAATAATAATAAATATATCATATCTTACATTTTACATCTTACATCTTACATCTTACATCTTATGTAATAAGATAAAAATGAGATTATGATATTATGTATAAAATAAAAAATCATCACTTATTTCAAAAACTTAAATTAACAAAAAGAAATAAATTAAATTAGGCATAGAGTGTAAAGTTAGGATTCGAATTCAATATCTCTATTATAGTATAATGATAAATCACTATTTATCTCAAAAACTAATAAATTGATAAGAAAAAATAAATTTTATCATGTCTTAATATAGAATAATATATTGTTTGCGTAGCTGTTTTGATTCGTCTATGAGATGTGAATCTTTCATGCATACTGACCCTGAGCAACCAGACTGACATTGATAAATTAAACAATGCCAAAAAAAAAAAAATTGATTATCAAAGCTTGTCTTAGTTCTATAATCAATGTATCTTGTACCCTTCAGCCTGCTATCCCAACAAAAAACAAATGCTAATTATATATTTATTTATTTATTTATTTATATATAGATAGATTAATCTAGATTACGGATCTGATTACTCCGCATGATTCATTATAAACCTTATTTATTATTAATTAATAATTAGTTTATGGGATCTTAATCTCCTCGAAAGTTTATGCTCCAACGAGGCATGAGGCACATGATACATATCTCTAAAAGATGATACTTGCACCACTTGTCAATTATTCTACAGTAATATACTTTACATAGAGTCGCATCAACAATTTAATACTATTTTTTTTAATATATATAATTTAGTCGCCATAGGTACAGAAAATCAGGTATCTCTGTATATAAATATTAAATAAATCTATATGATTAGGTTTGTTCATGTTTACCTAATCTTGCATTCTTCACGAAACATCGATCAGGTGCAAATTCACTTCTTCCCATAGGCTGGATATATTCATTTTTAATATATTAATGAGATATATATAGAGATCAGGACAACCTTCTGCTGTAGAATGTCAAACAAATGGGCCACCGGCTTATTAAAAATAAATCAAATAATCATGTTAATTTCTCATCGACATAACTAATTGTTATATATAAACACGTACGAGAAAAGTTAAAGGGAAACTTTATTTTAATTTATTTTTTCCTTCCTTCTTGAATCTTCATTTCGTACTGTCGTCTTGCCGACTGATGAGAAGTTTTTCTAAAGTTCTCTCTCTCTGTATATATATATATATATATATATCCAATATGTGAGGTGCACGTGTCAAGCTTCAGTGATGATGATATTGTAAAGATTGATCCTACGGCTTGTTTTGGTTTAATTCTCTCTGTCTGTAATTATTTTATTAGCTGAGGATATTTATGTAATTGGACTGGCTGATATAAATACTTCTCATTTGCTTTAGACCTAGGGACGGGATTCACTTCTGCCGCTTTTGCAATCGAGATACAGAGAGAGAGAGAGAGAGGGCTGAGAGTCTGGAAGCTTAGCTAGGGTTAGGGTTTGCTAACCCTTGCGGTGTGGCTGTGCTCAGAGGAAAAATATTCTGAGCTGATGGCTTGGTTCCTCCTGGTTTGTAAGATTGTAATCTCTTTTTCACTGAATAAAGACATCTCCTAGGGTTCCTGCAGTGGATGTAGGCCATTAGGGCCGAACCACGTTAAATCTTGTGTTCTTTGATTTCTGTTTTTCTTTTCCTTTCTTTTATCTTGTTTTCTGGTGTTTATTTTGCTTACTGGTTCATTTCTGGTTAAAGAAACCCTAAGTCTGTTTTCGAAACTACAAGAAACTTGTTCTTGTGTACTGGGGGTATTAACAAGTGGTATCAGAGCTTGTGTTTCGATGGGGACCGCCAGATTTGATATCGAGAAGTTTACTGGCCAAAATGATTTTGGCCTTTGGAGGATTAAGATGCGAGCCCTGTTAGTGCAACAGGGACTTCAGGAAGCCCTCCTTGGGGAAAAGAAGATGATCTCCTCCTCATCGGAAGAGAAACCATCTTCATCTTCCTCAGAGAGAGTTAAACCTGAAGTCCTGCAAAAGGCACACAGTGCCATTATATTATCTCTCGGTGATAAAGTACTGAGAGAGGTTGCTAATGAGGACTCGGCTGCAGGGGTGTGGTTAAAATTAGAAAATTTGTATATGACTAAATCCCTAGCAAATAGGCTCCATAAAAAGATAAAACTCTACACTTTTAAGATGTCACCGGGGACTTCTATTGATGATCATCTTGATCAATTCAATAAAATATTGCTGGATCTTGCTAATATAGAGATAACTATAGAAGATGAAGACCAAGCTCTTCTGTTACTAAATTCTTTAGACTCTTCCTATGCCAGTATCAAAGAAACTATGATGTATGGCAGGGAGAGTCTCACCTTAGAAGAAGTGCAGTCAGTTCTTCATACAAGAGAACTCAACAATAAATCTGAGTCAAAATCAGAGTCTGGTGAGGGCTTAACTGTGAGAGGTAGACCTGATAAGAAGGGTCAGAAAGGTAAACACAATAAATCCAGATCAAAGTCAAAAGGCAAACACCTAAAATGCTTTGCCTGTCATAAAGAGGGGCATTTCAAGAAGGATTGCCCTGATAGAAAGAATAAGGAAAACACTGATAGAGGGGAACAGGGAAAGGCAGCAGTAGTCTTAGAAGATGGATATGATAGTGCTGAAGTGTTAAATGTCTCAGAAGTGGATTCTGGAAGGGAATGGATTCTAGATTCAGGTTGTTCTTTTCACATGTGTCCTATAAGAAACTGGTTTGAAAATTTCACTGCACTAGAGGGTGGTTGTGTCATTTTAGGTAACAACAAAACTTGTAAAATCCAGGGCATAGGAAATGTGAGATTAATAATGTATGATGGGTCTGAAAAACTATTAAGGGAGGTAAGATACATTCCAGAATTGAAGAGAAACCTGATTTCTCTGGGCATATTAGACAGGTCAGGATACTCTTTTAAATCTGATAATGGAACCCTAAAAGTCAGTAAAGGGTCTCTGACTATAATGAAAGGGGTTTTAAAGAATGGGTTATACACTCTTATGGGGAAAACAGTGATAGGTGAGGCATCACCTGTCACTCACAGAACAGAAAACCAAGTTCTCCTATGGCATAGAAGACTAGGGCATGTCAGTGAGCAGGGCCTTAGGGAACTGGAAAAACAGGGCCTGTTAGGAGACAAGAAACTTGGAGACCTACCCTTCTGTGAACAATGTGTATTAGGAAAATCCACAAGAGTAAGCTTTAAGAAAGCAATTCACCAGACAAGACAAACCCTAGATTACATACACTCTGACTTATGGGGTCCTGCAAGAGTTGACTCACATGGTGGGGCTAGGTATTTCCTTTCTTTAATTGATGATTATTCTAGGAAAGTGTGGGTATACATACTTAAACAAAAAGGTAACACTTTTGAAAAGTTTAAAGAATGGAAAACACTAGTTGAAAATCAGGTGGGCAGAAAGATTAAAACTCTGAGAACTGACAATGGTCTTGAATACCTGTCTACTGAGTTTAATGATTACTGTAAAGCTGAGGGGATAATAAGGCATAAGACTGTTAAGGAAACTCCTCAACAGAATGGCCTAGCTGAGAGGATGAACAGAACTATCCTAGAGAGGGTTAGGTGTATGCTGGCAACCTCAGGGCTGTCCAAAACATTCTGGGCAGAGGCAGTAGCCACTGCTGTTCATCTAATTAATAGGTGCCCATCCTCTGCTTTGGGTTACAGAACCCCTCAAGAACTGTGGTCTGGAAAACCTGCAAATTATCAAAACTTAAGAGTCTTTGGCTGTGTTGCCTATGCACATTATAAAACTGATAAGTTAGAACCAAGGGCTCTTAAGTGTATATTTGTAGGTTATCCAGAAGGTGTTAAAGGGTATAAGTTGTGGGTTATGGAACCTGGCAGACAGAAATGTATAATCAGTAGGGATGTCATTTTTAATGAAAACCAAATGGCAGGGAAGCCAGATAATACTCCTGACCCTGATAGGGCTGACCCTAAAACTGATATACAGTTTGAGGTGGAGCAGCCCTCCATCTCTACTGATAAACTGAATGAGGAAACTGACCAAACAGAAACTGACAGGTCAGGCACTGAAGACCTAGAGAGACAAAGTACCTATCTCCTTGCAAGGGATAGGGAGAGGAGGGTTATAAGACCTCCACAAAGGTTTGGGCAAGCTGACTTGACAGCTTTTGCCCTATCTGTTGCTGAAACTGAGGTAGAACAGGAACCTAGGAACTTTAAGGAAGCCATGAATTCTAAAGAGGCTGATAAATGGATTCTTGCTATGCAAGAAGAAATGGAGTCTTTGATAAAGAATAAAACATGGGATATGGTTCCTAAACCTAAGAAACAGAAATTGGTTGGATCCAAATGGATCTTTAAAAGGAAAGAAGGGATCCCTGGTGTAGAACTTCCTAGGTATAAGGCTAGGTTGGTTGCTAAAGGGTTCACACAGAGGGAGGGAATAGACTATAATGAGATATTCTCTCCTGTGGTAAGACATAGTTCAATAAGGCTTTTACTCTCTGTTGTAGCTTGTAATGATTTACACTTAGAACAACTTGATGTTAAAACAGCCTTTTTACATGGTAACCTTCCTGAAACAATCTACATGCAGCCCCCTGAAGGGTTTTACACTGATCTCAGTGAGGATCATGTATGTTTGTTAAATAAATCTTTGTATGGTTTAAAACAGTCCCCAAGACAATGGTATAAAAGATTTGATGCATACATGATTGAAAATGATTTCTGTAGGAGTAAATTTGATGGCTGTGTTTACTATAAAAGTTGTGATGGAAATATCATTTACTTACTATTGTATGTTGATGATATGTTATTGGCTTGTAAGGACATAATTCACCTTAATCAAGTTAAGTGTATGTTAAAGGCTGAATTTGAGATGAAGGACTTAGGTCAAGCTAAAAGAATCCTGGGTATGGAGATAAATAGGGACAGAAATAAAAGAATTCTCTATTTATCTCAGAAATTGTATATTTCCAAAGTGTTAACAAGATTTGGAATGGAAAGCACTAAAATAGTTTCTACCCCTGTTGGTCACCATGTTAAACTGTCTGTCACACAAGCACCTAAAACTGATGATGAAATTGAGTTCATGAATAAAGTCCCATACACTAGCATGGTAGGCAGCTTGATGTATGCCATGGTGTGCACTAGGCCAGATTTGACCTATGCTGTGAGTTTAGTAAGCAGGTTTATGAGTAAACCTGGAAAACCACATTGGCATGCATTAAAGTGTATATTTCAATATCTGGCAGGAACCAAATGTTTGGGGTTAAAATTTGGGGATTGTGACTTAACTGATAGGAGTTTGTATGGTTTTGTGGACTCTGATTATGCTGGAAATATAGACACCAGGAAGTCTCTTTCTGGCATGATATTCATGTTCTTGGGTGGAGCTATAAGCTGGAAAGCAAATCTGCAATCAGTGGTGGCTTTATCCACCACTGAAGCAGAATACATTGCTATGACTGAAGCCTTCAAGGAGGCTTTATGGTTAAAAGGGTTGACTGTAGAACTAGGAGTGTTGACTGGCAGTGTCACTGTGTATTGTGACAATCAAAGTGCCATTCACTTAGCTAGAAATCAAGTATTTCATGAGAGGTCAAAGCATATAGATGTAAGGTTACATTTTGTTAGAGATGTTATCTCATCAGGAGACATAGGAGTTGAGAAAATACCTACTGAGGATAACCCCTCAGATATTATGACTAAATCTGTACCTTCTATAAAGTTTGAACACTGTTTGGGTTTAATTAACTTAGAAAATTGCTAGTACCCATTAGGGGGAATTGCAGGAACTGTAGAAGGAGATGGAGCTGTAAAGGAGAAGGGATGCAAGCTTGCCAAGGTGGAGATTTGTGAGGTGCACGTGTCAAGCTTCAGTGATGATGATATTGTAAAGATTGATCCTACGGCTTGTTTTGGTTTAATTCTCTCTGTCTGTAATTATTTTATTAGCTGAGGATATTTATGTAATTGGACTGGCTGATATAAATACTTCTCATTTGCTTTAGACCTAGGGACGGGATTCACTTCTGCCGCTTTTGCAATCGAGATACAGAGAGAGAGAGAGAGAGGGCTGAGAGTCTGGAAGCTTAGCTAGGGTTAGGGTTTGCTAACCCTTGCGGTGTGGCTGTGCTCAGAGGAAAAATATTCTGAGCTGATGGCTTGGTTCCTCCTGGTTTGTAAGATTGTAATCTCTTTTTCACTGAATAAAGACATCTCCTAGGGTTCCTGCAGTGGATGTAGGCCATTAGGGCCGAACCACGTTAAATCTTGTGTTCTTTGATTTCTGTTTTTCTTTTCCTTTCTTTTATCTTGTTTTCTGGTGTTTATTTTGCTTACTGGTTCATTTCTGGTTAAAGAAACCCTAAGTCTGTTTTCGAAACTACAAGAAACTTGTTCTTGTGTACTGGGGGTATTAACACAATAAAATAAAAATCGTTTGTCTCTTGGCGAGGTCGGTGTTTGCCTTCATGCATGTCATTAATTTGATTGGTTTTGGTCATGTGTTTGTTTTCGTGCCTGTTTTTTTTGTTTGTTCATATGACCCGGCCGAGAGCATGTTTCATGTGAGTTCTTACTTTATATTGTAGGATGGAGCCCCCCACCAAGAGTATGCTGTTTCATTGTCTTCCAGATTTAAAACGGCATAAATTCTATCCTTGAAATAAAAGAAGTGTTATAAAATTAAAAAGAAAATTATTATTATTGTAAAAGAAAAGAAACTCTTAAGAACTGAAACTTTATTTCTCTCTCTATATTTTTTTATAAATTTCATTATAACTGAAGCCCATATTTATAGATGTTGAAATTATTATACAAGTTACTATGCAAGTCACTATGTAGATTTAAAATAATAGTGGTGGGGTCATTCACATAATTTAGTGGTGAGACAGGGAGCAGCTGCCGACGTTCGTTTATAACAAGAACTTTATAATTATAGTCATGATTTTCGTGGATGTCTTGTCCACACATGAGATTATATGTATATATATATATATATATATGTATTAAGCAATTAATGATGGTAGAATGATATCTTGTATACGCAGACAGTCACATTATAAATTATTTTTTATCATTTCACATCATTTTATGATTTCTTTTATATATTTCTTTTAATATTAAGATATTTTCTTTTTATTATTCGTCAAATATTTGTTGAAACTTTTATTTTTTTCCTATGCATTATATTATTGATCAAATTTTATTTTTTTGTAAAAATTATAAATTATTTATAACCGCTTCACTAAACTAAAGAAACGTGTTTTGGACGTTAATTCTCTCTAACTTATACATATATATATATATATATATTACTATAAAAAATACAGATATATATAATCAATTAATTACAACCAAATGAGTTATTTGTAACAAAAATAATCATTTTGATTGAACTTAATCAGTTACATGTGCCTATATTTCTTATAGTATATTAAGCAATTAATGATGGTACAATGATATCTTGTAGGCAGTCACATTATAAATAATATATCTAATTTTGTTGTACTATATCATGGAAAAGTCATGTGTAGATGTTTATACGCATACATCATGATTAATCAACCAAGTAATTTCCTCATATATAATAGATACAAAATAATAGACTTAGAAAGATGATCATCTTCAAGCTGTATCTATTTATAACCACATTAATTATTATGATCACCGACTATAAAATTTGACACGCAGATTCTAAAACAGTTTTTCAACTTTTTAATCGATCACAGACTGTTTGGGAGGTGAGATTAGATCAAAATTTTATAAATAATAGTAAAATAATTTAGAAATAGTAATAAGATATATTATAATTTGAGTTGAGTATGTCCTGAATTTTGTGAAATGAGAGAGAGAAAAATTTGAATAAAAAATATTATAAAATAAAATACTATAAAAATATGATTTTATAATAATTTTTGGTTTGAGAATTTGAAAATGTTGGATTTATTTTTTATTTTTTATTTAAAAGTTTGAAAAAATGATAATAATTAGTTTTAAAAAATAGTTTGAGAAAAAAATAAGAATATATAAGATAAGATAAAATGAAATAAGATTAAAAAAAAAAGGGGGGAACAAACGCATTCCACGCTTGAGGCCGTAGTTTAATTAGTTCGCCGTTTGAAGCACAGATAGAAATTCCAAATTAAAACGTGCAAAAATCAAACTTAGGCACATTAATTTAATGTGAAGGTGCATCATGAAGATTCTATATCATAGAAATTTTCATTTTCATTCTGTCATCATATATCATATAATTTAAATTATTTATATATATATATATAAACATCAATTTTAATTGACATGACATCTTCAAAAACTTTACGATAAACATGCATTAAACCTTATGCATTTTTTACGACGTAATATTATTAATCAGGCTAAGACCTCTATTATTATTTCAACACTACCCAGAATTCCTTTTACTATAAAGTGATGATCACTTGTCTCGTTTGTATGCAAAATTAATTCTAAAATACACTAGATAAATATTCGTGACAAATTATTTATGATAAAAATGATTATTTATGTTAAAAATGATTATTTATGATGAAAATAAACTCATTTCTATAAAAAAAAACTTAATAATAAATAACTGATTACAAATAAATAAATTTTTTTTATAATAACCACTTCAAATTTTATGTAATAATTCAAATGTATTATATCACTTCATTTATGTTCTTTAAATTTATTTATAAATGTGTTCATACATGACTTGTCTGAATACACAGTTTTGTTTAAAAAATGCGTAGCAAGTTGCAGCTATAGCTATAGGATTATTGTCTTCCTCTCTTGAGAAGTGAGAGAACAACAGTTTATAAATCAAAAATTCATAATAAATTATTATTATTATTAAATTTAAACGCCTCAATTCCAAAAAACAAGAAAAAAAATTAAAAGTTTGATTATTATTATTTTTATTACATAGTTATCAGTTGGTTGTGAAATAATTGTAACTTTATCATTGATTGATCAACTAGATTTTATAGAATTCTGAATTTCGAATTAATTGAATCAAACTTACAAATAAAGGAGAAAATATCAAAAACAAAACTAAAATTGTATAAACAAAAAAATTATAATACTAATAAAACTCATCCTCCTATCAATTAATTAAACAGTTTTGTTTTTAAATAATTATTTAAAATACATATTGTTGTCACAGAATACAGATCAATTTGTCTGAAATAAATAGTTTTTTAAATTCTGACAATAAAAATAGGTAGCTTGACTATATAATGACAGATCACCCTTTTGTTTTGATAGTATGATTAGATAATGACAGATCACTTACATAAACGGAGAAGGAGAGTCCACGTCTCCCCCAGTAAACCTCGTACATCCTTGCCGACAATACACCCACCAAAAAGGAAACCCTAGTTGTACTTTGCTTTTATAAAATTCAACTCATGTTTGAAAAGTTTTTTTCTTTTTTAATATTAAATTAATGTGAGTGACGTGTGCGGTTAGACTGCATCTCAATGCCTTTACACCCATTTTTTTTTTTTTTAATTTTCTATAAAAATATAATAAAATATATTAAAAAATATAATAAAAATAATAAAATTTAAAAAACACAATAAATAATATAATAAATAATATAATAAAAAAATATAATAAATAATATAATAAAAAAATAAAATAAAAAATAAAATAAAGATGAATTTTTATAGTAAATTCGACCTCACACAGTCCGCGCCGGCGCCCGCGGCAGTGGGCGACACCGTCTAACCCATCGAGACCGGAGTGAGCTATCGAGTCTGAAACGAGTTTAAGGCTGTCGAAGTACACCGGAGGTCGTCGGAGCTTACCGTCGTAAGGGTGGGGTCGCCGGCTCCCTCCGGCCCCGATGAGCTGGACGGTGTTGTCCACTGCCGCCAACGCCAACACGGGCTGCAAAACGTGAGAGATTCGGTCGGACCAAATCCCAAATTTTCTCAATTAATATTTACACTCCTTGTGGGGGTCATGTATAAAATAGACAGTAATTGGGTTGTATTCAATATCCATTCAACAACATTTAGAATGACAAAATAAAAATAGAAGTTAAGGTTGACATTATAATTAGTAGATTAAAATTTGATTTATTTTAGAGATAAAATAATATAAAATAAAAATTAAAAAATAAAATATTTTTTTAATATTAATTTTGATTTGGAATTTAAAAAATATATTTTAAAATTTGAAAGAGTTGAAATTTTTATTATGTTTTGTATAAAAATTTTAAAAAATATAATAATAAATTTAAAATATATTTTAAGTTTTGATTTCACCCTCTTAAGCGGGCCTAGAATTATCTCTATTAAGAATATATCACTCAATTTATACAAAATGAAGATGAGTACTATGATTTCACACTATAAAAACATGTAATTCAATTATTTAAATATTCTACCTACCATATATTATATTTTTTTTAATATAAAATTATATATAAATAATATTGTGCATTCATATGCATATCTTTACATTCTGATAGGTTATTTTTATATTTTTTTTTATCTTAAATTTAAATAATTTTTTTATTTTATTTTTTTATTTTAATATTAATGCATATATGAATGTTTAACATTATTTATATTTAAAGTTTTTCTCTTATTTTTTTTATTATTGATTCATTGTGTTGAATCAATGAGATCCAAGAGACATGATTGTACCGTGACCTATCTACCGCTATTTTGCTGTCACAAATTGATAGGGCCAACTGCCAAGCAAATCCAGCTGCAACAACACTTTTTATGAAAAATTTATTCATCATCCTTATGTTATATATAATTATTTGTTTATTTATTTATTTCAAAAAATATTTCTATTTTTTATTTTTATTTTTATTTTTATTTTTATTTCTTCTCTTATTAAATATATAATATATAAATAATGAAGAGAATAAATCAATTAATTTTAGAAAAAATAAAAATAAATATAATGTATAGAGATAATGAGTAGCAAACTCTTTTATAAAAGAGTAGTACTACTGAGTTTCCTCAATTTGTCTACTTAATATGTCTCCTAGTACAAATTGTACTTTTTTTTTTCTTTTTCTTTTTTGCTTTTTATTACAAATATTTTAAATATATTTGAACATTTTAAAAAAAAATAAAAAATAGCAATACACTACTAATCATTCTCTTAACCATTAAGTAAAAAAATTAAAAAACAGATGCATTAGCAATCAAAATGAAGATACAAAGTGAGGAGACATAATATCAAAGATACAATCAAAAATTATTTATGAAATGCACATAGTTCACAATGTTGTTAATCAAAGAGAAAGAAAGAGAGATAGACGCAATGAGAGAAGAAGAAAGTAGGTTTTTGAGATATTTAAGACCTTATTTGTTCATAAAAAATTCTATTTTCAAGGTGGTGTTGTAGCACATTTCATGAAGTGCTTATATGGTATAATTTAATCAAAAGATAAATTTTAAAATTTGAACCTTATAAATTAATTTTTACTCTTTAATTAATCATGAAAATTGTGTTAATGGAGGCACAATTCCTAAATTGTGTTAACGGGATTTTTACTCTTTAGATAAATCCCTTTTCTACACAATTAGAAGGGAATCTATTCTCTTACAAAGAGAATAATAAGATAATAAAATATGATTATAGAAAAAATACTAAAGTGTCCCTAGTGTATTTGCAATAGAATGATCTAGGTTAATAGACTCCCGCGAGTCTAGTGAAGTATTACCAACAACGAGACTCGAATGAAAACTTGAGAACTTGGTAAATATATCAACAATCTGGTCCTTTGAACTATAAAATGATGCTTGCAAAGTCTTGGCCACAACTTTGTCTCACAAAAATGATAATCAATACTCATGTGTTTTGTTCTTGAAAAAAAAAAGGATTTGCTAAGAGGTAGGTAGCTCCTATATTGTCACATCATAAGATAGGAGGCTTGTGGAGGAAATGCCTAGCTCTCGAAGCATGGTTTGGAACCAGATTAGTTCACCAGACTTGTGAGAAAATGCTTTGTATTCAACTTCAATGCAAGATTTTGTCACTATTCATTATTTTTGGAGTTCTAAGAGATAGGATAATGAATTAGAAGTATACAAAAACCACAAGTGGACCGTCTGTCATCTAGATGATGAGTAATTAAAGAATAATGCATAATTGATATTAGATTTAAGATACCGCAGTATCCTTTTAACCGCAGACCAATGCGAAAGTTTAGGACAATGCATAAATCTGCATACTTTATTTATTACAAAAAGTATGTCATGTCGTGTAAATGACAAGTATTGCAATCTCCCAACAATACTCCTAAAGAGTGTGATACCATTATAGGATGGAAAATTAAATTGAGAAAGTTTTAGGGAAGCCGCCATAGGGGATGACATTAGTTTTGCTTGCAACATATTACTTCTCATTAGAAAACCATTTATATATTTGCATTGGGAAAGATGCATTCTAGCAACAAAATAATCAATTTCAAAATTCAAAAAAATGATAAATGACTAAGGTCTTTAACTGAAAAAGCCATTCCCAAGTCATATATAAAAGTAGCAGTAGCATTCGAGTTTGATAATGTTATGACCATGTCATCAACATAAATTAGAACAAATATATGAAGATTACCACTATGTAAAATAAATAGAGGGATTAGATTGTGAGGCAAAGAATCCATAATCATTTAGCCATGAAATTAATTGAGCAAATCAAGCCCTCGGTGTCTGTTTTGGGCCATATATGGCCTTGTGCAATTTGCATACATTCTAGGGAAACTTTGGATCAATAAAATCTTATGGTGCTGCATATACACAGTGTCAGATAATTCACCATGCAAAAATACATTTTTGGATATCTAATGGGCGCAGAGGCCAACCATAATTAACACCAATAAAAATAATCAATTTGATAGTAGATGACTTTATTACAAGACAAAAAGTTTCATTATAGTCCAAACCAGGTTGTTGGTGGTAGCCCTTGGCTACAACCTGGTTTTATACGTTCAAATTATTTTTATTTTTTTATTTTATTCTTTCTAAAATTAATTGATTTCTTCTCTTCATTATTTATATACTATATAATTGATTTCTTTGTGTGTGGAGGATTCTCGCACCAAGAACATCCTCCTCACAGGATCAACATGTAATGGGATTTCCATGTGTCCTTTCTCCGTCTCTTCGTCATCGTCACCATCCGCTCAGACTGTTGCCCGAACCTATGGCCGATTGGGTCATCTATCCCTTTTCCATCATTTCTAGCATTCTGCACAGGAACTGTTTGAGTCTTGCTCCAAATAAGTCTTCCCTTTTATTTTTTTTAATTTTGGTTGGCCAAGAGCCACCAATTATCCCATGCTTCAACTCGTGCCGTGTACCTAGGCCCTTAGAATTAGTGAGTGTCGATCTTTAGGGCTCAACCCCCGTAATATCTAGACATGGTTTCAAATATTACATCTCATTTATTGATCACTTCACGCAGTTTTCTTGGATTTCTCCATTAAAACTAAAATCTAATATGCTTTCCATTTTTTTTCTCAATTTTTACCATACGTTGAACTCTTTCTTGATATCAAATTAATAACACTACAAAAGGATGAAGGGGGAGACTTTATACCTTTTACCCCTCTATGTTGGAAATTTGGTATTACTCATCGATTTTTTTATCCCTATACACACTAACAAAATGTTATGATTGAATGTAAACATTGCCATATAGTTGAGATTGGGCTTGCTCTTCTAGCCCATTCCTCTATACTCCACAAAATTTGGCTCAAAACTTTTGAGATTGTGGTTTATCTAGTTAACCGTCTTTCCTAAAAAATACTTTACAATAGATCTCCTTATTTTTTTGATCCATAATGATTTTAATTTTCTTAAGATTTTTCGGTGTTAATGTTGGCCAATTCTCAGGCCTTGTAACAAGCATAAATTCATTCCAAGGTTAATTTCTTGCTTATTTCTTGGTTATAGTCCAGTCCACAAGGGTTACAAGTGTTTATACTTAAAGTCCAACAAACTCTACATTTCAAGAGATGTCCTCTTTAATGAGGTTTCTTTTTTCTTTTCGTAACTCAAATCTCAATACTTCTCCCAATATCCCATTGTCTCAAACGATCCAACTTCCTCTCTTACCTCCTTCTATTCTCAGCCCAAGACCAGGCCCACAAGCACATTCTTATTTACCCGACTCACCTCTCTCTTTTAATTCCAACCATAATCCCTCTCGATCTTCTATCCCACATATGTACTTCTCAGCCTAGTTCCCTTGTTCTGCTGCACCCTCAATCGTCTTTCTCACCAACCACTCTTCAGCCTCCATGATCCCTCGTCATCACTTATAGATACTCATCCTTATTGGACACCTGTTCCTACTAACGTCACTATTCCTTATCCGCGACGATATTGCCTTCTCACCATGAGTACCATCCTCGATGAACTTTCAAGTTACTTAGTCACCTCCAAGTTCCAAAAGGGGCGTGCGCAGTGTTTTAAATATCGTGCCGTACCGATCGGTACGGCCGAAATTTTTCGTACCGGCCGGTACAAAAAATACCCTATTTCGTTTCGACCGATTTTTCGGCCGTACCGGTCGGTACGGCTGAAATCGGCCGAAAAATGACCGGTACGGCTGGCCGTACCGGTCGTACCAGATTTCAGCCTTCCCAATTTTAAATTTTTTTTTAATTTTTTATTATGTTTTAACCTTAATTTAGACTAAATTAATTACATATATATATTTATCTATATAATTTATTTATATATCAACTATTATTTTGAAATATAATTTATAATTGTATTTATATATATAATTTATTTATGTATAAATTATTCCGAAGCAGTACACGAAACGATACTGGTACCGAAATATTTCGTTTCAGTGACTTGACTGCGATACCGGTACGGTATTCAAAACATTGGGCGTGCGGCCATGAGCACCAAGCACAATGCCCTCATTCAGAATAGAACATGGAGTTTGGTACCCCACCATCCCTATTTTAATATACTAGGTTGTCATTGGGTTTACCATGATGTGTAGAGATAATGAGTAGCAAAACTCTTTTATGAAAGAGTAGTGCTACCAAGTTTCCTCAATTTGTCCACTTAGTATGCCTCCTAGTGCAAATTGCACTTTTTTCTTTTTCTTTTTCTTTTTTTTTTTTGCTTTTTATTACAATTATTTAAATATATTTGAACATTGTTTTAAAATTAAAAAAATATAGCAATACACTAATAATCATTCTCTTAACCATTAAGTAAAATAAAAAATAAAAAATAGATGCATTAGCAATCAAAATGAAGATACAAAGTGAGGAGACATAATATCATTATTATTTATGAAATGTACATAGTTCACAATGTTGTCCATCAAAGAGAAAGAAAGAGAGATAGATGCAATGAGAGAAGAAGAAAGTAGGTTTGTGATATATTTAAAACCTTATTTGTTTGTAAAAAATTATATTTTCAAGTTTGTGTTATAGCACATTTCGTGAAGTGCTTATATGGTATAATTTATTCAAAAGCTAAATTTTAAAATTTGAACCTTACAAATTAATTTTTACTATTTAATTAATCATGAAATTTGTGTTAATGGAGGCACAATTCCTAAATTCTCATCTTATCATTACATTAATAAAATCCCTTTTCTACACAACTATAAGGGAATCTATTCTGTTACAAAGAGAATAAAAAAAAATAAAATATGATTATAGAGAAAATACTAAAGTGTCCCTAGTGTATTTGCAATAGAATGATCTAGGTTAATAGACCCCTGCGAGTCTAGTGGAGTATTATCAATAATGAAACTCGAACGAAAACTTGAGAACTTGGTAAATATATCAGTAATTTGGTCCTTTGAGCTATAAAATGATGCTTGAAAAGTCTTGGCCACAACTCTGTCCCACACAAAATGATAATCAATACCCATGTGTTTTGTTCTTGAATGAAAAACAGGATTTGCTAAGAGGTAGGTAGCCCCTATGTTGTCAAATGTCACATCATAAGATAGGAGGGTTGGGGAGGAAATGCCTAGCTCTTGAAGCATGATTTGGAACCAAATTAATTTAGTAGCTATGTGAGAAAGTGCTTTGTATTCAATTTCAGTGCAAGATTTTGCCACTATTTATTATTTTTGGAGCTCCATGAGATGGGATAATGAACTAGAAATACACAAAAATCACAAGTGGACCGTCTGTCGTCTAGATGATGAGTAATAAAAGAATAATGCATAATTGATATTGGATTTAAGATTCCGTAGTATCCTTTTAACCGGAGACCAATGTGAAAGTTTGGGACAATGCATAAATCTGCATACTTTATTTATTATAAAAAGTATGTCATGTCCTGTAAATGACAAGTATTGTAGTCTCCCAACAATACTCCTAAAGAGTGTGATGCCATCATAGGATGGAAAATCAAATTAAGAAAATTTTAGGGAAGCCACCATAGGGGATGACATTAGTTTTGCTTGCAACATATTACTTCTCATTAGAAAACCCTTTATATATTTGCATTGGGAAAGATGTATTCTAGCAACAGAATAATCAAGTTCAAAATTCAAAAAAATGATAAATGACTAAGGTCTTTAACTGACAAAAGCCATGCCCAAGTCATGAATAAAAGTAGCAATAGCATTCGATTTTGATGATGTTATGACCATGTCATCAATGTAAAATAGGACAAATATATAAAGATTACCACTATGTAAAATAAATAGAGGGATTAGATTGTGAGGCAGAGAATCCATAATCACTTAACCATGAAGTTAATTGAGCAAACCAAACTCTCAAAGTCTGTTTTAGGCCATATATGGCCTTGTGCAATTTGCACATATACTAGGGAAATTTCGGATCAATAAAATCTTATGGTGCTGCATATACACAGTGTCAGATAATTCACCATACAAAAATACATTTTAGATATCTAATGGGTGCAGAGGCCATCTATAGTTAACACCAATAGAAATAACCAATCTGGTAGTAGGTGGCTTTACTACAAGACTTAAAGTTTCATTATAGTCCAAACCAAGCTGTTAATGGTAGCCCTTGGCTACAACCTGGCTTTTCTACGTTCAAAAGTACCATCCAAATGTAAATTTTTACAGTAAACCCAATGACGACCTAGTATCTTAAAAGAGGGATGATGGGATACCAACTCCATGTTCTGCTCTGAATGAAGGCATTGTGCTTGGTGCTCATGGTCGCACGCCCCTTAGGGAACTTGGAGGCGACTAAGTAACTTGAAGGTTCATCGAGGATAGTACTTATGGTGAGAAGGCAATATCATCACGGATAAGGAATAATGACGTTAGTAGGAACACGTGTCCAATGAGAATGAGTATCTACAAATGATGATGGGGGATCGTGGAGGCCGAAGAGTGGTTGGTGAGAAAGACGACTGAGGGTACGGTCGAACAAGGGAACTAGGCTGAAAAGTAGATATTGAGGATAGAAGATTGAGAGGGATTAGGGTTAGAATTAGAAGAGTGAGGTGAGTCAGGTGAATAAGAATGTGATGGTGAGCCTGGTCTTGGGCCGAGAATAAAAGGAGGGAAGAAAGGAAGTTGGACCCTTTGAGACAATGGGATGTTGGGAGGAGTATTGAGATTTGAGTTACGAAAAGAAAAAGAGGCCTTATAAAAGAGGACATCTCTTGAAATGTAGACTCTGTTGGACTTTAAGTACAAACACTTGTAATCCTTATAGGCTAGACTATAACCAAGAAATAAGCAAGAAATAAATCTTGGATGGAATTTATGCTTGTTATAGGGCCTGAGAATTGGCCAACATTAACACCCAAAAACCTTAAGAAAATTAAAATCAGGTTCACAGTTATGGACCAAAAAATAGGGAGATTTATTGTGAAGTATTTTTTTAAGGAAGATGGTTAACTAGATAAACCACAGTCTCAAAAGATTCGAACCAAAATTTATGGAGTATAGAGGAATGAGCTAAAAGAGCAAGCCCAATCTCAACTACATGGCAATGTTTACATTCAATCAAACCATTTTGTTAGTGTGTATGGGAACAAAAAAATCGATGGGTAATACCATATTTTTGACATAGAAGGGTAAGAGGTGTAAAGTCTCCCCCTCCATCCTTTTGTAGTGTTATTAATTTGATATTAAGTAAGAGTTTAATATGTGAGATCCCAGATTTACGTGTATTTTTACACGTTAGTTTATTATCGGTGTTAATTATTTTAATTTAATTTAATAATATTATTAGTTGTGTTTTATTTGTTTAAGATATTTATTTGAGCTATTAATTAGTTGATATCGAATTACGTTATTTCTTATTTATTTTAATGTGAGTTAATTAATTTAATGATTGGAATTTAATTCCTTTATTTTATTATGTGAATTTATTTGATTTGCTTTCGTTATATTAATTATTGTTTTATTTTAATATTGCGTTTGAGTTTAATTTATTTCTATTGATGGGTTTTAAATATCTTATTTTATTGATATTGAAATTATAGTATTTAAAGCCAGCTTTTATTTAATTTGCTGTGTTTTTCTAGTTGGACTCATTTTTCCATTCTTTTTCCTTTTTCTCCTTTTTCTTTTCTTTTTCTTTACTTTTTCCTTTCTTTTTTTTCCTTCATCTGGTTCGGTCCCAGACCCGCGCACCAGCCCCCTCCATTGCCTCCTCTCCTTCTCGCCCATCCCTTCTCCCCCACCCAGGGCCGCCATCGGCCACCCACCGGCGACACCGCCTAGCCCATTGCCTTCCCCACATTCCAACGACCTCCCCTGCACCGGTGGTGCACCTCACGGCAGCTCATAGCCGGCGCGTGAGTCCTCTACTCGAAATGGGTATTTTGCATTCCCTTACATTTTTCGGCCACCGCCGGCCACCCCTTGCCTTCCGACCACTACCACTAGACTCTCCACCCTCCGGCGAGCATAACCCATCGTCGATACACCCATTACTGCCGGTTACCCCCTCTACCCGAAATGAGTCTTAAACGGGTTGTTCTTCGCCGCGCCTCCGTCCAGCCACCGTAGGCCTCACCACTGCCACCAAAAGACTCCCCTCGTCCAGCCGGTCATCCCCCTAACTCAGTTTCCTCATACACAGCCTCACCTTCCCGGTATAACCTCAAACCCAAAAATGGGTTTTCACCCCTTTTGACCCCGATCCGCCACCTTCTGGTGATTGTGCCACCATATCACCACCTCCATGAGATTCCCCACCCTTCAAAGAGTACCTCCCTAAATTTTGGGGTCAAACTGAGTATTTTAGCCTAACGTACATATGACTGCTACAAACGCTGCAAATTGACGTTGTTCAAAGATTTATGTTTTTACCGCTGTAAGTACTTTCAAAACGAGTTTTAAGATTTAAATATATTTTTAACATCAACAGTTATTGTGTTTGATTATTGTTGCTGTGTGTTGGTTGATGTTGGTATTTGTTGGTTGATTGGATTAATTAAATGTTGGATAATTGCTGCCTAGTTGTCTACATTGTGTATTTACGCGCATGCTCATGAAAATATTTGAAAAGTGGATTTTTGCATGATTTCGGATATTCATGTGTTGAGAATGAAAACTGGGATTTAAATTGAGTTTAACAAATTTTAATGGTTTTGAGCTGAGTCATAACGAGGACGGCGATACGTAACGCCCGTTGTGATCAGCGTGTGAGTATGTGGATGACATAATGGGGACGGCGATACGTAACGTCCATTATGGTCATTGGGTGTGCATTTCATATCGGGGACGGCGATACGTAACGCCCAGTATGAAATGTGTGTGTGTGGATCGTAATGGGGACGGCGATACGTAACGCCCATTATGATTTCGGGTGTGTGTGTGAATCATATCGGGGACGGCGATACGTAACGCCTGGTATAACTGGTTTTGAAGATATTATTTTATGAAAAATGATGGGTGATTTTATTGTGGACTAAAATGAGATTTTGGCGAGTGTGGTTATTTCATTGACTTTGAGGAAAATGATTTTAAGCCTCATGCATATTGTAATTGTTCATGATTGTTGCTGTGGCATTAATGTATTTATTATCTTGGATTTGGTTGGGTTGTACTTACCTGCGATGCCATCTTGGCGTCGTAGTTTTTTGGATGCAGATTATGAAGAGGCTGAGCCTGAGGAGACGGCTCTGCCGTTGAGGTGATAATAATATTAATTGTTATCTCGGGAAATTTATTTTCCCCTTTTTATAAATATGTATTTGTTTAATTTAATTTTTGGATGATTGTATTAAATCTCCTATTGGAGAATTTATATTAAATTGGTTTGTAAAATATTTCTAAAAAAAAAATTCTGGTACTTAGATATTAATTTATTATCCACTGCGACCTATATTTTTATGTATGTCACGTGTGCACACACTTTTGACACTTGTCGTTGGGATGTGTGACCCGTGTTGTCATCATCCTGACGCCTCAATTCTCGTATTATTTTAAGGAGAATTTGGGGGCGTCACATAATATATGGTAAAAATTGAGAAAAAATGGAAAGCATATTAGTCAAGGTTTATTCGGAAGAGTACTTGTGAGCACCAAATGCCAACGATATTGCTCGACTGCTTGCAGTTGGTGAATAACTCGGCTTCCCCAGTATGCTCAATTGCATCGATTACATGCATTAGAAGTAGAAGAATCGTCTTGTCGCCTTGAAAGGTGTGTACTCAGGCTATGTGCGTGAGCCAACAATTATATTAGAAGTCATTGCATCATATGATTTACAGATCTGGCACGCTTTTTTGGTTTGCCCAGTTCACATAATGATATAAATGTTCTGGAGCGATCACGTGTTTTCAAGCTCCATAAAGGGCATGCTCTAGCAGTAAGTACACCATAAATGGTCACAAGTACACAATGGGGTACTCTCTTGCTGATCGTATATATCCCAAGTGGGCAACTTTCGTGAAGACTATTCAGCAACAACAAGGAAATAAGAAGAAAATGTTTGCTACTGCTCAAGAATTTGCCTGAAAAGGTGTGGAATATGCTTTTGGGATACTGCAAGCCTGCTTTGGAATAGTCCATGGACCGAGTCGGATTTTCAAAGTAAAAGACCTAACAAGTATAATGAAAGTTTGTATTATTTTACACAACATGATTGTGGAGGACGAGCGTAATGAACGCAATGGTCCGAACACTGAATATGAACAAGTGGATACATAAATGGCAAAAATTTCTCGTAATCCAACCGAAGAATATGTAACTTTTATTCAGCCCCATCATGAAGTCAGAGACACTGCAGCACATTATCAACTCTAAAAAAATTTAATTGAACATCAATGGCAACTCTAAGGCCAACAATAGAGATGATCACCTCTCAAGGAGCCACATGGCATTAAGGTGCCCGTACTTGAAAATTATTTGCCAGTCTTAATTAATTTTACGAAATGTTGTTTTCTTTAACATGTACTATTTGATTTAGTTGTAATGTTCTAGTATTATTTGCTATCAATGTAATCTTTGAAATTAAAATATTGTTAACATTTCATGCATCTATCCATAACTCCAAGCATGCAATGACAAGTGTACAATTAATTGCAAAATTGGAAATGGCACACAGTGCCAACAACGAAATATTTACACATTTGTCCCAAACATTACAACTGACATTCCAATTATCATTGTTCAATGTGCTACAACAATACTTTGTAGAATGAATTAATTGGAAATAGAAGAAATAAAGATAAATCATGCATCAATGGGATTGGCCCCTCCGCTTAGCCAAGATCTCATCCTGGAGTCCCTAAAAATACAAACGTTGCATCTCAGGAAGGCCAGTGAGATCCATCAACATAATCTTTTACTCTCATTATTTATCCCTTGTTTCCACATCATGCTCCTGTAAAGCAAGCCGCCTCTCCTCGATGGCGATTTTATGCGTCGCGAGGTCTCCTTCGCTTTCTTTGCCTTTCTCTCTTGTTCAATCCTCTCAAACTTCAAGTGGATGAGCTCTTTCTCTTGCTCACGCGACTCCTCCAAGAGCTCGTACTTGCACTTACTTAGGGCTATGTACTCATCTTGGCCCCTGCTCTACACCTTACATTTTCCCTTCTCCGCTTTCCATCCTATTGGCCACTCTAACTCTTCCACCTCGTTTGTATCAACATCTTCCACCGAAACCCCACAACTCGAATCTGCCACCAAATTAGAGGTACGCGAGAACGTGAGGGACAACGATGATCGCAACCAAGAGCTATTAGATTCTTTCTGGCCACGCATTCTCCAATTCGGCTGGTCCTTTAACATGTCCCAACAATGCATGACATGGAATAGGGTTTTCTCAATTTAGTGGTACATGAGCTTAGCCTTCTCAATCTACCAACGGAAGCAAAGGAAATTATTAGGTAACACATGTAGAAAACACTTTGCAAAATTATGTTTATTATGTTGGAAATAAATAGGATACATAAGTTTTATACTTTGTCTTTCTTAGTCATTTCACTTGGATGCAATCCTTCCTCCGCGAATAGACGAGCACAAAACTTGTTTCTCGCCTTCTGGATTGCAGCATACCGATGTGTCAATGACCCAATAGTTCGCTCAATCTTGGTCGTTTTATGCTCATTGAAGTAGTTACCAATTTTTTCCCAAAGAATGGAAAATTTTTGGTCCATACCATGGATGGCATCTGTGGAGCAGTTAAGCCATGCAAAGACAAGCAGCCATCTTCCTTGGGACTAAAATTTGCACCCCTGACTAGCCTTCTTTGAGAGGGGCAGGCAACCGAGGGTGCAGGTGGAGAGTCAACCACCGACATGAAAGACTGTACACTTAGACCAATTTTGAGTTCATCTAAGTCCTGCTCCTGAGTGAGCAAGTCAGTGAAGTTGTATATATTATTTGCTTCCTGTGAATCCATGCCTAACAAAGTGCCAAACAACCAATAACTTCAACACCAAGTACCATGGCAACAGAAATAGCCAACAAAACAATGCCATGGAAATAATGTATACAAAGATCGTTAAAAAAATGGGTCAAACAATGCCACGACAATAGCCTAATAAAAGTTCAAAAACTACCAAGAACACAAATGAGATGCAAAAATAGCAATATGCCACGGCACTACAAGCAATGCCACGACACACAAATGATACCAAAGGATTCAAGTTAACATCACAACCCTCAAGCAATGCCACAGCAACACACTAATAAAAGTATTAAAAAATTACCAATAACAAGTAAGCGGCAAAAAAGGGGTTAAGAAATACTGAGAACACAAATGAGATGCAAAAACAGCAATATGGTACCAAAAGGTTCAAGTTAACATCACAATCCTCAAATAAAACCACGGCAAACACCAATGAAAGTGTTAAAAAAATACCAAGAACAACTCAGATACAAAAAAAGGGTCAAGTAATACCAATAATTTCAATATCCATCAAAGGTAACGCCAATGCCACAGACACTAGGCCAACAAGTGTTAAACAAATTCCAAATAAAAATAATTAGCAAAAACAAGGGTACAACAATCAAAGAGTTTAAGTTAACACACAACCCTCAAGGAATGCCACAACAATACACCAATGAAAGTGTTAAAAAAATACCAAGAACAAGTCAGTAGCAAAAAATGGGTCAAGCAATACCAAAACACGAATGAGATGTAAAAGCATGGGTTCAATGATCAAATGGTTCAAGTTAACATCACAACCTCAAGCAATGCCATGGAAATACACCAATGAAAGTGTTAAAAAAATATTAAGAACAAGTCAAATGCAAAAGAGGGGTCAAGCAATACTACCAATTTCAATATCCATTAAAGGGATCAAGCAAGGCCACGAAAATACCAAATGGGAATCATTCAAGCAACATTAATGATTTAAATAGCCATCAAACGAGATACAAAAGTCACAGAAATACTTGACGGAATGAAAACCCTAGAGTCTCAAACATCACATGGGTATGTTATCAGCTCAATCTCAGCAAGAGGATCAAACCCTAACTCAAAAAATTCATGATTTCGCAAGAGAAATCAATAGAAATCTCAAGGAAATTGTGAGGGAGAGAGAGAGAGAGAGACGAAATAGAAAAAGGGTTCAGGAACTTAGTGACAACTTTGACAAAGTCGACGAACAAAAACGCAGGTGTGGAGGATGATTTCAATAGAGCTTTGCCAAAGTGGGAGCTCGGGAGAAAGGGAAGGTGAAGCGTCGAAGGAGATGAGAGAAACGGTCTCACACGCAAGAGGATTTGGGAAATGAGATGAGAGACTACAATAGCTACTCAAAGATGAAGGGCTATTGTAGCCCATCTTATCCAATACCCTCAAAATAGGGCATTGAATGTGGGGGTGTTTTCGGATAAAACCCCAAAACATCCCCTATATTTTAGGGGTTGAGGGCATTTGATGCCCCAAATGGAGATGCTTTAATATCTCTAAGATATGACTTCTTTTTATGAAACATACGATGTTTCATTGTTACAAATTTCCAGCACTTTATCATTTTCTTTCGATACTATTAACAAAGTTGCATTTAACAATTTATTCTTTGAGAAACGATCTATCTAGCTCCATATATTATTTATGTTGCATAATTAAATATAGAACAAACTTTTAAATTAGATTGTATTATATATTTAAGTAATATGAATAGTGTGTTTTACCCACCGATTTGAAAATAAATTAATTTTTTTTTCAATATACATAATTAGTTTTTGTTTAAAAATAAGAAAATCATAAAAACAAGCAAGAATAATATTTAATTTTTACTTTACTTTGTTCAAAAGTTAGTGTTAAATACAAATCAGGCTCTCAACCTTTGAAAATTAAATTGGAGAAACAGTATTTTTAAAAGGTTCCAATCATATATATATATATATATATTTATGGAAACAAATATGTAAGGATATTTCTATTACTTTACTGCCCTCTAAATAAAAGATATTTTAACTCAACTTGATCTTTGAAGACTGAGGTCTAATTTAGTTTTATAGATAAGATGAAATAAAGTTAAAAATTAAATAATATATTATTATAATATATATATTTTTTAATATTAATTTTATTTTGAGATTTGAAAAAGTTGAATTATTTATTTTATTTTGTATGAGAGTTTGAAAAAGTAAATAATATGAGATAAGAATATTTGTGAAAACAAACTAGGCCTCAATCCTATTTTTATCATGAGTAATGTTAAATATAAGTATAAGGTATACAAACTTTACACACTCTTTTTAGAAAAAATGGATTTATCAATAAAATATAATTTTTCAATGTGAATTTTAAATTTGTCAACTTTTTTCAAATAGAATACATGAAGTATGCAAACTAATCTATGGCTGTTAAAATAATCTATGGCACTACAAGAAAAATATGTATATATAACCAATTAACTGCAACTAAAAAGATTATTCGCAATGAAAATTGTTATGTGATTACTTTTTATGAGATTTCATTTTTTTAAATGTAAACAGAAGCCAATCTCAGCACATAACAATTTTCATCCTAGATAAACACTTTCCTTTAAAACCACAAAAGTCTAAAGGAATGTTATCTTAAACCTAAAAACCTTATCATTTTGAAAAATTATGTTATTGTTGTATAATAGGTGGATGACCACCAATTATCACACATAGTTTGTTGTAAACTTAACCATTCATAGATGTGACTTAGTGGTTGAGCATGTGAGAGTATGTTATGCTTGTCATTGGTTGTTGAGCATGTGAAAATTTGTTGTACTTGTCACTTGATTGTTGAGCATGTGAATTGATTAGCACAACAAACCATCATGTAAGTTACCTATAAAAGACGTATTGAGGATCATTTTGTAAAAGATAAGAAAAGAAGTAAAGTAAATGATATTAAGCTCTTGAAAAATAAAATATTTTGCAATCTCTCAATCTTCCTTATCCTCTTTTGCAATCTTTCAATCATTTACTATTCTTCTTTAGTATCATAACACATTATCAGTAAGAAACTCTATCGATTCTGAATCTAGTAATCTTATTCTTCAAGTAAGTTTTTCAATATATTATTCACAGTTTTTGATATATATATGATACATTTTATTGCTGATGATTATTTAAAATCTACGTGATTTTATAAATATATTGAGATACACATATTTATTTCATTATTTATATATGTAGAAAATAAAAAATCTTACAAAATTAGAATTTGTTGCTCTTGACATTTCCGAAAAAAAACTATTTATCATGGATCCTTGATGCTGAAATCCATCTTGATGCTAAGAACCTGAGAGAAACAATAAAAGAAGGAAATCAAGCGTCCATGCAGAACCGTGCTAAAGTAATAATTTTCTTTTGCTACCATTTGCATGAAAAATTAAAAATTGAGTATTTTACAGTAAAATATCCATCTATTTTATGGAACAATTTAAGGGAGAGATTTAAACACCAGAAGACTATCATCCTCCCAAAAGTTTGTTATGAATGGTTGTACCTTAGGTTGCAAAATTATAAAAGTACAAGTGAATATAATTCTGCACAATTTAAAATAAGCTCAGTACTAAAATTATGTGGTGAGAAAATCACCGATGATGATATGTTAAAGAAGACATATACTACTTTCCATACCTCAAATGTGCTCCTGCAGCAGCAATATTGAGAACGAAATTTCAAAAAATATTCTAAACCCATATCATGTCTTCTAGTAGCTGAGCAAAACAATAAACTTTTATTAAAAAATCATCAGTCACTCCCTACTGGTTCAACATCATTCTCTGAAATGAATGATACTAGATTTGCATCATTTTTATAAGCGAATGGTGCATCCTTTCGAAGAAATTGATAGCGTGAACGTGGTAAGAGAACTATAGAAATGTTGGTCCCAGAAATAACAACATTAAAATGGATAATAATAATAATATATCATGTCGCCAGAAGCGATACTGTAATAGCCCAAAATTTTCTAAGGTAAATTATTTTATAGAAATTATTTTAAGGAGATTTATTTAATGCATTTATTTATTAGGAAATTAGAGTGGGAGATTTAGTTGAGGAAATGTGAGATTTTACTTAGTATTGAGAATTATGCACTTTCGGATCAATCTGTCGAGTTTTAGGAAAATGATCATAAGTCAGCCATATGATGTCTAAATGAGGTGATTCCAATTGGTATAGAACCCTAAGAGATGGATCTAAAACTTTTATGTTGGAAGTTTCCTGAGATTCGGAAGGAATCAATAGCTTAATTGGGAATCAAATAGGCAGTTCTGGAATGGGCTTAACTGGAACCCGAGTTGGGTAATTGAACTAGATTGGGGTATGTAACCAAATAGGCAACTGATTTTAGGATTCTCTGGGATTAGGACATGTGTAGGAATAGTTAGGAATGAATGGAAAGTTGATTTGGAAGTCAATTGAATGGTTAGTGTGATGGGAACTCAAGGGAGCCAAAATCTGGTTGATTGGTGACTAATTGGATCAAAATTGGCTCTACCTTAACTAAACTATGAAGTAACCTTCTAGGACTTGTTGAGGGAAGACCTAAGGGAGTTGGGAAGGAACCAAATGGAGGAGAAAACCTGATGATGGGCGTGTGACACAAGGGGAGAGCTGGAGATGAGAGATGCATGCATGGTTAGGTGAAGTGCCACCTCACCTCTTATCCCTTTAGCTTGCTTCTCAGCCATGGATCAAAATGGGCAGCCAAACCACCTCAATTGTGAGCCCTTGGATGACTAATCCAGCTGCAAGGCCTAGGATTTGGGAGGCTTAATCCTCATCATTAGATTTTGCCTAGATGGACACCTCATCACATGCAAATCTGCCAACTAGGGCACCTTGGGTGCAATTCCTTTTCTCTCCCTCATGTTGGTCGACCACCACCATATATATAGGACCTTGAGAGCTTCCTAAGCTCCTTTAGAAGGAGAGAGCACTTGCCTTGTGTAGCCAAATCAGAAAAAACCCTCCCCAAACCCTCAAAGTGATCACTTGTGAGTGAAGTGAGTGTGTGTGGGAGCAAACTTGGAGGAAGTTGAGTGGATCAATTCCCTAAAGCTTGGAAGAACTAGTAAGTCCATATTCTAGCTTAACTTAAGCATGGAATTGGTTTATTGGCATGATTGAGTTAGGTTTCCTAGTAGTGAACACATGAGAACATGTTTAAGTGAAAATTGAACGCATGAGTAGGGTTAATTGTATTTGTCTTGTTTTTATGTTCAATAAAATTGTGGAAACTCAGATTTAGGCTTTTAAGGAGATAAATAGAGTGTATGGAAAAGATTGGTGTGTTTTGAGTGGAAAAACCCCTAGACCCGTAAGTTCGCTCGACCCTCGCTCGACATGTGAGTCGAGCGAAGGCAAAATATGAACCCTCGCTAGAGTTTCGCTCGACACCCGCTCGAGCGAGTCCCAACCCGAGACTTCGCTCGATACTCGCTCGACAAGCCGCTCGAGCGAGATACCCTGTTTTGCCTAGACTTAGGGTTTCCTTAGAATGGAAGTGGTGTTTCAAATGGGAAGGGTTATGAGTGAGATGACTCATGTGTATAAGAGAAGTATATAAATAAAGAAAATAATATCTAAAAGATTAAGTTAGTCACGTCATGACGGGGACGGCGATACGTAACGCCCGTATGACTGACGTGCCGACAGGGACGGCGATACGTAACGCCTGTCGAGATTAAGTTAGTCACATCATGACGGGGACGGCGATACGTAACGCCCGTATGACTGACGTGCCGACAGGGACGGCGATACGTAACGCCTGTCGTGATATGAAATTGTGATCTCCACGGGGACGGCGAGACGTAACGCCCGTGTGATTGATCCTTGCGGGGACGGCGAGACGTAACGCCCGCAGTACTATGTGTATATATTTCGTGTCATAACGGGGACGGCGAGACGTAACGCCCGGATGATTGACACCAGACTCATCATAACGGGGACGGCGATACGTAACGCCCGGATGATTGATGAGTGTATGTGATGGGGACGGCGATACGTAACGCCCATCAGTAATATGAATGAATAAGAATTTTTAAGAGGGAAAACAATATAATTTAATATAATACAATGGGTGAGTTGAGAAAAGTGTCAGTTAGACAGTAGTCTTGTGAGGGGTATGTTAGGGCAATTTTCCCTTGTCAGTTGTGGTTTAACTTTGTGGTCATTTTCCCCGTTTCCTTTAAGCTGTTTATGTACTTACTGAGATTTCATTCGAAATCTCACTCTTTTGTGGCTCCATATATTTTGTGCATATTATTTTATACAGGATTCGATTGACCAGCAGGGGGACAGCCCCGATGAGGCAGGAGACTTCGGGGAGTCCTGAGGGACTTTCCGATTATAGTCCCTTTTTGGATATTTCTTTTGTTTCCTTCGGACCTCCTACCAGTAGTCGACCCACCGGATCTGGGAGTCTTGATGCATCCACTTTTGTTGAGGAGAGGCGACGTACGGGATGCTGCTTAACCTTAGGAGCAGACGGCTCCTTGTCCATGTGTGGAGTTTGTGTGACTCCACAGGGACAACAACTCCAGCGAGACTTTAGTATTAGTATGGATAGGTTTCGCTATGGGAGAGAATATCCCGAGGTTAAGAGGGGGAAAAGAGTGAGGTGAAGGAAAGTTTTGTTTGGGATGAATGTAAAATATTTTGCTACAGTTGGGTTGTGTATATGTATAAAGTACAATGTTTAAGTTTAATGAATGTTGTATATATATTTCCGTGTGATCTTTAGAAAGTTTTATATCAAAAACCTGATCCGCTGCGAATTAAGTGATTTATACTTTTTAGTCTTGTTAAGTACGAGGGTGAGTAGCCGAGTGTTGCTCATCCAGACACCTTAATTTACGTTAAATCCCAGACGTAAGTTGGGGGCGTCACAGATTGGTATCAGAGCGATTACGTCTCTGGGTAAAACCTACGTGTCCTAGGAAAAATGGATCACATGGTACTAGTATAGGCTTGAATCTTTATCAGATTGAAGTTTGAAGTAATATGGGTGAATGTTTGGATTTTAGAAATTTGGAAGTTTCTAAAGTGAGTATAGCTTATGGCGAAATTGGGTGTATTGCAGGAAAGCAATATGCCGAGAGGTCGTCCTCCCTTGAAACGAGTAGACGCAGTAAACCAGAATCCTTCTCTGGTTACCCCTCCACGTACTGAAGAGCAAACGGCACCGAGCTCACCGTTGAGAGAAGGACAGACGCCATCGAACCCACCGTTGGGGGAAGGGCAGACGGCACCGAACCCATTATTGGGAGAAGACCAGAGGACACAGAATCCACCCTTGGAAGGAGGACCAGTAGCGCAAAACCCCCCATTGGAAGGAGGCCAGGCAATAGCTGAAGCTATTCGGCAAATGACTGAAGTAGTGAAGAACCAAATAGAACAGAGCCGTTATCATCAGCAGAATGAAAATAGAAGAGAAATTCAAGGGTGTCCGTATGAAAAGTTTTTAGCGTATCGATACCCGCCCTTTATGGGAACAGAAGGAGCATTAAAGGCAGACAAATGGATTGTAGACTTGGAACGCACCTTCGAAATTAGTAGTTGCACTGAAGTTCAGAAAGTGCAGTATGCAGGACATCTGTTACAAGGAAAAGCAGGACTGTGGTGGGACACAAAGCGAAAGCTGTTAAAGTTAGAACTGGGAGAAAATGTAGTGCCCACATGGGAAAGGTTCAAGAAAGAGTTCGACGATCGATTCTTCCCGGAATCGATGAAGCGGCAGAAAGCTTTGGAGTTTACTATGTTAATACAAGGCAGTATGTCGGTGGAACAGTACTCAGCACGATTTATGGAATTGGCGAGATTTGCTCCGCACCTGGTAGCTACTGAAAAGATGAGAGCCCAGAAGTTTCAGGAAGGACTGCAACCACGAATTCGTATGCAAGTGGCATGTTTGCAAATTGAGAATTTTCAGGAGCTAGTGAATGTAGCAGCCATAGCGGAAGCTGAACAGAGGAGCGTTATGGCGCAAACTCAAATATATGGAAAAAGAAGATTTCAATTTTCTGGAGGAAATGATGCTAGGAGGAAACCAAATTTTAGATCCACGGATAGAGGAAAAGGAGTAGCAATTAATCCAAACGTACCGACTTTATTTCCGCAATGTGCAAAATGTGGACGTCGACACCAGGGAGATTGTCGAGTGGACCATAGAGTTTGTTATAGATGCGGTCGGCCGGGGCATCTGATCAGGGACTGCCCTCAGAATACCTCTCAAGGAGTAGCTCTACCCGGAGGAAAAGCCAAAGCTCCTGCGAAAGCGAAAGTGTATGCTATCACGCCTGGAGAAGTAGATATGGAGGCAGACGAGGCAATAGATGCTAACGTCATTACTGGTAAATTTCCAAGTCCCCTCTTTTAGTTAATGAATGGATTCTTTGGGAGTGGTAATAATAATAATAGTAGGATAAAATTTTCTTTAGGTAAGCTTAAGCTGAAGCAATGCATGGTCTATACCTTGTTTGATTCGGGAGCAACCAGATCCTTTATTTCCTATGATTGTGTCCAAAAGTGCAAATTAGAAACGGAATTGTTGACCCAAAAAGTTATAGTAGTCATGCCTAATGGAGAGGTAGCAGGATGCCATCGGATGGTGAGAAATTGCCCCTTGGAAATTGGAGGTTCACAACTGGTCGCTGATCTGATACTATTCCATTTGATGGAGTTCGATTTAATTTTGGGAATGGATTGGTTGGCCAAGTATTATGCCAAACTGGACTGTCGCAGAAAGGAAATAGTTTTTAGCTTACCTAAGGAAGGGGAATTTTGTTACAAGGGGGAAATGTTGAAGGCAGTTTCCTCCATAGTAACTGCTAAGCGAATAAAGAAAAGTATTAATAAGGAGACTAAGGGTTACTGGGTAATCGTGTTAAACTCCTCAGAAGTTGTTAAAGGTATTCAAGGAATTCCTGTGGTGGAAGACTTTCCTCAAGTCTTTTCTGATGATCTACCGGGACTACCTCCTGATCGGGAAGCAGAATTTGTTATTGAATTGGAACCGGCCACAACTCCAGTTCATAGGGCTCCGTATAGGATGGCACCGGTGGAATTAGAAGAATTGAAAGCTCAAATTGAAGAACTTTTGAGAAAAGGATTTATCAGGCCTAGTTCATCCCCATGGGGAGCACCAGTGTTGTTTGTGAAGAAGAAAGATGGGACAATGCGGATGTGCATAGACTACCGGGAGTTGAATAAAGTTACCATTAAGAATAAATATCCGTTGCCACGGATAGATGACTTGTTGGATCAATTGAGAGGAGCAACTGTGTTTTCAAAAATAGACCTTCGGTCTGGCTATCATCAGTTAAAAATCAGGGAGCAAGATGTACCTAAGACGGCTTTCCGAACCCGCTATGGGCACTTTGAATTTTTGGTTATGCCATTCGGAGTGACGAATGCACCAGCAGTATTCATGGATTTGATGAACCGAATATTCAGACCATATTTGGACAAGTTTGTGGTGGTTTTTATTGATGATATTTTGATCTACTCTCAGACCGACGAAGATCATAAAGAACATTTGAAAATAGTAATGGAAATTTTACAAAAACATCAACTGTACGCCAAACTTAGTAAGTGTGAATTTTGGCTACGAGAAGTTAAATTTTTGGGTCATGTCATTTCAAGTGAAGGAATCTCAGTGGATCCGGCAAAGATAGAAGCAGTGATGGAGTGGCAGCAACCAACCAATGCACATGAAATACGAAGTTTCTTGGGATTAGCTGGATATTATAGAAGATTTGTGGAAGGATTTTCCAAACTGTCTGCACCTCTGACAGCATTGACTAGAAAGAATGCTAAGTACATTTGGAGTGAACACTGTGAAAAGAGTTTTCAAGAGCTAAAGGAGAGATTGACTACAGCACCAATTTTAGCCTTGCCAGAACCTCATAAACCTTATGTGATATATAGTGATGCCTCAAAAATGGGATTGGGGTGTGTGCTAATGCAAGAAGGAAGAGTAGTTGCGTATGCATCCCGACAACTTAAGGATCATGAACAGAATTATCCCACACATGATTTAGAGTTAGCAGCTGTAGTGTTTGCTCTAAAGATTTGGCGGCATTACTTATATGGAGAAAGGTGTGAGATATTTACGGACCATAAGAGTCTCAAATATCTTTTTAGCCAGAAAACCCTGAATATGAGACAGAGAAGGTGGATAGAGACTATAAGTGATTTTCAATGCGAAATCAAATACCACCCTGGAAAGGCTAATGTGGTAGCCGATGCCTTGAGTAGGAAAGTTCAAACAGAAGAATTTTCGGTGTTGGCAATGATGCGAGAAATTTTGGTGAACAGATTATCACAGGACCTCAAGCTAATGGAGATTCAAGAAATCGTTCCTTTAACAGACAAGGAAATTAAGGAAAAACAACAAGAGGATGCTAAGCTGGAGAAGATAAAACAGCAAATGCTGGAAGGAAAAGGGTCTTCACACTTTATGATTTCAGGAGATGGAATGTTATACTTTGGGAGAAGGAAGATCATTCCGGATGCCCCAGAATTGAAAGAAAGGTTGATGAAAGAAGCTCATAGTACACCATATACTGCTCATCCTGGAAGTACTAAGATGTATCAAGATTTAAAGGAAAAGTTTTGGTGGGAAGGAATGAAGAAGGACATTGCGACTTTTGTAGCCAAGTGTCCAGTATGTCAGTTAGTAAAAGCTGAACACCAAAGACCAGCCGGTAAGTTGCAACCCCTACCAATTCCTGAATGGAAATGGGAAGATTTATCTATGGATTTTGTGGTAGGATTTCCAAGAACATCTACGGGAAAGAATTCGATTTGGGTAATAGTGGATCGATTGACGAAGAGTGCTCACTTTTTACCTATTTCCAACACGGATTCTATGGAAAAGTTAGCAAAAATTTACGTGAAGGAAATAGTCCGTTTACATGGAATACCCAAGACTATAGTGTCGGACAGAGACCCTAGATTTACATCTCGATTTTGGCAAAGTCTACAGAAGATGATGGGTACCAATTTAAATTTCAGCAGCGCATATCATCCTCAAACGGACGGACAAACAGAAAGAACTATTCAGACCTTGGAGGATATGTTGCGAGCCTGCGTGTTAGATTTTGACAAAGATTGGGAAAGTCTGTTACCGTTAATTGAATTTGCATATAATAACAGTTTTCAAGCTACTATACGGATGGCACCATATGAAGCACTTTATGGGAGGAAATGTAGGTCTCCTATTTATTGGGATGAAGTGGGTGAAAGTAGTGTTTTGGGACCCGAGTATTTACAAGAAGTCAAAGAGCAGATCACAAAGATTAGAAATCAGATAAAGACAGCACAAAGTAGACAGAAGAGTTATGCAGATAATCGTAGAAGGGCTTTAGATTTTATGGTGGGAGACTGGGTATATTTGAAGATTTCGCCACTAAAGGGAGTCATGCGATTTGGTAAGAAAGGGAAGTTGAGTCCTCGTTATATTGGACCTTATGAAATTCTGGAAAAAGTAGGTCCAGTGGCTTACCGTTTAGCTCTACCTGATGATTTGCAAGGAGTTCATAACGTCTTCCATGTATCTTCTCTGAAAAAGTGTTTGAATGATCAACCAGTGGCGGTAATGGATCCGCGTCCTAGTAATTTACGTTCCAATTTAACTTATGAAGAGTGGCCTGTACGAATTGAAGATCAGAAAGAACAAACCCTTCGGAATCGTACCATAATGTTAGTCAAAGTACTTTGGAACAATCCTGTTTTTCAAGAAGCTACTTGGGAACGTGAGGATATAATGAGAAATAATTATCCCCACTTGTTTGAAACATAGTTGTAATAATATACATTATAAATTGAATTAATTATCTTGCATTTGTATGATATTTGTGTTTTCTTTATATTTATATTCATTAATATTTAACCTTGTACAGGATTATGGCTCCTAAAAGAACCGCACGTATGTCGGTTACCCCCGTAGATCAGTTAAAGAAAAGATCTGAAAGAGTTAGGGAGAGATTTCGTAGAGAAAAATTGAAACAGTGGAAAGCTGAGAGATTGAACTGGTTAAATAAAAGTGAGAAGCACAGAACTCACCTTATGGATATAGATGAAAAAGGTAACCTTATAAGTAGAAGAGCGTTACCAGGTGAGGAAAGACAACCCGCTAGAAAATGGTTAAAAGCAGAGAAAAGATTTTTGAGAAGAGAGGACAAAGGAAAAGCTGTCATGATAGAGTCATCTGATGGATCTGAAGAGCGTAAACGCCAGTGTGAAGAGGGACCTATAATAGAAAGGACAGAGGAAGAGAGATTCCATATGTTGCAAGAGATTAGTGTGAATATGTACTATGACCCCGATGTTGACATGATATTTTATCACTCTCAGGATTCACGAATTAATGAGGAAAAAGTACCCACCTCTTCAGAAGAATCTACCGCTAGTCACCGAGGTATAAATTCCTTAAACCCTTAATTAATTATATCTTAGCGATTTCGGGGACGAAATCCTTTTTAAGGGGGGGAGGATGTAATAGCCCAAAATTTTCTAAGGTAAATTATTTTATAGAAATTATTTTAAGGAGATTTATTTAATGCATTTATTTATTAGGAAATTAGAGTGGGAGATTTAGTTGAGGAAATGTGAGATTTTACTTAGTATTGAGAATTATGCACTTTCGGATCAATCTGTCGAGTTTTAGGAAAATGATCATAAGTCAGCCATATGATGTCTAAATGAGGTGATTCCAATTGGTATAGAACCCTAAGAGATGGATCTAAAACTTTTATGTTGGAAGTTTCCTGAGATTCGGAAGGAATAAATAGCTTAATTGGGAATCAAATAGGCAATTCTGGAATGGGCTTAACTGGAACCCGAGTTGGGTAATTGAACTAGATTGGGGTATGTAACCAAATAGGCAACTGATTTTAGGATTCTCTGGGATTAGGACATGTGTAGGAATAGTTAGGAATGAATGGAAAGTTGATTTGGAAGTCAATTGAATGGTTAGTGTGATGGGAACTCAAGGGAGCCAAAATCTGGTTGATTGGTGACTAATTGGATCAAAATTGGCTCTACCTTAACTAAACTATGAAGTAACCTTCTAGGACTTGTTGAGGGAAGACCTAAGGGAGTTGGGAAGGAACCAAATGGAGGAGAAAACCTGATGATGGGCGTGTGACACAAGGGGAGAGCTGGAGATGAGAGATGCATGCATGGTTAGGTGAAGTGCCACCTCACCTCTTATCCCTTTAGCTTGCTTCTCAGCCATGGATCAAAATGGGCAGCCAAACCACCTCAATTGTGAGCCCTTGGATGACTAATCCAGCTGCAAGGCCTAGGATTTGGGAGGCTTAATCCTCATCATTAGATTTTGCCTAGATGGACACCTCATCACATGCAAATCTGCCAACTAGGGCACCTTGGGTGCAATTCCTTTTCTCTCCCTCATGTTGGTCGACCACCACCATATATATAGGACCTTGAGAGCTTCCTAAGCTCCTTTAGAAGGAGAGAGCACTTGCCTTGTGTAGCCAAATCAGAAAAAACCCTCCCCAAACCCTCAAAGTGATCACTTGTGAGTGAAGTGAGTGTGTGTGGGAGCAAACTTGGAGGAAGTTGAGTGGATCAATTCCCTAAAGCTTGGAAGAACTAGTAAGTCCATATTCTAGCTTAACTTAAGCATGGAATTGGTTTATTGGCATGATTGAGTTAGGTTTCCTAGTAGTGAACACATGAGAACATGTTTAAGTGAAAATTGAACGCATGAGTAGGGTTAATTGTATTTGTCTTGTTTTTATGTTCAATAAAATTGTGGAAACTCAGATTTAGGCTTTTAAGGAGATAAATAGAGTGTATGGAAAAGATTGGTGTGTTTTGAGTGGAAAAACCCCTAGACCCGTAAGTTCGCTCGACCCTCGCTCGACATGTGAGTCGAGCGAAGGCAAAATATGAACCCTCGCTAGAGTTTCGCTCGACACCCGCTCGAGCGAGTCCCAACCCGAGACTTCGCTCGATACTCGCTCGACAAGCCGCTCGAGCGAGATACCCTGTTTTGCCTAGACTTAGGGTTTCCTTAGAATGGAAGTGGTGTTTCAAATGGGAAGGGTTATGAGTGAGATGACTCATGTGTATAAGAGAAGTATATAAATAAAGAAAATAATATCTAAAAGATTAAGTTAGTCACGTCATGACGGGGACGGCGATACGTAACGCCCGTATGACTGACGTGCCGACAGGGACGGCGATACGTAATGCCTGTCGAGATTAAGTTAGTCACGTCATGACGGGGACGACGATACGTAACGCCCGTATGACTGACGTGCCGACAGGGACGGCGATACGTAACGCCTGTCGTGATATGAAATTGTGATCTCCACGGGGACGGCGAGACGTAACGCCCGTGTGATTGATCCTTGCGGGGACGGCGAGACGTAACGCCCGCAGTACTATGTGTATATATTTCGTGTCATAACGGGGACGGCGAGACGTAACGCCCGGATGATTGACACCAGACTCATCATAACGGGGACGGCGATACGTAACGCCCGGATGATTGATGAGTGTATGTGATGGGGACGGCGATACGTAACGCCCATCAGTAATATGAATGAATAAGAATTTTTAAGAGGGAAAACAATATAATTTAATATAATACAATGGGTGAGTTGAGAAAAGTGTCAGTTAGACAGTAGTCTTGTGAGGGGTATGTTAGGGCAATTTTCCCTTGTCAGTTGTGGTTTAACTTTGTGGTCGTTTTCCCTGTTTCCTTTAAGCTGTTTATGTACTTACTGAGATTTCATTCGAAATCTCACTCTTTTGTGGCTCCATATATTTTGTGCATATTATTTTATACAGGATTCGATTGACCAGCAGGGGGACAGCCCCGATGAGGCAGGAGACTTCGGGGAGTCCTGAGGGACTTTCCGATTATAGTCCCTTTTTGGATATTTCTTTTGTTTCCTTCGGACCTCCTACCAGTAGTCGACCCACCGGATCTGGGAGTCTTGATGCATCCACTTTTGTTGAGGAGAGGCGACGTACGGGATGCTGCTTAACCTTAGGAGCAGACGGCTCCTTGTCCATGTGTGGAGTTTGTGTGACTCCACAGGGACAACAGCTCCAGCGAGACTTTAGTATTAGTATGGATAGGTTTCGCTATGGGAGAGAATATCCCGAGGTTAAGAGGGGGAAAAGAGTGAGGTGAAGGAAAGTTTTGTTTGGGATGAATGTAAAATATTTTGCTACAGTTGGGTTGTGTATATGTATAAAGTACAATGTTTAAGTTTAATGAATGTTGTATATATATTTCCGTGTGATCTTTAGAAAGTTTTATATCAAAAACCTGATCCGCTGCGAATTAAGTGATTTATACTTTTTAGTCTTGTTAAGTACGAGGGTGAGTAGCCGAGTGTTGCTCATCCAGACACCTTAATTTACGTTAAATCCTAGACGTAAGTTGGGGGCGTCACAGATACAATTCAGAAATGGGTAAAAGTCTCCAAAATAATACTTCAAAAAGAAGTGAAAATGTGTACTATAGATGTGGAATAACTGTACACTAGTCACATACCTATCGTACGGCCAGACACTTGGCGGACTTATATCAAGCTTCTATAAAAAGGAAGAATAAAAGGGTTGAAACAAATTTAGTAAAACTATCAGATGATTCATTAAATGTAGATATCATTCATCTTGATGTTTCTGATTTCTTTAATAATCCTGATGATAGAATTGATCACTTGATTGGAGATGAAAGTGTTTTACCCAATTAATGTATTTTCTTTATTATTTGTAATGAAAATTTTATATATTTTGTAGAATCATGAATCACATGGATGAATTTTTTATCTCTAAGTTAAATGATAAAAATGTATGTCTGGCTGACAGTACTACAACTCACACAATTCTTAAAGATAAGAAATATTTTTAAAATCTAACACTAAGCAAAACCTATGTCCATACCATATGAGATTCATCAAATCTAATTGAGGGCTCTGGAAGAACTTATATTGTGTTGCCTAATGGCACCAAATTTTGTATTGATGATACTCTATTTTCTTCACAATCTAGAAGAAATTTATTAAGTTTCAAAAATATATGTCGTAATAATTACTATATTGAAACGACCAACGAAAGCAGTAAAGAACATTTTCTCATTACTAAAATAATATCGGGTCAGAAGCTCGTAGTAGAAAAATTGTCTGCTCTCTATTCTGGATTATATTATACAATAATGAAAACAATTGAATCATATGTGGTAGTGCACCAGAAGTGCATTGACCCCAAAGTATTTATGACTTGGTATGATCGCCTTGAACATATGGGATTAATAATGATGAGACGAATTATTGATAATTCACATAGACATTCCTTAAAAAACCAAAATATTCTTTTACCCAATGAATATTTGTGTTCTGCATGTTCCCAAGGTAAATTAATTATCAGACCATCTCCCTCAAAATTCATTGTTGAATGTTCATCCTTTTTACAAAAGATTCACGGAGATATATGTGGGTCTATTCATCTATCAAATAGACCATTTAAATACTTTATGATTTTGATTAATGCATTAAGTCGACGGTCACATTTTTGTCTACTTTCCACTAGATATATTGCATTTGCTAGACTTCTTGCTCAGATAATTAAACTACGAGCATAATTTTCTGAGTATCCAATTAAAACCATTTGATTGGATAACGCAAGCGAATTTCGTCTCAAACTTTTGATAACTATTGCATGTGAATAGGAATAGATGTTGAACATCATGTTGCCCATACACACACTCAAAATAGTCTAGCTGAATCTTTGATCAAAAGGTTTCAGCTAATCGCTAAACCTTTACTTATGAAATCAAAATTACCTGTTTCTCCTTGGGGACATGCTATACTTCATGCAGTATTATTAATTCGTATTAAACCATGTGTATATCATAAACATTCTCCATTACAGCTTGCATTTAGTCAACAACCAAATATTTCTCACTTTCATACTTTTGGATGTGCTGTATATGTTCCAATTGTACCTCCACAACATATAAAAATAAGCCCTCAATATAGACTTGGAATATATATTGGTTTTGATTCTCCATCTATTATTAGATACCTTGAGCCACTTACAGGGGATATGTTTAAAACACATTTTGAGGATTGTCATTTTGACGAATCAACTTTTCCATTACTGGGTATCGAAAAGTTGGTGCCTGAAGCACGAAAAGAAATTACTTGGGATAATAAAACTCTGTCTCAATTTGATTATTCTACAAATGAATGTAAACTAGAAGTTCAGAAGATTATTCATTTACAAAATGTTGCAAATCAATTACCGAATGTATTTACTGACACTAAAGGTATAGTAAAATCATATATTCCTGCTGTTAATGCTCCAGAAATGATTGAAGTCCCTGAAAGATAGATTTTCAAAACAGCAATAAATGAGTCTAAGACACGCCTGAAGCATGGAAGACCTATTGGTGCAAAAAATAAAATTTCCTGAAAGAAAAGAATACAAAATGAATTTTGTATTCCTGAAGAACCGATACCCACAACATAAGCTATAAGTACAGTTGATCCTCCTAGAGAGATCAAATCTTCTATTCCAAAATCTCATGAAAATGGACATCCTGAAGAGGTGTTTCATGAAATTATTTTTCCTGAAGAGGAACAGGTACCTGAAAATAAGGAGATCTCAATACATTTCATGAGTACTGGAGAAATTCTGGATAGAAATAAAACTATTGTCGACAACATATTTTCATATAAAATGGCATTTGACATTACCAGAAGTAATAAAAAAAATGAGTCAAGAACTGTCAAAAAATGTCGACGTATAAATGATTGGTAAAAATGGAAAGCAACTATTGAAGTTGAATTAAATATGCTAGTAAAGCGAGAAGTATTTGGACCTGTTGTCCAAACACCAAAGGGTGTAATGCCTGTTGGATATAAGTGGGCATTTGTACGAAAACGTAATGAGAAAAATGAAATTGTGCGATAAGAAGCACGATTTGTCGCACAAGATTTTCTGTAGAAACCCGGGATTAATTATGAAGAAATAGATTCTCACATTATGGATGCAATCACATTTAGATTTTTGATTAGTCTGGTTGTTACAAAAGAATTAGAAATGCGGTTGATGAATGCAGTCATTGCATATTTATATGGATTTTTAGATCATGACATATATATATATATATATGAAAATCTCTTAAGGATATAAAATACCTGAAGCATCTACAAATACATTTAGAAATATATACTCTATCAAACTTCAAAAATCTTTATATGGGTTAAAACAATCCGGGCGCATGTGGTATAATCGCCTAAGTGAATATCTATAGAAAGAAGGATTTGAGAATAATCGTATACGCCCATGTGTTTTTATTAAGAAATCAGAATTCAGATTTGTCATTATTGTAGTTTATATTGATGATTTAAATATTGTAGGAACTCCTAAAGATATCTTAATAACCGCTACATATTTAAAGAATGAATTTGAAATGAAAGATGTTGGCAAAACAAAACTTTATCTCAGCTTACAGCTTGAGCACTTGCCAAATGAAATTTTTATTCATCAGTCCATGTATACAGAAAAAGTCTTGAAGCACTTTTATATAGACAAAGCTCATCCTCTGAGTACTCCAATGATTGTTCGATCACTTGATGTAAAGAATGATCCATTCTGTCCTTGTGAAGATAATGAAGAAATTCTTGGTCCTGAAATACCATATCTAAGTGCAATTGAAACTTTGATGTATCTTGCAAATTGTACTCGACCTGATATTACAATCTCAGTTAATCTGCTTGTAAGATGTAGTTCTGCACCAACTCGAAGGTATTGGAATGGTATTAAACATGTCCTTCGTTACCTTCATGGTACAGTTGATATGAGATTATTTTATCAACATGGATATTGGGTATGCAGATGTAGGTTACCTTTCAGATCCACACAGAGGTAGATCTCAAGCTGGATATTTATTTGCTTATGGAGGTACTGTCATATCATGGAGAGCTGTCAAGCAGACACTATCTGTCATATTTTCAAATTACTCAGAGATCATTGTTATTCATAAAGCAAGTCGAGAGTGTGTTTGGTTAAGATCAGTGATTCAACATATCCAAGAAAAGTATGGTATTTCCATGATAATTAATAGCCTAATAATTTTATATGAAGATAATAGTGCTTGTATCACTCAAATCAGAGAAGGAGATATCAAATGTGACAGAATCAAACATATTTCACCTAAATTCTTTTATACTCACGAATTTCAAGAGAAATGTGAAATTGATGTCAAGCAGATACGATCAATTGATAATCTAGCAAATTTATTCACGAAAGCATTACCAACTGCGACATTTAAGAAGATTGTGCATAACTTTGGAATGCGAAAAATTAAAGATCTGTCGTCATGCACTTTTCGGCAGGAGTAAATATTTTGAAAATTTGTACTGATTGTACTCTTTTTCCTTCGTTAAGATTTTGTCCCACTAGATTTTCCTCTGTAAGGTTTTAATGAGACAATCTTAAAGCACTTGGAGGTGCACAAGAATATTGTACTATTTTTCCTTAGCCATTAATTTTTCTTCCCACTGGGTTTTTCCTTGACAAGATTTTAATGAGGCAGAATTTTTATAAATGGTCATCCAAGAGGGAGTATTGTATAATAGGTGGATAACTACCAATTACCACACATGGTTTGTTGTAAACTTAATCATTCATAGATGTGACTTGGCTATTGAGCATGTGAGAGTTTGTTATGTTTGTCACTTGGTTGTTGAGCATGTGAGAGTTTGTTGTACTTGTCACTTAGTTATTGAGCATGTGAATTGATTAGCACAACAAACCATCATATAAGTTGCTATAAAAGAGGTATTGAAGATCATTTTGTAAGAGATAAGAAAAAAATTGAAGTGAATGATATTGAGCTCTTGAAAAATAAAGTATTTTACAATCTCTCAATTTTTTTTATTCTCTTTTACAATCTTTCAATCATTTATTATTATTTTTTTAATTTCATAATAGTTATCACAAAATCCAAAAATAAATTTTTTTTCTTTTTCTTTTTCTATTCTAATTAATGAAATCGTTTCAGCTTAATCTTAAAAGTGGGATTTCTGATTTGGCCTAAAAGCACAGACAATTAAAGGGTAAATGGAATGAAGCGACGGTAGCTTGAATCATTATCCTGATTTTAAAGGGTTCAAGCAAAGTGAAATGCTATCAAATGGTTTGCTTTCTTTTATGACTGAACCTAAAATTCATGATAGCCATGGAATCCAAAGAATAAAGTTAATTAATGGGACAGAAACATGTTAAATCGAATGTCTAGCTTTAAACAAAAAGAAAAAGTCTCCGAAGACGTGTCCATATTCGTCGAACCAGCGACCAACACGTTGCTTATTTATGGCTAATTAATAACTATTCAAGGTGAAAGTGATATCTCATAATTCATGTGTTGAGTTGTTTTTAAAAACTGTAAATTGCACGTGTTTAACACACTTGGAGAAAAGTGTGTTTGGTGCATCGATCTACATACAACTAAAATATATTCGTGACATCTCCAAATTAATTAAGATTAATATTGTTAAATCTAATTTTAGAGGGTATAAATTTCATATATTTTATTTCAATAAAAATAAGATTTATTGTTAAAATTATATAAGATTGTCATCTGATCTCATTTTATTTTATTCTCAAATATAATTTAAATACAAAATTTTTTAAACTAATTGTTATAATTTTTTCATATTTTTAAATAAAAAATAATTCTAATTTTTTCAAATCTCTAAATAAAAGTAATAAAATTATATTCTTACAATATATTAATTTTATCATACTCTTTATTTAATTTTTTTTCTCTCTTTTCTCAAAACTTAAAAAAAAAATTAACTCATACTATTTTACTAAATATTCATAAACCATTTTATTATTTTTTATAAAAAAATTTATCTCATCTCACTGTTTAAATCAGCCCAATATTCATAATTAGTCGGCGAATTGTCTTTGTTTCCCATGCATATTATAGCCAGCGAAGACGAAATGTCCTTAATTATTTATTTATTTTTTATTTTTTCAATCCTCGTGGACTACGTACGTACAAAGAAATCTGCCTATAGTCAAAGTTTGCGTCTAATTGAAGGTTCATATTGTTAATTAATTCTTCAAGCAACGTGGGAGTAGTTTCTCGTCCTGAGAAATCAAGAAACCAAATGATTTTAACGTAAGTGATGACTCCGATGATTCACGAAAATCATACCCTGGCGCCCGATCACGATGCAGCAGTCAGAAGATTGGTTTGTTTTCCATTAATGTCTTGTTTGGTATCTTTTGAAAAACAGATCATTAATTTATGGCGACGTTAGACCATAAATTCTCCGCTTCGTGTACGAGACACTTAATACAATTCACCAAACATTTGACATTCTAACCCATGCATATCAGATGCTGCTATTTAGAGCATTTTCAATGACATTTCATTTTTTTTTTTCAAAATATACTATTAAATATTCACTTTCTTTTTTTACTTACTCATTTTTATAATATATCATCTATCAGTTAATCTATTTTTATTTATATTATCAAAATATTCTTATTTTATTCTTTTTAAATATTTACTCAATCTTCTCATATCTTTTGATATTTACATTATCTCCTCATCTTTAACTATTTCTTCAACATCTTGATTTTTAACAAACACCAAAATTATTATTAAAAAAAGGCTTAAATATAAACAAACTAGGTTGCTTACAATTTTTTTTTTAAAAAAAAAACCTTGAAACTGAGTCCCACACGACACTATTTTATGATACCATTAACCCTAAAAGCCCTTTCTTCTTTATCTAAAAAGCCATTCTTGATTCTTCTTTTCCCCCCATTTTATGATACTATTAACCTTAAAAGTAGGTCTATTCATCTGGGCCGGGATAATCTGGCCCGATTTAAAATTTTATTTATTTTATAATATTTTTGAATTTTTTAAAAAAAAATATTTAAGGAAATTTTGAATGCGGGTTTCGGATTCTCAAATCCGAAACCCGGATGAACACCCCTACCTAAAAGCCCTTTCTTCTTTATCTAAAAAACCATTCTTAATTCTGCTTTTGCCCCCACCCCCCTTCGAGTCTCTCTCTATTGAATTCTAACCATCACGCTTCTCGGACGGTGACATGGACAAGGTTGAAATCAACCATCACCCAGTTATATCACTGCAAGTTGAAAATGAGAGGTAAACAAAAATTCGTTTGTTTCTCAAGAAGGAAAAAAGGGAGAGCAACAACTTGCATTTTCTCTTTTTTGTGTACGTTTGGTAGGGATAATTTCGATTTTCGTTTTCGACTTACCGAATTGCAAATTGCAATTTCAATCTCCCATTTAAGTTTTCTCATTTTTCATTTTCCCATTTTTGTTTCCCTATTTTCGTTTTCTCGAGAAAAAAAACAAAGGTTTCTCCAGAAACAATAAATTAGTCAAACAATATAAAACATACAAATGTCTCTTGATTGTGAAGTTGATGATGGCGCGAAGCAACGAGAACAAGAACGAGAGTTTGCATGGGAGAAATATCGAGAAGGTGTGAATGTAAATAGGGAAAGTTCATCAGAAAGAATAACTTATGAAACTTACCAAATATACATATAAAATATTTTAAAGGGTGAACAGTGTCCCACTACATGTAGTAGGATCATTATTCATGCCTTCAAAAAATCTTTATTTTACCGTGTCCATGAGAACTAATTTTGGGATTGTTTTCTCTATATTAAAGTAAAGTGTGAAATAACTACTCCATTATTGAGAGTGCTCTTATACATGTGAAATGCTTCTAAGTGTTCTGAGCATTTTGACTTATTTTAGTAAGATGACAGTCTTCTACTTATCAGCTATCACATCACAAATTATACTAAACCTACAACACACTCATTCACATAGTATAATATTGAAATAACGGCCCAATAAGTCCAGGCTGATCCTCTATTTCCAGTTTCTGAGAACCGTCCCTTAGAAGTTAGAGTTCCACCATCATCAGTCCCCCCGCCACCAGTCTGATGCCATCTCAATTTACCACCGCACGATAGAACCCATAGGGCCACAATAGCCTCTCCACAACAGTCTCGAATTTGGAAGCCACTACAGACACATACATCCATAGAGGGAACCTCCGTGATGTTAGATTATTTCAAATTATATTTCAAATTTGATTTTCAAATATTATTTCAAATTTTAAATTATCTAATATTTTGAAAATTTCTCTAATGTATATTTTTAATCCCACATTAGTTAGATAGTGAAATATTTAATGATTTATAAGTAAATGTATTTCACTATATATAAAATAAATAAAAGAGTAAACACTCTAGAAGCGTCATCCAGTGCGAAACACTGATCGCACGCGCACGCATGCATAAACGCATTGACGCTTTAGACGCACTTAGCACTTTGCATCGTCGCAAGTGACAGAATTCTTTTGCTAAGCGAAATGATGTGTCTGATCACTAGATCACTATTTTGACATTTATGATTAACTGTCAATTATAGTTATTTTTGTAACTCTTTAGATAATAACTGTCATATATTTTTTTTTAACTGAAACGTTATATCTACTGCTATTGTATCTTTTCGTTCAAATGGTTAGTGTTCAGAATTTGCAATATGCACACTATATAAATAGTGTTGTATCCTGATTACATTATTGCTGATGATTCCCTTTTGTAGAACTTTATACGAGTGGGAGGTAATATTTTTCTAAGAGACAAATTAACAATCGCCTCACTGTTCTTTATTTTCAGTCTCTATACGTATACTATTTATAATATGTTAACCCACCCCTAAAGTCCCACTATGCGCGGCCACCACCTTTTGCCAAAAAAAATCTGCACTGAGACAATTGAGAACCTTCTAACACCACCACCGATAGCACCCAACACCATCGTAACGCACAAATCTCATTTTTTCACCCCTAAAAAAATTGAAGAAAATATGAAAACCCCACTGAGAAATTCAAAGGCAACTCCGAAAAGAGAAATAGGCAAAGCCAAAGCTATGGCCTGAGTGAGCATAGGTTTTTTGATCGGCTAGGAACATGTAGTATTGACTCTGATATCTTGATGTGTAATTGGCATTGCTTGAATGAAAGGAAATTTGTGATCTTTAGTGAAATATGGAATGCAAGTGAAGTGTTTGTGTAAAGATCTGAGATAGATTTTGAATGAAAAAGATTGATAATAGGATTCTTTCGAGAGAGCCCTTAACCTCCAAATTCAAGTCCAAGCTTCAAATAATATTCTAGATAATTTCTCTTCTCTTTCCTTACCACTACATGTCCACGCAGGGATGAAATCTCAACTATTAAAAAGATAACCCGTGTTCTGAAAAATAACAAACTAAGAATAACAGCTAAGACATGTTCGAATGCTAAGTTCTAGAACAAAATAGATGGTTGCTCAAAACGGTGCGTTGCAGATGATCCTCCAATGGCTAAACGATGCGCTCCAATGACGAAACTCTGTGTTCCGTACTCAGCAAAACGGTGAGTCTTGTTAAGTCTTCATCTTCTATCGAAATGGTGTGCCTCGTTACCAGACCCCAAACAATGCGTTCAAACTTAGAACATAAATTGACTTTAGTTCCTCGAACTTCAATTGCCTCCTTTGACTGCTTCAATTTTGACTTGCCTCTTTCTCCTACGAACCCTAATCTCTTCTGCATTTCATCTTCTTCCTTGCCTCTTTCTCCTACGAACCCTAATCTCCTCTGCATTTCATCTTCTTCCCCGTGAGGCCATGACAGAACACACATGGTTGCTTTGGCCGTGCAAGAGGGTGGTGAAGGGGTAGATGTAAACCGTGCGTTTCACCGCCATTTTCTCGAGTCCTCAATGCTCTGCTCCCGTCCATTGTCTCGCTGTCTTCGACTCCACCGTAGGTCTCTCTCTCTCTCAGAATCCGTCGTCGTCGAACCCAGCTACGTCGTTGATTACAAGAGGATCTAAAGTCGATTGTGAGGGGGGGAAGGGTCTCAGTTTCAAGGGGAAAGGATTTGCTGATTTGGTGGGGGGTTGATTATGGGGATAAATATTAATACATTGTTATGTGGTGGAGCACGGTATAGGATAAGGTGGACCTCATACCTGACATGTTCCTATTGGGTAGCTGTTATTTGGGGATAATTAGATGGACCGGTAGGAAGGATTTCTCTTTTTATATATATATAAAATCACTACTTACACTAGAAATTTAAAGTAATAGCATAAAGTGTGGAATTAGAAATTGAACTTAAGATGTATGTTCCGATACTATATAAAATGACTATTGGTCTCAAAAGTTTAATTTATTAGAAATATATGAATTTGATTATTAATATATTTAGAAACAAGTTTTGAGTATTCTTTTCAATGAGGAAATTGTGAAACCGATAATTTAAGGGTCTTCTTTTTATTATTTTATTAAATTATCTAAAAAATACTAATTTGATACAAAATTTAACCGTAAATTAATTTATGTGGTACAGAATAACTACTATCGATATAAAAAGATCATAATAATTACTAGAGACAAAAAGAGATCTCATAAACTAATTTAATATGCCACATCTATCTCCAACAAAGGAGGTACATTGATGAGTACATCTCTCTCTCTCTCTCTCTCTCTCTCTCTCTCTCTCTCTCTCTCTCTCTCTCTCTCTCTCTCTCTCTCTCTCTCTCTCTCTCTCTCTCTCTCTCTCTCTCTCTCTCTCTCTCTCTCTCTCTCTGATTTTTCTTTCTTGATCAAGAGATTGAGATACGATTCAGGGGTTGGTGTTGAGAGAAGTGAAGGAAAGAAAAAAATATATATTAGAAACATGTGGCATGTTAGTTGTGTGTCATGTTAATTTATAGAATTTATTTGTACCCTTAATTTTTTTAATGTTTTTCCAAAGATTAATAGTAGTATATATGTGTATAAAAAATGGTACTAGATATGCATAAAATGGTTAATGACTGCGCTAGTGGTGCTGCACTTTCCAATATAAAGTTTTCTTAAGAGTACTCTCAATAGATATTTTTAAAACATGGGCTAGTTTGGAGAATGAAATAAGATAAAATTTTGTAGATAATAAGATAGTTTGAGTTAATTATTTTTTAAATTTTAAAAAATGAGAGAGATAAAGTTTAAGAAAAAAATATTAAAACTAAAAATATTGTAAGAATATAATTCTATAATATGATTTTTGTTTAAAAATTTGAAATTGTTGTAATTGTTTTTTATTTTTATTTTAAAATTTGAAAAAATTATAACGATTAGTTTAAAAAAATTATATTGAGTAATTGGATAATTTGAAAATTTTGTCTTCTAATTATTTTTGGAAATAAGATATTATAAGATAAAATAAGATCAGATAAAAAGTTTGTATTTCATCTTTAACTCCAAACCTGCTTAAAACTTAAAATCCAAATATGAAAATCTTTACTTAAAAGCTAGACCGAAATAGATCATGTAAGAACTCCTCTATTTTACATCCGTCTACTATAAATCTTACTTTTATTATCTATATTATTTACTTCCACATTTCTTTTTCCTTTGACTTTCACGAAGTAAGCAAATCCCTTTTACTTTTTATCATTTGAAAATCATATTATATTATATATATAAATATATAGATATTACAAATTTATTGGTAGTTACAAGGACCGTTTAAAAATACAAAAAATATATATATTATTTAAATAATAGAAAAAAAAGTCAATGTATAATATATTATAAAAATCAATATATTATATAAAAATAAATAAATTTTGATGATATAATTAAAGAGATAGGTAAAGAAACGGTTTGAGAATGCCCTGACAGTAGCCTCGGGGTTGGTAGACATTCTGATTTGAAAAAACCTCAAAAACCCAAAATTGATTTGACCAAACTTTACTTTACATATGTTTTATTTTAACTTTCCCGGTGATTTGTTTTCTGTGATGATGATTGATGATATGTAAACAGTCTACAGAAATTGTTGGTTGTGAAGTTGTACTAGTCTGGGAGTTTTTTTAAGAAAAATACTGGGGGTAGACGGGCTGTCCCCTTCAAGCAAACCAGTTCCGCCGTCTTCGGTGGTGGTAGGCGACACCGCTCCCGCCATCGGGACCGGCGAGCTCAGACGAGCTCACCCGTACGGGTCCGAAACGGGTTGAAAGCTGCCGGGGGCATACCGGAGCTCGTCGGAGCTCGCCGTCGTAGGGGTGAGCTCGTCTGAGTCCGCCGGTCCCAATGGCGGGGGCGGTGTCGCCCACCGCCACCGACGGAGGCTCCGTTTGCTCTATAGCCGAATCCCCTCTTAAATTCATCTTCATTTTATTTTTTTATTATATTTTTTATTATGTTTTTTATTATGTTTTGTTCATTTTATTTTTTTAATATATTTTTAATCTTTATTTTTTTATTTAATTATATTTTTTTCATTTTATTTTTATGTATTTTTCATCATCAAGCAGCCCAACTAGCGTTGGGCTGCTTTGGACGCTGGGGACAGCCGGACCGATCCCCAGCATCACCCTTTTTTTAATTATAAATTATTTGTACAGTTTTATTATGTGAAAATTTCTTACTCTCTACTTAAAAAGGATCGTTCTACCGTCTACGTACAGTCTCCCATTGGGGCCTACGTGCGTACAAAATGATTTTTCTGTCATTTCGGTTAAAATCTTGTTAAATACCGAAAATGTCCCTACTTTCCAGCGGTCTATCTCTTTTTTTGGATTAGAATTTACTTGAAATTGCGTAGATTTAAAAAAATATTTTTAAATAATTAAAAATATATTTTAAAAAAAAAATATGTTTAGTAATTTTATAAATAGTAATTTAATCAGTTAAAAAATTAAAAATTAATTTTTTTAAAAAGTACTAAATTAAAATTTTTATTAAAAAATTCATATAAATAACTATATATTTTTAAAAAATCTATTGTAACTAATTCTAAAAGCACTCTGTAGACATATAGATTCTAAAAAGTATATTAGATTTTAGTAGTAAAACTTATTATATTAAGTTTTAAGTTAAAAACCTCAAACTAAAAATAATATTTCCTACCGCAATTTCAAACCTACGCTAAACCTATTTTCCTTTCTTATAATTTTCCAATAACCAAATAGAGATAAAACAAAAAACAACTAAACATATAAGCAAATATGAAGCAAAACCCAGCTCGAAAACTCGAAACCCACTTTCATACCATAATACAAAACTCAATTTCAGACCATAATAAAAAATCCAGTTCAAAAATTCAAACTTTGAGGACCAATGTGAAATCTAAATGTTGAAGGTGTCCAAAAAACTAATAGTGCAAAAATAGAAAATTCTTTTGAAAGTGACTAGAATGTATGGTTGAAATCCAAAAATAGGCAAAAAATTAAATTGAAGTAGTGGGAGAGGGTTGAAGAAGGGAGGGATAGGAATTATGATTTTTCCTGGCTCTTGTCTTCGACAATGCAAATAGAAAATAATTGATGTTGGTGTGGAGCTCGTTGGAGAAGAAAGCGCTTGTTTCACTCTGTTTTGAAAATTTTATGAACGTTCGAGTCATCGAGAGCTCTTTGAATGTGCCATCAGTTTTTTCACTTTGCCATAGTAAAGCAGGTCTAATAATAGTTTATCTCTTCAATGAAACGTATCGTTTCATTAAAGAAGTGCACACATAATCTCTATTTGGGGACTACAAAGAGCATTTCTCATTTTTTTTTAAAAAGGTAGAATATATTTAAAACCTATATGAAAACCTTTTTTTTAATGGTAGACTATTTTTGATTATGTGAGATTTTAGTATTATATACTTGGTCCCATTTGAATACATAAATTATTTTGTCCTATCTCATAATTATAATTTTTTTAAAATCTTAAAATCGTAATAATATTAAATCAATATTCTAATAATATTTTCACCTGTTTTCTAGAGAGATAAACCCAAATGTGGATAGACAGGAGTTGAGGCCAGGAGGCCCAACCCAGCACCAGTCAACCCTTTAAATCCTACTCAAAGAAAACTAGTCTTGCAAGCGATCCTAGGTGATGACGCTACAAAGAATACCATTCAGCGCAATTATACCAAATGGAGAGGCGGCATAATGGGACCAACCACTCTGAACTATCCTCCAAATGCTACTAGGCACTTGAGTTTCTATCCAATCAGAAAACAAGAGTAAAGGAGAGCTATTGATTCACTGACACAATGATACTAACGGAATAACACTTCAACTTGAACTTCACGCTATATTAATGTCGTCGTTGTAGGGGTTATTCCGCATTAAAGACTCTGACAAGGGAACAATGCTAAAAGCGAAGGTCCTGCAAAGAAAAACATGATCTGCCCTTCTTTCATACCTCGGGTATAAATAATAAACTCTCAAGTTTGAGAAAACTCTAGATACTCTCACTCTTGACACTTAATTCGACAACTCTCATACTTGCATATTTCCAAGGAAGCTCCCACTGTTTCAGGCATCGAAAATTTCTCAACCTCCAAAGGTGACCATCCTCTCGTTCTTCTATCTCATTTTTGTAGGCCGAACTCAAAGGACCTAAGCTCTTGAGAGTTTGCCCACATGTATACAAAGCACAACACTAACATTATACTTAGAGGATGATAATTGCTATATTGACTAGGTCCTATAGATTAGTTGTCATCATTCAACAACAAAAGTATAAATTCATCTCACCAACAAGAAATAAAAAATAAATTTCTCTTCTAATCAAAGTAATAAAAAGTTTATATATGTATTAAGAATTTCTTTTTTTATGTAATACTTTTATTTAATACGAGAGCGATGACACATATCTCACCTTGCTCAGGAGGAAAAATTGCTTCTGATATTTAAATATGCTCTAATTATAACTTTAATTAGTTTTTTAAACACACAAATATGTCTTTTTCTTACAAAAGGCACATAATTAATCATGAGCAAGAGGAATCTATGGAAGGAATTATGTTTCGCTTGAATCATTAATTAAGATGAGATGTAAGTTGAATAAAATATTATTTTTTAATATTTTTTATTTTAAATTTTTAACAAAATTGAATTATATATTATATTATGTATGAGAATTTTAAAAATTTATAATGATAAGATAAGATGAGATGAAATATTTTCATTATTCAAACATGATCTAAAAATCATATTGATTATGAGAGTAGGGGTGGGGGAATGGGTCACCCGTATTGACAATAACTAGTGGATGGCAAGTGACAACTAGCCGCCTTAAGTTGAATAAGTATTTTTATAAGAAAATGATTTACCCACAATATTTTTGACAACATTTTACATCATTGTATTCTAAATTGGAGGTATTTTTGTATAATATCTTATAAAAGTAATATCCTTTTATTAAAATAAAAAATTCTATTCATCATCCTTACACTACATACTAAACATAATTTTTTAATTTTTTTTCTTATCAAATATGTGGTGTATGGATGATGAATAAAAAAAATTAATCAATTTAGAAAGAAGAAAAAAAAATTATGGAAATGATGACTAGTAAAGTTGTTCTTTGATGAGTAAACGTATTGTCATTGTTTTTTTTTTCTAGGCAAGTTTAGCATTCTTAGAAAAAATAACGGATTACAATATATAAGTTTTAGTGGGTGAGAATCTCCTATAATCATTTTTCAAAAAACTAACATACAATGCAACACAAGAAAATAATAATAATAATAATAATAATAATAATAATAAAAGGGTGATCGGAGCCAAACGAATGACTCCCACCTATTTTTCAAAAGGGAATACCGCTTGTCGATGATTAAAATAGTATATTGAATAGATTATAAGACTGCAACTAGAAGCTGCAGTGATAGGGTGTGTGGTGTATTGCATTAATCTAGACTGGTTAAGATAAAATTCCACACTAGTTTCACTTGATTCTTAATTTTGGAAAATAAGAAAATAGGAAAGCAGTCCAAAACAGAATCTAATCGTTGTCAAAGGGTCAACACTGGCTCTGGCGAGAGGAATGGAGGGCTGGGATTGAAAGATCTGAGGCTTCTAATATCCGTGGGGTTGTGCGTGTCATCAAAAGCAGCTCTAGGATGTGGCGGCACCTAGTTGTCTCGGATGGCCAGAGTAATGCGTGCAACGACCATATTGAGTAAATAGTAGCAAAACTTCTACGAACTTGTAGATTGGCAGCTGGAGATGCAGAATACATAATGCATATTGGTCAGATGATGCCAAAAACCAAAAGATCGATCTGTTTCGATACGGTAGAAAAAATTGAAAAAAAAAAAGTGAACAGTAAATAAAAAAGTTGACTCTGGCTAAGAGCAGAAGAGGTGGAGTTAAAGCTCTAACCATTCTCTAACTAGGGCAGGGAAAGAAATTCTAATGATAAAAGAGATGGTTTTCTAAATAAAGAGAAGTTAAAGAGGTATCCTTTTTAAGTTATTTACTAATTGAATTTTATGTATTGTCGTTGTTGTTGGGTCTTGGTTGAGTCATGACAAATTTTTTATTTAATTGTTAAGAATTGTTTTTAATTATTTTAAAAAAATGTTTAATGGTATAAAAATAATTAAAGAAATTAAAAAACAATTGCTCTTATCGGACTCATCTCGTACCACTGCTCTAGCGTTGATTGGGGGGCAGTTCGGGCAGGGAGTGCTCCACAGCTGTCAGAGTTTGGGCAGGTACCGACGTGTACGGCTATTACCCGCTCAACCTCGGAATCCTAATCCATTTATTCATTTATTTATATATATACTCACGTTCTTTTTAATGACTTGTGTTGTCGTGGTCGCTGGTAACTTGGGTTATATATATATATATATATATATATATTTTAAATCGCCTAATTATTTTAAGCCATAAAATTCGTGGTGTTGTCATGGCTTACGTGTTTGCCCAAGTTGTTAACTTTAACAAAGGGTTATTTGATTCAAAAAAAAAAAAAAAAACAAGGGGTTATTAAAATCCAACTTCATAAACTTCTCGGTTCTCCACATACTTTATTTCTAATTATTTTAACTTTATTTTATTGACAATTGACCATTCGTTAATTCAAACATCATAAAAAATATTATATTATTCAATAAATTGAGATGAACTTGTAGCATTTTCTGATCTTTTAGGATTTAAAGATGAGATAGAATAAATTTTAAAAATTAAAATATTATTAAAATTTTTAATATTATTATTTTGAAACTTAAAAAAATTAAATTAAAATTAAAAAAAAAATTATTTATTATATTTTACGTGAGAATTTAAAAAAAATATACTAATAAATTTGAAATGAAATAAAATAATATGAGGTAAATTCTGAATATAAATGAAATAAAACCTTATTTTTAAATAAAAGGAAAGTCATAATTTATGTAGATTTAGAATGTATAAATATTGTGTTTTTTTTTTTTAAATGATAGACTTGAAACACACGTAAAAATTATTTTTTAAATAATAAATTATATTTTTTAAAGGAACACGTAAGAGTTACATAATGTAATTGTATCTATTATTATCGAAATAAAAATTATTCCATAATGTTGTAGGCTACTTATATAAGGCCAATGCATAAGTATTGATCAATATCGCAGGCCTATTACTGAAAGTTATTAATTTCAATATTTGCATTCTCTTAGTGAGATAATGCAAAGTTAAAAATTAAATAAATAATTAAATAACATTAATTAAAGAAAAAATTTATAATTTATGGCCCAAACCATTGTTCATTTTGTAATATGGCTTCTAAATAAACAATATTGTCGATTAAATTCTCAGGTTTAAAGCATAAGTTACAATTTGTTAAAAAAAAAAGTAATTCTATATATGATCATAGAGTGTTTAAGTATTGCTTAATTATTTTGAAAAAAAAAATAGGATTTATTATTAATTATTAATTTTATATGAGTCTCATATTTTACTTTTTTTTAAATGATTATATAATATCTACACATTCATGACTATAAATATTATTTTTCTAAAGAAAAATCGGAGCATGGTGGCAAGATTTTTCATTTTAACCGAGAATGGTGAATTGGTGATGATAAAATTAGACCATTAATCCACGATGATTTTGACTTAACGTGATTTACTTTTGTAAGATAAATTTTAATATTATATTTATTGGAAATGAAATTTTGACATTAAGCGGTATATTTTTTACACCAATTTATAACTAAAAACTATGATTAAGATCTCACGGTGAGAAATGATATTGATAATTATATGAGAAATGATATTGATAATTATAGATGTGTAAATTTTATGTAATTCTTTTTAATAAATAAATTCAAAATCAACATGATGAATTTTTTTTTTAAAAAAATAAGTGTAAGAAACTTACCTATCCTAATTTCCTAAAACTATATATATATATATAATTAACCTAAATATTTCAGGGAGAATTTTATTCACTCAAATTTGGATAAATATAATAATTGTGAAAAAAAGAGCTATCTCTCTCATTCAGGTGTCTTCCCTAGCTAAAAAAACCCTTAATCCTACCATCGAGATTAACATGGAGGGAGGTGGAATTCTAATTCCGTTATCTGCTCCGCTCCGCTCCCCCTCCTTTCATTTTTCTTCTTTTTATGGTCACCTTCTGTTAGTTTTGACGGTGGTTTTCAAATGTTTTTGGGTTGAATTGGCTTAAAGCAAGTTTGAATAGTTTTGGTGGTCGAAACCCACCACGTGCCTTGTTGCTGTTCTTCTCGTTTACCAATTATGCAGTCGACCAAAATTTTTTTGAACGAAGCGACGCGGGCTTCGAATGTGCGGGGTCGACTATTTGACGCCCCTCGCAATCTGGAAGTATCCTATCGTCGTGTGCGGTTGTTTGTGTATCCAGGACCGTTGAACTATTTAGTCGTGTGGGTATTCACTCCTAGTGTGATATGTGTGTTCACATGCCACTACAATCGACTACTTTGAATTGTTTTTCAATTTTTGTTATTTTTATTGTTATTGTTGTTTGTTTAGTTTTATATAGAAAAAATTTATTTGAGAAATAATCTCTTCAACGTTTAATCCGTAGAGTTTTAGTTTTTCTCATCTTTTGGAAAATAAATTTTAGTAAATATTTCTTATGGAGACAGTGACTGATCTTTCAAACATTTTGTCAGAGAAAATTAGAAGCTTGTTTTTAAATATCTAAGAGAATTAGAAGCTTATTTTTTAACTGATATTAGTTAACTTGTAGATTAGGTTCTTTGAGTTATATTTGTAGATTTGATGATAAGTCTATATTTTTTTGTAAAAAAGATTTAATGATAAGTCTATTTTTTTTTGTAAAAAAAAAAAAGTTTGGATAAATATGTATAATTATTTTATTTTAGATAAAAAGGTTTTAGAAGGATTTCCTGAAAAATGATTTGGTAGTTATATAGACGGTTCCCGTCTATGAGACCGGGGGTCAGCAATTAAAGAAAGAAAAAAAGTATCTACTTGACTATATTAACAACCGGGTACCGATCCAACCAGTCGCCACTACGAGTGAGAAAATGTTTATATATTCCCTCCCTCAAAATGGGTCTGAAATGTTCCGTCACCCGTCACATCTCCTTCTTCCCCCTCCCTCTCTCCGCCATTGAATCAGATAGTCGGCGGTGAATTCGCTCCGGCGCCCATCGCATCGACGATTCATATAAAATGCAACTTGCTAAAAGCTTAAGGTGCTTCTCATCTAAAAGCTAGACCGTCTTCTTCTCCTCGCTAGCTTCTCAGGCGACTCTCTCCGGTGGCCCTACTGAGAGAAAACGGGCTTCCAATCACCTTTCATACCCGTTGAAAAACGTCGTGTAAGCTTTTTCTCTATCTTTGTCTAAACTCTCGCTTGTCAAATTTCTCCGAACTCGTTCTCTCTGTTCCTCCGAATTCTTAGCTCCGTTTGTGTTGTCACAAGACCTTCGTAGTTCCTGATCCCATCGATCTCTACGGTTGGATTCTTTGCATTGAAGATTCCGTTAATCGGTGTTTAATGGTTATAGGTAGCCATTCTTACAGCTAATAAGTGGTTGCTATTTTTTTATAGCTAAAATCAGAGTTGAAACCTCGAAGACGAAGTGCACGATGTTAGATCTTAATCTCAATGTGGTCTTGGCGGATTCTACTGCGGGTGAAGATTCGGTCAATTTCCTCGAGAAGCTCACAGAAGGTTCTTACGGGAACCAACTGGACGAATCGGGGACCTCAAACTCCTCGATCGTCAATGCCGACGGGTGCGAAGACGACTCGTGCTCCACACGCGCCACCGGGGACCTGTTCACCTTCAACTTCGACATATTAAAAGTCGGAGGCGAGAAAGACGTCGTCACCAAGGAGCTCTTCCCTGTAAGCGGAGGAACGAACGGGGATTTTGCAGATTGGCAGGGTCAATCTTCGTCATCTTCTTCTTCATCAAAGAAGAACCGGATCGACCTATCGTTCGATCAGGGTTGTGGGTTCGGTGAGGTGAGAGTGGTTCAGCAACAACAACAGCAGCAGGTGAAGAAGAGTAGGAGAGGACCGAGGTCTCGGAGCTCGCAGTACAGAGGAGTCACGTTCTATAGGAGGACTGGGAGATGGGAATCCCATATTTGGTCTGTTAATCTTCCGATCTATTTCAAGTACTATTTTAAGTACCGTTTAAGTTTAATTTAGGTGTGTTTTTTGCTTTAGTTGAGTTTAAATCTGAATGAATTCTGTCACATTTGTTGGCTTAGTTCATTCTGATTTTCATTTATTAGTTCGGGGTGCTTCTTTGCTTGTCTGTATTTCTGTTGGAATGATCTTTATCTATCTGTATGTGTGACTCGGTTCGGAACGGTTATTTGATTAAATTGTAATAGTGCTGAGCTGAATTTTACCTAATTCCTTTCGTTGATTACTTTTTCTTTCGTTGCAGGGACTGTGGGAAGCAAGTGTATTTGGGTATGGATTTGATGGTTTTGTTTGACTGATTTGAGTTATGCTATTGGAGGAAGTATTTGTTATAACTTTCTATTTTTGGAAATTTTGTTGTTGGATTTTTGTAGGTGGATTCGACACTGCTCATGCTGCAGCTAGGTAAAGTTGTCATATATGGGAACTATGTGTCTCTTATTTTAGATTTAAATTTGAGGCTGTTTTTTATTTGAATGGTTTTCTGAAACTGGAGTTAATGAATTCAGGGCCTACGATCGTGCTGCTATTAAGTTTAGGGGAGTTGATGCCGACATCAATTTTAATCTCAGCGATTATGATGATGATCTGAAACAGGTTAGATTTATTTATTGATAAGTATTTTAAGCAGGTTAGATGATGCGTGTGTTGCTGATCAACCTGAGTCAATATGTTTCAAATGATGAATTCGTAAGCTGGGTATGATTTATTTTTTATTTTTTTAAAATGGACAGATGAATAATCTGACCAAGGAGGAATTTGTGCACATACTAAGGCGGCAGAGCACCGGGTTCTCGAGGGGAAGCTCAAAATATCGAGGAGTGACACTACACAAATGTGGCCGATGGGAAGCTCGAATGGGGCAGTTCCTTGGGAAAAAGTGAGGAACCATTTATGGAATTTGAATTTCAGCTTATTCCTGCTTAAGAGTAGAGATATGTGGTCAATTTGAACTGCGAGTTGATTTCAGTTACATTCTCAGTTGGGTGATCTTTTTTCTTTTTCCCTTTTTTGGAAAAACAAATCTAAGAAGATGACCATTTCAAAGAAATAATTAGGTGTGGTGTTTTCATCATAGAGATTACGATGCTTGCATGCAGGTATATATATCTTGGGCTGTTCGACAGTGAAGTAGAGGCTGCAAGGTCCTAATGATCATGAATTACACTACCTGCACTGAATTTATTACCCTGAATTATCAAGCACATTAGCTTCTACTCCAACACGTGCTACCTTTTGATTTTATGGAAATCAGGGCTTATGACAAGGCAGCTATCAAATGTAATGGAAGGGAGGCAGTCACCAACTTCGAACCGAGTACTTATGAAGGGGAGATGATATCTGAGGCCAGTAATGGAGGTATTATTTATCACTGTTACTATTCTTATATTTACTTAACGTTTATCCATGCCTATGTTTTTATGTATATAATTTCCTGAGGAACTAATTGACTAATTGTCATAGTCATCTGTACCGGAAGATTGTTGATTTGTGTTTGGACGTGTATCGGTGTAGGTGGCAACCACAATCTTGATCTGAATTTGGGGATATCTCCTCCTTCACCTGGTAACGGTTCAAAGGAGAATGAAGGTTGTCTTCAGTTCCACTCCGGCACTTATGGTGCCCACAGTCAAAGGACTTCGAAGGTAAAATTTGATGATGTACTTGTTTTTAATTTACCTTTGGGTTTCTTGTATGCACAAGAAACCAAAATTTGATGATGTACTTGAGGATTTGAAGTTAGGTTCAAATGTGAAATACTGTTACCCTAGTTGTAGTAAATATAGTTGGCCCATTTTAAGTTTTTCCTCGCTCATGCTCAATGATAATTTGTTGTTCTTTTGCAGATGGAGAACCATGTGCATGCAACATTAACTGGTCCATATCCTAGCTTCATTCCTAATGAGGTGAATTTGTCCCTTTGTTTCCTAGTTTTCTAGTTTCATAATTTGGAACCAATTACTTATTAGACAAAATATGTCATTTCTTGAGTATTTTGTGGCACCAACCAAAAATTGCTTGACATGGTAGACCAAACCCATACCATTCAGTGAATTTTACTCATAAAGTTCAATATATTATGTTGACTCTATGCTAGGACAGATCAGGAGACGTTTGTAGGAAGAGGGTGCCAAATATATTTAGATTCTATTAATTATGGAGTTATGTACATTATGTAGAAGGTTTTTTGGTCTTGTGTGTGGTTGGGGAGGAGGTTTTCAAAGATTTTTCCCTTTTGGAACTAGGTTCTATTATTTATTATTTTTTGAAATAAGATACTACAAGGGGTCTTGCACACTTGGTGCCCCTTCAATCTATCCATCTTTGTTTTATTGGCACCAGGTGCCTAGAGGAAGGTTCTAATTAATCTTAGGGGTGCACATGCTCTAAGTAATAAGTTTCCAATATTGCACCTTGAGTAATTCAATAGATATTTTTTCTAGTCTGATGATGCATAGAAAACATTTGAACCTTAAACTTGGAGGAAGCATACCACCAAGAAAGGTGCTTACCACTTGAGCCAACTACTAGGAGATTCAAACTATCCATGTTTTTAACTTGAGAAATGCTTTTAGCCTCAAAGAGATGTTACAAAAGTAAACTTACAAATTGATGTGACTTGATATAATACATCAAGTTGTAAAACTATTTTTATTGTAAAGTCAATCTAGCATATCACTTGAAGTCAATGTCAGCTTGTGAGTTTAGTTTTGTAAAATCTCTCTGTGGTTGTAATAGTTATCTTGACTTTTTGCGACTACGAATTCAATCCTTGGTGATTGAAATTATGGGGTGGTTGCTATGGCAGTAGGGTTGTCTTTTTCCAATATATATATGTGTAGTAGTTAATGACTCAATGCCCTGAATGTTCTTTTATCCAGCCATGGGGAGGAAGTGATCTCCAATTCATCTGCATGTTGGACACTAGTTGTATATAAACAACAAATCATTAAAGTCTTGATTGTGCACATTGTAGATTCTCCACCTAATCCCAAAAACACTCTTGTGGTTGTATTTAACTAAACTTCTGATCAATGTGGCAGGAAAGAGCAACCGACAAAAGAATTGCATTAGGTTCTCCACATGGACTCCCCAATTGGGAATGGCAAATGCATGGCCAAGTCAGTGCTACCCCAATGCCATTGTTCTCAACTGCAGCATCATCAGGATTCTCATTTTTGGCCAATCCTTCCTCCGCTGCTATTCTTCCAACAAAAACTCCCAATACGATGCCTCAAAATCTCAGCTTCACTCCTTCAATCGCAGCTGCCACTAACTCCACACAATTGTTTTACCTAATGAAGCCACCACAGGCACCGCCGTAGCCTGTTTCCCTCTATCTCAAGAGGAAACAAAACAGTAGTGGTCTTTGAAATTCTTTGTATATTTCAACTGCTTTTGTGACAATTGACGAATGCAAAGAATAGATTGTCCCGGCATCTTGGATAAACCAATACAATATGTTGCTCATATATGAATCAAGAAATGATCATTACCATTCCCATTACATATGACATATTTTAGAGATGGTACAGAATGATCTACAATTTGGAGGAAGGAACCGACTAAGAAATGGTGTGCAGTTTCTGCTTCTGAATGAGTTCTAATCTTTTGCAAATGACACAAGTTTTATGACGTTCCAAAGAGTCTTGTTAGTTGTTAGGGACATTGGGGGCATATGTACGAACCCTTACATGAAATAGTACACAGACCGTAATGTGAAGTGTGAACGGTAAAATCACACTGTTCATATGAGGGATCCATGACCCGTGTCCCAACGCATTTTTTCTCTCCGAAATCTGAAAGTACTCCTCTGTCAGGCATCAAACTTGTGCTTAGATTAACAAAGTTTTACTAATTGGAAGGGATTTTTTAAACCAAACATTGGCGCTAATCTACAACTTTACGACCGGTAATTCATGTTGTATTAAGTTCAAGTTGTGTCAGGTAAGGTTTGAATCATAAATAAGTTAATCTTCATCCTACTCATATAATAAATAGGGCTAGATTTTTCAATCACGAGTCTTCAATTCTTATTGGATTCACATATTGCAACAAAAGTTATAGTGACAGACATCACACATTGACTCTAAGTTGTATCTAATTGAGTTTGGACTATATAATTGTGATGTCCTATATAATAAGGATGATAGTGAGTGGTTTATTAAAAATGAGGAGTTCTTACTTTTTATAATGTCAATAAAATGCTATTTATATTATTGACTAGTTATTTTATAGCATATGCTATAGTTTATTATTTATATTATTGACTAGTTGTTTTATAGCATATGCTATAGTTTATGCTTTATATTAGGACGTTATAAATGATATTATAATCTATTCTAATAAAAAATATAGGACTTGAGTCGTATCACCTACGACAAATAGACTTGATAAAAACGTTGAGAATTAGAATGAGAGATTGCAATGGCCCTATATGATATTAAAATCAAAAGACAATTAATACCTTGCCCTATGATATTAAATCTTAAGAGGATAGTATTTATTTCATTTTATTTCGTTTTTCCTTCTAGAGCAAATGAGGAACACAATATATATATATATATATAAAAACATCTATAAGAGCACAAAGGACAATAAATAGGTACAGAAAGCTTAAAATAAAAAAAAAGGAAAATACTTGGTGTATGATATGTTTAGACAATGAGTCTCGATATATTTTTTTATTAATTAATAATTAGAAAAATATTTTTTAACAATATTATGAATTTCTTCTTTAAAAATATATTTATAAGCTATTATTTTTAATAGTTAATTTTCAACTTTCAAGGTTTCTTAATTTGTTTAGATTATTTCATATTTAGATTTAATTTCTTAACCAATATTATTTATATAATATTTTGGGGTACGGGGCGTGTAATATTACTATTTTTTTTAGTAGTTTAGAGCGCACTGATTACAAATTTAGTGGTACTTAATTACGGCTACTCTGTCTCTAGCTATTTCCATAAAACAAAAAACAAAAAAGCAGCCTTCAATTTCGGAAAATATACTCAAACCTTATGCAATTAATATATATAGATAATATTATATTAATGGTCAAATACATACCAAGCATCCTAAACATACCACTCAAATAACAGCCCCCAGTATTTTCTCAAAAAAAAAAAAAAAAAAAAACAGCCCCCAGTATTCAATATCTCAATGGTCATCTAAAATATCATGCATGATTAGGATTCACTTTCTCCTTTCTTTGACTTGTACTTCTTTCTTTGACTGCTGATCAAATTTGTTTTGTAAGTTTAGGACAGGATTCACACTGCTCATACGAGGGATCCACGAAACCCCCCCTTCCAAAACCATTTTTTCTCTTCAAAATTTGAAGTAGTCTTCTCTCAATCATGAAAATTGCATAATTACAAGAAAATTAAGTTAATATAATCAATTTAATATATTCAAAAAAGATAGATGCATCTAATTTAATTATTTTTACTTTTTTTAAATGCATCAAATTAATTATATTAACTTATTTTCTTGTATTGTATTTAGATTAAACAAGTTTTACTTATTTGGAATTGGGTTTTTTAAACCAAAAATTGGCGCTAATCTCTCAATCACTATTATCGATTCAACTAATTTGTCCCACTCCTTCACGAACGTATCTATATATTGTACTTCTTTCATGAAATAATAAGTTATTATAAAAAAATTAGTTATTTTTAGTAAAATAATTATTTACAATCAATTTTTTTTATTAAAATAATAAATAATAATTATAAATAATCTTTTCGTCACAATTAATTAATTAATCACAAAAATTCATTTTTTTTTTATAATACACTCTCTCTACCTATCTTATGATTGAGAAGGATCAATTAGAAGTAAGAAGATTTCACAATATTGATATTGAATCTGGTTAATTTGGCTTTGCGAACACGTGGTGGTCCCCCGGCCAATTTGGAATTTTACATCGCCCTTTCGTCCTTTAGAATACTGGACCCCATGCATTTTCGTTTTTTCTGTTCCTTTTTTTTTTTTTTTGGCTCTAGCTGCTTCCTAAAAGTTAAGGCTAGTGGTGAGGCATCAATTGGCATTTAATTAGAAATCTTTTTGGATTCTTAAAATAACCATTTAAGGTAGCATTTAATTAGAAATCTTTTTGGATTCTTAAAATAACTATTTAAGGTGTGGCACTGAATGTGACACGCCAATGCATGCATGCATGCATATTAGGTGGGGTACTTTGAGTGATTTCTCGTCAGTTTGGAGGGTGTCACAATATTTATCTACAAATCTTTCAAAGGGCCTCCGAAGCCAAACATATATATAAATATAGAATAATTCTATTTGTAATCTATAAATATGGATTGAAATGCAGACTATTAATAAAATGATGCATTTCATGTAATTAATGATCCACGCGTCCAAGTAAGGAAATGCAGAGGTCATTTCAACTGCGTCTCATAAGCAAAATGGAAGGGACATTCTGTAGGGACTTCGATTGTGTCCTCACTCAACTAAACCGGTTCTCCTCGCCTTGTTGCTCCTCAATGACCGAGTAAGACTCCTTTTACTTGTGATGGTTCGCGTGCACCAACAATGGATGAAAGGGTGATATGAGGTTGAGGTGGTTAAGATAAATTAATTGACTTCGTCTTAGCCAAGGTAGGGTAGAATGGTGTACGACAATGAGGTTGTATACCTAAGTGTATGGAGTAATAAGGTGGTATTTAGGCTATGGTAATCTTGGTTATAGTAATGGGAAGGGAGATGTGGTGGGCTAAGTGGTAGATTAGAGTAGAAAATGTTTAGGAGAATGTCCTTTGGGTATGCCTATGTATTGGGGTCTCTTTGGTAAAGAATATGGGTCATATAGTATAGTAGGACTATGGTTTTAGTGGAGGTTAAGGGAAATTTCGAGATTGAGATTAGGTTAGGGTTTGGAAGTCAATTGGCTAGGGTTTGGGAAGAAGGATTTCGACCAAGGTGGTTAGAGTTAGGTGGGATAGGTTTTGAGATATTTTGGATAATTCCTAAAATGTAGGAATTAGGATTTTAGCAAATAAGTGGGCGGCAATGAGGTAGGGTTGTTAGCCGAGTATTGCTTCTATTTTGGGATAAGATTTGATTGATTCAATCAATTGGATAATTGATTAATCATTTGAGAGAATTAAGGTTAATTTGGTGATGTGGCAAGTGGGAATTTCGGCAATAGCTAGGAATGGAATGGCCGACTGAGATATTTATGGAAAGTGAAAAAATTTGATTTTGAATTGATTTGAGTTTGAGATAGAGTTGAGTGGCCGGTTGTTGGGGCCGAGATTTAGGTTATTTTTGGATGAAAAAAGATTTGATTTAATTGGGCAAATTTAGGAGAAGATAAGGGAATGATGGCCGGTTATTGTTGTTGGAGATTTGGTTGGAATTTTAATTTAAATTTTGAAATGATTTGAAATTGGGGAATGTATATGGTCGGATATAAAGATTATTGTAGTGGTCGGTTATGGAATGGATTTGGTCGGTAGAATAGGTTTGGAATTTGAATTGACTTGGTTGAGAGAAATATGGGAAGTTATGATGGATCAGGTGGCAAGTGAGGGGTTCGGTTAAAGCAAATGGATGATGGCCGAATATGAGAAAAAATATGGATTGTTGGTTTGATTTGAATTTGAATCAATTTGAATTGAAATTCACTTTGGGTGGCCGGTCATGCAAGGTCTAGGGGGTATGAAATTGGCTTGATTTGGATGAGAGATGAAGTGGATTTAAGTGAGAAAATATAGGAGTGGATGGGGTTAGGTGGCCAGTTAGATTAAATGGCAAAGTTGGCAAGTGTTTAGGCTAGGGTTTGATGGCTTTTGGCCCTGTGGCTCTAGGGTTTGAGAGTTTGATGCCAAGGGATACTTTGAGGCAAAGAAACACTTTTCAATCCAAGTGATCAACCAAATGTTGATTGAACACTCTAATATCCAAGAACACACCAATGCCCTTCAAGCACTCCAAGGTTCGGCACAAGCAATTGTTTCAAGACTTCAAGACTTCTCTCTTCTTCAAGCAACACACTCACACCACACTCACTTGAGCAATCCGAATCTCCCAATGGAGGAGAGTTTCAAATTCCTCTAAGGAATACACATACAAGTTCTCAAATCCACAAGTGGTATGAATTTGGCCTCACAAACACAAAACTCACACAACAATCAAACAAAAACTCAAGAACATAAAAATATGAAATCAACCAACAAGAACTCACTCAACACCGAAACTCTTTTTATGAATAACCTCAATATTATAAATAAACTGAAAACAAAATAAAGGTTAGATGTAGATCACCGATTCAAAAATTGCACAATGATCATATTCTAAATGGATTCATGAATTGCACTCCAGGGAAACCCAAGTGCTAAGCACCTAAAATCCAAACCACAATAGTATGGCCGGCGTAACTCTTTTCCAAGAGTAAAAGTCTAATTATCAAATTGTCCAAAGATGTGAAATGAAAACTTAAAGGTCCTATTTATAGAGTCTAACAAATTAGAAACTCCCAAAAGGTCCCTAGCAAAATAAGATAATTACTAAAATAACCAAATGCATAAATAAATAAATAAAATATATAAATAAGCAAAGGTGTCGCCAATAATGATGGGGCCGTGACATGTTGTGGCCTAGGCATGGCCTGTGGCGTGGCATGACTCACAGATGGTTGTCTGCATGGTGCCTGACTGTGTGGCATCTGATAGTGTGCATGACATGGTAACATGCCTAAACTTGATGATGTGTCTCAGGTGATACCGTGCTGTGGTAGTGTAACCCAGTCAGGTGGCTTGGGGGGTGGTCTTGCATGGCCCAGGCTGAGTGCCGGGTTGATGGTCATGCATGGCCCAAACTGACGGTCTATGCGCATGGGCTGTGTATGGCCAGTAGCCTCCATGGTTGCTTGCTGCATGCCAAGACCTGAGCCAAGGCATGCATGCAGGCTAGCCAAGTGACTGTCTTAACCCTCCACTAGTGGTGTCAAGACATGATTTAGGGCGATTTTTAATAGGGTACTATCACGTTCTTCGCCTTCGCCGTCTCAAAAACCAGCGCTGCTCCCTATCGCCATTGATGTCTCCATCGCGTGCGATGCTCAAATACACGGTAATGTTAGAAACCCCTGTAATAGAATTTGGGAAACTTGATTATCTTGAGAAATTTTCTGAATGGTTGAATAAGGTGCGTCATATCTTTCAATTTCAAAATAAAACTTCCTGTATTTCAAAATAATTTCGGACAACTTGATTTCTTCTTTCTGCAAGCATTCTAGGTTTTTTTAGCATCTTGCCGATTGCTATATTCAAAACTCTCTCTTAAAGCACAACCTCGATTATACAAATTGACTAAATGACTGATTATTATTAGTTTTATAGTTTTCATTTTAAGTTACACCCTTTTCATTGAAATTATGCTCTTAATCCGGATTGTTTTGGTCTTTTTCTTATTTTGAAAACATTCATATGAATAACATAAGATAGTGCTCAGGAAAGCTTTATGCTAGAGTTTAAATGCTACCAAGAATATTAAAAGTGCGTTCACATTAGATAAGGAGATTATGCTCCCCTGCATTTGAAGTTCTAATTGGCATTCTATTAGATGTCCCAACTAATGGAATCTCTCTTGTTTATGATAAGCAGATTTTCTTGGCGTTCACATTTTCATTTGTTGTTTTAAAATGTGTGTGCACTCTACTTGTTTGTGAAAAATTGTGAATGGGTGCCCCTGCCTACCCTTGCATGGTTAGAAGTAAAGTCATTTTTTTTTTCATTTGTCTATGATTTCATATTTTCTTTTTATTAATTTAATTGATTTATCTCTGATTTCAATTTGAAGTTTGTTCTTTATGAGCTGTAAAAATGGAAGAGTTGTATATTTTGTTCTTAGAATGGACTTACCATTTCGTTTCAAATTAGTTGCTAAGGATTAATCTTGGAAATGCTCAGACCAATTACTTGACTTTCTTTATGCTTAGGTGAATGGTGACCAGGAAATATTTCTTGTCTCAGTTTTATTCCAGAGGACAATATTTAGGTATATATATGTACTTCAAAATAAATTGGGTTATTTATTTTTATCTCTTCCCCTCCCTTCTTAAATTCCAAAATCTATTTATCTATTTATACGCGATTTCTATCGTGGTTTTTCATAAGGGCATTCTCAAGTGGAAATGACTTCCTTTATCCATAGCTTTTGTTTAAGAATTTGTATGGGAAAGAAAGCAATGATAATATGCATTTAAGGCTTTCACAAGGAAAGAAAAAAGGTAGATGGCAATTGGTCATTGGCAATCTGTTCATTTTTTAAATACGTCTATGACCTTATAAAATCTAGATATAAAGTTTTATACATTGACATGCCAGGGTGTATTTAGCTTCGTCATTAAAGATATTACAGGCAGTAAAACAAAACAGTACCTGATGTCGAAACAGAAGTTACAAGAGCAAAGCATCTATTGTAATTTGTTTTCTCAGGCTTCTGAAAGGACTCATATGGCAAGGTTCAAATTGAAGTTTCAGAGTGGTTCCAAACACCATGCATTTGCCTGCAACTACAAAGATTAAAGACCCAAAAGAGGGGAAGAACTCCAAAAGTGGGAGGCAGAACAATAGTGTAATATTTTCTGTATAATGTTGTTGGATATGTTGTAATAGGTTTAGACCCTTTTGGAATATTGTAATATATATATATATATATATATATATATTACAGAGGAATATTGTAATATTCAAGAACAACACAGTTTGATTGTTATGTTAATATATTCTAATGTTATGTTTTTAGACAGTTTGGATTGCTATGTTTTCAAAACTCAGAATATCAATTTCTTGTTTATGGACTTTCTAATGAATAGTCATAACTTTGAACAGTGTTAATATAAAGAAACAAATTAACACAGCAAATTAGAATAGAAATATTACAAAAAGCAAGAAAGCTAGACAAGCCTCATCAAAATTTTAAAAAATTGAGTTCCTGATGGTGCTCATATCCATACAAATAAAATGGTTAAGCTATCTCACGTTATCTAATACATCGAGTTAAATAATACAATGATTTTGAAAGCCAAAATGTAGTCTACAATGTCTTCTCATCTCTTAACATCATAAAATGCAGTAGTGTTCATATATTTTTGCACAGCTTTCACACAGCCTACAAGATGTGCTTTCTTCCTCTTTCTCCATCAAGAACAATTCTTCATATATTTTTGCACAACATGAAATCAAAAAATTGAATAAGTTAGTACTGGCTATGTAAACAAACAATGAAAATTTTCCAACAGTTTCATGCATACAATTTTCAAATTATTGTACAAAAACAAAAATCGAAAAAAAAAATATTTGAATTATAAGTAATTGTACAAAAATAAGAACTGACAAAAATTTATTGTACAAAAATAACTTTCATGCATATGGTATGTTAAAACTTGAAGATGCTCGTCAAACTAATAGTTAGCCATTCAAATTGATGTTATCTTGATAAGAATCGATATTCAAGACTTAGTTTCCACATTATTTTTGGATCCGTAGACAAAAAATAATCCATCAATTTTTCTATATCCAAGTTTACCCTCTGCACGTGGAAATCCAATTTGTTTAGGCTATGGTAACACTTATATTCAGATAAAATCAATCTTTAAGTTATAAATCTTCTGTTTATTCTGTTATATCACCAATAAATCTCTAATTTATAAATAGATGGACTATATGATTATATGATTAAGCGTAATTCCTTTGTACCTCCATACGCCCAAGCAGATGCAGATGCACGCAGACGAAGGGAGCAGATGCATGCAAACACAAATGCACGCAGACACAGGGAGCGAGAGATCGAAATTGAAGTGTTTTAATTTAGGAGTGTTTTGATTTAGGGTATTTTGATCAAGTCCATAATAAAACAAGGACTTTTTTGTCTATTCCCAAGTATGAACTACAAGGGAGTCTAAAAAATTAGACTGTATATAGCATTGCTTATATATGAGTAATACTGGAGAGTAACCACACTCAAGGCACTCCCCCTCACATAAACAGTGCCATCACTGTTTATGATACTGTTTATGTGAGGAGGAGTGGACTGAGTGTGGCTTCTCCCCTCATTTTTCCTTATATATATATATACACTGATCATTCATGAGTGCTTTTCTTTAGCTGCAATATAGAGTGATATTAATAGAGTAATCATGGGCATGAGATCCAGACCTCGTTTTAAGGAAAAGACACCAAAAGCTCCCCCAACAGAATAAAAGATAACATGAAAGTATTGTTAATTAGGTACTGTAAGCTGGCAATTAAGCCGGCCACCATAGTCATGCATGCATACACATTTCTCATACACATTTCTCATGTTACACCTCAACCGGCCAACTGATATTGTCCTCCACATGATAATTAAAATTATACATATACACACACATACATATTATATATATATATATATGAGGGGTGCTGGACAGCAACCCAGCTGCGGTAGCACATTCTCACAAAAACAATATGTTTACTGTTTATATGAACATTAAAATTACTGTTCATGTGAGGGTGTGCTGGAACAGCCGGGCTGTTGCTTAGATTTTTTTTCTATATATATATATATCACTATAACAAAAATAAGTATTTGTAACGTATTATTTATAATAATGATGATTATTTACTATAAAAACATATTCATTTTAACATAAAATAGTCATTTTAATAATAAATAATTAGTTCAAATAAACAATTTTGTAAATATTTATTTTTCTTTAAGTAATATTTTTTTAATCTATTTATTATCTTATGATATGGTATTGAATCATTGAAGATTATTAATTTATTATATTTTACTTATAAGTCTATAATTTAATACTACGTTAAAGATTAATGTTAAAATCTTATTCATTAAAAAGATTTTTATTAGGCCAATCATTTAATATTATATTAAAAAATATATGACAAATAAATTTATCCATTTTCTTTAGTCGATTTTTAAAAAAATAGGTTTTTTTAGCTTCTCTTTTACTGAATTTTCCGTTGGCAAGAAATTAATGGTGGTACTTCTGTACGGGCCTACTGTACGGTACGCCATGAGGATTTAATTTGCATCAACCTTTTATCTGGCAGGAATGCTGCTGGGGCCTGCCGGGGATCAAGAGAGATATGGTTGTTAGGGGTGGCAATTTCTTACACGACCCGTTAACCTAACACGAACACGACACGATAATAGCGGGTTAGGGTTTAGTCTTAACGGGTTTAGGGTCAAAACGGGTTGACCCGTTATGACACGATTGCTTAACGGGTTGATAGCGGGTTGACCTGCTTTAACCCGTTATGACACGTTATGACACGCTAAGAAAGTTAAAATTACAATTATATTCTTATACTTAAAAATAAGATTGTTAGAATTTTAATTTTGATATTTTATTGTTTAGATTGTAATTTAGACTTATAATTAGTGTTATTAGTTTTATAGATATTGTGATTTTAATATTTATATAAAATTATACTAAATTTAATTAAGTCAAACGGGTTAATTTTGGATATATTCAACTCATTTACATAAACAGGTTAAAACGAATCATATTATGTCGTATTAATATATTTTATGATATTTACTAACGGGTCATAACGGGTTGACACGATACGACACGTTATGTTAACGGGTCGGGTTAGGGTTTGAGATTTTGACACGATAAGCTTAACGGGTCGGGTTAGGGTTGACCTATATAGTATAATATACATGTCTTGACACGACACGAACACGATCCGTTAACACGATTTGACACCCCTAATGGTTGTTCTATAATATAAAATAAAATTTATAAATAAATAAATATATTCAAAGATGTGTTTATATGGCATAAAGACAATGTCAGCAATCTTCTTCTTCTTATATGAATGTGGAAAAGCTGATTGGGAAGAAAAAGGCATTATATAATTTACTTTTATCCAAAAAAGTAAAAAAATCATTACAACAAGATATAAGTTTTAATTTAATTTTTTTTTGTCATGATCATGCCCTTCTTCTAACTAAAGTCTTGAATTTCAATTTGATGACTGTTTTAATTGAAGTATTTAAATGAAATATTGTGATATTAGTATGTTTTAATATTATCGTTTCAAGATAGTCAATATATGAATATTATATATATATATATATACAATAATATATAACTATATTTTAAATCTTAAAAATATCATTACAAGTTTTCGAAATATAATAAAAAGTGAAAACACACAAAATATATTTAAACCAATATAGACCAGCATTGTGTAAAAGAGGTAGTAGAAGTCTTTGGCAGTTAGTCCAGACCAATAAAATGTAGCATACATCACTTCATTGTAATTTATAATTGCAATCCTACAAAATGTTTTCGGTTTGTGTCAAAATCGCTTTAAGTAGCTTCTCCTTATGAAAAATGGATGGGGTCAAATCATTGGTCCCAAATCCTTGTTATTTTTTTTTGTCTTGTATTTGTTGTTTTGGATGAATATTGAATGTTGATTTGGGATGAATGTCGGAGCTTTCTACTCTATTAACTATTTATTTTTTGAAAAGGATTTTATAAGCTTTCATTAAACATCAGAAATAGGTACATAAGATAAGTTGTTTGTTCTCAAATTCAGATCAAATATATTAATTGGTTGCAATAAAGCTGTTTTAGCCAAATCATGTGCTACAAAGTTGCCTAATCTCTTAACATGTGAGACCTTCCATGTAGCTAAAGAGGATAAAATCAATTGAGTGTCATTGAGGACCATACCAACACTACCCCACCTAGCTAATGGTAGTTCCAGAGCTTTGGTGATAACCTGGGAGTCCCCCTTTAAAATGACGAGTATATACTCATCTGTAGTGCTAATTCAACCGCAAATAAAGGACCCTTAGTTTCGATAAGTAATGCATCCATCAAGCAAGGTTGTGAGAATTGTTTGGTAGCCATGATACTACCATGATGGTCACGAGCCACCAGCTCATAACCTGCAATTCCCTAGTCATGTTAAGCCTAACATTCCAGTTTATCTTAATAACCCTTAGTGGAGGTGGTTGCCGCAATGTTCTCTCTTTAGGTTCTCTTCTTGCCTCAATTCTAGTAATCGTTTGAGCCTCTCTAAATTCTTCAAGGGATCTCTTTGCCGACTTAGCCAAGGTTGTTGGATGAGTAAATGAATCTTCAAATATGAATTTATTTCTTCTTTGCCATATACTTTTAGCAATAACAGCAAAAAGTTCCATTGTTTCTATAACGCCCCAATTTTTCACCTTGATTGAAACGAAAATTGAAGCATTCGGACAAGTAACACAAAACTACTTATCCTATATAAATATAAGAACTAGCATGCATACATCTAAACTTACTAATTAAATACAATGCAGATCACAGCTGGAAGAATAAAATTTCAATATACGCAAAGAGATCTAACTCTTGTATAAATAGATCACATGACATAATAAAACTTTAACCTTCATAAATACATATTTATAAAAACATATTGTATTTATGATTTACATAACTCAGTTAGTTTTCTCAAAACATAAGATCGTATCCCACCGTCCTCTAGTAATCCTACTGTTCTACTTGATCACTTACATGATATTATCTCAACTGGAAATGAGTGTTCTGTAGGACCTTTAGGGTATCTCAGAATCTCCTGTGCTGTCTGGGTCTCAATGCAATTTGTTTAATCTTGCACAACATCTATCATTCCATAAGGAATGATAGATAAAACTTAAAAGAGTGAGATTTACAAGAAATTTCAATAAGTACACAGTTAACAAAATAAGATATAGATAATATCAACAATCGTCATACATAGCAATGATTATTGACATATAACTTATGAGAATGCTTTATGGGACTTATGCATGTCAATGACCATTCTTCCCATACCAACTTATATCTTACTTGAACCCACCATCATATACTTAAAATTTATACTTTCATCTTATTTTTTAATCTTGTGAGTTTTACTTAATTCTTATCCTCGATAGGCGTTACGTATCACCGTCCCCATCGGGGTCTTACTTATCGCATATCCTCGACAGACGTTACGTATCGCCATCCTTATTGGGTCTTACTTATCACTTATTTTCGATGGACGTTACGTATTGCCGTCTCCATCACATATAACTTATCAGTCATCCGGGTGTTACGTATTATCGTCCTCGTTATGATGAGTCTCGTGTCACTCTTCCTGACATTATCTATCGCCGTCCCCGTCTTGACATGGAATATATTTAACATTGCGGGCGTTACGTATTGCTGTCCTTGCTAGTCATGTCATTCTTACGGGTGTTACGTATCGCCGTCCTCGTCGTGACATAACTCTTATTTATTCTCGATAGACGTTACGTATCGCTATCCCCATCATGGCATAACTCTTACTTTTACGACAGACTTACGTATCACCGTCCCTGTCGGCACGTCAGTCATACGGGCGTTACGTTTTGCCGTCCCCGTCATAACGTGACTAATTTATCCATAAATCTTAGTCTTAATTGTTCATTTCTTATTCTTATGAATATTTTACAAATACATGCCATGTCATTCTTTCTTAAAACCCATCACATACTAGGACATGCATGTACTTTTAAACTTTATGTTGTATGTACATCTAATACAACATATATCATATAGACTATACTTTTTTTCATAGATAATTCTTTGTACTTGAATCATCCACCTTTATCCAAGGAAAAATCCTAAATTTACAAAAATAGGGTATCTTGCTCGAGTAAGATATTGAGCGAGCATCAAGCAAGGTCTCGGGTTATCTCTCACTTGAGCAAAATATCGAGCGAGAGTCAAACGAAATCTCGGGTTGCACTTCGCTTGATCCAAACATCAAGTGACCTTCTAGTGAAGAGCTCTGGTTATTCTTCGCTCGATTTATGGGTCGAGCGAGATCACAACTTATAGGATATTTCAATCTAAAACATGCAATCTTTTCATATAAATTTTATTTGTACTTATTAAAACATAAATCTATGTTCTTATAATTTATTAAGAGTTTAGATTATAATAAAAACAGCTTTTTGAAGTCCTCACATACTCTGTTCTGCCATTCAATCCCAATTTTGTCCTCTATATAGTTCTTATCTTTTAAAGCTTAAAATACAAAAGTCGTAGAGCTCTGTCTTAAATTTTCATAAACTTTTGAATCATTCAATTCTGACATCACACTAACAAGTTATGACCAATTTATCATAAGATATTAAATCTATCAACATAACCCCTCTTAAATCCGAAAGTTACTAGGGTTAATCTGTCATTTTCTTTTTCAATTCAAGACCTCATATTTTCACATAATATTCTTTATATAACATCATAGAATATATTTCTAAGGTCTCATAATTTTTCTAGCATTTTATTAAAGCAAAATCACTCCAAAACTTAATAGGCTTCAATTTAACACATAAACTAAGATTAAGCTCAAATATATATCAAATATGATTTAATCACTAAACCACTTATTCTATGCCAAGATTAAGTTAATATATCCACTTACGAGTTTCTCAAAATTTTGAACTGATGATAGAACTAAGCTTTAGACAATCCCCTCTCTAAAGCTTCTAGATTGCCTTCTCTTTGATGTTGTAGTGGTATGAGTGTGTTTAAGTGGATTTTGTTTGCTTTCTTTCTACTATAACTGAAAGTTTTCTCTCAAGGAAGATGGAAGAAGAGTACACACACACACACACACACACATATATATATATATATACCTAGGGGTGACACATTAGGAACAAGAAGATGAAAAGTATGCCCATAGGTAACCGGTTCTCCTTTTAGAGCCGTGTATGAGTTTCCAAGCTCTTTAGGCTCATCATCACCCCTAGAGCTTAGGTTTAGTTGCTCCTATCTCCATCCAAGGGTCATGTTTGTATCACTTATATGCATATCTTGATCAATGGTTATAATTACTCCAGCACATGAAAGGAAAAGACAAAGTGACAAAGTAGTATGATAGTTTCTTCAAATGGTGTGTATCTGTCCACTTTAATCCCAAATAAATCTTTGATATGGTTCAATTCTTCAAAAACTCACAACATGAAAGTTTTAGATCATCCTCTTAATATTCTATAGGATTTTAAATCACCTTATTTAGAGATCAAATAAGAGAGATATACTTAATATACCAAAATATGTCAAAACCACTTGAGAACACCCAATCCGAGTTCTCCAGTTGTTTACCTTTATTTTCTTACCCACCAAGGCTTCTAGATCAATTCTTATCCTCATGATACATACTCATACACATGTCAAGACCTCAGAAAAATTGATAGCCAATCACTATTTTCTTCACATGGCTGAATATAGGACAATTAATCTAAGTCGGTTATCAATTGGACTCAACCCAAGGCTGTCCACTTCACACCAAATTTCATCCTTTATCCGTTCTTTATTTTTAAAAACCCAAAACATAAAAGTTATATATATACTTTTTAAGGTTCTATAGAAATTAGAATAACTTCATTTGGAGCTCATATGAATAAGTTATGATTTTTCTACTAAAACTCGACAGATAATTCCGAGAACACCAATCCGGGCACACCAAGTGTTTGATAGATGATCTTTCTTATTTCACACGAAATTTACTAAATAAAATCTTCTCATTTGACATATTTCTATAAAATTTTCAAGATCTTAGGATAATTGAGAAAATAATCCAAAGACTTAATTTTATCCAAAATCCTTAGTCAACTTCAAAGTCAATGTCTATCTATCTCCAATCCAGATCTTCCACTTCAATCTAAATTTCATATTTTCTTAAGTCCATATCTCTTAAAACTCAAATAATAAAAGTTATAGATATTCTTCTTAGCTTTCTATAACCTTTTGAATCACTCAAATCTGATATCAAATGAGAAAGTTATGACTATTTTATCAAAAAAGGTCAAATTTCTCCTGGATCTCTCTCAATCTTGATATCAAGCGAGAGTCGAGCGAGATCTTGGGTTAGACGCTTTTTCACCTTAAAACAAGCCACCTTTGTATCCAACCCTACTCCTAACCTTCAAACATAAAAAAACTATATACATATATCCAAAGATTTCTTGAAATGATTTTAAAAAAACATAATCATGCCATATATGAAAATTAAAAGGATACTTAAAAATCCAGGTTATCACAGTTTTCTGGTCACATGTTGACATTAGAGATTCAACAAGACCACAAAAGTTGAGAGGCAATAGAGAACTTTCTAGAGTCTAGGTGGGGCATTACTCTAGACATCCATAGCTGAAGGGCACTTCCACATGATGTGTGCCATTGTTTCATCCTTAAGCAAACAGATAGGACATTTAGGAATGTCACATATTTTCTTCTTATGTAGGTTAACTCTTATGGGTAAAGACTCAAGACATTCTCTCCATATAAAAGTTTTAATTGTATGGGGAATTTTGAGCTGCCAATATTTATTACTTATGGCGGAGGAGGTTGGCCTATATTCATTGAAGTCAGCTCTATTTGTAGGTGATATGCACTTCTCACAATAAAGTTTCCATCTTTAATACCTAGCCAAATCATCATATCATCTGCATCAATAATACTAAGAGGGAGTTTGAGGATAGATTGAGCTTCTTCTTCATTAAAAATTTCCTCCACTAGCTATTTGTTCCATTGCTTCTCTGTTTGATTAATCAGCTAAAAAACCTTTGATTCTTGAAACAGCCCTTGTATAGATTGAACCTTATGTGTTAAAGTAGTAGGTAGCCATCTATCATGCCAAATGGAAGTGTTCTGACCATTACCAATCCTCCAAAGAGAACTGTTAACAATCAGATTTCTTGCTGAACTAATACTTCTCCAAATAAAGAAGGCCTTATCCCAATTTTTGCATTCAAGAAATATGTCTTTGAGAAATACTTGGCTTTGAGGACCTATGAAGCCAAAGCTTGAGGCTTAGTAATAATTCTCCAAGCTTGCTTAGCTAGTAAAGCCATGTTAAAACTTTCAAAATCTCTAAAACCAACTCCACCTTTAATTTTTTCTTTGCCCATTTTATGCCAAGAAACCCAATGTATCTTACCATCTTGTTGTTTATTGCCCTACCAAAACCTGCTCATTACTTTGTTGATCTCTTTTAATAAAGCCTTGGGGTAGTTTAAAAACACCAATACAATAAGTTGGGAGAGCTTATATGATAAACTTGAGAAGCACTTATTTACAAGCTTGTGTGAGAAAGTTTTTTACCAATTACTAACCCTGCTCCTCACCCTAACCAAAATTTGTTTGAATGCTTGGTGTCTAGACTTGCCAATCAATGCAGGTAAACCAAGATACTTCTCAAAGGTTCGAGTAGCTCTTAATCCAACTATGCTAAAAACATAATTTCTAGTTTATGGTTTGGTATTAGTACTAATGAAGATAGATGTTTTCCCCCTATTAAGCTGCTACCCTGACCATCTTTCATATAACTCAAGAATTTCAAGGATCCTTGCCCACTATAGGGATAGATTGCATGACCAATCTAGTCCATCTAGAACTGAAGCCTAATTTTTCCATAGCTACTTGCAAGAAACTCCACTCCACCCTATATCAAGTTTCAAATACATGTTGCTATGCTGCCCTTTACCTTTAATTCTCATAGACTGCGTAGCCTTGAATGCCACAATAACATTATCAAGAATAAGTCTACCTAGGACAATGCACTTTTGGTAAGGGATATCATTTGAGTCAAGATGAGTTTGAGTCTATTAGCTAAAGCTTTAGAGACTATTTTGTAAATGACAATGCTTAAAGAGATTGGTCTAAAATTAGTTACCAATTGAGCCTTTTTCACCTTGGGTATCAACATTATGAAGGTCTAGTTTATAGAGGAAATATATGCTGCATGGTTTAAAGTGTCAAGGATACTTCGAGTAACATCCTCACATTCTATGCTCCACTGAGTTTGATAAAATACTGTAGAGAAACCATCATGGCTAGGGGACCCAAAAGGGTTCATTTGAAATAATGCAGCTTTGACTTCTGAAGCAATAAACTCCCTTGACAACATTTGATTCATACCAGCATTTACTTTCTTTTCAACATGTTGTAGGCATACATTGATATGATTATGATGAGACGTTGTAAACAAATTTTGATAGAAAGACCTGAAATATTTTGTTATATCTGCATTGTTATTGATCTCAGAACCATCTTCCATTACCAATTTCTCAATGGCATTTGTTTTCCATCTTTGGTTAGCAGCTCTATGAAAAAAATTAGTATTTCTTTTTCCATTTTTTAACTAAGCCTGCTTAGCTCATTGTTTCCATCGTACCTATTCTGCTTCCATTAAAACCTCAATATCTCTTTTCACTTGTTTCACTTGAGTAGATAATTCATCTGTGTTTTCTTCTTGCATGTGTGCTAGTTGATTTGATTTTGCCTGAAGTAGCCTTCTGTATTTATCAAGGGTGATCTTTTACCAATTAAGTAAGGATTCCTTGCAGTTTTGGAGTTTGTTGAGTATTGATTGTTGAGGATGATCTTGATGCCAAGAGGATTTAACAATTTCTCTACACGGATCCAACAAATCTTAACTTGCCTCATATCTAAATACTTTCCTTCTTCCTTCTCTTTGCACCCATCTCCTATTTAATTGATTGGCCATGTTGAAAATTAAGGAGCAGTGGTTTGAAGAGTGAGTAGTCAATACCATAATCCAGCTCTCAAAAAACCTCCTTAGCCAAGCTAGGTTGCCAAAAACTCGATTCAACCTCTCTTTAGTGAACTAGTTACCTTCTCTTCCATTATTCTAAGTATATTTTGTCCCCTCATATTCAAGATCACTTAATCCACAAAATTACACTATTTCTCGAAAACTTTCCATCTGTTGATAAGGTCTCAAAGTAGCTCCTTGCTTTTCATGTTGTTGAAGAATCTCATTAAACTCACCAAAGCATATACAAGGCCTTTCAGAGTTTGGTTTTAAGAGCTTCAACAATTGCCAAGAGCTTGCTCTTTGAAAGGTGATGGGATGTCCATAGAATCTTGTGAGCAGTCCTTAATTCCTTCTCTGCTATAAGACAAAGATATATGATTTTGGGAATAGGTTTCTAAGGAGATATCATCAGAGCCATTCTATAGGAAAGTTAAACCCCATACTTAAACCTCTACTATCCACTACAAAACTAGAATCATAGCCCAACAAGTTCCTAACAACTTCCACTTTGCTTCTTCCACTCTTGGTTTCCATTAAGAAAGCCACATTTGGCCTCTTAGACTTCACCCAAAGGTGAGGTTCTTGAACTGTAAGAGGGTTACCAAGCCCTCTACAATTCCAACTAAGGCCCATCATGGTTGTTTGTGGAGCTGTAAAGTAGCCTCTACCAACCTAATGTCTTCATTGCATAGTTCTTATTCACTATCAACTTTCTATTTCATGCCACTTTATTTCAGTTGCCACTGTATATGAGAGAGCCTTATCTTTTGGTATTGCTGCAAGTGATTTGAGGTTCAAATTATACTAAAGTGATCCCTTTAGCTGCCCTAGCTCTTTTTTTCCTTCTGGGAACTTTAGTCTTAGTTTTCTGCTCTACTAGATTAGGCTTTAAACATGGTTTACCAGATTCCATCTCCATAAAAATTGTGTTTAGTTCCCTTATTTGTTCTTCACTCTCTTTACCAGGAATAGTCCTTCCTTTAGGTTCCTCATTCTTTGTAGAAAGGGCTCTTGTATCATTTCTTTCGTTAGTTCCTAAGGAGACCTCTCGAATATTAGACTGAGATTCCTGATAGCCTAAGTTCCTTGTATCTATTTCTTTTGGTTCTTGATATTGGTCCTCTAGATTAACACCCCCACATTTCCTAAAATCAAACATGTTGGTATTCATTGGTTGTACTCTTAGCCAAGGTCCAAATTGCCTAATTTGTTCTACACCCTCTACTAGTGAAGTTCTAGTTTGAGAGCAATTCTTTCCTTGGTGAAACAGAGTTCCGCAGTTGAAGCAAAAAGTTTGTAGTCTCTCATATCTAAAATAAATCCAATATTTGTTGCCTTCAAAGCTAAGCCACCTTCCTTTTAAACATTTACCCCAGGCTATACCATCCATGTCAGCTTCTACCTTCAAAACTTGTCCCATTCCTACACCAAATTGGTAGCCTAAATTCTCATCCATGGTCGTAAAAGGCACGTTATGAAACTGAACCTAAAAGGGTTTATACTAAAATGGAGCTGAATTAAGTGTCTCTGTCTCATCAATTTCTTTCATGGTGAATAAATTCCTATAAAAAAAAACCAAGGTCTCTTGTTGAGAACCTTGTTCTTGTCAACTATCTTTTGGAATTCAATGAGGAATTTCTAATCCCCCAAAGTCTTTGGATTGTACTCAACCTGAAAGCTTCCAAATTTGAGTCATTGTTTTCCTAAAAGTTTTATTGTTCATGTTCTTTTCAGTTAAAACCTTGCCAATATGCCATTTCTTCCTCGTAAATTCAGTTCTATAGGTTGTGAAGCATGAAACACATCATTTTTCTTATACAATAGCTTCAATTTTTTCCATGATCTTGATAGTTCTTCTTCCACCGCAATCGTAATCTGCCTCGGACTCTTAGATGAGAGACTAAACCCTTACTTCGAAGTAGGTCACTACCTTACTTTCCAGAGAGAAAGAAGGACTTCTTAGGATTGATGTTCTTGGGCTACCTACAGTATTTCCTTAAATATTAATACAAGTCACTCTATCAACTATTGTATCTTGTAATTGTTAAATATATTTATAATGTGTTAGGTTAAAAAAATATTCAAACCAGGTTGAAAGTGAATGTATATAATAAATAAGATCTTTTTAATAAATAATAAACTTAGAGATTATTTTTATATTAGGAATACATGTTGCTCCATAAAGTTAAAAAAGATAATAAAAGAGAAATTTTAAATGGAAGGTTTGTAATGCTTTGTTTACGTAGGTAGTTCCTAAAATTTTATATTTTAATTGGATTGAGCCTTGTCTTTCTCTGGACCTGTCATTTCTTCACATTAAGATGCCAACATTTCTTTTCAAGGACTTCAAGTTCCAATGCTAGTTCTCTTTCTTTGTATCTATGCCTTTAGTTTTTATGCTAGCGTTCGGGTCTTCAACCTCCAAGCATGCAGACTGTAGTCCGAAGTACAGAATACTAGTTCCGAGCAAAATGACCCAAATCAATCAAAACTACCAGAATTTGAATTGATATGGAACAATGACCTACCTCGTGCTGGTTACTATTCTGACACGAAAAGCTCCGACCGAAATAAAACGGATTTCAAAACCTTAGTTTTAACACTTAGGGCACATAGAATTAGGCAGTTGACTTCTTTATTTAATAATATATGGTTAAAATAGGATGTTTTTTTGGAAACCTATTCTTTATTTATGAGTTTTCCTCTCGATAGTTAGAATCATTTGGTTATAGAAGAGAGAATAAATTTAAGTATAATAATGAAATAATTTTAGTTAAAATATTTTATAGAATTTTGGAAAAAGAAAGAAAAAATTAGAATAAAAAAATTAGAAGATTATATTATTAGAATATAATTTTTAATATTTTTTTTTTAGATTTGAGAAAATTGATTTTTTTTTTTAGAAATTTGAAAAACTTTTAATAATTAAATGAATAAAATGAAAATCTAAAATTGAAAAGGTTTGTATTTGAATGATATTTTGATGTTGGGATTAGATGAAACAAGAAAAGATGAGTTGAGATTATTTGTAAAACCAAATAGAGCATTAGGCTCTTGTAGAGACTCCCTTGTTCGTGATCATCCCTATTATAAGGTAGGACTCTAGAGTAGGGTTGAAAATCAAAGTTAGCGGTTTGCTTTTTCCCAAAACCGAACCGATTGACTTGTATTTTGGTGATGAGAGAAACCAACCAAGCCAACCGATTGTGGGGGTTGTGGGGAGGGATATCGCTCGGACTAGTTTGGGCCGATTCTTTGTTGGTCCATTGGTCTTTTATCAGTTTGGGCCTATTTGTTATACACTACTTCTAATATACTTTGGGCCTTTTTGGGATTGCTTTAAACTCTTAATTTACTTTAAATTAATTTTAGATTATTATAAAATTTAAAAAAAAAACTACTATTGCAAGAGAAAAATATCTTAGAAACTCTTTTGAAACTCTCTGAAACTTTCTTCTCTCTCTATATTTTTTTTTATAAATTTCATAATAACTGAAATCCATATTTATAAGTCTTGAAATTACTATGCAAGTTACTATACAAGTCACTACGCAAGATTTAAAATAATAGTGGTGGGGTTATTCATATAATTTTGGTAGTGGGATAGGGGGCTGCAGCCGTCGCTCTAATCTCGTTCATTACACTCCCCATTGAATGACAATCCATAAAGAATCTGCCTCGTTAAAGCCTTTTCAAGAAAAAATCCAGTGGGAAGAAAAACTAATTGCGAAGGAAAAAGAGTACAGTCTTTTTATGTATCTACAAGTATTTTAAGATTGCCTCATTAAAACCTTGCAAAAAAAAAATCCAGTGAAACAAAATCTTAGTGAAGGAAAAATAGTATAATCAGTACAAAACTTCATGAAATTTACTCCCCCTGAAAATTCCATGACGATAGATTTTTGAGTATTTACATTCCAATGTTATGCACAATCTTCTTAAATGTCGCAGTTGGTAGTGCCTTTGTGAATAAATCTGCTAGATTATCACTAGATCGTATCTGCTTGACATCAATTTTACATTTCTCTTAAAGTTCATGAGTATAAAAGAATTTAGGTGAAATATGTTTGATTATGTCACCTTTGATATATCATCTTCTGATTTGAGTGATACAAGCAGTATTATCTTTATATAAAATTGTTGAGCTATTATTGATCATGAAAAGTCCACACTTTTCCTGGATATGTTGAATTACTGATCTCAACTAAATACACTCTCGACTTGCTTCATGAATAATAATGATCTCTGAGTGATTTGAAGAAGCAGCAGATAGTGTTTACTCAACAGATCTCTATGATACGATAGTATCTCCATAAGTAAATAAATATCCAGTTTGAGATCTACCTCTGTGTGGGTCTGAAAGATAACCTGCATCTGCATACTCAATCAATTGTGGACTTGATCTACGTTGATGAAATAATCTCATATCAACCGTACCATGACAGTAACGAAGGACATGTTTAATACCATTCCAATGCCTTCGAGTTGGTGCAGAACTATATCTTGCAAGCAGATTAAGTGAGAATGTAATATTTGGTCAAATGCAATTTGCAAGATACATTAAAACTCCAATTGCACTTGATATGGTACTTCAGGATTAAAAATTTCTTTATCTTCATCACAAGAATGGAATGGATCATTCTTCACATCAAGTGTTCGAACAATTATAGGAGTACTCAGGGGATGAGATTTGTCCATATAAAAATGCTTCATGACTTTCTCAGTATACATGGACTAATGAATAGAAATTCCATTTGGCAAGTGCTCGAGCTGTAGGCCGAAACAAAATTTTGTTTTGCCAAGATTTTTCATTTTAAATTCATTCTTTAGATATGTAGTGGTTCTTGAGATCTTGCAATAATGACAAATCATCAATATTTAAATCATCAATATAAACTGCAATAATGACAAATCCAGATTTTGATTTCTTAATAAAAACACATGGGCATATAGGATTATTCTCAAATCCATCTTTCAATATATATTCGCTTAAGCGATTATACTACATGCGTTCGGATTGTTTCAACTCATATAAAGATCTTTGTAGTCTGATAGAGTATATATTTTTAGATATACTTGTAGATGCTTCAGGCATTTTATATCCTTTAGGAATTTTCATATATATGTCATGGTCTAAGGATCCATATAAATATGCAGTGACCACATCCATCAAACGCATTTCTAATCCTTTTGTAACAACCCGACTAATCAAAAATCTAAATGTGATTGCATCCATAACAGGAGAATATATTTCTTCATAATTAAATTCGAGTTTCTACAGAAAATCTTGTGCGACGAGCCGTGATTGGTACCGCACAATTTCATTTTTCTCATTACGTTTTCGTACAAATACCCACTTATATCCAACAGCCATTATCCCATTTAGTATTTGGACAACATGTTCAAATACTTCTCGTTTTGCTACCGAATTTAATTCAGTTTCAATACCTGCTTTTCATTTTGGCCAATCATTTCTACGTCGACATTCTTCGACGGTTCTTGGCTTACTTTTTTCATTACTTCTAGTAATGTCAAGGGTCATTTCTTTAGTATTCATGAAATGTATTGAGATATCATTATTTTCAGGTACCTATTCCTCTTCAGGGAAAAATATTTCATGAAATACCTCTTCAGGAGGTCCCTTTTTAGGAGATTTATACTCTTCAGGAGTTTCTTCTTCAGGAGGTTTTGGAATAGAAGATTTGATCTTTTCAGAAGCATCAAATATATTTATAGCCTGTAATGTGGGTATGGGTTTTTCAGGAATACCATATTCATTTTGTATTATTTTCCTTCTGGAAATTTTATCTTTTGAACTAATAGGTCTTCCACGCTTCAGGCATGTTTTAGATTTACCTATTACTGTTTTGACAATTTGTCTTTCAAGGATTTCAATCCTTACTGGAGCATTAACAGTAGAAATATAAGATTTTACTACACTTTTAGTGTCAGTAAATACATCCAATAATTGATTTGCAACATTTTGTAAATGAATAATCCTCTGAACTTCTAGTTTATATTTATTTGTAGGAGGATCAAATTGAGACAGTATCTTATTATCCCAAATAATATCTTATCGTGCTTCAGGCACCAACTCTTCTTTATCCATTAATGGAAAAGTGAATTCGTTAAAGTGACAATTCTCAAAACGTGCTTTAAACATATCCCCTGTAAAGGGTTCAAGGTATCTAATAATAAATGGAGAATCAAAATCAACATATATCCCAAATCTACGTTGAGAGCCCATTTTTGTACGTTATGGAAGTGCAATTGGAACATATACAACACATCCAAAAGTACGAAGATGAGAAATATTTGATAGTTGACCAAATGCAAACTGTAATGGAGAATATTTATGATATGCAGATGGTCTAATGCAAATTAAAGATGTTGTATAAAGTATAGCATGTCCCCGAGCATAAACAGGTAGTCTTGATTTCATAAGTAAATGTCTAACGATTAGTTGAAGCTTTTTTATCAAAAATTCAGCTAAACCGTTTTATGTGTGTGTATATGGGCAACAGAATATTCAACATCTATTCCTATTGACATGCAATAATCATCAAAAACTTGAGATGAAAATTTACCTGTATTATCCCATCAAATGGTCTTAATTAGATACTCAGGAGATTGTGCTCGTAATTTGATTATCTGAACAAGAAGTCTAACAAATGTATCATTTCTAGTGGAAAGCAGACAAATATGTGACCATCGACTAGATGCATCAATCAAAACTATAAAGTATCGAAATGGTCCACTTGATGGATGAATAGGCTCACATATATCTCCGTGAATCCTTTGTAAAAAGGGTTGAAATTCAACAATGACTTTTGAGGGAGATGGTCTGATAATCAAGTCACATTGAGAACATGCAGAGCACGGAGATTCATTGGGTAGAAATATCTTTTTATTCTTTAAGGGATGCCCATGCAAATTTTCAATAATTCGTCTCATCATTATAGATCTCGGATGAACAAGGCGATCATGCCAAGTCATATATACTTTGGAGTCAATGCATTTCTTGTACTTTAACCACATATGATTCAATTGTTCTCATTTTTTCATAATACAATCCAGAATATAGAGTAGACAGTTTTTCTAATACGAGCTTCTAGCCCGATATTGTTTTAGTAATAAGAAGATACTCTTTACTGCATTTATTGATCGTTTCAATATGATAATCATTACTACGTATATCTTTGAAATTCAATAAATTTCTTTTGGATTGTAAAGAAAATAGAGCATCATCAATACAAAATTTGGTGCCATTAGGCAACACAATATAAGCTCTTCCGGAGCCCTTAATTAAATCTGATGAGCCTGATATGGTATGGACATATGTTTAACTTAGTGTTAGATTTTGAAAATACTTTTTTTTTAAAAAAAATTGTGTAATATTGTCAGCCAGACATACATCTTTATCATTCAACTTAGAGATAAAAAACTCATCAATATGATCCACAATTCTACAAAATATACAAAACTTTTATTACAGATAATAGAAAGAAAATACATTAATTGAGTGGAACACTTCCATCTCCGATTAAGTGGTCAATTCTACCTTCAGGATGATTAAAGAAATCAAAGATATCAAGATGAGTAACATCTACATCTACTGAATCTAATAAATCATCTGATGGTTCTATTAAATTTATTTCATGCATTTTATTCTTTCATTTAATAGATACTTGATATAAATCAGCTAAGTGCCTGGCTGTATGACAGGTATGTGACCAATGCCCAGTCATTCCACATCTATGACACACCTCTTCACTTCTCTTTGAAGAATTATTTTGGGGATTTTTACCCCTTTCTGAATTGTACCACTTCTGGTAATACAGTATATTATTATTATCCCTTTTACTAGGGACCAATATTTCTATAATTTTTCCTACCACGTCAACGCCACCGATTTCTTCTAAAGGATGCACCATTCACTTCTAGGAATGATGCAAACCTATTACCATTCATTTCAAATAATGATATTGAGCCAGTACGGCGTAACTGGTGGTTTTTTAATAAGAGCTCATTGTTTTGCTCAGCTACTAGAAGACATGATATAAGTTCAGAATATTTCTTGAACTTTCTCTCTCGATACTGCTGCTGCAGGAGCACATTCGAGATATGAAATGTAGTATAAGTCTTCTCTAACATATCCTCATCGATGATTTTCTCACTGCATAATTTGAGTACTGAACTTATTTTAAAAAGTACGGAATTATACTCGTTAACACTTTTATAATCTTACAACCTCATGTACAACCATTCAAAATGAGCTCTTGGGAGGATGATAGTTTTCTAATGTTCATACATCTCCCTTAAACTGTTCCATAAAATATAGGGATATTTTCTTGTAAGATATTCAGTTTAGTTCTTCGTGAAGATGGTGGTAAAAGAAAATCATTACTTTAACACGGTCCTGCAGGGACGTTTGATTTCCTTCTTTAATTGTTTTACACAAGTTCATTGCATCAAGATGGATTTCAGCATCAAGTATCCAGGATAAATAATTTTTTTCAAATATGTCAAGTGTAACAAATTCCAATTTTGTAAGATTTTCCATTTTCTATACATATAAATAATGAAATAAATATGTGTATCTCAGAAAATATATTTATAAATTCACACAGATTTTAAATAATAATTATCAATATAATATATCAAAGGCTGCAAATAATATATTGAAAAACTTACAGAAAAATAAGACCTTTAACTTCAGAATTGGTAGAATCGTCGTGCTGATAACGTGTTATAAAACTAAATAAAGAAATTACTATTGCAAGAGAGAAATATATAAGAAATTCTTTTGAAACTCTCTGAAATTTTCTTTTTTCTCTATATTTTCTTATAAATTTCATAACAACTGAAGCCTATATTTATAGGCCTTGAAATTACTATACAAGTCACTATGCAAGATTTAAAATTATAGTGGTGGGGTCATTCACATAATATTAGTGGTAGGACAGAGGGTGGCAGCCGTCCCTCCGATCTCGTTCATTACATATGTTGCCCAGATGACTAATACAAAAAAGGGGGTAAATTGGGTTATATTATAAAAATTAACACTTATAAATCAAATACACAATATAAAATATAAATAGAATATAAAACAGCAAGAAATATAAAGAGTAGGATAAGAAAAAGCAAATTCAGTATTTTTACGAGTTTCAGTCCCACTACCTACATCCTTACTTCAAGCTACCCCTCGAGGACCCCAAATTCACTAATCAATCTCTTTTAGGTGGAGATAAAAATCTATTACACTTTCGAGTAGCACCGCTCCAAAGTATCCGTATAGAACACCCTCTACACTTCCAATCACCTCACACTTGGTGATTTAACTATTCCCCGTGTAGAACACATTCTACACACATAAGGATTATACGCACCCTCTTACAGATACAATAGTTGATAGTGAGTAGACTATCAGAATACACTCCTCAATGAGTGAGATAGAAACAATACAGCGCAACCTATATCTCTCTTAAAAAGAGCAAGAATTAAGACTCAAAATTTTAGAAAAGAGAGAATGAGAGTTTTGAAAGAATGATGCAAAATTTAGTAATTGATGTGTAAGCTCTTGTTGTTATTTTTGCAAAACTCAAGTGAGCTATTTATAGGAAAATGAGTTTTCAAATTTAAATTTGAAAAGATTCACATGTCAATAAGAGCACTATTCACTTTTCGAAAAATTCAAATAAAAGCATTTCCTTTTTGCATTTGTCAAAGACAACTCCATTCATTTTTCAAAGAAATCAAATCAAATCTTTTGCTTTTCATACATGACAAAATGAGCATGATTTATTTTTCAAACTAAATCATTTTTTTTTTACATTTGTAAAAAAAATACGCAACCACTTTTTAAGATTTTCAAGCAAAATCATCTACCTTTTACATTTGTCAAAAAAACACACCACCCCTTTTAAGACTTTCAAACAAAATATGCACATGTCAAATATAATAATCAATCATCTTATAAATTCAAATTTTTATATAAAAAAATATAATTTTCAAAATTATTTTGTTTGATGATGTTATGCACATGTGAAAAACATAATTTTCAAAATTAAGATATTTAAAAATGTTTTGCATATGTGAAAAAATTAATTTGATGTTTTATGAGAAAAAAGAGTAATTTGGAGCCTTAATCCAATTTCGAATTTTATCAAGAGATGTATAAAAATAATTTATGAGTTTCATTTGTAGATTTGTTCTTTTATGTTTGATGTGCGTTTTGTCTATTGTGTAAATAATTTGAGTTTGAGACTTGAATTTATTTGTTATCATCAAAATCTACACGTAGATACGAAATTTGAAACCTTGATTTCAACAATCTCCCATTTTTTGATGATGACAAATACTTAATAGAATTTTGAGACTTGCAGTAATGCTTAAGCTCCCCCTGAGAATATGCGTTAGTTTTTCAAGTAATAGATAAACATAATTCCAGCATATATAATAGAGTTAAAAATATAAAATATTTACGTCTAAAACTTCTTCCCCTTTTAGCATTATTAAAAAAGAATCTTAATTAGCTCAATAAGACATCTTCCTATAATAACTAATAGATAAATAAAACGGTGCGTTAGTAGAGACTGTAGAGAGTTAAATAATTGGAACCACTCGTGCCTGACAAAACCTGCAAAGGCTGGAGCCAAACTTTATCATCTCGGTGTGGAAGAAGATTTAAATCCGTTTGATGTTATTGGCGAATTAGATGTTGTAGAGATTTAAAATTGAATAAGTGAAATTATCCATGTCCGACAAAAGCAGCAAAAGCTGCAGGTGTAGCTCTGGCAATTCGATGCGGAGCCACGCGTGTCCGACAAAACCTGCAAGGGTTGGAGGTCTAGCTCTGGCAATTAGGTGCGGAAGGAGATTCAAATCTGCGTGATATTGTTGACAAAAGAAATATTATCGAGATTTGAAAGTTGTTGTTTAAAAGACCATTTTTACCTGTCGGATACTCAAATAAACTCTCACACAACTCATTAATCTAGTTTCTGTTTATTCAAAATGATAGAATGGCTGAGAAAATTTCTTCCACTAATTTTCCAGATTTGAATCAACAACCGTTTCAACCAGTCATTTTATCTCTTGAGGTTGTTAACACCATGATAGAAGTAGAGATGCATTTTTTTGGTAGGACTGATTCTGAGATTGTTGCAGCATCAAGAACTCTCAATACTTAATATGCTGCCTTTGTTATGACCATGTCTCGGAGATTACTAGCGAGGGAAAACGAGGTTGATCGACTTAACAATCAAATATCTGTTCTGCATCAAAAGCTGACAAATAAAGGTAGAAAGAATAAGAGGTTAAAGCAAGAAAACAAAGATTTGACGGAATTAGCTTGTGTTCTAAAAATTCGAATAGAGGAATCGGAACGAGTGAGTGTTCGAGCACAACGTCGACATCAGCAGATAATGGCAGCATTTCACGAGAGAAATAGAGACAATCTGCAATAAATCTCGCTGGCTTAATTTGGTAACTTTTGACAATATGCATCCGACATATCTTGTAAGATTGACTAAGTAAGATTTGAAGAGATGACAGTTTTTCTTATACTTATTTCCATCTTTATAAAAGCAATCCTTAGTTTTATCTGATTCACATCAAATCTTCTTCTCATCTCTGTAGTTCATCTTCATTCTCACTCTACAAAATTTCAATGGCTCATCAATTTTCTTTCAGTGCTTCTTGTGATCAAGATATGAGGTATTCTTTACCTCAAACTATTTTTGCATCTGTTGTAGGTGCCATGAAGCAACAAAACATTGATTTGGCTAATAAATCAGATCATGATGCCATTTACGAGCTTGTGAGTCTCGGAACTCGATACTCATCGTTCATTGTCGCTTTTTCCGCTCGGTTGCAGTCTAAAACCCGCGAGATAGAGAAGTTTAATGAGAAGATCGATGTTCTTCAATGACTTGTTCAAGAGTCTAACAAAAAAATAGTAGACTTAAAGTAACAGAATAAGGATTCAGAATCCTTACTTGCCTCTTCAATTATTGCCCAGATGACTAACACAAGAGGGGGGGTGAATTGGGTTATATTATAAAAATTAACACTTATAAATCAAATAAACAATATAAAATATAAACAGAATATAAAGTAATAAGAAATGTAAAGAGTAGGGTAAGAAAAAGCAAACTCAGTATTTTTACGAGTTTCAGTCCCACTGCCTACATCCTTACTTCAAGCTATCCCTCGAGGACCCCAAATTCACTAATCAATCTCTTTTAGGTGGAGATAAAAATCTATTACACTTTCGAGTAGCACCGCTCCAAAGTATCCGTATAGAACACCCTCTACACTTCCAATCACCTCACACTTGGTGATTTAACTATTCCCCGTGTAGAACACATTCTACACACATAAGGATTATATGGGTATACTATCAAATACAAGAGTTGATAATGGGTATACTATCAAAGTACACTCCTCAATGAGTGAGATAGAAACAATACAGCGCAACCTATATCTCTCTTAAAAAGAACAAGAATTAAGACTCAAAACTTTAGAAAAGAGAGAATGAGAGTTTTGAAAGAATGATACAAAACTTAGCAATTGATGTGTAAGCTCTTATTGTTATTTTATCAAAACTCAAGTGAGCTATTTATAGGAAAATGAGTTTTCAATTTCAAATTTGAAAAGATTCACATGTCAATAAGAGCACTATTCACTTTTCAAAAAATTTAAATAAAAGCATTTCTTTTTTGCATTTGTCAAAGACAACTCAATTCATTTTTCAAAAAAATCAAACCTAATTTTTTAGTTTTCATACATGACAAATTGAGCATGATTTATTTTTCAAACCAAATAATCTTCTTTTTGCATATGTAAAAAAAAAAACACACAACCACCCTTTAAGATTTTTAAGCAAAATCATCTACCTTTTGCATTTGTCAAAAAAACACACAACCACCTTTTAAGATTTTCAAGCAAAATCATCTACCTTTTGCATTTGTCAAAAAAACACACCACCCCATTTAATACTTTCTAACAAAATATGCACATGTCAAATATGATAATCAATCAACTTATAAATTCAAATTTTTATATAAAAAAATATAATTTTCGAAATTTTTTTGTTTGATGATGTTATGCACATGTGAAAAACATAATTTTCAAAACTAAGATATTTAAAAATGTCTTGCATACGTGAAAAAAGTAATTTGATGTTTTATGAGAAAAAATAGTAATTTGGAACTTTAATCCAATTTTGAATTTTATCAAGAGATGTACAAAAATAATCTATGAGTTTCATTTGTAGATTTGTTCTTTTATACTTGATGTGCGCTTCGCTCCATTGCGTAAATAATTTGACTTTGAGACTTGAATTTATTTGTTATCATCAAAATTTACATGTAAATACGAAATTTGAAACTTTGGATTCAACAACATATATCACCATTTTTATATTTAAGTTTCATTTTTATTTTAATATCATTAGTATATGTAATGTTATGTATAAACAAATTACTATATTAGCAATAGATGTTACTTCCTATAACTAAAAATTATAATACTGATATTATAACTATAATACTAATACTAACTATGTTACTTAGTACTTACTATTTACTACACAATTAAAATAAATTACTAGTGTTTAGTGTTACATATTATAAAAAGAGACAAATTGTCTAAAACATAACAATAATGAAAATAAATAAGATAGATAAATGAAAATAAATTGGGAGTAATCTTCATGTTTGTTGCTTCAACCTTTAATTTTCAAGAGTTGTCACGTTTGACTGTGCGTCCAACTCTATATACAAATATTAATAATAAGAATAAAACATCTAATTTTAGTGAATTGGATTATGAAAAATACTAAAATAAAATTACAATGAAAACAAAGAAATCATTACCCAATTCTACAACGGAGCTTTCCGCATTATCCATATCCTCCTCCCGGATGTCAATGCTTGTTGACGGATGCCTTAACCAATTTTGAATACAGAATACAAATAAAAACCTCAACAATCCTCGGAGCCAACGAATTCTGTAAAAGATCAAGCACACAATCTAACATCTCAACCCAAAATTATGATTAATTTTAAAAATTTTATTTTATTTTATTATTCTTATTTTTATTATTATTGTAACCATTTTATCAGGTACGTTTAACGTTGGTATTCTATTTTAAGTAGAATTATTTATATATTTATTTGAATTTGAAACGCCTCAAGCCTCTCAATTATTATCCTACTTCAAAACCAACTCAAACATATCTTAGAAACCCTCATCCTTTTAATCATGCACCATGCACGACTCCTCTTCCACTCCCACTTCCATGCATGTACGTCACTCCTTCTTCGTCACTAGCTTTTTTATCCTTCTCATCTATATATAAATGCTACTCACGTCTCTTACGCACAAAGAAACCAACCCAAGGTTTGGTCGCAGCCACTCTCTCCACCATCGCTAGCCAACCTACTGCAAAGCCTCATCTTCATGCAACGGAAGCCACCAACCAACGCCCATCCAGTGAAAATCGAGACACAAAACCGCAGTAAACAACCACCATAAAGCCCCCTGTTTTCAACTCCCGAAAACAGAGTATAACTCCTCCACTTTGAACCAAGCAACCACCTCTTCAAAACACCACCAGACCTGCACAAAACATGCCGAGTAGTCATCCTGTACTTTTCCGGAATACCCAGTGGTGCTGCCATGAACCTTGGTGAGTGCCTCCCTTGCTGTCATGCGAGTCATGGCCTCATGTTGCAGATCTTAGTTTCTGATTTTAGCCTCTTCACGTAAGCATGTTTTAATTTGTGATGTTTCATCCTTGCCAAAAATGCCCTTTACTAAATTTTATAATTACTTAAATTCCCTTTTCAACCCTTTTAATCGAGGCTTATTTACTTTTCAAATTGTTTTGGGCCTTGGCCCTAGCTCTTTCAGCCATAAGCTTTTTATCAAGTAGCATTAAAAGATTTTAAAGCCTATTTTTAAAGTGTATTTTTAATTTTTTTTTAATTATTCTATAGATGATTTTTAAATAATTTGAAATGTTACGACACAATTTTTTACAAAGTTAGTGACATTTAGTGTCTCGTATAAGTTACGAGTTACGACGTGAAAATCAAGAATCAATATTAAAAGGTAAGTAGCATGATCATATCCTTCACGCATATACGATAAACATGTTGTATAAAAAATTATTATGTATGTATGGCTATCATTGGAAGCCCCTTTTTATATACTCCAGTCATGAAAATTTATGAGAATCCATGCATGATTTATGAAAAGGTTTATGCATTAAAGATATTTATGAAATAACATAGTTTTATACATTAAAATTATTTATGAAAAGTTATGATTTATGTGAGAGATGTGCATTAAAATTATTTATAAAAAAAATCATGAATTCATGTGAGGAAACATACATCACGACATGTTATGAAAGTATGCAATTGCTTTTGAAATCTATATTATGATAAGAATGCCAGTATAATAACATATGTAAGCGACCTACGTATGATATAAAGATGGTACCTGTGTATGAGCATATTTGTCAGGTCGTACATGCTGATGATGCACCTAGTATATCTTCCTTATGTATGGATTCTACAATCCGCAATCACGGGCATAATCGAATTTTTTTTTTTAAATTCGCTAATCCTAACTCACGAAATCAATAATGGGTAATGACTCATAATATAATAAGATACAATAAGATTATGAAAAGATTATATTTTCAGCATTTATGAGAAACTCATGTTAAGCATTTATGAGAGATCATGTTCACGTTATTATGTATTTATGTATCTATGAGTATGCATGAAAATCGATAATTATTATTTTTACTGTATAATGTGTTGCTTACTGAATATTCGACTCATTTTATTTTTATTTCTATATTTCTATATATTTTTTTAAAAACTATCCTAGGTGATGAAGATGCAGAGCTAACAGGATTTGGCTCAAGAAGGCAATGCAGAGGCCTAGATAGTGCATTAGTTGAAATTTTATGATTTTTAATGAATACAATATTTTTGTAAACACGTGTGATTTTAATATTTTAAACAAATGCTTTCACTGATTCTTTTTAAATTTTATAAAGATTGTTTCATTTATTATAAAACATTTGTATTTTGTGCGTTTTGTAAAGAAAAGTTTTAGTAGCACGCTGGCTTGGATGTATATATTCGAGAGCGGGACATTACACACAACTTCACATACTAAATACTGACTTGGATGTAACTGTAGAAACAAGAATGACCAATAAGTCTCGTGTAATCGTCGTGAATATAAGATAGTTAGGCTCATTAATTTTCTACCAAGTCAACAAGTCAAACGATGAGCTGAGTATCTTACAACTATTTGATAAATATCGATTCACTTCTATTATGAAAATAATAGATCCCATAGAAGAAGATGCTTTATACCACTCGTAGAACCATTTGGTCTCACGTTTGCTATCGCCATCACTTGTAGAACTTCAACAACTCTAAATGGCATCTCATTGATAATTATCATCTCTACAATCACTAATTTCACAACATCTTCAATATATTTGGGTATTACAAGACTCCTTATAAAATATTGTCACTCTTTCCAACCCCTTCTCAAGTGTTGCCTCACATATCAATAATTTTTTGTACCTATCCAAAGGCCCACGATTATGAGTATTTTTAGGTCATGAAAGCAAATGTTTTTCATTGTTGAAGGTTCATTGTTGTTTGAGTGAAAGCAAATTGTATGCCTTGCCATATTCCATAATAATTACATTTAACTTTCAAATCATGTACATAACAACCCTCCACCTTCATATAATGGTCTCATACAATCGATGGACCATTCTCTTTCCATTTCTTAGGTAATGGACAAGTACTACTAGTTAGGATACTAGGGCGTTTTGATGTTTGGGTCTCCTTCAAATTATCTCTCAAGTTAATGGTTGGTTTATTTAAATCAACATCAATTGGAGTCAACGAATAATACATTCAATTTATAAAACAAAACATAAATATTACTTGTACATTATACATAGTGCATAATACAAATTATAAGTACACAACAACTAGTTTGCAATATGACAAACATCACAAGTCTAACATTCTAATCTAGATTTTAGTTCACTCATCTTTCCTCAATTTATATCCAACCACTTTTACAACATAACTAGAATATCATAAATTAACAATAATACTTTTTCATGCAAAATAAGTATTAAATTGAACATGTTAAGAACACCATGGTAGATTTGGGAATAGCTCTCTAATTACTATTCATAGGATCACAGTCCAAGAATTAAGTCTAAAAATTTTACGTCTGTACATACACAAATAAATAACTTAAATATCAATTCATATGAAAATTAAATATCTCAAAGACTCAAACATAGAAAATCGAGCACTCCATAATAGGATAACAATGTTACAATAACAACATAAACTGTAAATAATAATGAAAAAAGAAGTACCAATGCCAACGATGCTTAAATGATAAATTCAGTCATCGACAATCTTGCAAAAAAAAAGCCATCAGAAGAAGAGGTCATGTGGCGTGAAAGATGAAGGAGAGGGAAAGAGATGAGAGTGCTCGATCACATGATGGACAACAGAGAATTAGGAGTTTGAGAGAGGAGAGAGGCGTTGGCCGTGACATGGCCACCATGGGGCATGGGGGTTTGTCGGCAATTGGGATTGAATGGGAGGTTTTGAGAGAGAGAGAGGGAGAGAGAGAATAGAGATGGAGTTCGATAGAAGAAGAAAGGGAGAAAAGATGTGATTCTTAACCCTAATTAAAAAATAATGCCATTTGGATGAGACCAAACAATGCCGTTTCCCTTATTTCTTTCATAAGATTTAAAACAAAACGAAGCTGTTTCATTTGAAATTGCCTCGTTTTGTATTAAAAAAACATCTATCAAAAACATGTATCTCTCTTATCGGTCAATTCAATGATTTGAACTTGGTTCAAACTGGGATCGAATTGGCCAATTTATATTTGAGCTATTTCCTACTACCAGCCAACTGGTTCTCCACCTATTTCAACCAGTGCCTGACTACGACAGGCAGTATCTATTGGCAACAATCAGTCTTACCCATTCTTGTTTACCCTACTTTGGAGTCTGAGTGAAAATTTGAAATTGAGGAGGTTAGGAGTATGGAGGAGAATCTTGAAGAGTTGTATCAAAAGCTTTCTCTATTAGAGGAAGAAAATGTTGAACTCAAGATTTCAAGTTTCGTGTAAATCTACACATGGATTTTGATGATAACAAATGAATTCAAAGAATAAAGGAGTCTCAAGCTCAAGTTGTCTACACAATACAATCAAGCACATCAAGGAACCAAGCATGAGCAAGAAGGGAACAAGTTCACATTAAAATCATAGAGTAATTTTATAAATCTCTTAACAATTTAAAATTAGGATTAAGGCTCAAAATAAATATTTTATCATAAAACATTAAAATAAATTTTCCACATGTGCAAGAATATTTTGAAAATTAAATTTGAAAATTTTGAAAGATGATTGATTGTCATCTTTCACATGTGCATGACATGATTAAAGGTTTGAAGTTTGAAAATTTTAAAAGATGATTGATTGTCATCTTTCACATGTGCATGACATGATTAAATGTTTGAATTTTGAAAATATTAAGATAATTGATTGTCATCTTTCACATGTGCATGACATGATTAAAGGTTTGAACTTTGAAAATATTAAGATGATTGATTGTCATCTTTCACATGTGCATGTTTTATTTGAATATTTTCAAAAGTGATGGATGCTTTTCTTGACTTATGCAAAAGGTAGATATCTTTGTTTGAAAATTTTGAAAAGTAAACTGTGCTCCTTTTGTCATATGCAAAAAGTAAAAAATTAGATTTGAAATTTTTGAAAAGTAAAGTGTGCTCCTTTTGTCACATGCAAAAAGAAAAAGATTTGATTTGAAATTTTGAAAAGTGAATGATGATGTCTTTAACATGTGAATCTTTTTAAATTTGAATATGAAGTCTCATATGCCTATAAATAGATCATTTGAAAGCTTCACATTTACAACACCAAGAGCATACAACATTCATTCAAAACTTTCATTCTCTCTTCTCTAAGCATTGAGCCTTAACCTTTGTTCATTTTGAGAGATATAGTTTGTGCTGTATTGTTCTTATTTCACTCATTGAGGAGTGTTTTCTGATAGCCTACCCACTATCAATTCTTGTATCAGTAAAATGGTGTGTATAACTCTTATGTATGTAGAAGGTGTTCTACACGGGAAATAGTTAAATCACCAAGTGTGAGGTGATTGGAAATGTAGAAGGTGTTCTACACGGGGAATAGTTAAATCACCAAGTGTGAGGTGATTGGAAGTGTAGAGGGTGTTCTACACGGATTCTTTGGAGCGGTGCTGCTCAAAGGTGTAATAGGTTTATATCTCCACCTAAAAGAGATTGAATAGTGGATTTGAGGATCCTCAAGGGGTAACTTGAGGCGAGGACGTAGGCAGTGGGGCCGAACCTCGTTAACATACTGAGTTTGCTTCTCTTTTACCTTTACTCTTTATATTTATTACTGTTTCATATTTTGTTTATATTTTATATTGTATACTTGATTTATAATTGTTAATTTTTTAATACAACTCAATTCACCCCCCCTCTTGTGTTAGTCATCTGGGCAATAATTGGTATCAGAGTTAGAGTTCTGTTATAAGATTAACTATCTTTTGAGTTAAGATCTTATGGCTAACATTGCAGCTTCATTTAGTGAAGGTCAATCTAGCAGTCGGCCTCCACTCTTTTGCGGAAACAATTACTCATTCTGGAAAGTTAAAATAAGAATATTCCTTCAGGCTCAAAGTCGAGAAATCTGGAAATGCATTGTAAATGGACCTTATATTCCAACAAAAGTAGTTGATGGAGTAAAGGTCAAAAAGGAAGAAGAAGAATTTAATCATGAAGACGATAGACTTTATACTTTGAATTTAACTGCTATGAATTTATTATATAATGCTCTCAATGGTAATGAATTTAATAGAGTAATGACTTGTGCTACAACAAAGGAAATTTGGGATAACTTGGAAGTTACTTATGAAGGAACTTCTCAAGTCAAGGAATCAAAAATTTATATTCCTACTCATGAATATGAAATGTTTAAGATGAATGATGATGAATCTATTTCTAGTATGTACACTCGTTTTACTAACATCATAAACAGCTTGACAGCTCTTGACAAAGTTTATTCCAAAGTGGAGATAGTAAGAAAAATTCTCAACTCTCTACCAAAACGTTGGAAATCAAAAGTGACAGCGATCCTTGAAGTTAGAGACCTCAAGAAGCTCAAAGTGAATGAACTCATCGGGTCACTTATCACCCATGAATACACATTGAAAAGAGGAGAAGAAGAAAGAAAGCCAAAGAAGAGCTTGGCACTTAAAGCTGTTCCACATGAAAGTGAAAGTGATGGAGATAAGGAAAATGACGGCAAAGATGAAGAAGTTGCGATGATAACAAGAAGAATTCAGAGGTTCTTAAAGAAAAATAAAACTCTTCCAAGGAAATCTTTCAAAAAGTTTTCCAAGAAAGATTCAGGTAAAAATGACACTTTAATTTGTTATAAATGCAATAAGCCTGTTCATATCAAGTCAGATTGTCCTCTGCTAAAGAAAGATCGAAACAAAGGCAAAAAAGTAATGAAAGTTACATGGGATGATGATTCAAGTAGCTCAGATAGTGAAGCAAGCAATGGAGAATCAGCAAATCTTTGTCCTATGGCTAAAGATGATATTGAGGTAACAAATCTTGATAATATTGAAGATCCTTCATTTGAAGAATTGCAAAATATTTTAGAAGAGGTATATGAGGAATTTGAAAAATTGGGTATCAAGTATACTACTTTGAAAAAGAAAAATTCTTTTTTAACAAACGAAATTGATATTTTAAGAAACAAAAAATATTGTTTTGAAAGATGAAAATCTTGAGTTGAAGAAAAAGAAAACTGATTTAGAAAATATTATTGAAAACGTTACGAATGGAAAAAGAAATTTTGAAAAATTTCTTGGTAGTCAAAGATGTATTTTTGACAAGGCAGGCTTGAGATATATGCCGAAACAAAAATACAAATCTTATAAAAACTTCTTTGATAATCCTTCTACATCAAAGTTCAATATTCAAAATTCTTTTCATAAAAATAATTTTGTTAAAAAAGGATACTATTATAATCACTCAAGTTTTTCATAGCTATTTGCAATTTTTGTAATAGAAATGGTTATAGTTATGATGCTTGTTTTATTAGAAGAAAACATACAATGACTATTAGGGCCATATGAGTACCTAAGAATCTTGTTTCTTTTAATACTAATAAATAAAGGACCCAAAGAACTTGGGTACCAAGAATTTTTTTTAATTGTTTTTGTAGGTATGCATGAAGTCTTCTACAGGTAAAAGTAAATGGTTTTTAGACAACAGATGTTCAAGATACGTGACATGAGACAAAACTAAATTCATTGACTTCATTTCTAAAGAAGAAGAATGCGTGATATTTGGAGAAAATTCAAGAAGGAAGATCATGGAAATAGAAGAAAAGATCATCAAGACTTAGTACAATATGCAACCAAACAGTGAAAACATGTGAAATATCATCCAATAGAACAAATTCTGGGAGAACCTTCACGAGGTGTAAACACTCGATCATCTCTTAGAAATATTTGCAATCATACTGCTTTTCTATCTCAGATTGAACCTAAAAATATTGATGAAGCACTTCTTGATGAATCTTGGATTCTAGCTATGCAAGAAGAGCTTAATCAATTTGAAAGAAATGATGTTTGGACACTTGTTCCTAAACCCAAAAATCATACTGTTATTGGAACAAAATGGGTTTTTAGAAACAAGAAAGATGAGTCCGGAGTCATTACTAGAAATAAGACTCGACTTGTAGCCCAAGGTTTCAATCAAGAAGAAGGAATCGATTATGATGAGACATATGCACCAGTCGCAAGATTAGAAACTATTCGAATGCTACTTGCATATGCTTGTTATAAAATTTTTAAACTTTTTCAAATGGATGTTAAAAGTGCTTTCTTATACGGTTTTATAAATGAAGAGGTATATGTTGAGCAACGTCCAAGTTTTAAAAATCATATTTCTCTAAATCATGTTTTCAAACTTACAAAAGCACTATATGGACTCAAACAAGTTCCTAGAGCGTGGTATGAGAGACTTAGTGGTTTCTTGACTGAAAAAGGCTTTTCAAGAGGAAAAATTGATACAACTCTTTTCATTAAATACGAAAATGATGATATTCTTTTGATTTAGATTTATATTGATGATATAATATTCGGTACTACTAATGAAAATATGTGCCAAGTTTTTGCTAAGACTATGCAGGAAGAATTTGAAATGAGTATGATGGGAGAGCTTACATTCTTTCTCGGATTGTAAATTAAGCAAGCAAAAAGTGAGACATTCATCAATCAATCGAAATATATTAAGGAATTGCTGAAGAAGTTTGGGATGGAAGGTACTAAGGAAACTGGAACACCAATGAGCCCATCCACTAAACTTGATAAAGATGAAACCGGTAAACCAGTTGACTCGAAGGTATATCGAGGTATGATTGGTAACTTATTATATTTGACAGCCAGTAGACCAGATATTATGTTTAGTGTGTGCTTATGTGCACGCTTTCAATCATCTCCAAAACAATCACATTTAATTGCAGTTAAGCGCATTCTTAGATATCTTAGTGGTACAATTAACTTAGGGTTATGGTACCCTAAGCACACATCTTTTGATCTAATTAGCTACACAGATGCAGATTATGCTGGCTGTAAAATAGATCGAAAAAGCACTAGTGGAGCATGTCACTTCTTAGGTCGTGCACTAGTTTCCTGGTTTAGTAAAAAAATAAAATTCTGTTGCACTATCTACTGCTGAGGTAGAATATGTTGCTGCGGGTAGTTGTTGTACTCAAGTTCTTTACATGAAGCAACAACTTGAGGATTTTAAACTTATGTACAATCACATTCCAATCAAATGTGATAATACAAGTGCTATAAATCTTTCAAAGAATCCAATACAACATTTTCGGACCAAACATATTGAAATTAGATATCATTTTCTTAGAAATCATGTGTAGAAGGGCGATATTGTATTAGAATTCACTAGTACACATGATCAATTGGCAGACATTTTTACAAAACCCTACCAGAAGATAGACTATGCATGATTAGAAGAGAAATAGGAATGATGCATGTCATGGATATCTGCTAGATACTTTTATTTCATTATCTTAAATGACCTACAGAAACTTGAGACGTTTAGCCTCATCATTCAAATGCATTTGCTCCTCATAAATCATCATGCCATCCTTGTCTAAAGGATTAGGCAATCGAAATGAAGAGGTAAGCAAGGATTTCAAATCCTTATTTTGTTGCTTTAACTCTACTATTTTTTTGTTTGACTCATAAACAAGTCGTTGAAGTACAAAAACAGTCTCGCTAAGCTTCTCAATTTCACGAGTTTTGGACTGCAACCGAGCAGAAAACGCGACGATAGATAATGAGTATCGAGTTCCGAAACCCACAAGCTCGTAAATGGTATCATGATCTCATTTATTAGCTAAATCAGTCTCTTGTTGCTTCATGGCACCCACGACAGATGCAGAAATAGATTGAGACTGAGGTGAAGGATACCTCAAATCTTGATCAAGAGAAGCACTGAAGGGAAATCTACGAGCCATTGAAAAATTATAGAATGAGAATGCAAGCAAATTGCAAAGATGAGAAGAAAGCTTGATGCGAAATAGATAAAACTAAAGATTGCTCTTATAGAAACGGAAATAAGAACAAAACAAGCTTACAAATCATGATAATATCTCATTTTTCAGCAACATCAAGCAGATCAAATCTCTGCACCGAATTGCCAGAGCTACGTCTCCAGCTTTTGCAGGTTTTGTTGGGAATGGGTGGTTTCAATTATTTAGCTCTTTACAAAATCTCCTTCCGCACCGAATTATCGAAACTAGGCCTCCAGCCTTTGCAGGTTTTGTCGAACACGTGTGGCTACGCACCGAATTCTCTACAGTCTCTACTAACGCAGCGTTTTATTTGTCTATTGGTTATTGTAGGAATATATCTTATTGAGTTAATTATGATTCCTTTTTAATGATTCTAAAAGGGGGAGAATTTTTAGACTAGAATATTAACATTATTTAATTTGCTAAACTTGTTATATATGTTTGGAATTATATTTATATTTTTGCTTGAAAAACTAACGCACATTCTCAGGGGGAGCTTAAGTATTAATACAGATTTCAAGTTCTATCAAGCATTTGTCATCATCAAAAAGGGAGAGATTGTTGAACTCAAGATTTCAAGTTTCGTGTAAATTTACACATGGATTTTGATGATAACAAATGAATTCAAAGAATAAAGGAGTCTCAAACTCAAGTTGTCCACACAATAGAATCAAGCACATCAAGAAAGCAAGCATGAGTAAGAAGGGAACAAGTTCACATTAAAATCATAGAGTAATTTTGTAAATCTCTTAAAAATTTGAAATTAGGATTAAGGCTCAAAATTAATATTTTATCATAAAACATTAAAATACATTTTCCACATATGCATGAATATTTTGAAAATTAAATTTGAAATTTTTGAAAGATGATTGATTGTCATCTTTCACATCTGCATAACATGATTAAAGGTTTGAAGTTTGAAAATTTTGAAAGATGATTGATTGTCATCTTTCACATGTGCATGTTTTATTTGAATATTTTCAAAAGTGATGGATACTTTTCTTGACTTATGCAAAAGGTAGATATCTTTGTTTGAAAATTTTGAAAATCAAAGTGTGCTCCTTTTGTCATATGTAAAAAGTAAAAGATTAGATTTGAAATTTTTGAAAAGTAAAGTGTGCTCCTTTTATCACATGCAAAAAGAAAAAGATTTGATTTGAAATTTTTGAAAAGTGAATGATGATATCTTTGACATGTAAATCTTTTTAAATTTGAATATGAAGTCTCATATGCCTATAAATAGATCATTTAAGAGTTTCACATTTACAACACCAAGAGTATACAACATTCATTCAAAACTTTCATTCTCTCTTCTCTAAGCATTGAGCCTTAACCTTTGTTCATTTTGAGAGATATAGTTTGTGCTGTATTGTTCTTATTTCACTCATTGAGGAGTGTTTTCTGATAGCCTACCCACTATCAATTCTTGTATCAGTAAAAGGGTGTGTATAACCCTTGTGTGTGTAGAAAGTGTTCTACACGGGAAATAGTTAAATCACCAAGTGTGAAGTGATTGGAAATGTAGAAGGTGTTCTACACGGGGAATAGTTAAATCATCAAGTGTGAGGTGATTGGAAGTGTAGAGGGTGTTCTACACGGATTCTTTGGAGCGGTGCTGCTCAAAGGTGTAATAGGTTTCTATCTCCACCTAAAGGAGATTGAATAGTGGATTTGGGGATCCTCAAGGGGTAGTTTGAGGCAAGGACGTAGGCAGTGGGGCCGAACCTCGTTAACATACTGAGTTTGCTTCTCTCTTACCTTTACTCTTTATATTTATTACTGTTTCATATTTTGTTTATATTTTATATTGTATACTTGATTTATAATTGTTAATTTTTTAATACAACTCAATTCACCTCCCCTCTTGTGTTAGTCATTTGGGCAACAGAAAACAAGGAAGTTTTGGTAGGTTCAAACCTCATTGAGAACTTCACTAATAGAGGAAAAATATGTTTGCTTGTGTCCTTGCTGACAGAGAAACATTACAAGGAAGTGTTTAAACAAACAATGACGAAGATTTGGCGTCCAGTGAAGAACATGACTTTTACAAAATTGGATCAAGAAAAAAAGAATTAAGAGAGAAGGGTCGTGGTGTTTTAACAAGAACCTTGTTTTGCAGAAGAATCTTGAAGGAGAATTATTGATAAGTAAAATCAAAATTATTGAAGCATCCTTTTGTATTAGGATATATGATTTACCACTGCATGCGATAAACAAAAAGGTTGTGAGGCTTATATGTAAGACTATTGAAAAAATAGAAGAGATAGATGTAAAAATGGGCAATGTGCATAAGGAGAATTTCACATAATTAGGGTTCATCTGAATATAATGCAGCTGTTGATAAGAGGTAAACGAATCAACCTAGGACCACATCATCCATGCTAGGTAAGGTTTGTGTATGGGGGATTACCAATTTCCTATTACGTCTTTGGAAGATAGGTTTCACTTTGGGCATTGAATGCAAATAGGTGGATCAACTATAAATGGACGTGAACACTGTGAACAGAAGGCGAATATTAGTCGAAATTCTTCACCTCTCTGATCATTGAGTTCAAATTGGAGATTTATGATATACTCAAAGGATAACATACGCGAAATGTAAGGAAAATAGATTTGGAGAAAATAAGCGACGAGAATGAGAGAAAATCCCAAAATGGTAATGGAAGGTCAATGGATATTGTGAAGGATATGGACATAAGACCACATTTCAAAATTGTCAAGAGAGAGTAAACAAGATAGTTGGGACTCAAATGTGAATCAATCGTTATCAAATGTTGTAAAGGAGGATGGGAAACATGAAGAGCTGGGTCAAGGCCCAAAATGAGAATTTTGTAGGGGCTCCTAAAGATGGCTCAATAACCCAACTATTAAGAAATGACTTTTAACTATTTGAGGGAAATGATAACGGAATATTGAGGATGACACGAGACAACCGGTATAGGGAAAATTTCTTTAGCCTTAGAAGCGGAAGGAACTGGATAGGAATGAACAAAATTAAGATTTCAAAACAGAGGAATGTGGAAAAGTATGATCTGGATCATAAAACCATTCAATCATCGATGGCTAGCTCCCAGTCCTACCAAGAACAATGAAAATAGCAAGTTAGAATGCCTATGGACTTGAGAATTCAAGAAAAACTCATTTCCGTCAAGACTTATTCAAGAAAGAAGCTCTCAAGATTTTTTTCTTGCAATAGAAAATATTGAAGGTTAGAACAATGGAGAGATTACAATATTAGTTGGGTTTTGATTGCCGCCTAGTTATAGATAGTGAAGGAAGTAGTGGAGGCTTAACCCTTATGTGGAATAATAAAGTGCTTTTAAGTATTGAAAATTTCTCTAATCATCACATTGAGATACGAGAAAATGTTGTATAAGAAAATAGAGAGTGGTAACTCATAGGTATTAACGGGCACCTTAAAACAACAAAAAAAATTAAACCTAGAACTTAATTAGGTCTAGGCTTGTAAATAATTCAGTTTTGATTGACAAAACCGATCAGACCAAAATTTTCAGTCTGGACATTGGCTACTATCCTAAAACTTGGTCTGGCCCAAGGTCTACTAATTTTGGACTGGACTGAACACCGATATATATTAAAAATATTTTTAATAATGTAATATATTATATTATATAATAACTATATAAGTTAATGATGTAATATTGCCATTCATTGTATAAAATATAAAATATATATGTTATCAATTAATAATAAATCATAAATTATGTGATAATTTATGTCATTATATGTAAATAGTAAATACATTCATACCTACTCTACTATTTATACTTAATTAAAGTAATTAGGTAATATTTTTTTAAATACCTAAGTGGTAAGCAATCATGAATCATCTATATACAAAGAAATTATTTGATATTCATTAACCATATATAAATGTATGGCATTGTTAATAATTATACATACTAAAGAACAAAGTCTGAGTTAGTAAGTAGTAACTACCAACACCATAAATATAGTTATAATAAAATATTTTTTAATTAGATAGTTACATAATCTGGTGTGAAAATATTTGCAAGTGAACAAAAAAAAAAGAGTTTTTTCTTTCCTAAATTAAACTAAATTGCTTGACGAAAAAAAAAAGAGTGTCAAACCCACAAGGACTAATTATACTATTGAGTATTAAAATTATTAGATTATTTACTATTTGGGAATTTAACTGTAATTTTAAAGATTTTCTTTCCTAAATTAAACTAAATTGCTTGACGAAAAAATAAATTAAAAGAACATAGAGTAAAACTTAAGGTTGTAAAGATAATAAAAAATAAATTAAGAGTTTTTTTATTTCACCTAGTTAATCCCCCGCAATTTATTATTTCTTGCTATAAATAGAGATCCCTTAATAAATTTCAATTTCCTTGTTATAAATCAATGTTTTCTCTCGAATAACATTAGAAATATTTCCACCTAATAACTCATCATAACTCTATGTAAATTAAACTATGTGCAGATACATGAAATTCTTTGGAATTTTCTTAATTTAATATCACATTAATTGCAGTAAAGTATCTCTATCTCTTGCTCAATTAATGGTGTTATATCCTAAAATATTCTAATCATAAATTACCTCTCGGTTTCATTATGACTCAATATATCAAATAATATTTGACCAAAAATTGGTAAGCAATAAGATCAAGGATAAACACTCAATAGAAAGCATTTGGAAATAAAATAACTAGGAATCTAAATTGTGTATTCAAAGCTAGATTACATCAAATCCCAAGAAAAATAAAATTAGTTCATAACAAATATAAAATCAATCATGTTCTTATTGGAATACATCAAAAGAAAACTAAAGAAAAGAGAATAATTTTTTTTTTCTTGAAATAGGTTGATGAAGATGAAGCATTCAAATCCAGCCACCAGCATTAAAGCTCTCATCTCTCAAGGGTGATTGAATTATTTTTCTCTCTTTTCCCACAATAAGATCCTCTAAGATCGGCAGATTTTTCCCTCTGACTTCACGGCCTCTTTTCTCTATTTATATCTCATTTTTCAAAAAATTCCTCAACACAAATGTTTTAGAATTTTCTCTCACCTTTCCATAGATACAAAGATTGCCCTTTTTAAAGTTGTGTAGAAAAAGTTATGCTCCAAATTATTGAATGATGTTTCAATAAATTTGAGAAATGAATGTTTTTTAGAACTCTTGATGAAGGCAATTTCCTACTCTTACGACACCTGATGAAAGCTTCCTCCTCAATTTCATGATTCATTTAGTTTATTTATTCTTAAATAAAAATAAATAAAGTAATTAAAAATTCTAATAAAATATAAATTAGACACAAACTAGCATAAAAGTAAAAGTAGAAGTATGACAAAATTTATATAGAAATTAAGCACATCATAATCCACATTAAATCATTCAATTAATTTTAATTTAATAATTTTTTTTATTAATTTATTTAAAATAAAAAACAATTGGTCCGAATTGTACCGGATTGATAGCTACGAGTCTAGTCCAGTTCTTATGGATGTTCGGTCCAGTTTAGTCTAAGAAAAATGATGGACCAAAAATTTCAATTCATCATCTCCTAGACTGGACTAGACTGTTTTACACCCGTACTTTGGTCATTAAAGCAAGAGGGTAACAAAATATAGTTGATCTAGCGACTTTAATGAAATATTGTGTAGAAATGAGAAGAGTGGTGGTAGGGATAGACTTGAGAAATAGATGAAGGTTGGAGAAAGTCTAGATGATTGTAATGTGCTTGATATGGGTTTCGAAAGTGGTAGACATACATGATGGAATGCAAGGAAAGAGGCAAATAACATAAGTGCAGAGCTAGACAGATTTTTAGCCAAAAATGAGTGGTGTGATATGTTCCCATAAGTTAAAGTCTTACATGGATCAACAACTCATTCTAACCATGTTCCTCTTATTATACTCCTTTTAAAAAAGAAAGGAATTATATTGGAAGACTTAAGGGTGGAGATAAGTGTTAGAGAGATGGAGTGGGAAGAGATAGACTTATTATGCAGTACTTTCAAGACTACACTGTCACTTTCCAAAGAGGTGACATGGATTTTTTGGATGAATTGAATGGAAGGATTACTAAAGATATGAACAGGGAACTCAGAAAGAACTTTACTGAGGCAAAGATTTTTGAAGCACTACACAAATGAACCCTCACAATGCTCTAAACCTGATGGCATGTCACTTGTTTTCTTCCAAAGATATTGGCACATTGTGGGCACAACTATCACTTATGTTGTCTTACAAGCTCTAAATTGCGGTATATCCCCCAGTTCACTCGATCACACCTTCATTATACTAATTCTAAAAACAAAAAAGCCTAAAAGAGTGACTAAATATAGGCCTAGTAGTTTTGTAATATTATTTATAAGTTTATTTCCAAAATATTGGCTAATAGGCATAAGTTGGTATTGCTTGAAATCATATGTATATCTCAGTTAGCTTTTGTCCTTCGAAGATTAATTACCAATAACATATGGATTTCGTATAAGATGATATATTATTTGAGAGGCTAGGAAGAAAGGGTATATGTCCTTATAGTTGGGCATGATCAAAGCTATAGTTTGTCATCCTGAATGTAGTGTATCAAGTTTGTATCTTTCTCTATTTTGGTAGAGCTTTTAATATTGTGTATCAAATTTGTATCTTTCTCTATTTTGATAAATGGAGAACTATGGGCCCATCAACCCTTCTAGCGGCTTAAGACATGTAGATCCATTGTCTATATATTTGTTTCTTTTATGCACTGGATTTAATTAATGTGCTACAAAAAGTTAAAATGGAGAATAAGCTTGACAAGAAGATTAGTGGTATCAAGATCTATAGAGGGGCTCCAAAGATGAATCATCTACTGTTTTCAGATGATAGTGTTTTATTTTGCAAAGCTAAATGCAGGTAAATAAAGTTATTCAAAGTTTACTAGAAAAATAAGATGGTTTTTGGTCAAAAGGTGATACGAGAAAAAGTAATCATGATTTTCAGTAGAAATGCTCCTACTGAGAAGCAAAATGAGATCCTATCATTTGGGGTTTCCAAGAATTTCAACATAATGCCAATCACCTAGGCTTACCACCTATGGTTGGAAGATCAAAGTATAAAGCATTCTTTGGTATTAAGCACAAGAAGTGAAAAAAACTCCAAACCTAGAAAGAAAAGTTACTATCACATGAAGGAAGGGAAATTCTTATTAAGGTTGTAGCTCTATGAATCCCAACATATCCCATAGGTTGTTTTAAGATGCCTAGTGTTTTATGTAATGACTTTGGAATGGGTTATGGGAATAATCCATCCTATATCTGGAAGGGTATATGGGAAGCTAAAGAGAAGCTGACTCATTAGTATGATAGAGGGTAGAAATGGAAGAGCAATCCATATCTAGAATGATTCCTAGATTCTTGAGTTTAGATAGTTGAAACATTCCATAAATGAGGATGAGACTAAGAATAGAGAGGCCAGGGTGGAAGAACTGATTGATAATCAAATCGGATGATGGAATGTCCCTAAAGTTAGAAATATCCTCCCACCAGCAGCAACTTCTAAAGTTTTGAAGATAGTTCTTAGTCCTGAAGAACATCAATTAATACATATTTGGGTGCATGAGAAGGATGGTAAATTTAGTGTAAGCCTTACAGATTAATTTGAAACTTGGATAGAACAAGAGTGGAAAGGGAATCTTCAAATGTTAGTAGACAAAATCAAGTCTAGAGGGAAATATAAAGAATGAATATACCACACAACGTAAAAATGCTTGCCTAAAGAGCTTGCATGAATGGGCTACCAACAAAGCCTAATCTTAGGAAAATGAAGGTACTTGATGAAGACAAATGACAATTCTGCACCAATGCAGTAGAAGACACAATACATGTCTTGTATTACTATCCAAACCTGAAGGAAAGTTGAACTAGAAATTTACCTGTTTTGAATAGTATTTATAATGAACTTAATTTTGTAAATACTGCAAGACAACTCCACAAGAAAGGTTATAAGGAGAATATAGAAATTTTTTTTTCCATTGCTTGGGATTTTTGGTTTAGAAGAAATCAGTTGATGTTTGAAGACAAACTTTTGTATACTGACTGTGATCAACCATGCTCTCTCTCTCTCTCTCTCTCTCTCTCTCTCTCTCTCTATCTATCTATCTCTATATTTATGCAAAAAGCTTTCAAAAACATAAAAAAGGAACCCTTGAGAAACATCAAGAAGTGTTGCATGTGGAGCCTCTTCACAAAATGCCATGAAATTGAATGTAGATGGGACTATGTTCCATGATCAACAATGTGCTGGTGTGAGACCTATTCTTATAGTTAAGGGAATGTACTAAAGGTTGCTAGAAACATTGTCAATAAGCCCTTAGGCATTAAACTTATAGATTTAGAAAGTGATTCTCTTCTTATGGTTCAATGTATCCAAGGATTGAGAACATCAACATCACTGCTATAAAATCTTACAAGGGACATTTAGAAGCTGATGCAAAGATTTTCAAGATGTAGAATTTAGCATGTGAGGAGAATGGACACCAATGTAACGCATAAACTTGCTAGATATGCTTGGAATTTAGATGAAATTAATGTTTGGCAGGATTCTTAACCATATTTTATTTCTCAAGTCATTTGGAGTGATAATCATTTGTATTGGTTTTGATCAGTGAGGTTTATTGACATAAAAAAAAATATATGGTGCTAATAAGCAATATATGCAACATTGTTGAACAATACTTTGAGTTCAATGACGAAGTCAATCACTTAAATCAAGGAAAATAGTTGATGTGGTGTAATTGACAATTAAATTTTAATAAAATTATTAGTTTTTTTATAAATATTTAAGAATATAGTATTCCAATTTTGATGGTTTAAGATGTAAAATTCAAGATACTTATATTTCAATATTGAAAATTGTAATTCCATTAGCGAAAGTGTTTCTTCAGGAAGTTTGAGACAAATGAACAATAAATAGTTTCTCTATGTCTCTATCGTACTCTAGTTTGGTAGTTTGCACCACCTGTTGAGAATTGAGCCTTAGTATTTTATAGTGAACTTAGCCTTCGTTTAGAAGCTAAGAGTATCTCAGACCGTCTGTGAGTAGTTTGTGATTATTGTGAAGTAGTTTGTGTCTGAGAATCTTTAAGAATAATTGTGTCTCCAAATAAGTCCTTAAAATGCCACCTATGTATGCTTTATGCCCAATCTTATAAAGAATACTTGCATCCTATATATCGTTGCTGCTGGCATAGATTAGGGCTATGCCAGCAGCTATGATAATATATAATTTTTGTTCTAGATATTTTCATTGCTTTTTCTCTGGGAAAAGAACCTTAGTTCCATAGTCTAGGGCTATTTATAACTAGCTAGTTAAGAATTTTTAGATGTATTAGTACCAGCGTATACATCTTTAATGTAGTCATTGATTCTTCCAAAAGTCACAATTATTGTAAGTAACAAAACTAGAGAAAAATGATTTGTAGTCCCTCATCTTATTGCTCGACCATGTCACCAAAACAATACAAAAACTATTTCCTTTTTAGCATCTTCATATTGATTCCAATAGGAGTTAGTAATGGTCCATGACATTCTAGTAGGTAAGCACTTGTTGTGGAAACTAATAATGCCAAATGCCCTATTAAAATTCGTTCGAAACTTAGGGTTCAATCTTTAAACGATGCATTGGTGGTTTCTTTTATGAATGAAGACAATTACCATTGGACCTTAATGTGAGCCTTATCTGATATCCTCTGGCCCAATAGCCCATGACAACAACTAAATAACTAAATTGACTGACTTTAGATTTAGACTTTGTACTTTAGTTGAGTGAGTTCCCGAAGCTTACCATCTTCCCCTTTCTTCATACCCTAACTTTGCACAGCTCGTGTTATAGACCCTCTCCCGTAGAGCTCCTTGTATACAAGATGAGGATAAGCTACTTTAAGTTGGTGATATGGTACCCATGTGGCCGCTTCAGTACCCCACACTTGCCATCTCACGTGGAGCTCTAGTTGTGCTCGATTAAGTGGCAGCCTAGAATCTCTTGAGCTTCTGATTTCATGACTCCTATGGCATCCATTGGTGACAACTTGAGTATGACAGTAAACTTAGCTTCTAATATTCTTTTAAGCTGGGAGACATGGAATGTGAGGTGAATTTGAGTCATCATGGTAGATTGAGCTTGTAGGCAATAAATTTGACCTTTTGAACGATTTGGAAGGGATTGAAATACCTCAATGACAACTTGAAGTTTCGACATTGGGAGATCGATGTCTGCCAGGAGAGTTGCAGACGCAGGTATACCACTTTTTGATTTGATAATCTTGCTCATTCTTTTAAGATTTAAGTACTTCTTTATCATCCTTGAGCTTGATGTAGTCTGTGCGGTTTGGTCCTGGATCCATAAACTAGCATGGCCATATCTAGTACATGGTGTAAGAGCCTAGGAGGAGGGTACCCGACAGTGCCTCAAAAGGGGTGGCTTTTGTAGAGTGAGGTAGAGTGAAATTTTACCACCACATTGCTAGAGGGACCCAAACTGATTAGTCCTTCGGTCTGTCGCTTGAGAAGCATCTTAGGTAGTTTTCAACGTTCTTGTTCACATCTTCTATTTGTCCGTTTGTTTGAGGATGATATGTTTTGCTTATGTCTATCTATACACCTTGTAGGGTAAAAAACTGCTTCCAAAATTTTCTTGTAAATGTGTTGTCCTTATATGATATAATAAAATAGGCAACCAATACAGCTTGAAAAAATTCTTCAAGATATGGTCAGCCATTGTCTACGCTATGTAGAGATGCTTGAGGTTGGTAAAATATGCGTATTTAGTTAGTTTATCCACCACAACCCATAAGCTGTTGTAGCCTTGAGAGTTGGGTAGTCCCTCAATGAAATTTATGGTGATGTAAGTCCATGGTTAAAGTGGCACAAGAAGAGGTTGTAAGAACCTTCTAGATAAGGTGTTATCATTCTTTACTCTTTAAGACACATCACAACCTCTTATAAAATGCTCAATATCTCTCTCGAAGCTAGGCCAGTAGAATTTCATTCTTACCTTATGAATGGTCTTGTCATACCCCAAGTGCCCCCACCATGGGCTGCTATACATCAATTCCAGTGGCTTGTTTTGAAGGTCTCATGTGTGGATATGTACAATGAAGTGAGTGATCACCCCTTGTAATACTTCCTCATTATCATAGCCAAACTTTAATCTCTCCATCTAACTTACAAAGAAAAATGAAATCAAGGATAAGGTATATGTTTCCTTAATTTCCTTTCTTGATAGGTCATTGGTCACCCTATTCTTAGTTCCCTTCTTGTATTTCATTAGGAAACTATACCTAAGTAACTTGGTAACCCACTTTTGCTGGACAAGTGTGCCACCTTTTAGTCCAAAAAATACTTCAGACTTTGCCAGTCAGTCCTAATTACAAAGTGCTTTCCTAGTAAGTAAGGTCTCCATCTATTCACTATTGAAATGATGACATACAATGATAACATACAATTCCTTTTTGTAGGTTGACGTTTCTTTGGTTCTTCCTCTTAATGCTTGGATTAAGAAAAGCTAAGGGCTCCCTTTTTGCTTTAACAAAACTCCAACAACTATTCTCAATGCATCACACTCAATGATGAAATGAGAGAGAAAATCTAGTAGTGCCAACACTAGAGTTGCACTACAACCTCCTTCAATTGATAGAAGATAGACTCAGACTCCTTAATACACTAAAACTATTCTTTTATATATATATGTTAGTAGCTCAGCAATCTCTCCATACCCCTTTATAAATCTCTGAAAGTAACCCGTCAACCCTCTTAAAGCCTTCAATGAGCTAGGAAATGGCCAATTCTTAATGGTAAAAAGCTTCTCTAGTCAAACCTTACCCCCTAGGTTGAGGGTAAGTGACCAAGATAAGCAATATCTTGACATCCAAATTGACACTTGCTTTGTTTAGCATGGAGTTAATGTTGCCTTGTTTGTTTTCAGATATGAGATAAGATAAAAGTTAAAACAAATATATATTATTGTAATATATTTTTTTAATATTAGTTTTGTTTTGAGATTTGAGAAAATTGAAATGTTTATTTTATTTTAAATGAAAATTTGAAAAAGTGTAATGATAAATTTGATATGAGATAAGATGAGTTGAGATGGTTTGTGAAAACAAACAGACCTTAGTTTCCAAAGTTACCTTTAAGTGTTCTTAATGTTCCTGCTCCTTCATGTTGTACACCAAAATATCATAAAAAACTATTCTAAGGTTTAAATATCTCGTTCATTAAACATTGAAATGTTGAAGGGTAATTGGTCAGTCTGAAGGGTATGAATATGAACTTGTAGTGCCCTTCATGATTCCTAAATGTTGTTTTAAGAGCATTTTAGGTTTCACACAAATTTGGTGGTAAGCAGACCTCAAGTCCAATTTGAAAATATATCAAAGCACCAAATAATTTATCCTTGAACTCCTCCACAACTGGGATTAGAAATTTTTCATTCACTGTGACTTGATTCAATTTAAAAAATATCAAAGCACCAAAAAGCCATTGGCTTTCCCCACCAAAAGAACTAGAGAAGAGTAAGGACTTGACTGGGTTAAATGACTCCTGATTTTAGGATTTTCCATACTATTTTTAATTTCATCTTCATTTATAATAAGAATATCGGTATGGCTTTTTTTGTTAGAAAGGGTATTGTTATGGCCTTATATAAGGTAATGTTATGGTTTTTGGCTCGGTTTGGTGGTAACCTCTTTAGTTCTTAGAATGCTTCACTGTAGGCCTATAGAAGGGACTAAATAATTTCTATATGTTCACTTGTTATTTTCTTTTCAACATCTTCTTCACCCTTTGTAACATGTACATACACCCATTTTTTTTCCAATTTCCTGTCATGATTACCCTTCCCCATTTAACTTTACTAGAGTTAGCCCTTTTAATGTCATTGCTCTCGCTTGGTTAGTGAATTGCATAGTCAAATGCTCAAAATTTCAAAAGATTAGACCAAGTTATTTGAGCCATTGAATTTACATCACCATATTGCACCCTGCTAGTACCAATACATGGGCATACAAAGTATAAAAAAATCCCTCATATTTTCACTCACACACCCCTTAGGGTAGAACAACCCTATTAACAATAGCTGGATTCAAGAAATTATTGGTTATTATGGATAGATCCTTTGTGAATGAGGATGGTAACCCAAGTAAATCCTACGGAACCTTTGACCCTCATGGTTTTAAGGCAGTGAGACTCTATTAATGCATGTAAAGAAATTTCAAGGTTGGCCATAGTAACATTCACCTCCTCCTTATCCCTCATGGGTGGAACACTACCTTATCTATTTCATCCTCATTTTCAGTTAGGACTCTCTTCAATTAGGGGTGGGCAAAAATTCCAATTTTCGAATTCCGAATGGCTTCCACTCCGATTCCGACTCCGATCGAAATCGGAATTCGGAAGTCGAATTCGGAGTTCGGAGTCGGAGTCGGAGTCGGGCAAAAGAAATGCTCCGAACTCCGACTCCGAACCCCGACATTTTAAAAAAAATTCCAGATGCAAAACGACGTCGTTTTGCATCTGGGATATTTTTAAAAATGTTAAACGACGTCGTTCCAACTAATAAGGAACGACGCCGTTTTGAAACTGATTTATTCCCCCCCCCTCGGATCCCCTATTCTCTTTCTCTCCTCTTCTTTCTTCTTTCTTTTTTCTTCTTTCTTCTTTCTTCTTTCTTCTTTCTTCTTTCTTCTGCATCACATTCCGTTTCTTGAGTCCAAAGTCCAGACTCCAGCAGCCCGTTTCATCTTCGATTCTTCTCCCTCGAGCAACCGCTTCCCCAGTCGCGACACTGCCGTCTAAGTTTCACTGTGCCGGACCGCCACTGCCGAGGAGAGCCTCCAAGTCCGTATTCGACAATTCGTAATCCTATTTTTGGTATTATTTAGGGTTTGAAAATAGGATTTTATTTTTAATTTTAATTGAGGAATGTGTTAATTATTTTCAAATGTATCAATTTTGTTACTTGTAACGAAATTATAGTATTTAATTTCTTTGTTTTTTCAAGCCTCTAATTTGTAGTTTGAGTTCGCCGTTCGGTATCTCGTATGTACGTCTTGCATCAGTTCGGTCTGCATCAGTTTGGTCTAATTTGTAGATCATATAATTGTGTTTTAATTCCTGAATGATTTATCAAAGGCTTAAATTGAGTTATATAATTAGAACTTTGGAAGTTGAATGGGGACGTTGTTGATAACTTGATGCCTAATTATACACATATACACATTCCTAACAAAATGGAGTTGGATTTTTTGAGTTCAGCTAACATTCCTAATTATACACATTCCTAACAAAATGATAAAGACACATATACACCACAGCTAACGTGTATAATTTCCTAATTATACACGTTTCCTAATTATATAAATTAACAGCGTTAACTGTGTTTTTAATCAGCTGTATTCGACTAGTTTGGGACAGGGAAGTGAATATAAGCTTCTTTAGGATCCTTCCAAGAAAATGATGTCCAGGATTCATTTTTTCTACAAAGTCATCATATTCCATGATCACAATCCCTTTCCTTGGAAAAGATTTTGACAGAATATGGCCCCTTTGAGGGCTGTGTTTTTGTGCATGGACAGCCTCTTTAGGAAAGTCCTCATCATGGATAATTAAAAGAAAAGACACATTGTGACTGAATGGTGTTGCATGTCTAAGGGGAGTGGGGAGTTCAATGGCCATCTTTTACTACATTGCAAGATAGCTAGTGTTGTGTGTATTAATTTCTTCACACACATTGTTTTGGCTTGGATCATGCGTAGAAGATTAGTCAGCCTTTTTTACCCTTGGACATTGTGGGAGATGGTGTTCCTACTTGCATTATGTAGTGTATTTTGAAGGAGAAAAAAAGGACAAGAATTTTGAGGATTGTGAACAGAGGCTGAAGGAGCTCAAAATGTTTTTTAGTACTCACTAACCAAATAGAATACATAAACAATAAAATAAACAACTAACTTAATTTTTCTCCATGCATGCAAGGAATGGTATTTTTGTTTGAAATTCTTAAGTTCTGTCACTATTGCAATTAAAAAAAAGATGCAGACCTCTTCATGGGAATAAAAAAGAGTCATATTATGCCTTATATTCACTCATTCTAATTTTATGAATTATAGAGTAATTATTTGGTTCCTTTTTACCCTAAAACAAAACTTGGGCTCTCATGATCATCTGCTATAGACTAGAGAACGAACTTTTTACTCAATAACTACATCTTCCAAGAGAAAAAAACTACATCTTCCCTACTTTGCTTTCTCGGATTTGAAATAGAACAAAGTGATATACTTGGCCTTGGCCCTTGAGGACAGTCTTTATTTAATTGTAACAGTGTGCATTTGTTGGGAATGTGCTTTTTTATATGATAAGTTAGAATCCAAGTGTGCATTTGTTGGGAATGTGCATTTGTCAAGCTCTAGGTGAAGATAGCGAAGTAATTATATAGTAAGGTCTTAGAAACAGTATGACATTTTTTTATTCATCTCATCCTTTTGTTAACACAAAGGAAATATACTAAAACAGTAAAACTTCTCTATCTTTCATTGAGTATTGTGGATTGTATTTATACACAATATAAAAGAATAAAAGAATATGTGTTAGTTACAATAACTTGAGGGAAATTCTAACTACTTTCTCTACTCTGGTATTTTAGAAGGTTTTGTGTTATTATTGTAATGGGCATGTAGCTCATCTCTACTCCTCTGTTAGGGTATTATTTTGTGGTGGATAATAATCGACACAGGACCTATATATAAATTATAATATATAAATTATAATAATATAAAAAATTGATAAACTATTATGATCTTTGACTCATTTACATGATTTCTATATTACAGTTCTTTAATCAAACATATATAGTTAGCAGCGTGAGTTGGGTGATATTTTAATCACATATATAAGTCAAACATATATAACATTTTTTATATTGTAATATTTGAATTTCAGGTCTACTTAACAGATGGATCCCTCACGCTCACATAGTGCCAGTGAGACTCCGACTCCATATGAGAGTCCGGATGCCAGGACTTTGTCAGCATCCCAAGCAGCAATACCAAGTCGGACTCAGAGTCGATTACCTAGCTCCACTCGAGCACAAACCTTGTATGCTAGTAGTGGATTTCCACTTCCAGTCAACATAGAATTAGAAGCGGGAGATTTTGATCAGTTTATGGAGGAGGAGGATATGGTCTTGGGGACGATCCGGTTCAAGATCTAGATATACCAGTACACCCTGCAGCTATAAGGCCACCCCGTTCACGATCAAATAAAAAAAGATCGTGGACATGGGAACATTTCACGAAAGTTGATGGTGGGGATCCTGAGAAGCCACGGGCTGAATGCAACCATTGTGGCGCTCAAGTTGGGTGTCATTCAAAAAGACAAGGCACCGCTTGTCTATCATCACATCTCAATGGTTGCCAGCGATACCAAATAGCGAAGGGGCTGGCGTCAAGAGATTAGTGTTTTATTAATCTCATAGGGCCATATGTATTATGTATGCTAATTGATTAATTCATTTAACTTTAAAGTTTAAAACTAATATTGGGCCATAAATTATTATATGCAGTCGTAGTAGGGTCTCAAACTAATCTTTGTTATGAGACCTCTACAGCAACTGATGGGACAGGAAACCAGATGAGAAATTTGGTGGTCCCTCAATACAGTGAGAAGGTGTACCTTGAGGCATTTGCAGAGATGGTTATAGAGGATGAGATGCCATTTAACATTGTTGAGAAGAAAGGGTTCTGCAAGTTTGTGAAGCTGCTTGAGCCAAGATTTCCACTGCCATCCCGTTATACAGCAATGCGTGATTGCATGAAGAGGCATATGAGGGAGAAGACAGAGATGAAGAAGATGTTCATCACCACTGGCCAGAGAGTATCATTTACAACTGACACATGGATGTCTATATCGAATACGTCGTACATGTGTATCACAGCACACTACATTGATAGTGAGTGGAATCTTAAAAAGAGAATTATTGGATTTAAAGAAATATTGACCATAAGGGTGCATCAATAGGGGCAGAGATGGATGATTGTTTGGTGGATTGGGGCATCCAAAAGATGCTATGCATTACAGTTGATAATGCCAGTGCTAATGAGACTGCCATCGAGTGGTTTTCGCAAAATACGAGGGCAAGATACGATGTGATTAAAAATCATTAGTATATCCACGTTTGATGCACTGCTCACATACTCAACCTTTTTATTGGTGAGCCTCTTTGGTTTTGATTTTGTATTTTATATTTTAATATTTTTATGATTAATAATTTTGAAAATGGTATCATTTTTCAATGATGAAACAGTTAAAGGGATGGAAAATGTGGACGACTCCATCAAGAAAGTTCGTAATATTATGCGGTATGCGAGGGTTTCTCTCCAAAGGCTGCGGAAGTTCAAGGCAATAACAGAACAGGTTGGGGTTGAGTTTTGAAAAATGTTGTGTTTGGATATTTCCACTTGATGGAACTCCACATATCTGATGTTAGATGTGGCCCTAAAGTACCAGAAGGCATTTGAGCGGTTGGAGATTGAGGATGGGGGTCTGAGGTATGCCCTGCTGGAGCCTAATGAAACGGGGCTCGGTTCGCCAGACAGTACAGATTGGCAAGTTATATCGGAGTTTGTCAACTTTTTACAGATTTTCTATGATATTACTAAGCGGGTATCTGCATCCACATATACGACAGCAAATATGTGGTTCAGCGAGATCTCAATGGTACACCACCCCTTGAAAGAAGGTTGTGCTGACCCGAGCGGACTGTTATTTGGTATGACATTATAGATACAATCGAAATATGATAAATATTGGGGGCAAGTTGAGAAAATAAATCGATTGTTGTTCATAGCATCGATCCTCGACTCTCGATTGAAGTTAGCGGTGATAGAATGGTGGGCAAATGAAGTTCTCGGGACAGTTAAGGCAGCTGCATTTATCGCAGCACTTAAGGTTTATCTAAACGACTTATACAGCCACTACAGCATTAATAGTCAGCCTTCATCCTCAGCAACTGTAGGTAGCTCACATTTGAGCTCGAGGTCAGGACCTCCTTCAGATGCCCATACCCGTCAGGCCAGTGCAGACAGTGTCAGTCGACCCCGAGGCTTCAACGTTATGACGTCGTTTCACACAAGGTCAGCGAGAAATCTACTACAGTGTACGAATGAGGTTGATCGGTATTTATTGGCAGAGGTCGAGGAGCCTACAGATGAATTTCAAATCTTGATATGGTGGAGGGCTAATTCTTCCAAGTACCGAATCCTCTCCCGTATTGCTCAAGATGTACTAGCTGTTCCTATCACTACAGTTGCATCTGAGTCGGCATTTAGCACTAGAGGTCGAGTGTTGGATGCTTATCGGAGTTCATTGGCACCGTCAACTGTGAAGGCCCTCATTTGCACGCAGAATTGGATTAGTGATATTCCTTCTGGACTAGAGAGCATTGGCATCGATGCTATTAACTATAGACTTGAGTCAGGTAAAATTAAATTAATTAATTTACTTTTTTTATGATTAAAGTAACAAAGTGTATATAATTATTTCAATAACTATTTTTTATGATTTTATAAATGTATCTAACTTATATTGTCTATAATTTCACAGATCTACATATCAATCCTGACATACTTGCCGATAACTGATGATTCGATTAACTACATTACGATGGAACGGTTGCATATATTTTTTTCTCTACTTTACATCGAGTGGTTTTGTAGTTTGTACTATTATTTGTATTATTCAGTTTGTGCTATTTTTTGTATTAGTCTTAGTATTGTAAATTATAATAATATAATTTGTATTATTTGTTTATCAAATATCAACTATTAAATGGTAGATTATTTAACAATAATCATCTAATTTATTATTTATATGTAAAACAGATAAAATACATCAACAAATTGGCTCCTTTTAACCAAGTAGAATCATAAATGGGTCAAAAAATTTGCCCATTTACTCGGAGTCGGTTCGGAAATCGGAGTTCCGAACTCCGATTGAAGTCGGACTCCGATTCCGATTCCGATTCGGAGTCGGAGTCGGAAGTTGTTTTTGACTCCGACTTTAGTCGGAGTCGGAGTCGGAAACTCCGAACTCCGACTCCATCAGAGTCGGAGCCCACCCCTATTTTCAAGAGTTATAACCTAAGGTGTTGGCATTTATGCCCTGGGTTTCATTTAGTGTCACAGTAATTACACAATCCCTTTTTTCATCTTTTTCTTCATTTGGACTTTATTTATCTTTTGGACTCGTAGGTTGGTGGATTTCTTCGATGTAGGATTCTCATTAAACCTGGTTTGGCTGAATATGAGTTTGGGTACTTTGTGTTTGGTTTGTGGTGGTTTTTTTTTTTTTAAATTAAGTTGAGGTTCTCTTCCTGAATTTGGTAGGCTTATAGATTGTAATTAATGTGGAGAGACTAAATATTCTCACAAGGAGTCTAATTTAAATCCTTAAGTAAGTCAAGAAAAGAGTTAATTTGTAGTGGTCTAACAGCCCCCTCAATCTAGTGGATAAGGACTCAAATCGTACCTTATATCATTCCACAGAGCCTCCTCCTCCTTATCTTAGTTTGTAGTGGTCTAACGACCTCCTCAATCTAGTTAATGCCTCCATGGGATCATTATAGGCATTAGGGCCAAACCAAAGTAGGGACTTAACTAGGGAGTCCCAATCAATTAGTAAACCATAATCTTCAATGTCTTGAAACCAAATGAGAGCTTGACCCTCAATATGAAAGAAAGCTAACCAGATTCAGTGTTGTGATGAGGTATTATGGAAAGAGAAAGAACTAGTTTACCTTGTATAACCAACTCATGGGTCTTCTCCATGAAGTACTGGAAAACCTAGCGTCATAGGTTTGATTTGTATCTCTTCACCAGAGTTGTTCCCTCCTTCATCCCTCTTATGCACTCAGAAGGTAGAGCCACTAGGGCTATAGATGTTGTTTTCTTTTTTGCATTGCCATTGTTAAAGTTATAATTTTTTACAATAAATCTTCTATTTGTATTTTTAGGCCTGCTACTTCTGCATGTATAAACTTTTTTAGCATTGTTAGCCAATCCTACAGTTGTGTTAGGCAGGTATCCCCAACTGTTAAAGCCAGATTTTTTCATAGAGACTAGTATCTCTCTAATACCAACTGTAACATATCTATAAATATAGTAATTGATTGAGAAAATGTTTGGTAATATAATTGTAATGTAATAGTTGATTGAAAAGCGAGATCCACTTTGAGGGTAGAAAACCTCTGAGAACGTGAAAAGGAAAAGAGAACAACTTTCTAGATTTAAAAAAAAAATACCACTGCTAGAGAACCTTCACTATTACTGGTACAGGGAGGTGTGGAGGTGAAGAATAAGGCTACTTTTGGATGTCGAGCTGAGCCGAGTATAAATGAGTTCTTATGGCTAGTAATAGCTTGTAATAGTATGATTGTAATGAGAGAAAGAAATAGATAATTGAATCAAGAAATGAATGAAATTATATTGAACTAAAGAGAATTACGTTGTCTTATTCGAGAGAGACTTCCTCTAAAATCAGAAAGATTCACAAATGTTCTAGATCCCCTACATGGGTGACTTCTATCCTATTTATAGCAAAATGTAACATGACTATCGTATTATTCAACAACAGATAAAGGCCTGACTACAAAAGCCTGACCCAAGCCCAATTAACCAACTCATTCTTATTAACAACTAATCACATAAGCTTGGTCCATTCGGCTCATATGACTTTGGCCTCTAATATCACTATATTGGACATATGACAAACCCTTCCCCTTCAAGGCACCTTACCCACAAGGTGCGGATGCACTTTAAACATGGCTTGATCTTGGAGAAACCAGTCCGCTCAATTAACTTGACTTCACTGACCGAGTACTCCAACAACACAATGTAGAAATAAAATGTGTCCCCAAGTATTGCTTTCACGTCTTGCAGCTCGAGGCCCTCTTTCTTTTTAAATGCAAATGAGGCATCACGTCCAATGTTGCTGAAAAATGTCGAAGCTATGCAGAATTTGTTCTAATTGTTCTTTGATGGTGAGTAAAAATGTAATAATATTTTCTATTTTTTCCCGATCTAAGGAAGGACTGGCTCTGGATACCACTTGTAACAATATAATTGTAATGAGAGAAAGAAATAGATAATTGAATCAATAAATGAATGAAATTGTATTGAACCAAAGAGAATTACGTTGTCTTCTTCAAGTGAGACTTCTTCCAAAAATAGAAAAATTCACAAATGTTCTAGATCCCCTACATGGGTGACTTCTATCCTATTTATAGCAAAATGTAACAGAACTATTGTATTATTCAACAACAGATAAAGGCCTGACTACTAAAACTTGACCCAAGCCCAATTAACCAACTCATTCTTATTAACAACTAATCATATAAACCTGGTCCATTGGGCTCATATAACTTTAGCCTCTGATATTGCTATATCGGACATATGACATAGGTTGAGATATTTAAGTAAGTTTTGTGGGATTCATTTAGATAAATTTGATATGTTTAAATGTTGAAAAAAGTTTATATATATTTATGAAAAGTCGAAAAATTTGTAGGTTTTATTATTGTTTATTGGACTTTTTGTCTCTCATGCACTGTTTACTGTAGACGAATTTTTAAAAAAAAAAATTGGAAGATCGGCCCCTACTATTGATACAAAAATAAACACATACAGATGCTACAGATGCTAGGTAGAAAAAATGAAAGGAAGTAAAGTACAAGTCAGTAATAAATGTTTTTGTCACGATTTGTTGAAGAAAAAAAAAACTTTTTTTAGGTGCAATCATGATCTCCAGCTATAGTAATAAATTTATCAGAATCGGGTCTAAATGCAGCTCAGTTAGGGTATTTGAATACTCAATGCAGTTAAAAATGAACTGCACTCGGTGCAATTTAATAACCAGACGTAGCCTAAGTGAGACTTCTTGTTATGGGACAGTGTGCACGAAATCTCCAATTCTATATTGTGTGGTCCATTCTTGGAAAAGTGGGATAATGATATGGCACCCTTTGATTGGAGGTATTATTTGGGGTTTGACACCATACTCTGAAGATCTTCTCTTTTATTTAAATAAAAAATCTACTCAGACTCGTTTTTGTCTACACCGCATGAATCCATTTGACTATTTTTTCTTTTCTTCCATTCAGAATCTCGTAGTCTTGCTCTCTACCCAATCTTTTTCGTCTAGTCTTCCCCGTTCTCCAATCGTTTCTCCTTTGTCTTCTGATATGCTCTCCCCCATCTCGTCTCCTCTTTCCCCTCACCTACCCAGCTTACATCCAGGTTGCTGGACCGTTCAAGAATAATGGTGTTCCTCTAAGACAGATGAATCAGTTTTATGTGATTGCTACTTCGACGAAGATTGACATTGCTGGAGTTAACGTGGATAAGTTTGATGACAAATATTTTGTTGTGGAAGTTCAGAAGAAGAAAGGAGGAGACTTTTTTTAGGCAGAGAAATAGGAGAGGTGAAGTCGAGAGGCTGTGGGCGCAATTTGGATCACTCCGACCTCGAAGGTTCATGTCTTTGAAGTGTGATTCAACATACTGAAATGTCACTAAGAATAAATAAAATGTTGACGTGCAAAATCCATAATGTGAAAGCCAAATTTTCCATCTTCAGCAAATTTTATATAAAAAAATTTGGGGCCATAAGTCCTTATTTTGTTATCGCAACAAGGGTAATTACTAATTAGCCTTCCCACATGCACTTTTCTTGCATTCCGGAAATACAAGTCCTACAAAATCTATTCATGCTAAATAGCAAGTTTTTGCCCAAAATATTTGGGGATGGGTGGGGACGGCGGGGGTAGCTTTTGTGGGTTTTTTGGGTGTTTATGAGTGGTTGAGGGCGGGTTTGTGTCTTATCCTTCAGGGTTTATTAATTATTGGAGAAATGAATGAGAATTCGGGGAAAGTGTCGTCGTGTTTGGCCATTACTACAGAGAAGGGGACGCATAGGCCTGGTGGTTGTGTTGGGATTTTCTTTCAACTTTTTTATTGGAATCGGAGGTTCGCCAAGAAGAAGCTCTTCTCCAGGACGCTGCTTCCACCAGATCAGTCCTTCATCCACCAAACAAATCTCATATTGCTTCATTATTTCTCGCTTTATCCTTTTCCTTTACTCTCTAAAAGCAAACATTCATACGACACCGTATCTAGTCCACGTAGGACGAGTAATCAAGCAGGGGTTATTACCCCGATGCTACAAAGAATTTTTCGGGTAGTAAAAGGGTGTGGAAAAAATAAAATAAAAGGAGAAACGTGTGGAGCTGAAAAATAAAAAATTGGAATAAGAAAAATAAAAATAAAAAAAGTTGTCATTCGTGCGGTGTAGATAAATGAAGGGTGGCTGTGTAGTAGGATTCTTATTTGAAATGTAATATGTAATTTTTTATTTAATTATTGAATTTTTTTTTTAACAAGTGAAGTAATCAAAATGTTTTGTTTATACAAAAGAGAAGTCAGCCGTCCGATCAAAAAACAAAAAAGAGAAGTCAGCCTTCCGAAATTTCCAAGAACCGGTTGAATTATATTTAGCCATAAATGGAAGAAAGTGGATGCTAAAGAAGCCCGGAGCTTACGATACAAATGCTGAAGCCGAAGTCAGCCTGTTTGGTTCGTCTAGATGATTTTAGATAAAAACTTAATAAATTTTTTTTTTTTATTATTTTAAAATTTAAAAACGTTGAATTAGAAATTAAAAATATTGAATTGTATTTTATGTTAAAACTACCCCGCTTATATAATACAGAAATAAATCAGGTGACGTTTTCAACATTTCTTCAGACAATAAAAGGCACGCAAAGTCAAAATAATTATATGACATGTACACATCTGAGGAACAAAAAAGAAGGCTAATGAAACATGAGAAGATGATGGTTATACTGTTAAACTGTTAGGAGGGGGTATTTCTCGGCCACCCCCAACCCAATTTCACGTTTTGTTAGAATTTGTGAAGGCAGTGAGTGCTAAGAGTCAAAGAAAGGGAAAAGGTAAATTTGGGAGCATCTGCCAGCCTAATTGATCAATTAAAGCACTCAACCAGCACACCCATAATCTGTTCTGTCCATCAATGTTATGATTTCATATGACTTGTACAATCGCAGGCTTAGTTCACCTGCACATAAATAAAAGGTTGCAATACAAGTCAATCTATCAGACAATACTACCAATTATAACTGTAACAGAAAATCAACAAAGAACATTTATAGTTTTCATAAATATGATCCCCGTGACATCAGCAGATTATACAGGAACAATTGCTAAGCTCTGTTTGAGAATGTTGAGAACAGATTTTGCAACTTTAAAAGTAGCCTACGCTGAATCCAAATATTTTTATTTCTTAAACGCCACATCCGCTGCCAACAATTTTCTGAATACAAGACCGAAAAGCATTCAGATAGGGGGAAGGGGAAGAAATGTGTGATTCCACAGGGAAGAGAGAAGTCTGCCCCAAAACATGCACCCACTTTAAGACAAATATAACAAAAGCTGGACAAAAAAAAAAAAAAAAAAAATTTGGACCTTACCCGATCGCAACCAGACCCCATATCTTTCAGGAGTTTTTGACGCATCATAGGCCTGTTGAGATCGGTGTTATGAATTGTGAGTCAGTGCCATCCCCTCAATATAGGGCTACCAAATTGCACAATATTATTTTCATTTGGGTTTAAGCATGGCCAGCCATGCAAGAAGTATCATCCTGACAAGAATCACATCCCAAATGTCCTCTTATAGAGATCACCAGAGCTCGGCGTCCAATAGTTTGAATCTTCATAGCCTGTATAAAATTTATTATACCCCCGTCTCTCATTTCTTAGGAGCTCTGGCATACCCAGACCATTCCCATTTTGAAATTCATTCCAACCGTCCCAGTGCCCATTAGACATAAGTGCATTTCTAGACTGTTGGAGGGACAGCTGTGCAGCAAAAGGGGATAGATTGCTCGCTTGTGATTGATCTGCAAGCCTTGTAGAAAGGCCATAAGAATTGTTACGATGAGAATAAGTATCATCAATGTTTGCAAATCTCATGTTCTGCTGCTGCGAGAGCGATCTTTGCATCAATAGCTGCAATCTGGAGTCATTTTCATATGCACTTAATTGTGGAGGGAAAGTTGATCTCATGTCTATGACCGGATTCTTAAGCCCACCTTGAAGTCTCCCTTCACCCACAGCCAAAATTGCAGGATCCATAAACTCAATATCCCCAGTATTAACAATATTTCCAGTGGGCATCGTCTGATATGAGTTTCTCAACAAGGAGGATGGGTCAAGCATATGATTCCCTGACAAATAAAAGAAAAAAGTAAATTACCCAATCATTTTCTTTTCTTTTATCGGTTAATCATTTTCAACATGGAATAGAGATGTAAAACCTGGTTAAAGATCAGGATAAACAATATATATATAACTAACCAGTCATGGGGTCAAATGCCTGGTCCATTCTCTTGCTAGAGGAAAAGCCTGGCGGGGGTGCCCTGCTTGGCATAGAGAATCCAGGTGGGGCTGAAATTTGTGCCCTTGAAACACCTGAAGAAATTCCGGCTGTCAAATTTTTTTTTTAATAAGCATAATTAAGGCTCTCATAAATTGATTTCCATACGGCCCAAAGGCAGCTATTCCCAAAACTAAACAGCACAGAATGTAATTGATATAAGATTACATAAAAGCTGAAGCAACAGTTGGATGAAAAAAAACCCCAACATAAATCATAGAATGTAAATCAGAAGTTCAGGAACTAAAGAAGACTCACCGGAAACCTTATTAGGAGTGAAAACGGGATGAATGTTAGCAAGATTATCAGATTCTTCAAAATTTTGGAAAGAGAAACCATTGCCAATCCCATGCTTTTCCAGATAGAGATCTCTTCCACCACAATCCTGGCTGAATGATCGGCTCATTGGCAATTGCTCAATGGTATTGAAAGATTGCTGTACATCAAATGGTTGACTTCTCGACTCCTCATGCCTTGCAAAAGAAAATCTCGACTGATTATTATTTGGTGCTTTCCAGGAACCTGATATTATGTGAGAACCAGTCTGATTATCACCTTCCTTAAACAACTTAGCCAGATTCTGCGGGGATCCCAATGACTCATCCCATGGGTCACAGTCCAATGATAATATATTTGAGATTATACTGCTCTCTCCTTTATCTACAGCAGCATTGCCCTCATTATTTGTCACACCACTCAGATGTCTCCCCATTTGCTTCCTTTTATCTTCATTTAGATGCAAAAAGGAATGCTCCAAGGTCATATCCAAACCAGGGGCATTGTTCACCAAGTTATCAGGGAAACCATTAGATATCACTGAAATGCTTGATGAATGTAGAAGCAGACGGTCATTGGCCCTATTATCCACAGATATTGGATGATCGGCATTCAAACTAAGTGCACCATAATCCTCAGCATGCTGAAGAGGATGAGACCTTGAAACATGGAGCGAATTAGCCAAATTGGTTAAATAAGTAGACCTAGTTACAACTTCTGGGTCCTTGAGTCTTTGACTCTCAAAAGATAGTATATCATCTTCAACTTCAAAAGATGTATCTTGTATTGCTTGAGTACGTGAACCTGATATCCAGTCACACTGTTCTCTTGATGCACACACCCCATCGATGGAAGGTGCTTTCCCAACTGTTGAGATTAGTAAAGGTTCTGTACGTTGCTCAGCATAATCTTGCCTCAACCTTTGACGTCCAGGTTCTTTAGTCAAGACACAATCAAAAAGTGAACTATTAGGTCTGATTGCAACAGAATGTTCATCTCTGGAAATTCTATCAATACTTATTGAAGATATATCAGAGCATAAGTTCTGAATCTGTCCGTCACTGGCCAGCCCTAATTTTTCAGTGGTAGAACCGCAGGACTCCTCAGTATAAGCAGAATTTGTAACCTCTGGTGGCAGACTAAGACCTCTAGCATTGTCCTCGGATGCTGGTGGACAAGAAAACTCACTGCTTAAAGTTAAAGAACAAGTTCCATCCGGCGTGGCAACTTTCTCGGATGAATTGGTTGGAGAATCTGTAATTATATGCTGTTTCAAAGTGTTTAATGATTGCAGTTCACTGGTTGGGTTAATAGTTTCAATATCTTCATTCAATGCTGGTCTCTTTGCAGCATCAACATGCAATGAGGAAGCCTGAGTTGTGCCAGTAACTGCTGATGTAAATGACAATGTACTAGCAACTGTGTCAGGGTTCTGCTTAGAAGGTCCATTTGTACTTGCTATACTGGAAGCTGGTAGATGGCCATTAGTAGCCCGCATTCCCCTGGTACAAATAATACAAATTTGAGTACTAGTAATTGTCACAAACAAAATAAAGGACAATAATTGGTGCATACCATGAGGCTGCAGCAGGAAGAGCTACAGATCTACCAGAACTTTCATTTGGTGGAGAACTTCTAACAACACTCGCAATATTCTGCTAGATAAATGTAACCAAACCATTACATTTATAAAACTTAGTATTCAAGAATATGGTAAGTTAAAATGTATTTGAAAAAGCTTCGGTTCCGCAAATCCAATGTATCTAAGATAATAAGTGACACAGTTCACTCAGTGACAGGATGCTTTGAACTTAAGATGAGACTCATACATCTCAACTAGAAACTGAGTCTCTCAAGATCCCTTCCAAAATATTGGATATCTCACTATCATTATTGCTAGATATCTCTTGCATTTGTATCTCTCCAGTATTTGGCCACAACCATTATTCTGAAAAACAAAAAACCATCCCCAATCCTATCCAATTTGTTATACTTACTTAGGTATGTGTTGGATACCATGAGTGTCATTTTCCATTTCCTTGAAGAAATTGAAATGTACATGTAATGTGTGGTACAGGGTGTGTACCCAATCTTAGAGACATCCATTCAATTAAAAAAAAGAGTTAAGGAATAAAAAATTCACACCCGCACAATCATAGGAATGATCATCACAAATGGGAAGTCACAACTCTTCCTCTCGTACACCAAAAACAATAGGCAAGTTGGGAACATCTGATACACCAATATAGTCATATAATGGCATGCAAAAGCAGTCCTTCCACTTATATTGACTGTGAACCTAACATAGATCAATTTGACAATGACAAAAATACAGCAAAATCCCTCTACAATCTGTTACTTTAGTGTAAAGCAAACTGCCTATGACAGCAGTAAAGCTAAATGCATAACTTATGGCATCTGGGCTTACACTAGTAGTTTTGACAATGGGCTTTCCAGTTGAAGTGGAACTGTTAATATAATATTCTTCTGGTGGTGGTGGTAACACATTTCCCGAACGCCGCTGCATATTGTTTGTGGCACCAGTAATTTGTTGAACTCGACTCCTTTAAAACCACTATGTAAGTTAATTAATCTTCCTATGAAGACAACATGTAAAAATCAAGCAGCACAAAGCAAAAAAATTCAATCGAAATATTTTTGTAAGATCAATACTCAATACATGTCATCAAATTTTCAAATCCAATACAAGCATTTTCATATGTAAAATTCTCTACAAACATTGAAACTGCAACTTCATATGCTATCTTTTCCACTAACGAGAAATTTCTATTTTACTAAAAAACTAACAGAAAAACATGACTTTAATAATTTTCAGATGCTAATCTCATTTTAGCCATGCCACCCGTGGAATTTCCAATCGTGTCAATTAACCAAATCCAGAAATGGTCAAGGCTCCTCATCTTTTCTGATGTTTAGGTTTCACATATATAGCTATTGCCATAATGAGCAATGCTTTTAAATGACACCATTGGACAAGGCCAGAGACCAGATTTCTTTCAAAACCAAGATGCTTTTAACCAATCACAAGAAAATTCCATTGTGCATTGTTAATCAGAATTTCTATCAAAGAAAGAGAAAGTTGCAGATGCACACTCACACTCACTTAGCTCTTGCTGCAGCATCCTTGGAAAATCACAATAAATGGGCACTACCTAAGCGACACCAAGCTAATAACAAGAACAAGGCTTCTAAAACAAAAATATCACTTCACAACTTATACATTTACCTCGTATATGCTGAAATTATTTCATCTTTAGAGAAACTATCCTCTTGAGGACCAATCTCATGCAAATAGAGACAATCTGTATTGCTGCAAGGCTGCGCCAAATATATGTTCCGTACTCAATTGGATGAACAACCTGGCTTATGTGACAACTAAAAAGCAAATTATAATACCTAATAAATCAAGCAAGGATGCATACCATATTTCTTAGCCAAGCATGACAATACTTTGTGGTTCCAAAGCAAGCCCTAGCACATATTCCCAGAGTTATTGAGATTATAACTAAAATGATGCATGCTCATAAACCATGCACTGATCATAGAAGTATTTTCCAAGAAGCATCAGCATGCATATACCTTAGGGATCTGCCATCCAAAATAAACCCATGTACATTTTGAATACAACGAATAGCTTCCTCCTCTTTGGAATAGGTAATATATCTGGATACATGAGCATTTAGTAAGTACAATACTAATTACCTGTGAACAAAGGTATTCAAAACAATGTTATAAACCAAATAACTCAAAAACCCTATAAAACAGGATCACCAAAAACAAAAAGGCAAAACCTATGAAAGGATACTATAATGGGAAGGCAAAATAATAATAAAAATGTATGCAATTAAATTCAAATGACATTTTACACTTTGAAGCATTAGTAACACAAGATTTAAAATATCCAACAAGACAGACGGACATTCAGTGCATCATGTGTTGAGTAACTAGGCAAAAATTATATATATGTTACTTACACACTACATGTACTGTTTGGAAATTGTTGAATTACACCAGCTGCCGTCCGAGACATGGACACTTTTAGAACCTTTCCATACTGACCAAAATATTCATGGTGCTGGAGAAGCTGCATAAACATTAAAATATACTTATGCACGCCTCAAAAGAAATCAACCAAACATAACAAGTAAAGATTAGAGAGAGGAAAGAGAGAGGCTACATCTTCGTCTGCCAGATTTAAAGGCAAGCCGACTATGTAAACAAGGTTCCGTTGAATCACACGAACGCTGCTGAGTTGCTTCCGTCCCTCGGATGGTTTGGATTTAGCCTTCTGGCATTTTTTCCTATCCATACTGATTTCAGCCACCATCCTGTTACAGAAAATAAAATGAAAGCAGCATTACAAATACTAATAATGATTCCATACCAGTAGCAAATACTGTTCATAGAATAACAACCTCTCACAGTTTGCAGCCATCCCAACAATTTTTACTTTGTCATAAGGGGAGCGACAGGCAGGACACCGCCCATCCGACTCATCCTTTTCAGCCATATCCAGGATGTGATGCCAGCACCAAACACATATCTGTATGTAAGTGGACAAAGGTTCAGAAGATAATTAATAAAACAAAACTTAGTATGGTTGACACCAGAAATGTAGACACAGCTAGTTCATCTACAAAATTAAGAACATATTTTGTATAAACTCATCATACTCTAAGAATTACAAAGCAATAATTCTATAGTATCACAACCAAGACCAAGAGAAAGTAGAAAGTGCAACATATTCTTCAAATTCATCCCGTGTATGCTTCATTTATTACTGGTTCTGCAGCTAACATGATGAAAGGAAAATGTATAGCAACTGCACGGGATAAAGACACGTGATTGAACCTCTATAGTGAACAACGTATAGAAAAGGAAAAACAACTCAATATACTCGTTAAAATATATACTCCAATAAATAAAGTTAATCTACTCAGTCAAAAACTGTCTACAAAATATATATATATACAGTCTCAAACCTCATAACCACATTTACATGGCTTCAACTGCTGATCAGTCAAATCCATCTCTTCTGCGCAGAGAGGACAAGTCTTTTCTCCCTCGTCACTCATGATTACCGGAAACAATCTGGACAAAGGAAAAAAATGATGCTAGGTAATCAACAAGTTCACCAGCATGCCCAGAACAATTACTAGAATGAATATAGCATATATGCAAGTAAATCTTTAAGCTTGTTTCAGTAGATGGTAAAAATATTGCGAATTTTAAACCTTCGAAAGACCAAGGTAAGTCTTCACCTCCTTTTTAAAACAATATGGGATTAGATACAAAATTTAAAATCTTAACTTTCCTGTCCCTTCAATAGTTTGATAAGTATTAACGACTAAGGTAGAATTGCCGGACCTTACAAATAAATACCACTCATCAAGCAATAACAGTTCACAGAAACATAACAGGAAAATGAGTGAAACAAACCCAAATATTACAATAACAGTAGAAAACATCAAATCTAACCAATATACATTTGCAAACCACTCGTGAATCGTGACGTTCCTTTGAAAAATTTATATTCACATCCTAAAAGCCCTATCTATTCAATGAATCAGCATTTTGCGGCTAACTGTTAAAAATTAAAAAAAAATAAAGATAATCAAGAAATCGATCAAATAAACATCTCCTCAAAGATTCCACAGATCATTCAAAGAAATCAAACACGAAAAATCTCCCCATATTAAACTATATTAAATAAGTAACTAGATATAAAATAAATGACCTACTTTCTAATCAGAGTCGTTGACATGCAGGACACAAAATCCGAACCAAACAAGTAAACGGACACAAATCGGGAAATGAGTGTAACATACAAACATCTCCAATTGTCCCAGATTATAGATGAAAGCAGATTGGGCTTCGGAAAACAAAACCAAAAAATGGGGGATAAAATTGGGGATCTTAGAAAGAAAGAGGAAGGATTCAGGAACTAGGGATTTGAGATTCAAGCTGGACTTACACAGTTGAGGATCGAGAAGATGAACGAAACTGCGAGGATGAGAATGTGGGAGAAGCGCACGATAGAGATGGAGAGAACCACAAGAGAGGCCTATCGGCGAGAGAGAGAGAGAGAGAGAGAGAGAGTGCTGTTGTATTTGGAAAGGCTTTTAATTTTTTGTTTCTGCTTTGCGTCGCTGTCATTTATAAATATTATCACACAACTTTTCCACTTAACGCGGTTACGCCTGTTCACTTTTACTGAAATTTATTTTATCTCCTATCATCTTATTTAATTATATAATTTTAATCAAAATTTTATATAAAAATAAAATAAATATTTTAATATTTTAAAATAAAAATAATATTAAAAAATCTTTCTTAATAATTTTTTATTTAATTTTTTTAACTTTTATCTTAATTTATCTCATTTTATTTACAACAGAAAATCTAAAATCTTAAATGTCCTGAATATTTGTTTTAATTTTGGGTATATGGTTTCGATATTCCCAAGTTCAATATCTACATTTTCTAATGTTGTTTAGGCCCGCTAAAGGTGTCATCTACACCATACCCATTTCTCACATCTCGCTCTCACATTTTGGAGATTGAGTATCCCGCTTCGAGAGCTGGAGGTAGGGTCAATCTGTCCACTTTAATAATGGAATATAGTTTATTAGATTCAAAAACTATTTATGAGTCCAAAATTAATCAAAAATATTTTTTTTGATTTAAATTGTAAATTTAGATTTGTAAACATGAATATAATATAAAAATTATGTAGTTTTAAATTTGTTAATTCAAAAATTATAAAGTGGAACTTGTATTATGAAAGGCAATATATAAAAGAGTCACCCTACAACTTACAAGTATTAAGTAAAAGTTATATTTAATATATATTATTATATATATTAAAAATAATAAATATTATGGTGAGGAGATTTTTTTCCCTCTGCCCAAAAAATGAGATCTAGTCCAAACAATGACATGAAGCAGAGCAAGGAGGCCCAATCCGAAACGAGCCGATCCATCACCCAGCCCGAGAGAGAGTTGGCAATACTAGTATTTATAGGGATAACTTGCGAAAAACACTCCATAGCAAGATCCATACAAATTAGTAGATGACAAAAAAGATAGGACTTGTCATCTTGGAGCACCCTCGAACAATGCCAAACACTTGAAAATCCGTTAAATCGAACGAATAAAAATCAAGGAAAATATTTGATCTCTTGATAAGAACGTATCAACGGGCAATCAAAAAAACTCATGGCAAGGATAAGATAAGTAAATCATGCTACATTAATAGCGTCATAACTTAGGATACACGCTACATTAATAGCATCGTCACAAAGGTTACTCCGCATTAAAAAGACTGACAAACGAATCCAATAGGAACAGACATGATCTATTTCCTTTGGCTCCATATATAAAGAGCAGACTCCCAAAAACAAGGAACATCTCTATGCTCTCATAATTTGTAAACATTCGAAATATTTACTAACTTAAGTATCATAAACTCTTTGGCCTTCAAGGGTTCTTTCGCACATTTTTCTACCTCATTTTTGCAAGCCTAATCCAGATGAGTCGAGTTATTGAAACTTGACTAATAGGCATGTGAAATATAACGTTAATGATTATGAATATGTAATGATGTACAAGATAAATATATATTATATATAATTATATTAAGAAAATTGGGTGTTGGGCGGGGCCCCACTAGGACCATACCTTCCCTCACCCTGCTTTTGTCTTGCCATGCAAGACGGGATTGGGGCGAACGAAGCCCTACTGCCCACCTTTAGTGTTGGATATCTCTAACTTGCACATATAAGCCTTCGATGCCACCAGCTCCCGATTCGAACCCCAGCTGGTAGAGGGAGTCCCTACCCCATCCCATGTGGATTGCAAGGCATCTATTTGAGGGCAAAACCCAAGCTTGCCACCTAGCCCATTTTATATATATTTCGATGCCACCAGCTCCCGATTCGAACCCCAGCTGGTAGAGGGAGTCCCTACCCCATCCCATGTGGATTGCAAGGCATCTATTTGAGGGTAAAACAGCATCGTTTTGGAAAGCTCTCAATATCATCTCTTATTAAGTCCATCAATGGTGGGGTCGGGCACACCTAACTGTAATTTGATTCCCTACGAATAGGAGTAAAATTGATTTCGTTTAGTTTGAATTGTTTTGTAGCATGTTGGCAAATCAAATTGACCGGTTCGAATTAAGGAATATTTAGACATTTGGAGTATCTTAGATAGGCCTGTTCATCCGGGCCGGGTACAATCCAGTCCGATTTATAATTTTATATATTTATTAATATTTTTTATTTTTTTTAAAGGTTTAAGAAAATTTTGAATCCAGGTTCCGAATTCCCAAATCCGGAACCCGGATGAACACCCCATTCTTAGAATTTTGTGAATCGGTAAAATAATTTAAATACAATTATTTTATTGGAGTTTAGGAAATGAAAGAAAAAGTTAAATAAAAAATTATAATATTAAGGAATCATTTGACTATAATATTTTTAATATTAATTTTATTTTAAAGTTTGTAAAAATTGTATTGGTTTGAAGTTTATAAAAGTTATATTAATTGTTGAGTTTAAATAATGATTAAATAAAAAAATTTAAACTGAAAATCGAAAAGTATTTTATATTTACGTGTATTTAAGAATGAAATTAAGAAAACTTTTGAGAATTTTAAAAATCCTGAGTCTGTCCAACTGCCCTATTATTCATATCATATATATTTACAATGATGATATTTAAGTTTGTCATAATATACCATTATATTATATACTTAATGAAACTAATAACTCAAGTGACTTTACTTTTTGGGTCAAGTTTGCCTCAGTCCGATTAAAGCAAAGCTAGGGTCTCCTCCTCCTCTCTCTTCCTACCTTTCTTTCTTTATTCATCTACTCTGTCTATTAAAATAATCATTTTTATTTAATTTTGTTTAGCATCATTCAAATAAAAAATAAAAAGGTATACTGATGAAGCTCATGCAATATGAGCCTCATGCCTCATATGCCCATACTTTAATTTATGATATTATGTTTGATATAAAATCATTCCAAAATGTATCGGCTCGTATATAGAATTTTTTTAATGAGTAAATTATGACAGTTTCTTTAAAAAAATCTAATAATTCAATATTAATATTTATACACAAATAGTAACTTGTATTAAGAGTATGTTTGAGATTACGTTTCAAAACTCAAAAAATACTTTTAAGCAGTTAAAAATATTTAAAAAAAATAATATGTTTGGATAATTTTATTAAAAGCACTTTAGTCAGTTAAAAAAAAGTTAAAAATCAGCTTTCTTAAAAAGTACTAAATTGGAAATTTTATCAAAAAACTCATGCAGATAAATATATATTTTTAAAAAATTACCGTAACTAATTTTAAAAGTACTTTGGACATATAAATCTCAAACAGTAGATAATTTTTTATTAGTAGAACTTATTACATTAAGTTTTAAATTATAAGTCTTAGTACATGTTTGGGATTGCGATATAAAATATTATTTTTAGCTTAAAACTTATAACTTAAAACTTTATGTAATAAGTTCTACTACTAAAAAGTCATTTATTATTTGGGATTCATATGTCTAAAACATTTTTAGAGTTAGTTACGGTAATTTTTTTAAAATATATAATTATCTCCAGAAACTTTTTGATAAAAACTCCAATTTGATACTTATTGAAAAAATTGATTTTTAACTTTTTTAATCGACTAAAGCGCTTTTAATAAAATTACTCAAATATGACATTTTTCTTTATAAGTACTTTTAATTGCTTAAAAATATTTTTAAAGTCTCGAAATACAATCCCAAATATGCTCTTAATCTAAAAGTAATATTTATCACCACAATCTCAAATAAGCACTAAAAGTTGTATAATATGTATCATTTATATTCTATAAGAGAAAATATTTATGCAACCATGGATTGGATAATCGTAATGTAATCTTTTTGAAAAAAAAGTCAATAAAACATAAGACTCACATGAAAAAAAATTAAAATTTTAATTCTGGATCTTATTCTTTTTTAAAACGATTACGTAGCGTTTATGCAATTCATGATTGTATGTAAAATTACTCGTTTTGAGAAATGATAGATGCAATCTTGAAATTATAAGCGATGTACAGTCGCTTTAAAAAAAAGTGAATATACGTGAGATTCATGTAAAAATAGTTAATTTTTTTTTAAAGTGACTATATACCGTTTGTAACTTCACGACTGTATGTAACATTACTCTTTTTTTAAACATCCCTATAGAACAATGATTGGTTATTGAGACCTTTTTATTATAGAAAAATAGATCTACATTTGGCACATCTTGGCAAGGTTACAAAGAAGTCGGCCAAGTGATACTTCCAAAAGAATGGTGCTACTCTACTACTTTAGTAACACCATTCATGTGATCGCTTGGTGTGACTGTAAATGTAAAATCTAGTTTTTATTTTTTTCTATTTTTTTATTCTCATTTTTTTTATTGTTTTAAAACATTTTTAAAAAATATAAGAAAATATCAATACACTAATAATTACTTAATCATAAATCATAAAGTTAAAAACAATTAAAAAAATAAAAATGCAAGAAATGTTCAAATAAAGTATTAAAATTGATGAGCAAACTAATATTTTCCTTTCAAAAAACGGGTGGCATTTTATTAGAGGTATGCTCTGACTCCTACAAAGTCGGAGTCATGCCCTCTGACCTCCGACACTAACAGGAGTCGACGGCAAATTTTTTCTCTAACGAGTCCGATTCTAATCGGAGTTAGAATTTCAATCAAAATTTTCAAAATTTCACTCAAAATTTCAATCAAAATTCAAATTGATATTTGAATCTAAGAATCCTCCCATCCATCTTCAACCTACTCATAATCATCCACCTTTCAACCTATACTACAAAGCAACTCAATAATTAATTCAGATTTTCGAATTCAAGTTTTAGGACTTAGTAATTCAATAAACTTACGAGGACAATAAGTGGGCGGGAGTCAGCGAGACCGACAACACGAGTGCACCACGACGATGAGTCAGTGACGGCAAATAGGGGTGCTCAACCTGACTCCGGATTTCCAGATCCTAAACCCAAATTCAAAATTTTCTTAAACATTTTAAAAAAAATTAGAAGTATTAATAAATAAATAAAATTTCAAACCAAGCCGCGTTATACTCGACCCGAATGAACAGGCCTACCAGCGAGACGAGTCAATGACAACAAGAACACGAGAGAGGAAACTAAAGATTCTATTTCGCGAAGACGAAACTCGAATCGTCGAAGTCTTGAAGATTAAAAGTAAACTCAGTAAATAAAATTTGAGAAACACACGAGTAAAAAGTTCCAAAATGGCCAAAACAATGCTTTTTTTAAAAAAAATTAATCAAATTTCAGAGCCGGAGTTCGAAACTCCATGGAGCTCCTACTCCAATTCCAACTAAATTTTTTTGAAAATTTTCTGCCTCTAACTCCAAATTTTGATAACTCCGACTCCGTCGAAATCGAAATCGAAGTCGGACGATGGATGTTTTGCACACCCCTACATTTCATGAGCCATAAATAAGAGGAAACTGAATGCTAAAGCCGCCCAGGCTTTGTTCCGCCAATGCCAACAACCCACTTTTAATACAAAAAGACATCAACAGATATTTTCAACATTTCTTCAGACAAAAAGAAAGTGTCACAAAGTTCAAATAATTTAAGAAATGTACACATCAGGGAAACAAAAATGCAAATGAAACATACGAAACGATGATGGTTATATTCTTGAACTGTATTGAGGGGGCATTTCTAGTCCCTAGAAAGTCGAAACCCTGAGGACCTCGGCCACTCCCCAATTTCGCATTTTGTTAGAATTGAGAAGGCAGTGAATGTTAAGAGTCAAAGAAGAGAAAAGTTCAGATTCCATCTATGTATTTTGGGAGCAACAACCTTGGAACATCTGGAGCATCTGCCAGCCTATTTTGATCAATTGAAGCATTCAGCCAGCACCAAAATTCTATCGTATCCATCAATGCCATGATTTCAAATGACTTGTACAATCGCAGCTTAGTTCACCTGGCACATAAATAAAAAGGCCGCAATAAAAGCAAATCTATCAGATGATAGTGATACCAACTGACAATAACAAAGAACAATAAAATCTCGTTTGGTTACACAAATGACACAAATGAGATACAATGAGAAATCTGTAAATAGTAGTGAGATACTTTGTAAACAGTAATGAAATGATTTGGGTTAAAATGTTTTATAGAATTTTAGGAAAGGAGAAAGACAAGGTTGAATAGAAATACTACAAAGTCAAAATAATTTTAGAAATAATTTTTTAATCTTAGTTTTGTTTTGGGATTTAAAAAAGTTTAATTGTTTTTTGTGTTTTGTTTAGAAATTTGAGAAAGTTGTAAAAATTAGATGGAAAAATATGAAAATTTGAAATTGAAAACTGTTTGTGTTTGAATGTTAAATGGTATTGGATGAGATAGGTTAACATCATCTGTGAAATCAACCGGGGCCTAAGTTAATTAAAAATAACATAATCCCCAGCAGATTATACCAGATAATGGGCAAGCATTCAAGCCACTACTTAGAAAACAGTCTTCTTTCCGTTCGAAAATTTTGAGATCAGATTTTGCAACTTAAAAGTAGGCTGCAGACACCTGCTGCCAACAATTTTCTGAATACAAGACCTCAAAAAGGTATGTGTTTCCACGAGGAAGAGAAACAGTACATGACTACATGCTCACAAACTCTGCCACAAAACATGTAGCCACTCTAAGCAGATATATCCAGGGTTAAAAAGAGTTGAGTTTGGTACTTACCCGACCGCAGCCAGACCCCATATCTTTCAGGAGTTTTTGGCACTTCATCGGACTGTTGAGATCGGTTATGAATTGTAAGTCAGTGCCATCTCTCAATATGGCGCTTCCAATATGCAAAAGATTATTTTCATTTGTGTTTAGTTTAAGCACTGCCAGCCATGCAAAAAGTATAATCCTGACAAGAATCACATCCCAAATGTCCTGTTATAGAGATCACCAGAGCTCGGCATCCGATACTTTGAATCTTCATAGCCAGTATAAAATTTATTATACCCCAGTCTATCATTTCTTAGGAGCTCTGTCATACCCAGACCATTCCCACCTTGAACTTCATTCCAACTGTCCCAGTGGCCATTAGACATAAGTGCATTTCTAGACTGTTGGAGGGACAGCTGTGCAGCAAAAGGGGATAGGTTGCTCGCTTGTGATTGATCTGCAAGCGTTGTAGAAAGGCCATAAGAATTGCTACGATGTGAAAAATTATCATCAATGTCAGCAAATCTCCTGCTCTGCTGCGGGGAGAGTGAGCTTTGCATCAATAGCTGAAATCTGGATTCATTTTCAAAAGCACTTAATTGTGGAGGGAAAGTTGATCTCATGTCTAAGCCTGGATTGTTAAGCCCACCTTGAAATCTCCCTTCACCCACAGCCAAAATTGCAGGATCCATAAACTCAATATCCCCAGTATTAACAATATTTCCAGTCGGCATGGTCTGATATGAGTTTCTCAACAAGGAGGATGTGTCAAGCAAATGATTCCCTGACAAGTAAAAGACAAAAGTAAATTACCTAATCATATGAACATGGAACAAATGTAAAAAATAGTTAAAGATCAGGATAAACAATATATAAAACTAACCAGTCATGGGGTCAAATGCCTGGTCCATTCTCTTGCTAGAGGAAAAACCAGGTGGCGGTGCCCTGCTTGGCATAGAGAACCCAGGCGGGGCTGAAATTTGTGCTCTAGAAACACCTGAAGAATATTGGTAAATCTCGTAATTTAGTTGATTTCCAACCCCAACCTTAGACAACACAATGTAATCAATAGAAGATTGCACAAAAGCAGAAGCTGCAATTAGATGACTGAAACCCACCAATTATAAATAACCCAAAGTTAATCAGAAGAACAGGAAACTAAATAGAACTCACCAGAAAGCTTATTAGGAGAGAAGACGGGATGAATGTTGGCAAGATTCTCAGATTCTTCAAAATTGCAAGAAGAGAAGCCATTGTCAATCCCTTGTTTGTCCAAATACAAATCTCTTCCGCCACAATACTGGCTGAATGATCGGCTCATTGGCAATTGCTCAAAGGCATCAAAAGATTTCTGTACATCAAAAGGTTGACTTCTCGACTCCTCATGCCTTGCAAAAGAAAACCTGGACTGATTGTTATTTGGTGCTTTCCAGGAACCTGATGTTATGCGAGAACCAGACTGTTTATCACTTTCTCTAAACAAATTAGCCAGATTCTGAGGGGATGCCAACGACTCACCCCATGTGTCACAGTCCATTGATAATATATTAGAGATTATACTGCTCTCTCCTTTATCTACACCAGCAGCATTGCCCTCATTATTTGTCACACCACCCAGGAAACTTCCCATTTGCTTCCCTTTATTGTCATTTGGATGCAAAAAGGAACGCTCCAAGGTCATATCCAAACCAGATGCATTGTTGACCAAGTTCTCGGGGAAATCATTAGAAATCACTGAAATGCTAGATGAACGTTGAAGCGAACCATTGTTAACTCTATTATCCACAGATATTGGACGATCGGCATTTAAACTAAGTGCACCATAATCCTCACCATGCTGAAGGGGATGAGACCTTGAAACATGGAATGAATTAGCCACATTGGTTACATAAGTAGACCTACTTACAACTTCTGGATCCTTGAGTCTTTGACTCTCAAATGATAGTATATCATCTTCAACTTCAGAAGATGTATCTTGTATTACTCGAGTATGTGAATCTGATCTAGAGTCATATTGTTCCCTTGATACATACACCCCATTCATGGCAGTAGCTTTACCAACTGTTGAGATTACAGGTTCTCTATTTTGCTCAGCATAATCTTGCTGCAACTCTTGATTTCCAGGTTCTATAATCAAGATTGAATCAAAAAGTGAATCATTAGGTCTGGCTGCAACAGCATGTTCATCTCTGGCAATTCTATCAATACTTATTAACGACATATCAGAGCATAAGTTCTGGATCTGTCTATCACTTTCAACGCCTAATTTTGCACTGGTAGAACTGCAGGACTCCTCACTATAAGCAGAATTTGCAATCTCTGGTGGTAGACTAATACCTCTATCATTGTTCATAAATGCTGGTGGACAAGTGAAGCCACTGCTCAATGTTAAAGAAGCACGAGTTCCATCCAGTGTGGCAAGTTTCTTGGACGGGTTGGTTGGAGAATCCATAATTATATGCTGTTTCAAAGGGTTTAATGATTCCTTACTTGTTTGGTTCATAGTTTCAATATCTCCATTTGATGATGGCCTCTTGCCAACATCACTATTTAATGTAGAAGCCTGAGCTAAGCCTGTAACTGCCAATGGAAATGCCAATGTGCTAGCAACTGTGTCAGGTTTCTGCTTAGAAGCTCCGTTTGTACTTGATATACTGGAAGCTGGCAGGTGGCCATTAGTAGCTCGCATTCCCCTGGAACAAATAATAATAACTTTAGTGCTAGTAATTGTCACCAGCAAAATAAATGGCAATAATTGGTGCATACCATGAGGCCGCAGCAGGAAGAGCTATGGATCTACCAGAACTTCCATTTGGTGGAGAACTTCTAACAACACTCGCAATATTCTGCTGGTAAAATGTAATCAAATCATGATAATTATATAGCCCAATATTCAAGATACTGCAAGTTAAAATGTTACTTCATAGGTATGGGTTCTACAAATCCAAAAGTAGACAATATTGTATGTGGCACTAGTCACTTGTTCCCGTGTTGCTTGGACTTAAGGGGAGACTCATACATCTCATTGAGAAAACAAAACATTTTCATATAATTTTTTTATGTAAAAACTGGATATCACAAACTACTAGATATAATGCGTGCATTTGTATCTCCCCAGGATTTTGGTACAACCATTATTCTGAAAAATAGTATCACCAATTCTATGCAATTTGTTATACGCACTTCGGTATGTGTTGGATGCCATGTGTGTCTCGACAAGTCATCTTTCATTTCCTTGAAGAAAATGAAGTGTGTGGTATAATGTGTAACCAATCTTAGAGAGAGATCCATCCAACAAGAAAATAAGGATCGAAAAATTCTCACACCCACACAACTATAGGAATGATCATTACAAATGGGAAGTCACAACTGCTCTTCTCTCATACACCACAAACGGGTACCAGTCCAACATTAGGCTTGTCCGAACATCTGATAAACCAAATCGTGATATAACGCCATGCAAAAGCAGTCCTTCCATATGAATTGACAGTGTAACTAACATAGACAATGTGATAATGACAACAATAAAGAAAATTCCCTCTGCAATATGTTACTTAGAATAAAGCAAAATGCCTGATTTCATAATAACAACAGTAAAGTGAAATGTGTAACTTATGGCATCTGGTCTTACACTAGTAGTTTTGACAATGGGCTTTCCAGTTGAAGTGGAACTGTTAATATAATGTTCATCTGCTGGCGGGGGTAACATATTCCCAGAACGTCGCTGCAAATTGTTTGTGGCACCAGTAATTTGTTGAACTCGACTCCTTCAAAACCACTATGTAAGTTAATTAATCATCCAATAAAGACACCACAAAGATTTTTTTTATAGGTAAGACAACACATAAAGATCAAACAGCGCAAAGCCAAAAACCTCTTCAAATATTTTAGTAAGATCAATACCCAATACAAGTGATGTCAAATTTTCAAGTCCATTACAAGCCATTTCATACTGTAAATTTTATCTTCAAAAGTTGAAATTCAACTTCATCTGCTATGTTAAACAATAATGTGGACTTTCTATTTAATGAACAACAAAAAGCACCCGTTAACACTAAAATTGTCCAGATGCTGATCTTATTTTAGCATGCATCCCATCAACTTTCCATTTGAGTCAATTAACCAAGTCCAGAAATGGTCTAGCATCCACATCTTTTCTGAAGTTTAGGTTTCACATATATGGTTATTACATAATGGGGGAGCTTTTCAAAGGACACTGGGCTGCATCATGGGATGAGACCAGAGATGAGATTTCTTTCAAAGAAACAAGGTGCTTATGACCAATCACATGAAAATTCCATTGGGCATTGTCAATCACAATTTCTATCAAAGAGAAAGAAAGTTGCAGACGCACGGTCACAATCAATTAGCTGTGACTGCCGTACCCTCGGAAAATCTGAATACATGGACATTACCTAAGCAACACCAAGCTAATAACAAGAACAAAGTTTCTGAAAACAGAAATAATATTGCACAACTTATACATTTACCTCGTATATGCTGAAATTATTTCATCTTTAGAGAAACTATCCTCTTGAGGACCAATCTCATGCAAATAGAGACAATCCAAATTGCTGCAAGGCTGCATCAAATTGATGTACCATACTCCATTAGATGAAGATTTAGGCTTAAGTGAGAACTAAAAAGCAAGTTATAAGACCCAATAAACCAAGGAATGATGCATACCACATTTCTTAGCCAAGCATGACAATACTTTGTGGTTCCAAAGCAAGCCCTAGCACATACTCCAAGCGTTATTGAGGTTAAAACTAAAATGATGCATCCTCATGCTACCCATTGATAGCAAAAGTACTTTTCAAAAAACATAAGCATATACCTTAAGGATCTACCATCCAAAATAAACCCATGTACATTTTGAATACAACGAATCGCTTCCTCCTCTTTCGAATAGGTAATATATCTGGATGCATGAGCATTTAGTAAGAAAAATACTATGAAATTGTGAAAAAAGGTAATCAAAGCAATGTTACAAACCAAATAACTCAAAAACCCTTATAAACCTGAAAAATAGAAAAGGCAAATACTAGAAAAGCAGAATATAAGGAAAGAGAGATAATAGTAAAAGTGTAGGCAATTAAATCGACTTAGAAGCTAACACACAATTAAAAATATCTAACCGCACAAAGAATATTCATTACATGATTAGTGCAGCAAATAAACCAGTTCATATGATTGTTCGCCCAATATGCACTCAGTTAAACTCGAACCAAGCTCAACTCATGGAAAAAAAAACCGATGGTGAAAGCAGAAGCCCATTCGATTAGTAAATGATACATACTCAATTAAGCTAGACTCGATTAGATCCCATTCGTACGTTATGTAATATTCTTATCTCGATGTATGTACACATTTAATTTAATATTATATTATAGTAACATTTATAATTAAATATGTAGCATATAACCTAGTTACTTGTGCCTCGTCATTTATGCATATATATCGAATGTAGCCTATTCTTATACCTTAAGTTAGTTATGTACTTATGTGATTAAATAAAAGTAGCTACTTTTATTTATAAAATTTAGTAGGTAGGACTTAGTAGTTTCATGTGTTGTTGTAAGAACCATATAAGAAATGTTGGTACATGTCAATGTATATACACACCATATCACCATTGCAAAACTAATATATACAGACTATATATATATATGTATATATATATATTGATAGGTAATCAAAATGATTTCATTAATAGAAAATGGCTAAGTCCAGGTATACCAGAGGTATACTTGTGAAAACTTAGCAAGTGTTACAAAGAAGAAAGTAGATCATGGATACTAAGTCCGTTACAAGTAATATATCCTGCCCAAGAAAGCAAGGTCTTATAAAAGAAAATAATGAGCTCCTCCATAGATCTCTCACAATCTTCAAAATTCCTTGCATTTCTCTCTCTCCATAAGCACCAACACGTACAAATAGGGACTATACGCCATATAGCCGCCACCAGTGGGTTACCTCAAAGACCTCTTCAACTGGGTAAAAAATCCACCAAATGAAACGGCATAACCCATGATAAGCCAAGTCTAATGAAAAAGTCATCCCACAACTTCTTGGTCACCTCGTAGTGGAGGAGTAAATAATCGACTGATTTCCCGTATTTTTTGCACATACAACACCAATTTATCACAACTATACGACATTTCCTCATGTCGTCCATGGTGAGGATCTTGTACAGGGTTGCTATCCACACAAAAAGAGCCATTCTCGATAGCGCTTTTATCTGCCAAATACTCTTCCATGGGAATCTGGATAGTCCGAAAGTAGAAAGGACATGATAGTAAGAATTGATTGAGAAGATACCTTTCTTAGAGTGTCTCCATAGCAGCTTATCCCCCATGCCTCCAAGGACGTTAAAGGAGTATAAAGACGCAAAAAACTCCAAAAAAATCTCCATCTCCCAATCTTGGACATCCCTTACAAACTCAATATTCTATTGAGGGGTACCAATTGAGGGGACCACAAGATCTGCAATCATGCATCCTTTTCTTTGGCGAGATCAAAGATAATAGAAAAGGAGTCTTTGAGGGTAGTGCCTCCACACCACTTATCATGCCAAAATCTAACCTATGAACCATCCCCTACACATTCTTGGTCCCTGAAAGATTCCCATTGTTTCTTTATGAACTTCCACAAGCCCATGCCATGTATGCCTTAGACCTTATTCAAACACCGACCACCCCAGGACACACCATATTTGGAGTCTATTACCGACTTCCAAAGTACCTCCCCTTCATTTTGATACCTCCACAACCATTTACCTAATAGAGTTTGATTGAATTTCACCAATTAACGAATCCCCAAGCCTTTCCCAGATATTGGAGTGCACACTACTGGCCACTTAATCAAATGAAAATTTAACATCTCCCCCATTCCACTCCACAAAAAGTCTCTATGTAGCTTCCCGATGCGATTAGCTACCTTTGTGGGAAATGAGAATAGAAATATATAGTAGGTAGGTAGGTTTGAAAGGGTGCTTTTAATCAACGTCATTTTTCCCCTTTTAGATAAATATAACCTCTTCCAAAAGGCCAATCTACGCTCTACCTTCTCAATTACCCCATTCCAAATCCTTTCGGATTTAAAGGAGGCTCCAATTGGTAGAGCAAAATAAGTGGGGTAAAGAGAATACCTGACAACCCAAGAAAGCGGCCAAAAACTCTGCATCTTGAACGACCCCCACTAGCACTAGAGTAGACTTCGAAAGATTGATTTTCAGGCCTGATACGACTTCGAAGCATAGTAGAATCCCCCTCAAGGCTTGAATGTATCCGAGGTGTGCACCACAAAAGATGAGCGTATCGTTAGCAAATAAAAGATGGGAGATGGAAAGAGCTTCATTCCCAACCGAAAAGCCATGAAGTAATCCCGCATCCAACAATCTCTCAAGCATCTTACTTAGGGCTTCCATAATAAATAATAATAAATAAGAAAAGAAGTTGAGATAGAGTCACCCTATCTCAAACCACGTAAGAAATTAAAGAAACCCACTGGCAAGCCATTTACCAAGATGGAGAACCGAAATGACGAGATACAAAATTCAACCCATTTCTACCATTTGTCCCCAAAGCCGCATCTTGAAAGATGATCTAGCAAGAACCGCCAATTGACATTGTCATAGACATTTTCCATATCCAATTTGCAAATCAAACCAGGTACTCGAGATTTGAGGCGACCGTCAACAATTTCATTGGCAATGAGGACGGAGTCTAGGAATTGTCTACCTTTAACGGAAGCATTATGGGGCTTCGAGATGAGCTTGTCCACCACCACACTCAATTTGTTTGCAAGCACTTTAGATAGGATCTTATAAACCCCATTCACAAGGTTAATGGGGCGATAGTCCCTAACATCCAAGGACCCCCTCCATCTTTTTAGGGATGAAAGCTATAAAAGTAGAATTAATGCTCTTTAAAGCAAGATTTGAAACAATGGAACGAACAAGTCTTTGGCAATGTGTACCAACAAAGACACTCTCTTGTAGAGGAACTCCAGGCAATGGAGGGCGAAGAGAAAGCGAGAACTCTTTCTGTTATAGAGACAACTCGCAAGGATCAGGTAATTGCTAAGCTTGAGAGAGTTACCCTATTGAAGGAAATCTCATGGCGTTAGAAATCTAAGGCGCTCTGGCTTAAAGAGGGGGATAAGTGCACAAAATTTTTCCATAGGGTGGCTAATTCTCATAAGAGGTACAATATCTTAGACATCCTAATGGTAGATGGGATGGCTTCAACAGATCAGATAGCTATTAAGAATCACTTGGAACAATATCATCAACAACTCTTATCTGAAAGCAAGGTTGGCAACCAAGGGTGGATGGCCTATCTTTTTCAGTGTTAGATCCTTAGACTGCAAGCTAGTTAGAAAGACCATTCATGGAGGAGGTATGTAAAGTAATCAAAGGAATGTCTAGTGACAAGGCCCCAGGGCTAGATGGTTTCTCTATAGGCTTATTTCAAACCTATTTGTTAGTAATAACTTTATATATATAAAGTGACTATCTAACGGAAAATCTTGTTTTAACGAAAAATTTTATTTTTCTATTAAAGTTAATACTTTCCATCTATTTTTGTTAAAATAAATACTGCATTTACTGAGAAATATCATTTTAAATACAATCCATTAATTCCACTAACCACCGAAATAATGTTCTTGACATTAAATTTAATTACACCACTTCAATTTTCTATAACGATAAACTTTTCATTTAAAACTTTTTTTTTGTAAAATAAATATAAAATAATAATAATAGTATAAAATGACATAATAATAGTATAGAATATATAACAATATATATAAATAAAATATTCATAACAATATAACAATGCAATCCTCACTTAGGATGTTAATTTATACGTTAGAGAATTTAATTTTATTCATGAAAATTTATTCTTATTATATGATTAATAATTTCATTATTTAAAAATGATTTTATAATTTTAAAATGAATGTATTATTTATTTATTTTTTGAGATGATAAATATACGATATATATAATTAACTATAATTATATTAAATTAATAATAATAGACAATAAATATAATTAATATATTATATATGTTTGATATTTAATTGAAATATATATGATCTAATAAATTTACATATTTAAGATTAAAATTATATGTTATAAATTATAATATATCATTCTTTTATATAAATTATAAACTACATAAATATTTTATTTTTTTAAATTATATTATTTCTTAAAAATAATCACATAACTAAAAAATCTGTGGATGATTCAAGTTTATATAGATCTAGAAAAACTCAAAAACTAGAAACATAGATATTTTAATGTTCACTCTTTTGAAACTGTACAAAATGATGCAAATATTAGATCATTATCTTAAAATTATAAAAATATAATATTTTGAACGAATCTATTATTAAAGTTTCAATCAAAATTATCTCAAATAAATTTGATAAAACTATATGTTATGTTTATTTATAAGACTATCTTATTGTTTTTATTAATATTTTTTTTATAATATATGAAAACGTGTAATTATTTATCATCTATTTAATTATGAAAAATCTTTTAATTTTTGTTAGAAATTAAACTAGATAAACGTGCAAAACACGTTACTTTTATCTAGTATATATATATATAGATTACTAACAAATAACTTAAATAGCTCATGCGCAAAGCTTGAAAATAGTTCGACTCTACTTAAGCTCGAGTTATTTAAATCAAGCTCGACTCATAACCCAAAAGATTGCCTCAACTTGGATCGATTACAACTCTAAATTTAAATAATGTTTGGTAACCAAGCAAAAACAAAAGATATGAAACTTACACACTACATGTACTGTTTGGAAATTGTTGAATTACACCAGCTGCTGTCCGAGACATGGACACTTTTAAAACCTTGCCATACTGACCAAAATATTCATGGTTTTGGAGAAGCTGCATAAAACATTAAAAAATACTCAAATCACTCCTCAAAAGAAGTCAACCAACAATAATGAGAAATAGATTAGAGAGAGGGACAAAGAGGCTACATCTTCATCTGCCAGATTTAGAGGCAAGCCGACTATGTAGACAAGGTTCCGTTGAATCACGCGGACACTGCTGAGTTGCTTCCGTCCCTCGGATGGTTTGGATTTAACCTTCTGGCACTTTTTTCTATCCATACCGATCTCAGCCACCATCCTGCTGAAGAAAATAAAATTATAAGAATATCAAATATATTAATAATGATTCCAAGCCAGCAGCAAATACCATTCATAGAATAACCACCTCTCGCAGTTTGCAGCCATCCCAACAATCTTTTCCTTGTCATAAGGGGAGCGACAAGCAGGACACCGCCCCTCCGTCTCATCCTTTTCAGCCATATCCAGGATGTGATGCCAGCACCAAACACAAATCTGTATGTAAGCGGACAACGTTTCAGTAGAGAATTAAGAAAAACAAATATTAATATAAGCATAACAAATATAAAATTTATGGTTGACACCAGAAATGTTGACGCAGCTAGTTGATAACTTGATTTACAAAATTAAGGACATATTTAGTATAAACTCTTCATACTATAAGAATTACAAAGCAGCAATTTTATGGTATTGCAACCAAGACCAAGATAATGTAGTAGCAACATATTCTTCAAGCTCATTCAGGGCATACTTCATTTATTTCTGGGTATGTTGGTAAGATGATAAAAGGAAAATGTTTCACAGGTGCACAGGATAAATATGCACGTGATTGTGCCTCTGTAGTGAACAAGGATTAGAAAAGGAAAAACAACTCGATAAAATTAATAAAATATAGACTCAAATAAATATAGTCTCAAACCTCATAACCACATTTACATGGCTTCAACTGCTGATCAGTCAAATCCATCTCTTCTGCGCAGAGAGGACAAGTATTTTCTCCCTCATCACTCATGATTACCTGAAACAATCTGGAGAAAGCACAAAATGATACTGTGGAATCAGCATTAAGTTAACCAGCATGCCCAGACCAAATATTACAGGAACATAGTATAGATGTAAATAAAATAATTAATGTCGTTTTGGTGGACGGTAACAACTGCAAATTTAAAAACTTCAAAAGACGGCTCCAAGGTCAATCTTTCTCCCTTTTTTAGATCAAAACTTTTACTGATAATAAGTATAGGAGTAGCCCAAGTCTATCTCTTCTGTCTTCAAAAAAGATAAATTAAAAACACATTTTAAAATCTTACTTCCCTTTCTCTTTAATAGTTTTATAAAGTATTAACGAAACTAGAAGGCAAAATTTGAAAGCCGAAAATTACCAATAAATACTACTCGTCAAGCAATAAAAGCGACACAGAAACATTAAGGGAAAAAAAAGAGTGAAACCAACCCAAAAGTTACAAAAACAGTAGAAAACATCAAATCTAACCAAAATACATTTCCAAGACACTTAAGACGCTCCTTTGAGAAATTCCAAATTCACATACTAAAAGCCCTATCCATTCAACGTATCAGCATTTAGCGGCTAACTGTTAAAAATTTTAAAAATAAAAATAAAAAATGAACGACCATCTAGAAATCGATCAAATAAACATCGCCATAAAGGTTCCACACATCACTAAAAGAAATCAAAAAGGGGAAATCCCCACAGTTTAAATAAGTATTTAGATACAAAAAAAAATTGACTGACGTTCAAATCAGAATTGTTGGCATGAAGAACACATAATCCGAACCAAACAAGCAAACGGACACAAATTTGGAAATGAGTGTAACATACAACATCTCCAATTGCCCCCAAAAGACATAGATAAAAGCAGATTGAGGTTTGGAATACAAAAAAAAAGGGATAAAAATTGGAGATCTTAGAGAGGAAAAGGAAGGATCCAGGAACTAGGAGTTTGAGATTCGTGCTGAAAGACTTACACAGTTGAGGGATCGAGAAGAGGAACAAATCTGCGAGGATGAGATTGTGTGAGAAGCGCACGATAGAGGAAGAGAGAACCACAAGAGAGGCGTATCGAAGAGAGAGAGAGAGAGCTCTGCTGTGTTTGGATGGCTTTTTCTTTCTGTTCTGCTCTGCGTCGCTGTCCTTTATAAATATTATTATAACACAACTTTTCCTTAAATGCCCTTGGGTTTTGGCTTAATTCCGGGAATGTGGTTTCGATTTTGTCGGGTTCAGGATCCGGGTTCTCCAGTGTCGAATCCCTCAAACTTTCAACCAGTCAGCCGCCTCGGATGCGTGCCACGTCAATGTGGTTTGATTCCCGGCATGACGACAACAGTGATTGGTTATTTGCCCAACATTTACATGTTGATTGAGAAATATCGGAAGCGAGAATGGGCCATCTTATTATTTTTTTTTTTTCCAAGAAACGAATTACGACATTTGTACTAAAAAACAATTACGACATTTCTTCCAAAATAATATAACTACAATCAAGAATCAAGAATTTTCTCAACATCTAATAGCAATATTGGTAATGACCTAATCATTAAACAAGTTATTGTCCAGTCTAAGGTTTTGTTTATTTTTATAATTTATTTTATTTCATTTTAAATTTATCATTATACTTTAATTTTTAAATTTACATACAAAATAAAATAAAAAATTTAATTTTTTTAAATTTCAAAATAATTTTTTCAAATCCTAAAACAAAACTAATATTAAAAAAATATTTTATAATAATATTTTATTTTTTTTATTAACTTTTATCTTATCACATCTTATCTCATCTCATATTAAAAAAAAAAAAAAAAAGCTTAAAATTTAGCTAGAATCTCACATTTTGACCATAGCATCAAGTTTTAACTAGATTCCTTTAAAAAGAAGATTTAATTAGATAAATCTACATTAGACTAACCATCCTAAAAGTAAAATAATATAATATTATATATTTTAATAATATTTGATTTTTCTATATTTTACAAATACACTTCATATATTAATTAATAATTCAATAAAATATTTATTTTTCTTATAACAAAATTTATTATAATTTATAGTACTTTTATTATTGTTTAAAAAATTCATTTCATGAAACTATTAATCTAAAAATAGTACAATGTGAAAATTCACAAAATAATTATTTAAATTATTTAAAACATGAACCAAAAAAATAACATATCATGTTAGGTAATGCATAAAATAGATATATTGGACAAATAATGAAATTCAGAAAGAAATTAATCAGAAAATAGCACAATGTAAAAATTCATAAAATAATATTTTGACATGTAAACAATAACTCTCCAAGTTTGGAGAGCATTTAAGAATTAATGTAGCTCAGAGTGTTAAGTTTTGGACTTTTAACTAGTCCAATATAGAAGATTTTTCTTGCATCTAACTAAAGTTTGAAATCATCTTTGGCATTTGGCTATGCCATTACCATTACTCTAACAAATATTCATGAAAGTTTATCTTTGATAAGCCTATTAGGAGCAAAATTTGCCTCAGGTTTACATGTTGAATTGACTAGTATGACACCAAATTTAACAAAGCTTTTGTATCCTCGATCAGCAAGCCAACTTGACTCCAGGTGTTAGTCTCCTTGAGAAAACCATTAACAAACTGAAATGCATCCCCTTCTTATATAAAGTTCTTGAGGATCTTGTCACAATGATAGGATGTGTAACACTCTAATGAAAGGCACAAAACACATAATTTATGCTCCAAAAAAATTAGTCAATAATATAATTTGAGTCTCATTGAAACCTCATAAATAGAAAGAACTTCTCCTTCTACGTTTTTGCATATGGTGCATGTATCATCCTTAATAACGTTACTTCTACTCAGATTGGATGGAGTGGAGAGAGCATTTTTGCAAGTTCACCTTATGAAGATTTTAACTGCATTAAAAACTTTCTCAAATGGCTTTCCATGGCCCTTTAGTATTACTTCCTACTAAAGATTTACTTGCAGCTCGTGTTAATGGCATCATGTGTAAATGATATGTACTTTTCACTAAAAATTGAGAATAATAATTATTAATATAATATCATAATAGTTGATCCTCTCTATCTCCTAGATTGATGGAATACCATTTTTTATGAATTCAGCATCTTAAAATGAGAAAACCATTTGAATTCATAAATCTTAGCATCAACATCTAACTCAAATATGAGAGACTGGTTCAAATGAGTGATTGGTCTTGGAATCTATCTATCTATTCAAATTTTAACTTTCCATCCATTTTCAATTCTCCATATCAGTCATTGCTTCAATAATTGTTGGCCTACATAATAGTCCTTCACGCCAAAAAGGGTCTACTTCCAATATTTGCATCTAGAAAATCAAAAGTGGGAAAATATATATATATATTTTTTAAATACAAGCAGACAATGACTGTGCTTGGTAGTATTCTCCAACTTTGCTTTTTTCGCATAGCCATGTTAAAGCTGCTTAAATTCATGAAGCCTAACCCTCTTGAGCTTAGCCCAATACCCAGTAAAATTTTGGATTGATCTTCATTGTAACCCCACTTGAATATTTCATTAGTCTGTCCATTTTCTTTGTAATTGACAAAGGAAGCAAAAATTTCCACATAGTGTAAATGGGGATATCTTGGAGGACATACTTGAGAATGACTTATTTTCTTGCTAAGGATAATAACTTGGTTTTCCAGTTAGTCATTTGAGTTCAGGTCTTCTCAATGAGAGAATAGAAAGCTGAGGTCCTTGATCTATCAACAATTGCAAGCAACCCTAAATACTTTTCATGGGAGCCCATGGTTTTGAATCTTTTCATTCCTGCAATTTTTACAATATTGTTTTGAAATTCAAAAGGAGTATTTCTGCTAAAAGATATGTTTAGCATTTAACTTGAGACATGTTCATAAACTTCAAAAATGTGTAACAGTCAACAACACTCCAATGAATTTATTTTGTAAAAAATGAGGTTTTCATCAACAAACAGAAGATGGTTAATCCATATATGACTCTTTTCAATTTGCACTCTAGAAATAGTTTTTCTTTCCTTTGCCTAGTTGAGCCAAAAAGTGAGGGCTTCAACATATAATATGAAAAGGTATGAAGAAAGAAGATTCCCTTATCTAGTACCCCTTGAGGGCTGAAAAGAGTCCTAAGTGTTTTCCTTAACGAGGATTGAGGAGGTTTATGCATTTTATTACTAGATAAATCCATGCAAGGAAGTTTACTCATTTTACTCATTATTGTTGTAAGGAATTTTTATTCTATACGATCATGAACTTTACTCATGTCTAGCTTGAGAGTCATATATCTAGACCTTCTAGCCATTCAAGTACTCATAGTGTGCAAAGCTTCATAAGTCACTAGAATATTATTATATATGAATCTGCTAAAGACAAAAGCACTTTGGTTGGATGAGATGAGATCAAGTAGGATGAGTTTTAATATATTGGCTAGAACCTTGGCTATTATCTTGTAGATCACGTTGCATAAGTTGATAGGTCCATAGTCTGAAACCTTCTTTATATCCTTTACTTTTGGGATGAGAGTAATGAATGTATTATTTATCTTATGTAGTGAACCACTCTAATTAAAATTTTCAGCTCAAATTTATAGACATCTTCACCAACTGTGGCCCAGTTAAAAAAAAAAAAAAGAAACTAAACTGGAAAACCACCTTAACTAGAGAGCTGGGAGGGAACATCTAAAAATAGCCATTTTGATATATTGGTATATGAAGTCTTGCAAAAGTTTGTTATTCATCTCTTCTGTTACTTGAGAAGCCATAGTATATAGACAATCAAACAAGTTATTAGGAGAAAAAGTGGTAAAGATATCAGCAAAAAAAATTGTGAATATTTCACTAATTCTCCCTGGATCATTGATAAGAATGCCTTGATGATTCTGAACATGGGGTAATCATATTGGTCTTCCTTTTATTATTTGCAAACATGTGATAGAATTTAGCATTCTTATCACTATGTTGGAGCAAATTTTTTCTTAGCCCTTTGTTTCCATTTTAATTATTCCTCCTCTAGCATTAAATCCATCTCCTTTTATAGTTGTTGGATAGCTGCAGAATGATCTCCAACTCTTGTATCTTGTAGTTGTCCTAGACTCTTGGTTTTGCCTTTAATAACTCTTTATTTTTTTAAGAACAGCACCTACATTCCTTTTCTTAAGCACTTCTCTGCAATTATGAATTCTTGTTGTGACGTTAGGATGCCTGCTTTTGTGATAGTATTGTTGCCCCAAGCATCTACAATGGTTCTTGCACAATCATCCCCCAAGGTCGAAATGAGCAAAAATTCAAAGTATCCCTAATGCCTCCATTTGTTTTTAAGGCCTTATAGCAACCCCAAACTTCTCATCTTGGTTGATGATATCATTAAAAATCTCCAAAACAAATCCATGATAAATGCTTCTCAGGTTTCAAGTGTTTCAACAATCTCCAACGATTATTTCCATGAGTGGTCCTTGGATTACATAGAATCTTGTCAACTGCCAAGATAAATCCCAATGTTTCTTAGTTACTCTTGCAGTAATGTGTCATATAGTGTAATTAATTAAAGCAACCTAAGTCTCATGTTTCCAAAGTAGATCTAACCTTGCCCCACTAACCAAATTGTCCACTGCAAAGCAATGATCAAAGTTCAATTTCCTCTCGATAGATTCTATTTTATCCATAAAGCATTTAGTCCCTATTTAGATTCTGAGATGAGATGATATGAGTTCAGATGAAAGATGAAAAGTTAAATGAAATATTGTTAAATATTATTTTATTCATATTATTATTGTTTTGATATTTGAAAAAATTGTATTATTTATTATATTTTGTGTGAAAATTAAAGAAAATTGTAATGATGAGATGAGTTTTAAATCCAAAAGAGGACTTTGTCTCCATTAGGAAACTCATGTTCAGGCACTTTTCATTAATCAAATGACTAAGGACTTAATCTATTTGAAGGTTTCCAAATTCTCGACAGTTTCAACTTAGGAGATTCATTGATACTAGTGATGTTGGCTATCACTCTTCGCCAATATACTTACATATCCAACTCCCAAAGAGTATAAGAGAACTTACCTTCTTAGTTGTTAGGGTAATAGTTTCTACCTCGAAACTCTTTCCTTGTCTAATCCTATGGGGGATCATCCTTTTTCAAAAATCTCCAATTCCAACATCTTTATTACTAATAGATTCTTTATAACTCTTGCTCTTTTTTTCACTTAAGAGTTGAGCCTAGTTTACTCTTTAGACCTTCGTGAACTTTCATACAAATAGAGGCCTCTTAAGTTATTTTAATAATCTATTTCAGTTTGGGGGTTCTCATTACACTTTGGCCCATCCCATTATGAGTCACAGGTTGAAACAACCAAACTTTAGAATTAGTAATCTCACAGTATAAAGGGTGATTAAGGTAGACCATATCTTCATGCATTGATATTCCTCTATGTTGATAGTTTACATATTTGATGTTTTTGACTCATATTCTTGAATTGATGTAGATCCCAAATTCTTCAAATAAAGTCACATGTGATATCAGAGTTTTAGATTATAGGCTTTAATAATCTCAATAAAATATACAATAAATATGTCTTTATTGTATTGCAAAGATTAAAATATTGTTTCTACAATGTGAGAAAGAAATTTTATGATGATATTTTAAACATTTTTTGTGTTTTATGAAAGGATGATATACTGACATTCATTAATGCGGTTTTAATGTACTTTTTTCTCTTGTATTGTGCATCTATTTTCTGTTATTTCATATTTTCCTCCTCTATTGTATATTGTTGTGTGGAAATAGTAAGGGATGTTTGTTTTGAAGAGGAAGGTGAAGGTTATGGAGAAAACCATGTGAGTCGTGGCTATCCCTGCATGTGTAGTTGCTAGGTGAGGCAGATCGCCGTGTGTTTGATGGCTAGCAGCTCAACACAGGCAATGTAAAGGAGGTGGCAGGGCGGCAAAATAGGGTTGTGAAGTCCCAAATGATGCTGCCCTACTTGTTTAAGACTATCATTGTATGTGGTAGAGGTCGATGTTGGGAAAATGAGTTTTTCTCCTTGCCGACATCTCTGTACTGGCTGCATAAAGCTCTAAAGCCCACTGTTGTGATGATTTCTGGCAATAATAGAACAAAAAAAAGATAAGTGGATAGTGATCTGAAGGTCACTCGGGGAAGGAGGATGGAGACCCCTTACTGTCCTCTCCTCACAGGCGATGGCCATAGCCATAACTATTGCGGCAAATCACAACTTGAAGAGAAAGGGGCACCGGCTGCACTAGCTGGAGGTTGAAGAAACTAATTAGAGTTTCAGTTTTGCCATAAAAGTTGGGCTCTTAGGCTGGACCGTCGGCTTTGTCCCATCCCAAATAAACAAACACACAAAAAATGGAAGATTATTGGGCCAAGTAATGGGCTCTAGCCCAATCCAAAAAAAAATCAAAGGGATGAATGGGCCACGAGACCTAGCCCAATAACAGAAAAACAATTAAATTAAATTTTCCTGGCATGTTTTATTGTTATGCACATGTATGAAAATCTTATTAAGTTATATACATGTTATTATTGTTATCTACATGTATGAAGATCTTGTTAAATTTATATGCATGTTATATTTGTGAAATATATGTATTAAATTTTATTAAATATCGTATGCTTGTTATTGTTGTTAAATACATGTACTAAATCTTATGCACATGTTATTATTATTAAATACATGTATGCATTGTTTATCTTGACTGTTATTACTATGCTATGTATATTTATTTATTTAATATGGGACAAATGATTTATAGAAAAATTAAAAAAAAAGATTAATTGTCCAAAGGTACAATATATATATATATATATATATTTTTAAATTTTGGTGACAAATTATTAAACCCTGTAGTAAGGTGGATATGATAGAATGAACACTTTATATCTCAATATCTACTCTCAAAGGAGGATCTTGATAATACTATTAGTACATCTATCAAAAATAAGATTGGAGGGAATACTTTCTATCTCAGAGTTTAGTCCCAAAGAGAATTCTAATGATACAACTAATTCATCTATAAAATTTAATACTGGTGAGAACATTTTGTGTATCAAAATCTACTCTTCAAGAAAGATCTTAATTACACTACTAGTTCATCTATAATTATATAAATTTTGATTATTATTTATAAGTGTTTGTCTCAAAGCATTATGTGACAAAAATTTTCTTGTAGTAAGCGTACTTACATCACTATACTCATAGACTTCATGCTCTTATTTTGAATAAGTCTAATTTTTCTAAGTGGGTTAAGTAAATCAGGTTCACTTTAGGAATCCTTGACCTGAACTCATCCGTTACGAGTCCAAAACCACCATCAATCACTGAGAGTTGTAATAGAGATGAGAGATAGTCATCTAAACAATGAGAACGATCAAACAGGTTGAGTTTAATGTTCATGAAAATGACCACAGTTGAAAATATAAAAAATTCACTCCCTAGTACTGGGAATGCCTAAATTTTTAAAAAGAATGTTGAGGAGAGGTTTCAGTCTATAGATAAATATTTAGCAGAAATACTGATGGCTAGATTTACCATTATGAAATATGATAGTACTAAAAGAATGTAGGAGCATATCCTTAAAATGAATAATATTACTGTTAGATTACAAATCTCGAGAATGAAAGTAGTGGAGTCTTTCGTTGTTCAGTTTATTCTAAACTCATTGCCACTTCAATATGGTCCAATCCATAGATATTTTAATTTTATTAAATATAAATGTAATATGAGTGAGTTGGCAAGTACGATAGTTCAGGATGAAGCGAGGCTAAAACAACAAGGACATTACTCTGATAATTTTTTTGACTAAAGAAGCTAGAAAGAAAAAGCATCATTGTGGTAAAAAGAAAGAACTAGACAATCGAAATGAAAGATGCCTATGAAAGTCAATCAGATTCAGCATAACAATAACAATGCTATTTTTGTGGGAATCACGAATATATGAAAGCTGAGTGTTTGAAATATAAGTCTTAATTTGAAAAGAATGGTAAGTCACTTACTTTGTATGGTTTAAATTCAAATTTGGTAAATGGTTGAACTAACTCTTAGTGGCTAGATTTGGGTGAAAATATTCATATTTCCATAACTGGGAGTATAACCGGTCCAGTTTTGGACAAAGTCTAACCAAACCATTTATACCAATTTTGTATTTTTTAAAATTGATTATGCATCGGTTACCCTCCAAATCGGTACTGCCAGTTTTACAAGTTTTGGTCTGATTTTCCAGTTTTAATATAATAAGTATATTTGTATTACTATCATACTTATCAAAACAAATATGTTAAGAATTTACTAAACAATAAAATGTATTCATATTTAAAATTAAAATGTTATGTTATAAATTATAACATATTATTTCATACATAATTAATTATATTCTATATAAAAGTTATATATAATATATAATATAAAATATATTATATAATATTATAAATTAAAAATATATATAATATGTAAATCGGTCTGGTCCGCTTTTGGAAAATGTAAATTTGATTCCGGACTGGATTTCAACAATTTTAAATGAAAGGACTGATTCCAAACCAAATCGGTCGAAAACCAAACAGAACCAACCAATCCAGTCAAATTGTACGATTTTTCGGTTTATTTTTAAACCCTTATTGTGACGCCCCTAATTTACGTTTGGGATTTAACGTAAATTAAGGTGTCTGGATAAATAACACTTGGCTACTCACCCTCATAGTTAACAAGAGTAAAAAGCATATATCACGTAATTCGCAGTAGATCTGGTTTTTTTTTTTTTATAAAACTTTCTAAAGATCACATGAAAAATATACTTACAACATTTACATCATTCATTTATAACTTAACATTGTACTTTTTACATATACAAGGCCCATATTGTAGCAAGTTAACAACAAAATATATTACATTCATCCAAAAGACTTTCCTTCACCTCACTCATTTTCTTTCTTAACCTCGGGGAATTCTCTCCCATAGCAAAACCTATCCATACTAACACTAAAGTCTCGCTGGAGCAGTTGTCCCTGTGGAGTCACACAAACTCCACACATGGACAACAAGCCATCTAGTCCTAATGTTAAACAGCATCCTATGCGTCGCCTCTCCTCAGCAAAAGTGGATGCGTCAAGGCTCCAAACTCCTGTAGGTTGATTACTGATAAGAGGTCCGAAGCAAACAAAAGAAATGTCCATATAAAGACTATAGTAGGAGAGTCCCTCAGGACTCCCCGAAGTCTCCTGCCTCATCGAGGCTGTCCCCTTACTAGTCATCGAATCCTGTATATAGTTGATATGCAAAAAAAAGTATGGAGCCACAAAAGAGTGAGATTTCATTTGAAATCTTAATAAGTACATAAGCAGTTTAAAGGAAATAGGGAAAAAATAATCATAATATTATCACCACTGAATGACTAGGAATTTATCTTAAGATACACATCATAAGACCATTTTCTAACTGGTACTTTTCTTAACTCAACCGAATACATAATCTTATGCGGAATTACACCGTTTTCTTAAAAATTATTATTCTTTCTTATCACTGATGGGCGTTACGTCTCGCCTTCCCCATCACATACACTCATCACTCATCCGGGCGTTACGTCTCGCCGTCTTCGTTGTGATGAGTCGGGTGTCAATCTCACGAGCGTTACGTCTCGCCGTCCCCGTCTTGACACAAAACATATACATATATTACTACGGGCGTTACGTATCGCCGTTCCCGCTATTCAGATCAGTCTCACGGGCGTTACGTATTTCCATCCCCGTGAAGATCACACACTCTTATAACACGACAAACGTTACGTATCGCCGTCCTTGTCGGCACGTCAGTCATCCGGACGTTACGTCTCACCGTCCTCATCATGACGTTACTAACTTATTCTTATACATTATTTTCTTTTTAGTAGTTCCTCTCTTATTCATACGAGTTTTTCACTTATAACCCTTTCCATTTGGTACACCAATTTTATTATAGGAAAACCCTGAGTCTAAGCAAAACAGGGCATCTCGCTCGAGCGGGTGTCGAACGATCATCGAGCGAAGTCACCGGTTTGAACTCGCTCGAACGGAGTATCAAGTGAAACTCTAGCGAGGGGTCATATTTTGCCTTCGCTCAACCCATAGGTCAAGCGAGATCACGGCTCTAGAAGTTTTTTTATTCAAAACATGCCAATCTTTCTACTATACTCTATTTGGCTTTTTAAAAACTTAAATCTAAGTTCTTACAATTATATTGAATATTTTTACAAGACAATTTAAAACCAACCTTACTCATATGTCACTTTGTCACTTAATCATGTTCCTAAGAGTTCAATACTAGTAAACATAGTTCCACCACTTCAATAAACCATTTCCATGCTTAAGTTAAGCTAGAATATGGACTTACAAATTCTTCAAAGTTCAAGAGAATGGATCCAACCAACTTCTTGCAAGTTTCCTTCCAAACTCAGTCACTTAGCTCACAAAAGAACTCCTTAAGGGTTTTGGGAGGGTTTTTCTGGTGTATCTTCCAAAGGGAAAGGTGTTATCTCCTTCTAAAGGAGCTTAAAAAGCTCTCAAGGCTCTATTTATAAGGTGGTAGTCGACCAACATGAGGGAGAGAAAAGGAAAACACCCTAAGGTGCACTAGTTGCCAGATTTGCATGGATGATGAGGTGTCCATCTTAGCAAATCTCATGATGAGGATTAAGCCTCCCAAATTCTAGGCTTTGCAGCTGGATTAGTCATCCAAGGGCTCACATTTGAGATATTTTTGTTGCCCATTTTGATCCATGGCTGAGGAGTGAGCTAAAGGGATAAGAGGTGAGGTGGCATTTCACTTAACCATGCATGCACCTCTCATCTCCAGCCATCTCCTTGTGTCACACGCCTCTCTCCAGATTTTTCCACCCATTTGGTTACTTCCTAACTCCCTTAAGTCTCCATTTAACAAGTTCTAGAAGGCCACTTCTTAGTTTAATTAGGATAGAGCCAAATCTGATCCACTTAGTCATCTATCAACTAGATTTTGGCTCCCCTTGTGTTTCCATCCCAGTAACTAATCAATTAGCTTTCAAATCAACTTTCCATCCATTTCCAACTATCCATACACATGTCCTAATCCCAAAAAATCTCAAAACCAATTGCCTAATTAGTTACATGCCCCAAATTAGTTCAATTCATCCAACTCGAGTTCCATTTAAGTCCATTCCAGAGCTGCCTACTTGATTTTCAAATAAGTTATTGATCCCTTCCAAATCTCAGAAAACTTAAAACATAAAAGTTTTAGACCTACCTCTCAAGGTTGATCCCTTCCGAGAATGCATAATTCTCAATACCAAGTGTTATCTCACATTCCTCAATTAAATCTCCCACTATAATTTCCTAATAAATAAATACATCAAATAAATTTCCTTAAAATAATTTCTATAAAATAATTTACCTTAGAAAATTTGGGCTATTATACTTATACATAACCATACAGAAATACCTTATAAGCCAAATATCAAACTCCAATGAACGCTTTCTCTTTATGGGAAATGAGAATAAGGTTAAAGGTTTTCAAACTTTTTCATTTAGTTTTGAGTACCGGTCATTGTTGAGACTTTCATAATACTATATATGTGCCTTCTGTGAAACGTAATTTGATTTCCATATTTAGACTAGACACTGATGATTATTTTTTTCATTCCATAATGATAGTTTAGAATTATTTAGAGACGATTTATCTATTGATTCTGGGTTTCTTTCCGATGGCCTTTATCGACTTTGCCTTGATAATATATTTAATAAAAATAACTATACTCAGTACTATGAAACATGTATTGAGACTAAAAGAAACACGATGAAAGAAAATTCTTATGAGTTTTTGCATAAAAGATTGGGGCACATCTCCAAAGAAAGGTTATAAAGATTGATAAAAGAATTGATTATTTCATTTATTGATTTTACTAATATTGAAGTGTTTGTGGATTACATTAAAGGAAAGCAAACTAAACGTACTAATATAGGCATCATAAGAAGTAATGAGCTTCTTGAAGTGATCTACATGGAGCAGGCAAAAGACTACTCAAAAAAGGACAAATATCACCTAGTATACATGCTTAAGAAATTGATATTCGGGTTTAAGTAAATTTCTCATAATGGTACTTAAAATTCAATAATATCATTATTGGCTTTGAATTTAAAGATAACATTTTTTGTTATCGATATATATACTTAAAGGTTAATGAGAGTAAGTTCATAGTTTTAATCATGTATGTTGATCATATCTTGTTGGCTAGTGATAATCTTGGTTTACTTTATGAAATCAAAAGTTTTCTTTCAGAACTTTGAAATAAAAGATATGAGTGAGGCATATTTTGTGATCAGAGTCAAAATCTTTCGACATAAAATAAGGCCTGTCGGGCTTGTCTTAAAAAAATTACATAGAAATAATTTTTTGAGAAATTTGGCTTGAAAAGTTACTCATTGTTGGACACTCCAATATCAAAGGGTAATAATTTTAGCCAATCATAAAGTCCTAAAACTAAGTGGGACAGTAAAAAGATGGCAACAATCTCTTATGCTTTAGTTGTGGACAGTTTGATATATACACAGGTTTGCATGAGGCCAAATATTACTTTTACAATTGGCATGCTTGGGCGCTAGCAATGTGACCTAGGGATGTCTCATTGGAAAGCAACAAATAGGTTATTGCGATATCTGAAAAGAATCATGGATTACCGGCTTACCTTCAGAAGAACTAACAATTTGGAGGTAAGTAATAGTTACTTAAGACTCTGATTTTATTGATTGCTCTAATAACAAAAAATGTACTTCAAGTTATTCTTTCCTGTTGGCCGGTGGAGTGATCTTATGAAAAAATATGAAACAAACAATTACTGTTTCATTAATAATAGAGGTTGAGTTTGTGACATACTTTGAGGCCACAATGCATGATATATGTCTGAGGAACTTTATCTCAGAGCTCGGAGTTGTCGACTCTATAGCTAAGCTGCTGAGAATTTATTGTAATAATTCATTTATAGTATTTTTCTCCAAGAATAATAGGTGTTCTAAAGGTGCTAAACACATGAAACTCAAATACATAAGTATCAAAGAGGAAGTACAGAAAAAAAAAATAATGTCCATAGAATATATCAGTACTACGCTTATGATAGCAGACCCATTATTGAAAGGCCTAGTAATGAAACAGTTTAAAAAATATGTTAATAGAATGGGTCTTAAGCTTGTAGATTTTGGATTCTATTTGGACACTTAAAAATATCTATTATGGTTGTTTTGTTTATGTTTTCTTATCTTTCCATTTTATATTTACACTGAATGGATTGGATAATAATGACAAGATAATATTTACAATAGACACGAATTAGAGCCTAAAGGCATTTTAGTGTTAGTCTTAATTATCTCAATTAAAAATCGTATTAAATTAAGTTATTGATGTCATAGTAGATAAAAGAGAATTTGTTGATTATATAAAAGAAGATCGCCATGAATTTCATTGATAGCTTATTTAACATTGATATTACAAAACTCATTAAGTGTATTTTGAGTTATGAAAGGTTTCAGGAAATGAGTTTGCACAGTATGATGATTTCCTATAATAAACCCATGAACAAAATATTATTTAATGAACGTATGGGCCAATCGAGAGAATGTAAGAGTTTTATTTAAACTCTATATCACACACACCCATCTTAATAGAGTTTGGAAAAGTTCAAAACTTATCAATTAATAAATGAGTTATAATAGGATTAGAAAACTCTTGAGAAATAAGATTAAAACTCTATATCTCTAATTATAGTCAAATTTAGCCTAGTTTGTTTTTAGAGATAAGATGAAATGTGATAAGATAAAAGTTAAAAAAAGAATAAAATATTGTTATAATATATTTTTTTAATATTAGTTTTATTTTGGGATTTGAGAAAGATATTTTGGAATTTAAAAAAGTAAAATTTTTTATTATATTTTATATTAGAATTTGAAAAAGTGTAATGATAAGTTAATTGAGATGTGTTTTAGAATTTTGGTTTTATCCCAATAAACAAACTAGGCCAAGTTTTAGATTTTTTGATGGTCAGAAGTCTATAAATAAGATTAAGAGGTTACAAGATTCTTACTTACAACATCAGAATACCTCTAGCCATCAGAAGATACTTATAAAGCTGTTATTAGAGTGATCATTCTCTCATATCTAGATTAATTTTTTCATCAATTAGATAGATAAAAGTACATATTTAATAATCATTGTTTTATTATTATGAATCATAAATAATCAAGAATCCGAATACTAATATTCATGTTAAAATATTTAACAGTCACCACTAGAGTTTTTTTGAAACATTTGACTTGTCATGTGGATTGATTTTATTTATTTGTTGTGATTCAAGTTCATAGCATATTTATTTGTTGTTTGTTTTTTCAAATTATTTTATCTCATCTCATTTTATCTTATCTTAAACTCATCATTATATTTTTTAAATTCTTATATAAAATAAAATAAATAATTCAATTTTTTTAAATCTCAAAATAATCTTTTTAAATTTCAAAATAAAAATAATATTAAAATAATATTTTATAATAATATTTTATTTTATTTTTAATTTTTATCTCATCTATAAAAACAAATTATATCTTAATAGCTGTGAAACAACCCCAAACCCTCGTCACCTAAACAATAAGCGCGCATTTAGAAAAAAGAGATAAGAAGCTTCCCATAAATCAGGAGAACAAATAAAACTAATGCCACATAAAATGCTTCGCGAGGTTTGTACACCCATGGTAATTATGGTGCAGTTTGAATTATGAGATAACATAAAATAATTTTGATTCTTGAATAAAAGTTTAAAAAAAAAATTATAATAATTAAATAAGATAAATTAAACATTTTATTGTTTATAAATTATATCCAAACGGAGCGATCAGTAGAGCTGAGTGTTCTTATTATGAGCGTATGATGATGGATTTAAGTTTTTAACCATCAGTGAGGACTAAAACTTAAAAAGAAAAGGGGAAGAATCGCATAAAAAAAATGAAAAATAAAGGAGAAAAGAAAGGAGAAGAAAATGAGTAATTTTAGGGGAGTCCGATTCAGAAAATCGAGGAGTTGACTTTAGTTTAAATTTTTTTTCTTCATTTTCATTTTTTTTTAATTTTTATATAAAAAACAAACTAATATAATTCATTAAAACTAAGAAAAAATGTCGAAAATGAAAAAAAAAAACTAAAAATAAGGTTAAAAATAAATATGAAGAAAAAAAATACTAAAAACAAAGTTAAAAGATTTTTTTTTTCATTTTCAAACGTTGTTTTCAATTCTAAAATATCAAAAAATAACAAATCAATTCATTTGTAATATTATAACCTGAAGAGCTTTTGGCGATTTAAGTACTGTTTGGATTGAGAGAGAATTATTATTTATTTTATTTTATTATTTTATTCTAAATTTTTATATAAAATATAATAAATAATTTAATTTTTTTTAAATTTAAATTAATAATAATATTATAATAATATTTTATTCAACTTTTAACTTTTATCTCAATTTATCTAATATCTCACCGTATAAACCACACCTGACACCTGAATTAAGTGAAACAATTACGTTAGTAGCTCAAAAGAAATAACTAATTTCACATGTGCTCTATGAGCTATCAATTACTCAGTATCACTAATTTCATACGTTGGAAATTTTTAGTCTAAAATATTATTATATTCATAATTTCATCCATCAGCTATCATTACTCAATATCACATAATCCAACGTATAAGAATTATGATAATGAAAACGATCAGAAATAATCTCTCTCTTCTTTTAACTATGAAAAGAGGCAAATGAAAAGTGATTAAAATACTATTAAGTAGTTACCTCAAAATGATTTAACTATTTTACAATCAATCAATATATACAGTAGTGTCCTTTAAAAAAATGTCTAACTTTATTTTATTTTGTTTGGATTTCCAGATTTTTATATAACTCTCTTCAATATAAAATAACATTGTAAAATAACATTTGGTTAGAGATGTTCTTAAACCTTTAATTATTCTAACAATAGATACCCGAGACTTTAATTAACCTAAAAAAAATATTTACATATAATCATTTTTACAGTTCTATTTAAAATAATAAATCTCTTTATAAAATAACTTGTAAAATAAATATCACTTAATATAAATGTCTTTAATTTAAAATATAGTTATATAAATGTTGTACTATTGTCAGTCTTAACCTAATATTCAACGATGCAAAGATTTCTGTATATTTATGGATGTCACGCCAAAAGAACAAGTTCAAGCCGGTTTCAATTGTCCATTCCTACTGATCATTACTATACGAGGAGAATCCGGAAACAATTAAGAGGATTCTCCACTTGTATAGCAACTTTTTAAATTTTAAATTTGTAAATTTTGTTATTAAATTAAAAAGAAAACTACTACTATTACAAGAAAAATATAAAAGAAATTCTTAAAAACTGAAACTTTCTTTCTCTCTCTATATTTTCTTATGAATTTCATTATAATTGAAGTCCCTATTTATATGCTTTGAAATTACTATGCAAGTCACTATGCAGAATTTAAAATAATAGTGGTGGGATCATTCACATAATTTTAGTGGTGGGACAGAGGCGGCTGCCAACTCTTACAATTCATAACACTCCCCCTTGAATGACCACCTATAAAGAATCTGCCTCATTAAAACCTTGCCAAGGAAAAATCCAGTGGAAAAAAATCAATGGCGAAAGAAAAAGAGTACAGTCTTCTTATGTATTTATAAGTGCTTTAAGATTGTCTCATTAAAATCTTGTAAAGGAAAACCCAGTAGGACAAAACCTTAGCGAAGGAAAAAGAGTACAATCAACACAAGTCTTCAGGACTTTTACTCCCCCTGGAAAGTGCATGACGATAGATTTTTGAGTCTTCACATTTTAATATTCTACACAATTTTCTTGAATGTCGCAGTTGGTGATGCTTTCGTGAATAAATCTGCCAGATTATTATTTGATCGTATCTTTGATATATCCTCCTTTGATTTGAAGATGAAAAATAATATCTGGTTGACAAACTTAATAGAAATCTGATACCTGCAGTAATACTTAAACTCCCCCTGATAATATGCGTTAGTGTTTCAAGTAATAAGCAAATATGATTTTAGAATATATAACAAGTTAAGAATTCAAACACGATCTCCAACTAAATAATGCATTAGAGAGAGTATGATAATATTTTCATATAAAATTTTCTCCCCCTCATTCGGCGTTATTAGGAAGAACTTGTTTATATACGGCGGAAATAACATTGGAAACCATTTATGTATGATAAAAGCTGTAAAAATTTTGAGATTTAATATTATCGGTTCGGTAAAAATCAAATCCGCTTGACATTGTGGACAAACGAGATCTTGAAGAGATTTGAAGGCTTCGGTTTGTTGTTTAAATATAACCAATTTTACCATTAGTTTATTCCATCAAAAAGATCTCGCATTCTTCATAGATCAGTTGTTGTTCATCTAAAACGATATTATGTCTGATAGAAATTCTAATATCCAAGATTTAAACCATGAATCTTTTATACCTCAACCACTTATATTTTCTCCTGAGGCTGTAAACACCATGATAGGAGCAGAGATATATCTATCTAGTAAATCTGATCCTAAAATTGTTGCAGCATCAAGAACTCTCAGTGCTCAATATGCTGCATCTCTTACAACCATGTCTCAGAGGCTACTGGCGAGAACGAGTGAGATTGATCATCTTAAAAATCAAATATTTGAGTTGCATCAAACGCTTGCAACTAAAGATAGTAAAAATAAAGATTTAAGACAAGAAAACAAGGAGTTGAAGAAACTTGTAGACTGGTATTCTCGTGACCTAAAAACACGAGTAAAAGAGCTGGAACGAGAGAGAGCTCAGATACAAAGTCAATAACAGCAGTGATTACGCCCAAAGAATAACGCGGTCGTTTGCAGTATAGCTTTGGGGTGTCGATTCCACAGGGAGATGGATTGAGAAATTAAAGAACAGTAACGAAATTAACAAAAAGGTTAAATGAGTGTGATGTAAATTAAAACTAAATGAGTAATTTGAAAAGTATAAAAATGAGACGAAAAGTAGAGCGTAAGGAATTCCTTGTGTATTTGTGGTATTCAAATTTATTCTTAATTCATTGATAACTCAATTAAGAATTCTATATCCAAATTTTTAATCGGAAGATATAACATTAATAACCAAAATTTAAATCACATGTAATTTTTTGAAAAATCATTTTTCGCGCTTAACTCTCATAAATTGTTATCGATATTGAGAAAATCCAATGACGACAATATACCCAAGAGGCGATATTGCAGCAGAGAATTAAATCAATATAGATAATCAATTGCTCCAAACATAATTATAGAACTAATTCACTCAATAGAAAAAGTATGACTGAATCCATAAACGAAATAGATTCTATAATTATTTGAAGACGAAAAAACATCACAAATAAATTGAGAATAATAGAACAAAAGAGTTTTAATATTTAAAGACCAAATACATGAATCAAAAATAAATTACAAATACCATCACACACACAAATTCATCCCTAGCCCTCCTTGAGAATTTAGTTACACATATTGAAAATATGCAACAAAAATTCTCCAAGGGATAATATGGAAGAACCAACCATTATTTTCTTCTCTCTTCTTTGGTTTTTCTTTTCTTTTCTCAAGCTCTCAAAATAATGGCTCTTCCAAAGCATCCTCCCACACTAAGCATTGTCTTAGAACACACACCTCTCCCTTCTATTTATAAGCATCCTTCATGCAAGTTGTCATGACAAAATCATCACAATTTTAACTTGTTTTGTCATGTGTCATTCTTAAATCCAAGTGATTTGTGAGTTGTCATTTTGATCATTTGTTTTCCCACCATGCATGAGCTGGATTTTGCTTGTAGGTTGAGTGTTTCAATTTTGCTTCTCTATCCATTAGTTGTCTTGTATGACTTAATATCTTGTGGTCAAATAATTTGTTTTGAAGAAACTTGAGTGCACTTCATCTTGTATCTGAATTGATCATTGAATTTCCAAGTTGGTGTAGGAGTGCTTGCTGGAAAATATTATGATAACATTTGGATTTGATGCAAGTGGCTGAAAAATATCCAGGAACGTCAAGTGCAAGTGCGTCCACTTGATGATCGATTTTGTCTTAGATTGAGTGGATATCTCTTCAAAAATAAAACACAAAAGTTATAGATATTTCTCTTGCGGTTCTATATCATCTTGAATCAGCTCAATCATAGATTGGATGAGAGAGTTATGCCCATATTACGAAAAAATGTCAGAACTGTCTAAAATTCCGCAATTATCTTCATTTGCTCCTAATGTCTCCATTTGTGTCCTAAATCAAAATATAAGAATAATGAGTATATTTAGGCATCAAATAAGAATAAAATATTAAACATTAAGAGAGGAAAATATGGCATTTTATATTCTCATCAATATATTAAATCATGCTTATATCTATTTCAAGATAAATGACCATTAATTTTAATAACATGAGTTATATCCATTATTTTCTCATTTCTTTTAGTATTTAAATAGAGTATTTAGAGTGCATTTTTGTGCACTCATCAAGCAGCTAACGGCAGAGGTTCAACGTTTACAAGAAAATAAGGATAGCTGTAATTAATCTCGCTAGCTTTTGAAATTATGCATCCAGCATATCTTGTAAAGTGAGATTTTAAGAGATGATGGTTTGTCTTGTTCTTATTTCCATTTCTATAAGAACCGTCTTTAGTTTCATTTAGTACGCATCAAATCTTCTTCTCATATCTATAATTCATCTGTATTTGTATTCTTATTCTACAAATTTTCAATGGCTCATCAATTTCCTTAGACTATTTCTCACAATCAACATATGAGGTATCTTTCGCCTCAATTACAAGTTGTTCCTGCATCTTCCGCAGGTGCCATGTTGCAGCAAGCAAATGATCTGGCTAATAAGTCAGATCGTGAAGCTGTTTATGAGTTGGTGACTCTCGGCACCCGATACTCCTCCTCTATTGTTGGATTTTCCAACCGATTACAATCCAAAAATCGTGAGATTGAGGAGCTTAACGAGAAGGTTTCTGTACTTCAACGACTCATTCACGAGTTTGACAGAAAATTTGCAGACTTAAAACAAGAGAATAAGGATTTAAAATCCTTACTTGCCTCTTCATTTCGACTGCCTAATCCTTTAGATAAGGATGATATGTTGCTTTATGAAAAGTAAATGCATTTGAGAGATGAGGTTAGAAGTCTCAAATTCTTGTAACTCATCTATGAATTGAATAATAAGATCTTTCCTTTTCAAATGCATTCCTTGAATTTATAACAATGCTTGTGATCTTTTCAAGAGTTCTAATAAGGTAAATCATCAATATAAACTGCAATAATGACGAATCCGGATTCTGATAAAACACATGGGCATATAAGATTATTCTTAAATACTACTTTCAATAGATACTTGTTAATTCAATTATACCACATGCGTCCGGATTACTTTAACCCATATAAAGATCTTTGAAGCTTTATAAAGTTACATACTCCTAAATGTACTTGGATTAGATGCTTCAAGTATCGTAAATCTTTATATATGTAATGATCTAATGATCCTTATAAATATGCAGGGACCACATTCATTAACTGCATATCTAATCCTTTTGTAATAACCAAATCGATTAAAAATATGAATGTGATTGCATTCATAACAAGGAAATATGTTTCCTCATAATTGCTCTCGGGTTTCTACAGGAAACCTTGTGCAACAAATTATACCGCACAATTTCATTTTGCATTACGCTTTCGTATAAATACTCACTTATATTTGACAGATATTACACCCTTTGGTGTTTGGACAACAGGTCCAAATGCATTTCGCTTCACTAGCGAGTTTAATTCAGTTTTAATAATTGCTTTCCATTTTGGCCAATCATTTCTACGTCGACATTCTTCGACGATTTTTTGCTCACTTTCTTCATTACTTCTGGTAATATCAAGTGTTATCATATATGTTGTCGACAACAGTTTTATTTCTATCCATAAATTTTCCAGTACTCATGAAATGTATTGAGATCTCATTGTTTCTCTCCAGGGGAAAATATTTCATGAAATACCTCTACAGGAGTTTCTCTTCAGGAGGTTTATACTCTTCAGGAGTTATACTTTTCAAGAGTTACCTCTTCAGGAGAATTAGAAAATACGGTCTCTTTATGAGCATTGATTTTTTTTTTTGTGCACCAATAGGTCTTCAACGCTTTAGGTGTATCTTAAACTCATTTATTGCTGTTTAAACAACTCGTCTTTTAGGGACTTCAATTCTTACTTAAGCATTAACAGCAGTAATATATGATTTTACAACACTTTTAGTGTCAGTAAATATATCATGTAATTGATTTGCAACACTTTGCAGATAGGTAATCCTCTGAACTTCTGGTTCACATTTATTTGTAAGAGGATCAAATTTAAACAGGGCTTTATTATCTCAAGTAATTTCTTGTCGTGCTTCGGGCACCGATATTTCATTATTTCAAAACATGATGAAATATTAATAAGCTTATATATAAAAGCTTAGTATAAGTAAATCAAGTGTTTGGCCGTACAACAAGTACGTAACTACTGTTTAGTCATACCACATCTATGACAACCATCTTCATCTTTTTATGAAGAATTATTTTGAGGGTCTTTATCCTTCTCTGAGTTAGATCACTTCTGGTGATACGATATATTTTTATCATCTTTAGTGTTGTCGCTTTTGAGACCAACACTTCTATAGTTTTTCTACCACGTCTACGCCCTTAATTCCTTTGAAAGGATGCACCGTTCACTTTTGGGAATTGTGTAAATTCGATATTATTAATAGGACGTAACTGGTGTAACAAAAACTCATTATTTAGCTCAATCACTGGAAGACAAAACAAAAGTTCAGAATATTTGTTGAACTTTCACTCTCGATATTGTTACTGCAGGAGCACATTCGAGGTATGAAAAATAATGTCTTCTTTTATATATCATCATCAGTGACATTTTCACTGTATAATTTTAATATTGAGCTAATTTTAAAGAGTGCAGAATATTCAATACCACTTTTATCAACTTCAGGTGCAATAAGTCATAATGATCTTTTGAGAGGATTACATATTCTGGTGCTTATATCACTCTCTTAATTCATTTCACACAGTAAGATGATTTTTCATCATGAGATACACGCACGGTCCTTCAGGGACACATGGTTTTCTTCTATGATTATATCTTTCAAGTTCATCATCATATCCAAATAGATCTCATCAAGGATCCTGGATAAATAACATTTTTCAGAAATATCAATAGCAATAAATCTCAATATTTGACATTATATTACAAAAATAAATCTGTGAATTTAAGAAATATATTCACATTATCATGAGAATAAAAATAAAATTTTATCAAGTAATATTCAGGAATATTATCTTTAATATTTAGTTCGAGAACTGCAAATAATATATTGAAAAACTTACTTAAAGTAGAAGACCACTAGTTTTAGTATCGGTAGAATCTCATACTGATAACGTGTTATAAAACTAAAAAGAAAACTACTATTATTGCAAGAGAAATATAAAAGAAACTCTTAAGAACTGAGACTTTCTTTCTCTCTCTATATTTTCTTATGAATTTCATTACAACTGAAGCCCCTATTTATAGGCTTTGAAATTACTATATAAGTCACTATGCAAATCACTATGTAGAATTTAAAATAATAGTGGTGGGGTCATTCACATAATTTTAGTGGTGGGACAGGGGTGGCTGCTTACTCCTACAATTCATAACAAATTGTTATTTTGTTATAACGTTTACATATTATAAATATGAGCTTATAACTCATACAAATATGTGGATTATTATTTATATTAAAATCTTAAAATTAAAATATAAACACTTTATTATATATAATATTTACCACAAATATTAAAAAAATATAATATATATAATGGAATTGTGAGGAGGAAAATGTATAGATGGTGCCCAACTATTCATGGCCTTGTAAGGCAATATGTGATAGATAAACCTATTGAAAGACTAAAACGACATATGATTGCAGGTGAGAGATGAATGATTGAAGACTTGATGAGAATCAGAATATGAGTGCATGTTAGGTAAAAAGAGACAAAGGGAAAAATGGAGCGGCGAAAGAGAAGAAAGAAAGACACGCAATGAAAAAGGAGGAGACTGACACACACAACCCAATAGTCTATAAAAAGACTTCGGACAGATGAATACAGAGACTCTCTTCTCCAACTTCTCTCATTCAGTTGCTCTTCTATTTGAAAAAGTATTCGGGAGTTACAACCAAAAGATTTCATTTATAGATGTTATATTTTTCCTTATACAGTTTAATTTGAGAGACTGTAAAATACTTATTATAATGAATTTTCTAAAAAACAAAAATGTCCGCGGATGTAGGCATTATGCCGAACCGTGTAAATCCTGTGTCTATGTCTATTTATTTAATCTATTACACATGTATGTGCCTTCATTGTACTTCCGCACCGCAACATTATCGGGGGTTCCAAATGACACCGAATGAAGCCCAAATCGTTTCAGTGGGTCGAAAATAATTATTTCTCTCGTTCTGGCCTGTTGACTGATTTTTACAACATCAACAGGAACATACATATATAAAAGAGTTTATTTTACTAATAAATACTTCATGATCAATTTATAATGTAAAAAATATAATTCATCTATATAAATGATTGTTCAATTTAAAACAATGTAAAACATATATATTTTTTTATTTGTTAAGAAAACAGATACAATTAATATAAGATACGATTATATATTTATATTTTACATTTATAAATATTTTATCAATCTACAATTTATTTTTGTACTTATTCTCTGCTTTATTATATGCTTTATTAAAAATGTAATGTATATATTGCAAGTCAGAACTCCCAACATAAAGAACTGCCTATGATCATAGTTGGAAAGTAACTCACCACAATCTCCACAGCAAAAATTATGACATCATTAGGGGTGTTCAAGCTGGTTTCGGATCGAAAATCCGGGTCAACCCGGCCCGGAATTTGGGATTGCAATCTGGTTTGGATTCCAAACCGGATTGATCCGGTTGTGAACCCAGATCCATATGGGTTCTAAAAACCGAATTCTGAATTTGAACCCTTTTTTTTGTTTTCATTTTTTTAAGCCTGTTATTATTAGTTTTTCAGAAAAAAAAAAATTGGAGAAGATATTTATCAAAAATATTATATTTTAATTCAATTTTTTCAAGTAATGTTGAAAAACAAATTTTTTATTATCATATAAAAAGCCTATATTTATCATTATCCATGGCCCATAATGATAAAAAAATATCAAAATATCATTAAAAAGCATAATACTAAAATATTTCAGAATAATAAAAATATATAAAAATTAAAATTCATGCAATCCACTACATATTACATTATTTTGTTATTTACACATTACATTACAATACAAAATACAAAACTGCAATATATGAATTACAAAATAATTCTAGCAAGTAGCAACTTCAAGTGATCCGACTTTGTAGCAACTTCAAGTAGGCTATCTAGGTGTTTGGCTTCAATCCTTTATATTTATTGGAAATACATGAAGAACATAACAAACCATTAACAAGAAAAAAAAAACATACATCATTAACAAAACCAAAAAAGAAGATATATACATAAATCAACCTTTGACAACACAATCCATGGTATTTCACCCATGCCAAATGCATAAAATCTCATATATACCAATAACGCATTTTTTATATATAGAAAACAGAAATACTAGTAAATCAATGGATTATTTACACAGTAAACCCAATTGCATACCAAAAAATATGTTCCAAACACTAAATCAAAAATAACAATAAAGCATTTTCCTTATCACTATCATCACCAAGGTAAAACAGATTGTAGGCTTTTTTGTTTCTTTCTTTTATAGATATGCCTCTTGGTAAACATAAACCATTTGGTGGTATGTGTACCACCTAATTTTATCTAGGAACAAAAAATGTGTCAGTTGAGATTGAGATGCAAATATGTTTCTTAGAGATGCAGCAAGTAGAGTTAAGAAACAAGGTGAGAGCAAAAAACAAGGGGGTGAGGAAGCAAGTTCTCATGTCCTTAATGAAGTATATGTTTAGGATGTGGCAATTTCAAAGCAGATTCATCATTGGGGTTAAAAAAATGGATTGGCTTGTCAGGCATGCTAAAAGAAATACTATCTTATCATGAAATGAGAGGCATTCTTTGCAACCATCAACATATATATATAAAAATAAAAAATAAAAATAAAAAACTCAACAAGTTCAGATTGTGGTTCAATAAAGGAGGAACATTGGCGTACAAACGGTACAGTTCATATAAGAGAATCCTTTGCACATGTAGATGGAGAGACCTGTCTTTGAGTAAAGAGGGAAGATCCATGATCTTCAATCCATCATGCCCATATTTTTTTCCAAATTATATAGACTTACAGTATGGAAGCAAAAATATATAATATTTTACAAAAACACCAAGGCAAGTAAACCTCAAAACTTCAAAAAAAAAAATTAAACCATGTTTAACAAAAAGGAACAAATCTAGTAAATAACAACATAATATGATCAACCAATACCATAAACAAGCAGAGATATTAAACATTTGAGAAAAAACTTCACCCATAATATGATCAACTAGAAAACAAACTAACTCAAGCATTCTCATTAAAACAAACTCAAAATCAACAAACGAAGAACAAAACGGAGAGCAAAAAACATACCCAAGGATGAAGAAAACTCAGACAAAGCACCCAACAGTCGATCGATCTCCTTTTGCAAATGTGGAAACAGAAACAAAAATCTATTTAAAATCAAATGTCCAATGCGAACTTCTATGGAAAAATGGTCTAAGAAAACAACCAATTGGAACATTTTTCAAAAAAGGCTGGTGGGGAAACAGACTGTGGACTTGTGGTTGCGGCTAGGGCATCTTGTTCTTGGATCCTTCGTCGGCACAAATCGTCAGCAAACCCAGCATCAAAACACTCTTGAGAGGTTGTACTTGCTTCTGTTTCAGGAGAGGATGCGAGATTAGCTTCTTGGCGATGGGTTTGGGAGACGGATGTGAGAGAGAGAGAGGGTTGCAGTTCGTGATTCACGCCAGTGATGGGGTAAAGCCATTGATGGGATCACGAGGATGGAGATTGGAGGCTAGGGTTTTAGATTCTTGCTGCCGTTCTTAGAGAAAGAGAGAGAGAAAGAGTAGAGAGTGAGAGAGACACAGAGACCAGGGTTTATTTTTTAAAATGCGGATTTGGTTTAAAAAAACAGGGTACCGAATTTTAAATCTGGTGCCCAGGTTTTAAATCCGCATCCGGATCACTTTGTTAAATCCGGTTTCCGATTTTGATGAAATATGGGTTGAGATCCAGAATTGAGATTTGGATTTCCAGATTTCAGACTGGGCTGGAAAAATATCTAACCCCGATGAACAGCCCTAGTCATCATCACCCATAACAAACCACCTCACGTCCTTCATCCCAAGTTTCAACGTCTTAGAAACTACACTCAAAATCCTTAACGCTGACCTCCATCCTTGACGATTTGTGTACGTACTTGAATTTCGATATGTCTTCGAAAATCCAAACTTCCAACAAATCTTCAAAGAAGTCATGCAAGAAACGAATGACATTATTTAACAACCAAAATTTACTTCCAAAAAGGTTTTTCTTTGCAGAAATTGTCTATGTTTTTATTGCTTCCTGCTTGATAAAATAAATCGTTCTAATTTCTATGAGTGATTCCCGAACATTTGCAACCTTAAATAAAAAAAAAATGAAAGCAAAAATTTATTTAATTAGAGAGAGAATAAAACTTGGACTTGGGGATTGCACTGGAGTCTTCGATCAATCTCTTCGGGCAATACTAGAGAAGAATCCAGATAGGTCCTAGCATCCATTTCTTCTCTTTGGCATTTACTTTCAGACTGTTGTTTTTTCAATTTCTATTTTAACTTTATCGCACCAGTTCTTTTGTGAATCGGAAGTTTGGGCATGGTTCTTCAGAGTCAAAAATGATCTTGTTCTCAGTCCTCTGGTTTCCTTATATAGCCTTTTGCCACATCTTACATCGACTGATGCTTAGCTATTTTTTACTATTCTCAAGTTTCCTTGAATGCTTTCCTGTCTAAAATGAAGCAACACTTGAAACTTTGCATGTAGTTATTGATCTCGCCATTTTGCTCCTGATTTTTTTTTGTAGGCACACCGATTAATATTTGGATAAGTGATTTGTTTTTATTTCGAATTTTATGCTATGAATGACATATAAGCGAGTTATGATTTGGCTTTTATATAATTAAATAGATTTCTATAAATACATACATCCTCATAGCATTTAAGCTTGATGTGTTTCCTTCTCACGGTATTAAGAGCTAGTCTCGATTAAAACCTAAATTTTTTTCCATGGCCGATTCAAGCTCTACCCAGCTTTTGTTCAATACAATGGTTCACATGGTGATTATCAAACTCAATTCTACCAAATCACTGTCGCACGTTCTAGCATTGAGGCCGGACTCTTGCATTTGTAGCTGCCAAACTCTTTTGGACATTTTAGCTATTATGTGAGCTACATTTTAAACTCTCCTCCCCTCCAAAACTGTTATGTGATAATAATAGTGACATTTTCACCGTTAGGGAAAATGTTTTGTACACCTTTTGGTGCATACTATTGGTGTGCACTGTTGGCCTTTTTTTTTTAAAAAAATTTAATGATTAAGTAAATATTGTTTAATAATATTTTAATTTTTTTTATTTGTTAAAAATATTTAAAAAATCATATAAAAAAATGAAAAAATAAAATTTCTTTTTATACTAATAGTGCAATGGATGGTACACTTACAGCGATAGTTGTAGCTGTAGCACCGCCCAATTACAATATCTATTGGCTTGTGCCAAGTTTTGCGAATTCCCACGTTTCACCACGTCAACTTTGGGAGGGGTATAAGAGGAGAATACGGAAAAAATAAAGAGGATTCTCCACTAGTATAGCAACTTTTTGAATTTCAAATTGTAATTTTGTTATTCTGTTGTACGTTTACATATTGCAAATATTTCTATAAATGCATACATCCTCACAGCAGTTAAGCTTGAGGCGTTTCCTTCTCAATTACCAAAAAAATAATACGATGAAAATGGCTCTTAACTACACTGAAAAATAAACCATCCAACACAATCATGATCAACAACTCCACAAGGCAACAAACTCATCCATCGTAATCTCCAAACTCATAAAAGAAAAAAAAGTTTCATGCTTCACACTCTTAGAGTAGCTATATTCTTGCATTTTGTAAAATTTAACTCAAAAATACAAAAAAAGCAAAAAAGGATTCCAATAGACTTTTTAAAAATAATTTTTTTTAAAGATGAACAGTATTTACACTACATATAGTGCAATACTGTATATCCTTCAAATATTATTTTAATATATTTCTTCATAAACAGTGTTTGTGGACTGCTCGTTGCTTCGTTCGGTAGTGGATTTCAATCATCATTGGCTTCAACGCCGGCCACCACCAGAGACACCGCCGGCATTACCGGCATCGCCTCATGCCAGCGACCATACTCCCTCGATTTCAGCTCCGATGATGGACTATTTGTCCTCTACGCGCTGATTGCACTTTAAAAATGGGTTTCGGGCATCATCGGCGTCGTTGGATCCACCGCCGCCACCATTTGCTACACCACCGATATTACTGGTATCGCCTCACTCTGGTGACCATTCCCTAAAAATCTTATCTCCAGCGAGCCAGCCATTATCTCTCGTGTGGCTCTTTTAGCTCCGGCGACTATATTTTTAAAATAGAATATAAATATTTTAAAAGATGTAGAAAAAATAAAAATGCTTATGGATGGTAAAATATAAAAGTGAATAACTAAAATGAAAATAATAAATTTTTAACTTTTTAAAATAAATAAAAATTAATTATTCTGTTGAAAGTGCGCTTAAAACTTGCTTGACCTTCTAAAATCTATTTCATAGGAAGATCCGTGTACGTGCATACCCTTTAAAAGTAGTTATGAGTAAGACGTCCGTACATCATTGTAGACTGGGAAATTATGTTAGGATTTATTTTTGGGATGGAGAACTACTCGTGAAATAGATTTTTAAGATAATTTTCATAATATATATATTCTACAGAAAATATTAATATATTTATAAAAATGATTCAAAATACAAACAAGTTACTAATATATTTGTCGATATAGGGACTGTAAGGTGGTTTTCCTCCCCTTTGATCCAAATAATAGGTTTGCTAAAAGGGAAATGCTAAATGTCCCACTAAAACTCGTCTCGATAGATCCCACTTTTCATTTTTTTACATGATTTTCAAATAAATAATTTACATAATGTTATATTTTTTTATATATTTTAAAAATATTTTAAGATATTAAAAAAATTATGTAAAAAAATAAAAATACTTACTTCAAAATTATGTTAAAAAAAAATGAAAAGCAGGATCCATCAAAATGAGTTTCACCAGGATGACTAGCACTACCCTTACTAAACTAGCACTACCCTTACTAAAAATAACTTGGGAATGAGATAGAAAAGTCCAGCCCAACATAATTAAATCCATTAATCCCATCTCGATAGAAGTCGATGGGCCCCCACAAGAAGGACACATGAAAGAAGTATTCCTTGATGTGACCCCACGTGGGAAAGTAGAGATGGGACTCGCCATCTTAATACTCCCTCTATGGCACTAGAACCATAAGTACCTGCTGAATTAGGTGAGCAAAAAATAAGAAGAACTATTGATCTCCTGACAAACAAACATGGACGAGCTACTATGGATGTTTGCAAAGTAAAACAAGGCAATAAATCACGTCATATTAATAAAATTACTCTCCAAATAATACGTCACATTAATGACATCATCGTAGAAGTCATACTGCATTAAATAATCCTGATTGAAGTGAACAACTAAAATGATATGATCTTATCGGAACAGACACGATCCGTCCCACACAAAATCCTAACATAAAAAACAATTCCTAGATACGAAAAAACCTCTCTTAGCTTTCTAAACTCAAATACAAACTCTTAAAATAATATACTAATTTTTAGAGACTCTCTAATGTCCATAAAGCCCCCCATTCTTGTGTCATCTTTATGTATGAAGGACCAAACTCGTAAATCCAAATTGCTGGAACCATACCCATAGACGTACAAAATATGACATTATCAGATATATAAGATACACGCATATACCGATGATAGCTAAAAATAGATAATAAGGTTTCCTCCTTAGCAAGAAAAAGTATATGACAAATGTTAATTGAAAGAAGTATACTTAAAAGATTACGAAAAAACTGGAAAAAAATCAGGTGTAGAAAAGAAAAAATATAACAACAAAAAGAAGTATTGAGGGAACTCCAAGAAGAATACTGGGATTGGATGCTTTAAGTTTTTTAATATATATATATATATATATATATATATTAAGAAATTTTTAGAGGAGATTTTTAGATTTTTAAGAAAAAATCAATATTTTTGTTGCATGAATAATAATATTTTCCCTTAGCTCAGTCCTTTTCAAATTCATTGAAGGTCACAACAAACCATTTCCCCTGTTTCTCGTAATCTGGCTCTAATAAATCTTTTTTTTAGAGGAACTAATAAATCTTTTCGTACTGCCTTTTTGTTTAAGAGGAATTCCTTATTGATAATAGCAATCTTGGGCACTAAAATTTAAGATTGGATTTGGGTAGAAGAGGCGAGTTTTTGGTTTATTAGTACAGACAAATAGGGCTGATAAAAAGTCTGTAATTCTTACTTCGTTTAATATCTATTCCAATTACAACGGAAGGAAAAATTATAGTTTTTAATTATTATATTTTATTTTTATTTTTATTTTCATATAAAATAATATAAATAATTTACTTTTTTCAAATTCTAAAATAAAAATAATATTAAAAAATATTTTCTAATAAAATTTTATTCAATTTTTAACTTTTATATTTAATTCATCTCATCTGTTCTAAAAAATCAAATAAATAAAAAAATTGTCAGAATCAAAACTCAAAATCAGAGTTAGAATTGAAAACAGATATTAAAAAACTGTAATAGATTAAATAAAAAAAAGCTAGCATAGGTGTTCATAGATATGAAACTGGTCCAATTTAGTTTGCCTTTGAACAAATTTTAGGATTGAGTTGGAATAGACCAGTTTTATATTTTCAAGAATTGATTTCGCATTGGTTACCCTTTTAAATCAATACTTTTGGTTTTATCAATTCTGGTTTGATACGTTCGATTTTTCAATTTTAATAAAGTACTAATTTATCAACAAAAATACATGTTGAGAATTTATTAGGCCAAAAAATGTAATTAATATATTATATATGTTTTATATTTAAGATATATGATTAAATAAGTTTACATGTTTAATATTAAAATTTTATGTTCTAAATTATAGTATAATATTATTATATATATGTATAATTTATATTATATATAAATTATGTATTGATATAGCTAATATTATATATAATATTAAAAATTAATTAAAATATATAAATATGCAAATTGGTCCGATTTGGTTCAGTTTAGTCCCAAAAAATGTATAATCGGTTTCAGATTGGATTTGCCTTTTTTTATATATAAAAAAAAAGAACCAAATTTTGACCAAATTGATATAAAAATCGAACCAGATCCATTAGTCTAGGTTGGTCTAGGCCGATTTTCCGGTTTGCCAATTTATTTTTACAACCCTATACATCACGAAGAATGACTGGTAATCAAAGTTTTGAATACTGTTTTGGTTAAGGCACTAAAATTAAATATTTCAATATCGATACCGTTTTGTGTATCGTTTTAAAATAGTCTATACATATAATTAGTTATATATATAAAATACATTTCAAATAACAATAATACAAGTCTTAAAAAGTTAAAACACATAAATATAAAACTCAATAATACTTTTAAGTTCTCAATCTAACTATAAAAAATAATCACTCATCTTTATTACGAGAAGGAGAGTAGAAATTTGATTTTTAGTACTTGAGAAAAGGAGATTTAAAAATGTTAAGAAAATAGTCTTCAGATATGAGAATTGAAGTAAAAGTTATGAAAACAAACTAAAAATACAAAAATAAAAATCTCAACCAGTATATTGTATTTTGATTTTTGTTTTTTTTAATTTAATGATTAAGGAAGTAATTATTAGTATATTGATATTTTTGTTTATATTTTTTAAAAATATTTTAAAATGTTAAAAATGATAAAAAATTAAAAAAAAATTAAAAAAAAAAGTTTTAGTTGGAGCAGTATTGACTGCTGGGGCCATAGTAGCATTGTCCTTGACCAAAATGCACCAAAATGACCGGTATTTGACTGAAACATATCGGAATGATGGTATTTGACTCGATATGAAACAACTATTTTTTTTTGTACCGGTGTATTGATCAGTACGGTAAATACCAGTTGTACTAGTTGATACGGTACGAAATTCACAACATAGGAATGTAGTAAGAAATGCTTGGTAACTAATCTTTGGTTGGATGTGGCTATAGTTCTGAAAACTTATCATAACCCCAAAATAAATTAGAAAATTATCACTAATACCAAGATGCTAAACCCCAAATACAACTCAACTAGTACCACTCTAACCCAGATGCTTCAAACCCCAACCTAGATGCATCTTCTTTGCTAAATATAGGAGAGTACTTATGCATATAGCCTAATGGTGAGTAGTGATAGATGCAACTATTCTAGATCTCTGATGATAGGGTGGTTGTGGTGGTGACAGTGACGTAACGTGAACAACATAGGTAATCCCCTCTTCTCACACAGTAAGGGTGGGAATGTAGAACATCGACATAGTGCGGAGAGGGAGAAGAATGTCAAGGCAGAGGATTCTTATTCATCTTTATGTTAGGGGTCTAAATGTATAAAAGGAAATTCAATGAATGTAAAATCTTTTTCTATAATCTGTAAGCAGTAAAGCTGGAAGATAGAAATGGAAATGGATAAACTTGTGTATTGCTACGGAATCTTCGAGGGTCCCTAACCTCCAAAAATAGCTATATCCAAGTAACAATTTTGATAAAAAGAAAATGACAGATTCCCTTTCACCCTTATAATAATGGATGTTGGAGATTAAAAACAAAAGAGAAATATTTATAACCGTTTTATTCTATTTTGTTGCGTCCCTGTGCTAACTTTTTGTTCTAAAAAAAACTGTTAGGCTTTTTTGTCGATCTTCACAACAAAAGCCTAGCCCAACAAGTAAGGGTGCCAGTGTTGCACTGCAGTGACTCAGGCAAACAATTCTTTTTCGTATTTTGATAGTAATAGGGCTTTTCCTCTTAAGGCCTTACTCATGTAAGCTACGGGTCTCCCTTCTTGCATCAATATGACACCAACTTATACACCACTTGCATGATATTTGATCACAATAACTTTTGAGAAGTTCGACAACCATAGAACTGAAGGGTTGGAAACAATCTCATTAAGGTGTTGAAAATCCATTTCGGCTTCAATACCCTAGTTGAAACCATTCTTCCGTGGCAAGGTAGTAAGAGGGGCTGCAATCGCCCCATAATTTTGGATTAATATTCGATAATACCTTGCCAACCCAAGAAATCCTCTCAATGCTTTTAAGTTTCTTGGTACAATCCATTCATCGACTTCATTTTGGAAAAATTAGTTTGGACCCCCTAGGCAGAAATAACATGGCCCAAATAGTGGACCTCTTCAACCCCAAAACTACACTTTGATTGCTTTTCAAACAACTGCTTATTCAACAACACCTCAAGCACCATTTGTACATGCACCAAGTGATCAGCCTTCGACTTGCTATAAATCTGAGTGTCATAAAAAAAAACTAAGACAAAACTTCTCAACAAAGGCTTAAATACATCGTTCACCAGTCTTTGAAATGTGGCGGGTGCATTTGCCTACCCAAATGGGGTTACGAGAAATTCGTAATGACCTTCATGAGTGCGAAAGGTTGTTTTTTCGATATGCCCAGGGACCACTCTAATCTAGTGATAACCTGATTGTATATCCAACTTGAAGAACACCACCACTCCAAATAACTCGTTCGAAAATTCATTTATAACTAGTATCGAGAAATCGTCCTTAACTATTTGTTGGTTTAAGGCCTGATAATTGATGCAAAGATGCTAGTTGCCATCTGCCTTGTGAACCAAAAGCACTCGTGATGAAAATGGACTATTGCATTGTTGATACTCCTTACCTACGCTTAGGATTAAACGTAAACTGAAGCGTCAAAAATATGTAACACAAGGCTACATAGCTCTTGTTCATGTCAGAAAATAAAATGCATGCACCTAACTCACTAGCAGTATACAATAAATATTGTAACTGAATAAGATCAATTCTAAAAGGATGGGCAAAATAGAAATAAATTGCCAATTATCACATGGTAGTACTAAACTAAAATCCTAAAAGTTTTTATAAAGCAAAATACCGTAATGTATCAAGTCATAAGATCCATAGCTCCCAAAACACGGAAGTATCCAAATCCTTAAAATACCAAAATTAAAATTGTCTTGAACTCAGAAGGAACAAACAATCATGCCCTCTAAGAAGAGGGTTCCAACTTCACATCTTTATACCGACGTCCGAAAAGAAAGTGGCCCATACTCAGACTATGGTCCTACCAACGACGTATCCCTATCGATGAATCATAAACATCATTGAGAGATTGGGATCCGTCAGGGTGCAAAACTAGACAACCACCCCGAGGTCGCAGGTCCTCTTGCGACATGGGCATGATCTACCACACATCCTCCATTAGTTTGTCATACTAAAAAGAGGCCACCTTCTCAAAAGAAATGGAGTACTCCATCGGGCTCTCAAGGATCCTCAAGATCTTTTGGGGAGTCAGACTCTTGCACGGATCCATCTATTCTTACAAGCACTTTTACCATCTCGAAAAAGGAATGACAGTTGAAAATTATCTGAGTGAGATTTTGATAAATCTCAGTAAGTATATGGATAACATAACACCAATATTATAAGCATATAAAGGTAAACACAAACAAATGCATGAATTATGAACATGCGACTTATGACTTGACTTATGTATCATGCATTTTTACAAAAGACTTCCATGCTTATTTGAATTTTCTTTTGACACATATTCATAACTTTTCGTGAATTTTCATATAATTCTTATCATTCTTGAAATTTTGTGTCATTATTTTTATTCGTAAATTTCGTGTCATTATTTTTATTCGTATCATTCTTAGGCTTATAACCTTTATTGTCATGAATTTTCATATAACATGTTGGATACCTCACGGCTCATTTACGCATCGTGTGTTTCCTATTAGTTATCGTATCACTTTACGACTACTTTAGTCAAGTGACTACGGCATAATCATATCCTTATATGGTAATTCGCTTATTTAACTTTCACCGTCCTTAGCACCCATTAGATTTAGGTGCGATCTCGCTTCGAAATCCTTTAATAGGAACCATTCAAGGCCCGTTAACCCTAGGGACTTCACTTGACTTTAGTCACTCCTGAGTAAACAAGAAATTTCACTAAGGCAATATCTCACCCTAGCCTTTGAGATTCTTATAAAAAGGTTCTTGACTTATTACTTTTGAAAAACATGATGACTCAAAGACATGAAACACATGATTAGATAGACATGCATGCAAACTTTGATTTTCTTATGCAAGGCATAAAGTTCATGAAACATATGAAGCATACATTTCCAAACCGTAATTTGAACATGTTATAACATGCAAACATAATTATATCTCAAAGAAGTCATGCTTATTTAAGTTAAAAAGGGAAACTACCAAATCAACCCTAATCCTAAAGGGGTAAGGCTGAGATACTCATGGGGTCCAAAACCCTAGTTTTCCTTCTATTTTCTTTTTACCAACTCATGTTTTCTCTTAGAGAATGTCAAAACTCAATAACAAACCCTAGTGGGGCCTTCGTCGAAACTCTAGATACTCATTTACTTTATTTTCTTCAACAACTTCACAAAACAAGATCTAAACCTTAAATCATACATATACCCAAAACCATACATTAATAGTTTAAGTTTAAAAAGCTCCCAAATAATTAGGACAAATACCATAACATCCATCATGAGTCAAGGCTTAATGTCTTCTTAAAAAATTTATCATAGCCAAAACACACAAGCTCCCAATGATAAGTTTTCATCAACCAAGATTATCATGCCATGATCCCACACTTTGGCCGAAAGCCACTGAGTTTCATTTCTTCCATTCTTATCCCAAGTATTCACTGTAATCCATCAAACATTCTTAGATTAAACCCTAAGGTATAATCTTATCGACATATTGAGAGAATATAGAAATAATCTAACAAGCAAATAAAGCAAAGTAAAGTTAACAACCAACAAACAAGATCACTCAATATATACTAATAATACTAAAATTAGGTTAGGAGTATACTTACAAAACTATCCAAGAAATACAAGTAAAAAATTTGAAAACAAATCAAAGGAAAATATTAAGGTTTAAAACTTGAAAGTTCTTATATTCGAAATTTAGAATAAAAATGGGTGTTTGTTTTCCAAGAAAAACCTTACTTTTCTTCAAAATATGCTGGGGCTGAAACTTTAGAAGAAGAAAACCCTAGTTTTTGGTTTCCTTTAAAAAATAATTTTATTCTATATAAAACTCAATTTTTCCTTGTTTAAAAAACTCAAGAAAACTTTAAGGTTTCATTGTAAGATAACTAGAATCCTAGTTTTTCATAAAAACGTGTGTGTGTGTGTGGTGTGTGAAAAACCAATAGAGCTAAAACCTTAGAAGAGAAAAACTTTCTTAAAAACGTGCATAGTGTTTTAAAAATCATTTCATAGATAACTTACCTCTAGTGGATGATGGTTCTAAAAGACTCGCATCGAAAATCAAACGAAATGATTAGAAATGAACGTGCTTGCTTAGTGAGAAAAAGAAAGAAAAATGGAGTGCTTGGAGGGAGTGCTGTGGCCAAATACTAGGGAAATGAAAAGACAAAAAGGAAGTGAGAAAAAGTCTCCTCAAATTCGGCTAGATTCCTTTTATACTCTCTTTCCTATTATAGCGTGCACCAATGCATATAAGACACATGACAATTTCCTCCAAACCTTTCCAAAATATGGAGATATTTGCTTGAAGCCAAAAAGGCATGCACCTTTTTGGATTCTCTCTCTCTTCCTCATGGCCGAAATTCTCTCTCCTTACACTTATATTTTTAACCTCTAATCCAAGTTTAAGACAAAATTCTAGAAAGGGTGTTTCGAAAAATTTGCAAAAACTTTTCATCTAGGGTTGCCACTTGGCACAAAGAGTGCATGTGAATGTTGTCATTTCCAAGAGACTCTTCTAATTCCTCACTCAACCCCTACACGCCTACCACCTCTTTCTTTTCCCCAAAATCCTTCCAAATCCCTTTCTTCAAATTTCCATGCAAGATGCTCCTGGGAAACTCAAAAGATTAGGAGTCTTAGCCTGTCACTTGTCCAAAAGAACTCAAAGGATCCCTTAGGTGTTTTCCCTATGGCCGACTATCTTATGGGCTTCTTTTGGGTCTTTTGGGCCTCATCCTAACTCTTGGACTAAATTACATTATACCTCAAACAAGGGTAAGAGCCTAGATTTAAAGGTTTTGGGCCAAATTTTTAAGAAATCCCTATCTTTTTTTTTTCTAAGACATTATACCTCAAATGGAATAAAGAACAAATCATCAAATCCTATCATGGAAAAATAATATAAGTAAATTCATTCATGAAAAAAAATCGAGATGTTACATGCATGGTCGGATAACCCCTGGCTGTAAGAGTTCAATCACTAGTTTTTCAATTTCAAATTTCTGAAAATGAGAGTAATGGTAACGACGAGTTGAAACTGGCTGAGAACCCTCCTTTAAAACAATTTTGTGGTCATGTAGCCTTGGAGAAGGCAACCCTTTTGGTTCCTCAAAAACCATAGAAAAAGAATCCAATAACTTAGTCAAACTAGTGCCCAAACCTTGCTGGTCTTATTCCTTACAATCTGTTACCAGCTGTAAAAATAACCCACAACCCTTGAACATGTCATTACATAACAATTTTTTGCTTCCATCAAAGGAGAAGGTACTAATGGGCAAGCCCCACATTGTAATAGGTTTACTAGCCCATTAAAATTCCGTGGATAATTCAGGGAAATTCCAAACAACTATGCCCATTGTTTTCATCCATTCCACCTCCATAACAACATCATAGCCTCCAAGTTGCAAAAGGTAAAAAGAAGTGAAAGACTTATTACCTTGGATAACAACTTCCAGCTTACTACAAAATCCTGAACTATGCACAAGTTGGCCATTAGCAACATTTACCGCCAACTTTTGAGATTCATCAATCTTTAAAAAGGCTCATTGAGCAATCTAGGGGTCAAATAAGTTGTGAGTGCTTCCCTTATCAAACAAAATACCATTGTAATACCCTTAATCCTTCCTTTCAAATGCATGGTATTAGGCTTAGGAGCCCATGTAGTAGCATGTATAGAAATCTCGAGAACCTCATCCTTCTTAGAGACCACTAGTTCCTCATAATCATTAGAATTATAAAAGATTTCCTCCCTTTTTTTAGCTTCATTTTCCTCCACAACCTATAACAGATAAAACTTGGGTTTCTTGCTAATATGTGTGGGACTCCATTTCTCATCGCAATGGAAACAAAATCCTTTGCAATGCTTATCATCCATGTGTGAGGAGAATTCCTTTCTAATAGGGACATATGGCTTAAAAGGTTTATTGAAATTATTGGTATGCCATGTGAACTAAAGCCTCTTACAGTAGAAGCAGAAAATGGACGTAACTGGGCTTCTCATACCTTTTAGCACTTAAAACATATTCTTCTTGTATCTTAATCAAAGCAAAAGCAAAATACAATGAAGTAGGAATAAGAATACGAATAGGAAAGCGAATTTCATCGTTGAGACCACTTAAAAACATACTCAGCTTATGGGAATCAAATAACCCCCCCAAATGCGATTAGATCCACACTCGAAAGCAGCCTTATAAGCAGCCACTATTGTGGTTTGTTTAAGGCGTGTGTTACCCAGATGACTAACACAAGAGGGGGGGTGAATTGAGTTGTATTAAAAAATTAACAATTATAAATCAAGTATATAAAATAAAATATAAAATATGAAACAGTAATAAATATAAAGAGTAAAGGTAAGAGAGAAGCAAACTCAGTATGTTAACGAGGTTCGGCCCCACTGCCTACGTCCTCGCCTCAAGCTACCCCTTGAGGATCCCAAAATCTACTATTCAATCTTCTTTAGGTGGAGATAGAAACCTATTACACATTTGAGCAGTACCGCTCCAAAGAATCCATGTAAAACACCCTCTACACTTCCAATCACCTCATACTTGGTGATTTAACTATTCTCCGTGTAGAACACCTTCTACACTTCCAATCACCTCACACTTGATGATTTAACTATTCTCCGTGTAGAACACCTTCTACACACACAAGGGTTATACACACCCTTTTACTGATATAAGAATTGATAGTGGGTAGGCTATCAGAAACCACTCCTCAATGAGTGAAATAAAAACAATACAGCACAAACTATATCTCTCAAAATAAATAAGGGTTAAGGCTCAATGCTTGGAGAAGAGAGAATGAAAACTTTGAATGAATGTTGTATGCTCTTGGTGTTGTAAATGTGAAGCTCTCAAATGATCTATTTATAGGCATATGAGACTTCATATTCAAATTTAAAAAGATTCACATGTCAAAGACATCATCATTCACTTTTCAAAAATTTCAAATCAAATCTTTTTACTTTTTGCATGTGACAAAAGGAGCACACTTTATTTTTCAAAAATTTCAAACCTAATCTTTTACTTTTTGCATATGACAAAAGGAGCACACTTTACTTTTCAAAATTTTCAAATAAAGACATCTACCTTTTGCATAAGTCAAAAAAAGCATCCACCACTTTTGAAAATATTCAAATAAAACATACACATGTGAAAGATGATAATCAATCATCTTAATATTTTCAAAGTTCAAACCTTTAATCATATCATGCACATGTGAAAGATGACAATCAATCATCTTAATATTTTCAAAATTCAAACTTTTAATCATGTCATGCACATGTGAAAGATGACAATCAATCATCTTTCAAAATTTTCAAATTTAATTTTCAAAATATTCATGCACATGTGGAAAATGTATTTTAATGCTTTATGATAAAATATTTATTTTGAGCCTTAATCCTAATTTCGAATTTTTAAGAGATTTATAAAATTATTCTATGATTTTAATGTGAACTTGTTCCATTCTTGCTCATGCTTGGTTCCTTGATGTGCTTGATTGTATTGTGTAGACAACTTGAGCTTGAGACTCCTTTATTCTTTGAATTCATTTGTTATCATCAAAATCCATGTGTAGATTTACATGAATCTTGAAACCTTGAGTTCAACAATCTCCCCCTTTTTGATGATGACAAATACTTGATAGAACTTGAAGCCTATATGAATACTTAAGCTCCCCCTGAGAATGTGCGTTAGTTTTTCAAGCAAAAATATAAATATAATTCCAAGCATATATAACAAGTTTAGCAAATTAAACAATGTTAATATTCTAGTCTAAAACTTCTCCCCCTTTTGGCATCATTAAAAAGGAATCATAATTAGCTCAATAAAACATATTCCTACAATAACCAATAGACAAATAAAACGCTGCGTTAGTAGAGACTGTAGAGAATTCGGTGCATAGCCACACGTGTTCGACAAAACCTGCAAAGGCTGGAGGCCTAGTTTCGGTAATTCGGTGCAGAAGGAAATTTTGTAAAGAGCTGAATAATTGAAACCACCCGTACCCGACAAAACCTGCAAAGGCTGGAGGCGTAGCTCTGGCAATTTGGTGCAGAGATTTTATCCGCTTGATGTTGCTAAAAATTGAGATATTATCATGATTTATATGTTTGTCTTGTTCTTATTTCCGTTTCTATAAGAGCAATCCTTAGCTTTATCTATTTTGCATCAAGTTTTCTTCTCATCTTTGCAATTTGCTTGCATTCTCATTCTACAATTTTTCAATGGCTTGTAGAATTCCCTTCAGTGCTTTTCTTGATCAAGATTTGAGGTATCCTTCACCTCAGTCTCAATCTATTTCTGCATCTGTCATGGGTGCCATGAAGCAACATGAGACTGATTTAGCTAATAAATCAGATCATGACGCCATTTACGAGCTTGTGGGTCTCGGAACTTGATACTCATCATCTATCGTCGCGTTTTCTGCTCGGTTGCAGTCCAAAACTTGCGAAATTGAGAAGCTTAACGAGACTGTATCTGTACTTCAACGACTTGTTTATGAGTCAAACAAAAAAATAGTAGAGTTAAAGCAACAGAATAAGGATTTGAAATCCTTGCTTACCTCTTCATTTAGATTGCCTAATCCTTTAGACAAGGATGACATGATGATTTATGAGGAGCAAATGCATTTGAATGATGAGGCTAAACGTCTCAAGTTTCTGTAGGTCATTTAAGATAATGAAATAAAAGTATCTAGCAGATATCCATGGCATGCATCATTCCTATTTCTCTTCTAATCATGCATAGTCTATCTTCTGGTAGGGGTTTTGTGAAAATGTCTGCCAATTGATCATGTGTACTAGTGAATTCTAATACAATATCGCCCTTTTGCACATGATCTCTAAGAAAATGATATCTAATTTCAATATGTTTGGTCTGAGAATGTTGTATTGGATTCTTTGAAAGATTTATAGCACTTGTATTATCACATTTGATTGGAATGTGATTGTACATAAGTTTAAAATCCTCAAGTTGTTGCTTCATGTAAAGAACTTGAGCACAACAACTACCTGCAGCAACATATTCTGCCTCAGCAGTAGATAGTGCAACAGAATTTTGTTTTTTACTAAACCAGGAAACTAGTGCACGACCTAAGAAGTGACATGCTCCACTAGTGCTTTTTCGATCTATTTTACAGCCAGCATAATCTGCATCTGTGTAGCTGATTAGATCGAAAGATGTGTGCTTAGGGTACCATAACCCTAAGTTAATTATACCACTAAGATATCTAAGAATGCGCTTAACTGTAATTAAATATGATTCTTTTGGAGATGATTGAAAGCGTGCACATAAGCACACACTAAACATAATATCTGGTCTACTGGCTGTCAAATATAATAAGCTACCAATCATACCTCGATATACCTTCGAGTCAACTGGTTTACCGGTTTCATCTTTATCAAGTTTAGTGGATGGGCTCATTGGTGTTCCAGTTTCCTTAGCACCTTCCATCCCAAACTTTTTCAGCAATTCCTTAATATATTTCGATTGATTGATGAATGTCCCACGTTTTGCTTGCTTAATTTGCAATCCGAGAAAGAATGTAAGCTCTCCCATCATGCTCATTTCAAATTCTTCCTGCATAGTCTTAGCAAAAACTTGGCACATATTTTCATTAGTAGTACTAAATATTATATCATCAACATAAATCTGAATCAAAAGAATATCATCATTTTCGTATTTAATGAAAAGAGTTGTATCAAATTTTCCTCTTGAAAAGCCTTTTTCAATCAAGAAGCCACTAAGTCTCTCGTACCACGCTCTAGGAGCTTGTTTGAGTCCATATAGTGCTTTCGTGAGTTTGAAAACATGATTTGGAGAAATATGATTTTCAAAACCTGGAGGTTGCTCAATATATACCTCTTCATTTATAAAACCGTTTAAGAAAGCACTTTTAACATCCATTTGAAAAAGTTTGAAATCTTTATAACAAGCATATGCAAATAGCATTCGAATAGCTTCTAATCTTGCGACTGGTGCATATGTCTCATCATAATCGATTCCTTCTTCTTGATTGAAACATTGGGCTACAAGTCGAGCCTTATTTCTAGTAATGACTCCGGACTCATCTTTCTTGTTTCTAAAAACCCATTTTGTTCCAATAATAGTATGATTTTTTGGTCTAGGAACAAGTGTCCAAACATCATTTCTTTCAAATTGATTAAGCTCTTCTTGCATAGCTAGAATCCAAGATTCATCAAGAAGTGCTTCATCAATATTTTTAGGTTCAATCTGAGATAGAAAAGCGGTATGATTGCAAATATTTTTAAGAGATGATCGAGTGCTTACACCTCGTGAAGGTTCCCCCAGAATTTGTTCCACTGGATGATCTTTCACAAATTTCCACTGTTTGGTTGCATCTTGTATTAAATTTTGATGATCTTTTCTGATATCTCCATGTTGAACTTCCTCTATTGTGTTCTCTTTGTTGTGATTGAGACTTTCCGTATTATTTATACCTCCTGTTTCTTCATCAATAAATTTCTTGGAGAGTAGAGAATTAGATTCATCAAATACTACATGCATAGATTCTTGTACAGTCAAAGTCTTTTTATTGAATACTCTATAAGCTTTACTATTAGTAGAATACCCGAGAAAGATACCTTCATCAGATTTTGCATCAAACTTGCCTAAATTATCTCTGTCATTTAAAATAAAACATTTGCATCCAAATACATGAAAATAACAAATGTTGGACTTTTTCTCATTCCAAAGCTCATAGGGGGTTTTATCTAATTTAGACCTTAGCATAACTCTATTTATAACATAACATGCAGTACTTACCGCTTCAGCCCAAAAATAACTAGGCAAGTTGTTCTCATTGAGTATTGTTCTTGCCATCTCTTGAAGAGATCTATTTTTCCTTTCTACTACCCCATTGAGGAGTTCGAGGAGCAGAAACATTATGCACAAAACCATTTTCATCACAAAATGTTTCAATATTTTTATTAACAAACTCTTTTCCCCTATCACTTCGGATACTTGAAATAGTATAACCCTTTTCATTTTGAATTCTCTTGCATAACTTGGTAAAAGCATTATGTGCCTCATCTTTATGAGTAAGAAAGATGACCCAAGTATATCTAGAGAAGTCATCAACAACAACAAATGCATAATATTTTCCTCCTAAACTTGCAACTCTATTTGGTCCAAAAAGATCCATGTGTATCAGTTGCAGTGGTCTAGTAGTGGAAATATGTTTCTTGATTTTAGAAGAGGTTTTTGTTTGTTTACCAAATTGGCATGCATCACAAATTTTGTCTTTAAGAAAATTTACCTTTGGTAAACCTCTCACAAGATCATTTTTTGAAAGTTTGGAAATAAGTTCCATATTGGCATGACCTAGTCTTCTATGCCATAACCAATTAGTTTCATTTTGAGCTGAAAAACAAATCGCATCTTGTGAGATAATTTCTTCAAAATCAATTGTATAAACATTGTTACTTCTAAAAGCAATAAAACAAATATTACAATCATAATCATTCAATATAATGCACTTATCCATTTTGAAAGTAACTGTAAATCCTTTATCACATAATTGATTTATGCTTAAAAGATTATGTTTTAAACCTTCAACAAGTAGAACATATTCAATTATAAGAGAAGACTCATTACCAATTTTACATATTCCCACGATCTTCCCTTTCGAGTTGTCTCCAAATGTCACGTGTCCTTCTTCTTTAGATCTAAGATCAAAGAATTTTGTCTTGTCTCCCGTCATGTGTCTTGAACATCCACTATCTAAAAACCATTTATTTTTGTTCGTGGAAGACGTCATGCACACCTATAAAAATAATTAAAATGATTTTTCTTGGTACCCAAGTTTTTTGGGTCCTTTATATATTAGTATTAGAAGAAATAAGATTTTTAGGTACTCATATGGCCCTAATAGTCATTGTATGTTTTCTTCTAATAGGACAAGCAAAATAATTATGACCATTTTTATTACAAAAATTGCAAATAGCATGTGACATATATGAAGAACTTGAGTGATTATAATAGTATCTTTTTTTAACAAAATTATTTTTATGAAAAGAATTTTGAATATTGGACTTTGATTTAGAAGGATTATCAAAGAAGTTTTTATAAGTTTTGCATTTTTGTTTTGGCATATATCCCAAACCTGCCTTATCAAAAACACATCTTTGACTATCAAGAAGTTTTTCAAAATTTCTTTTTCCATTCGTAAATTTTTCAATAATATTTTCTAAATCAGTTTTCTTTTTCCTCAACTCAAAATTTTCATATTTCAAAACAATACTTTCTTTTCTTAAAATATCAATTTCGTTTGTTAAAGAAGAATTTTTCTTTTTCAAAACAGTATACTTGATACCCAATTTTTCAAATTCCTCATATACCTCTTCTAAAACATTTTGCAATTCTTCATATGAAAGATCTTCAATATTATCAAGATTTGTTACCTCAATGTCATCTTTAGCCATAAGACAAAGATTTGCTGATTCTCCATTGCTTGTTTCACTATCTGAGCTACTTGAATCATCATCCCATGTAGCTTTCATTGCTTTTTTACATTTGTTTCGATCTTTCTTTAGCAGAGGATAATCTGACTTGATATGACCAGATTTATTGCATTTATAACAAATTAAAGTGTCATTTTTACCTGAATCTTTCTTGGAAAACTTTTTGAAGGATTTCCTTGGAGGAATTTTATTTTTCTTTAAGAACCTCTGAATTCTTCTTGTTATCATCGCAACTTCTTCATCTTTGCCGTCATTTTCCTCATCTTCATCACTTTCACTTTCATGTGGCACAGCTTTAAGTGTCAAGCTCTTCTTTGACTTTCCTTCTTCTTCTCCTCTTTTCAATGTGTACTCATGGGTGATAAGTGACCCGATGAGTTCATTCACTTCGAGCTTCTTGAGGTCTCTAGTTTTAAGAATCGCTGTCACTTTTGATTCCCAACGTTTTGGTAGAGAGTTGAGAATTTTTCTTACTATCTCCACTTTGGAATAAATTTTGCCAAGAGCTGTCAAGCTGTTTATGATGTTAGTAAAACGAGTGTACATATTAGAAATATATTCATCATCATTCATCTTAAACATTTCATATTCATGAGTAAGAATATAAATTTTTGATTCCTTGACTTGAGAAGTTCCTTCATAAGTAACTTCCAAGTTCTCCTAAATTTTCTTTACTGTAGCACAAGTCATTACTCTATTAAATTCATTACCATTGAGAGCATTATATAATAAATTCATATCAGTTAAATTCAAAGTATAAAGTATATCGTTTTCACGATTAAACTCTTCTTCTTCCTTTTTGACCTTTACTCCATCAACTACTTTTGTTGGAATATAAGGTCCATTTACAATGTATTTCCAGATTTCTCGACCTTGAGCCTGAAGGAATATTCTCATTCTAATTTTCCAGAATGAGTAATTGTCTCCACAAAAGAGTGGAGGCCGACTGCTAGATTGACCTTCACCAAATGAAGCTGCAATGTTAGCCATAAGATCTTAACTCAAAAGATAGTTAATCTTATAATAGAGCTCTAGCTCTGATACCAATTGTTGCCCAGATGACTAACACAAGAGGGGGGGTGAATTGAGTTGTATTAAAAAATTAACAATTATAAATCAAGTATATAAAATAAAATATAAAATATGAAACAGTAATAAATATAAAGAGTAAAGGTAAGAGAGAAGTAAACTCAGTATGTTAACGAGGTTTGGCCCCACTGCCTACGTCCTCGCCTCAAGCTACCCCTTGAGGATCCCAAAATCCACTATTCAATCTCTTTTAGGTGGAGATAGAAACCTATTACACCTTTGAGCAGCACTGCTCCAAAGAATCCGTGTAAAACACCCTCTACACTTCCAATCACCTCACACTTGGTGATTTAACTATTCCCCGTGTAGAACACCTTCTACACTTCCAATCACCTCACACTTGATGATTTAACTATTCCCCGTGTAGAACACCTTCTACACACACAAGGGTTATACACACCCTTTTACTGATACAAGAATTGATAGTGGGTAGGCTATCAGAAAACACTCCTCAATGAGTGAAATAAAAACAATACAGCACAAACTATATCTCTCAAAATAAATAAGGGTTAAGACTCAATGCTTGGAGAAGAGAGAATGAAAACTTTGAATGAATGTTGTATGCTCTTGGTGTTGTAAATGTGAAACTCTCAAATGATCTATTTATAGGCATATGAGACTTCATATTCAAATTTAAAAAGATTCACATGTCAAAGACATCATCATTCACTTTTCAAAAATTTCAAATCAAATCTTTTTACTTTTTGCATGTGACAAAAGGAGCACACTTTATTTTTCAAAAATTTCAAATCTAATCTTTTACTTTTTGCATATGACAAAAGGAGCACACTTTACTTTTCAAAATTTTCAAATAAAGACATCTACCTTTTGCATAAGTCAAAAAAAGCATCCACCACTGTTGAAAATATTCAAATAAAACATGCACATGTGAAAGATGATAATCAATCATCTTAATATTTTCAAAGTTCAAACCTTTAATCATATCATGCACATGTGAAAGATGACAATCAATCATCTTAATATTTTCAAAATTCAAACTTTTAATCATGTCATGCACATGTGAAAGATGACAATCAATCATCTTTCAAAATTTTCAAATTTAATTTTTAAAATATTCATGCACATGTGGAAACTGTATTTTAATGCTTTATGATAAAATATTTATTTTGAGCCTTAATCCTAATTTCGAATTTTTAAGAGATTTACAAAATTACTCTATGATTTTAATGTGAACTTGTTCCCTTCTTACTCATGCTTGGTTCCTTGAAGTGCTTGATTGTATTGTGTAGACAACTTGAGTTTGAGACTCCTTTATTCTTTGAATTCATTTGTTATCATCAAAATCCATGTGTAGATTTACATGAACCTTGAAACCTTGAGTTCAACAGCGTGTTAACGCCTTTATGGGGTCATAACATGCAGTGGGACCAAAATATGTGTATAAAGCTTGAGTAAAGGCTTCCCATATAGTAAATAAAGCACTCTCAAGTGAATCTTGATACCATGTTAGTGCTTCACCCAACATGTGATAAGATTACATTAATAAATGTCGTGGTGCAGGTGTTTGGTGACAATCGATTTACTGAATGGCCTTATAGACTCAGGCATCAGAAAACTAACCAATAAAGTAGGGAAAATCCATTTTAATGCCCATATTTGCACCTCTTTTTCCATTATAGGGCTCCAACTACAGTGCATTATGAGGAGGGGTGGTGAGGGAGGTAGAGGTGGTGGCAGTGGAGGAGTCCTGGCCTGATTAGCCAGCTTGGTGCTCATCATCTTAGTAAGCTGGTCCAACCTCGCCCAGATCTCTTGAATTTTTTCAGAGTTGCCATCTACTTGACATTGCAGGAGCTCATGTTGTTGTTTCAATCTTGTTCCATCAGCCATAGTAGGGTTATTGAATGTTAGGGATCGTGCGACTCTAGATACCAAATGTTAGGGATTTAAATGTATAAAAGGGAATTTAATAAATGTAAATTCGCTTTTTGTAAGTTGTAAGCATTAAAGTAGGAAGATAGAAATGGAAATAGATAAACTCATGTATTGCTACGGGATCTTCGAAGGTGCTTAACCTTCAGAAATAGCCAAATCCAGATAACAATTTCAATAAAAAGAAAATGACAGATTTCCTTCCACCCTTATAGTAATGGATGACAGAGATTACAAGAAAAAAAGAAATATCTATAACCGTTGTATTCCATTTAGCTACAAGACAATAGGCATGTGTAAAACAAATAGCTACTCAAGTCACCATCGCTATTGTCAAAACGACACCGTTCCATTGCCAAATGATTCCAACCCAAAACACAAGACTTAAACTTAAGTCAAAACGTAGCACTCCAAGCTATCAGAGAGCGACATTGTAATGCTCTAGCAACCACAACATCGTTTAAACTTAAAACATCAAACACTTAGATTAGGTTTGGATGTCCAAAAACTCTTATCTCTTCTCAAGATGTTTTGTATAAATGAATTTTCTTTATTTTCAAACGCATTTTGAAAATGTCTAACAAGTTCTTACTGCATATGTGATTACTGTGCAATAAAAGGACACGAAATTATTTCTTTCGTGATGCATTTCTTCCATTTATTTGTAGAACATGCAAGACACGTATGAGGAAAAAAAAGTGAAAGAATATTTTTGTGAGTTTACAAAAATAATATATTGCCAAAAATTCATTTTCAAGAATTTTGATATAAATTATATTTTTATAAATAAAATCTGTTGTGCAAAATTATTTTTTAAAGATGTTGGAAATTATTTTTTATAATAATTATATTTATCACTACAAAATATAAATAAAACAATCATTTCACCTTTTAATATTTATCATTTATTAATGGAACCCATTCATTTTCTATTTTCTTATTCAAAAAGTCAACACCTTAACATACTTCATATATCCAAACAACTTAAACTACTTTTAATGGGATCCACAAACCCACTCCAACCTCTACTCAAACTATTCACAACTATTTTCAACATTTCTTAACATCCAAACGCAATCTTAGCCAACCACGAAGCTTTAGAAGCTTCACTTCAAACTCACACTTGCTATCACGATAGAAGAAACCCCAACTCCCCTACCTTCCTTCATATCCATGCTTCTAGGCACCCTTTTCTTGTAAGTCGGTTTTCAAGGGTGAGTTTTACTTAGGGGCTAATAACAAATGATATCATAGCTTCCCTACTTCTAAGGCTATGTTGTGACGATTGAAATTGTGTGGCACGGAATAATACTGGCTTGGCAGTGTTAGTTCGGTGCTAGGAAAGACCTAGTGCACAGCTAGCCCATGTTGGTGCTGGAACCGTCTTGGACGTCGCCTGTGGAGTGGTGTTGGAGACATCGGTCACGCCTCCAACTACCTAAGGGAGCTCCTTAGATGACCAAGTTGGCTCTTTTGTTTGGTGATGATCACAAGTGGCACAATAATAATTAGGGTAAGATGAAGTTTTGAGTGTTTGAGTGGTGTTTAGGCTAGGGCTATTTTGAGTAGAATGGAGATATGAGTTCGGCTATGGGGTATGGGTATGCTAGGCACCATTTGCAATTGAGTTTAGAGATTGGAATACAAGTATTTAGGCTAGGGTGATGGGCAAATGCTAGGATTTGGGGAAGTGATTTTGGGCCAAGAGTATGTGTTGTGATTTGGGCTAGGGTTTGAGTGTAAGACCACTCTTAATTGAATGGAGATTGAGAAATTGGTGGGATATGGTGGCCAAATATGGGGTTGATTGGGAATTGATTGGTTTGATTTGGGTTGATGGAATATTTAATTGAATCAATTCATGCATGATTGATCAATCATTTAGGGAATGGAAGATTTGATTTGGTGAGGTGGCAATTATGGTTTCGGCTAAGGCAATGAGAGCCTTGGCCTAGTATGGCTTTTATGAAAGGTGATCTTGGCTTGTTTCGGAAAGATTTGTAGAGTTGGTGGGTAATGTGTGGCTGGCTATAGAGAATCCTTAGAGCGATCGACCAAGGCTATTTTTGGAAGGTGATGAATTGATTTGATGAGGCAAAATATGGTAAGTTATAGGGGAATAGATGGTTGGCCAATTGGGGAATGGAGGGGGCGTGCATGGCAACTTGTGGAGCTCAATATGGAAAGTGTGGGGCTAGGGTTGCCCTAATGGGTGTTTGGCTTGAGAAATTCTTCAAAAATCTTCAAGAAAGTAGGATGAACATCCAAAAAACATGGATGATCAACGAAGAACAATGAGGAACACGCCAACCACAAAGATCACCAATGTGGTTCGGCTTACACACTTCAACAAGCAATCCAACACACTTCAATACAATGCAACACAACAACTCACTTACACTCAAATGATAATTTCAAAATTCACAAGTAGTATGAATTTTGGCACTCACAAGAACACTCACACTCACTCACACACTTTTGCACCATATAATGAAAAATACCTCAAAATATTATTGATAAACCAAATGATAAAATATAAGTTGGAACAACACCGATTCACGAATTGCATGGTGTGTTCCTCTTTAAAGGGATTCATGAATTGCACCCCAAGAAACCCAAATATAAAGCACCGAAAATAAATCCAACCACAAAGTGGTCGGCCTAAGCTCTCTCAAGAAGCCACTCAAATGTTCAAATGTCAAAAGATCCTAAATGAAAAGTCCAAGGTCTTATTTATAGAGTCTTATAACTTGAAAATCTCCAAAAGGTCTATGATAAAAATAACTAATTAAAATAAAAGGAAATATATAAAATAACATAAAACAAGATAGTGGTGGGTGCTTAAGTGATGTGGTCGTGGCATGCATGGCCTAGGTATGGCCCGGCCCAATGTGCGGCATGGCCCATGGCTAGGCTGGTCTGCGTGGCATTTGGCTACATGGCATTTGACTGTGTGGCATGGCATGGTACTATGTGCTGGTCTGATGGTGTGCCTGGCATGGCGCTGTGCAGAGCCAACTGATGGTGGCTATAATAAGGTATCATGCATGGGCCTGTTGGTGGGCACAGGGTGATGCCAAATTGTTGTGCTGTAGGGCCCAGATAGGTGGTTTGGGTGTTAGTGTTGCATGGTGCGGTTGGAGCCACTTGCTGGATGGTATGCATGGTGTGCATGCCATTTGCCTAGCCTGCAAGACACGGGCTAGAACTGTGCGTTAGATGGCATGTCTTGTGGGCATGCCACAAGATTCGCATGCAAGGCGTAGGCTTGTGTTGTGCACTGGATGACATACCTGTGAGAGCATGCCATTAACCTTGCTAGGGTCCACCTGCGTGTCAAGACTTGGGCCAAGACATGTAATTAGATCCACTGGTGTGGTGTCATAGATGTGGTTCAGGTTGTCTGCCTAGGGGTTCTAAGTTATGAACTAGAAAAGCTTAAACGTGCATGTAGAAGATTAAGTCATATATGAACAATATGAGCCACAACAATAAAATTAGAAAAACTTACAAGTAAAATTTGGAAAAGCTTAAATATGCAAATCAAGTAATATTTGTTATTGAGAGAAATAGACTGAAACCACATAAAAATCAACACTTCACTCAAATCAACAACCTGAACAAATATCAAAGAGTTGGAGAAAACTTACTAGAAACTATGTAGGAAAGAATCCGTGTAGAGAGGGGGCTTGATTCGATAAGGAGGAAAGGGAGGGAGGCGTGCGAAAAAATAGATCGAAGGTGGGGATGGTCCAGCGAGGTTCTGGTGGTGGTCTGAGACGGTGGGAGGCTGTAGCGACAAAAGGCCAGCAACGTGGGGGATGGAGAAGGTCGGCGCAAGCGAAGGGAGGCTGATGCCAACAATTGTATGGTTGCACTACGGTGGTGCCGCTTTGACCGAATGAGAGACAGGGATTCAGGGTAGAGGGAAGGGGGTTGTCACCTCTCGGTTGAGAGAGAGAGAGAGAGAGAGAGAGAGAGGCTAAAGTGGTTTATATATTTAAATTTTTTTTTCATCGATTAATTTGGTGAGAGAAAACTATATAATATATAAGTTTTTTCTAATGATTTTAATTAGCAGAAAAAGTCTTTAATTTCCACATATTATAATTCGTGACAAATAAATTTATACAATATAATTATTTGGAATAGTAAGTTTTGTGACATGTGAATTGGGTAGGAAAAGAGAATTATTTATTGCCAAAGTTAGAATTGGAAAATGTATTTGTTTTGTGACTAATTAGTGTCGTCACTAATAATTTCATAGTTTATAAGAAAAAAATATTGTTTGTCAAATTTTTCTTATGATATCTGTTGGAAAAAATAAATAATATTCATAGTTTTTACATTATCAAAAATAAAATGATCTATTATAATTATTTTTGACAGAAAATTTTTGACAAGTAATTTTTGGTGGCAAAATATCATTATTTGTTAATAAATTATATTCACAGGAAAAAACTCTATCCCATTTTTTTATTTTATTTTTGTATAGCGTTACAAAGAGAGAACGTACGAGTTGAACGGCAATATGTTAAAATTAAAATCAAGACCATTTTTCAACAATGCGTATAGACAAGACATCATCCTAACCTTCAACCTCTGAAGCCTAGCTTGTCCTTAATTCCCACGACAAAGATCCACAAATATGTCCTTAAAAATAACTATGATTATGATGCCCCATCATCGCTATAGATAATGATTGTAGATCTCATGTTATAATTGATCTGTAAGCTGGCAAAGACACCAAACCTAAGTGATGTCGTATCATGCAGTACCAAGAGATGAAGCTTCACGTGGTGATCTCAAAGAATCGAGTTGTTTTAGTATATCTCAAAAAATGTAGAAAACTCAATAATTTATTGAGTATTTCCATTATGAAGAGACATCAAGAACGTGCGAAAGTGAAAAACAAAATATAAGTTTTCTCTTAAAAAATGTATTGTGTGCCAAAAAGAACACTAAATTTAACATGGCTTAGTTTTAATTTATATAGAAACAATTAGCTTTTATTAATTACTACTCTTACTTAGAAGTTGATTTTTATGCAGTTGGGTGCATGATACGTTTGTGGCTCCCTTTCTTATATCCAATTAACTCATAGACCCATTGCTTTCAATACTTTCACTTGCCATTTGGAAAAGTGGGCCGGATTGGTATGAAATTCAATCTTCCAATCCCCATTTTTGTGTTTGTGTGGTAGCTGGGTTGATTCCAAGTTGATCCAAGCCCATTAATCTGCTATGTTTAGGTTACTGTATTTCAAGTAAGATTTTCATGGCATAAAATTATTAAAAATAAGAGGCGATATATACCCAATATATATTTTTAAATAGGGACATTTTTATATACTGTCTTATAAAATTAATATCATTTTACAGAAATATTCATATTTTATAATATATATTGTGTGCAATATTATAAAAAATATTATAAAATTATTATTCATCATTAAAAATGGTCTGCCGTTCCCTATAATAATTAGAGTGGCTCTACAGCCAGACGCGGGAATCTATATCTTGTCAGTGTATTTTTTATCTTTTATTTTTATAACAAAAATGATGGGGAGAAGCCACATCCAAGAGCACTCACTCCCATGAACAGTGATATGTACTGCTTATATCACTGTTCATGTGAGTGAGTGCTCTTGGATGTGGATTCTCCCTAGCATGTCTCTTTTTATAAACATCCGACTCCAATGTCAAAAGTAGGGCTTTAACGGTCAAAAATAGGGCTTTGACAGTTCAAATATAGTATACCATCTTATTCAATCCGATTCTCTTGGGCAGTTCAACCGAAATTAAAACCTATTTTATAAGTGTCGTAATTAGGGTTGAAAGCCACAACACATATATTCTTCTAACATTCCTCTTCATATAATTATTTAATTGATTATTAAATCCCCACTTATTTAAAAAATTTAAATTCATAATAAGAGACGAATTTGATTATTTAGTTTATTTTCTAAATTTCTAGCAATAAGAAAAAAAAAAGGTTGAAATGATAATTTCTAAGTATTTGAATAAAATAACTTATGTAGATATTGCAATATATATATATATATATATGAGACTGATGTGTTTTATTTTTAGAATAAATTTATTCATCATCCTTTTATTATATCATGATATGGCATTAGATGATAGATTAATAAATAAAATATAATAAATAATTTTTAATAATTTAATATCACATCATAAGATGATAAGAAGATACTAAAAAATGAAATATGAGCAGCATTGCTTTTATTTTTATAAATTAGTTAAAAAGACAAAATTCTACCTAACTAATATTTAGCTAAAAGTGTTTGGTCAAACATATATACAACATGAATGACTGCAGATGAATTGAGGTATATTTAAAAATATAATTTAGCACAATGATAACAATATCTTGACACTCATCCTCGAATTATTAGGTAAATATTAAGCTTTTAATATTTTCGGCTAAACTCGGCTGTAAATGTAATTCCACTTATTTATGGGTAATAGTTTGTTTAGCTACCTCGACGTAGTTTTGAAAAGCACCTAATAAGTTGCTTGAAGTACTTGATTTTATATTTGGGTGTTTATGATCACTTGATTTTAAAAGGGGATTCTTTCAATTTTCTTGAAGCTATTCGTTCTACAAGAACTTCTCTGAACATGGATCTATAACCATAGAAATTCAAGGTATTCTTCATCAGTTTGAAGTGTATAATGTTATCCATATTGGTCATTAAGGAAATGAGCAGCTGACGCTAGACAGAATAACGATTATTTTGCAAGCTAGTTTCAACAGATGAATTCACAAGAAAAAACACAATAAATTCGCTCAAAATACAAAGAATACGTCTATGAGAAAAAAACTAAATATTACCAAATCAAAAATTGTCGAAAATCACTCCACAAGCCGAACTGTATAGCTAAAATTCGTCTGTAATCGAATTTTACCAAAAATGGCAAAATCCCGACAATAACGTAAAATTGAAATTCAAAATCAAATAAGCAATCTGCAAAAAATCCGGAATAAATCGAATTTAAAATGACTTCCTAACAAACATACGAAATATTACCAAAAATAGTAAAAAATAACTTAAAATAACAATTTGAAAAGAAAAACAGTGAAATTTGAGATCGAAAAAAAGGCACATGCGCGTCAAAAAGAGTTTTCCGAATTGAAGTCTTATGCATGATTCTGACACTTGTAGCCAAAATTATGGCTAAAAGACTGAAACGCACCAAAAACTCCTTCAATTAGAAAGAGATCATGATCACTTCTGCCCTTTACGCTGATCTGCCAATACATGGTACCTCAGCGCTATCAACGTGCAATAAGACAGCTCAGTATCATCTGTCTCGGATCCTCCTGCATCAGCAGCTAACTTAATTACTTGCTAAGCATGTTTGTTTTGCGAAAAATAATGTATAATAGTAGCACAGTTTCTAGATTTTGTTCAGTTTATAATTTTATCAGATGATATTTTGTAACTGTAATTCTATATACTATGATGTATGAGTGTGCAATCGGGTTGAATTTATTTTCTGGTTCATTCCATAACTCGAAAATTCTGGTATACTCAGCGGTTATCTGCACATATTGGACCCAGACAAATATATAAAATAAATCCTGGCAAGAATGGGTTACGATTATAATCCAGTTATGTAACCGGTTATCCCTAATCAAATTTTATTTTTAAAAAAAACTGTTTTGGATTAAAAAGAATTTAAATAGTTATTTTTTAAAAACAAATGTGTTAATAAAATCGGATATTAATCAGTTATATAACTCGTATATATATGAGTTTACATCCAAAAAAGGAAAAAATCTAGATATATGGATTTTAACTATAATGAATGTGTCATCTCTTTGTAGTTCGTAGAAATATCAAAATTGTAGAATAAATACTAAGAACGATAGGAGAAAAAGACAAAAAAAAATGAAACTAATCACAAATGACATAATATTTATGTAATTTGGTAATGTTCCAACATCTATAGAAGATGATATGTAAATACGGTGTAGCAGGATAGTGATCGACGGTGTAGAGGAAAAGAGATAAAGATTGATATATAGTTGAGGGAACTGGAAGAGCGAAAAATAGAAGACATAACCTTTTTCTTTGGGCAGCGCTACCATGCCCAGAGGAGCTTATCTCTAGGCAAAACTCTTTCTTATTTTTTCATTTTTTCTATTATTTTAGAATATTTTAAAAAAAATTTAAAAAATATTAATATATTAATAATTACTTTCTTAATTATTAAGTAGAAAAATAATTAAAAAAATAAAATATATAAAATGTCAAAATAAGTAGACAAACTAGTATTTTCTTTTCTTTTATAAGGTTCCAAGCATATAATCATTCAGCTGCTTAATGGTAGACCCATAATTGAAGTTGTATTTTAAAGCATGAACTTCAAATATTTCTATTTAAATCTTGTCATCCAAACCCACCCCAAAGAACCTAATACTGTCTTATAAGTATTAATGGTTATTGTCTAAATATAGTTATGGAAAAACTTTAAATAGGCCAACCCTTTTTTTTTCACATAATAGATTCAAATGAGAACATGTCACGTAAGCCATACACCCAATTTTTTGTGTGATGCGATTTAGAAGAAGAAACTTATTTTTCCCTATTGGTCTGTGCCACACAGAACAACAAATATTTCTAATGGCCCAGCTTCTTCCTCTCTCTCAACCCCAACTCTACCATTACAGGTTCCACATGACTCCTTAGCAAGTGCCTGACTACACCCCCATGAACCCTCTGGCTCACATGGCATTGGCTTTGCTTCTTTTTTGAGATTGACTTGAATCCATTGAGGGCAATCAAGTTGGTACCCATTTCGAATCTGAGTGAGCTGAGGTTGAGGTCAATTCATAGTGGTTACTGAGACCGGTAATATTATTGCCATTATTGTCGTCGTTAATGTTGTTGTTGTCGTCCTTGCTACTATGGGCGCTACCGCTGACGATATTACTCTTGAATGAATGGCCTCGACGAGCCATTGGTCTCAAGAAAGAAGGGCTAATGACTTGCTGAGAGATTCCATCGCTGTAGTTGTGGTGATGGTAATAGTGACCCATCAATTATGTGTGCGTGTTTTGTGAAAGTGATGTCCTTAAGGGATGAATTTGGATGAGATTGCCATTAATGAATCATTAGAGAGAGAGAGACAGAGAGAGAGAGGTGAGGTAGAGTTGATCCTAGGGATGTACAAAATTTTGAGGTTTCTGACTCTAGCTAACCCTCACTCTGCCTCTGCCTCTGATGGAGTCAGATTTGTCAGAGGTCAGAGTGGAGTTTGGAGTTCATCCAAAAACTTCTATAGAGTCAAAGTCAAAGTGTTTCCAAACTCCAACTCCGACTTCGAACTCCACTATGAATGTAACGCCCCAATGGAAGGCCCAAACCACATGGCCTATACTCCAAAAGGACTAGTCAATGATACAATTGGAGCCCCATTGGAACCTTATAAAGAGCAAGAACTTTTCCTTCCCAAGCAATGTGGGATCCCATACACCACCTACCTTATCATTCTTATATGGGGTATCACAATCTACCCCCCTTAAAGGCCCGACGTCCTCGTCGGGTCTGTCCATTGTAGGTGGCACGGCTCAAGTCCCACATTTCTGGTTGGGATAGGCTCTGATACCATTTGTAACGCCCCAATGGAAGGCCCAAACCACATGGCCTATACTCCAAAAGGACTAGTCAATGATACAATTGGAGCCCCATTGGAACCTTATAAAGAGCAAGAACTTTTCCTTCCCAAGCAATGTGGGATCCCATACACCACCTACCTTATCATTCTTATATGGGGTATCACAATCTACCCCCCTTAAAGGCCCGACGTCCTCGTCGGGTCTGTCCATTGTAGGTGGCACGGCTCAAGTCCCACATTTCTGGTTGGGATAGGCTCTGATACCATTTGTAACGCCCCAATGGAAGGCCCAAACCACATGGCCTATACTCCAAAAGGACTAGTCAATGATACAATTGGAGCCCCATTGGAACCTTATAAAGAGCAAGAACTTTTCCTTCCCAAGTAATGTGGGATCTCATACACCACCTACCTTATCATTCTTATATGGGGTATCACATTTGTAACGCCCCAATGGAAGGCCCAAACTACATGGCCTATACTCCAAAAGGACTAGTCAATGATACAATTGGAGCCCCATTGGAACCTTATAAAGAGCAAGAACTTTTCCTTCCCAAACAATGTGGGATCCCATACACCACCTACCTTATCATTCTTATATGGGGTATCACAATCTACCCCCCTTAAAGGCCCGACGTCCTCGTCGGGTTTGTCCATTGTAGGTGGCACGGCTCAAGTCCCACATTTCTGGTTGGGATAGGCTCTGATACCATTTGTAACGCCCCAATGGAAGGCCCAAACCACATGGCCTATACTCCAAAAGGACTAGTCAATGATACAATTGGAGCCCCATTGGAACCTTATAAAGAGCAAGAACTTTTCCTTCCCAAGCAATGTGGGATCCCATACACCACCTACCTTATCATTCTTATATGGGGTATCACAATCTACCCCCCTTAAAGGCCCAACGTCCTCGTCGGGTCTGTCCATTGTAGGTGGCACGGCTCAAGTCCCACATTTCTGGTTGGGATAGGCTCTGATACCATTTGTAACGCCCCAATGGAAGGCCCAAACCACATGGCCTATACTCCAAAAGGACTAGTCAATGATACAATTGGAGCCCCATTGGAACCTTATAAAGAGCAAGAACTTTTCCTTCCCAAACAATGTGGGATCCCATACACCACCTACCTTATCATTCTTATATGGGGTATCACAATGAAATAGAAAAAATAGTTATAAAATTACGTTGTTTTACAACATTTTTTTTTTTTGCAAAAGAATAACGAAATGAAGTCGTTCCATTGCAAGGGGAACGGTGTCATTTTCTCCCATTTCCATCGTTTTCTCCCCCTCTTATTCTAAATGCACGATCCCTTTCCCCCTATCCTTCCATCGTTTTCTCCCCCTTCCCTTGTTTTCTCCCCTTTTTATCTTTCCTTGTCATGCCATTGTCTTGTTGTAGCCAGCTTTGTCTGGTAAGTCCAACTGCTTGCCTCTTTGTAACTTGTCAAGTAATCGAATACTGTTTGTAATTTCAAGCTTTGTATAGTCTAAAAAATCCATCAGTTATTTGCCCAATTGCATGAGATCCCTTAGTATAGTGACTGAAACTCAAGTGAGAGAGCCTTAACCCCATTCGGTTGGTGGGCTCTGATGATCTCTTGCTTTGTGAATAAGGTGGCTTTATCTATAAAAGTTTGTGTAACATAGAAAACTCAAAGGGCTTTACTTGTCTTTCTTATCTCAATTTCTTTAGAACTTTTTGTTCACTTGAACTTTGCTTATTATAAAAGTTTATTTTGTTCCTTTAGTTATGGAACCTTAGAATCTTAGTGAAGTTGCTCCTAAAGCTTTGTTTTGTTGATCTTCTAGAGTTTCTTGGTGATCAGATAGCGACTAAAACTTTACTTTTGATTTTTCTTTCAAAATGCATTATGAACTGATCATATTGGCTTTAAGTTCTAGTACCCATTCTTTGCATTAGTATTTGTCTCTCTATATATGGGTCAATACTTTTGAAGCACATGATTTCCATACTTGAGTATCCACTTAATGAATGTGATAGACTATTTTTGTACTAGGTTTGAAAAGTAAGTGTGAGTTTAGTTGACCTGCAACATGGTGGGGCTCTTTGGACCCACCACTGGGGAATAAAACTAGATATGCAATCCTATATGCTATAACTATGCATCAAGTAATCTATGGGAATTATTAGTTTGGAGTCAAAGTGAGTGTCTATATCCATAGCTCATTCCAAGCCTAGCCTTTTGACCACTAGGCTGCACCTAATGTCTTTTTTAACAAGAAAAACTTGTTTACTTTTTTTAGTAGTCTCCTTTTATTGTTTTATCACTTTTTGTGTTTAAGCTTTATTCTAATAGGAAAAAAACTACCCAAACCTTCAAAGTGTGTGAGACAGCCAGTCTGGGTCAGTTTGTAGATCTACATGTACATACTCACTGCCTTAGGCATCATCAACATTCCCATTTTGGCATGTGTGCTTCTAAATGTATTCTGTTTTACTTATGTTGTTTGCACATTGCAATCTCTCAAACGATAATCCATCAATTATCATCATTTATATATCAATATATTTTTATTTTATCAACATCATGAGTCTAACATCTTTGCTTCTATTTCGTTTTTAGCATAAAGAGCTTAATACTTGATAGATATGGATGATTCACCTAGTTGGACAAAAGGGAATTTAGATGCTACAATTTCTACACCGACACTAAGATCTAGACCAACTGCTAGAGTAGTTACCTCTTGTACAAGTAGTTGTACTCACTCCCAATAGACATAGAAGATGAGGATATGTTAAATGATAATGGAGAGATGGGTATTGAGAATGATCTTAGATTTGCCACCTACATCTGCAAGGCCACCACTACCACGATCAAATACAAATAAGTTATGGACGTGGAAACATTTCACCTAATTTCCTGGTGATAGTGAGAGCCTACAAGCAACATGCCACCACTGTGGACAACTTTGTGGATGTAATTCAAAGAAGCAATGTGCCATTGTATTGATAACATATCTCAATGGTTGCTAGCGGTATAAGATAGCAAAGGGATTGGCGGCCGCTGATCAAACCAAGCTAAGTTACAAAACCTAGACGAATACTGATAGTATACAGGTTAAGAAAATGGTCATCCTTCAATATAGTGAGAAGATGTTGAGAGATATATTTGTAGAGATGATAATTGAAGATGAGATATTTTTTACCACAGTTGACAAAAGCGGCTTCCGAAAGTTTGTACTCCTCAACTATAATTTCCATTGCATCAAAGTAAATAAAGATGCGAGATTGTACGAAGAGGCATGTAAAAGAGAAGGAGATGAAGAAGATGTTTATTACCATTGGCAGAAAGCGTCATTTATGGCTGACACATGGACATTCGTATAGAACATTTTCTATATGTGTATCACAGCACATTACATTGATATCGAGTGAAATTTGAAAAAATAGATTATTGGATTTGAATAAAATCGTTTTGGATTAAAAAGGATTTAAAAAGTTATTTTTTAAAAACAAATGTATTAATAAAATTGGATATTAATCAGTTATAACCCGTATATATGGGTTTACATCCAAAAAAGGAAAAAATCCAGATATATGGATTTTAACTATAATGAATGTGTCATCTCTTCGTAGTTCGTAGAAATATAAAAATTTTAGAATAAATACCAAGAACGATAGGAGAAAAAGGAAAAAAATTGAAATTAATCACAAACGACATAATATTTATGTAATTTGGTAATGTTCCAACATCTATAGAACATGATAAGTAAATACAGTGTAGCAGGATGGTAATCGACAGTCATACAAAAATTAATACAATACATATATACATACATATATATATATAGACACACACACACTCTCTCTCTCTCATAGCAATCCTTTGACATAGGGTTGGGTCGGATTAAGTCCAAACGCGAAGCCTTATTGAAAACTTAAAAAAAAACCGTAATGGTTCCTTATTAAGTTGGATTATTCAACATATAAGAATCATAAATTTATCACTAGGAATAATGCAAAAAGATATAAAGTCTTGGAGATAAGAGTCCTCAATATATTATCATCAATGGGGAAAAAAATAGAGGAAAAGAGATAAAGATTGATATATTGTTGAGGGAACTAGAAAGGGCAAAAAATAGGAGACATAACCTTTTTCTTTGGGCAGTGCTACTATCCTTAGAAGAGCTTATCGCTAGTTAAAACTCTTACTTATTTTTTTCATTTATTTTTATATTATTTTAAAATATTTTTAAAAAATATAAAAAAATATTAATACATTAACAATTACTTTCTTAATTATTAAGTAAAAAAATAATTAAAAAATAAAATATATAAAATGTCAAAATAAGTAGACAAACTAGTATTTTCCCTTCTTTTATAAGGTTCCAAGCATATAATCATTGAGCTCATTAATGGTAGACCCAATATTGAAGTTGTATTTTAAAGCATGAACTTCAAATATTTCTATTTAAATCTTGTCATCCAAACCCACTCCAAAGAACCTAATACTGTCTTATAAGTATTACTGGTTGCTGTCTAAATATAGTTATGGAAAACCTTTAAATAGGCCAACCCCTTTTTTTCCACGTAATAGATTCAAATGAGAACATGTCACGTAAGCGATACACCCAATTTTTTGTGTGATGCAATTTAGAGGAAGAAACTTATTTTTTCCTACTGGTCTATGCCACACATAACAACAAATACTTCCAATGGCCCAGCTTCTTCCTCTCTCTCAACCCCAACTTTACCCTTACAGGTTCCACATGACTCCGTAGCAAGTGCTTGACTACACCCCCGTGAAACCTCTATCTCACATGGCGTTGGCTTTGTTTCTTTTTTGAGATTGACTTGAACCCATTGAGGGCAATTAAGTTGGTACCCATTTCGAATCTGAGTGAGTTGAGGTTGAGGTCAATTCATAGTGGTTACTGAGACTGGTAATATTATTGCCATTATTGTCATTGTTAATGTTGTTGTTGTTGTCCTTGCTACTATGGGTGCTACTGCTAACGATATTGCGCTTGAATGAATGGCCTTAATAAGTCATTGGGCTCAAGAAACAAGGGCTATTGACTTGCTGAGAGATTCCATCGCTGTAGTTATGGTGTTGGTAATAGTGACCCATCAATTATGTGTGCGTGTTTCGTGAAAGTGATGTTCTCAAGGGGTGGATTTGGATGAGATTGCCATTAATGAATCACTAGAGAGAGAGAAAGAGAGAGAGAGAGAGAGAGGGAGAGAGGTGAGGTAGAGTTGATCCTAGAGATGTATAAAATTTTGAGGTTTCTGATTCTGGCTAACCTTCTCTCTACCTCTACCTCTAATGGAGTCAAATTTGTCAGAGGTTAGAGGGAAGTTCAGAGTTCCTCCAAAAACTTATACAGAGTCAGAGTCGAAGTTTCTCCGAACTCCAACCCCGATTCCAACTCCGAATTCCAATATGAAATAAAAAAAAATAGTTATAAAATAACGTTGTTTTACAACTATTTTTTTTTTTTTTTGCAAAAGAATAACGATATGACGTCGTTCCATTGCAAATGGAATTATGTCATTTTCTCCCCCTTCCAGCTTTTTCTCCCCCTTTTATTCTAAATCGATAATCCTCCTTTCATTGTTTTCTTCCTCTTCCATTGTTTTCTCCCATTTTCATCTTTCCTTTTTGTGCCATTGTCCTACCGTCGTAAGCTTTCTTTGGTAAGTCTAACTGCTTGCCTCTTTTTGACTTGTCAATTAATTGAACACTGTTTGTAATTTCAAGCTTTGTATAGTCTGAAAAATCCATCAATTATTTACCCAATTGCATGAGATCCCTTAGTACAGTGACTGGAACTCAGGTGAGAGAGCCTTAACCCCATTTGATTGGTGGGCTCTGATGATCTCTTTACTTTGTAAATAAGGTGGATTTATCTATAAAAATTTGTGACATAGAAAACTGAAAGGGCTTTACTTGTCTTTCTTATCTCAATTTCTTTAGAACTTTGTGTTCACTTGAACTTTGCTTATTATAAAAGTTTAGTTTGTTCTTTTAGTTATGGAACCTTAGAATCTTGGTGAAGTTGCTCCTAAAGCTTTGTTCTATTGATCTTCTAGAGTTACTTGGTGATTAGATAGCGACTAAAGCTTTACTTTTGATTTTTCTTTCAAGATGCACTAGGAAGTTATCCTATTGGCTTTAAGTTCTTGTACTCATTCTTTGCATTAGTATTTGTCTCTCTATATATGTGTCAATACTTTTCATGCACATGATTTCTATACTTGAGTATCCACTTAATGAATGTGATAGACTAGTTTTGTACTAAGTTTGAAAGTAAGTGTTAGCTTAGTTTTGATCTGCAACATGGTGGGCCTCTTTGGACCCACCACTGGGGAATAACACTAGATATGCAATCCTATGTGCTATAACTATGTATCAAGTAATCTAGGGGAACTATTAGTTTGGAGTCAAACTGAGTGTCTAAATCCATAGCTCATCCCAAGCCTAGCCTTTTGACCACTAGGCTGCACTTGATGTCTTTTTAACAAGAAAAACTTGTTTCCTTTTTTTAGCATTCTCTTTTTATTGTTTTACCATTTCTTGTGTTTGACAATATTTTAAACTTTAGTCTAATAGGAAAAAAGCTACCCAAACCTTCAAAGTGTGTGAGAGAGCCAGTCTGGGTCAGTTTGTGGATTTACATGTACATACTCACTGCCTTAGGCATCATCAACATTCCCATTTTGGCATGTGTGCTTCTAAATGCATTCTGTTTTAGTTATGTTGTTTGCTTTTTGCAATCTCAAACGATAATCCATCAATTATCATCATTTATATATCAATATATTTTTATTTTATCAACATCATGAGTCTAACATATTTGCTTCTATTTTGTCTTTTAGCATAAAGAGCTTGATAGATATGGATGATTCACCTAGATGGACATAAGGGAATCCGAATGCTACAATTCCTACACTGACACCGAGATCTAGACCCACTTCTAGAGTAGTTACCTCTTGTACAATTAGTTGGTTCTCACTCCCAATAGACATAAAAGATGATGATATGTTAAATGAGAATAAGGAGATGGGTATGGGTATGGGGATGATCTTGGATTTTCCACCTACATCTGCAAGGCCACCATTACTACGATCAAATAAAAATAAGTTGTGGACATGGAAATATTTCAACAAAACTCCTGGTGATACTAAGAGCCTACAAGCAACATGCCACCACTGTGGACAATTTTGTGGATGTAATTCAAAGAAGCAATGCGCCATTGTATTGATAACATATCTCAATGGTTGCTAGCAGTATAAGATAGCAAAGGGATTGGTGGCTGCTGATCAGACCAAGCTCAGTTACGAAACCTAGACGACCACTGATAGCATACAGGTTAAGAAAATGGTCCTCCCTCAATACAGTGAGAAGATGTTGAGGGATATGTTTGTAGAGATGATAATTGAAGATGGGATATCTTTTACCACAATCGACAAAAGAGGCTTCCGAAAGTTTGTTAAGACTCTTCAGCTATAATTTCTATTGCATCACAATAAAGAGTGATGCGAAATTGTATGTAGAGGCATGCAAAAGAGAAAGAGATGAAGAAGATGTTTATTACCATTGGCAGAAAGCATCATTTATGGATGACACATGGAAATTCATACGGAACATTGTCTATATGTGTATCACAGCATATTATATTGATAACGAGTGAAATTTGAGAAAACAGATTATTGGGTTCAAAGAAATTGTTGATCATAAGGGTGTATCTATTGGGGCGTAGATGGATTATTATTTAAAAGATTTTGAAATTCAAGAAGTCCTATGTATTACAGTTGATAATGCCAATTCCAATGACATTGCACTTGAATGTTTCAAGCGGGATGTGAAAGATGATGTCATTCATCATCACAAGTTTATTTATTTTGATATTGTGCTCATATAATCAACCTGATTGTTGTTAATGGATTATAAGAAGTTGATGATTTCATTACCAGAGTTTGTAACGTTGTGCGGTATGTGAGCGCTTCCCCACAAAGGCTTTCCAAGTTTAGGGCAATAGCAAAATAAATTTAAATTTCATATTCTAGGACATTATGCTTAGACATTCCGACTCGATAGAACTCTACATACATGATATTAGATGTGATACAAAAGTACTAAAAAATGTTCGAGCAGATGAAGGTCGAAGATGAGGGCCTAAGGTATGCTTTGTTGGATCCTACAGGAAAGGGGCTTGATATGCTGGACTAGTGTGCGGTACTTTGTCCAGTTTTTGCAAATTTTTGTGACATTACTCTGCGGATATCTGGATCCACATATAGGACTGCGGACTTGTACTTCAATGAGCTCACGAAGCTTCACTACCACTTGAAAGAAGGTTATGATGATCCATTGATGAATATGAACTTCATGACTTGGGCTATATTGGTCTTAAATTCACCTGCTGGAACAATAGGAAGGGTGGTGGTTTTACAAAGGCAAGATTGGATCGGGTATTGGGCAATTCTCAAGTGCCATTGATTTTTAGCAACTGCAAGGTCCATGTTCTTCCTGTCCTAAACTCGGATCACTCCCATCTTTGGCTCTATTGTAACAATGGAGAGAAAGAGTTGAGAAAAATTGAGAGAATTTTCAGATATGAAGCAAGTTAGTCATCCAAGCAAGAGTGTAAGGCTATTATTGAAAGATCATGGTTGTCAGCTAATCACAGAGGTAATTATTTGAATTTTCTGAAAAGTGGTCTGAACCATTGTAGAGATTACTTGAGGTCCTGGTCTAAGATAGCAACAGGACAGTGCAAGCAAAAACTTAAGTTGAGAATATATATGATATAGGAATTGTAGCAAGTTAATCAAGTGGATTTCAATGACACTATTAGAGAACTATAAAATGAAGTTGATGTCATGCTTGTAGATGAAGAGATCAAATGGAGGTAGAGATTGAAGTAGCTTGGCTGAAAGGGGGTGACAAAAACTCAACATACTTTCACAAGTGTGCATCCCAAAGGAAAAAAACTAATACTATTAAGAGAGGTGTAAGTGTTCGGAATCCTGAGGGTATTTCAAATATGTTACAGAATTCTATCAGGAACTCTTTGAATCTTCTAATCTGAGAAGCAATGAGGAGGCATTGCATGAGATTGAACCTGTTCTAACTAATGATATGAATTCTCATCTGCAAAAGGAGTGCTCCTCAGAAAAAATAAAGCAATCAACGTTTGAAATGGATCCTATGAGTGCCCCTGGACCCGATGGTTTTTCAGTTGGCTTCTACCAAGATAATTGGGATCTAGTATAATGGCTGCTGTCAAGGAAATTTTAGATTCAAAAAGGGGAATTAGTGAGTTAAATAAAACATTTATTGTTCTTATTCCCAAGAAGAAAAACCCTTAGTTGGTCACTGAATTTCAACTGATAAACTTATGTAATGTGATTTATAAGATCGTCACAAAGGTCTTGGCAAATAGGCTTAAGTCAATTTTGTCATCTCTCATTTCTCCAACCCAAAGTGCTTTCATTTCAGAGAGATCACTATCAGATAACATCATTGTTGCCTTTAAAATTATGCAGTCTATGAAGAATAGAATGGGAGGGAAGAAAAAGGATTACATGGCAATCCGAATAGACATGAGTAAAGCCTATAACCGCATTGAATGAATGTTTTTGAGATCAGTTTACAGAAAGATGGGATTTGGAGATTTTGGATAGATCTTACTATGCAATGTGTGAAATCTACTAGCTATTATTTGCTCATTAATGGGGATCCTAAAAAAGCATTCCACCCTTCAAGAGGTCTAAAGCAAGAGGATCCATTATCCCCTTACATTTTTATTCTTTATTCTGAAGTATTTGGAAATTTACTTGACAAAGCTGAAGCCAAAGGACTTATCACAGGTTTTCCATTTGCAAGGGGTTCTTTGCTTGATAATCACATATTTTTTGCAGATGATAGCTTGATCTTTTGTAAGGAAAATGCCCTTGAATGGTATCGAATGTCCAACTTGCTAAGCTCCTATTAAGAGGCTTCAAGGTAGAGATTAAACTTGGAGAAGTCTACTATCTACTTCAATTAAAATACCAAATTTGATTTGAAGTATGCCATTTTAAATGCCACTCGAGTAAAGGAAGCAAAGGTGTTCAAGAAGTATTTGGGCCTTCCTTCTTATGTTAGGAAGAATAAGCTTGCTCCTTTCAAACCACTTTTGGACTCAATAAGTAGCGAAATTCAGAATTGGAAGGTTAAATTTATTTTTCAAGCAGATAGAGAGGTCCTTTTGAGGTCTACTGCTCAAGTTGTGCCTATATATTGTATGAGTATGTTTAAGTTCCATTAAACCATCTTGAATGCAATGAACAAGCTTTTACAAAAATTCTGGAGGAGCAATCGTGGTGATAGAATTAAAACTGTCTTCCAAAGAAAGTGCTTGTAAGGCTAAGAAAGATAGATGAGTTGGTTATTGAGATTTTGAACAATTCAATGTTGCTCTATTAGCTAAACAAGGCTGGAGAATCATGCAAAATCCTCAATCACTAGAATCTAAAATGCTCAAGGCAAAAAACTTTTTCAGGATTATTTTTTGAAGAGCAAACTTGAAAGTAATGCCTCATACCTTTGAGAAGTTTTTTGGAGGCCAAACCTTTACTGAAAGAAGCACTTTTCTAGAGGATTGGAAATGGAAATTATGTGATTATAGGCAAGGAAAGATGGATCCCTCAGGCATCATCCTTCAAGGTGCAAACTCCACTATCTAATAGTATAGCAAATGATCGAGTTAGCACACTTATTGAACAACAGACAAAATCTTGGGACCAAGTTAGGCTAAGGGTGGTTTTTTCAATTGATGAAGCTTTTATTATAAGCAGAATTTCGGGAGTAACAGATCTGATCAACTTATCTGGAGATGCACAAGGGATGGAAAGTTCACTGTGAGGAGTGCTTACCATCTGCTTGGTGATTTGGATTCAGTTTCCACACGGCAGTCTTCTAGTAGTGTTGGTAACCAATATAAATGGGCAAAGTTGTAGAAGATTCAAGTTCAAAATGTAACTAAGATGACCCTATGGAGAGCCTGCCACAAATCATTGCCTATGAATCAAAATTTATTTAGAAGAAAGATCAGGGGGTCACCATTTTGTTCAATCTGTTCCATAGAATCTGAGTCTACTCTACATGTTTTTTGGAAATTTTCTTTTGCACAAGATGTTTGGGGGCTAAGCACGAGGAAGATTCAGAAGGAAAGCATTCCGAGAAGTTGCTTTAAAGAATTGGTTGATCATTTTATTTTATCTCTGCCTGTTGAAGAAATGGAGCTCTTTGCAACAACGGTACATCAAATATGGAAGAGAAGGAACCACTTTATTTTTTAGAACAAGTTTCTAGCACCAGGCAGAATTATACAAGCAGCTTCTCTTCTAGCTCATAATTATAAAGAAGCAAATGGAAGATCTGAGCGACCTGGAAGACTTGGAAATACACATATTCATCAGTGGATAGTGCCTTCTCTTAACACTTTTAAGGTGAATTGGGATGCGGATGTGGACAAAGCTAAATCTTGAATTGGCATAGGGGTTGTGGTGCGTGACTGAAACGGGTCCGTAAAAACAACCATGAGATCTCAACGTGATTTGGTCCATGATGTTGTGCTGCTGGTTGGAACTCTAGCTACTCTAAAAGCTATAATTTGTTCTCTAATCTTAACTTGCAGAGTATAATTCTAGAAGGTGACGCTTTGAATGTGGTGAATGGAATTATGGGTAATTCTAGAAGCTGGTATGTTGATTCAAGATATCAAGAGTCTTCTTCAGGGGATACCAAGCGGGTCCGTGAGGCATGTTTCTAGCAATTCAAACTCTATCGTGCATTGTTTAGCTAAGGATGCAAACAAACTTTCTGAGAAAAGCATTATGTTAGAGGGAGTCCCGACTTCATGTATTCATTTTTTGCTAAATTCAAATGAATAATGTATGTTATTCATCTAAAAATATATATTGAATAATAGTGAATAGTAATAAAAAATATGTGAAAAATAATAATAATAATAAAATAAATAGTGGCCAATTTTTTATAGATATTCCCACTATATACCCAAATTATTTTATTACCGGTTTAGGGTCATTAACTGCTTTTCATCCCCAAAATTATGGCCAACTTTCACTCTCAAATATAAAAGGCATGAACAGCAATGTTTTCATGCATGAAACATGAAACCTCACCGTACATGAGTTTTTCACGATAAATGATATAAATGTCTTAAATCCACAAGGTTCAGGTAAGTTTTTTTTTTTAAATAAAAATAAAATTTATATTAAAAAAATGTGAAAATTTTACTTTTTATTTTTTATTTTTTATAGAGAGTTTTCATTTTTCAAGAAATTTGTACGAAACTAATATATTTAAGATTAGTACCTAGCATTATTCGTTGTTCACATTCCATATTATATGATAATGTTTTCAAATTCAAAAAGTTGTTTAATTCATTGGCCATCCAAAATCAGCTGGCCTGTCCATAAGTGTAGCATGGCTCCGTTAGAAATTGTAGCAAACGATGCAATCAATTAATGGCCTCACAACTTTATCCTAGTATATATAGGTGATGATCTTATCTTATAATCGATGGTTTTGAGTTGGATTTCCAAACGAAAAATTCGAATTCTGGAGCTGGATGTGTAGAACATATCTAATAATTAACGTGCTTTTATAAAATAATTTAAATTTAAAAAAATATATTTTTATCTTACAATTCAAATTCTATTATTTAAATAATATGGAATTAGGGATGTTGTGCTCAACAAATCCGCTTGGAAATAGAGCAACTCTTTCCAAGTCAATAGTTTTATCATGTTTTCATCTGCCTGCCTCTATATATTAACTAACATAAGCCTTCCCGCCCCCCCACCCACAAAAAAAAAGCTAACATAAGAGTTTCTCATGATTTTATAAGTCCATATGATTGACTTTGATGTCATTTATATATAACGAGTTAAGGATTACACAAATCACGTCTATGCCTAAATTTAAAATAATTAATTAATATTCTAATTGAAGTTTGTATATATAAATTAAGAGTATAGAACACGATATATTTTTAACTGATTTTGTATACTTTTCTCGCTCATTGAGGTTACGTGCATGTATGGGTGTTCATCTGAATTCTGAATTTCTAAATCCGGAACCCGAATTTAAAATTTTCTTAACCATTTAAAAAAAATTAAAAAATATTAAGAAATAAATAAAATTTTAAACCGAGCCGAGTACAATCAGGCCCGGATGATCAGGCCTACGTGCATGTGTCCATTTCTTCATCTAAATATTCTTGCTTTCCGGTTTCGTTTAAATTTAAAGATGAAATAAAATAAGATGAATTAAAATAAAATGAGTTTTAAAAGTTGAATAAAATATTATTTATTATTATTATTATTTTAAAATTTGAAAAATTTGAATTGTTTATTTTATTTTATATTAAAATTTGAGAAAGTGTAATTATAAATTTAAGATATGATAAAATGAGTTGAAATGAATTTTAAATATAAACAAAATCTTAATGAACAACCAAGTACCTAATAACAAGTTCCAACCATTTACCGTATTTTCTCAAAATAACATATTAGACGAAAACAACTAATTTCCTTTTTATCTATCATCAGTAAAATGCATGTATTCTAAATTAACCTAAAAAATTATTGCATAAAAATTGGAACTTTCTATTTTTTGGTGGAACTTTAATTTGAGTATCCCACCATTATCCGAGTGGATATAGCTCTTTTTAAGTCATACCTTGGACTGGGCAAGTTTCGTGTTTGTCGGAGAAATCTGAAATGGCCACATGATACCATAACTAGACTTCGAATTGGTCGTGTCAGTTATCATTATCGGTCTTCAACTGGAAAGGTTTTGTCTATTTTGATGGAGCAATTATGAAATAAGTTCGTAACATGGATATATGCTAGTTTTTTTTTTTTTTTGAAGAGAAGAATCTCATTGCATTCCATAACAAGAAGTTATAATTATAATTGAAATATAATAAAAAAATCCAGATTACAACCAACCACATTATAGATTAAGACTCCTTTGCATACAAATAAAATTTGTAATGGACATTATCTTAACTTCTAAATACTCTCATGTGACGAAACCATAATCAATTTGTTTAAGAGTGAGGCACTCAAATAAAATAGAGATAACTTAACTACACTCAAACTCCCTCCCTTTAAAAAGGGAGAGGGGAGTAGCACCCTCCTCCTCTAAGACAGGAGAGGGACAAAACCCATCTCCTCCCAAGAAGAATGGGACAATTAAGAAAGTAAATTTCTTTTTTATTACAAACATAACAACAACACAAACAAAACACAAAATAAAACTGAAGTCTGAACCAAATACAGAGAAACAAACGACAGAAAGAAAGTTGGCAAACAAAACACAATAAACAGAGGTGATGGCGCGTGACTGTCAGGCGCCATGCTTCGAGAGTTTGCAAAAAGGCCATTGATGCTCTAAGCCCAGAAGCATCGTGGAAGGCAGTAGCAAACCCTTTGGAAGGGGGCACGTAGAAACCACTCGCACATAATGACCCGCACGTGTGACGTATGCATTACTGTTAAGGATTGACTATTCGAGGGGCTTGTAAATCAATAGCTACAAGAACCCCCGATAGGGTGCATGGTGAATGCAGGCCACTAGAAAATATTGTGAGCCACCTCTATTCCTGCAATAAGGAAAACAAATGAAAATGAAAGGAAAAAAATTGCAAGAAATGAAAGAAAACCAAACGAAAAATGAAGGAAAGGAAAAAGGGTAATGCTACCTGTCATTACTTGAGATCCCTACTAGGGATCCTGATTTTCATTTGATTATTTTTTTTTCACATGATTTTTTTAACATTTTTAAACATTTTTAAAAAATACAAAAAATACAAAATTTTTAAAAATGCTTACTTAAAAATCTTGTAAAAAAACTTTAAAAAAGAATAAAATGAAAATCGAATCCCAAGAAGGGACAAATAAAATTTTTCATGGAAAAAAAAAAGCCGGCAAAAAAGGGGATGGAGGGGAAGAGGGGTGAGCCTAAACTCCCACCGCCACCCCTTGCGGTGTAGTGAAGGGAAAATGTCTGCTACGATTTTAGGGAGAAAGCGAGAGAGGCGAGAGAGCATTTATTAACTACTATTTGGATCTATGTTGATTGGATTTTGGAAATGGTGATTTTCCTAATTAAGAAGGTGCTGATTTTGTTAAGAAAGAATAATATATCGTAGTTGTTTAAGCCAAGACATTATACAAGACAGTAAGCACTTATAATGATGAAAATGATTATTTATGATCTGAATATATTCATTTTAACAAAAAAATAATCATCTTTGTAGGAAAGAACTGTTAGTAAATGAACAATTTTCTTATACTAATGGTTTCATACTCTTATTGTTGTAACAATGAGTTAAACAATCAATTTTACTTAAAAGTTTGATTTAAAAAGTCTCATCTGGTTTCTCTCAAGAGCACTCTCCCGAGGAAAATTAGGAGTTGATAAAAGTAGTCAACCTTGGATTGTCAAATGAGGAATGAACGGTGAATTGAGAAAGAAGTGAGGCAAGAAGGGTATGATGGAGGAGTTAGAATATTTATGGGAACAAAGGAGTTGATAATTGATTTGAATGAATAAGAAACAGAGGCTATGTAGAAGAAAGGAGAAAAATGTCTAATAAGAAAAAAGTCTGCCAAGAGCGAGTAATCAACAAGTCAATTATCTCATCTACTATGGCAAGGATTTGGAGATTGGGCAAATCAATCACTTTTCTTGAAATGGGTTCGAATCTCTTCATAATTGTCTCCAACACTCATATTGATAAGTATAAAGTTAGAGAGGGGAGGCCATGGCTGTTTGATAATAGTATGATCATAATTAAAAAAATTGAGGGGGAGAAAATGAAGTTTGATCATGAATCCTTTTGGGTGCATATGCACAATGTGCCACTTGCAAATATGAATCGTGACACTGGGGAGAAGGTTGGAAATTTGATAACAAGAGTGGTGGAGATAAATGTTGATGATGAAGGAACAAGATGGTGCAAATGTCTTCGAATCAAAATGGAAATTGATTTAACAAAATCAATTACAAGAGGGTGAACGGTTTTTCTTTAATGCCTCTAAGGAGTGGATTTTGTTGAAGTATGAAAAACTACCTCGGCTTTATTTTATGTGTGGTAGAATATTGCACAATGCTCAATTGTGCAAAAGACATAAGGTAATGGGCGAGGGAGCAATTAATCAGTTTGGTCCATGACTTCGTGCAGAGGCAAGTGGGAGATGTATGTTATGGATAATGCTGGAGATTTTAAAAAGAATAATGGGGAAGTAGAGGGTAGAAGAGAAGATACAAACATTGTGTGGAAGGACAAAGACTTGGGTCTCAGGACAGTGGTGGGTGGCGAGGAGGCAGTAGAAAGGGTGAGATCTCAAGGATTTGTGGAAACTAATGAGAATATAGTAGGAACAGAAAAAGAATGGAGGATAAGGAGATACATAGAAAGGTAATTCAATTGTAATTTTCAAAATTTTAATTGGAAAATGAGGATAAGGGAAGAAGAAGTTTGAGTGGGGAGGGAGGAGGCAATGGTGAAAATGAGATCAGAGGAAGGCAAGATGAGGAAATGCGTACTAGGTCAGGCTTGAAATTAGGGCCCATTCATATTGGGCCATATGTAGGAAAAAAAGTCTGAAGGTTGTGATAGGGAGAGGAATAACACAAGTTTTGTAAAACAAAAAGAATGACGACCATTGAGAGGCAATGATAGGTTACTAGATATAGAGAAATAGAAGCAAGGAGGATTTAAGATAAGCACAAGGAAAGGAGGATATAAGAGAAGGGAAATGAAAAAAAGGTTGAGTTGGTTGCAAGGCAATCCCACCAATACCAATAAAAACTTCAAGTTGAAACTGTCGAAGATTTGGAAATCTTTATATAGCTCAAGAACTTTATTTCGTTCTAAAGTACAAGTACCTAGTTTTATTTATTTGATGGAGACTAGTATTAGTAAGGAGACAAGAACACTAAATACTTTTATTTATGTGCAGCAGAAAGAAAGAGGAGAGATTTCATAAAGAAAATCAAAGATATGGATAATAGTTTGCAAATAGAAAGGGAAGGGATTGAAAATGTAATCATAGATTGTTTCAAGGGTATATTCTCTTCATCAGTTCCCTAAACTAAAGATATTGAAGCTATCATGAAGAATGTGGAGACCAAAGTTACTGAACAAATGAAAGAGAACTTAGACTGACCATACATACTAGAAGAAGTGGAAGAAGCTCTAAAGTATATGTCCCTTCCAAAGTCACCTAAGTCAGATGGTTTTAAAGTTAAATTTTGTCTACAACATTGGAGTTTTGTGAAGAATGATGTGTGTTTTACAGCTCTTGACTTTTTAAGTAATGGTTTTGTCACACCAACTTTAAATCTTACATATATAGCCCTATTCCCAAAGGTACATAGCCTTGAAGTAGTGTGAGAATTTAGACTAATTAGTCTTTGTAACATACTTTATAAAATAGTTTCAAAGACTATATTAAATAGAATGATGAAGATATTACCTAATATAATAGTTTCCACCCAGAGTGCTCTTATATCAAGTAGGTTAATCTCAGATAACATAATAGTGGCTTTTGAAGTTCTTCACATTATGTAAACAAAATAGAAAGGTTTAGAGGGTAGTCTGGTCTTGAAACTAAACATATCAAATGCCTATGATCGTGTGGAGTGAGAATATCTAGAGACTATAATTAGAATGCTCGGATTTGAGTAGAAACTGATTTCTTTGATGATGGTGTGTGTCAAGTCAATAAGATATTCTGTGTTGGTTAATAGCCATCCAAGTGAAGAAATAGTTCTCAGTTGTGATTTGAGAAAGAAATATCCTCTATCTTCTTTTTTTTTTTTTTAATGTGTAGAAGGATTAAGTTCCTTGATCAATACAACAGAGCAGAATGGACTAATAAAGGGAGTGAGTTTTGCAAGAAAATGTCTAAGAATAATCCATTTGCTCTTTATAAATGATTGTGTTATCTTTTATAGAGTTGGGCAAGTAGATTGGAATAACTTACGAGGTGTACTCAAGATGAATGAGAGAACATCAAGCTAGAAATTGATAGAAACAAGACTTTTATCTTCTTTAGTACAAACACATGGGCAGGGTCAAAAATCATATTATTAATGCAATTGGGTCAGTGGCTTGTGGAAGTTATAAAAAGTACTTGAGATTGCCATCAATAATTGGCAAGTCTAAGTATAAAACTTAAGAGGAATAAAAGAACGGGAATGGAGAAATATTAGTAGTTGGAAAAATAGTTATTTAACCAAGGTGGGAAGAGAAATCTTAATAAAAGATGTGTTACAACTTACAAGCTGTTTCTACCTATATTATGAATGTTTTTAAATTACCTAAGAGACTTTGTCATGAGAATTCAACCATGTTGGAAAATTCTTAGGGAAAAAAAAAGATAGGAGAGAAATTTTTTGGAAGAGTTGGAATTATATTGGAGGGGCAAAGAGACATGGAAGAATGATTTTTAAAAATTTAGAAAGTTTTAATCTAATTTTGTTTAATAAATATGGTTGGAGGTTCTTATAAGATCCTACATCATTAGTAGGGGTTTACAAATAAAAATATCTTAGAAAAGAAACTATATTAGAAGTTAAGCTAGGCATCTCTCCATCACTGATTTGGAGGAGTGTTTGGATGGTTAAGGATCTGCTGCAAGATGGATTGATATGACTTATGGGAAATGAGACACAGATTAAATCTAGATACAAAAGTGGTTACAAAAGCCCTCAACCTATTGTGTTTAACCTCCAATCTCTTTCCTAGGAGCAGAAGCAAGAGTTAATGAGTTAATAATAGAAGATCTAGAAGTATGGAAGGAAGCTACGATAAATGAACACTTCAATAGTAAGGGGGCTGCGTTGATTTGTAATCTACTTATTGGCAACAATGGTGGGGAAGACAAGATAATATAGAACTAGAGCAAAAATGAAAAATTTTCAGTTCATAGTGCATATTATGTGGCTCAAGACATAAAAAGGAAGATAATGGGATAATGTTCAAGAATAGAAAAATTAGAAGGAAGATAGGGTAAGATATGGTGCCTAAATATTTGAGGTGTAACAAAACATTTCATTTTGAGGGCTAGTAATGACTCTCTATCCACTAAACCCTAACTCTTCAAGAGGAAATTTAGTGAGAATCCTTATTGTCCTATCTGCCTAGGCGAAGGAGAAATTATTTTCCATGTGTTGTGGACATGTCTAATGATAGATGATTTTTTGCAGAGGCAGAAGTGCTTTGCAGAAATGGAATGTGACTGAAGTAAATTTCTTGGCAAAGAGTTAGGATCACATGTCTAATAGTGACCCATCCCTATGTTTATTAAGATAATAATCTCTTATAGTGGAGGCAAACCATAGTTACACACATGATGATTTGGGGATTACAATTATTCCATAAATCCGCCCAAAAATAATAAAACCCTTGGAAACTAAAAAAAATAGCCACCCTATACAAATTACTGAAGAGAAACATTTTTGAAAAAGTAAAACAATACCATTGATAAACTTGAAACTCCCAAAAAATAGAGCATTCAAAAACTTCCGCAACATTAGAAGCCGCACCATATTGCTACAGTATTTTCGAAAACAAAAAACCGCCTGCCATTATTGCTAAATAAAAGCATCTGAAGTCACCTTCTAATAGTTGGTAACCCTAAAGCATCCACTCTAATGATTCCTCTAAGCATTTTTGGGAGAAGTACAACCTCATTGAAAGTCCAATATATCCCATTCTCCCCTTGTCTTGTTAGAAAGCCAGTAGTTTGATTTCCTTCTCTAAATTGATGAACCACGGTACTTGATTCCCTCTAATTCTCGAATAAGAGCATCCTAATAGTCCTAAAGATACCACACATCATAACTTTGATTTACAAGCCAGTCAACCACTATCTTTGAATCACACACAATAATTACTTGTGTGCATGCCATTTCTTTACAAAGTCATACCACTTGCAATAAAGCTCTTAATTTGGACTCATTAGTAGTTTCATATCCATATTGCACTGAAAACCCCCACCTTTAATTTTGTCCTCAAGATCTTTGAGCACATCTTTTGCTCCACAAGTATCCGAATTACCACGACAACTCCCATCGAGATTAGGACAATTTATGTAGTCACTTAAATAAGGAAAAACTAAAAGAGATTGTTTCTATTCTGAGAGGCATATGACACAGAAGAAACCCCACCTTTAATTTTGTCCTCAAGATCTTTGAGCACACCTTTCGCTCCACAAGTACCCGAATTACCACGACAACTCCCATCAACATTAGGACAATTTATGTAGTCACTTAAATAAGAAAAAGCTAAAAGATATTGTTCTATTCTGAGAGGCATATGGAACAGAAGAAACAAAGTAATTTTTTATAATGTGTTTGTGTAAGGCTGTACATTTGATTCCGGATTGAGAACCAGGGTATACCCAGTCCAGAACTAGGGCTGCAAATCCAGGCCTTGTTTCGGCCTAGGTATCAAGGGTTAGGACTCGGTCTGGAACCTGGGTGAATTTAGGTCTCAAAAACTCAAAAATCCAAGTATTGGGTTGTACCTTTTAAAAATAAAAATAAAAAATAAAAGTCCATATTATGTTGAAGAGGATTTTTTCACATAAAAAACAACGAATTACTTGTAACTAATTACTTCTAAAAAATAAATAAATTCAACATTCATCAGGAAATGAGATTGGTAAGCTTTTTGTAAAAACAAGCCAGAAATGAACCAGAAAAAGAAAGAATGATCAGAGACTCAAGAAGCACACAGGTTTTAATGAGTTAGAAAGATTAGCAACGAAAGGCTTTTGTGAGATTCTTGTACTTGCTAATCATTTTAGTTACAGCGCATGGAATGAGGTCAACATATAGAAGTCGAGAGACGAAGGGGACACTAGTAATATCGCAACCGATGGTAAAGAGGAATGCGTACGCGGTGATGATGTACATGGGCACGATGAGAGATTATGAATTATAGTTGACTATCAGAATTATACTCAGAACGCTCACCAGGATTCATGTAGTTGCTGATCCAATCGCCATTGCCTCCCTCAACATATCCAGGAGACTTCGGAGAGAGAGAGAGAGAGAGAGAGAGAGAGAGAGAGAGAGAGAGAGGTGGACATTGTGAAAACCCTTAAATTTCAGATAATGTAGGTTCGAAATTTGCTTTGTTGAAGAGTGAAAATGTTTATATATAAATATGAGTGCTGAATTTAAATTCGCAACCCAAATTTATATCGGACGTGTCTAGGTTTTGAACCAGATTGAGAAAAAATCTAGTCTAGATGAACAGTGTATAACTGTATGTTTGTCAATCCTTCACAGGTAATCAAAATTGCTTTATCTCAACTAAGGAGTATGAGGATGCTCAGGAGAAATGTGTGGAAAGCAATGTGAAGAAAAAAGGTGCAGCAAAAGTGGAAGAAACCAGCAAAAGGAGCTTTCAAAGCAAACTTTGATGAGACAATTGATGAACAAAACCAGAAAGTGAACTTGAGAGTTATTATCAGAAAATGGGAAGGTGAAATCATGGCTTCCTGTTGTGATCAAATTCAAATGGTGGCTAAATCCAGCAAAGATTGGAAGTTTAGCTATAAAAAAAGCAGCGCAAATATATTTTGAGTTGGTATGGCCATGTCATTTGAAGATGTCAAAAAGTTACTCAAAACTATGTCTAATTGGAAAATAGCCTTTATTATAAGGAATGGAAATGTGGTAGCACAGCAACTCGCTAAATTAGCTTTATCTCTGTATAGGGGTGGCAATTTCTTACACGACCCGTTAACCCAACACGAACACGACACGATAATAGCGGGTTAGGGTTTAGTCTTAACGGGTTTTGGGTCAAAACGGGTTGACCCGTTATGACACGATTGCTTAACGGGTTGATAACGGGTCAACCTGTTTTAACCCGTTATGACACGTTATGACACGCTAAGAAAATTAAAATTAAAATTATATTCTTATACTTAAATGTAAATTTGTTAGAATTTTAATTTTGATATTTTATTGTTTAGATTGTAATTTAAACTTATAATTAGTGTTATTAGTTTTATAGATATTATGATTTTAATATTTATATAAAATTATGTTAAATTTAATTAAGTCAAACGGATTAATTTTGGATATATTCAACTCATTTACATAAATAGGTTGAAACGAATCATATTATGTCGTGTTAATATATTTCGTAATATTTACTAATGGGTCATAACGGGTTGACACGATACGACACGTTATGTTAACGGGTTGGGTTAGGGTTTGAGATTTTGACACGATAAGCTTAACGGGTCGGGTTAGGGTTGACCTATATAGTATAATATACATGTCTTGACACGACACGAACACGACCCGTTAACACGATTTGACACCCCTATCTCTGTATGGCATCATTGTTGGATAGAGGATGGGCCACCAGTTATAGCCAACATGGTGCTATCTGAAATGATTTCTAGCGATTGATTACCCACGATGAAAATTTCTACTCTTACAAAAAAAAAAAAAAGTCAGTTTTATTTTTTATGACAGAACCTGGGCAGCCGCCCCCCTCCTTAAAAGCAGCCCCGCCGCCCCCGGTGGCGGTGGGCGACACCGCCCCCGCCATCGGGACCGGCGGACTCAGACGAGCTTACCCCTTCGACGGCGAGCTCCGGCGAGCTCCGGTGTGCCCCCGGCAGCCTTCAACCCGTTTCGGACCCGTACTGAGTCCGCCGGTCCCGATGGCGTGGGCGGTGTCGCCCACCGCCACCGGCGGCGGCTCCGTTTGCTTTATGGCCGAATTCCCTATTAAATTCATCTTCATTTTATTTTTTTATTGTGTTTTTCATTATATTTTTTATTATGTTTTGTTCATTTTATTTTTTTAATATATTTTTAATCTTTATTTTTTTATTTAATTATATTTTTTTATTTTATTTTGATGTGTTTTTCATTATCAAGCAGCCCAACTAGTGTTGGGCTGCTTTGGACGCTGGGGACAGCCGGACCGGTCCCAGCGTCACCCATTTTTTATTGTTTTTAAAATCGATTTGCTTTTAATAATTTATTGAACCATCTAAACAAAGAAGAAAGGAAATAATTTTTTTGTTTTTTTGTTTTCTTTCTCCTCGGCCGCCTCGGGGTCCACGACTCCACACACCTTTTTTTCTTTTTATTTAGAGGAATACAAAGACTTTTTCAAGTCTCGCTAGATTTCGAAAGGCCAATGTCAGGTGGATCCCACCTGAAGTAAAGTTACCTGCTGGCTCTCAGATGACAATATTAAGACTAGGTTTGAAAATAAAATATTTATTATTATTATTATTATTTATTTTATTTATTATTTATTATTTATTATTATTTACAAATATTTTTAAATATTTTTAACATCCAAAAGTAATTTACAGCGATCCAACCTTTCCAACCTTTTGTTTTTGCATATTCTTTTTCATTTACAAATATGCTTATTTGCTTTGTTTATTAATAAATTATATTATTCATACTACTTTCTTTTAGGATTTACATCATTTTAGACTTTTTGAAATGAATTATGCGTAGACTTTGAAGCAGAAACTTTGATTTTTATGCGCCTTATAATTTCAGTCTAGTATTAAATAAATTATAAAATAATATACATACAATTTTTTTCTATACATTTTTTTTATAGCCATATCTCAAATGAAGCTCATTTTTACAAAAATAATTTACAAAATAATATCATTATATAAATATCTCCGATCTAAAACATAGTAGTAAAACTCAAAAAATTAGAATCTACAACAAAATGGACATTTTGTGTATGTGTGTGTATTTTTTTTATCATGTTTTTATTTATTTTAATATTTTTTTATATTATTTTGATTGACATGACATTATTATCACGTCAACGATTCCATAAAAAAATATGTAAGACTATGTACCCATAGCATTACTATTTTATTACAAAAATGTTATTTATATACAGTTTGTGTACCTCTTGCGAACACGTTATAGTTTTAAATTTTATACCGTATCAGAGCAGTGGCCGGTACAAAAATTTAGTTTGATTTGTACTAGTCCAGATTTCAGCCATACCGACTCTGTATACCAGTCTTTTTCTAAATTTTGGGATTTCATTTTCTTTTTATTTCTTGCTATTTTTTTTATCTTAATTTAGACTAATTTATTTACATATATATTTATATATATAATTTATTCATATATTGACTATCATTTTGAAATATAATTTATATATATTAATATGTATAATTTTTTTTACGTATAGACTATTCTGAAACGATACACGAAATAGTACTGGTATTGAAATATTTTGTTCCAGCGCCATGATCGATACGTTCACCGATACGGTATTAAAAACATTGATACACACCGTATAAAAATGATATTTTATGCATTATATAATTTAATTATTCATATTTTTTTATCTTTATTTTCCTCTTATCATGTTTTTTTTATTTGATATTACTTTATAATATTTCAATTGATGTGACATTATTACTATTTCATCGATTTTAAAAGATATGGGAGGCCGTATATTTGTAGCATTACTATTTCATTATAAAATGCTATTTATATACAGTTTGCGTATCTTTTACATATTCGTTATATAAAAATGATGTTTTTATGCATCTTTTAATTTAACTATTCGTGTTTTTATTTTGTTTCTCTCTTATCACATTTTTATCATGTTTTTAATACTTTTTTTAATAATAATTTGATGATGTAGTATTATTTACAAGTCATTAATTCTATAAAAGATATGTGAGATCGTATACTTGTAACATTACTCATCATTTTAATTTATATTATACTTCTTAGATAATTTTTATATACCGTTAAAGATTTTTATAAGAAAACTCTATTTATCATCTCTATACTAAATATTAATATATGGCTTATCATTTTTATTTTCTATTTAAATACTATTATTGCACATCAATATGTTTTTAAATAAAAAGCAAAAATGATAAATTGTAAATCAATATATATAGTATAAAAGATGATAAGTAGAATTTCATATTTATAATAATCAATGTAATTGAGAATTGAAAAAAATCTATAAAAGAATAACAATTATTTTTATTTTTTAAGAGAGAATTTAGACTTGATTTAAGTTTTAAAAATGATATTGAAATGAGATAAGATAAATTGAGATTAAAATAAAAAGTTAAAGAAAATATTATTATAATATATATTTTTAATATAATTTTTATATTGAAATTTGAAAAGATTAAATTATTTATATTAAATTATATTAATTTAAAAATATATAATAAAAAATAAAATAAAATAAGATAAGAGGATATTTTTTTAAAATAAACGGCCTTAATTGAAGTTGAACGAATCAACGAATGGAGCGGCATATATCGGGCGCGAAGTGCGTCGCTAACTGTGTCGATGTGGGAAGGCTGGGAGCTGAAAAAGAAAAGAGAGAAATGTAACAGCTTCGTCAATAACAACCCCGCACGTGGGGACATTTTATTGGACTATCTGTCAATAGCCAATGATAATACAACTTGGCCCGTGATTGTTGAACGAGCGAGGTCTCTTCGTGGACCAATCAAATTGAAGCGGTGACAAATATGGTATGCTTTGCATGTGATTCAATCAAAGCTCAAAGAGAATCTTCTGACGCCGAACGCGTTCACACCATAACGAGCGACATATTTTTCGAGCTCTATAAAATGTTCCTCACTTAGCTGGGGAAGGAATGACTATAGTAACCTTACGTACGGTAAGATCTTTCCAACCCTCCCGCTCCACTCTCATTAAATAAATTATCTTTTAAAAAATATATTTTTATATAAATATTAAAAAATAAATATTATATTTAATTAATTATAATATTAAAATGTGGGAAGAAAAATATAAAAAGTACTTTTTATAAATAATAAAATTAAGTGCATGTTCAAAATTATATTTCAAATTTTAAAAATATTTTTAAGTAATTAAAAATATTTTTTTTTAAAAATGACTTATTTGATAATTTTATAAAAAATATTTTAAGTGATTAAAAAAATTTAAAAATCAGTTTATTCAAAAAGTATTAAATTAAAATTTTATCAAAAAGTTTATATAGATAATTATATATTTTAAAAAATTATCATAACTAATTTTAAAAATATTTTAAATATATGCATCTTAAATAATAAATATTTTTTTAATGATAAAATTTATTATCAGAATTATTATCCAGAATTATAAGTTGTAATTATTATCCAGAATTAAGAGGTTATTTTGGGCATTTTGTAGGAGCCGTACAGCACTCCTCGAAAAAAAAAAAATGCAAATCCGAGAATAAAAATGGCGTGTGGAAGCGTTATCGTCACCCATCACCATCTTGACCTTAATTCGTGGTTACTTTTTATTAGTCCTCATCATTTACTTTATCAATCTACCACCTACCCATCTCGAACCAGAAGAAGTGAAGCACGCCCTAAAAATAAATAGAAAAAAAAATAAAAAAATAAAAAAACTCAGCTGTCCACAGGACATCCGAACCATCCATGTCCACACGCTCTCACTAATCCAACGCCCCAAAATTTAATTACTAGACTTTCTGTTCCTCCACAAAGCTCACCCATATTATCTTCTTCCCTTTATAAGCTCACTGTCCATCCCAGCCTGTGCTCTCCTCGTGCCACTCTCTTCAACTAGGGTTTCTCTCTCTACCTCACTTTTCTCCGTTAGCTTCTCTGTATCTAAGGTTCGTTTCTTACTCTGTTTTTATTTTTTCGGATCTCGGAGTCCGCGATCGATTCACTCTTGCTTGTATATTTGGATCGTAGATTCATGTTTTCTGTTAAATCATTTTGGTCTCGTTGTGATGAGAACTGGATCGGTTATTTTTTTTTTCGGTGTTGTAGTCGTGAAAATGGTGAAGAAGTACCCGACCGTGAGCGCTGAATATCAGAAGGCGGTCGAGAAGGCTAAGAGAAAACTAAGGGGCCTCATCGCAGAAAAGAACTGCGCTCCCCTGATGCTCCGTCTCGCGTACGATCTGTCTCTCCAACTATCGACTATGACTCTTGATTTTTATTGCTAAGAACTCAAACAGGAGCTCTATAATTCTTGAGATCACATTTTTTTGTTTCTCTCCATAAATTGTGTACCTCTGTATGTAAAATGATCTTTTGTGTGCAGATGGCACTCTGCTGGGACCTTTGACGTTAAGTCAAAAACGGGAGGTCCCTTCGGGACCATGAAGCTAGGGGCCGAGCTCAAACACGAGGCCAACAATGGACTCGACATCGCGGTTAGGCTCTTGGAGCCCATTAAGGAGCAATTCCCCATCCTTTCTTACGCTGATTTCTACCAGGTATAATTTCTTTTTTATTTTAATGATTAATTTCACTGTTTTGCTGTAACCTAATTTTGGCTGTTTGTTTACTCAAATAATTTTTTAATTTCTTTTATCTTGTTCAATGCAGTTGGCCGGCGTTGTTGCTGTTGAAATCACCGGTGGGCCCGAGATCCCCTTCCACCCTGGACGGGAGGTCTGTCTAGTTTCATTTTGTGGGGTTTATTCAAGTTTTCATTTACATATTTGTTTCTTCTAAATCTAATTCGTCTGCCGTAGATGCTAGCTACCATGTCATAGTTTCATAGTTTTGGTTCATTTCTTTTGCCTTGATTGATTTCTTGTGTTGAAAAGTTATGTGCACCAAGCCATTTTAGTCGGGACTATTATAGTCTTGTCTAGAGTGGCTTATTGAGTTTTATTATTTTCTAGACCGCGTCGGATATGTTTAACCATGTTTGTTTGATACGAGATTTGTGATTACCTCTGCTTTTCTACGGAATAATTGTTTTCAATTTGTTATGGCTGGCTTTGCGGTGAGATTCGAGAAGTGGGAACTATTGAGCTTCTAAGTTTTGTAGACCTTTGTATTTTAAGCTAATGTCCCTTCACTCCCGGAAAAGCATCAGTATCCTATGTAAGTACTAGTACTCTGTTTATTGTCGTTCCATGGAATGTTTTCACTGTTGAGCTTTTGTTTGTCTACATCATTATCGTTTTAGTTTTTGTTGGTCTTGAATGAGGAAATAGTTTGTAGCTGCTCGTCGTGTATATTGTTAATTTTCCAATGATGTCAACTTTTTTGTATATCTTATTAGAAAAATGAAACATTAACTATTGTAGTTTATCTAAGACCGTATAAAACCATTAATTTGGGTGTTGTTCTGGAGGTTGTTTTATTCTTATATACTATTTGGCGATTTAGATTTAGATTTAGTCAATGTTTACTATATATCAAGTCTTATTGCAAAAATATGTTGCCTTCATTGGAAACTGATGGTTGCTCTCTCCTATATTCAGGACAAGCCCAACCCACCTCCTGAAGGACGTCTTCCAAATGCTAATTTGGGTTAGTGTTCTGTTTGATGATGTGATTGGGATTTTATCGGGTATCATATTGGAGAAACACACAGCACTCAGCGATATGGTTTTTGGGGTAAAGGATTTTTCTTGACTTTTCCTCAATTGATGCAGGTTCTGACCACTTGAGGGTGGTATTTGGCCAACAAATGGGCCTCTCTGATCAGGACATTGTTGCACTTTCTGGTGGACACACTTTGGTTAGGATGATACCTGAGGATTCCTTAGTTATCCTTTGGAACTATTATGTTAAGATTTTCAATTGTGCCTGGTTTGGATTTGTTCTTTTTGTAGGGAAGGGCCCACAAGGAGCGATCTGGCTTTGAAGGACCCTGGACTACCAACCCTCTCATCTTTGATAACACATACTTCACGTGAGTTACACTCACAGACTTTCCCGTTGTCTAATCTATTACTTGTCTTGTTCATGATGATGTGTTTGAAAAACCCAAGGACCCATCTTAGAAATTGCTCTGTAATTTTATTAGGGAGCTACTGACTGGTGAGAAGGAAGGTCTCCTGCAGTTGGCATCTGACAAGGCACTTCTCAGTGATCCTGTCTTCCGCCCTCTTGTTGATAAATATGCTGCGGTATGTACTTCTACCTATATTTCATGAGGTTACCAATGAGATTTCCCTTGGTGCTTTCGTTGGCAATTTCCAACTCCTGTTGGACTTGCTCTTTCAGGATGAAGATGCATTCTTTTGCGATTATACAGAGGCCCACTTGAAGCTCTCTGAGCTCGGGTAAGTGTCGAGGATTTTAGATATTTTGTGTGATATTGTGGGTATGTTTCCTTCGTAGTATTTCTGCAACTCTGAAGTTGTATGACCGAAATCTTGGACCTGGTTTGCACAGATTTGCTGAAGCCTAAGCAAATTGGGAAGAATGGACTTGTTTTTGGGATGGTGGCAGTACCTTCTCTGCTTTTCCTATTTGTTTTTGATTTAATGAAAGACTTCGTTTCGGGAAGCCGTTGATTCATGAAAGTGGGGTTAGTTTATTGCTTTGTTTTGTTGGACACGATCAACGGTGGGTAGAAAGAATGCTTGGTATCCTTTAATGAAATAATATTTTGAAGTAATTAGTCTACTTATAAAAAATATATATATTTTGAAGTATTAGCGTTGTGTATGGTCTCTCTCTCTCTCTCTCTTTCTCTCTCTCTCTCTCTCTCTCTCCCACATGCTGCATGATTTTGTAGCACTGATGTTGAGCTATTTTATTGCCCCCTAGGCTATTACGAATACTTTATTATCTTTGATAATTTGACCTTTGACCACTAATCATATATAATATATATATACGGTATATACGGGAGCATCTTTGGACAGGGATCATCTGTTATGAGGACCTTATTGGACACTAATAGGAAGTTGACACATCAGCATTATATAACATTAAAGTTTACAACTGATTACACTATAACAAGGGTATTTAACTAAATTCAATTAACGTTTACACAGATTCCATCTCTCCCTCAGACTTTAACCACTGCTAACAACTGTATGGCTGCTAAGAAAACGATGGAAATTCTAAACAAACTGCACAAAACCAAATCCATGATTGCTCTTGACAACGATTTCTTCTTCCTATTTCTATTAGGTACGATACGTTGAACGGAAAAAAGGAGCTTCCTATTTTTGCGCCTTTGATTCCCTGGGCATTCTCAACAAGGGTCCTAAAAACCTGACATAAAGTACAACCAAGCATAACAAAATATGTTCGAATAATTAGACCTAAATTGTTATATGAACTGAAGAGAATTGTGGACCTCTTCCATCATGGGTAAAATTTCCCACGAAATCAGATGAAAGGATTGATATAGATACCTTCAAGAGAGCATGTTATCCCATTAAAAAGACATGAAACTCGAGTGTTGTTCGATGGCTGGGAGTTTTAGCATTCAGTTAATGATATAAATTGGAAGGAAAGTTGTTTATGTAAGTAATAGACATGGTTGGGATCTACACGAAGATTTGCCGGTCTAGTCTGGAAAGCAGAGCTCGTTGGTCTGATCTACACGAAGAGGAGTTGCGAAGGAGATTTTCTTCGTTTAGGAGAGAGAGAGAAACCAAAATAGTGTTGTTCGGTGTGCTGGAGCTCTCGCGAAGGAGGGCTTTCTTCGTTTAGGAGAGAGAGAGAAACGAAAATGGAAACCGGGCTATTATGAGATGCAATGCATGGATTGATACATGTGGTCTATTTGTGGCAGTATGTTATTGGTATTTGTTATTTGGAAATAAATGGATAGTACCGATTTAAATTCTTATATATATATTTTAGAGAAGAGTAATGTACAAATCACATTTTTCTAATTTAATGAAGCGATTATTTTTAACAAATAATATATTTTTTATAAAAAAATAAATTTCAATTAATAATGTAATACATACAAAAAAAAATGTGAGATTAAGCAAATATTTGACGGATAATAAAAATAAAATATCTTAACTATGAAAGATTTATATAAAAGTAAATTATAAATTAATATAAAATAATGAAAGATAATTATTTAATAACTATTATAATTTCATTTATAAAATATTATTATTTAAATTTAATATTTCATAATGAATTTAAATCAAAAAATAAATAACATTTATTCAAATAATTGTATACGTACATGTTAGTAAACAAATTTAGATTTAATTATTTTACATTTCATTTTTTTAATAAAGAATAAATAGAAATTCTAAATCATATATATAAATTTATATATTATATAAAATTTAATTTATATAAAATAATATTATATTATAATTTATAATGTGAAGCAGGTTTACTAATGTTAGATCATTCATAATAGATTCAACAAATCTATTGTTTAGTCAAATAATAGCTATGAGGGCTACAATAGCTTTAACAAGTGGTTAGCCAAAATAATTTTCTTATTTTTGGCTCAACAAATATAGCCAACAGGTAAATGCCAACCAAATTATTTTTTGAAACTAAAATAGTTATCCTTTCCGCTTGTTTACTCTCCCTTGCTAGACTTTTGCTTTTCATTTTCGTTTTTTTTTCATTTTCGTTTTTTTGTTTGGCTGGATTTCACAAAAAATGACTACTGGAAAAATATAGCCATTAGAAAAATATGACTGCTAAAAAATATAGCTGTTAAGAATATAACCATTAGAAAAATATAGTTGTTAAAAAATATAATCCCTTAAGAATAATTTGAACGTTAGAAAACTAATGCCTATTTTTATAATAATAAATCAAATTTTCAAATTACATTTGGAATTAAAATAAATGAAAAAATTAAAAATTAATATTTTAATAGAATAATTACTGATTTGTTAAGTCTGTTATTTGTTGTAATAAAAAGTGACTAGTTAAAATTTATAAAAATGAAAATTAGAATCAAAATTTGATTAAACAATAACTGGGCTATTTTATATGCTATTATAAGGGAGATGTTAAGAAATTCAATGGAGGGTCCACTTTTTGTGCCCACTTAGTGCATTTTTCTTTTTCTTTTTCTTTTTTATTATTTTACACCATTATTTAAACATTCTTAAATTTTCTTAAAAAGAAAAAATTTACAATATTATTAAATAATATTTTCTTAATCATTAAGTAAAAGAAAAAGCAAAACCCCAATCGGGTTGCTTATCATTTTTTTTTATATTATAATGTTATATTATAATTTGCATGTCATATATACCTTGTATTGTTTAATCTGAGTCTTAGATGAATTTTATAAAAGATGGGGATGAATAATGTTGATTATGAAGAGATTGAGTCGAGTTTGAAATTGAGTGTTGGTTTCAATCTAGGGAGGATAAGATGTGGCGCCCTCGATCCCCATGTGCGAACAGGTAGAAGTTGAGATACCGGAATGATGACCACACGGGTCACATATCACATCACATCACCAAGTGCAAGTGTGTGTAAACATGCATTAAGTATTACGCAAAAATTATCACAACGGATAAATAAAAAGGGTGTTCAAACTAGTAACAAAAAATTCAGATCTACAATCAAATGCCCTTTACGAAATTATTATAATTACCCCCACTAAACCTTGGCTCACAACTAAAATAGTCTCAATCTTCTCTTCTTGGGTGGAGTTGGTCCAATGCTCAGACTTGATCTTTGCAACAAATCTACGATTTCATGAAACGGGGTGGAAAACACGACATGAGATTATGGCATCTCAACAAGTAAGCAGACAAACAATATCTAAGAGTTTAAAATACATTTAAGCAACCAACACATTCCACAACACATACACATTAATACATGCAATGACAAACTCACTCTCTTTTCCCAAAGAGGATATAATTACTCACACACACCGTAAACCTTGTTTTTGGCCCTCATCTCAAACCATTATCAAGTGCATACCATAATCTCTTCAAGAGACCAATTGTACATCCTGGTTCCTTTAGTCGCACCACTGGTGACAACCGTGCATACGACTTTGTAACAAGCAATGCTTAGCTCCACGTCCGGCGCATACCATAACCAGACACTCTCTGACCCTTGCTAGCAGAAAGGTCATGGGTTAGAGTGTTATCCTCTTGACGAACTCAACTATCACTTGCTGACAGTTTATAGGATGTCACATAGTTTATTACACTCCTGGGTGACTAGAGGAGCTTTATTGAGATAATGTCTCATTTAGAATTAGGGTCGTGATCCACATACATTCATACAATCATTTTATTATGCATGCACCATGATCTCTCCTGAAGACCATCCGCATGCCCTAACTCCCTTCGTCAGACCACGGGTAACGACTGTGCATAAGACTTCATATGAGTGATGTCCAGCTCTACGTCTAACGCGTACCATAACTAGGCGTCCTCTAACCTGCACTAGCATAGGGGCCATAAAGTTGGCACGAGAGCGTCACCGTCTCATTGAATCCGTAGTCGCCAAGTGAAAACCCAAGGAACATATAACATCCAATCCCGAATTGGGTCATATTACAAGCGCACTCATATAATGACACCAACACATACATGACCAAAATCTAATTCATGCATGGCATAACATAACACAGTTATAAGAACAATTCCAACACCACCATAAAATGCACAAATGCATAATAAGTAATACATTGGATAACATGGTAGATCACTCAACAGGTAAATACTCAATACATAGCAATCATAAAACAGTTCTACAAACAAACATGTTTGCTCAAATAGTTTCACCAATAGTTACTCACATAGAGTTTTACAAATCAGATTTACAAACAAAGGTTTCACAAACTAACCAAACTACATGTGTACTCCCATCCTCTATTATCGACCTCAAGTCTAACCAACCAACTCCAATCAAATCCCAACACTTGACTAGGCTTGATGCCTAGTCCACCAACTAGGCAATAGAAAATATTAGCACGTATATATTATTTTTAAATCCTAGAGTTGGGTCAGAAGATTACTTATAGTATGGATAAGCAATCTCAATCATAGTACACATGATGGTCCTCGAAGTCCTGCGATTAGACGAGTGCGTGCGCTGCAACTTAAACAAATAGAAAATCATTTGAAAAATAATAATAAGATCCAAATAGAGTTTAATTTAAACAATGTGGGAAAATTAGCTCATAGAGGTGACATTGAACATAGTGGAGCAACGGAAGGGCAGAGGCGATAGGGGAACAGAGCTTACCAACTGAGGGAGTGTGAGATGGTGCAAGGCTACTGTTGCTGATGAACCTCTTGTGATAGTCATGGTGTGACTCTGATGGCACAAAGAGAGAGAGAGAGAGAGAGAGAGAGAGAGAGAGAAGGAAACTTACAGGAAGGAGAATGTGATGCTGAGACGAGGTGGTGAAGACTGCACGACGGGCTCCAACGGCGACGAGTGGCGACACCAATGTTAACACAAACGCATGGGTTGCAAGCGAATGTTGAAGGGAGAAGAAGATATGGAAAAGCTAAGGGGGAGGGAGCTCATGGGTGTTGCAAGGAAAAAAAAGAAGGAAAACATGAAGAAAGGAGCACGATGCACACTGTAAAATGATGAAACCCCATAAAAGTTTCACTTCTCTTAATGCCAAAACGGCATCGTTCCATCCAAGGATTGGGCTACCCTCACAAAACACGGGCTGGGCCCGCTTTTCCCCACCCTTTGGGCCTAAAATAACTCTTAATAACAAATAAAATAAGCTCAAACTTAACCCAAAATACAAAAGCCCAATCTGAAAATAAGCAAATAAATAAAAACCAACACATTAAAAATAAAAGGCCAAATATAATAAAATGAAATAATTAAAACCCCAAAATAAAACTTAATAGAAATAAACTAAGAACAATTAATATATTAAAATAAAATAAAGTAAGCTATCCAAATAATAATATAAATAAAATACACTAAGCAAAAGGTCTAAACCCAAAAATAGAATAGAGGAACAAGATTCAATAAATCAAATCAAATATCACAATATGAAATTGAATAAAATAGTAAGATCCAATAATTTAATAAGTTAAAATAAAAGAACCAATAGGAAAAAGTCCAACAAAGTAAAATGCTCATTGAAATAAAAGAAATCACAAAAAAATTAAACAATAATAATAAAACCACCAAACCAATAATAATAATAATAATAATTCAAAATGAAAGAATCAATAATAATAGTTAAACAATATAACTAAAAACACTTAAATGAGGGATCTTACAAATAGCCAATAACAATTATAAATGACATAACATAATCTAAAATAATAATAGATAAGATAAACCATGAACAACAATAATAAAATAAAATAGAACAACTAATAAAAATAATACATAAGGTACAAAAAATCTGGGGTCTCATATAAGAGTTTTGAATTTGACTATATTTGAATATGAATTATTTAATTTAGGAATTTGAATCGAGAGACTAAATTTTAAGAATCACATCATTACAGAATTCAGATAGATGGATGAATGAAATTAAATTTAATGAAAAAAATAAGAAAATTTAATGAAAAACAAGAAAATTCGTAAATTATATATAATTTGTGTTGTTTAATCTGATTATTGGATGAGTTTTATAGATGATAAGGAAATGGTAATGTCGATTATAAGAATATTGAGTTAAGTTTGAAACTGAGTGTTGGTTTCAATCTAAGAAGGATAAAAGTTTTGAATTTGACTAGATTTGAATTTAAAATATTTGATTTAAAAGTTTGATCAAGAGAATACGTTTCAAGAATTCCATTATTTCAGAATTCAAATGGCCAGAAGGATGAAATTAAATTTAACGAAAAACAAAAAAAAAATCGTTAAGTGACCATTAGATAGTCACTTATTAAAATAGAAAGATAAGTGTGCATATATGTATATTAAGATGGTGTTTTACGATTTGTGGCAATACCAAACAATGATATCCTAGACATTCTCATTGGCCCTCCCCAAATTCCTCTCATTTCTCCAAACCTTCTTAAATAGAGTAGAATATGTAGCTTGAGCTCGTAATAATTTCCAATGTTTAATCCAGCACTTTAACCCATTTCTAAGGGTGGGCAGTGGTGTCTTAGATCTTGCTGCCCCGCTCTACCATTGGATGGGCAGGGCGATAGGGGCGTTCAATCCACCAGATGAGGGTGGTGTGGTCACCTACTCCACATTACCTTTGTTATGCCTTCCACTTATATATATATAAATGTAATATATATATATATATATTTATACATTTTTATTTTATAAAGTATGTATATATAAATATATATTATAATTTTTCATACTTGTTTATAAGATTGTACATGTATTGTATTAGGATGTTAGCTTCTTAGATCAATTTTTATATAAAAAGTTAAGATGATATGAGAATCTTATTTGAGTAATGCTAGATTTATTATAAAGGTTGGTTTAAGATGACAATACAATACAGTACAGTACAGTACAATACAATCTTGTGAATAAATCGAATACTTTTGGGAATAAGTCTAATATATATATATATATATTTATATAATGGGGTGGGGGTTAATAATTTGGATTTTTCATTTAGAGAATCAGGTTGTATGTCATATGACCGATAAAAGCTAGTAGCTAGATGACCAAAAAAAGACTTATTCTTTGACCTCTTAAGAGAGAGCTCCAAGGCGAATATCTTCTCTAGCAAGTTGATCTCTAACTTTCTTTGCACAACGAGAAATGAAAGGACATGAGAGACTATAAAAATTATATTATATTGGTTTTCCCTCCCTAAATGCTTATGGAGGCAAGTAAAATATAGAACCACGTAAATCTATATGTCCATTTCTCTTTATTTTTGTTTATTTATTTGTCATTCACCGCCATGGATGTATACGCTGACACCTTATAGTCGCACCAGGCCACTGTTAGGGGCTCTAAACAATACCGTCCAAGACCCAAGTCTCAGTAGTGGGCCATGAATGATTGTTTTTCTTCTTAAGGCCTGTTGTGCACTTTTTCATGCATCAATAGTGGCGAAATCTGGGAGATTTGGTTCACTTTCTACACTGGAAGGTGGGAGAAGGACGATGTTTCAGTGTGCCAAATAATTTCTGAATGAACAAGTGAAACTTTTTCTAAATAAGTACTTCCATGTTTTATGCTCTTATTTTTGTTAAGTACTTCCATCACAAAAATCTAACGAGCAAAACTGTTCCCCACCCATGTAGATAATAATGTTGTGCACTTAAGTGCCTGTACATGGCACTTGTAGATCAAACGATCGAGTTGCTCATATTCTCGACCCGGGGAGTATAGTTTGTGCACAACATACATGCATAAGGCACATTAACTAGTGGAAAAATACCATGCGCTTAATTGCACAGTAACACACAAGACACTGTGCATAGATGTGCATATTACAAGTACGCTGGCGAGCACTACGTATTTAAGTGAACAATGTCATGTACGTCCATTGTGCATGCATAGTATGCAGGAGCACGATAAATTGCACCTAGAGGCTCATGGTGCCACACTACGAGCCTAGTTGACCCATCAATGGTCACCTCTTGGATCAATAGCAGCTTTTGGCTCCGCAACCAAGACCTCGTCTATGGGGGTCATGAATAGTGTTGTGTCGATATAGATAGCTACGTGGCCCCTTATGGCATAATCGGAGAAGGTACCGGCATGCACCATGTGATTTGTTGGCATTGTCTATCTCTACTGGTATATTGCAAACCATTAGGGGGACACGTGGTGGCTAAGCATAGGTAGCCCAGTGGGTACATGTCCTTAGCACCCGATATACATCTCAAGCCCATATCATTTGCCTACTGGGATGAGCGATCAGCAGTTACGAAGGCCACTGGAATTATCTATCGCAACCATGATGGTCACCAGCGATTAAGGCCTTACATGTTGTGTGCGGCAGGCAATGAAAGAACTTTGTCCCACGCAACCTAGAAGCTCATGGTGGCCAACCGTGATCTCGCCTATCCCCCGAGCGGCTACCAATTGGCTTGCTGAAGGTTTCTGTCTTCGATAGTCTCATCCCCGCCGCCAGATATCAAGCAATGCTAGAGCGCGAAAAATTGCACCCATTGGGCTCACATCAGTTGCACACCTGTCGAGCCTTACTCCCATAGTAAGCTGGCGGGGAATGCCACCTCCATTAAGGTTTCGGCGAACTATGTCACCAGTCGAACTCACACGGCCCAGCTAAAGCTCCCAACATGGCCAAGGACTCCTTCTTGGTCGGCCACCTAGCAGCAAGGATCCCTCCTCGGTCACTTAGCTCGACCACCCAGCAGTAAGGAGTCTTGTTGGTCAATCAACTTGGCCATTGAGCACTAGGCATTATTCCTTCGTCACTTGGCTTAAACAACCAACAACGGGTACACACTACGACTCAGAGCTCCAAACATGGCCAAGGACTCCTTCTCGATCACTCAGCTCGACCACCTAGCAGCGTGCATGGACCACGACTCAATCAAGGCTCCCAACACATCCAAGGACTCCTCCTCGATCACTCAGCTCGGCCACTCGGTAGTAGGGACGCCCCACTTTAGCCACCCAGTAGTGGGCACATCCACCTTAGCCAGACACTTTTCTTAACCACCAAGTGGCAAGCACCCCAACTTTTGGGCCATGCATCGGTCACCTAATGGCAAGTACCTCCCAGTTGATTCCACCTTAGTAGCTTAGGGTGCCACTCAGTCACCCAATGGTGGGCACCTCTCTCTTGGCCATGCTATGGCTGGCAATTACTTTCCTTGGCCTAAGACTTCCTTTGACCACTAAGTGGCAAGCACAAGAACTTGATCTGGTCATGCTCCACAACCATACACATGAAAACCATTTCCTTCTCAGCCACATGAAGTGTTGCTTGGCCAACAAGCACACATGCACGTACTTGTCCCTCAACCAGTCACTTATGCAACTTGGTCAATATAGACAAGCAACACTTGACTTGGTTGGAGGATGACTAACCCTTGAGCCACTTGGTCACCATGGTGGGCAACACATTGTCTGGCCAAGTCCCTCGATCAAAACATTGGCCTAACCACAATGGTGTATAGGATCTAGGACATGCTCAATACCCCAGGAGAAGCAGCTCATGTTGCATGGACCATGTAATGTGCCCTACCATACTGTTCACTCATGGTCTGCTCATCCAAAGTTTGCTCACCTAACATGCTCGCTAGCACAACATGCTAGGACGGAAAAAGCTTGACCAAGTAAGAAGCCTCTCATCCCAACCTCTTAAGGAACAAACTATATGCTATAGAGTCCCCAAGACGAAAAAAAGATGAAGGAAGAAGAGCAAGAAGGTGAAGGAATTGCAATCAATTGCGGACAGTCTTCTGTTAAGCACAATTTGGCTAGAGAAATAAGAGACTCCCCCATGGACAAGCATCTCCATCACGCAAGCCAAGTCTTTCATGTCTTCGTGACCCAACAGTTGAACACAGGTCACTCGACTTGTTGACCTTTGCGATACAAGAAGAGTCACTAGACTTGCTACTACCAAACGATCGAACACAGGTTCTCCGACTTGTCGATTCTTGTGATACAATTCAAGTTACTGTGCTCACTGCAACCTAACAGTTAAACACAAGTCTCACATTTGAGTCATAATCGCTGCCAGGGGTTACCTCTGAGAATAGCCTTTGGAGTTAATGGGCCTCCAAGCTCCACAGCTGTCTTGTACTTATGCATCTGTAGAAGATAAAATATCCACCCCAAGAATAGGCCCAATCCACCATGTCACCACTAGGAGATAAAATAGAGAGAAAGGAGTGGAGGACAAGAAAGGACTATGGCTGTATGTGTTAGAAGAAAGTGAGAAAATGGAGAGATGGTTAGACACACAAAGGGTCAGGCCTCACCATTGTAGACAGACACGCAAAGGGTTAGGCTTAATCATTGTAGACAGGCACGCGCAAAGTAGGTTAGATAAAGGCTAGCAATCAGACAACCTAAAAAAGACTTCTTTTCCAACCTCTTAAGGGAGAGCTCCATGGCGAACGTCTTCTCCAGCAAGTGGATCTCCAACTTTCTTTTCACAGTGCGAAATGAGAGGTCATGAGAGACTGTAAACAAGTATATTATATTAGATTTTCCCTCTCCAAACTCTTGTAGATATAGGTAACATGCTGAACCATGCAAATCTGTCTGTCTTAATTCTCTTTATTTTATCTGCATTTGTTAGTTATTCACCGTCATAGATGCACACGCTGACACTGTACAACCGCACCAAACCACTATCGGGGGTTCTAAACAACACTATTTAAGGCCCAGGTCCCAGCAGCAGGCCGAGAATGATTCTTTCTCTTATTTCGATATGTGCAATTTTTAATGCATCAACAAGCTCTCTAGTAGATTAAAGACCATCAAATCTATCATTTTATTTATTTAGAAGAGAATAGAATCGTGAAGGTGAAGATTTGCTTCTCGAAAACCAATTAGATATTGTTGGTTGCTTCGTCTCCAAAACTGTGAAGGTTCATATCCAATTTTTAATTTTATTTTATTTAAAAAATAATAATTTATTATATAAATATATAATTTATTATATAAATATATAATTTATTATATAATTAACATTGTCCCCTTAATTTTTCAAAATAAAATAAGAAACTGCCCTCCCAATCACATGGAAAAAACACATTACTTATACTTACACTCGCACTTTGTTAATCCTCCCTAAAATATTAAATTCTAATTCTACTCCTGTACTTTGAAACTCTTTTAATGGGAAGGGAGCCCTCTTTTATTTTTATTTTTTTTTAGAGGAACCCATTTGGTGAGGCCAGCTCAACTTCTCCTCTCTTTATATTGATCATCTTGATATATACCTATACACGGGGGTGAGTTTCAACATCTAGATATAGTTTGTGTGTCTTTGATTCTTGGAGTAAATCATCATTACTTTTAGGAAAAGCAATTTTGGTTTTATGGTATGGCATTGCGAGGTACATGCAAAGGGAAGCAGACTAAGTGGATCATTTGCTTCTTGAATCTTTAGCGGAAATGGCTTCACATAGGGATGAGTTTTTGTTTTAAACCGAACATAGGTGGAAAGATTAATTGGTGTGTGGTGTAAAAAATAAAACTGTCTCCTCTATAGAATAATTATATATTGAAATCATAATGAATACTTTTATTTGCCTTGGATTGTTTTGTATCGAGATCTTCTTACAATTGTTTTTTATTTAGTGATTAAGGAAGTATTTTTTTAATGATAATGTGATTTTTTTTGAATGTTTATGAATATTAAAAAAGTGAACGAAAGAATTAAAATAAATAAAATCTTTTAATCTTGTCGGAACAAACTTGTGCTACATAGTCGGTGGATGTAGCACTTCTCAATCTTAATAAGATCAACGATGCTATTTACAGTTGTAGAGTGCATTAATGTCATGCAATCACTTTAAAAAAGAGTAAGATTCATTATTAAAAAGTTAGTTTTTCTTATTTTCATGTAGGATCTGCATTTACTCACTATTTTTAAAATGATTGTATGACATTTTTCGCATTCTACAACTACAAATATGATTTCTCTAATAGGATATGTATTGCTCCATTTTAGGAGAGCTGAGAAATTTGTAGAACCAGATAAAAGGAAGAGAAGCAAGAGAAAGAGAATAGTGGAACGGATGATTCTAAAGGAAAAGTAAAAAGTAGTGTAAAGGCATCATAAAGAAGCATGAGTGAGAGGTTTTCAAAGTTCAAACATAGACAAACAAAAGGGCCTCGAAGGCTCATCTTCGGCTGCACAACTTAGGGTCGTAAAAAGATTGAACCGGACCGACAGACCGGACCTGTCCAGTCCAATTTATATATAGATCTAATAATTCTGGTTCGGTCCAGGGGATTTCTCCTCCTGGATTGGACTGGACTGAACTCCCATCATATGTATATATAAATCATAGTATATAAATTATAATATTAATATTAATATGGATTAATATAATAACATATTAATATATAATATATATTAACATATTAATATGTAATATATACTCTTATAATATCAACATATTATAATTTATAGTAGTTGATTAGTTGTAATTTAAAAATATAAATTATAGTATATCTATATAGAATATTAGTAATACTTATAAGTAATAAGTGTATTTTTATAATTTAATATATTATTACTAATTTATCACTATTTATTAACATATAAATATATAATATACTAATACAATAGTATTATTAGTAATATTTTTTTCCTATTTTTTATTTAGATTATTTTTATTTTGCCATTTTTTTAAGAGTAAGTTTTTTTAATATTTTTTGACTTAAATTTGTGATAAATATGTAAATTTGGCTGAAAATAATTAAATTTGGCCCAAAAAAATATTTGAACATTATAGAATTTTAAATACAATTTAGCCCATTAATCATATGAGATACTCTTGAACCGGACTGAACTGCCCCTGAACTGAATTGGACCGGACCGATATAGATCGATTAGGAGTGCGGTCCGATCTAGGGTAAGAGAATTTTTAGATCGAATGGAACCGGTCCACAAATTTATTAGATTGGAACGGACCATTTACACCTCTATAGAAACATATTAGGCAAAAATCTCGATATTCGGTAAAAGTTAGTTCTTTTTAGTTTTTTTAAAATTATAATAATATCATTCTCCAGATATATTTATATATATATATATATATATTGACCTTTATATATCAATGACAATGGGTCTGGAGACTCTGCACACAAGTCCCCTACATTTTTTTTTTTCTTTTGCGCTCACAAGTCCCCCACTTGATATTACAAATAGAATTTCTCTAGATAATCATGTATATTGATAATTCAAATCGACCACCATCGTCATACGTGGCATCATGGATACCAATATCCTCTTCTCAAACCAGCCAAAATTACCACACAAGAAAAAATCTTATGAGCCAAGAGGCAATTTAAACCAACATGCGGAGTGAAACCAAGATTGATAATAAAAACGGGTAAAGCAAAATAAATATACGTCAGTCATGGGGATACCAACATTTTTAAATAATTTTTCTTGTAATTCATATTTATAGACTACATTACAAGCTAAAATGAGAGCCTTTTTATTTTTATATTTGGATTATGAAAAAGTATGATTTTATGGATTGTTTGTAGTGCTGCCCGACATTTCCTCCTAAAACGTAACCTAATATTTATATATGACAATGACCAAAATTTTGAAGAACGCCAGGGATAGTTTATATGAAACAATCAAATGATGGATAATACAGTTGAGAAAAATTAACTTCCCATTTCATATAAGGCTATACAGCCTAACCTATCATAAACTTCAAAGATAAAACTCACGTAGTCAGCAAACATAGATTACCATTCATAGACGGAGCCACTTTTATTAGAGAATAGATATTATTGTTAGGTAGGAATTGTGTGGGAAGCCATCGAATTTGGAGTATATTCAGAGTGATGCTCCAAACAGAAGAGTCCAACCTGTCTTATATTTTAGCTGACCACATTAATTCTTGAGCCATCCAAGGACTAAAAATATTAACATTAACCCAATATACAGATTAGCATGCTACTAGATTTATGCCCACAATTCTCTCAGTAGTTACCTTTCTCAGTTCTAATTAGGGTCTTTTGTGATGCACTTGATTCTCAATTGGAGTAGACTAGTATGTAATATACTGCATAAAGTTGTCAAGCTCTAGGCAAATGATCGTGTGATAGTTATGAGTAATATTATGTACAAATTTTAAATAGACGAATTTCTTAAAAGTTTTTTTTGTTAAAAAAGGGATTCTATTAATAAGCGGTAAATGATGTATATAAGTTTCAAATAAACAAATTCTATATAAGTCATTGTAAAAAAAGTGAACATACCATTAAAAAGTTAAAAAAACTTATTTAATGGGACTCACTTCTTTTACAAAAAAACTAGTATAAATTTATCTATTTAAAGTTGTAACTAACATTATTCAGAAGTACTTTTCTGCAAGACAATCTGCATATGCCCATCAAAATTGAAAGGTTACACTAGAAGTGTAGAAGATGACTCAAAAGTAGCGTATGCATCACTTCAATTTTGGACAATTTTGGGCAACATTGGCGAATCAATCTCATTATCATTGATGCAATTCGTCTCAAGATGAAAAAACTGAAATGGAAAGCCTAATACCTCCCTTCTTATAACTACTAAATATTTTTGCCAGATTTAAATTTCATAAAGATAAATTTATAAATTGATGTGATTAATGTGAAATATCAAATTATAAATTTATTTTCGTTATAAAATAGATAAAACATATTAGAGCATTAGTATTGGTCTCATCAAAATAAATCATCAAATTTTGATAAAAAAAATATAAATTTATATACATATAAAAAAATCATCATATTTAATTAAATATGGCAAAATTTTTTGATATGTGTGTAACTTTGTATTTTTTATCAAAATTTAATAATTTATTTTGATGAGATAAAAATCAATACTCTTACATGATTCCGTATAAGTTTATAAATTTATTTTTATGAAATATCTTTATAATTATTACTTCTTTTATAATTATAGTCTATATTGTGTCTAAATGGCATTATTGAGATTTGTTTATAATTCTAGAAGCATTTTGATTTTGCTTAAAGTGACATTTCCAAAAGAAGTTATCAACATTTTGAATTTTTGAGTATGTTATTTTCTCTTGAACATGTTGGTTTAGGTGTTTATTCAAGGTAGGGGTTTCGTTTGATGACAAGTTAGGAAATGTAACCCATAATATTTTGGATGAATCCGTGCCTTAACCTTCATATGCCTAGGTACACAGTATGGAATCGCGCGTGGCGAAAGCTGTACGTATTCTTCTTTTCAACTCTAAATGCATCTGACGAAGAAAAAGTATTATTGAAAGCAAAGAGTTGGACCAATGGATTTGACAACGACGACCTTTACCTGTTTTTGACTGACCTTTTCGTCAACCCCAACATAAATCTTCAAATTTTTCTGCCTATGTTTCTTAAATGAATAGTCTCCTAGAATGTGAGTTTAGATTTTAAGGTAAAATAAAATCGGTTGAAGTAATTTATAAAATACAAAAATAAAATCATACGAGGTGGGTCATTCTGTTATACTATCATTTTGCTTCTATTCTATTAAGTAAGATATTATGGTATATTTATAATTATTAAATAATTATTTTTTATATATTTTTTATTATTTAATGATAATAAATATGTCATATCTTATTTAACGAGATATAAATGAGATAATAATATGATATATAACATTACTTTTCTATTTTATATTATGCCTGTATACAACTGTAATTAATTAGATAAAAAAATATATATTTAAATTGCAAATCACTCATAAACTTTTGACTTGAATAAATTTATGATATACAAATATTAAGATTTAATTATTCGAATTTAGTTGACTCAAAATGATCCAATCAACCGTATTAACAACAACAATGCTCAAGAATTAGGAAATTTTTGTATTTACATGATTTCCTACAAAATTTTAAGAAATAAATAATACATGTGCAAGTCGACACATATTTGTCTAATAATTGAGTTATGCTAATCCTTTGTGTCTAATCCAAATCGTAAGGATACATAATTCTTTTAATTTTATTATATACAATTATTTTTACCTATTTTTATATACTTATTATTTAACTAATGTAGCAGAACTTAATATTTATTTTATATTATAAAATGGCATAACTAGTTATATTAACAAATAACCTAAAAAAAATGTAAAAATGACTGTAAATAAAAGTTTTTTTTATAACACAAAAAGATACGTAATTGATAATATTCCAAGAGAAAATATTTATTTAAAAAAAAAATATTTATGTAAGCATAGATTGGATAATCACTGCATAACTATTTTGAAAAGAGTAGATGAAACATACAATTCACATGAGAAAAATTAATTTTTTAATAGTAAACTCTCATTATTTTTTAAAATGATTATGCGATATTTACGCACCTCATGATTATATGTAAAATTATTCATATTTTAAGAATAATTTTATAAGAATTTGATAAAAAATGATTCCTTTTATTTTTAATTTTGTTTTCAATTTTTATATTAAAAATAAATTAATGAAACTTATTAAATTTATAAAATTAAAATTAAAAATTAAAAAAAAATTAAATCAAAATTAACTTTTTATCGAGTCTCTAAAAGTGACTCAACTTAGAATTACTCTTATTTAAAATTATTCGTCGTTTTTTGACTTTTAAATAAATAGCGTGGTCGTTTGTGGTCGTGTAAACTTTAAAGAAAGATGGCCGTTGAACAGATTGAGCTAATATCAACCGTCGATTATAGGTGGCTGGAATCTCAGCCCTCGATGCCTGTCCAAACGCGTTGTGTTGCTATTTCTTCTTATTATATTTTTCGTCCCTTCCCTCTCGCGCGTTTCCGTACTCCTTCCTCGCATCTGCTCCGAACTCGGGCATAGACGAAAGTCTCAGATTATCCGTTTAAATACTCTCTCTCGATCTCTATCCTTTGAATTATTCGTCCTCACACTTTTTCTACTCAGCCTTCAGAGCCATAAATTTTCGCATAGAGAGGTATATTTTTTTTTCCTGAAAACACTTCTATATCTATATATATATATAGAGAGAGAGAGAGAGAGAGAGAGAGAGAGAGAGAGAGTTTAGAGATGGCTGGCGTCACGCACCTCACCGCAGCCGGCCATGCCGGGGACTTTCCGTCTGTTCCGACGCACGGAGGTCAGTTTATTCAGTACAACATTTTCGGGAACCTCTTCGAGATCACCACCAAGTACCGCCCCCCTATCACGCCGATTGGCCGTGGCGCGTACGGAATCGTATGGTAATTGATCGGATTTTCCTTCCTCTTTTTGTTCTTGTCGTTTTAGTCTGGTTTGTTTTGGCTGGATTGTATTTTGAAGTTATTTCCGTTGTTGATTTTGATTTTTGAAGCTCAATGTTGAATTCGGAGACGAACGAGATGGTCGCGATGAAGAAAATAGCTAACGCTTTCGATAACCACATGGACGCGAAGCGAACGCTCAGGGAGATTAAGCTGCTTCGGCATTTCGATCATGAAAATGTAAGGGAAACGAGTGAAAAATGCTTCTTCTTGATTAGTTTTATTCTAGTTTTTGGTTGATTCTGTAGAAACAAAATATCCGAATATCTCGGTCTGAAGCAATTTTGAAATGCCAATCAACTTACTTCTGTAGTGGTATGACTTTGCATACGGTTTGTCTAGACTACAAATACTGTATCAGTTTTGTACGGATGAAAAGCATGGATTAATATGTGGGAGACTATATATAATCTGAGTTCACTTTAGACATAATTAAGAGATTGACGTTAATATCGTCTAAAAGATGAACTTACAAGTGACTAAAATAGAAGTGTAAAGAAGAAAAAGATCACCATTTTCTGTCGATTTTTCGGTATCAATCTTGCGAGTTAGTAGTGTTAATCATCCTCCTCATTTTCTGAATCTTAGTTGTCTTTTCTCTGTCTCTTTTGGTTTCAAACAATCATCCTTGAATAAGGTGTAGAATATAATAAGTTTTAATACGAAATGCAATATACTAATTTCTGAAGTTAAACCTGTTTCTACTCATTACAATGCTATTTTGTTATTATATTTTCAAAATGGACTCACAATTCTCAAAAATTTCGTTCTTAAGAAGTTGGTCTAACATAATAGAAATCAAAATATATGGGTATCTACAGGGGAGGAGGGGCATCTCACCCTGTAGCTCTGCCGTTGTTCTGTATTGATTAGTGGGCCCCTGGTTGACTGTAGAGAGCACGTAAATATTCAATGATGCATAAGGGTTTAGGAAGTTACTAGTTTTATCAAACTAAAATCAGTTACAGACAATTGTGTCGTTCTTTATAATTGTAGAGCAGTGCTTCTTAATTAAAGAAACTAAAACAAGTTGTGGACGATAGCCTGAATAGCTCAAGTTGATTAACTCTTCCAACGGTAATGGTATTCAATCTGGGCCTGGTGACTCACCCGAATTTAGAATTTATGTCTCATCAACTTTGCATAGCCTTGTTTTGATGAGTCTATTTCTACTTTTGGATCCTTTTGCTTCTATGTAATGGGGTATGAGAAGGGTTGAACTTTCTTTTTATTTGAATACGAGAAATTTTACTATTTTAGGTGATTTTTTTTAAATTGCATTATATGGTAACTATTAATTTTTTTAGCCATACATGTAAACATTAGAATTAGAGCAACACTTTTGATAGATAGAAGTATAATCTGGTCTGTTTTGTGAGCGTTTGCTCCAATAAATGGAATGAAGAGTACTTCACATTTATAAACTTTAATTATACTGCAAGAAAGTTCAAGTTTATCTTTCATCTGATATTTATGAAACATTTGTCTTCAGCCCATGTTATAGGTTTTGGACTCTAACAGATTCGATATACGACTGTCTTATTTTATCATTGGATTTCGTAAACTACAATTTCTGCATGTAATACAGATCATAGGCATAAGAGATGTTGTTCCTCCTCCTTTACGGAGAGAATTCACCGATGTTTACATTGCCATGGAACTCATGGATACTGATCTTCACCAACTAATTCGCTCCAATCAAAGCTTATCAGAGGAGCATTGTCAGGTACCATACTTTGCTTTTGAATCTCACAATTGTATAGTGGAATAGCACCTCAGCAGTCTAGATTATGCCCTTCTTTCTATTTTTGAAACTGATGTTAGTTTCATGATGGTTCTTTGCAGTACTTCTTGTATCAACTTCTTCGAGGACTGAAGTTTATACATTCTGCGAATGTTATTCATAGGGACTTGAAACCCAGCAACCTCTTACTTAATGCTAATTGTGACCTTAAGATATGTGATTTTGGTCTTGCCCGTCCAACTGCAGAGAATGAGTTTATGACTGAATATGTTGTCACCAGATGGTATAGGGCGCCTGAGTTACTGTTGAACTATTCTGATTACACTGCTGCCATTGATGTGTGGTCTGTAGGTTGCATCTTTCTGGAGCTTATGAATAGAAAACCTTTGTTTCCAGGCCGAGATCAGGCACATCAGATGCGCTTGTTGATAGAGGTAAGGAAAAAAAGGCACATCAGGACAAGTTACATTTTTGAGCAAACTATTTCCAACTTCAGTATTTTGCTTTGATCTCAAGTATTTGTTTAGGGTTCAAACTTTAGAATAACTAATAATCTAACTTAATATGCTTATTATTACAAACTTCCTTTTCTGGTTTTAGTTTTTCAATAAGGCAAATTGCCCTTAAATATCTGAGTACACATATTTGTTTGTTTTGGAACTATGATGAACATATAGGCCAACTACATTCCCTTTGGTTTGCTTGGCTTCTTTGCTTCCATGACTTGCCATTTGTTTGTGATATGTTGCGGTATATTGCTTTGCCTCCATTAGTTGGATATTTATTTTTCATATGCTATGGTATATCACTGTGTTTATCTGACTGATTCAAAAGTTTCTGAGTAATTATAATAGAATTTCTTACTTGTAACTTATTTTGCTTCAATGCCATATTGGAATGAATTATAAATCAATCTTTTGTAAGTGATTTCTGCTGTATATATGTGCTTATGCGTGCTCTGATTTCTTCAGCTCCTTGGGACACCAACCGAGTCTGATTTTTGGTTTGTTCAGAATGAGGATACAAAGAGATATATTCGCCAACTGCCCCCACATCCTCGACAGCCATTAGCCATTGTTTTCCCACATGTTAATCCGTTAGCCATTGATCTTATGGAGAAAATGTTAACATTTGATCCTGCTAAAAGAATTACTGGTAATTTTCTTATTCCATATTAGTCATTTTTCATGCTTTCCTCGCTTGCTGAAATTTATTAATTGTTAGTTAGTGTATCATTGTTGGTGTGAAGTTTCGTCAATCATCTCCGAAGAGAAGGCAATTACCATATTGAGTTTCACTAGTTACTTGAAACTTACTGCAGGACCAAGTTATGCAGTTCATTAATATGCCTTAGAGATCCTTATAGCTTTGGGACTAACATCAAAATGTTTGCTGTCAATTTGATTATCGTTTACAAGCTATGGATCATAGCTTGAGAAGCATAAGTGTAATGTGTCATCCCTGAATAGAATGTCATCTCTTTGAATTGTCAAGGGCACTATAACTACAGAGTAGCATGATAAATTCATTTGTCAGTGATGTAAAAGCAAGTAAAATTGGTTTTACCATACATTTTGTAGAATGGAGCGTATGAGTTGCTTGTATAGTGTAGTGTACAAGCAGCAGCTTTGATAAGTAGGGTACCTTCTCCACCTATAGTTGCCATGTTGGACTTCTCAAACACGGAACACGTAACGTTATTTACTTGTAAATATCAGTAGAAATAGGTGAAATTTGAAAGCCAGCACCAGAAGCGAAGACAAGGAAAACGAGGGCAATTGTCCGTTTATGGAACCTTCATTTTTTGTCCCTGTTATGGTACCCGTATAGAGAGATCTCGTTCTTCAATATTTTACTGTGCAAGATTTATCAACATGCAGAGACAATCCAAACTTGCTTGCATATGTTTCAAATTTTCAGAATTATGCATTAAAGTCATGCTTTCATCTTTAAATCTGGGAGAATTTAGTGCTTGACACAATTAATGTTGTAAGGTGACAATACTTCATCAAGTGATCCTCTATAGGCACAGGGCTCTTTGGCTGTCTTTGGTCCTTATGTTGTCAGATGGAATTAAATTGAAGTGCAGAAGACATGTCTTAAAGTTATATGTTGAGTTTAATGTCAAATGTTCCTTAGATTCAACTTTGTCTGATAGTAATATGTTGCCTATGGACAGTTGAGGAAGCATTGGCCCATCCTTACTTCGAAAGATTGCATGATGTAGCCGATGAACCAGTCTGCCCAGAGCCATTTTCCTTCGACTTTGAGCAACAACCATTGGGAGAGGAGCAAATGAAGGATATGATTTACCAGGAGGCCTTAACTTTCAACCCATACCACGCATAGTCAAAAATTGTCTTTGTTCTTGGATACAGATTGTGCGTTTATCCTATTTCAACTTTAACATTACTTTGGTGTCTCTGCTGATGTTACACAAATGATTGTCCATCAGCTGAGTTCAGTCTCTAAATTTATTTTTGAGGTCAGTTCACTAGCAAGGTGTTTTTTCTTTTTTCTTTTATTTATTTATTTTTATTTTCTTTCTAGAAATTGTACCCTACGTTCTTTGATGTGATAAATCTTTATTTTGTATATAGGATTCAATTCAGTGTAACTCATAACCAATGAGTTAATAAAAATTGATCATTGTTTTGTTCTTTTTATTCGGAGAATCGTGAGTTCTGACAGCCAAAATCTTTTGTAGTATTCTATAAATGATAAGATTTTGCATAGAATTGAAGAGATTCTCAGCTCTCATCTTAAATTCTATGGTCAAATTTGGAGAGAGTTAGATATCATATAAGCTTTACAGCATTTGATGTTATCTGTTTAAGCTTTTCTAGCAGTATAAGGTCCACATAAATATCTTCAGTGTTTGTCTATTGGGCAAGGGATTGAGGACTTGATTGGTTTACATTTTCATTGATTTATTTGTTTTAAGGCTCTGCTGTACACGACCTTTTCATCCGACATAAATTGATTTTATGTTTTATATAGATCATAACTCTCCGAACCCTAATAATAATATTAATTCAAAATTATGAATAGATCTCCAAAGGAAATAAAAAAGATTATATAAAACAATACTGAACAAAAACCTTAGTTGCCGCTCAGTTTCTATGCCAATTATACCTTTCCCACAACAACACTTGGTTTTGCTCTCAGAAGATCACAATTATCAATGCCCCATTATCGATATATCTTGAATCCAACAGTAACTAATATACAAAGTGTGCAAATTTAGAAATAGCAGTTTCATGCTAAGCATCATTATCTCTAGATACTTGAGGTGATTAATCTCGGCTGTAGATTTATTCATCAAGGAGCTCAGCTTCATATTGACCTAATTACTTTATTTTTAAAGGAGCCCTAATTACTAAATGGGAAAAAAGAATTCCACTACCAAACTCATATTAAATCCGAAAATCGTTTGTAACAACCCATCCCCTAGATTTAAGAATAACATCATTTTTGGTATGTACAACAATTCTATATACAATCCTAGGCTCTGACGATTTCGGAATCCCATTGTAATTTCTCTTTTGTCTCCTCGCGGTTGTTGAGGAGTTCCTCTTGCGGAAGGCAAGTGTGTCTATCGTTTTGATTGCAGACTAGAGAGGTTGCTGAATGATGGCGAATGATTTGTTGAAGAAATGGACAATCCACACTTAACAAATCATTCGCCATCATTCAGCAACCTCTCTAGTCTGCAAAATTGAGTGGGAAACTTTGGTCCTTAAGCATGGGAAACTTTGCCTGATTGGTTTTCTAGTATTTGATCGTGTTCTCAACTTGGAGGCTTTCCAATCCACTATGCTCAAAGTTTGGAAATCTAAAGATACTATACACTTCCAAAGAGTGGGAATGAACTTGTTCTTGATTGAGTTTGGTCTCCAGAACGATATGGATTATGTGCGACTTGGAAGGCCATGGAACTTTGACCGTAGTCTCCTCTACTAAAAGGATTTCGATGGTATGTCTGCCCCCAAAGAATTACCTATTTGACTTTGAAACTATGTGAATACAATGCCATAACATGCCACTAGGTGCCATGACTAGGAAGGTTGCTGAACAAGTTGGGAATTTAGTAGGGCTTGTAGTGGATGTAGATGATGTAGGTTGGGGACCTTTCTTGAGAATTAGAGTTGAAGTTAGTCTTGAGAAACCATTACTACGAGGTGCTTATTGTCTATTAATGGTTCAAAAGTATGGATCCCAATTTTATAGGAATGTTTGCCTTTCTTTTGCTTTAAATGTGTTCTGATCAAGCATGATGCTTCAAAGTGTAATGGTTATGGTTTCGGCAATTCGTTGCATGGTCCCCATGAAAACCATTTTGGCATTTGGTTGCGTGCCTCTACTTCTTTGGTTAGTCCTAAGAACTCTATGGTCGATAAGGGGTCTATTTCTCTAGGGTCCTCCCAGGGGTCTGATTCCAAGGTTGCTAATGATGAATTAGGTCGTGCATAGATAGACAGTGTCATAGCACTCCCAACCCCTCTTCCTGTTGTTTTCTCTAAGGGTCAGGATGTTTGTTCTGCAGTGGAGAGGCCTCACACTCTCCTTGAAGTTAAAACTAGTTGGCCCTTCCTAACAAGCAAGATCCTCACATTGGTGCTGAAGCCGATTTGGGAATTATTTCTCATTCTTCTGTGGTTGGAGATAAGGAGGCTACTACCATCCTTGCTTCTACAAAGCATGTCTGTGTTCTAACTAACACTTCTGATAAGGGTGTGCCTTTTGCTTCCATGAATCTTTCTTCAAAGTTTAATGCTTCTCCTTCTAAGTCTTGGACGAGGTATGTAAGCGACATTCATATTGCAGGTGGATAATCAGTTTCTTAGAATGTTAAGCCAGTTATGGGAGCAAAGCATAATTCCCAATTCAGGCATTTCTCATGGCAAAAGGAAGGGTGCTCATCAGAAACGACACAAAGTTGGGTTATGTATAGAGGATGAGTCTTCTTCTATTTTGGTTGTGGTTGGTTCCCAGCTTTGCCAGTCACCATTAGTATACTAAGTTAGAATTTTCGAGGGCTTGGAAACCCTTAATTAATTCGTATCCTTAGAATGTTGACTAAGGAAAAGTGTCCCAGGTTAGTCTTCTTAATAGAGACTAAATGTTCCAAACAATGACTGAAATTAATTAAGGGAATTCCTGGGGGGCAGACGGGCTGCCCCCCTCCACCAAAACAGCCCCGCCGCCCCCGGTGGCGGTGGGCGGTGCAGGCGACTTCACCCCTACGACGACGAGTTTCGACGAGCTCCGGTGTGCCCCCGACAGCCTTCAACCCATTTCGGACCCGTACCACTGGCGGCGGCTCCGTTTGCTCTATGGCCGAATCCCTCTTAAATTCATCTTCATTTTATTTTTTTATTGTGTTTTTTATTATGTTTTTATTTTTTTATTGTGTTTTTTATTATGTTTTATTCATTTTAATTTTTTAATATATTTTTAATCTTCATTTTTTTATTTAATTATATTTTTTTATTTTATTTTCATGTGTTTTTCATCATCAAGCAGCCCAACTAACGTTGGGCTACTTTAGACACTGGGGACAGCCGGACCGGTCCCCAGCGTCTCTCATTAATTAAATAGGCTTTGAAATTTGATTGTTGTATTACAGTAGATAGCGAAGGTGGCAGTGGGAACCTTACTTTAATGTGAAAGCCTTTAATTGATGTAGAACTCATAAATTACTCTCGATGGCATATCTGTGTAGTTATAGCAAAAAGGCAGATTGATATCACTTAGATGATGATTGGCTTCTAGCCATCCTAATGCGCCAAACGATCTAAAAGTTGGGATCTTCTAAATTCGTTACAGCCTACTTCTGGAATCCTTGGGTATGTGTGGGTGACTTTAATGAGATTATTTGCCAAGAAAAATGGGAAATGTTGCCTAGACCATACCGACCAATGGAAACTTTTAGAGATGTTCTTCAATCTTGCTCACTGTTTCCTATGTCCACAAGAGGCCTAAGATTCACATGGTCTAATGGAAGAGAGGGCAAGTTCTTTGTCAAAGAGAGTCTTGATTGAGTTATGGTTAACTCTTCCTAGAAATCTCTCTTCCCTTTATCTCTTTGTTATATTCTTCCAGTGGTGCAATCTAATCACACTCCTTTGTTTTTAAAGCTAATAATTACAGTATGTGGTGTTAGAAAATTTCACGACAGGTTTAAGTTTGAGATCTCTTGGCAAACTCATTCGGATTGTGCAGAGACTATTGCAAATTCCTGGTGTTAGTACTTGTCTCCAAGACAAGTACTTATCTCCAAGGCATGTAGGCAAGGATACATGCATGTTTGTGTTGAGTTTTCTCAATCATGGGGGCTTACTCAAATCAGTGAATAACACCTACATTACATTGATCCCTATAGTTCAAAACCCTAAGAGAGTAACAGACTTGAGGCCTATATGTTTGTGCAACGTATGCTATAAAATTATTGCTAAAGTCTTGGCTAATTGGTTTAAGCTTATTCTCCTTGATATTATTTCAATAAATCAAAGTGTCTTTGTCCCAGGTTGGTTGATTACTGATAACATGATTATAGCATATAAAACACTGTATTTCATGACTTCTAGAATGATTGGCAAAGTTGGTTATATGGCACTCAAGTTAGATATGAGTAAAGGCTATGATCGTGTGGAGTGGAGTTTTTTAAATGCTGTTTTGTCAAAGCTTGGGTTTGTTGACAGATTTTGTAACCTAATCATGGAATGCATCTCTTTAGTCTTCTACTCTTTGTTGTTGAATGGAGAGATTTGCTGTACTTTTACACATTCTCGAGGTATTTGACAGAGATATCATATTTCTCCTTATCTTTTAATCATTTGTGTGGAGTCTTTATCTAATATGCTCTTTCAAGATGAAGCTAGAGGCATTATGCCAAGTGTTCCTTCCGGTAGAGGTCAAGTGGTTGTTACTCACCTCTTCTTTGTCGAAGATAGCCTTTTATCCTGTAAGGCTAATTCAATTGAGTGAAGCAATGCTCTTTCCAGCTTAGAGACCTGTGAGCATGCTTCTGGATAGTTGCTTAACAAAGATAAGATAGCTATCTACTTCAGTAGGAATACCCCTTTGGAGAACAAGAATATCATTTTGAGAATTTTTGGGATCGAAGAACTCGAGATTATCTGTAGCTAGTTGAGAGATAATTAAAGTCATTTCTACAAGCCATGCTAGTCTATTCTTTGGGCTTGTTTTTTATGCCTAAGTCTATCACCAAAAAACTTCACAAGTTGTTGAGGAAATTTTGGTGGAGATATAACGAAGATAGTCCAAAGTGCAATGACTTTAATGGGGTCAGTTGAGCAATTCTAAGGAGAGTCGAGGCCTCGAATTTAGGGACCTAGAAAGCTTTAATGTTGCTTTGCAAACAAAACGATCATGGTGTATGCTTCGAGACCAAAACTCCTTAATTGCAAGGGTTTCTAACTTTAAATACTTCCCTTGTCATGATTTATTGGATTCTCCCTTAGGTTACAAACCTTATTTTCTTTGGAGAAACTTGAGAATAGGTGTGGACTTACTCAAATAAGGTATTATATGGAGATTTGGCAGTGGGAATCAAGTGCGTATATGGGATGATAAATGGCTTGATAATGCTCATTCGTTTATGATTAATTCCCTTAGTCCCCATGATGAAGAGAGAAATTTGGTAGTTGATCTCATTGACCCCTTTCTACACCAATGGAATATTAGTTTGCTACATCAACTCTTTAGCCCCTCTGAAGTAAACCTTATCTGTCTATTCCTGTTCCTTCTTGCTCCAGAGTTGATCGACTTGTTTGGATGGAGACTTCTAATGGGATCTTTTCTGTTAGAAGTGTCTATCACCTACACAGGGAACTAGTTGCAAGATCCAAAAAGGGTTCCTCAAGGTTTGGTTCTCAGAATGAATTATGGACTGGCAGTTGGAGGTTCGAAAGGCTACAAACATGTTTATTTGGAAAGCTATGAATAATTCTATCCCAACTATGGCTAAATTATTCCATAGGAAAGTTGTTCCAATTGACACATGTCCTATTTGCTTATCTGCTAGTGAGGATGTTAGCCATGTCCTATGGTCTTTCTCACTTGCCAAAGATGTTTGGTTTGTTACTTGCAAAAGACATCAGAAATTGAGTTTAGATGGCCTCTAATTTTATGATATTTGGCAGGTCTGAATGCATAAGTTGGCTAGAGAGGAGTTGGAGGAATCTACTTTGATCCTTCGACAAATTTGGACAACGAGAAATAATTTTGTACATGGAAAAGGCTTCCAACATCCCTCAACAATTTTCCACAATGCCAAAGATGATTATCACCTTTTCCAACAGCTGCACTCTACTCGGATCCACGCATCAGAAGCTTATCATGTTCCAGGTGATCAATGTTGGCTTAAACCTCTTGCAAGCTTCTTCAAATTGAACTGGGACGAGGCTATCCAGGATGAATTGAGGCTTATTGGGGTAGGAGCAACTACTAGAGACATTGGTGGCTATTTGATTGTAGCTATGCGAGCTAGAAGACCATTCAGGTTCTGTTCCTTCAGTGATGAAGCATTTGTTGTGTTGCTAAGTGTGATTTTCTGCAAGGAGGTTGAAATTCAATCAGTTCTTCTAGTAGGAAATTCCTGCAAGTTGTTAATCTATTGAAGGATCCCAAGATTGATTAGAGCTATGGCGATTTGTTGATCTTAGATACCAGACTTCACACAAGATGATGAACAACCAAGTTGCTCACGTTTTGGCAAAGGATGGGCTTAAGTGCTCCAAAGACGATTATAATTTAGAGTATATTTCTGAGTATATTTGTCATCTTATCTGTAAATAGATGATGTAATGCTTGGCTTAATGTATAATTAATAGGTATACTGCCAAAAACATGTAACATGTACTATACATAATTTGTTGAACTAATCTTTTTTATTTGACTAATGGCTAGCACACCTTAACTCCCGTGTGCAAGATTGTGCACCAATTCCACTACCTATACCCACAAGTGGAACCACTTAACTTATAATAACATACTATGCTAGACCATGCTTAGGTCTATGATTTTCACATCCACTTATAACTGCATTGTCATAATCTATCTCTTATGGCCTTTCTTGAAACTTCTTTCATAAATGATCTTTTATCATTCTTATCATGATGCATGTGGAAAACATAATGACATAGCTTATCAAAATCATAAATGAAACAATTCCTCTTTGAAACAGTATCACCTATATAGTGAGTCTATCAGAAGCCAATAAGAAGATAACTCATTAGTTAAAGATATAAAAATATTTTGAACTGCCTCACACTACAGTGGAAGAGATGAAATCCTAAAAACCCACTCATAAAAAAAATAATCCCTTTGCATCAGAGCTTGCTGTTGCAACCAGAAAATTCTTTCTAGCAACCCATATTCCCGCAACCCACTTCACCAAAACACTGAGTTTTGATCATAAAATCATTTCAACCTACTTCGGAAAGAAGCTCCAGACCAGAGTTGAAGAAAAAAAAAAGATGAAAATGTATAGGCCCACTTGAAACTAAGTAGAAAATCTTCAATTTTTTTTTTCTCTATTATTTTGAGGTGAAATAATAATTTTGTAAGGACCTTAAGGGGCAGTTTGAAGTTATGAAGAAGGATATGACCAACGGTTGTATGCATACTTTGTTGAACGATAGTATAAAGATTCTGGGTTTGTATACGCCATGCATATCAATTAGAATAAGTGTATGAGAAACTATTTTTTGGCAGATGCAAGATCAATGTCTACTTATCAATATTTCAGTGATGTTGTTATGTTTGATGCGATGTACCTCACAAATATTTATAAGATACTATTTGTGTTGTCTCAGGAGTTAATCATCATCACTAAACTATAATGTTTAGTTGTGCGTTGTTAGTCAATGAAACAGTTGAGTCCTATATATGGTTACTTACAATATGGAGGGAAGCAATACTTAGGCGTGCCCCTTCAACCATTATTATCGATGATGACAAAACCATGGCCAAGGCCATTGTGGAGGTACTTTTAAATACAACTCATTGTCTATGTTTGTGGCACATTTTATAGAAATTTTCAAAACATTTAGCACATGTCTATTACAATTTTCCAGACTTTCGAATAGAGTTCAATCATTGTATCCATAACATAGTAACCTCTGATGAGTTTGAGGAGAAATGGATTTCCGTAATGGTGAAGTATGGTCTAGCATGTAATGATTGGCTTCAAAATCTGTATAATTGACAGGAGAAATGGGTTCCAGCTTATTTACGAACCACATTTTATGCCGATATGTCAACCACGTAGATGAGCGAGAGCATGAATAATTTTTTTAAGGATTATGTGCGAATCGAGCACGATGGTGAGTGAGTTTGTGTGTTAGCACCAAAAAGCCAAAAATGCATGCTATTTTAAGGAGAAAGAGAAGGATATGAAAACAAAATCCTTTAGGCTAGTTTTTAAAACATTTTGAAAAATTGAAAAAAAGGCTGCCTAACTATATACAAGGAAGTCTTTTAGAATGAACTATTCAATTGCCAACAGTATAAAATGAGAAAAGTTTAGCAAGTGAGTAAAAGTAAGATATATAAGGTGACACCTAAAAGCGAAAGCAAATGTAATTATTATGTGACTTTGGACAAGAGAGAAGTAAATGCGATATGTACATGTCATATATTTTGAGTTTTTGGATATTCTTTGTAGACATGTCTTATGTGTCTTCATGAAGAAATCAAATTTTGATATGTTGCCAGATTAGTATGTTCTAGAGCGATGAACCATCAATGTTAAGAATCGGGCTATTATTGAAATACCAAAATCTGAGGAGCATGTTTCGATGGAAGAAGATCTGATAATGTGAAAAAGTCACTTGATGATGTAGTTTTACGATATTACAGAACTTCACTTACAATTAAGGTTTAAAATGAACCATCTTTCTCTTGCCTTAAAAAAGTACACAATGAGTTACTTTTGATGGAAGAAATTGTTGATCAAATTTAGAAGGCACAAACATATCACATACTGATACCCCTATGGTAAGATCGTAAGTAATATCAAATTTCTCATAAATTATACAAGATCATCAATGGGTGCCAAGGAAAGGAAGACCAAAATCTTTGAGAGTAAAGAATCCAAGAGAAACTCAATCAGTTCCCACACCATGTGTCATACCAGAAATAAATGTTAACCCATTTTCCCACACTAAATTTAGTGTTTTTGACAAAATCCCTCTCATTCTAACATAATGAACTTCCATAAACTTATTCCCAAAGCCTATTTAAATTCATTAGTACACCAATTCCCCCACATTGTTCCATATATGGCATCCACAATTTGCCTCCAAAAAGCATTACTTTCAATGATATACCTCCAAAACCACTTCCCAATGAGAACCTTATTAAAAAGTATTTAAGTCTGATGCCCAAACCCCCATAAAACATCAGGGAACAAACTTTATTTCAACTTACCAAATGATTTTTTTTTCCTCCCCATTCCCATCCCATAAGAAGTTTCTATATATTTTCTCAATTCTTTTAGCAACCCACACAAGAAGAGAAAGAGAGGGAGAAAATAAGAGGGAAGATTAGCCAATATGCTTTTAATCAAACTCTCTCTTCCTCCTATAGATAAATAAATCTTCTTTCATGTAGCCAATCTCCTTTTAATCTTCTCAATGATCCCATCCCAAATAGCCATTGATTTATGAGTGGTACCCAAAGTTAGCTCAAGATATTCTATAGGTAGTGAAAATACCTTACAACCCAAAATGTTGGCAAGATCAAAAGGATTACTTACTGCACCCACGGGAACTATTTCAGATTTTCCAAAAGTGATCATAAGCCTAGAGACAACAATAAAGCTCTTAAAACTTTTAGGTGATCCTGATTAAAGTCTCGAAAAATTAAAGTGTCATAAGCAAATAATAAGTAAGAAACATGTAAGCAGTCCTTAGAGTCATCTCTAACCTTAAAACCTGACAAAAAGTTACCAACACCAATTGCATCTATCATCATACTCAAAGTAATTATGACAATGACAAAGAAGAACGGAGATAGTGGATCACCTTTGCTTAAATCATAAGAGCTCTTGAAAAAATAAACTAGAGATCCATTCATCAAAACTGAAAAATCTAGGTGTTGAATACAGTATCTTATTCAAGAGTACCATTTCTCACCAAAGTCCATTTTCCCAAGCAAATAAAAGAGGAAATCTCAATTGACATGGTAAAAATCATTTTTCATGTCTAATTTAACTAAAATACCAGGTTGTTCGAGCATTTTCCTTCTTTCTAAACATTCATGGGCTATAAAATAGAGTTAAGAATTTATCTACCCTTCACAAAAGCATCTTGAAAAGTTGAGATAATCTTACCTATAACCACACAAAGGCAACTGGCTAGCACCTTAGAAATAATGTTATACATCCAATTTACCAAACTAATGGGACGGAAGTCTCTAATTTCAATAGCACCAGTTTTCTTGGGAATGAGAGCGATGGAGGTTGTATTAAAACTCTTCTCAAATTTAATGAAGGAATGAAACTCACTAAACACTTGCATAATATCAAATTTCACAATATCTCAATAAGTTTGAAAAAATGCCATGGAGAATCCATTCAGACCCAGAGCCTTATCCTTAGACATGTCTCTAACCATAACAAGAACATCATCTTCTACAAACGGTCTTTCTAACCAACTTGCAGAAATTTGATCAATGAAATCAAAATGTAAGCCATCCAACTTAGGCCTCCAAGAAAATTTTTTCCAAAATAACTTCTTATAAAAATTCAAAATATGGTATTCGATCTCTTTCTTATTGCGAACCACATTATCACCAACATGGAGAATATCAATAGCATTGTTTCTTCGATGAGAATTTGCCATTTTATGAAAAAATTTCATGAGTTCATCCCCATCCTTTAGCCATAGAATTATGAACTTTTGACGCCAAGAAACTTCTTCCTTAAGAGATAATTTCTCAATTTTAGCTAACACACATTTTTTTCTTTTACTTATTCTCCAATGATAATGGGCCCGATAACTCCAAGGCCTTCAAACAAAGGAGCTGGTCCATGAGACATTTTCTATTAACTTGCACATTACTAAAAGTCTCTGCATTCCATTTCTTCAAATCCCTTTTAAGCTCTTTAAACCCAGCCAAGACAAAACTAGGAGTACTAGAAAAATGATAAGAATCCCACCAACTTTTTACTTACTCCACAAAATTTTCATCATTCAACCACATGTTTTCAAAATTGAAATATCTTTTTCCATTAAGAATATCCTGCACTCCAACTAAATAAGGAAATGGTTTGCAGCAAGACGCTGCAGCCTTTTCTGACACAAATATGGAAAAAGAGTATTCCTAGAGGTAGAAATCAGAAATTTATCAATACGAGACCATGCTCTCCCATTAGACCACGTAAAGTTACCACCCGATAAGAAAATAACTTTGTTTCAATTGTTACATAGATTTACAATTATTCATTAGAGCGCCATAGGTATATCAATAAGCTGTAAATCTGAAATAGGATTTGAAAAACCTGACATAGCTTTAGAAATAGAAGAAGCCCCATCTTGTTCACAAGGGAATCGAGTAATGTTAAAACTCCCTCCAAAACACAATGGGAGGTCCTACTAGTTGGAGATATGTGCAATTTTTTCTTACAATAAACACCTATTAGAATCAGAATTTGGTTTGTCCACTCTAGTGAAGGCTCATTCAACATCTTCATCAACATTTTTGAAGTGCCAAGCAATCAAATATTCACCCATAAAATGGTTAACAATATCAACCACATTTCTATTCCACATTATAATAATACATCCTGAGGCTCCCTTGGAAACTAGATTAATCCAACCCACATAGTTACAACTCCATAAATTGTGAATGATAGATTGGTTGACAAAAATTTAATTTCCTGAAAATAAATAATCTCAGCTTTCCACTGCCTTAACATATTTTTTATACGAAGTTGCTTTCTATAATCATTTAACCCCCTAACATTCCAGGAAATAATCTCAGGCTTCATGGATAACCAACACCAGCCTTATTTTTTCTTTTATCACGAAAGGCAGTCTCATCCCTGGATTTATAATTAATAGTTTATTCTAATATTTTTAACTCCTCTTTTTTTTAGTGGCTAAACGAGCCAAAACTAGATGCCAACTTCAACAGTGGAGCTGCTCCTCGTAACCCTCACATGAAACACCAACAATATTTCTAAGCTCTTCCACCTTCCTCAATACCCAATTAGAAGAATCGCCTGGCCATTCGACTATGAGATTAAGAAAACTATGAGGAATAGACTTAATATCATAATCTAAAACCAATATCTAGCCAGATTCACAAGAAATTGAATCGTCCCCTCTTTCCAACAACAATTGAAAGTCGGAGTTAGGAAACTGAATGCAAAGTACCAGACGTTGGGCTTGAAATGGGCTTGTGCTTTCAAAGAAAGTGGTTTGGGCTAGCTGAAGGCTTCTTCTGATAATAAGTCTGCACTATTGGGCCTTTCCCAGGCCTGGGCCCATTTGGTAAAGTCTTAGGGTTTAAAGACCCTTCCTCCTTTCATGAACGTCCATTAAACATATCAAAGTTTTTTAGGCCCATAAAGAAGCCTAGCCCCTCATCGATCATCTTCCTCATGGAATTGATCCTTTCTATCCAGCCAGTAAACTCAGCTTGTAAATGTCAGAACAATCCTTCAACTTCTCCAAGCTTCTCAACACTTAAGGATACCAACCATGGCTTTCGACATCAAAATTTTGGCCCACAATCTTGGATTCATCCCCCAACTTCCCATTCCTCTTCAAGAAAAATTCTTTAGAAGTTGTATGTATCCCTCATAAATTACTAGGACGAGGGGCTACAAAGTTTTCTTTCAACACCACAAACTTCCAAGATTCGAAATTAGAAGGACTTCTTTTGTGATTTTTATCCCTACTAATACTTTTCCCTTTGAGCTCCCTTTCGGTACTCCCATTAGAAAAGTCTCTTTGTTTTCATTCTTGGAAAAAGAGAAAAATGAACCGACACATTTCAGAGCAATCTTGTTAAACCTTTCCCAACCACGTCTAAGTTTTCCCTTATGGACAACAATAGTTCTAAATCCTTTACCATTGTCCAACTCCATAATCTTTATAAATCTACCAAATGAGTTACGATATACTTGGACTAAAAAAACTTTGTTGTCATCCCTTTTAAACTGATATAGAGGCTATCTCCCGAGACCTTCAGGCATTCACCCATTACCTTAGCCAACCAAACCACCATCTCCCTATTAATGTAAATGGCTTTAGAAAACTTTATGCATTTCTCGACAATACAAAATTAATTCCCTTGTAAATACCTAATCTCGAAAAGTTTAGCTTCAATGTAAAAACTAAGAATCCGTCGACATCCTTCTCCAACGACTAGAAATAGGAAAATGAAGAAAAATTTAGACAAAAGTTCCAACGAGGACATCGGGAGAAGAAGGTGAAAGGTCATCATGGAGAGAGAGAGAGAGAGAGAGAGAGAGAGAGAGAGAGAGAGAGAGAGAGAGAGAGAGAGAGAGAGCAAATGCATGTTAATGTAAATGACAGTCGATTACATAATCCTTTTTAGGACACAGATCCATTTTAAGATCTTTAATTAGAAAGTTCTCTAATTGATGTCTCAAAACTACTTTCAAATACACAAAGAATACAAATTCAATCCAAAACATTACTAGGACTTACAAATTCAAATAAACTCAAAACAGTACTAGGACTTACAAATTCAAGTATCACCTTAGCATTGGCTGACATACACAATTCTTGTTCAAATTAAAAAAAAAAATTACAACATAAATTCCAATAATACAAAACCATGACAATAATATAATTTTTCTAATTTCCTTGTACTTCTTTTTCATAGTTTTAAATTTTGCATCTTTAGGAATCACACGTTCTTGATTGATCATTTATTCATTTTTTAAGCTAAATCCAATGTCATTTTGTAACAATTGGTTTGCATTGTTTTAAAATCAATTAAAAAATCGTATGCCAAAACTAGTATTTTGGTAAAAATCCTTAGTTACGATGGAATCCATAAAGGCAAAGTGATCTTTCCAACCCACCATCATCTTTTACTGTTGAAGTCCAAGATTGAGAACTAGTATCACCGTCAGACTATATTTTCCACATTAGTTAATGAACATAGAAATTCGAAGAGTGACAAATATTTTACAATGAAAAGCCATAGCATTAGTAGTAAACATCCACTTGTATACTCATATGTTATTTACACAGCTAGAAATTCACTAACCCCTCAAAACGGTTAATTAGTTTTAAGTCCATCTACTATTACTAGTAAAAATGCAACCAATAAAAAACATTAAATATTTCAGTTAATTCTAGCCATAAATGAATTCTAACAAGCACAAACAGATATCTAATTTGAAAAAGATTTTACCATGCTTTTAAGGGTTTGTTTGTCACTTTGATAGTGGGAAATCGAAGCCAAACACCCCACAACAAAATATAGACAATTAGAAATTAGGTCTTACAAACAAATAGGGATTAGAAAAAGTGAAATCGATAAAAAAATAGTCACCCTCAACGGTGAAGTTGCAGATAGAGAGAAGGAGAGATGGGGGATCTCGGGTTAGGGTTTTTGTGAGGGAAGGGAGAGGGAGAGGAGTTTTTTGGGTTAGGATTTTTCGAAACCAGTGGAATCAAAGAGGGTTAGGGTTTTCCATTCGACGGCATGATAGAGAGGGAAGGGAGAGAGAGCTTCAGACTAGTTGTATGAGAGATAGGATTAGGGTTTTCCGTTCGGTGGCATGAGAAAGGGAGGGAAGAGAGAGTTAAAATTGTAAAATTGTAAATTGCGAGTTAAAATTGTATTTTTTGTCATTCTATTTCTTCTATTTGCGAGTTAAAATTCTAAAATCCAATCTCTATTTCTCTTATTTATTTTATTTATTTTTACAGCCCTTATATTATTCTTTTTGGAAAAATAATTTTTGCTGGTAACATAAACCGTTGAAATATTTAGTAATTATTTAATTATTTTGTGTTTATATAAAAAAAACATTCCATCTGGATAGGTGTAAAATCAAATTTTACATCTAGCCAATATTAGCATGCCACGTATGCACTCACAAAACCTGTTCTCCTTCAATCCCATCTCCCTCCCCCAACCAATGTTAACGAAGATCATGCGGGCCAAACCTCATCGACCTTTTCACTCTAACACCAGTACCATTGTTGAATTTCCCCCTTGAAGAAGGCGTTTTACTCAGATATGACTGTAGAAACGAAGATGTCGAAAATCATGTTGATATTGTGGTGGTTGAGTACTTAGAGTTTCTCTCCAAACTGGTTTCATGGTTCCAACTGAGAACGACGACATCTTTGCCTTATTTACATTTCTTGCAGTGAATAGAGAGTTAAGAAAGATAATGAGGCGTCCATCTGATGATAATGACTACTTAACCTTCTTCAAGTCTCTGTAGATTTTCAAGGTTTTGGATTTGGTCTTCATAAAACCATTCTTGTGTTTTGGCTTTTGGGTTGAGGTAGAATGATGACTTCATATGCCATGACAAGTGCCACCAAACTTCTTTAATTGAGGCTTTTAAGAAACGCTGGTCTGAATAGGCTTTGACCTCTGTTCCCCCCCCCCCCCCAACCCAACAAAAAAAAAAAATCCTATCCTTAATCTATGCATCTCTTACACCAAAACAATCTAAAAAAAAGTATTTCTTTAAAACATTTGTTCCCATTTTTGGATTAATAAACCCTTAGCAACGGTCGGGATAGTAAACCCCCAAAAGCACCCCTTCATTCAGTGATTGCTACATAAGAAAAAACACACTAAGAGAAATAGGATTCATCACACCTAAGCATCTGTACAGACCCTTTCTTCGTCTTCTCCGATCCCCCACTCTGACGTCTCCTTGATGGGTTTTTCTCTAAAATGAACAAAGCAAGCACAAAAAAAACATCATATTCTTGCGATGTCGATAACTCAAATAATAAAATCGCTCTTTGTCATATGAAGAAGTTATTTAATATGTTCACACTACCGCAACCATATCCCAAAAGCTTGTTTGTTCTTATCCAAGAAACTCTTCAAAAAAATAAATAAATAAAGAGATAAAAATTGCATGATTCAAATTATTTTAGGTTGAAGTGAAATTTACAACAAATAACACACGGTGAATTGATTTCAGATACACAAAGAGAGATGCCAGGGTTTGGAAATGTCAATTTTGAGACTGGACTTAGTGACGACATCGAGGTGCTCTTCCCAAAGATGATGAGCTCTTTGTCCCTTCTGATCTCTCTCCCCTAGCCTCTACTCCCACACCCATGCTCCTCAATGCCTCCTCCTTTAGTTTCCTACGTTTTCCATAGAGCATCAAATGCATTATCAAATAGAGGATTATCGATTTCCACCCATACTCCCCACAATTATCTTGATCGATTTTTTGCTGCTGGAAGACAAAGACGACATAGAAGGTGATTGAAATTTATTTACTTGCTTTTTCTTGGAGTTCGAATGCCATATGATTGCTGTATAAAAATGAGATTTCGGAGGTGGATTTGAGCCATATCTTTTTCTTCTGGAGGTAAAAAAGTAGTAGCGATAAGGGTTGGAGTTTCGTCACACCCACATTAATTATATGCAGTGCAACTTTAGGATGTGGAAAGCTTAGGTGTCACCTATTAAGTGGTGGGTTGTTCTGGGGGCATTAGTAGCCTGACCACCCCTAAGGTTTTCTCTAAAAATTAAATTGGTCTGGTTTGTTTAAAAAATGAGATGAGATAAAATAAAATAAAAGTTAATAAATGAATAAAATATTGTTGTAATATATATTTTTTATATTAGTTTTATTTTGGAATTTGAAAAAGTTATTTTGTGATTTGAAAAAATTGGATTGTTTATTCTATTTTGTATTCTATTTTGTATAAAAATTTGAAAAACGTATAATAATAAGTTTGAAATAAGATGAGATGGGATAATTTGTGTAAACAAACCATGCCTAAAAGTATCATTGAGATTTTTGTTTTCATAATTTGATAGATCCACTCTTCTTTTTCAAAATTACAATAGAAATATGTCCAAAAGATTTTTACAAGCTTTATATATTATCTTAACTATTATCTTTAGAAAACTTGATTGTTTTTAGATCTTTAGAAAAATTGGTCCCTCCCTAATGGGTCCTGGATCTTACAATAACTCAAAGATGAGCAAGAATTCTAATGGCTGCAGTGCCTTCCATGGAAATCTCAATCCAAACAAAACTATAAGCTTTCTAGAGAGTTCCTTTTATCAAGAAATTGAGAAAATTTTTGTTGGCCTTGATTGTAAAAATGAGATTTTTTTTTTTTTTTTTTGTGCTTTGCACAATGCTCTTGAAAAATGCCGTGGTGGAGAAGATGATAGGGAGGGAGATGGGATTGAATGAGAAATACATGGGGATTGGGTGCACGCTGGTTCAAGTATAGGTTTTGTAAAATACTTACGTGACACTTAATATTGATTGGATGTAAAATTTGATATTGTACATATAGATGGAAGGTTTTCCACTTTATATATTTTGTTTTTAAATCTTTTTTTGTTTATTGTTTTTAGAATATTCTTATTAGATTAGTTAAGAGTCAAATTTAATGAGATTTTGAACAATCAATTTTATTTTTATCTCGTATTCAATTGATTAAAAACTAAACCTTTTAGTCAAAGTAAAAAATAATGTCAAATAAAGCCAATCTTGAGATTAATCAATTCTTTATTTTATTTTATTTTATTTTTTTCTTTCTTATATTACTCTCTCTTCCTTATCTCTTTATTATTTTTTTAATATCGATTACTAATTTAATTTCAATATAATATGATTAGTATGTATTTTTCTAAACTTATAATTTAATTAAAATATGATTATTAATTAACATATAATAAATATAATAGTCAAATATAATAAAATTAATTAATTTCATAATTATAAATAATTAAAAAGTTTAATTATCAATTATTAATTATTATATATCTTATCAAATGGATAATCAAATGTGAAGATTTGATGTGAATAATTAAAATTAAAAGTTAATTATAATATTTTATTATTATAATTTAAAAAATAACTATTTTAATGTGAGATTTATATAAATAAAATAAACAAAAATTAAAATTTAAGTCATATTAATTAAAATTATAGTACAAGAATAGCCAATTCAACTAATTGCTCTTACGCACTCTATCAAACTCGCAATTATAAATTGTAATTTTCTAGTATAATTTACGACGATAGCCGTCACCGAATAAAATTACGTTGCCGTTAGGGCTCCTCTGGGTTTTCGAACATGGGGAGGATGGAGAGGCAGAAGGCGAAACTTGATCTTGACGAAGACGGCAAAACAGACGATGCTCGAAAGTCTTCATATTCGGTGTTGGTTTTGAGCAGCAGCGACGACGAGGAAGCGAACGAGGATCTGAGCCTGAAGATCGTCGAGAAGGCCTTGTTAACGCGTGCGGCGAAGCTTGTTGCGGAAGATACCGTTCCGGATGGAACTCGGGGCTATAATGGTCGCGGTGGATCTTCTGGTGTTGTCTCGCTGTCTTCCTCTTCTGCGTTGGAAGAAGAGGTCGTTGAAGTCCCCAGTGGCAGTGACGGAACTGTTGGTTCTGTTACTGTAGATTTGGGGAGAAGGAAAGTTGTGAAGAGGGAGAGGAGGAAGAAGATTAAGAAGACGGCAACTGCAGATAAGACTGTGAGTACAATACATCTTTGGCTCTGTTCTTTTTCGGCTAATATTGCATCAATGAAATTGTTATACAATGTCAACTGATTTTAGAACAAGTGTTAGGCAGCGCCTTCTTTTTTTGGCTTCTTTCAGACACCGGTTTTTTTGCTCGGAAAATAGGAGTTTTTTTTAGTTTTTGTTTTTTACAGAATTAGGATTAGTATGTTAATTCCCCGACAAAAGGTTGCCTTCCTATGCTCTTATGATCAAGAAATTTAGTTGGAGAAAAATTTAAATGTATTTGTAACATTCTTGATATCAAGAACGCTACTGCGCTGCCCAATTACATACACATACTCAGAAAGTATGCAAGATTTAAAGGCAAGAACAACACAACACAAAACTGATCTTCAAACGCAAGATTCCTTTAGTGAACCTTGGCACAGAATTTTTGAGGAACTCCCAACCTCCAAGACTGAAAAACTCAAATGATCCAAAAGTGCCTTTACAGAAGTTTGCTTCTGCTTATAGACTTGCAAAATCATGAAGAAGAATCAAAACAGAAATAACAAAACATGAAATGTGCCCTTATACTTCTAACATCAATACTCCCTGTTTAACTAAAACCGGCTTATTACACTCACGTTTGCTAAACGACCTACAACATCCAGTTTATATCACAAAACAAAGTTTTATTAAAAGGCTGTTTACTCAATACACGTCATTGACACTACTTAAAACTCCCCGTTTTGTTAAATGAAATGCTCAACTGTTAAAATTGTTATTTTTCTTCTAGAATTACTTCTTCATCAATACCCAATTGTCCGGTATACTTCACTGCCCAACAACATCCAGCCACCTTTTGTTATGAACCCCCTAGGTAGAACTTACCCTTGAAAATCAGCTTACAAGAGAGGGTGCCTAGGGGCTTATAAACCACTAATTAATCTCATATAGTCAATGTGGGATCATAACAACCACCACGCTCTGCAACCAACGTCCATGGTGGTCCTCGTACCCACACGGGCTGGCTGTGCGCTAGGTTTTTCCTAGTTCCAGATTAATACTGCCATGTTGGCATCATCCCCCATGTCACATGATTGTAACTGTCGTAACATGGCCTTAGAGGTGGGGTAACTCTGATATCATTTGTTATGAACCCACTAGGTAGAACTCACCCTTGAAAACCAGCTTACAGGGGGAGGGTGCCTAGAAGCTTATAAACCACCAACTAATCCCATACTTAGTCAATGTGGGATCATACCTCCTATTCTCTTTAAGACCCTGCCACCTCTTCAAGGCCTTGCTCCCAAGGCACCCGTGACACATCACAACACAGTGCCTATCGAATGTGGATACAAGGACTTGAGTTTATACAACAACTCACAAGAATTGTCTTCCATCTCAGCCCCTACCCATTTAACTAATACCTAAGTAGCAGCATGATTACCAACCTTCTTCATTCTTCTCTCAAGAATCCTTTTAGGCTCAGGTTGGACACTCCCCTCATTATCAACTGGAGGAAGAGTAGGCAAAGGGGAAATTTGTTCCCCTAACTTTTTCTTCAGGCGTGATACATGAAAAACATTATGTATTTTTTATGAAGATGACAAAAGCAACTTATAAGCAACTGTGCCAATCTTTTGGAGGACCTGGAAAGGCCCATAGTACCTAGGAGCAAGTTTCATATTGTGTCTCATGGCATCAAATTTTTGTTTATAAGGCTGTAGCTTAAGAAAAACCCAATCCCCTCTCTCAGAACTCTTTCTATTTGCATAGACTTCCATCCTATTCTGAGCTTTCCTCAAGTTTTCCTTCAAAAAGCACAAAATCTGTTATTTGTCTTCAAGTGTTGGTCAATTGTAGCATTGGAAGTAGTGCCTGGCACATAAGACAACAACCTTGACGTGGCATTCCATACAAGGCTTGAAATGGTGAGATTCCAGTGGATGAATGCACAATGGTGTTATACCACTTAGCGATAGGCAACCAATTACTCTAGTTTCTTGGTTTGGACCCACTGTATGCTTTTAGGTATGCTTTAAAAGTTTTATTCAAAGCCTCAACTTGACCATCAGATTGAGGATGGTAAACCGAGCTAAGGGCCAAGGTAGTCCCTTACATCTTGAACAATTCCTTGCAAAACAAGCTGGTAAACACCACATCTCAATTAGACACAATGGTCTTAGGCAAGCCATGAAGCTTGAACACCCCAGAAAAAAAGCCACCTTGCATGCTGTATAAGGATGAGCCATAGGAAAGAAATGACCAAACTAGGTCAAACCAAGGACTTTGAGGGATAGGCAAGGGTTGGAGTAACCCTGCTGGAAGCGCATTCTCATTTTTATTCACTTGGCAAGCTTGACACTCTTTCACCATCTTCCTGACATCTTTTCTCATACCTGGCCAATAGAAATCCAGCTTAGCTTTTTGTAGTGTCTTGTGGTAGCCTACATGGTCTGCCTCTGGACTGTGATGAATATAGTGCAAAACTCTATTTTGAAATAAGGAACTAGGAACTATCACAAGCTTCCCTTTTTTGAAAAGAAGTCCTTGTTGTAAAGAGAATTCTTTAGGAACCTGCTTGCCTTGCTGCAATGCATCAACCAAGTTAGTGATCTCAATAGAATTTGAATAGTTTTGCTTGAAATCATTTAACCAGACAGGAGTAGGGAAAGAAGTGAGGGCCAAAGTAGCTGAGCCCTCTTCCATTTTTCTAGAAACTGCTTCAACCACTTTATTATCTCTTCCCCTTTTATACTCTACTTTAAAGTCATAATCCATGAGCTTTGAAATCCATTTTTGCTGGGCTCAGTAGCCACTTTCTTTTCTACCAAGTGCTTCAAAACTTGCTGGTCATTTTTGATCTTAAAGGGCTGACCAAGCAAGTATGGTCTCCATTTTTCCACTGCACACACAAGTGCCAAAAATTCCTTCTCATAAGTGGATAAAATCAATGCTTTACCCTTAAGAACCTTACTAAAGAAGGCTATGTGCTGGTTATCTTGCATCAACACAACCCCTAACCCCACCTCTGATGCATCACACTCAATGGTACACTCCTTAGAAAAATTTGGCAGCTTTAATACAGGAGGATGGGCTATAGCATTCTTCAATTGTTTAAAAGCTTCCTCAGCTTCATTAGACCAGAGAATACATATCTTCTTTAACAACACTGTTAATGGAGTAGCTATATAGGCATAATTCCTTATGAATTTTCTGTAATATCCAATAAGGCCTACAAAATCTCTTAATGCCTTAACTCTTTTAGGAATAGGCCACTCAACCATAGCAAATATTTTAGTGGGGTCTGCCTTAACTCCCTCCCAGAAATAATTTGGCCTAGGTAGTCTACTTCAACTACACCAAACCTACATTTAGACCTCTTGGCAAACAAGATTTGATGATGTAAAATAGATAACACTGTCTTCAAGTGTACATAATGCTCAGTCAAATCTTGGCTATAAACCAAGATATCATCAAAGAAAACTAATACAAATTTTCTAAGAAAAGGTTTAAAAACATGATTCATTAAACTTTGGGAAGTGGCAGGTGCATTGGTAAGCCCAGGGCAGTACCAAAAACTCATAGTGAACTTCATGTGTTCTAAATGCTTTCTTAGAAATATCCTCCTCCCTCACTCTTATTTGATGGAAACCTGACCATAAATGAAGTTTAGAAAAATACCTTGCCCTATGCAACTCATCAAGGGGTTCATCAATAACAAGAGTTGAAAACTTAGTTTGCCAGTTTCTTGGTTGAGGGCCCTATAATTGATATACATTCTCCACGTTCCGTCAGTTTCCTTCACAAGGAGGACATGTGATGAAAATGGACTTTGCTAGGTCTAATCACTCAATCACTCAGCAAATCTTGCACAATCTTTTCAATTTCTGTTTTCTGATAATGAGGATACCTATAGGGCCTCATTGAAATTGGAGTAGTGCCTGCCCTCTGCACAATTTGAGATCAAAGGCATGCAGTGGAGGTAACCCCATTGGTTCCTCAAAAACAGCTTTAAACTGTTGCAACACCTCCTCAACTTCTGGTAGGATGCCAACCTTTTCTTCCTTTTTATGTACTGCTACTAACTGCAACACAGCCTTGCATCGTAATAAAAGAGGACTCAACATATTCATCCCAGCTTCTGCTTCTACCCTCTCAGAGAAAAGGCCTTGCAATAATAACTTCTTGCCACTCACCTCAAGTTGCATAGACATGTTGGTGAGATCCCTTTGAATGAGACCCAATGTTTTGAGCCATTGGACCTCAAGAAAAATTTCACACCCTCCCAAGGTCAACACATGAAATGGAACTAGAAACCTAGCCCCATGAATTTTAATAGTTTCCTCACATCTGCCTTGACTGATAATTTTTGCCCCATTTATTACTTTAACTTGTAAATCCACGTCCTTCTTTACATTCAAATTAGCTGCCTTGACTGCCAATTGACCCAGGAAGTTATGAGTGCTTCCTGAATCCATAAGAATCTCCACAGTGGAAGATCCAATTCTCCCCAACAGCTTCATTGCATTGCTATTCACACAACTGGAAGTGGCATGGATTGACACCCAATAATCTAGACTCTTGTAAAAACCCTCCTTGATTTGTTGTTACTAATTCTTCACTTTCCTCACCACTTTCTTCCTAGTAGCCTTCTATATCCCCTTGCAAAATGTAGACCTTAGGAACTTTACAAACATGGCTGGTTGCAAAGATTCTAGAGGAATATGTTCTTTCCTGAAGAAAATCTTTTGTAGAAAGAGGAGCTGCTGATAATGGAGGTAATGCTGGGCCAAGAGGTGGTCCTCCTGTGAGGAAGGTAACCACTTTTCAAATGGATGAAAAGAGGAAGAAAGGACTGTGTTTCCACAGTGATAAATCTTAGACTGTGTTTCCACTTTTTATCACTGTGGAAACAGTCCTTTCTTCCTCTTTTCATCCAAAAGTTGTTACCTTCCTCACAGGAGGACCACTTCTTGGCCCAGCATTACCTCCATTATCAGCAGCTCCTCTTTCTACAAAACTTCCATTTTGTCTCCAAGATTTTCTTGAGGAAAGAACATATTCCTCTTGAATCTTTGCAAGGCCAAAAGCAGCCCCAAGATTCACTGGACCAAACATCTTAACTGGCAACCTGATCTCATCTTTTAATCCACTTAAGAAGCAACTCAATCTGTGTCTCTCAGATAGCCCTTTTAACCTATTCGACAGGGCTTCAAGCTGTGATTATACAAGGTCAAGTGGCTTGTTTAAGTCTAGAAAGAGCTTCCATTGGGTCATCATAAGCTGATGGCCCAAATCTAACTTGAACAGCCAACACCAAAGTGTCCCAAGAATTAAACTGACCACTATCAAAAGCATCTTGATGACAAACTAGCGCTTCCCCCCTCCATATTATATGAAGCTATCTACAACTTTTCATTAAAGGGAGTTTGGTTGTAATCAAAATACTGGTTGGCCTTAAAGATCCAACTAATAGGGTCATTAACACTAAAGTGTTGGAATTCTAATTGAAACCCTTCTAGCACAGAGCTTCTCTCTTCATGCCTAACCACATTTCTAGGATCCACAGGCCCATCATGATGAACATTTATGTGAGAAGATTCTACTAAAGAATGAAGCATGTCAGTTACCTGATCCAATCTTTCTGTAATTCCATTAATTGCTTGTTGATGGCTTGTACTTGGGCTATGCCTTGTTATATTCTCATTAATAAAGAGGTTTATTACTTATAAAAAAAAAAAAATTGCTTACTGATGGCTGTCCAACTGTCTCTGCACCATGTCTTACTGCTTTTGTGATCCCTCCTGATGTCGCTTAATAGCTCCTCTTGTGCCTTCTGCACTATGAGGATCGCTGACTGTTGATACCACTTGTAATGTTCTTGATATCAAGAACACTACTGCACTACCCAATTACACACACACAACAACCCAGAAAGTATGCAAGATTCAAAGGCAAGAACAACACAACACAAACTGATTCAAATGCAAGATTCTAGTAGTAAACCTTGACAGGAATTTTTGAGGAACTCCCAACCTCCAAGACTGAAAAGCTCAGATGATCCAAAAGTGTGTTTTTAGAGGTTTGCTTCTGCTTATATACTTTCAGAATCATGAAGAAGACTCAAAGCGCAAATAACAAAACATGAAATGCACCCGTATATTAAAAAAAAACCATCAAAACTTCCCGTTTAACTAAAATCCCTTTATTACACTCACGTTTGCTAAGCGATCTACACATCCAGTTTATATCACAAGACAAACCTTTTCATTAAAAGCCTACTTGCTCAATACATGTCATTGACACTACTTAAAACTCCCTGTTTTGTTAAAAGAAATGCTCAGCCATTAAAGTTGCTATTTCCCTTCCAGAATTGCTGCTTTACCAACACTTAACTGTCCAGTATACTTCACTGCCCAACAGAATCCAGCCACCTCTTCTCTTCAAGACCCTGCCCCCAAGCACCCGTGACAGTATTCTTTATAGGTGCTCCAAATTCAAATTCTCTATTGTCCGACGTTTTGAATGAAGTATTTTTTTTAGTCTAGGTTGAGTTAGTGATATCATTTTGGGGAGCTAAGAAATAGAATTTATTAATTTCCTGACAGATAAAAAAATGTTCGTTCTGGCTTCCATGATGTAGTTTCTTTGTTTCAGAAAAAGTCATGAGAATTCGATTTTGCTCTGGCTCATACTTGCACATATATATTGTTGTAGGTCATTGTTGCAAAAAACGAAGAGAAGGAAGAGGTGGTCAATGCCTCTGATCCTGTTGAATTCGTGGAACCAAATTCTGTTGAAATAAATGACAACTTTGTGTTCCGGAAGCTTCTTGTGAGTTTATATATTTGCTTTGAATATTAATTTTGAAAATACAATTACATAGAAGGCTTACTTTGTTATTTCTGTTATTTCCATTGTCTAAGCGGGGGCCAAGGTATTTTGATCCTCCAGATAGCAGTTGGGGAACATGCTTTAAATGTGGGGAAGAAGGTCATTCAACAGTGAACTGTACTAAAGTTAAGAGAAGGAAGCCATGCTTTGTTTGTGGGAGCTTAGAGCACGCAGCAAAGCAATGTTCAAAGGTGTATGGGAAAGGAATTGAAGCTACACTTAATTTTTATGATTATATTAAAAGCTTTTAGCCTCTAGATGTTCTCTAACATCCCCAAGTTGAATAGAGGCCCCCTTTTTTTTCTTCGCTTATAATATTTCCGAGTGTTGTATCTTTGTATAATACTTGAATTTTCCGTTGGAATATTTATTTTCTGCACTGATAGTTGTTGTTTTCTTCATTAGTTTTATGATCATCCGGTTGTACCCTTGAGTGATTGGGCAAGGGCAAGAACCTCAATTATGCCGCCTCTCCCATATCTTTGTTTGAAATGCTCTGAATTATTTTACTTTCAAGGATAATCTTTTGCAAAACATATCCGTGTGACCGTGCCCCCATTTATTAAAAAAATGCTTAAATCCTAGTTATGTCCTGTGTGTGGTGTGTGCACTCAGAAATGGTCTAATTTGTTTTCAGAGATGAGATGAGATGAATGTTAAAAAAAGAATAAAATATTGTTGTAATATATTTGTTTAATATTAGTTTTGTTTTGGGATTGGAAAAAATGTGTTTTGGAATTTGAAAATATTGAATTTTTTATTATATTTTGTATGGGGATTTAAAAGTGTAATGATAAGTTTGAGATGTGTTTTGGGTTTTTGGTTTCATCCCCGTAAGCAAACCGTGCCTAAAAGAGAAAAAGTGAATGCACACAGACGCACTTTTACCCTAATGTATATGTATATGCAATACATGCATGCGTGTTATGTGTAGACAAGTTTGCACATGAGTGAATGAGCATGTTTGCGTATATAGTGCATTTTTACTCACTTTTTGATTTCTTTGTAGGGACAAGATTGCTTTATCTGCAAAAATGCTGGCCACCGAGCTAAAGACTGTCCAGAAAAGCACAAGGGTGGTTCTCCAAGTTCAAAAGTTTGTTTAAAATGTGGAGATTCTGGACATGATATGTTTTCATGTAGGAATGATCCTTCGGCTGATGATCTCAAGGTTTCTCGCATGCTATTTTTCTGTTATTTGCTAGAGGCTTATTTCATATCAATTTGAACAAAAATTGGTTTGAATTCTAAAGTTTTTGGTCAATAGTTAATGCTTTGTTCTCTTATTTGCTTAATCAGGGAATACAATGTTACGTTTGCAAGAGATTTGGCCATTTATGTTGTGTCAGCTCTGCCAATACTAGTCAAGGAGTAATTTCTTGTTACAGATGTGGTCAAGGGGGGCATACTGGCCTGGTAAGTTATTATGCTATGTTTTCAATGACCTCTTTTGGGCAATGCAAATGTGCATGCGTGTGCTTGTTGCCGTATCTTCTGGAATATGGTTGAACATTGAAGTTGATATGAGAATAATAAAACACTTATTGACTTATTCTTTACTTAAAAGCACTTATTGACTTATTCATTACTTATCAAAAAGTAAAAGAAAGAACACTTATTCACTTGTTGAAACATAGTTATTCGCATAAGAATGATAAGCTCAGGTAGATAATAATGCATAGGTGTTGTTGCTCTTGTCTAATGTCCTGTGTAATTGGGCTATGCCTTTTTCTCTCATTAATAGAACTTATCTTTTCTGATCCAAAATAGAAGAATGATACGCTTAAGCAAGCTTATCTTTGTTGTTTTCATTTGGTGTTTCAGTTTTGTGTAATATAATCTTATCTATGAAGTTTTTAAATCATAAAATTTTGCTCCTATAAAGTCACAAGATCTACAATCCAGTTGTGTTATTATTAAATGATAAGTGCCCTTATGAAGCCAATTCACTCACTTCCTATTGTAAAATTTAGCCAATATGTCATTATGTTAAACTTATTAAGTGAAATAATATTTTTTTTGATAAGTATTAAGTGAAATAATATATCTAGCTAAATTAGTAATTTTTTAAAATTAAACATTAGTAAAAAGATATTACATCTAACTAAACTAATATGTTTTTATTTAAATAACTAGCCTTTTAGTTTTCTTAACATGTGTTATGACTTCAATTTTGTAACAATAGAAACGTAAATGTTATTAAATTTTAAAATAAGCTAAATTGTCGTTGGTTTGAATTTTGACGACTAGAGTTTTTCATACTAGGTAAGGAGCTATTGGTTTCTCTTTACTCTATCAAAGTTTGTGACATTTCGTATCACTAACATAAATATAAAAGAGACTAAGGGGAAAATGGATCACTGGACCAGACCGACTGGACCGATAGCTAACAGTCTGGTCTGGTCCGGTTGATTAGTGGTGATTGGTCCGGGAAAATGATAGACTGAAAGTTTCGGCCAATCATCCCCCTGGACTGGACCCATTTACACCCCTACCTGATTTGGTTTTATTAACTCAGACATGTTTACTTTTGTAACTAATGGATTTGTGAAAGGTTATTGAGTTTTAGAGGAAGGTAAGAAAAACTTATTTAAGTCATGAAGATGAACCAAATTTTGGAGATCACTGTACTTAAATTCGTGCATTTATAAAATTTATAACTTCTCAAGATATATTAACTCAGCCACTTACATAATTTTTCAGTCAAGAACGTTAAGTCTGTGACTACTTGTTGCAGAAGTCCGAAACATTTTATCTACCATGTTTTGGAAAGATTTTACCTTGTTGGAATGGGACATGGATGGCCTATGTTGAAATGTATGCAAGTGAGAGTTTCAATTTCATATTAAGATTAATTCATTCTTTCTTGTAATTGTTGGGTTTAGAACTTTTATGGAAGTAATCTGGCAAATTGCTTTTAGAAACAGTCTTTTTGGCTTTATTAAACCTTTTATTTAGCAAGTATGTCGTTTTTGATTGATGAGGAATTTGGGCATCTATAACAAATTGTCATTACTTTGGAACTTTCCAGTTTTTCTGAAATTTCTGAGGTTTATGTATTTTCATTTTGATCTCGGATCTGTTAGTATATGTCGTATCATAAACGTTCTCACATTTTGGCATAGGCACCAGAGCTCCTAATTTTATAAACACGTAAAAATTTGTATTTTTCTTATTTGTTTGAAGCAGCCTTTTTGTTTAACATTTTAGTATGGAATTTTTTTTCAATAGGCATGTGCAAAGGTTTGTGGAGAAGCCAGTGGTACAGGTTCACCTGGTTCATGCTTCAAGTGTGGTGAAGGGGGACATTTTGCCCGTGAATGCAGGAGTAATGTTAAAGTGGGATCTTCTTATCCATTTGGTGTTAGTTTGCACCTCCCGTCACTACGGCTTCTTTTCACCCTGTAAAATATTTGTTTTTCTAATATCAATTAAAGCGAGTGCTATTTTGACTTTCTGCAGGCTTACAAGAGGAGTTGGAATATGTCAGCCCCAGCTCTGCGAGTTCACAGAGAAGAGAAAGGCTACTCAGAACTCAAATCTATTCCTTTTGATCTTGGTAAGGTTAGTAAAAGGAAGAAAACTAGAGATGAAGGAAAAGGTGTTACGACACCACAAAAATCAAAACGGAAAGGTGGCTGGATACTGGAGGATCCTGGAGACCTTACTACACCCCAAAAATCAAAACGCAGAGGTGGATGGATAACAGAGGATCCTGGTGATTACTCTAATAGAAATTGGAAAAAAAGTTTGAGGTCTCCTGCAACACCATCGACTAAGGGTCATAAGATATCTTCTTTAAGTGCTGATGGTCACGCTTCAGCTTCAAGTTCTAGATCATCCAATAAAGCAATCAAGGTTCATTCTGGATCTTTGATGTCCGAAGGACCATCCAAGGCCTATCGGCCCAGAATTTCAGCATCAAGGTTTGGCAACTTTGGCAGCGATGGGCTGCAGAGAGATCATGGTTGGTGAAAGTAACCCAATTTAATCTTTGAACAACAGCCACAGGGAGGGAGAAATCTTTCAGCCCTGATTTTCAGCATCGAGGTTTGGCAACTTTGGCAGTGAGGGATGCAGAGAAATCATGGTCGGTGATAGGAACCCAATTTTATCTTTGAACAACAGCCAGAGAGAGATAGAATTCAGAGGTAATTGAGGATTAGGTTCCCCCCCCCACCTTGTAATCTTGTAAGTTCCCATGCTATAGTTTATAGATTGTTTATTTTTTATGTTGGTTTAAAGGCGTTGGTACACACCCTTCGATCTTATGTACATGCACACAAGCATGTTTCATTGCCCAACTAGTGAGGAGAACCTCTGTTGTAATTTGAATTCAAACAATTAAAACTTGCATTACTTCTTTCCATGAGCATTGTTGCTTTGGCATTAGAGTTTATTCTTTCCAGCTATAAAACCCACTTGCTGCGTCAATTGGGTGTCTTCATAGTTTGTACTAATTTTTGCTCGTCTTGATTGTTTTCCTTTGTTGATTCCACGACTTGACTCCAGCATATTGAATTTGGTGAACATGACTGGGCTGTAGATCCTTTTCGTTTGAGAAGTCATAAATATTGGTAAAGTTGACTATGCTTTACCAATAATGAAAATATTCATTTGCTCAATACACATTCACATGACCTGATGCTTGACGTATGAAAGAGGAGCATAGGCTCCCTTTTATAGGCTATCAAGTCATTGAAAGAAGGTGAGAAAGCAAATGTTAGCCCACACGTTAAGTTGGTTGTTTGAGAAGCTTTGAAAATGAAGAAATTACTAGAGAAGGCAGTGTTGCTCTTTCACTCCTTTTTAACCCTCCCCCTCAACACTGACTTCTCTCCTTGAGTGAGTAGTCATATATTCTGGCTGGCAAAAGTTTACAAACTTGAAAGAACTTTCCTTGAAAACATGTTCTTGTCTTGATTTTCTACCCTAATAGATTCCATCTTCACCTATTCTTTTAGTTAGTCTTGATCTTCTCTCTCTCTCATGTTACGCTTGTGGATTCTGTAACTTTCTTCAATGCTAGCTATGTTAGCATACTTAGGGTTTGGCTTTTATTGTTTGCTTGACCTTTTAGGCTGACCTGCCTGCATTCTTTTGTCTTATGTTCTATATGCTCCTATTTGCCACATGATATTGCTAGTATTCAGCAAATTACCCCCAATTAGGGCTACATGTTTGTCTTTTGGCCCACATGATCAGCTTAGCATATGACAGTGTGACTGCTTTCAGTTGACCACTGGGATGATACTTCATCAAACGAACTTTTAGAAAATAACGAGTAATGCTGGGGTTACATAATCTCGATCCTTTTCTTTTCTCATTGCATCTATTTAAAATACATCGATTTTCTTTCTTGTCAAAACTTGATCTAGTACAAACACCTAAACATATGCCACAGAATACTTTGGAGTTACTCAATGAAGGCTTGATGCTTCTCAATTTTTGGTAGGGTGAGATGACCAGACTTGATATGCATCATCATTGCTTGTGGTAGCTTATTGTTCGCATGAGTTGTTCTCATGCATTCGGCCCATACTCCGCTTGGCTCTTTGTTCGCATGCAACATGATCCGAAAAATCGTTGCCTAGTGATGGTTCTCTGTCTCATCCACTCTGTTCTACTGTAGAGTGTTTGGGCATGTCAGTTGTCAATGTATGCGACATCCTCGGAGATGGTTATCAAATTCTCGAGATGTACTAAACCTTCCTTCCGATTGCACCTTTGACTTCTTTAAACTCCTCAAGCTTTCCAAGAACATCATATTTTTCTATGTCTAATGTTATATACAGTCTAAAAAGTTGGATTTCTTTACGGTCCAACCAATAAACAAATAGAAAAATCTTCATTTTAAAATAAAATTGATTAAAACACTCTTATTTATAAATAAGAAATTTTAAAAATTTGAAAAATTCATTTATTTAGTTATAAAACGAGTGTGTTTTTATGTGGACTATAATGCAGTCCATCAAATATAGACTGCAAAAAAAACTATTCTTTTTTCTATTTTGTTACAATCATAGATGAAAGTCTATACTGTTAAATCATTGATGAAAGTCTCTAATCGGTAGGTGCATTACAATGAACAGGCCCCAATCGTTCTCTCTCTATTTTGTTAAGAGTTGGCTATTTGGTATTTGAGAAGCTTTGGAAATGAATGATTTTGTAGACTTGCTGGTGGAGATTTGCAGAGGCAATGGAGGATTTTGTAGAGAATGGTTTTCCCTTTAATCCCTGTATTTTGACATTCCAAACCTCTCAAAAATTATGGAAATCAAAGTATGTGGCAACTTGATAATAGTGGTCCCCAATAAACTCTTAAACTTTACGGTGCGGATAAAAAAAAAGGAAAAGGATTTTGATAAATATTTCTAACTACATCTCTGCTTTTAGGGATTTAATGGCTTCACCCATGTTGATGATCTTCCCATTTGGGGCAAGTAATGTAATTAGAAGATATAAAGGAGATAACTATGGCTTCGCCATTAAATTGATTGAATGAAATGGATGTCATCTGTTGGTGGCTTTCACTAGTTGGTTGGCAAAACAAATATTATCAGGGCCTGAGCTCAGAGCTAGTGAAAGGTTTAAAAAGGGCGACAATTTTCTTTTAAGATCCCTATGTTTTGTAAGAATATCATATTGGACGAGCAAAGCTTCCTAAAAAGAAATCCTTATATGCATTTTCGAGCATGTTGATGGAACTCAATCCATGTTATTTGATTTACGCATTTAGCCCTAAACATGGTGTATCACTATAGAACTAAATCTTTGGACGACAAATAATCACTACCAATACTAGCGCGCACCCGCACATACTATGACGAGCGTGAAAAAATGATAACAGGGGTCATTTTAAAATTATATGTAAGGGAATTTTCTTCACACTTATAAGCCTATCGGGCATTCATCTAGAGGTAATAGGTGTCAACCATGTGTCCAGTCTAAGACTCGAACTTGCCTGCAAATTAACTCGCCTACAAGAGAAATAAATAATGATGGCTGATGGAATAAGAAGACCTGGCACCACTCAACGAAATTGCACTCATGGGAACTCATCCTTGGCAATATGGGAAGTAAGGAAGACCCTTGATACTCTGATAATGGGACATTGATAGACGATCAAAGAAGCCCACAGAATATAACAAATCGAAAAGTCATGCCGCATTAATAACACTGCACTCTGGACTATACGTCACATTAATAACACTTTCGTAGAAGACGCTCCGTATTAAAGAGTTATGATAAAAGGAACAGTGGAAAGGACAGGGACTCCAAATGGACAGACATGATCTATCCCTCAAACTCTAGGTATAAATAGCAACTCTCAGGTACGAGGAAGCTCTCTAGACTCTTATTATTCTTGAACTTTCAAAAGTATTTTTGTTTTATTTTTATTTTTGGAAAAAGTTAGAGCCACCTATCTATCAGTAACCCATCCCCAATTTATTAATTACCCTCATTATAATGGATAAATACCGTGGTACTAATCAAAACACAATTTCCAAAAGGCATTTACTAATTTAGACTTTGGAGACTTTCCTGTCTCTCAAGCTACCCTCTTCCATTTTTATTCTACTTCATTTTTGCAAGCTACACGTACAAAACAAAGCTCTATCTTTTATATGGAAAATTATGTATGATATATAACATCTAATTCCGTTCAAAACGCACTCATTATCACAGCTTCATGCTTCCAAACAGTTGCATCCACTAACATGGTCACAAACAGTTGCATCCACTAACAGTTGCATCCAAAAGGCATTCACAAACAGTTGCATCCACTAACATGCTTACAAAAGGGAGTCAGGTAAGGCTGTCTTAGCGTTTTTTATTTTTATTTTGAAGAGTTAGGATCACGTGTTTAAAGGTGATTTCTTTTCAAGGCTGTTTCAGTTGACCATGATAAAGAAAACAATTCCACGTAGCTTCTCCAAATCCAAGAAACTTATGTTGTCTCTTCACTTGTGATTTTATTATTATTATTTATTTATTTGGGGTGAGCTTTTCAAATTTCTTCAATAAATGTGGTGTCTTCGTAGGTTGCTTTGCCTGAATCCCAAAACTTCGACAGATAATCTGTTGCCTCTAGAGCACCGTAATGTCACAAATTGTCTTGAGCTCTGCTCTTAAGTTTATGTTGAACATAATACCAAATTAGAATTATTTTGATTTGATTTGATATTATCTTCAATAATTTAACTTTTACAAAGATATTCTAACTTCTCACACGACACTGTACAAAAACAGGGCTTAATTATTGTGGACCCTGACTTATTTCAGAAACGACACCGTAAAACAACTATTTATTCCTTCCCACTTCTTTAATCCAGATTCTAAAACAAATTATGTCTGGGTTGTTCGATTTAAATATTGATGGCACCAACCCCAAAGGAGAGATTTGCTTCAGGTACTTCAAATAGGTACCAAAAGAAGTTGTGCCGGCCTTTACTATTACCATGAAAGTGCACCATAAGAAACGGTAAAAAAGCCAGCAAAAGCCAACTAATAATAACACGAGTTTTCAAAAACTCATTAAATACTACTCTTTATTTTAAATCTTGTTATTTTTATAATACTTGTATTTTTGAGACGCATTTAAGTGATTTCACATGTTAAACGTGTAAATGGTCAGCCATTTAAAATGTATATCACCAGACACCAACAGACATAACTTGAGTTGATAATAAAAATAATTTTATAATTTGAAAGATTACATTAAATTATATTAATTTATAAAATTACATTTTATAAAATTATTTTGTAGCTAAAATATTTTTTTAAGAAAGTAACCAGTTATTTTGATCAAGACTCATTTCACATGTTAAACCATTTTTGTCGCTTATGGCCCTTCATTTGCATCGGGAAAACTAGTTTAGAAGACTGGATCAGCATCTAGCTAGGACATTAAACAACAGCAAGTAACTTAATATATATATATATATATATATATATATATAAATATAATGGTTTTGTCTTGGGCAACGGTAGCAATTAAGGACGGGCATGCATGAATTATTATCTGTCATGGTCGATGGAGTGAAAGATGGACTTCTTACCATGGTGATTCAGAGGTGAGATGTTTATCTCATCTCACCTCAGATGTGAGATGATCATGAAAGACACTAATTTCATCTCATCCCACCATTCAAACGGCTCTTAACCCTCGCGCGATTTTCCTTCTCCCTTCAATAACCTGCCTTACAGTGGAATCATGAGACCATTTTTGTCGCTTATGGCACCTTCATTTGGATCGGGAAAACTAGTTTAGAATATTGGATCAGCATCTAGCTAATTACAAGTAACTTAATATATATAATATATATGTCTTGTCTTGGACAATGCTGCCAAATTAAGGACGGGCATGCGTGAATTATTGTATTTCGTGGTCCATGGAGTGAAAGATGGACTGCTTACCTGACTGACTCTGAAAAATGATTGAAAATAGCGACCACTTAATGAAGCCAACAACAGTACTATAGTTGACCTTCAATATGGATGCAGGCAGAGTAAACATGCCAAACTCCGGTACCAAACGAGGCGGATGGATCACCTTCCCCTTCATCACCGGTCACTCTCTCTCTCTCTCTCGGACACAAACACCTACGCAGACATGTGCACAAAATGTTTTGGTTCAATATAATCTATACATATATGCTTATTTTTTTTGTATATTGAGCACAGGGGCTGTGGTGGGCTTGACACTTGCGACCGGAGGATGGCTGTCAAATTTGATTGTATATCTGATTCAGGAATTCAATGTCAAAAGTATAAATGCTGCTCAGATTTCAAACATAGCGAGTGGCTGCATCTGTCTCTTCCCTCTCATTGGAGCTGTTGTTGCTGACTCTTTCCTTGGCTCTTTCTTCGTTGCCTCAGTCTCGGCCTGTATCTCTTTGCTGGTAATTAATACTCTCCCACTGTTACATAATGTCTGCTGTTTCTTTTCTCTCTCTCTCTCTCTCTCTCTCTCTCTCTCTCTCTATATATATATATATATTTATTTACATTTTATCAGCATAAGAGATGGTGCAGTCTCTGAACTGTGGTGAATTGTTTATGTTCTTTCACCTGCCCATGAGAAGCATATACTCTATTCTTCGCTAGATATAAAAACAATTCATTGTGTCTTTGCCTTGTAAAGGGGAGTAATTAAAGTTTCTGTCAAAGGGAAATTATATACACAGTTGCCTTCAGAAGATAAGATTGGAAAAGCAAGAACTGCTAGCTAGAATAATTGTAGGCAGTTGAAGGAAGTGTTGCACGATTTTTAACTCATACATTACTTGGCAATTAGAAATCGTAAGTTTGATGTAGTACCACCAAAAGTATGACATGCCAGTTACAAACTTAGAAATTCTGTGACAGTACTTTTTGGGTAAGTTTTTATTGATTCGATAATTCTAAACATATATATAGCAGACCAATATATGGACCATTAACTGCTGAACCTGCAACTTGAAAAAGAAAATTAAGTAGGCCCTATTTGGTTACGCATTTTAGATGAGATAAGATAATATGAGATATTTTAAGTAGGAGTGTGATTTTTTAAGATGAAATAGTTTGTAAAAAGTGTATGTTTAGATAGTGAGATAGGAAGAGATAGTTTTAACTTTTTAAAATTTGATGAGTAAGTGAGTCTTACTTAACCTTTTGACACTTGAGATATGTGCTTTTAACTAATTGTTACTGTTCATGTCAGAAATTGTTGAGATAGATTACTGTTCATGCCAAAAATTAGTGGGATAAGTTATAGATAAAATAGAGATTAAATGACTTTTTACTGTTTGTTACTATTTCATGTCAGAAAATATTTGAGACGAGTTTGAAAATTTTTAGATGAAATAGAGATCAAATGAAGATGAAATATTATCATTTGGATCCCAAAACTACTCTACCTTACAAATTCAGGTAAGATAGTTCTTTATTTACCTTTGCAGGGCATATGTCTTTTAACATTGACTGCAACACTTGATTCCTTGAGGCCACAGCCATGTGATGATGGATCAAGCTTGTGCAAACCACCCTCAAAACTTCAAAATGCGGTCCTTTACTCAGCTTTAGCTCTGGCATGTATTGGGTGTGGAGGTTCTCGCTTTACTCTGGCAACAATGGGAGCAAATCAATTTGATAAGCCCAAAGATCAAGGGATTTTCTTCAACTGGTATTTCTTCAGTCTTTACACCGCTTTTGCAGCAAGCAACACTGCCATTGTCTACATTGAGGACAATTTGAGTTGGAGATTGGGATTTGGCCTTAGTGCCATTGCTAACTTAATCGGTTTGGCCTTCTTCTTGTTGGGAAACCGTTTCTACATTTATGACAAAGTACAAGGGAGCCCATTCACTGGTTTAGTTCGTGTTATTGTAGCCACGATTCAGAAGAGGAAGGTGCAGCTCTCATCCAAAACCGAGGACTACTACTATGGTCAAGATGGAATTGCAGAAATAGCTATACCATCTAAAAAGAGGTTCAGGTAGGAAGTTGAGTTATTAAGGCTCCGTTTCTAACTTAGATTGAATTGAGATCTAGTTTTAAACTGAATCTAATATCTAAATATTCAACTCTTAAATCATTAAAATCATTTCTACTCATAACTTCTTTGCACGCAGGGTTTACAAGTTTTTTCAACTCAATACCTCTTTAGACTCAGGACACAAGATCTTTTTAAAATTTTCATAAATGTATTTAAATTCATCTTAATACCCAAACACATTTAAATACATCTTAAGTAAACTCCACAAAACTCACTCTATAATCTCAACTCATTAGTATTCACAAAAAACTGAATTACTCTACTCAGCTCAACATTCAAAACAGGCCTAAACTGCAAAATCCCTTTTTTTTTTTTGAGTAAATTCTTGGGGTTATTTCTCTATTTAATTTATACATTGGTTTCTAGGCTCATTCAATATGTATCAATAGAGTTTTGAGCTTAATTAGTTGAAATTTGTATTCTCCATTCACTTTATCATAGAATCAGCTTAGACATAGTGAGGTTAATTCTATCAAATCCACTTAAACATGTAAGCTCTGATGGAGAAAGAACATATCAAAGACTATCAACATCGGCCATGTGTGTAGATCATGCGATAGATTTTTGTTGGTCTAAAACAAGCTACAGAAATGATGCAGGTTTCTCATTCGTGCTGCACTCAAAACAGAAGGAGATGTTCATTCGGACGGTTCAGTGGCAAAACCTTGGAGAATATGCACAATCCAACAAGTAGAAGATCTCAGAAACCTGATCAGAATATTGCCATTATGGTCAACAGGTGTCTTCCTAAGTACCCCAATAGCAATCCAGTCCAGTTTGACAATCCTTCAAGCTCTAACCATGGACCGTAACGTTGGACCTCATTTCAAAATCCCATCTGGGTCTATCCTGGTGTTAGTCCTAATCTCCACATCCATCTTTCTCACCATTATTGATCGTTTCTTATGTCCAATGTGGCAGAAGCTCACAGGTTCCTCTCCGACGGCCCTCCAACGAATAGGTGTAGGCCATGTGCTAAACACATTGAGCATGGCCACGTCAGCACTAGTGGAATTAAAGCGGCTCAATATAGCCCAAGCCCACCACCTCCAAGCCCAGCCCAACTCCATAGTGCCCATGTCTGTCTTGTGGCTATTTCCACAACTAGTTTTGGTTGGCATTGGAGAAGCATTTCATTTCCCAGGGCAAGTTGCATTGTATTATCAAGAATTTCCAGCATCACTAAAAGCTACATCAACTGCAATTATTTCAATGTACATTGGGATAGCTTATTATCTGAGCACGGCTTTGATTGATCTTGTTCGAAGGGTCACAGGATGGCTACCAGACAATATAAATGATGGAAGGGTCGATAACGTTTACTGGGCATTAGTTGTGGTTGGGGTGCTCAACTTTTGTTACTACTTGTCGTGCGCTTGTTCCTACTACAGATATCAAAATGTTGGAAAGGGATTAGAAAATGACAGCTCTGGTAGTTCTAATAACGAGGCATATGGTAAGGCTTGATGTATCTGAAACGTTTTCTTTTGAAACCATGCATAAGAGAGATTATATATATATATATATATATATATATGCATTTCTCTCCTCCCTCAAAGCAATTGCCATTCTTAGATTAATCGAAGGTTTTGAATCAGAAGCACTTCTGGGGATTTAATCTGGCATTTCTTCTATGTACGCATTTCTAACAATGCGATGTTTGAAAATCTAGATTTTTAAGAATGTGACAACGAAGTTTGGGAATGACTGAAAATACGACAGGATTCCTTAAAAAAGAATATTGTTTTAAGCTTGCCATTGTCAAATTTGGCCGAAGAACTTCAATTGAGGCGTTTCATTTTCAATGAATAAATAAAAGTTATAGGGTTACAGAACTTATTTTATCTAAATATGTATAAGTTTACTTTAAATATAAGATAAACTCAAAAAACATATCCTATTAAAAGATTGTCACATCAATTGGGGTGTTTCCTTTCATTCGACTAGTAGTAATTTGCTAACTAAGTACTAATGCCATTGTTGAGTCAAGGCTATGGTAAATATATCAGCTACTTGGTGTTAGTGGGTACATGAGGGAGAATGATAGCTTTAGACTCATATGCATTTCAAATATAATGATGGTCAACCTCAATGTGCTTCATACGTTCATGAAAAACTAGGTTGGCTATAATTTATATGGCACTTGTATTATCACCATGATGAGACGTGTGATGTGTTTGTGTAAACTCGAGTTCTGAAATAATACCATGCAATCGCATAATTTCTGAACATGCAGCAAACATTGTCTGATATTCAGTCTCTGTAGATAATTTAGATATACAATCTTATTTCTTATACTTCTAGGAGATAAAAGAGTCCTCAAGGAAGACACATCATCTAGTAGTAGAGCATTGAGAATTTGGATAACTAGCCCAATTTGTAGGCTGTCAAGTGAAGAAAAGAACCTTTAGGAAAAAATAGTCCACGATTAGGAGTCCTAAGTAGATAGCAAATAATTCGACGAACAACTACAAAATGGAGATGTCAAGGAGAATCCATAAACTTACTAATAGTGTGGATAATATAGGGAATATCAGGGCGCGTGATGGTAAGATAAATCAAGCTGCCAACCAACTTACGATATAAGACAGGATTCGGGAGAAGTTCGCCTTCATCTTTCCTATACTTAATATTATTTCCTGAGGAGTATCAATTGGAGTAGTATATTTGAATCTCCCTAGCTGAATTAAGTCTTGAATATATTTGTATTGATTTGAGAAATAAACCATGTAGCTGAGACCTAACTTCTAACTCTAGAAAGTAGGTAAGATCCACAAGATTCTTTATGTGAAACACATTACGAAATATGTTGTTAAAGTTTTTGAATCAATAGTTCATCTAAACTAGAGATGATAATATCATTTACATATACTAACAAAAATCTACTCCAGAATCGCCTTTGTGTAAAAATAAGGAAGTATCGTACTTACTTTGCTCAAAAGAAAACCTAGCAAAGTATTGCAAAATTTTCCAAACCAAGTTCGAAGAGTTTGTTTAAGACCACATAAAAACTTCTTTAATTTACAGACAGACGTAGGGATGAAATAGGCATACTAGATATGAGACTCATGTAGATATTCTCCTTTAGATTGCCATTCAAAAAAGCAAATTTAACATCCCTCTAACGTAATTGCCAAGATTTATTAGAAGTAAGAGCAAGTAACATGCGGACATTAGTCATCTTGATAACTAGAGCAAAGGTCTCATTATAATCTATGCCATACTCTTGGTGATTTTCCAAAGCAACAAATCTAACTTTGTATTGTTCTAGTGAACCGTCAAAGTGAAGCTTGGTGGAGTATACCCATTTACTACCAATTGGCTTGATCGAAGGAGGACATTGTACCACAGTCAAGTTTGATTATTCACAAGTGTATCAAGTTTTGATTGTAAGAAGAGGGAATAACAATGGAAGACAGTGTGACAACCATAGAAGTAGGGGAAGAAAAGCCATACTAATTTGGTGGGTGGGAGACACGAGTAGGTTTTTTAGGAATAGGAGTAGCAGAAGCTATGATGAATGTAGGATCAGGTGCAGGAGTAGTAGGAGCTATGATGAATGTCGGATTAGGTGCTGGAGGAGGAAAATCTTGAGAAGCCATAAAAGAGTCAGCCAAAGGGGTGTGATAGTATCTAGTGTAGACAAGACTAGGTTTAAATTGAGCAACTGGAGCAAAAGAGGTATTAGGATTTGGCATACGTAAGGACTTGAGCTCATCATGAAGAATTGAAAAACTAAGTAAAATAAGATTGACATGAGAGAAAAAATTGTTGCTTCTAAAAAAAAACATTTCTAGAAATTCGAATTCTTTGAGCATTAGAATGTTATCAGAGAAATCCTTTTTGACTTAAACTATAGCCTAGAAAATGACACTTAATAGATTGAGTAGTCAATTTATGTCTTTCATGTGGTGAAAGATGAATAAAACACACACACACCCAAAGATATGCAAATCAGAATAGTTTGTCATGTGACCAAATAATATGGAATAGGGAGAAACATTATATAAATCTGGTGTGGGCAATCAATTAATTGAATGGACAATGGTAGCTAATGCTTCGCACAAAAAACGAGGTGGAAATAATGAGTCAATAAGAAGGGCCCAAACCATATCAAGTAAATACTAATTCTTACGCTCAGCTGTCTCATTGTGTTGTTGAGTAGATGGGAAAGAAAGTTGAAAAAGAATGCATTTTTCTTAAAGAAAATCCTGAAATTCATGAGACATTTATTCTCTCCCAAAATCAAATCGTAATACCTTGATAGAGGAAGAAATTTGTGTTTATATGAGTGCGAGAAAGGCCTTGAAAACATAAAATACTTCACTTTTAGTATGAAGAAAATAGATACAAGTGAATCTACTACAATCATTAATAAAAGTAACAAAGTACTTATAGTGAGCATACTCTTAACATCGCTATGAATTATGTCAAACACTTGAGAGGTATGAAAACCATGTTGTGGAAATGGTAACACATTGCTTTTGACAAGTTTGCAAGAGATACAATCAAAAGAACTCATTTTAATTAAATCAAAATTCTTATTACCAAATGCGCCAGTTCTAAACAAATTTTGGAGTATATTAGGATTGAGATGGCCTAAATGGTGATGCCAATTCTTAGTACTTATTTTGAAAATATTAAAAGAAATAAAAGGACTTGACTCAAGAAAATTTGAACTAGGACTCAGTGGAAATAGTTGACCCTCCTTAGGACCCCTTGCGATCATCCTTCCAGACACTTGATCCTATACAATACAACCAGAAGAAAAAGAGACAGTACAATTATTGTCAACAAGTTGTACAACAGAAAATAAACTGGAAGAAAGGTTAAAAGAAACTAAAAGATTTCGAATGATAGGGAACACATCACCTATAATGGCCTAATTGAAAGCCTAAATCACATGATCTATATTTCAAAAAGACTAGTCAATGTTGCAATTGGAGCCGCATTGAAACCTTATAAAAAGTAAGAACTTTTCCTTCCCAAGTAAAGTTGGATCTCATACACTATCTACCCTTATTGAAGTATCACAATCTATCCTTCCTTAAATGTCTAATACCCTCGTCGGGCTTAACCGTGGTAGGTGGCACAACTCAAGTCTCACATTTTTAATTGGGATAGGTTCTGATATTATTTGTGATGCCCTAATGGAAGGCCTAAACCACATGGCCTATACTCTAAAAGGACTAGTCAATGATGCAATAAGAGCCCCTTTGGAACCTTATAAAGAGTAATAACTTCTCATTCTCAAGCAATGTGAGATCCCATACACCACCCACCCTTATCGAGGTATCACATCACCCACGATAGAAATTGGTAGTGAACTATCATTTATCGTGTGTATTTTGAGAGGATCATCATAAGACTGAAGATTATGTAAGAAACTTGAATTATTAGTCATATGATTTAAGGTACCAGAATCTATTAGCCATAAATTTGGGGATGACTTTGGTTTACTTGAAATGCTTGCAGTAGAATAGGTAAAATTAATCATTTGTTGTATCATATCAAAATTAAGTGTAGTAGGACTGAAAGCAGCAAGTATTAAAGCATGAGTGGTAGCGACAAGATCTATAGAAGAGGATGCATTTGAGACGTTAATTGAGGTAGAATAGGTATGCGCTGGTTTTCGAAGAGGTCAAGTTGGACAATCCTTGATAATATGACCAAATGTTTTGCAATAATTATAATTTTCTTTAGACAGTAGGTGGCAATGTGACCAAAGCCCATGCAAGTATAGCATTGTGTAGTGCTATAGTCTCGACCCTTGAATTTTCCTTGTGCTATTAACACCACTTGAGTATGAGATGGAAGTTGATGTTCCATTGTACTTCGAGTAAGTAAATATTGGCCCAAAGTGAGTAACCAGCAAATAAAGAAGCATGCAGCAAAGAAACCAAAAAAACAGCCAAGCTGAAAAATAAATGGGCCAAAATATGGGAGGTGACGGACATAGTATATTTACAACCAGAAATATAGCTAAAGGCATGTCAAGATAAAGTATAAACCGCAACCCAACTGAAAGAACTCAACTTGAGAGGCCCAAACTACCCAACACACTTAAGACCCTAACAAACAAAACCCAAGCAACAATTAGCCCAATTAACACAAGAGAAAAGGGTCCAAGTAATTATACTTGCCCAAAAAATAGAGTGCTGATATTGGCAAACTAGAAAAATTGGCAAACTTGAGTGCTGATATCGAACCAAGTACCGTCGACAGCCACCTCAAAAATGGTTGACCACCATTTGGTCACTACCAGAAATTGTCGACAGACTCAAAGGTGCAAAGCAACCACAAGAACAACATTGAGAGAGGCAGCCCACAAGAGAACATATTCCGCAAATTTGAAACCCAGTGCTGATAGTCATCAAAGCTCAAACAGAGGAAGTCAAGAGAGAAGATCAAACTAGAAATCAAGGGAGATTTCATCAAAAACCAGGAGAGACCCACACAGACAGCATCAAACAATTGAGACCAAGAATCCAAGAACCCAAGGTGCACCAAAAATCAATCAAAACAAAGTTCACAAGAAGCCGCAATACACAAAAACCAAGATGGGGCTTAAAACCAAGACAGAGATTACCGAACAGCCTTTGATAGTCTATACCGAGTGTACGAAGGTCACTGAGAATCCAAACTAGCTCCACAAAGCCACAAGTTCCTACGACAGAGAACCCACAAAATCACAGATTTCAAGGAAGCATGATAATTAGGAACTTGTTATTGACACATGTGAAATTTGGCTAAAATACCTCAATTAAGGTGTTTCCTTCTTATTATATAAAGAAAAGCTCTTGGGTTACAAAACTTATCTTATCCAAATATGCACAAGTTTAATTTAAATACATGATAAACTTAGAAAACATATCCTATTAAGAGACTACCACAACATAGTAAAGAAAATCCCAATTTTCTTTGATAGCCATTATCATGTGTAGTACTGTAACACATATATACAAAGGATAAGGAGCACCGAATGCCACAATCAAAGGAGTGGTTAATTCATTATACAAATTTTACAAATAATGCATTAGACAACGTGGAGCACTGAATTCCATAATCAAAGGAGGAATGCATTAGCCATTGCTATCATTCATAATTGCATGATTAGTTGAGGCTGTCTCAATGATTTTTGGCTTGATTTTTGGACATAGGTGAATGGTTGAATTTTGGTGCAGTGTCAAGCCTTTACAAACTCAAGGAGGAGGGACGAATGGTGAGTTTGGAACAAAGTGAGAATATCTATAGGTTTATCTTTTCTAGAAATGAAACAAACTTGTAATTGTCCAAGGTCAAATCTCTCTTGAGTATAGTAAAAATCAATAGCAACATTTTTAGTACGGGCATGAAAAATAGGATTAATAGAAAGATAGGTTGCTCCAATATTATCACACCACAACTTAAGAGGTTGATGTAAGTAAACACCAAGTCCTTGAAGAAGGTCTTGAAGCAAAGTTAACTAAGTAGTAGAGTTCAGAAAGGATTTGTTCTCAGTTTTGGTGCTAGAATGAGCAATAGTTTGCTGGTTATGTGAACTCTAAGAAGTTAAATTATTGTCAAAGAAAACAAGATGGCCACTAGTAGTGCGATGATCATTAGAGTACCCTGCCCAATCAATATCAAAGTATGCTTGTTATAGAGTGGTAGGATTAAGAATGATACATAATCCATGGTGGAGGTGACTTTAAGATAGCGAATGATCTACTTGACTGCAGTCCAATGATTTTATAAAACAATGCATGTATTGACATACATGATTTACAGCAAACGATAGGGAGTCAGATCGAGTAAGAAGGACATATTGTCTAGCCTTAACTGGGCTGTGATACAATGTGGGAATCATGAAGAGCATCACTATCAAACAAAGTGAGACTATGAACGGAAGCCATTCGAGTTGCAACAAGTTTGGTGTTGATCATTTTGGTGCAATTAAGAATGTTTTGAGTATGTTTGTGTTGATAGAGAAATAGTCCATCTGAATCAAAATGAACCTCAATGTTCAAGAAATAGCTCAACTGACTTGAGTCCTTGATAGGCAATATAGAATGAAGATTGGTCAATAGGTCATCAATAACATGCAAAGACGATCTAGTGACAAGAATATCATCAACATAAACAAGAACAAAGAGCTAACAATGGTTAGGATGAAAAATGAATAACGAAGTATCAGCATTGGAAGAGAAGAGCCTAAGTTCAATAAGTCTGGAGCTTAGCTTAGAGAACAAGAGTGTGGTGTTTGCTGGAGATTGTAAATGGCCTTGCAAAGTTGATAAACATAATTATGGTACTGTGGATGAGAGAAGATGAGAGATTTTACCATAAAACTGATTCAATGAGGTCACCATTTATAAATGCATGTTATACATTGAGTTGGCGCATTGACCATTTTCAAGTACAACAATAGATAGAATTAATCAAATGGTTTGTGGTTTCACAATTGGAGTAAAAGTTTTTCCATAGTCAAAGACTAGGTTGTTTGTGAAAACCTTTGGCTACTAACTGAGTCTTGTACACTAAATGATACCATCTACATTTCTTTTGAGGGCGATACACCCACTTACACCCGATAACATTCATATGTGGTGTAGCCAGTACAAGTTATTAATTTCCATTGCTCAAGAAAGCATCAAACTCATCATCCTTGGCACGTCTCTATTAGGATGCTTGGCTGCAATTGTTAAGCAAATGGATTCTTGATCAGTTGATGCAATGGTGGAAATCAGCGCACATGGTGGATAGAAAATAGTGCCATTCGTTGGAACTTTAAGGCACCTGATATTATTCTGTGGCCTAGTGTGCATTTGATAATATGAGGGGCCTTTGGTTTAGTGGAGTTGGTGCTAGAAGCAATGATGGAAATTGGAGGCGGATTTGCAAAGTTAGGGACAGATCAAAGGAAGAAGGTGAAACTATTGTGTCATGAGGAATTGGTGCATGCAAATCTTGTGCACTGGAGCACGTGGAGCCATATGAAAATGGGCTAGTGAAACCTATAAAGAAAATGGAAATGTGGCCAAATTTGAATGGTTGAGTTAGAAGTGTGTGATGGGTCGGAATTTAACTCTAAGAAAGGGGATTGACCTCCATCATGTATAAAGAATTTGGAGATATAAACATAGTGTCGACGTCCCCAACCAACACTTGAGATTTAAAAGTGACTTGAGGCATCAAGAGCATGTAACACAAGGCTACATACCCCATGTACATGATAATTAATATGCAATACATTTAATTTACTAGCAATATGCAATAAAAATCACAGTGAAAAAATTCTTTCTAAAGGTCTAGGAATAATAATAATAATGCCAAAGTCACATGGTATCATAAGTGCAAATATCGCAAAATAAGCTTAATAAAGCAATTACACTATCAAAATAGTTAGATGTTCCATAAATTCCCAAAACAGTATGGAATCCAACTTAAATCTTAAACTAAACATTGTTTGATTTTCAAAATAAATTAAGACCTAAAGGCCTTAAGTCCGAATCGTGGGTCCTGTTGGGCTGGTCCTGCTAAGCTTTTCCATCATGCATAATCCTTCTTATCATGCAGAATCATTCTTATCTTCTAAAAAAGTTTCATAATTTAAGAAAAAACGGTCAATAGCCTGAAGTCTATCCTAGGCGGATGACTTTGAAGGACTCTCTGGGCTCTTCAGAGTTTCCTAAGCTTTCTTGGGAGGCGGCCTCTTACCTTTCCCATCTAATCCTGTAACAAAATTTATCATTCCAAGAAGGGAATAGTAGTGAAAACTATTACAGTAAGATTTTGAGAAATTTTAGTAAGTACACAATTAATATAATACAGATATCATGAGCATATAAAGGTAAACACAAACAAATGCATATACATGAACAATGAGACTTATAACTTAACATATGCATTATGCACTTTCTTATAAAAACATTCTTTCTTCTTTTCTTATTTTCTTCTTTTGAAATCTTAACACGTGTTCATATCATTTATATTATTCATAGGCTTAACGTCTTTTTGTCATGACTTTTCATTTAAAACATATGAACACCTCACGGCTCCCTTGTGCACCATGTGTTCCCTGCTAGTTATCACATCACTCTACGACTTCTTTAGTCAAGGTGATTACGTCATAAACATATACTTATATAGCAGTTACTTATTTCGCTTTTATCATTCTTGGCACCCACTAGTTTTAGGTGCGATCCCACTTCGACATTCTTAAAAGAATTATTTTGAGGTTTGTTGACAGTACTTCGTTGACCCAAGAGTTTTCACTCGACTATATACACTCTTAAGTGAACAGGGGGTTCAATTAGAGCATTTTCCTGTCGTAGCCTTTAGAGTTCTTATAAAAATTCTTTAACTCTTTTGTTTTAAAACTTTGACCCAAAGACATGCAACGTGTAACATGGACTTATATGAAACCTTTGACTTATGCAAAACATGAAACCGTATCACACTTATATTCAAATCATAGCTTGAAAACATTAGAATATGAAAACATGTCTTATCACATAGAGACTTAATCATTCAAGCTTGGAAAAATATCAAACAAATTCCACCAAAACCCTAAGGGGTCATGGCCGAACCTCTCATTCATCTCTAAGAAACTATTTTTCATTTTTTTCCTTGTCAACTCATGCATCCACTTAAATATCCATCCAAACAATATAATAGACTATCTCCAATAGTCATGGTCGAAACCGTAAGGCTCCCCTATCATCTTTTCTTTTCAACAAAACATAAAATATTATCCTCAAACTCCATAATCCATCAAACCGAAATGCATGCCATAAAATTATAAGGATTCAATCCATTTATCACATAAGACTTTTAATAGAACAATCATGCCTCTATTTATAAGCTGAAAACTTAAAGGATAATTCATAATATCATCATGGTTGAACCACTTAGGCACTAATACTTTGTATTTTTCATAAAAAAAATAAAGCCATCATATTCCCAATCTCTTGTGCCAAAACTATCAAGGCTTACCCTCTCCATATAAGTAATCCATACATAGACCCTCAATACCATAAGGTGAAAACCTTCAAATAGTCTTGAGAAAATATAAGTAAACAATCAAGCAAACAATAGGTAAAAAAAATTCATGCAAAATATACAAACAATATCCGAGATAGGTCAAGATTTAACCTAAGAAAACCCTAAATCTGAAACTTCAAGAAATAAAAGCGTGTTTGGCTTTCAAAAAAATCAATCTTTCTTCCCAAGAAAAACCCCAAGGTCGAATCTCCCTAGGAGATAAAACCCTAGTTTTATTTTCTTTTTGAAAGCCAAATTTATTCTAAGAAATCACTCAATTTCTTTGTTTAAAAGCTTAAGAAAACCTAGGGTTCTATTTTAGAGAAAACAAGAACCCTAATTTTTTAATGAAGGTGTGTGTATGTGTAGAAAACCACTAAGGCCGAAAATACTAAGATGAAAACTCCTTTTAAACTCGTTCACGGTGATTCAAAAATAAGAAGAAATGGTGCTCACCTTGGTGTAGATTGTATTCCTTAAAATATTCACGTAGAAAATATTCGAAATGAAGATGGTAGGAAGGGTTTGGCTAGTGAGAAAGTGAGAAAATTTTGAGATTTTGGAGAAAATGAAAGGTCCGAATTCTTGGAGAGTGAAGAGGCAAAAATTGTGGGCAAAAACCCCCCTTGATTTTCGGCTACCCCTTATATAGCCTATTTCCTTTCTAAACAACCTCCAATGCCTGCGTGACATGTGGCGAAATTCTTCAATTCTCTCCCATATGATGAGATTGCATTGGGGAGACAAATGGACACAAAATTTTCAGCTAGGAGACTTGCCAAATCTAAAACCCCTTTCTCCCCCTTATTTTCAATTTTATCCCTCAACTTATGTCTAACTAAAAAACTTATGAAGGGCTCATTGGTAATTTCCAAAATCCCCAGTCTCTTAATTTGACATATGGCATGTGGAGTGTGTGAGGTGCTTGTCACTCCCAAGATGACTTTTCTACTCTCCCACTCTTCTCTCCTCTTACACGCCTACCCCTATCTCCTTTACACAAATCTTTTCATTTTCCCTCAATTTTACCTTCCCCATAGAAAAACACTTTCTTAGAAAGGTAAAGAACTTTGTGTTCTAACTTGACACATGTCCATAAGAGGGCCAAAAATGTATGTGGTGCCTAGCACCATGGTTGGGCCTCCCTTGGGCTATTCTTGGGCCTTCTTCCATCTTTCTTCTTCTTCCATCAAAATTAGACAAGTGTCCAACTTGTCCTGTTTCCAGAATTTCCTAATAAGCCTTTACTTATTTGGACTTTCAAGAAAAATGTTTAAATCTCATGGGTTTGCTCTCTTCTTGGGCCTAATCTCATTATACCTTAATAAAACAAAAGAGCTTACACTAATGGGTTCCAAATAAAACAACCATGAGCTTTTTTCTGAAAGGCTTTCTTTAAAATTCCAAACACCTCAGTAAAATAAATAAGTTTTTATCCATTCCAAAGTTCCTCATAAAAATCTGAGATGTCACACATGGCTAGAAGGAATATGAAGACACAGATAGCCCTTATGAGAGGATATATAGCCAAGAAATACACACATGACACCAAAATGAAGTTTGAAATCCAAATGTTCTAATAAATATGTAATTAGGCTTGACTTGAAAGAGACATTCAAGAGGTAGTTTATTTTTTTTGCTAGAGATGAGAGTTTATTGATGAAAAACAAGCAGTTTTGAAGTCACAAAACTAGGAGTGTAAACGATCTGGTCAAGGTGAGGGGTAACAAATAAAAAATTTTGGTACATCATTTTTATGGGACTGGACTATCAGTTGTCGGTCCATGAACACTTATTTTCCTCTTTTTCCTGTTTTTTATAGAAAAAATAATAAAATAGCTAATTAAATTAGTGAAATTAAAACTAAGTTATCTTTTTAAAAATTTATACATGGTTAATGAATATTAAATAACTTTCTTATGTATATGATCAATGGTGATTCCTTGAATGAAAATGGTTTAATTAGCTTATAAAAGTATTATATAAAATAATACTATATATATACATTTGGTCAATCTTAGTCCAATTGTATCCAAAAGAACCATAGCTTGACACTAACCAATAAGACTATCGTTCTGGTCTGGTCTGGTTAGCTCTTTTAGTCTAAACTGAAAGTCTTACAATCTTATATAGGACCAATATTATTGTAGAACTTTAGGATGTACCATGAGTGCAAGTTTAGTTTCTACATGATGATGATGGTTCTATTCTACGGAACCATTTTGCTAATGAGTATGAGGCCAAATGAGATGATGAATAATATTAAGGGATTGGAAAATGGGTGTTTAGCCATTTTTATTCCCTATCCCAATCAATTTGAACTATTTTTTATTTTACAACCAAATTGACATCAATGAGCTTTTGGAATTGATAAATTGATCCGCGTATAGACTTTAGAGATGGTCCCACAGTGTGTATAGAGATTCATACTACCATCTCCTAGTCGCAGTCGAGAATGTGTGTAGAGGGTTGGGATCATAGTACTTTATATCTTTTATTTACATTTTTTGTTTGTGGTATGGACAATATTTGGTGTTTTGTAAATTTAATTAATTATGAATTAAATCTTTTTATAAATTCATTGTTGATTTCTATTATATATTCTTTAATTGATCCAATTTTTCATAAAATTAATGTCACTATTCAATAAAAAATATACCATTAGAATGAAAAACGGACCATTTGAACACTGTTATCCACATTGTTATCCACATTTGAACATTGATGAACCACTTGTTCGAAATTGTGTGTTTGAATGGTAATATAATTTTTCGCACTTAACCTGCCAATTATTTTATCATGGTTGAACATTTACTTTATTGGGGATGGAATTCATTGTCCCTATATATACGATTCATAACTAATCTTATTTTTGATAATTTGAAAAAGGCTGTTTTGCTTTGTATTTTTTGGAGCTCTTGTTTTTGTATCATGCGTAAGGTTCTAGCCTAAGGTTTTTCCATGGTGGAACTCCTAGGACCTCTGGTGTCATCAACGCTTGGAGGGTCTTAGTGTGATGGTGATCCTAGTGGTTCTAGGAGTGGTCTTGGTGGTAAGGAAGATGGAATTGCGTAGAGATCATATGTGCAGGCATTTCTCGTACTTCTAATTAATCAGGTTCAAGATACCTATGAGGAGTCCGGTTGATGGATGGAGAGTTAGGGTTTGTTTTTAATGAGGCGAAGATGTCTAAAGGAGTGGAAGAATTTTGATTTGCTTTGGTTTTGAAATTTTTATGTGTAAGGCCTTCCATTGATGCAATCTGTTTGACTATTATCAAAACATGAGGTCTTTTGGAGATTCCTACAGTGAGCTTCATGGATGATTATCATGTCCTAGTGCATATGGCAAGTGTGATACCCCATATGAAAATGATAAGGTAGGTAGTGTATGGGATCCCACATTGCTTGGGAAGGAGAAGTTCTTGCTCTTTATTAGGTTCCAATGGGACTCTAATTGTATCATTGACTAGTCCTTTTGGAGTATAGGCCATGTGGTTTGAGCCTTCCATTTAGGCGTTACAGCAAGTGACCACGATTTTGTTCATGGTTGGGCTAGGGAAGGACGTGTGATTGAGGGGTGTAGTTTTAGATTTTTTCATTGGGCCAAAGATTTTTCTCTGTTTGAAGAACCATTTATGGCAGCTCAATGGATTTTTTTTCCGAGTTTGCCGTTGCATTTTTATCATCAAGATTGTCTTTAGATTTTGGCTACCGGATTTGGTAGATATTCAGGCACAGATAATGCAACACCGAACACGATAACGATTACTGCTGCTAGAATTTGTGTGGAGGTCGATTTATCTGCAAAACAAGTTCAAGGTTTTCCAATTGTGGTGGCAAACAAGAAACATTGGCACCCTGTTCGTTATGAGAAGATGAGATATTATTGTCCTAATTGTTGGTGGCAAGGACATATTGAAGTGGTATGCAAAATGGGGCATTTGGGGCCTAGACATGTTTCGGAGAAAAAAGAGGGTGCAAAACAGAATTCTAATAGGGAAGTCTGGCATGGAAAGAATGCTACCAAAAATTTGAAGTCCTAGGTTTCGCAAGATGTTGAGGTGTTGCCTTTGGTGGTGGCTCAGCCTGGGGGTGAGGTCCAACTAGTGAATAAGCAAGTGGAGATTACACAATGACTGGCACCATGAGGAATTCAGATGGTGTGCTATTGATGGAATCACAGGGGTGTGGGGATGTTGGTTTGGATGGGAATTGTGTGAATGGAAGTTCTTTAGCTAGTGCGGTGGAAAAAAAAAGTTGTCGGTTAGACGCCAGTGCAGATAAGGTCTCTGTTTGATGGGCAAGCTTGTCCTGTTGTTGGCTTCCTATTGGTGGATGGAGAAAACATGAGTGCCACTACATGGAAGCCTATATATAAGCATGACAAAGCAATAAATAAAATAAAAAGGTGTGTAGCGTGCTTATACAACCCCTGTCCAGTCTTTCTCTGCGTCTTTCTATATACTCATTGTTCCCGTGGTGTCCTGTGACCTTCTTTCCTTCCAAACATCCCCAAAAAATCTTTTCATCATCACCATCCTTCAATGCTCGTTGGTGACGAGTTCTAGCTATTGGCGTCGGGCTTATACCCTAGTAGGTACCATTTGTTCCAATTTTTTTTCAACTAATCATATATATGTTTTTCCCCTATTTTTGTTTATGCCTTAGAGATGTAATTTGTTCAAAGCATTCATGAATTTAATACGCTTGTTCATACCCACTACCCAGTGGCTGGCTGAAATGGGATCATAACACTTTTTCTATACCCTATTTTTTTTTTGTTATAAAAGTGGTATTCCATCCGTGATTTGATGGGTGATATTGTATTGGATTAGAAAGAAGAGTGATATTGTATTTATGAAGCTTGAATATTAAACAAAACTCAAGAAGCTTGAATATTATATGTTAGGTGCACCTGCATATTTACCGAAAAAAAAAATAATTGGATTCGCAAGAAAAAGTAATTGGGTTTGCAATGGTTTGCAAATGCGGGTGATAAAACCAAGTAATTGAGATGACACCATGTTAACAAGTATGAGGGATGACAAGAACGGATGCTGAAATTACTAGCCACTATGGATTGATCTCTCCAAAAGTCCTTAAGATCCACATTGCAGAAGAAGGCCTATCAACTACCTTTATTAACAGGTAGTTCTTGAATGCAAAAGGAGTTCTCACTTGCAAGGTGACACCATATTTAAACGGAAAAAAAAAATCATGTTTATGCCTAATGTTGAGGAGCAAGAAGGGTGAGTTTTTTAAAAGAGGGTAAAAAAGTAAGCTTACATATTTAAGTGGGTGTGCAGTGGGTGAGGCTTCCCTCTAGAATTATTCAGAAAACATAATGGTTTGTGATGGTGGGGGATCCTTAAGAATTGTTGTTGATGTCTTGGAAATAGAAGGTAAAGGTGTGGTGCTTGAGTGTGATAGTCGAGATGGTCACCTTTCAGATTGTGAGCAGGGTGAATCGCTGCAAGAAATTGCTATTGATAGAGGGTATGGATCTAATATAGAAACTAGTGTGTGTAAAACTTCTTCTAGTCGATCGAAGATAAAAAATCCTATGACTTTGCGGCAATCACAACGGGTGTTATCCCATCCCCGAAAACCTAATTTATGATGAGCTTAGTTCTTGTGTGGAATGTGTATGGTCTCTGCATGTCATGAAAAAAGGCTTAAAGGTTTAGTTAAAAAATGAAATGTTTCTATTGTTGCTATTATGAAACCATTTGTAGGTGAGGATAAATTACTAGGTTTGGCTAGTTTTCTTGGCTTTCAATTTTATTGTTCAAATGAGATGGTAGGAGGAAAAATATGGCTTTTGTGGCAAGATGATTTTGATGTCAATATTGTTGATATGTCAGATCAATTTTTGACTGGATGCTTTGTGGTTGCGAATTAGAAACTGTATTTAACATTTGTCTATGCTAAATGCAATTATCTTGAGAGGAGGGATCTTTCGCAGGCTATGAAGGATCATGATGGAGATGTTCCTTGTTGGTTGTGGGGGGTTTTAATATATTATAAGAGAAGATGGAGAGCGAGTTCGAGGTAATCCCAAATCTTTGGTGGCTATGGTGGATTCTAACCATTATTAGAATTCTTATGGACTCATGGAGCTTCCGGTAAAGGGTCGTAAGCTATCTTGGTGCAATGGACAAATGGGTTGTGCATGTAGATGGGCTTGTTTGGATTGAGCAATTATGAATGATAACTTTTTGCGCTGTTTTCCTGCGATATTGATGGAATATTTTAATTGGAAGACATTGGATCATAGTCCTATCCTTATCAAGGGCTTGACAACAGATGAGAAATATGGTCCGGTGCCATTCTAGTCTCAAAATATATGAATTAACTATTCTTCCTTTAAGGATTGTGTGGTAGTAGCTTTTAGGGAGCTTGTGATGGAAATAGGTTTATGTAGGCTGTGGAAAGCTAAAAAAATTGAAGATTTGCAAACATGGAACAAAAATGTTTTTGGCTATGTTAGTAACGCCATCTTGCACTTAAGAAGAAAGAGTTGAGAAATTGGACATTCAGCTTCAAGATGGCTTCCAACGTGAGATAGAGATGGAGTTGCTAATGTCGCAAGCTAAATTGTCTTATTAGGATGAAAATGAAGAGTCTTGTTTGGCACAGATAACAAAGAAAATGGCTTGATGAAGGTGATTAGAATAAAAAGTTTTTTCCATGCCGTTGCAAATATGAGAAAATGAAGAGCTGTAATTTCGTCCATGACATCAGTGGATGGAGTGGAGTTGCGTTCATTGGAGGAGGTGCATTTGATAGCTGCTCAGCATTTCTAGAATTTTCTGAGTGAGAGTGGTGGATCTTCTGAGTTGGATTTGTCACCTTTAATTGATAAAGAGATTATGAGGAGGAGAATGATGCTCTTTATCGGATGCCTTTAGAAGATGAGGTTAGAGTTGTTTGAATTTTGATGAGTAGAGTTGTTTTTCATGATAAAGAGCTATTGGCTTCTCCTTCCACTATCAAAGTTTGTGGCATTTTATACCACTAAGAGTATTCACATCCGGTTTCTTATAACTTTTCCCAAATTTTTACCAAAAATCCCACTCCCTATAAATTTTTCTTAGATTTTAACCATCTTTAAAAAATCTCATACATCTCATTCCCTATAATTTTCTCATCTATTAAAATAACATTATGTTATTATTTCTTTATTACTTTTTCTGCTACTTTATTTCACATCATAATACTATTCTCAATAAACAATTAATAAATTTTGGGATTGGGATGAATAGTAGGAGACTAGATGTAAGGACTAAAATAAGTTAAAACCCATTTTAGTCCTCAAATATTAACTAAAACAATGTTTTGATCCACCAAATGTGAGTGCTCTAACATAAATATAGAAGATACTAAGGGGAAAATGAATCATGGTGCTAAACCAATAATTGAGAGATTAAAGTGTCAACATTGACACCGTTCTAGAGGTTTTATTTATTGTATAACTGCTCAAGGTATACTAGCTTTGTCTGATGGGGTACTTAAAAAAAAATGTTAAATTAGATAGAGCATTTTTCATCTAGTAATATATGTTTTAAAAGTTCTAGCATTTAGGGCCGGTTTGGATAAATTTTCATTTCAAAATTTTCAATCTCATCTCATCTTCTTTCTAAACATAATTTAAATATAAAATTTTCAAACTAACCATTACAATTTTTTCAAACTATTATTATAATTTTCCTAAACATTTAAACAAAAAATAAAAAACAATCTAACTTTTTCAAATCACCAAACAAGAATAATATTATAAAATCATATTTCAACTATATTTGAATTTTATAATATTTTTTATTCAACTTTTTGTTTCTCCTTTTTTTCCTATTCACCTGCATCTTCTTTCCCATCATGTTGGATAACTATCTACCTTCTTGAATGTTAAAAAGGTCAGTTTTCCCAACACATTATTAGGGTTGTGAATTTTTCAGTCCAATATAAAAAAAAAATGACTGGACCAAAAAGTGGATTGGTCGATTTCAGTCCTCCATTTCGGTCCCATTTTGGGGTTTGTTATTTTTGGACCAGACCGAAACCAACCAAACTATTTATTTATTTTTAAAATACTATATATATAATATTATTTTATATAATAATTCTATAGATTAATTATGTAATTTTTATCTATCTATTAGCATTGAACATATAAAATGTTAAATAATATGTGCTATCAATTAATAATAAATCACAAATCATATGATAATTTATGTCAATATATGTAGATACATTCATTTACTCTTAATTAAAGTAATTAGGTAATTTTTTGAAATACTTAAGTTTAAAGCAAGTATGAATAACCTATATATAATGATTTTTTTTTATATTCATTAACCATATATAAAATGTATGTCATTTTTAGTAATTATGCACTCTAAAGAGCAAAAATGTCTAAGTTAGTAAGTGGTAACTATCAACACCATAAATATAATTATAGTTAAATATTTTGTTAATGAGTTAGTTGCATAATCCATATTAATAATTCACTCAATCTTAGACTTATATTATTAATTTATTTTCCAAAATGAAAAAAATAATTGGACTGGACCGATTGGACCAATAGCTAATGGTCCGGTGCAGTCCACTAGGGGTGACTGGTCTGGGAAAATGATAGACCAAAAGTTTTGATCCATCATCCTCCCAGACCGGATCTATTTACACCCCCACTTTATTTGGTTTTATTAACTCATGCATGTTTAATTTTGTAACTAATGGTTTCATAAAAGGCTATTGAGTTTTAGCATAGGGTAAAAAAACTTCTTTAATTTTGTATTTTAGCCCACTCGATTCATCCCTGATTAGTTTAGAATATGGTGTGTTTTTTCATATCGGCACCCTGCATAGATGATATGACCTTGTACTTTGAGCTATGGATGACCTTTATGTAGAAGTTTATTCATCATAACATTTAGTTGGGGATAATCTACATCTTCGGTCTTGCATGCCGCAAATCCATATTGTCATTCTTCAGTTTCTTGTCCATGCATGCAAACTCTATTGACATATTCCCATCTTATTGCCAAAATAATGTAATTCCCTTAGGCTGCAAGCTATGATATTTACAAAAATTCTTCTTCACTATGCTGTCAATGCAAGTAATTGGAAATCTTGTGTTGTCGATAATCATTTCAACTCTCTTAACTTTATATTTCAACATGTTCTCTAGCCTTTCCTCATCTCTTGTCATGTGATTGGAGTAACTTGAATCCACAATCTCATAATTTACTCCCCTGCCTCATATACAACTTAGATAATTTCCTTAGTCTCAATCCTCATATAATTTTTTCTTGATAAACAAGCACCGAGCATATCTCAGCTAATTCCTTTGGTTTAGTGATACTTAGAATGTCTTCTAGTATCTCCTTTTTCACTGTTTTATTGATCACAAACATAGTCTTTCCAATTTTAATTCACCACTTCCAGATTAACTCAAATAGTACTTTCTACAAGTGATAGTGTTAGTTTCGCTACCATCCACAATCTCCGAAAGCTTTTGTCTCGGCAGAAGACTCCATACAATTGCTAGTTGCTGCAAGTATTGAGCTTTCTACTAAGACAATAAAATTGGAGATTCGCTTTTGCGACATGGTGCAATCCAGTAACCCGGAGTGTAGTCCCAAACTAACAAACAAACAACTTAAACACCTTTCAGAGTGATATCAAGTTGTCGGACTTAGGTAAAATCTTTGATGCCAATTTGTTTAGAAGAAATGAACACTTTTTTATGAGACTATAATACAATAGCTTATGGAAATATTCAACAAAAACTCTTCTATAAAGAGATCTTACAAAAATAAGTTTATAAATTAAAGTGGTTTAATGTGATAAGTCAGATCTAATTTACAATAAAGAGTAGTTTTATAATTTGAGGCTATAATTTACACTTCTATAAAGAAGTTTGCTTTTTGTAAGATTTCTTTGTAGACCAAGTATTTGTCTAATTTCAATGAAGGGTGAGAAAACAAATATTAGCGAAATGTTAAGAGTTGGCTATTTGACAAGCTTTGGGAATGAATGAATATTTAGATATCTCCGACATTTGTATAGGCAATAAAGTGTTTTGTAGATTATGGTTTTCCCTTTGACCTCGATTTTTTAACAGTCCAAACATCTCCAAAATGAAGGAAATCAAAGCAAAATATGTGGCAACTTGCTAATAGTGGTCCCCAAAAAACCCTTATAACGAACTTTACGGTGGGAACAAAAAAGGATTTAGGTGCCCATTGAGAAATATTTCTAACTTCATCTCTGCTTTTAGGGTTTTAATGGCTTCACCCATGTTGATGATCTTCATATTTGGGGCAAGTAATGTGATTAGGGTTGTAAATGAACCAGGCTACTTGATAGCTCGCTCGGGACTCACTTGGTTAAACTCAAACTGAACTCGATTCGTGAAAAAAAAAAGTTCGCTTATGAAAGCAGATACCTATTCGATTAGTAAATAACACATACCCGACAAAACCAAGCTCGACTCAACTAAGGCTCGTTAAGGCTTGCTCGTTTATATTCGAATTGATTAGTTAGCTCGACTCGATTAAAATTTATTCATATATTGATAAATATATAAATATATACACATATATATGTTATATATATGTATTGATAATAATATAAGTATAGCATTTTTATAATTAAATATGTAATATGTAATTTAATTACTTATGTCTATATAATGAATATACTTCATAACTATATTTTATAATTTGTACAATAATTAATCTATAAAATTTTATAATTTTATATATTAGTACGTGGAAATCATGTATAAAATACATATATGCTATTATATTATATGTATTTATTAATAATCTATGTAAGCATATAACATATTATTATGATGAATAAATTTCAACTAGTTAGATATTAAGTATTAATTTTTATTAGATTTTTATTTATTTATTTATTTTAAACTTTATTTAAAAAAAATTCAAGCTCGAGCTTGGCTCGACTCAAGTTCATTTGTAAGATGAGCTCAAGTTCGAGCTTGAATTGAAAGTTTAGCTTATTAAGTCGAGTTCGAATATTTTGAATTGAGTTGAGCTCAACCTATGTTATTTGATTTATGCATTTAGCCCTAAACAACATGGTGTATCATTGTAGAACCGAATCATTAAACAATAGAGAACCATTACCAATACTAGCGTGCACTCGCACGCACGATGATGAGTGTGAAAAATTGATAGCATGGGCCGTTTTAAACTTATATGTAAGGGGATTTTCCCCACGCTTGTAAGCCCATCGGGCATTCATTCGGAAGTAATGGGTGCTGATGAGTGCGCGAAAATACATTCTAAATATCCTAATATTTGATTAAATTACAAATAATGAAAATAGAAATGATTGGATTTCACTTATTTTATTTAATTAGATTTCTATTTACATTGAGATGTTTTTAAGCATTATTTGTATTTTTTCATTTATTTTATTTTATTTTATTTTATTTTATTTTTTTATTTTTTTTTTAGATGAAGAGGGAGAAAAGCACAAGAAGTTTAATTCATCACAAAGGCTATATATAAATATAAGTTGAATTGAAACAAGGCAACGTATAAGAGTCTTAAAGCAACACGGCAACTTATATATAAATATATATATATATATATATGTTTGTACGTAAACGAAAAAGAAGGGAATTAAGCCGCATGACATTCAGCATATATATATACACTTATACTCATACGTTTGGGAGGCAGACGGCCGTAAGGTGAAACGAAGAAGCGTGAACGTGAGCAGCAGTGTGAACGTGAGAAGAAGACGAACGCAGATGATGATTTTCTTTTTGAGATTTTTGTTGTCTATTCTATTCATGGATAACTAAATTCTCAAGTAGGATTAGGGATGAACTTGCACACTAGATGGTATTTTTAATTTATGTATTTGATTTTCAATTATTAAAATTCTTTATTTTATTATTCTCAAAATATTGTCAGTGTTTTCTTTTCCGAATAATTTTAGAATTTATTTCATTTATAGATTCAGTCATGCTTTTTCTATTGAATGAATTTATTCTTTAATTATTTTTGGATCCATTGATTATTTATATTGATTTAATTCTCTGCTGCAATATTGCTCCCTGGGTATGTTGTCGTCGTTGGATTTTCTCAATGTGAATAACAATTTGTGTGATTTAAAGTGATGAATGATTTTTCAAAGAATTACATTTGATTTAATTTTTGGTTTATAATTTCATATCTTCCGATTGAGAATTACGGAATTGAATTCTCAATTGAGTTATCAGTGAATTGAAAATAATTAAAAATACCGGATATGTGCAAGGAATTCCCGACACTCTACTGTTCGTCAATTTTGATTACTTTTTCATTATTTACTTTGTTTAATTTTCATTTTCATTTAAAATCAATTTTTCTTTTCTCATTAATCAGTTAATCATTTAATTTTTTTAGTTTTTTTTTGCTATTTTACTTTTCTTTTAATTGTCTCCCTGTGGAATCGACACCCCAAAGCTGAACTACAATTACTGCGTTATTCTTTGGGCGTTATCAAATTTTGGCGCCGTTGCCGGGGAGACGGTAGAAGAATTGTTGGATAGTTTTTTTTTCCCTTTTCAGCAGTTTGTAAAGGCGGTAACTTCGTTCCCTCTTTTTACTTGCTGCATTATTTTTTATTTTTATTTTTGCATGCATAATAGGTATAGAGACACATTAGGTCGATTTGGTTGTAGGCTTGTGATAGAGTCAAATTTAGTGTCTAATTTTTCTAATCCTTTGTTTGATACTTCTTCTGTTTTTGAAAATATGAGTGAACACGAGGATCAACCCACTAAAACCCTTCAGGATTACCTCCACCCTACACGTATAGCCACACCATCATGCATAATGTTTCCACCCAATACGCATCAACTTGATGTTAAAACGGGAGTGATACAGCTACTCCCTACTTTTCATGGATTGGAAAATGAAAATCCATATGTGCATATTAGGGAATTTGAGGAGGTAGTTGCGACTTTTCATAGTCAAAATGCAATTGATGACATTGTGAGACTTAAGTTCTTCCCTTTTTCTTTGAAGGATAGAGCTAAGAGTTGGTTATACTCGCTGAGACCACGATCCATTGGGTCGTGGAATGAGATGACTCAGGCTTTCTTTAATAAATATTTTCCCCAACATAAGACTAATGCTTTAAAAAGACAGATCTCCACCTTTGCACAGAAGGACAGTGAGACTTTATATATGTCTTGGGAAAGATTTAAGGAGCTATTGAGTATGTGCCCTCACCATGGGTATGAGAGTTGGCGTCTGGTGAGTTACTTCTATGAGGGGCTTACACCTAGAGAGCGCCAATTTGTGGAGATGATGTGTAATGGTGAGTTCTTGCAGAAAAATCCTGATGAGGCCATAGAGTACCTCAATGAGCTCGCTGAAAAAGCTCACACTTGGATTGGACCTAGTGCGACTGAGAGCACAAATAGGTCATGACCTATAGGGAACCCAAACGGTGGTGGAATTTACCATCTTAGGGAGGAAGATAACTTGAAGGTTAAGGTTGAGGTGCTTACTAGGGAGCTAGAATTGCTAAAGGCCAAGGACTTGAAGCCAGCACACTTGACTAATCATGCAGAGTCTTCTGGGCCATGTTTTGTGTGTGGAGGGGTAGATCACCTCGTCCAAGAGTGTCCCACATTTGCTGAGATGAGAGGGTTGTATGAGGAACAATATAATGCCTTAGGCATGTACAAGAAGCCTTTTACACCTTTCTCTGAGACTTACAATCCGGGGTGGCGTAATCACCCCAATTTTAGCTGGAAGTCCGAAAACCAGCCACTTGCATTACCTGCACCACCTGCACAACCCACTAGATCATATCCTGCACCATATCATGCACCTACATTGTCTAGGAGTCCTTTAGAAGACACTTTGCATGCTTTTATTGAAGCACAGGGTAAGACTAACCAAAAGTTTGAATCTTTGATTATGCAGGTTGTGGAAGAAAATAAAGAGATAAAGAATCAAGTATCAAAACTGATGAGCTCCTTAAGTGTGACTGAGCGAGGTAAGTTTCCTTCTCAAGCTCAGTCCACTCCCCATGGTCAACACATGGCACAAGAGAATTTGAAGGACATGAATGCCATTGTGACTCGTAGTGGTAACTCATCACACATCCCAACAACGGATAAATCAGAGGATGTGGAGAAGGATCAAGATAGGAGTGCCCCCGAGCTACCCAAGGAACCAGAGGTGACAAAGAGCCATGTTAAGGTACCATTCCCTCAAGCTCTGAAATCAAGCAAGCTAACTATGGATCCTAACAATGAAATCCTAGAGAATCTCAAACAGGTAAAAGTCAATCTCCCTCTTTTGCATGTAATTAAACAAGTTCCTACTTACGCAAAAGTTCTCAAGGATTTGTGCACAGTCAAGAGGAGATACCACGTGAAGAAGACAGCGTTCTTGACAGAGCAAGTTAGTGCTCTGATTGAGCAACGGATTCCTCCCAAGTACAAGGATCCCGGGTGCCCAACCATCGCATGCAGCATTGGAAATCAGGAGTTTGGACAAGCTTTGCTAGATTTAGGAGCCAGTGTGAATCTTATGCCTTATTCTATTTATTTGCAGCTGGGGCTAGGAGAAATCAAACCAACCACTGTGGTATTGCAAATGGCTGACCGTTCAGTTAAAGTACCCCGGGGGGTGGTAGAGGATATTTTGATTCAAGTTGATAAATTTTATTATCCTGTTGATTTCTTGATTTTAGATACCACCTCTGTTGTTGATACTACCTCTAAAATTCCTCTAATTTTAGGTAGGCCTTTCCTTGCCACTGCTAATGCTCTTATCAATTGCAGGAATGGGCTCATGAAGCTATCTTTTGGAAACATGACTCTGGAGGTGAATGTCTTCCATATTACAAAACAACCGGAAGAGGATCATGAGTGCCACCAGACATATATGATTGATTCGCTGATGGATAGGGGAGTTTTGGAAACTCATGATTTTGATCCCCTTGAGCATTTTTTGGTTAATTCTGAGTTTTATTCCATTACTGATTCATCTGATATAGTTGATATTTGTTCTATTTTCAACAGAACTCAAGATTACGGCACACAAAAATGGCAACCGAAGTTCGAGAAGTTGCCCGAGAAGAGTGAAAGACAGATTCCTTCAAGCATGGAAGCACCCAAAGTTGAATTGAAGCCTTTGCCTAAGGGTTTGAAGCATGTTTTCCTTGGTCCACCTTTCCTGTTATTATCTCATCTGAATTTTCTGAATCTCAAGGTGAGAAATTAATTCGGGTTCTCAGTGAGCATAAGTCAGCTTTAGGTTGGAGCATTGCTGATATAAAAGGTATTAGTCCCTTGATTTGTTCACATAAAATTAATTTGGAGGAAGAAGCTAACCCTCGTAGAGACCCACAATGTAGGCTTACTCCCACTATGAAAGAAGTGGTGAAAAATGTAGTATTAAAACTGTTAGACGCAGGAATCATATATCCTATTGCTGATAGTAAATGGGTTAGTCCGACACAGGTCGTTCCTAAAAAGTCTGGTGTTACTGTAGTAAAGAATGACCTGGGAGAGTTAGTCCCCACCAAGCTTGTGACTGGGTGGCAGATGTGCATTGATTATAGAAAATTGAATGCCGCCTCCCGGAAAGACCATTTTCCTCTCCCTTTTGTTGATCAGATTCTTGAGCGTGTGGCTGGTCATCCTTTCTACTGTTTCTTGGATGGTTATTCTGGCTATTATCAAATTGAAATTGCATTAGAAGATCAGGATAAAACCACTTTTACTTGTCCTTTTGGTACTTATGCTTTTCGTAGAATGCCATTTGGATTGTGTAATGCACCTGCCACTTTTCAACGTTGCATGATGAGTATCTTTAGTGACATGATTGAAAATAGCATGGAAGTTTTTATGGATGACTTGACTGTTTTTGGATCCTCTTTTGACGCATGTCTATTGAATTTAGAGAAAGTGTTGACTCGTTGTGAGGAGAAGGAACTGGTTTTAAATTGGGAAAAATGCCACTTTATGGTACCTTCAGGTATTGTTTTAGGGCATATTATTTCTTCCAGAGGGATAGAGGTTGATCAATCCAAGATTGAATTAATTTCTAAACTGCCTACACCTAAGACAGTAAAGGATGTGAGATCATTTCTTGGTCATGCGGACTTTTATAGGAGGTTCATACAAAATTTCTCCACTATATCCAGACCATTATGTGACCTCCTAGCTAAAGATGCCCCATTTGAGTGGACACAAGCTTGTCAAGAGGCATTTAAAATGCTAATTGGCAAGCTTACCTCAGCACCTATAATGCAATCACCGGATTGGATCTTGCCTTTTGAGATTATGTGTGATGCTAGTGATTATGCTGTAGGTGCTGTTCTTAGACAGCGAAGGGAGGGGAAGCCCTTTGTTATTTACTATGCTAGTAGGACTCTAAATAGTGCTCATATGAATTACTCAACCACTGAAAAAGAGTTGCTAGCTGTAGTGTTTGCTTTGGATAAATTTCGCTCTTATTTGATTGGTTCTCCTATTATTATTTTCACAGATCATGCAGCCCTTAAGTACCTTCTCACAAAGAAGGATGCTAAGGCACGACTAATACGGTGGATTTTACTTTTGCAGGAATTTGACATCACCATCAAAGACAAGAAAGGAGTGGAAAACGTAGTGGCCGACCATCTCTCGAGACTCACATTTGAGGAAACCTCTGACCATCTGCCAATCAGGGATGATTTTCCCGATGAGCATTTACTTTCTATTACTTCTCTACCATGGTTTGCTCATATTGTGAATTATTTGGCTACAAGTGAGATATCGGTGGATTGGAACGCTCAGGATAAGAGGAAATTCATGACTGAGGTACGTAATTTCTATTGGGATGACCCTCTTCTTTTTAAATACTGCCCTGACCAAATTTTGAGGCGTTGCATTTTTGATGAAGAGATTGCTAGCGTCTTGGAATTTTGTCATTCCCAAGCTTGTGGAGGCCACTTTTCAATGAAGAAAACTGCTGCAAAAATTTTGCAGTGTGGATTTTATTGGCCCACATTGTTTAAGGATGCAAACATCTATTGTTGTTCATGTGAAAGGTGTCAAAAATTAGGAGCCATGTCCCATCGTAATATGATGTCTTTGAACCCAATTTTAGTGATTGAAATTTTTGATTGTTGGGGTATTGATTTTATGGGACTATTTCCTCCTTCTTTTGGATATCAATATATTATTGTGGTAGTGGATTATGTGTCGAAATGGGTTGAAGCAGCAGCTTGCAGGAACAATGATAATAAGACGGTAATTAAATTTCTTAAAGAGAATGTGTTATCTCGGTTTGGTACACCACGTGCTATTATTAGTGACCGGGGTACACATTTTTGCAACCGTTCCTTTGAGACTTTGATGAAAAAATATGGGGTAGTACATAAAATTTCTACTGCATACCACCCCCAGACAAGTGGACAAGTAGAACTTGCAAACAGGGAAATTAAGCAAATTTTAGAAAAAACGGTAAACTCAGATCGCAAAGATTGGTCTTTGAGACTAGTTGATGCACTTTGGGCATACCGTACAGCTTTTAAAACTCCCTTAGGCATATCACCTTATATACTTGTTTTTGGAAAGCCTTGCCATTTACTTGTGGAGCTCGAGCATCGAGCCTATTGGGCTATCAAACATTTCAATTTTGACATAGGAGAAGCAGGTAAATTCAGAAAATTTCAATTGACCGAGTTAGAGGAGTTGAGGAATGATGCCTACGAGAACTCTAAAATTTATAAGGCTAAAATGAAAGCGTTTCATGATAAAAATATTTTGAGAAAAACATTTAAGCCCAATGATCGAGTGTTTTTATATGACTCTAGACTTCATAAGCACCTAGGAAAACTTCGGTCTAGGTGGACCAGCCCTTTTGTAGTGAAGAATGTTTTTGAAAATGGGGCGGTAGAAATAGAGGATCCTAAAGATGGTAGGATTTTTAAAGTAAATGGTCAGCGCCTTAAAATATTAATTGATAGGGAAGTTCCGGAAGTGGAAGAGATTCCATTTGCAGACCCGGTCTATCAACCTTGACCACACCACGCAGGTATGTTTTCTTTTTATTTGTTCTGTTTGTTTTTGTTTGTTTTTGTATATTTTTTTTCCCTTTTCTTTTTCTTTTTGGTTGCTGTTGGTTTTCTTTGTTTTTGTTTGCAGGTCAGTATCAGTTTGTCATTTCAGTTTGTCATCTCTAGTGCTTAGCGAGTCATCCCACGTCCTACATCAGGTGTATTCTACCCTTTTCAGTACCCTCTATTTAGTTTTAATTGTTAAACATTGAGGACAATGTTTCATTTAAGTTGGGGGGTGAGAACGATGTTTGTTGGAACTCTGTGACATATTTTCCAAAAAAAAAAAAAAATCACACAGGCACCTTTTTACATGTGTATTCATGCTCATTCATGACTATCTTGGTGAATTCATCAAACCCATCTTAATCATTTTGCTGAGGCATTCACAGAATTTTTAATGCACGTATCCAAACTTTGTGGTAAGATGGTGGTTTGACACATGTAACCAGAGAACTCTTTTGTTTAAGTATTCTTGTGAATTTTGGGAGAGGTTGAGAGCCTACAAATGCAGAAAATTGTGATAAGCGTTTATTGATCTGTTGAATTGGACACTTCTTTTGAGAATATCATTACATGGTTGGTGGTAAGATGGTGGATATACTTGGGATATGACGAACGTCAACTTAGGATTAATGTTTGAGCCTTTCAAGCTAACCCTTCTCATCATAGACTCTTAGTAGCCAATTTTGAGCCAACAAACACATGTAGACTTTTTCTTTTCATATGCCCACATCATTCATACCTCTCCACATTGGAGAATAGCCTATACACTAATTTTTCCTACCCTTATTGCTTCCAAGTGTGTGCTAAGTGTGGAATTTGCATATTTTCTTTTATTGAAAAAAAATAAATAAATAAATAGAGAGCGACTGAAGAAAAAAAAAAGAAAAGAAAAAGAAAGAAAAAGAAAAATGGAAGAGTACAAGTGCAAAATGTTCAATTGATTGAGTTTCAAATTTAAAAAAAAAAAAAAAGAAGTTGAAGAAGAAGAAAAAGTATTATTTGATGATCTGAAAAGTAGACGAGTGCATCAGGTGAAAAGTGTAGTCTATTGAGATATTTAATAAGATTCCTGTGGTATGTACTTGGAAGTTTTTGAATCCATTTTATCATTTTCTTCATTTAGCCCCTAACCCGAGCCACGCTACAACCTTTTGTGTTGATCGTTCTGATCCTAAGTATGCTTGTGGAATGAGTGGTGGAAATTCTCAATTGTTAGTGTTCCTATCATAAGGTCAATATTTGCTTATTGCTTGTACATAATTGCCTAATTCCCTATGAGAGTGTGTGTACACCCCTTGTCGACTCCATAGAGAGAACCCCTACACGAAACACTGTTATACCCGTAAGTTATGGAGTTGAAACTTTTGCTTAAGATGTTCTTGATGTTGCATGTGTTACGGTTTGTGGTTGGATGGATATAGTTTGGATCACACACACACTCTGTGGATTGCTATATGTGGATTAATTGTGATTGGGTTATTGGATTTCTAAAATTGTTTTGATATGTGATTTTGAAAAGTGTGACTTGGTGACTTCTGTGTGTGATCTGTCTCTGGTCTCTTTCATCATTTTTGCATGGAAATTGCTAGGGACTAGCAATAAGTAAGTTGGGGGGTGTGATGAGTGCGCGAAAGTACACTCTAAATATCCTAATATTTGATTAAATTGTAAATAATGAAAATAGAAATGATTGGATTTCACTTATTTTATTTAATTAGATTTCTATTTACATTGAGATGTTTTTAAGCATTATTTGTATTTTTTTCATTTATTTTATTTTATTTTATTTTATTTATTTATTTATTTTTTTTTAGATGAAGAGGGAGAAAAGCACAAGAAGTTTAATTCATCACAAAGGCTATCAATTGAATTGAAACAAGGCAACGTATAAAAGTCTTAAAGCAACACGGCAACTTATATATAAATATATATATATATATATATATATGTTTGTACGTAAACGAAAAAGAAGGGAATTAAGCCGCATGACATTCAGCATATATATATACACTTATACTCATACGTTTGGGAGGCAGACGGCCGCAAGGTGAAACGAAGAAGCGTGAACGTGAGCAGCAGTGTGAACGTGAGAAAAAGACGAACGCAGATGATGATTTTCTTTTTGAGATTTTTGTTGTCTATTCTATTCATGGATAACTAAATTCTCAAGTAGGGTTAGGGATGAACTTGCACACTAGATGGTATTTTTAATTTATGTATTTGATTTTCAATTATTAAAATTCTTTGTTTTATTATTCTCAAAATATTGTCAGTGTTTTCTTTTCCGAATAATTTTGGAATTTATTTCATTTATAGATTCAGTCATGCTTTTTCTATTGAATGAATTTATTCTTTAATTATTTTTGGATCCATTGATTATTTATGTTGATTTAATTCTCTGCTGCAATATGGTTCCCTGGGTATGTTGTCGTCGTTGGATTTTCTCAATGTGAATAACAATTTGTATGATTTAAAGTGATGAATGATTTTTCAAAGAATTACATTTGATTTAATTTTTGGTTTATAATTTCATATCTTCCGATTGAGAATTACGGAATTGAATTCTCAATTGAGTTATCAGTGAATTGAAAATAATTAAAAATACCGGATATGTGCAAGGGATTCCCGACACTCTACTGTTCGTCAATTTTGATTACTTTTTCATTATTTACTTTGTTTAATTTTCATTTTCATTTAAAATCAATTTTTCTTTTCTCATTAATCAGTTAATCATTTAATTTTTTTAGTTTTTTTTTGCTATTTTACTTTTCTTTTAATTGTCTCCCTGTGGAATCGACACCCTAAAGCTGAACTACAATTACCGCGTTATTCTTTGGGCATTATCAGGTGCCATCCATGTGCCCAGTCTAGGACTTGAGCTTGCTTGGGAATTAACTCGCCTGTAGGAGAAAGAAATAATGATGACTGATGGGACAGGAAGACCTGACACTACTCTATAACATTGCACTCATGAGAACTCATACTTAGCAATACGAGAGCAAGGAGAACCTTGATACTGTGACAATGGGACACTAATGGATGATCAAAGAAGCCTACAGAATAGAACAAATCCGGAAGTCACGCTCCATTAATAGCACTGTAGGCTGAAGTACATGCTGCATTAATAACGTTGTTGTTGAGGCCACATCATATTAAAGAGTTATGCCAAAAGGAATAGTGGAAAGGACAAGGACCTCACATGGTCAAACACAATCTATCCCCCAGGCTTGAGGTATAAGTAGCAACTCTCAAATACGAAGAAGTTCTCTAAACTTTTATTATTCACAAACTTCTAAAGGCATCTATTATATTAGGCATTGAAGACACTCTGACCTCCCAGGCTACCCTCTTTCGACCCTATTATACTTCTATATTTTTGCAAGCCCAACTTAAAAGACTCAAATGGCTAGAACCCAACTCAAATGCGTACAAAAGACGACATTAATATTTAGAATGATTGATGTGGCACAACATATGCAAAACAAAGCTTTGTCTTTTATATTTAAAATTATGTATGATATAGATAACATCTAATTTCGTTCAAAATGCACTCATTACCACAACTTCATGCTTCCAAACAGTTGCATCCACTAATATGGTCACCAATGATGAGATTATGCATTCAAAAGGAGCCAGGAAAGGCTATCTCAGTTGATCATGATAAAGAAGTCAGTTCCACCGTAGCTTCTCCAAATTCAAGAAACTTATGTGGTATCTAGGAGTGTAACCGGTCCGTTTCGGTCTGGTTTTGAATAAAATTTAGAACCGAACCGGTACCATCGATTTTCTATTTGTTAAAATCGATTACGCACCAATTATCCTCCAAAATCGGTAGCATCAGTTTTACTAGTTCGGTCCGATTTTCCAGTTTTAAATTAGTCTATATTAATTTATTAGACTATTAATGCATATATTAGTATTGTTTTTAATAATTAAAATAATTATATATTAGTATTTTTTATAATAAGTTTAATTTTTTATAATTATATCATTGATTGTTATAAGTAATACTATTAGTATTAACTTTAAAAAAATTGTATTAGTATTACTATATCATTATTTCATGTGCAATTATTTAGTATAATAATTTATATATAGACTTAATGTATATTAATAATAGTAATATAGTATTATACTATTAGTATTAGGCCATAAAATATAAATTGTAACTAGTTTATATTATATACTAATGTATAACATATTATATATAATTAAAAAATATTTAAAATGTATATATTATATTGAATTGGTCCGGTTCTAAAGAGTTTAGAATCAGAACCGAATCGGTACCTACCACTTTTAACATTATGAAAATCGATTCCGTATCGGTACCTATCCAAAACCGGACCGATTCCACTGGTTTGGTTCGGTCTGGTTCGTTTTATCGGTTTACCGGTTTTTTCTTATACCCCTAGTAGTCTCTTCACTTATAATTTTTTTTTGAGTGAGCTTTTCAAATTTCTTCAATAAATGTGGTCTCTTCTCGGAAGCTTGCTTTGCCTGAATCCCAGAACTTCGACAGATATTCTGTTGTCTCTAGAGCACCATAATGTCACAAATTGTCTTGAGCTTCGTTCTCCAGTTTAATGTCTAAGAACATGCTCTAACTTTTCACACCACAATATACAAAAACAAGGCTTAATTATTGTGGACCTTGACTTATTTCAGAAACGACATAGTAAAACAACCATATATTCCTTCCCACTTCTTTAATCTAGATTCTAAAACAAATTATGTTTGGTTTGTTCGATTTGTATATCGATGGCACCAACTTCAAAGGAGAGATTTGCTTCAGGTACTTGAAATAGGTACCAAAAGAAATTGTGCCCTTTACTATTACCAGGAAAGTGCACCATAAGAGATGGTCATGTTGAAGGCGTGTTCCACAGCCTGAGCTTCGACGGTTAGATCCCAAGCAACCCGGCTTCTGTAGTGGACTAGCTGTTGGGGTTGTAATCCTTGTGGACACTCCGATGCTTTAGTTAGATTATGTATGAGAGAGACATCAATGTAGATCAAGAAAAGATGAAGAAGTTACCTTTTGGACTGGGGAGTCCTCGGTTATTTATATAGCTTGGCCAACCCTACTCGATCCTTTCGATATCGTCCCTTCATCTTGTTAGATCGTCATTCCTTTTGTTAGGATCAAGTCGATCTCAATATCTTTCAAACCTGCCTCGGCATGGCGTCCTTAATTCAGGTAGTGGAGGCTTACTTCGATCTTTGGTGTGCCAGAAACTCCAGACACCCCCTCCTCTCTCCTGCTGAAGGCCGCATTTAATGCGTCATGGGGGTGATAGATTTTCACATTAAATGCGGGATGGGTGTATCCGAGTTCCTGACCACTTGGGCGATCGTTTAGCTTTTTGCGTTGGGCTCCATAGGCCGGATCCCTTTCTGGCCATCTCTCGCCCCTTTGCCTCCAGCCACCGTAATCCTCCCACCCCTCTAGTAGGGGATGCATACATACTGTGGGCTTTGGGCTTCATGCCGTTCCATCTTGGCTTTGTAGAAGATGGGCCCCTAGGCCCACCCTTGGTGAGATGGCCTCTAGGCCCGCCCACGGAGAGATTTCTTCCCTCACAGTACCTCGCAAATTCTTACAGAAGGTACTAAGGTGGGAATTTTCTTGACTACTTCGAGGGCAACCTAGCGGCCTACTTTCCTTCCACCTATTTAGTTGGCGGCCTGTCGCTAACTCCTCTGGAGACTCAAAGGGCGGGACCTAGGAGTATTCGTATCACCTACCCATCAACTGATCATTGTTTTGCATTTCGAAGATTTCATGTCACCCTAGTTCTTCGTGCGGTAGAGCCCCCCTTTTTTGATGGTTGATTTGAATGCTACTATTTGTTGCACGGCTTTGTCGATGCTTGTCTCCTCGAATCCTTGGTCATGCGTTTCATATCTTTGGGCTCTGATTGGTCTGTTTCTCGCACGTGCCTATAACCTGAGTTTCTTGGCGGTGACAACCCATGATGGGACTGTCACGTCGCTTTATCTTCCCGTACGTTTCAATTGCTCTCGGGGTATAAATAGGGGATTGGTTTCTCTGAAATAAGTCCTGTTTGCAACTCCATTCCCTCGTTGAGATCTTGCTTTTCTTCCTTACTCTTCCCTCCCGAGGTCATTTTCTTCTTCTTTGCCCTTTCTTCCTTTCTTTCCACCCGTAATGGCGACGTCAACTTCCTCTCACTTTGTAGGACACACCTGGACGGGATCATTTTCAGTAGACGATGTCCACGAGCTTTGGCACAAAAATCAGATCCCTCCTTCAGTCGTCATGGAGCCCATCCGGGGTTCTCATTGCTATGTGAAAGGAAAGGCTGTAAGTGTCTGGTTGTACAAACATATGATGGATAATGGGCTCTGCCTCCCCTTCATCCACCTTGTGCGGGAGGTCCTTCACTATCTAGGCCTGGCGCTGGCTTAGCTCTTCTCGAATGCTTGGCGCATATTGTTGGCAAGTTGCGTGGTTTTTTGTGTTGGTTTATTTGAATCACGTGATGACTATCAAGACTTGATCACCCGAAAGTTCTTTTCTTTTTACCTCATCTTTCGGCGTTGTGGGCATCAAGTTGGCTTCAAGCCAAGGAGGGCCATGAGAAGCTTTGTACGCTGGAGCCTTAGTATTCGCATGCCAAGAATTACGAGAAGGAACTTTTCTCGGTCTCTGGTAACAGGTGGGAGTTTGCTGACGACGAAGTTCGGGGGGAGTTCCTGGTACAAGTCAACTAGGGGGAGCTCCTATCGGCTTCCATTTTTGACATCCAGCTAAATGCTCAATAGAGCACGAGGCGAGTCATTGTTTCTGGGTGGACCAAAATAAACGCCCCTCGCCTTGACTTGAAGAGGTTGTTGGCCGAGGCGAATATCCAGGCGTTCCTAATGGTTCCACTTAGGGGATGGGCGGAGTTTTGGAATATCCTCGGGGGCCAGGTGATAATGTGCCAGACAGGCAGGTTCGTCCATGCAAGCATGCCGCCCCTCACCATGCTCCCTACATGAGGAAGGGGTGCTAAGGCTTGCCGTTCCAAGGAGGTTTCTCACTCCACTGAAACCCCGCACGTCCTCCTCCCTTCTGGGTTCTGGTTCGACCATTTTCCCAGACACAGCGCGCCGGGGGTTATAGTGAAGCAACATTTTTGGATGAAGTGAGGAGGATAATTTTGGTGAGTAATGCTATAGTTTGCCGAAAGGGGGGGTTGAGTCCCACTTGCCCGCCCAAACTTCACCCATGCTTGGCTTATTCGGGAGCGGGAGCATGGAGTTGAGGGATGAGGCCGAGGCAACCTTCAACGAGGTCCTGCAACACTAGGCCCCACCAGTGCTTAGGAACGAGGGGGAGACTGACGTGGTAAAGCGGGTCTTTCTTAAAGCATTGGCCTGCCCCCCGCCGTATATTTCTGGCACCTTATACTTTGCCCCTATTGCACGGGGCTTTGCTCAAGGTCAACACGATCAGGAAGTTGCTATCAGACGACTGCAAAGTTTGTGGGCAAACTCCTTCACTGCCCAGTCTTTGGGGGTGGGCTTGGGCTTTTGGAGGGAAACTGAAGCTCGGTAGGTCGATGATGTTCGCATGGAGGCAGGGGATGCAGAGTTGGCGCATCATGAGGGCATGGGCAAGGTGCCTTCAGTTGTTGAAGCCGGTGCTAAGAGTCCCACTGGCTAATTCTTGGCTTCGGAGGGTGAGGTGAGGGTGAGGGGTAGCGGAGAGGCCCCTTCTGGTGGTTAGATCAGGGGCGACCATTGTTCTACCAATGCTAGCAAACCCTTCGATCGCCGCATTCGTCAATCACCAGTTGTAGCCCCGCAGGCGTGTGTCGTTGTTATTGATGACGACTTTTTGCGGCTTCGAGGGGATGAGGAGGCAAGAGTCCCATGACAGGATCCTCCTCAAACATCTCAGAGTCCTCACCACTTTACTCACCATAGTCCTCGCTACGATTCTCCTCAGCATAACCCTCACCGCATCACTCTTCAGCAGAACCCTCACTGCGTCACTCCTTAGCAGAGCCCCCCTCGCACACTTATTCAGTCACCACCACATGTTCCCTCACCTTCGTATTCTCTAGCTACTCGTCAGTCCTCCACTGGCTAGGAGCATTCTAGGGCTGTAGCGATTCAGAGCATCTTGTTTGCTTTAGGCATTTTTTGTCCAGGTAAACTCTTGGTTTTTCTCTGGTCTACCTCAGAAACCTCCCCCTCTATTTTGTTAGTCATACTTCCCCTTTTCTTTTTCTTTTTTTCTTTTTTTATTTTTTAGATCTCGGAGGCAGTCGGGGTCGAGATGGCCGAACTTCTAAAGTGCAATCGAGAGCTGACATTGATGTCCCAACAACTAGGAGATACCACCAATGCCTTGGCAGTGGAGAAGAGAGAGCTAAAGGAAGGGACTGCTACCCTAAAGACTAGGATGGCGATCCTCGAGGGGGAGAAGGCTACCATAGGGTGAGTAATGTAGACCTGAGGGGGGATAATGACAGGTTATGGCGTGAGGTTTCGGCTTTGTAGGCAGAGGCATGTTCATTGGGTGCTAACCTCGAGGAGGCTGGCTGTAGTCAAGAGCTTGCAGAGGTAGAGGTAGCTCGCCTGGAGGGCAAGCTTGCAGTTTCTACCTAGGAGATTAGGTCCCTTCAAACTAATTTAGAGATCTTTGAACGGGAGTGGACCACTCGGGAGGTTGAGATCGAGACTTTCTGGACCAGTTTGGAAGCGTTGGACCTTAAACATGAAGCGCTTCTGAGCGAACTGGACGTTACTCGGACAGCCTTGGGCTAGGCTACTCAGAGTTGGAGGCCCTTAGGCCCTAGGCGGCCCAATCTCATATTGTCAGCCTTACCGCCTGGGGCTATGGCTATGTCGATGGTTTGAGAAGACTGATGGGGGAGGTTCTTAATAATCAGTCTTTCGATCTCATGGATATGGACCCTCGTAATCTTTCCCGATCTTTTGCCATGCAAATTGGAACGCTTGGTTATCCTCCCTTTGAGGATCGTGAGCCTCGAGACCCCCTGCCCTCCGAATGTTGGCCTTTGCTTTCTTCTCTTTTGAATCTTGTAATTGTAATACGAATCTTGGAATTGTAATATGAATCTTGTAATTGTAATACCACTTTCTTTATAAATGGAATACCTTCGCCTTTTTTTTTGTGTGCAGCTGTCTCTATTCCTTTAGTTCCTTTTACTATGCCCTTAATGTGCCTTGTGAATCTCTATCAGAAGCATTTCGATAGGGATCTTAAATAGATGGGGTCCAGTCTTTTCCCCCTATCTTGCTTTCTTGTCTCTGTTCTTGTATCTATTTTTGCTTTTGCTACTGTTTGATAGGGCGGGCGGGCGAGAGCCCTTGGCCCTGACCCCGCGATTCATTTTCATTTAATAATTTGACGAATCGACATGTGAGGGTTTACGAGAGGAAGAGAGTCGTCGCCTTTACCCCATGATTCATTTTCTTGTTTAATAGTTTGATGAATCGACGTACAAGGGCTTATGGCGGCGATAGCCCATGACCTAATCCTGCGATTTGTTTTATTGATGGAGAGTGAGAGGGTTTATGAGTTTGCACAGCTAGAGCCCTAGATTTGAAGCCTCGACCTCATGATAAATTTGCATGCAGGGGTTTTATAGGCAGGCAAGAGCCCATGACCTGACCCCGCAAGTCTTTTAATAATTTGACGAATCGGCGTGTGAGGGTTTATGGGCGAGCAAGAGCCCTGGCCTCTACCCCACAATTCGTTTTCTCGTTTAATAGTTTGGCGAATCAACGTGAGAGGGTTTATAGGCGGACGAAAGCCAAGATCCAACCTCATGATTTGTTTAATAATTTGACGAATCAACGTGTAAGGGCTTACGGGCGGGCGAGAGCCCTAGCCTCTACCCCACGATTTGTTTAATAATTAGATGAATCGGTGTGTGAGGGTTTACGAGTGGGTGAGAGCCCTGATCTCAACCCCACGATTCATTTTTTTGATGGAGAGTGGTAGAGCATGGCGAAGAGAAAATTGAGTATAGTGGTTTACGAGATTCCTCATCCTGTTTACATAAATTTCGAAAAGGTTACATAAAAAGGAGGTCGTTTCGTATACACGTAGTACCTCTTCAGGTGCTCTGCATTCCATGGGTGGGGTAATTCTTTTCCTTGGCTATTTCGGAGTCTGTATGATCCTGGTCGATTGCTCGTAGTCACAATGTAGGGGCCCTCCCATCATGATCCTAGCTTTCGTTCATCGGTTATGGTCACCCTTATTTGTTTTAGGACTAAATTGCCCTTCTTGAATGATCGTGGCCTAGCTCGTAGGTTGAAATACTATTCTGTCTTTTGCTTGTTATGCACTGTTAGCAGCATTGAATCCGTTCGCCTTTCGTCGAGGAGGTCCAGCTATTCCGCCAACTTCATCGTTGGTGGCGGGGTCGAAGTGTTAGATCCAATGGGTGGATGTCCCGATCTCTGCGGGTATCACCGCCTCACTTCTGTACATTAGGGCGAATGGTGTTTCCCCTGTTGGAGTGCGAGTCGTCATTCTGTAGGCCCATAAGACCCCAAGGAGTTCATCTGCCCATTCGCCTTTATGTGCTCCCAATCGCTTTTTGAGTATGGACAAGATGGTTTTATTTGTGGCTTCTGTCTGGCCGTTAGCAAGGGAATGACGAGGCAATGAGTATTTCACCTTGATTCTCAGCTCCGCAAGCCACTATCAGTAATGTGAGCAATCAAATTGCTTGCCGTTGTTTGATATGAAGTTTTGTGGAATTCCAAAGTAGCACACGACCTATTCCCATAGAAACTTAATGATTGCTTGGGCCGTGATACTTGCCACTGCCTCAGCTTCGACCCATTTGGTGAAGTAATCGATGGTGACCATGACCTACTTCACCTCAACTCGAGCCATGGGAAAGGGCCTATCAGATCTAACCCCCACTAGACAAAAGGCCATAGTGCTGTGATGGATGTCAACACTTTAGGGGGACAATGGGGAATGGGCACACATCATGGACATTTATTGGCAAACTCCTGTGCATCCTTGAGGGTACCCGGCCAATAATAGCCCACTCGCATCACCTTTGCCTCCAATGCCCGCCTAACGAAGTGGCTCCCGAAAACGCCTGCATGCATTTCAGATAGCACATACCTAGATTCTTTTGCCGCCAGACACCCGAGGAGTAGCCTTGAGAAGCCTCTTCTGTACAAGACTCCCTTAATTAGTGTGAACCTTGTGGCTCTATTGCAGACCTTTCGTGCCTCATCGGGACTGGCTAGCAGTTTTCCATCCTGTAGGAATTTTGTGATGTCTTTGGCCCATTCTGGGGGAGAGGCTATCACATGCGATACTTCTGCCGCGATGGACAACGTATCTACTACCTTTAGCTCAGCGTTGTCAGGGAGCATAAGGTCTTCTTGACCTAAGGCGCTTTTTGCCAGATGGTTAGCCTGCTGGTTATCGGCCCTCGGGATTTGCTAGATCTTGAAATACCGGAAGCGATCGCGGGCCTTGTATATTAGTTGGAGGTATTTCTTCAACCTTTCCCCCTTAGTGGTGAATGCTCCTAAGACTTGGTTAACCACAACTTGGGAGTTTGCACGCGCCTCGACTTCTTTTGCCCCTAGGTGACGGGCTATTGGTAACTTTGAAAGTGATTTTAATAGTGTAATCGTGTCGCTCCCCCTTGTTTGTTAGGATGTGTACTCTCAAGCCACTGCCATTCTTGCAAGCAGATTCATCAACGTAGACTGTCCAGGGCTTGTCCTGCGGTGCGGGGTCGGCCTCCTCTGGGAAGCTAGTGAACTCTGTGTTGAAGACTACTTGTGTTAGCTCTTTGACTACCGTCCTGGGAACATACTGTAGGTTAAACTCACTGAGCTTTATCTCCCACTTGGCCAATCTTCTAGAGGTGTCTGAATTTTGCAATATGGCCTTAACCTGGCTATGATGCGGTTCAGGGCAGCTATCCTTCCCGCTAATTGCTGCACCTCGTGGTGGTTTCAAGGCGCCACCGTCTAGGCTATTGTTTTTATTTTCTTAAGGTTCGCCTGTATTCCCTTTTTGAAAACCATGTACCCGAGGAATTTGTCAGACTTGACCCCGAATGCACACTTGGCCGGGTTAAGCTTCATTTTATATTTTCGGAGGATGGTGAATGCTTCACGCAAGTCATCCAGGTGTTGTTTCGATTTCTTGCTCTTGACCAGAAGATCGTCTACATATATTTCCATGTTTCGCCCAATCTGAGTTTTGAACATGCAATTCCCCAATCGTTGGTAGGTCGCCCTTGCGTTTTTGAGCCCGAAGGGCATCACTTTGTAGCAGTAGAGTCCTCAGTCAGTGATGAAGGCTTTTTATTCTTTGTCTCTCAAGTTTATCCTTATCTGGTTGTATCCTAAATATTCGTCCATGAAACTAAGTAGAGGGTGGCCCACTGTCGAATCAACGATCAAGTCGATACGAGATAGAAGAAAACTGTCTTTCGGGCATGCCTTGTGAGGTTGGTGAAGTCGACGCACATTCACCACTTTTCACTCGCCTTCTTCACTAATAATACATTGGAGAGCCACTCTGGATAGTGAACCTCTCTGATAAACCTTGTTGCCAAAAGGCGATCAACCTATTCTACTATTGCTGCGTACTTCTCTAAGCAGGGACTTCGTCTCTCTTGCTTGACCGATCGGGCGTTGGGGTAAACACTCAATTGATGTTCGGCCACGCATTTGTCTGTGCTGGGCATGTCATCATGAGTCCAGGCGAAGACATCATGGTATTCAACCAGGAGCTGTTTTAGTCCCAACTTTAGGTTAAGGGTCAGCTGAGTGCCTATTTGCACCTTCCATTCAGGCCTTGCCTAGTCGAGGATAACTAATTCCATGAGTTTGTTGGGCTCAGCCTACCTGAGGGAGTGTTCATCTCTGATCTCTTCATCCCAAAGCGCTAACTACAGCGGATCCGCAGCCCATGTGCCTCACTATTTGCGTGTGCCACCACATGGCTTTCGTGCTTTAGTTCTCGAATGTAGCACTCTCGCGCTAAGACTTGCTCTCCCCTGACTTCGCCAATTCTTTCGCTAGTGGGGAATTTTATCTTTAGGTGGAACGTCGAGATGGCTGTTCTTAGGTGGTTTAGGGTGGGGCACCCAAGGATGGCATTATACAAAGACGGAGCTTTGACTACTATGAAGTCAGTCATGGCTGCCGCCGTCCGTGGGGCTGTTCTGGCCAGGACCGAGAGGTTGATGAGTCCTTCTAGTTGAATGGTATCACCTGTGAATCCCTTTAGAGGGTTTGGGGCGGGTCGTAGCTGATCGCGTTCGATGCCCATTTGGGTGAACGCCTCTCAGTATAGGATGTCGCAGAGCTGCCATTGTTAATCAAGATCCTTCTAAGGGTGTCGTCATAGGGGTAGATGACCTCTTCCTCACGCCCCTCTTCAAAGGTGACTTGGGGGTTTGGTGCTGCGGGCGCCTTGCTCGGGCACTTTGTGTACTGAACACCTCTTGAGATGGTTCGAATTTCACCTAAGGGTCTTCCCTCCTTTGGTTGGCCTCAGCGATCCGCCAGCATCTATCTGGGCTAGCACCACGTTGTACTGGCGGGCGTTTTTGCCTGTTACATCGTGCATTCTCCTCATCCCTCTTTATTCTTTTCAGAGCGTAGCAGTTTCAGGTGTTGTGCCCATGGATTGGTGGTATTCATATAATATTCTTGCAGGTGATTGCTGCCTCGGCTCCCAGCTTGGCCCAGATTCTGGCCCGCCCTCGACCGCCAAGTTGGCATGAAGGTGAGGTTTGTGCCCCAGGTTGACTTCATCTTGCCGATTCCTAATGTCGGGACCCCCTTTTCTCTTGTGCTCACGTGGCAATCTTCATTGTTGATTGGTGGTCATGGCATCCGCTCGCTTTACCTCCTCACACTGCGGTGCAGTTAGGGCCTAGATAGTATTTCGGCATTTATGTACCTGTCCGCCCTATCCATGAACTTGGCCAGCTTGGAAGGGGTTGTTCGAGCAATCTCCACCATGAAAGGGCTTCTAGGCCATATCTCGCCCAGGAGTGCCGCTAAGGTGATATTCTTGTCTTGGTCATCCATCTTCATTCGCTTTTTTTTTTTTTTAATTGGGAGAGGAAATTCTTCAAGCTTTCTCGATCGTGCTATTTTACGGTGAGAAGGTAGGCTGCCGGGCGCTTCCTTGACAGCTTCCTAAGAATTGGGTTAAAAAGAGGTGAGCCAGGCAGTCGAAGTTGTTGATGGTACCCGTGGGTGCCAAACTATCCCTGCGCCGCACCTTTCAACGTTAGGGGGAAAGCTCTATAGGCCACCTCGCCCAGATAATCGTGCAAGCTCATCTGCGTCCTGAACGCCTCCAAGTGTTCAAACGAGTCCTTTCCTCTGTCATAGAGGTCCATTTGAGGTATTTTGAATTTTTGTGGGAGTGGTACATCCATTATGTTTGCGCTGTAAGGCGTCCTTGAACTGCTGCGTAGTTGGCTGATTATGGATGATCCCTCAATTAACTTGGTCGTCTCTTCATACTTGTGCCCCAGCTCCTTGAGCTCCTGGTATAGCTTGTGCCTGTCTACTTTCGCCCAGTTGGGGGCCTTTTCTACCTTATGGGAGCTTTCGTGTTCGCTAGCAGCTGGCTCATGGTGGGTTGTGCATTCCTCCTCGAGTTCTCGTTTTCTTCCATCATTCTTCTGACGGTTTCCTCCATCGCCGCCAGTCGTGCCTCCATTGCCTTGTTGTCAAGTTCTTCTAGATGGGTTGTTTGGAACCCCGTCTTTGCCGACATATTGAGTACACATTACGTGATTACGCCCAAAGAATAACGCGGTCGTTTGCAGTATAGCTTTGGGGTGTCGATTCCACAGGGAGATGGATTGAGAAATTGAAGAATAGTAACGAAATTAACAAAAAGATTTAGATGAGTGCGAAAAGTAAATTTTAGAGTGTGACGTAAATTAAAACTAAATGAGTAATTTGAACAGTATAAAAATAAGACGAAAAGTAGAGCATCAGGAATCCTTTGTATATAATTGGTATTTTAATTATTTTCGATTCATTAATAACTGAATTGAAAATTCTATATCCAAATTTTCAATTGGAAAATAAAACATTAATAGCCAAATTTAAATCAAATGTAATCTTTTGAAAAATCATTCGTCATAATATAAGAACAGGAATTGTTATTGATATTAAGGAAATTCAACGTCGACAATATACTCGTAGAGCAATATTGCAGCAGAGAATTAAATTAAAATAGATAACCAATTGAACCAAACATAATCAAAGGATTATTGCATTCGATAGAAAAAGCATGACTGAATCTATAAATGAAATAAATTCTAAGATTATTTGGTGATGAAAACATTTATAATAAATTTCGAATGACTAAACAAAAGAGTTTAATATTTGAAGAACACATATATGAATAAAAAAAATTACAAATACCATCATATATACAAATTCATCCCTAACTCTACTAGAAAATTAGTTACACATATTGAAAATATGCAACAAAAATTCTTCAAGGGATAATATGGAAGTGCCAACCATTATTTTCTTCTCTCTTCTTTGGTTTTTCTTTTCTTTTCTCAAGCTCTCAAAAACAATGTATTTTCCAAGGCATCCAAGCACACTAAGTATGGTCTTAGAACACACACCCCTCCCTTCTATTTATAAGCATCCTTCATGCAAGTTATCATGACAAAATCATCACAATTTCAACTTGTTTTGCCATCTGCCATTATTGAATCCAAGTGATTTGTGAGTTGTCATTTTGAACATTTGTTTTCCCACTATGCATGAGCTGGATTTTGCTTGTAGGTTGAGTGTTTCAATTTTGCTTCTCTATCCATTAGTTGTCTTGTATGACTTAATATCTTGTGGTCAAATAATTTGTCTTGAAGAAACTTGAGTGCACTTCATCTTGCATATGAATTGATCATTGAATTTCCAAGTTGGTGTAGGAGTGCTTGCTGGAAAATATTATGATGACATTTGGATTTGATGCAAGTGGCTGAAAAATATCCAGGAACGTCAAGTGCAGGTGCGTCCACTTGATGGTCGATTTTGTCTTAGATTGAGTGGATATCTCTTCAAACATAAAACATAAAAGTTATAGATATTTCTCTTGCGGCTCTAGATCATCTTGAATCAGCTCAATCGGAGATTGGATGAGAGAGTTATGCCCATATTATGAAAAGATGTCAGAACTGTCTAAAATTCCGCAATTATCTTCATTTGCTCCTAATGCCTCTATTTGTGACCTAAATCAAAATATAAGAATAATGAGTATATTTAGGTATCAAATAAGAATAAAGTATTAAACATTAAGAGAGGAAAACATGGCATTTTATATTCTCATCAATATATTAAATCATGCTTATATCTATCTCAAGATAAATGACTATTAATTTTAATAACATGAGTTATATCCATTATTTTCTCATTTCTTTTAGTATTTAAATAGAGTGTTTAGAGTGCATTTTTGTGTACTCATCACACCCCCCAACTTACTCATTGCTAGCCCCTAGCAATTTTCATGCAAAATGATGAGAAAGACTAAAGAAAATCACACATAGGGGCCATCAAGACACATTTTTCAAATTTACATATCAAAACAATCTTATAAATTCAATAACCCTTTCACAAGTAATTTAAATATAGCAATCCACAGAGTGTGTATGTGTTCCAAACTATTTTTATCAAATCAGAGGTTTCGACACATGCAACATTAGAATATTTTAAGCAAAAAGGTTCAACTCCATAACTCACGAGTATAGAAGTGTTTCATGTATGGGTTCTCTCTATGGAGTTGACAAAGGTGTACATTTACTCTCATGAAAATTTAGCCAATTATATATAAGTAACAAGTAAACATTGATCTTATGATAGGAATACTAACAAATGAGATTTCCACCATTCTTTCCACAAGCATTCTTAGGATCGAAAAAATCAACACAAAGGGTTGTAATGTGGTTTAGGGTTAGGGTTCATAAGAAGAAAAGGTGAAGAGATTTCAAAAACTTCCAAGTATATACAAAAGGGAATCTGTTAAATTTTTCAGTAGACTATACTTTTCTTTTGATGTACTTTTCAATTTTTTAGATTTTTGACTAAGTACACTTTTCCATCTTCTTTTGCCACTGGTGTCTTCGCAATTTGATGAACTCTTTCATGAATAATTTGATGGACACATCTAGCACCATGCCATTTTTGTCATGGTTTTCTTTTTTCTTTTTTTCTTTTTTTTAAATGATAATTCACACCTAGTACACACTTGAAAATAAAATGGTAGGAAAATATAGTGTATAAGCTATACTCCAATGTGGAGAGGTATGGATGATGTAGATATGAAAAGAAAAGGCCATATGTGTATATTGGCTCAAAATTGGCTGCTAGGGATCTATGATGAAAATGCTCAGCTTGAAAGGCTCAAACGTTAATCCTAAGTTGACTTTTGTCATATCCCAAGTATATCTACCATTTTACCACAAACCATGTAATGATATTCTCAAAAGAAGCGTCAAATTCAACAGATCAATGGATACTTATCACAATTTCTATATTTGTAAGCTCTCAATTCTCACAAAATTCATATAAATATTTGAGCAAAATAATTCTTTAGTTACATGTGTCAAATCACCATATTACCACAAAATTTGGAGAAGTGCATAAATGGTTCTGTGGATGCTTTAGCAAAATGATTTAAGATGGGTTTGTTGAATTTACCAAAATGGTTATGGATGAGCATGAGTATCATGTGTGAAAAGATGCCTGTATGAAAAAAATTTGGCAATTTTTTATATATTGATTGAAATATGCCACAGAGTTTAAATAACAGATTTATATTCCCACCCCCCAACTTAAATGAAACATTGTCCTCAATGTTTAAGAATCAGAATTGAATAACTAAACAAGGTAAAATACACCTGATGTGGGATGTGGGTGGCTTGCTTGGCATCAAAGATGGTATTTGTCAAAATAAAATTAACCTATAAGAAAATAAAGTAAACAATAAACAAAAATAAAATGAACGAAAATAAAATAAAAGAAAAACATACCTGGAGATGGTCAAGATTGATATACTGGGTCCATAAGTGGAATGTCTTCCACTTCCGGAATTTATCTATCAATTAAGATTTTGAGGCGCTAACCATTTACTTTGAAGATACATCCATCTTTTGGATTTTCTATTTCTACCGCTCCATTTGTGAAAACGTTTTTTACTATAAAAGGGTCGGTCCATCTAGATCGAAGTTTTCCTGGATGCTTATGGAGTCTTGAATCATATAAAAATACTCAATCATTAGGCTTAAATGTTTTTCTCAAAATATTTTTATCATGAAATACTTTCATTTTAGCCTTATAGATCTTGGAGTTTTCATAAGTATCATTTCTCAATTCTTCTAATTCCGTCAATTGGAATTTTCTAAGTTTTCCTGCTTTTTCCAAGTCAAAATTGAACTGTTTAATGGCCCAATATGCTTGATGCTCGAGCTCCACGGGCAAGTGACAAGGTTTTCCAAAAACAAGTCTATAAGGTGACATGCTTAAGGGAGTTTTGAAAACTGTACGGTAAGCCCAAAGCGCATCGATTAGTCTCAAAGACCAATCTTTCCGATCCGGGTTGACCCTTTTTTCTAAAATTTGTTTAATTTCCCTATTCGCAAGTTCAACCTGTCCACTTGTCTGAGGGTGATATGCAGTAGAAAGCTTATGTATCACCCCATATCTTTTCATTAAAGCTTCAAAAGAACGGTTGCAAAAATGCGTACCTCGGTCACTAATGATAGCACGTGGGGTACCAAATCGAGATAATACATTTTCTTTGAGAAACTTAATTACCGTCCTGTTATCATTGGTCCTGCAAGGTGCTGCCTCTACCCATTTTGACACATAATCTACTGCCACAATAATATATAAATATCCAAAAGAAGGAGGAAATGGTCCCATAAAATCAATGCCCCAACAGTCAAAAATTTCAATTACCAAAATTGGGTTTAAGGGCATCATATTACGATGGGTCATAACTCCTAACTTTTGACATCTTTCGCATGAGCGACAATAGATATTTGTATTTTTAAACAAGTGGGCCAATAAAATCCACACTGCAGGATTTTTGCAACGGTTTTCTTCATTGAAAAGTGGCCACCACAAGCTTGGGAATGACAAAATTCCAAAACGCTTGCAATCTTTTCATCAGGGATGCAACGCCTTAAAATTTGATCAGGGCAGTATTTGAAAAGGTAAGGGTCATCCCAGTAAAATTTTCGTACCTCAATCATGAATTTCCTTTTGTCTTGGGTGCTAAAATCGTTTGGTATTTTACCTACAGCTAAATAGTTTACAATATGAGCAAACCATGATAGAGAAGTAATAGAAAGTAAATGCTCATCAGGAAAATTATCTTTGATTGGTATGTGGTCAGAAGTGTCCTCGAATGTGAGTCTAGAGAGATGGTCTGCCACTACGTTCTCCACTCCTTTCTTGTCTTTGATGGTGATGTCAAATTCCTGCAAAAGCAAAATCCATCGTACTAATCGTGCCTTAGCATCCTTCTTTGTAAAAAGGTACTTAAGGGCTGCATGATCTGTAAAGATAATGATAGGAAAACCAATCAAATAAGCGCGAAATTTATCCAAAGCAAATACTACAGCTAACAACTCTTTTTCAGTGGTGGAGTAATTCATTTGTGCACTATTTAGAGTTCGACTAGCATAGTAAATGACAAAAGGTTTCCCTTCTTTTCATTGTCCAAGAACAGCACCTACAGCAAAATCACTAGCATTACACATAATTTCAAAAGGTAAATTCCAATCAGGTGGTTGCATTATGGGTGCTGAAGTAAGCTTGCCAATTAATGTTTTGAAAGCCTCTTGACAAGCTTGTGTCCATTCAAATGGGGCATCCTTAGCTAGGAGGTTACATAGTGGTCTAGATATGGCAGAAAAATTCTGTATGAATCTCCTATAAAAACCTGCATGACCAAGAAATGATCTTATATCCTTGACTGTTCTAGGTGTAGGCAATTTAGAGATTAATTCAACTTTTGATTGATCAACCTCCATTCCTTTGGAAGAAATAATATGCCCTAAAACAATACCTGAAGGTACCATAAAGTGACATTTTTCCCAATTTAAAACCAATTCTTTTTCTTCACAACGAGTCATTACTCTTTCTAAACTCATTAAACATGCATCAAAAGAAGATCCAAAAACAGTCAAGTCATCCATAAAAACTTCCATGCACTTTTCAACCACATCACTAAAAATACTCATCATACAACGTTGAAAAGTAGCTGGAGCATTACACAGTCCAAATGGCATTCTGCGGAAAGCATAAATACCGAAAGGACAAGTAAAAGTGGTTTTATCCTGATCTTCTAATGCAATTTCAATTTGATAATAACCAGAATAACCATCCAGAAAGCAATAAAAAGGATGACCAGCCACCTGCTCGAGAATTTGATCAATAAAAGGAAGCGAAAAATGGTCTTTTCGTGTGGCGGCATTTAATTTTCTATAATCAATGCACATCCGCCAACCAGTCACCAGTTTTGTAGGGACTAACTCTCCGAAGTCATTTTTTATCACAGTTACCCCTGACTTTTTAGGAACAACCTGCGTAGGACTTACCCATTTACTATCAGCAATAGGATATATCATTCATGCATCTAATAGTTTCAATACTTCATTTTTCACAACTTCTTTCATTGTGGGATTAAGTATACGTTGGGGGTCTCTTCGAGGATTAGTTCCTTCCTCTAAATTTATTTTATGAGTACAAATTAGGGGACTAATGCCTTTTATATCAGCAATACTCCATCCTAGGGCTGATTTATACTTGCATAAAATCTGAATTAATTTCTTACCTTGGGACTCAGATAATTCAGATGAAATAATAACAGGAAAAGTATCACCTGGACCAAGGAAAACATGCTTTAAACCCTTAGGTAGGGATTTTAATTCAACTTTAGGGGCTTCCCTACTTGAAGGAATCTGTCTTTCTCTTTTTTCAGGCAACTTCTCAAACTTTGGTTGCCATGCCTGTGTGCTATAATCATGAGTTCTGTCGAAAATAGCACAAATGTCAACTACATCAGATGAATCACTTATAGGATTAAATTCAGAATTAACAATAAAGTATTCAAGGGGATCTGAGTCATGAGTTGTAAGAACATCTCTTTCTATAAGTGAGTCAATCATGTATGTCTGATGACACTCGACATCCTCTTCTGACTGTTTTGTAATATGAAAAATATTTACCTCAAGAGTCATATTGCCAAAAAAGAGTTTCATCAATCCATTTCTGCAATTGATAAGAGCATTAGAAGTAGCAAGAAAATGTCTACCTAAAATTAATGGAATTTTAGAGGTGGTTTCTATAGCAGAACTAGTATCTAGAATTAAGAAATCAACAGGATAGTAAAATTTGTCAACTTGAATTAAAACATCCTCTACCACACCCCGTGTTGCTCTGACTGAATGATCAGCCAATTGCAATACCACAGAAGTTGGTTTGATTTCTCCCAATCCTAATTGCAAATAAATAGAATATGGCATCAAATTTACACTAGCCCCTAAATCTAGCAAGGCCTGTCCAAGCTCATGATTGCCAATGTTGCATGTGATGGTTGGACATCCAGGATCCTTGTACTTAGGGGGAATCCGCTGTTCAATTAGAGCACTAACTTGCTCTGTCAAGAATGCAGTCTTCTTCACATAATGCTTCCTCTTAACTGTACACAAATCTTTGAGAATTTTTGCGTAGGTAGGAACTTTTTTAATTACATGCAAAAGAGGAAGATTAATTTTTACCTGTCTAAGATTTTCCAAAATATCATTGTTATGATCTAGAGTTTGTTTGCTTGACTTTAATGCTTGAGGAAAAGGTACCTTACCAGGATTTTTTGTTACTGCAGGTTCCTCGGGTTTTGTTACCTCAAGTTCTTTGGGAAGCTCAGGACTGCTGCTATCTTGATCTTTCTCTACATCTTTTTTTTTGTCTATTATTGGATCACGTAGAGACTTACCACTTCGTGTCACAATAGCGTTACGTCCTTCAGGTCTCCTTGTGCCATATGTTGACCATGAGGTACAGATTGAGTTTGGAAAGGAAACTTACCTTTCTCATTCATAGTCAATGAACTCATTAGTTTAGACACTTGGCCTTGATTTCCTTATTTTCTTCGACAACCTGCATAATCAAATATTCAAATTTCTGATTAGTCTTACCCTGTATTTCAATAAAAGTATGCAAAGTATCTTCTAAAGAATTTCTAGAAGATTGAGGTGCATGGTATGGTGCAGGATATGATCTAGAGGGTTGTGCAGACTGCTGGTTTTCAGACTTCCAGCTGAAGTTGGGATGATTATGCCATCCTGGGTTGTAGGTTTCAGAGTAAGGTGTGAAGGGCTTTTTGTACATACTCAGAGCATTACTTTGTTCCTCATACATACCATTCATGTTAGTATGTGTAGGACACTCTTGGGAATGATGATCTATCCCACCATAGACAACACATGGCCCAAAAGATTCTACATGATTAGCCGTGTGTGTTGGTTTTGAGTTTTTAGTTTTCAATAACTCTAATTCTCTGTTGAGCATTTCAACCTTAGCCTTAAGGTTATCCTCCTCCCTTAAATGGTAAATACCACCACTCAAGTTTCCTGTAGGTCGTGACCTGTTTGTGCTATCAGTAGCACTAGGTCCAGTCCAAGTATGAGCTTTTTCAGCAAGCTCATTGAGGTACTCTATGGTCTAATCGGGATTTTTCTGTAAAAATTCTCCATTGCACATCATTTCCACGAATTGACGTTCCCTGGGCGTAAGTCCTTCATAGAAATAACTCACTAAGCGCCAATTCTCATATCCATGGTGGGGACACATACTCAGTAATTCTTTAAATCTTTCTCAAGACTGGTACAAAATCTCACTATCCTTTTGTACAAAGGTAGAGATTTGTCTTTTTAAAGCATTGGTCTTATGTTGGGGAAAGTATTTATTGAAAAACACTTGAGTCATCTCACTCCATGTTCCAATAAACCGTGGTCTTAGTGAATACAACCAACTCTTAGCTTTATCTTTCAAAGAAAAAGGAAAGAACTTTAGCCTTACCGTTTCGTCAGTGGTATTTTGACTGTGGAATGTTGCAACTACTTCCTCAAATTCCCTAATATGAACATAGGGGTTTTCATTTTCTAGACCATGGAAAGTCGGAAGTAATTGTATCATTCCTGTTTTAAAATCTACATGATGAACATTAGGTGAGAACATAATACAGGATGGTGTGGCTGTTCGTGCGGGATGAAGATAATCTTGGAGGGTTCTAACAGGTTGGTCCACGTGTTCACTCATCGCGTCAGAATTGGAAGAATTATCAAATAAGCGATTAGAAAAATTAGATTCTGAATCTGATTCTAGCACGGGTCTACTAGCAAACCTTCCAAAAGCGTCTCTGTACCTACGCATGCAAAGTAAAGAAAAGCGTAATACTAAAAAAAAATAATTACGAAAAGAAAAGTAAAATAAAAAAAAATACAGAAAGCTAAAAAGAAAATGAACGAAGCTACCGCTCTTTTTTTTTTTTTTTACAAACTACTAAAAAAATCTACAAATTCTTCTACCGTCTCCCCGGCAACGGCGCCAAAATTTGATTACGCCCAAAGAATAACGCGGTCGTTTGCAGTATAGCTTTTGGGGTGTCGATTCCACAGGGAGATGGATTGAGAAATTGAAGAACAGTAACGAAATTAACAAAAAGATTTAGATGAGTGCGAAAAGTAAATTTTAGAGTGTGACGTAAATTAAAACTAAATGAGTAATTTGAACAGTATAAAAATGAGACGAAAAGTAGAGTATCGAGAATCCTTTGTATATAATTGGTATTTTAATTATTTTCGATTCATTAATAACTCAATTAAAAATTCTATGTCCAAATTTTCAATTGGAAAATAAAACATTAATAACCAGATTTAAATAAAATGTAATCTTTTGAAAAATCATTCGTCACAATATAAGAACAGGAATTGTTATCGATATTAAGGAAATTCAACGTCGACAATATACTCGTAGAGCAATATTACAGCAGAGAATTAAATTAAAATAGATAACCAATTGAACCAAACATAATCAAAGGATTATTGCATTCAATAGAAAAAGCATGACTGAATCTATAAATAAAATAAATTCTAAAATTATTTGGTGATGAAAACATTTATAATAAATTTCGAATGACTAAACAAAAGAGTTTAATATTTGAAGAACACATATATGAATCAAAAACAATTACAAATACCATCATATATACAAAATTCATCCCTAACTCTACTAGAAAATTAGTTACACATATTGAAAATATGCAACAAAAATTCTTCAAGGGATAATATGGAAGAGCCAACCATTATTTTCTTCTCTCTTCTTTGGTTTTTCTTTTCTTTTCTCAAGCTCTCAAAAATAATATATCTTCCAAGGCATCCAAGCACACTAAGCATGGTTTTAGAACACACACTCCTCCCTTCTATTTATAAGCATCCTTCATGCAAGTTGTCATGACAAAATTATCACAATTTCAACTTGTTTTGCCATGTGCCATTCTTGAATCCAAGTGATTTGTGAGTTGTCATTTTGATCATTTTTTTTCCTACTATGCATGAGCTGGATTTTGCTTGTAGGTTGAGTGTTTCAATTTTGCTTCTCTATCCATTAGTTGTCTTGTATGACTTAATATCTTGTGGTCAAATAATTTGTCTTGAAGAAACTTGAGTGCACTTCATCTTGCATATGAATTGATCATTGAATTTCCAAGTTGGTGTAGGAGTGCTTGCTGGAAAATATTATGATGACATTTGGATTTGATGCAAGTGGCTGAAAAATATCCAGGAACGTCAAGTGCAGGTGCGTCCACTTGATGGTCGATTTTGTCTTAGATTGAGTGGATATCTCTTCAAACATAAAACATAAAAGTTATATATATTTCTCTTTCGGTTCTAGATCATCTTGAATCAGCTCAATCGGAGATTAGATGAGAGAGTTATGCCCATATTACGAAAAGATGTCAGAACTGTCTAAAATTCCGCAATTATCTTCATTTGCTCCTAATGCCTCTATTTGTGACCTAAATCAAAATATAAGAATAATGAGTATATTTAGGTATCAAATAAGAATAAATTATTAAACATTAAGAGAGGAAAACATGGCATTTTATATTCTCATCAATATATTAAATCATGCTTATATCTATCTCAAGATAAATGACCATTAATTTTAATAATATGAGTTATATCCATTATTTTCTCATTTCTTTTAGTATTTAAATAGAGTATTTAGAGTGCATTTTTGTACACTCATCATTACGTCTTTAAGACAATCCCACAGACATCACCACTGTTGAAGGTGTGTTCTGCAGTCTAGGCTTTGATGATTAGTTCTCAGGCAACTCGGATTCTACAGTGGACTTGTTGTTAGGGTTGAAATCCATGTGGACACTCCGATGCTTAAGTTAGCTTATGTATGAGAGAGACATCAATGTGGATCAAGAAAAGATGAAGAAGTTAACTTTTGGACTGGGGAGTCCTCAGTTATTTATAGGGCTTGGCCAACCTTGTTCGATCCTTCTGACGTCGTCCCTTCATCTGGTCAGATCGTCATTTTTTTTTGTTAGGATCGAGTTGATCTCCATATCTTTCAGAACTGCCTCGGCATGGCGTCTTTTTCCCCTGTCGTTAGAACACATCCAGAATAGTGACTCACAATTAATGCAGGTAGTGGAGGCTCATTTGGATCTTTTGTGTGCCAGAGACTCTAGACACCCCTCCCCTCTCCTGCTGAAGGCCGCATTTAATGCGTCGGGGGGTGATAGGTTTCTGCATTAAATGTGGGAAGGGCGTATCTGGGTTCCTGACCACTCGGGCGATTGCCCGGCTTTCTACATTGGGCTCCCCAGGCTGGATCCCTTTCCGGCCATCTCTCGCCCCCTTGCCTTCGGCCACCGTAATCCTCCCGCCCCTCTAGTAGAGGATGCATACATATACTGTGGGCCTTGGGCCTTCATGCCGTTCCATCCTGGCTTTGTAGAAAACGAGCCCCTAGGCCTACCCTTGGTGAGACGGCCTCTAGGCCCACCCGTAGAGAGACTGCTTCCCTCACAGGTCAAACAACAAGCAAAAACCAAGTAATAATAAGACCCTCCTTAGATGCCATTCAGTGGCGCAATGGGCAGCAACCAATCATGTTTTTAGTTATATACCCACTTCTACTCTTTCTAGGTGTATTTTGTTTCTAGATAGTAGAAAGGACCCTCCTTAGTTTGTTAATGTGATATGTTTAAGTGATTTCAGCCATTTAAAATGTACATCACCAACAACCATAACTTCGGATGATAAAATCTAAATAAAAACAAAACTTTGTACATGGACGGCATAAGAAGTTACCAGTTAGGAAAATATATTTACACAACATTTTTCACAACAATAAGTTAAATGAATGACAATTTTGTAAAATAGTTTATAAAAGTAATGTTACTTTAAGAAATGCCCTCATCTTACAATATTATTGTGAAATGTATTGTGCAAATTTGTTGTGTGTATCAGTACCCTATTAGTTATATTGGTCAAGACTCATCTATCATGGTGGGTGTGCCAGTGCCTTTTCCAGGATCACTGTTAATAAACACATAAGGTTTACATGAGAAATTGTGGCAATCTTCCAGGAAGATGATCTCCTTTTAATTCTATAATTAACCCCCCCCCCCCCCAAAAAAAAAGAAACAAAAGGCTCATATTAGTTTCTTTACGTGTCTATTGACCACTTTAATAAAAAGTAGATAAAAAATAATAATAAAATATTAAATAATAATAAAGTAATGAATGGTAATAAAGAATATTAATAAGTGTCGAGAAAGTTGGATTTGCCAAACCATGCTAAGAGTTCAGGTGTGTGTTTATATACCCAGTCAACAGTCATGATGGTCCCTGCCCACTGCTAGTGGATTGTGCAAGAGCATCGGGGACATTGTATTGATGCCATGTTTTCTTCTGGAATAATTTTTGGTAGCCCTCACTATTTGGGGGCAGCCGAAACATCCCAGAGACATGAACAATATTTTTACTATTTACACGAACAGTGAAAATAATGTTCATGTTTCTGGGATGTTCCGACTATTTCCAAACAAATGGGGGCTGTCAATCACTGCTCTTTCCCCTATCATGTCAGCTATCACCCTCCACATTACGCTCCAAGCTCAAAGAGTGCAATATTTTGTTTCTAAACATAATTGACAAAGTAATTTGGGTCACTATGAGCAGCTATTAGAAGGAGACAGATGGAGAGCAAGTGGCGGATTGAGTCAAATGCAAGGAATCATGGTGATTTAGAGGTGAGATGGTCATCTCATCTTAACTCATTTCATCTTACTATTTAAAGCGGCTCTTAATCCTAGCGTGATTATCTATCTCCCATCAATAACCTGCCTTTATAGTGGAATCATGAAACCATTTGCATCGGGAAAACTAGTTTAGAATAGTGGATCAGCATCTAGCTAATTACAAGTAACTTAATATATATAATATATATGTCTTGTCTTAGACAACGCTACCAAATTAAAGATGGGCACGCATGAATTATTAACTGTCATATGGAGTGAAAGATGGACTGCTTACCTGACTCTGAAAAATTATTGAAAACGGCAACCACTTAATCAAGCCAACAACAGTCTATAGTTGACCTTCAACATGGATGCAGGCAGAGTAAACATGCGAAACTCCGGTACCAAACGAGGCGGATGGATCACCTTCCCCTTCATCACCGGTCTCTCTCTCTCTCTCTCTCTGTGTGACACAAACGCCATTGCAGAAATGTGCACAAAATGTTTTGGTTCAATATCTATAATATATATGCTTAATTATTTATTGTATATTGAGCAGGGGCTGTGGTGGGCTTGACACTTGCAAACGGAGGATGGCTGTCAAACTTGATTGTATATCTGATTCAGGAATTCAATGTCAAAAGTGTAAATGCTGCTCAGATTTCAAACATAGCGAGTGGCTGCATCAGCCTCTTCCCTCTCATTGGAGCTGTTGTTGCCGACTCTTTCCTTGGCTCTTTCCTCGTTGCCTCAGTCTCGGCCTGTATCTCTTTGCTGGTAATTAATATCTCCCACTGTTACATAATGTCTGCTGTTTCTTCCCCCCTCCCCCCCCCCTTCTCTCTCTCTCTCTCTCTCTTCAGCATAAGAGATGGTGCAGTCTCTGAACTATGGTGAATTGTTTATGTTCTTTCACTTGCCCATGAGAAGCATATAATCTATTCTTCGCTAGATATAAAAACTAATCATCGCGTGTCTATCTTTGCCTTGTAATGGGGAAGTAATTAAAGTTTCTGTCAAAGGGAAAATATATACACAGTTGCCTTCAGAAAATAAGATTGGAAAAGGAAGAACTGCTAGAATAATTGTAGGCACTTGAAGGAAGTGTTGCACGATGTTTAATTCAAACATTACTTGGCAATTTAGAAATCATAAGTTTGATGTAGTAACCAGCAAAAGTCACAGAATTTCTTGGGTAAGTTTTAATTGATTCGATAATTCTAAAGATAAATATAACAGAATAATATATGGATTAAGTGCTGAACCTGCAACTTGAAAGAGAAAATTAAGTAGATCTTGATGCTGCAGCCTACAACTATTTATTTACCTTTGCAGGGCATAGTTGTTTTAACATTGACTGCAACACTTGAGTCCTTGAGGCCACAGCCATGTGATGATGGATCAAGTTTGTGCACACCACCCTCAAAATTCCAATATGCGGTCCTTTACACAGCTTTAGCTCTGGCATGTATCGGGTGTGGAGGTTCTCGCTTTACCCTGGCAACAATGGGAGCCAATCAATTTGATAAGCCCAAAGATCAAGGGATTTTCTTCAGCTGGTATATCTTCAATCTTTACACTGGGTTAGCAGTAAGCAGCACTGCCATTGTCTGCATTGAGGACAATTCTAGTTGGAGATTGGGATTTGGCCTCAGTGCCATTACTAACTTCATCAGTTGGGCCTTCTTGTTGTTGGGAAGCCGTTTCTACATTTATGATAAAATACAAGGAAGCCCATTCACTGGTTTAGTTCGTGTTATTCTAGCCACGATTCAGAAGAGGAAGTTACAGCTCTCATCCAAAACCGAGGATTACTACTATGGTCAAGATGGAATTGCAGAAATAGCCATACCATCTAAAACACGGTTGAGGTAGGAAGTCGAGTTATTAAGGCTCTCTTTGTAACCTGGATTGAACTAAGATCATCTAGTTTAGTCTAGTTTTAATATGAGTCTAATATCCAAGCACTTTCAAATCACTAAACTCATTTCAAATTAAAACCTCTTTACACCTGAGATTCAACTTTTTTTAACTCAAGACACATGGTATCTACAACTTCTTTTAAATTCTTATAAATACATTTAAGTTTATCTTAATATCTAAACACATTTAAACGCATCTTAAATGGATCCTATAGAACTTACTCCACTATTTCAACTCATTACTATTCATAAAAAATTCAATTCTTCTCAACTTAGCTTGACATGCAAACGTTGCCTAAAACTGCAAAATTTCTTTTTATTTTGGTAAATTCTTGGAAGAAATTGTTTTCTCTATTTAATTTATACATTGGTTTCTAGGGTCATACAATATCAATAGAGTTTTTAGCTTAATAAGTAGAAGTTTGTAGACTCCATTCGCTTTGTAATCGAATCAGCTTAGAGATAGTTGAGGTTAATTCCATCAAATCAACTTAAACATGTAAGCTCTAATGGAGAAAGAACATATCAGAGACCATCAACATCTTGAACCACGTGGAAGTCATTTGACTCCTAATGTTCCACAATTAATTTGATATGACCACATCGACCATGTGTGTAGATCATGCAATAGATTTTTGTTGGTCCAAAATAAGCTTGAGAAAATGCATGCACTTTTGATGCAGGTTTCTCAATCCAGCAGCTCTCAAAACAGAAGGAGATGTTCAGTCAGACGGTTCAGTGGCAAAACCTTGGAGAATATGCACAGTTCAACAAGTAGAAGATCTCAAAAATCTGATCAGAATATTGCCATTATGGTCAACAGGTGTCTTCCTAAGTACCCCAATAGGAATCCAGTCCAGTTTGACAATCCTCCAAGCTCTAACCATGGAACGTAACGTTGGTCCACATTTCAAAATCCCATCTGGGTCTATCCTGGTGTTGGTCTTCATCTCCCCATGCATCTTTCTCACCATTATTGATCGATTCTTGTGTCCCATGTGGCAGAAGTTCACAGGTTCCTCTCAGACGCCCCTCCAACGAATAGGGGGTAGGCCACGTGCTAAACACAATGAGCATGGCCACGTCAGGTCTAATGGAATCAAAGCGGCTCAATATAGCCCAAGCCCACCCCCCAAGCCCAGCCCAACTCCATTGTGCCCATGTCTGTCTTGTGGCTATTTCCACAACTAGCTTTGGTTGGCATTGGAGAAGCATTTCATTTTCCCGCGCATGTTGCATTGTATTATCAAGAATTTCCAACATCGCTCAAAACTACATCAACTGCAATGATTTCAATGTTGATTGGGATAGCTTTTTATCTGAGCACGGCTTTGATTGATCTTGTTCGAAGGGTCACAGGATGGCTACCAGACAATATAAATGATGGCAGGGTTGATAATGTTTATTGGGCATTAGTTGTAGTGGGGGTGCTCAATTTTGGTTACTACTTGTTGTGCGCTTCTTCCTACACACATCAAAATGTTGGAAAGGGATCAGAAAATGGTGGTTCTGGCAGTACTGATAATGAGGCATATTGTAAGGCTTGAATTAATGTCATTATAACTACTATTGTATCTAAAACGTTTACTTTTGAAACCATGCATATGGGAGATTGTATATATCAACTGCTGATGTAAAAGTTTGGTTAGAATTAGATGACTAAATTGATAAGAGTTTATCTTATCTTTGGGTTTGTAATTTGGATTAATGTAAATATTTTAACATTATCTATAGCTATTTGATTTTATCGAGAGGTTGTTAGAAAGTGTTTTAGATAAATCAAAAGTAGAAGTTAAGTTCCCAGATATAGATTTTATTCAAAGAGGAGTTTGAATTTGAAATTGCTAGTAGGACTAAGCAAAATTTCGACAATCCGACAATTCAACCTTGACTCTGCCCCGACTCCACTCTGACTTTGACAAGTCAGACTTAGAGTCGGAATTTTTTTTGCTTTAAAGTCGAAGTCGGAGTCGAAGTTGGAGTCGGATTGAGGAGTCTGCCGACTTTGACTCTGACCCATTCTGACTTCGACTTTTCGACTCCGATTTGTAATCCTACTCCGACTCTGACTCTGACTTTGATTTTGAATCCAAGTCCAACTACATATTCGAGTCCAACTTTGTTTTTTCATATGAATGTAAAAATATATGTATTTTCATATCTTATTTTATATAATTATTACTTTTTTTTTTACCTTAACAATATTAATTTTATAAGTAGTGTGATAACCCTTTTTTTAAGTATTCGTTTAATTTTCATATTTGGCATCATTATGTTTCTTTAAAATTATTTTAGGGAATTTTTAGAATTTTGGATATATGTATATTTTATTGGTATTGGAGGAAAAATCGTGGAAAACACTAAATATGATGAGAAGATGTGGTTTTTGAATATTCAATGAAATATTGTATAGAAATTGAAGAAAATTTACAAAAGAAGTCAAGTGGTATGAGTAAGGAATATACCCTATAATATTTTCGGATTAGGCTAATTTAGACGGTTTCAACGTCTTTTAGTAATATGGATACAACTTATTCATTTTATGTTGGATTGAGACGATTCAAGATGATTTGGAAAGTTAAGAGGAATATCTACAATTATTATGTTTTAAGTTTTAAGATATATGGACTTAATAAAATACAAAATTGATAATAAAATGTCAGATTTGAGTTGGATATATAGGCATTGACTTGGAGTTGACTAGTGACTTTGATTAAAATTAAACCTTTGACATATTTTCTCAATTATTCTAAGATTTTGACAAGTGTGTAAAAATATGTCAAATGATAAGATTTTATTTAGTAAGTTTCATGTGAAATTAAAGTGATCATTTATCAAACACTTGATGTGCCCGGATTGGTGCGCTCGGGCTTATTAGTCGACTTTCAGTAGAAAACTCATAACGTAACCATATGAGATCCGAATGAATTAATTATAGTTTCTATATAACCTTAAGAAGTATATCTAAAACTTTTATATTTTAAGGTTTTGAAGAATCGAAGTGGATCAATGGGTTATTGGGGCTGGAAGTGGACTGATCTGATTTGAGAGTAAACTGAAGCTCGAATATGAATCACACCACCGACTTACTTTAGGAGTTTGAATTGGATTGGTTCTTTACATTTATATCTTCTATACATGTGTAAGAAGGTTTGTGTTTTGTGGTGAAAGAGTTTCTAGAAGGAAAATTAGTCTATAACCATGAGAGAAGTAGGAACAAATCTGATTGATTTAGAATTAACCAAATCAGACAAGTTACCCCTCTATTCTTAACTAATAGCCAACCAAGTCTTAAGGAAATTTTTCCAAAATGTCCCAAGTGTGCCAATGAGGGCTGGAACATGTGACAAGAAGGGAAGAAATGCTCTAGAAGTCGTGGGATGCAAGGAGAGGCCAAGTGGCCGGTTGAAGCTCCCATTTGATTTTCCAGACTTTTTGGTTTATTTTTATATCCTTGTGTTGTAATTATTTGAGCCATTGATCAAGATTATTTTAGAGGTGGATTAAGCCTAACCATTAGATAAAAATCTCAACAAATTTCTATAGGATTTGATGTGATCATGAAGCTACAAACATAGGAACACCTTACAATCAGCTAAATGGGGGCTGCTGAAGTGCTCAAGTGTTTTCCCCTTAAACCCCTTGCCTCCAACGCCTCCTATGCATATATATATATATATATATAGGTGTGTTAACTTAAAGTTTTTACCCTTTAGAGAAACCATTCGTCCACCTTGAAAAAAAGCCAAGAAAAATACCCAAAATTCCACTCACAACACCTAAACCTCAAAAAGGAGCTAAGTGAGAGCATAGGAGGAAATGTGGTACAAGATTAACCTAGACATCCAATCTAACTTTGGAAAATTTTTTAAGTTCACTACTTAACATATTCTTGGTATAATATAATTGGCTTAATTTATAGATTTAGTTTGATGCTTGTTTAAGCTCGTGCATTGTTTATGTAGTAGCTTGAATACCCTTAACTTATGAAGTGGTTTTTATTGTAGAAAAATGCTAAGAAAAATTTTAGAACCTTAAGAATATGTTTTGTGGTTGTATATTAAGAGAATTATGTGAAAATATGAGGTCTTTATTTAGAAAAAAAAATAATAGATCAACCCTAGTAACTTTTGGATTCAAACGGGGTTATGTTGACAGATTTAACATCCTATGGTAAATTAGTCATAACTTGTTATCGTGATGTTGAAGTTGAATTATTCAAGAGGCTATGGAAAGCTAAGACACGGATCTATAACTTTTGTGTTTTAAGTTTTAAGAGACAAGAAGTCTATAAAGGGCGAAACTAAAATTAAGTGGCATAATAGAGTAGGCAAGGACTTAAAAATGGTGTTTTTCTTTTATTCTAAGCTTTTAGTGAACTATTAACACGAGATTTTTAATAAGTATGGTAAATTTAGAAATTTCAATATACTAGGAGGATTTTCCAAAATTTTTATACTAAAAAGATAAAATAAAATAAAATAAAATAATAAAATTATGTATAGAAGAGAGATGTTCAAAAAACTTATAAAAATGTTTAAACTATGTAATTATGCAAAATCCTGATTTGAGTTAAATAATTTAAATTAATAAATAATTAAGAATAAATTTCCCATGAAAATTCTACCAACCATTGATTTAATAAAAATTTAATATTTTATTTAATTGTATACGTATTATTTGTTAAGTTTTGACGTTACGAAATTAAGTGACGTATGTGCATGTAAGTTTTTGTGATATGCTTTTATATCTAATATGCTTTACAAAAATATGAATCGTGCATGTCATAAGTTTAAGTTTATACATATGTTGCATTTCGTTACATGCATGTGTCGCCATAAGTCATGACGTCTGTTTTAAGAAAATATGTTAAGAAGACTTTATAAGATTATGATAAGACTAAAGTCATGTCATGACAGGGACGACGATACGTAATGCCCGTATGACTAACGTGCCAATGTGGACGGCGATACGTAACGCACATCGTAAAAGTAAGAGTCATGTCACGATGGGGATGGCGATACGTAACGCCTGGACGACTGACATGACTAGCGCGAAAGAGGATACATAATGCCCACTATGTTAGGTATTTTTCTGTCTTATGACGGGGACGACGATGCGTAACGCCCGGACGATTGATGAGTTATATGTATGAATAAGCTGACGTGTCATGCTAAGTAAGCCCGATGGAGACGGCGATACGTAACGCCCATCAATGATAAGAAATAAGTAAGACCTACAAGATTAAGAAATAAGATAAAAAGTATCAGTTTTAAGTATAAGATAGTGGGTCCAAGTAAGGTCTAGGTTTATATGGAAAGAGTGGTCATTGAAATACATAAATCTCATAAAGCATTTTCATAAGTTATAGGTTTGTGATCATTGCTATGTATGATAATTTATGATGTTATCTATGCCTTATTTTGTTAACTGTGTACTTACTGAAATTTATTGAAAATCTCACTCTTTTAAATTTTATCTATCATTGCTTATGGAATGATAGATACTGTTGCAGGATTAGATAAATTGCAATGAGACTCAGACAGCACAGGAAATTCTGAGGTACTCTAAGGGTTCTACAGAATACTCATATTTGGTTGGAATGATCTCTCATATACGTGATCAAGTGAAATAGTAAGATTACCAGACGATGGTGTGATATGTTATTTGTTTTAAGAAAACTAACTGGGTTATGTAAGCTTAGGATACAATTTGTTTTGGTAAATATGAAGTTATGAAGGTTATAGTTTTATTATGCCATGTGATTTATTTATGCAAGAGTTAGATCTCTTTGCATATATTGAAGATTTACCTCTTTTCGCTGTGTTTCACATTGCATTTAATTAGTAAACTTAGATGCATGTATGCTACTCCTTACGTTTATGTAGGATAAGTAGCTTTGTGTTACTTGTCTAGACGTTTCGAGTTACATTTTAATCAAGGCGAAAAATCGAGACGTTACAGATAGATTATTAAATTAAATAATAATATGACTTAATTATTGTTCTCAAATAATTTACTCATAATATAATAGACATATATAATTATTAGTCTTAATAGTTTATAATACTAATATATAAACACTAATATTTTAAAAGCTATTAATAATTAATGCAATAATTTGTAATACTAATATATACAAATTATTACAATCCTACATATAGGCATATACTAAATACTCAAAGTATATAGTATATAACCCTAAGTATACTAAATACATATAGTATATAGACATATACTAAAATACATAGAGTTAAAGACTAATACATACTACATACACCATACTTATAGTCATAGACAATTAAAACCCTAGATTGATAATTAAATGAAATAATAGTATAAGTTAATATACTATATGTATTTAGGGTTTAGGATTGAGGGTATAGGAATTGATAATTAAATGAAATAATAGTATGAGGTAATATACTATATACATCATTGTATCATAAGCTAATATAATTAACTTGTAGTCTTATAATAGTTATAGACCCTACATTGTATCATAAGCCAATGTATCATAAAGTTATATATAATATAATAGACATCTACTAATATCATAATCTAATTATAAAAATACTAAAGTATTATAATTTTGTAGTTACTAATGTAATACTAATATATTATAGTTTAATCATTTATAATTTTCATTTATAAATATTATAGCACAAGTTTAAATAACACTAAATGTATTTAAAAATTAAACTTTCATATATATATATATATATATATATTTTTATATATTTTCATATAAATAAGAATTAATAAATTATAATTAAAAGAAATAATAGTATGAGTTAATATACTATATATATCATTGTATCATAAGCTAATATAATTAACTTGTAGTCTTGTAATAGTACTCATAGACCCTACATTGTATCATAAGCCAATGTATCATAAAGTAATATATAATATAATATGCATATACTAATATCATAAACTAACTATATAAATATTAATGTATTATAAGTTAGTAGTTACTAATGTAATACTAATATACTATAGTTTAATCAAATATAATTTTCATTAATGAATACTATAGCACAAGTTTAAATAACACTAAATGTATTTAAAACTTAAACTTTCACACATATATATATTTTATATTTTCATATAAATATATAAGAATGAATAAATTTTAAATAATGTAATATATTTAACGATAACAAATAACTATAAATATATAACTATTATATATATACATATAAAGTAATAAAAGTCCCTGAAATGTGGAAAAAAAATCGAAAGCCCCTGCGTTGCATTTAAGTTTTTATAGTATATGTTAAACGGCGTCGTTTCCTTGGAAACGACACCATTTTGGTTGCAACCCCCCCCCCCCTCGGGGCGGGGATTTGAATCATTTTGTAATCTGAGACTATGCCAACGAAAATCCTAGCCGCCCCTTCCTAACGCCTTTCCTCACAATGATGTAGCCGGCAGCCTTTCCTCCTCTCGCCTAAGTCGCCTCTCCTCACGGCATCCTCTCTCTCTCTATGTGTGGTAACTAGTAAGCACTATAAATACGGAACGAAGTTTAAAATGATTTGCATCTTGAAATATGTTCTATGGCCATTCTGTTGTGCTTTTCTTTTTGCTGTTATGATAAAAAAATAATTTATTATATGATAGATCACGTTAGAGTTGCAAGATTTGATTACATGTGGGATTAATTTTAGAAAAAAAAAATTGTGAAATTGGGACATTTTGGCATTTGATTTGAGAGTTCTAAAGCTATTATATGGCCAAGGGCTTTGGGTTTTCAGTTTTGGTTCTATTCTTCAGAAAACGTACAAGAGGTTGTAAGAGAGAAAGTGGGGGCTAAAGATGGAGTTCTTTTGGCAACCAAAGCATTATCTGCAACTAGTGGTAGCAAAAGGGCAACAATTGAAGTTGGATTGTTTTTGTAACGCTTCAATTCATGACGTCTCTTATAAGAAAATATGTTAAGAAAACTTTACAAATGGAAAAAATAATAAGTCAGTCACGTCATGTCGGAGACGGCGATACGTAACGCTCTTCAAGGATAAGTAAAAGTTATGTCACGACGGAGACGACGATATGTAACTCCCGGATGACTGACATGACTAGCGGCAATGGCGATACGTAACGTCTGCTATGTTAAGTATTTTCCATGTCATGACGAGGACGACGATACGTAACGCCCGAAAGACTGACACGAGACTTATCAAGACGAGGACAGCGATATGTAATATCTCGAAATTTCTAAGATGAAGTTTTATTTGGATTTCTATAAAAGATTATATTTTGGGTATATTTTCTAAGAAAATAGAGTTGGAGACCTAAATAAGAGTATTGGATTTAGAAAAAGTGAGATAATGTATTAGAAAAAATATTATGGAGAAATCTTGGAGATTTGGAACAAGCTGTCAACTAGAGAAATTCATTTTAAATTTAGAAGGAGTTTAATTTTCAAGAATTAGGGTGTAAATGCAAGAGGAAATAATAGAACCAAAGATCAAACACTTGGTGCACATTCTCGGATTAAACTGTCGAGTTTTAGTGTAATGATCATACGTTATTCATATGAGGTCCAAATGAGGTGATTCTAATTATTATAGAATCCTAAGAGATAGATATATAACTTTCATGTTATGAGTTTTCAAATATTTGGACAGTATCAATGGCTTATTTCTGGAGCAAGTGGATAACTCTAGATTGTACATAAACAGAACTCGAGTTGGAAAATATGGATCCAAATGGGATTCTATCCTAACTAAATTAGGAATGGGCCTTATAGAACTTGTTAAGTAGAGTCTTAAGAAGGTTAGCAAGTAACTAAATGTGTTAGGGAAGGCTAAGGGGCGTTACTAATCAGATGAAGGCTAGAAAGGGAGATGCATCATGGTTAGGTGAGATGTCACCTCATCCTTTATCCCATAAGCTTCTACTCCAACCATTGATCAAATGGTTTGCAAAAATATCTCAAACACTGACCATTGGATGATCATTTCAGCTGCAAAGTCTAAGATTTTTTGGGGTATTTAGTTAATCATGAAAAAAGGCTTAGGAGGGGCGTCTTATCTCATGCAAACCAAAAACCTATTTGCCTTTACCAAGTTGCCCTTCTTCTTTCCTTCACATGAGTCGACCACCACCCCTATAAATAGATATTTGGGAGTCTTTTAACTCTCTTTGATAATGTAGCACACGAATCTCTTTGAAGGAAACCAAAGAAAACCATTCTCTAGTCCCTTAACTTCCATATACATCCTAAGTGACCTTAGTAAGTATTTTGAGAAGAAAGTTTGCAAAGATTTAATTTGATCATCTTCAACCAGATTTAGAGAGTGTGTAAGTTCATATTCTAACTTACCTTTAATATGAAGATGGTTTATTTAAATAGTTGGACAATACATGTTGGTATTGAACCCTTATATTCTTGTTAAAGTGTTATAATAAATCTAAGTGTTGTTTGAAGTGGTTTTATTAATGGAAATGTGTTAAATGAAGTTAGAAGAACTTAAAACTATGTTATAATAAGTAAAAATCAAGTTTATGTGAAAAGATTGCTAGTTTTAGATTGAAAAACCTCATGCTCTGTAACTTCGCTCGACTGAAGGATCGAGCGAAGAATAACTGTAAACTCTCGCTTGACCCTCACTAGATGTTTGGCCTGAGCGAAGCGCAATCCGAGACTTCGCTCGACACTCGTTCGATGTCTTGCTCGAGCGAGTTCTAACCCAAGAACTCGCTTGAATCTTGCTCGATACCTCACTCGAGCGAGATACCTAGTTTGCTTAATGTTCACTTGATACTCTGCTCGAGCAAGTTCCAATCCGAGATTTCGCTTGATTCTCGTTCGATACCTCGCTCAAGGAAGATACCATGTTTTGCTGAAAACTTAAGGCTTTTGTTTGGATAAAGTGGACATTGAAATAAGAAGAAATTATATGTGTTATCTAAGTATATAGCCTGTGTAAAATACTTTGCAGAATTTAAGATACATACTTTTGTAATCATGTGATAATTTAAGATTACATGCATGTTCTAGTATGTGGTAAGAATTAAGAATAGTGATACATCATATACTTGAGAAACATTCCTAAGAATAAGAAATGAACAACTAAGAATAAGACATAAGGACACATTGTGATGGGGATGGCGAGACGTAACGCCCGAATGATTGACATGCCAACAGGGAAGGCGATACGTAACGCCTGTCGTATGATAAGAGTGATATGTATTATCATAGGGATGGCGATACGTAACGTTCATGGAAGTGATATGATTAGCAGGGATGGTGAGATGTAACGCCCGCTATGTTATGTACATTTTGTGTCAAGACGGGGACGGCGAGACGTATCGCCCAGAAGATTGACACAAAACTCATTATAATAGGGACGGCGATACGTAACGCCCAGGTGATTGATGAGTTATATGCGATGGGACGGCAGTACGTAACGCCCATTGAGAATAAGAAATAAATATGCTGTAGAAGAGTTATCTGCAATGGGGACAGCGATACGTAACGCCTATTGAGGAAAAAATTAAATAAGTTCCAAAAAGGTGTTGATGGTTAAGAAAAATGAACTTAAGATATCATAAGAGTGTAAACCTGTGTAGGTTATGAATAAATCACATGAAACATGTTTTTTGATCATGTTTTGTTAGTTTCTTTTCCTAAATAGATTAACGATGGTTGTGTCTATACTTTCTTAAGCTAATTATGTATTTACTGAAATTTCTAAGGAAATCTCACTCTTTTGTGATTTTATGTTTCTTTCTTCTATGTATAAATTAGACACAAGATATGATGGCCAATAGAGAGAAAACCCTAATGACGCAGGAGACTCCGAGGAGTCTTGAAAGACTCTTTAAATACAATCCTTATGTAAATTTTACTTTTGCGTCTCTAGAATTTTCTATGTATGATCAGCCAATGGAGTTGTGGTATCACAGTGCCCCCGCTTTTACTGAGGAGAAACATCGTATAGGTTGCTTTTGACTTTGGGATTGGATGGTTCCCTATCTATATGTGGAGTTTATTCGACACCATAGAGACAATATCTTCAGCAAGACCGTTGTCTTAACTTGGATATGTTCCGTTATGGAAAGAAATTTCCAGAAGTTAAAAAGGAACCCAAGTGATAGTAGGGATGGTCTTTTGATATATATTATTATTTTGTTAACGCTGATAACTATTTTGGACATTTATATATAACAGTACAATGTTTGATGAATGAAAGGAGAATGTGGAAGTTGGAAGTTAAAATTTGCCATATGTGATCTTTAAAATCTTTTTATTTTTTTTTTATATCTAATCCGCTGTGAATTATATGGCTTATGTTAGTAAGTCAAGATATATGTTTTAAGTTATTGTTATGTACGAGGGTGAGTAGCTTAATGTTACTTATCCTAACCCTTTGACTTACGTTAAATCCCAAACGTGAGTTGGGCGTGTCACAGAGTGGTATTAGAGCTATTACGTCACTGGGTGAAATCTACATTGTCCTAGAAAAAAAAGGATCACATGGCACAAGAATAAATTTAAATCTTTATAAGAATGGAATTGGAGTGAGATGGATGAATAATTTGTACTTTAGAAATTTGAAAGTTTCTAAAGTAAATATAGCTCATGATGGAGTTTGGTATGTTTCAGGATGATAAAAATGACAAGTGGTCATCTTGCTTTGAAATGAGTAGAAACAGTAGTACCAAATTCTCCCTTGGTTACTCCTCAAGGATGGAGGAGCAGATGGCACAAACCCACATTTGGAAAGGGGATCGATGGATCAGAACCCACCTTTGGAAGGAAGACAAGAGGTGTAAAAACCTCCATTAGAAGGAGGCCAGGCGATTTCAGCAGATGACTAAGTTGGTGAGAAATCAGATAGAGCAGAGTCGTTATTGTAGCAAGATGAGAATAAAGGAGAAACCCAAGGATATCCATATGAAAAATTTATACTTTATCAATATCCACATTTTATAGGAACAGAAGGAGCATTAAAGGCTGATAGATGGAGTATTGACCTGGAATGTATTTTCGAAGTTAGTGGTTATACTGAAATTCAAAATGTGCAGTATGCGGGACATTTGCTGCAAGGAGAAAATGTAGTGCCCTCATAGGAACGGTTTATGAAAGAATTTGATGATTGATTCTTTCCGGAATTGGTGAAGTGGCAGAAAGCATTAGAATTTGCCACATTGGTACAGGGTGGCATGACGGTGGAACAATATGCAGCTCAGTTTATGGAATTGGCAAGATTTTCCTCACACTTAGTGGCTGCTGAGAAGATGAGAGCACAGAAGTTTTAAGAAGGATTTCAACCACGGATTCATATGCAGGTGGCGTGCCTATGAATGGAGAATTTTCAGGAACTAGTGAACATAGCAGCCATAACAAAAGCTTAACAGAGGAGCGTGATGGCGCAAACTCAAGTAGCTAGAAAAGAAGATTTCCTTATTCTGGGGGAAAAGATGCTCAGAGAAAATGAAATTTTAGATCCATGGATGGAGGAAAAGGAATAGCAGGTAATTCAAATATACCAGTTCTATTTCCAATATGTACCAAAGTGGACGTCGACACAAGGGAGATTGTAGAATGGATACTAGAGCTTGCTTCAAGTGTGGCCAGCCAGGATATTTGATCAAGGATTGTCCTCAAAATGTTCCTCAAGGAGTAGCTCTCCCAAGAGGAAAAACCAAGGCACCCATGAAAGCTAAAGTTCATGCAATTACGCCAAGAGAAGTGGACATGGAGGCTGATGAGACTATAGACTTTAATGTTATTACTGGTAACTTTCTAACTTTCTTTTTTTTAGTTAATGAAGGGATTATTTGGATTAGTAATAACAACAGTAGGATAACTTTCTTAGGTAAGGTTAAATTGAAGCAATGCATGGTCTATGCTCTGTTTGACTCAGGAGCAACAAGATCTTTTATTTCATATGAGTATGTCCAAAGATGTGAATTAGAAGTGGAACCCTTGGGTCAAAAAGTTATAGTAGTCATGCCTGATGGGAAGATAGCAGGATGTCACCGAATTGTAAGAAATTGTTCTCTAGAAGTTGGGAGTTTTCAGCTAGTTGCTAATTTGATATTATTCCATTTAATGGAATTTGACTTAATTTTGGGAATGGACTGGCTAGCCAAGTATAATGCTAAACTTGATTACCGTAAAAAGGAAATGAAGGAGAAGTTTTGTTACAAGGGGGAAATAATTGATTTTGTTTTTTCCATAGTAACTGTCAATCAAATGAAGAAAAGTATTGAGGAAGGGGCAAAAGCGTATAGGATAATAATGTTAAATTCCTAACAAGTTGTTAAGAGTATCAAAGGAATTCTAGTTGTGGAAGACTTTCCCTAAGTCTTTTCTAATGATCTACCAGGATTACCTCCTAACCAGAAAACGGAGTTCGCTATCGAATTGGTACTAGCTACGACTCCAGTTCATAAGGCACCTTATAGGATGGCACCGGTGGAATTAGAAGAGTTAAAAGCCCAGATTGATGAACTTTTGAAAAAAGTATTTATCAGACCAAGTTCGTCTCCATAGGGAGCACCAGTGTTATTTGTAAAGAAGAAAGATAGAACAATGTGGATGTGTATAGATTATCGAGATTTGAATAAGGTCACAATCAAAAATAAGTATCTATTGCTACGAATAGATTATTTGTTGGATCAACTAAGATGAGCTACAATATTCTCAGAATAGACGTTCAGTCTGGTTATCATCAGTTGAAGATCAAGGAGCAAGATGTAACCAAGATAGCCTTTCGAACACGATATGGACATTTTGAATTTTTGGTTATGCCATTCAGATTGACAAATGTGCCAGCGGTATTTATGGATTTGATGAACCGAATTTTTAGACTTTATTTGGATAATTTTGTGGTAGTTTTTATTGATGATATTTTGGTTTACTCTCAGAATGATGAGGATTATAAAGAGCATCTGAGAATTGTAATATAAATCTTGCAAAAACATCAAGTGTATGCTAAACTTAGTAAATGTGAGTTTTGGCTAAGAGAAGTTAAATTTTTGGGTCACGTGATCTCGAGTGAAGGAGTTTCCATGGATCTAGCAAAAGTAGAAGCAGTAATGGATTGGCAGCAACCAACCAATGCACATGAAGTACGAAGTTTTTTGGGTTTAGCCGGATATTACGGAAGATTTGTGGAAGGATTTTCCAAACTATCTGCGTCTTTGACAGCACTAACCAGGAGGAATGCTAAGTACATTTGGAGCGAACAATGTGAGAAGAGTTTCCAAGAGCTAAAAAGAAGATTAACTACAGCACCAGTTTTAGCTTTACCAGAACCTCACAAACCCTATGTGATATATAGTGATGCCTCAAAAATAGGACTGGGATGTGTATTAATGAAAGAAGGAAGAGTAGTTGCATATGCATCCTGACAGTTTAAGGATCATGAACAGAATTATCCCATTCACAATTTGGAATTGGCAGCTGTGGTATTTGTACTAAAAATATGGAGGCACTACTTCTATGGAGAGAAATGTGAGATATTTACGGACCATAAAAGTCTTAAGTATCTTTTTAGTCTGAAAACTTTGAATATGAGGCAAAGAAGATGGATGGAGACTATAAGTGACTTTCAATGTGAAATAAAATATCATTCTGGAAAGGCTAATGTGGTAGCAAATGCTTTAAACAGGAAAACTCAGACTAAAGAATTATCGGTGCTAGCAGCGATGCGAGAGATTCTTGTAGACAAGTTATCACAAGAACTCAAGCTAATGGTGATTCAAGAATTTGTTCCTTTAACAGATGAGGAAATCAAGGAAGGGCAACGTAAGGATGCTAAGCTGGAAACGATAAAACAACAAATGCTGGAAGGAAAAGGGTCCTCACACTACATGATTTCAGGTGATGGGATGTTATACTTTGGGAAAAGGAAAATAGTACCCGATAATTTAGATTTGAAAGAAAGATTGATGAAGGAAGCTCATGGTACACCATATACTGCCCATCCTAGAAGTACTAAGATGTATCAGGATTTAAAAGAAAAATGTTGGTGGGAAGGAATGAAGAAAGATATTGCAACCTTTGTAGCCAAATGCCCAGTATGTCTGTTAGTGAAAGCTGAACACAAAAGACCAGCCGGTAAATTACAACCCCTGCCAATTCTTGAATAGAAATGGGAGGATATGTCTATGGATTTTGTGGTAGGATTACCAAGAACATCGGTGGGAAAAAATGGGATTTGGGTAATAGTTGATCGGTTGAAAAAGAATGCTCACTTTTTGCCTATTTCAAACATGGATTCTATAGAAAGTTTGGCAAAAATTTATGTAAAAGAAGTAGTTCGTCTACATGGAGTACCTAAGACCATAGTATCAAATAGAGATCCAAGATTTACATCTCAATTTTGGCAAAATTTACAGAAAATGATGGGTACCAATTTAAACTTTAGCAGTGCATATCATCCTCAAACGGATGGGCAAGCAAAAAGAACCATTCAGACTTTAGAAGATATGTTGAGAGCTTGTGTATTAGATTTTGGTAAAGATTGGGAGAGTCTGTTACCATTAATCGAGTTTGCTTATAATAATAGTTTTCAAGCTACCATACAAATGGCACCTTATGAAGCACTTTATGGAAGGAAATGCAGATCTTCTATATATTGGGATGAAGTTGGGGAAAGCAATATTTTAGGATTTGAGTATTTACAAGAAGTTAAGGAACAGATTACAAGAATTAGAAATCAGATAAAAATGACGCAAAGTAGGCAAAAGAGTTATATCGATAATCGCAGAAAAGCCTTAGATTTTATGGCAGGAGACTGGGTGTATTTGAAGATTTCGCCTATGAAGAGAGTTATGCGATTCGGTAAAAAAGGAAAGTTAAGTCCTCGTATATTAGACCTTATGAAATTCTGGAAAAAGTAGGTTCGGTGGCTTACTGCCTAGCATTACCTAATAATCTGCAAGGAGTCCATAACGTTTTTCATGTATCTTCCCTGAATAAGAGTTTAAGCAATGAATCAGTAGCAACAATGGATCCAAGTCCTGTTAATTTGTGTCCCAACTTAACCTATGAAGAGTGGCCAGTGAGGATTGAAGATCAGAAAGAACAGACCCTTCGGAATCGCACAATACTATAGGTAAAAGTAATCTGGAACAATCATGTTTTTCAGGAAGCTACCTAGGAACGTAAGGATGTGATGAGAGCTAGTTATCCTCATTTGTTTGAAACTTAGTTGTATTAATTTGTGTTTTATGTTTGAACTCTAATATATGTATATAAAATTATTTGGATGATGTTTGTGTTCTTTTGGTATCTATAGTTTTTGATGATTGGTTTTACTCAGAATTATGGCCCCAAAAAGAAAAGTACGAATGTCAATTACTCCTATAGATCAGTTAAAGAAAAGATCGGAAAGGATTAGAGAGAGATTTCGTAGAGAAAAGCTGAAATAATGAAAAGCAGATAGATTACGTTGATTGAATAAGAGTGAAAAACATAGAACACATATCATGGACAGAGATGAAAAGGGTAATCCAATCTGTAGACGAGCTTTGCCAAGTGAGGAGAGGTAACCCACTCAAAAGTGGTTACAAGCAGAAAAGGAATTTTTGAAAAGATGAGATAAAGGAAAATCCATCATAATGGAGTTATTTGATATGTCTGTAGATAGAAAACGTTGATGTGAGAAGGGACCAGTCATAGAAGAAATGGAATCTGAAATGCTACGTAAATTATAGGAGATTAGTGTGAATATGTAGTTTGATCAGGATGTCGAGATGATCTTTTACTATTCTCAAGATTCACTGTCAAATTAGGAGAAAGTCCTTACCTTTCAGAAGTATCTACTATTGCAAGCAACCGAGGTGTTAATTCATTAAACCCTTAATTTATGTTTTAGCGATTTCGAAGACGAAATCATTTTTAAGGAGGAGAGAAAGTAATATCCTGAAAATTCTAAGAAAAGTTTTATTTGGATTTCTTTAAAGGATTATATTTTGGGTAAATTTTCTAGGAAAATAGAATTGGAGACCTAAATGAGAGTATTGGATTTAGAATAAGTGAGATCATGTATTAGAGAAAATATTATGGAGAAATCTTTGAGATTTGGAACAAGCTGTCAACTAGATAAATTTATTTTAAACTTAGAAGGAGTTTAATTTTCAAGAATTAGGGTGTAAATGCAAGAGAAAATAATAGAACCAAAGATCAAACACTTGGTGCACATTCTCGGATTAAACTATCGAGTTTTAGTATAATGATAATAAGTTACTCATATTAGGTCCAAACGAGGTGATTCTAATTCTTATAGAACCCTAAGAGATAGATATAAAACTCTCATGTTATGAGTTTTTGAATATTTGGACATTATCAATAACTTATTTCTAAAGCAAGTGGATAACTCTGGATTGTATATAAACAGAACTCGAGTTGGAGAATATGGATCCAAATGGGATTCTATCCTAACTAAATTAGGAAAGGGACTTCTATAACTTGTTAAGTAGAGTCTTAAGGAGGTTAGCAAGTAACTAAATGGGTTAGGGAAGGCTAAGGGGTGTGGCTAACCAGATGAAGGCTGGAAAGGGAGATGTATGCATGGTTAGGTGAGATGCCACCTCATCCCTTATCCCATAAGCTTCTACCCCAACCATTAATCAAATGGTTTGCAAAAATATCTCAAATGCTGACCATTGGATGATCATTTCAGCTGCAAAGCCTAAGATTTTTTGGGGGATTTAGTTAATCATGAAAAAAGGCTTAGGAGGGACACTTTATCTCATGCAAACCAGAAACCTATTGTCTTTACCAAGTTGCCCATCTTTTTTCCTTCACATGAGTCGACCACCACCCTTATAAATAGACAGTTGGGAGTCTTCTAACTTTCTTTGGTAATGTAGCACACGAATCTCTTCGAAGGAAACCAAAGAAAACCCTTCTCTAGTCCCTTAACTTCCCTATACATCCTAAATGAGCTTAGTAAGTGTTTTGAAGAGAAAACTTGCAAAAATTTAGTTTGATCATCTTCAAACAGATTTAGAGAGTGTGTAAGTACATATTCTAGCTTAATTTTAGTATGGAGATGGTTTAGTTAAATGGTTGGACTATACGTGCTGGTATTGAACCCTTATATTCTTGTTAAAGTATTATAATAAATCTAAGTATTGTTTGAAGTGGTTTTTGTTAATGAAAATGTGTTAAATGAAGTTAGAAGAACTTAAAACTATGTTGTAATAAGTAAAAATCAAGTTTATGTGAAAAGATTGCGAGTTTTGGATTAAAAAACCCCATGCTCTATAACTTCGCTTGACTCTCGCTCGACCGAAGGATCGAGCGAAGAACAATTGTAAACTCTTGCTAGATGTTTGGCTTGCTCGAGCGAGTTCTAACCCAAGAACTTGCTTGAATCTCGCTCGATACCTCACCCGAGCGAGATACCAAGTTTGCTTAATGTTCACTTGATACTCTGCTCGAGCGAGTTCCAACCCGAGACTTCGCTCGATTCTCGCTCGAGCGAAATACCTTGTTTTGCTGAAAACTTAAGGCTTTTGTTTGGATAAAAGTGGACATTGAAATAAGAAGAAATTATATGTGTTATCTAAGTATATAGCTTGTGTAAAACACTTTACAGAATTTAAGATACATACTTTTGTAATCATGTGATAATTTAAGATTGCATGCATGTTCTAGTATGTGGTAAGAATTAAGAAAAGTGATACATCATATACTTAAGAAACATTCCTAAGAATAAGAAATGAACAACTAAAAATAAGATATAAGGGCACGTTGTGATGGGAATGGCGAGACGTAACGCCCGAATGACTGACATGCCAATAGGGACGGCGATACGTAACGCCTGTAGTATGATAAAAGTGATATGTATTATTACGGGGACGGCGATACGTAACGCCCTTGGAAGTGATATGATTAGCGGGGATGACGAGACGTAATGCCCGCTATGTTACGTATATTTCGTGTCAAGATGGGGACGGCGAGACGTAATGCCTAGAAGATTGACACAAGACTCATCATAACAGAGATAGCAACACGTAACGCCCGGATGATTGATGAGTTATATACGATGGGGACGGCGGTACGTAACGCCCATCGAGAATAAGAAATAAATATGATGTAAAAGAGTTATCTGCGATAGGGACGGCGATACATAATGCCCATTGAGGATAATAATTGAGTAAGTTTTAAAAATGTGTTCATGGTTAAGAAAAATGAACTTAAGATATCATAAGAATGTAAACATGTGTAGGTTATGGATAAATCACATGAAACATGTTTTTTGATCATGTTTTGTTAGTTTCTTTTCGTAAATAGATTAATGATGGTTGTGTCTATGCTTTATTAAGCTAATTATGTACTTAATGAGATTTTTAAGGAAATATCATTCTTTTGTAGTTTTATGTTTCTTTCTTGTATGTATAAATTATATATACAGATGTGATGATCAATAGGAGGAAAGCCCTGATGATGCAGGAGACTCTGAGGAGTCCTGGAGGACTCTTTAAATACAGTCCTTATGTAGATTTCACTTTTGTGTCCCTGAGATTTTTTATGTATGATCAGCCAGTGGACTTGTGGTATCATAGTGCCCCCACTTTTGCTGAGGAGGAACAACGTATAGGTTGCTGTTTGATTTTGGGATTGAATGGTTTCCTATCTATATATAGAGTTTATTCGACACCACATGGACAATATCTTCAACAAGGCCGTTGTCTTAACTTGGATATATTTCGTTATGGGAGAGAATTTCTCGAAATTAAGAAGGAACCCAAGTGACCATAGGGATGGTCTTTTGATATGTATTACTATTTTGTTAACGCTGATAACTATTTTGGGCATTTATATATAACAGTATAATATTTGATAAATGAAAGGAGAATGTGGAAGTTGGAAGTTAAAATTTGCCATATGTGATCTTTAAAATCTTTTTATTTTTTTTATACCTAATCCACTGCGAATTATATGGCTTATGCTAGTAAGTCAAGATATATGCTTTAAGTTATTGTTACGTACGAGATTGAGTAGCTTAATGTTACTTATCCTGACCTTTTGACTTATGTTAAATCCCGGACGACTGACGAGTTATATGTATAGAAACTCGATGGGAACGAAAATACGTAACGTCCATCGAGGATAAGAAATAAGTAAAACCCACAATATAAGAAAGTAAATAAAAGTTTTGAGTATAAGATAGTGGATCCATATAAAAGTATAAGTCTGTATGGAAATTATGGTCATCCATATGCATGAGTCTCATGAGGCAATCATGAATCATGTGAATAAATTCATTATGATATATGCTATGTTATGTTATTGATATGCTTAGATGATGCCTTTGTTAAGTTATTTGTGTACTTACTGAGATTTTTTAGAAATCTCACTCTTTTAAATTTTATCTATCATTCCTTATGGAATGGTAAATGTTGTTGCAGGATTAGATAAATTGTCATGAGACTCGGATAGCACAAGAGATTCTGAGGTATCCTGAGGGTCCTACAGAATACTCATCTCTGGATGGAATGATATTTCATGTACGTGATCAAGTGGAATAGTAAGATTATCGAACGACGGTGGGATATGTTATTTGTGTTAAGAAAACTAACTAGGTTATGTAAGTCTTGGATACAAGATGTTTCTATAAATATGAAGTTATGAAGGTTATAGTTTCACTATGCCATGTGATCTATTTATGCAAAGAGTTAGATCTCTTTGCATATATTATAGATTTACCTATTTCTATTGTGTTTTGTCTTGCATTTAATTAGTAAACTTAGATGCATGCATGCTACTCCTTATGTTTATGTAGGATAAGTAGCTTTGTGTTACTTATCCGGACACTTCGATTTACGTTTTAATTTAGGCAAAAAAAGGGGACATTATAGTTTTTATCACATTTGAGTGTTGCTGAAGCTTAGTACTTCTATCCCCAGCCCATTTATAAATCGAGCCTATAGTCATAAGGGGGGAGGGGTTTGGTGAAACAGCCTTATTGCACATGGCTTTCTTACATTTTTTTTTTTTGGGTCTTTTTGGGGTCCTTCAGAGGCCAGAGTGCAACAACTTTTGTTTTTGTTAATTAATTAATTATTACTTGTATAATATGAACATTAAATTAAACAAAAGGATACCCACAATTTAAAAGGGTTTTTAATAATACAGAGCTTACCATAAAGTTCTAAAATTTAAAAGCTAAATGTAAAGTGTGGTATTTTTCCTGTGTCATGTTGCTTCTTGGTTAGCTTTATTAATTAGTAGTTATGCTAAATTTCCCCTAAATCATATAGAGTATGTTTCATTTATAATCATCTTTATCTTTTCTTAATTTTTTTTTTTAAGTTTTAAATCATGAATGTTCAAGGCTCCGGAAGCACTCCTACGTCCACCTCTGCATCATGTCTAGTAAGACCACCACCTCCTCCTGTTGAAGACCTTGAGTCTCCCTCTCCCATGATTGAAGAGTCTAATGAACAATTAGACTCTTTGACGGCCACTCAGCCCACTTTTAGCATAACCTCTTCTACTCGTCAAAAAAATCCCCCCAAGAATAAGTCTCTATTGTGTGGGATAACTTCACAAAAGATTCAGATTGCGATCCTGATGACCCTACTTGCACTTGTAACCATTGTGGGAGGCAGTTTAAATGCCATCTCAAGAGGCAGGGTACTTCAACATTGAAAATACACATTGACCTTTGCCCTAAAGGGCCTAAGAAATGTAAGAATCAACAATTCCTGGTCCCAGAGGCAAGAACTAATAGAGGGGAATGGAAAAAGAAACTAGAAAAGACCAAGTACAATGAGAAAAAATTAGGGCTACCCTTACTAGGATGTGATTATTGATGAGTTGGCTTTTTCAATTGTTGAGGGTGAAGGGTTTTGGAAATACACTAAATCCCTTGATCCTAGGTTTCCTATTCCTTCTCGTTTTACGGTAATGAGGGATTGCATGAGACTGTTTTTAAGAGAGAATGATAGTTTGAAGAAAATATTTTTAACTACTAAGTAAATAGTGAGCTTGATCACCAACACTTGGACGTCTATCCAAAACATTAATTACATGTGTGTCATGGCTCATTTTATTGATAGTAGTTGGAAGTTGCATAAGCGGATAATTTCATTATCTCGTATTAGTGATCACAAAAGGGCAGCAATTGGTAGGGCATTAAAGGAGTGTATGCTTAATTGGGGGATTGATAAACTACTTACACTAACTGTGGACAATGCTTACTATAATGATTCTGCTATTGATTGGTTGAAAACAGTTGAAATTGGAAGATTGGAGTGTGTTGCGGAACATGAGTATATCCACATGAGGTGTACTGTGCACATTATGAACCTTATTGTCCAAAAAGGTTTAAAAGAAGTTGATAACTTAATCCACAAGATTCGTAATTTGATTAGGTACGTGAAGTCTTCTCCCCAAAGACTTGCCACTTTCAAGACTTGTGTTGAAAGGTCAAAAGTTCCATGTAATAGTTTCTTATGTCTGGACGTGCCTACTAGATGGAACTCGACTTTTCTTATGTTGGATGTGGCTTCCAAGTATAAAAAAACCTTACAACTTTTGCTTGATGAGGATCCGTACTCACGGGTTTATTTGTCTAAAGATGGGTATGAGAGAAAAGGATTAGAAGCTCTCGTGCATGATGATTGGGAGGCATTAAACAACTTTTCAAAGTTCTTGGGAGTATTTTATAATGTCACAAAACGTATTTTTGGTACATTATATATCACTTCAACTTTGTTTTTTAAAGAGCTTGCTGCCATTCATAAGAACTTGAGTGGTTTTTGCAAGAGTAACAATCAACCCTTCAGTTCAATGGTCTTGAGAATGAAAACAAAATATGATAAATACTGGGAGATATTGAAAAGATAAACAGGTTGTTGTTTGTTGCTACGATTCTTGATCTGCGGTGAGGACTTTGTTAAAATCCTTAAGGATGATTTTACTCGACTGTATGAACAATATGCAGAGTTTAGTGGTGAGCACATTGACATATGTGGTCCTAGAGAAGATATTTCTGGTGCTCAGACTAATAGTAGTACCTCAGTAGGGAATAACAATAGCGTTATTGATGACTCGGAAGACATTTACATGCAACTCCATAAAGACAAGAGTTCAAGTATGATGGACTGTAAGTCAAAATTAGAACGGTATTTGTTGGAAGATGTTAAGATTCTCACACAGAGTTTGATATTTTAATTTGGTGGAGGGTCAACTCTACCAAATATCCAATTCTTGTTATGATAGCGAGAGATATCTTGGCCACTCCAATTACCATTGTTGCTTCGGAATCTACATTTAGCAAAGGAAGTTGCGTCTTGGATCCATTTTGGAGTTCTTTGGCTCCTAGAACTATGGAGGCTCTTGTGTATACGCAAAACTGGTTGAAGTCCACTCACATATGCTTGAGTCAAAATCATTTCGATTCAATTGATGATGCAAAGAGCTATAAGTTTGACTCAAGTAATATATTTCAAATTTAATTAATTATGTTATATATCTTGATTTGTCTTTTTTTTTTAATACTAATATCTTATATTTTAACATGTTAATGTAGAATTGACCACTAATATGGCAAACTTACTATGTGACGGATGAAGATGATTAAGGTTTGAGGTGTATTGAAAATTTGGAATGACACGTAATTTGTATTACTTATTTGTTGAAATGAGAAAATTATTCTCGATTTGTTTTCTATTGTTTCTCTTTTGTTGTTGGATGATGAGTAGGATAGTTTAAAATTTGGGAAGATAGATTGTGGATGAATCATTTATGATGGCAGATGATGGGTGTTATTTGCTTATATTCAGGATGATGGAATATGGATTCAATGATGGACCATGGTAGATGATGGGTGTTGTTTGCTTTTATTTGTTGTTGAAAAGAGACAATAGTATGGCTGCTAAATTTGGTTATGTATTGTTAATTTGTATGAATGCTTTCATTTTGTAATTTTGGACGTTTGGCTTTGGTTCTGTATTGTATTGTTAATTTGTATGAATGGTTTTATTTTGTCATTTTGGACATTTGGTTTTGGTTTTGTAATTTTAATTTGTATGAATTTGTAATTTTGGACCTTTGGATTTGGTTATGTAATTCTAATTTGTATGAATAATTTTAGCTTCTAACTTTGGACCCTAGGCTTTGGTTATGTGTTTAATTTGTATATATGATATTAGCTTGTAATTTTGGAGTTTTGGCTTTAGTTATATATTTTTAATTTTTATATTGAAATATGATATAACATTTAAAAAAAAATGATATCAAAGCCTAACTTAAATCGATTATAGTTCAGAATTGTAAAATTGAAATGTCAAATGGGTTAAGCAAAAGTCCAATACAAAAGCCCAACAAAAAAGTCCAACTCTGACTCTGCCCCAACTCTGCTCTAACAAGTCGGAGTTAGAAAACCCCATTTTCAACTCCAACTAACTCGATGCTCGGACCTAACTACTAGTGCTAAGAATATAAGTATCAGGTGTAGCAAAATTCGTCAACAAAATTCATTAGTAGAGTTTTACTGTGACTCAAACTCCTATCATATTATATCCGTTAGTAGAGTTTCAGTGTGACTCACACTTCTATTAGTTCTAATCCATCAGTAAAGGTCTATTGCGAGTCAATCTTATCCGTGATCTGGATAACTGATCAAAAAGATAAAAGATGTCAAGTGATCTAGATAAGAAGATTCGAAAGATAGGAGATATCAAGTGATCTAGATAAAAGATCCAAAATGAAGATATTGAAGTAGATTTAAATTTTAAATGTTAAGAAGATATTCAATTATGTGATGTAGAGTTTCAGTACTAGACATCAATAGTCTGTTAGCAACGTAACAGAGATGATAACTAAATGAAATCGTTAGCAGAAATGGATAACTATTGAGTTGCTTATTTAAAGAGGTTTCGGCTGAAGCTTTTCATCATCCTTGGGATTAGTGTTTATTTTGGGAGTTTGGAATTTGAGAGAGATCCAAGTATTTGAGTGTGCAAGAATTTTTGTAAAGGATTTTCTACTATTTTGTTCCTTCTCTCTTTGAGTGTGTGCAAATTCAAAGAAGGAGTTGAAGCGTTCATGTTCAACTACTAGAGATTTTAGGAGGAGAGTCAATAGATTGAAAATTGTCAGAGGTTCTAACAGCTACTATGATAGAAGACAAAGAGGTTGTTTGTCTTTTCAAATAAGAGAGTATTTCAAAAGTTTTGTAATCTGAGAACTTTGCTTGTAATTAATCTTAACCTAATAAAATTGACTTTTCTAGGTTTGGCTACCCCTAGCATTTAACCTTTGAGGAGGTCTTCAAAAAACTTCCCTTTGTAACCAAATTTGGTGTTATGCACTTTTCTTATTTTTATGAATTTGATTATTTTTTAAATTATTATATAACGAATGAATAACCAATTTGTTAAGTGAATTGATAGATCTTTGTATTAAAATATAAGGATACTCTCAAAATTTCATCAACAAATGTCTCCTACCCCAAAGCAATCACCATTCTTGGATTAATCGAGGTTTTGAATTTGAAATCATTGTTGGGGTGCTTAATCTGGCATTGTGTATGCATTTCTAACAATGCAATGTATGAAAATCTAGATTTTTAAGAATGTGACAACTACGTTGGGAATGATTGAAAATATGATAGAATTCCTAAAAAAAGAATATTGTTTTAAGCTTTTCCATTATCGTGTGCAGGTGGAGCACCAAATTCCATAATTAAAGGAGCACCAAATGCATTAGTCGTTGTTGTTACTCAAAATTGTACGATTTGAGACTCTTTTAATGATGTTTTGGACATAGATGAATAGTTGAATTTTGCTGCACCATCAAGCTTGCGCAAACTCTAGGGAGAGGGATGAACAGTGAGTTTGGAGCAAAGTGAAGAAAATTTAGGTGCAACCAATGGTTTTGTTAGGATATATGCAGGTTGATCTTTTCCAGAAATGAAACAAACTTGTAATTGTCTAAAGTCAACTCTCTCATGTACAAAGCAAAAGTCGATAGCAACCTGTTTAGTATGGGAATGAAAAATAGGATTACCAAAAGATATGTTGCTCCAATATTATCACACAACAATGTGGTAGATTGATGCAAGTAAACACTAAGTCCTTGAAAAAGGTTTTGAAGCCAAATTAATTCAATAGTGAAATTCGCTAAGGATTTGTACTAAGTTTTGGTGCTAAACGAGCAATAGTTTGCTGCTTCTGTGAACTCCATGAAATTAAATTATTGTGAATGAAAACAAGATGGCCACTAGTAGAGCAACGGTCATCAGTATACCATGTCCAATCAATATCAAAGTATGCTTCTAATAGAGTGATAGGGTTAGAAGTGGTATGTATTCCATGCATGGAGGTGACTTTAAGATAGCGAACGATCCACTTGATTGCAGTCCAATGGTTTACTATAAAATGGTGCATGTATTGACATACATAGTCTATAGCAAAGGACATGAAGTTAGATCAAGTAAGAAGGATACAATGTAAAGCCCTTATCAGGCTACGAGACAACGTGGGGATCATGAAATGCATCATTGTCCAACTAAGTGAGATTATGAACAAAAGCAATTGGAGTTGCAACAGGTTTGGTGTTGATTATGTTGGTGCGATGAAGAATGTCCTGAATATATTTGTGCTGACAAAGAAACAATCCTTCTAAATCAAAATGAATCTCAATGCCCAAGAAATAGGTCAATCGGCATAAGTCCCTAATAGTCAAGCAAGATTGAAGATTGGTCAATAGGTCAACAATAACATGCAAAGATGAACCAGTGACGATAATGCTGTCAACATAGATAAGAACAAAGAGTTAAAAATGGTTTTGATGAAAAATGAATAACCAACTATCAACACTAGAAGAGAATAACCCAAGTTCAATAAGTCTGGAGCTTAGCTTAGAGAACCAAGAGCGTGGTGCTTGCTTGAGATCGTAAATGACCTTGCGGAGCTGACAAACATGACTAGGTACTATGAATGAGAGAATATGGGAGGTTGAACCATAAAAACTTATTCAATGAGGTCACTGTGTAAAGTGATTGAGTTGGCACACTGGCCATTTTTAGTATCTATAAGAAATAGAATTAGTCAAATGGTTTGTGATTTCACAATTGGACTAAGTTTCTCCAAAATCAAGACCAAGTTGTTGGTTAAAACTCTTGGCTATTAGCCGAGCCTTGTGACGTTGAATGCTACCATATGCATTTCTTTTGAGGTAATACACTCACTTACAATCAATGACATTCATTTGTGGTGTAGCCAATACAAGTGTCCAGGTTCCATTGCTCAAGATAGCATTAAACTCATCATTCATAAAACGTCTCCATTCGGGATGCTTGGCTGCAAATGTGAAGCAAGTGGACTCTTGATTAGTAGAAGTGGTGGTGAAGAGCAACGCACAAGGTGGATATAAAATAGTGCCATCCATTGGAACTTTAGTCCACTTGATATTATCCTGCGATCTAGTGAATACAAGGGGCCGCTAGTTCAGTGGAGTTGATACTAGAAGCAACAATGGAAATTGGAGGAGGAGTTACAGAGTTATGGGCACATCAAAGGAACAAGGTGACAGTATTGTATCATGGGGCACTGGTGCATGCAAATCTTATGTACTAGAGCATGTGGAGCCAAAGGACAATGGGCTGGTGAAACCAGTAAAAAAAGGTAATGTGGCCAAATTTGAATGGGTTGAGTTAGAAGTGTGTGTTGAGTTGGAATTTAATTCTTAGAAATGGAAGCAACATTCATCAAATATGATGCATCTATATATATATATATATACAACATGAAGGAATACGAAAAAACTAATAGCCCTTCTGGTTTGTGGTTTCACAATTGGAGTAAAAGTTCTTCCATAGTCAAAGCCAGGTTGTTCGTGAAAACCCTTGGCTACTAACCGAGCCTTATGACGCTGAATGCTACCATCTGCATTTATTTTGAGGCGATACACCCACTTACACCAGATAACATTCATCTGTGGTATAGCTAGTACAAGTTTCCAAGTTTCATTGCTCAAGAGAGCATCAAACTCATCATCCATGGCACGTCTCTATTAGCATGCTTGGTTGCAATTTTTAAGCAAGTGGATTCTTGATCAGTAGATGTAATGGGGTTAAGCAATGCACATGGTGGATAGAAAATAGTGCCATTTGTTGGAACTTTAGGCACCTGATATTATTGTGCAGTATAGTGTATATTTGATGAATATGAGGGGCCGTTGGTTTAGTGGAGTTGGTGCTAGAAGCAATGATGAAAACTAGAGGCAGATTTGCAATTTTATAGGGCACATCAAAGGAAAAAGGTGACACTGTTGTGTCATGGGGCACTGGTGCATGCAAATATTGTGTACTTAACCACATGGAGCCAAATGACAATTGGATGGTGAAACCTATAAAGAAAAAGATAATGTGGCCGAGTTTGAAGTGTGTGATTGATAAATTAAATCGAAGAAAGGGAATCAACCTTCATCATGTATAATGCATCTAGAGATATAAACATAGCCAGAAGGAATATTAAGACATTGATAGCCCTTATGAGAGGATATATAGCCAAGAAATACACACATGTGACACAGAATCAACTTTATGAGATCTGAATGCTCTAATAAATACGTAATTAGGCTTGAATTGAAATAGACAATCATTAGGTAGTTTGTTTTTCCATAGGAGATGAAAGTTTATTGATGAGAAAACAAGTAGTTTTGAAGGCACAAAACTAGGAGAGTAATCAGGTCTAGTTCGAGGGTGAGGGGGCATGAATTGAAAATTCCAATTCATCATTTTTGCAGGACTAGACTATTAGTTGTCGGTCCATGAACATTTTTTTTTCTTCTTTTCATTTTTTTGATAGAAAAATTAATAAAAAAGCTAATTAAATTAGTAAAATTAAAACTAAGTTATCTTTTTAATATTTTATACAGGGTTAAAGAATATTAAATAATTTCATTATATAAATGATCAATGGAGATTCCTTGGATGAAAATTACATAATTAGCTTATAAAAGTATTATATAAACTAATATATTATAATTTATATATATATTTGGTCAATCTCGATCCAGTTAGATCCAAAAAAAATCACAGCTTGACACCAACCAATAAGACTATCGTTCTGGTCCGGTCTGGTCCAATCTAGTGAGTTCTTTTAGTCTAGACTGGAAGTCTTACAACCTTATATAGGACCAATATTTTTGTAGAACTTTAGCATGTGCCATGAGAGCAAATCTAGTTTCTACAAGATGACAGTGCTTCTATTCTACGGAAAAATGGGATGATGACTAATACCAAGGGATTGAAAAAAGGTGTTTGGCCATCTGTATTCCTCATCCCAATCAATTTAAACCGATTTTATTTTATAGCCAAATTGACATTCAATGAGCTTTTGAAATTGATAGGAAAAAAAGGGTTCTACATCATTTTTCTTTTGTTAGAGGATAAAGCCATATAAATTTATTATAATGATCTAGAAAAATTACACAATAACAATAACCTTTAATAGATGGAATGGGAGATGGGCCAAAAATTAGAAAAAATAAATAAATCCAAAGCCTGTTGAGAATGAGAAGGATACAAATAAAAAGAAAATTTTTGACACTTTGCTTGTTGAAAAGAATTTCAAACAACAAAAGTTTTATTGCTAGAAACTGAAGTTTATTGGAAAATAAAATGTGCTTGACTATACAAAGAGAGGGATGATCGAGCCAAAAATGGCAAATACCCAATGAGACTTATTTTTTCCCGATGAAGGCAGATCTAAACCATCTTCATTTTTGCCTATCAAGCAAAACAGACCAACAGTTTTCAAGGACATATGTCCAATGCATGCTCTCAGTTAGATCCCAACTGGTACCAAATATAGTGGTCCATCTCACCTCATACCTCAATAATTTGACACTGTAGGCTGATGAATAGATGGGAACTGATCAAATCTTGATTGGTTATGGTGCAGGTTTGCCTGTACAACACATGGGTGCCTCTTAAATCTATTCTTCCTCTAAAAACTTATTATTGCATGAATGCTCACATGTTCCATCCATTAAAGAAAGAATAATTCTATAATGTTTGGTGTCCATTAGTAAATTTACCCGTGATAACCATGGCTTTCTTGAATTTTATTTTTATTATTTTTGTATGAATGACCTCAATACTGAGATCTTCCTCCTCCACAAGCCAACTAAAGGCAAACTCTACTCATCATCCACTGCCTTTTATGCATTGTCAAGCAAATAAGAATCCAAGAACACAAGAACCTAAGAACAAATGAAATCTTAAAAATGGAAACTCTGTATTCAACTTGAATAATAAAGTTGAATACACAGATAGAAAGGCCGCCAATGACTAAACAAATGAAGATAGTAACAACTTAACCCAAGTTATACCACGTGCTATATAGTTATATTAGTTATACTATAATATAACTAATACTAGTACTAATATAGTATTAGTATTATGTGACATCCCAGATTTTCGTGAAGAACCTTATCTATGTTTGGAATGAATGAGTATATTATTTATTTATTTTTAAGGTGTTTGGAGTTTTTAGAAAAAAAAAAAAAGATGAGAGAAAGCCTTTTAGGAAAGTCTCTAAGTTTGTTTGACTTGGAACCCATCAGTACTAGCTCTTTTATTTTTAATTAAGGTATAATGAGATTAGGCTCAAGAGAAGAGAGCAAGCTCATGAGGTTTAAACCCCTTCTTGAAAGTCCAATTAAGCAAAGACATATTAGGAAATTCTAGAAAAAAAACAAGTTGAACACTTATCAAATTTTGGTAGAAGAAGAAGAGAGATGAGAGAAGGCCCAAGAGAAGCCCAAGGGAGGGCCGACCGTGGTGCTAGACATCACATGCCTTTTGGAGTCTCTCTTAGACATATGTCAAGCTAAGACACAAAATCTTTTACTTTTCCAAGAAGCATATTGCATGGGGGATATGAAAAGAAGGAAGATGGAAGGATTTGTGGGAAAATATGAGTGGTAGGCATGTAAGAAAGGGGAAGAGGGTGGAAGTGAAATAGTCATCTTGAAAATGACAAACAACCTACATACTCCACATGCCATATGTCAAGTTGAGAGACTAGAGTTAAAACGAATTACCAAATAATATTTCTTAGATTTTGGACTTAAGCTTGGATTGAGGCGAAATAGGAAATTTGGAAGTCAGATTTTCAGATTTAACAAGAGGGAGAGCAGAATATTTGGTGACCTTTTGTCTCCCCAAGGCAATCTCATCATATGAGAGAGGATAGAAGATTTTGCCACGTGTTGTGCATGCATTGGAGCATATTTAGAAATGAGGAAGACTATCTAAGGAAGGAGTTGAAATTAGGGGGGCTTTTTCTAAACATTTTTTACTCTTCATCTCTTAGAATTTTTGGCCAAGAACATTCTCTCTATGTGCTCTTATTTTCTTCACTTTCTCACTAGTCAAACACTCTTATTTGCTGTGATTTTTGTTATTTTCTATGCAAATCTTTTTAGGAACATGAGCTACACAAGGTAAGCACCATTTCTTCCTATTTTTAAATCACCATGCACGAGTTTAAGGGGACTTTCATTTCATTATTTTCGGCCTCAATGGTTTTTAACACCAACACACACTTTCATGTAAAAACTAGGGTTCCTATTTTCTCTAAAGTGGAACCCTAGGTTTCTTGAGTTTTTAAACAAAAAAAAAATGGAATATTTCATGGAACAAGTTTGTGTTTTTAAAATAAAACGAAAACTAGGATTTTATCTCTTGAAAAGATTCGGTCCTAGAGTTTTTGAAGAAAATGTTGATTTTTCTTGAAAGCGAAACACCCTCTTATTTCTTAAAATTTTGGATCAAGGGTTTTTAAAGGTTAAATCTTGATTTTATTCTTGATTTATTTTCATATTTCCTTTGCTTGTATTTCTTGAAAATTTGTAATTATACTTTTAACCTATTTTGGATATTGTTTAGATATATATTGTGTGAACCTTGTTTGCTATTTTGTTTGTTTGTTTGTTTGCTTGCTTATTTGTTATATCTTTTCAAGAATATGTTAAGGTTTTACTTTATGATTTAATCTAAGGATACCTTGATGGATCAGTAGTGGTCATTTGATAAAACATTGGAGAGGTAAGACTTGATTATTTTCGGCCTAAGTGGTTGGATTGAGATGGATTGGTTAGTTGATGAAAGATGTGAAGTTTTTGGGATCTATATGGTTCAGCCATGAAGTTTTGGATTAAGTCTTAAGTATTCAACTTGTAAATTTAAGTATGATATTTCTACTAGATTTCTTGTATGATATGTGGATTTAAATCATCAATTACCATGGCACATGTTTCAGTTTAAGGTCTTAGAAAAAAAAGGTGATATTTTGATGAAAGAACAATATGATGGATAACATTAGGGTTTCATCTAAGGCCTTGAAGGTAGCCTAAGAATGTGTTTTGATAAACTTTAAATGGATGTATGAGTTGGTAAGAATGAATGTGAGAAAAATGGATCATTGAAATACATGTAGAGGTTCAACCATGACCCTCTTAGGTTTTAGTTGAGTTGTTTGTTACTTTTCCAAGATTAAATTATTAAGTTTAATGAAATGAAATGTATTTGTATGTTCTAATATTTTCAAGCCATGATTGGAAAATGTATGCTTCGTATTCTTAAGGTTGCATACAAGTCCATGTCACATGATTGCATGTCTTTGGGTCATGAAAAGAAAAGAATCAAAGAATTTTTATAAGAACTCATAAGGTTAGGATAGAGAAATGTCATAGTGGAACTTCCTGTTCACTCAGGAGTGTGTAAAGTCAAGTGAAACTCTTGGGTCGATGAACTACAGCCGACAAACCTCGAATGACTCCTATGAAAGGATACCAGAGTGGGGTCTCACTTAAAGCTAGTGTGTGCTAAAAATGGTGAAGGGGAAATAAGCGAATTGCCGCATAAGTATATGAATATGATGTAGTCACCTCGACTAAAGAAGTCGTAAGGTGATACGGTAACTAGCAGGGAACACATGGTGCATAGGAGAGTGGTGAGGTGTCCACAGATATTAAATAAAAATCATGACAAGAGTAAGACTTTAACTCTAGTAATGATATGAATGATGTGAAAGGATATGAAATGTTATGAACATGTGTTAAAAATAGTCAAAAGAAGAAAGAATGTTTTTTAAATGAAAGTACATGATGCATATGTCAAGTTATAAGTCTTATTACTCATATTCATGCATTTGTTTGTATTTGTCTTTATATGTCTATGATAGCTATGCTATGTTACTTGTTTACTTACTGAAATTTCTCAAAATCTCACTGTGGTAATTTCCACTACTATTCCTCTCTCGAAATGGTAAAAGTTGTTGCAAATACACCGAAGCCATGAATTTATATGGCTTCATGATAGAGAACGACTTCACCATAGGAGCTTGTGACCTCTACACAGAGATGACTTTAGGCTTCACACTTGCATGCCTTTAGACCATATTAGATAGTTTATGCAATCCTAAATTCAATGTCGCACCTTTCAATCAAGAAGGATTCTTGAGAACTATGGATTGAGTAACTCGGCTATTGAAGAAGGCCAGCAAGTTTTCTATGAAGAGAAATGAGGTTACAAGACAGAACGAGCCCTCACTGCTAGAGGTTTTTCAATCCCAAGGTTGTTGCATGGTCTTGCACCCAGATGGATCTTTGGCCCTTAATGATGTCCATGTCTTGGCAAAAGGGTCATATTGTTGACAAGCCCAATAGTTGAGTTTCGTCCATTTGCTTTTGGGTGACCTAGCAAAGAACTTGAAGATTGAATTTTGAAGGGAAGGGATTCGGATTATTTTGACCACAGACAACATGTTTTTAAGTTTTTAAGTGTTTAAGTTGGATTCCCAGTGATTTTCAGGATTATGGTTTATAACTAATTTGGTGATGCAATTGCATGTTTAAACTTTTGGGATATTTGCACTAGTAGCACCATGTGACTTTGGCATAAATTTTATTATTTTGTTTAGATTATTAGAAAAGAATTCTTTCGTTGTGATATTTATTGCATACTGCTAGTAAGTTAGGTGTATTGCATACTATATTGTTATAAAAGAGGGGTATGTAACCTTGTGTTACGTACGTATCCCTAACGCTTTAGTCTCCGTTAAATCCTAAGTGTGGACTAGGGGCTTCGACAAAGTATTACTAATATAATTAATACTATAATATGTTAGTATTATTATTACTAATATAACTAATTGTATAGAGTATTAGTATTAGTTACATAGTAATACTAGTATTAGTAATATTATAGTATATAATTATATATCATTGTAGTAGTAATAAAACAATTTTAATACTATATTACACCTGTAGTAATCCCAAGTGATGATACTATGGTAATTTATAGTAATGATACTATGTACTATGATATCATTATTGTAGATTAGTATAGTGATGATACTTAATAATATAGTATTAGTTATACTATAATATAAGCAATACAAAACTACATAGTATTACTAATATACTATTAGTAATATAGTATTAGTAATACTAATACTAATACTACATATTAGTTAGATAGTAATTCTATATAATAGTTATATTACTAAGACTATAGTATATACTAATATAATATTAGTAATACTATAGTATATACTAATATAGTATTACTAATATTATAGTAATAATATATTATTAATATAGTAATCTATAGTGATGATACTATAATACATAGTGATGATACTATAATACATAGTGATAATACTATGGTAATACTATACTTATGTTGAGTCGGTGGATTCCTTTCATTTCTATGGCCACTGAGTCGACTCATTTATTGCTAAGCTCAATCCAAATATCATCGTTTAAACGATTAGACTCAAGGGTTTGGAATTTCAAACGGTTACTATACCGTTCGACCATATGTTAAATGGCGTTCAAACACTAATTAGACGTTCGAAGGTGCTCACTTAGGTTTTTCAATTTCAAATAGTTGGAAAACCATTTGAACACGTGATGGCCGTTCGAACGTAGATCACCTTATTCGAACGGCTGTGTCAATTGCAATGTGGCATTCGAACGCCTTCTGGCTTGACCGAATGGTTACACACAAAACAAATTTAAATTATTTTAGTCCATAAATAATTTTGTGATTATTTTGTGTGTCATATTTTATAATTAATTTTCTAAATTTTATTATTTAAATTTTAGGTTGAAATGTATTTTAGGGGAAATAAGTGTACAATACCAGGGGAAGCTCCCTCTGCTACTAGTATTGTTGATACATTTTCAAGTTGTATGATTTTATTGTAACGTCAAGAGAAGATTTAATGGTATGAGGCCTTCGAGGAGGGCTGCTCCTTGAAATCTGTGTTCTCTGGGAGGGGTGCTCCTTGAAATCTGTGTTCGTGGAGCATGATTCAACACCAAATCTAAACTAGAGGGATGAGGTATTCGAGCACATGTTCTACATCGATCTTGTTATTGATTTTTATAGAGTGCTCGATGCCTTTAGTCTAGGTGCTAATGGTAGATATAATATCAATATACAAGAAGCTTCATTTCTATTTTTGGTAGACATACTTTCTGATTTCATCAACATCGCACGTTTGTGGATTGCATATTCGAATGTCATGCCTAAGAAGTCTACAGTTGATGGGGAGACAGTTGAGGATTGTGATTTTGAAACAAATAGATTAGATGGCCTCACGGATTACGAGGTGAGGCAGTTGGTTATTGCTTCAGATGATCTTCTTATGATGGGAAGAAGAGTATAAAATAGGCTTATTTATCTACCTTCTTCAAGATCATGAACTTAATCATCGCCAACAACATTGATTCTCAACAACACAAGATGGAGGTTGGCACGAATCAGGCAAGGTTTATGATATACGTTGCTCATACGATGCCTATGACCTAGTGGGTTATATATTCACTAGGATTCGATAAGAGGTTTCCAATTTAACAGTAGATATTTTTTGTTTTGTGGGATCCTAATCACACAATTTCTACTACAAGCCAGGATATTGCCTGATTTTGTTGAGCATGTCCAGAAGCCAATTGGACCGATCAACTCCTCCACCCTATCACAGAGCACGGGGCACTCAAGACTTTAGTGTTCGTGCTCCCATTCCAGAGCTGGTTGATACTGAGGGAGATGTAAACTCGATAGATCATGCAGTATTGGCTGTTGAGACGTCCATGCAGCCTGAGGCATCACACACTGTTACACTTGACCAGATTGCTGATATAGTGCAATTAGTGATTCGCTTACAAACTTTAAAGATGGTCGCTCCAGTGCATACATAGATTTGTACTGTCTTCTCTAACTTACGTGCAAAGATTGGTGCTAGCATTTCTGAGTTACATACAATGATTGATTTCGTGTCTGAGACTCCTGTTACTATATGTACTTGACTGACACAACTAGAGACACGCCTAGCCTTTGTTCAAAATGTGTATAGAGAATTGGGATTGTAATATTTTATATCTTTTATTTATATTTTTTGTTTGTGGTATGGACAATATTTGGCGTTTTGTAAATTTAATTAATTATAAATTAAATTTTTTTTATTTCAATTATATATTCTTTAATTGACTCAATTCCTTATAAAATTAATGCACTATTAAATAAAAAAAAAATACCATTCGAATGAAAACAGACTGTTCAAACACCGTTATCCACATTTAAACATGAACTACTTGTTCGAAGTGCTGTGTTTGAATGGTAATACAATTTCTGCACTTAACCTACCAATTATTTTACCATGGTCGAACAATTATTTTATTAGGGACAAAATTTATTATCCTTAGATATACCATTCATAATGAATCTCGAACTCTCAGTTTTGATAATTTGAAAAGAGTTATTCTAGGCATTAGCAATAGTTGCACACAATGCACATTACACGTGTCGATTTTTTTATTTTTTCAATTCAAACTTGTTTTTTGAATGTGTGAAGTGAAGTCGGTTTCAATCATTTTCGAATTTCCTCCTGCGAAACCCCTGTCCCTTGCCTGCGCCTCACCTTCCTCTGACCAGCGCCATCCTGCGACGTCTTCCCCCTATCTGTCACCACCCAGCGAAGGTTATTCATCCCCGCTCCTCCTCGCAAACGCATTTTACACAAACCCAAAAGTCGTCGTCGACGTCGCTGCTCATACGAAGGTAACATGTTTTTGGACCAATTTTCCTTCCATAAGCCCTAACATTTTTCTTGTGTACTGAGAAATGGTGAGTTTTGGATTTTGTGAGATGGGTATTGTGGCTTAGGGCATGGATAAAAAATAGTGTTTCCAGCTAATGAGTCTCTATTTTCAATCTCTGGTTTCAACCTCTATTAAGTTTCTGGCCAATTTCCTTCAAACTAGGCGAAGAAGGTGCTTTTAAACTATATATAGCAGCAGTTTAATTGAGAGCATTAGTGTGCAAATGTTTGTCACTTAGCTACCCCGAGATGTGTATTCCTACTTTCATTTTGTTTCTTTCACAATTTGGTAGTTGATTTGGTTAACACTTGACACTCGAGTGGCTACTGAGAAGGCCTACAGAAAGAAAGAAGGTTTTCATATTTTCAACAGTGGACTTGGAGAACATTTTTCTTTTGGTTTGTTTTAGACCTAGAGAACAATTACATCTTTCATTTAAGCTCATTATCTGACTAATTCTTGGCTAGTTTGTGGAGGGCTAATCTTTTTTAGGCCATTAATGTTGTGGGACTGGTACTCTAGTCATCCGTTTAGTTTTGACCAACAGCACAAAACATGCCTTAGCTAAGTTCAAATAATTTAGAAACTACTTCTACAATCAATGTCTTACCTTAACTCTTATACAACATGCTTTCTAGCACTGATTAAAACATAGCACATAAAAGCCAATATTTTGAGCAAAGTAGAGGGAATTGTTTCAATATGATCCTCCTGTTGTGTTTGAATGAATAGTAGAGTTATAAGTTGTTGCTTTGCAATTGATGCCTAGTTTTTTCTTTCGTAGAGATAATCACAATGCTTGTTGTTTTGGACTTTTATCATTCCTAAAGAAGCTCATGCACCCTTCTCTAAAAGGCCTTGCTAGGAATAGGAGAGGATACCTCATATAAAGTTTAGGACAAGCCCCTTCTTATGCAATGTGAGATTTCCTTTACTCCCCCTCACTTGTGGGCCGATATTTGTAGTGCTCCTACAAACAGATCTCATTCGATCAATAGGTGGAGTGCATTGTTGGAAGGTTTGGCTCAGATACCATAAAGAAGTATATGTACCTTTCTCTAAAAGGCATTGTTAGAAAGTGAAGAAGATGCCTAATATAAAACCTAGGACAAGCCCCTTCTTAGGCAATGTAGGATTTCTTTTAATTCCTATCATGCCATGCATATTAAGTAGTAGTACATTGAGAGTGGTACAAGAAGAACAAATACATGCGAATAATTTCAAAGACAATCCTAAACATGATGTTGATATATCATGGATTTAACTAAGAGATCTACTACCATTTATCCAATTTGATGCATGCAATATGTTAAAAGGGTAACATTTAAATTAAATATAGAGGCCATCATAGTGGAAATATCAAGATTATGTGCATGAATGTGTGAAAGAGGAGGACAAGTTCAGAATGGTAAAGGTGGCATTTGAAATCTCCTTATTTGATGGGAATTAGATGGTAGTAATGGTGGAAAGAGGTGTTTTTCACAAGAGAAACTTGTGGCAAACCAATTTTATTTATTTAAATTTAAATTTCTTTGGCATAAAAAATTGTCTTTAAAAAAAATATATATTCTTAGTACCTGTGATGATGTTTTTGGTGTATATGCCCTTTGCAGTTTCTAAATACATGACACTTTTGTCAACTTATAATTATGCAAAGTATATCTAAGTTCATGATTGGATTATTTGGTTTTAAATATACATTTACAGGAATGATGCTTAGAAAAACAATTATATGGAGAATTCCTTATTTTTCAAGTCCTTGTCTCAGGCTTGCTAAACCTGAAAGAGACACCAGCTAGATATGCTGTATTTTTCCCATAATATGCTTTATCTCCCTCTGTGACATAGGGAAAGAGACACCAACTTGATTGGCAAGAGTTTTTTGATTGTTTTTCTTGTACTTTCAGGTCGTGTTTTAATTCCTGTTATGGTCTATGGGTAAGCTATGTCTGACATGTGCTCATTAAAGTGGATTTTTAGTTTTCTTTAGTCTTTCTCCGATGTCTTTTTCATATGTCTTGCATTTTGTCCCTTGCCATAAAGGTTGCAATAATTGGCAAGTTCAAATGTCTAAATTGGTTAAAATAAGGGACCACATGTTATGTAGTACAAGCATTTGGTTCTTGTACTAGGAAATATTTTGGTCAAAATATGAGACATACATTTCAGGAACGCAATTATATAGTGAGAGATGTGTGCTCTTTTTTCTTTTATCTTTTTTTTGTCTCTTTAACATTTCATTTTCATCTCTACCAAATCACTATGTCTTCTACTTTACATATTGTTAATATTTGATGATGTCTATATGAACCTGCAGCTAGCTAGCTTCCTTTGTTTCCTTTGTTAACCAATATGTTTGTCTGTTAATATTCTTAAATATTAATGCATGCCTTGCCAACTTGATTGTTGCTATTTTCAAATTTAAATAATCATTGTGATGGAACTTTCTTCCTAATTAGCCAGTTTCTTAGCAATTACATGTCAAATTCTTGGGCCCATTAAACAAGAACTTGAGTTGATGAGAGGCTTCAATTCAAAGATTGATCAAATATATACCCCAACTAGTAGTCAAGTCTTGTGGCTAAATTATTAAAGTTTCTTAATTTTTGCTTTATCTTTCTTGGCAATGACAGGAGGCCATTGCATGCTTCAAGTATCTTATTTTGATCGGCTTCATAACAGGGAAAGGATGAAAAATCTGACAATTATATATGTTTCAGTTTGAAATCTACGTCCAAAAGTTAAAGAAAGACGACAATCCAAACATTTTGAACAGACATTTTGAAATATATTTTCAATCATTATTATTTGCACATTTCATTATTGGGCCTCCATACAGTGTGGGAGTTTAATGTTTGTTTTTCCTGTTTTGACATCATGTGTCTTTTTGGGCAGTGCTTAGAGCTTCTAACAAGGTTGGCAAAGTTCACGCTACTTTGAGGTGCATTTTGTTTTCAGAGATTTACATTGATTTCCGCGCTACTTATTTTTTTTTTTTAATAACAATGTGAACTTGTGAATGCAATTTATAGAAATGAATGAGTACATATAAAGAACACAAGGTAGGTAATCTAATCACTTACATATCATCTATGGTGCTGCTCTTTTTTAGTCTAAATATGAAATAAGTACTAGTTTTCACATTGGTTGCTTTTCTTGCTTTGTGCAACTATGGTCTTTGTTATAGGATGAAATTATGTCTCTGGTTTTGTTTCTTTTTATCTTTGTACTACAATTGGAAATGCAAAAGAAACCTTCATGTATACATTCTCTCTTTCTCTATCACCATTAAGCATAATCTTCCACTAAAATCATCACAAAATAATATAGCTGTTGTGTTTCTCATTGTTCTCATTGGAATCAACTTAGTGGTTAATTATGATTAATGATTCTACATTGAAAGACCTATTAGTTCAAGCAAGTTGGCATCATTGTTATAATTAGTTGTGTAACTGTGTGATGGATGGTTGATTGCTTTTGCCTTCTTTTTTGTTTTTTTGTTTTTTTGTTTTTTCCTTTCTTATTTACCTTCCCTAACAAAGTTTAATTTACAACTGGCTTGTAGGTTCTTGGAGGACTAAGCATCTTATTTGGATCAGTTGGGAGATTCTGATAGACCTACAATTCTAGACTTGAATGTAGATGAGGTGAAAAATATACCATCTATCCATGTTACAAATAGCGAGAATTTTCTTTGGTTATCTTTTTCTCCTTGTTTTATGATATCATGTATATTTAACTCATAAAATAGCTCCAGTTGTTGATCTCACATGACTTGAACATGGCAATGCTTGTTAACTTGCAGATCCATTGGCTGTTCAATTTATTTGATTTTGATAATGATGGGAAGATCAGTAAGGACTTTGATTCCTGCCTATGAAAGAATCCTCTGTTGATGGCAATTTTCTTACCTTGTTTGCTGCACAAGGGCTTTTCAAAAGCAGTGTGATAGGTTGCCGGAGGAGATTGTGTGACACATTCCTTACATAAGTACATGGTCTTGTATTTTAGATTTGTAGCCTACTATAGAAAATTGTTGGTCTCAAAATGAGCAATGATGTACACAAGTTTTTTAAAATAGCCAATTAACATCATTAACATCATTTCTTGGCAAACAAGAACTTGTCAAGGCATTTCTTGACTTAAAGCTTCTAGACAAGCTTTCAGAAGTTTTGTTGGATACCAATGGTCTCATCAACTATTTCTAAATATCAATATACAAAAAATATATAAATGAATCTGATTGAATGTGTTAACAAGCTAAAAAAACTCTTAAAATGCATGGCATTTGTTACTATCACCCCATTTTTCCCCTTTCGTTGTAGCAAAAAAAAAATAGTGATCTCCCAAATATATTAATATGGTCCTGATATGCTTAAAATGGGATTTTGACATTCAGTGTAAAGATTTTGCAGATAATTTGAGAAAGCTTTGGCATCATTTCCATTGGTTAGAGAATCAACTTCCAGTTTCTGACTTCTAAAAGTGTCAAACAAGTCAAAAGGTGTTACAGTAACATACACCTTAAATAGTCATATTTTCACTCGTGAAAGCCATTTAGGTCTCATTTGCACAATCATAGCAAGATGAAAAAAATAAAAATAAAAAATCCATTTAGAAACCTAAACAGTCCAAATATGCATAGCATAGACATCTTACAAAAAAAATTCTTACATTCAAAAAATCTATCTAGGCTTGGGTTGCTTGAATTATAATCCATCAACTACATAAGACATGTAAATAGTGTGCAAAGTATCCATTTTCATTACACAATTTGCTTTAACATACAAAGAAACATACATGGCTTTCATCAAATCATGTGCACAAGCTGTTTTGATTGAAAAAAATAATCTAATCTATACCACGTGCTTTTTACATGGAATTTATTCGAACCAAACAAACGCTATTACAAAGGTGAGAACTTAATACAAACACAATAAATTTTGCTTTTCACGCCTCAGATTCTTGTCTTTTGACATCACTTTGTCTTCCCTTTTTTGAACGTCATACGTATATTGTAATACTTCATCCTACGTCTTCCAAACCTTATTCTCTTGTACACAAATGTTCTCCTCGAGCAATTGAAGTATAAAATTCACACCACGCATCTCCTAACACAGTATGAACTCGCAATTAACATGATAATGTACATCCTGCAATTATCAAATTGATATGAAAAATATACAGCAACTTTACCATATTATAGTTTGGAATAGTGAAAAATCTCCTGTAGTAAGGAAGCCAGCGTGACATCAAAACTTAGACGGTTGCATGTTTCTTAAAACAAACAAATTAAAAGGTGCAGTAAAATATAAGGCATTACAATCAAATTAAATTAAAGTATCCATGCTCCTCAAAAAGTTAACAGACTACATACTCATAATATCCATGGAAATCAAAGCACCCAAGCGCCCTCAAAAAGTTAACATGGATATCCACCTCAAATCACCAATACCAACATTTCAAAAAGGCATTCTACTTTTTTTTATATTATCATTACACATATGGCAGAACCTATTCAGGAGCTATTTGTAACACAAGAAATACGAAAAAAAAATATAAGTGTCCACCTCACTCCTATTTTGCTTGTAGCTAACAGGATTCAAATATGTTTGTTAGAAAAACATAGAACCTAACTGTGATTTTCGGTTCAATAGTTAAACTTCTACAACACGGTTTGTAACTTACAGATGAATAACCTGAGATACAATAATTAGGATGCTGAAGCAAAGCTAGTGTTGTCTTTGCATCCAGAAGAAAGACATTCAGAAATTTGAGATAATTGACAATCAGCTTTTCATGTTTCATATGAGAAGTCTAAGATGAAACACTTGTAAGAAAACAAAATTATGACCAAAAACATATGCTATAAGAAGAAATACTAGTCTTTTATTTCCATCTTAAATGAGATGGGCTGATGATATGACAACGACATACATGAATTTAAGAAGCAATACAATAGGTAGGCATTACATGTTCTTGCCACCAAATCAAATACCTTGGGGGATGTTACAAATGATCAGAAAATCAGTCCCATATCTGAACAAGTCAACACTATGGTGATGACCATTCTTGTATCACTAAAAGAAATATTTTCATAATTTTGATGTCATTTGAAGAATTCTTTATCAGCACACTAGTGTGAATAAACATAAAATAATAGTATCTTGAGCTAATGCATATTCCCTAGATAGAAATATATATGTGAAACTTTTCTAAAGACACGAGCTATTTCTACAGCATTTGAGCTCACAGGATTGTTTATTTATTTGCATAATCCATCGTACATTTCTGTCTAAATAGTCACTAGATTCAATGAACTTTTTCCACAATTTCTTTTTGATTGATAGGTATTTTTTTCCACAATTTCAACTCATTTTGTATCAATATCGGTAAACTAAAGCAACTCTCATCTAGATAGGGGAAAAATATAAAACTTTTAAAGAAAGAATTTGGATTCCAACTCCAGTTCTCCTATGGCCCAAGTTTGATTTAAAGAGATTGCATTATCTCTTTAAGAAGGCAGCCTTTCTTTTCAACTGTACTTTTGAGCTTCCCTTTTCTAAATTTATGACATTCCCTAACGTTTTCAATAATAGAAAACTTCTTTCATCTATTCTATAATCAAAAAATTTATTGATTAAAGGAAGAATATCATGCATTGATTTGACAATATCCAACAAAATTCAAAGAAAAAATTATGAGAGTAATGGAAATATGTTTGGGAAAAGAGAGAGGGAGAGAACTTACAAAAAAAAAACCACCAAGAGAGAGGCATGCAACTTGGGGTGGGGGTGGGGGAGAGATGGGCAAAGTGGGGGGTGGGGGCAAGGGAGATGGTACACTGAAGTGTGAAGATTTCTTGAGAGAGAGAGGTTCATTTTCAAATCGTAGGAATGGACTCAGTGCCCAGCCTTAGGAACAATTTCGAAATTTTTAGAATTGACACGTATAGCGACTGCTCCCAAACAAGGGCTAACACGAAGCATTTTTCATTTCAAAGAGGTTGTTTCTCTTCGTATCCTCCAGAGCTCTCATTTTTTCCTAGTGTGTAAAGTTCTAGCCTAAGGTTTTGCCATGAAGACGCTCTTAGGCCCTCTGGTGTCATCAACGCCTGGAGGGTCTCGATCTAATGGTGATCCTGGGGGTTCTGGGAGTGGCCTTGGTGGTAAGGAAGATGAGGGTTGCGTAGAGATCATATGCGTAGGTGTTTTCCCGTACTTCTAATCAACCTATGAGATATTTGGTTGATGTGGTTAGAGAGTTAGGGTTCCTTTTTACTAAGTCGAAGATGTCTAAAGCGGCGGAAGAATTTCCATTGATGCGGTTCGTTTGGCTACTATCAAAACATGGGGTCTTTTGGAGATTCCTACAGTGAGCTTCATGGATGATCATATGTCCTGGTGCAGATGGTGAGTGAGAGCAATTTTGTTCATGGTTGGACTTGGGAGGGGAGTGTGATTGAGGGGTGTAGTTTCAGCATTTTTAGTTGGACTAAAGACTTTTCTCTATTTGAAAAAACTTCTTTGGCAACTCAATAGATTCTTTTGCCGGGTTTACCGATGCATTTGTATAGTTGGGATTGTCTTCAGATTTTGGCTACTAGATTTAGTAGATATCTGGGCACAAATAATGCAATGCTAAACAAGACAAGGGTGACTGATGCTAAAATTTGTGTGGAGCTTGATTTATCTGCAAAATGGGTTCAAGGTTTTCCGATTGTGGTAGCAAACAAGAAACATGAGCAGCTTGTTTGTTATGAAAAGATGGGATTTTATTGCTCTAAGTGTTAGTGCCAAGGACATACTGAAATAGTATGCAAAATGGGGCATTCGGGGCCTAGACATGTTCAGAGAAGAAATGAGGGTTCAAAACAAAATTCTAATAGGGAAGTTTAACATGAAAAGAATGCTACCAAAAATTTGAAGTCTCAGGTTTAGCAAGATGTTGAGGTGCTACTTCTGGTGGTGGCTCCGCCTATGGGTGAGGTCCAACCAGTGAATAAGCATGTGGAGACAAGAGAGCTGATTGACATGATGACTAATGCCATGAGAAATTCAGATGGTGTGCTATTGATGGAATCATAGCAGTGTGGGGGTTGGTTTGGATGGGAATTGTGTGAATGGCAGCTCTTTGTTTGATGAGACACCAATGAAGATAAGGTTTTTGTTTGATGGTTAGGCTTCTCCTATTGTTGACTTCCTATTGGTGGATGGAGAAAACATAATGGTTTGTGATGGTGGAGGATCCTCAAGAATTGTTGTTGATGTTTTGGAAATAAAAGGCGAGGGTTTATGCTTGAGTGTGATAGTTGAGATGATCACCTTTCGGATTGTGAGGATGGTGAATCGCTGTAACAAATTGCTATTGATAGAGGGTATGAACCTAATATAGAAACTGGTGTGGGTAAGTCTTCTTCTAGTCGGTCGAAGATAAAAAGTCATGTGGCTTTGCAACAATCTTAGTGGGTGTTATCCCATCCCCCAAAATTTAATTTATGATTGGCTCAGTTCTTGTGTGGAATGTGCATGGTCTATGCACATCACAGAAAAGGCTTAAAGGGTTAGTTAAAAAATGCAATATTTCTATTGTTGCTATTATATATGGAACCATTTGAGGGTGAGGATAAATTACCAGGTCTGGCTAGTTTTCTTAGCTTTAGATTTTTTTGTTTAAATGAGGTGGCAGGAGGAAAATTATGGCTTTTGTGGCAAGATGATTTTGATGTCAATATTGTTGATATGTCATATCAATTTTTGACTGGATGCTTTGAGGTTGCGAATCAAATCTGTATTTAACATCTGTTTATGTTAAACGCAATTATCTTGAGAGGAGGGATCTTTGGTAGGCTTTGGATGGTCATAATGGATATGTTCTATGGTTGTTGTGGGGGATTTTTATAAATTATAAGAGAAGATGGAGAGCAAGTTGGGGGTAATCCGAGATCTTTGGTGGCCAAGGGTGGAACTACTACCATGGAAGGGGGGCTACCGCCTTCCCAAGCTTTTAAAAAAAATTGTTTTAGTATGTAAATAATTAAAAAACAATTATATAATTAAAATTGCCCTCCAAATATTCTGGTTTTTAAAGTTTTTTTTTTTAAATTTTCCCTCACAAAGTTTTACTAAATTTCACTTCAGAGATGATAATAAATTAATTTTATTCCATAAAAGATCATCGTCAAACTTAATTTGAAAAAAAAAATCCTAAGTTGATATTTTAATTTCTTTAATTTATTATGTAATAGTCTCTAGCAAAATATGAAACTTTTAAAGAAAATTATCTGCAAGATAATTTATAAACATATATTTTTTGTATATAATTTTATAACGTTAATTATTATTTTTTATATAGTCACGTGCAAAAAATACATTTTTTTATGTGTAAAAAACACATTATTTATACTTACATATATAATATACTTTGTCAATCGCCCATCCAAATACCAAATCCTAGTTCCACCCTTGTTGAGCCATGGAGGAATCTAGCCACTGTTTGAGTTCTTGTGGACTCATGGAGTTTCTGATAAAGGGTTGTAAACTATCTTGGTGCAATGAACAAATGGGTTGTGCACGTAGCTGGGCTCGATTAGATCGAGTGGTTATGAATGATAATTTTATGCGCTATTTTCCTGCAATATTGATGGAATATTTTAATTGGAAGACATCAGATTATAGTCCTATGCTTATTAAGGGCTCGGTGATAGATGAGAAACATGGCCCGGTACCATTCTGGTATCAAACTATGTGAAATAACCATTCTTCCTTTCAAGATTGTGTGGAAAAACTAAAAAAGTTGAAGGTTGTGTTGGGAATGTGGAACAAAAATGTTTTTGACCATATTAGTAACATTGTCTCAAAGTTAGAGGAAAGAACCAAGAAATTGGAGATTCAGCTTCAAGATGGCTTCCAACATAAATGATAGTGATAGAGTTGCTAGTGTCAAAGGCTGAATTGTCTCATTGGGAGCAAAATGAAGAGTCCTGTTTGGCATAGATAACAAAGAAAAAATGGCTTGATGAAGGTGATCAGAATACAAATTTTTTTCATGCCGTTGCAAATACGAGAAAACAAAGGGTTGTAATTTCATCCATGACATTAGTGGATGGAGTGGAGTTGCGTTCACTAGAAGAGGTACATTTGATAGTTATTCGGCATTTCTAGAATTTTCTAGGTGAGAGTGGTGGGTCTTCTGAGCTGAATTTGTCACCGTTAATTGATAAAGAAATTACGAGGAGGAGAATGATGCTCTTTGTCGGATGTCATTGACGTATGAGGTTAGAGTTGTTTGAATTTTGATGACTAGAGTTGTTTTTCATGCTAGATAAAGAGCTATTGGTTTCTCTTTACTCTATCAAAGTTTGTGACATTTTGTATCACTAACATAAATATTAAAGAGACTAAGGGGAAAATAGATCGGTGTTGATCAACCAATATTATTTGAGGGATTAAAGTGCCAACATTGACACTGTGCATTTTAGAGGTTTCATTTATTTTATAATTGCTCAAGGTATATTAACTTTGTCAAATGGGATATTTATAAAAAAATTAATAGTTAAATTAGGTAGTGTTTTTCATCTAGTAACATATATTTTAAAAGTTCTAGCATTTAGGACTGGTTTAGATAAATTTTCATTCCCAAATCCTTAATCTCGTCTCATTTCCTTTCCAAACATAATTTAAATACAAACTTTTCAAACTAACTATTACAACTTTTTCAAACTAATATTATAACTTTCCTAAACTTAAAAAAAATTAAAAACAATCTAAAATTTTCAAATCTCTAAACAAAAATAATATTAAAAAATCATATTCTAATGATATTTTAACTTTATAATATATTTTATTTAACTTTTTGTCTCTTATTTTCCAATTCCCAAAAAATACTTAAATCAAATTATCTCACTACTATTCATAAACTATTTTACTATTATTCACAAAATTCTCATCTTATTTCTATGACAACTCAAATTTTTCTCCTGTTGGATTTTCTTTATGTTTGGAAAGAATATTATTTTTTCTAGTTATTCTTAGGAGGTATTTAGAGCTATTTCTATTATTTTCCTATAGGTCCTTTTACTTGTATAAGGTATATGTGAACTAGAACCATATTGGAAATAAAGTGCAAGCGAAGATGCTCTCTTTTGACACTTTGGTGATGTGAGTGAGTTTTTGTATATTTTTCTTGGCTATTTCTCACTATAGCCGACTAGTATCTCTCATGGAGAAGGAAGAGAACCTCATGTATCTATTTATAGGCATGCGATGCGTGGGGAGTAAGGGAAGAGAGTTTTGGCATTTCAGCACATCCTTGGCTGATTTGGGTGATGTATCCCATATTCTTGTAGTCTCATGATCACCCCTACTCCTACGGGGGATTTTCTAATATTTTGATCCCATGGTTGAGATTAATTCACCTATAAAATGATCTTGATCAATGGCTCAAAGAGTTTCAACACATTGGGGTAAAGTCAAAACAACATCATAGAAAATCTTCCAATGGGTGTATCTGGCCACTTGGCCTCCCCTAGGGGTCAGCCACGTTCCAGTCCAAATAAGTCCTTGATACAATTCGATTCTTTAAAAACTCAAAACACTAAAGTTTAATATAATCCTCTTAAGGTTCTATAGGATTTTGAATCACTTCATTACGAGATCAAATGAGAGATATGATTAATTCACCGAAACACGTCAAAACTCACCCAAGAACATCCAATCCAAGCTCTCAATTTGTTTTCCTTTGTTTTCTTATCCATCAAGGCTTCTAGATGAATTATTATCAACTTGTCACATGTTCTTACATATGTCAAGAGGTTTAGAAACCTGAGAAACCAATTTGATCTTCGTCACATGGTAATGTCCGTGCACTTTGTTAAGTCGATTACCAGTTGACTCCTATTCATGTCCGTCCACTTCACACCAGATTTAGTCCTTGATCTATTCCTTATATTCAAGAACAAAAAAAATTAAAGTTCTATATTTTCCTCTTAATACTCTATAAGAATTATAATCAACTCATTTGGATCTCATATGAAGAAGTTATACTTATTATACGAAAACACGACAGACTAGCCTCAGAGTTCATTCTGGGCACACCAAGTGTTTGATCTTTGTTTTTATCACTTCCTCTTGAAGTTCTCCCCTAAATTTTAAAAATTTAGATCTTCCTCCAAATGTAATTTCTTTAGTTAATACCTTATTAAAATTCCCAAAGGTCCATCCAAAATTTATCTTAAAGTGCATCTAAGTCTCAAATTCTATTTTCATGGAAAAATATACTTCCGATAAATTTCTTTAAAATATTCTAAAGTAAATATTTTATCTTAAAAAAATTAGGCTATTACAAGCCTTGTCCCCACTGTGGTGTTTGGACGATCTGGGTGTAAGGCTATTATCTCTATAGACTTGCTTATTGATTACGCCCAAAGAATAACGCGGTCGTTTGCAGTATAGCTTTAGGGTGTCGATTCCACAGGGAGATGGATTGAGAAATTGAAGAACAGTAACGAAATTAACAAAAAGATTTAGATGAGTGCAAAAAGTAAAGCATCGGGAATCCTTTGTATATAATTGGTATTTTAATTATTTTCGATTCATTAATAACTCAATTGAAAATTCTATGTCCAAATTTTCAATCGGAAAATAAAACATTAATAACCAGATTTAAATCGAATGTAATCTTTCGAAAAATCATTCGTCACAATATAAGAACAGGAATTGTTATCGATATTAAAGAAATTCAACGTCGACAATATACTCGTAGAGCAATATTGCAGCAGAGAATTAAATTAAAATAGATAACCAATTGAACCAAACATAATCAAAGGATTATTGCATTTAATAGAAAAAGCATGACTGAATCTATAAATGAAATAAATTCTAAAATTATTTGGTGACGAAAACATTTATAATAAATTTCGAATGACTAAACAAAAGAGTTTAATATTTGAAGAACACATATATGAATAAAAAACAATTACAAATACCATCATATATACAAATTCATCCCTAGCTCTACTAGAAAATTAGTTACACATATTGAAAATATGCAACAAAAATTCTCTAAGGGATAATATGGAAGAGCCAACCATTATTTTCTTCTCTCTTCTTTGGTTTTTCTTTTCTTTTCTCAAGCTCTCAAAAACAATGTATCTTCCAAGGCATCCAAGCACACTAAGTATGGTCTTAGAACACACACCCCTCCCTTCTATTTATAAGCATCCTTCATGCAAGTTGTCATGACAAAATCATCACAATTTCAACTTGTTTTGCCATGTGCCATTCTTGAATCCAAGTGATTTGTGAGTTGTCATTTTGATCATTTGTTTTCCCACTATGCATGAGCTGGATTTTGCTTGTAGGTTGAATGTTTCAATTTTGCTTCTCTATCTATCAGTTGTCTTGTATGACTTAATATCTTGTGGTCAAATAATTTGTCTTGAAGAAACTTGAGTGCACTTCATCTTGTATCTGAATTGATCATTGAATTTTCAAGTTGGTGTAGGAGTGCTTGCTGGAAAATATTATGATGACATTTGGATTTGATGCAAGTGGCTGAAAAATATCCAGGAACGTCAAGTGCAAGTGCGTCCACTTGATGGTCGATTTTGTCTTAGATTGAGTGGATATCTCTTCAAACATAAAACATAAAAGTTATATATATTTTTCTTGCGGTTCTAGATCATCTTGAATCAACTCAATCGGAAATTGGATGAGAGAGTTATGCCCATATTACGAAAAGATGTCAGAACTGTCTAAAATTCCGCAATTATCTTCATTTGCTCCTAATGCCTCTATTTGTGTCCTAAATCAAAATATAAGAATAATGAATATATTTAGGCATCAAATAAGAATAAATTATTAAACATTAAGAGAGGAAAATATGGCATTTTATATTCTCATCAATATATTAAATCATGCTTATATCTATCTCAAGATAAATGACCATTAATTTTAATAACATGAGTTATATCCATTGTTTTCTCATTTCTTTTAGTATTTAAATAGAGTATTTAGAGTGCATTTTTGTGCACTCATCACTTATCATTGATTGCATCAGGTTGTTTTCATCCCTTGATTTCACGTCTTGGTTGGATTTGATCAATTGGTGGGGCTAACAACTTTCTCCCAGACTATTTATGACACTCAAGCTTGAAGGTTGTATGGGTTCATGCCCATGACCTTCCTCTTTCCTTGGTTTTTAGGTGCTCGGCCAACATTCACTTGAACTCCCCACTTCCCATCAATATGTGACTCTTTTATTCAATATTGAGCAATCTTCTGTCCAATGAGTATCTGATTGGTGGTACTTGCAATAACGCTAGCCTCTTGTAGATGGGCGTATTTCTTTCCCCATCAGCCGTGGTCTCTACATTTTCTTGCACATTTAGATTATTATGGATGAAACAAGGCCCTTGTTCCTACTGGTTAGGGTACCTTTCTGATCTCCCATCTAGATGATTTGGCTCAGTCTTCTTATCTCTCACACGGTTCGAGTTCTTAGTTTCTCATTTTACTTCTTGCTTCCTAGGTTCCCAAAGGGCCTACAATGTATCCTCAATCTTAACATAATCATCTGCTCTGTCCATGAATTCCCTTAAGAGTGGAAGGAGTTTCCCTGGCCATCTTTGTCATGAATGGGCAATGGGGTCATGAATGGACAACTAGTGTGATCTTGATTGTTCATGGTCAACCTCTCCTTGTTGAGGCAGGTCATGTATGCTTTCAAACTCTCCTATTATCTTTGTTTAATAGTGAGAAGATAGGCGGCAGGTTGTCGACACCTCCTTCTAGCCATGAATTATCTTAAGAATTGTTTAGCCTACTCCCCAAAACTCTTAATAGATCCTTGTTGCAAAGTCTCAAACCAATCCCGTGCTATCCCTTTTAGCATTATCAAGAAGGCATGCCAACCCACCTCTACAGGGAAGCCATGTAGAGTCACGTGTGCCTTAAAGTTCTTCAGGTGATCTACAGAGTTCCAGAATCTACCATACATGGCAATCTAGAAAACATTAAATTTAGGCAGAAGTGGTACCGCCATATATAAGGAAGACCAGTCTAGTTCCGTTGTTGTTCCATGAAGAAAGATCCTTTCACTTTTTTCGTCATCTCCTCATATTTATCTACAAGGCTACGCAGCTCGTCCTATAATCTCTTCTTTTCTAACTCTTCCCATTCATGCCTCCTATGCTCTTTGCATCTCTTTTTTCTTGTTCATTATGGACAGGTGGTGTAACAGTGCTTTGCTATTCAATTCTTTATTCTCCTTCTGCAACTATGCAACCACTCTCATCACCTTCTTCTTCTCCTCGATTTTTGCCACCTGCTTTTACATCTATTGCATTCATCTCTTGGTCACTGGTTGTCTAGGATTGAGTAGTAGTTGAAATGTTAGAATTACATTGAAACCTATAAAGATCCCATAGTCAAGGATGTGTGTTACAGCACCAACTACATGAATGACTTGCAACAAGTGAGAGATGGCACAAGGTGCTCAGTGGAACTCTAATGCCTAAGACATAAGTGATCTCAATCTAAGTATGTGAATAAATTATCAATATGTTACCTTTAAGTGTTATTTATAGGAATATAAAGATGTTAATAGCTACAACCTAGGATTTATCTTGGATAGTCTCCGAATAAATAGACAGGATAACTTTCCTAATCTGTTGGAGACACTATCTGTTAATTCTATCATATAACATGTGTCCTGGACTCCTAAGCTAAGAATATTCCAGTCTTAAATTCCTGTACTAAGTTAGCCTCTTAATCTTGAACTTTCTTCAAAGTCCTAAATATTCCTTTCACATCTTGCTCGTATTTGGTACTAACAGCCTCTCTCATAGCTGCATCACACTTGCAGACGTTGAGCGACATCTCTGTTGTGCTATGGTCGACTAAGGTAAAGGTAAAAAGCTGAAGATTGTATTATATATAGAGTATAATTTTTTAGTAATAAAACAGCCACGTGACTTGTCGTCTAGTCTCTAGAATATCCTTTGTTTTTCTATTTTTGTCTTCTTCTTCATGAGTTCAACCAACCACGAATTCGGCCCATAGGCTGCGTATTTCTTGACTCTTTTTTCAAATTTTGTTTTTGTTTTTAAATATTAATATTAATATTTCTATATATATATATATATATTTTTGTTGTTGTGTAGATTAACAATTTTATATGAAAGTGGCGCTCAAATATGTTATATAAAAGTGAAGTCCATTTACAAACCTAGGTTCTACTGTTTTATGTTAAGATTTATTTATTCTAAAATATTCTTAAACATAGAAAGAATATCCTAATCATATTATCAATTGAGAATGAAATATTAGAAGAACTTGAATATAAAAAGTTAATTGGCAATTTTGCATCTCACAAAATAAAGAAGAATAATTGTCAAATAAAAATATACTTTGATACAAGAAAAATATCACATTTTATTTCTTCCCTTAGGCTCCAAAATCTATTGAGCCGGCTCTGATGTAAGTTTCTAGGATTATTACATTTCATTTCTCATAGTTGTAGAGGGTAGATAGACCCATTTAGTTAAGAAGAGAGCTAGAGAACTACAAATATGGCTTAATGAACCTACAATGATGGAAGAAGAGAGAGGAATCTAACCATGGAAGATAGAAGGGAAAGGTAATCGATGTTGTATTATGAAGTAAAAAATCATTTTATAAAATGTAGGAGGCGAAATGAGAAGGAAAAATGCTTTAAAATCATAAACTAGCTCCGTAAATAGAGATTAGTGATCGCATGCTTGTAAGTAACAAAATTGGAATTTATCCGTAGTATTACTATGAGCTAGGGTTGTAATCGGTTCAATTCGATTTGGTTTTAGACAAAATTTTGAATCGAACTAGTACCACCAGTTTTATATTTTTTAAAATCGATTATGCACTAGTTTCCCCTCAAAATCAATAATATCAATTTTACCGGTTCCAGTCTAGTTTTCCAATTTTAAATTAGCCAATTTTAGTCTATTAGATTATTAGTATAAATATTAGTATTAGTTATAGTGATTAAAATAATTATATATTAATATTTTGTATAGTAAATTTAATTTTTTATAACTATATCATTGATAGTGATAGTATTAATATACTAATACTATTAGTAGTAGTATTACTATATCATTATTTCATATGTAATTTTTTAGTATAGTAATTTATAAATAGACTTAAAGTATATTTTTAATAGTAATATAGGATTAAACTATTAGTATTAGACCATAAAATGTAAGCTTTAATTAATTTACATTATATACTAATTTATAAAATATTATATATAATATAAACAATATTATTTTATATTACATATAATATTAAAAAAATTAATTTAAAATATATATTATATTGAGTTGGTCGGATCCGATCCTAAAAATCTTAGAATCGGAACTACACCGGTATAGACCGATTTTGACATTACAAGAACCAATTTCAGACCGGTACCAACCTAAAACCAAACCAATTTCATTGGTTTGGGCCGGTCCGGTCCCCTTTTTCAATATTCTGATTTTTTTTTCTTACACCCCTACTAGGAGCCTATTGGGTTGTAATCAAGTGGATGACTTATTTGGCATTTAATGGAGCTCCAGACGGCATCTTATTGATGTGGGAAATAGGGTGGTGAAAAAAGTACAAGAGTTTGGAGTAGATTTCATGGTAGCTCGATCATTCAAGAATACTATGGATGAATATCGGTTGACCTTCACGTGTTCATGATAGTCCTAATCTAGATCGTACAAGAACATTTTTATGGGATGAGATGGTAAAACTAGGCAGTATATGAGACTAATTCTTTAGAGTATTGGTGGTTGTGAGGGGACAATCCCGCCGGGGATACCGAGCCTTGGGTCCAACATAAAACCTAAGACAGGCCCCAATACAGCCCTCACATCAAGGTGGGAGGCGAGTCTGTCGAGCCATAAGGTAGGAAGTGAGACCGAGATAAGATAAACTCTGGAGGGCCCATATCACGTTGAGTGGAAGCATCTGACATGACAAGTACTGTATTCAATGCAGAGACCTGCCACAGGCACGTCGCGTTTAATGTGGAAGCCTGCCCCAAGTATGCCGCATTAAGTGCGACCTAGACAGAAACACGCCTAGCCAACCCAAAAACATTAAATGCGCAGCTGGAATCCTTCACCACATTAAATGCGGGTTAGGAGCCTTGGCACACACTAGGGGCAAAGTGGAAGCTAGCACCATGCTGCTGAGGGGACAAGTCTCCCACACAGTCAGGATGTGACAGGAAAGACCGCTCAAGACGCACAAAGGGGATGATGGTCTCAACGGACAAGACAACCATCCCATCCTCTCAGGGCATGCCAAATGCTCATCAAGGCCTATAAATAGCCAGAGATACCACGAATCACAGGTAGATCACACTATCCTTACTCTCTTACATTCATCATTCTCACTCATTCACTAACTTTTGCATCAAAGTGATCTCAGGGAACCACCGCCCCCTTTCATTCAACCGTCGTATAGAACTGGGTCGTTTGGATCTTGCTGAGCAACCCAGGCCATGAAACACGACATCAACAATAGCAACTTCAACATCACTAATTGATTCTTAAGTGAAGGATTGGGTAGCTCTAATTTCAGTTCCACATTGGTAGACTTCTTAAACTTCATCTCTAAACTTGATTTACTAGACATTTCTCTAATACATGCCTTTTTCCCTTGGTTGGGCAATGAGATACCTATCTTTGTCAAGATCAAAATATTTATAAGATCCCTTGATAAACATTTATTCATATCTTATTCAAAATAGACTTCCTAGATTGTGTAGGCATTCATGAATATCTTAGGGACTTCAAATGGAAGATCCAAGTTACATGGCTTATTCTTTAAAAGTAATAGTTAATGATACAATTAAAACCTTATAAAGAGTAAGAATTTCTCTTTTCTAAACAATATGAAATTTTATTCACCAGATATTTTTATCCTTATTATATGGGGTGTAATGCACTAATAGAAAACTCTAACCACATAGCCTATATTTCTAAATGATTAGTTAATGATATAAATGGAACATCATTAAAACTTTATAAAGAGCAAGTATTTTTCCTTTTCAAGAAAGATGGGATCTCTCATATACTATCTACTCTTATTCTTATAATATAAAATATCATAATCTCCCTCCTGAAATTCCTGACGTCTTCATCTGACCAATCTATTGTAAGTAATACGGTTCAAGTCTAACATTTTTAGTTAAAATGAGCTCTAATACTATTTATAATGTTCTAATAAAAGATCCAAATTAACTACATGACTTGTACTAAAAAAAAAAATCAATAATATAATTAAAATCTCATTAAAATCTTATAAATAAATAAAAAAATTCAAATAATATAAAATTTTATATACTATTTATTCTTATCCTTATTACCGTGTGTCACAAATGGGCTTGTTAGAAGACACAGAGTGCCACTTGCCTGTATGGCACATGCAATGCAGAGTCAGGTTGCCTCCCATTTGTAAGACCATTCCGCCAGTTTAAAAGGCAAAAGATTTAATAAACACTTTTAAAAAATATGTAGACTACCAGGGGCGGAATCATGATTTTGTATTTGGGGAGAGATCAATAAAATGTGTACTATATATAAATTTTAAAAGGATATGATAGAAGTATCACATTTTTTCGTTATCAAACTCTCTAAATGTATTACTCTTCGAATTATTTACGTCCTTTTAAAAAAATCAATTTTTTTACTTGCTCATATTATTTTTTGATTGAAAAAAATTATGGATCAAGAATAAATATAAAAAATTTCTAATAACTACTGATATACCGATATTAGATTTTTAACGAAGTATATCTCATAATCATACAATCAAGTTAGAGTGAAACTATATAAGTACTTATAATTAATTAATTTTGACAATCATATAAATTTATAACTATATTTTTTTTTAAATTAGACTGTTAAAATAATTCTGAAACTAAATGAATTGAAATTGAAATTTCAATAAAGTTAAAAGTTATAATAAAATTATATATGTACTCACATTTGAGAAAATAATTTTAATAAAAATTTGGAGGGATAATTTTTAATTTTTTTATAATTTAAGGGATAATTTAATATTATACATATGTAAATATATATTTATATATTATATATCAATTTTTTTGAAGAATTTTGGGGGCTACAAGTTACAAGTGTATCCGCCCCTGTTGACCACGCCAGGCCAGGGCAGGCCTGACTGAGCATGCTATCTTGTAAACGACGATTGAACCTTTTTGTGTAAAAATGCGAAACAACGACAAGTGCGTGTACTTCAAATTGGGACATCAACCGGGTCTCTACAAGGTGTGATATACTCTATTTAAAAATAATAGAAAAAATATTATTATTTTGAAATAATGTCAGTTTGATATACTCTACTTAGGTGTTGTTTAGATAGTGATCGGTTGAAATAAAATGATTTGAAATGAAAGTTGAATAAATATTATTATAATATAATTATTATTTTGAAATTTGAAAAAAAAAAGATTTATTATATTTTATGTGAAAATTTGAGAAAATTTTAATGATAAGATGAGATAAAATATTAATTTCATGTGACATATGGTTAATTAGTAATCCATGTATATTACGTAGAATATTCATCAACATCACCACTACTTGTCCATAGCAGCTGAAAATTGGTAATTTAAGGATGCTTCAACGTAGAAGAAATCGGTATACTATAAATGGTTCCCAGTAACGAACAAGGCGCGAAACGACGTATTTTTTACAGGAATGCAATTCTCTATCTTAAATAACTTGCTGATGATAAAATCTACGATAAAGAACGTTATTTCTCTGAAGTACTTGAGAAGTTGAAATGTACACATCAATAAGACATATGGTTGTTTAATTCGGATTTTAGGAGCAATAAATATATTCAAATATTTGTTCTCTCCCTCTCCTACTAGTGGTGGTGGAGACTGGAGAGAGAGAGAGAGAAAAATAAAAGCACCAACAAATTATGAATCCTTTCAAACGATGTTAGCATACCTACACATGTTTTGTCAGCTTCTGATTACTAAACTGTATAGTGGAATATTCTTGAGGGAATATCTATGGTTCTCAATGAAGGGTGCCATAGAAAATTAAATTAGATCGATCATGTGAACTAAAAATTCATGTGTTTGAAATAGATATATAATTTAATGTTGGTACAAGCTACCATTGAGGGGTACGTACGTAGGAGGAATAAACAAGACCTTTTTGCTTTTTATAAACTTTTATCTCGTGGAAGTTGAAAAGTCAGGATGTGTGTTAGTCTTCTCTTCTTATATATAGATTAGTTTGGGCTAATTATTTTTTGGAACTTTGGCAAACATTTTGGGGGACCATTTAGCTTGTTAAATTAATTCCTCTTCCTAATCTTTCCAGCTAATGCTTAGAAACTAGAGTGTTTTTTTAATTAAACTAATGTTTTTTTAAAGATTTTGAGAGGGACATGCCCCGCCTTTTGATTAATAGTTCTTCCATTGCAAACATTATTGATACAATATGAAGTATATTAAACCAAGTTATGTTACATATTGCCATACTGATTAGACCAATCACTCTTTACAAAAATGATTTTGACAGAAAATTTTGCACAAAAATTGCACGTGTAATTTATTTTTAATTATGTCATTACAAGATATTGGGGCTTTTGCCACCAATTTTATTGTCCACAACATACCATTGTGGGAAAAGATGGCTTATTATCACCACATCTTGTAGTGGCTATAAGACACCCATTATTGCTGTGGATAAAATCTGGGGGCAAAAAATACATTTGTCATGAAAATACAAGTTATTATCTACCAATTAATTTCGTGGCATTTAAATGAGAGGTAATAAAATATTGTTACTGATTAAAAATTTTTAGTGACAAGTTGAAATTCTTTTACAGCAGGATTATGTCGTCGTAATAAGTATTTAAGTTATAAATAAAAATTTTCGTGGCTATATTATTTTTAACGACGAACTGTGCCTATAATTATCACAATTACATTTAGCCGTAATAAATCTTTATATAAAGCTCTTGGTTTCGCGTGATGAATTTGTGCGAAATATTAAGCTCCCAGTCTGAGTGAGCTTACGAACCCCGAACCCCATCCCTCCCCGATCCTCCCCACCTCCCTCACCGACGGCAAAGCATATTCCTTGCTCGATTTCGTCGGGAGATTTAAAGCTGGATTTCGTCGGCGGCCTTCTCTATTTTCTCCCTTGCCGTGCTACACCCCCCCTCCTCTCGCGCTAGGGTTTCTCAATAACCCTAAGCTAAGCTTTTGAATTCGGTTAGAGTGATTTCATTTTCCCTTATGATTCCTTTGTTTCGATTATCTGTTCCTCTCTTATTGTCTAACTCTCTCTCTCTCTCTCTCTCTCTCTCTCTATGTATGTATCGCACCTCGCCAAAGGAACCCTCCAGAAGGTGAGCCCCATCGACCTCGGCCCATCACCACCGTCGCATGTATTCTTCGCTCTTGGTGAGTTCCTTGCCATCGCATGATTCCGCTGTATCTGTATTGCTCTGGTAAAAAATGGAGTTTTTTATTTTTATTTATTTTTTATTTATTTTTTCTTTCTCGTTCTTGTCTCTCCCGTAGGCAACATGTGTTTTCTTTTTAATGTTTTGTTTCATCTATCCTACAGGAAGGTGTTACATTCTTATACGAACGCTACTTTTGCATATGTTAATAAAGTGATTGATATCTTCCATATCACATTCATTGCTGATTTGAATGATTATTTAGGTTGCCTATTAGGTGGTTTGTTTATTCTGATTTAGGACTCTATAATTAACTTAATTACGATTCAGGTGGACTGCTTGCCTGTAAATCTTGTTTAGCTGGATGAATGAACTTGCATTATTCAATAAAATTTCCAATTTTATAACAAACAAGATAAATCAGTTGTTTTCAGTACATTGTTCTTGCCTCTAGATTTGGCTGATCTCGAATTTAATATTCATGTGTTGGAGAGTCAAATGTGCACCTAACCAGTAAAAATGTTACTGTCGAAATAATTTAAAAATATTGAATTACTTAATAAACTAATGACTTCTCATGATGACTGGTCTATAGGCTATTATAATTATATATCTAAACTCGGCTCTATAACTCCCAAGGAAAAGTGTCCCTCTCTACACCTTGCATTTCATAGTACAACTTAATCTTCATCTGTGCTAAAAACATGTCATATTTGGGTGTCAACTCAAGATAAGTGCTTTTCCTTTTTCTTTTAAGTGTATGCATTTCTGTTTTTTTTCACCTCCTTAGTGAAGTGCTCCTCTGTCCTAAGTGGAGCATGATTGGCAGCAATCCATGACCTTGGTTGTGCTTATCTCTCACGTAGATTTGATTTTGACTCCCCCCAAAAACTTCCACTAATTCCATAAAAATATATTAAAAAAAACTTGCGAAAATTTATTGGTCCCAAAAGTTTCTTCTTTAAAAGAGACCGAAGAGGCTTAAAATTAATATTTACACTGATCATGCTCAAACCCAAACAGGCATGTACTGTACAAAGTTTTACTAGGAAACTATAGCTAATTACAAATAGCAAAAGCATCTTGATCAGAACCATCGATCTCTTGGCACTTGGGGATGTAAAAAATCGAGTATATATATCTTTTTAGAATGGTTTGAAGAATATTATTGTTCTGAATGGATCATAAGCTTTTGTGTTTTCTCAGAGAATATCCCTCCAAAGAGTGTTTGTTATGCTCCTTGGCAGGTTGTTTTGTGCTTATTTGAATGGTTGAGATGTTGCATGTTTGCTGAACTTCACTGGTGCTATATTTACAAATTGACTTAAATATTCACCGAAAAGAAAAAACTATAAGTATTTGCAATAAATAATAATAGAAATTCCTAAGCCATTGAATGATTAGATTGATGATGTTTCATGCATATTGGTCCATGTAGCCTACACTACATTGAAATGAAGTATATATTCATAATAAACTCTTAATTAATTAATAAAGGAAAATAATTATGGTGGTAAGGCATTGTTTATCATCAATCATATATTATATATAGTTATAAGTAACGTACGTCTAACTTATCAAAAAAAAAAAAGTAACATATGTCTAGATTGTTTCTAATATAAAGGAAAATAAATATATTCAAACATTATTTTGGTCATTAATTATATAGTCAACTAATTTGTTCAAGAAGAAAAGGCCTTGAAATTCTGTTCAATACATTGAAAGGATAATCTAACACTAAATTCTATTTATGTTTCTTCAAGTAATATGACCACTTACATACGCACATGCAAACTAGCATCCTCCCTATTGCATTTCACTTGTATCAGGAATGTTATAGATGACTCCAACTTGGTTGTCTTGGCTGGTTTTACTTATATATTAATCAGCAATCTTGTTTGGCCGAGCTGGAACAAAAATAGTTAGCTTTAAAGTTTTCTCTAAATTAAAGATGAAACTAGAATATATAAGTACGTACTATGCTATAATTAATTCTTCTTATTATTAAACAGGTTAGTAATTGAGGAAATATTTGTAGCCACTTCAGCTTCATATATTCTATTGAAACAAGAAACAGTTTTTCCCACACCTCAAATGTTGAAAATATCCAAATAATGCATACCTTGTACATAACTATAGGTTTTAGGTCTATATATAAACAAAAATAGGTTCTGCCTGCAAGTAAGACAAGCACATCAATTGCCATATACTCATACATGAATCAAACTCTAGTCTAATTGGAAACAATGTCTCCTAATCAGTGAAAGAACTTGCAGGACATGAAGGCCAGCAGAGAGAAACAACAACCACATGAGATGACCATAAAACAACAACCACATAGCCCTTCTAGGCTGCTGAAAAAGTTAATTACAAACTTTAAAATGGAAATACCCAGATATGGTCAATTCTATAGCATAGGTACAGCTAAATACTTGAAATGATAATGTGAAGTAATGCTGGTTGGCATGTTTGTGGAGACCATGCAATGCATGTTTAGTCTTAATAACCATCTTGTAAATTAAATTCGTGAAAATTCATGGCAGCTTGAGGTCTCCTATTTCATGGTTACTGTCATCCATTACCAACTCTAATAAACTTTCATTTAACACCTTACAAATTCAATTCTTTTTTTAATGATGGCCAGGTCATATTCTTAATATAACCCCATGGATGATATAAGTGAAATATTTAGATGCTGTGAACTCTGACTTAGATTAAGAACTGCTGTTGAAGCAAAACTTTATAAGGAAACTTAATGAATTACTTCCCCAAAAAGAAGAAATGAAACCGAAAGATTGAAAGATCTTTTAAACTGTTTTAGGATCTTTACAATTACTTCTAGTAGTTGTTAGTTATTTATAGTTTATAGGAATTGTACTTGTGTCTTCTATTTCTCACATTGTTTACACAAATTTTTAACATAATAAATTTCAGTTTTTAATTTCTAAAGATCACCTCTACCACACAAACCAGATCCACAACAAGGAATTCCTTTTTTTCTTCCATCCATGGTGCATTTTCCTCCATTTGGGAAATGTGGGACTTTTTGCTGGGTTTTATCTAGTGTTTTACACAGGCTTCTGTTTTCTTTGGTCATCTTAATATATTTTTTTTAGTTTTGAGAGGTTAATTGTTTTCTGGAAAGTTGAATACTATTTTGAGATGTGTTGCATGATCTTTACTTTTGTAAGCTGTAAAGATTTTGCTAGACAATTCATGTCTCACAGATCTGTCCCTGTTTTGGCAGTATTGCAAAACAGGATAGTTTGGTTCAAAACATGCAATAAAAGCTAGAATAGGTTGAAGGCCAAAAATGACAACACATACAATTTGTGATTTCTTTTGTAATTTGTGACGACATGCATATATATACATTGCTAGCTACCTAGCTAGGTTGTCATGGTTTTATTTTTTTCCTTTTTTCAATTTCAACCACATCGAATGTACCTTTCCCATATAAAGGATGCACATTAGTTTGTTGATTGGGTAGCCATATATAAATTATTTGTGACAAAGTAGCAGATAATGGAAAAAGAAAAGAAAATCCACTCCAAAGTAAAATAAAGCTGTCCAAACTGCTAGCTTGTACATGCATGTTAAAGTAGAATTGGCGTTCCAACATTTTGTACAACAAAGAAGATATTATTTTGGTGGGAACTAGTCTATTATAATTCGGTAGCTACTTGAAACTTTACATGGAAATACTTAACGACCAAGAAATTAAAGCATACCAAAGTTGACGACAAACATAACATAAATAAAGTAAAGATGTATAATTAATTTGACATGAGTCATATATGCATGATAATGTTAATTTTATATGTATATATATATATAATATGCTTGAGTACATATGATGAGAGAGGATTTGGGATATTTGAATATTCTTCCCAGTATCATAAAATTAAAGAGGGGTCGAGATCAAAATAATTAAACAGTATATATATTACCAGCCTTAAAAAGATAAAATATAAATTACATTATATATATATAAGTGCATGCAGTAGTACTATATATGTATTGCTTTTTATGAAAATCAGAAGCTAGGAGGACGGTTCTGCAAACTAGCAGACGTTATTTGGTCTCCTTACATTACTCACGAGTAGTTATGGTGCATTTATTTTGTATTGTTGTCTGTCTACACTCAGCACGTGCTTTTTGTTTGTAATATTCAAATTATGTGGTTTATTACTCACCAAATTTGTTTGGAATAAATGTGACGACATCATTATCATGATTTCATGTGTGCCTGTTTTTCTCATTTTCAATGTTGTTAAACTTTATAATTCATGCAAAAACGTTAAAGATTAATTCTAAGCCCACTTACCTTGAAGATGATCATAAATATGTATATATATAACATGTTGTTCAACAAGATGCACCTACTTTTATAATGAGCTGGAGTTTTTGGCTCAATTAATGCAAAAAAACTAGTACTGATAATTCTGGATTTGGCTTTGATCTATATGAAGGGACTAACTAATTGAAACTTTTGCACATCTTTATTCATTTTATAATGTGCATGACTGATCATCTCTTTAAATTTTAGATCATGTGTTAACAAATATAAATAAATAAATGATGTAGCATGGTCTTGAAGATCATCAAATCCTATTTGAAGGGTAAATTTCAAAGTATGTTTCAAATTAGCCAGGAGGTCAGTGCTAAAGGAAACCTAATTAATTAATTGTTTGGAGGAGTACTAGATCATATAATTTCCTGATGTACCATTATTGATTGCTGGACTAACAATCCTTTAATATATATCATACTCATGATCTCCTTTCCATTTTTTAACAATTCAATGATCATAGTATATATATAATAAGCGATGTTAACTTCGAAACCATTGCTTCCATGGCGATAGATCATATATATGATCTACTAAATGCTTACACTATAGGTCTCATTAAGGTAGGTGTTTCCAAATCATTTATGATATATCAGTAGAGGTTGCATGTGATATAAGGTATTTAATACATGGAAGTGAGAGGCCTATTCCAGTATTAGTTAACTCATCATTCTCTGCTTTAAAAACCAGCTATAGGATAAACACTTGTTATAGTCCCTTATCCATATCAGTTACTTTTACCAACAAAAGCATTTTTGTATGTTCTTTTTTGATTTTTACATGGGTTACTCAGTTAATATGCCTATTGTAAAATGAACATTCCAAGATGGAAGTTTTTTTTTCCTTTGATCATAAAATGCAATAACTTCCAATAAGTCTGCCACCCACTTTTTAAAAAAACTAAATTTAGTTTTTGTTATAAAAATACAATGTGTTCATTGTTGGGCACCAAACAGAGGAAGAATGACAACATGGTATTAAAAGTTGTCGATGTTACTGGTTCTCAAATTGATTTGATATAAACAGATTTTACCATATCTTATATGTGTGGTATGACAATAAAATATAGTGCTGCCAAACCGAGCTATTAGAGGCCCATGTATCAATTTCATATGTGGTGTTAAGTATGGTAAATAGTATATAATCTCTTCTCTTGTTGTTATACTGGTTGCGAGTGATGAATAATTTGTGTTTTACATTTCAGCAAATAGGCAACAATCCGATAGCCTTGGACTGGTTTTTTATGGGGGAACTTTGTGATGGCTTCACTTGTGAATGGATTGTTCTTTGGGTATGCAACCATTTGAGTGGAATAGCCAAATACAAAATCATGTGATATATATGCAAATTTTGCATTCGCATATGCATAATCCATTGAGGATTATCTAAGCATTGATCTTTCAGATAAATGAACTTGTCGGATTATTCAATAAATATATATGCTTTCTAACAATAAAAAAATCATTAGTTTTCATTATATTATTTTTGCCTGGAGATTTGGCTGATCTTGGATTTAATATTCAGGGGTTGGAGAGTGTAATTGGAAGATGAACATGGGACAACTGCAGAAGCATCAGCTCGCATTATGATGATGTAACATATTCTCAAAAGTGGTACTTTTCTTCCCAAGTTCATTTCATTGGGTATTCACTTTTAAATCAGTAGAAATTGGTTAGCTTCTGTAATTTTGGTAATTTTTCTCTGATTTGGATATATTAGCTAGACTTTGGCAAGCTGATAGATTTGTTAAATAGCCTTTTTGATGTATATTGAAAATGGTTAAAAGATTTTATTTCCAAAGAAAAGGGCATAAGCCCAAGTACATAGGATGTATACAATGAAAATACCTATTTCTTTTGGAAATACAAAAAGTAAATGCTATAAACAGAAACTGAAATTATTCATCCTATGTACTTGGGCATAAGCCCAAGTACATAGGATGTACTAATTAAGGGAATAGCTAGCTTATGGTAATGGTTAGATAAATTTGACATATATAGGTAATCCACATTGTTGAGAGAAAAGATCATTTGATTAATTCTTGTACAAGCAGAGATATATCGATCTTAGTATAATAAACTACAAAGTAATAAACCCATGTGTGTATCTAGTAAAAATGTGAAACATAAACATATTAATAACTAAACTTGCACGATCTATTAACATAAATTATATAAAGGAAAGGGTCTTTCACATTCTCATGTTTGTGACATGAGTACAATATAATTTTGAATGTATCTTCAACAACCAGCCATTATTCCATCCTTCATTTGACTTAGCTAGCTATATGCTTCACTAGATTGTACTATCAACTCCCATAAGTAAAAAGGAAAAAACATCTCATCCTCAACATATTCTTATATTCACCTTATTCCTCTGATCATCAATTGCAAGAAAAGGTTAATATTGGCTATCATTAAAAATCTCCAGCATGTAGAGTCATATGTCCCAAAACAATTTTAGACAAAAGGAAAAATGACATGCATGTGACCTGGCTGAAATGAAATGATTTAAAGCTTTTCCGTGTGTGTGTAGATGAAATTTTAGTATAGTTCTCAATTGTTGAATATGTTATTTCGCTTAGTTCACTGGTTATATGAATACATGTATATTAGATATTAATAAGAAATCAGACACTAAAACAGTTTGTGAACTCTTACTTAGATTAAGAACTATATTAGGTGAAGCAAAACTTACAAAGGAAACTTAGTGATTTTATCACTGTTGCCTAGATGAATAATACAAGAGCGGGGGTGAATTGAGTTATATATAAAAAATTAACAATTATAAACCAAATGCACAATATAAAATATAAACGAAATATGAAGCAGCAGAAAATATAAAGAGTAAGGGCAAGAAGAAGCAAACTCATTATTTTAACGAGATTCAGCCTTACTGCTTACGTCCTCGTCTCAAACTACTCCTTGAGGATCCCAAATTCACTATTCAATCTCTTTCAGAGTGGAGATAGAAACTTATTACACTTTTGAGCAATACCGTTCCAAAAAATCTGTGTAGAATACCTTCTAAATTTCCAATCATCTCACACTTGGTGATTCAACTATTCTCTGTGTAGAACACCTTCTATACACATAAGGGTTATACACATTCTCTTACAAATACAAAAGCTGATAATGGGTAGGTTATTAGAATACACTTCTCAATGAGTGAGATAAAAACAATATAGCGCAACCTATATCTCTCTCAAAATGAACAAGGATTAAGACACAAAACTTAGAGAAGGGAGATAGAGTTTTGAAAGAAAGATGCAAAGGTTTTTATTGTTGTGATTTTTGTAAAACACAAGTGAGTTATTTATAGGCAAATTAGTCCCACTAAATCATCTTTCAAATTCAAAATTCAAATTTTGATGAAATCATTGCATATGTCATACATTTTGATGAAGTCATTGCAAATGTCATGTATTTGTAATAAATAATTTTCGAAATTAAAGCTTTTAGTGACATCATACATATGTGATGCACATGAAAAAAATAATTTTTGAAATTAAATATTTTAATGATGTCATGCATATGTATAAAATGCAATTTGATGTTTTATAAAAAAAGATTAGTTTTGAGTCTTAATCCAATTTCGAATTTTATCAAGAAATGTACAAAATTACTCTATGAGCATCATTTGTAGACTCGTTCTATTTCTTGTTTATGCTTGATGTGTGCTTGACTCCATTGCGTAGATAATTTGAGTTTGAGACTTGAATTTATTTATTATCATCAAAATCTATACATAGATACGAGACTTGAAATCTTGGATTCTAAAATCACCAAATAGAAGAAAAACAAAATCTAGAAATTGAAATTTTGCTGGTTGGGACATCAAAAGTTTTAGGAGCTTTACATGAACTTCTATTTGTTGTTATTTACTAATAGTTTATACAAATTAAACTCCAAATAGCACAAACCATGCTAAAATATACAACTTTCAGTTGATACAATTGAATACCATAGAACGCTTTCCAGAATAAACGATTTGATGTGTGGTGGAAATAAAAGAATATGAAGAAAGGGTTGTGATGGGCGGGATTGTGATGGGAAAAGACGGGCTGGACATTTGATCTAGGGCAGGTGGACTAGACAGGTGGCAGTGTAAGGTCATTACTCAATTTTAGATTTAAAATCTGCCCTTCACGTGTAGAAGATCAGAACAACTCCCGGCAAACAACATCTCTACACTTCAGCTCTAAAAATTTCCAGCAAGGTCAGCGTCCTCCAGCTTTCTCCAACTCGTCTGTGTCCAAGTTTGGTGCATGTATAATAAATATATGAGCTGTTCTTCTCCTCCATCTTAGTATGCTTCTTGAAAAGCTTCAGATTCTACCCCTAAACTGCACACCAAGCTTCTCTCACTCAGTTTTTCTTCCTAGGCATGCATGTACTAGTGTCTTCTATTTCTCTAGTTAATAAGATGTGTTGTTCTTGTAATGAATTTCAGCCATTTATTTATCTGCCATGCAACCAAACCCATAACCAGGTATTCCTTGTTTTTTACTTTCACATTACAATTTCCCTTTCCTCCTTTTGTGAACTGTTGGTTTAGGTTGCTAGATTTTATCCAGTGTTTTACACAAGCTAACCTTTTTTACTTGGTCATTTTTATATCTTGGGGTGGTTTTGAGACGTTGGGAGTTTTGTAGAAAGCCGAATACTATTTTCAAGTATGTTGCATGATCTTTACTTTTTTAAGCATTAAATATTTTGCATGTCAATCCATGTCAGTAGAGGTCTGAAATAATATATCTGTAGAGGTCTCGAGTGATTTAAGATATTTAATATGTAGAAGTGAGATGCTTGACTTGATGTTTTTATGTCATTTGCTGCTCATCAACCAGCTTTAGGATCTTGGAATGTTAAAGTCCTTTCTCCATATCAGTTACTTGTATCAACAAAAGCAGGAATGTTTGGTTTTTGAAAGGTTGCTCAGTTAATATGCCCTCTTTCAAATGAACATTCCAAGATGCATATTTATTTGGCCATAATATTCAGTAACTTTCAGGTGAAATTTGACACCAGCTTTTGTGGAGCATGAGGCTGAAATCTGGTTGTCTAAAGAATCGCTAGGCAACACTACTTAAAGCTCACCAATCTGTTAATATCTCCTGGAATTTGGTTTAGCTGCAGTTAGAACCTTAATTTATAAGTTTTTCATGTAAACAGAGATGCTTGACTTGATTGTAGCATGTGAAACCCACTAACCATCAATATTATAAATTATGTTCGTGTAGTTGAATTTGTGGAAATGATGGTGGTTATATATGTAACATGTATGTTAGTTATTAATTAGATTTTGGTGTGACTTATTTGAGTCATTACTTAGAAGATTTCAAGTTTTCTTTAGGCAACCTGAAATTCAGGTTTTGGAATTCAGGTTTTTTTTTTCAAGTTTTATTCAGGTTGCCTAATTAGATTTTGGATTTCCAATATCTTCAAGTTTACTTAGCAGATTTTGGAATTCAGGTTTTCATCAGGTTTTCATGTACATTAGTTATTGATTAGATTTTGGTGTGACTTATTTTGAGTGACTTATTTGAGGCATTATTAGGGAATGATGTTGTTTGTTAAGATGTGCTTTTAAAAATTCTACAGATTTTCTTCAGGCAACATGTTGGTATTGGTGGTTACAAATACCTATTATTCATTGATCTCTTTGTGAGGAAACAGATTTGTGCGTTAGATATTGATGTGGGAAAAGATCATGTATGCAATGGGTTTCTGGAAAAATTAAAAAAAAAAAAATCATGGCAAATGGTATTTTGCTGCAATCTACCTAGTCACAATTGACATATTATATTAGGCTTTTTCCACCAAGGCGATGAGATAGGATGCATTAATTCAACTCATGGATACAATACTTTTATCACTACATACTTGGTAGTTAATTTTTATTTCCAATAAAATATATTGGTGGCAATGAGTATTTACTATATAATGAAATCAACACTAAAGTTCTTTTGCCACTAAATACTTGATAACTAATAAGTATTTGTAAGTAAATATGCTAGTGAGAAACAAGTGTTTTTGACGAAGTGCAAGATTAGGATTATCAATTTTCACTTAACCAAAATGTTATTTTGCCACAAAATTGGTAGTAGGAAATATGTTAATGCCACCATATTATCCACGAAATAACTGGTGGATAATTTCATAATGTGACCAATTGGTTTCATGGATATGGAAACATATTTTGTCACAAAATTGGAAGTAGGAAATATGTTTATGCCACCAAATTAGCCACAAAATAATTGGTGGGTAAAAATATATTGTGGCCAATTGATTTCATGAATACACATTTTTAACGGATGGATGGAAATATATTTTGCCACAAAAAAAAAAAACACGTTTTACCACCAGCGAAACTCATGGGAAAAACTAAGCATTTTCCACCAAATTATTAATTGGTAGCTAAAATATTTTTGTCCATGAGTTATATGTCACCAACCTCCCACCAAAAAAATTGGTGGAAAAAAAAACTATTTCCCACCCCCACATATAGTATTTTGGACAAAATTGATTTGTGGGAAAAGTTCGAAAATGTTGTAGTGTGTTTTATTTTTCAGCTTTCTTAAATTTCAGCTTTATATATATTGGGAAAATTTTTATTTATTTATTTATTTATTTCTTTCTTTCATTATAATTTATGTGAAATTTTAAACTTATTTCTACGTAATTCCTACACAAAACTTCATGTATGTAGCAGAACGCTTTATATATTAATTGGACTCTATTATATTGCTTGTTGATTTGGACTCATTTTTTGCATAGTGTATTCGGGACGTAATTTGTCACATTGTTCGAAAATAATAAAAACCAATAATAAAATAGGAGGAAACGCCCAAGGTTATAATATTCTTGCTTGATATGGCTTTCATATATGACTATTCTTGCACACTTTGAATTTGCAACCACCAAGAGAGACATGCACGATATGCATGACTTCCTTTCCGACAATTAATTAAACCCTGTGCAAGTCAAAAGAAGAACTAGTCTTGAAAACATGGTCGGTCCCTCTTCACCTGCCTGCAGCCTTCCTACAGCTTATTTGTCTTCTTACTTGCCACTAGCCGTGCATTCATATTATGTTTGACTTGACCCATACTACATGGATTCCTACAGTTGGCATTGAAAACAGTAAATAATTTGGTAGATGTTGATGAAGGATGCCTGTACCAAACACAGGAGTCGTAGAAATACTCTCTCGACTAACAAATGAGGAACTAACTATTACAATTTAGGTAAGTTTGGATAATAAGATTAGGCATTTCATCTGAGTTTCATATCTAGAAATCTGGGTTCGAATGATAAATAGTTTTCTTGAACTTCTTGAATAAAAATGTCAAAATTACTAGAAAAAAAAAAATCAGAATCATGTTGGGCAAAACCTGATCCGAATGAATAGATCTAAATAAGACGATATAAAATGAGAATTGTGCGAATAATAGTATATTTTGAATCAAAATCTTTTATAGAGTTTTGAGAAATGAAAGAAAAAAAGTTTAATAAAAAAATTATAAACTTAAAATATGCTTTGAATATAATTTCTTAATATAATTTTTATTTTAAAATTTGAAAAGCTTCTATTGTTTTTTGTTTTTAGCTTAGAAATTTAAAAAAGTTAAAATGATTAAGTAATGATTAGATGAAATGATTAAATATTGAAAATATAAAATATTTTGTTTTTGAGTAATATTTAAGATGAAAATTATAAAAAAATTTAAGATGAGATCAGGTGATCTCAAGTGTCCATGAAACAGCAAATGCAATGCTAGTTTTTGTTTTATAATTCGTCATTTTTAGTTATATTTATCAATATGATACACATTTTCAGTGATGTAACATCTAACATGTCTACAATCCATTGAACAATCACTAGGAGAGAGTTTTCCTCCAATAATTTGGAAGGGTTGAAAACATACGTCTATATTATGACCATGTATGGTTTGTTCAGTTCAAAGGTACTTAGGCCCGGAAAAAATTCACCATTTCAATATTGCCACATACATTTGAGAATACGAGAATGATATATTATACTGTGATGGGGAAAAATATGTAGGGCACAACCATTCAATACATTACAAGATCAGGTATGGGACTCCAACGTACATGAAGTGACAGGAGTTAGTGGGGGTTGACAAGAAGCATGGGATGGGGAATAAAGGGCAAAGAAAGTAGGATGTTAGGAGAAAAAAGAGAAAGCGGAAAATGAGAAAAGAAACAAGCACTCACAAACGAGAAAATAAAAAAAGTAGACTAACACACTCAATTTAAGGGTTCTATAAAAAGACCTCCAAATGATCAGAGCAGGGCTCTTTTCTTCTCCCTTGAGACTTCTTCTTCAATGGACATATTTCTCTAATGGGAATTTCTTCACAACTATTTATATTTTTTTTTATACAGTGAGATACAAGAAATTGTAAAATATTTATTATAATAGATTCTCCTTTCCCAAACGATTGTGGACGTATGCATTATGTTGAACCACATAAATATTGTGTCCATTCCTATTTATTTCATCTGATATGGATGTATGCATTGTCACTGTATAGCTACACAGGAACACCGTTGGAAGTTCCAAACGAAACCGAACGAAAATCAAATCGCCTTAGCAGGCTGAGAATGATTTTTTCTCTCCTTCTAGCTTGTTGACCGGTTTTTACTTCATCAACAGTGATGCCGTTTGTGGGATCTGAACACTTTATAAGCTGGAGGTGGGAGAAGGATGATTTTTCAACACATTGGAAAGTCATTGGACAAGCCAACAATGGCCTCTCAGACGAGTATTCTTAGTTTTTATAGTTCTAAACTAGATAAAGGCGAGAAAATATCTCACCTACGCGGAAGACACATCAAAATTCTTCGCCCCTACACTCGGATCGCTCACTTGAACATTACGTTATTTACTCAGCACTTACGTGCACAGTGCACATCAACGTCCCTTGCATGCACAGTTACCATGCATGCATAGTTACCGTGCATGCACGTCCAGTGCATGTTCGGCTCGAGAGCATGCCAAGGTGCACCCGAGCACTTCAGCATCACATCGTGGACTCGGTTGAGCCCCTCGACACTTCCGGTTAGCAATATGTTACACGATTCATTAACCCAAAATGAAAACAACACGATAATAGCAGTTTAGGGTTTAGTTTTAACAGGGTTGAGTCAAAACGGGTTGACCTATTAAGATACGATTGATTAACGAGTTGATAATGGGTCAACCCGTTTTGACTCGATATGATACGTTAAGAAAGTTAAAATTTCATTATATCCTTATACCTAAAAGTAAGATTGTTAGAATTTTAATTTTGATATTTATATTGTTTAAATTGTAATTCTGAACTTGTAGTTACTTTTTATAACTTTTATAGATATTGTGATTTTAACATTTATATAAAATATCCTAAATTTAATCAGGTTAAATAGGTTAATTTCGGACATGTTCAACCCATTTACTTAAACAAGTTGAAACGAGTCGTACTGTGTCGAGATAACCTATTTCATAATATTCACTAATGGTTCAAAATGGGTTGACACGACACTACACATTATGTTAATGAGTCGTATTAGGGTTTGAGATTTTGATACAATAAACTTAATGAGTTGGATTAGGGTTGAGCTATATAGTATAATATGTATGTCGTAACACGACACGAACACGATTCATTAACATGATTTGATACCCCTACAGTCAGCACCATGTATCAGGTCCATCTAGCCATCGAGGGTCACCCTCCTAACCGCTAGCGATTTCCGTCTCAATGGCAACCACAGCCACCGTCCCAAGGGTGAACAGTGACCTTTGGGGTAGGAGGGGGGATGTCGGCACCCACCACAAGGGTTGCTGGCGTCTTCTATCCCCAGCAAGACCATTGCCAGCCATTTATATCACAACTCACTGCATGGCCGAATTAACGACAATGCTTATGGTTGAAACCTACTCAGCACGGTCTCATCATTGCTTGAGAGCGACGCCGGCGGCCACTAGCTAATTGGTAGGCAAGTTTCATCCTTCCCTCGAGGGAGTTCCACCACAGGATCCACAAGAGTCAGTAGCATACTCCCCTTTCTCGATTGCAAAACTTGGATACACCACCACTCGGGACTTACTCCCGAGCCCAAAACCACCGCTCGAGACCACTTCCTGGTCGCCTTGCGCCGCTCTTAACCCACTCACCAACCTCCCCTGCATCCCTTGCATGCCACTCAGAGCTAACCTACACCAACATGCACTCAGTTCAGAGAGTTTTGCACTCTGACATGCATGAACTCAAACTACTCATGCATGGGCTCGTACCTTCCTGTGCATGGGCCCAAAAACCCTTCCACTAGGCTTGGATAGGACACAACACCATGGCTCCTCCATTGGGATCAGATCGGAAGTGCCCATGCATTACCATGGACTTCGGTCGGACCACTCACAGCTCAGGTCTTCACTTGGATCGAGCATCAACTAGAATGGCACCTCACCAGCTTAGACCTCCATTCATTCAACTCGTCAATGCATGCATGGACTCAGACACGAACACTCCATGGGCACAAATATGGTAACTCCCCTTTACATGCATTAAGCTCATAAGATGCTTTCCATTGGCTCAAAATCACCTAGACTGTTAGACTTCATTGCTCGACTAAAAAAAAAACTCCCAGCTCGGACACTACAATCACTTGGATAAAAGGACTCAACAAAAACAATAAACTCGAACTGATGACAAACACATGCAAACTCGGACACGACAAGACTTGGATCGACAAACACACACTTGACTTGGACTCATCATGTGCAAGCTCGGACACAACAACCATAGGCTTACAAAAAATTGACTATTGCAACTAAAAAACTCTGGATTGTTTTTATCACAATATGTGGCTTCATTTTCTACTAATGGAGTTATTTTTTGTACTGCAAAACGTTTGCCACATGGCCCTTTGCCCATGAAAAGCAACAGGATGCGGACAAACTGCAAGGTCCTTGGAAATAACAATTCCCGTGGCGTCCCTGGCAATTACAATTCCCGTAGGGTCCTTGGTGATAGCTACTATTTCGAGGTTGAGGCCAAGCATCAGCCTTTAGCCCTCGGTAAATCTTGGCGATGACTACTTTTGCGAGATCATGGCCGGGCATCAACCCTGAGCCTCAATAATCCGTCATGATAACTACTTCAGCGGGGTCAAGGCTGGGCGCCAACCCTGAGTCTCAGTAATCCATCGCGATGACTACTTCCCCGAGCTCAAGGCCAGGCACCAACCCTGAGTTTTAGTAATCCCTCGCAATGACTACTTCCCCAAGGTCAAGACTGGGCACCAACCCTAAGCCCCAGTAATCCCTCGCGACTACTATTTCCATGGGGTCAAGGCTGGGCTGATGTCCCCAACCCCCAGCAATCCTTTATGATGAAAAGTAAAAACAAAGACACCAAATGAGCATACGCAGTCAAGTCCATTTCCCACAACACTTGAGATTCACGCTCTCACAAACGCAGTCAAGTGCATCTCTTGCAACGCTTGAGCTCCACACTTCCATATACGTGGTCGAGTCCATCTCCTTCCACATTTGAGCTCCGCACTCCTACGTACACAGTTGAGTCCATCTCCCGCCATGCTGGAGCTTCGCCTTCGTAACCAACGCTATTAAAAGTTCTTGAACACCGGCATATTATTATTTTTTCATGGTAATTACTTTTATTGCTTACTTACTGTTAAAATTCTCAAGGTCCTTGATTAAAATAGGTGCCTTTTAAGAATCGCGAGATACTGTGATGGGAAAAAATATGTAGGGCACATCCATTTAATACACTACAAGATAAGGTATAGGGTTCCTAGGGACATGAAGTGAAAGAAGAGGGTGGGGCTTGACTAGCAGCATGGGATGGGGAATAAAGGGGATTAGGGCAAGTGGAAAAGCAAGATGTCAGGAAAAATAGGAAAAAACAAGAAAAGAAGGGAAGGGATAGGCACACACAAATGGGAAAAAGGGAAAGCAGGTTGCCACACGCAATCCAAGAGGTCTATAAAAAGACCTTCAAATGACTAGAACAAGGCTCTCTTCTTCTCCCCGGGGACTTTTTCTTCTTCAGCGGACATATTTCTTTAAAGGGATTTTCCTCACAATTGTTTAAATTTTTTCTTGTATAGTGAGATACGAAAGACAGTCAAATATTTATTATAGGAGAATCCGAGTTAAATAATGCTGAGTTATCAGATAGTACGTTAATGATGATGAGATACCTTGAGAGGGCAGATCAATGCAAGGATTGCTAGTAATCATGCTCTTTTTCTAATTGGGCAGTTATTGGTATGTTTTAATATTTTGGCCATAACTTTGGCTACAGATATCAAAATCGGACATAGGACCTCAATTTGATAAACTCTTTTCGGTGCCCACGTCATGACCACCCAACTATGCTCGATGTGCACCTTTTAAAAGCATAAATCTATGATTTTTCCTATAAAATGTCCAATTTTAGTATTTCTTTTTCTTATTTGATAATATTTCATTTATCATTTAGGAAATAATTCTGAATTTGATTTGAGCTAGATTCTTGGTAGCTCACTTCTTTTATTTTGTATTTAATTTGGGTGTGAATATTAGGATTTTGCTAATTTTGGTAAAATCTCGATACAGACGATTTTTTGCTATACAATCCAACTTATGGACTGATTTTCGACATTATTTAATTTGATACGTTTGCATTGAACTTCAGAGATGTTTTCTCTGAGTTCTTCAGCAACTCTCTTGTGTTCTTTCCTGTAAATCATCTGTTGAAACTAGCATGCAGAATAATCAATTGACATCAGAGCTTCAACATCTTTTTGGGGTGAGATTTCATCAGCTTGAATGGCCAGTGGTCATGGTCGTCGTGGGCAAGGTTCGAACAAGGAAGCCTAGCACCGTGATTGTAGTGTTCGGGATGTGATGATTAAGGATTTGCAGAGGTAAGTTGCAAAATTAACCCTACATCTAACTGTGCACAATTTCGGTGATTGTGAGGTTTTCGATTACGATTCTATTTGCACTTCTGAAAAACCTTACCACAATCGCGCCCTTTTTTAGGAGAACTGTGCTCGAGAGGAGTGTCATGGAGATCTCGATTTTAGAGTGAATTTGCTCGAGTTTTTTGGTACATTACAAGCAGAAGGATTCATCGATTGATTGGATGAAATGGAGAGTATTTTTTATTATAAGAAAGTCCCAGATGGTGTCAAAGTGAAATTGGTCACCATCAAACTCAAAGGCAGATCATTTGTATGGTGGTAGTAGTTGAAGCGATCACGAGACAGGTAGAGTAAGGCCAAGATCATTGATTGAGAGACGATGAAGAAGAAGATGAAATGTCACTTCTTCCCTTTGGCTACACCTAAATCTTGTTTCAACGACTTCGTTCATTGAGGTAGGACACGGGATCGGTTGATGATTACATGGAAGAGTTCTACCAATTGATATCCCAGAATGATTTATCTGAAATGGAGGAGTAGATGGTGGAGCGGTATTTGGGGGGATTGCGAAGACCCTTGTAGGATATTATCAGTTTTCACTCGCTGTGGACTGTTTCTGAAGCATACCATCATGCACTTGGTATTGAAAAACAACAAAACGGGAGGCTGGTGTCAGAAGCGATCTATACAGTCGACTAGTTCACCTGTAGGATAATTCTAACCCTAATATTAAATATTTCAGATATGGTGAACAAGGATATAGAACGACTGATTGCAAGAATTTGCTAGTCAGAAGGGCAAAATCTGTTGATTGAGGAAGACGTGGTAGATGAGAGTAAAGAGATTGCAGAGCTTGTATATGACGATGATGAAGATGGTGATGTGCTGTATAGGGATGGTCATGAGACTAGTTGTTCGCAAGAGTCTACTGAGTTCCAATGGCAATTCAGGGGACAATTGGATGAGAACCAATATCTTTCACATGATCTGCACAGTTGTAGATAAATTCTGCAAGATAATCATTGATAGTGGCAATTGTGAGAACGTAGTGTCTGAAAAAGCTATCCAGAAATTATAGTTGAGGACAAATCTTCATCCCATGCTGTACAAGCTATCGTGGCTAAATAAAGACAGTGAGGGTAATAGTAAATAGGCAATGCCTCGTGTCTTTTTCAATTGGCAGAATTTTTTTTCTAATTCTCAGTGTGATGTTGTGTTTACGCATTCTAGTCACATATTATTGGGTAGACCTTAGCAATATAATTGCAGTGTCATCCATGATGGGCGGAATAATACATATTCCCTCTTGGGCTAATGTCAAAAGATCTTCCTCTTGGGCTGTTATCTATGAGAAAAATTCAGTATCAAATTGACTTTGTTCCAAGGACAAATTTGCCTAATCAGATAGTGTATTGCCTCAGCCTCATTGAGGGTGAAGAGTTATAGTGACAAGTGGTGAATTTATTGGATAGAGGGTTACATCCGTGAGAGCATGAGCCATCTGTAGTCCCCTCCCTACTAGTGTCGAAGAAAGATGGTTCTTGGTATATCTGTGTTGACAACCGAGCAATCAACAGAATTACAGTGAAATACAGGTTTTCAATTTCCTGCCTGGATGATATGTTAGATCAGTTATCCAATTCTAAGGTATTCTCGAAAATTGACTTTAAAAGTAGATAGCACAAGATGAGAATAAGGCTTGGTGATGGGTGGAAGACAATGCCTAAGACACATGATTACTTCCAAAGAATAACGCGATAGTTGTAGTGTAGTTTTGATACGTCGATCCTACAAGTAGACAAATCAAAAGAATAGTAAAAAGAACAAATAAACTAAAGAAAAATATTAAATAATTAATAAGAGAATAAAAATTGATTTCAAATGCAAATAAAAATTAAACTAAATAATTAACAAAAAAATTTACTCAAATTGACAAATAGTAGAGCGTCAGGAATCCATTCCATACATTTGATATTTTAATTATTCTTAATTCATTGTAACTCAATTGAGAATTCAATTTCGAAATTCTTAATTAGAAGATACAGAAATAGAAACCAAAGTTAAATCAAATATAACCCTTTAACAAATCATTCATCACTTTTAAATTACGCAAATTATTATTCATATTGAGAAAATTCAACGATGATAACATATCCAATGAGCGATATTGCAACAGAAAATTAAATTAATATAGACAATTAATTGATCTAAATATAATCATAGAACTAATTCATTCAATAGAAAAAGCATAAGTGAATCCACAAACGAAATAAATTCTAAAATTATTCAGAAAAGAAAATATCAACAATAAATTGAGAATGATAAAGCAAATAATTTTATTAAATTAAAAAACAAATATATGAATTAAAAATAAATTAAAATATCATCTAGCGTGCAAGTTCATCACTAGCCCAATATGAGAATTTAGTTAATCGTAAACCTAATGAGTAACAAAAATCTCCAAAAAAAATTGAAACAACCAGCCATAGAAAGTTATTTTCTCCCATTGTTTTCTGTCCGCGGTCATACGTCTCCAATTATCCCCCCAAAACGTCCAACCTATTCTTATATACATGCGGCCTTCTTGTGTAGGTTAATTTTGTGTCCCACCGCAACTCCAAGTCTAAATCCATGCGGTTAGTTCAATTATGCCATCCGGGTCCCAACATGTACACGACGTGCCCCATTTAAGCCCCTCCATGTGCTCAAGACTTAAATGGCCTCTTGTGAAAGTCAAAGCCTAACCCAAGCAAACTCAAGTGCCGTGTGAATGTTGGGGCTTGAAGTCCATCTATGCATGTGAATCCTTATGGAGTTAGTTGGGTGAAGATAAGTGGCCCGTGTGATTCTTTTCACTCCTTCAAGCACCAACAAATAAATAAAAATAAAATAAAATAAAATAAATAAAAGAAGACAAATAGTACTTAAAGACATCTCAATGTAAATAAAAATCCAATTCAATAAAATAAATTAAATCTAATTATTTCTATTTTCATTCTAACATTTTTATCTAATAATAGAGTATTTAGAGTTCACTTTCATGCACTTATCATACCCTAACTTACTCATTGCTAGTCCCTAACAATTTTCATGCCAAAACAATGAAAGAGACCAAAGAAAATCACACACATAAATCACCAAATCACACTTTTCAGATTCACATATCAAAACAATATTGGAAATTCAGTAACTCTATCACAATCAATCCACCTATAGCAATTCAGAAAGTGTTTGTACTCCAAACCATATCCATCTAATCACAAACCGTGACATATGCAACATCAAGAACATCTTAAGCACTTATACTCTTCCTTTTTTTTCTTTTTCTTTTTTTTTTCTTCATTCTTTTTTTTTCTTTTTTTACAAAAGAAAATATATAAATTTCACACCTGGTACACACTTGAAAGCTATAAGTTATAGGAAAATTTAGTGTATAAGTTATACTTCAATGTAGAGGGGTATGAATGATGTGGGTACATGAAAAGGAAAAAACTATATATGTTTGTTGGCTCAAAATTGGCTACTACGTGTCTATGATGGAAGGGTTAATTAACTTGAAAGGCTCAAACAGTAATCCTAATTTGATTTTCGTCATATCCCAAGTATATTCCTCATCTTACTACAAACCATCTAATGATATTTTCAAAAAAAGTGCCCAATTCAACAGATCAATGAACGCTTATCACAATTTACTTCATTTGTAAGCTTTCAATCCTCTCCCAAAATTCACATGAATACTTAAGTAAAAGAGTTCTTTAACTACATATGTCAAACCACCATCTTACCACAAGGTGTTGAAGAGTAGGCCAACTCTTGAAGTCAGTAGTCTTTTAGAGGTGTGGACAATCTAGGCACATCAATTAAAGTTCTCCAAGAGCTAGATCAGGTTTGGCAAGTAGTTAAGTTAGTAAATGGAAATACTGGTAATGAAGCTAACGTTGTATCTCTTTCCATGGAAGACAATGTATTTTGGAAAGGTACATGTACATCCTCATGACATGCTGTTAATTTTCAAAGTTGCCATGATAGAATATGTATTAGGTTTGCACATAGGTATTGATTTGACATTGATGCAGGGTATAGTAGATATTCATATCGATAGCTGATGAACTTTCAAGAAAGCAAAACGTGGAAGTTATACCATAATTTTTCAATTTTTCAACATGACGAAGTCAAATACTTGAAATTAGTTTATTCTGAATAAGTATGCTTTTATAGTGGAGCATGATAGCGAAAGTTATGAAGATCTTCATTAAGGTGTAGTGTGGCTTCGAGATCAGTCAAAGTCACAAGGTGAAAATTGTTGGATTTTGCTCATTGGCTTTAGTCCCACATTAGTGGAGAGTGATGAAGGAGGAAGACCTAAGACTTATAAAAGGAGACTCTCATTGCCTAAGTAAATTAGACAAAAACTTAGCTTGTAACTTTTAATTTTAGTAAAATCTCTTTGTTGGTTTTTGTTTGTAAAATGAGAAGTTGTGAGAATTAAAGTTTTACTAGTGGAAAAGTTTTGTAGGTGCATTGAGATGAGAAGAAAATTTGTGTGATTGTAACAATTTATCACATAGTAGATTTTTTTTCTCTGAAACCGATGGCTTTTCTCCTATTTTGAGAGTTTTTCACTTAAATGCTTCTGTTGTCATTATTTCTCTATTTTTTTAATATTTTTGAAAAGATAGATTCTAAAGGGTGAATTTGATAGGTCTAGATTCCCGACTTGAGGGACGAAGGGGAGGGAAGGGAGGGGAGAGAGAAATTCATTTAAAAGTGCTCACGGGGGTAAGATAACAGGAAAAGAATAATGTAAAGAGGGTAGACAACTACACAAGGCCACATAAAATGGCTTTGACAATAACCTTAAAAATATTGAAAGTAACAATAAATATAGAGAGCGGTGAAAGCTAAGTTGCTCTCCCAAGTAGGGAGGACCACTCTTATTAGATTGATCGGAATGCCATGCCTTCCTACATCATGTCCACTCTTCATATTCCCATCACCACATCCAATAAGATTGACTAGGCCTATATGAAATTTTGGTGAGGACTCCATCCTTCCAGATCCCACAATTGTATCCCTAAAGTTTGGAAATTCATTTGTACCTTAAAGGCAGAAGGGGGCTTAGGTCTGAGGCTCACTTCCCAGTTCAACAAAACTCTCCTAAGTAAACTAGGCTGGCAGTTTGTGCATAATTCACCCTCCATGTGGAAAACTGCTTTTACCTCCAAATACCTTAAGAACTCTTCTTTCTTTGAAGTGCAAAAGAAAAACACTGACTCTTGAATTTGGAGAGGTATCCTTCAACAAAGAGATATCATTTCCAGAAATGCTTGCTTTTAGATAAACAATGGTTCTTCAGTTTGGGTTTGGATGGACCCTTAGATCCTTACCCAGGCCAATTTTTACCCTCAGCCACAATCTGACTCCATCACAAAAGATCCTACTCTAAGAGTCTCTGAGTTGACCATGGAAGAATCAAAGAAGTGGAATACTCTCCTACTTCAAACCCTCTTTGATGAAGCAACTATCCAAGAAATTTATAATATCTCTCTGGCTCTCACTAATTATCATTCCATTGGTGATAGACTAGTTTGAAAGAATAGTGCCTCAGAGAAGTTTACTGTAAAGGTTGCATACTCTGACCTCATCTCACAATTCGAGCCTCCTCATGACACTTCTCAAACCAATCTCTGGAAAAAATGTTGGCAGCTTAGGATCCAAGATAGACTCACTACAACATATAAGGGCTTTACCCGCAACAAGTTTTACAACAATAAGTTAGAAAATTTGCAGGGAATGACTTATAGTAGCCAAAACTCATTACCACATTGTTGTAGATAAAAAATTGCTAATTATGGTCCCTATTTTGGCAGAGCACTAGTTTGTGGAATTAGTCTCTTATTGCTATAAAACTTGTTCTTGCTAATAGGAAAATATTTGATTAGAAATGACTCCCATAACAACTCCAACTTCGATCACTCTAGCCTTTTCCCGCAAACAAAAGCTGTCGTAATATATGATTGGCCTCAATCTGCCTTCTCACAATTCCCTATTAACAACCACTATATCTTGTAGCAACTGGAATTTTTTGGCACAACAATCTTGCTATAATACATCTCCACAAAATATTTATTTTGGCAAAATAGAAGCTATATCTATGCAATTTTCTCAGTTTTGATCCAAAAAAGTTTTTGCAACAAGAGTTTTTGTTGGTAAGTCCTTTTCTCTACAAATAGTTTTGCCAAAAATAATATATACTGGTAGAAAAAAAAATTGTAACAACAACATATTGCCGCATATAGTAAAAAAATTCAAAAAATAATAGAATAGAGAATTGATGAACAGAGAATGAGTCCAAAAAATGAAAAAAGAATGACATGTAATAAGCCTAAAAGCATAAATATGAAAGTAATGGAGATCCAAATTCAGTAAAATATAATATAATGATCTCAAAAAAATATGTACAAACTGTACTACCAATTTCACCAACTCAATGTCATCAAAACAACTAAATTATCTCAATGTCATCAACAACTCAAAGTACAAACCCATATATTTATGTTTGTGTTGGCATTTTCTCAACACAAACATAAACTCATGTTGCATGGCAAAACATGACCTCTAAAATTTAGATTAAGTAGAGAAGCAATTACTAAATTAAGACATACTTAATGTCTACATGAACTCATTGAAGAAGAAGCACTACTTGGAGTAAAGACAAAGGCAACATGCATACTTTATAGTCATTATTCATGATAAACATATCCATCTTGTCACAAAGAAAGCCAAAATCAACTTTCTTTACTCCCAAATAAAATGTCCACACAGGTATTTAGTGAGTAAAGCTTCAATATTTCTACGTAACACAAAACCCAATGTTCAAGATACAATTATAACTGAAGCAAACATTTTTCTTAAAAAATATACATGAAACATACATAAGATCTTGTGGACCTGCATAATCCAAAGTAGGAGAGGATGATTTGCAACCTGATTTCATGACCTTGCAGAAAAAAAAAGGTTAGAAGTTGCAAATGGAAAAATGACCTTGATATAGCATAAATTGCTATGTAGTTCAATAGTTAGCTTTAAATACACTAGTAATCTTTATGATGCAAAAATTAGAGTGGAAACTAAGTGGTTTAAATTTAAATAAGAAAGTTTTCATTCATATTGAAATGGTGGAGTTCAATTAGCATAACATTCATCCATAGCATTAATATAAGCATGTTATAGTAACATGATAAAGAATTTTAATTAATTAAAATATAGTAAAAATCATCTAAGCAACTTCTATGTTCTTGAACTGCAGAGTTCTTCTAATAAAATTCATGTCCAATGAAGATATTCATAAAAGTATTTTTAAAAAAATACTCTCTAATATATAGGTAAGTGATAAAGATTTTATTTTATTTTTTTATTTTTTAAGTGGTAAGTGATAAAGATTTATGAATCGATTAAACATAATAAAATGAAATAAAATAAAAGTTGCAGGCCATGTAGCATCCAACACATGCAAACCCCAAGAATATATTATAGTCCAACCTAAATATTGGAAACTTTGGTTTCCATATATATTTTCCATCTCTTTGATATATCTTTAGCTTTATGAGTTATAGGAAAGAGCTATATGTAAGTCTAAGCACATATAAAGGGTCGAAAGAAATTGAACAATTTCAAGAATTTAGCTTTTCCTCCTATTGTCTTGATTATATGTTGCAAGATGCAATATGATAATATTAGTCAGCACTGCACAATAATTCCTGGCTAGAAAGCAACAAAATACAATAAAATTGAAATTGACAATGTGAACCAAACAGAAAATAAGTGGCTTAATTTTTGTTCTTATAAACCTACACAATTACATGTATCAAATTGATATTGATAATTTCATAAGGCAGCCTGCACTATTACATGTATCACAAGAATAAGGACTTTAAGAAGGCACATTTCAACTTGACAGCCAAGGAAAAAAATGTGGTTTTGTGCAATCACTCATCCTCAAATGCGAAAAAAGAAAACAAAAAAGAATATCAACCCAATAAGCAGCAAGGAAGCAAGAACACCAATACCAAATTACAACAGTGTACCAAAAAATATAGTCAACTACTGAGAGTAATCCAGGTTAACATACAAGAATCCAATCTTGACCAAATTTCAACCTCCATGCATGGTCCCTAGCCTCATTTTTCAAAATTTGTAACTTGCGGTATATATTCAATGCATTATTTGTATTAATAAAGTAAGGACAGTTTCAAATCTATACGCAACAACTAGTTCCAAACTTAACTTATTATAAGTCACATTATTTAAATCTCTAATGTAAGAACTATGCAATAATAACTCCACAAATATGCAAGAAAACCAACAATTACTACTGGAAGCACCTGCATGTTCATTCAAGCTAACAACCCAACTAGTGGACTCATTGGTTTCCTAGCAATAATAGGAAACATTGGCTAGAATATTTCCAACTTTGCTTAGGGCTCACTTGCTCCAACAGGAGGGAGAAGTATAAAGCTTAAACAGGTTAGCTAAAAATTCAGAACTTGACTTTGAACTCAAAACTTTTGGGAATATGTTTATTGTTGTTTTCAGTCCAAAACAGAGTGTGTCGGGTACTAAGAAATTCCCTCTTCCTTCTCACTTGGCATTAAAGGAGTAGCTTGATTAATGTTTGGTTTGGTACTAAGAGATAATGCTGGTTTGCTTTGTTTTTCTGTTTGGCATTATATGCTTGCTTAATGGAGTTTTCCCCAACATATAGTAAACATTAATGAGAGCTACTGGATCAGAAGTTATTTCTTTTGATAAGAAATTTTGGTTTGCATATGTCAACTTGTGATGTGCATGCTATAAACTCATGAGCATATATACCCACTTGTTTAAAATGGAAGCCAGATTTGTTTTCTGTAATTTGATTAACTACTATTCATTATTCTTATACATGATCAATATAATCATCATCCCCGGCCACTTGTTTTTGTGATATCACTTTTAGAAGTAGAAGTAAACCTCGATAGTCAACAGAATATATGGTTGTGTAATACTTGTAGACCTTTCCTATATATATTAAACGAATCTACCCTCCCAAGTTAATGAAGTAATGAGCTTCAGAATAAAAAATAAATAAAAAAACTACCTTTTATCCAACGAATATGGGAAAAATTTGCATAAAAAACATGCTATCTTAGTTGTTTGTTACATTACCACTGTCTTTGCTATCTAAATTTCACTGAAGTTGGCCAAGAGAAGAAAATTTGAGGGATAAGAATGTGATGAAGAAATCAGTGTGCTACTGACATAGATTGTAATCCCTCTGCTTAGGTATCAGTAAAATGAGAAAACTTCATTAAACCATATAAGTAATCTAACATGACTGCCTAATGGAAAATGAAGGGAGGCCATTATTCAGATGCCATTAAAAATACATGATTTTTGCATGCTAATCATTTTTGGTACAAAGAAAATTTCAGACTTTGTGCTTCTCTTTGTTTGTGTAAGATAAATTTGCTAAGTTCTTTTTGTTTTTTACTCCCAGGGCTCCTATCTTCCAAGCCTTTCTTATCCCTTTAAAAATGTACATTAGGAGTATCATTTAACTGGTTTATTCACTAAACAGTGGGCTATCACACAAAAAGAACTAGTTCCAATTTTTTTTCCTATTTTAAATTCCTACTTCAATCATGCTGCCAGTTACCAGTAAGTACATTTCCCAAATACTAATCATTGTTAAAATTTAAGTAGGACGTTATTCTAGCCTACTTTTGTTTCTTACTTGCCTGATTGTACACTCATCCTACTTACTACTTCTATTTAATGGTATTAGTTTGATGCAAGAGCATATGATCTTAGTGTTAATGTAATTGAAACTTGAAGATCTTTTTTAAAACATAGTTTCGAAGATATGCAAAAGTCTTGACTCTTTTTGAAGAAGCATACTAAGAGTGTTTTTCGTTAGTAAAATAAATTAGGGCCAAACTTAATAAAATTCTTATTAATTAATCTGGGTGAAATGGATAATGGTGAGTCAATTAAAACCTGGTTGGATGGTTTGAGAGAAAGCTTAATTCCTGTTTTAGGGTACTCCTTGTTTGATTCATCTACTTTGTTATTCTAAGTTGGTTTCAGCTATAGAGAATGAAAAATTATAATAGCTATATTCAATTGGCATGAGTTTGAATGTGAAAATGTGAATTGACAATCATACGGTATACCTTGCAGTTTTCTTAGATATGTTGCTAGTTTTCTATGGTTCAATGACATATTGCAACTCTAAAGCAGCTTAACTAGTCATGATGCCTTTAAATCTTTCCTGATCACAATATTAAGTACATGCTAAACCACACAAATTCATCAGTAAAAGAAAGTAGTTGGAGTCAAATTGTTTGCACTTTTGATATATTCTCCATGGGAGCCTTTTTTCTTTCATAATTATCAGTACGCGAAAATTCAAAAATCATGCAGAAAGTCACTAATAGCCTAATTAAGTTGTATGCTATCTATTCTTTATGCTAGCAGAAATTTGAATATACATGAACTAACCTGCATATCACCAATGAAAAACACAATATAACCAAGAACTCTGAGTTCCTAAAGAACAGCATGGTCTCATCACTCTGTGCAAAAGAGATTGACGGTGCCAATACACTTGGTATTGATATTTCTGAAAGCTGCAGCAGAATGAGAAATGTAGGAAAGGGATGCAGATGTACATAAAAAAATATTAAATATAATAAACATATAAATAAAGATATGCATTATTTGAAAAAAATAAATAAAAGGGGACGGGGGAGTGAGAAAAAAAATATCTGAACAAAGAAGAAGAAGTACCAAGGGATTAATTTTTAGAATAGAAATAAAAAGTAACAACAAAGAGCCTAAAATCATACAGAGTCACTCCTCAAATATCAAAATATGTTCTAGGAACACTAGATGGAAAATAATTATTATACTATATTAAGTTATTATCCAAAATAATCCTATATAATATATACAACACTGCACAATTGTATCATTCTTGGAACACCGGATGGAACAAAGTTCATTTTACATATCATGACATCCATTAAGATTCCCAAGATTGAGTCATCAACTTGAGGCTGTTTTAGTGATTAACAATCATACCATCTTACTTACACTATTTGATAACATGCTTGCATTTGCCTACCTTGCAAATGGTAGAAATTTAGGCATGTAATGTTTGATAGGTTCAAGTAACTTAAATGACTTATTGGCAGTACAACTAGTGTGATGTGGATCATCTAAAGAAACTAGCTTCTATTTAAAGCGATTCACAACTCTTGTAGTGTCTTAACTTACAAATGCATCATTCTATGAGTGTCTCATTATGTATTAAGTTTATGAATTATTGTCCAATACATAAAAGAAATGAGCCAAACAACAGAAGAAAGATTGGAGACTAAGCTGGAAATATTTTCATTCCATCTTTCCATACATTTGCACCAAATAGGGTTAGCTACTTTTCCAACAGAAATGACACATCAGCCTTGGGATTTCTAACTCAAAATACAACACTAAATGTGATTAAATCATACCATCTTCAAAAAAGTTTCGACAAAAACACAAACCCAAAAGTACAATACAAAAACAGTTAGTCTCAAAATTAATACACAGATTTTACACACATCACAAAATCACACAAATTTTATCCAACTATATCATATAACAAAATTACACAAATTTTACACAATCATATCATCACAAATTACACATATTCATATTTTTCCTTTTCATTTCCACTGCCAAATTACACAAAAATAAACTCATAGATGGAGAAGACGATGGGAGAAGAGAGAGAGGCTTACCATATCTCTCAAAGAGAGAGAGGGGGAAGCCGTGTGGCGTGCTGCTAGCGTAGGGGGAGGGGGTTGAGGACTGTGAGGTCCTCGGCATGCTAAGACTTGAGAGAGAGAGAGAGAGAGAGAGAGAGAGAGAGAGAGAGAGAGAGTCGTAGAGGATAGGGTTTTTTGAAGGACAATAGAAAATAATGGCTGAATGGATGAGGTTGCGTGAGGGAAATGTCTTTGGGTAAGGTAGTGTCGGAGCGAGGTTGGTCTGGGTTAGGTTGACGGTAGAGGAGGAATGACTGGCAATTGTCGCAGGGGGGAAAGAGAGAGATACAAGAGACAAGTCACGCGATTGGAGAAGAAAGGAAAGAGGGAAGAGATTGAGGATTTAATTTAAAAACTATTTGCTGTGATAACTAGCCGCTACTAATGCTCGTAAACTCGCCACAAAAACTAAGTTTATTTTAAAATTTCAGTACGCTGCTTTCCAACAACAAGAAGTAACCGCAAAAAATACTTTTCCCACAATTATATTTTTTGCCGCAAAAACCTAATATACAAATTTCTTATAAGTTTATTTGCAGTGATAATAAGTGGCTGCCAAAAATCTTTATTCTCTTAAAAAAAGAATTTTCTCACCATTTTTCCCTCACATCAAAAATGAAATTTAACAAATCTGTAAGTTAATTTGTAACGACAACACATTGCTGCAAAAACACTACTTTTTCGCCACAAAACAATTATTTCGCATAAATTTTTACTTACTAACGTTATATTGTGGCAAAAGGCTGCTCCTTTTTTTCCCTAGAAATAGTTAATGTGGTAACAAGGTACTATTTGCCATGAACTTATATCATAGAAAAAAAAAATTGTGGGAAAGGCCCACATTTGTTGTAGTAACTTAAACTTCTGGTTTGGAAAATTCTCAATGGCATTCTTCCCACTAGAACTCTTCTCTCTTCCGTTCTTAACCTGATCAATGATTAGAAAGCTTGCCCCATTTTCAATACCAATGAGGAATCTGCCACTCACCTCTTCATGAGCTACCCCTTCTCAAAAGTTCTTTAGAGGCAATCGACTTGGCCAACAATATCTCTAGTCTTGAGAATAGGGGTATCGCTAGCGCATTTGATTGAATGCGTTCTCTCTCCTTTTGACATGCTCCACATACCTTCTAAAGAAACTAATTCCTTCCAATTATTTGCTATTAATGCCATGGACTATCTCTGGTTCATTAGAAACAAGACCATTCACAAGAGTCAGACCCCCAAAATCGATGAATATATTACAAATTGTTATGAATTATTGGGGTCGGCCCCCATCCCTCTTAATTATTTTGTGAATGACCCCACCACCATTATTTTAAGTCTTGCACAGTAACTTACATAGTAATTTCAACGCCTATAAATATGAGTTTCATTCGTTCTGAAATTCATAAGAAAATATATAAAAAGAATAAAGTTTCAAAGAATTTCAAAAGAGTTTCTTTTCTCTTGCAATAGTAGTTCCTTTTTAGTTTTATAACACATAGTAATTCCTTTTTAATTTTATAACACGTTATCAGCACGAGATTCTATCGATACTGAAGTTAGTGGTCTTCTACTTCAAGTAAGTTTTTCAATATATTATTTGCAGTCCTCGAGATATTACTGTTGTTAATACTTAAGCGAGAATTGAAGTCTCTGAAGGATGAGTTGTTAAAATAGCAATAGATAAGTCTAAGATACACCTGAAACTTTGAAGACCTATTGGTGCAAAAGAGAAAAAAAAATCGGTGCTCATGAAGAGACCGTACTTTCTGTATAAAATATAATCCTCCTAAAGAGGTAACTTCTAAAAAGTATAACTCCTGAAGAGAAAACTCTTGAAGAATACAAACCTCCTGAAGAGGAACCTTCTATAGAGATATTTCATGAAATGTTTTTCGCTGGAGAGGAACAATGAGATCTCAACACATTTTATGAGTACTGAAAAATTTATGGATAGAAATAAAACTATTGTCGACAACATATATGATAACATTTGACATTACCAGAAGTAATGAAGAAAGTGAGTTAAGAATTGTCGAAAAATGTCGACGTAGAAATGATTGGCCAAAATGAAAAGCAGCTATTGAAGCTAAATTAAAATCGCTAGTAAAACGAGAAATATTTGTACCTGTTGTCCAAACAGCAAAGGGTATAATGCCTATAAGATATAAGTGACTATTTATACGAAAGCGTAATGAGAAATGAAATTGTGCGAGACAATTTGTCACATAAGATTTCCTGTAAAAACCCAAGAGTAGTTATGAGGAAACATATTTCCTTGTTATAAATGCAATTACATTCATATTTTTAATTGATTTGATTATTATAAACGGATTAGATATGCAGTTGATGAATATAGTCACTGCATATTTATAAGGATCATTATATCATTACATATATAAAGATATACGATACTTGAAGCATCAAATCCAAGTACGTTTAGGAGTATGTACTTTATAAAGTTTCAAAGATCTTTATATGGGTTAAAGCAATCCGGACTCATGTGGTATAATTAAATCAACGAGTATCTATTGAAAGAAGGATTTGAGAATAATCCTATATGTTCATGTGTTTTATCATAACCCAAATTTGCCATTATTGCAGTTTACGTTAATGATTTACCTTATTAGAACTCCTGAAAAGATCACAATGGCTACTATAAATTCAAAGAATGCATTTGAAAATGAAAGATCTTAATATTCAATTGATAGATGAGTTATACGAATTTGAGACTTCTAGCCTCATCTCTCAAATGAATTTGCTCTTCATAAAGCAACATGTCATCCTTATTTAAAGGATTAGGCAGTCGAAATGAAGAGGCAAGTAAGGATTTTAAATCCTTATTCTCTGACTTTAAGTCTACAATTTTTCTGTCAAACTCTTGAACGAGTCGTTGAAGTACGGAAACCTTCTAGTGAAGCTCATCAATCTCACGATTTTTGGATTATAATCGGTTGGAAAACCCGACAATAGAGGAGGAGTATTGGGTGCCGAGAGTCACCAGCTCATAAACGGCTTCACGATCTGACTTATTAGCAAGATCATTCGCTTGCTGCAACATGGCACCTGTGGAAGATGCAGGAATAACTTGTAATTGAGGTGAATGATACCTCATATGTTGATCGCAAGAAATATTGAAAGGAAATTGATGAGCCATTAAGAATTTATAGAATAAGAATGCAAATATAGATGAATTATAGATATAAAAAGAATATTTGATGAGAATTATATGAAACTAAAGACGGTTCTTATAGAAATGGAAATAAAAACAAGACATACCATCATCGCTTCAAATCTGACTTTACAAGATATGCTGGATACATAATTTCAAAAGCTAACGAGATTAATTACAGCTATCCCTATTTTTTTGTAAACGCTGAACCTCTGCCATTAGTTACTGTTGTTGACTTTGTATTTGAACTCTCTCTCGTTCCAACTCTTCTACTCGTATTTTCAGTTCACGAGAATACCAATCTACAAATTTCTTCAACTCTTTGTTTTCTTGTCTTAAATCTTTATTTTTTCTATTTTTAGTTGCAAGCATTTAATGCAACTCAGATATTTGATTTTTAAGATGATCAACCTCAATCGTTCTCGCCAGTAACCTCTAAGACATGATTGTAAAAGAGGCAGCATATTGAGCACTGAGGGTTCTTGATGCTGCAACAATTTCAGAATCAGATTTACTATAAAGATATATCTCTTTCTAGATGAACATCAACTGAATCTATGAAAAATATGAAATATTTTTGCTAGAGTAAACCAATGGTAAAACTGGTTATATTTAAATAACAACCGAAACTTTCAAATCTCTTCAAGATCTCGTTTGTCAACAATGTCAAGCGGATTTGATTTTCCGTCGAACCGATAATATTAGACCTCAAACTTTTACAGCTTTTATCATACATGGATGGCTTTCAATGCTATTTTCGTCGTATATAAACAAGTTCTCCCTAATAACGCCGAATGAGTAGGAGAAAATTTTAGATGAAAATATTATCATGTTCTCTCTAATACATTATTTAGATGGAAATCATATTTGAATTCTTAACCTGTTATATATGCTGAAATCATATTTGTTTATTACTTGAAAACCTGACGCATATTCTCAGGGGGAGTTTAAGTATTACTGCAAGTTTCAGGTTTCTACTAAGCCTGTCAAGCGCCTTATATGTGAGGTTCCCTCTACCTTATCCGACACATTTTAAACCCATAAGACCCTAAAGTGTCAAAGAGGACAATATCGGATGGGGATATGGAACTGCATGTTTCTGTCAAATCTTCAAATCACTCAGAGATTATTGCAATTCATGAAGCAAGTAGAGAGTGTATTTGGCTGAGATTAATAACTCAACATATCCAAGAAACGTATGGTTTTTCATGATCAATGATAACCCAACAATTTTATATGAAGATAATACTGCTTGTATCACTCAAATCAGAGGAGAATATATCAAAGGTGACAGAATCAAACATATTTCATCTAAATTATTTTATACTCGCGAACTCTAAGAGAAAGGTGAAATTGATGTCAAGTAGATATGATCAAGTGATAATTTGACAGATTTATTCACGAAGACATTACCAATATCAACATTTAAGAAAATTGTGCAGAATATTAGAATACGAAAACTCAAAGATATATCATCATGCACTTTTCAGGGGGAGTAAATATTCTGAAGACTTGTGCTGATTATACTCTTTTTCATTCGCTAACGTTTTGTCCCACTGGATTTTCCTTTGCAAGGTTTTAATGAGACAATCTTAAAGCACTTGGTGGTACATAAGAATACTGTACTCTTTTTCTTTTGCCATTAGTTTTTCTTCCTACTGGATCTTTTCTTGGCAAAGTTTTAACGAGGCAGATTCTTTATGAGTGGTTATTCAAGAGAGAGTGTTATGAATTATTGGGGGCGGCTCCCGCCCCCCTTAATTATTTTGTGAATGACCCCACCACCATTATTTTAAGTCTTGCACAGTAACTTGCATAGTAATTTTAACGCCTATAAATATGAGTTTCATTCTTTCTAAAAATCATAAGAAAATATATGGAAAGAAAAAAATTTTAGAGAGTTTCAAAAGAGTTTATTTTCTCTTGCAATAGTTGTTCCTTTTTAGTTTTATAACACGTAGTAGTTCCTTTTTAGTTTTATCATAAAACAACATGGGCTAATAAACTATTGATCAAGACCAACCAGTGACATAAATGACGTATATGTTGAACCTCTTTATTATATTATCAATGAATCCTTGCCTTTAAAAAATAATATATATATATATATTGTTATAAAACTAAAAAGGAAAATACTACTATTGTAAGAGAAATATAAAAGAAATTCTTTAGAACTCTTAAGAACTGAAACTTTTTTCATTCTATATATTTTTCTTATGAATTTCAGAATGAATGAAACTCATATTTATAGGCGTTTGAAGTCTATGCAAGTTACTGTGCAAGACTTAAAATTATGGTGGTGAGGTCATTCACAAAATAATTAAGGGGGGTGGGGGCCAACCCCAATAATTCATAGCACTCCCCCTTGACTGACCATCCATAAAGAATCTGTCTCATTAAAACCTTGCCAAGGAAAAACCCAGTAGGAAAAAAAATCAATGGCGAAAGAAAAAGTATACAATATTCTTATGTACTACCAGGTGTTTTAAGATTGCCTCATTAAAAACTTCCAAAGGAAAACCCGGTGAGACAAATTCTTAGCGAAAGAAAAAGAGTACAATCAACACAAGTCTTTAGGACATTTACTCCCCCTGAAAAGTGCATGTCGATAGATCTTTAAGTTTTCGCATTCCAATATTTTGCACAATTTTCTTGAATGTTGCAGTTGATAATGTTTTCGTGAATAAATCTGTCAGATTATTACTTTGATCATATCTTTCATATATCCTCCTCTGATATAAACAGTATTATTTTCATATAAAATTGTTGGGTTATCATTGATCATGAATGATCACACTTTTCTTGGATATATTGAATCATTGATCTCAGCTAAATACACTCTTGACTTGCTTTATGAATTGTAGTAATCTCTGAGTGATTTGAAAATGTGGCAGGCAACTCCATATCCCTATCTGATATTGTTCGCTTTGGCACTTCAGGGCCTTATAAATTTAAAATATGTCGGATAAGGTAGAGGGAACCCCCCATATAAGGGGCTTAACAAATTTAGTAGAAATCTGAGACCTGCAGTAATACTTAAACTCCCCCTGAGAATATGGGTCAGTTTTTCAAATAATAAACAAACATGATTTCAGCATATATAACAGGTTAACAATTCAAATACGATTTCCATCTAAATAATGTATTAGAGAGAACATGATAATATTTTCATCTAAAATTTTCTCCCTCTCATTCGGCGTTATTAGGGAGAACTTGTTTATATACGGTGGAAATAGCATTGGAAACCATCCATGTATGATAAAAGTTGTAAAAGCTTGAGGTCTAATATTATCGGTTCGGCGGAAAATCAAATCCCCTTAACATTGTTAACAAACGCGATCTTGAAGAGATTTGAAAGTTTCGGGCTGTTATTTAAATATAACCATTTTTACCATTGGTTTACTCCAGCAAAAAGATCTCACATTCTTCATAGATTCAGTTGTTGTTCATCCGGAATGATATTATGTATGATAGAAATTCTAATGTTCCAGATTTGAACCACGAATTTTTTATACCTCAACCACTCATATTTTCTCCTGAAGCTGTAAATACCATGATAGGAGCAGAGATATATCTTTTTAGTAAATCTAATCCTGAAATTGTTGCAGCATCAAGAATCCTCAGTGCTCAATATACTGCCTCTCTTACAACCATGTCTTAAAAATTAAATATCTGAGTTGCATCAAACGTTTGCAACTAAAAATAGAAAAAATAAAAATTTAAGATAAGAAAACAAGGAGCTAAAGAAATTTGTAGACTGATATTCGCGTGACCTGAAAACACGAGTAGAAGAGCTAGAACGAGAGAGAGCTCAAATACAAAGTCTATAACAGTAGCTAACGGCAGAGGTTTAGCGTTTACAAGAAAATAGGGATAGCTATAATTAATCTCGCTGGCTTTTGAAATTATGCATCCAACATATCTTATAAAGTGAGATTTGAAGAGATGATGGTTTGTCTTGTTCTTATTTTCATTTCTATAAGAACCGTCTTTAGTTTCATATAGTTCGTATCAAATCTTCTTCTCATATCTATAATTCATCTATAATTGCATTCTTATGTTACAAATTTTCAATAGTTCATCAATTTCCTTTCGATATTTCTCGCGATCAACATATGATCCTTTATCTCAATTACAAGTTGTTCCTCCATCTTCCGCTAGTGTCATGTTGCAGCAAGCGAATGATCTCACTAATAAGTCAGATCGTGAAGCCGTTTATGAGCTGGTGACTCTCGGCACCCGATACTCCTCCTCTATTGTCGGGTTTTCCAACCGATTACAATCCAAAAATTGTGAGATTGAGGAGCTTAACGAAAAGGTTTCCGTACTTCAACGACTCGTTCTAGAGTTTGACAGAAAAATAACAGACTTAAAGTAAGAGAATAAAGATTTAAAATCCTTACTTGCCTCTTCATTTCGATTGCCTAATCATTTAGATAAGGATGTCATGTTACTTTATGAAGAGTAAATGCATTTGATAGATTAGGCTAGAAGTCTCAAATTCTTATAACTCATCTATCAATTGAATAATAAAATCTTTTCTTTTTAAATACATTTCTTGAATTTATAGCAGCTATTATGATCTATTCAGGAGTTTTAACAAGATAAATCATTAACGTAAACTGCAATAATGGAACATCCAGATTTTGATAAAACACATGGGCATATAGGATTATTCTCAAATCCTTATTTCAATAGATACTTGTTGATTTAATTATACCACATGCGTCCGGATTACTTTAACTCATATAAAAATCTTTGAAACTTTATAAAATACATACTTCTAAATGTACTTAGATTAGATATTTCAAGTATCATATATTTTTATATATATAATGATCTAATGATCCTTATAAATATGCAGTGACCACATTCATCAATTGTATATCTAATACTTTTGTAATAACCAAACCGATTAAAAATATGAATGTGATTGCATTCATAACAAGGAAATATGTTTCCTCATAACTACTCTTAAATTTTTACAAGAAACCTTATGCGACAAATTGTACCGCACAATTTCATTTCTCATTACGCTTTCGTATAAATACTTACTTATATCTTATAGGCATTACACCCTTTGTTGTTTGGACAATAAGTCCAAATACCTCTCGCTTTGCTAGCAATTTTAATTCAGTTTCAATAGCCGCTTTTCATTTTGGCCAATCATTTCTACATCGACATTTTTCGATAATTCTTGACTCACTTTTATCATTACTTCTGGTAATGTCAAGTGTTATCATATATATTGTCGACAACAGTTTTATTTCTATCCATAAATTTTCCAGTACTCATGAAATGTATTAAGATCTCATTGTTCCTCTTCAGGAGAAAACATTTCATGAAACACCTCTACAGAAGGTTTGTACTCTTCAAGAGTTTTCTCTTCAGGAGTTATACTCTTCAGGAGTTACCTCTTCAGAAAGTTTCCTATTTAGGAGGATTATATTTTATACAGAAAGTACGGTCTCTTCAAGAGCACCAATTTTTTTTTCTCTTTTGCACTAATAAGTTTTCAACGCTTTAGGCGTAATTTAGACTCATATATTACTGTTTTAACAACTCATTCTTCAGGAACTTCAATTCTTGCTTAAACATTAACAGTAATAATATATGATTTTGCAACACTTTTAGTGTCAGTAAATACATCTTGTAATTGATTTGTAATACTTTGCAAATAGGTAATCTTCTGAACTTCTAGTTCACATTCATTTATAAGAGGATCAAATTTAGACATGGTTTTATTATCTCAAGTAATTTCTTGTCGTGTTTCAGGCACCGACTTTTTGTTATTTCAAAACATGATAAAACTTTACTATAATGTATAAAAGTTTAGTATAAGTAAATCAAGTGCTTGGCCGTACAACAGGTATGTGACTACTATTCAGTCATACCGCACCTATAACAAACATTTTCATCTTTCTATAAAGAATTATTCTGAAGACTTTTACCCTTCTCTAAGTTAGATCACTTCTGGCGATACGGTATATTTTTATCATCTTTAATATTGTCGCTTTTGGGACCAACACTTCTATAGTTTTTCTACCACGTCTATACCCGTAATTCCTTTGAAAAGATGCACCGTTCACTTTTGGGAATGGTGTAAATACAATATCATTATTAAGACGTAAGTGGTAATTTATTAACAAAAACTCATTATTTAGCTCAATCACTAGAAGACAAAATAAAAATTCATAATATTAGTTAAACTTTTGCTCTCGATATTGCTACTGCAGGAGCACATTCGAGGTAGAAAGTAATATATGTCTTCTTTTAAATATCATCATCAGTGACATTCTTACTACATAATTTTAATATTGAACTGATTTTAAAGAGTGCAGAATATTCAATACCACTCTTAAAATATTGCAACTTCAAGTACAATAAGTCATAATAAATTTTTGAGAAGATTATATCTTCTAGTGTTCATATCTCTCTCTTAATTCATTTCACACAGTAAGATGATTTTTCACCATGAGATACACAGCACGGCCCTTCAGGGACACATGATTTTCTTCTATAATTGTATCTCCCAAATTCATCATCATATCCAAATGGATCTCATCAAGGATCCTGGATAAATAACTTTGTTTAGAAATGTCAATAGTAATAAATCTCAATATTTGACATTATATATATAAATTACAAAAATAAATATGTAAATTTAAGGAATATATTCACATAATCATGAAAATAAAAGTAGAATTTTATCAAATAATATTCAGTAATATTACCTTTAATATTTATCTCGAGAACTGCAAATAATATATTGAAAAACTTATATGAAATTGAAGACCACTAGCTTCAGTATCGGTAGAATCTCGTGCTGATAACGTCTTATAAAACTAAAAATGAAATTACTACTATTGTAAAAGAAATATAAAAGAAACTTTTTAAAACTCTTAAGAACTAAAACTTTTTTCGTTTTATATATTTTTCTTATGAATTTCAGAACGAATGAAACTCATATTTATATGCGTTGAAATTATTATGCAAGTTATTATGTAAGACTTAAAATAATAGTAGTGGAGTCATTCATAAAATAATTAAGAGGGCGAGAACCAATCTCAATAATTTATAATATTAAAAAATGAAAAAAGTGAAACGAACAATAGAAGGTGGTTCTTTCCGAGTGGCCTACCCCCACTACACAAAAAGTCCAATAAACCTCTCGCCGAGTTCTTGGCATGGAGTATTCGCTTGAGGAAAAAAGTTGGAAACAGCTGTCCATAAAGTCGATATGCATAGGACTAGTAAGAATAATAATGCCTTAATTTCAAAAGGAAATGCATCTTCATAACACATGTATTTGGCAAAAGATATAGGACAAATGAGCTCTCGGTCGGACACCGGATTTTACTCCCATGCGCGTATGTCAGATCAGTACGTACGAAGACGGGTTTACTTGCAATATTATAAGCCTTTAATCCGACAAACTTTTTGCGCATGCTAAATGTATCTAAAATGGGGAATTTTATAGTCAAGATCCTGGAGAAATTATTATTCAAAGTATCGTGTCTTTATTCTTTGGGCAATTTCACCCACCATAAGACCAAGCTAATTTACTGAGTAATTTTAATGCATCGCCCATATATAATCAATTCTGCTGCCGGTAACTATGGTCACTCCCATACCTTATATAGGACAACGATATAGTTGTTACCGTCATTATAAAAAAATTATTTATTTATAACTATTTAATTACGATCAAATGATTATTATAGTCAAAATTGACGATAAATAATCATTTAGTTACAATTAAATAGTCATAAAAGTCTATTTTTCCTGTAGTGTGTCTGCGTAATTAAGGCTGTAATCGATCCGAGCCGAGTCAAGTTTTTAGGTTATCGAGTCAAGCTGGACTCAAATAACTCGAGCTCAAGCTCGAGCTCGAGTTGAGAGGTTGCCGAGCCGAGCCGAGCCAAATTCGAGCAAATCAAACACAATCTCGAGCCTAGTCGAATTATTACTCGAGTTTTGTTTATACATGTATATGTTTTTTGAATAAATTGAACAATTAAAAATACCAAATTATAGAATAAAATATTAAATCTAATAAAAATTTAATAGATATATAACATTTTTATGAATACATTTTTTATATCATTACACATTGTAGTATATAAGGAAACCACCAAGTCTTATATATTAACTATTACTATTACACATTATACATATACTATAATTATTTACTTAAGTACTTAATTAACTAATATATTATAATAAATTATATTTAACATATAGGTATAAATGACTAGGTATAAGTAAGTGGGTTATATACTACATATTTAATTTTTACCAAAATTATGTTTATATTATTAAATTTAATATGCATAGAAGTATATATGTGTGTGTGTAAAAATACTAATATACAGAGAAAAACTATATATATTTATGATTTATGGACGAGTTATAATCGAGTCAAACTAATGAGCCGAGTCGAATATGAACAAGTGAGCCTTAATCGAGTCGAGTTGAGTTTAATAGAGTATGTGTTATTTACTAATCGAGCGGGTTTCTATTTTTACGATCGAAATTTTTTTTTCACAAGTCGAGCTCGATCCGAGTTTAGCCGAGCAAGTATCAGGCGAGTAATCGAGCGGACTAGTTCATTTACAGTCGAATGTGTAATAAGCATATTATCTATTCATTATTTTCTATATATACATATTATTTTTTATATATGGTCTTAGTGAAAGATAAATTTCTTTTATCTTATTTTGTTTTTCTACATTAATTTTTTAAAAGTTTATATATAGTAGTTAACTTCCTAGAGTGAAGTTTTCTTACTACTTCTACTAGTAATATTGTATGCATGTATCATACGTTATAATTAAATTCGTACTCACTGTACAAAAAAAAAATTAAAAATTAAAAATCAAGGAATATTTATACATATATTGTTTTTTATTAAATAACATTAATTATTCTTATGCATTCTGCAACTCTACAACTCATTATACATATATAAGAAGAAATAGTATTATATTAAGAAGAAATTTCCATTGAATAGGCAAAATTATATTGATGATGAAATTGATTTATAGATGGAAAAGGAATCAAAGTTAGTATGTTATATAGTACACAAACAAATACTTCCCCTTACGTGGGGATTGTGATATGTATTATTGCCACGTAATAATTGGCTTTGGATGACCCGAATTAAATTTGCGCAATAATTGATCTTTGCCAATCTTAAATTACTTATGATCATCTGTTTGTTCAAGAAAAAAATTATTATATAAATGACATGAGATTCTCATAATCTAATAATATGAAATGTCAATGTCATGTCATTAAAGTATTCACACATATGCTAATAAGTTATTTGTAAAATTACTAATTTGTAATCATACAACGTATCAAGATAAGATAAGAGGAATACGAAATAATATATATACTCCTCTCCGTATTCAATATTAATTGAGAAGATGAATTCGGAGGAAGGAAGCAACAAGTACTTACAAATTAAATTAAGCAAGTTGGCGTACGTAAAAGTCATCGTGTATAAGAAGTCATCGTGTATAAGGGAAAGCCAGGGTTTGGCGGCATTTATATTAGCCAAAGCTGCTTGCTTGCAAGGCACATGCAGGCTAAAGGCTAAAGCTATTCGATTCCTTTACTCCTACCATCCCCCACACATCGTCAACATCTCTTTAACAGAATATGCCTCGTGTTGGCATCCACTTTATATGGCCTGAATCACCCACACTACCTAAAACATTCTTCTGCTTCACCCATCTCTTGGTTGTCTTGACAATGGGGAATTGTCTTACCCTCCCTGTTCCTACTGCAGTGAATCTCTCCAAGAAGAGCCGTAGTTCTCTGCTAGCCATCGACACCATGTTCAAGCTTCCCTCTCCACTCCAAGTTTGGCCAAAGGGTACGTACCTATTATATACTGCTCTCATCAACATGATTGTCTGCTATTTTTTAGCTAAAAAAGCATGATTCTTGCTATTTTTTGTGATGATTTTGTTTAAATATCAGTTAAGGCTTTGGCCTTGGTGTAGGGGAAGGATTTGCAAGTGGGATTATGGATCTGGGAGGAGGATTGCAAGTGCGTCAGATATCAGACTTGGTGAAAGTTTGGGCAACCCGACAAGGTGGACCTGACAACCTTGGGGCTACGTTTTTCGAACCATCCCAGATTCCAGATGGTTTCCATATGTTGGGTTCGTACAGTCAACCAAACAACAAGCCTTTCTTCGGATGGGTTCTTGTTGGGAAAGATGATGAATCAGCTCAAGCTTTGAAAGCGCCACTCGATTATACTCTGGTTTGGAGCAGTGTGTCTTCAAAGATCAAGGCAGATGGGAATGGCTATGTGTGGCTGCCAATTCCGCCCAATGGTTACAAAGCCGCAGGGCACGTGGTCACAAGCTCGCCTGAGAAGCCATTGCCAGATAAAATCAGGTGCGTTCGATCTGACCTCACGGACCAAAGTGAGGCTTACACGTGGATCTGGGGTCCAGGTAAAACCAGCGATGCCAATGGATTCAATGTGTATAGTGTGAGACCCAGCATTCGCGGGACCAAAGCTCTTGGTGTCTCTGCCGGTACTTTTGTGGCTCAAATTGGTGGGACTGCCTCTCCTTTGTCTAATATTGCTTGTTTGAAGAATGCGGAGTCCAACTTTTCTTGTATGCCAAATCTAATGCAGATCAACGCATTGATGCAAACCTACTCTCCATGGGTGTACTTCCATTCAGAGGCGGACCCACGCCCGTAGCCCCCCCAAAATTTTTCCAAATTTTATTTATAGTAGGAATATATATATAATTATATATATAATTAAAATTCTCTCTTAAATTATAAAAATATAAATATAAATTGACCCCCCCAAATTTTTTTTATGAAAATTATTTTTTTAAATCTCAATATACATTCATTTATATTTTAATTTTTAACTTTATGTAAATCTAAATTTTAACTTACATAATTTTACAGTTATTATAATAGTCTAACTCTAACAAAAAAAGTAATTATAAATTTGTATGATTGTAAAATTCATTAATTATACTCACTTATTTAGTTTCACTCTAACTTGTATGATTGTGAGATATAGTTTGTTAAAAATTTAATAGCGTTACATCATTACTTTATAGAAAGTTTTCAAATTTATTCTTAATTTATAAATTTTTCTTAAATCGTAAAAAAAAATATGCGTAAATACTTAAGAACAATTAATTTTTTTTTTAAAGAAAGAAATGGAGTATAATTCAAAAAATAATAGACGTTTAAAGAGTTCGGTAACAACAGAATATGATATTTCTATTACTGATGATCATCCTTATAAAATTTACACACACCGTATATTTTATCGATCGCCCCCCCAAACATAAAATTCTGGTTCCGCCCCTGCTTCCATTCAAAAGATGAATTCCTACCTTCTTCAGTGAACTGGTATTTTGGGATGGGGGCAGTTTTGTATAAGAAAGGGGAAGAATCAAACCCTGTTCCAATCGAACCCAATGGCTCGAACCTTCCCCAGGGTGGTTCAAACGATGGTGCTTATTGGTTAGACCTGCCTGTGGATGAAGGGGCCAAAGATATGGTCCGAAAAGGAGAGCTAAGAAGCTCCCAAGTTTACGTACATGTAAAACCCATGATGGGTGCAAGCAGAGGCGGACCCACGCCTTGGGTTGGGGGGGCTACGGCCCCCCCAAAATTTTTCCAAATTTTATTTATAGTAGGAATATATATATAATTATATATATAATTAAAATTCTCTCTTAAATTATAAAAATATAAATATAAATTGACCCCCCCAAATTTTTTTTATGAAAATTATTTTTTTAAATCTCAATATACATTCATTTATATTTTAATTTTTAACTTTATGTAAATCTAAATTTTAACTTACATAATTTTACAGTTATTATAATAGTCTAACTCTAACAAAAAAATTAATTATAAATTTGTATGATTGTAAAATTCATTAATTATACTCACTTATTTAGTTTCACTCTAACTTGTATGATTGTGAGATATAGTTTGTTAAAAATTTAATAGCGTTACATCATTACTTTATAGAAAGTTTTCAAATTTATTCTTAATTTATAAATTTTTCTTAAATCGTAAAAAAAAATATGCGTAAATACTTAAGAACAATTAATTTTTTTTTTAAAGAAAGAAATGGAGTATAATTCAAAAAATAATAGACGTTTAAAGAGTTCGGTAACAACAGAATATGATATTTCTATTACTGATGATCATCCTTATAAAATTTACACACACCGTATATTTTATCGATCGCCCCCCCAAACATAAAATTCTGGTTCCGCCCCTGGGTGCAAGCTTCACCGACATAGCCATTTGGATTTTCTATCCATTTAATGGTGGGTCTAGGGCTCAACTTGGACTTGTCACCATCTCAGTGGGAAAGATAGGGGAACATGTGGGTGATTGGGAGCATGTGACCCTAAGAGTAAGCAATTTCAATGGGGAGCTTCAAAGGATCTACTTCTCACAACACAGTGGAGGAACATGGGTGGAGGCATATGACCTTGAGTTTCAAAGTGGGAATAAAGCTGTAGGCTATTCATCATTGCATGGACATGCTATGTATGCAAAGGCAGGAACTGTTTTGCAAGGGAATGGAGAAATTGGAATAAGGAACGATACGGAGAAGAGCAATGTGGTGATGGATACTGGAGGGAGCTTTGCAATAGTTGCAGCAGAATATTTGGGGTCAGCTGTTTCTGAGCCAGCTTGGCTCAAATATTGCCGGGAATGGGGTCCTAAAATTAGCTATGACATTGCAGATGAGATTAACAAGGTAGAGAAAAAATTGCCTGGACCACTCAAATCTGCTTTCAAGAAGTTAATCAATGCCCTACCAAATGAGATCTTGGGGGAGGAGGGTCCCACTGGTCCCAACATGAAGGCCAGCTGGCTCGAAGATGAAAAATGATTCATGCATCTATATATATATATATATATATAGAAATTGTTATTTTATAATCCTTTTTTCAATTAAGTTGTGGCTGATATTATTCAAAGGATTTTTCACAGCTTGTGTTATAAGATTGTAGAAAAAACCCATGCAATTCGTTCTATCAAAATATGTTATATCAAAAGGCACATTCCTAAAGGAAAAAAAAAAAAAGCACATTCCCTTTTATTCCCTTTTCCTTTCATTATCGAATTATATTAATCTACGATTGGTGGGACCAGTCACCAGAACAATATTGCTAGAAAAATGGTCAGCATCCTGAAATAGAAAAAATGGTTTGTCAATCTCAATGAACGCCAAATGGGAGGGAGCTAGTAGCATCCGACGGTAGCTATAGCATTGCATCCATAAAGCATTAGAGAGAGAGACAGAGAGAGAGAGTTTATTGTTAGGTTTAATTTCAGGCAAAGAGTCAACGTGAACGAACTTTAAAAGCTATTTTGACTTGACGCTATTTCGGAATATGATTGAAAATTTATTACATTTTGCATGCCATCCTGAATCGTGATTTATTATACATAAATATTATTAAGGAGTATTTCACACTCATCAAATTTATTTTCATATAAACAGTTCAAACATAAACATATTATTATTCATATAAAAGTAATATAATGAATGTAATTACTCTCAATATTTTTAATTATATATACAGAGAGAGAGAGAGCTCAATATGAAATTGCGTGCAAGAAACCATCCAATCCCTACTACCTACTACCAAAAGAAATATCATATATGTGAGTGGTACAATTGGATGTGGAATGTGACGCTCATTCAAATTTAGTTCCAACTTTGTAGGTTTCTTTATTTATTTTTCCAGATGACAGTTGAAAGTGGTTATGATTGTGAACGCAAATTAAGATGATGACTTTTGGGTAGACAAAACATATATAGTTGCTCGGCAGGGCAGAAAAACAAAGTGAAATATCTCTATATTTTTAAAGCAAACGATATTGCTACCACAAAGTTGTAGCAATTAGAAAAAAGTTTCAAATAGGATAGGTTTGAAATCTATTTTCACATCAACTAATAAAATAATAACACATAAGTATTTTATAGAATTTTTCAATACAACCGGGTACACCCAACTCTTCCCTTCCCTTGCTCACCTCTCTCCAACCCATCTGTGCTCAATGTCAATGGAAGTTAGCCCTGCCAAATCAACTTCTGTCTAAAGCTCCCTCACGTCGAAGTTGTTGAAGATCTGAAGCTAGATTCTTTGGTAATGGGAAGCAAGGATCAGAATCTCACTTTTCTTATTTTCCTCCAACCAAAATCTCATATAATAGATGGTTTTTTTTTTCGTTTTCAATTCTTCATCATGTTTCTAAATATATAAGAAAAATAAATGAAATAATAAAATTCTAAATCTTATGAAAAATAAAATATATCAAATTCTTGCTTCTTGTTTTTCTTTTCGGCTTTTCTTTTTCTGTTAATTTTCTTTCTCATCATATACCTAAAAATTAGTTACCAGAGGTAGTTTGGTTATGCCGTAGCACTCGTGTGTCATGGTTAATGCAACCCAAAACTAGAGGCAACATTTCAGTAGATTTTGAGATGTAGGGGAAAACAGGAAAATAATCCAATTGCTTCGTGCGTTTTGGCTTCATGCTTGTTGCAGATGGGGAGGAGCGGGAAGAAAGGAGAGGGAGACGTTTTGGGGTGTATGCGGCTGCATTAAATTTTTTTATGGAATGCTTATTTGTCATTATTTTATTGGTTGGTGTGAAAATGGGTTTCATACCCATCCGGCCTGAAGTGTAATCCTAACTATTATGGATAAGACTGTTGCTAAATGATTTATGGAATTGAGGAAGAGATTATTTTGAGAAAACAGTTCAAAAATAGTCCACACATCTTGTTGATTTTATATTTTGCGGTCTGGGCTACTCAACAATGGCCCAAACAATTCAAACCTAAAAAAATGAAAAAAAAAAAAAGGAATCAAGATCCGAGACCGCTCCAATAATAAAGTCAATTGGAGGCAATGGTGAAGGAAATATAAGCAATAGTAAAGGTTTAGAACACGTAACCTTGATTCTGGAGAGTGTAGCCCCATTTATAGGATCACCTTAGTCTTGCTTCCTAGCAAGTGATGATGAGAATGCCCTTTTCTGCCTGTTCGGTCAACATTCAGTTGGTGGTGTCAGAGTAGGTAAGTTTGTCTTGGGCAGTGCTGTTGGAAGGGCTAGGGGCGGAGGTCTCATTTAAGCCACACTAATTTTTTACTTTATTGTTGCCATGTGATTGGAATTTCCAGCTAAAATTTAATGTGGTATGGTTCCGCCTGCTTAACATTTAGAAAGGCATAGTGTTTGCCTTATCCCTAAATTAGTTCTTAGCGAATAGACTTTGATGAGAATTTCTCATTCTCTCTTTCCAGTCGACTTTGATCCTCCCCCCCACCCCCTTTTTTTTTTTTACCCTGCGAATTCCTACCACAAGGGTGATGGTAGGAATTCTCTAACTACCTTCCAAGCCCTAGGTTTCTGAATCTGTCTGTTCATTTTTTGAGTTCTGGATTCCTGAATTTGTCTGTTCGTCTTCTGAGCCCAGTGTTCCTATATTTGTCAGTTCATCTTCCAGGCCCTTGGTTTCAGGTGCCAACTGTCTAGCATGGCAATTAATGTGGTCCCTTCTGTACGCCTTCATCCTTTCGATTTCTATAATGGACAGCTTGATAAGACATCTCTATTTCTCACATTTCGAAACTTTGATTGGTTCATGCTTCCAATGCCTTTGCCATGATTACCACGCTTGGAATTGCTATCCACGCCCTCCGATTTTCATTGGGTCGTGCAGCCCATGCACACGATGTGTCGATCTCCATTCTTATCAATCAAATTGTGGGTTGTCACGTCGTTTTGCTTTCCATGCACATGTTTTCCTCCTTTGGCTTTTAAAGCCTTTGTCCTCCCCTTCTTCTTCTTCCTTCACTTCATTTCTTACCTACAAAGCAGCCATTTACTTATGTCTGTTACTCTTCATTTCTTCTTCTTCCTTCCTGTGCACAAACTTTGTCTCCTTTCTTTAGCATCCATGATTGCTGAAGGCTTTGTTCCGCCTGTCCAGATTACTACCAACGCGATGGTGGCTTTTCAATGGTACTGTTTGGTATCTGGCCTCCCTCCCTCTAAGCTCTAGGCATTGCGAAACTGTTATAAGATCTCCTATCATATTAACATGAAGCTACCTAAGGGGATAGAGCAGGCTTGTGATGCTCTCAAGAAGTAGCAAAGGGTGGTGCTTTATCCGACGATATTTGCCAATAGTTTTCGGTTCCCTTTCATTCGCTCGGTTCACAAGGTTCTCCATTACCTTGGTTTGGCCCCAACGTAGCTTCTTCTAAACGACTAGCATTTACTATTGGCTAGCTACATCGTTTTCCAAATGGCACTGTTGGAGTGGGCCAACATCTACCCCGACCTGACTGCTCGGAAGTTCTTCTTGCGAGAGGAACACAGCTAGCTTCCAAGTCAAGAATGGTAATCGAAAGGTAACGAAAATTGAGAAAAGACATTCCAATATTATTCGAAAGTCTTTCTTCGTCTTGAAAACTGGATGGTTTCTCGAGAACAAGACAAGGGAGGAGTTTTCGATCTATCTGCAGAGAGCTTCAGTTTCATATTAGGTGCCGAGGAGACAAACTGAGTTGATGCAGTATTGGCCTGGGCTAACGCTAACTCGACTTGCTGTGGAAATACGTCGTCCTCTCTAACGAGAATTTCAAGGTATCTAGTACAATTGAATTGGTCGTACGCCAACGGCTAGAATATCCTAAATGGTCTCGAAAATTAACCGATCAAATTCCATAAGCGGGTCTCCCAACCAATATTTTGAAACCGTACCGGTGAGCGTACTGGTCAAGACACTAGAACAAAATATTTCAATACCGATACCGTTTCGTGTACCGTTTCAAAATAGTCTATATATAAAAAAAATTATATATATGAATACATATATAAATTATATTTCAAAATAATAGTCAATATATGAATAAATTATATATATATGTAAATAATCTAGTCTAAATTAAGATAAAAAAAATAGCCTGAAATGAAAAAAAAAATGAAATTTCGAAATCAGGTACAAGCCAGTATGGATGAAATACCGGCCGGTATAGGCCGATACGAAACACCCCAATTTCCATGAGAGGAGGACAAAGGTGCGCCATGATTTTGTTTGGGATCCTTCGACTCATGAAAGACCTTGGCGCAATCGAAGACACAAGAAGAAATCATTAGACGAGCCCTAGGCTCAGCTGGAGGCATGCTCTGAGGCCCGATGGGAGGCCGCTCGTCGTGAGTTCCTTCCCCGATAGTCAGCTAGGGTCTCGACCTTTGCCACTATGCCCTCAACCTCCAATGTTGCCCCCATCTTTGAGGTCGGAGGTGACCAAAAAGACAACTTTGATGCTGCTTTCACATAATTAGTCATACATCCAACCCCCCGATCCGCCGACAGCTCCGCTCGATTCATGTCCTTTGAAAACACATTAAGGGCAATGGAAGAGCAAGAGGCCCTAGTCAAATAGCTGCACGAAGTTGAAGTGACAAGGATTGGTCGTCATGAAGACAAAGCAGTCAATTGAACTAAAGTGCTTGCCAGAGGGTCTACGGGCTAGTCAGAGGTAGAAAGTGGAAGGGTTGGTGGCCAAGAGGAAGTGGAGCCCGAGCGGACTGAAAATCAGGAGGGAGAGATCATGTTTGGGGAAGTCGAAAACTAAGAGGGAGCGATCGAGACCGGGAAAGCCGAAAATCAAAAGGAAGAGATTGAGACCCATGAAGTCGAAAGCCAGGAGGAAGAAGTTGAGGTCGGGGAAGCTAGAGGTCATGATGAGCAACAAGTGGTGTTTATCAGAGACGAATATTCTGACCCCCCCTCCAATCTTTGAGGTCGGGTCTAGTTCTAGGATCCCCCCTCAGGCTCCTTCACCATTCCAACTCTACAATGAGATCAGTTCCATAGTTTTTAATTTCGTACCGTACCGGTCGGTACAATCAAAATATGCCACACCACCTAGTTATCCAGTACTAAAAAACTATTGTTTCACACCGCCTGATATTTCGACTATACCAGCCAATATTTTAGCATGTGTTTTGGCCGTATTGGATTTTGACCTTTTACCTTTTTCTTTTCATTTATTGCTATTTTTCTACCTAAATTCAGACTAGACTATTTACCCATATATATATATATATATTTCTATATATAATTTATTCATTTATTCATATATTAATTATTATTTTAAAATATAATTTATATAAATATTTATATATATATAATTTATTTATATATAAACTATTTTGAAATGATATATGTCACGATATCGGTATCGAAATATTTCATTCCAGTATCTTAACCGATACGTCTACTGGTATGGTATTCAAAATATTAATTGCTGCTTTAGGACAGTTCTTTGGGGACAAACCCAAGGTTGGGAATAGACAGTGCTTGGCATACGAGAGCAACCAGCATTTAGTGCCAGACCTTGCTTCGAGCCTAAACCAAGCTCGGGATGTGGCTACCAAGTGCATAACGCAGATGTTTCAACCTTTTACTGCCCCACTATACCCTTTTATTGTTAGCACATTTGGTATTTTTATAGAAAGCGAAATTTATTTATTTATTTATTTATTTATTTATTTTGTTTAGGTGGCAAACCAGATTATGAGGCTAGTCAAGCCCAAGATGGCCTAGCTCGAAGAGTCCAATTGGGAGCTAGGGACGATATGCCATTTTGGGTTTTTCAAGTTGAGGCAAGTGTCCAATCGGCTTGAGGCTTCCAAGGCGGTGTGTCAGAGGTTAGTCCAGACCGTGGAGGAATCGAAGATAGAGAATGAGCTTTATAACTCTATCTGGAGTTACAGCTACCAGGAGGGCCTGAAGAAGCCAAAGGAGCATATCTTGGCCAACCCCAGGTTGGACCTGTAGACATTCGATCCAAGCTCCCTCCCTTTTGATCCAGTTGCCAAAGAGTTCGCCAAGAACATAGGGTAGCCTGATTTTCCTCTGTTTCGAGATTTTCATCCGCCTGTTGAATGAAGAGAATCCCTCATTTCTTTTGGAAACAATTGTAAATTCTATAGAAAGAAAGTATCATAATGGAGAACCACGCTTTGATCTCTATACAACATCAACACATGACGTGTTTATATTGTCTTTCACTTATCATATGGGGAACCACGCTTAAGTTCGTGGCACTTCATAATTTTTCATATTAGTAGGCTTACTAATATACTTTAAAATCCCTTAAAAAATTAGGATGGCTCAATTTCCAATTAAGAAAAATAATCCACTTAAAACACAATTTTGGAAATGAGGTAAATCAAGCCCACCCAATTTAAACGCAATTCCAGTTAAAAACTAAGCCCAACAAGTCCATGTGAAAAACTAAGCCCATGTGAGAAATCAACTCATGTGGTTAAATTTAAAATCTAATAATCTGTCATTACGAGAAGGTTTCTACACATTCGGTGACTCCACTGGACTCCTCAGAATGGTGGTGCAACCCAAGAGAGAGTGAATTAGAGAGAAGTTGACAAGTCGATAAACACTAGGGAGAGAGAAGGGAGGGCCGATGACAATGGGCTTACTGGAATAGTGCAAGGTGAAGGGAGTGCTTGGTCGGCAATATCTGTGACCGTCTAGAGGTGGTGTGGCATCCTTGTGGTGGTTGATGGTGGGTGGAAAAAGTAGGGGCTATGCGAGTGAGTTTTTTCCAAACTTTTGTGTTTATTTTCTGGAGGGTCTAGGGCTGTAAATGAACCAGGCTACTCGACAGTTCGTTCGGTACTCGCTCTGTTAAACTCGAATCGAAGTCGACTCATGAAAAAAAAAAACTCGCTCGTGAAAGCAGATATCCGCTCGATTAGTAAATGACACATACCCAATAAAACTTGATTCGACTCGACTAAGGCTCGTTAAGACTCACTCGTTTATATTTGAGTCGACTCGTTAGCTCGACTCGGTTAAAATTTATTTATATAATGATAAATATATACACATATATATTATATATATATATGTATTGCTAATAATATAAGTATAACATTTTTATAATTAAATATGTAATCTTATTACTTATATCTATATGATGAATATATTTCATGGTTATGTTTTATAATTTGTATAATAATTAGTCTATAAAATTTAATAATTTCATATATTAGTACATGGGAAGCATGTAAAATATGTATATGTTATCATATTATGTGTATTTATTAATAATATATATATAAATATATAACATATGTTATAATAAATAAATATCAACTAGTTAGATATTAAATATTAATTTTTTATTAGTTATTAATTTTTTATTTTTTAAATTTTATTCAAATTTTTTAAAAAAAAAATGGAGCTCAAGTTGGAAGATTGGTTAATCGAGTCGAGTTCGAACAAAAAATGAATAAAAACTCGAGCTCGGGCTCAAGCTTAAACTCAAGCTCGAATATTTTGAATTGAGCTCGAGCTCGACAAGCTAAAATTTGGCTCAACTCGACTCTTTTATAGCTCTAAGTGAGTCTATGAGAGATCTTTATAGGCAAAGAGAAGAGAGTATCATGAGAATGAATAGAGTTTAGAGTTGGGAGTTAGTTTTCACATAGGAAATAAAAATAGAGAGGATAGAGGCGCGAAGGGTGAAAGAATCCCAATTCAAAACAATTCAAACAAATATGTAACTAAATCTACTTAAAAATATTATTGATAATTATATTAGTAATAAAATAATATTAATTAATTAATTCCACTTTTGGGCCTGGATGTTACGCTCTTCCTCTTACAAAAGTATTATTTTGACATTTTGATGCGATCTTCTCTATTACCAAACTCACTCTATTTGTCAGAAATTTTAAGAGGAATTTATTCATACAATTCATGGGACTAAGGGGACAATAATCATTTGCATCTATTATACCCAACTTTTTAGGAAAATGGGGACAATGAAGGTTGCGTTGTTACTTTTCTTAAACCTACCATTTTTATATAACTCTCAAAAGACATCTATGGTATCATCTTTAATCACTTCCCAATAAATTTGAAAAAATACCATAGAGATCAGTGGGACCATCAGGGCCTGGAGCTTTGTCATTAGTCATGCTTTTCACCACTGTCTAAATCTCCTCCTCATTAAAAGGCATCTCACTCTGTTCCGCTTCGTAGTGGTCTAAAGACTAAAACTTTAACCATCAGTACTCGGTATCAAGGATGTTGTTCCATAAGTAGGCCCTCATATATTTTACAGTGTGTTCTATGTAATCTCTTGTAGCTTTATGAATGAAGAACACCCATGCATGTATGCAATTCTGTTATGCCAAGACTACCACTCCCTAAACGGGTGAATAGGATGAATCTTAAGAATTAAACATTGCCATGTATATACTTATGATTGTGATTACACGTTTTTCCAACTATTAAATTTGTCCATCTAAGGCCTCATTTGATAACAAAGATGAAATGAGATCAAATTGAATAAAATATTATTTGAATTTGAATTTTATTTTAGAATTTAAAAAAATTGAATTGTTTATTGTGTTTTATATGAAAATTTTTAAAATTATAATTAGATAAGATGAAATAGTTTGTTAACTAAACGAGGTGTAATTTGTATAAGTTATATACATAGTTTCATTTATCAACGTAGGTAAAGTACATGTGAACCAATAAAGTAATTTACAAACAAAAACATATTTACTGTAAAGTCTCTCCCCTTCTTTCTCTCTAAACATCCACCCTTGTTGGTTTTCTCCCTATCCATTCTAGCTTGATTTTGAGGGACAAGAAATTTTGCTCATCCCTCCCTCTCGCCCAGCCTTGTGTGGCTGTTATTTTTGCTTTTCTCTAGTTTTTCTAGGTTTTTTCCAAGCTTTTTTAGCTTTTTGTCCACAATCAAAAGAATTTTTGATCTATTGTTTGTCGGACCTTTTCAACCACCACGCACAGGTTCTATGGACTCTACAGTCACTGATCTATAGAAGGGAATGAGCAGATTAACTAGACGAGCGACGCGTCCTACTCACACGCAGGGGACAGTATGCGTGGGGCTCACACCCCGTCGTGCTAGACGAGTTCTTTTGCCACCACGCGTGACATCATCAGAATCAACGACTTCGGGTCCTTTATTTACGGCTCCCTATTTCTTCTTTAGTGTGGCGCATACTCCTTATTCACTGCTACCACCAACAATGGTCCCTCTCCGATGCATCGATTTTTCTTCAAGTTGCTACTTTCCGATTTCCCTAACTAGGAATCAAGTTGAAGTGGAAATGAGAATCCCCTCTAGACAGACTAGCTAAATAGAACACAGCGCACATCCTCTTGCTGTGACTTTAATTGCAATTTTATATATTAGATTATTTTGAAACTACTTTAGGCGACATCATTTCAATCAGATTAATGGGAGCTACATTTGTAACTCTGAAACCCTTTTTTCTTTTTTGATATCTGCTATTTATTTGTCATATTGAAATGATTGTTAAAAACTCTTTCCTCCTATCCTTGTATCCATTTAATATTTATATATGTTATGCTTGCTTTAAAAAATAAAAAAATAAAAAGAAATTTGTAAATAAGTTTGAACTCATTTAAAAAAACAAAACTAAAGTCAATTTGAACATTTAATATTTGATTTGGACTGGGTTTATTGCTTCTTGCGTATAACATTTTCTGAGTTTTCAAATATTTAATTTGCTTGCCAGAAATGTCTTCATATGGTTGAGCCATATCCACAGTGATCAGCGTGCTTTAGATCCTTCAATTTTGCGAAAGAGGGAAAAATACAAACAAATAAACAAGCAAGAAAGAAGGTAACTAATATGTTCCAATTGTTGACAGGAACCTCAGATCCATATATTTCCAACAATTCAACCGACAATCTCTTTTAAGAAGGAATGCATTGGGCATTAATTCTTTGCTTGTGCAGCCCCTTATTCGAGCAATGCTACTTACATTCAAATTTGTGCACCAATATATATTTATTAGCTGCCTTCATATCTTTTATTTTAATTATAAGCATTTTATTTGTCTACTTTCCCATCTCAATATTGGTGGGCGTATTGATACGCAAATTTACTTCCAACTAGAGTTTTTCTTGAATACTATCTTCTATATTGTGGTAAAAAAAATAGACTGGAATAATATTCATCACTTTCACATTTTCGCCTGGACCCTCTCGATGAGCTCTCTCCTAAGAATCTTTCCTGAAGCAGACTTGGGGACTTTGTTTATGAACGTTACTCTCCTTAATCTTTTGAATGGTGCAACCTATAATGAAAATGAGAAACCAATTTATGGCTCAAAAATACAAAAATAGAGAAATCAAATTATGGAAGTCATCTTATATTATATGAAGATTGCCCCTTTTTCTCTTTTGTGCTTACCTGATTAGCAATGAATTTCATAGCATCTTCTTCAGTCAGAGTACTGTTTGGCGAGCGAACGATATATGCAATTGGGACTTCACCAGCTTCAGCATCAGGAAATCTGAAAAATGGAACTGACTTGCATTTAATGACGTGTCCATATAAAATATGGATACATAGATTTTAAAAAATTAATTTATGTGAGTAATAAGATTTCGCATGTGTTGAACTTACGGGATTACAACAGCATCTAATATCTCGGTGAGAAACAAGCAATCCTTCAAGTTCTGCTGGTGCAACCTAGTGAGAATTGCAGAAAATTGCAAAAAATAAATAAATAAATAAATGAAAAATGAAAATAGTGAAAACTTTAAATGATTAATCTCCCAAGAACCACTAGTATTGTTTACGTAAAAACATTAAATTGTCGATAAAAACAGAAACATATCTTTGTTTGTGGAGGAGGTCTACAAAGCTTGAGTCTATAAATAGTGCATAAAGGGTAATTTTATCTTTTAAGACTATCTCGCGTGAGTTGATGCTGAGTTTTGATGATGGGGTCAGTGATACTGAAACATTTTGGATTCAGGATACAAGTCAAATTTATGAAATCAGGAGGGAAGAGGGTTGAGTATTTACATAGCTGGCCAAGTACTTATGTTGAGTATTTTTTTTTTTTTTTATTGGTAAACAAGATTTTACTTGATCATAAGAATTGGCAAAAGCCAAAGACTTGGGTTGAGTATTACACCAAATGTTTGAATATCTCACTCAGCACAAATTAAACGACGTTCTCATCCCTAAAATTGTTATGTTGTTTTGACATATATTCAAATATTCTGATTACTATATCAGCTAAACCAACATCAAGGCATACCTGCATATCAGAAATCTATCTACCTATTATAATATAAGAAGAATTCAAATTTAAGATCAACTTGCTCAGAAGACAATTAGTAAGAAAACCAAATTATCCAAAATGCATTGCAATCTTAGAGATAAAAAGAAAATAATTCTCGCCAAACAGCAAAATCACAGGAGTTGTTGCTGCATTCATTCAACTGAAAGAACTTTTCGTGGCAGAAAGATCTATACACCTATACTCTTAGACACAAATGAGAAGCCTTATCATTGAAACGCTTCCAATATCCCAATATATTGTGTACTCAAAAGACAAGCCAAATAGTTCCATTCATACACAATACTATTTGGACTAATTACAATTTCTACCATCATGTTACCGCTCACTTTTCAGTGTCTTCCCCATAATAAGTGATTTCGGGTGCATATTGCAACTTTTTGTAGTTTATGGTGCATAGTGGAATAAGTTTATGATGCACACTACAACTCGTCATGGTAAAGGGTACGCATTGGAAAATAAGTGGCAATTCACAAGTGCAAAATGTAATTTCTTGTATTATTAAAAAACAAAGTAGCCGGGAGGATTTGGCCTACCTGAAAACCTTTGCACTTGATGAGCTCTTTAATTTGGTCAACAACATAAAGTTGTCCATCTGCATCAAAATATCCAAGATCTCCTGTGTGCACCCAACCCTTTTTATCTATTGTCAGTTTGGTGGCCTGGGGATTGTTGTAATAACCTGAAAATGAGTTTTTCAATTCTTGTGTTAAATATTCAAAAGTAAACAATAAGAAAATTCCTAGGCCACCTTAAATGAATGCAGAGCTTGCATGCAAATTAAAGAAAGTGTAGGCGACATCATGTCATGCTGGTACCAGTTTTTTTCTGTAAAGACCAACCATATGGAAGAAGCATGCTGAACATCATTGCAGAGAGAGGTCACTAACTAAACTACATTGACTTGTAAATGGCATGATTACCAAACAAGCTATTGGGGGAAGGTACAAACCTCGTTTTTGATACCCTATTTGGAATATCCACAAGGTTTAAAAAGTGTATCAAACTGCATATGAAATGTATTCCACTATTTAACCTCACAACAGGGAACCCCATGCAACACATCTTCAAGTATGATTAAACTTGAAAGCTATGAGTGAGAGGAAGTTATACTTCATTTAATGTATTTGAGAGGGGCATCTGGCATATGGAAAAGACAACTTATTGCTCATATTAGACAGAATATTAGCAAGCATTTCCCTCCATATAGAGATCAGAGTAGCCAAGATCTAGCTGCTAAAATGTGTACTTCTTAAGCAGACCAGAATCAAAGTGCACATCTATGTTTTGATAAGCAAAAAGAAATTCATTAAAAGCACAAAAGGTGCAGGACAAAAACACAGAATATATATATATATAACACCCATCTAAAAAAAGAAAATGTAAGAAGAAAAATCATGTAAATTGAGCCCATTGAATGGACGTCTATTCAAATATAACTGACAGAGCAGGGGATTGAAGTGGGTATAAGAAAAAACTCATTTAAATATGCAACCGCACTTCAACACTCATAATTTGGTGACGGCCCTACCCAGCTGGCAAGAGTAATTGAGTCACCCTCACCCAATTCAAGTTCCTATAGCCCAAACTATATGCGGTTAACAATGCAAAAGGGAGAAACAGAATCCATGGGAGACTAAAGCTGTTGAAGTCTTAGAGTTATTATCAGTGCAGACATTTGACGGATGGTTCTTTTATGTTTAACGTGGTACATATAGAAAGAATGCAATGCCCAGAACTTTGAAGATTTTGAGAAGCAGTGGATGAGCTAAGATCAATACTGCTAAAAACCCTTTATGTCTAGTTGTTGGCTAACAATAGTTCTGGGCTTTCTATTTATCTATATTTTAGTGTTTTTTGTTTTCCATCTTCTCCCTAGTATGGTTCTTTCTCTTGTATGCACCCCAAGAACTCAGAATTTAGCCCGTTTTACTTTTAAATAAAGTTGACTTACTATTAAAAAAATTATCAAAATCTGATTAATAGTTAGAAAATACTACAGTCCTGCTTGAGAAATTTTTTCTGTACTGGCACAAATTGAATGGTAGCACAGAACGGTAAAGAAAGATCATTTCATATCTATAATAAGAAATGACAACTTCTAGATTGAAAAACAATCCGTGACAAGGAGACTAACTTTTAGGAGTTGAGACAACAAGTTTACATGCTGATTTGATAAAGCCAGGACCAAGGTATATTTGAAGATTTGCTCAAGTCGCTAAGCTAACAGAATGAAGTACCAGTTCCTCTCCATGATCACCATAGTCCATGGTGTTGGATTTGTCTGACAAGGATTACAACTTAATGCTTATCAAACACGTTCCAATGTTATATGCAATCAATGGACACATTCATGATGTTAGACAATTAGAATTGGTCGATTCAGTCAATGAAGACCAACCTGACTTTCTGTCCATATCAAAGAGCCTAAACTTGTTCTGAGAAGAAAATATTTCCATGTAAACAGGACCAGGCATGCAAAGATCAAGTCTGAAGCCCAAAGAAAAAAGGAAATACCTTGCATCATATTAGCCCCTCAAACCCATATCTCCCCCAACTGATTAGGAGGGAGAGGCTTCAGGTTATCTATACTCACAATTTGGGATTGAACTCCAGAAACAAGCATTCCAGCTGAACCAGTGTTTTGAATTCCTACTCTCGCATTCTCGACGGAAACAATTCCACAAGTTTCTGTCATACCATATCCCTGAAACAAAAAAAGAACATTATAAATCAAAAGGAATATTTTATGTTCCCCATTCTCTACCAAAACCCACACACACAGAATGACCTTCCTAATCAAAGGCAAAGGCAGGATGTGAATTACCAAAAAGCTTTACAGGACATAAACACTGAAGAAAGTCCAATACCTCTTTTGAGTTTTTATTGATTTTTCAGTGCCTGAATTTGACAAGCCACTAACTATTTCTGCTAGAGCCATTTAGAAATTCTCGGTATTCCTCATCACTAAGATGGTCTTACTGGCAAAGATCATGAGTTTCTTTCATTTGTTCAAATATATACAGAAGTTCTATATGTATTAGAATTATCAAGTAGGACCTTACAAATACAAAATTAGCTTTCATTAATAAGAGCCTAAACCACTCTTCATAAACTTTACCCATTTTTCAAAATGTTTCCAGTTTATTTTCAATAATAATGTCTTCAGTGATTGGACACCATATCATTATTTGTAGCTTTATCCTCCTTTCTTACTCTACAATTACAGCAAAATGTCTCGCCAGCAGATCAACTCAACCCCATGACATCTATATAGAGAACAGGGCCAAGAAAAAGGAAAATTTTGAAGTTTTCAAAGACAAAAACGCAGTCATACTACAGTAACTTTTCGCTATTGATAAAATGGAGTATAAGCCAATATTCCTCATAAAAGGGCTGTAGAGTCCTGAATTGCTTAAGAGAAGTTCGAGCTTGACTTGCATAATCTTGACTTACTCAAGTTCATGACAAAGTTTGTATAACTTAGGCTCTATTTTTCTTACTTTTACAATATTATATTTTTTTATAAGTAAAATATTATTAATGTTATGAGGTTTAGGCAAGTACACAGGGATCTCTACAAGGTAGACAACATTTTGATAATAGATATAGCATAACATCAGGGATAGTTTGTATCTATGTATGGATGTATAAAAATACCATAAAACATACTAAAAGAATAAGAGCTTGTGTTGTTTAATGATGCATTAAACCATAAAAGATGCATAAGGGATAGAATAAGGGATTTTCTTTTTACATTAAAATAATCGTAGATACAATATATTAATGATCTATCTGTGGCTAAAAAATCATATGAACTACTACGAACACGGTTGAGCAATTTAGTTTTTTTTATTCATAGGTCACCGTATTAACCCGAACAAAGTAATCGTAATAAGTAAATAATTATCTAATGAATAATATGAAGTTATGAAAATATCTAAAATTTCGGTGATGGCATTTACTTTATAGTAGAAAGTATAAATGAATTAAAGAACTTGAACAATACCCCAGACTCCTATGAAAATATAATGAACCAAACTCAAATATAAAATCCAGCTCGATGATTGGTTGGAGCTTGAACATACTACTAAATAAAGAGAACAAACTTCAATGGCAATGAACTATAAATATCTTTTAGTTAGATGCCCATTTCATCAATATATTAAAACGAAACCATCGACATTATAGAAACAGCAGAACAGCAGATTAAAGGAATAGAACAGGTTTATGGATGTTATTTTGCGGTCAAAGATCAACACTAGAGCTAGAATGCCCAATGATTAATTAAAAAATCAGGTGAATGCGTAGGCCAAAGTGTACCTGAGTGATCACAGCCTTGGGTAAGTTCCAGCCGCACTCCTCCATCAAATCCTTTCCCAAAGGCGCGGCGCCGGATCCGATATGCATCAAGGACGAGAGATCATACTTCTTGACCACGCTTTGCTTTGCCAGAGCCAGGATCACCGGTGGCACCACCCAGAGATGGCTCACCCTATACCTCTCCACCGCCCTCAGAAGATTCTCCAGGTCGAACTTCGCCATCGACACAACCGCATTCCCAATCTGCAGCTGCGAGTATAGGATCACCGCCAGCCCGAAGACGTGGAACATCGGCAGAACGCAGAGAAACAAGTTGTGCGTCTCCCCAGCGAGCTCTTGGTCCATTGAAACCATTAAAGACGCGGCGATGAAATTCCTGTGGCTCAGAATCACCCCCTTGCTCATGCCAGTCGTGCCGGAGGAGTATAGCAGCGCCGCGGTGTCGTTCTGCTTCACATTGTTTGCCGGGAAATCGGACCCGCACCCTGGCCCGGCTAGATTAACTAGGTCTTCGAAGTGGGTGACTTCTGAAGAAGAGGAAGAAAAAGAAGATTGATTGGGTCCTAAAAAGATGGCTGGGAGGTTGAAATCCTTTACTTTGTCCCACAATTCCGGTACAGTAATAACCAACTTGGGTTTGGAGTCCTTGATTTGCTTGGCGAGTTCGTTGACGGTGTAGACGGGGTTGGCGGTGGTGGCGACGGCGCCGATGGCGACGACGGTGAGGAAACAGAGAGGGAACTGGATGGCATTCGGGGCGAAGATGAGGACAACGTCGCTCTTGTTGATGCCAAAGCGGAGCAAGCCATGGGAGAGCTTAACGAGGGTGGATTTGAACTGAGACCAAGACAAGACTTGGGAGGAATCGGCATCGATAAGGGCAGGTTTGTGGGGGTAAGAGGAAGGGTTCCGAAAGAGAAAGGAGACCATGGAGAGGTTCGGGTCAGTGGGTAACACAAGAGGTGGTCTGAGAGACCTGAAAATGCCATCTCTACCATACCCAGATTTCTCCATTGCAAAAGGTACAAGGTAGTTCCACATCAGTGCTGAACTACTCCACCCCAGTGCTGAACTACTCCACCAAAAAGAAACCCGAAGCGAGACGAGAGCTTATATACAAAAATCAGACTAAACAGGAGTCTGAATGACGATAGCGAGACAGATACACTTCAGCAGCACGCAGATCGAAATTGTCTTTTAAGCATCGGTGTTATCGAAATGAGATCAGACGTGGGTCGTTTAACTTCCCGTTTGTTTTCTAAACTTAATTTTCCTTTCATAACTGATAGTATTTTCAATTTATCTTAATTATTAATTATAAATTTAAATTTATTCCAATCATTTATATTATTATTATTTATAATTTCCATCATTTTATTTCATCTCATTTTAATTTATTTTATTTAAATTTAAGAATAAATTAGTTTAAATTTCTTTTTTAATATTATTATTATTTTAAAATTTTAAAAAATTAAATTAGAATTTTTAAAAAATATATAAAAAATTATGTTTTTTATAAAAAAATTAAAAAAATATAATAATTAAATTAAATTAAAAGGAGTTCTGAATCCCATCCTAAGCGAGCTTCACTCGTAATAAATGGAGAAATAAATGCAGTAGGAATTTGAAAACCAATCGCCGCGTGGAAGAGATAGTGAGCAGTGTGAACGCAAAGACGGACAAAACAGTAAATCACAATAATGTGTCGTGTTCGGACGGGATACTCGAATATTGGCCCTTACAGCCCCAATACTACTTTTTTTTTTTTTTTGACTTTTTAAAATATTTTTCTTTTATGAAATAATTAAAAAATTATTTATTACTGGAATTATATATTTTCTTAATTTATTTTAATGATTAAATATATTAAAAAATTACTTAAAGAAAATAATAAAAAATAAATACAATAAAAATAATAATAAAATAATAAATATATCATTACTCTTTTTCTTAAATGTACGTAGATTATAATATCATGCAGTCGTTGTTGAAGACTAAGAGTATTAGCAATGATTTTTACTAAGTTTAAATTGAAGGATAAATTCACTTTTTTTTCTATAATACATATAGTTTTAACTAAAAGTTTCACATTAATCTAACTAAATCAAGATCTAAATAATAATATAATATTATATATTTTAATTAAAAAAATTAAATTTTTTTGTAAATAAGCTTAATATATTAAAGATTAATTTTAGTAAATCATAAATTATTATTATTTTTTAATTTTACAAATAATAGTCAATTCGAGATATTAAATATTAATTTTATATATTTAATATATTAATTAATAATAAACTTGCCAAAAAATAATTTTTAGCAAGTCTTAATGTTTTTAATACTTTAAATATATTTAATTTTAATATGTTAATTATTAAAGTAGAATAAAATATTAAAATGGAGAATAAATAGTAACTTTCTATATTTGACAAATTTAAATGATTTACCATTTATCAAAATCAAATAATTTTGGACTTGACAAGTCCAATGTGAAACTTATTTAATTATTTTACCTTCATTTTGACTTTACAGTGAATTGAAACAAGACTATTGCAAGTGTTGTAATTGTACATTTCTTTTTTCTTTCTTTTTAAAAAAAATTATTGTACATTTCTAGTTGTTTATTTTTTAAATTTTAAATAATTATTTTAACTAATCATGAAATACAAGTATATAAAAATAATTTTATGTAGTGGACTTCAATGTTTCATGCAGCATAGAGAAGCGCATAACTTACCCTCTGTTTATTTATTATTTTATTTTTATTGTTAATTTTCTCGTGTCGAGATAATGGCATCTATCAAAAGCAAGGTCAGTATTTTGACAGTTCGAATGACTGAGACCCTTTTTCCCTCGGCAGAATAGAGCATTTTCATTATTTCTTACTACAATCATTACCATTTTTATTTTATTTTTTTATTTTTTTTATTTTTATTTTTATTTTTATGTAACTCTCCTCCTTCATTAATATCATTAAAGATACATGGACTAGAATCTGATTAGAGTTTCCTCCAATTCTACAATACAATCAAATACAAACATCTCTTTTCCTAGACCATGTGCTACTGAATTAGCCTGTTTATTAACATGGCAAATTATACAAATTTCATAGTTGCTCATCTTTACTTAGGAACCTGAGATCACCATCCCAAAATAGCTTCCTAGCTTCCTATTTGTTTTGTCAGCTTGAGATTATCAACTACCATTTTAGAGTCTCTTCTAGGATAACCTTTCCCAGGCTAAAGTTTGTTGCTATGTATGCTACAATTGCTTTTGCCAAAAAGGGATTAGATAGAAAAGATTGTTTTTCCTCAAAGTTGCCAAAAAATTACATTTTTCATCTCTCACTACCACTCATATTCCTATTAAACCTTGCTTTTTATTTACGGCAACATCCCAATTTAAATTATAAAAATCTTGAGAGGGAGTTTGCCAATTAACAGATCCTCTCATATGGGTAGAAACATTTTAATCCTAATTTGTATTTACAACATCCAAATCCTGCTTCATCTGATTAATTCTATGCAGCACTGTGTTGGGGTCTATGACTATATTATTGAACACCAGTTCATTTCTTCTCCATCATAAGTTCCAGAAAATTAGAGCTAGCTCTTTCATCTCTTCCATATTGAGTTTGTCGAACATATCTTGCACAAGATCCTTAAAACTACTTGAACTGCAACCACTTTTCTGAATTTTCCTAGAATCTTGATTCAAGATATCATTTGCAGAAACAAATTCCCAAAGAATGTGTTCAATCGATTCTGGTTCCTTTAAACATAAAGGACAATATAGATGATGTTGTACAAGCTCTCCACATGAAATTCTTGGTTGCTAAAGGAATATCCAGTTTCCAAAGTCTTATCCACCCTTCTTTGTGAGTCCGGTTGGAGGAATATTGTCCTTCGATTCTATCTTGTATTTCTCCTAATAAATTATATGCATTTTTCATTGAAGTTCCCATCAGCATTGTATCTCCACGAATGTTTATCATTTTGATTACACTTAATGATAGGTATTTGCTTGATTAACTTTGCTTCCTCCTTGTTAAAGACAGATTAAAATAATGTAACATTCCATTCCTTTGTTTCTGAATAGATGAGAAGCCCCACCTTTGTATCTTTGACCAGAAAATTCTTTCCACTTTGAGGCTTATAGGAGGTTGGTTGGTGCAGCCATGAATCTTGGCAAATTCTTACTAACTCACCATCCCCAATTTGTTAGGTTAGTCCATTCTGTAATAATTCTCTGCAACTAAAATACTTCTCCAAATAAATGAAGTGTTGCTTCCTCTTTTAACAGATAAGAAATCAGCTTTTGGAAAATACTTTTGTTGAAGAACTCAAGCAAGAAGAGAGTTTGAATTTGTGAGAATTCTCCAACCTTGCTTTGCAAGCAAATCTAAGTTGAAGTTTTCAAATTCTCTCATTTGAGACCAACTTAACCAATTCAATTTCCTTTCTCAATTAACCTAACCCCATCAAAAACATATGGTCAACTTGTTCATTTGTTTCAACAATGCTATAGGAAGTTTGAAAACTCCCATAGCATAAGAAGGAATAGCTTGGATCCCAGCTTTCACCAATATCTCTCGACCAACTTGTGAAAGGAAATTATGTTTCCAATTACTCAACTTGCCACTGATTTTATCAAGGATAACTTTGAACTCTTTTTTCCTTGATCTATCAATTAATGCTGTACATCCCAAATACTTTTCCTATGATTTTGTTGCTCTAATTCCTACCACATTGATCACGTTGTCTCTTGTTTATGGTTTTGTATTGTTGTTGAAGAATATTGGTGACTTTTCTTTATTCAATAACTAACCTGATGCTGCCTCATATTGCCCAATAAGTGTCATAGTCATTCTCCATTCCATGTCATTTGCTTGATAGAAAATTAAACAATTGTCTGCAAACAGTAAATGGCTAATTTGAATTTTCCCTCTTGCTAATGGTAGACTATTAAGTTGTTTTGTTGCTTCTACCTTATTGATCATTTGAGTTAATACCTCTGAGCGTATGATGAAAAGATAGGGTGAAAGAGGAACACCTTGTCTTATTCCTCTAGAAGGTAAAAACAAGTTGTGGGATACCATTGATTAACAAAGAAAAGAATACTGTTGACACATTTAATAATCAGCTCAATCCATTTTCTATCAAAAACCATCTTTCCCATAACACTTTCAATAAAAGACCATTTCAACCAGTCATATGCTTTACTTATTTATTTTTAAAGCAATATAACCCTTGCCTCCTTTCATTCTACTCTTCATTGTATGCACTACTTCAAAAGCAACTATGATGTTGTTGGCAATAACTCTTCCCTTCACAAATGCATTTTGAGATTGAAAAATGATATTAGGCAGAATATTCTTCATTCTATTGGTTAGAACCTTGGCCATAAATAGGCCGAAAATCAGAGACTATTGAGGGGTTTTGTACCTTAGGAATTAAGACTATGTGAGTCTTATTGATGGAGCTACCCAAGTACTAGTATTCAAAGCTTTTAGAACAGTCTCATAAAAGTCATCGCCAATAGTTTCCCAATATTATTGATAAAAACCAGATGATTTGGTCCTGGTGAGCTCATTGGATGCATGCTTAAAACAGCCTCTTTAATTCTAGTGTAACCAAATTTCCTAAACAGACTTATGTTCATATCATCTGTAATCAAAGTTGACAGAGACTCAACACACTGAGCATGTCTCACTAGATTTGAGGAAGTATAAAGTTCTAAAAAAAATACTTTTGAAAGGTATGTTCAATTGCAATTGGTGAAGAATGGAGATGTCCATTCTCATTAGTGATCCTGAGGATTGTGTTTATCTTTCACCTCTGAGTTGCACATTTGTGAAAGTAATTTGTGTTTATGTCCCCCTCTTTAAGCCATCTCTGCTTTGATCTGTGCTTCCACTTAACTACCTCTTGTTACAAACTCGAATTAATTTGTCTCTAAAGTTGTGTGATAAGCTGCTGATCTTAGGGCTGTACAAAAAATCGAAACACTAACCAAAATCGCCAAAAACCGACCACCGACACTAGAACCGATCACCGTCGACAAAAAACCAGTCGAAAGACGGTTCAGAAAACCTCATTTTACCTTCAGTCGGCGTCGGCAGCGGTTCAAGTCCATGCTGAACCGTTGAACCGACCGATAGGTTATATATATATATATATATATTTTATTTTTATATATATAATAAATATGACGCCATTTTATTTAAAAGGACAACGTCGTATCATTTAAAACAATTAATAATGTGTGTCTACTTTGAATGACACGACGCTATTTCATTTTTAAATGAAACAGAGTTGTTTCATTCAAAGCCCAGACAATCCTCTTCCTTCCCCCCAATTCCTCAGCTCCACTCTTTGATTTTCTTTACGCCTTCTTAGGGTTTTTCTACCCTCCCCCCTGCCGCCGTCTTTCTTCCAGGCCACCACCCCTCGCGGCTCACAGTTTCGTCCAACATTCGTCGTCATCCTCTCAAAGCCTGAAGGTATTTATTTTATTAATTTTTTGGATTTATGGTGGCCCAAATCGATAAGCACCACCAACCATCGCGCTGATGCCAAGCCGATGCCAACGCGCCACCGCCACTATAAGGTCGGTGGCGGTCGGTGGAACAAACCATAAAAATGGTCGGTGGTGTGCGATCGGTGGTAGTTTTGCCACCAACGCCGACACTGTACAACCCTAATTGATTTGCTCCTTGGTTTCTCTCTTGAAGAAGAGCTACTTGATTCATTTTGCTTGTGATTATTTCTATAGATTCCTTCTTCTAATTCCTATTCTAGTTAATGAGATGATCTTTACAGTTCTTCAATGTTTTTGAAAAACTTGCCATTGAATTATCCTTACTACTTTGTACCTTTTAATTGGCTGATATCCTTTTTTTACAATTAGTGTTATGGCCCCAGTTGTACTAATATCTGAACATTCTTTCTTGTCTTCTTGCAGATTGCAAATGATTGTTCAACATACTAAGGATTGGATTGTAATCTAAAGAACGTGTAAGCAAAACATTAACATAAATTTGTTGGAACAAATTTATGCACTTAATGTTGGCACAAACTCTATCTTGTCTTTCTTTTGTGAAATCAACCCCTTCTCTTTTGTTAGATCATGTGTATTTAGATCATTGTATCCCATATCACTCAAACTAGATTCCTGTAAAGCAGTTCTAAAACCATGCATTTGAGCAAATGATCTCTGTTGACTACCCCATTTTTCTTGGTGATGAAGAATTTCATTAAAATCTCCAAAACACATACAGGGTCTTTGATCTGAAGGTGCTAAAAATCAAAGTAGCTGCCACCTCCCTTCTCTCTTGGCAGCTATGAGATTGCCTTAAAACCAGTAAGTGTCCATGCCATCCCTATTTTTTCATCTTCCACACTTACAGTGATATGAAAATTGGTGTAAGTCTCCACTTCAATATCAGATTTTGATTTCCAAAGCATTGCCAGACCTCCATTATTACCTATAGCATTGATTTTGAAACTCCTATTATAACCAATCTTGTTTCTAATCATTTCTCTTATCTCCCTCAAACATTTTGTTTCCATGAGAAAGTGAGTATCTAGACACTTTTGCTTCACTAAAAAGTAAAGCTCATGAACTATATGAGGGTTTTGAAGCCCTCGACAATTCTAAATTAAGCATTTCATTTTTTCAGGTGGGGTTGCTCAGTAGCTTGTACCATTATTTTCTGAGTTATGCTCTTTTCATAAATGAGCCATTGTTTCAGTTTCTTACTAGATGTTTCCAATCTTTCATTGTCTTTCACTTCTTTGTTGCTTTTTCTGCCTCTTGTTTCCACTCTGTTGTTATCAACATGTCCACCTCATCTGCCCTTGTTGAATGTTTGACTCTAGCCCTTCTCTTCTACCTCGTTGGTTTGTGACTCATCTCTATTGTTTGAATATGTATTGTATCTAGCACCTCTTCTTCAATCTGCATAAGGCTAGAATTGGTTATTGTCAAGTTTTCTTCAAGACTTGGATTGGGAAAGGTGATAATCATTAGCTTCTCTTATTGATTTTCATTCCACCTTTGATACTCGAAATCAGAAGAATTTGTTGTTTTTCCTTAGGAAATTCCCATTCAACCATTTTGTTTTCCTTTTTCAAAAGCTATACCAGATATGGTACTATTAATCTTATAATCTTTTTCCTGACTATTTACAATAGGATTTGTTTCCAAGTTAAGCTTTTCCTTATCATACAAGGTCTCTGCATTGAAATTCCTGTCATTTTTATTGGACCTACTTCTTGACCCTGGATGGAATTCTGAGTGTTGTTTCCTATGGTCTGCTACTATCATTATCAATTAAATTAGAAGTTGTGGCCCTTAACCATATTGAGATTGTTCAACTTCTGTGTTGTGGCTTTTCCTCTCAACAAATTCTTCTATGATGTTTGATTACTCCACACACAAAGCAAAATAATGGTAACATTTCATACTTAAATTCCACCCAACTAAGTTTGCCATCTATTCTGACCAACTTACCTCTAGAGATAGTTTTGGTGATATTCATAAGGGCTCGGATTCTAAAAAAATTTGCCCAACCACATCCACAATCAGAACTTCCCCTATATTGGATCCAATTCGAACCCATCATTCATAGGTCATAGCTGATAAAGGACAACCATGTAATTGAATCCAAAAGGATTCCTAATAAAACTTCACTTCATTATGGGGAATGCTTCTATCAACTATTTCTATACAAATTAAGTGCTTGTCAAAGGTCCATGGTCTATCGTTCATTACTCTTTCAATATCTACACATCTTTGAACTTGCATAAAAAACCTATGATATCCCACCTCACTTAAAAAAAATGAACCCTCTAGATTCCATACCTTAGTCAGAGTATTCTTAAAAACTTCTTTATTAAAACTTTTGTTCATCAAAACATAAAGAAGTAGACATTTTTGGGCTCTTGCATATGCTCTTTTAGTCTCTTTTACTGTGATTTTGTACCTCTTCTTTCTCGATATCTGTAAGTCTAAACCCTTCCCACAACTTCGTTAGTTATTCTGCCATGCTTACTTGAGCTCTGATGTCATGAATTGCTTAGCAAAGTTAAAACCCAAATTTCACCACCTCACCTTTCTAAGGAAGGAAATGACTACACCTTACCCAACGCAAAAAGGACCCGGGCGAGTAAATACGTTGTTAATGCAAATGTCGGCGCCCAATCATTACCATTTATATATCAATGGATTCTTCTTCAAAATACACTCTTGTTGTAGTCTTGACTTTGATCCAAATAAAAATGAGAGAAAAATTAGCAATAAAGTGATTAAATAAAAATAATTTATAAATTAATATGATTTTTCAGATTGTAAAATTATTTTTATTATAAAATAGATTTAAAAAATCATGTGAAACTACAAAAATAATTAAATTTTCGTATAATCATTTTCTAACTGCAACATTCTTCTAAAAATAATGGCATGAAGTTGATAGGATATTCATATTTCAACATTGTGGTTTTTGAATGAGATAAATTTATTATAAAAATACTATATAAAATTAAATTATTAATTAATATGAGCTCACGTGAAATGTTAGATTTATTTTATAATAAAATATAAATTTACAATTTAACATAACATATTAAATTACATCAGTTTATAAATTATTTTGTAAAAAGATTTCTCAAATATAAAAATAAGACTTATTTTCATGAATTAACATTTATTATATTATTTATTTTATATGATATTTTACCCTCTAAATATTAAAGATAAATAATATTTACAGTAATAGAATACGCAAGCGTCACACAATACTTTTATAAAAATTGATTGGAATGCGCAATATTTATGATAGTGGAATATGCAATATTTGCAGTCGTAAAGTGCGCTAACGCAGCACAATCCTTTTTAAAAAGTGAATGAATACAAAATTCATATGGAAATATTAATTTTTCAATGGTAAACTTTACTTTTTTCAAAATATTCATATGATACATACGCACTTTACAATTGCACGTAGATATACTCTTAAGTTTCAAACTCTAAATTCAATATAAAGTCATGACTTCATTGTGCACCAAACCACGTAGGAGTAGGTCCCTTATTATTACATGAGAAATTATATTTGCAATCATGAAGTGTAAAAGTACCGCATAATCATTTTATGAAAAATGAGTAAAGCATGAGACCCACGTGAAAAAAAAAAGTTAATTTTTTTATAATGGACCCTACTCTTTTTCAAAGCGATCTCGCGACATTTACACACTCTACAATTGTATGTAATATTACTTTTATTACATTTCTTTACAATTAATTTTTTCTTGCACTCTTTTAATTTGCTTACTCGGGGTCCTCTTAGTGTAAATTATATTTTTTTAATTTTTATTTCAACATTTTATAAATATGTTTAAACATTCTTTTATAACAAAACTTCCATTAAAAAAATCAACATTATACAACAGCTTGATCACCCATTGGAGCTTGATCAACACAAGGGGGTACATCATCCTACCATACTTGAATATCAACTACATGCCTAGCATATCTAGCTAAACAATGAGCCACCTCTTTCCTAATCCTAGGAACATGTTGAACAATGATCTTAAGGAAACTCTTCATCAATGCCTTAGCATCTCAAATCATATTACCATTTCATGCAGAGGATTCTTGTGTACATTCCAACTCTTGTACTAGCAATAGACAATCAAACTCTAGGATTAATTTTGGTATCCAATAAGTAAACAAAGTTGTAAACCTCTTAAAAAAGCCAATAATTCAATAGAGTTAGCCCCATTCACAACCGCTTTCAATTTACTCACAGCCATAACAATCTTTTCTGTAACATCTCTCAAGATCAAACCCATTCCAGATTTCGTGTCATCCTCAAATATAGCTCCATCCATATTCAGTTTAAGAAAATCATTTTATGGTAAGTGTCAAACACCAAAACTCCTTCTATCAATTGCAGGTAGTAATTTTATGTCACTAAAAACTTTATGGATAGACAACGCATGGTTTCATAGCTTGAAATGGATCTACCAAAATTTTCTCTCATTTACATTTTATTGCGTCTAAACCACAAGCTCCACCCGATAACAAAGAACAATGTAAAATATATTTAATTTGCATTAACCAAAACAAACTTCACAATGTCCAAAAAATTCAGATTTGGCTCAACCTGCAACAACTTGGGAATATGCTTCCGCCATATATTAGTGACAAGAAGGAAGTAAAATAATGCATGGGCTTCATCTTTAGAATTTCTACAAAACACGACATATATTATCAATAGGCACTTTCTTCTTATTCAAGTTAGTAAGAGTAGAAGATGAGATCAAGGAATGAAAGCACATGGAACTTATATCTCTCTCTGAGATGAGAGCTCTCCTCTCTACTAGTCCTCAACCACCAACTCCTAGTCCAATCCCAACTACCCATCCTCACCTACCTTTTCAGCCATGATTCACTTACCATTTGAGCTCTCATCAAGTTTTAATCCCTTAACAAGATGCATACTTTCTCAAAAAAGTTCCTTTCTTTGTACTAAACTTCTCTTTGTCGCTCAAAACCCAACCTTTATGCAAGTTGTCCCCCACCTTTTCTGCAACATCTGAAACAACTTTTCCACTTACCCCCTCCTTTCCTTTTTACAATGTAAAACGGACCCTCCAAACATTGATCTTCTGGTACAAAAGACAAAGGCACTTACGTTGGATGACATAATTCTGAAACCTTTTGCTGAGATTGCAACAAAGTTCGATGAACAGGTCCTCATAGATAAGCTTGTTTCCTCAAAATGTTTTGATAGGCTTACTATGCATTCCACCATTAAAGCAGCATGGAGTTTCATTGATAACCTTAAAATTCAAGTTTCCTTCAAGAGTAGAAAAATTAAGAGTTTACAATAATCGCCCACAGAATTTTAGTGGATTTCACATGGTTTTAAAGGAATGGTATCCAAACTTTAGTCTTGAGGAAATTGGCTTAATATCTTCAGCTTTCTTGGTGTAAGTGTATGGCCTCCCCCAAACCTCATAATCGAACAAATTGCAAAAGATATTGGGAGTGTTCGTGGTACTTTATTGGAGATCAATCCTTATCATCTTTCAAATAACAATTAGGGATGTAAATGGTTCGGTCTAGTCCGGTCCGGGAAATTTGTGGACCAATTTCATTCGGTCCAAAAATTCTCTCACCCTGGACCGGACCGAACAGGAGTTCGGTCCATATCGGTCCGGTCCGATTCGGTTCAGGGGCGGTCTGGTCTAGTCCAGGGGTGCCCCATATGATTTAATGAGATAAATTTAATCTAAAATTTTACAATGATCAAATATTTTTTTTGCTCAAATTTAACTACTATAAATTATAGTATGTTAATATTATAACAGTATATATTATATATTAATATGTTAGTATATATTATATATTAAGTATGTTAGTAAATTATAACTAATAACACTATTACATTAGCATATTATATATTTATATGTTAGTAAATAATGATAAATTAGTAATAATATATTAAATAATAATACACTTATTATTTATAAGTTATTACTGATATTCTATATAGATATATTATAATTTATATTTTTATACTACAACTAGTCAACCAATAAATAATAATAAGTTAATATTATAAGAGTATATATTATATATTAATATATTAATATTAATATTATAATTTATATACTATTTTTATATATACATATATAAATTTATATATATATAGGGTTCGGTCCGGTTCGGTCCGATTCAGAGGAAGAAATCCTTTGGACCGGGACCGGATCAGAATTAATCGATCCATGTAAAATTTGGACTAGACCGGTCTGATCTCGGTCTGAGACAACCGGTCCAGTCTCGTCCACAGGTCCAATCTGATCTTTTTACAGTCCTAATAATAATGTAACTCCCTTTCTTCATATTTGGTTGGAGATTGATATACAGCCAATTTCTGATGGTTTTATACTTCCTAGAATCAATATCTGTCCAGGAAACAATGAGGAGATACATAATTCTTGCCTAACGCCATTTGGACTTTGCACCATGGGCAGTTCATTAGTAATATAATTCTAGTTTGCTCTCCAATGAAGATAATAATGTTCATTCAACAGTACACCCCACAGGCGTTCCTTTGAAAGCACCATATGATCCTATGCAAGTTGCTACATGTGTCAATGATCTACAGTACTTGGATGCTAGGCAACTCTCATTTATTGATGATAATACCCCTATAAATCGGCATTTTCAGGCCTTTTTAAAACATCTTTCCCAAAATTCCAACATATCCCTTCCCACCATGCACGTGTCTCATTGCCCAAAAAACTCAAATGAATCGCCCATGGTGCAAAGTCTATCCTAAATGGGCCTTTCGACAGACACATTGAAGACCCTAGAGCCCATTAACCCAGCTCCATCAAGTCATTCACTCCCACAGAAAACTATGTCCTTCATGGACCTAATGATGAGCCCAGCCTAAAGGTAAATTGTTCCTCAGTTGAACTATTGGACTTTACCCAACCGAAAGTGAGCCCATTAGGTGTTTCGACCACATCAACTTTATTTTTTCCCGCTCCAAGCTCACTTGAACCATCCACTAAAAATCAAAATGCTAAACCCTCATAAGTTTTTAAGCACATAATTGAACAATCCAGGTCGTATCCAACCCAAACAATTCTCCTAATCCCACACACAACCTTTCTTTCAAAACCTGACCCAAAAGAAGAGCATGTTTAGCTTTCCACTCATTTTAGTTTAACCTACCCCACGGTTTTACCTTAGCATCATTTGAAAACCCCTCCTCTCATACCGAAACAAACCAAAGTGTGCCTCTTTCAATGGATTTCGGCAAATCAACTTATCCATTCCCCATTTCTTAAACATTGACCAATCCAAATGAGGCTACAAAAAAGAGAAAGAATCTCATGGAGAAGAGAGACATCTTGGCCAACCCTCACAAAAAGTGTTTTTTTAAGCTCTAACATTGTTATTGAAGATGCAAGTTTTAAATACTCTATCAAAGAAAGTCCATCCATGTTGCAAGATGAAGAGAATTCCAAGGCTCCAGTGGAGTACCAACCGAAGAGAAAAAGCAAAGCAAAAACTAGAAGGTCTACTAAGAAGAAGGTTCATTATGCTCCTCATCATTCATAAGAAATCAATGTATCCAGTAACAAAGCTCAAGGTCAAACAAATAATATTTTCCCTTTGAATCCAATGGCCATGGTACAGGGCTTCCATTGTCACCCGAGGACCCATGAGACTGTTATCCTAGAATTGCCGAGGTCTTGCCCAACCTCGTGCAATTAGATCTTTGAGAACACTTATCAGGGTCCACAACCCTTATGTTATTTTTCTGTCTGAAACTATGTTGTCTTCTAATGATGCTGCTATTATTGTGAATAGATTAGGTTTTAGCCTTTTTGTGCATGTCCCACCCCTGAAGAGGTTGGGTGGTCTTTTGTACATGTATCGTCCTGGATTTGATTTTTATATTGTTCATATTTCCAGTAGTATTATATCTATGCTAGTGTATTCGAATCCCACTCATTTTCCATGGCTTCTTTCCTTAGTTTACTATCTTGCCCACTTTAACAAAAAATAAATTTTTTTTTTTGGGATAGTCTTATTAAAATCACTAAAACTTACCCTGGCCCATCCATTGCAATAGGTGATTTTAACTCTATTCTTTTGCTCAATCATCCACTCCTCAGGGGCAAATCTTTTGCTCAGTCATCCACTCCTTAGGGTATCCAACATTTCATGGATATTAGTGGTTTTGTTAACCTAGGTTTTAATGGCCCTCATTTCACTTGGAGCAACAACAGATTAGGGCTTATTCAAATTCGTGAAAGACTAGATAGGGGTCTGGCAAACAACCCTTGGTTAAACATTTTCCCTCAAGCAACCCTTACTGCCTTTTCTAGGATTGTCTCCAACCATGCTCCAATTATTTTGATTACCTCAAGTTTTTACTTTTTCCCAAAATCTTTCAAATTTGAAAAGTTCTGGATAAAAGGTATATCTAGTATTGAGGTTATTCGTGGTGTCTGGTCTTCCTTCTATGAGGGATCTCCTGCTTTGATCCTTTCTAAAAATCTGAAAGCAACAAAAAAAGCCTTAAAAGATTCGAATATTCAGTTTTTTGGGCACATTTAGTCCAATCGCAGAGTAATCAACAATATCGTTCTGTCAAAAAGGACCTTCAAGAAAATATCAAAGAACTTATTCTCAGAGAAGAAATGCTTTGAAAACAAAAATCTCGTATTACATGGTTAGCCACTCCTGATCATAACACAAAATTTTTTCATACCACTACAACAATTAGGCATTGGCGTAATACCATTGGAAGTTTGAAAACGGGGAACAATAATTAGTCACGAACCATTCTGTTATCATCTCTAAACTTTTTCACCACTTTCAGCATATTATTCCACATCTAATCCTACTCTCTCGGACAACCTTGACCATTTGTTTTCCAACAAAATTTCTTTCATGGATAGTGATTTTATTTGTACCATCCCTTTTATTGAAGAAATCACATCAATTGTTCATCAGCTAACTTCCTCTAAAGCCCCTAGTCCAAATGGTTTCACTAGCCTCTTTTCCAAGACTTATTGGGACATCATCAAAGATGACCTTATTGCAGCGGCCCAAAATTTCTTTGTTGGCGATAAGCTCTTCAAAGAACTTAATCACACAAATCTTGTTCTTCTCCCTAAAGTTGATAACTGTCATGATGTCAATTAGTTCAGGCCCATAAGTCTCTCTAATGTGTATTACACGATTATCGCCAAAGTTCTTGGTATTCGTCTCAACACAGTTCTCCCACAAATTATCTCACCATTTCAATCTACTTTTATCCAAGGGAAAATTATTCAAGAGAAATCAATCATAACTCAGGAAATCTTTCATCATTTGAAAAAGAGGAAAGACAGAATTGGTCACATGAAAATCAAAATTGAGATGGCCAAAGCCTCTGACTCCATAAACTGGTCTTTCATCTTCTCTATCTTTCACCAAGTTGATTTTTGCCCACGATAGATTAATCGGATTAAAGAATGCATAACCATGGTCTCCTACTCAATAATGGTTAATGGTTCACCTCACGGTTTCTTTTAGCCTTGTAGAGAACTTAGGCAAGGTGATCTCCACTCTTTCCCTTCCTTTTCATTTTAGGAAGTGAGGTGCTCTCTAGGATTATCTTAAAGGAGAAAAATTGTCATTCCATTCAAAGTCTAAAAATATCTCAAAACTGTCCCACTATATCCCACCTCATGTTTGTTGATGATCTGTTTCTCTTTAGAACAACATCCATCTCAACTGCTCAAGATTTCTTTGATTGTCTCAGAACTTATATCTGTTGGTCTGGTCAAGCTATTAATCAAAAGAAATTATCCATCAATTTCAACAACAATACTTCTAGTATTAAATCGAGGATCAACTCTTTTTTCAATGTCAAAATATACCCTCTCCACCAAATACCTAAGCCTTCTAATCTCCAGAGGGGAAGACACAAAAAAATAAATAAATAAATAAATAAAATTATTGAGCGCATTTAGAATAAACTTCATTAGTGGAAAGCTAAAATTCTATCTCGAGTAGCTTGTATTGTTCTAATTCGTTCTATTGCTAGCACAATCCCTAGCTATGTTATGGCTACCTTTGCCTTTCCAAATTCAATAATGCATCACATTGACTCAATCTTTAGAAGGTTCTGGTGGGGCATCAATGAGTCCTTAACAAAAAAATACACTCACATTTCCTTGAAGATATGCCACTTGAAATCCATGGGGGGTCTAGGCTTAAAGCAAATATCTTTTTTTATTTATTTTATTTTTGAACTCCACACTTATCTCTCAAATTCGCCTGGTTATTCGTTCAAGGTCCCAACAATCTTTGGAAAGATATTCTATCCAAAACATATATAAAAAATGATTGTTTCCATTCTGTGTCCCCTAAAGCTTCGAATTTGTGGTTTTGGGAATCCATTCTTAAATGTAGAGACCTTCTTAACAATTATTTTTGCTTCCAAATCAACAATGAGACTTCAATAAAAATTTGGACTGATCCTTGGATTCCCACCCTTTTGGCTTTTAAACCCCAACAAAATTCTTTCCTCACCCATTCCTCTATTTCCGAACTCATGTTGGAAGAACTGCGGAGATGGAACTCCTTACTATTTTTGCCCTTTTCTCTGAGAGCATTGCTAGAGAAATTCAAATTTTTATTGGCTGATTAAAATTTCCAAATAGTCCCTAATAAAATAAAACGAGTGCATCTTTCCTCTAGTAATTTTTCTGTAAAATTTGTTTATGCTGTTTTGGCAAAAAATCATAATCCTTTGGCATCTTCATCCAATCCCATTAATTGGAAGAATCTTTGGAAATTAAAAATACAAGATCTTCTAAAACTCTTTTTCTGAAAAACTTCCAATGATGCTCTTCCTACGATGACTCAGATTTAAAAAATAATTCCCTTGGATGAAGAGGTTATCAAATGTCCTCTTTGCCATAAGGAACCCAAAGACTTTTCCTATCTTTTCCTTAACTGTTTGTACTTGCAAATAGTTTAGAAAAATTCCAATTGGCCTTTAGATATCATAGTGTTTGCTAGACAACCTATCTCATCCTAGGTCAACAACATTATTGATCCAAGGTCCAATCTGAAATTTTTTGAAGAATAACATCATCATTTTCATTTCTTTGCCCCCTTAGCCATGAACTCAATTTGGTTTATTAGGAATAAGATTATCCATGATCATACACATCTCCCCAACTTCCTTTGTCAACTTTGTTAATAAAAGCTTTCGAGATCATAAGCAAGCTTGGTCTTAGTCTCAAAATCCCGAAAGTGTCAAGGAAGCTTTACTTCAAGATCCTCTGGAGGCGCAAATTCTCTCTTTTGATGTTGCAATTCGAGTTCAAGGAAGCACCATTGCCTCAATATGCTAAAACAATGATGGTGTTACAATTTTTGCAAAGACAAATTTCATCAAAAGTACTTATCCAAATATGAATGAAGTTTCGACAACATTGCTAGCCCTTCAAGAAGCTAACCAGAGCGGGCTAGAAAATATTATCTTGGAAGGAGACTCCAGTATTATCATCCAAGCAATCAAAAATTCCTCACAGTGCCAGGACTGGATTATAAATCCAATTATTGAAGACATCAAGAATCTACTAACAATTTTGAAAACCTAGAAAGTGAGGAAAATTCATCAATCTTCAAACTGATTCACGCATGATTTGGTGCAATGAGCAGCAGTAACGCAAGTTCTTAGTGACTCTCCTCTTATCCAAATCCCTTCATATCTTCTTCAAATTCATAATGAAAAAGATCCACCTAAGTGTTAATTTGTAATTTGTAATTTATATTTTGTAAGCTGTTTATAGACATTTTGTATCTTATCTCTATTAATACTATTTTTCATTCTGCTCAAGAAAAAAAAATTGTAAAAGTAGGCAAAATGTCTCAATGATTATTTTTTTAAATAAATAAGCAATTAAAAGGAAGAAGTAAAATGAGGCCATAATCGTGCTTCTCGACATTAATTAGCGACATCTTTCTCATTTGTTCTTGAGGAAAGTTTATTGGCGAGCGACACCATCTGACAAGGGAGATCTAGGCACCCAATCTTGGATAATGTAGGACTCATTTGGATAATAAGATTATATGAGATAGGATAGTAAGATTAGAGGTGATATTTTTAAATAAAAGTTAAAAATTGAATAAAATATTATTTTTTAATATTATAATTATTTTGAGATCTGAAAAAAAATTATATATTATATTTTATATAAAAATTTGAAAAAATTATGATGAGATTAGATGATTTATATATCCAAATAGAATCTAAACCTAGCACATTATGATATATATATATATATATATATGTATATATGTATATATATAAACTGAACTCAAGTCTCGTACATTTAAAAAACACTAAGCATACAGAGACAATTATAGAAAATATATTTTACAAATGATGTAGTTAAATATCTTCTCTGATCCATTTAGTTCCCATGGAACAGGCAACTTACAATCCTTTTACAGGTTAATAATTTCTTTTGAAAATATAATTCTTTATACCTTTTTATAAATTTATAATTCTTTATAACTCTTTATAAATTTGTAATTCTGTATAATTAATTGTAAAGAATCATAAATTTATTATATTTTCAAAAAAAAAAAATTAAGATACAGTTGGTAAGTTTAAAATAGAGTTGAAATCCTTTAAAATATTCCTCACATGCGATACTTTAACTATTTCTTGTCCATCATTGAATTGGAACTTGATTGAGTTGAATTATTATATATTTAATACATTTATAATTGATATATTATTTGATTATTGCATAATATTATTATTAATCTTAGATAAAAAAAATAATTATGAAATGTAAATCTAAGTTATGATTAAAATTTCTTAATAATATGATTTATGCTTAATTTTATAACTTATATAATTTATTTGAATTATATATCTTCATATGCACATCACGTTTTTAATATTCTAATTTTTATTTTTACATTTTGCTATGTCTTTGTTTTATAGATCATGTTTAAGAAAAGAAAAACAAAAAAATAAAAAAATACCAAATCGCATGCACAATGGAAAAAAAAAATGAATAAGAAGATAAAACGTAAAAAAAAAGAAAAAGTAAAATATTATTTTTTATGGTCTCATGTACGGTCAACTATATTTGATTTAGTTGGTGTTTTCAAAAGTCAACAAATTTAAATTTGAGAAGAGAGAGGTGCAGACTACTTTTTGACTTTACTTTCTCAAAGCATGCTGCAGGAGTCTGCAAGCAGAGACACGCAACGAGCACAAAAGCAGGACACTCACGCATGAATTGGCTCTGAAGTCTACGATATGCAGAGCGGGTTAGAACACGCAAGAGGTTATGTTCTCTTTTGCTCGGCAACAGTCTGCAACATGCAAAGAAACAAAGCATGTTATGATCGATTGGGCAGACAAGATTAGTCAGTGGACTTCAACGCAGGAGTGTAGCAAACACGCAGCATATTTTCTGGTTTCTTCTCGGTTCTTGTCCGCTGGATTAAAACACGCAACACAGTAGCAGGCTCGTGTCTGCTGGGTTGAAGAAGGGAGAGCTCTCTAATAAACGCGCAAAGCATGCAGCGGAAAAAAAAAAAAAGCATTGTTTTGGTCCGTTGGGCCTGTTCACAAAATATTTCAATTAATCCACGATCAAACTATTTCAAAATATTTCATAGCAATCCCAATCGGTATAAACATTTTAATCTAGAGTAAACGTTTAGGCCAATCAAATTATAAACATTTTAATCTAGAGTAAATTTTAGGCCAATCAAAAAGAGCCTAGCAGCTAGAACAATAATTTTGATATAACTATTTATATATATATATATATATATGAAGATAATGCTTTTGATTTGGATTGTTCTGATTATAGGACCATTTTGTCATGATGTCCTCCTATTATATCAAACGGATTAAAATTAATATTCATGAAAATTTGGAAGCAAAACTAGACAAATCAATCCAAAGAAGATCAGAATCAATTAAAATAGAGAAACAAAACCATAGTAAAAAGTTCCATTAACTTTATTTTGTCATAATGTAATATTACAAAAATAGAAAGAACAATAGAGTGATGCCCCAAATGTTCTGAATAATGTCCAAATGCCAGAGAAAAGATCCCAAGATGATAGTCAACAGGGTCAGACACATAATAATTCCCTACAGAATTCCCAAGCAAGTGGGATGCAGATTTCTGAAAGGAAAAAAGAAAGAAAAAACCAAGCAAGCCTTTGATGCTTTGCCCAAGTAAACAATTGGAACTTAGAAAGAAACAATAAAGAAAAAATTGGTCAATTGCTCAATGTAGATTGCATTAAGAATAATTCCCAGAATTCTCATTTTCCACTGCCAAAACACAATGACTTACGCAATTCATACAGTCACACATGAAACACGAGAAAAAAAAAACATGAAATTGCCTTAAAAAAGCCCCATCCCATCAACTTCAATTTGGTAAAAACAATGTATATTACATTTTAATCTTATGAATTCCACTCAGAGAGACTTTACAAAAATACATTAAGCCAAATTCTAAACAACTGAAAAATGATATCATCTCGGACAAGTTTTGCATAAGAAACAAGGAACAAAATCATGGTCAGAAGAACATTATTACTATTATCATTGGGGCATATTTCTAGTTTCTGTGTGATTGAAAACAAGAGTTTCAAAATGAATAGTAATTCTTGTCGTCCTTTCTAAAAATCAATTTTTTTAAAGTCTCACCACAAAGATGGGCATTATAGGGGGGCCACATCTGTCCTGGCACTTTTACACTTTTTTTTTTTAGAGGAGGGGACATCCATAAAAATAAAATTATTCGAATATTCAGTAAGTGTTATTTCATATTGTAAGAATATCCTAACATATATTTTCATTCATGAGTTCATCATTCCTCTACATATTGTACATAAAATATTCATTTCATTTAAAAACATTACAAGATTGGATTATTCTTAAAAAGAGTTTTCTTTCATAAAACACTTTCCACACCCTGCACATTTATTCATAAAGAAAATAAATCATCACGCATTCAATTTAACACTTTCCACTTTCTTGCTAGCCAATACATACTATAAATTGGGATTAGCGGTCTCTTAGACTTAGATTCTGCCCGTGACCATGAGTTGGGAATCCTTTTTAGTCAGGAGTAGTGCTAGGTGCACTACCAATACTACTTACTTAGTATTGTAACTTGCTCAGTTCATTGGTACAAGCATTCATTCATTCAGTTATAACCGTTACATATTTTCATACATTTAAAATATTCATTCATTTCCTTTCCTTTCCTTTCCTTTCATTCATTCTTTTGAGTCATTTCTTTTTCATTCATTTATTCATTACTCCATTTCATTATCATAAACATCATTTCAAAGCATAAGCATAAACATAATTTCATGGCATCCTTTAAACATTTTTTCATTGCATCATAGAAAATTCACGGCATGTTTAGTTAGACTCCATGCTATTTCATTTCATGCAATCGATTCATATGCATGTCAGATGACAATCTACATACATATATAACCTTAAACATCATTCCCTTTTTTGAGTGCATATGCAACTTAAAATTAGAAATGCATAATACTCCCATTGACTTAGACTTCCTACACTTAGACTCATTCAATTATAATATCCATCCTCCATGCATCCCTTTAGCATCCTTTTCTAATTTCTCAAACCCACAGCTTGGGGACCTACTTGAAATAACCTTTCAAAGACAACATTCTACTTCAAGTGCTTATCCTTTAAAATAAACATCCAATATTCACTTTCAAGATTAAGACATATTAATCACCTTCATCATACTTTGCCTACCAAACCTCCATTGCAATACATAATTTGAACTAACGTTATACTTATCAACCCTAGTCAATACACATGTCCATTCCTTCATTCATGCATAATCTAACCAACATTTCAGCGTAATCCTGACCAAGCATAGTACACAACTTTAACCTAATCTTGAGGCTTAAACATTGTGTACTCAAGCTTATGATAGATTATCCATTACATATGATAAATTTGCCCCGGCACATGCGTCTATCCAATTTGTACATATACCCTACCTGTTTTATCACCTAAGATCAACATAAAATCCACTAAACGTTTGCTTGTGTAACAAGCTTCATCACATTGACATTAACATCCAACTCAAACCCAACCAACATGACACTCCATACAACCGGTCCTACTACATAGCTTATCTCGACACTCCACACAACATAACATTGATCCACAATTGCACACCCCATCACGTCACATAGTTCACAACCACTTCCAAATTGCACTATAATCCCATCACTTCACTTGGCATCCGACCACTTCAAACTGCACCATAATGCCCATCACTTCAAACGATACACAACCACATCACAACATCAAATTTGATCCCCTTCACTTCATAACATACCACCTTACCACTACCACATCATAATTGTGTAACAAATCCATCACTTCACACTACGCACAGCCACAACACAAACATCACAATAATGCTCGTCACTTCAAATTATAAAGTCACATCACAAAAACACTTAAAACAAAAAATTAAACCATTAAATAAAAATAAAATAAATAAATCGATGATTTAATAAAAAATAGTAAAATTAGTTCAATTAAAACACAATGAAAAACATTTATTTAAAAATTTGATTTTTTTTTTTGGTTTTTAAAACAATTTCTTATTTAAAGAAATTTAGTTTTTGTCAAATTCTATGTTTTACTATTTTCATATTTTAGTCTGTTTATCTAATTTTTTAACTTCTACTAATCATTGTTTTGCTGGTGAGTTTAAAATAAATAAAATAAAATTTAATATTTGTGTCATGGAGAATCATTTTAATTAGACATAAAAAAGTACATGGTGTGATGTTCTCAATCTACGCTTGGGGATTTAACGTAAATTGAAGAGTCAAAGTAAGTAACACTCGGCCACTTACTTCCATACAAATCAAAAGTTCGATACATGTACCTAAACTTACTATTGTATGTAATGAAATTTGCAACGATAGAAGGTCTAAAAAAAATTCACATAGGAAGCTAATGATCACATGGTGAAATATAACCATAACATCCACATCATCACATTCATAACATAACATCGTACCATTATATACATATTCCAGTTAGTTTTTCTTTGTCAAATACACATACATGATTAACCATAATACAACTTTAAAGTCACCTAGGCTCTTTCTTTATTGCAAGAAGCTCTATCTCCCATAATGAAACATATTCAAACTAATGCAAAACTCTCAATGAAGGTATTGTCCATGCGTTAACGTGTAGACCCTCGCATATGGACAATGAACCATCCAAACCTAATGTCAGACGACATCCGGTACGTTACTGCTCCTCTGAAAATGCAGATATACCATAGCTCCAAACCCTCATCGGATGATCATAAATGAGAGAGACAAAAGTATAAAAAATGGAGTAGTCAGAGGGCCTCTCAGGGCTCCTCTGGCCTTCCTGAAATATCAGGGCCCTGTCCTTCTCCATCATAAACTCTTGCAATAAGAATTTCTATGCCAAAGTATGGAAGCACATGAGAGAGATTTCATTGGAAATCTTAGTAAGTATACAACTAACTTAGTGAAGCATAGACAAAATAGAATATCAACATACATCACAATTATCAAGTATATAACTCATGAAATATTTGATGAGACACATGCATAACTCGACGTATACCTTTCATGGACCCACCATTTTATACTTAAAACTTTTATTTTTTTTATTTCCTTTCTTAATCTTTTGGGTCTTACTTATTACATAATATCAACAAGCGTTATGTATCGCCATCCCCAATGGGTTCTCTTAGCATGATGCGTCAGCTTGGCCATATAAATAATTCGTCAGTCGTTCGGGCGTTATGTATCACAGTCCTCGTCATGACGAGTCTCGTGTCAGTTTTCCAGACGTTACGTATTGTCGTCTACGTCGTGACACGGAACATACTTAACATTGCGGGTATTACGTATCACTGTCCCCGCTAGTCATGTCAGTCGTTCGGGCGTTATGTATCATTGTCCCCGTCGTGACATGACTCTTATTTTATAACTGGCGTTACGTATCACCATCCCTATCGATACGCCAGTCATATGGACGGTACGTTTTTCCGTCCCCGTCATGACGTGACTTTAGTCTTATCATGTTTTTAATAAATTTTCTTATCATATTTTTTTTAAAATAGACGTTATGACTTATAACGACCCATATATGTGATGAAATGCAACATGTAACCTTAGACTTTTGATATGCATATTTCATGTTCTTATGAATCTTATAACATGTAAAAATATGTCACAATAATATACATCATATATATATAAATTTAAGTCACATCATCTCGTAAAGTCAAAACATAACAAACAATGCTTAATTAATTAAATAAAATATTAAATATTCCCAAACCATGGCTAGCCAAGCCCTATTGGGGTTCAATCCTTATTTTTCTTTTATTCAAACCTAGCTAAACTCTTTATTTACAAAATACCAAGCTTCCCTTAACTTCCCAAAAATAAATTCAAGTTTAACTATGTTGTTTTCTTAATTATTTCTTTAATAATTTCTAGCATGATGATTCTTAAAAAATTTTCAAGTAAACTAGAGTTTCTAAACTCCTCATAATTATTAAAATATTATCCAAATAATTAAAAATCAATTAGATCAAATTTAGAACTAAAATTTCATCAAAAACTCTATTAAGGCCAAATTGCTCTAGGGTTATTTTTTCATTTTTTGCCAAACCAAAACTTCTTATTTTCACGTAAACTTCTTCATATATAAGTTAAATAGTGTACTTACAAATTTCTTCAAGGCTTGTATTAAAAGTGAATAAGTCTTTACAAACTTTTCCTTCAATAGACTCAAATGATTTCTTTTGAGTGTTTGGAGGATGAAGGGTTTGAAAATGGCTTTTGCTCTTAGTTTCTCTATGTGTGACCGTGCTCTAACAAAGAGAATTGAGTGAGAAATTCTCCCTTTTTATACATACAAGAGGCGACACCCCCAAAGGGTTCAAAATGGGTGCAATGCATGGGATGACCAGTTACCCCCTTCCATGGCATGTACACATGTCCATCTTCCCATTTAGCTTTCATGATCATGCCTAAATTTAGGCTTAGCTGTCTCTAATTCTCATCTAATGCTTAGATTCTTGCCATTTAAAAGCTTAGGGTGATCAATGGTCCAAAAATTTCATCACATGCATATAAGATGCAACAAAATCTGAAAAATCCTCCAAGAGATGGGATCTAGCCATCTATCCCTCCAAGTGTCCTCCAATTCTCCTAAGGATTTCACCCCATCTTGCCATCTGTCCCTTATACTTGTCCAAATGTCCAGATTCTCAAAAAAATCTCAATTAGATTTTGCTACATGTCTAAGGTGATAAAGATAATCCAAATCAATTTTTATTTTTTCCCTAGTTAGGCCCATTCACTTCTTAGCCCAATAAGTCCTTCATCCTCTTAAGGTTCTATAGGATTTTAAATTGCCTAATTCGGAGTTCATATAAGAAAGTTATGATTAATCTACTAAAACTCGACGAATCAGCCTGAAAGCACCAATCCGGGCACACCAAGTGGTTGATTCTTGTAATTTCAAATTTTCTAAAATATCCCTTTGAATTTTTGAAAATCATCTCTTCCTAAGTCCAAATTGAAATATTATCTTGTTCTAATTTCCAACATTTGACCATAATTCATACTTTTTTCCACCTAATAGCTTAAATATCTTCACTTAGATTTTAATACCTCAGCACCATATGTTTCTAAAAAATTTCATGAAATGCTAAAATGACCTCAAAATAAATATTTAACCTAAGGACGACTTTTTTAAAAGGAAAGGTTACTACACATGGGTTCAATGGGTTCATAAACCTGCAGGAACACTGTATACTCGTTACCACGGGATCATACCACAATAACTAATGCTGATAGTAATAAACACCTTTAAGTAAATGACAAGATATTTAAGACATTAATTTCCAATATGTCAGCCATTGACTTATGCGATCCTATCTCAAAATTTGGAAAAAAATAAAAACGGTTACTTATATATATATATATGAATTCTGCTATATACAGTCGATTACACGTACTCTTTGCCCACTATGTTGACATGGCGAAACTCATAAGTTATTTTATATTACAAAAAGTGATGCAACCGATCACGTTAGCTTGTGTGCAAATGAGTACGCAAAAATGACTGCATATAGAGTTTTTGACTACTATAAAAGACCAACATTAGTAGCCTAAGGTACGATACCAAACCCACTTTTTTGTGAAGCAATACACTAATATTTCTGACTTCAACATCAGAAGTGCACCAGGCATACTGAGCCAAGTTCTTTCTTTGTTGCATATTTGAGGTCTTAATTAATTGGTAGTGAAACACGTCTTCAATATGTCACATATCAAATTTTAAGTTCTTCCACTTACGGAATGAAATGACTTAATTGGATGGCAAAGTCCTCCCAATTCATTCCATGACATCCTTTATCTAATCTCAACTCAATATCCAAACACCATAAACACAAATATTTATCAATCTTAAATTTTTAACTTTTTGTATTTAATCATTACAACTTTCTCAAATTGCTAAACAAAATACAAAAAACAACTCAATTGTTTCAAATTCTAACCTTTTCTCTCCCATTTCTCAAAACTTTATAAAACATATTAACTCAAATCATTTTTGTTGAAACCTTGGATTCAACAATCTCCCTATTTTTTATGATGACAAATACTTAGTAGAATTTTGAGACTTGTAGTAATGCTTAAACTCCCCTTGAGAATATGCGTTAGTTTTTCAAGTAATAGATAAACATAATTCCAGCATATATAACAGAGTTAAAAATATAAAATATTTACGTCTAAAACTTCTCCCCAGTTTGGCATCATTAAAAAGAAACCGCAATTGGTTTCAGTAAGATTTTTTTTTGCAATAAGCAATAACCAAATAAAACGGTGCGTTAGTAAAAGCTGTAGAGAGTTGAATAATTGGAACCACCCGTGCCCGACAAAGCTTGCAAAGACTAGAACCGAACTTTATTGTCTCGGTGCGGAAGAAGATTTAAATCCGCTTGATGTTATTGACGAATTAGATGTTGCAGAGATTTGAAGTTGAATAAGTAAAGTTATCCATGTCCAACAAAGGCAGCAAAAATTGCAGGCCTAGCTCTGGCAATTCGGTGCGGAGCCATGCGTGTCTGACAAAACCTGCAAAGGTTGGAGGCCTAGCTATAGCAGTCAGTGTGGAAATAGATTCAAATCCGCGTGATATTGTTGAAAAATTAAATATTATCGAGATTTGAAAGTTGCTATTTAAAAGACCATTTTCACATGTCGGATACTCAAATAAGCTTTCACACCACTCATTGATCCAGTTTCTGTTTATTCAAAACGATAGAACGACGGAGAAAATTTCGTCTAATAATCTTCCAGATTTGAATCAAGAACTATTCCAACCAGTCATTTTATCTCCTGAGGTTGTCAACACTATGATAGAAGTAGAGATGCATTTTTTTAGTAGCAGTGATTCTGAGATTGTTGTAGCATCAAGAACTCTCAGTGCTCAATATACTGCCTCTGTTACGACCATGTCTCGGAGATTACTAGCGAGAACTAGTGAGGTTGATCGACTTAACAATCAAATATCTGTTCTGCATCAAAAACTTACAAATAAAGGTAGAAAAAATAATATGTTAAAGTAAGAAAATAAAGATTTGATGGAATTAGCGCGTGTTCTGAAACTTCGAATAGAGGAATCGGAACGAGTAAGAGTTCAAACACAGAGTCAACATCAGCAAATAATGGCAGCATTTCACGAGAGAAACAGGGACAATTATAATTAATCTCGCTGCCCTAGTTTGGTAACTTTTGACAATATACATCCGACATATCTTATAAACTTGATTAAGTAAGATTTGAAGAGATGACAATTTTTCTTCTACTTATTTCCATTTTTATAAAATCAATTCTTAGTTTTGTCTAATCCACATCAAATCTTCTTCTTATTGCTGTAGTTCATTTTCATTCTCACTTTACAAAATTTTAATGGCTCATCAATTTTCCTTCAATGCTTCTTGTGACCAATCTATTTCTGCATCTGTCGTAGGTGCCATGAAGCAGCAAAACACTGATTTGGCTAATAAATCAGATCATTATACCACTTACGAGCTTGTGAGTCTCGAAACTCGATACTCATCATCTATTGTCACTTTTTCCACTCGGTTGCAGTCCAAAACTCACGAGATAGAGAAGCTTAATGAGAAGATCGATGTTCTTCAACAACTTGTTCAAGAGTCTAACAAAAAAATAGTAGACTTAAAACAACAGAATAAGGATTTAAAATCCTTGCTTACATCTGCATTTCGATTGCCTAATCTTTTAGACAAGGATGACATGATGATTTATTAGGAGCAGATGCATTTGAATGATGAGGCTAAACGTCTCAAGTTTCTGTAAGTCATTTGAGATAATGGAACAAAAGTATATATTAAATATTCATGGCATGCATCATTCCTATTTCTCTTCTAATCATGCATAGTCTACCTTCTGGTAGGGATTTTGTGAAAATGTCTGCTAATTGATCATGTGTACTAGTGAATTCTAATACAATATCGCTCTTCTGCACATTATCTCTAAGAAAATGATATCTAATTTCAATATGTTTGGTTCGAGAATGTTGTATTGGATTCTTTGAAAGATTTATAACACTTGTACTATCACATTTGATTGGAATGTGATTGTACATAAGTTTAAAATTCTCAAGTTGTTGCTTCATGTAAAGAACTTGAGCACAACAACTTCCTGCAGCAACATATTCTGCCTCAGTAGTAGATAATACAACAAAATTTTGTTTATTACTAAACCATGAAACAAGTGCATGACCTAAAAAATGACATGTTCCACTACTACTTTTTTGATCAATTTTGCAACCAGCATAATCCGCATCTGAATAACTATTAAGATCAAAAGAAGTGTGCTTAGGATACCATAACCCTAGGTCAATGGTACCAGCAAGATATCTAAAAATACGTTTGACTGAAATTAAATGAGATTGTTTTGAAGATGATTGAAAACATGCACATAAACATACACTGAACATAATATCAGGTCTACTAGCTGTCAAATATAATAAACTACCAATCATACCTCAATAAACCTTTGAGTCAATTGGCTTACCGCTTTCATCTTTATCAAATTTGGTGGTTGGACTCATTGGTGTTCCAATTACCTTTGCACCTTCCATCTCAAACTTTTTAAGTAACTCTTTGATATATTTTGACTGATTAATGAATGTTCCACTTTTTTGCTTGCTTGATTTGCAATCCAAGAAAGAAATTAAGTTTTCCCATCATACTCATTTCAAATTCTTCCTGCATGTTCTTAGCAAAATCTTGGCACATATTTTCATTAGTAGCATCAAATATTATATCATCAACATAAATTTGAATTAGAAGAATATCATCCTGTTCGTATTTGATAAAAAGAGTTGTATTGATCTTTCCTCTAGAAAAACTTTTCTCAATCAAGAAATCACTAAACCTCTCATACCAAGCTCTAGGAGCTTGTTTGAGTCCATATAATGCTTTTGCGAGCTTAAAAATATGATTAGGAGAAATATGATTTTCAAAACTTGGAGGTTGCTCAACATATACCTCTTCATTTATAAAACCATTTAAGAAAGCACCATTAACATCCATTTGAAAAAGTTTGAAATTTTTATAACATGCATATGCAAGTAACATTCGAATAGCTTCTAATCTTGCGACAGGTACATACGTTTCATCATAATCGATTCCTTCCTCTTGATTGAAACCTTGGACTACAAGTCGAGCCTTGTTTCTAGTGATGATTCCAGACTCATCTTTTTTATTTCTAAAAACCCATTTTGTTCCAATAACAGCATGATTTTTGGGTCTAGGAACAAGTGTCCATACATTATTTTTTTCAAATTGATTTAGCTCTTCTTGCATAGTTAGAATCTATGATTCATCAATAAGTGTTTTATCAATATTTTTAGGTTCAGTTTGAGATAAAAAAGCACTGTGATTACAAATATTTCTAAGAGATGATCGAGTAGTTACACCTCGTGAAGGTTCTCCTAAAATTTCTTCTACTAGATGATCTTTCATATGTTTCTACTATTTGGTTGCAACTTGTACTAAATCTTGATGATTTTTCCTGATGTCTCCATATTAGACTTCTTCTATAGTATTCTCTTTGTCGAGATTGAGACTATTTGTGTTATTTGTACATTCTGATTCTTCATCAATAGATTTCTTGGAGAGTAGAGGGTTAGATTCATCAAATACTACATGCATAGATTCTTGTACAGTCAAAATCTTTTTATTGAATACTCTATAAGCTTTACTATTTGTTGAATACCCGAGAAAAATACCTTCATAAGATTTTGCATCAAATTTTCCTAAATTATCTCTGTCATTGAGTATAAAACATTTGCATCCAAATATATGAAAGTAATCAATATTGGGCTTTTTTCCATTTCAAAGCTCATAAGGGGTTTTCTAATTTAGATCTTAACATAACTATGTTTATAACATAACATGCAATACTTACCGCTTCGGCCCAAAAATAACTAGGTAAATTATTTTCATTAAGTATTGTTCTTTCCATTTCTTAAAAAAATCTATTCTTCTTCTCTACTGCCTCATTTTGTTGAGGAGTTTGAGGATCAGAGAAATTATGCAGAAAACCATTTTCATCACAAAAAGGCTCAATATTTTTATTGACAAACTCTTTCCCCTAGCACTTCAGATGTTTGAAATAGTATAACCATTTTCATTTTGAATTCTCTTGCATAACTTGGTAAAGGCATTATGTACCTCATCTTTATGAGTGAGAAAGATGACCCAAATATATCTAGAGAAATAATCAATAATAACAAATGCATAATATTTTCCTCCCAGACTCACAACTCTGTTTGGTCCAAAAAGGTCCATGTGTATTAGTTGCAAAGGTCTAGTAGTGGAAATATATTTCTTGATTTTGGAAGAAGTTTTTGTTAGTTTACCAAACTGGCATGCATAACAGATTTTGTCTTTAAAAAAGTTTGCATTTGGCAAACCTCTCAAAAGAGCATTTTTTGAAAGTTTGGAAATAAGTTTCATATTTGCATGACCTAACCTTCTATGCCATAACCAACTATTTTCATGTTGAGCTGATAAATAAATAGTATCTTGTGAGGTAATTTTTTCAAATTCAATTATATAAACATTATTGTTTCTAAGAGCAATAAAATAAACACTGCAATCATGATTATTTAAAATAATGCACTTATCCTCTTTTAAGGTAACTGTAAATCCTTTATTACATAATTAGGGATGTGAAATTTTCAGTTCGGGCTGAAAAGTTGATTGGACCAAAAATTGGCTTAGTTGGTTTCGATCCTCCATTTGGGGGATCGAATGGGTTTCGATCCCATTTCGAGGTCTGTTATTTTTGGACCAACCTGATTGAAACCGATCAAACTATATTTATTTAGTTTTAAAATATTCTATACATAATATTGTTCTATATAATAATTGTATAGGTTAATTATGTAATTTTTATCTAATCTATTAGCATTGAACATATATGTTGCCCAGATGACTAACACAAGGGGGGGTGAATTGAGTTGTATTTAAAAAAATAACAATTATAAATCAAATATATAATATAAAATATAAATAAAATATGAAACAATAATAAATATAAAGAGTAAGGGTAAGAGAGAAGCAAACTCAGTATGTTAACGAGGTTCGGCCCCACTGCCTACGTCCTCGCCTCAAGCTACCTCTTGAGGATCCCCAAATCCACTATTCAATCTCCTTTAGGTGGAGATAGAAACCTATTACACCTTTGAGCAGCACCGCTCCAAAGAATCCGTGTAGAACACCCTCTACACTTCCAATCACCTCACACTTGGTGATTTAACTATTCCACGTGTAGAACACCTTCTACACTTCCAATCACCTTACACTTGGTGATTTAACTATTCCCCGTGTAGAACACCTTCTACACACACAAGGGTTATTCACACCCTTTTACTGATACAAGAATTGATAGTAGGTAGACTATCAAAGTACACTCCTCAATGAGTGAGATAGAAACAATACAGCGCAACCTATATCTCTCTCAACAAGAACAAGAATTAAGGCTCAAAACTTTAGAAAAGAGAGAATGAGAGTTTTGAAGAAATGATGCAAAACTTAGCAATAGATGTGTAAGCTCTTTTTGTGAATTTTACAAAACTCAAGTGAGCTATTTATAGGCAAATGATTTTTCAATTTTAAATTTGAAAAGATTCCCATATCAAAAACATCATCATTTACTTTTCAAAAATTTCAAATCTAATATTTTTACTTTTTGCATGTGACAAAAGGAGCACACTTTACTTTTCAAAAATTTCAAACATAATCTTTTACTTTTTGCATATGACAAAAGGAGCACACTTTACTTTTCAAAATTTTCAAATAAAAACATTTACCTTTTGCATAAGTCAAGAAAAGCATCCACCACTTTTGAAAATATTCAAATAAAACATGCACATGTGAAAGATGACAATCAATCATCTTAATATTTTCAAAGTTCAAACCTTTAATCATGTCATGCACATGTGAAAGATGACAATCAATCATCTTTCAAAATTTTCAAATTTAATTTTCAAAATATTCATGCATATGTGGAAAATGTATTTTAATACTTTATGATAAAATATTAATTTTGAGCCTTAATCCTAATTTTGAATTTTTAAGAGATTTACAACATTACTCTATGATTTTAATGTGAACTTATTTCCTTCTTGCTCATGCTTGCTTCCTTGATATGCTTGATTATATTGTGTGGACAACTTGAGCTTGAGACTCCTTTATTCTTTGGATTCATTTGTTATCATCAAAATCCATTTGTAGATTTACATGAAACTTGAAACCTTGGGTTCAACAATATAAAATGTTAAATAATATATGCTATCAATTAATAATATACCATAAATCTTATGATAATTTATGCCATTATATGTAGATTCATTCAGTTATACTTAATTAAAGTAATTGGGTAATTTTTTAAAGTACCTAAGTTGCAAGCAAGTATGAGTAATTTATGTATAATGAATTTTTTTGATATTCATTAACCATATATAAAGTTTAGGACATTTTTAGTAATTATGCACTCTAAAGAACAAAATCTAAGTTTGTAAATGGTAATTATCAACACCACAATAATAATTATAGTTAAATGTTTTTTTTAATAAATTAGTTACATAATCCACAAGAATAATTTACCTAATTTTGATTTTAATTATTTAAATAATTTTTGTAATTTATTTTCCAAAATAAAGATGAAAGAAAATAAACAAAATAACTAGGCTAGACCGACTGGACCAATAGGTAACAATCCAGTGCATTCCACTAGGGGTTACCAGTCCGGGAAAATGATAGACCAAAAGTTTCGGTCCATCATGCCCCTAGACTAGACCTACTTACACCCCTACCAGATTTGGTTTTATTAACTCATGCAGGTTTAATTTTGTAACTAACAACTTCATAAAAGGCTATTGAGTTTTAGAGGAAGGTAAGTAGGGTTGTAATCAAGTCTACCAAATTTGGTTTTATTAACTCATGCAAGTTTAATTTTGTAACTAACAACTTCATAAAAGGCTATTGAGTTTTAGAGGAAGGTAAGTAGGGTTAGAAAATATAATTTCAAAAGATGACAATGATGAAATGAAAAAGAAAGTAGCTGATTTAGAAAAAATTGTTGAAAATTTCACAAATGGAAAAAGAAATTTCTAAAAACTTCTTGATAATCAAATATATGTTTTTGATAAGGTAGGTTTGGGATACATGTCCAAAGAAAAACTCAAACCCTATAAAAATTTCATTGATAAATCCATTAAATCAAAACTAAACTTTCAAAATTCTTTTCGTAAAAATATATTTGTCAAAGAAAGACATTATTACAATCACTCAAGTTATTCAAGTATGTTACATGTTATTTGTAATTTTTGCAATAGAAATTATGAGAATAGGTAAAGTTGGTAATAAGTCTTCTCTCATAATTGAGTCTGGTCGAGCCAGACTTTGGCTTGTCGAGCTTGGCAATCTTGCGCTGCCAATCTAAGAAATTGGCAGTCTTGTGCTGTTGATAATTATTTCAGGTCTCTTAACTTTATATTTCAACATGTTCTCTAGCCTCTCCTCATCTCTTGTCTTGTGTTTGGAGTAGGCATAATCCACAATTTCATAATTTACTCCTTATACACAACTAGGATCATTTTGTCAACCTCAATCCTCATATAATTTTTTCTTGAGAAACAAGCGCCGAGTATGCCCTATGATTTCTTAGGTTTAGTGATACTTAGAATGTCTTTTAGCATCTCCTTTTAACTGCTTTCTCCATCACAAACTTAGTTTTTCCAATTTTAATTCACCACTTCTAGAATAACACAACCATTTTCTACAAGCAATGGTGTTAGTGTCACTATCATCCATAATCTCCGAAAGCTTTCATCCCGGCCGAGGACTCCATACAATTGCTACTTACTGCAAGTATTCAGCTTTCTATTAAGACAATAAATTGGAGATTTGCTATTGTGACATGGTGCAATCCAGTAACTCTCGAGTGTAGTCCCAAACTAACAAGCTTGCCCAAGTTCAGATTGTAGTGCATGAACAATAATCTCTTCACGAACAAACAACATAAACACCTTTTAGAGTCTGATTCTGATATCAAATCGTCGAACTAAGGTAAAATATTGGATGCTAAATTGTTTAAAAAATATGAACACTTTTGTTATGAGTGTAATGCAATAGCTTTTGACAATATCCAATAGAAACACTTATATAAAGAAACCTTATAAAAATAAGTTTATTAATTGAAGTGGTTTAATGTGTTGCATCATATCTATTTAATTACGTTGGTATGTAAGTTTACTTTTTGTAAGATTTGTTTGTAGACCAACCATTTATCTAATTTCAATGAAAGGTGAGAAAGCAAATATTAGCCAAATGTTAAGAGTTGGCTATTTGAGAAGCTTTGGGCATGAATGATTTTTCAGATATTTGCTAGTGGAGATTTGCAGTGGCAATGAATATTATAAGAAAAACGAATATTCGTGACAAATTATTTATGATGAAGATGACTATATGTGATGAAAACTGACTCATTTTGGTAGAGAATAGTCATTTCGACAAAAAATAGCTTATTACAAATAAATAAATCTCTTGTAGTGGAAGGATTTTGTAGAGAATGGTTTTCCGTTTAACCCCTATTTTTTAACAGTCCAAACTTTTCCCAAGTTATGGAAATCAAAGTAAAATATGTGGGAACTTGATAATAGCGGTCCCCGAAAATTCTTGTAACAAACTTTACAGTGGGAAAAAAAGGATTTAGGTGCCAATTGAGAAATATTTCTAATAGTATTGTCATTAGTCTCATCAAAATAAAATCATCCAATTTTGATAAAAGTATAAATTTGCACACATATCAAAATCATCAAATTTGATGATTTATTATTCAAAAGTTAAGCAAAAAATATTTTTATGTTATTCTTCACATTTTCTTTTCGTCATATTTGATCAAATATGACGAAATTTTTTTGATATGTATATAAATTTGTACTTTTTATCAAAATTTGATGATTTTATTTTGCTGAGACCAATGCCAATATTTTGAGCGATTTAATGGCTTCACCCATGTTGATAATCTTCCCATGTGGGGGAAGTAATGTGATTAGAAGATAAAAAAGAGATATCTATGGCTATGCCATTAAATTGATAAGAACAAAATGAATATATATCAAACGTTGGTTGGAAAAAAAAAAAAAATCATTCTCAGGGCGTGAGCTCAGAGGTAGTGAAAGGTTTAAAAAGGGCTACAATTTTCTTTTAAGATCCCCATGTTGTGCAAGAATATCATTAATCATATTGGACAAGCAAAGCTTCCTAAAGAAATCCTTATGATGATCATCATGATGAGCGCAAATTATTGATAACACGAGCCATTTTAAACTTATTTATGGTTATCTAATGCATGAATGATTGATGTGGTAAAACATGAGCCAAATAAATCTCTATGTTTTATTTTGGAAAATAATGTATGATATAGATAACATCTCAGTCCGTTCAAAACGCACTCATTACAACAGCTTTCACGCTTCCAAATAGTTGCGCCCACTAATGTGGTCACCAATGGTGTGCTTATGCGCACAAAAGGAGTCAGGGAAGGCTCTCAATTGATCATAATAAAGACGAAAGTTTCATGCCTCTTCACTTCTGATTATTTTTGTGAGAGTTTTTCAAGTTTTCTTCTGAGGATCAATTTGGGTATTGAGAATACTCTATTATTTTATTAATACTTTTCAGTTATCCTGTACATTTTAATAATTATTCATTGCTATTTAATATTTTAACATTATTCTCACATATTCGCCTTTCTCTGGCATGACGTATCGAGGGTTGGGTCCTTTGGACGGGTCCTAAGCTCTAGGACTAGGATGATGATACCAACTCTCAAAATTGGGCTTAGGCCCACTAGTGATGAGACTAGTGGAAAATACCCCTCCCACTGCTAGTTCTTCATTACTTGTTCTAAATAATTAAACTTCAATTGTATTACTATACTTTTGCTAGGTCCCAAGGCAAATTTTTTTTAGTGTCGTAATGTTTATAAATACCTCATTGCAAGAAATATATCCATCTACTTTATACTTTTATAATTAGTGTGTATATATATATAATTATATACATCATATTGCTATTCTACTTATATCCTACTAAATAAAATGTGATACATTTATTATTATTGAATAATTATTTATTGCATACTTTTTTATTATCTAATGATAATGAATGTGTTATATTTTACTTACTGAGATGCAAGTGAGATGGTAGCGTGGTGTATAATATTACTCATATATGTATATATATATATATATATATATATAAGATTGAATTGAAAAATGAGATTTTGGTATGAATTTGGGCCATTCGCAAGTTCATGTGGTGCTTGCCACATCAGCATAGGAAAGTCTACAATTATTCTGTAAACAGTATCGCCACCAGCTTCACTCAAGGGTAACGTGGTTGGTGGTGGATGACAGGTGATGGATGATGTGAACTTCCAAATCCAGGTGATTACAAGTGACTTTGTCGAGCCAGAATTAGGGTGAAATTGAGGGGCAACAACAAATAGAACTACTTGCATAGAGAGATAATAATTCCTCTAGGTTTTTATTCGAAATTTGACTACCTCAAGTGAACTTGAGAAAGAAGTATTGACTTCTACATTATTTAGTGCTACCAAAATATTTATTTAGAGCATCATTAAATGAGTAATAAATGATGTAGGACATATTTTGCGTTGTCTTCCTCTCTTTTATTGAAGACTATCAATATCGAAAATAACTTGAAGATACCTTCATTTGATTAAAAAAAAAATAGGAATACAATTCTCCTACATTCATTTATGATCAGAGTTTGGTAGGGGATTATCTTTTTTGTTATGAGAGAGAAATATTTTTCTAATTCATTGTAGGATTTGCTATTAAGGTACTCTACAAGAAAGAGACATGTACCTAGCAAAATGCTTCACTTTCCTTATCCTCTTTTGAGTAAACTCTTCAATTGTAAAATGATTAATCACCAACTCATTTTACAATGAACCATGGTGACTCAGAGGTGAGATGTTGATCTATCTCAACTCATTTTAACGAATGATCATACTATTATTCATAAATTATCTCAATTCATTTTATCTCATTATTCAAAACGGTGCTAAACCCTCATGTGATTATCCTTCTCCCTTCAATAACCTACCTTTGCGTACAGTAGAATCATGAAACCAATTTAGCATATTGGACCAACATCTAGCTAGGACATTAAACAAGTAACTTAATATATATATATATATATATATATTCTATCATACAAGTAGCTATCTAACAGATTTTGTTTTGCGTCTGTTAAGATTTTATCATTAATAATTGTTGTTCTATTTATACATCTATTAAGACCTTCGTTAAAATCATTCAAGAGATTTAAGTCCATTAAAACAAGACTAGTGATCGATAACATTTGGTTCAAACATTAATATTTTCACACTACATATGAGAGAAAGAGAGAGAGAGATCTTCGGGGCTAAGGAAGAGGATGAGGTGGGAGGTTCCACGACGGCACCCCCAGGCGGGGGGGGGAGGGGGGCTCACTGGTTGCTGCAAGAAAATGTTGAAAACCAGAAGAAAAGAAGAAGAAGGGAGTGGCAGCAGAGCTATAGAGATAAAAGAGCAATGCTAGATAATTCTATTTTGAGATTCCTATTTTGTGACTTGTCTTAATTATAGGACATATTTTTTTTTACATGATTTTTATATAAGTATTTTAAAAGAATGTTGTGATTTTTTAATATTTTTAAAAGGTATTTTAAGATATTAAAAAGATTATATAAATAAAAAAAATTAAGTATTTTAGAATGTATATTTTATTTACATAATTTTTTTAACATCTTAAAATATTTTTTTTAAATATAAAACAAAAACGCAATATTGTTTTAAAATATTTATATAAAAATCATGAAAATCAAAAATAAAAAAAAATGTCCCATAATTAAGATAAGTAAGAATCTCAAAATAAAGATTCCTAACATTTTTTCGGAGATAAAACTCGAAAAAGATTCTCTTCCAATGATACAAAACGACATTGGTTATGGGGTGCTGGGCTGGGTTTCACTTAAGGGCATGGGCCAGGTCCTCCCTTCTCACACACACGGCCCAACAAATCAACACACACCCTCTTACCCACTACACATCACACAAATCCCACAATATAAAGAATAAACAAGCAAAAATACAAGCCTAACCTGAAAATAAATAAATAAAGGCACAATAAACTAAACTATTCAACTTAATAATAATAAAATAGAATAAATAAAAATCTAAAATAATACTTAATAAAATAACCAAATAATAATACAAATTAATACACTACACTAAAAGCCTAAACTCAAATATAGAATAGAGGAAAAAGAATAAAAATTACAATTGTAATAAAAAAGAATTTCTATAAATTACTAAACTTAGCAATATTGCATTTTTTGCAATATATTATTAGAATTTCTGTTCCTTCTTTATAAAAAAAATGATAAATGTAAAATAATTTCTTGGTGCCCATTGGAGTGAAATGTAAAATATAACTATATGTAAATTAAAATAATTTTTTAATATTGCAAAAAAAAAATATATTCGTATAACTAAACTAAGTAAACGTGCAGTTTAGACATTGCACCTCCCCAATATATAAATATATATATATATATATATGTATATGTATATATATCTGTCTTGTATTGGACAACGGTAGCAATTCAGTGTCATAGTCCATGGAGTGAAAGAGGGACTCCTTACCAGCCTCTGAAAAATTATCTAAAACAGCTACCACTTAATGAAGCCAACAACAGTACTATAGTTGATCTCGAATATGGATGCAAGCAGAGTAAACATGCCAACGAGGCGGATCGAGAGTGTCTGCTTAATGCTTAGACCATTTAGATTATTGTCTAAGGTCTTACTTCATACAATCTCTAAAAATAAAATTTATTAAATATTTTTTTAAAAAAAAATAAAAAATAAAAAACCATCTCATTAAATAAAATTTAAATAAATATATTTTTTAATATGTGCAAAGTCCCATAATACTAAATTTTATATTTAATATAATGAATTATTTATATTTGTCAATAATTTTAATATTTAATACAATAAAATATTTATATTTTAATTTTTGTTAAGATCATATTAAATTGAGGTACAAAATTTACATTAAGGCCTCATTTTATACAAATTGTTGTATTAAATACAAATTCAAAAATAATTTAATTATAAATTTAAAAAAAAATCCCATTTTATTTTCATATAATAATTTATATTTTATTATATTATATGTAATTATAAATGACTTACTTAAATTTTGCTTTAGGTTTCAATATATATTGAGCCAGCCCTCTCTCTCTCTCTCTGGGGGACACAAATACTCACGTTGAGATGTGCACAAAATGTTTTGCTTCAATATCACTCATGGTGGGTGTGACATTTGTACCTTTCTTAGTGTGAGGGTGAAATATCTCAAGTAGGGTCCAGGCCACTAGAAGACAAGGTTAAGAGAGAAGCTGACTAGACAAAAGCACATGGGGGACAGGCAGTAACGACAAACAACTGACACATGCAAAAAAAAAAATCCAACTACTTTAGATTAAATCTTCTATATAAAAAGGCAGCCATCAGAATATCGAGAGATCTCTCTCAGGCTGGCTCTTACTTTCTCTCTCTTGCTCTCTGGCTGACTTCCTTCCCAGCATCGTCTCCTTCAACCTTCTCAGAGGGACTCGAGCTCCATATGATTTATGTATATTTTTCCTATACAGTGTTAACTATGAGAGACTGTAAAAATATCTATTATAGTGGATCTCCTTCCCTAAATCTCCGTGGACGTAAGTTTTACGTCAAACTACGTAAATACTATCTCTCTCCATTTACTTATTTGTTATCCACGTACGTATAGCCACACTGGAATCTCATCAGGGGCCCCAAACAACACCCAACAAATCTCAACTCGTCCCAATGGATTGAGAATGACTATTTTTCCTGCCCTGGCCTATTAGCCGATTTTTGTGGCATTAACAATTGGCGCCATCTGACTCGAGCTCCATATGATTTATGTATATTTTTTTTATACAGTATGAATTATAAGAGATTGTAAAAATATTTATTATAGTAGATCCCCTTCCCTAAATCTTTATGGACGTAGGTTTTATACTAAACTACATAAATACGGTCTCTCTTTATTTATTTATCTACTATTCATATATGTATAGTCACATCAGAGTCTCGTTGAAGACCCTAAACGACATTCAATGAAGCTTAACTCGTCTCAATAGACTATAAATGACTATTTTTCCTACTCTAACTTGTTAGCTAATTTTTATGGCATCATCGAGGACCACTGTTACTAAACACAGAAGGTCCACATGAGAAATTGTGCAATCTTCCAGGAAGATGATCTCCCTCTGATTCTACTCTGTGTGTTTATATACCCTGTCAACAGTCATGGTGGTCCCTGCCCACTGCTAGTGGATCGTGCAAGAGCATCCGGGACATTGTATTGATGCCGTGTTTTCCCCTGTCATGTCAACTATCGCCCTCCCACATTACGCTCCAATTTCAAAGAGTGCAATATTTTGTTTCTAAACATGATTGACAAAACGACTTGGGTCACTATGAGCAGCTATTATAAGGAGACCGATGGAGAGGAAGTGGCGGACTGAGTCAAATGCAAGGAACCATGGTGACTCAGACGTGAGATATTTTTTTCATCTTACCTCATTTTATCTCACTATTTAAAACGGCTCATGACCCTCACAGGATTATCCTTCTCCCTTCAATAACCTGCCTTTAAAGTGATGTCATAAAACCATTTGCATCGGGAAAACTAGTTTAGAATATATATGTCTTGTCTTGGACAACGCTACCGAATGAAAGACGGGCCATGCATGAATCCTTCAATATGGATGCAAGCAGAGTAATCATGCCAAACTCCGGTACCAAACGAGGCGGATGGATCACCTTCCCCTTCATCACCGGTCTTTCTCTCTCTCGGACACAAACACCCACGCAGACATGTGCACAAAATGTTTTGGTTCAATATCTATACATATATATATATATGCTTATTTTTTTGTATATTGAGCAGGGGCTGTGGCGGGCTTGACACTTGCAACGGGAGGTTGGTTGTCAAACTTGATTGTATATCTGATTCAGGAATTCAATATCAAAAGAATAAACGCTGCTCAGATTTCAAACATAGCGAGTGGCTGCATCAGCCTTTTCCCTGTCATTGGAGCTGTTGTTGCCGACTCTTTCATAGGTTCTTTCTTCGTTGCCTCCATCTCAGCCTTCATCTCTTTGCTGGTAATTAACACTCACGCTGCTATATATACTTTTCTCTTTTTTTCGATATGTAATAATTTGGGGGGGGGAGCCGCCCACATGGGGCAGACCTCCTGCCTCCCCTTCACATGCAAATAAACACATGGCTTAAAGCCATGTGTTACATGCTTTTATGGCTGGCCTTTAAGGCCAGCCGTATGAGAATGGGGGCTATAAATAGCCCCCAGTTTGCTTATTTTCAATATCTATCAAAAACAAGAAAATCTCTCTCTCTTAGTTCTCCCTTAAAATAGGTTCTTAGGCTGTGGATTTATTTAGTGTCACTCTAGTTTTATATTACGTAGTGCACTAACCACTAAGAGGAAACGCCGGTGTTTTATCAATCTGGAAAAACTTGTGGAGCAAGGTTTGAAGCTGAACTTGAGGTATTTTTCCGCTGTAAATTTTTCTAACATTGGTATCAGAGCCACATGTTAAATTGCTTCCAATTTTTTTTTATATATACTTGATATATATATTTTTTGTAACTTAAAAAAAAAAAAAATCGGGAAAACGTTTTCTGGTGATGGGACGGCAGTTTCCGGCGACGGGCAGCGGCCTGGGGCGCTGTTCTCGGTTTCTGGAAATTGGGTACTGTTCACATGAACAGTGTCCTGGTTTCTGGAAATTGGGCACTGTTCACATGAACAGTGCCCTGCCCCGAAGGTTCCCACTGCGCACCACATGGGTGGTGCGTCGCATCCCTCTTCCTCGGGAAAACGTTTTCTGGTGATGGGACGGCAGTTTCCGGCGACGGGCAGCGGCCTGGGGCGCTGTTCTCGGTTTCTGGAAATTGGGTACTGTTCACATGAACAGTGTCCTGATTTCTGGAAATTGGGCACTGTTCACGTGAACAGTGCCCTGGCTGAAGGTTGAAGAAGACAGCTGAAGGTAATATGGCCGGGCTTGGGCCTTATGGCCCATTTGTGTTTTTTTTTTTTGACCAGTTTTGGGCTGGGTTTTCTATAAGGCCCAGCCCCATTTTTTTAATAATGATTAAAAAAAAAATGTTTTAATATATGCTTAGATATATTTCCTGTTATAACATGTGATATTTTATTTAACATTTTAGATTAAATATGATTTCATGTGGATATTTGATGATATTCATTTTTTTTTGATAAATTAAATGTGATAAAATGTATGTGTTATTATTTTATCATGTATAAATGTGAGGCTTATATGATTGAGACATTCGCCTTTATTTATTCTAGTGATAAAATAGGAAATTTCCACTAAGTAGTCTTAGTTAGAGTTGTCAGTGTAGATTGATAGGCTGAAAGAATTGCAGTGACCCCAGTAAGAACTGTAAATGCACTGTATAGCGACAACACCATGGTAGCCCCAGTAAGAACTGTAAATGCACTGATGGAATAAGAAAAATGGACTGTAATGGTCTTATATGAACCATCTTTGTAGACTGGCCCAACAGGCTGCTGTGGTTGTTGTAAGCTGTCTTTGTAGACTGGCCCAACAGGTTACTGCGATTTTAGTAGGATCTGTCTCTACGCGTGACTAGGACTAGATGACTACTTTAGATAGTGGGAGTATGGTTGAGATTTATGATTAAATCTCCCATATTTTTTAAATTTGCGCGGGAATTAGGTTAGAAATTTAATAATTGGATATTGTGGCGCAAGAGATGATTCTGAAGCCTAGCGATTTTTCGATCTTGCGACATGTCTAAATTATTTTTTTTTCTAGCTTGAATGGACGCGGCAGATTTCTTAGGTGTGTGTGTAATATCCCTCCTTTGCGTTTTGTAGTGAAATGGCATCCAAGAGTATTGTTGCCGATTTAAACAAAGGGGAGAAATTAGATGGGGGAGAACTATGACATATGGCATCGCAAGATCCAGTATGTCTTAGATGAGCAAGAAGTCGTAGAGGCCTTGTCTCACTCCCTGACTAAGCCTAAGGAAGGGGACTCAGAACAACACAAATTAGATGAATTAGCCTATTTTGAATGGGCTAAGAAAAATCGGTGCGCACGCATAATAATGTTAAGCAGCATGCACAATGATCTAATGTGTGAGTTCGAGACCTATAACACTGCCCAAAGCATGTGGGAGGCTTTGAAGTTGAAGTTTGGTGGAACTTCGGCCACCAGGTTACGTGGATTAACCATGAGATTTGACTCCTATAAGATGCGGTCTGAACATACGATGAAGCAGCATCTTAGGGCTATGTCAACCATGATCCGCGAACTTAAGACGGCAGGAAACGACCTGACTGATGAACAACAAGTCCAGGCAGTGATAAGATCACTACCAAGTTCTTGGGAGAATATGAGCCAGAATCTGACGCATAATGAGAATATAAAAAATTTTGATGATGTCTCGCGTCACTTAGAATTGGAGGCTGAGCGCCTAGAGGCTGCTAAGCCCAATCATTCGGCCTATGTGGCTAATTCTGGTTCACGCAAGACATCAAGGCCTAAGCGTTGGAAGTCCAAGAATGGGGTAGCTGCTGGACAAGTTAAGAAAGTGTCAGGAACTTCTCAGCGCAGCAAAAGGGGCAAGCGTGGGAAGAACAAGTCAAAATTAGAGTGTTACAACTGCGGAAAGAAAGGCCACTTCGCTCATGACTGCACTGAGCCGAAGAAGGTGTACTTTAACTTCTCTCGTATTGTTTTTGTAACTAGCCATGTGATGGTTGCTCACTCCTATCCTGTGTGGACTGTTGATTCAGGAGCGACCGAGCACATAGCGCGAGATAGAGTCGGATTTGTGGAATATCGCCGGATTCCAGCTGGGAGTCATGATATCAAGGTGGGGAATGGAGCTAGCGTGGAGGTGCTAGGACTTGGTACCTACAAGCTGGACGGGTGGCCGCACTTTTTTCCTCCACAATGTGTTATACGCTCCCAAAATCCGACGAAATTTACTTTCTGTAGTTACTCTTTTAAGACTTGGTTTTCGGATTGAATTTGAAAACAATCACGTTTCTTTTTATTTGGGCCATGTGTTTTATGGCAATGCTTTTCTTCAAGACGGTTTTATGATAATGAATTTGGATTATTCAAATATGAATGAATCTATTGCTTTTCTTTCTGCATCTGATAATTTGGATTCATATAAATGACATGCTAGGCTTGGCCATATAGGGCAAGATAGAATGACTCGGTTAGCTAGAGAAGGCCTAATGGGCAATCTCGCTAAGGTCATCTTGCCCACATGTGAACATTGTCTAATGGGAAAAGCTAAGAGAAAACCGTTTGGAAAAGCCAATAGGGCATCTTTTCCACTGCAATTAGTCCATTCTGACATCTGTGGTCCAATGTCTATAAAGGCGAGACACGGAGGGGTTTATTTCATCACATTTATAGATGATTTTTCACGTTATGGTCATGTCTACTTAATCTCCCATAAGTCTGAAGCATTGGAGTGCTTTGGACGATATCTAAGAATGGTTGAGAATCAGTTAGACAAGAGTTTAAAAACTCTAAGAACTGACCGAGGACGAGAATATCTCTCTGAGCAATTTAAAAGGCTCTGTGATGAAAAAGGAATCAAAAGACAGTTAACGATGCCGAGTACGCCGCAACAAAATGGCGTGGCGGAAAGGAGAAATCGAACACTGCTTGAAATGGTTAGGTCAATGATGGCGCAAGCAAACCTACCAATTTCTTTTTGGGGGGATGCACTTTTGACTGCTGCCTACATTCTTAACAGAGTGCCCTCCAAATCAGTAACTTCCACCCCATATGAACTATGGACCGGCGAGAAACCCAATTTGAGTAACTTGCGGCCATGGGGTTCAACGGGTTTTGTTCATGATCTTTCTAGTATGGGAAATTAGGCCCTAGAGGGAAGAAGTGTATCTTCATAAGGTACTCAGAACACTCTAAAGGGTATGTGTTAATAGGTGAACAAACTGATGGAAGTATGACTGAAATTGAGTCACGATGTGGACTTCATTGAAAATGAATTTCCAAGTAGAGGTGAGGTTGATAGGAGTTTAGAACTTCATGAGATTATGGAACAAGAAGAAAGTGCTCCAAGGAATTTAGTTGAGAATGAGGAAGAAATTCTTCAAGCTCCTACAAATAAGGAATTAAATCCGAGTGGGAGCACACCACTTGTCAATCAATCACAACAACCTCAGCCGCGTAGAAGCACACGTGAAAGTATTCCCCGTCGTCGTTTTGAGATTGAAGGGGAAGCTTTTATGGTAGCTCCGTATGATGATGATGAGCCTAGGACAATTCATGAGGCTCTCTCATCTTCTACTAAAGATGAGTGGATGAAAGCTCTTAATGATGAAATTGAGTCTATGAAAACTAACCAGGTCTGGGATCTGGTTGATCTACCGACAGGGCGTAAGACTATTGGGAACAAATGGGTTCTTAAAGTCAAACGCAAGTCGGATGGATTGTTAGATAAGTACAAAGCTCGCTTAGTGGCGAAAGGATATACCCAACAGGAGGGTATAGACTATGAAGAAACTTTTTCACCAGTCGTGAGGTTTGCTTCAATTCGTCTGATTCTAGCTATAGTAGCAAACATGGATTTGGAACTCTACCAGATGAATGTTAAGACAGCATTTCTCAATGGAGAACTAGATGAGGAGATCTATATGGATCAACCAACGGGTTTTGTGGTCAAAGGTCAATAGCGCAAAGTGTGCAAGCTCAAACGATCTATATATGGCCTAAAACAATCATCTAGACAATGGTATCTCAGATTCCATCGAGCCATTCTCTCGAATGGATTTACGATGATCACAGAGGATCATTGTGTCTATGTCAAAAGATCTAAGAAAAGTTTCATTATGTTGTCATTATATGTTGACGACATACTACTAGCTGGAAATGATAGAGGGTTGATAGTCGCCACAAAAGAGTGGTTATCCTTCAATTTTGAGATGAAGGATATGGGTGAGGCAGAATACATTCTGGGAGTTAAGATCTATAGAGATCGCTCAAAGAGACTTTTGTGTTTGTCCCAACAGACTTACATAAATAAAGTTCTTGAGTGTTTCCTAATGAGTGAATGTAAGCCCATTGACACCCCTATTGCAAAAAGCGAGAACTTATCTAAAGAGTTGTGTCCTAAGACTCAAAGAGAAAAGGAAAAGATGGCCCGTGTCCCTTATGCTAATGCTGTGGGAAGTCTGATGTACGCAATGATGTGTACTCGGCCTGACATATGCTATGCAGTTGGCTTAGTAAGTAGATTCCAATCTAACCCCGGACTGGCTCACTGGAAAGCAGTCAAGAGGATTATGCGATATCTGAAGGGAACTGCGGACTATGTGCTGTGCTATCAAGGTTCAGATTTGCAGCTAAGAGGTTACAGCGATGCCGACTGGGGCAGTGACCTAGATGAGCGTAAATCAACTACTGGGTATGTCTTTCTGCTCAACAATGGCGCCATTACATGGAGCAGCAAGAAACAACCCTGTATAGCTTTATCCACCATGGAGGCAGAATACATAGCTTGTTCTGCAGCAGTTCAAGAAGCTGTTTGGTTACGGAGGTTCCTCAAGCATTTAGACATTGGCACGGATACTTCAGATCCGGTGACGATATTCTGTGATAGCATGGCAGCTCTCGCATATGCTAAGGACTCAAAATATCATGGAAGAACCAAACACATAGATATCAGATATCACTACATAAGAGATATGGTAGCGCAAAAGGAAGTGGTTCTGAAACATCTTTCTACGAGTCGCATGGTTGCTGATCCCTTAACAAAGCCTATTGCACGAGATGTATATGAGGCTCATGTTAGGAATCTAGGACTACGTAGATTGTAAATGTAATTTGTTTTTTCAAATAACATTGAGATGTAACATTTCCTTTGGGATATTAATACAATATGATTCAGTTCTTGTCTTTATCGTATTGTATTTTACTAATACACACACACAAGATATGTCAACAGGCTAAGATTGGCTCACTCACACGAGCAATCGCCTCTAGCGCTTAAGTAGCGAGAAGAGATGAGACATTGTGTCCCTAAGTACTTGTCCAAAGGGATAAGTTAGTTAACACAAAGATATGTCGCCTTAGTGGGAGCTAAGATGAGGTCTTTTGAGAAGACTGTGAATGGATTACCCACCATCCATGTAGCCTGAGATTAGCCAGATGCGAGATTCTCTTTGACATCTTGGAGGCGTGCAAATAGAGAAACTTGAGTTAGACGCTTGATGAGCGCCTAGACTAAGATCTGTACGGTGTTGATATAGACATATGCTCTTTAAAAAAGAGAAATCCACCGTAGCATGTGTTTCATACTACATGTGCTTATTCGACCATATGAGTAAGTGAGTAAATGGTTCCCCTCTTTCTCACTGTGTGAGTCTCATTTTAAGGTGTCCTTTACTTTTGACTATGTCACAAGATAGAGGTTAAAACGTCTGCTACTTTGGCATGCTGTCTATGGCCATGATTGATTCGGTCTAAAGAGGTATTGCTAGGAAAGCGGTTTAACCAAAGTTGAATGATATGAGTGCAAAAGGAAGATTTTTTCGATATCGTATCTTCGATAGTGTTTGCTAACGTCAAACTATGACGCTGCATATTGGTAGCGGCTAAGGTTGTGAACACATTGAAATGATTTGGAAAAGTCAAGTATTGTTCTGAGTTTATTAAACTCAAGAGGGTTTGAGAATACTTGACTTGATGCGATCGAATAAGTCTAGGACATGACCATACACTTCGGGGATGTTACTATGCTGGTCTTCTCTGGGAGAGACTTGGTGTATGTACTCCTATTTTTTTTGTAGATGTGCTTGGTGGTCGCACGGCCTATTTACTTGTGTGAATAAGATTGAGAACATTAGAGAGATGCAGACCTGGGGTCATGCCCACTGTGTGCGAGTGGGAGATGTAATAATTTGGGGGGGGGGAGCCGCCCACATGGGGCAGACCTCCTGCCTCCCCTTCACATGCATGTAACACATGGCTTAAAGCCATGTGTTACATGCTTTTATGGCTGGCCTTTAAGGCCAGGCGTATGAGAATGGGGGCTATAAATAGCCCCCCAGTTTGCTTATTTTCAATATCTATCAAAAACAAGAAAATCTCTCTCTTAGTTCTCCCTTAAAATAGGTTCTTAGGCTGTGGATTTATTTAGTGTCACTCTAGTTTTATATTACGTAGTGCACTAACCACTAAGAGGAAACGCCGGTATTTTATCAATCTGGAAAAACTTGTGGAGCAAGGTTTGAAACTGAACTTGAGGTATTTTTCCACTGTAAATTTTTCTAACACGATATTTATTTTTTCCCAACAACAACCATTTATTTACCCTTGGCAGGGCATATTGCTTTTAGCGTTTACTGCAACACTTGATTCCTTGAGGCCACAGCCATGTGATGATGGATCAAGCTTCTGCAAACCACCCTCAAAACTCCAATATGCGGTCCTTTACTCAGCTTTAGCTCTCGCATGTATTGGGTGTGGAGGTTCTCGCTTTACTCTGGCAACACTGGGAGCTAATCAATTTGATAAGCCCAAAGATCAAGGGATTTTCTTCAATTGGTATTTCTTCAGTCTTTACACTGCTTTAGCAGTAAGCGGCACTGCCATTGTCTACATTGAGGATAATTTGAGTTGGAGGTTGGGATTTGGCCTCAGTGCCATTATTAACTTAATCGGTTTGGCCATCTTGTTGTTGGGAAGCCGTTTCTACATTTATGATAAAATACAAGGAAGCCCATTCACTGGTTTAGTTCGTGTTATTGTAGCCACGATTCAGAAGAGGAAGGTGCAGCTCTCATCCAAAACCGAGGATTACCACTATGGTCAAGATGCAAATGCAGAAATAGCTATACCATCTACAAAGAGGTTCAGGTAGGAAGAAGAGTTACTAAAACTACAAAAATTCCTTTTTCGGTAAATTCTTCAGGGAAATTTGTTTTCTCTATTTAATTTATACATTGGTTTCTAGGCTCATACAATATCAATAGAGTTGTGAGCTTAATTAGTTGAGATTTTTATACATCATTCATTTTAGAGAATTGCTATAAATATGAAGAGATTATACAAAAATAAACTCACAAACTAACATAACTTTACTTCATCTATTAAATCTACTTTATGCTAAAAATAAATTTTTAAAATGACATATTGCATTAAGAGCCATGACAATTTGTGAATTTATTTTTGTGTAATTATTTATTGCTAAAGTATTTCTCTTTATTCTATCATCAAATTAATTAGCTTAGAGATAGTGAAGATAATTCCATCAAACCAACTCAAAAATGTTACAACTAAAAATAAGCTACAGAAATGCATGCACTTTTGATGCAGGTTTCTCAACCGTGCAGCACTCAAAACAGAAGGAGATGTTCAATTGGACGGTTCAGTGGCAAAACCTTGGAGAATATGCACAATTCAACAAGTAGAAGATCTCAGAAACCTGATCAGAATATTGCCATTGTGGTCAACAGGTGTCTTCCTAAGTACCCCAATAGCAATCCTGTACAGTTTGACAATCCTCCAAGCTCTAACCATGGACCGTAACATTGGTCCTCATTTCAAAATCCCATCTGGATCTATCCTGGTGTTGGTCCTAATCTTCACATCCATATTTCTCACCATTATTGATCGTTTCTTATGTCCAATGTGGCATAAGCTCACAGGTTCCCCTCCGATGCCCCTCCAACGAATAGGGGTAGGCCACGTGCTAAACACATTGAGCATGGCCACATCAGCGCTAGTGGAATCAAAGCGGCTCAGTATAGCCCAAGCCCACCATCTCCAAGCCCAGCCTAACTCCTGGGTGCCCATGTCTGTCTTGTGGCTAATTCCACAACTAGCTTTGGTTGGCATTGGAGAAGCATTTCATTTCCCAGGGCAAGTTGCATTGTATTATCAAGAATTTCCAACATCACTCAAAACTACATCAACTGCAATGATTTCACTGATAATCGGGATAGCTTTTTATCTGAGCACGGTTTTGATTGATCTTGTTCGAAGGGTCACAGGATGGTTACCAGACAACATAAATGATGGAAGGGTTGATAATGTTTATTGGACATTAGTTGTGGTAGGGGTGCTCAACTTTGGTTACTACTTGTTGAGCGCTTGTTCGTACAGATATCAGAATGTTGGAAAGGGATTAGAAAATGGTGGTTCTGGGGGTACTGATAATGAGGGAGATTGAATGTCTTTATAACTAGTACTGTAGCTAAAACGTTTTCTTTTGAAACCATGAATAAGGGAGATTTCTATATATCAACATTTGTCTCCTACCGGCTACCCCAAAGCAATTACCACACTTGGATTAATCGAGGCTTTGAATAAGAAATCACTGCTAGGGTGTTTACTCTGTCATTGTCTTCTGCGTACGCATTCCTAACAATGTGATGTTTGAAAATCTAGAATTTTAAGAATGTGACAACGGTGTTCAGGAATGATTGTAAATATGACAGAATTCCTAAAAAAAGAATATTGTTTTAAGCTTTCAATTATCATGTGCAGTACTATAACACGTACATACAAAGGACAAGGAGCACCGAATACCATAGTATAGTCAAAGGAGAGGTTGAATCACCATAAAAATGTTATCAACAAATGCATTAGCCGACATGGATCACTGAATGTTGGTGCAAAAGGGTCTGTAAAATAAAAAATAGTGAGAAAAAAGTTTGCTTTAAAGTGTGTTATAATGTCGTTTTCCTTATAAGAGTATTCATTCCCACCAATAACAATATACACATAGATTACAAGTGAATTTGCCTCTAAAATATAATAAAGTCTTAAATAAATCTATTTATCTAACTACACTATGCACACACGATGTTAGACTTCAAATATTCTCAAATTTTACTATTTAACTAATAGAATATACATTTGTTCTCTATAGAATGAACAAATTTCAATGAAAACTTTTGAAGAAATGAAAACTTTAGCAGAGAGAATTTCAAAAATGGCTTCTAAAATTTAATAATTCGTAGACTAATAAATCTATTTATAGAGGGCCTGTGAATGAAATTTCTTAACTTTTACAGTTTTCTAAAACCTGATCTCAAATAGGTATATTAATTATGCTTGTTATTTGGTGGCACTGGGTCCAACAGTCACACTGCTTTTCTACCATCGGTCTCACATAGGTTCGATCTCCGAGTGGTGAGCCTTTTACATTTTACCAAGCACCGGTGTGCCAAACACCTTGGGCCGCGCACACAATTGGGTTGTCGTGCTATTGTGTCTTGCATTGTTAGGCCGCATGCCCAGATGCATGGCTGAGCATTTGTCCTAGCCCATTTTTCACAATAAATCTTAAAAATGAACCTTATTGTGATTTAAACCTCTACCCACTTGATTTTTTTGTTGTTTTGGAAGAACTCTACCCACTTGATTGATTCAATTGTTCCATACCACAAAGCCAAGTATCTAATTGGACTTAAAGTGCAGATCCAAAACATTATAATCACAAGCAATAGATTATAAATTTTCCTTAATTCTCTCTTTCCAAAATAATTCATAATTACCAAGAATAAATTCCAAATATTATTAATATTTTCAATAATCTCCCACTATTTCAAAATATATCCTAGTTAGAATAGAAAAATTTATACATAAATGAAAGCGTCTTTTAGACTTGGACCTTCACATTGTGAGAATATATCAAAGCAAACGAGAATTATATAGTAGGCATGCTTTGAACTAGTAATTTTATACGATTAGTCGAATATATCTCAATTATAAGATTTTTTTTCACTTTGGATAGTTTATAAAAGCTGACACGCAGATTGACCTAGTGTTTATATCCTAGTTTCAGCCAACTCCGACGTGTCAGCTTAGTTATCCTCATCAAGACACTTACTTGATGTCTAGCTTCCCAACTGGTAGACGGTTCCTTTTCCCCCTAGATCAATGAAGAAGGGAGAAGTCAGTTGATTTTTCCGAAGAATCGGAAACGAAGCGCTATGCCGGGGCAGGGGGACAGGAAAAGAAACGGCTTCAAAGAAAGAAATTGGGGTTCCCAATGCTTCTCCATGCCCAACGAGTTGCGCCAACCTCGGGATGCTTTACTCCTAACCCCACTCTATCAATGATACAATTCAGAATGACCAAAGTGAAATAAGAAGATTTACCACTTCAACAGGTTATACAATAAGGAAGACAAAATGATTGACAAAGGTAAGCGAGTCCACTCGGAACTGAGAAACTCGCAATCAGAAAGTGAGCCAATGAAAACTCAATCCCAACCAGAAATGAGGAGGAAGAGGATCGGTCGAAATGGCTAGTAACACCACTCTAAAGTCAAATCTTAATTTGCATAGGAGGCGACACCACCCACAACACTCATATAGGTAAATTTATCGAAAATGTCTTGTAACTAAACATTTTAACATAACTATGTTATGACTCTATTGAGAGCTTATTGCTTAGCCTCTCATTTTCATTACAGTACTACCAAGCACTTATAATCCTGGAATGGTAAATTATTTTGAAAACGAACTTTAATATCATAGTGCTTGTAAACCACGAAATATAAAATACCTTGCTCATTGAACTCAAATCATTATATGCTCAAGAGTTGAATTTTCATTACTGATAATTTTAATGTTTTGGCTTTAAACTCATCCCTTTAATATCCCACATCAAATTTTTTGCAAGTTATTTAGTTCATGGATATGCTAGATCTAGCAATATCTTGTAAAATCATTCATAATTATTTCATCTGTGAGTACTTGTCTTTTTTCTTTTAAAGGAACTTCATTCAATTAATAACATTATACCAGTGTTTGGATACAAAAGGGGATAGCAACTATAGATATGATACTTCCTGGAATGCTCAATGCATTTTGACTAAGAGCATGGGCTACACTATTCCTAGTTCTTACAACGTGTCGAGCCGACCAACTAGTAAAGGAATTAAGAATAGTCTTTGCATCTCTTCTAGATCCCTTCTAGAATCTTTCCCCTACTAATACCTAGATGACAATTGGCATAATGTTAGGAAATCAACATGAGTAGCGTGTGAATTAGAGAATCCAAAAATCTCTTGGTATTCCAATACAAATCTTTAGAAAATCTAACTTTTATCTTTCTCATATATGACACATCTTGGAAATCTAAAAAGTCACTTTTGTCCCAAACTTGACATGCGTCCACTTGAGCTTGTGCATTGAAAAAGTGGTGTAACATCTTCCAATCCAAAACCCTATGTTCTTTTTTTTTTTCTTTTTGCCTCTTTCACTTTTTCTTCTAAGGATCCAATGCATAATGGACAAGTGTCACTTTAGCATTTTTCTAAAAGGACTAAAAACTCCTTTCTAATTACAAGTGGCGCATCATCCTTATCCAATAGGTCAACTTGGGTCTTCTAAGGCCAAAATTCCTTAAGGGCCAAATTTCATGGGTCTTTTCTTTTATTTTATTCTTGTGGGTTCTAACTTTACACTCCAAGATTCAATTCAAAAAATAAAAGGGTTAATGAATCCTCCCACTACGTAATCAAAAATTCGTAAGCAAAAATAATATCTATACGAAATATGAATGGGGTACTTTATAAAAATTCAGGATGTCACACGTTAAGTCTCGAGAATGCCTATGACCAACCCCACAAGCCAACTTGAGAAAGAAAGAAAACCAAAAAATTATAACATGGAGCAAAAGGAAAACTATGTTTTATTGATAAAGCCACAAGCAAAGAAAGGACAAGTTACAACATAAAGGTACAACCTTACAAGGAACAAAAAGTTACAATGTAAAGCCATAAGCTCGTATAGAATGACAAGTTACAACATAAAGCCACAAGCTTACAAGGAGCAATAAGTAACAACATAAAACCACAAGCTTACCATGAGCAACAAGTTACAACACAAAGCTGCAAGCTTACAATGAGGAAATCAAAAATTGATAAGATCATATTCTAGTAAAAGTTACAGAAAAAAATCTCCATCATTCGCTACTACCTATCGAGATGCTCGAGGTTACCTCTAAGAAAATCAACAGGGGTGTTTTAATGCAAATAATTGGGCCATGCAACTGATTGCATCAAAGATCGTTGCATCTTGAAGTCACCCTCTACCTTGAGAACTGTATATCGGACAAAAGATTTTGACTGAGTCGAAGAGATCCTAATATTTGGGGAAGGAAAATTGCAGAGGGAGATGCAGGAAATGAAAAGAACATACATCTCTATACGAATATGCCGATGAAGATCCAAAATGTGAAGAAAGAGAATGCACTTTTGCACGAACATATTGCCAAAGATGCAAAACATGAACAAAGAGAATGCATTTCTACACAAACGAGGTGGGATTTGAAAGTCAAACAAGAACCGACTCAAAGACTAGCTCAATAACAAAGAGGATAATAGTAGGGTAAAGCAACGCTCGTCAGAAGAGGATGTCAATTAGGGTTGAGGAAAGTGGGCCATCAATGAGTAAGGTTACCTCCACCAGGGTCACCGCTAAGGGCGCTTGGGATTAGATCTCTTTTTATGGTTGCACTTCATCCCAAGGTCATTGTGTTTGGGAAAAGATCCCGTATACTTCAGGCCCACGAGTTGTATCTAGGTTTCCAAAAGACATGAGTCTTCATCCTTTCCAAGCCCTCCATGTATCCAAACTACCAGTCGTCATCCCACACAATGTGGACATATGAAAGATCTTCCTGCATGCCAAATTTTGTCCTGGGACTTCCTCTTCTCCTCCATAGACTTGGAGGTCTGCTCGGACTTTCCCTCTAACCGTTTCTCCTGGTGGGCATCAATATCTTGTTGTTTGCTTAGTTTAGTATTATCGGCCCACAACCTCTCAAGTTCTAGTTGACAACTGTCAAAGGACGCATTTAGGTTCTTCCTCGCCTTGGAGTTTGACCACTCTTCTAGGTGAAGGAGTCCCACTAAGTCTCGAGACCTTGACAAGTCAAATTTGAGCTAGTTCGTATACTCGCAAAGTCTGTGAAACCTTTTCTAAAGTCATTGCCTTATATGCTACTCCTTGACAAGATCTCCCTTCCTCCTCTCTTGCTCCTCCTTCATGCAGCAAAGAGCCCCCACCGTGTGAGCAAATGGAGAGCTTTATTCTTGTTCGCCACCTTCTCTCAGCCATCCACAATGAACTCTAAGTCTAGGCACTCCAAGGACTAGCAGTAAATCTCTTGTCAATATCAAACTTGAAGAAACTTTGGAAGTCATCAATAGCAACAAAGAAAGAATGCGGAAGTAAGGGGAATAGCACAAAAGAAGACATTCGAGAGAAAATATAGGAACACTAGATTTCGAAAAGAGAAGCAAGAGGCAAAGTAAATCTTTGTTGTGAAAGAGAAAGGCTTATATAGGCAAAAGCGAAGACTGAGGTCCTAAGGCAATTGAAGTGCATGCACTTCACGAAATCACCATAATCCCATGATTCTTATAACTCCAACAACGCATATCCAATGACGCAGCATGGGCAGGGATAACCGTTTGACAAAAATAATGGCAAAGGGATTGAAGAGATTCTATTAAATGTGGAACAAAACCATCAAAACAAAACCATAATTGCAAAAGTCGAACTGTTGCTTAGACCTTTACCAAAGAAGAGAAGGCCACTTTGATATGACCAAAGGCTAAAAACGTGACGCATGGGAATTGACCAGGCTGCAACTTTCCGCCCAAGAATGAAGAAGGCCACATAATTTGTAGCCACAAAAACCAAATAATTGGGACGAGAAGAAAAAATTCTCATCGAATCAAAATTGGTGGGGGTAACAGTTAGGGGTTTTCCTCTCACCCCTAGGCTCGTCGGGTATCTACCAAGAGGTAGTGGGCCTCGCCCATTACCAGGCCCAGGGTCCAATATTTCCCACAAATTAACTCGTTTGCAGGAGAACTAAGCAATGATAGCTGATGGGATCAACAAGCCTAGCACTATACAATAACAAGCTCACTCATGGGACTTGCACTAGGCAATAGGGGAAGCTAGAAGGGCCTTTAATCTTCTAAGAGAGAGATATCAATGGCGACCAATGATGCCTTCAAAATACAACAAATCAAAAAGTCATGTCGCATTAATGATATCGCAGCTCAAGCTCCATGCCACTTTAATGACACTGTCGCAAAGCCCACTCTGACTTAAAAAATTCTAACAAATGAATAGTGAGATGTGAGATCCCAGATTTACGTGTATTTTTACACGTTATTTTATACTCAGTGTTAATTATTTTAATTTATTTAAATAATATTATTAGTTATATTTTATTTGTTTAAGATACTTACTTGAGCTATTAATTAGTTAATATTGAGTTACGTTGCTTTTCTTATTTATTTTAATCAGTTAATTATTTTAATGATTGAGAATTTAATTCCTTTATTTTATTATGTGAATTTATTTGATCTGCTTTCGTTATATTAATTATCGTTTTATTTTAATATTGTGCTTGAGTTTAATTTATTTATATTGTTGGGGTTTTAAATATTTTATTTTATTGATATTAAAATTATGGTATTTAAAGCCTGCTTTTATTTAATTTGTTGTGTTTTTCTGGTTGGACCCTTTTTCCCTTCTTTTTCCTTTTTCTCCTTTTTCTTTTCTTTTTCCTTTTTCTTTTTCTTTTTCTTCCCTATTTTCCTCTGCTCCCCGTGTGCCCAGCCCTCCCCTGCCTCCCTCTCCCCTTCGCCCGTTCCTTCTCTCCCACCCAGGACCGCCGCCGGCCACCCACCGGCGACACCGCCCAGCTCAACCTCATCCCCTCACGTCGGCGAGCTCAACGGCACTGGTGGTATCCCCTCCGGCCACCCCACCGCCTCTCAGCGGCCACAAACCCGAAATACCCATTTTTGCTTCCCTTGCATTTTCCGGCCACCGCCGGCCACCCCTTGGCCTCTGACCACCACCACTAGACTCACCAACCTCCGGCGAGCATAACCCACCGCCCAAAGCCACCCATCGCCGCCGGTTAGCCCCTCCACCCGAAATGGGCCTTAAACGGGTCGTTCTTCGCCGCACCGCCATCCGGCCACCGTAGGTCTCACCTCCGCCACCATTCGACTCCCCTCACCCAGCCGGTCAACCCCCTAGCTCAGTTTGCCCAACCGCGGCCTCACCTTCACAGTATGACCCCAAACCCGAAAATGGGTTTTCACCCCTTTTGGCCCCGATCCGCCACCTTCCGGTGGTTGTGTTGCCACACCACCACCCCCATGAGATTCCCCACCCTTCAATGAGTATCTCCCTAAATTTTGGTGTCAAACCGAGTGTTTTAGCCTAACGTACATGTGACCGCTACAAACGCTGCAGATTGGCGTTGTTCAAGGCAATGCGTTTTTACCACTGTAAGTACTTTCCAAACGAGTTTTAAGATTTAAATATATTTTTGGCATCAACAGTTGTGGTATTTGATTATTACTGATATGTGTTGGTTGATGTTGGTATTTGTTGGTTGATTGGATAAATTAAATGTTGGATAATTGCTGCATGGTTGTCTGCATTGTGTATTTACGCGCATGCTCATGAAAATATTTAGAAAGTGGATTTTGGCATGATTTTGGATATTCATATGTTGAGAATGGAATCTGGGATTTAAAGTGAGTTTAATGGATTTTATTGGTTTTTGGCTGAGTCATAACGGGGACGGCGATATGTAACGCCCGTTGTGATCAGCGTGTGAGTGTGTGGGTGACATAATGGGGACGGCGATACGTAATGCCCATTATGGTCATCGGGTGTACATTTCATATCGGGGATGGCGATACGTAACGCCCGGTATGAAATGAGTGTGTGTGGATCGTAATGGGGACGGCGATACGTAACGCCCATTATGATTTTGGGTGTGTGTGTAAATCATATCGGGGACAGCGATACGTAACGCCCGGTATGATCAATTTTGAGGATATGATTTAAGGAAAATGATGGGTGATTTTATTGTGGATTAAACTGGGATTTTGACGAGTGTGGTTATTTCATCGATTTTGAGGAAGATGATTTTGAGCCTCATGCATATGGTAATTGTTCTTGGTTGTTGTTGTGGCATTAATGTATTTTTGTCTTTTGGTTTGGTTGGGTTGTACTTACCTACGATGCCATCTTGGCGTCGTAGTTTTGTTTGGATGCAGACTTTGGAGAGGCCGAGCCTGAGGAGACGGCTCCGCTATTAAGGTGATATTATTAATTGATATCTCGGGAAATTTATTTTCCCCTTTTTATAATTATGTATTTGTTTAAATTGTATTTTTGGATGACTGTATTAAATCTCCTGTTGGAGAGTTTTTATTAAATTGGTTTGTAAAATATTTCTAAAAATTCTGGTACTTAGATATTAATTTATTATCCGCTGCGACCTATATTTTTATGTATGTCACGTGTGCACACACGTTCGACACTGGTTGATGGGATGTGTGACCCGTGTTGTCATCATCCCGACGCCTTGATTCCCGTGTTATTTTAAGGGAAATTTGGGGGCGTCACAGAAAAAGGACGATAGCCCCACCAAAACAAGCACGGTCTGTCCTCCCTAAACTCAAGGTATGACAATGACTCTCTAGGTACGAGAGAGATCTCTAGGCTTTATTTATTCACAGGTTTCCAAAAAAAATTACTAACTTAAGCATCAAAGACTCATCGGCCTCACAGGCCACCCTCTCCCTATCTTTTTCTTCAATGCTTTTTGCAGGCCCAACCTACATGACCCGACTTGCTACAACTTGGCTCAAAAGTGTGCAAAACATGATGTTAACACACAGACACATACACATGTTGAATGTATGTGACTATATATATATGGCAGAGAAGTAAACATGCAAAACACTAGTAGCAAACAAGGCGGATGGATCACCTTCCCTTTCATCACCACTCCCCCCCTCTCTCTCTCTCACACACACACACACCTACACATGTGCGCACAAATTGTTTTGGGCTAGCCAATATGTTAGTTATGGCACACTTGACACTTGTAACGGGAGGTTGGTTGTCAAATTTGATTGTATATCTGATTCAGAAAATCAATGTCAAAAGTATAAATGTTACTCAAATTTCTAACATAATGAATGGCTACATCTAGGACTGTGCATAAAGGGCCTTGGGCCCGACCCATCTGAAAAGCCAACCCACTCAACCTAAACAAAAGCAAGTTCAGCAGGTTAAAAGTAGTACTACATACATAAGCTTAAAAGTAGTACTACATACATAAGCTCTTGAGGAGACACTTAGTTTTTTAGGCATAATCAGTGTTGTTTATTTCATTTGGAGTAATATTAATAAATAAATTACATTCAAGGTTTCAGCATTTCCAATATATATACATATATAGAAGAAGTAGCCAACCAGGGGACATGTAATCGAGATAGTTTGTAGTTAGGAACATAAACGTTATTATATCTACAGGCATCAAAGTTGATGATGTCATACATCACTCATCAAATTTAGTATCTACAAATATAGAGAAATTTTATTTTATTGAGAAGTGGAACCCAACAACGGGAAAAGTGTTTTGATATTTGAAAAAATTATTTTGAAATTTAAAAAAGTTGAATTATTTATTTTATTTTGTATAAAAATTTGAAAAAATTTAATGATGAATTTGACATGAGATGAGATAATATAGTTTGAAGAAACAAACAAAGCCTTAGTCTTTTGCATTTTTTGATTCAAAAAAATATATTGTGGTAATTTAGTTGAAGAAATGATTGTAAAAGTGAAATAATTGATGATTGATATTTACAAATAGTATAATGTTGTGTATGGGAGTTCAAGTGGAGTATCGTATTCTAAGCTCCCTTCCTCAATTTATCCTAGTATGATCGATTGTAATTCTCAACAGAGTTTTTGGATTGAGTATGAGCAAGAAATTATTGAATCAAATTTGATGAACAAGTCGGAGATGGATCAATACTTGAACATGGTTGTGAGGCACATGTTCCAAATTTTGATATATTAAACTAGTGGAAGATCAATGAAGTATCCTATTTTGGTAAGAGTTGCAAGAGATGTGATGGTTATTCTTGTTTCTACTGTTTCTTTTGAGTTAACCTTAATTGGGTAATGTATTTATTTCTTATTTACATATCTAATAAACTTTTGCATAATGTTTAGTTTTATAGTATTTCATAATCATCATGTGTTTTCTAGAGTTTGATCCAAAATCAAGTTTTACTTATGTTAATGAGGAGTAACTCAAGGCTTGGGAGAAATCAAGAGGTACTATCAATCTATACGGATTGCCAATTCCTGAATATTTAACTACTTTTTCTGTTGTCAAGAGTATGATGGCCTAATGGCATATGACCAGTTCTCCAAGTAAAGAACTACTTTTTCTACTTCTCTGTGTTTGTGTCCCAGCAAGCACTTTTGTTCTATTCCTGGTTCTTACTGCATGCTAATTTGGGTCACAATTCTTATTCATTACAAGGCTCACGTTTTCAAAGCACGTGATCAATCAATAGTGGCCATTTTTAACCCAACAAAGGTAAGAAAATAACAAATACCCTTGTTGATGATCTCTTAGTTAAGTAAGAGATATCAATGCGCAGGCCATGATTTGCAAGTTTTCGTCAATGGGCAATCAGTTGATACATATTCTTTTACTGATAAGATAGAAGTTTTGGGAAATAAAGCCCATGCTTTGTTCTATTAACTCTTGGATTTTCTACGTTTTGGTAGGAATTGCTATGTTTTTGGTAGGAATTGCTTATGGGAAAGGTGAAAATCCAAAACTATCATTCTAGAAAGCAATGAATCTAAGAGTGGGAGTCAATAAAATTGCTTGTTAAGCATACTTTGAATGCGATTTTGTGTAACATTTTCATCAATATCTGTGAATAGCAGCAAATTTTACATACCATAAGTTATCCAACATACTATTTATTGAATGATGTTTCCTATTTTTGTTTTGGAAAAAATTTAAAAATATATTATTATTATTATTATTATTATTATTATTATCCAACTCGATCCGAATAGTTTGTGTACATAGTCGAGTCGACCCGGAATATGGGGTCGGGTTGCAGGACTACCTACATGATCAATCTATTCCCCTTCTGCCCTTCATTGGAGCAATTGTTGCTGATGACCCTAATTTCCTAGGCTCTTTCTTTGTTGCCTCCATCTCAGCCTTCGTCTCTTTGTTGGTAATTAATACATACAAGGGATGTTGTTTCCTGTATACTTCTCTCTTTCTTTCGATAATTATTTTTTCCCAACACATGGGATGCTGTCTCTCAATTGTGGTTGCAAGGCATAGTTCTTTTCTTTTAGCATTGACTGCAATACTTGATTCCTTGAGGCTACAGCCATGTAATGATGGATCAAGCTTGAAACTTGTGCAAACCACACCCTCAAAGTCAAAAACTCCAACATCAATGGCATGTATCGGGTTGTGGAGGTTCTTGCTTTAACTCTGGAAACAATGGGAGCAAACCAATTTGATAAGCCCAAAGATTAAGGGATTGGGATTCATCAGTGTTGATGTGTGTTTTGCAGTCCTGAGTAGCGTCTAGATTGCAAGATAATTGATCTGCAAAAGACATGAAGGAGGACTGGGTTCTTCAACCCTTAAAACTCTCAAATGCATTTGTTAGAGAGTATTCAAATAGATCAAAATTAAACTTAGAAAAAAATCTTTGATAAATGTTCGTACCTTAGTAAGTGATACATTTTCTCCTTTATATGGGCTGAAATATCGATCGGGCACACGTGTAATCATCCAAGATCATTGGAGAGGAGGCTAGTAGATTATTCCTCTCTTTCTCCTCCGTTCTCCTAGGTCATTTATTACTTTTGTTTCTTCTTAATAATATCTCCTTTAATATGATTACATTTGGGCAATTAGTACGTATTTCAGATATTTATATCAATCAGTATGCATTTAATGTAATAAACCACACTGCCAGACATTAAATGTTTATAAGGATCCTGATCATTATACTGCCGGTGTGTCAGGGATAATTCCAATGAATTTATCAAATCCATCGTATTTATCTAATAGGAACTAATTTAGGATAAATATAGTTGAGCAAGGAGGAATCAGAATCCAACTTTCCGTTTTATATACTTCTTAATTCCTCCTAAGGTACTAAGAGGAACAGTGGGCGGGCGCCAAGAAAGGCGAGCATCCATCATCTTATCCCTTAATGTAATTATCCCCTCACAATACCTCGCGAATCCCAATCGAAAACGATTTGATTGGGATTTATTCGACTCTCACTGTCCAAACTTGCTAAATCTTTATCCCACGCAAAATTAAATTTGAATGGATTTTGTAGGGGTACAATAGTCATGTAGGAGTTTGTTAGCTTTCTAGCCACGATGGTTTGGCTTCTGTTCACTGGGCATGGGAAAAGGAAGCAATTTTCTGACCATAATGACTCAAAATATCGTGCGCTACATTTACAGATTATTTCATCATTACACGTCTAGCTTTTCAGTTTTCGAATACTCGTTGTCAGTTACTCTTCACTGATTGAGACGTGATATTCACGCATTGGATAGCAGTTTCATATTCGCTCTCCATTCATCAGTCATGTCGTTTCGCCTCCCAAAGATTGTTTTAATCACATTGTTTATCTTCCCAATGGTTGTAACTATCTGTAGTATAAATTACTGCTTTCCGTAATGGTTCAATTTTTACTACCGTTTTGCTGCCAAAAATTTAGTCTTCCTTCTTCACAACTTCATCTTCAACCCGACCTTTCTCTGCATTTTCTTTTAAGCTTCAATGGGGGCAGGTTCTATCTATGCTGGGCATCAATAGGTATCATCTTACGCCCTTTCATCCATCCAGCATCTTTGAGATCTAGGTTATATTCCTGCATCGGCACGTTTTAGGGCTGTTCGAGAACGTCCTTGCAATGCAGAAGGACGAGCTCAGCATGTGCTTCTTTATGAAGTCATGTTCAAGAATGGGCTTCACCTTCCTTTCATCAGACCAGTTCGTGGAGTTCTTCACTATCTGGGTTTGGCTCCGGCTCAATTACTGTCTAATGCCTGGCAAATACTATTGGCTTCTTGTATAATATTTCGTTCATCATTTCTAGAGGCAGGGGGAATTGTACCCTGACCTAACAGTTCGAGAGTTTCTCTCTCTCTATCGTCTTATTAAAAAACCTTCTCTAAGTTTGGTTGGTTTTCAGTCTCAGGACAATGAGACGAAATTATGTACTCTCGAGAGTCGATATTCCAACGTTAAGGATTATCACAAAAAAATATTCTATGTAAAGGGCGACGGATGGCAATTCCCTGAGGACGAGACTAGAGGGGAATTCCCTATTCAAGTGAATTAGGGCGAGTTACCTCCTGCCTTTCTTCTGGATATAGATCTCAACCAGAGGGAACACCCTTAGGTTAAGATTGTCATAAGATGGGCGCAGCGCCATTTTCACCGGCTGAAGTCCAACCTCATTTTGACCAACCACAACATCAATACTTATTTGGTCGAGCCAAGGCGGGGTTATGCAGAATTCCAGGATTTTTCAAGCATTCCTGTTGTTGAAACATCCGAACGCCCTATTGCAGCTCGCAAACGGGCTACTCCCCCTACAGAATAGGAAAAGCGTACAAAGTCTAGCCGTGAAGGAGGCTGGCAAGTTGCTGTGGAAACTCCTGAGCCTCCAATTCTCACTTTCGCCCAGGCAAGGCGAATTAAAGCTCGCCATGATACGAGAGTTGCTCGCCCTGCTCTTGAGAAGAGTCGAGCCAAGTCCTCTCAAGTTCAGCCCCAGCTTCAATCCTCTCCTGTACCTACGGCGCCTGCCAGTGAGGAAGGTAACCAGCATACAAGGCCCAATCAACCAGAGGGGCAAGAGGTTAGAACGCCAGAACCATTGACTATGTTTCATCCTTCAGATCGCCAACCCAATCTGAATGATAGGTCTCTGCCTTCGCCTTCCGGACAGGATATAGATAAGGTCGAGCTAGCCTTTTTAGTTGCCTTATCTAATTTTCCTGCGTACGCAGCTAGGATTCCTTACTTTCGGGCACCCGTGTTATCATATACATAGGCTCCTGATTAGGAGAATATCCCTAGATCAGAACATCCTCCTAAGTTTGGAGGTCGCCCTGAAAAAGGCGAGGGAGATGAACCCTCCACTCTGGGGATTGGCGGGCGAGAGGTGGATGTACTCCAGCGCCTAGAGACAGAAGACCATCATTTTGCATCGAGGCTTTCTATTCCAGATTCGACTAACGCCGAAGTTAGTGAGAACATTAGGCGGAAGCCTCTTCGGACTTCTGGCGATGATGCCAGATCAACGATTGGGTCTTCTTTTGATCGGGCTCTTCGACACTCTACTCATCATTCACCTCTAACCACTTCAATTCTCGAGTGTTCAGAGCAAACAAGAATCGTGGTCGACCTACTCCAGTCTCTTTTGACACAGGTATTCATTTGTTCATCCGTTTTGATTTTGACTTCTTTTATTTCTCTAACCGTTTGGTATTGTTCAGGCTTCTTACCAAATTATTGGTTCAGTCGGCTCCGAGGTGACGAAGCTATTAAATGGGAGTGCACAACGGCCTCAAGAACAAATTCTAGAAACTGAAGAGAAATACCGAGAGCTTGGGGCTTCGGTTTGCCAACTTACAAAAGATGGAGATCTTCTAAAAGCCACTGTTATAGAGTTAGAAAAGGAGCGGGATTATTATACTGAAACTCATGAAGCCATGCTAGAAGAAATGGCGACCGTGAAAGAGAAGAACATGTTCTTAGAGGCAAGTAGGGATGACCTCCTCCGGAGCCAAGAGTCTATTGGGCAAACGCTCGCCACTAAAGAGAACAAACTCTCCCTTGCCAACCAAGAAATGAAATGCTTGAAGTCAAACTTGGCTGTTCTTGAGCATTTGTGTGCCACTCGAGAAGAAGAGTTAGAGACCCTTCGAGCCAAGGTTGATACTGCCGAGCTCGAACGTGACACTCTCTCCCGGGAGTTAGGCGAGGTGAATGCTGAGCTTGAAGTTCTTAGGTGTCAAGCGACTCAACATTGTTCCCTCTGCATAACTACTTGGAGTCAAGGTTATGTAGAAGGCTTACGGCAACTAAGGGAGGAAATCGTTTGGAATCCGTCCTTCAATGTGGCTAGTATGGATCCGAGAAAGCTTGCTCCTGACCCCATTGCGAAGGCAGAAGTTGCTAAGATCGGGACACCAGAGTGCCGTATACGTTTGCCTCCTTGAGGATTTACCATTGTATTTTTTTTTTATGTTGTATAGATTTCAAATGTATTTTTGGCTATCTATCAACATACCATGCTTTTCGCTATATGTTTATCTTCTTGTTGTGTGGTGATTATACCCTGATACCCCGCGAGTCTTTATCAATGAAACTAAACTATCTGTTGATAAAGATTTATAAGGGAGTCATAAGAGCCCATGTGATTTATCGGACGCCAGAGATATGGCGAGTGATTAGGGCGAGTATGGTGATCTAGGTGAGGTTCCAGTGTTAATAAAATGAGTCATGTGAGATGTAGTTTAGGTGAGCATGTACCTTGTTTAGCAAGCTGTGGGTGCGATGACCTGTGGGCGAATCGTGGACAAGCTCACATTGCCTTGGCGTGGAAAGGCCTTGATTAAACATTTTGGCAAGCTATAATGGAAGGACGTAAGGTGAGCGGGCCAAGTTTTGCTTGGCCAATGAAGTTAGCGAGGCCCTTGAGTAGAATTCTATATGAGAGGTAACTGGCCGAGTTCCTTTTTCTTGACGAACGAATCGTGGGGCGAGGCCTAGAGTCCAGGCAATTCTGCAATTTTCTTGGCGCTGGCGAGATGGCGAAGGCGAGGGAGTTTGTTCCTTCCCTTCGGCGATCGAATCGTGGGGCGAGGCATAGAGCAGCGACCCCACAATTCGTATGGCTTCGGCGAGATAGCGAAGGCGAAAGAGTTGGTTTCTTCCCTTCTGCAATCGAATCGTGGGGCGAGGCATAGAGCCCAGGTGACCCCGCAATTCGTATGGCGTCGACGAGATGGTGAAGGTGAATAAGTTGGTTCCTTCCCTTCGGCGAGCGAATCGTGGGGCGAGCCATAGAGTCCAGGCGACCCTGCGATTCATATGGAGCCGGCGAGATGGCCAAGGCGAAGGAGTTGGTTCCTTTCCTTCGGCGAGTGAATCATGGGGCGAGGCATAGATCTCAGGTGACTCTGCGATTCGTATGGCACCGGCGAGATGGTGAAGGCAAAAGAGTTGGTTCTTTTCCTTCGGCGAGCGAATCGTGGGGCGAGGCATAGAGCCCAGGCGACCCCGCGATTCGTATGGCACTAACGAGATGGCGAAGGCAAAGGATTTATTTCCTTTCCTTTGACGATCGAATCGTGGGGTGAGGCATAGAGCCTAAGAGACTTTGCGATTCGTATGGCGCTGATGATTGAACATATTTGTCGTAATACCAATAATTTGCAACTTTCATATAATATAATGCCAGTGAAGAAAATTTGAGCTATACATAATATTTTTTCAAATGTTCCGCATTCCATAGATGAGAGAGAGCATTGCCTTCACTGTCTGTAAGCTTGTACGATCCTGGTCGAGTACTCCTGGTGACAACGTAGAGTCCCTCCCACTTAGATCCTAGCATGCGTTTTTCAGTGATGGTCACTCCTGTGTGCTTCAAAACTAGGTCCCTAGGTTTAAAAAATCTTGACTTGACTCGCCTGTTGAAAAACTTTTCAGTCATGCGTTGAAGGTGTTACACTCTTATAGCTGCCTCTACCCGCCTTTCTTCGAGAAAGTCCAATTGTTGTAGTAACTTTATTTCATTGTCTTCTTGATGAAAATTTTTTATTCTTGAAGTAGGGATTCCTATTTCTGCCGGGATGACAACCTCATTGCCATATGTAAGAGCAAATGGGGGTCTCTCCTGTACGAGTTCGAACGGTAGTACAGTAGGACCATAATACTCCGGGAAGTTCGTCTGGCCATGCTCCCTTATAGTTTCCTAGCCTCTTTTTAGAGATAGACAATATAGTCTTGTTAGTTGCCTTTGCTTGGCCATTTGCTTATGGATGCCCGGGCGATGAATACCGCACTTCGATCCTCAACTCGGCGCACCACTGTCGGTAGTGCGAAGAGTCGAATTGACCTCCGTTGTTAGATATAAAAGTTTGTGGTATGCCAAACCGACATATAATAAACTTCCAAAAGAACTTGTTAATGGCTTAGGTAGTTATTGTAGACAAGGCTTCCCCTCAACCTACTTTGTGAAATAATCAACCGCGACCATGATGAATTTAACTCCTCCACATCCCATAGGAAGAGGACCTATGAGATCTAGCCTATTGACGCCCCAATCCACGCTTGGGATCACACGTGAATAGAAACGTCGAGGATGAGTGACGCAAGGAAGTTCACCCTTCGTCATATCATATGTGTACTCCTTTTTTTTTTTCAACGTCGAAGAAAGATTCTCACAGCGAAAGAAAAAGGGTCAAGTCTTCTATAATATGCATCACATGGTTACGCTGTTGATCCCAAAACAAATATCATACATAACCCAATTTCAGGACTTATATAACTTTGTCCAGATAAACAAAAGAGCACGTCCCACAAGCGGAAAGGCTTTACAAAATACATAATTAATAGGCGTTACAAAATAGAGTGGGCCTCAACACTGCCCATTGGGTTCAATATACGGGCTCCTTCTTTATCTTCTTAAGGTTTGGGCCCCAGCGAAGCCAATCCAAGTTTAAACTAGGCCCTACCTCACATATCGCCCTAGAGGGCGATCTAAAAACACATCCCAGGTGAAGGGACTCGTCTACTCCTAACACTAAGCAACACCCCGTAAGGTGTAGACCAACTAAACGGTATATCGCCATCTTCAATTACTCCACCTCCCACTGGCTCGGAAGGTTCAGAGTCACTGACCCCTTAAGGGCGAACTCAATCGGGTCCCTGAGGGTCTAAGGTATCATCATGGGGGTCGTACTCGGTTGAGCCATCATCACCTGTAATTACTTCTATCATTCCCAAGAGGGAAGGATAGTAAGGACATAAAGTGGGGTGAGATTTCGGGAGAAATCTCAGCAAGTACATCAACAATTCAACAAAAGCATTTCCGACATATGGTTAAATGAATAACAAGCAAAAACATACATATACAGTAACATGGGACTCATGCTGGGACCGATGCACATGGTCGTGATAAAATTCATCTTTCTTATCTTTTCTCAATTTCCAATGCATACTTGTTCATAAAGTCATATAGCAAAACTTCTTAATTCATGTTCTTCCAAAGAAACATTTTATTCAAAAATTTTTTGTCTTTTCTTATTTTATGCGCCACTTATCATATCATATACGGCCCGAAAGCCCTTTTCTTTTTGTCATGATTTCTTATTTTGGACACCTCACAATTCCCCTATGCACCGTGTACTCCCCGCAAGTTACCGTCACACCCGGCGACCATGTCAACCTAGATGAATACGTTTCGTGCCCTTTCACGCTTTTTGTCACTCGAGGATTTCTCTCCGAACAACTACAAACTTTTCATATGGTGAGGCTAAGACCAACACTGCTTTTATGGCACCCACTAGCATTAGGTGCGACCACGCTCCGGACACCTCTTGGAACCATACATCATTTACCGATTGTTCTTCATCGTCCCAGGGATTTTCACTCAATTTAGACACTCCTGAGTGAACAGGGAATTCTATTGGGACACTACCCCGTCCCAACCTTTGGAGTTCTTCTGAAACGTTAATTCATTTCTTTCGAAAACGTGTTTGACTTAAAACATGTTTTTCGTGCTTATGCATGAGACATGCAACTTCTAACTTTGTGATGCAAAACTCGAGGCAAGCTCGAGTACATACATTTGGTCGTTTTTATACAAAACCCCCTTCTCATTAACTCATCACTTATGCAAAAACACTTAAACGAGTCTATTAGGTTAAGTAGGGTGCTCGGCTTCCACCCCTAGGGTTTGGGCCGAGACCCACATTGTCTCCACTTGGTGTTTTCTTCCTCCATTCATCTTCCTTTCACTCTCAAACCCTAGTTCAATGTTTGAAGCAATTTTCTAGCCTTACAAGTAAGCAACCCGAAACCCTATAGCCCTTAGATTTTGTGTTTCCTACCTTATTTCATCAAAACAAGTATCCTACTTGAACACTCATGGGGAAACCGAAAATATACATGATATTCTCCCACTCCTTATATTTTTAAATTCTCCAAAATATCCAAACACAAATATTTCATGAAAGGGAAATAAATCCTCAAGATTTCCACTCCAAGAAACCCTCCAACAGTAACTCCATAAACATATTCTCCCTCTTTTTTTTTCAAGCATATAACCTTTTTTTACCAAGCATACATTTCTTTACCAACCATCAATTAAGAATAGTGATAATATCATCCAAGAACGATATAACTAAATCCCATCAATATTTCATAAACAATCATCCTAACATAATATTTCAATAAACAAGATATTTACTACTAGAATCAAGATGTCTCTCCAAATGATCTATCCCACATTACCCAACATTCAACAATTTTAAATGTAATCATGCTTATATGCTTTCCTCAACAAAACCATCAAGGTCATCAACATATTATAACCTTTTATTTAAGAAGGAACGTAGGTTCTAAACATGGATTTGCATCTAACTAAAATAGCATTTCTACCCGAAAAGCTTCATCATAGCATATAAAGCAAGAAAACCAAGCTATACAAGCATATACAAGTACATTCACTCAAAAATATACTAGAGATGCTAAATGTAAAATAAGGATATACTTACAATTCTCCTAACTAGCTTAAATGAATTCTAAAAATAAGATAAGTATTTTATTAGAATAGGCTAAGAACACACAATTTTCAAAAAAGAGATTTCTTTTAGAAAACATGAACATAGGAAGTGTTCTTCCTTACACTTCTAGGTTTATTTTAATGTAACAAAGTCACTTACCTCTTTTAGGATTTCCTCCTTCCAAAACCACTTGCTTCTTCTTCCTCTAGGCTTAGAGTGTTTAGGTAGTGAAGTGAAGTAAAGCAAAGTGAATGGAATGGGAGGATGAGTTGCCGTGAGGTAGAGTGAGAGGTGTGTGTGTGTGTGTGTGTGTGTGTGTGTGTGTGTGTGTGTGTGTCCGAATGAAGCAACCAAAAAGGTAGGGGAGTAAGGCCATTCGGCCATGGGACTCTCCTAAGTTCTAGGCCACTCATTTCCCCTAAGCTCGAAGTGACACTTGATGGGTTTGATAAACTTTTGAATTACTCCCATCACTTGATCACATCAAACTTAATCTAGTTCATTTTAGGTTGAAGAATTAGCTTCCTTTTTCTCCCCACATGGTCGGCCTCTTTCTCAAGGGTTCCAACCCCTGTCCATCACCTCACATCACCTCTTGTCTCCCAACCATCATCTCATAGGTCACTCTAAAAGATTTGGGGATGAATTTTTTGGGAGAAGGCAAGAGTGGGGGTTCGGACCTCTTGCCTCCATCCGAAACCCTCTCCTCTTCTTACTCTCCTTTCCCTCTTGTCACATGCTCAATCAATCAACTATTCACCTCACTTCTTACACATACTTGTCCCATCACTCTTACACAAATCTATAGTCTAGATTTGGTGGCAAGAAGAATGCCAAAAGGGGAGGGGGAGTCGGCTACTCACCTCACCCGAACCCTCCATTTTCTTCTTCCCACTTTTGTGTCCATCAATCCACATCTCAAGTCATCATTCTCTTCCACCCTCTTATACATCATGTCTTGTCTATTCTTACACAATCTCCACATGTATATTCCATCTAGATTTGAAGACAAAAAGATAACAAACATACAAGGGGGGTGGTCGGCTACATGCTTACCCGTAACCCTCCATTCCCTTCCATTGGTTTTTCTCTTCCTCCCCACTTATTCCATCACTCACTCAATCAACCTATCAAACCCTCAGTTGTCTTCTCAAGATCTCTTAGCAATCATTCCTCAAGATTTGGAAATGTGCTTGTGAGAAAAATCCTAGGGCATTCGGCTATAGCCCACCGAACCCCTCTCTCTCTTTTTCTCATTTTCACATGCTCCCAAATCTTGCCCCATCATTTGGCTAGATATCGTAAAATCCTATGATGATCTTCTTTGACAAAATCTCTTGTCTCACACGCCTATCTAGGTAGGAAAAGATGTGAAGATTTCATCTTGATCTTCTCTTTCCTTTCTCTAACCAAAACAACTAGTCAACATTTTCACCTACTAGTATTCTCCTTCTTTCACCTACTAGTCTTGGTTTAACTTACTAAACTTCTCATAACTTGACATGTGTCATCAAGCATGGGTTTGGGTTGACTATTGAACTTCATATCATGGACCTATGGGCTTGTCCTATCCACTTGGGCCCTAAGTTTTAGTTATGGCCTTAAGGCCTACAACTTCTAAGCCCACCTTTTAAGACTTTATCTACTAAATTACCTAAGTCATCATGCTCTACTTATTTAATTAAATAAAAGTATAATAAGGAAATTCGAAGTCATCACATAGCCCCCATGGTGCAAAAGGCCAAGCTGCTACTATGGATGATAATTATGTAGGTGGGAGGTGTAAAATGTTGGCATGTACTTGACATTATAGACATTTTTGAGTGAACTCTTTTGAATCTCTGAGGATGTTTGGCCAGTAATACCCTACTCGACTTATCTTGATTGCCAGAATTCTTCCTCCAGAATGATTCCCGCAGATGCCTTCATGAATTTCTACTAGTACATACTGAGATTCCTCTATTGACAAACATCTGAGCAGCGGTTCTGAGAATCCCTTTTTGTATAATGTATGTCCCTTCTAGAATGGTGAACCGGGCGGCTCGATTTTTGACTTTTCTTGCTTGATTTGCATCGATGGGTAGCTTATTATCTTGCAGAAAATCTATTATATTTTTAGCCCATCCGAGCGGAACTATCTCTGCTTGGAACATTTCTTCTCCAATAAAAGGAATATCTGCTTGCCTTACTCCAGTGTTCTCGGGAAAAGGGATATCTATTTGCCTGGATGCTATTCTTGCTAGGCGATCAACTTGGCAATTATTGGCTTTCAGGATTTGCTGAACAGAAGAATGTAGAAAATAATCTCTTGCTTTGCAAACTAATTGAAAATACTTCTTCAATCGTTCCCCTTTAACAGCAAAGATACCAGTTACTTGGTTAACTACCACTTGCGAGTCGGTATGCATTTTCACTTCTTTAGCCCCCAGAAAGTGAGCAACAGTCAAGCCAATTAAGAGTGCCTCATACTCTGCTTCATTGTTAGTAACCTTGAAAGTAATTTTAACAGCGTAATTGTACTTTCTACCATCGCTAGAAATGATATGGATACCTGTTCCTCCTGCTTTACATGCTGACCCGTCTATATAAACCATCCAAGGCTTGTTGGGGGGTGTTTGGGAAATTTCTTCTAGAAATCCAATCAGCTCGACTATAAGATTAGCGAGTATTTGCCCTTTGATCACCTTTTTAAGGGCGTACTGGATGTCAAATTCACTAAGTTCTATAGCCCACTTCGCTAACCCACCTGAGGTATCTGGTCGTTGTAACACGGCTTTCAATGGCTGATTCGTAAGTACTCGTACGGTGTGAGCTTGGAAATATGGTCTGAGTCACCTAGTAGCTACCACCAGGGCTAGGGCCATCATTTTCAATTTAGGGTACCTGGCCTCTGTCCCTCAAAATGCTCGACTTACATAATATACCGGTCTTTGCCCTGTCGCCGTATCTCTTACTAGAACATCAGAGGTTGCATTAGGCGATATTACTAAATAAGCAGTCAACATTTCACCGGGCTCGGTTTGGCTAAGCAATGGCGGGTGAGTTAAATATTCTTTCAGCTCATTGAGGGATTTGTCACAAGAAGAGTTCCACTTCTGTGCTTTCTTCAATACTTGAAAGAAGGGTAAACATCTATTGGTGGATCGAGCTATAAAGCGATTCAAGGCGGCCACTCGGCCCGCCAACTGCTGTGCCTCGTGATGATTCCAGGGCGCAACCATGTAAGATATGGCCTTCACCTTTTCAGGGTTGGTTTCGATTCCCCTTTCGGAGACCATATAGCCTAAGAATTTCCCTGGCCCCACTCCAAAAGAACACTTGCTTGGATTAAGCTTCATCTTATATCGACGTAAGACTTTAAAAGCCTCCTGCAAGTCATCTACATGTTGCCCAGGTGTTTTACTCTTGACTAGTAGATCATCGACGTATACTTCCACATTCCTCCCTATCTGCTGTTTAAACATTCAATTGACCAAGCGTTGATACGTAGCTCCTGCGTTTTTCAACCCAAAGGGCATTACCTTGTAGTAATATAATCCTCGGTCAGTAATGGAAGCTGTTTTTTCTTCATCCTCTACACTCATCCTGATCTAATTATATCCCAAGTACGGGTCCATGAAGCTAAGTAACGGATGACCGGCCATTGAATCTACAATCAAATCAATGCGAGGAAGTGGGAAACTATCATTCGGACATGTCTTGTTAAGATCGGTGAAATCCACACACATTCTCCATTTGCTGTTCGCCTTTTTTACTAACACTACATTAGACAGTCATTCTGGATATTGGACTTCTCTGATAAATCTCGCTGCTAGGAGGCAATCTACTTCCTCAGCTATGGCAACATATTTCTCAGCGCAAAAGCTACGTCTTTTTTGTTTAAATTTTCGGGCTCCCTAATTGACACATAAATGATGTTCAATAATACTGTTATCTATACCTAGCATATCCTGATGAGTCCAGGCGAAGATGTCTTGATGTTCCGCCAATAGTTGTTTGAGTCTCTGTTTCAGACTAGGTTCCAGTCTGGAACCTATCCAAACCTTCCGCTCGGGCGTCGCCTGATCGAAGGCGATCAGGTCCAGTGGCTTTCCAGGTTCAGCTTATTTGATGGTTTGTTCATCTCGAAAGTCATCCCATCGTGTCAAGGGTGGGTGGTGGTGGCGGCAATTCAGCTGCAACTCCGCTATGTCTCGAATCCTCCTTGGCAATGTTGATCACCATTTGGCATAGAAGTTTTAACTCACAAGAATAACATTCGCGAGCTAAGGATTGTTCACCTTTAACTTCTCTTATACCATTTTGAGTTGGAAACTTCATTTTCAGATGATATGTAGAAGTCATTGCCTTTAAGCGATTTAAAGCTGGGCGCCCCATTATGGCATTATACGAGGAAGGGGATTTTACCACTAAAAAATCAACCATGATCATTGAAGTTTTAGATGTCTCGCCGGCCATAACAGGTAGAGTTATGACTCCTTCGGGCTGTATTATCTCGCTAGCGAATCCCTTAAGAGATGTCAGGGCTTGCCGTAGCCTGTCTCGCCCGATCTTCATTTTGTCAAATGTGTCCCAATAAAGAATATCTACCGAGTTTCCATTATCAACAAGGATTCTTTTAGTTATAAAATTGGCGACTAGCATGGTTACTACCAAAGCGTCATCATGAGGCTACATCACTCCTTCATCCTTTCTTTCAAAAATGATCGGGATATCTTCCGAATGTCGTCTGTCTCGAGTCAACTCTGACGTGACGAATATCTCGTAACGTGCTTCTCTTGCATACGCCTTCCTTGAAATTGAGGTTCCCCCCCCCCCCTTGGGTACTCCCCCAGTAATGGTTCGTATTTCGCTTAAAGGTCCCCCACTTTGAGATGAGTCTTTGGCGCTTCTTTCTTTATGAGGGCTCGGACTACGTTTGTTAGGATACTCCCCCTTCTTGTGCGACTCTCCCCTTTCCTCTTCATTTCTTCTTTTCAGGATTCTACAGTCCCAGGTATTGTGCCAAGTAGACTTATGGTACTTGCAATACATATTTCCCGGTCGACGCTGGTTCTGGTTGCGATACTACATTTTTTCAGGTTCTTTATCTACCGTCAAATTGCTGTGAATGCATGATTTGTATGGTACTTGGGTGTTTCGTCTCTTCGGGTCGTTGATACCTCTTTTTCTTGCTGACAAATTGGCTTCGGTTTGATTAGTATGCTCTATTTCTTCTCACTGCAGTCCTATGAAAGCTTGCAGGGTGTCTTCAGCGTTTATATACCCACCCGCCCTATCCATGAATTCAGCCAAGGTGGCTGGAGTTCGTCTAGCTATCTCTGCCAAGAAAGGACTTCCAAGCCATATTCCACTTAGGAGAGCAGCTAAAGTGATCTTTTCATCCTGATCACCTATTGTCATCAACTCCTTGTTAAATCGAGAAAGATAGTTTTTGAGATTTTCCTAATTATTTTGTTTAACCGTAAGGAGATATGCAGCTAGCCGTTTCCTCTTCCGAGTTCCTAAAAACTGGGTGATAAAAAGACGAGCGAGACAATCAAAACTATCTATTGTGCCAGTCGGAACTGTTCCAAACCAGGTTTGAGCTACTCCTTTCAGGCTAAGTGGGAATGCTCGGCACGCTACCTCATTAGGATAACCATGCAAACTCATGTGCGTCCTAAAGGTCTCTATATGTTCATACGGATTAGCACCCCCATCGTACAGTTCCATCTGAGGTGCTCGAAATTTAGGAGGTAGTGGCACTGCCATGACACTTGCACTGTAAGGAGTGCCGAGGTTGTTGCGTAATTGCCAAGTGATGGAAGGGGCTTATATACGCTTGGCTATATTTTCATATTTGTCTTCCAGTTCTTTGAGTTCCAATTGCATTTTACGCCTCTCTTCCTCCACTTCCTCACAATTAGGCTCATTGACTCGATGAGATTTTGCACATCTACTAACGGAAGGTTCTTCACGAGCAGTCAATTCTTCATTATTCATTTGCAGCTTCTCATTTTCTCTAGTGAGCTCCCTGATTATTTCTTCCATGGCGACTAGTCATTCTTCCATTGGGATGTATTTTGAACTGTAGTTGTTACCTCGTAATCACAACGCGACCGGTTTGCAGAGAACATCAAAAGATCCCACAGACGGCGCCAACTGTTGATGTGTGTTCTGCACTCCTAAATGACATCTAGATTACAAGATAATTAATCTGCAAAAGAAATGAAGGAGGACTAAGTTCTTCAACCCTTAGAACTCTCCGATACCTTTGTTAGAGAGTATTCAAATAAATTAAAGCTAAGTTTAAAGAAAAATCTTTGATAGATGTTCGTACTTTGGGAAGTGATACATTTTCTCCTTTATATGGGCTGAAATATCAACCGAACACACGTGTAATCATCTAGGATCACTAGGGAGGAGGTTAGTAGATTATTCCTCTCTTTCTCCTCCGTTCTCCCGGGTCATTTATTACTTTTGTTTCTTTTCAATAATATCTTCTTTAATATGATTACATTTAAGTAATCAGTACATATTTCAGATATTTATATCAATCAGTCCGCATTTAATATGATATACTATACTGTCAGACATTAAATATTTATAAGGATTCTGATCATTATATTGCCGACGTGTCACGAATAATCTCGATGTATTTATCAAATCCATCGTATTTATCTAATAAGAACTAATTTATGATAAATATAATTGAGTAAAGAGAAATCAGAATCCAACTTTTCGTTTTATATACTTCTTAATTCCTCACAAGGTACTAAGAGAAACAATGGGTGAGCGTCAAGAAAAGCGGGCGTCCATCATCTTATCGCTTACTATAATTATCCCCTCACAATCAGTGCCATTGCTAACTTCATTGGCTTAGCTTTCATGTTATTGGGTAACCGTTTGTACCTTCATCTTAAACCACATATGTAGGGAGCCCATTCACAGGCTTAGTTCGTGTTACTGTAGCAACGATAAAGAAAAGAACGGCACAGCTCTCATCAAAAATCGAGGATTACTACTATGGTCAAGATGGAGTTACAGAAATACCTACACCATTTAAAAAGAGGTTCTCTGGTACGAAGTCGATTTGTTAAAAATGAAAGCTATTTCGCTAGCTTTAGAATCGTAATTACGTAATTGCTGTGCCACGACAGTTTTGTATTGATTTGAATTGAATTTGAGTTGACTGAAAAATTCTAGCAGGGTTTCCTTCTTTTGGGGTTGGGGGAAATTGTTCTCTCTATGCAATTTGCACGTCAATTTTTAGGCTCATACAATAAGGTCATGCTGCTCCGTTTGGTTTAAATGTTCTCTCTGTCCAAACGTTTGAATTTAGAGATAAGAAGAGATGAGATGAGATGAATTATAGATAATAATAAAATAAATGATTAACATGAGTTGAAATTTAAAATAAGTGATTGAGATAAGTTGAAAGTACGAAATGAGTTGTGAGTAGTAAAACCCAATTTTGAAAATAAATCTGGCTAGTATACTTATGGATAAGTTTGGATGTTAAAAAGTGTTGAGAAGTTGTGAATAGTAGTAAAAAATAAATAAATAATAATAATAAAATATTAAATAATAATGAAAAAATAATGAATACTAATATAAATAAATAAATAATAATAATAAAATATTTGAAAATACTTGAAATACACTCAAGTTGCCAAACGTAACTAGACTTCTTTAAGCATCTAAGATTCTAAACACTGTTAATTGCATCAAAATTGATTTTGTTTGTTTTGAAGAATGAGATCAAAAATTTAAAATATATTTTAAATTTATCATTATATTTTTTCACATCTCTTAAATACTTTTAAATACTTTTTACTATTATTTATTATTTTATTATTATTATTTTTTTATTATTTAATATTTTATTATTACTTTTTACTTACTTTTTATTATTATTCACAAACACTCTCAAAATATAAATAAAGTTAAAGCTAAGTTTGAAAATAAACAATTTTCAAACACTTTTTATTACAATTCATTATTTTATTATTACTTTTTACGTACTTTTATTATTATTCATCATTTTTTATTACTATTTAATATTTTATTATTATTTTTTATCTCTTTTTTATTATTATTCACAAATACTCTCAACATCTAAAAATAACCTAAGTCTCCAAATATGAATAAAGTAAAGTACCGCACCAATTAATTTCTCCTTTTTACATGTTTTCCTTCTCTTTCCTTCAAAATAAAAAATAAAAACAAAAAAAAAAATTGACCAAAAGGATAATAAAATTATGTAAAAATTACATTTATCACTATTCACCTATTTATTTATTCTATTTTATTGAAAATATATTATAATGTGAAATAAAATAATGGAAAAAACAATAAAGTAAGAATATAATAATATTATTTTAATTAATAAAAAAAATAAGAAATGAAATATAAGAAATTTTTTGAAGATGAGTAAAATTTAACAAAAGTATATAAAAAATGAAGTTTTTAGTTAAAATTTAAAAAAAAAAATGAAGATCGGAATGCAGTTGCTCTTAGCCACTGTAGATGAGTCCACAAGTCAACAAAGCTAATTGCGAATGAGAAAGCAACCGAGCAGCACAGGAGCCACCTCCACCAAAAGACATGATCCAATGTCGGATCCTTCAATAATGAAAAATTTAATGCGTTTAAAAAGTTTTAAAAAATTAACGAGGGGGTCCATATAAAAGGAGAAAAAAAAGTGTGCATTAATCTCCAATTCCTAACTAGTGAATATTATGACTACATGTCGTGGAGAATATACAGTTAATTCTGGGAGGAAATCACAATAGAACAAAGAATTTCTCTGAAGCATTTTGTGTTTTTTCAGAGCAAGGCATTAATAGTGGCAATTATATATTGCGTGATTCAAAATCAGTGAAGGTTGTGTTAAAGGCCCATGGAATTGTTCGAATTGTTATTGGGAACCAGAGGGTGGGATGTTGGTGTATTTGGTACAGTCAAATGGTCCTACCCCTTGGGTATTTTTTCTTCTCACCTGGAAAATACCAATAGAACGACAGGTGTCAGTTGTTGAAATAATTGCTACGGAAGATTAATCTCGTCGTCCTTGTAAATCAATAAAAAATATGTTAGCAAAAAGCCTCTTCACTTGCACAACATGCCTAGGAATTATGGAGTAGAAAAGAATACCTATATATTCAAAGTAGATCATGTTCATCCGGATTTCGGATTTCAAAATCTGAAACTTGAATTTAAAATTTCTTTAAATTTTTTTTAAAAAATTTTAAAAATATTAATAAATAAATAAATTTTCAAACCGGATCAGATACAACCCGACCCAGATAAACAGGCATCATGCTACTCCTTATATTAGATTTGTCATTTCATTCACACTGGTTGATTTACAAATTAACCGACTTCTTATGTCAATCAATTAAACTAAGATCCCGTTTGAATACAATGGTTTAATCTCATATTATCTCTCTTATTATTACAGTTTTTTAAAATTTTTATATAAAATATAATAAATAATTTAATTTTTTCAAATCTCAAAATAGTAATATTAAATATAATATTTTAAATAATTTTCATTTAAAATCATCTTCTCTTATTTCATTATCCAAATAGGACCTTGATATCACACAAAATACACCACATCAATTGATGTGATAAGATTAAGAATGAAATTTTATCTATTCAACAATAAAATTAAGAATGAAGAACATCATCTTTTTCAAGAAAAAGTGAGGAGTGCTGGAGATGGCTTATAATAAGTTTACGAATGGTGATCACTGTACAGAATCACAACTTTGTAATATCTCATGTATCTAAACCTACCTCCATAGTTCCAAATCAGGTTCTATTTCTCTTCCAAATATGATATTTGAAGATAATCTCAAAGTATTACCACAAGATTACCTAAATTTTCTGGCCTAAGCAATAAATTCACTTTATTAATTAACTAATGAATAAATCCAATCTATGTCCGAGAAAATACTTGTATCTAGAGAAATGAGCCATACCGGGGACCAAGGACTGGGTTCGGGTTGAGACTTGTCTGGGGGTGAGTTTTGCACAGCACCACTTTTCCTGGTTAGAATTTCCTGCGCAGAACTCTGTATGAGATGTCCGATAACAAATAGAAACAAACTCTAATGATAAATCATGATACTATCACAAGCAGTCAATGCTATGACGTTTAAAATGAATAGAAATTGTTCAATTACATCCATTAAATGATAAGCATACAAGGTTCCAAAGGTTTAAAATCAGACAGATTCGATAAAACTACTATCAATAGCCATGAACCACTAGCTGAGATAACGCTTAAGATCATTCAGAGCAGTAAGTTATTTTAAAGGTTCGTGTCAGAGAAGTAACCACCTTAAATGATATCATCAAGTTTAAGATTTTCCTTCACAACCTATTTTTGACATGGTCAAACTCAGACCGTCCCCTGAAAATGTTGATAGCTATAATATTTGAACTTTCAACAAATAATGCTATAATTGGAGAAAAACTAAAGAATACATAACACGTGATACCAAACGGCAATAAGAAAATAATGATTTTTTAATTTAATTAAAAAAATTCTTTTAAATCCTATATACGAACCAACATGAAAATAGTTGATATTACCAAACTGCGGTGGTCTAATTTCTGTTCAGGTCCATGGGTTGGATTTGAATTAAAATTTCCAGTCCACCCCATTCAATAATATCATGCATAGAGAAGTTTGATGCCATTGCATCCGCTTTTATATACGTCAAACCTAATCTACCCAACCCATTTCCAACTCTAGATGCCATTCATCAATTTTTAAGGTACACAAAAGAGATTGCACCCATGTAAGGACAAAAAACAAATGCATAATTGAAAAAACATATGCAAACAATTATGCATCACAATTTCATCACACATCGAAGGATCTTTTATAAATATATTGATAAGATAGCTTGGTACCCAAACTGCATCAATCATTGTGATCCTCATTGTGTAAACAATTCATGTTAGGATCTACCAAAGACATTTTGTTGCTATAGGGCATATAACAAAAGAAATTCCATTTCTGTCGGTCAAATAAAAGAAGAATAAAAAAGCAGACAGGAACAGTTTGATCCTCCAAGCAAGCAGGTTTTGGGTTATTGTTTCAGCACCCTAATTTTCTTGTTGGCTTTGATACCATGAAATAAAATAGAGAAAAAGACCTTCACGAGAGTAAAGAAAAAAAAAATTCAAGAGACAAACTCCAATTTTGTGTTTTATGTATTGAAACCACAATCCAAGATAAAAAAAAAACTCCAATTTTGAGATCGGTTAAAACAAGATAATAGTCAAAAGGAATTACTAAATAACTTAGCAGAATGGATATGACTGCTATGTATGGTCCGATACTATATAAACTAGTAACTCCTCTAGATGGAAGAAGATTTTCTTTAAAAAGTAGTCTGTCCCATCTGCTAGGGCTTGAAGAACTCCTAAAGGACTGGTGTATTCAAGTCCAAGACATTTTTGTAGCCCTGCGGATATTTCTCTTTCTAACCATTCAAATAATAATTCACCTATTGTGATTCTCAATACAAGAGTCAAAAAAGGGACAAGCACCCATATAATTCCATAGACTCCTTTTAAAGTTTCCACTCCGTAATAAGAATTAATATCTTGTAAGCTTGGCTGTGCATGTCTATGAAAGAGAATAATATACCTCCCCAGCAGCTTCAATTGTAGCTAACCATTCATCAGAGAATGGAACAACCTTAGTTGGAGGTTTTACCACCACATGAGCTTCTTGCTTCATATCATCCTCAGGTTTCATCCTGCCATTAAAAATTGTAAAGTTAAAGCTTCACTTAAAGGTCTAAACTAGATCCAGTTTTAGATTGTACAAACCCCGTGTAGTCCTTTTAAAAAAAAAAGTATGACCCACCGTTAAAAAGTGATATTTTCACATGATTCCCAAGTGAGGTGTGCCTTACTTTTTTAATAAAGACTGCGAGACTTGTACACCCTAGAACTCTACAAACCATTTTACTTAGAAACTTACAATTGAATTGTTGCATCCTTATCTCCACTAGAATACATGTCCTGGTCCAACGCTTGTGGCTTTTCACAGGCAAAATCGAGATTAGTTTCAACTTCACCTAGCAAACTTCCACTCTTCAATGCATTGCCATTTTTTAATCCCTCATCAATTATGACAGATAATCCTGATTCATGCCTCAAAGAATAGGAGGTATTAGAACTGCCAGTGTCTACTGCCCCTGAAATTTGATCTGTGCTCATTTTTCTGGATGAATCAAATTCCAAAGAAGATGCTTGAACTCTGTGGCCACTGTCACACCTGAGATTTGTATCACTACAATCGTCAAGTTTTTCAGCCAATCGGTCAATGGCAACCAATCCTGTCACTGCATCCTCCATGTGCAAGCAGTCAGCATTGTGATCCGCATTCAGGCCATCTTGCAAAGCACCTGTCAACGTATCCTCCACATGCAAGCACTCAGCCCTGTGATCTGCATCCGGACCATCATCTTGCAAAGGAGTTACCTGAGACAAAAGGTTGGAACTTTTTGAATAACTTCCATACACCTCAGCTTGTTCAAAACCACTTTCAAAAACAATTTCCTTCTTGAGTTCCTTGGGTGTAGTGTTTGCAGGCACCGAGTCATCCTTCAAACACAAACCAAAATAATTATCCTGGGAAAATTGCTCTACTACACTCAGAGAGTTTTGAGACCTGGGATGCGAAAATTGTTCATTTACATCATCAACTACCACTAGATGCTGATTCTTTGCTGCTGAAAGACTCACATTACTGTTCCAACTGGAAACTAATATACTGCCATCTGGGGATTGCACCATATTGGATTCCTTAAACATGTCATTAGGTCCATCAACTTCTTCAATTGCCTGATCCGCATATCTGTGTTGAGATAGAACATTAGGGTTTTCCAATCCACTTCCACTGGAACCTTCGACTTTTATATTATCTGCCACGGTCCTGCAATTGAATTTCATGGACTCTTCAAAAGACCGACTCTCCTGAAGCAAGAGGCTATGATATGTATGCGGACTCTGATTCTCCTGATAAGATATAGTATCAGCTTCACAAGGGCAAGGCAAAATCAGCTTTGCTTGTTCCCCAGACTTTTGTTTGACGATGTTCTCATCACTAATTAGATCTATGTCCGCTACTGAAGTATTCTGGTGAATGGCACCAATGTCATCTCCAGGCTGAATATCAGAGATGGCATGGGGAATTTTAGTGGACAAACTGCATTTTTTCTCTTCCAATTCTTCTTGCTGGACCACATCGTCTAGACCAGAGCCATATTTAACTTGTACTGCATGGCTTAGATGGCATGTCAGATAAGGATTTTCGAATTCACTCCCTCTAAAATGTCCACTTTTTGGACAACCATTAACAGTTGTATGATCTTCACCTATCATATCCAATTCAAGTGAAGTAACTTGATCACAGAGTTGCAAGTCATGTCTAAACTGTGTATCAATAGAAGAACTGCAGTATTCAACCACTGGTTTTCTGTCTATGCTGTCTAAAGAAACTGAAGGAGAATCTAGTAAACGTTGACACTCTACAGTCTTAGCCACCTCATGACTGCAATCTTGTGTTGCAGGTGATCTCAAACAAACAGTACTCCAATGTCTTGATTTACTTTCGCAAGAACCACTTGCTTCCAGCACCACAGACTCGAGATTCTGAGGGACATCCAGTTGTTCTCCAAATCTTGTATGTACTTCATCAACCATTAACAGTTTATTATCAGCTATAACAGTGCTTAGGTTTTCATTTGATGCATCACCATCCAAAGACTCTGCTCGTGCATCTCCAAGTGATTTTCTGCTCATCTTACCATCCCTACTCACGTCATCTTTTGCCTGCTCCAATTCAGTTTCAGTACTATCTTGGACTTTTGCGTTGACATCTGCTATACAATTGAATGTTTGGAACTCTTTGGAAGCTCCACTATCCCATAACCTCTGACTCAAATTTTTATCATCTTTACAGGTGAAATGCCTCGTCAGCTTAGCTTGATTGCCAGATTGTTCCTCAGCATTATGCACAGTGCTTAACCAGTCATCATTCTCTTTCAAAGTACTCTGTGTACTGTAACAACTGACGTCTCCAGATTTTGAACCTGGAAAGGCATCATTACTTTTAATTGCCAAATTGTATAGTTTGTCGTCAACAACTTGGTGAACAATCAAGTCGTTTGTCCCAGAAACACCATTATCTTGAACTGGAAAACTAAGGCAAGACAATGAATGGTGCTTTTCCGATTCAGCCATGCTTATATCCGGTTTCCTCATGCAAACATTGGTGATCTTGTTGTCATCAGATTTCTCGAACTGTCCACTGGTTTCCCCCTGTATGATAAATTTTTTATCAATGCTTTTTTTTTAATCAGTAAAAGATAAATTTTATAAATAATAATGAAAAAGGCAAAACCCGTGTGCACAAGAAGAATACAAACGGACTTTTATCAACACTCATCAATTGTATATACTCCTTTTGAAAAAACATTTCAGTTTTATATAGTTCTACATGTTCCCAAACTTGTTGATCAGCATCATCAAGAATGCCATGAAGCTGTTCCTGGTTTTTCATCACTTCATCTCTCTAACAGTCATCAAATGGCACCTCCATTACCACCTTCTGCTCATTATTCACTTTGGTGACAGATGTTAATTTTTCATCTTGTCTATTTTGTGAAGCGGGAAGAATAGTAGCTGGAACAGTACATCCCAAACTCAAGGTTAATACCTTCATATTTCCATTTGTAGTCACATTGTTGATCACATTGGGAAATTTGTTTGGCTGAGCTGGGGGCCTCGGATCACGAATGTAGTTTATGGCAACAGGTTTCCTCAAATTAGGAATATTAGACTTAAACAGATTGTGTGGTTGAGAACTTCTCTGTCCTGGGGTCAAAGATGTAACCTTTGGCTGAAAAGCAGACACAAAATGGAGATGGGATTATTTGAATCAAACACCCCCTCAATCTAATTAACCAATCATGGGAAACAAGGTTGCATACCTGACCAAAAAATCCCAGGGACGGTGATGGCATCCGTAACCCTGAGGGTTTTGTGATTTGGGGTTGTGCATATTGCATGTTTCCACCAGTGTTGCAAGCATTTTGAAAGGGGGAAACTGCAGTTTTGATGCCTCCACAATTATGACTGTTTGTCTTATGACTAGTATGGGGTAAAGGATCAGAAATGACCCCAAAGCCATTATTTGTCTCGGTAACTGGAGGATGCGGTAAATTGGTTGACAGGTGTTTTTCTGATGCCGAATTGACCTGCACTTATATTAATTTAAACACACAAAGGCGCATATGCTTACTAATTAATAAAAAGATGCTGAGGAAAAGTATAAATTATTAGCATTTTCCCACAAGTTTATAATAAGCTGAATGCAAATGCTGTTGCTTCTAACAGCTTCAAGATCTCACCACATTTCTTCTAGATGATCTAACAGAGGTTCTGGCAGTTAAAGATTTGTTATCAAGAACAGCTTTCGGTTTACTTTGTGCACTTCTAGTTTTGTCTGAAGCCTTTGATCCATTCTTCCTCTGAACATTTTCTGCAGCATGAGAGAAGGAAAAAAACAAAATGCAATAATTGAGAAGAAAATTTATAAACAAAATGCAAATGATGAGAAGTGCAATATACATCCATTCTTTTAACATATATTTTCAAAGTCCAAAGAAGGAAAAAACGAGAGGCAGGTTTACAAAACTACCTGATTGAGCAATCTGATTACGCTTTGAGTCGCTTGCACCAAGTGCAGCACCCTTTGTAGTCCTAGATACCACACCCAAACCTGGCTTTGGAACAGGTATTCTAGGAACTTGTGGCGCTTTAGTTGCTGCTTTGTTTGTGTTCACAATAGCAGGCCTTTTCAGTGTTCAAAGAAGTTAAGGCTGTCTTCAAACTAAGATAGATAAAGCACATATTCACTCAATTAAACACAGAAAACAATCATATTTCTATTAAAAGGATATGAAGAGGGAGCCACAGATCGAGGGCATCCACTGCGTTTAGACCCACTTTTACTGGCATCATTGGATGAATGCACCTTTTTCTTGCCCTGAAGATCACATATTAAACATGATTGTAGTAGATGACGTTCCAACCAAGTTTCATCCAATTAAGAGTATGTGAAAACAGCAAACGCTGGACAGCTTAAGCAATTATTCAACACTTCCACAAAAAAGAAGAAAAGCATATCATGTTCAAACTCGAGAACTACTAACCACGGTATCTGGGGCCAGTTTATCTGCAGATGGTGAACCATGCTTCGGCAGTACGCAACAACTGCTCTTTCCATCTTTGTGCAGAGAACTTGTCAATGATTCCTTTAATAAATTTTCTTCAATTGCTTGCAAATCTGGTGAATCACGTGTGCCTTCCAGTTCACTAGACAACGTTTCTCTCCCTTCTTCAGGGATATCTGACAAAATCTCCTCACCAGCCTTACTAAAACTTCCACTAATCATAGATAGCTCTAGGGGATTCAAAACACCTAGACAGATAGCAATTAATGCGTTCATCTCCAATAATTCAAGCTCAAACTTTCCAAACCAAGAAATAAAAATCAAGTAGTATAGACAAAGAGGTTCAAAAACCTTCTTCAGTAAAAAAGGCTCGGTCCCAGGCTAAACTTTTGCGCAAATTGTATCCTCCACCCTTTTTCCTTCTCTTCATTTGCTGGGGCTCAATACAGAGTTTTGGCATTTCTGACTTGTTCGCATTATCTCTTTGCAATGAAGATATTGGTTTTTCACCATCCTGAACAGCTACTTTACCCTCCGCTGTAAGACAAGTCATCTATCAAATATATATACCGTCACAAGGATTAGTAAAATCTTAATCACTCTCTTCCAACAAAATAATTTCCTTCACCCCAGCTGTAATAACCAAAAAGTTTTTACAGTTTGATCAGGATCGAAGAGAAGGAAATAAGGTTGACTGAATTTTCTCAAATATGATGAGCCCAAACTACCCGAACAGACTTTACGAGTACAAATTCATACAAACTTACCATACATGGGTAGTAAATACCAAATGCACACGAAAGGTACTAATATAAAACCACCATTAATTGCAGGACAGAATTTGAAGTACATGTAAGGCATTGAAGTAAGCACATTCTGTATGGAATTACTCCGGAATTCCAAGTTCATAAGAAAATAAAGAAAAAAGGAACAAATCTAAAGGATAAATGAAACGAAACTGGCGGAAAACTCAAGAGAGAAAATGGAACGTTGGAAGAAAGAGTAAGAACCCTAACCAATTGGAGGGAAACGAGGAGGACGAGTAACGGGGCGCTTAGATTCGGAGATTTGGAGAGGCGAGCAGTAGAAATAGTTGTTGTTGTTGTTGAGGGTGGAAGCGTCAATGTTCGGAATCTGTAGCAGCAGAGAATCGTCTTCGCCGTTGATCTCCAAGAGAGAGAGATCCGACTCCATCTCTCTCTCGGTCTCTCCGAAAGAGAAAAGGCCAAATGGGGAAGGAGGAGGAGTGATCTGAAATCTAAACGGTTTCTTGATTCCTTCTTCTTCCTTTGGTTCTGAGGTGTTGGGCTCTGTTGTCTGTTCTGTTCTTTGTACAGTGGAATATTTTTGAAAGGATTTGGGCAGCGGGAATTTATTTTCGGGGACAGAGAGAACGAGACGACGACGCGAATTCAATTGGATTCACCGGGGGTAATTTTGTAATTACACGTGTACCGAATCTACCGATGCCACATTCCCCCACAAACTTTTGATTCGGGACTCGATTCTCTCTCTATGATTTGGATCTAGAAATGGGCTGACGATGTATGACATCACTGGGCCATGGTCCATAAATGTGAGTACAATACTCATGCCCATTATCCATATCAACCGTTTCTTTTTGTCTTTGTTGCAGGTGGGCAAATTATGGACCACTCCTACTTTTTTGTTAAGAAGGAAATTACAATGAAGGGGTGTCGAAGGAGCACAGAGTAGAATATATTTCAGGCGAAATTTTTTCGAAATCAGTTTCCACAATATCATGAAAGGTAGCTCAGCTGTGTAGGTTGTGCGTAAATAGGCGGACACCTTTTAGATATGACTAATGTTATATATAATTATAAAATACGTAAATATTATGTAATTATTTTAAAAAAGAGTGAGTTTATAATTAAAAAATTAATTTTTTATCCCATATAATATTTTCTTTTTTAGAAAATATAACGTGACACTTAAGTCTGTCCAACCAGGTTACAAATCCGAGAATCCGAATTCAAAATTTGAAATTTTCTTGAATCTCTTAAATGAAAATGTCAAAATTATTGAAAAATAAAGAAAATTTCAAAATCGAGCCTATTTTTGGATGAACAGGCTTAGTGATGCTTGCTCATTTCATAATTGTAAATATTTATTTCTCTTTTAACTATTTTATGGATTAAGTATGATGGGAAGTATTTGAAGACTATGGTTATGTTAATTTAAAGAAGAAGCAATATTAGAATATGTGGTGAAGTGACTTTGTTAAGACTCTGGTGATAAAATCGACTGCTTTGAAACCAAACGACTTACATTGATGAAGACTTCTATAAAAGAAATTGAACACACTGTGGACTTTCTTCCATATCAACAATAAAATCAAGAATGTCTAAAGCATTCTTTCCTAAAGTGTGAGCAACTGTCAACTACATTTGATTCTCTATTGATATGTCTAACTGACCATTGAGCAAAACTTTGAAACTTATTTACTTGAAATGGGATACGAGCATTTATGCGCAATTCAAATCTTCTTCCATTGATCCTTGAATTGCCTTAACCACTTTAATTGCATCCCCCTTTAGTACACTATTCTTCTTGGTCTCAAATCAATGCCAATGATTGTTGCTTGGAGGGCTGCATAAGTCTCTGCTAACAAATCTTTCTTCTCTCTCATTGTTGCCATGACTATAAGTCCCAATTCCAACCCAGAAGTTCACCCCATCTAACTACAGAATCCCAATTACTTTTGAAAAACATTCCTGGAGGGAGCTTCACATTCACCTATCTGACTATTTGCAATTGCTTCCTAACTAGTAACGTTACATTGAGATTCTCCAAAGTCTTGTAGAGAATTTGGGTGGGTGAGAACTTCCTTAAAAGCAAAATCATTTATTCTCCTTTAGAGTTTCCAAAGCACTACCGCCATTTATTTCATCTCCTCCTTGTTCAATTTCTCAAGCATTTCTTCCATAGTTTCCTTAAGAAGGTTGTTGAGAACTCTGCTCTTTTTGAATCTTCTTTGGACATAGCCCCCAAGCATCTCTAGCAGCAAAACATTTTCATAATGCATGCTCAACAGATTTTCCACTGTTTTATTTTTTAACAAGTTTAGCGTAGTAGAGAGTACATTTAGGCAAGCCCTCCATAACAAAACATTTCTTGTATTTGGGACTGCCAACTTCTAAATCTTGATCCATCTTTCACTTTTTGTGCTGCTTTCAGAAGTTTGGCCTTGTGATCTACTCATGAGTGTAAAGAATCCATTATCTTTGGACCTTCACATCATTTGGTATGGTTTGTTGCTTAGACTCGTGGGAATTTGACAATTGATCTCTACTTTAGCATCTGAGAAAACTTGTTTGACCAAATTGAGATTCTAACTCCTTTTGTTTGGATCAATAAGTTCAACTACTTAAGTCTCTGCATTTAGAATTTTCACTGCACTCTAAGGAAATTATTTTTTATAGCAAGGTCCGAAAGACTTTGGTTAAAGAAACCATTTGTCTAACCAAATTCTAACAGATTCTCTATTGCCAATTCTCCAAAGAATTCCTTCCTCAAGTAATGATCTTGCTAGTATATGCTTCTCCAAACAAAAAATGGATTGTTGCCCATCTTTACTTCAAGAAAATAAACTTTTAAGAAAATATTTAAGTTTGAAAACTCAAGCAGCAAGTGAGTCTAAGACTATGACAACCTCCAATCTTGCTTTGTCAGCATTGCAAGGTTAAAATTTTCAAAATCTTGAAGTCCTAACCCACCTATTGACTTTGCCTTTCCTATCTAGTCCCATTTAGTCCAATGAACTCTGCTTTCTTGGCCAATTTGACCCCTTCAATAGCCTTGCATAATTTTGTTAATCTCTTGCAGAAGGCCTTTGAGAAATTTAAAAACTCTTACTATAGGTAGGGATGGCCTATGTTACTAGTTTTATCAATATCTCTTTCCCAACTTGAGAGAGACTTTATCTTCCAATTGCTTAATTTACTCCTCAACCTATCTAGAATACCTTTGAAAGATGTGAATCGAGATCTTCCTACTAGAGCTTGCAAACCAAGACACTTTTATAGGAACCAGTGGAACAAATGGCTGCAATGCTAGTGATTATGTCTTTTGTTTCTTTCCTAGCATTGTTGCTGAAAAAGATAGATGTTTTATCTTTATTCAATCTCTGGCCAGATCCTTGTTCATAAACATCCAATAGATTGAGTAGCCTACTTCATTCCAAAGAACAAGCCTGACAAACTAACACACTGTCAGTTGCAAAAAATAAGTGAATAATATAGAGTTGTCATCTTACCATGGGAATAACATTAGTTAGATCAGTTTCTTCAACTCTAATGAGTGGCATGCTAAGAGCTTTTGAACATAAGATAAACATGTAGGGTGATAGAGGATCACCTGCTTAATGCCCTTTGAAGATTTAGAAGTTTTTTGTGTAACTCCATTTAGTAATAGTTGATGAAAAACAACAGAGACACACTTCATAATTAGATCAATCCCTTTACTGGCAAAACTCATCATTTTCATAATAGCTTTAAGAAATTTTTGCTTATCTTATTATATGCTTTTACTCATGTCCAATTTCAAGGACATGCATCCAACTTTCCCTTTCATTCTACTTTGCATTGTGTCCATGGATTCGTAGGCAACAATCTCATTATCATATATTAATCATTGGTAGTATAGTTCTCAATCTATTGGCCAGCACTTTTGCAGTGATCTTATAAACTACATTGCAGAGATATTTGGCCTGAACTCAAAGACTTGTGAGATTTTTGGTCTTTGGAATCATAACTATAAAGGTCTCATTTATGTCATATGTCCACCTATTAGAGTTTAGGGCTATCAGAGCTGCATAAAATTCAGTTAATTTATATAAACTATAAAAGTGCCACTACGTTAGGTTGCCATTCAGAATGTGTAAAGAGCTCTTTTCATTATACTTAAATAAAATAGTAATCTCGAATTAGACAAACAAAAGGTAGGCATGCGAAATACGCACTCCTTTAAGATCATCCAGCAAAATTTAGCTTGTGCAAAACTTCTCTTTTTTTTTTTTTGTAGTTTTATATTTTTATTGACTTTTCAAATGTTCTCTTGTTTTTTTTTTTTTGGATTAGTCTAATGTTTTATATACTTGACACAAACATGGTTTGCCAAGTATTACATGAAAAACTAACATCGTTGCTAATGTGACGCTTACCAAATTGGTCAGAATCTTGATGATGAACCAATTTGATCGTTTTCCCCTTTCTTTATAAGTTGAGAATGGGATTTGAGAAAATTTGTAGAAGCGGGTGTGCATTGAAATAAGCAAGATAAAAATAAGATAAAGGTTATTTAATTGGAGTGGGAAAGAACTGAAAAATAATAATAAAAAAGATATTCGATCTAAACGGCCTAAATCATAGAAGGTCTACATGACTAATCTACATTTTTATGGGGATTGATGGGAAAATGTCCAAATGAGAAGTAATTTACATGTTTACCCAAGAATCTGTAGACATTTATCCTCCTGAGATAAGAGTTTGGCATACATAATAAACGTTCATAGTTTCATAAAAATGTAGCACAACAGTATCCATAATTTCATAACATTATAGATAGAAATTCAACAGTAAAAACAAAGCTATCATCATTAATAGATCATAATCTGTACGATAATATGGTTGAATTTCAAGCTGGTTGCAGCCGCATATTAAATTAATCAAAATATAGATCCTTAGCAAAATTTGGACTCAGAAAAAATGTGATGAACCATTTCATCAAAGAGTTACAAATAGAAAAAGGCTCAATTCCTAGTAATATCCACCCTAGCTTTTTTTGTGTGTATAAGGTTTTGTAATTCTGCCTTCTCAAAAGACCAGAATCCAGAAATTCTACATCTATTCCCAGCTCCTCTTTACAACATGAGCGTCCCCCCTCCCCAAATATAGAAGAGAAAAAAAAAATACTTTTTCTATTTTGTTTTCACCATGGCTCTTAGCATAGCCCTTTATGCCAGTACATCCAAAGAATACAAGCCAGGCTTTATGGTTCTACGTCAAGAGAAAACCAGCCCCAATTCTTTTCCAGCCAAAAGGGGACCAACGTCCGGGCTTCTTCTTTTGGCGATGTTCATGCACCTTTAAGTACTACATTCTTTTCAGAAACTTAAAGCAAAATGAAACGTGGGTGGATGGACTAGTCCTCATCCTCGGTTAAGGTGGTAAAAGAGAAAGGTCTGAATTTGTACCCATCACCATGATAGAATTTGTTTTGAAATTCTACCCAATGAAGACGCAGGGCATGAAGAAAAGCGCTGAGAGTCTCCATCATGAGTAATATAAAAGCAGTTGCGAAGGCAAAAACACCTAGCCCAAATAACCGGATGATGATGTTGTCATACCTGTCATAACCATCCATAACAGTAATATCACTCACAAAAGAACAAGCCAACCAGTCGCATGTATAAGAGGGTATATGACTACTCATTGTACTCAAATGCGCGAATAATTAGAGAAACTGAGTGAAAATGTTGAGAATCAACAAGATAAGACAGAGTATAATGTATTTGTAGCATGTATTAAGTGTTTTCAATTGAAGTTCTCAAACTGTTAATTGAAGAAAATAGATGGATAAATCAAAAAAAGTAAAAAACCAACATTAAATAGAAAACTAAATTTTTCTTAACTAAAACAAGAGATTGATTAAAGCAAATCAATCCATCCAACTACAATGTTAAGAAAAAAAAAAGTTAAGAAAAAAATCCATCCAAACAGCATATTTTTTCATTTATGCAAGGTCTGTACGCAACTGGAAAAACGAGTAGCAACAGAACCTTGTTATAGCTTAATGTCAGGACGCAATGTAGATCAGAGACTTCCATATCTTATTACTTGCATGTAAGATTACTTTCTTCATCACCCCCAACACACACATTTTGCCTGATGTAAACGAATAGCTCGTTATGCGAAAGTCGTAAAAATTAAAACTCACCCCCACGCAAGCAGGAGTACTTTCTCATAAAAAACAGTTGACAATTCCGAGTGTGCTAAGCTGAAATTGCAGCAAGCAAGAAAGATCAATTAGACAACTATGATTAAAAAAGAAAGAAGAAGAAAGAGACTAACAAAGATTAGAGGATAACTGTCTTGGCACCTTAAAGCCCAAAGTCGAAGATATGATGCTGTATTTGAAACTGCACCCAGAACAAACTCTATAGAATGTATCATTTGATGCACAAAGACCTCACTAAAATTGAAGTCCTCGTCATGTAGCCTTGCAGAATCAGGTTCAACGTCAAGATCCATCTCAGAGGTACCTAGTATTCCATAGGTGCGGCCTTGAAATCTCTGGTAATATCCATCAAGAGAAGTCAATTTTCAACCTTTCAATCCCTAATGTATCTCCCCACAGTTACAGCTATTGTAATGACACGAGTAAATACTAGATTAAAACTAACTTTGGGTCCACAGACCAGTAAGGGATTAAGGATTGCAATTGACAATTTATGAGGATGCACGCATATTTCATGAATAAAATCAATTGCTTTTCTAGCACTCAAGGATGCTTAATAGGAGCACATAATGTGAATAGATCACAGGACGCTGCAACCAAATTTTATATTCATGCATTTTTTACCCCGGATAAAAATTTCAGATATTTTCAAACGATAAGTCCACCAAGTACATATTAAGTGAAACAATATTGAAACAATATTGAGTCTTCCATAAAAATGATAACTATATAAGCATCTGAACATTCCAAGGCTTAGAAGGCAGATAATTTTAAATCCAAAATTACCACTAGCCTATTTGTCTACCTAGCACTGCACCACAAGACCCCCCCCCCCCCCCCCCCCAACAAAAACCACAATTGAAGCAAGTGGTATGGTTAAACTTCACCTAGTGTCAAACAAACTATTCCTATAGGCTCTCAATAGTTTATGGACTCACATATTGCCATGAAATATAAAACCTATCACGCACCACATTGAGTTGAGCAATGAGTTTCTCTCATACCCAAAATAGAATTCCATTACTTCTAGGGCATGTTAGTTCATGGGAAAATGTCTATTAATACCTAATCCATCCGAAAAGGGTACACGTGATGAGCATGATATGGGTATCTAATCCAGAAGGGTGAGAATAAATGGCCCATTGATGGGTGCAAGAAACACTTCTTTTACATCAACGGAATAAACTCCCAAATAAGAGTTTCATGTACGCTAGTGTCATCCATGTGATGTTGGGTGCATGTGATGCGGACAATATTGGTGTCTAATCCAAAAGTGGGAGAAGAAGTGGGCCCCAGTAGTTGGAGCAATGAGTCATACACAGACCTATATAGCTCAACTACTCTTATGAAAATTGTCATAAGCACAATTTTGACCGGAGACAAGCCACTACCATAGTAGAGATTTTAAAGAAATGTATTTAGCCACACATTTGGGATGACCTAGTATTAGAAGCAGAAAATTCAGGTTGAAACTGTCCACCGCAGGAGGAAACTATGGAAATTATTTAGGAGAATGAAGGGTAAATGAAAAAATCAATAATTTTCCCCGTTATATAGCTCTAGATATTATTTTGCAATTAAAACATAGGTTGAAGGTAGGTAGGAGAAGCTATACTTCTGAGCAAAAAATATATTAAAGGCAAGTATAAATTATTGTACCTCAGTATGAAGCCTCTTCAAAATAAAAGGTTTAGGAAAAAGCATCCATGGAACTGCGATTAGGGCCAACAGCAATAAAATGATCTGCAAATTTGAGAATTAATTACCATATAGAATGACAGACAACAATTAAGTAAACACATCCAGTAACAATGGAATGGAGATCATGCCTGGAGAGGTCTTTGGCCCCAAAACAACTGATTCTCCCCAAGATCATCAGTGGGGCTCAGGAACATGTAAATCATTACATGATAGAGGTCTGCCTGAGAACCAGTGCACCATTTTGTGATGATAAGAAGTGAAAGATACCCGAAAAGGCTGTTAAGAAATATTATCTGTGGCACAAACTGGTACCTATCATCAAGATGCAGAGTTAGTTGCACACTTGGATTCCCTCAGGAAGAAGGGCTGAGACTAAATGGGGGTGTAAGAGCAAGAGGACAGGTGAAGGGGACATGCCTTATATCCAGCGAGCTGCCAAAAAAGCGTCCATTGAAGTAACTTAATATGATTCCTAAATTCATCTGGGCCACGCCCAACAAAATTGACATCTTCATTTTCAGAGAATTCAAAAAAGGCAGCTCTGAACGACTTCCTCGCCAACTGGGATCCACACCAAATGGGTATGGATCTTGGTATTTAACTAAGCCAGTGGTCTTTGCATCCCTGACACAAGGAACTAACGTTAATCACAAAACTAGTATTCTTTTAAGAAAGATGGTTCTGAATATATACAGCCATAACATAAAAGAATTAAGAACCTATTTTAAGTTTGAAGATAGGTGCTGAAGAGAACAAATTTGCAAAAGAATGCATGAGATGCCTAAGAATCAACAAGAACGTCTCTGGAGATCAAGACTATGAGAAAAATGACTTTGCTTGTATCCATCACTAGCGTTTAGTGGTAGTCCTATTCTGTGTATAGTTCCTTGTGTACTTGGGCTTTGCCTTTTTCTATTAATAAAATTTTACTTTTACTTATAAAAATGAATAATGAATAAATATGAAAACTTTCAATCTCAATGACACCTGAAAAAACTACCAAATTTAAGGTCAATGCCAGTACTGGGGATTAGTCAAGACGCTGTTCTTAGACACCCAGTACTAATAAAAGAAAAAGGGCATTGCCCAGTACTAAACTTAATGGTATTTAAAAAGCCATGTTGAGGGTTAAATTACAGTGGAGTTGAAGATTCATAGTATTGCGGCAATAGATAGATCAACAAAACCTCTAATCCCCCAGGGAAAAGCCCAAAAACAAACTATCCAATGGAAAATCGAACTTCCTCGCAACAAAAATCTCTCCACAGGGGTGTAAGGATCACTAAAATCTAAGAGAAAACATTTTAATGGAATTGAACAGCACTGTCTGCTTACAGATTATATGGCATCAAACAGATTCAACATCATGGTGATGGTGAACACACCCTAGACTAACCGGATAAAGATTTAACCAACGCTCCCCAATTCTTTTTTTTTTTTTTTTGACTTTTTTTCTTTTTTTGTGATAAGCCAGTTTTATTAAAATGCAAAGGGTGCAACTGAAGCACACAAGATGTATACAAAAGAAAGCACCCAACTAGGAATTAATCCACATACAATTGCTCAATTTAAAAACAAACAATTCGACAAGCCATGTTTGTTACAAAGTTAAGATGTGAAGAAACAACATAAGAAACAAAAGCAAATCTGCCCAATGCTGCAATGTAGATTTCCACTAAAACAGATAATATATGCATCAGGAAGTACAAGAATATTACAATTAACACCAGGAATTTTTAATTTAATCAGATCTGAGAAAGAGATAGATAACACCTACCCGCATGAAGTATCTCGGCATTTGTAAGCAGACCCACCAAATATGTGAAAAGGAACAGAGAAGAATTCATTGTAAATCAATCCACAGTAAATTGAAAATAGAGACATCAAAAGAAGCACATAGCGTCCACCATAGAGCATCTCCATAAAGCTTCCAAGTTTCTGCAGGAAGCATGTATGACATCAGGTGCTAAGACTCACGTGGTTAACACAAATTCCCTTGTGTCAGATTCACTTCTAGAAGCATACAAAGTTAATGGCCACACTTGTTTATACCAAAAATAGATTATCCTGAAAAAGATTATAACCACATCCTTGCTTCAGGTTTTCAAATACAAAAAAAAAAAAAAAAAAATACCACATGGTTATCATCATCAAGGTCATCCATTAAAAAAATTGTTCAGCAGCATTATTTTTCCTGACATTCCTCCCAAAAAGAGCTATCGCCCATCAGAGGGGAGAGGATTAATAGCTGTATGCGAATTCAATTCTCCCACAAATGGAACAGATTCCTCTTCCTGCTACCATCAATTTGCAGTGCTGTTTCAAATTACCAATACCCATATGGCAAACATTGTTGCTTTAATTATGTCAGCTCTTACTGAGTGGAGTAGAAACAGTACCAGTGGCAGCCATCAAAGATGTGGGAATAAGTGGAAATAATGCTATTGTGGTGGCTCCGACTATCACAGTTGAGCTTAAAGCATATATTTAGCATTATTATGACTAATTTGAATCTAATATGGCCTATTGCATTTTCATCAGCCTCTAACAATCAACCCCTAGTAGTACAACATGCAGGACATCTTGTAACACAGCACAAGCGAAGTATTGTTTATTCTGTAAGAATGCCTCTTTGAACACATAAAAGAGCATACCCGTGTACCAAGCTTGCTTTCACGAGCTATAAGAACTAATGCTCCCAGCAACAAGCATATTCCATGACCCCAGTCCCCAAACATCACAGCAAACAGAAACGGAAACGTAACAACAGTGTAAACAGAAGGGTTTGCTTCCTGATATCCAGCAACACTGCATACAAATTGTTTCATTACGTCTCTAATCAAAAAGGAAAAGACCCGTCCAACATAAATGATAGCAGCACATTTCAACCCTTTCCCCATGACAAGTAGCATTGTTACTCACCCATATGCATCAACAATTTCTTGAAATGCATTTGTAAATTTGTTGGTTCTGAAATATGTAGGAGGTGATTCCACAGCATCCATCACATGAAATATTATGCCCACTTGTGAGTTGCTATCAAATGTTGCACGTTGTAGTGCAGCCTGAATCTGTAGTCATTTGAAAAAGGAAATTAGAGTAACTGTAAGCATGAAAGCATTTATCAATAAGTAAAAGTTCGAGTAACTGCAAAGCACATATTTAACTAAAAATTTATCATTAGAGTCAGAAAGCAAAACAATTTACCTGATTTTTTGCAAATATAGGGCACCAGCCCTCTCCAACAAGACATTTTTTTGTAACGTCAAAATTTAGCATATTCAATATATCATAGACAGCCTTCTCCCTTCTTACCTGGGAAAGTATAGGAAGCATGAAAATAATGATAAATCACTCTCACGTCATCACATCAAGTAACTAACTAAACAGGGCAAAAATCCTCTGAAGCTTACCATGCTGATCCATTTTGCCAGGTGAATACTTATGGAAGCTAGGGCCTTGTTTCGGTGACGGATCCCAGCATCCAAAGTGGCCTCCAATTCAACAAGACGTGATGACACCTGTAACAAAAAACTTGAGCTTTTGGCCAAAATAATAGAGTGCCCATCATTATTATAGTTGCTAAATACTGGTGTTAGCAACATTAGGTAAGAGTTAGAGGAAGGCAAAGTTGAGTTCTGTCAAATTTTTAATAACTTCTAAATAGTCCAGAACAATATCATTCTATGAAAACTTAAAAGAGTATGGACACCCTGAAAAATAAAGAGCAAATAAATAACCCACAGGGGCATACTCGTAAAAAAATGAAGTAGAATGAGAAGTCCCCATGAGAAAAAAAAATCATAAAAAATTTACCTATGAGATTTTTAAACTTTTTTCCCAATAAAACAAACTAAATAGAGCCAACAACTCCGTCAGAATACTTACTTCTCTAGTTATTTGCCTCTGCTTAGTTATGTCTTCGGGAACAGGATAGAAATTTGCCCCAAATGCTTCACAAATTTTAAGAATCTTTGTTTTTGCCTGCTCACCCGAAAAAAAGACTACAAATACTGTTTTCTCAACCTGCAAGGGTCCACTCAGAGGAATTAGTATTTATTTCTTTTGAGAAGCAACAAAATCAACCAGGTCAGTATGAAAGGGACATGAATGTAGAAACTCATGTATTAAGAATTGGAATCACAACCACATTTTGCAGATAGCAAAATCAAGGGGAACAGAAATTATCAAAGCAATCAACAATAATGAGAAGTAAGCAGACCATTTCACTTGACACGGGATCCAAGATCTCATCATCAGCTGATGCCTGATTGAAAAGCATATTGCCCCTTGTAGCACGAAACAACATCCTTTCAAATCTAAGAACTTTGGATGTACATATAATCCCACTAATAAACCTTAAACCAGATTGGTCTGATCTCCCAGATCTCATCTCCTGAAAAATGAGTCATTGATGAAAAATGCAACCACATTCTAAACTAAACAGCTCCATCATTATTGGGCATATGAACACGTACCTGCTCAAGTAGCGATGCTGTCTCAACATAGTCATCCTTTGAGTACATATTCTCATCTAATTCTCTTTCTGAAACTGCATGACTACCACTTGATACAAGAAAGCCTACTGCCTGGAGTTGCCCCCACAATCCATATAGGAGAAGGGTAGGAGAGAAAATCATTTGACATTAGATTTCAAATAAGAGTCATATATTATACCTTCTCAATAATAAAAATGACATTAATGTATAAGAGAGTTACATAAACCATAAAAAGTATAAAGCTCAATGGAATAAAGAAACAGATGCTAAATCATGGAACTGGTGCATTGCCAACAGAATAATAAAACGGACTGTGAAAGCAAGACCCTACCTAGATAATGATGCCTGTAAATGAGCACCAGTGCATCACATTTCTAATCTTACAAGAATGTTCCAAAAATAGCTGTTGCAAAAATATAAAATTTTTGAAAAGAAAATAAAACACCAATGTCTCTTGACTAAACTTCCTTTGTGGTTGGTAAATTCTTTATTTTTCTCATCAGTAAGTGTAGTTGGGAAATGCTACTGATAAATGAATCAAAACTCAGAAACAGATAGACTACCAGCCCTGTAGCCTAGCAATATTTTTTGTGATACCCACCATGTGATATCGAAGATTGGGGCTTTTTCCCTTCTTTTTTAACAAGTGGTGTCAAAGCCTGTAAGAGTTTATTGGCCGAATGTGGACAGAGATAGGAGGGATTTATGAGATGAGATAGTTGGCTTGAGCAGTTGGTGGGACTTGCCTTGGTATATTGGAAGTAATTATGATATCGCTCGGTTCCCGAGTAAAATATCGGGAGAAGATCAGCTCAGGCATGCTAGGACTGGATTCTCTGAGTTTATTTTTATATGGATTTAGTGAATTTACCTCTGGCAGGGGGCACAAATACATAGTCCAACAATCAGACTTGGTTCTTGTTTGGACAGGATTCTTGGCCCCTTCCTGGGAGGCTCATTATTCTACGTTGCTCCAGAGGAGATTACCTAGGGTCTGTTCAGACCATTTCTGATTTTTCTGGATTGTGGGGACATTCATGAGGGTAGTAGATATTTCAATTTTGAAAATATGTGGCTGAGAGTTGAGGGATTTATGGAGAAGGTGACATTGTGGTAGTCCTCGTATCTCATGGAGGGCACACCAAGTTTTATTTTTGCTGGAAAATTCAAAGTCTGAAGAAGGATTTGAAGATGTGGAATGCCGAAGTCTTCGGGAATATTGATAGTCAAAAGAGGTTGCTTTTAGAGGATTTGCAAATTTTTGGAGGGGAGGGAGGTGACTACTCTTTTCAAGGAGTCTTTTAGGAAAAGCTTTATCACCCTGGGAGCCCAAAAAGGTGCTTTTGATAGAAAAAATCTTGTGGAGACAAAAATCGCGAACCCTTGGCGATAACACTAGGTGGTTAATTCTCACCAATGCCATAGAGATGCTTAATTTTCAGGTTTGTTTGGATCATGATGTTATTAAGAGCCGCATTGTCAATGATTAAGGTCTTCTCACAATACAATTCTCTTGATAGCCTGGCTTTTGAGCATATTGACCGGTCAAGTTCTATTTGGTTGGAGAGACCCTTTGTGGCGGATGAGATTTATCAAGTGATTGGTGGGATGGCTAAGGATAAAGCTTTGGGTCTGGATGGGTTCTCTATGGCTTTCTTCCATTATTGTTGAGAGGTTGTTGGGGAGGATATAATGAAGGTTTTTCATGAACTTCATCCTTTTCGAAAATTGACTAAGGATGTTTGCTCCATTAGTCTCATGAATGGGGTATACAAGATAACCTCTAAAGGTCTTGCCAATTGCATGAGTGTAGTCATGAGTAGCATAGTTTCTAAATTTCTAAACCTCTTACTGCCTTTGTTAAGAGAAGACAAATTTTGGATTTAGTTCTTACTGCTAAAGAATTCTGGACAGTAGACTAAGTGGGCATCTTAGGCATCTTATGCAATCTAGAGATGGAGAAGGCTTACGATCATGTCAACTAAGACTTCTTGTGTTCTTTGCTTGAGAGGTGTTGTTTTGAAGAAAAATGGATTTCATGGATTAAGTATTGTATTTCTACAATCGCTTCTCGGTATTGGTGAATGTATCTCTAGTGGGACTTTTTAACAATCTAGGGGGTTGAGACGAGAGAACCCTCTCCCTCCTTTTCTATTTGTCCTTTTTATGGATGCTCTTAGACACATGTTAGATGCAACTGCTGGAGGAGGATTCCTTTCTGGTTTATCGGTGGGGGGTGTTAATATCTCTCATCTCCTCTTCACAGATGATACCTTTTTTTGCGAGTCAAATTGTAGTCATATTCAATCTTTGAGGGTTCTACTGCTTTGTTCTGAAGCTGTCATGGGGTTGCAGGTAAATCTACCGAAGTCCAAAATGGTTCCTGTGGGTTCTATAAGTAATGTTCAGCACTTGAGCACTATAGGCTGTAAGTTTCTTCGCTTCCCATGAAATACCTTGGAATACACTTGGGTGCTGCTTTCAAGGCAAAAACCATGTGGGATAGGGTGCTAGAAAAGATCAAAAGAACATTGGCATGTGGCAGGATGATAAAGAATTTAGTTGTCAAAGGAGGGTAGAATCACACTTATCAAAAGCACTCTTTCTAACCTCCCAACATACTCTCTCTCTTTATTCCTTTACCTACAGTTGTGGCATCTCATATTGAAAAGGTCTTTTGTGCTTTTCTATGGGGAGAAAGCTAAATTTCATCTTGGTAGTTGGACAAAGTTCATTCTCCGGTAGTTTGAGGTGGTTTGGGGGTACATAATTTGAGGATCTTCAATATGGCACGCCTGGAAAAGTGGTTGTGAAAATATCACTAGGAGGGATAGTATTTGTGGAGAGTAGTTATTGATTCTATATATGGGAGTATCAGAAAGGATGATGTTTGAAAAAAGTTAGGGGGTATATGGTGCAGGGTTGTGGAAAAATATTTGTAAAGTAGTGGGGTTCCAACTTTTTCAGATTTGAGGTTGGTAGGGGCTTTGGTGTTTATTTTTAGCATGATATTTGGTGTGGTGCAAAGACTCTTATGCACGTTTTTTCCCACACTCTACCAGATTGCAAGTGACAAAGAGGCTCTGGTGGCTAATTTGTTGGATTGATCCAATAGCTCTACCTAGTCCATGATTGTTTCTTGAGAGCAGCTTGGGATTGGAGACTAAAAACCTCTGTTGATTTTTTCAGTCCATTGTATGTTTGACTTTTGTTAATATTCTGGAGGACAGATTTGGACTACTGGTCGGAGTAGAAGAGTCTCAGTGCGATCCTTTTATAAAGTAACCACTTTGCCTAGAAGAGCATTTGGAGATGTAAGGTACCTCCCAAAATTGTTTTTTTGATTTGACTACATCCCTTAGGAAAATTCTCACTATTGACAATTTGAGGAAACGGGGACTTATCAATATGGATTGGTGTTCCTTATGCAAGAAAAATGAGGAAATTATGGATCACCTATTGTTACATTGTGGGATGTCTAGGTTTCTTCCGGATGAGATATTTAACATGGCATGGGTTATGCCCGGAAGGTTAGTGGACTTGGGCAATGTTCACATCACTGTTGTGTGGAAATGATTCCTCATTGTATGATGCAGTGTTTGAGGATGGAGAAAAATGGTAGGTGCTTTGATGATTGGGACTGTTCCTTGGATGAGTAGAAAAGATCACTTTTCAACACTCTTCTTTCTTGGACTTCGCTCATTGTTTGTAATGGGCATAATTTTAATAATTTGCTAGTATCTATAACTAGTGCTCAGTGGTTATTAAGCATGTTCTGTGCATATTTCCTGTATACTTGGGCCATGCCATTTAATATCAATAAGGTTTACTTATTAAAACAAAAATACCGGGGCTTCATCCAGCTAAGTAAGAAAAGTGGATAATACTGGGGCTACATCTCCACTTTTCTTTCTTGGCTGGATGATGTATAATGGATAGGAGTCCCTAGCACAAAATAACTACACTGTAAATATAAGTGCGTGCGTGTAGGCCAAGAAATCTACCTTTTGCAATACTAACTTGAACTCCAAGAGCTCATTATATGATAATCGAAGTTTCTCACCATTAGCATTCATTTCAATTAGCTCATTCTCGTGCTCTGCAAGTTGTATCTGGAATCAAGAGAAAATATATATATAACACACATTATTGGATTCCAATGTAGGGCATCCCTACATTAGGTGGCACTATTCAGTGCCTTCAAACACCGATCCATGCTCTAATTGTCACCATAAAAAATTCCAAGGCCAAGACTGGGAACGACACAAAAGTACACATTTACCAGTAGAGCAAGAGAATTAATAAAGAAAAGCACCTCTAATTCTTCCAGCTCAATATCAGATTGGATAACAGGACGTGCAGAGGATAGTAGACTGGCTTTACTAATTTGATCTTTAAAGAATCGTAGCTTTCTTGACATCTCTGCACATCGCTTCACCTGTAAAAAGCTCTCAAATGGATAAAGATATATCTCAAATATAGGAAACAGAACAGTTAATAATTCCAGAAGCTCAATCACTTCAGAAAATTTACCAAATATTATTTAGGCCCATTTGGATAGCCATCTCAACTTATCTCATCTCATTTCCTTCCCAAACAACACTCATACACAAACACTTTCAATTTCAAATTTTCAATTTGTTCATCTAATCATTGCCTAATCATTACAACTTTTCCAAAACACAAAAAACAATTTCAACTTTTTCAAATCCAAAAACAAAAATAATATTAAAAATTATATAACAATATTTTAAATTTATAATATTTTTATTCAACTTTTTCTCTTTCCTTTCCCTAAACCCAATAAAAAATCTTAACTCAAGCCATTTCACTACTATTCACAAACTATTTCATTACCATTCACAGATTTCTCATCACATCTCATCTCAACATCCAAACGACGCCTCAGTTGCAAACCTAAGTTCAAGAGGTACACACATCCTACTGAAAAAGAAAATATTGGTAGAAATGTTTTTGCAAAGGTGAATTTAGGGCTTTTATCTTAGGTTACATTTGGGTGGGGAGTCAAGGATATGAAGAAAACTTGTTCAAAGTTGCTTTACACAAATTTTAACAACAGAATATGGAATGAGCTTTGAGAATTTTGCTCCGACAAAAATAGTGTTATCTATTTGAAATAACGTCTAACACCTAATATTTCAAATCTATGATTTTGTTTGATAACTAATCAATTCAAATCCACAAATTTCCTTTAAATCATTTTCGTTAACTACTTTATTATAATTATTTCATTTTTTACGTTTGATAAATTAAAACTTTATTTATCATAAAGGAGTAGGCATAGCCCATGTACACAACAAGTATACAAAAGAAACACCTAGTTACAAACCAAAGCTAAGAAAGAGAAGAGAAGAACTCATTGACTGCCCCACCATTAAGAACAATAGCAGCAAACCAACTAAGCAAAGTACTAGTAAAATACTTCCAGATTTCATCTATATTACATTCCCTATCATTAAAACACCTCTCATTTCTTTCCAACCAAAGGCACCACATAACACACAAATGAATCATATTCCATGCAGCAGCCACTTGGGGGGAAGAAGAAAGGTTGGATCAGCTTGCTAATAAATCAACCACTGCTTTTGGCATAACCCAACTCAGACTAGCTCGACCAAACACTCCATCCCACAACCCTTTTGCCACCTCACAATGTAGGAGAAGGTGGTTCAAGGATTCTGCTTCTTTCCTGCACATAAAACACCAATCCATGACAATCATTCCACGCTTCCTCAAGTTATCTATGGTCTGGATATTCCCTAAAGCTACTTTCCATACGAAGAAAGCCACCCTAGACGGGACTCGAGCCTTCCATATCCGCTTCCAAAGGAAACAAATATGTTGCTGGTTTAACAATACATTGTAGTAGGACCGAACGGTAAACTTTCTAGGAGCTGTAGGACTCCAACATAATTGATCCCTGCTCTGGCCTCTAGACTCCACCGAGTACAGAAATCTAAAAAAATCAGTCACCTCCTCTACTTCCCAGTCTTGGATAGATCTGGAAAAACTCACATCCCCCAGCACCACTCCATTAGAGTTGCCCATGAAATCTGAAACTGAACCTTGCTGGTTGGTGGCCAATCTGAAGACAATTGGGTAGGCTCTAAATAAGGTGATATTTCCACACCAAACACCAAACCAGAATCTGATCTTGGACCCATCACCAACCTTGAAGTTGACATGTTTCGAAAAACAGTCCCAACCCTTTCTAATATACTTTCATAAACTCACCCCATATGATCCCTGGCATTCCTTGGAGCACCAACCTCCCCAATTACTTCCATATTTTCTAGCAATCACCCCCCTCCACAATGCATCTTCTTCTCCATGGAATCTCCAAAGCCACTTCCCCAACAGCGCCTTGTTGAAACTACTCAAGCTATGAACACCTAGTCCTCCATCAACAAGCGGGCAACACACCTTTTTCCAGCTCACTAAGGGGGTCTATGAAGCCTCTCCCAACCCACCCCATAAAAAGGCTCTATACAACTTTTCAATGCGGTTAGCCACACTAGATGGTAAAGGGAATAAAGATTGGAAATAGGTTAGGATATTAGAAAGCATGCTCTTTATGAGCGTAATTCTACCCCCTTTAGATAAATATATTCTTTTCCATGCCGCCAACCTTTTTTCAATCTTCTCAACCACCCAATCCCAAATGTGCTTAGCCTTGAAAGATGCCCCTAACGGAAGTCCCAAATATTTCAAGGGCAGGTTGGAAATTTGACACCCCAGAAAATCTTTCAAATGACGAATATTGAGAACATTTCCCATCGGAACCAGCTCTGATTTTTCCAAGTTTACTTTCAATCCGGAAATGTCTTGCAATCAAAGCAGGATAGCCCTCAAAGCTTGGATTTGCTCCCCAACGGCATCACAAAAAATAAGGGTATCATCGGCAAAAAGCAAGTGTGAAACTGAAGTGAAACCATTAGGATTGGTACCCACCGAGAATCCTATAATAAATCCTCCTCTCACAACAGCCTCCATCATACAACTCAAGGCTTCCATAACAAGAACAAAAAGAATGAGAGATAATAGGTCCCCCTGCCTCAAGCCTCTTGAACTTTAAAAATGCCCACAAGGTTGCCCATTTACTAAGACAGAAGACCTAATAGAAGAAATACAATGTCTTATCCAGCCACACCATTTGTTCCCAAATCCGCATCTACTAAGCATGTAAAGTAGAAAATTTCAATTAACATAGTCGTACGCTTTTTCTATATTAAATTTGCAAAGGAACCCCGAGATCCCTTCCTGCATACAATTGTCTAAAACCTCATTGGCAATCAGCACAAAATCTGTTATTTGGCAGCCTCTAACGAATGCATTTTGAGGTTTAGAGATGATCTTCCCCTTCACTTTGCTCATCCAATTAGTTAAGACTTTTGAAATGATCTTATATATACTGCCCACCAAGCTAATAGGGTGGAAATCCTTCAACTCGGAAGCACCCACTTTCTTTGGGATCAAGGCAATAAAAGTGGCATTCAACGACTTCTCAAACTTTTAATACTCAAAAAATTCATGAAAGACTTTCATCACCTCCTCCCTCACAATCTCCCAACAATCCTGGAAAAAAGCCAAAGTAAATCCATCCGGTCTCAGGACTTTATCTCTTCTCATCCCACAAACCACCCGATGCACTTTATCTTCCTCAAAAGAGCGTATAGGGTCATTTTATAAATAGCGTATAGGGTCACAACCCATCCCAGATCATTTTCTTTATATACTTATGTCCAAATGAACAAAAATGGAAACCCTTAGGGAATGATAGACATATACAAGCAAAGTATGGTGTTAAAATGCTTGTTCTTATGAGTTCACCGGCATAATATCAACAAGAACCACATAAAGCGCATATCAAATCCTATTCGTTGGCATTACCAATTTCTTATATAAAACTAAACTAATATTTGATACTTTTTTGAGTTACCAAGATAAAACATAATTACTAGAGAAAGATTTGCAGTCCAAAGCATCTAGATTGAAGCAATAGTTGTAATCATCATCGTACCTGATTAACAAATGTTCGTTGGAAAGGGCTTTTATCAGCATTTAACTGCCAAGAAAAATAATGTGAGAGTGAGAATATGTGATTATTCATTTGTTTTGATAAGTAATAAAAGACTTTATTCTAAAGAAATAGGCATAAGCCCAAGTACATAGGAAGTCAAAGGATTTACCTACAACTTTCCAAATACAAAAGAGAACTAAAATATAAAACTAAAACTTAGAACAAAAAGGAAATATTTTCTTCCATTACAAAAGATTTGGCCAACTACTCAAATTGCTAAAGAAAAAGTCTCCAAGATCTCCCAAAGAGTGTCCTTTGTCTTCGAAACATCTCCAGTTCCTTTCAAGCCACAAGCACCAGATAAGACAAGGAGGAAACATCTTCCAAACACTCACCCCATTCTTGCTGCCCTTCAAACTCTTCCACCCAGCCATTAAATCCAACACTTCTTTGGGCATTACCCAAAGTAAACCTGACCATTTCACATACCTCATTCCACAAGAATCTTGCCACTTCACATTGAAGAAAGAGGTGATTAACTGATTCCCCATCTTCTTACACATGACACACCAATCAACAATATACATTCCTCTCCTTCTAAAATTATCAGTAGTCAACACTTTGCTCAAAGATACCACCCAACAGAAAAAAGCAACCTTGGAAGGAACTTCCACTTTCCAAATATTTTTCCAGGGAAATACAAGGCTTCTATGACTGGTCAAAATTCTATAATAAGATTAGACTGAAAACTTCGAATTTCCAGCAGGGCTGCAGGGGTCCACAGCATGCTATCCTCCCTAAATGTGAGGATAATTACTTGAGTAAAGCATAATTCCTTTCAATAGGACCAACTTTTTTTATGATGCTTTCTTTCATCAAAAGGCCAAAAGCTTATTCTGCTCTACTATGCGTGACAGGAAACAAATCATCAAAAGTAAAACCCAGTTCAAAATGGAGTTCCCCGTTATCCCATAAAGTATTGATTCCAATCACTAGGTACTTCTAATAAATTTGAATTTAGGCTACAAAATGAAACTACAGAAAAATGGATTTGCATGATAATCTTAAGTAGAAAGAAAAAATTGTAGTTCAATCTCCTAAGACTTTCGTGTTAGTAAAGCAACTTATATCTAGTAAGGCTTTATTTTGATTCAGCTCAGCTGCAATCCATAAGCAAATAATTGGGGCAAGCCTCAACCAGTTTAAGAAGCGCAAGACCCGTCCCCATGCACATATCTCATAAACCAATATCACGCTTGCTCCATTGGCTCAATAATGGCCTTTTGACAAATCCCTAAATGGCTTGGTACAGCCTCTCACTGCCCTCACGCAAAATCCACATCAGAGTTGCTCAAGCTTATAAACATACATAAATATTATGCTTATAAAACTACACTAGATCTAAAATAAAAATAAAAAAATCGAGATTTGCTGTTCGATTAGTAAGAAAATGTGGGAAAGAGAAGGAATCAAAAAGTTCCAATTCTAATTAATCTACCAAATCTCAATACCCGAACACTACCAAACGATGTACCCCCCGATACTCGAATTAAATATCGTTCCATGCTTCCTCAATTATCTCAGAAACATTGATGAAACCGCCAATGCGAAATCTAACGCAAGTCCAGATCGGAGTCAAAACTTACGTCTCGGAACTGGAGGAGGCCGAGTTCGCCAAGGTAAGAGACGGCTCGGTGAGCGGACTCGACGGGAATGATGAGCTGGACAAAAGTCATCTTCTCAGAGCGCATCAGATCCATGGGCGGCAAGTTGTCAACGAACCTCTCCATAATTTCTTAATCTTCTTCCTTTTCTTTTCAATTTTCGCGGGAATCAAGCATCAACAACTTGTTCCCCTGATTTACTTCAGATCTGAAGCGTCCTCCTTCCCTTCCTCTCTCGTCCCCGTGGCGTCCGTTTGTTGGCCTTTATTTGGGGAACTATAATTTCAGTCTTCCCCTAACAACTACCATCACCAATTCACCATTGAAAGAATTCGCACTTCTTTACGAAACTTAATGGAAGTTGGAAATTGGAAATTTGTAATAGACAACGCACTTGATTGTGTTGAAGTGGTGATGGTAGTCGGGGTTAAAGTTTAAACACCGCTGGATCTCGGGAATAATAGTGGCGGTTAGATCCAACCCTTTTCATACCATTAAAAAAAAAAAAAAAACCAGTCAACGGTCCAAAAAACAACAAAAATTAATCTAATTGTAACTGAAATTACAGTTTCAGTTCCTAACCATCATCGCCTGTTTCTTTTAATTTACATTTTTTTTAAAAATTAAGTTACATTTTTTTAAGCAATTTTTTAATTTACATTTTAACACATCAAAATTCTTATTGTTTATTTTGAATTATTTATATTTTTATATTCCACCTTTGACGTAATATGACTAAATATTATGACAACATTATTCATTATCCTTAATTGAAAGTATCCACTATTTAAAAATATTTATTATATTCATAACTATTTATTTAAGAATGAAATTATCAATTTATTAAACTATATCATGAATACAATGAATACTTTTAAATAATAAATATTTTCAAAATTTCCTCTTTATTTTATCATTATTAAGTGCACAAATGTATATGACTGACACATTTTAAATAATTTTGTAAATAGAATATGTAAATAAAAAATATATATTTAAATATGGTGCATTAACTTGATTGACTTAATGATATACTTCAGGATGAAAAATAATATTTTTTATTATTTTATTTGAGTAATTTTCGATAGATCTAAAGTTACGTTTGGGTGTTGAGAGTATTTGTAAATATTTGTGAATAGTAATAAAAATAGATAAAAAATAATAATAATAAAATAATAAATAATAATAGAAAATGTTGAAAAAATTTTGTTTGCCAAACCTGCCTAAATCGATGTACCCAATAAGTAGTTATTCATAACACAAAGGGTTAATTTTCTTCTTCCTACAAGTGTATATAGAATCACTTGCTCTTCTAAAAAAATGTGGAGTTATAAATTCCGGTGTCCCAAAATTCAATATTATTAAATTATTAATTACTACTTTTCATTTATTTTCCCTTGTTGACAAGGAACCAATAAATCCATAACTCTCATTTCATTTTTTCAGTTAAATGCTTCGAAATAACCTAATTGATAATAGGGAAAAAAATAGCCCTCTAATAACAACTAGACACATAGAAAAGTGGAAAAAATACAAACTACACAAACCCATACATGATTAAAACTCATAAGAAGCAAATGAAAATATAAAAATTTCTCACTTCATAAATCTCTTGAATTCGTGCCTTTCTTACCGAAACTCCTTTCCTACTTCACAACTCCGTGAAGGACGGCAAAGGAAAGTTCTACCATCACCACCACTAAGCCCATCATCGCCATCAAGGTCCGTCCCCACCACCAAATGGAGACTCCACTAAGATCTTCTCTCGATATTTTCACATGGGCACCACGATTGCCTTGGCCTTGGAAAACAGAGGGAGTTGAGAAGTGATGAGTTCTACCACAATTCAAAATCCTTCCTTTATGCTCTTTAACTCTCTATCCAAAACAACAAACCTCATAAACTAGAAAAGTCCATCGCCTCAACCTTCTAGATGTCTTTGGTTAACTCCAAAAGAGCTAAGGAGATGGAATTCCCTTCTTCTTAAAACCTATTTTTTTCACAAAATTTTTTAGTGAAATTGAAAAAATCACATTGGCCTAGTACCAATTTCAAAATGTTAGAGGCACAATCAAATAGTCCATCATTCTTCTAAAATTTTTTCTATTAAATCTGCAGATGCAGCAATCTCAATCCAGTCAAATGCAACAATCTTGACCCTACTTTGTTTAGAAAGAATTGTGGGCATTGAGAATGCAAGATTGTTTGAAACTCTTCCTTTGGAAAGAGTTAAATAGCATTTTGCCAATTACATCTCGATTAAAAACCTACATCACCCTTAATATGACTAGACCATTTACCCAATATGCCATATGGAAGAAGAAACTACCTCTAATCTTTTTCTAAAGCGTCCATTCTCTAGGATCTTGTGGAGACAATCACATTGGCCGCTTGATATCTCCTCTTTAGCTAGTCATGACGTCAATGATTGGGTTATGGTAATTTTCAATCCCAACAATAATATGAATCCTATAACAAAAGAATTTCATCATTTTCAATTATTTGTTGTTCTTGCCATGAATAATCTTTGGTCTTGATAAATCATATCATTCATTAGGCCCCTAGCATCACAATTGACCAATTTATCTCTAGAACCCTTCGATCTATAGGGACCATTATAATGCTTGGAACTACAAATCCTTAAACAACAACCCTATCTAGTCTCCCCCTCCACCAGAATACTTCTCAATCTCCTTTGATGCATGTATAAGTGGTAGTACTGCAGCAGTAATCTGTCAAGCACATGATGGTTCCTTAACATTTGTAGTAATATATTTCATAATCAGTACCAATCAAAACCAAGGTGAAGCCATGTCAACATTCATAGGGATCCAAGAAGATTTTTCTTAACATCTTACAAAGATCATCATTGAAGGAGACTCTTTAGTAACCACAAGAGCCATAGAGCAACCTAAAAAAAAAATATATCATATTGGACAATGGAAGGAAAAGTCAAAGACACAAGATTCCTACTCTAGGAGTTTGAAAGCTGGCCCGCAGTCAAAATACATTGATTCCATAATCGATGCGCTCATTCTATTGCGCAATGAGTTGTTTCTAATAAATTTTGTGGAAGCATCCCGCTAATAAAAATTCTATATACAGTATACCTATTGGATTTTTATAGTAGAAAAGGTCCACCTATATAATTATTTTTAGGCTACATACTTTTATGTTGTATCAAATGTTTTTATTAATGAAGTATAGTTGTGAAGAAACAAATGATAGGTTTTTATTTTCTTGGAAGTTTTCATGACCCACTTAAGCAAGAAGTCTAAGCAATGAAAGTTAGTTATTGATTTTTCTTTTTCACAAACTGTACATATCAATATCATTGATATTTTTTATGAGTATTATCCTTCATAGTTAACATTGTATTGATATGTATTAAAGATTCACCGTACTCTATACATAATTAAAATTGAGCATTTTTGTTATTTTATACCACACAGGACTTTCATCTAAGCAATTTGTCATTTTTACCTTTATATCTTAATGTTTAAATGCATGTGTTTAAATAGAAAGATAAAAATGAAAAATCACATGTTAATTAAGTGGAGGTGTATAGTAAGACTTCTTTGTAACACTTTTTATAAAGAGACAATGCATAGCGATTGTAACAACATCGAGGGAACTTACCTTCAATGATAAGGTTGTCGAAATCAAGAGTGATGAACTCGTTTGCGACGAGGAAAGTGGCCTTAGCATTATCAATACTATAAAGATTTATCTGAAGAGATTTTAGGGATCCAAACATGAAGAAGGCACTCTGAATCGTGAAAAACCAATTGAAACTTTAGTGACCTAATTAACTAAAAGTATTTTATCAACAAATGCATGCATTGAGCACTTTTTTCCTTTTTACAAAGTGTGGGATCAGATTTGGCCCAAAGGCCCAACAGCGATGGGAGCCCACCAAGAAAGGAAAGCATACTAAGGGCCCAATTTTGCAGAATCCAAAATATATATCAAACCCGTCGCCACCTTTATCGGGATTTTAAGCATATACGAAATATCAACAAACTCAGAAAGATATATCATGCAGATACGCAATCACGATGATTACGGAAGCCGTTACTAAAGACATGTATCGCCCTAGAGGCTTATAAATAGACTAGGTAAATCTCAACTATGGATTTTAAGAATTTTTCCCGTAAATACGTGATCACTAACTTGAGCGTCGGAATTATCTCGGGTGGAAATCCACCATCTTCCTTTAATTCTTCTTGCAGGTAACGGAAGCAGGAGGCCGGCGAGACACGTCCTCAATATTAGTGCCGTCTGTGGAATTCGACTTTACAGACGATTAACATGGTTCTCGCATGCCAACTGTGACACGTTGCTTAGCAAGCCGAATAACAGGAGTATCGATGGAAGCACGGTTAGCAGCGGCGGAGGAAAGACTGAGAACAACATTGGAAGCCTTGGAAGCACTTCAAAAAGAAAACGAGACCCGCGACAAAGGAACGTTGAATCCAGCAACACAGCCGTACCGCCTATCGACAGGCAGGGAGACCAACCCTCAACCGCCTCAAAGCAATAACTTCCACGTACTACCTCAAGATGAAATTCCCAACCGACAGCGGGGTATGAGAATCAAAAGGAGAGCAGGCATTGGCTAGGGAGTGCTATGTACAGGAGTTGAAGAAAATTGGAAACGAAATTTGCGCAATCGAGGAACCGGAAGAAGCCTTCCTCCCGCCACTTCCCCCCGCCATGGTCGAGGCCTTGCAAGGGGAAATACAGGTCGGAAATGAACCAATTCAACAGCATGCTGAGGTCAACGACTTGGAACTTATGACACTGTTCGCAGACCGCCCAAGGACAACCGTGCGCGTAGGAACAAACTCTTCCCCTACGGATAGAGAGAGTCTGAAACGGCTGCTGGTAGAGCACAAAGACATTTTTGCCTGGAGCCACGAAGAAATGCCAGGGATAGACCGCACCATCATTGAACATAGATTGGGTGTGAACCCAGCGCATAAACCTGTGCGCTAAAAAAAGAGGTCTTTCAGTGCAGAAAAATACGCTGCCATTGGCTTGGAGGTCGAGAAGCTGCTCGCCGCCGGTTTTATCAAGGAGGTCCACTACCTGGAATGGTTATCTAACGTCGTCATGGTGAAGAAAACCAACGGGAAGTGGAGGATATGCGTAGATTTTACCGACCTCAACAAAGCCTGCCCAAAAGATGGTTTCCCCCTGCCACGCATCGACCTCGTCGTGGATGCAACAGCAGGACACCGAACGCTCAGCTTCATGGACGTATACTCAGGATACAATCAAATACAAATGCACTCAGCGGACAGGGAAAAGACGGCATTTATAACCGACCGGGGGTTATATTGCTATCAAGTAATGCCAGTCGGATTAAAGAACGCAGGAGTAACTTACCAAAAGTTAGTTAACCGAATGTTCGCGAAGCAAATGGGGTAGACCATGGAAGTCTACATAGACGACCTCTTAGTAAAAAGCAAGGAGCCTTCCCAACACATCGTTGACCTAAGAGAAGCATTCGAAGTGTTGCGTCAGTATAAGATGAAGCTGAACCTAGCCATATGTGCCTTTGGCGTCGAGTCGGGGAAATTTCTGGGATTCATTGTATCAGAGAGAGGAATCGAGGCTTTCCCTGAGAAGATAGAGGCTATAATCAATATGAAGCCACCAAAGAACCTGCACGAGACCCAACGGTTAGCAGGGAAAGTGGCCGCCCTGGGAAGATTCATAGCTAGGTCAACCGACAAGTATATGCCTTTCTTCCACGTATTGCATAAATCATACCCTTGGAATGAGGCGCATGACAAAGCATTCAGAAACTTGAAGCAATACCTGGCCAACCCACCGTTCCTGAAGCAGCCCGAGAGGGGTGACGTGCTCTATGCTTATCTAGCCGCCTCCCCGCATGCATTGTCCGCCGTCCTGATAAAGGAAGACAGAGCCGAGCAACATCCCGTATATTACGTAAGCCGAGCCCTCAGAGGTGCAGAAGTAAGGTATCCTAAGATTGAAATGCTAGCATTTGCTTTGGTAATGGCGGCTAGGAAATTACGGCCGTATTTCCAAGCCCACACAATAAGAGTACTGACAGAAGCACCGCTGGCAAAAACCCTAAGGAAACCAGACTGCACGGGAAGACTGATAGGATGGTTAATCGAATTGAGCGAATTCGACCTGAAGTACGAACCCAGGAAGGTAGTGAGGGACAAGCACTAGCAAACTTCGTAATCGAGTTCACAGGTTTCCTCCAGGAAGCTCAAAACGCCGTCGCGGCGCAAACAAGAGCACCATGGGTAATGCACATAGATGGGTCCTCCTGCAAGATCGGCGGTGGCTTGAGAATACACCTCATAAGCCCCAGTGGTGAAGAAAGACACTACATGGATACGCTTGCATTCAGAGTGACGAATAATGAAATGGAATACGAAGCACTGATCACCGGTCTCTCAATAGCCGCCCAGATTGGAGTGACAGAAGTTGAAGCCAGATCAGATTCACAAGTCGTTGTCAACCAAGTCTTGGGACTGTACGCCACCAAGAGCGTAAAGCTGAAGAAGTATTTGGATCGGGCGTGGGAAGTACGAGACATTTTCTCATATTTTACCATAATCCAAGTCCCGCGAGCTGACAATGAAGTGGCGGATAAGCTGGCCAGGGCGGCTTCGGGAACGAAAATGACACACCTTCCCTGTCAAGTAAAAAGAAGAGTCATTGAGATACCCGCTGCGGGCGCAGAAGTAGTAACAATAGACCGTAACTTTCCCGAATGGGCAAACACAATAGTGAAATATCTGACGTCGGGCAAACTTCCGGAGGAACGAGATGAAGCAAGGAAAGTAAGAAGGTAAGCGACGAGATTTGTGCTTATCGAAGGGATCATTTACAAGAGAGAACTCTCCGCCCCCTGCTGCGATGCGTCTCGCCACGGATGTGCAGTATGTCCTCGCCGAGATACATGAAGGAATCTGTGGGAACTATTCAGGGGGAAGAGCCCTGGCTAGGAAGGCAATCAGAGCGGGCTATTACTGGCCCAATGCAATAAAGGATGCGCAGGAATTTTTAAGAAAATGCCTCAAGTACCAGGAATATGCGCCTATACCTCACGCCCCGCCAGAGGAATTGACCTCCATCACGGCACCCTTGCCTTTTGCCCAGTGGGGCATGGACATAGTGGGACATTTCCCACCAGGCAAAGGCGGCGTCAAGTTCATGATAGTAGTCGTAGACTACTTCACCAAGTGGGGGGAAGTTGAACCCCTGGCGATGGTTACCAGCAAAGCGGTAACACGGTTTCTATGGAAGAACGTAATTTGCCGATTCGAAATTTCCCACAGTATAATAACAGACAACGGGCGGCAGTTCGACTCCAACCAATACCGAGAATGGTGTGCCGAGCTACGAATCAGACCCAAGTATTCCTCGCTAGGCCACCCCCAAGGTAATGGACAAGCCGAATCAACCAACAAGGCTCTACTCTCCATCCTAAAAAAGAAAGTCACAGAGAAGAAAGGGAATTGGGCAGACGAGCTTTCGGGAGTACTTTGGGCATACAGGACGTCAGTCAAAACGCCGACCGGGGAATCCCCATTCACCCTAGCGTACGGAACAGAGGCCATACCGCCGGTGGAGGTAGGGCTGCCCAGTCATAGAACAAGTCACTTCTCGATTAACCAAAACAACAGCAAGCTTGAATAAAATCTGGATTTAATGGAGGAAGAAAGGGAAAAGACAGAAACCAGATTGTTGCAAGAAAAGGCCAAGATTGAGCGATATTTCAATAAAAGAGTCAAGCCTCGGACCTTTAAGGTCGGAGACCTGGTTCTAAGGAAATGCGGGGTGACCACCCAAAGTCCTAGAAAATTAGAACCTCAATAGGAAGGGCCTTATATAGTGGTAACAAACAGTATAGGAGGATCGTTTCGGCTAAAGGACAGTAAAGAGAAAGAGCTACCTCGACCATGGAACGCAGAACACCTGAAGAAGTTTTACCAGTAGAAATCTCATAGTCATTTCAGATTTGCTTTTAAGTTTCCGTCAATTTGCATTTCCCAGTAGCCATTCCTGTTTGGTTTATTAAAAGTTTCGTAAATCTGCATTTACCAGTAGTCATTCCTGCTATATTTTTTTTGAATTTTCGCCCAATCACATTTTATCAATGACCAAGCCACCTTCAGACAAAGCAAATGGGCTCAGAGTCAAATGACCATGTCACCTTCAAACAAAGTAAAGGGGCGCAGAGTCAAACGATCACGTCACCTTCAAACAAAGCAAAGGGGAGCAGAATCAAATGGCCACGCCACCTTCAAACAAAACAAAGGGGCGCAGAGTCAAATGACGACGCCACCTTCAAACAGAGTAAAGGGGCGCAGAATCAAATGATCACGCCACATTCAAACAGAGTAAAGGGGCGCAGAGTCAAATGACTACGTCACCTTCAAACAGAGTAAAGGGGCGCAGAGTCAAATGACCACGCCACCTTCAGATAGAGCAAAGGGGCGCAGAGTCAAATGACCACGCCACTTTAAGACACAGCAAAGGGGCGCAGAGTCAAGCGACCACGCCACTTTTAGACAAAGCAAAGGGGTGCAGAGTCAAGCGACCACTCCACCTTCAAACAAAGGAAAGGGGCGCAGAGTCAAATGACCACGCCACCTTCAAACAAAGCAAAGGGGCGCAGAATCAAATGACCATGCCACATTCAGATAAAGCGAAGGGGCGCAGAGTCAAATGACCACACCACATTCAGACAAAGCAAAGGGGCGCAGAGTCAAATGACCACGCCACCTTCACACAAAGCAAAGGGGCGCAGAGTCAAATAACCACGCCACTTTCAGACAAAGCAAAGGGGCGCAGAGTCAAATGACCACGCCACTTTCACACAAAGCAAAGGGACGCAGAGTCAAGGGACCACGCCACCTTCAAACAAAGCAAAGGGGCGCAGAGTCAAATGACCACGCCACCTTCAAACAGAGCAAACGGGCGCAGAGTCAAGGGACCACGCCACCTTCAAACAGAGCAAAGGGGCGCAGAGTCAAATGACCACGCCACCTTCAAACAGAGCAAAGGGGCGTAGAATCAAATGACCACGCCACCTTCAAACAGACCAAAGGGGCGCAGAGTCAAATGACCACGCCACCTTCAAACAGAGCAAAGGGGCGTAGAGTCAAATGACCACGCCACCTTCAAACAGAGGAAAGGGGCACAGAGTCAAACGACCACGCCACCTTCAAACAGAGCAAAGGGGCGTATAATCAAATGACCACGCCACCTTCAAACAGAGGAAAGGGGCACAGAGTCAAACGACCACGCCACCTTCAAATAGAGCAAAGGGGCGTAGAGTCAAATGACCACGCCACCTTCAAACAGAGGAAAGGGGCACAGAGTCAAACGACTACGCCACCTTCAAACAGAGAAAAGGCAGAGTCAAACGACTACGCCACCTTCAAACAGAGAAAAGGGGCACAGAGTCAAACGACTACGCCACCTTCAAACAAAGAAAAGGGGCGCAGAGTCAAATGACCACGCCACCTTCAAACAAAGCAAAGGGGCGCAGAGTCAAATGACCACGTCACCTTCAGACAAAACAAATGGGCGCAGAGTCAAATGACCACGCCACCTTCAAACAAAGCAAAGGGGCGCAGAGTCAAATTATCACGCCACCTTCATACAAAGGGAAGGGGCGCAGAGTTAAATGACCACGCCACCTTTAAACAAAGCAAAGGGGCGCAGAGTCAAATGACCACGCCACCTTCAGACAAAGTAAAGGGGCACAGAGTCAAATGACCACGCCACCTTTAAAACAGACAGAAGACGCACTCAGTAACAAGCACAAGCACGCAACAGCAAAGGTCAGGAAAAAGAACGAATTCCCAAGTTTGCCTTAAAAAAAAAGGGTTTTAAATTTTCTACGCCTCAAGGCGAAGAAAATTTGCGGGGTAATTGTGGGATCAGATTTGGCCCAAAGGCCTAACAGCGATAGGAGCCCACCAAGAAAGAAAAGCATACTAAGGGCCCAACTCTGCAGAATCCAAAATATATATCAAACTCGTCGCCAATTTTATCGAGATTTTAAGCAGATGCGAAATATCAACAAACTCAGAAAGATATATCATCCAGATACGCAATCACGATGATTACGGAAGACGTTACTAAGAACATGTATCGCCCCAGAGGCTTATAAATAGACCAGGTAAACCTCAACTATGGACTTTAAGAATTTTTTCCGTAAATACGTGATCACTAACTTGAGCGTCGGAGTTATGTCGGGTGGAAAGCCACCATCTTCTCTTAATTCTTCTTACAAGTAACGGGAGCAGGAGGCCGGCGAGACACGTCCTCAACACAAAGAATGAAAAATTAAAGGCATGTGATCTAATTGACATAACTTTCAGTTTCTGAAATAGAGCTCTGGAGTTCGAAATCTCCATTCTCCAAATTTATCAAAAATAAATAAATAAATCCACAGCCATTGAGTCAAACTCCACTATTAAAATCCTGAGGTGTATTAAATAATGTCACCCATTCTCCACTACCGTCATTGGGTCATATACTACTCTTATTAGTGGGCAATCCACAAAAATACGCATGTGCATGCATGACCAAACTAAGCTGCCAATTACGAGTCTGCCATATCTCCAAATAAAATTCTCCCCCACTTTTAGCATAAAGTATTTATTATAATAAGGTTCTTCGAAAAAACGCAGAGAGAAAGAGAGAGCACGATGGAATGAGAGATATGGGGCTCCATTTATACAGGACTAGTCAAGCAGGGAATACTTATAATGTTAGTGCTGAAATGGCAAGATATTGCTTATGATCCACGCATGGTATGTGTGATCCTTTTTACTTGGCCTGTTAGTTAAATTGTCGTTTTGTTAATGAGTTGAGATGAGATGAGTTGAAATAAAAATTAAATAAAATATTATTTTTTAATATTATTATTATTTTGAGATTTAAAAAATTAAAAAAATTATTATATTTATATAAAAATTTGATAAAATTATAATAATGAGCTAAAATATTATCAACTAAGAGTACATTTGGATGTTTAGAATATTTCAGATCATCTGTAAAGAATGGTAAAATAATTTATGAATAATACTGAATAGTTTGTAAATTAATTGTAGTTAACTGTGTGGGAAGGGAAATATTTTTTAGCCTGGATTGTGTCGCTCTATTGTTCCGCTCTTTTATTTTTGGCTTTTCCTTTAATTTATTTTTTATATTTAATGATTGAGAAAATATTATTTAATAATATTATGAAATTTTTTCTTTTTTTAAAAATATTTAAGCATTTTAAAAAAATGATATGAAAAAATAAAAATACAAAAAATATATTTTAACACTAATAGGGCAAGCTAACGAGGCACACTAATGGGCCCCCTAACATTGCCCGTTTGGGAATAGTAGTTAAATAATCTGTGATAGTCTAAGCTCCCAAACAGAACTTTAGATCAGCATACCAACTATAAGTCTAATACCAAGAAAATTATTGTGGTCGGCATATGAGTTAATAAGAAAATTGATCGATAAATGCAATTATTCATGACATGTTGTATTTATCAGCAATAATAACCAAATACTGCCTCATTTGATGGAAGGATGGATGGATTATAATAACAAAAAATCTGGACTACAGCCCTTATTTGCTTAGCCCAACAACACGTTTACATAAATAATTTTTTTACTGTTCATATGAGTGTACTGTTGGGCTGCAGCACAAGTCCAGTGCACAGGAGCTGCAGCCCAACAGTCCTCTTATAATAATCCTTTTAAAACATTTCTGCTTCTCGCTTTTCGCCAAATTGAGTGGAAGTTGAAGACACCCAACTTGGTAAAAAAATAAAATATTGATAAAATTGTATTGTACCAACCAGATTGACAAGCCAAAATTACTACACAAAACTAGATAAAAGAAGAATATATGATAATATGGAAAAAATAATAATTAATTAAATGGTTTAGCCAAAGCATTGTGAGGCGTCACATCCTATCATCTTTCTAGTTTGAGATGACATCCTTCTATCTTCCATGGACACAGAACAAGGATTTCAAGATGGAAAATAATAAATACAACCATTTCTGTAATTATATTTTAAAAGTAGGACACTTTTGTAAAGTAACGTAAAATATTTATAAAAGTATATTCATTTTACTAAAATATCCCTATTTATAACATAACTTTTAAAAATGGACGTGGAAATGACCGTCTTTGTGAGGATTCGGGCTGGTCCAATTCCTTGGAAGAATTGAAGAGAAATAACTGAGATATCAAATATGACCAACCAAATGAATCAATAGAAATATATTTGATTTAAAAAACATGAATACAATAGAATTATTAAAAACATCTCATCTGAAACTGGTAATTACATGGTTATATCAAAAAGAAACTACACAATTGGGTAAGAACCAAGTTCTTTAGTGGCAGTGATCCACTAAATCGATGAAAAAGTGTGAGCTCTTCTGAGAAAAAATTTAATCAATTTCCTGATATTTGAGGGCAGAGAAACAAAAGCTGTGAAGGATAACCACGTTTGTATAAAACCAGCTCTCTCCAGGGGCCCTGCAAAAGCATTGGTAATAGCGGACTGAGTATCAGAAGGCTTTTTTTGGTTACATATATGAGATGAAAGGAAATAGTGAAAATTGAGATAAGATGAGTTGAATTGAAATAGTTTGTGAATAGTAATGAAATTGTTGGTTGAAATGAGTTAAAAGGAACTGAGATGAACTCTGTATCCAAACGGGCCTTAATAAAATATTGTTAAAATATAATGTTTGTTTCGAGATTTCAAAAGGTTGATTGTTTTTTGTCTTTTGTTTGGGGGTTTGGAAAAATTATAATGATTAGATGAGATGCGAAAGTTTTTTAATCCAAACAAGTCCTTAAACTTCGCAAGAAGCAAATTGCAATGGAGCAAACTCAACATCAGAACAAGTTTACATTAACTGAATATGATTATCCAAATTTTCTCCTAAAATTGGCTTACCAAAAGCAAGAGTATCTGCAAGAAGCATCAACTACAAAAGTACATATACATGAATGCAGAAACTAATACCCCTTTCGCAATGTGCACTCCAAACTACTATCCCTTTTGCAATGGACACTACAAATTATTAAGCACTCCAAACTATTAATTTGTCACATTGCATCCTTAAACTAACAAAATGTTGCTGCAACTCCCCAATTCAAGTTAAATCCCACATTTGGTTTGTATTTGAGGTATGAAAGGGCTGCTTAGCTGTCAAATTACATGTATGAATGATTTAAAGGAACTCAACTACATGGAGTTGGCAAGTTATGGAAGTGTTACATGAGCATCAAGTGCCACATAGAATGTTTTGGAGTATAACGCATGTGTTGCTAGGGCTTCCTTCATCATTATAGTTACAATAAGCACCATCTATTAATATTTGGTTGTCAAGATGAATGGAGGTGTACATGACAACTGGTCGGTAGTATGAGAATGCAACATGACAAAGTTGGCAATTTGAGTGCACATTGCAAAAAGGTTGGTAGTTTGAGATGAAAATTTCTCCCTCTTTTTTTTTTTTAATATTTGTATTCCCTGTAAGGGTATCAAGATAAATTGAAAATTTCAGAAATTGGACATAACACTTATTCTCCAATGCGATGGACTCTTACCACATTTAAAGGTCATTTATATCATGCTAGTATCCACAGGATAACTTCCTAGCACTCGCAAGTAGGTAGCAAACTCCTGCCGAGCGTAAAATCCATATAGTTAGTCATTATGATAGTTTCCTCTAATTGGGGATATTAAGGCAGGAGAATATGGGACCAGGGCAGGGAAAAAAACACACCTTTAGATGCCTTAGGGCATTCTGTGCGTTCTCATCAGCCATTGATGCTTCAAAGTCCACATAGAAAAGATAGTCAAAGTATCTGTGAGAGCACATCGACATGATCAGGTTAAAAAATGTTCAAAAGCCAAGCATTCAGGATATGATATAAATATATATATATATATAACAGCACTCAAAACAGAAGGTGGCTAAGTTCTTGTAGGGAAAAAAAAAACATATATACTTTGGATACCCATTGTTGCTATCATCAGATGCTCCCAACAGCTGCTTCCGCAGGGGACGACTTTCAATCTGGTAAAAAGAAAGGCATTAGCACACAGCCTGAACATATACACGTATATGAAATAATAAAAAGGTACCATACAAAGAGTATGAGAGAACATACCTTAGTGAGGTTGATTTGACGCAAAGCAAAAACAGCAAGTGCCTTGAAAAGAATTCCAGGACCCTCCTCTAGCGAGAAAACGATGCTTGTCTGAGAAGTAAATACCACATTCAGTAATTAAACTCGCATTCAGTAATTAAATTCAGTTTGAAAAAAAATGGTAGGCATATGTCCAACTAAGAACAGTTTTTTTTTTTTTAACTTATATAAAAAAAAATAAGAGCAGTTTTCAACTGACAGTAAATTTGTATTTTGTAAGGGCTGACCTTAAATGGCCTATCAATGCCTGGAATTATGGGTTCCCTTGCTAGCATTAGAAATCGAGTAACATTATCAGAATCATCCTATTGAAAAGAAAAAGTGGGGGAAAAAGGCACATGAGCAATCCAATATAGTGATGATATCCAGAGGAAATCAATAAAACCAAAAGGCTTAAATTCCACCTGAATATCAGTAGCAAGTATATTCAACCCATATATCATTGCAGCGGTAGTGCTAGCCACAGCTCCTGCATCTCTTAGTTTGTATGATGCAATATGCTACGTAGTTAGGGCAAGTTAAAAAGTCAGCAACAGCAATCATTTCTAACAAAAGAGCCACGAATGGTCACAACTAATTAAAATAAATTCAATTAGACCAAACCAACAATAAAGTACGACAACATAAGACAAGGAATAAAAAAACTGGGTTTACCCAGAAGGCTCAGGCAAGAAGAGTAGCTTCCTCCCCCAATAATCAGAGTATCTCAAATATACCATTACGTACCATCAGAACCAGAAAAAAAAAATGGAGACGAACAAACCACCTGCTCCACTATCAAATCTAGGTGTACCTTTGCAGCTCCAGCAGTGTCATCAACTGCTTCCTTGACCAATCCCAACCTTGTTAATGTGTCCTCACACTGAGAAAGAGCCTTCAATATGACCCAGATTTTGATTAGATCTCAGCAAAAACAGACAATCAAAGCAAAAATGTATACTATACCACACCTGGGGATGACTAAGAACCCTTTTCAGGTCTTCAACTTCAACACCATGGTTAGCCAATAAGCAATGGCGAACTGCAAATTTAACTTCACCTACTATATGCAACCTGTGCCGCAGTAAAAGGTCATAATTTCTGTGAATGCTCCCACCTAAAGAATTTTCGATTGGTAAAACTGCTCTGTCCACAAGCCACCTTTCAACAGCCTACAGTGGGAAGAAGGCAGATGAAGATGTTTAGTCAATCACTAATTGAGACCATGACATGCTCATTCAGTGGAAAATGGAGTTATTTTCCCAACACAGATAGAAACTTTAATTTGTCAACTCTTGCTCAAAAATATGGGTCAACCATGAAAGGGGGCTTTGGATTAATCAAACTTTGACATGATCAAACATTACCATGCAACAATTAGGACTATATGTCATTATAGAAGCAGTTTGATGCTCTAAGTGCTCCCCCAACACCTCCTAGCAATTTTACCTTTATATCTAATTTCCATATTCATATAAACTATTCAAGTTGACTTACGCAAGAGAATTGTGCTTTTCTTTGAAGGGTGATTTTGGTCATAAATAGGTGGATACTAGATTCCTGACTAGAGGGGGAAAGATGCTGATGAGATATCTGAAGCATTTTTAATGAATAAAAATACAGCATCAAAAACTAGAAAGCGCGTTCATCAAAATGAAAGCAGCAGTTGTTTAAGGATATAGGATAAAAAGCATCAATAGAGAAAAACGAATCCAATGTTATTGCCAAATTCAAGTTAGAGCAGAGTAAAGACTCGTGTGGGCAGCTAGCAAAAGATCGAATAAGATCCCACAGAAAGACCTATAAATCAAAAATTTTACAAATCAGCAAATTCGTACAATAATCTTCACAACAAAAATTTATCTGCAGTATATCTATGACTGCCAAAGAATTAAGCATTTACTGCAAAATTTTGACCCAGACCATACCCATTGGCATATATAAGGCAACTCATATCAACGGACATATATATATGAGTGTCTAGTGGGTGTAAACAAGATCATATCTTATTGCCGCTTGAGGAAATGAGTGGAGATTTATAGGTAAGCGCAAACGGATTCAAGAATTCACCTCAAAAGCAGTGTCGAATTGCTCGCAGGGCACCGCTTCGCAATTGGGGTACGCTTTCTCAGCAGCAGATTCGCTGTACGCGCCGGGAACTCCCTGGATTTTAATGGAATATTCAAAACTGTAGACAATCAAACTCATCCACATGCATATAAATCCATGAATACGAATATTTCACCTGATAAGCAACCCTAATACGGGCCCCATCGGATACCGAATTTGATAATTGCGTTGAAGATAAAGGCGCTGGAATCAAACAGAGAAATTTACCAAAAGAGCAAAGAAAACTCGAAACTGAATTACAGTGAAAACACCTAAAGAAGACAGGGCTACGAAGGAATTGAGACTACTTGGAAGCATAGTCGGGTCATTGGGGATGACGTCGTACGGGAAGTCGTCTAGGACCGTCTGCAACTCGAGGGCCTGGGCGTTCCTGTCGTTGTTTCTGGCGGTATCCCCGTGAAGAGAAGCCAGAAGCGGGACATGACGACAGCGTTTTGGAAAATGCCCGTGAATCGTAACGCTCGTTTTCGACAGGTGATCGGACGGCGAGGGTCTGCAGATGGCGTGGCGGGCAATAGGGTTTATAGGGGATTGTGCTATTGAAGACGCCGCCATGTGACTCGAAGCTCCGGCGCATCACAGAGAGAGAGAGAGAGAGATCCTTGAGGTTTTGTATTCCGGATGTGTGCTTGTTTACGCGGTTACAGGTCCGTAATCTTGTCAGCGACTCGGCCGCATGATTCTTGAAAAAGTGGGCTGGGTCGCACCCTCTGGAATGCCGGATTTCGGTTTCACATGCAAAATGCCAAAAACATAAATGAGAAGAATACATGCAAGTCAATAATAAATGTTGGTTTTAGCCCAAAGATTCACCAGAGTAAATTTATAAATTTAATGAGAACAAAAAAAATATATATATAATCATAAATTAGGACATTATCGTATGATTATTTTAAAATAATAATAAAATATAAGATTTATATGAAAAAATTAATTTTTTAATTATAGACATCACTCTTTTTTAAAATAGTTACATGACATTTATATATTTACAATTGTATGTAAAATTACTCTTTAATAAAATATATTTATGAAATTATTTTATAATTATAATATTTTTTATTATTATCATCAAAACATTTTGAAAGTTGATAAATTCACTACAAATGTCTATAGATATTTTATATCGAATTCTCTTTTTATTTTTTATTTTTATTTAATAATTAAAAAATTATTTTTAATGAGTTTACAATTTTTTTAAATAAATGTTAAAGTTCATTAAAAGAGGTTTGAAAAAATAGAAACAATAAAAAAAAAAGGAATTTATACTATCCAATAGAAGAAAAAAAAGTGTATACGATTATGTTTGGAAAGCGAAGCAATCTTAGATAATCTATAAATAATAATAAAAAAATAGAATTAATGATAAATACTAAATAGTATTGGATAGTAATTAAGAATATATTAAACCATAACAATAAAATAATAAATAAATCACTCAAGTTAAGAGTCAACAGTAAGGCCTCGCACCCTGCTCCCATCCGTCCCGCCCCTGCATGATAGGGCAGGCAACCTTGCTCTGCACATGCGGAGGCGAGGTACCCTGCCCCGCATCTAACCCCCCTAGTGGGGGTAGAGTATGGGGAGAGTTCAATTCTGTCTCGTATTTTTCTCACTCAGCCTTTGCTTATATATAATAGTTATATATATATATGTAAACATAATTATTTATATATATATCACATATATATAAGTATTTATATATATATGTAAAGATAAATATATATAATCCTAAATATATTTATATATAAAAATTTATATTTATATTTATATTTTACAAATTGTGTATATATAAATATATATTACAATTTGTTAAACTTGTTCACAAAGTATACACTAGTAAATTTTAAAATTATATAGTTTAAAAATTACTACATTACAACTTATACAAAATATGCAAAGCAAATTTAAAAGTTATATGATTTTTAAACTATAGTCATATTTATAATTTGGGTCTAAAAATGTATTTTTGATTACTTTTAGACTTAAGTATAATTTTTAATTCTAGTGAAATATAATCTTCTCTTAAATGGACATGAATCGGAACGGATTCCCCTATCTTGCGGGATGGGAGACCTTGCCCTCGCATCATTAGGGCGAGGGGTGGGAGTAAAAACCTCATCCCCCACCCTATATAGGGCGGGATGCGATGAGGGATTATCTTCTATCGTATGGTGCTGGTACTATTCCTATTTCTACTAGCCAAATAGAACCTAAGTCTATGTCATTTTATCATCACTCAAACGTTTTATATAAGTTACTTTAAAAAATAATGGATGGTTTGACTTTTTAAGACTATAATAAATTAGATAATAAATTATTTATTAACGTACCAAGTTATACCCACAGAAATTCCATAACTTTAAACGGCTACCTAATAAAAAACTAATTCTCTTCAGATTTCTTTAACTTTTATTTTCACTTTGACTTGTTTGCATTAAAAATATATGTATATATATATATATATATTATGTAACTATTTTAATAATAGTTGTAAATTAGTTGTCATGTATCTCATTATCATTATTCACCTATATTTTGTTTTGGAATTGTCTTCATATTTATAATTCTTCCTCTCTATATTAATGACGTGGTAATGGTGAGCAACCACTGCCTTAATCATTCGGTCAATTTCGAATGTAAAATAATCAGCTTCCCATTATTATTGTGAAAAGCATGCGAATTGTAAAGACTTTGATTAATGGATGGGGGAGAGAATAATCTCCATCAAATAAAAATAAAAGATAAAAACTCTGGCTTATCTAATTATCAAGAGCTAGATTGAGATTCATGTTCCATTTTAATATGGAAGCCAATCATCAACATGATAATGCATGGGTGGATCGGCTTTGATAGACAAATACAACCCTATTTCGTTCACATAAATTCCTTTAAACACATCATTGATGTGATCCATTTTTTTTTTTAAAGAGTTCATTGGGGACTGAACATAAATATAAAAAAATATATCAAAAACAGTCTTTCAACGAAGAGCTGACACATTAGCCTTCCACAAAAGCCATGATACAAATACACCTCATTTGATTCGTTTTTCCTTTTTTAACTCGAATTTCATCTAATTTTTATTCTAAAATGATTGGGAGCATCTATACTTATCACACTCACTTTTACTCTCACATAAATAATAATATATTATTATTCATATAAAGATAAATATGATGAATATGAATATTTTTTAACAATACTCTTTTTCGTTTCAACACAGAACCACTCTCGATTTCGATCCTTCTCATTTCGCTTCCCACAACACACACAATCCACTCGTTTTAATATTCCTTCACACCAAATGCATGCAGTGGCAGGATGTACGACACTGAGGCTAGACAAGCAAATCTCACCAACAAAGCCATCGGCGATTGAAACCCAGAGTGCCAATGGTCCTGTGGAGACCAGCACCAAACCCAAACACACCCTCCTTCAGCCGATGATCGAGATGGGTGACACTTAATCGATTATGGTTACATTTTTCATTGGTTTCGAATTGAAATGGCTCTCTCTCTCTCTCTCTCTATGTTTAAGGTGTTGATGTTGTGAATGAGGAAATAATGGAGATCCGACTATTTTTTACACTCCAATGCAATTATTTTTAGTATTTTCCAATAATTTAATGTTTAGATGATCTACTGAGGTAGGTTTTGGTTTAACTGGGTATTCCTCAAGAGTTCTAGTTGTAAGACTAGACTCCAAGCTTTCTATTTTTCTTTTTCCCACGCCTTCTCGGAAACCAAACAGAATCTTCTTCTTCCTTTGTGTTATTTACCTTTTGAGAAAGAAATTCAAGATAGGTACCTGAGATTTGGTTTAATCTTCCACATACCTAGTTGATAAATACTATCGATTAATCCATTTCTTTTTTTTTTTTTTTTGTGCGAAGGAAATCAAGTTTTGGAACCCAGAAGCAAAAGTTTTTGGATTTCAAACGAGTGGGTTTAGGGTGATTATGCCCACTTTAATTTTGTTGTAAATAGTTACGTGTCAAACTCTTATTGGAGGGCTGTTTTACCATTTAAACATCCATTTGGTCTCTAATTTCACACTTTTTTTAACTTCTAGTAAAAGAAGTTAAGTTCATCCTAACCTAATTTATATGTTCAAATACATATTTCAACCTATTTATATTTAAACGCATTTTAATAAAACTTATAAATATTATTATTTATAAATTAACTCTAATCATTTGAAATTATTCCAACATCCAAAAATAACATCTTACAAAAGTTGTATATTGTTTTCATCACAAATAATATTTTTAGTTGTCATTAATTGGTTACAATGCTCATTTCTTTTAGTGAATTTAAAAAAAGAGATAACATATATTGTAATCGTGAATTATGCAAATACTACATAACCGCTTTAAAAAAAGTGAATAAAACAAACATGAAAAAATTAATTTTTCTAAGTGAAGTTCACTTTTTTTCAAAGTGATTATATGACATTTATGCACATCATGATTGTATGTAAATGTAAAATTACTCTTTAAAAAATTAAAAAACCTGGTAACCTACTTATCTAGTTTTCCAACAAGACCAGCCCTCCAATAAAAATTAGCCATATCATCATTTTATGCAAATAAAAATACTCTTGATTACACCAGATGCCTTACTCGAACCTTTCCTCCCCGATCTATCTTCCATCCCGAATCACGTTCCAGTGGTGTGATGGAACGAAAGATCTTAAAGAAAGCTAGTTAAGTGAATAATGTTGCTTGGGTTTTTGCCCTTGGTTTGGATTAGGCCTATTCATTCAGGTCGGGTTGTATCTGGCCCGGTGTGAAATTTTATTTATTTCTTAGTACTTTTGAATTTTTTTTAAAAGTTTAAGAAAATTTCGAATCCAGATTTCAGATTCCCAAATCCGAAATTCGGATGAACACCCCTAGTTTGGATTGGTTCTATCTGACGTACCAAATATCCAACTTTTCTAGTCAAATGATTAACGATTTATCTTGCAGGTCTTTTTTGAATCCATCAAATGAAAATGTTTTATGGTTTTCCTCTCCCTTGATGTTCTGTTAGTTTGTGAATTAAAGTCTTCTTTAGAATTTAAATAACTGAATCCCTGATTGCATACTTGGTATCCATAAGACTTGAGTACCTAATTTAGAACTTTTAGCTTACAGTTTTCCAAGGCCCAATTGGGAATCAAATTCAAGCTTTTAGCTTATTCTTGGTTAAATTTCTTCTCGGTCAAAATTGAAATTCAGCCTAAAAGCTTGTCATCAAACCACAATTTTTACTCTCAGAAGCTTTTGATAGACAATTTAACCAACAAGAAAGGAATGACAGTCATTGTTATAGGATTGCATATCGATCCATGGAATGTTCACTCACAGATGAGGAAATTAATGAGTTGCAGGTATTATGATATAGTTTGCAGACATTTCCTCTTGTTTAGTATGTTTATAATATGATGACTAATCATACAAAAAAAAATCTCAAACTAAATGTAATTTTGTATGCAATGGAATGTGAGAGACCAGATGTAGAGCAAGCTGAATGTTGTTCTCAAATGAGTGTTTCTGAGTCATTGTGCAGCTTTATATCATGTATAATTCCTCATACCACATTTCTAATTTACGGCTTTTACTATCTTTTTTAGTCTTGGGTCTAAATGGGTCATGGTGAAGCAACCATTTGTGTGATAATGGGCCGGGTACTCTCAGTTCCAATGGGGAATTGAAATTTGAAGGTGGGGGACGAAATGGGTCTTCGGGTTCGAGTGGGGGAACTGGGAAGACAAAAAATTCGAAATAATATGCTGCATCAGCCATCAAGTCTATTGTATAAATTCTTTCTTTTTTTACGTGTCACAATTAGGTTGGAGGGCTGTTTTTGGCTCAAGACCAACCCGGCTTGTCAGCAACGACTCTCTAAAAAAATACGATCAAAATCCAATTTCGTTTTGTTGATCAATAAAGTTTAAATAGAAGCCCAGCCCAATTCATTGGAGACTTTACCCCCAGACAACGGGCTTGAGTTTCAGAATCAGCCCAACCTAAGCCCAATATAATGGCCTCCACAAGCTGGAGTGGCATTCCAGCTAGCTGCATCACACGGATCGAACCTTCAAGCTGTGATCTTTCTTTGTTTATTTTTCGATAAAAAAAAAAAAAAAAAGAAGACTTAAGATTTGATTATATGATCTTCCATCACATCAAAAAGCACAAATTATCTGTCTTTAACTCTTTATATTCATATATTTGTTTATTTTGAGGTACGAACACTCAATTCTCGAACATGTATTACTTAAAAAATAAAAAACAAATATAATCAGGAAATAAGAATAATAAGTTAATATTATTATACAACAAAATGGGATCATTATATATATATATATATTAAAAAAAAAGAGTCAATTATAATATTTAAAATTGATTCGACTTTAATATGTGGAGGGAACAAGAATTTCCCTCCATATCTACTTTAGCAAATAAATAAATAGTCCAATTTGACATTCCTCAACATCTCAATTTGATTAAAATTTACCGGCAAACTTTCATTAATGGATAACACAAATCTGCTTAGCTCACCATATTTGAATTCCAACAGACACTTCATTTTTTCTTATAAAACAAATGCTTGTGGGAAGACTTTGGTAGCTACACCTTTCTTCTCAATCAACCCAATATTCTGTTTCTCATTCCCTTCTGTTCCCATTGGAATACAATCTCTTTCTCTCTCATATATATAGATATATATATATATATTATCGTTGTCAATAAAGCAGCTTACCGACACTCCGCATGATAAGTAGGAATATTTTGTGAACAAGAATAGCATTTTCATAGGAATAGGTCTGATTTGTTTTTAGAGAAGGGGTAAGATAAATTAAAATAAAAAATTTTAAAAAATAAAAATTATTATAATATTTTTTTAATATTAATTTTGTTTTTAGATTTGAAAAAGTAGTTTTGAAATTTGAAAAAAATTAAATTTTTTATTATTTTTTGTGTGAAGATTTAAAAAAATGTAATGATAAATTTAAGAAAGAGTTTGAAATTTTTAGTTTTATCTCCCAAAACAAACCATGCGATTTGCTTCTTCCCTTGCAACATTTATTACATTCCATAGTGAGAAGAGATTTAATAAAAAAAGAATTCTACTTACAATCATAAGAGTAATTATCACATAACTATTTTGAAAAATAGTAGGGTTTACTATAAAAAAAAATAATAATTTTTTCTATATGAGTCTCATATTTTATTCTATTTTTTTAAAACATTTAGAACACTAGCCATGGTCTTGTTAAAGTCCATTGTAAAGCCAAAATGAAAGTAAAATGATCAAATAAGTCTAACATTGAACTTGCCAAATCTAAAATTATTTAGTTTTGATTTAAATCACTCAAACTTACCAAATATAGAGAGTTACTAGTCACTCTCCATCTTAATATTTTATTCTATTTTAATATTTAACATATTAAAATTAAATATATTTAAAATATTAAAATCACTAAGACTTGCTAAAAATTATTTTTTGGCAAGTTTATTATTAATTAATATATTAAGTATATAAAATTAATATTTATTTCTTGAATTGACTATATTTTCAAAATTAAAAAAAATAATTAATTTATGATTTACTAAAATTAATATTTAATATATTAAGTTTATTTGCATAACATTTTATTTTTTTTAATTAAAATATATAATATTATATTATTATTTAGATCTTGAATTAGCTAGATCAATATGAAATTTTTAACTAAAACCATATGCATTACAATCAAGAGAGTAAATTTAACCTTTAATTTGAATTTAACAATGACTAGACCATTGCTAATGCTCTTATGCGATAATTTTCCAATTAACAGTTGTATATATATATATATATATATATATATTTTCCTTCTTTTTATGAATAATAAAAAAATTATTAGTTGAAATTAGATCATATGAGATAAAGATAGTTTATCTTACCTCAGTATCCAAATAGACTTGTTTTTAATTTTTTTTAATATGTTTTATGTAGTATGTTGTCTTTATTTATTTATTTTTTTAATTTTGAATCAAGTTGAGCGCGTTTTATAGGACACGTGTCTTTCTCTAACAGCATTTAGTTAGAATAGGAAAACCCAAGAAATCAAAGAGCGATTATCTCTCTCCCCCTCCACAACATGCACTCATCACGTTTGATAGAAATGTCACATACAATGATCATGTAGTAAACGACACGTCCGTTACAAAAACGCAAGCTTGGAGTGTAGCACTAGTCTCAAAACGGACGCATAGTTTTTACATGCAGTTCGACACCAACCCCTAAAGTCATTATAAGAAAATTAGATATTTGTAATTAATTATTCTCTGTCAATATGATTATTTACTACATAAATTGACAAAAAATAATCATTTTGACAAAGAATAATCGGCTACAAATACTCTATTTTTTTGTAGTGCACATACCTCGAGCGACCTTTCAATTTTTTGACACGTATCAAATAACCAGCCCCTAAGTTTGTTTGAAACAAGTGGATATGGTCGTGGCGGCCTATTCCTTTTAATCTATAGTTTAAGGAATTTAAAAAATAAAAAGGGGATTAAATATAAAATTCCTCCATGATGGTCATGTGACCGTATTCCACTAATTCTATGGTTGAACAAATTGATAAAAAAAAAAAAGAAGGTAAAATGTAAAAGCTCTCCTCTCACAATGATTTGAATCAAAATAAAATTTATTATGATATTAATAATGGTCAAATTGATTCTCCATCAAATATCCATTACTTAATGGTAAGATGTGTCATATTAACACTTGCTGTATTCTCTTAAAAAAAAGACACTTGCTGTATTGCAGAGAGGCTCCTCCGTATTCCCACTTTTTTGTTTTTTTGTTTTAAAGGTTCTATATTTGATTTTTGTTAGTCCTTCTTCTCTCTCATTCCCTCGTTTCCTTATTCACCTATCTTGTCTATCAAATTTTTTTTTATTAGTTTTATTTTGTTTCTTCTAAGTTAAGAAAGACAGATTTACATTTTTCTAGTAACTTCCTATAGATATATGCAGGACAAGCATATTCACAAGTCAAAATCGTTTAAAAGAAAGTTATGGCTTTGTAAAAATTACAACACGCAGATCTAACACATTGCCCACATCTGCCTGTGAGTTTTATGCATCACCCCTTCTGACAACTTTTTTTTTTGACACCTTCAGACTTTTTAAATCTTATATTTGTGACTGAAAAGAAACAAAAGTGATATCTCTATTTATATATTTCGAAATTTACTTGCACTAGTTCAAACTTGGGTATGAGAAAAAACTAAAATCAGGAAATCTACCTGCACAAGAAAAGTTTGTTGGGTTAGGGGAGTAGAGGGAGGGGTTTTTGAAAAAAAAATTAATGTTTGTATTTTCTTTAGGGTTTTTTAATATGAATTTTAGTTTTATATTCTTTTTTTACAGAAACGATCAATGCAGTGGTTGTGCCACGTTGGAGTAGGGGCCATGGCCACCCCTCCCCCTAACCCCACCCCTCCTAAAATAAAAAATTTTAAAATAATATATCGTTTTAAAAATAATAATATATGTTGATTTTTAATGATTTAGTAAGATAATATTAATTTTATTTTATGCTGGCTCATTCTCTAAAAATTATTTTGGTCTCCTCAACAAAATTTAATCTAATTTAAAAATAAATTACAAAATAAATTACATCTCAATGATCTCATATAGAATAAAATGATTTTTAATAAAAATAATTTTTACAGATAAAAATAAAAGTAAAAAAGAAATTGGATGATTTGTAATGTATTTTTAATATATTTTTAATATGATGACATCTTCTTAACATATCATATACCTTTTTAATATATAAGTTGTATTAAATGTATTTTATTTTTATTGTAAATTTTACTATCAAATTGTTTTATAACGCATCAAAAATCTGTATAAAAATAGAATAAAAAATATTTTATATTTTATATTTTTAATTTTAATTTTACTTAGTTCTTTAAAATAAATTTCTAACTCCGCCCTTGAATCCATGTAATACTTTTTAAAATTAGAGTAATATTAGATACAATATTAAGATGTGTAAGTTTTATACCTTACTCCTATTAAAAAAAAGGTAGGATTTATTATTAAAAATGAATTTTTATGTAAATTTCCAATTTATTTATTTATTCAAATAGAGCGTGCAGTGTTGCACTTTTTAAAACTGCAAATTATAATTTTTTTTTTAAATTCTAGTAAAAAAAGTAAAGGATGATATGATTTTGAGACAAATCATATAAGCGGATTTTTCAAAAACGTTATTTTATAAATCAGCATGGTATAATATATATGAGATACATACAAATTCGACTCAATAAAAAACTTCATTTTTCCCTTATTATTAATTTTCTTATTTTATTGTACTGTAAAACACTAGAAATGATATGGTTGAAATAAGAGATCCCTCGACGGAAGACAAAACTAGGAGAACCAATGGCTGTTCCCCATAAATTTTGGGCCATCTTCAGTAACGTTTCACTAATTAAATATATATATATTTTTTAAATTGTCGTATAATTATTACAAGGTTTTTGTTTCGTTCAAGAAGATGGAATCATCCATTGCTTGGGGAGGGAGGAGAAGTATCGGGTGGCGTGGGGCCCACCAAAAGCCCCACTGATGCAGCCAGCCACCCAGGGGGGTAACGACTTACGAGTCCGACCAGTTGTTCTTTCCTCGTAATCTGCAATATTCGTCACGTAGCCGCATTTTCTCTGCCACGTGTTTGGTCAGATATCTGGCATCATTCACGGGCCCCACTCCACACCGACCAAATCACTCCGCGCCTGTCCCGTCTTGTTTTCTTCCTGCCTTCTACTTCACGCTGACGCACTTTTCCTTCTTTTTTGTTTTAAAATAATATATATATATATTTGAGTTTTATTTATGTTTAGTAGGTTCGAAACAATTATAGAACAAATTAGAATGGTTATGAACTTATGTAACTATGTTGTTCACGAGTTAGACCATTTATTTATTTATTTTCGAAATTATTATTTTAGCAAAATATTTTTTAGATGCGAAAGCTTTTTAATTGTTTGGTATCGTTTATTTTTTTAAAACATCTCATCTCATTTTATTTTAAATTTATTAATCTATTTTTTAAAATTTTTAAATAAAATAAAATAAATAATTCAATTTATATAAATTTTAAAATAATTTTTTTAATTTAAAGATAAAATTAATATTAAAAATATTTTATAATAATAATAATTTTTTTTTAAAATTTTCATCTCATTTTATCTTATTTCATTTCTAAAAATAAATTATTGTGAGGTTTATGTTTTCTCTGTTATTCAGCTAAAAAGGGATTTTAGAATTCTAATCGTCACTTTATATATACCAAACACTATATATAATTCTTTATTTTTAAAAAAATAAAAAATAAAAAAATAAAGATATAATTTGTGCACCTGAGCTCTTTCAAAAAAAAAAAAAGAAATTGTGCTGAGCAGGAAAGCTCTCGAAATAATTAGGGTGTTCTATATTACTGGGGCTTTCACTATTGTACGTTTGACGCTAGCACATGAATTGCATTTCTATAATGTCAACCTGGTTTAATTTTTCCATGTTTCCAACATGGTTCATCTCAGTATCTCAGGACTAGTTTGTTTTTAGAAAAGCATTTTTTAATTTATTTTATCTAATTATTATAATTTTTTTAAAGTTCTTACATAAAATAATAGAAATAATTTAACTTTTCCAAAATTCAAAACAAAATTAATATTAAAAAATATATTTTAACAATATTTATTTAACTACTCGATTTTTATCTTAACTGACCATCTCATTTTATTTATAAAAACAAACGAGGCTAGGCCGGCACGCAATTTTGGATTATACGATACCAAATGTGCTATTGATGAATTAATGAATGATTCAAGAGACTTGGATTTGGGAGTAATCTGAGGATATTGAGTCTACAAGCTGTGATTTAACCTTAGGAAAATGATACACACTTCACCCTTTACAGAATCATGTTTTATATGAAGGACAATTTTCTTTACAAAAATATCTTTATTTTAAAGCATGTTTATGTAAAAGATTATAAAAATGATTGTATGGGTATGAATACTCAATTAATATGATTACTGTTAATAGAATTGTGAAATTTCTTTTTATTTTAAAAGTTTAGACTGATGAAAAGAAGTAGATTTTTATTATTTGTTTTATATACTATTACTTGGATAAAGCTAGAGGCAGATACATGATTGAAAGGCGATAAAAACTTCGTGAGAGATAAAGCTAGCAGAGAATAAATATTCCACGTAATTGAGCTTAGCATTAGCTGCCAATGACTTTGATATCATGATAGAAAATAAAATATAATAGAAAAGAACATGGATGGGAAAAAGAGAGAGAGAGACTTTGAGAACTAATCTTTACTTTCTCAATTGTTGTTAAATGCAAGGCATGCAACTTTATTGATAGGAAAATTAGATTGAGATAAGATAAAATAAATAATTTAAACAATATTTTAAAAATCAAATCAAGATAATATCAATCAAAGTAATTTAATAATTATAAAAATAAAATCAAGATATTATCGTATCAAATTTTTGATTAGATATTATCTTCAACAAAAATTATAAAGAGCTTTCGCAACAGCAATAAGTTAATGTGTAGAGAAATTGAAGCGTGCTCTCTCTCTTTCTCGTAACCTTGTATTCGCACTAAAACTTTGAGGGGATTATCATTTTCTTGGAAATAAGAAATTGATGGCCCAATAAGTCTCTAATCATAATTTCTTGTCACAAATGCTCACAAGTTGAGGGTGCATTTTCTTTTTTCCAATTTGTGAGGCATGTTATATACCCAATCCATCACAACAATCTTCAAATATTTTTTCTCATCCAAGATGCCACGCTCAAGAATCATGTCGATGAATTATCATCACCGGTTAGGACGTCGTTGAAATCGTTGAAATCTAGAATCCTAATCATCAGTACCAATGGTTATATTGCATGAGTTTTGGTTCTCAATAATTTTGTATTTCCTTACCTTTGTAATTCTACCCTCGAATAATCGAAGTCTTTTAGATCTGTTGATATATGTACGTTTGAAATTAATTACAACAATGACGTAGTACCCAAATTTTGAGCCAGCCTTCAAACTAGCTAGTAACTCATACAAAATTAGTGACATTAATTAATATCATGCACACCATGTTGTGTATCGTTATTCTTTGAGGCAACCAATTGTAAATATGACAAATGGACGTTTCAAAATGATGCACACCGCGATCACGTACTTTTGAGATTAAAAATAAAGAAAACTAAACCCTTCAACAACTAGATCACGACAATAAAATTAAATTTTTGTAATTAATTATTTACGATTAAAAGATTATTTTTAATTTATTTTGATTAAAAATAATTATTTTATTGAAAATAATTAATTGTAAATAAGTAATTTATTTTATAGTGAATATTTGATATTTTACATTCCAAACCATTAAAATAGATCACAAATTAATCATATTTATTAGTTTAATGTGAAATGGATGCATGTTACTCGGAAACAAGATTATCTATAAGAATAAGAAAAGTACTTTAAATTCAAAACAGCAAAAACGACATCACACCTGATCAATCAATTGTCCGGACCATTCATGATGTATTTTTTAATTTATTAAAATCAAAATTGCATCAGCTCTATCATAAACATAACGTCGTGTTGCATGCAGCTGCTGCCACTAAGAACAGTTAACGTATAATAAGTTTTTCTAACAACTTTCCCATCAAAATCTCAAATGCCTGACTGATCACGGAGGATCCATGCAGTAGTACTCTAAAACCCTATTCCTAGATGTCCAACAAGAAAGGAAGAAAAAATAAATAGAAACAAAAGAAAAAACAAATAAATAAAACATGCGTATAGTACTAATGTCCGTTCCAACGTACGACTCAGATCACTCAGTGCAGATTGGTGATATAAAACCAGCTGCACATATTCAGATGTGATATTAACCTCACTCCTAGATTCTGGAGATCATGGGAATGACATATTCTTTTCTTCACAGACGATGCTCCTTCTCTTTCTCTCTGTGTCTGTCTATGTCTTGGGCACAGCTTCCTATTCTACTTTCACTTTTTTCCTTCCCTTCTGTGTTTTCTTTGACTGATAAATTTGACCAGTCAACTAATTTGACCGATCTCTACGGTATCATGTTCATAAAATTGGCCCCCGGCCATTATTCATCTCTGGCCCACCACAATGCAGTCTGGCCCCCCAAAGTGCGTTGCTGCCTCATTATATAATCAAGTTTTGTTTTAATTAAACAGTTATTCGATATATATATATATAAACTATATTCCTTTGTTTGCTTTTGGAAGAAATTGGGAGCCTAAAGCAAAATTTCATGGGATCCAAAGTATATCAGAGTGGAATCAATCATTGTTTGCTTATTATACTTGTAGCTGATCTCATATATACATGATGAGGGTTTAAATGTTTTGTTGACAATTTCGGCTTTCCCGCCAGCTACTCCAAGAATCTTGGCCCTAAAATGGTATATTTTCATCAGGAAAAAAAGAGAGTAAAGGTACTGAATATTTAGGTACGTACGTACGTATTCCCGTCGGATGATCTGATCTGCAATAATTTGATTGATTAGCTGATCATGATCGTCATATGTATGAGTGCATAATTAATTACATGCTCTTATTTTATTTTATTTATGGGAATAATTGAAGGCAATGATGGGTTTCGATCTTTTATAATTTATTTGTTTTTGAATATGTTATTAAGGTAATTACCTTATACTCATGTTCTGATTTTAATTAAAGTATTTGGATAGACTTCGAATGATGGAAGAGGAAAGCTGTTTCCATCCAACTGCTTTGTGATAAGTAACAATGAATGATTAATATATATATATATATAATATAAATTAAAGACAACAAGTTGACGATTATTTTTTATTATAAGAATTAAAACAATCTATTTTTATTATAAATAATTGTTTTAATTATAATTAATTGTAAATGTTTTTCGTTTTTAACTTTATTTTTTTATATGGAATTCATCCAATCAAACATGCATATTGCATGCATGCATGCCTTATACCGATTAGAGAAAAAAAATGCCACCCGTATTGTCCAAATCCAAAAGCACAATCAGTAAAACTCGCCCTCATGAATTCTTTTTCTTGAAGATGTTATTAATTAATGATCGACGTTGGCGAAGTCACGGGATTCATGTAGTATTGTAATAGTGATTTGGAAATGATTTTGAGAAATGAAAATTGACGAAGATTTAAAGAGGTACGTCGTGTTTGTCATCTTTAAATGTATCTGCCTTTATTATCATAAAAAGATCCATGAGAGAAAGAGAAAGTATTTTCCCAGAAAAAGAGAGAGAGAAAGAAGGAAGCTGACTTATAATTAGCTAGGATCAACTAAAATTATTCTTGCTGAAGAAAAAAAAAATCTTTTGGGATCGAGCTAGGATCGTCTCATTTATTTGAATCCATGCACGTTTGATGTTCAATAATCCTTGGTATAGTTGCAAGCCATTATATTCATGTAGATTTTTAATTTGAATATGCTTGCAGGTTATATCGTGGTCTGATGTGATGAACTGATGAGTATATTAGACGATCAAAAGTATAATCTTCATTCGAAAATTCTTTTTCTTTTGTTGGCCGGGTGGCCCATGCATCAAACCAACATGTATTCAGAGTTATGTCTCCTTTAAGCTCTTGGCTAACTCTTTTTCCAACATATGTAACTCATATATATTCTATGAGTTTGTACCTTTAGTCAGGCAACACATGGAGAACATGCCATAGAACAAGTAACATTAATAGTACTGATCAGATCACGAGAATACTTTTATTTTAACATGAACATTAATAATTAGATTTTTAATTTCCTATGATTCAAGATAATAAAATAATAACAATTAGAAAACATACCAGCTCCCTTTATCATAAGTTGATAAAGAATCTGACCTAATTATAAGAAAATGATTGCTCTAACAACTTAATTTCCTAATATCTTCTGATAGTTAGAGGCATAATGATGTTATAGATAAGAACCTTTAATCCCTCAATACTATTAATTATAGACTTCTAGCCATTATCACTACAAGGAATGATGATTTTTTTCAAGAAGGGTCATGGTGGGTAAAAATATAGTTTTCGTGGCAAATAACTTTCTCTCACAAAATCGTGTCGTGGGACGTTCGTGAAATAAAATTAGTGAGATAAAGTATTTTTTTTTTCCCACAAAAGCTTAAACTCGTGGAAAAAAATTAGTTATTCACACAAAACTACTCACGTGAAAAAAAGAAATACTCATGGGAAATAATCTCAAATCTTGTAGAATTTAGTATTATTTGTGTGAGTATTAGTATTATCCACTAGAATATTTGGTGGGAAAAACTTTTTCTAACAAAAAAAAAAAAAACAATAGTTGTAGCGAGGTGTATTCATGGAAAATAGTAAAAAAATTCAAAAAAATTGTAAAAAAAATGATATTGTTTCACATATACTAATCAATATCCAACTAAATTACTAATCATCACAAACATGTATGCACTTCACAAGAAGGAAAACAAAGAGAGAAAGAAATAGAAAATAAATAAAATTATAGAAGACAACATGACATTGTTTAGGCAAAACTCATCTAACTATTCTTTTGATCTTAAATGAATAATTGAGTTCCAAATGACATCTTTTGTCATCATCTTCAAACTATGTAAAGAATATAACAAAAAAAGTGAACATTTATCACATTAAACTATACATGTGTGCAAAAATTAATATTTTCAACAACAATATAATCCACATATTGAGCCATAAATGTCTAACAAGCATAAATATGTAACCAAGTAAAAAAAAAAAAAATCAACCGTGCTTTATGAAGTTGTGGTACCAAATATGTGAAATCAAGATTTTAGTTAGTCAAGGCAGTAATATTGTTACTAACAAAAAACCAAAAACTCTTTTACCATTCATTCAAATTAAATACTAAAGCCATATCTAATGACCTAATTAAATTTTTTTCTCAATACATAATTACCACATTATACCAATAGATTAGAAAAACCATCCTTAAATTTATTTTTGGTAAAATATGAAAATATTAAAACGAAATAGTTGAAGTATCACTTTTCCCATACGTGACTCTGTATCAAGATTCCACACTTCCTTAACAGAATGAATTACTCTCTTTTGAAGATCACGCAAAACAATAGTTACAAAACCAACCACATAGAGAACACATTCGAGAATGTCAAAAATAAGCAGTTTCTCCTTCAAAATAAAAATAAGCTAGCATTGCACTGAATGGTGATATTTTTTTAGTATTCTTTATAGTCATATGAAGACCTATGTATACACATACACAATAAAAGGAAATATCCAAAGAACCAAGAGTTTCTCTTGAACAAAACATAAAATAAGGCATACCTGAAGATAATATTTAAATCTCCCAATGGAATTACAAGAATTGCAAGAGCATATGAATAAGTAGCGAAATTTGCTATCTCACCTACAATCACTGTACAAGGTTTTTAACTCAACATTTTTTTGGATCATAAGAATGGGCAAAATCTATCCACCTACTATACAACCATACAATGGTGCTCCAAGCTTTCACAAGTGTAATTATGATATACCCATTGTTTCACCTATCAATGAAATTAAAAACCAATCAACTAGTTACATACCTATTGTTTCACCTATTAAAACGACACTTAGATCATTATGATATTGTCAATACAAACATAGCACAAAATATGATAAAGCGATAGCAGCACCCATTTCATATGGCACTTGGTATCAGGTTGAAACCTGATTAAAGTATTAAATAAAAAACAAACTAGAGAGTAAAATATATTCGCATAATATGAATGGAAATAAATAAAAAACACGCAACTAGTGGATGCTCCTAACTTTATGGTTAGTGCACCAGGGAGGTAAAGAATCCACTACCATGCAACAGAGGGTAGATCCGTGCAGTTGGGATGTCCCACTGGCCCAAAACACTTCTTCATAATCACATTTTTCAGCTTTAGCAATATAATTGATTGGTGATTTTCATCAACTAAAATGAGAAGTATTTTTAATTCTTGGCTATGCCAAGAACAAAAGTATTATGTGTTTATTTCAAGTATTTTGAGGTAGAATATTTATAAAGGAATGGTTGAGTTGTAGCTTTTTACATGACCTCTAATGAAACCATAAAACATAAAAAAAAAAATTAAAACATAAACATAAGGTTAAAGATTCAGTATTGTTAAAAAATTAAAACATAAACACAATCTTCTAGAGAAGCACTTGAACTAGGGGAAACCATAAGAACCTACTCCCTGCTATTTACATAATAACTATCAATTGGTGGATTACACAAACAAGTATTAGGAAAGAAATGCAAACCCTCGTCTCTACATGGACCAAATATTGCCTTTAGATTTAAAATTTCTCCCCACAATCAAAATACTATATATCCATGAATATAAATCTATCTAAACAATCAACACCATGCTATAACTCCAAAATATAGCACTTAAGACATAAATGTAGGGTTTTACCATGCTTAAGGTCTTTGATAGAGAAGAAGAGCGTGTGGGAGGTGCTACCGTGTCCTTGGGTTACTTGTGGTGATGCAAAATCATGTCTGGAAGAAGCGATGGTGGCTCACGGCGACAGGTCTTGGACAGCGGTAGAGAACACGCCAGCAATAGAGAGCCTGTGAGGGTGAGGCCTAGGATTTGGGAAGGAAAGAGGAAGATTGTAGTGGAGCTGGAGAGATTCGGAGGAGGAGGTATGGCATGCTCTTGGGCGGCGACGCAAGGCTAGGCTAAGGTGAAGCTAGGTGGTGTGCAGGGGAGGTCTGAGAGGGGAAGAGAGCATCGGGGAGGGGGAGAACTTGGGGTTTGGCGTTGGGCTAGGGGAGGAAGATGGGTGGTGCCAGTAGAACTGAAGCGGCGATTTCGTGGCGCGCGGTGGTTCATCTACTTGAGGAGTCAGGAGTCATGAAAGGGAAGGGGGAATGTGAGTGTCGACTAGAGAGAGGAAGATAAATGGAATGTTTTCAGAGTTTCCCTCTTTATATATTTGAATTCTACCGTTAGATCTAGGTTCTTGATCTAACAGTAGATATTAAATCTATAAATAAATTAAGTCAAGATAGATAATTATAATTGTAAATACAATGTAATTAATTTAAAATGAACTTTAGATAGTAAAAATAATATTATTTCATCATAAAATAAAATAGTACTAAGTTTACTAAATATTTTTAAAGAAATAAAAATTATCTATGTAAATAGAATCTTTAACATTAATTAAAATAGTGAATATTATATAATATTTTTAAAAAATTAAAAATCATTTAAATAAAATAATTTTCTTAAACTATACAATTGTGGAGTTTTAAAATATAAGAAGGCTTCTTTGAAAACTAGGCTTAGTTCCATAATACTAAAAATTATCCCATTAAAATAATTTTAGGCATTTAACATTTTAAAAGTATTTTTAAACATTTGATTTAATTTAAAAATTATTTGTAATATTAAAAAAGAATACTTTGATATTTTCGTGGGAAAATATTATTATTTATTTGCGATGACACAGTTTCATTATAAAAGATAATTTTATCCACGATTTTCAAATCATGGAGTGTGAACCGTGGTAAAAGAGTTTTTTTTTTTTTCGTGAATAAAATTTGTAAAAAACAAGTAAGTATTTTTCATAATCCCGTATAGTGGAAAATGCTAATTTTGTTGTAGTGTGCATAAAATCTAAAGACATTGTTGTCCCACTCGACTAGAATAGAGGTACTCTTATCCTACAATGACTCATCAATTAATAAATAATAATTGAATTATTATAAACCCATCAGGATGTGGATGTTTTTAACTGCTCGTATTAATTACATGTTCCAACCTCTTTGAAGAAATTAATATAGGCAAATATTATGGTATTAGCAAGATCTTAATAAATCATATTGTTTTAAGTTGGATTCTTTTACTATTTTATTTATGATTAAGAATGTCAAAATCTAACATTTTTCTTCATTATATATCAGTTGATCAGTCCAATTAATAATAGAGTATTTTTACATCCACACATGGGGATTCTAATTACTGGGATTCCGCCAATGTGTTTACTTTTTATTTATGTTTTTGTGTATTTTTTAATACTTAAAAATATTATTTTTAAAAAAAAACAAACGTCATTAAAATATATTTACTTAACCATTAAATAAAAAAAATAGTAAGCGGGATTCAGCCGCTTGGAAATATTGGGGAATAAGAATAGTGTTTCTCATAATAAGAACAAGCTAGGGCACCTAAATCATGGTCTATGATTATAGACTTTAGAAGGTGACCAAGACCATATATACACAGATAGAATTCTCACAATTTTGGACCACTCCAAAGCAAAAAGAAAGCAAAGCAAAATTCGATGGTGGGCCACATATATGGATGGAGCTAGCACATGATGATCAGCAATACATGAAATAAGATCATGTTGAATGAACATTGAAGAATAAGAATAAGAAGATGAAGATGAAGAAGAAGAAGGAGATCAAAGATCCTGCTGTCACTGCCACCAATGTCCCCTTTGTCTGTCACAGCCATCATTACACAAAGTCCACATCACCTCAACCTTCACCAAACAACAACAGCAACGTCGTATACAGCAAAGAACAACACCCTAGATAGATAGATAGAGATATCGAGTCAATCAACATTTTTTTTTTAGAAGCTAGAATGTGGGGCCGCCCCCATACTCACAACAGTCCAAAACAAAAAAACTAAAACCAGGATATAGGTTCGGACCAAATCACCTAGACATAGGCAAAATCTTTGTGTTTTAATATATAATGTGGTTTTGGAGCACGAGGTTTGTGTTGGTGGCTTTGTGGGGGAGAGAGGAGGGGTCGGGATGGTTTTGGCAAGGAATTGTAGTGGTGGTGGTGAGGGTTTGTGGGGACCTGATGCTGCTAAGGGACATGGGTGTGGGGTCCATAAAATAGTTGCATCCACGCGAGAAAGGGACCCACGAGGACAAAGACTGTGTGGGGTTTCTCTCTGGTCTCTCATATGAAACCGTTGCAAAACAGATCATGAGTGAGAGAGAGAGAGAGAGAGAGAGAGAGAGAGAGAGAGAGAGAGGACTCGAATTTTCTTAAATGCTTTCTCTGCGTGCAAGGCTAAGCCAACCTCATCGATCATCCCGTACGGGAATCCCCATCATTACTCTCTCTCTCTCTCTAACACTTTATCTCTCTAAAACTCTCTCTTTCTCTCATGGGGATTGCTTTATATACCCAGAGAGAGGTGGCTCTATTTCCTCACTTTGCATGACTGCCTCATCCCTCGATTGCTCATTCTCTCTTGTTTAAAGTAACCCTTTCTCAGGTCCCCTCTCTTTCTTTCTTTCTCTCTCAAAGACATTCACAAAAACACAGACATACAAAGATTTCTTTTGAGTAGAGGAGTGGTGTTAAATTATTTGCATGGGATGGATCCTTCAACTGAACAACACCAGGTAGGACGGGAAGCTTGTTTATGTAATCATGAAACGCCTTGCTCTTTCTTTCTCTACTTGTACTTTATTCTCTCTCTCTTTCCCTTTTATGGTTCTCTTTTAATTTAGTAAGGGATTTTGTGTTCTGGGTCTTATTTGGAAAGATGTAATCTTTAGTTATGATGGAGTTGTCATAAGCTGCTTTGGTGGTGTCACTAAAAGATACTTGGAGAAGATCATAAATGTCATTGATTCTTAATCCTTGTTTTCTGTTTTTTTCTGTTGGGGTTTTCCTGCAAAAGGATGCAGCTTGTGTTGTATCTGGCTTAATTATATGGCCTTTGAATGGTTCGCCTCTGAGTTTCAAATAAATAAACTATTTAATTTGTTCATGCCTATTTGAACAAGAAGAGAATTTTGGCTTTAATTTTGATCTTTAATTTCTTTTTTCTTCAAAAGGCAGAAAATTTGGGTTGTTTTGGGTAAATAGATTCTCAATGACCCAATTTTAATTTGACTTAATTTTTCTAGGCAGTAAAATGGAATTCAGTCAGATATTTTCCTGGAAACTAAAGTGGTAGAGAAAATTTTATTATTCACCAAGACTGATATGTGCAGTACTGCAGTGAGTATTAGGGTTGTAAATTGGATATATAATCTATTTCCCACATGCAGATCCAGAGAGAAAATATGCAGAAAGTAAAGCAAACCCTATACTCTCCTTGATGACCTAAATATACATTGATTATTGCATCATCATCAAATTCTATGTATCAATGTGTCAGTACCCACGATGTATTAATCTTTTATTATGTGTACGTACGGCCTAAAAAAGAAACAACCCTAGACTTTATAATAAGCTTGAAGTTAATGATTCTTGTTAGTGATGTTTCTTAATTTTATCTTATTTTTTGGTAAAATTCAGGAAATGCCTGCCCATATGCTGGAAAATATGATGGTGTGCCTAAAAGCACAGCCTGATCAGAGGAAACCAAGGCCCCAACCAGAACAAGCTCTAAAATGTCCAAGATGTGATTCCACAAATACCAAATTCTGTTACTACAACAACTACAGTCTCACTCAACCAAGATACTTCTGCAAATCATGCAGAAGATATTGGACCAAAGGAGGAACATTGAGGAATGTCCCAGTTGGAGGGGGCTGCAGAAAGAACAAAAGATCATCTTCTTCTTCATCAAAGAGAAGCCAAGATCAAACACTCACACCCAACACCAATCCAATGGCCGGGACCCTCCCATCTTTATCTTATGACTCTCCCAATGATCTCAGCCTTGCATTTGCTAGGCTTCAAAAACAGTCATGTGGGCAGTTGGGTTTTGATGAACATGATTTCCAAATGGGAGATGCTGCCTCCACCCATTTTGATTTACTAGGAAACCAAACAGGAATGAATGGCTCTGCAAATTCGACTCCTCCTCCTGGTTTTCTTGGTTCTCTTAGGAATGGCTTTCTTGATAGCCAGAATATTTTCCCTAATTTCTATTATGGGTATAATGATCATAATGTGAACATGGGGGGAGAGGCTGAAAATGGTGGTGGAGGTGGAGAAATGGCTATGGCGCCATATGAAGAAATGAGCAATGCAGCAACAACAACGTCGGCTGTGACAGTGACAACCATGAAGCAAGAATTTTGTAATAATGGCAGAGAAAATCATGATAATAGGGTTTTGTGGGGATTCCCTTGGCAGCTCAATGGGAATGGAGGAAGCATGGCTGATCTTGATTCCGGAAGAGAAAGCTGGAACATTAATGGAGCTGCTCCATCTTGGCATGGCCTCATTAACAGCCCTCTATTGTAGCCACTGGAATATCCAAGTTCTTAAAGTTTGCATTGCAAGCAGCTGCCTCCACAAACAAGGCATAGATCGAATTTCCTCTCTTATTAGACTCAAATATTAGTTTTTTTAGCCTTTTGGGTTTTGTTAAGAGAGATTTGATTCACCTGATCATGAACTGAATCATCTCTAGCTCTTTTCGTCTGTATTTTTTTGTTTCAATTTTTTTTTTCTCTCGTTTCCTTTTATTGGTTGATAAACTAATGAAATTTTAGATTTGTTTGCTAGCCAAGCCAAGAAGAATCTTAATGCAGAGAGAGAGAGAGAGAGAGAGAGAGAGAGAGAGAGAGAATAATGTTTCATGGTTTCTAGTGCTGTCTGAACTCTGAACACTCTGAGGGATTTGAAAGGTACATATTAAGCAGGACTTTGGGTTTTAAATGAGTGGTTTTTTCAAGATATTCTGCATGATTGCGTCTAATTTTCAGGTAGATTCTAAGATCATAACAATAGAATAATATTACAAGCATAAGAATTTCAGTGAAGCATGTGGCACCAAATTCGGGATGGATTTTCTTTCCTCAAGGCAGCTAGACAGACAATATCCAACTTAGGATTTGCGCGTGAGAGAGTTTGGTCAGTAATCAGTTTGAAAATTATTGGGAATGCATTTATAATTTAATATTTTGTACACTGACAGACACTGAAGATTTCCAAGGGACAATGCAGGTTAATTTCTTTTTATTTTATTTATTTTTTTAATATTTTTTGGCAGACAAAGGTCAATTGCCAGTGAACATAATTTGAAAATTTCCACAGCAGTAGCCATTCAATTGGTAGCTATGTATTGGCCCCTTGGCCAACTGCCCTAATCCAACTTGCTAATTTGTTAAATCTAAGTGGATTTGGCCAATTCAGGATATTATTTTATCTTTCAGTTGATGGCCGTCTCTTGAGTCACATCCGATCAATATTTGTGTTTAAATAAAAGAATAAAAATAACATATTTCTCTCTACTATCTCTTCAGTCACATTTAATAACTATTTAGTATATGTTTGGGAAGGCATATTCTTCACATATCAGAGAAAGTGGTTGCTTACTAATGAAAGGTGATGTCATTATCCATTTGGTTAAGAAGGTCCAAACGCATGTCCCAACTTGGGACATCAAGAGCATTATTGTTTGCAATTTCTCCAGTTAAATCTAGCTTATAGGGACATTTCACCAGTTTCCACATTAAAAATATGTTAGCAATTTCATGGTATCTTCACTTTGAAGGTACACACACATATATGTACATATATATATATGTATGTATGTAAAGTGGATTAAGTTTGCAATTCATTAAATTGTTTAAATAATTTGAACCACAAATGAAAGAAGATGCATTTCACTAATAAGATATGAACTCGCTCGAACAAAATTTCTATTATCAAGCTGGTGTGTAGAGCACACTTAATAAATTACTTACATGACATAATTTGATTGAAGAAATAAATTTTAAAATTTGAATCATAGAAGATCAAATCTTATTAATTATTTAAGTAATGTGAATGATATGCTTTTGATATAGGGGGATTCGAATCAGATAATTCTGAGCTATCAGATTGTACATTAATGGCGTTGAGACTTGAGATACCATGAGTTCACAAATCAATGCAAACGCGGCAAATGGTGGTGATATTTTATTAATTAGGACAGTTTTAAACGCGTTTCAGTAATTTAGCCATAACTTTGGTTATGAGTATCGGAATTGCACCTGAGACCCCAATTCGAATTTTTCTTTCGATGCGAATGTCGTGGCCACCAAACTACGCTTGGTGTGTGTCGTTTCTGTCCTCAAATTCTATTGTTTTTTCTATCGTGTCCTTAATTTTAGTTATTTTTTTGCCATTTTTTCTAATATTTTGTTTATCAATTAGGAAGTAATTTTGAACTTGATTTCTGATAAAATACTTATTTTATTTCGCATTTCATTTTGGCATGATTATTTGCATTTTACTAATTTTGGCAAAATTTTGAATCAGATGAATTTTGAATATACAGCCTGGCTTGTAGACTGATTTACAATATTGCTTGATTTGATAATATTCAGTTGCATGAATCTCAAAGGCCTTTTTTCTGAGTTTTGGATGAATTTCTTATGTAATTCTTTATAAATTATATATTGAAATTAGTCTGTAGAATAATCATTATTCTATTTTGCATAAGTTATATATTGACTTGAGAATAAAATAATTCCAAACTCACGAGACCCAATTTCAAAGTAAATTGAGTAATCATAACTTATAACCAAATCAAGAAATTGTGATGTTCGTTGTATTATTATTGTTATTTTGTGATATATGGATCAGGAAGTACTCGAAAGGTATTTGATGGGAGGCATAGAGATATGAAGACTATAATATTAAATTTATCTGTGTGATTTATAACAAGTGTTGGGGTCAATAAATCATAAAAAACCTAATTCCTAACTAATAAAATGGTTGAGGTATGGGCCATGGCACAAGCCATGAAGCTCCTCATAAATGCAGTTCCACTTTTGATGATGGCAAGTGGGAAGTGTTCTAGCTTCTTAGGAAGCTGTGAGTTAAGTGTATTTGAATAATGATTTATGTCAGATAAAAATTTAAATTTAAATAAAATATTATTTTAATATTATTATTATTTGAAAAAATTAAATTAATTATTATATTTTGTATGAATTGAAAAATATTATAACATAAAATAAAATAAATTGAGATAAATGTTTCTTGTATCCAAATGGAATCTAAACAATAAATTAAAGCGAAAAAACATTAATTTTAAGAGTACGTCTCACACCATATATCATTGTATGGGGGACCACCATCAGTGTCGGATGTGACCTTGTTCATTATCCTATTTGTGAGACAATAATACTGCAGACTTGTTCCAGATCAGATTGTTGAGACGAATTAATTAGGCTTGAATATGTTGTTTTTATTTTTTATTTTTAAAAACTAAGAATATTATGTACTCACCGTACTGAATATGTTGTTTTTATTTTTTATTTTTGAAACTAAAAATATTATGTACTCAGTGTACTCACCAGGTATTGGTGGTCTAAAATACATATATCTCCCCTGTAATGTTGGTCTCTATATTTTCTGAAACTCTTCACCATTCTTTGAGGAGGAAGCCCACATGAGCACTAGGCAATTATTTATGATTGTAATCTTTACTGAATTACAAACGTTGTAATTATAACAATCCTAATTACAATTGAAAATGGAGATTTGGAATTCAAAGTTGAACAATGGAGATATATAACTCTTGGAGAATGATAAGGAGCCCATTGGGGTCTCGTTTTGGTGTTTTGCTCTTAATTTTTCTCTTTTAACTTAATGATTAAGAAAATGCTATTTAAGAAATTATTTTTTAAATAAAAAAAGTAAGTGGACACAAAAACTAAGCCCCTCAACCGGCGCTCCCTAGCAGTGCCCATAACACTTCCACCCTTGAGAATGTGGAGAGGACGCTCGACTCTTACCTAGGTTGTCTAAACTAAGCCTAGTTTGTTTTTATAATCATTTTGACATTTTCATCTTTTATCTCATTTAATCATTATAAGTTATTAAAATTTTCACACAAAATAAAATAAACAATTTATCTATTCCAAATTCTAAAACAAAAATAATATTAGAAAAAAGTGTACTTTAATAATTTAACTCACAATTTTATCTCAATTCATTTTATCTAACTCATTCGAAACAATAAATAAGCTTATTTAATATATTATTAAAATAACATATACTAATTTTTAATAATAAACATTACATGTAGTCCAACATTATCTAATAATTACTGGTTCTTATAATTACCCGTGAGCCGAGTTACAAAACAACAGTGAATTCTTCCATGTCTCGAGCATTTTCCATGCGCTATGAGCCACAATAAAAAGAGTAAGATATAAACTAAACCATTATAATGACTTCAAACCGTAGAAAAAAGCTTCAAAATCAGAGAAATATATCGTGTGAAAACCATGTCTATCATTAATTCCATCATTGTCCTCGAGCTTGATACGAATCTCCTTCATAATTTAAAAACAGGGCAACTCAATTTTTTGCATAAAGCATGACATTTGCTACTACAGTATGTACTTTCTGGGTTAACATAACATGACCTCAACAGGCTGAGAAAATCACTGCCATTACACCTACAATCTTCAGGAGAGTGAGAGCAAGCTTTTACTTCAGAATAAAACAATTTGGTTGTACCGACCAACCAAAATCTGTCAAAAAGAAGAAACATGCAGTTAGGGGAAAAAAATAAGAACTGTTACTGATACAAAGAGATTACACAAAAATAAACTCACAAACTAACGTGAATTACCGTAATGCGTTAGATTTGCTTTACATTAAAGCTTCAGATCACGTCAATCTGTGAATTTACTTTTATCTAATCTTTTTATAGCTAAAATATTTCTCAAAAAGAAATATGCACTATGGAAATAACTGGAGTGCACCATGGTATAACACAAACAACCTGTGTCATTGTCTTCCTATTTCTGTGGCTTCTTCCACAGCACACCAATTTTCTTTAGCATGTTACCATTTTTCTTCTTCAGCAAGTCATCCTCGGTGTCTTCCGAGTAAGGCGAGCTAATCTTCCCAGCCACCGGATTATAGTTGCTGTCCAAGGACCCAGTTCTCTCCATGAACTTCCCATTATTCCCGGCCGAAAGCATGGCTGCAGCTGCTTCTGCAGCCTTCCTCCACTGGTCCGACTGCACCTTTAGCTTTCTCAACTCTGCTTCCATTTCTGAATTTGCTGATTGTGCTGCCTCAAGCTGCTCAGCCACCCTCGCTGCCCTCCTGTTGCTCTTAGCTGCTTCCTCCATCACAATCCCGAGCTTCACAAGAGCCTCTCGCTGTGCGGTCTTCGCTGCCTCTACTTCTGCAGCCACCTCGTCATTCACTTTATCCCTGTTCATTTCCCTTTTCTTGACTTCCAATTTCAGAATTCCATTTTCTTCCGTTATACCCTGTAATTCTGTCTCCTTATCCATCAAATTGGCCCTCAAGTCTGCAACGTGTTCATTTAATTTCTTCAGCTCCTTTCCCAAATCAGATTCTTTCTGGTATGAGTTGTTCTTTCCAAGCTTTGAATTCAACCCCTCATTCTCCTCCAAAACACCCTGTAATTCAGTTTCCTTATCCATCAGATTTGCTTTCAACTCTTCAACATCTGCTTTTGTGTTTTTTAGCTCTGCCTCTAGTTCAGCCTCTCTCAGACTTGATCCAGCTTTTATTTGCTCCATGAGTTCGTAAGCACTTCTTATCTGCACCGTGCTTCGAATTTGTTCTTCATGGTATTTGGTCTCAGCACTTTCTAGAACAGATCTTAACCGTGCCACCTCAGCATTTAACGAATGAAGTCCTGCTTTACTGTCTATTGATTCCTCGATCTCATGGTTTCTTACAAGTTCCAGCTCAAGGTCATCAACAGCTGAAGGATTTTGAAAAGGCTCACTACCACTAGCATTGTTTAGGTCTGCCTCAAGTTTTCTAACAAGTCCCTCTAATAAGTTCACTCGCGCCCTCGACTGGTCTAGCTCGGAGCCAATGGAATTGTAAGCTTCAATGGCTTTCATGCTATCGGACCTGAGCATCTCAACAGTTTTTTTAGCTGTTTCCAGTTGCAGCAGAGTTTCATTAACCATTGCTTGGGCATGAGCTTCTGATTCTTTGCAATCTTGAAGCTGGTTTTTCATGCTCTCCATAAGACACAGAGTTTCAGCAAGGTTTCCTTTCAAGCTCTGCATCTCTGCATTTGCTAATTCTACCTGCTTGGTTTGTGTAGCCTCAGATTTAGCTACCATTTCAAGCTGGAACTTAAGCTGCTGAATCTCATTCATGGCCGAAGCCAAGGCAGCTGAATCAACTGAATTGTGCTTCTGGATAGCCTCGAGCTCATACTGCCTTGCTCGATCATGTTCTTGTGAGATCTCTGGAAGGTCAAACACACCAGCTTCCTCAGAATTGGACAGCTCTAGAAGCTGCTTCTGGGACTCTTCAAGCTTTAAGGACAAGGCCGATAGTTGCTTCTTCCACTCCTCAGCATCTTGCTGCGCTTGCTGCTTCCCTGATTCTGACAAACTCAGCTGGTCTTTTGCCTTCTTCAGTTCCTCCCGAAGTTGAGAGACCTGGGATTCCAATTCTGATATTCTGCTTGGGCGCTTCTTCTGGAGCAAGAAAAATGCATATTTAGAATCCTCAAGTACTTCCGACCTCTAGCTTTGTTGCAAACAGGCAGAAACTATCAATACAACATCCATGGTTCCATTTCTAAGACAGTCAAAAGTGGTGCTAAATAAAGAGACGCACACAAATAACAATGGAGAGAAATACACCATGTAGTAATCACGTAAGATAAAGAAACAACACAGTAATTCAGAAGATTTTACATGGTTTAGCAATGTGCCTATATCCACGCGCAAGAAGAAAAAGCTACCTTGGAAAAAGGAATTACAATCTTTCTCAAGTTCAGAAACCAAGCTCCTAACTTCATTCTTGTAATGCTTGAGATCAGCAAAGAACTCAATGCAAGATATCTACGACACAGTAATAACCCTTTTCCAGATAGAAAGCCTTTCACATCATAAGATTGTTGAAAACATCTTTTTTGTTATTGCTCTATGTTTAAATATTGCAAACATATAGCAATAACAATGTACGGAAGAGTTTTAAAAGTTGGGGTGTAAGAATTTCAATCCGGACCAAAAAAACTGATCGGACTGACCGGTTTTAGTCGGTCTGGACTGGACCAGTGAAGGGACCAACCAGTCAGTCCCGGTCCAAGAAAGTGGGGAAATTCGGTTTTTGGTGCGGTCCCAAGGTGGGGGTTTTTCACCCTAGACCAAATCAGACCAACTGAATTGAATATATAACTTCTTTTTATTGGCACCGGATATCGGGATTAGTCAAGACGATGTTCTAGACACCCAGTGTCAATCCAAAAAAAAAAAAACATAATTTTTTATATAATACTTTATAATATTTTAAGTAGTTAGATAAATTGAGAGCAAGTAGTTGTATAAATTTCTACCAATGTAATTATAAGTAGTTATGTAAGTTTCTTCCAACCTAATCTTTTATGCTTAAATTATATAAAATATTAAATGTTAAGAATTTTACGATATATCATTAACTATTGATTATTATAATACACAGACTATTAGCATTATTAATTTGTGCACTTCATTAAAATACTTCAGTTTTAATTATATACTTAGCAACTTTGACTAAATCGCTCAATTTTTTTTTTCTTTCATTGTAAATTACTTTTGTTCAAAAACTTGAACAAGAAAAAAGACAAAAAAATGGCCTGGACCTAAACACCACGATAAGACCGACTGGACAAAACCAGCCCAGAGGTCTTAATGGTCCAGTCCGGTCTTTTGGTGGACCAAAAAATTGTTCCTGCCCAAAATTCTCCTCCAACACCAGCTGGGCTGGACCGATTACATCCATATCAGAAGAAGGCACAGTCAACTTACCACAGCTCCTGGATAGAAAATCTACATAAACTAGAGAAAAAAGCCTAATATCACTAGTTGTTAGAGACATCAAGATATTTTCATCAATAATTTGACATTGAAGTAATTGGTTGTGTAGTCTAACGTCCAGCCACATACTATCAAGAGAGAGAGAGATTCTCATAAAATAAAATAAGCCTAAATGCTTAGGCTATTACGTAATCCTTATAATTGATTCCAAAATGATTGAAAACTTCTCTAATTTTGTAACTACAGCAAGGTTGGCACAAATATTTTCTAAGAATACCTCAGCCGCCGGGCTTCTTGGTGACCTGCGTTCAATAACTTTTGGGCTTCTATCTTTGGATGCTTTACTAGTTTGAGTTGAGGCAGATGCACTGTCAGTCTCTAATGCAGCTGGCTTAAGTTGGCGCACAGCTCGAGGAGAAACTTTTTGAGGCACCTCTGAGGAGCCACTTCTAAACTCAAGGCAAGTGCATGGGAATCAGCTATAATTGTAATAAAAATCAAAAGCAAAAGAGCAACAAAAAAAAAAACACACCTTAAGATTCAGCAATTGGGAACTGATCATTTAAGTCCCCATTAAAAACTAATATTTAAATCATGACATAAAAGGAATGACAGTCCGGTTAGGTTCAAAGAGATTATGCCACTTCATCAATATATTTAGACCATACTCTAAGCCAGATAGGCAAAGTATAAACTAGGCAGCTGTGACATCCTTTTTATCTATGAACTGATTTTTCTAGGGAATCATATGGTGATGTGAGAAATTCTTTGAACAAGATAAGAAAATGTTAATAACAAATGTAGGTACTGATTACTTATTAAAAAAAAACAAAAATCAAATATTGGCACTGATTAGAAGTTAAAACTACTTTTGACATTAAGTCTCAACCATCATGAGTTTTCGTTCTTAAAATTTGTTGATGGGGGGACCACACTATATATCATATGCAAAAACTTTATTATATTAGATTAAGAATGTTACCTTTGCTCTTTAAAAAGGGAGGGGGGGGGGGGGGAGAGAGAGAGAAAGATTACAAAGAGCAGGGAGCAGATCAATGCACATAGCAACTCTGATAACTGTTAAGACATTTTTAAAATTTGATAAAGTTTATGGCTGATTTTATGTATCCTAGTCACCACCATTTAGATTACTAAAATTAAAATGATTATATAGTGCTTCACTGAATACAACTTGCATTTAGTGATATGTTTCTTCGTTCATAAACCTAAAATGTTTTAGTTAGCTATCTGAACAGATGCTTTAAAGTAACATCGACTGGAATGCAGTCAACCATGCTAGTCTGCTTTAAACACCAGAGGTCCCCAATCTCACAGGGGGGGATAGGTAATACGGCGATAGAAAGAACAATAAGCAAGCAATCCTTCATGGCTATGAAAATAATAACAAGGCTTATTTTCCCCAGAGCTAGGTGGAGCCCCCTATGTTTCCTATGAAAGAAAAGATGATCCTAAGAAAAAGTCATGCGTATAGAAAGCACTAAAAGATCACAGATCTTGGGCAGTCCCAATAATTAAACTATACGCCATTCAAAAGCAGCAAAGCTAGGTCCCGCTTCTGCACATCTGCAGTACTTCTTTAGTACAGTTTGTTCCAACAGACCATAAATAGCCCAAATGGCAGAAAGAGATCAAACATAATATTTGAATCTAAACTGCATTACCCAGCCAATCCCACCCTAAAACCAACCAACCCCACCCTTGAATTTAAACTACATTACCCAACCAATCCCACCCTAAAACCAACCAACCCCACCCTAAAAAAAAAAAAAAATCTCTTTATCCCACAAAGCAACATACCAAGAAGCCTCCAAGAGAGAGAAAAAACAAGCATTTAAGGGTTACCTTGCTTTTGGGGTCTGCATGATTTAACAGCCTTCGCGGGAGCAAGTTGCAAATGGGGTTGATGTATGAACTTAGCTACTTCAATGCTGTCTCACCTACAAGGCCTGGCACAGCTCAGAAAAAAAAAACCCCACATTTGAGACATCAGAGAAGGGAATCCAATGTGAAATGAAGAAGATGAAATTAATGTGTTCATGATAGAGGCATGTGCTCCTTATCATCCCCATTGGAAGCCATAAAGGCAAAAGATATGCTTACGATAAATTTGCTTGTAAATAAATAAAATTAAATTAAAAAAAATCTAAGCAAAAAGAAAAGAGAAATCCCAAAGAGGGGAAAGGGGCTCAGAGCATTTTGAGAAAGTTAAGCCAAAGATAAATGAGTCAATTTCACCTTCAGCTCCACCCACTCTGATCTGTGTTCACTGTATAACACACTGAAAACCCATTACTCATTTATTCTCGTCAAAGGGGCCCTACGACTACAGAAAAAGTGACCAAATTACAAAATCACCCTTATCTCCACATGAAAGACAATAAATTCAAACTTTAAATTTAGTCCATAGTGGGGCATTTTTGTATTTTCAATATGGGAAGCTGTCATCCCCTCCAGTTTCGCCGCGATGAAATGAGAACACTGTGCAATTTGGGTTTTTGAATTTTTTTGGGCACAAAAAAGTTCTCAGAAACAGCTCTCACGCTCTGATTGTGACCCGAAAACACCGTCAATGAATGGTTTCTCGGAATATTTTCCTTTTAGAAAATATAAATGAATTTTAAAAGAAGCAGGAATAAAAATGAGGAAAAACCTTGGATTAACTTCTCAAGAACTTATTATTCATGTTGAAAATGGATGTTCAACTTTTAAAGTTCAATTTAAAATAATAATAATAATCTTTTAAAGTTAAAATGAATATATTTACACGCACACAGAAAAATATAAGTTACCCGGAAATTTTACCTGGAAACAGAGACAAACAGATCTAAGGTTTAAGGAAGGAAAACTCGCAATGGCAAACAATGCTCCGCAAAATATTAACGATAAGACGCCTTTTTTGGATCTTCAGATAAAAGAAAAAGAAAAAATGAAAGTTAAAAAAAAAAAAAAAATTATATAATCAACCTTCTCGAGATTCGATTTGCTTTTAAAACCTGCAAAAGATCAAAAAGCCTGCTATCTTCAAGCTCGAAGAAAGAGTTACATTATGTCAGTTTTCTGCAGAATAACTTTTCTATACATCAAATTAGATTTTGTCCAAAAAGAACTTTAAAAGAAACATCATTACAGTCAGATAGAGAAAATGAAAGGCTAAAAAGATCAAAACTTCACAATCCATAAAAAAAAAAATAGAAAAAAAAATCCTACGAACTCGTTTGGATGCCGAAAAAACTTGGGAAACTAGACAACAAGACGCAATATACATGAAACCGTTGTTCTTGCTTCCGGTGGACTCTGAGGAAATTAAGAACGGGAAAAGAACAAAAAAGAAAGACGGAAAAGGAACAGCATTTATGCATCTTGAGTTACCTTTTGCGAATCTCGAATCTTTAGGAGAATCTGGGGAATTTGCAAGAGATTTTCAGCTCTTAAAGACCAGAATCAGCCATTGGTGGGGGGAGACTGGAGTGAAGAGGTGCAGTGGCGTATGTTTCCTGGTGCTTAATCTTCTTTCTTCGTCTTTACTTAACTTGTTTGCAGTTTCCGAGGCGCTTTCTCTTTACTATAGTTTAGTTTAATTTAGGAGAGTGGGGTCGGGAGTGAGTAGAGTGAGCGAGACAGTCAGTACAAAACATGGGCGTACACATTTGTCGTTAGTCGTTACAGATAAACTGTAAATTTGCTTTAAGCCCAGCTTTACGTCCGGATTCTTTTTTATAATTTCCTCTTTTTTTTTTCCCTTACAAATATCTCAGTAGATAATTTTTGGGCCTTGTCCCGGCTAATCATGAACATGCGCCAAAAATTTAGAATTAAAATAATTTATATAAAATTTTATATTTGATAAAAATATGATTTTATTTTGTTTAGCTCAGTCTCTTTGAGTTAAAATAAAGATTATAAATTATCTTGATACAAATCAGTTGCTGTTAGGGTTTTTTTTTGTAAGATAAGTTAGCATTAAAAATCAAAAGGTCTAATAGAAAGTCATATACGGCAAATACAGAAAATTAACGAGTAATTAAACATTAAAGGGTGGGTCTTTTCACCATGAAAGTTCAACATAGAAGACAACATTTGAATTCAAGGGATGTTATCAAAAACTTGCGTACTGCTGTCATTGTGTGAAGTTGTACGCATATCAATTCTAAGATAGATGAATCTTCCCTGCCTTCCATTTTGAGGTGTGGTTGAAGTGATACTTGATATCTTCAACAATTGGCCCATATTTCAGTCATGTGGTGAGGATGATGTTGTTATTGTCTGTATAGCTGCACTAGAATCGCCTTCAATAATGATGTTGGCAAGATTTCCACAGGTTGCTTCTTTAATGGCCATAAGCGCCGCTGAGGCTTCACCAATCGTTGGAATTGAATTACTAATGAGGTCCATCTTTGCAAAGATTGATTCTCCTTGATCATTCCAACAAAGGATGACTAATATGATTCCTCGATTTTTGATAGCTGCATCGAATCTAATGCTGTTAGGGATTGTTTGAAAAGTTACATTGTGATCATCTCAATCTTAAAAAGGTTTAAAACTTCTCAAATATGTAAGCATGCATATTTGATAGGTCTATTTTTCTTCTCTTTAAAATTCTCGAATTTAGACAATAACTCGAAGAATCTTTTCATATGTATAGGGGTGTAAAAAGACCGAACCGGACCGGCAGACCGGACCGGACCGGTTGTCCCGGACCGGGACCGGAACCGAACCGGACCGGTTGGAGTTCGGTCCGGTCCGGTCCGGTCCAAAAAATATATGGACCGGAAAATTCCGGTCCGGTCCTGGTCCAGGGAGTTCATCCCCCTGGACCGGACCGGACCGGACCGAATCCCTATTTTTTAAAAATTTTTTTTTTAAAAATATATGTATATCTAAATAATAATATATAAATTTTAATATTAATATTAATATATATTAATATATAATATATACTCTTATAATATTAACATATAAATAATAAGTGTATTATTATTATTTAATATATTATTACTAATTTATTACTATTTACTAACATATAAATATATAATATACTAATGTAAATTGTAATAATGTTATTACTTATTAGTTATAGTTTATTAACATATACTAATGTGAAAGTGTTATTAGACTATTAGACTATTATTATAATTTACTAACATACTTAATATATAATATATACTAACATATTAATATATAATATATACTTTTATAATATTAACATATTATAATTTATAGTAATTAAATTTGGACTAAAAAAATATTTGATTATTATAAAATTATATATTAAATTTAGCCCATTAAATCATATGGGGCACTCCTGGACCGGACCGGACCGCCCCTGGACCGAATTGGACCGGACCGGTATGGACCGAACTCCTGTTCGGTCCGGTCCAGGGTGAGAGAATTCTTGGACCGAATGAAATCGGTCCACCAATTTCCCGGACCGGACCGGACCGGATCGGACCATTTACACCCCTACATATGTATCGTATTCTCATCAAATTTTAATTTACATTGAAATAGAATGTTAGGAAGTGTTGGTCGATTTTAAGATATACAACAACAATCAACAATACATTTAAATTGGTTAATTTGCCCAATATAAGAGTTTTGAATGAGTTAAGAGTCCAGCGTCAACTAAATATGTTTTGTTTGGTTCTTAAAGTGTACTTAGTTCAATTGAGTTGAGTCTAATTTTAAATTGAATATAACATCCAAACGTCTAACTCTTAAATTACTAGATTTATTTTAATTCAAAATTTTTTAATACGTGTAACTTATAACTTTTTTTAACTTAATACATCTTTATACATAGACAATTTTTTTCAAATTTTCATAAATATATCTAAATTCATTTTAACATTCAAACACATCTAAATTCATTTTAAGTGAACCTCATAAAACTTACTTCAATATCTCAACTCATTACTATTAATAAAGAACTCAACTTATCTCTATTCAACTCAACATCCGAACACAACCTAAAAATAAAGTTAATCCGGCAATGGTACATAGGATAAATATCAAAACTAACATATTTCATAATTAAGGGAATATAAATTATATTTATAAGTTGATGGCACTTGTAAATATTGTACATTCATTTTGATAAAAATTGACAAGTTCAGAATTTACAAGAAAGAATAAATTTTCATTACATTTTTTTTAAAAGAAGCTAGTGAGATTTGCACACTTCAGCAATGTATCTAGTAGCTTTATATATATATAAACAACAGTGTATCTAGTAGCATTACTCTTAAGAAAATGTGTAACATCCCGACCCCAATTTTAGATTAAAATTTAGTTTTATTATTATTATTATTATTTTATCGTTACTATGTTATCAAGTTATGTTTTTGATAAGTTTTAAATAGTGTTTGAATTTGTTTTAATTTCTCTCCTAACCATATTCCATATTTTAAATTTGATCGATTTTATTTTAAATAAATCATCATCATCTTAACACCACCATCCTAATGTGAAACCATCTCCAATTTCAATTTAGTTTCATGATCAAACTCCAATACAAACACTTTAAATCCGATCCTCCCGAATCATTACTGAACCCATCTCTAATTCAAATTTTTTAGAAACCCCAACTCTTAGACCAAGTAATTTCCTAATTAAAAACCAACTCCCAACTCAGAATATCTCAGTCGAAAACCAACCTCAAACATTGCAAAAATTCTCATCCTCTCCGTTTCAATTTTCTATTGAATAACCTTCATCTTAAATTCAAACTTTAAATCGAAACCTTCTTCCTCTGGTTTTCCTATTTAAAATCAAATACAAATTTTACCTCAAACATTCAAACTCAAAACCGTCATCCGTAACTTAATCTCCTAATAACTCATGTCAAACCCTCTCATGCATCACATCTTTTTTCACCAATCCATGTATGCCTCTATCTCTTCATCTCTAGGGTTTTATTTTTCTATATATATCTGCCTTTTTTCCTTGCATGAAGTAACCCCAACGTCCAACCTCCCACGTTTCCAGAGCACTGGCATAGAACCTTGCACCATTCGGCAGCCACAAAAATATAACCCAGCCCTTTTGTTCCCAAGCCCCACATTTAGTCCTATATTCAACTCTTGCCAACGATAGTAGCACACCGCCGCTGCCCTGGACTGAGAGGAATACAGTTGTTGTGAAGCCCGCAACAAAGAACCACCATCGAAACAACAAAGCAACGCTCCTGTTTTTCATCCTGAAAATAGAGTATCCATAGCAATCAAACCTTGAGCCTCAGCCCAGCTACTTTTGACCATAAACTCACCGAAATTTGCCCTAAAAAATGCCGACCAGCCACTCCCTCTCATGAAGCCCAATTGCCGCCAGAACCTACTGCTCCCTCTCTATTTTGGTTGACGGTTCGAATAAACCCCATCTCCCTAACTCTCTCTCTCACACTCTTACCCTTTCTAGTTTGCGCCACTGCTAGGAATACCCAATGAGGTAGCCGACCTCCAACAGTCGCTAGTGTCGCCATCGTGCCCCCTCCAACGGGCGATAAGCATTGCACGAACAAATTCTTTTGTACCCCGTAAGCTGTTATTCTTCTTCTTTCTATTGTTGTTTCAGCTTTCCCGAATCAGCCCTTATATATTTTTATAATCACAATTATGCTCTATCTTCCTTGTTGTCGAGTTGTGTTATTTCAGAAACAACTTTATTTAATTAATTGGGCTTATTTTTAAATGCATTTGTATTTTAAAATTTAGTATAAGCCTAAAGATTTATTTCTTACAAAGTACTAAAGTTTTTTAGGTATTTTAAAACATATTTTAATCTTTTCTTAAATTATTTTATTTGTTATGATTTTATGTAATGAGAACGTTACAAATTGGCAGTTATGCCTTGGGAGTTCGAGGCCCTAATTCCTTCTTAGATGAGTTTCCAAAAGAATTCACAAATTGTTCAAAGATTCACAATCTGCTCTTTGGCGCGGGCTATATCCAACCTTACTAGCCTAGGAAAAATGCCAAATTAACCTTACTCTAACTAACTATCAATTAGAATAAACAACATTAATTAAGCCCAAGGGCCTTAACAACTTAAACAACTAAAAGTTAACAATAAGAGGCTCGGCCCACTTAGTGGGATTCCTAGCAAACTTGCCCCACTAAAGAACCTTATCCTCAAGGTTCGAGTTTAGCTTTTCAGCATTGAGTATGCTAAGGTCGACGAGGCAGTCAAAAGGAAGCCCTTTAGGCACTGTAAGGAGGTCTCTTCACTAGGAGCCTCTGAGATGCTTGCCATCAACAATCTCCATATTGTATTGATGCCAACACCACTCACCAGCATGGTACCAACACCATCTGCTACTTTGTAGCCAGTCAAAGCCTTTTGATCTTTGGTAACAATCTTGTTTTCTCTAGGAATGTTTGATTCACCTATGGACAAAGGGTGAGAAACAATTAAGATGTCATTAGTAAGACCCTGATCTCCTATTTTCATAGGAGATATACATGCCACTATAAATAAAGAAATTTCATCATCACTACAACGTTCAAATTGTTTCATGAGCCTGCCAATAAAAAGCACACCCTTAGAAGGGACAAATGTAAACATTATTGATAATTCATTAGCCTTCCAATTTTCTTTTCATAACTAGTTACATTAAAAGTACCTTGCATGAAGACAAAATTTAAGCTTATTGAGTCAGATTCCATACGGAAAAAGGACTTTTCCTTCTTAAGTGTGACACTTTCTCCTCTAGACTTGATTTTTCCACCTTTAGCTACATGTTTTGCAGGAGAACAAAAAAGAAGGGTGGCAGGTTGCTTCTACCTACTGGTAAGAATAAGTTGCATTTTTAGTACTCTCTGATGTTGATGTGCTTGTCATCTAACTTCACTTTATCTAGGTGAATAAAAGAGTTGAATACTTACACTTCATATCATCAAGCACAACATAATGGATTTCCTTCCAACTATAAGCATTTTAGAAGTTAAAGGCACACCAGGAACTGCAAACCAGTAGCATTTGTGCATTTCCCATCAGAACTAAGAACATCAAGTGCTAATTAGCATTTGAGTAGAGTTTTGGTATCCAAACCAAGAGGTACTTTAAATGCCAGGTAATTTGGAAGACCCTCACTGTCCTCTGTGAGTTTAATTTTGAACTCCTCACCTCTACCTTTATCATCTATAATTGATAAAGTAGCAGATTTACAGGCAATTAAGTAGCAGGAAAATTCCTTCAAAAATAAGGACTTAAAACGACTGGAGTGACTTCATTGGACTTCACTAAAGATAATATATGCATAAACAAATCTACATGCTTGGAAAGGCCCTTGGATCGCTGAAGGAACACAATATTCTGAATTTGCTAAGAAGAATTCACCCCAACAGGATTGGCACAGAATTCCTGAATTTGAGACATAGAAAAACTTTTGCCAAAAATCCTGGTATCAATATTTTCATAATCTAACAAAGCAAGGTCAAAGCCATTTTTTTCTATATATAGATGGGTGAAGTGTATTGGTAAAATTCTCAATAGCTCATTCATTGATATCTATATCCCCTAGCGACTCAAAAGAAAAACTATGCTAAGATTTGGTCTGGGCAACCAGTATTCAAAAATTGACGTAACAACTGAATCTAACTGCTTGTTTATTGATTTTGTGGTGTAAAAGCTCATGTGATCACTACATGTTTGAAAGAGAATAATGCTGCCCATAATTCCGTAGTCAACAAACAACATATTAAAATTGAGGAGGTCTAGATTCCTAACAACAACCCTGACAATATTAAGAATTATAATAATTGACTATGAAGCTCACTCAGTTCCTCCATTCGATATATCCTATGATATTATTAAATCTAAACAATTTCTCTTTCATTGTGTATTAAAGGGCACAAAAACACCCCTCAACAGCAAAACATCAAGCAAAATATGAGCAAAAAAATTCTTACCCTTCAGATTAGAGCTACCAGTGTAACAAATCACAGAGTAATTTTGGAGGAAGTATCGATACAATCGCAACACCATATTGAGTCTCCATGCAGATATTTACAACAACAACAACAGCTCCATTTGACACATCGAGTCCTAAATCCTTCAATACATTCATTATCTCAATGAAGGCTCCCAGGCGACCTCTGAGACAAGAACCCTTAGTAGCTATCACCTTCTAACTTCGAATCTTAGAACCAATAAAACCCAACAGTACATCAAAAATATCCATAGCAGATTTTTCAGCTGTCCCTTTAGGAGTTATTGCCCTCCCTCTATCAAAAGGTTCCATAACCCTCCTTTGTGGCAAAGCATCAAACAAAAGATGAGGGAAAAAAATTCTTACTCGTTAATCTCTTTATAGTCATAACTTCCATTCTATCCTCTTTAGCTTGCATGTCTTCAAGTTACTTCACAAACATCAGAGCTCCCTTATAAACTTTCAAACTACTAGATTTGATGAGGAAATAAATTGGGATCGATGATAACTGGTTTTTGAGATGGCCTTGGAGGATTATGGTTTATGCAAAACAAGTCAAGTGTCGTCCTTGTTGTGGGTTGGAATAGAGGATTCGAGTTTGGTTTTGGGATAGGGTTATGGTTAGGGTTTAGATGATAGGGAAGTTTGGGTATAAATTGCCGAGGTTTTGGGATGGGGTGTTTGGGTTTTCTTCTTGGGGTATAACTTCAGTGGACTCTCCCGAAATATAAATCAGGGCTTCATTGCTTGCTGTATCTTCTATACCGTTTTCCTATTCTTCGATTATCTTCACTACTTTGTCTGGCTTCTCTTTCCATTCCTCTACTGAGTCATATTCATCTCACGAGTTGTATGTCATCTCTCAATTCATCCTTTTTTTTTTCGTTGCTCGAAGACTTGAGTGTTTCTCAATCAAAGCATATCGATTAGGAATATTTAGATCATTAATCAGCCATTGAAAGAAAGCTTCACTCAATTCATCCATGGAGGACCGTAGACTCATGATACCAATTGTAAGGAATCTAGTGGATTGAATGAGTAAACATAGAGTATTTGGTGTGAGAAGTTGTATGTAATTAAAGGAGAAATGTAGAAGATGGATGAATGTAATTCATAATTGATGATAAGAAGAAATAATAGAAAAAGGTGAATAACATGAATGAATAGATGAACACGAATTGAAGATAATTGGCAATTACGCCTTGAGAGTTCAAGGCTCCAATTCCTCCATAGATGAGTTTCCAAGAGAATTCACAAATTTTTCCAAAATCCCCAATCCGTTCTCTAGTGTGGGTTATATCTAGCCTTACCAGCCTTAGGGAAAATACCAAATTAACCTTACTCTAACTAACTATCAATTAGCTACATTAACTAAGCCCAAGGGTCTTAACAACTTAAACAACTCACCAACTAAAAGATAACAGTAAGAGGACAAGCCCACTTAGTGGGATTCCTAACAAGCAATTTACGGGGAACCCAGACGAAAACTCAAGCTTTATCCCACCATCTCTAGACTCTAAAGCCATCATAGATATCTTGAAATCTTTGTTTCCCACAAGTTCTGCAACTTCCTCTTTAATTTCTAGAGCTACCCATCTGATATAACTTCAAGAGCCTCTGAATCCTCCTAAGATCTTGGTCTATCCATCCACTCTTTTTCCAAGATCATTCAACTCCAAACGACCATAACCACTTTGCAAACTTGGCTTCAATGGGGTTTGACATCAATTACCAAAGAATGGTGGAGTGGAACACCGACACAAGCGTGGAATGCAAAGTTGATTTTCTCTTCAATTCTAAAACGTTGCCACAACAAGAATCATATGGCCAAGGCTTAGCTTTTTCACATAGGGAACCCCTTTGGTCAAGTTTTGCACCTCTGTTCCGCACTTGGGATGATTATCCCATTACCACATTGGACCACCACAAAACACTGCCAAATCACCAGTCTTAGAATCCAAGATTATCAAAAGACCATAAATCGACAATAACTTATAATAAAATTGAATAAGAAGACAAATCCAAAGCTGAATTGGGTTTAACTTTCTCAAACCAATCGAATAGCAAACAAATAGAAAAAGTTCTTAATCCAAAATTAGTAAGATGATGAACCAAAAACATTAATTTATGACATGGGTACTCTTAATTTCATCTCAATCAATATATAAACAATAAAAAACGAACTTTTACAGCACCCCAGAAAAAAAAACACCAAAGCCAAATTAAAAACGACAAAGTCCACAGCGTGAGAGAGAATTTCTTGAACTCTCAAGCCATAAACTATTTTTGAACCTCCAATACAGAGCCAACTTACGCACTCCTAGAGCAACGTCGAAGGGAATAAGACAATGGTTTAAAAAACAATTTCTTGAAGGGGGAACCAAATGGGTACGAATTGAAGAGGAGAGGAAGAGGGTTTCAGGAAAGAAGAAGGGTTATGGGGCAAAGAAGGGTTATGGAAGGAGAAGAGGAAAGAGAGAAAATGGACTAGGGAAAAGAAAAATGGGTTTATTGGATCTGTGGTTATTGTAATCTCTATAAGCTGCCAATGTGTTTATTTCTTACTGGTGGGGGTGACAATGAAAGTTATACCCGATGGACCTCAAAGTTTTTCCAATTATAAATTGTAAAAGATTAAGTCCTAGTTTGAATTCAGAGATGAAATTAGATAGATTTAAATGTAAGATGAAAACTGAATAAAATATTGTTATAATTTTATTTTTTTTAATATTATTATTATTTTAAAATTTGAAAAAGTTCAATTGGGATTTGGAAATTCTAAATTGTTTATTATATTTTATATGAGAATTTTAAAAAAATCATAATGATGATATGAGATATTTTCTGAACCCAAAAAAGGCCTAAAAGCCCTTAGAACATGCAAATTGTGTTTGTTTAGACACGGTTTGAATTGTAAGATGAGATAAGATGAGATGAGATGAATTGCGATAAATTTTGAAAATTGAATAAAATATTATTTTTTAATATTATTATTATTTTAAGATTTGAAAAAGTTAAATTGAAATTTGAAAAAATTAAATTATTTATTATATTTATATAAAAATTTGAGAAAGTATACTAATAATTTTAAGATAAATTGAAATGACAGAAAAACTGGAAAGCTCGGCAAAACCAACCAGAAAAAGTCGTCACTGTTTTTTATTTTTTTATTTTTTTATATCATCATCGAGTACTAGACAATCAAATTTATTGAAAAATAGTTTTAAAAAAAATCAATTATTTTATTTTTAAATTGACATACAGATGATATATTGAATATATTTTTATATTATTTATACAATTAAAAATTATTTTTTAAATTAAATAATATCATATAAATAATTTATCAAATATATTTTATCCAGTAACTTGAAAAGTATAGTTTTTCTTAAAAAATAATCGGAGAGGCAGATTACCCACTCGGATTATTCCTCACATGAATGATATTGATTTTTTTATGAAATGATTGTTGGGTCGACAGCAGGCTTGTATTTATTGATTTGGTGTCATGTTCGAACATAATTATTACAAAAGATAATTTGTAGATTGTGCCAGTTTTCAGACTATTTTAATATACATATATATAATAGGAGGAATGTAATAATTTTTTTTTTATAAAGATTAGGATAAGTTTGTTTTTAAGTAGTGAGAAATTTATCAATATATTCATTTACATGTGAATTGATATTTTCGATAATATTATTGTAAATAAGTCGTAGGAACTCATCATCGATAATAGGTTAACATAATTATGATATTATAAATAAATTTATGGAGTTAAATCAATTCATAAAACCAATTTAGTAAGGGATAATTTTTCATTCCTTATAAATATATCCAAGATCGTATTTATAAACAATGTAAAATTATTTTTTAATTAGACCATTTTTTATGTGTAGGCCAATATTTTTTTAATCATTTTTACGGGATAAGTAATGTGAACACCTATTCATTTTATAATAGGATCTGATACCGTGTAAAAGTATTAATTTCTCCTCTTAAAATGTTTAATATGAGTGGGTTAATTTTTTATAAAGATCGAAATGAGTTTATTTTTAAGTTGTGTGGGATTTCTCAACAATATATATAATTTTATATAAAAAATTAATTTTTGAATAATAATTTTTATTTCAAATAAAGTATAAAATTTACATTCTTTTTTGTCAACTAAACATTTAAAATTTATATGAGATTATTCCATTATTATTATCTAAAAAAGGAGGGGTTTACGAATAAAAACTTTTTCTCGTCACACCGATTTGTATTAACATCTTTCACTTGTCTATGACAGGTGGCATCTTTATCTAAAATTATTAGGCATTTATATTTTGGCAAGTAAAAATAAGATAAGATGAATTAAATTAAAAAATAAAAATTAAATAAAATATTATTAAATATAATTTTTTAATAATAATAATATTTTATAATTTTAAAAAGTTGAATTATTTTTTATATAATATTTTAAAAACATTATAATTACTAATAAGATAAAATAAAATAGTTAAAGACTTTTTCAATCCAAATCTCTCCTTACAAGACAAAAAGCTTTAAATTTATTAAGTCTCGCTTGGATTCAGAGATGAGATGAATTGAAATGAGTTTAATTTATTTTTTAATATTATTATTATTTTGAGATTTGAAAAATATGTATTGGGATTTGAAAAATGTGTATAGAAATTTGTGTTTTATATAAAAAATTATAAAAATATAATGATGAAACGAAGATGAGTTGAGCTCAACTTCAAATACAAACAAGGCCTAAGCTTTCGTCTCCCAGCTTTCAATAAAATCAAAAAAGTACGTTTCAGATCTTATTAATTTTTTTTTTCTTAAATAGACTAATTTGGAATTCACAAGAAAAAATCTATTTTTAATATATATTAGATCTCAATATATCAAAGAGAATACACAAGACTAATATATTTCAAAAATGAATTTAGCTAACATTACTCGTCTGGAATGAATTATGCTGTATACCATCATTAAATATAATTTGTTTTGTTTATCAGTTTGGAATAATGTATAGACAGGATATTGCCAAACGAATTCATTAATCAGAAATGATAGTTATAGTAAAGAGTGTATGATATGACACTACCACAACCGGCAGTACCCAAGCCACAACACTCACCATAGCAGACAGTAGCAGCAGCCAAAAGCATGAAGGAGTCGGCTAGCACCAAAAACCCTATAGCAATACACGACACAAAATGCCAAGGAACACCAAGAAATAAAGATGAGGATATTCTTGTATAAAAGTCTGTATTACACGTGTCTAGCTTATGAGAAATTGGTTGTTATGTATTAAGCATTATAGATACTGTACATGTATGGATAGAAAATAATTAAATAGGAAAAATATTCAAATAAACATTATGCTCAAAGGGGCATTTTAGCAAATACTTAAAATGCACTTTTTTTTCTCTCTACTTTAACATAGTATCAAGAGCACATTGACCTCCGTCTTCCATTATCGATCCTTTACAAACAACAAAAGCACCATCATCTTCAATGCACATCACCTTTTTATTACAGAATCTCCTCATTTTTTTTTCCTTCTTTATTTTTTCTTTCTTGCCAACGTCAATGGCTTCCTCTATTTCTTTCGAAAGTACTATTCCTCCACCTCTCTCCAACATGAACTCTTCTCTTCCTAACTTGGCAAGTCACCTCAATTCTATTAAGTTGACCGTCGATAACTACCTCTTGCGAAAATTGTGCTTTTCCTCAAGGGTAATCGGTTGTATCATCATGTGGATGGCTCGTCTCCAGTGCCTCCTCCTTGATCGATAACAACCCTAGTCCATGGTATTTGAAATGGTCACAACAGGACAGTTGATTATCTCGGCCCTCAACTCTTCTCTGTCTGAAAATGTTCTTGCACAAGTCCTTGAGTAATCCAAGACACACAAAATCTAGACCATGCTACAGACCTTGTTCATGGCACAGTCGTCTGCACATCTTATGCAGACTTAGCTTCAACTAACTACCCTTAAAAAGGGACCCGAGTCTATAACAGACTACTTCCACAAGACTAAGTCTCTCGCAGCCTCCATGGTTGTTGTAGGGTAGTTGTTGTGTCAAACATAATTATAAGTGTATTTGCTAGCCAGTCTAGACACTAATTATGACTCCTTAGTGACCTCTCTTACCACTAGAGTCGAACTGATGAGTTCTCAACAAATCTACAGTTATTTGCTCAACCATTAGTCTCGGTTGGCTCATTAAACACATTCTCTCCTCTCTAGTAACCTCATGTCTGCCAACCTCACTCAAGCCAAGTCCTTTTCTCCCTTTAATTTTTCACCTAATGTGAGGGGTTGGGGTCATGGGGGTTGAAATGACCCTTCCACAAACCGCGGTGAAAATCGACCTTTGTGCCAGATCTGTAACAAAGCTGGACACACGGCTTCAATCAAAACTATCACTAGGCTCTTCCACCGAACCTCTCGGCAAACCTCACTACTGTTGCCCCACAAATGCCATTGCCTCCTCCTCATACATGATTTCCTGATACGGTGGCAACAAACCATTTCACCAATACTTTTTAGAATCTCAACTTGTATTCTATGTCTTGTCTGTGCATTGATCAAGTCAGTGTTGGATATGGCTCCATTAATCTCATTTAGCATACCGGTTCTGTCACTTACATACTTCTAATGGAAAATTTCTTTTTATCTAAACTCTTACACGTTTCATCTAGCACAAAAAATCTTTTGTTGTTCATCAATTTGTCTTTATAATTCTATTTACTTTGAGTTTACTCTTCTTGTTTTATCGTGAAGGATTTACATATTTAGGAGGTGCTTCTTCAAGCAATCTTAGGAACGATTTATATGTCATTCCCACCACCTCAGACTTTACCTCCACTTCATCCAACCCTTAAGCACTCATAGGCCAATGCACATCGGCTTTTAACTGGCATATGAGTCTTGGTTATCCATCTTCTCGTGTTACTTCTTTTATTATCAATCAGCTTAAGCTTCCCAAAAACACAAGTATCTCGACCTCACCTTGTTTGGCTTGTCCACAAGCCAAAATCCTTGTCTTACTTCACCCCTTCTCCATTTCGTTCCTTTCATCCTTTTGAGTTATTGTTTAATGATGTTTGGGGATCGGCACAATATTGTCATCTATCGGATGTCAGTTTTACTTGTTTATTGTTGATAACTTCACTAAATATATTTGGTACTTTCCACTTCAAGCAAAATCTGATATTACTTCCATTTTATTGCCTTTTTGTGCTATGCTAAAAATTGTTTCATAAAAGATGTAAAATCTGTGCAAATGGATGGGGGTGGTGAATTTCGCCCCCTTCAAGAAGTGCTACAATCATATAGCATTGGTCATCGTATCATGTGCCCTTACTCATATGCACAAAATGACAGTGTGGAATGACAACATCATCAAATAGTTGAAACCGGTCTTACTTTACTTGCTCATGTCTCAATGCCCTTAAAATATTGGTCTGTGGCTTTTCAAACTACTGTTTTTTATTAATTGGATGCCTACTTCTATTTTGCAAAATCAATCGTCTTTTCAAAAAAAATTTAAACGCTCTCAGTCTACAATTTTCTTAGAACCTTTGGTGCAGCTTGTTGGCCCAATTTACACCCCTTTAATAAATACAAAATGGATTTTCATTTTAAACTTTGTATTTTCATGGGTTATAGTCTGGATCACAAAGGCTATTGTTGCCTACATTTATCGTTAGGAGGAACTTATATTTTACACGATGTGATTTTTCACGAAAACCTCTTCCCATTTGCTTCGGTGTCTCAAACCCCACGTTATTTTTATAATAACTCAAGCTTTTGGGCTCAACATTCGGCCCCACTTGTCCCTCTCATTCATGGCCCAGGGAACTTGACTTCCTTACCTTTTCCAGTTGACAAAATTAAATATAATTCCAACCCAGAATCCAATTGCCCAATTATTGCAGGCCCACTCAACAACTCCAACCCATTCTCAAATCCTATAGTCTCTGAACCCATGATCCCATTGAGTCCGAACTCTCGTTGCCTCTCATCCCCATCTTGCACTCTCTCAAACCTTAGCATTCTTGAACCTGTGCCTTTGCCTGCTGTCAATCCTCATCCCATGGTCACCCAATTGAAAGCCAATGTTCGGTGTCATAAAGTGCGACATGATGGAACCATGCCCTGGCCTCCCCCTAAACATTCGGCCTCTCTCACCCTCTCTACTTCCTGTAAAATTTCAGAGGAATCTAGGTCCTACACCGAATCTACAAGGTTCCTTGAGTGGTGCCAAACTATGCAATTGGAGTTTCAAACTCTTCTTCAAAACTTCACCTAGGATTTGGTACTACCCTGTTCCTCTCTTAATGTTCTAGGCCTGAAATGGATTCTGAAAACAAATAGGCGTGCTGATGGCTCCTTAGAATGGCGTTAGGCTCACCTTGTTGCTAAGGGATTCCATCAGCAACCCGTGATTGATTATACTGAAATACTTTCTCTTATTGTAAAACATGTTACTATTTGATTGCTTATTTCCATTGCTATTTCGTGTAAATGGCCCTTACATCAACTACACATCCAAAACGCGTCCAAACATGGTGACTTGGATGAAGCTACGTACATGCATCAGCCTCTTGGTTTTGTCAATCCCGACTTTCTTACAAACATCTGCAAGTTAAAGAAGGCTATTTATGGCCTTAAACAGGCCCCTTGGGCTTTGTTCTCTAAGCTCAACTCTCATCTCGTCTCTCTTGGTTTCCAAGAGTCCAGGTCTAATTCTTCCTTTTTTATTTTTAAACAAGCTGGCCATGTTATTGTTGTTTTAGTGTCTGCTGATGATATAACCGTTACTGGTTCAAGTAATTTGCTGATTTCTGATTTTATCATTGCTAAGAGTAGTCAATTTCCTAAAAGATCTTGGTCATCTGCATTTTTTTCTTGGTATAGAGGTCTCTCGGTTCAATTAGGTCATTATTTAAATCAGTCCAAATACATTTTTGAATTCTTGCACCGCACTAACATGCACAATGCTAAAGCTGTATCGTTCCCTATGTTGACTTCCACTAAAGGTATTTGAAGATCCTCATATTTACTGAAGTGTCGTAAGTAGCTTACAATATTTGGCTTTCACTCGTCCCGATATTTTCTTTGTCGTTAATAAAGTTTGTCAGTTGAATTGTTCAAAAAGTTCTCACTGGCAAGCCATAAAGTGGATTTTTCGTTATTTGCGTTCAACTACTGATTTTGGACTGTATTATTTTGCTCATTCTTTGTTTAACATTTTGGCCTAGTCTGATATTGATTGGGCTGGATTTCCTAATGATAGAAAGTTCACTAGTAGGTTTTGCATTTTTTTTTTGTTCGCATCTTATTTTTAGGGATCCAAAAAGTAACCAATGGTTGCTCGATTATCAACCGCAACTGAATTTAAGGTTGTGGTTAATACCACTTGTGAGATTTTATGGCTATAATCCCTTTTAAAAGAATTTAGAATATTTTTACCCAAAGCCCCCACTTTATGGTGTGATAACTTGGGGGTCACGTATATGTCTGTTAATCATGTACTTCATGCCCGCACTAAACATGTTGAATTGGACTATAATTTTGTCTGTGAACGGGTAGCTACAAAAAATCTCACTGTCTCCTTTGTTTCCAGTAAGGAATAGCTTGTTGATATTTTAACTAAACCATTATTTACTGATCGGTTTGCTTCCAAACCTCACTATTTGTCAAGTGCCGCTTGCATCGAGAGAGGATGATAAAGCACTCACCACAGCTGGGTGTACCGAAGCCAAGACACTCACCATAGTCGTAAAAACCATGAAGAAGTCAGCTAGCACCAAAAACCTTATAGCAATACACGACACGAAATGCCAAGAAATTCCCAAAAATAAAGATGAGAATATTCTCGTATAAAATTCTGTATTACACGTGTTTAGCTTATAGGAAATTGGTTGTTATATATTAAGCACTATAAATATGTACATGTATGGACAGAACAGAGAGGAAAAATATTCAAATAAACATTATGCCTAAAGAGCATTCCAGCGAATATCTAGAGTGCACTCTGTTTCTCTCTAAATACAGGACAATTACTTTGAAAAAATAAATAAATATAAGATTCACATAAAAAAAATTATTTTTTAATAATATATTATACTATTTTTTAAAGTGATTGTATAAGATTTTTATGTATTTTACTACTACATATAACATTAATTTTTATTTATTTACTAATTTATTTCTGGCTAGAGTGAAACAACTTAATTAACGAATGCTCATGTTATTGGCATGTGTACAAATGAAGCCATCTGTCTGCTGGTTTGAAACATTAACGTCGACCTAAAATCATTTTTGTCTAGCTGTGTGTGTATCATTTAATTCTTTATTTGTTTTTTTGTTGAATTGGAGTACTAGACATGCTTGAGAGTAATCACTCTCCCACTTAATGGGTCCGAGATCTTTTTAAGACATAATAATTAATTAAGAGCTCATGTGATTGTCCGTTTTGAATATTATTTTAGCCACAATTTTGATTAAAATATTGAAACGAAATATTTTGATATTAATATTATTTTAAATATTATTTTGAAATAGTTTATATAAAGATAAAATAGTTATATATGTATAAATTATATTAAAAAATAATATTAATACAAGTCTTAAAATTTTAAAATACATATTTATAAAACTCAATAATACTTAAAAGTTCTCACTCTAACTATTAAAAAAATAATTATTCATTTTAATTAAAAAAATGGAAGTAAGAATTTGATTTTCAGTTCCTAAAAATGGGATTAAAAAAGGTTAAGAAATAGTCTTCAATGTAAGAATTGAAGTAAAAATTATAAAAATATATTAAAAATACAAAATACAACTGTTAAGATGGTACACTGAAAATTGGCTGTGTAACAACCCCGTTATGGTAAGATTGGAATCGCTACTTAATCTGTTCCTTTTTGTTTGTTTTTCTAGCTATATGCTATAAGCATGAATATAAAAATAGAGTGATGATACATTTATAATAGTTTTTACAACTATTTTACAATTTGTAGTCTTATCAAATTTATTTATTTTTCATCATTTTATTTTAAGTATTTTTTTAATATTCTTAATCATTAAGAAAAAACTAAAAAAAATATATAATTTTATTAATATTCACATTCTTAATCACTAAGTAAAATTAAAAAAAAATTAAATGCAAAAAAAGTTGTAAAATTATTGTAAAATTGTCATCAATGTATTATTTCTCATAAAAATATGTGTACTCTAAATTTCTGATTTAAAAGAGGGAAAACACCTTATAGACATTTTCCAAATATACATTTATAAAATGACTCTCAGAATCCATCACATATGCATGAAAACATAACTAGTTCTAGTTAAGAAAGGACTCCGTCCCTACCATTAATACAAAGAAAAGCACTAAGTCATACTATGGGATGCCATCACCCTCCATAAACACTTACACCATGCTTCAAAATAATACATTGTTTAATAATTAAACTCAACAAAATGTCCCAACAAGGGACCCATACTAAAACATAAAAACCATCAACATAAACCTATCATCATCATAAGGTCGAATCAACAGGAAAAAATACTAAGCATCCGCCTTTCCGTCCACAATATAGTATCCTGCTCCCCAGCCTCCTCTTTATTGCTTAGACGTTTAAAATATAAATACAAAGTGCGAATATTCAATAAATAGTACCCCATGCAGTAATCATACTAATCATCTATTTTTTTCTTTTGAAAACATGCATGCATAAATATTTTGAGAAATAAACAATACTTTCATATTTCACTTTAGGCCAATGCACACTATTACGCCATATGTGCAAGATTAGTAGTCTTCTTTTGAACTTGAATTTTCGCCCGTCGTCACGAATTAAGAATCCCTTCTTTTGGATGGCATCACTGGGTGTACTATCAATGTGACCAATCCAACATTGTAATTTGCCTCTTTTCTTTCATTCCATGATCATTCATCCTCAATGGTCGTTAGCATTTTCATTCATAAAGCTTTCTTTTCTTTCATTTCATTTCTCTTTGAAATCATGCATTTTCATCATCTTTCATAGTCGATACATATGTAGTTTAATTTACAAGATGCATTTTTATGCTATGCTACATATATGAATAACCAATAAATTTATTGAGAGAGCATGCATGATAAGAATTTATGATTTAGAGTGTGAATGTGAATGCATTACATCATATTTTACAACTAATTATAATTTATAGGATGTTTAACATGGGCTATCAAGAAATGGCTTGTACATACTATATTCATTTGCTCTTTTATTTAGAAGAAGCATTTGTAATATGAGAGATATTTTCGTAAAGAGAACTTTGTGTAAGAAGCATAGTCATAGCTATTTACCTCTTTGCTCCTCGATATTTCAATTTCACAATGAGTCATATTCCAATAAATAGCATAAGCACGTTAATATTCATTCAATATTTTTTAGCCTTCTCTTTTAAAGAGAAAGCCACGAGATTACAACATAATGATCCTTCTATACTTGGTGATAACCCGATTCACTACTTCTTGCCTTGACTTAGAAGACGATAAAATAAATACTAAAGCATGCTTGTTGTTCATGGAAAGGTCATTTAGATAGCTTACATGGAAAGGTAGTTAAAGACTAATAGGTTTAATAAAAAATTCTTTGATTCAAGCTGACTTTGGGTTATGGAAATGCAGAGCTCAAATCTGGAAAATGGTTACCCGATTAACTACTTTTCACTAGCACATTTACCTACTTATTCAAGAGTAATGATACACGCATAACATTTTTTCTAGGTTTTTTTTACAATAATTATTCTAAATTAAGGTTTATGTAATGTCATTTCTATGAGTAATTTCACAAAAATACTCAAAATTTAAACATAATTATATAAATGAGTAAGGCTACTCAATTTATTTTATCATCATTTTTTCATTATCTCATGATATGGTATTAAATAATTAAAAAATATTTATTATCTTTCACTCATGGGCTTATTATTTAATACCACATCAAGAGAGGTTGAGAAAATGATAATAAAAATGATAATAATTCTCTTATATAAATAATTATAAGTGCATCGTTTTTCCTTATTATCCCATTCTCAATGAAGCCCCGCACTCCATTGCCCTATTCCTGTTTGCCCTACCTTGCATGTTAAGGTAATGGCAGGGGTGGGGGTAGTATGGCCCCGGTAGGGCCCCATCCCGTCCCATCCTCAACCTCGTACTTAGTTTTTTAATATAAATATATACATAAATATATATTTATACTATGAAAGAATACGTTTTCTTGTGGAACACTTAAAAGGTGGCTTATGTGCTATACTGTAATACCCCAATTTTTCACTTCAATTAAGACGTAAATCGAAGCGTTCGAACAAGTAATACAAGGCTACTTATTCTACATAAACGTAAGAAATAACATGCATGCATCTAAACTTACTAATTAAATGCAATGTGAAACACAGCGGAAATAGGTAAATTTCCAATACATGCTAAGACATCTAACTCTTGCACAAATAGATCACATGGTTAGTAAAACTATAATTTTCATAACTCCACATTTACAAAAACATATTGTATCCAAAACTTACATAATCCAGTTAGTTTTCTTAAAACAAAATATCGTATCCCACCGTCTTCCAGTAATCTTACTATTCCACTTGATCACGTACATGAGAGATCATTTCAACCAAAGAAGAGTATTCTGTAGGACCCTCAGGTACCTCAGAATCTCCCATGCTGTCTGAGACTCATTGTAATTTATATAATCCTGCAACAACATTTATCATTCTATAAATAATGATAGATAAAATTTAAAAGAGTAAGATTTATAATAAATCTCAATAAGCACACAGTTAATAAAATAAGATATAGATAACATAAGAAATTATCATACATAGTATGGTCACAAACCTATAGCTTATAAAAATGTTTTATGAGGCTTATGCATGTCAATGACCACTCTTCCCATACAAATTTAGACCTTACTTAGACCCATTATCTTATACTTAAAACTTATACTTTCTATCTTATTTATTAATTTTGTGGGTCTTACTTAATGCTTACCCTTGACAGGCGTTACATATCGCCGTCTCTATCGGGTCTTACTTATCTCTTATCCTCGATGGGCGTTATGTATTGCCGTCCCTATCAGACTAACTTAGTATGACGCGTCAGCTTATCCATATATATAACTCATCAATCGTCCAGGCGTTATGTATCACCATCCCCGTCGTGATGAGTCTCGTATCAGTCTTCCGGGTGTTACATATCGTCGTCCACGTCGCGACACAACTCTTAACTTATCAAATCATGTCAATCTCCTGGGCGTTACATATCACCATTCCCATCATGACGTGACTTAAGTCTTATCATGTTTTCTTAAAGTTTTCTTAACGTATTTTCTTAAAACAGACTTCATGACTGATGACGACACATATATGTGAAGAAATGCAACATATACATAAATTTAGACTTATGACATGCATGTTTTATGTTTTCATAAATCATATGACATATAAAAACATATCACAAAAATCTACATGCATATACATAACCTAAATTCGTATTGTCAAAACTTAACAACTGATACATACATAATTAAATAAAATATTATAATCTTATTAAATTAGGCTGGCCGAATTGCATGGAAAACTTAATCTTAATTATTTATTTATTTAACTCAAACCAAGATTTACATAATTACACGGTTTAAGCATATTTATAAGTTTACTTGAATATTTATCTTATATATAATTTTAATATTTCATTATTATTATTATTATTATTATTAGCATAATAATTCTCAAAAATCTTCCAAGTAAATTGAAATTTCTAAGTTTACCATACTTGTTAAAAAAAATCTCATTCAAATAATTCATTAAAAGTTTAGTATAAAAGAAATACGCCCTTTGAAGTCCATGCCTACTATGTGCTGCCACTTAATCCCAATTTCGCCCTTTATATAGTTCTTATCTCTTAAAACTTAAAACGTAAACATTATATATCTTTGTCTTAGATTTTCATAGTCTTTTAAATCATTCAATTCCGAAATCACACTAACACGTTATGATCAATTTATCAAAAGATATTAAATCTGTCAACATTACCCCTTTTAAAAACAAAATTTGCTAAGGTTGCTTTATCATTTTTTTTCCAAATTAAGATTTCATAATTTCACATAATCCTTTTAATCTATAATCATAAAGTATATTCTTAAGATTCTAAAATTTTTCTTAGCATTTTTCCATAACAAAAACCACTCTATAAGTCAATAGCTTTCAATCTACTACATAAGCAATACATAAGCTCAAACAAACATCAATAAGCATCAAATTAAATCTATAAATCAAGCCACTTATACTACACCAATATTATGTTAAGTAGTGTACTTACAAATTTTCTCCAAACTTGAATTGATGATAGAATCAAGCCCTTGCAAGGATTCCCTTAAAATCACTCAATTAGCTTTCTTAGGTATTATATTGAGGTTAAAGGTTTGAGGAGGGTTTTTCTTTGTATTTTCTCAATTTAGGCTGTGTGTTTCATCCTCCTAAAAGGGCCTTAGAAGTCTCATGCACTTATTTATTGGGAGAGAGGTAACACTTTAGGCAAAAAGAAGATATAACATTTGCAAGACATGTCCGGTTCTCTCTTGGTGCCATGTGTGTGTGTTTTGTTGCCTTAGGCTCATCACCTCTAAAGTTTAGGCTTGGTGATATTATCATCCAAGAGTTATGGTTGTACCACTTATATGCATATCTTGATCAATGGCTAGAATCATTCCAGCATATGAAAGGAAAAAATAGCAAAATCTTAAAATATCATATATGAGTTGTCATTTGGCTATTTGGTTCCCCCTGGTTATAGGAAAATTATCCTTCTAAAAAATTTTCCACCACATGAAACCTACCTCCCCACACATTTCTAGAAGATATAAATGGAGAGAACCAATCAGATTTAAGCTCCTAAGGTAAGTTAGTGGTGCAATTATTTTTGGGCTTCAGTTTACGCTCAATTCAGGTCAGTTCACTTCAAGCCTAAATAATACATTGATTCACTTCGGTTATCCAAAAACTCAAAAAATAAAGTTTTAGATAATCTTCTTAGTGACTCATAGGATTTTGAATCACCTCATTCAGAGATCATATGGGATAGATATGATTAATTTACCAAAACACGTCAAAACTATCCGAGGAACACCCAATCCGAGTTCTCCATTTGTTTACCTTTGTTTTCTTACCCACAAAGGTTTCTAGATAAATTGTCATCAACTTGCCACACATTTCCACATATTTTAAGTCTTCAAATATTTTGGTAGCCAATTACAATTTTCGTCACATGGCCAAACATAAGACAACTCATCTAAGTCAGTAACTAGTTGACTCATATTCCTGTCCATCCACTTCACACCAGATTTCGTCCTTGATCCATTACTTATCTTCAAAAACCCAAAACATAGAGGTTCTATATATACTTCATAAGGTTATATAGAAACTAAAATAACTTCATTTTAAGCTCATATACCTAAGTTATGATTTTTATACCAAAAGTAGACAGATAAGCCCGAGAGTACCAATCCGGGCACACCAAATGTTTGATAAATGATCCCTCTTGTTTCACACAAAACTTACTAAATAAAATATTTTTATTTGATATATTTCTACACACTTGTCAATATCTTAAGATAATTGAAAAAATATATCAAAAGTTTAATCTTAATCAAAGTCACTAGTCAACTCTAAGTCTATGTCTATATATCCAATTTAGATCTGCCACCTCAATCTCAATTTTGTATTTGATTAAATTCATATATCTTAAAACTCAAAACATAAGGATTGTATATGTTCCTCTTTGTTTTCCAAACTATCTTGAATCATCTCAATCCAATATAAAATGAGTAATTATGTCCATATTACTAAAGGACGTTGAAATTATCTAAATTAGCCTAATCTGAAAATATCATAGGGTATATTTCTTACTCATACTACTTGACTTCCTTTATAAATTTCTTTCAATTTTTATACAATATTATCTTGAATATTCAAATAAACATATCTTCTTATCCTATTTAGTGTCTCCCATAATTTTTTTCCAAAACCAATAAAAGACTCATAAAAAATATATATATAATATATCCAAAACTTCATGGGTTCCCTAAAATAATCTTAAAGAAACATAATCATACCAAATATAAAAATTAAACGGATACTTAAAAAAATTCGGGTTATCACATACACCCTTTCAAATATGTTATATATATTTATTTATTTTAACAGTTTTATATTTATATTAAAAATTCTGGCTAATTAAAAATAAAGGTATTACTCATTTAAAAAATCAAAGGTTACATTCTTTGATGGAATAAAGTAACACTTAGTGAATAAGAATCTTGGTCTATCTATATATAAATGCTTGTAATTCTCCATCAGTTACATCCATCAACATAAAAAATAGATAGACTAAATAAATCTGTTAGAGTTCACAAATCAAGAAACAATCAGTTCTTACGATACTTAATCAATGATGACCAAAGACATGTGTTCTAACTATTATTTTATTATTTGATATTCTCCTAAATTATTTCATACTATACATAATTACATATTATATTTATAACTTTTACTATATACAAATATAGTAATATGTATCAAATAGAACTTTTTTTTAATGTTTTGTATAAGTTTTAATGTAGTAAGGTGATGCTTTTATAGTTGCCTCTATAATATTAGTAAATTTAAAAACTATATAATTTTTAAATTAAAAATTATAGTCATACTTATAAAATTAAGTTTACAAATTTGGGTCCCAAAATTTGTTTTCAATTACTTTTAGACTTATGAATAGTTTTTGGACCTAGTCAATCGTAGTCTATTATCGAAGTGGGTGTGGGGCCAGGCAGATTGGGAATCTGCCTTGCCCTTAGATGTGCATGCGAGAGTGAAAATCCTACCCGCCGACCCATGTAGGGTGGGTAGCGGAAAAGGGGCTACCCTGTTCCATAAGGTGCGGGTCACACCCATAGAAAAATCTATTTATAATCATTTGACTATCATACTCTTAATATTCCTTGATTTGACATTCAATTATAGGTCTATAAGTGAAATATAATAAAAAATCTCCAATCATCTAATATTTTATCATAAAATGATGAGAGGATAATGATAAAATAGATGATGAATAACATTACTCTTCCAATAATATATTTCCTTTTGAAACAATTTTAATAACCATTTGGGGTAGATGGTATGTACGGGTTGGACTATCCATTGGAGAGAACATTGCCCTTGGGCTTAACCATGAGTTCAGTACATCTTATAGATGGGTCTAACCATAGATCAACACCTAGAATTGGAGGAAAAGATAAAAGGAAAAAAAATTACATTGCTGCTTTAATATTTTTCTCATTTTCAAGCATAACTACTGAGAAAAATTAGGGATTTCTGAAAAATTCTGAAGAAATAAAATGTCTTTAATTGATTTCTTATAATTAGTTTCATCTATTAGGCAATCTCCATAAGCATCTAGAAAGAGAGAGTGTTCATATCTACATCCTAGTGCTCCAAAATGATGATACATGAAACCCAAAGCTCCTTCAACTTGTGTTCTTGATGAATCCAATTAGGAAAGGCAGATGAGCACTAATACTACTGAATTATATGGAATTTGAGCTTGTGGATGCAGCAAAAAGCAACAAGTCTAAGTGGGATTCTTTATCGACCCAATTCGGATAACTTCTTTTTTAACCATTTTACATGATACAAATTGGCTCACTCCCTCTCATATAGGGCCACGGCCCACACATGTAAAGTGTTCTCTTAGAATACAATATTCAATTTTAATTTGATGATGTGGCTTCATATCATTGGTTAATGTAAATTTGTTTGTTAGTTACATTCAGTCTTACTTCTATAAATAGGTTGATGTAATCAAGTTGAACTACTCTGATTAATACAATACATAATCCAACTTTCATACGCATTTCTTTTTCCCTCTTTTAATTTGCTTCCATGTCTTCCTGGTATCAAGAATTTATGCCAAGATTCAAAATTTTTCATGGTATCAAAGAAATTTGATTTCTTCGATTATTCTGTTTCTCCATGGATTTCTTGGATTAAACCTCAATCAAGATTCTAATCAATTCTTTCTATCATGTCAAATCAAGTAACTTCTTCGCCTGCAGATCAAGTAATGATGTTCCACAACTATCATTTACACAAGAGCAATGTCAACAAATTCTTGTCTTGATCAATCCTTCCACAAAACCTGTGCATTCAGTAAACCAAGTTTCGACTTTGTCTACTGATTTGCCAAGCACATCTTCTGGCATTCTTCCAACACCAACTCTCCAATACTCTAAAAATTTCTCAAGTAAATATTCTTCAATTTTTCCTAATAATATGGCTCTTACTTCTGTTAATCCTCCAACCATCCATTGGATTATTGACACTCGAGCCACAGACCATATGATTTGTTCCACCAACTTCTTTTCCTCAATTAGCTCATCTGTTTGTTCATTAGTTAGATTACCAAATAATAATCTTGTTTCGGTTACTCATAAAGGAATTGTGACTCTATCTAGTGAATTAGTGTTATATAGTGCACTTTGTGTCCCTTAATTTTCATTCAATCTAATCTCAACAAGTAAATTGACAAAAGACACTCACTGTTGCCTCATTTTTGTCTCCAATTTGTACTTTGTACATGACCTATCTACATGGAAAACGATTGGAGGGGGGGGGGGGGGAACTGGTTTATATCATCTCATGCAAAAACCTTTGGTTGGTTCATCTATTGCTCTTTCAGCCACTTAACAATTTGATATTTGGCATTATAGACTAGGTCATCTTTCTTTACTAGATTACATGTTCTAAATAAATCTATACTAGATATCAAAATTTCTAATTCTTCTCCATGTAATGTTTGCTCATTGGCAAAACAAAATTCTCTTCTTTTTGAACTCAGCAATAATACTTATCTAGTTCCTTTTTACCTTGTGCATTGTGATCTAGGGGGACTATTTTCGGTTCCTTCCTTAGATGGTTCTAAATTCTTTCTCATGATTGTGGATGGTTTTTCCAAATGTACTTGGGTTTATCTCATGAAACAGAAATCACAAACCAGACAGTATATACAATCCTTCTTTTCTCTTGTTGAAAACCATTTCAATTCCAAGATTAAATACATTCGGACAGACAATGGTGTTGAATTTAATATAACTGATTATTACCTAACTAAAGGTGTGCTTCATCAACGGAATTGTGTTGAGAAACCACAATAAAATGGTGCGGTTGAAAGAAAATATTAGCATTTGCTGAATGTTGCTAGATCTCTTAGATTTCAAGCCTCATTATCATTACAGTTTTAGGATGACTGTATTTTAACAGAAACTCATTTAATCAACTTGACTCTCACACCTTTACTACTTAATAAATCACCATATGAGGTTCTCCATTCACGTCCTCCATCCTATAAACATTCGAGAGTTTTCGAGTGTTTATGCTTTGCCTCTACTCTCACTCGAAATAAATCCAAATTCGATCCTCGAGCCAAAAAGTATGTCTTTATTGGATATCCTTTTGCTATAAAATGATTTAAATTGTATCATTAGGAATCTCATACAACATTTTTTTTCTCGTGATATAGTATTCCATGAATTCATTTTTCCTTGCTCATCCATTAATTCCAATTCATTTGATATTGATCCTTTCTTAGTCTTACGAAATGTTGCTTCTGAAACATCAAGTCCCTCTCCTTCTATTTCATCTGTTGCAGGCAATATAATGCCAATAGAATCTCAATCTTTTGATTCTACAATTTCTGTTTCATTCAATTCCTCTTCACATTCCCCTCCCATTCTTACTAGTCAATCCACAAGGCAAAGAAAACAACTAAGATATTTGCAAGATTATCATTATCAACCAGTTTTGATAGAAAATAACCAAGCTCTTCATCCTCCTTAATAGGTTTCATGGTAGAAAATTCTCAAGGTATATTTTAGCCTCTTTCTAACTTTGTTTCTTATGACAAACTTTCACCTTCTCACAAGTGTTTCACTTTGTCAATTTCTTCTCATATTGAACCAAAATCTTTCAATCAAGCCATCAAAATATTCGAATGGCAAGAAGCTATACATGCTGAAATTAAAGCTATTGAACAAAATAAAATGTGGATTCTTACTTCTTTACTTGTAGCAGAGAAACCTATAGGTTGCAAGTGGATATATGTATTAAATACAAAACTGATGGCAGTATTGAAAGGTATAAAACCCACTTGGTAGCAAAGGGTTATACATAAGTTGAAAGCTTAGATTTTCATGAAACTTTTTCTCCTATTGCTAAGTTAACAATAGTGAGGTGTTTGTTGGCGTTGGTTGCTACTAAAAATTGGCATTTACATCAATTAGATGTAAATAATATCTTCCTACATGGTGAGTTCAATGAAGAAGTATATATGGACATTCCGCCAGGGTTTGCAACAAAATGTGATACTCGGGTATGCAAGCTTACAGGTTACTTTATGGTTTAAGACAAGTTTCACGCCAATGGTTTTCTAAGCTTTTTTATGCCATTATTGAATATGAATTTACAAATTCTAATTCTGATCATTCACTTTTCATTAAGTCGATTGCTACTTCCTTTATTATTTTGTTAGTTTATGTAGATAATATAATACTAGCAAGCAATGACCTTGATTCTATTGCTGCCTTGAAGTCTTTTTTAGACAATAGATTCAAAATCAATGAATTAGGAGTTCTCAATTTTTTTTTGGGATTAGAAGTGGCTAGATTTGACAAAGGCATTAGTTTATGCCAAGAGATAATCTTGGGATCGAATGGGCTAGTAAGCATTAAAAAATAGCCCTCCAATGAGGGATCGACGCGTTAGCAGCTATAGCAAAAGACATTGAGCTGTGCCACACTGAATCACACTGAAGTGGAAGTTTAGGCACGGCTCTTCAGATTCAGCAAGAGCAAGAAATAATCTGGTTCTCAGTCTTCTAGTTTCCTTATATAGCCTTCCACCACACCTTACACCAATTGAGGCTTAGAAGTTTTCTATTATTCCTGAGTTTCCTTGAACAATTTCCTATCTAAAATGAAGCAACACTTGAACCTTTGCATGCAGTGACTCTCACCCTTTTACTCCTGATTAGTTTTGGTAAGCACACCAATTGATGTTTGGCGGTTTATTTTCATTATGAATTTTATGGTGATCACCTCTTTCCCTCGTAGAGCCAACTTCAGACTGCTGGAAACTTGGAGTTCCAAAATTAATCCCTTCACACAACCCTCAACTTCGCACTCTCGCCTCCTTTCCGTCTCCCCCTTTCCATTGTCGACGGCTTCCCATTTCGATGCCGACAACCCCTCATTCTATCGCACTCTAGTACAACCTCCCTTTTTGTAATTTAACCCCACAGATTCGTCACCCACTATGTAGATTGTGGTTTCACTGCCACTGGTCCATCGCCCACTATCCCAGACACCAAGTGATGGTTGTTCATGGGTGACTCCAGTGCTCCCGATGTTCCTTAGGTATTTTTGTTTTTGACATGACAGGTGTTTGAAAAAATGTTTGAATAATTTTCTTTCTATGTGCATGCCTGAAAATTAAAGTTGGATTGTTCCCATTACTTTTTTGTGCTACAAAGCACTTGTTAGCGTTTTACTAGGAAGTAGAAAGGCAATCTGGGTATCAAAAAAAAAGAAACTCAATAGTCACTTTAAACATTGATAGAAATAACAATAAGGTGTAAACATAAACACAAATCAATTCTATTATTAACAGCAAAAAAATGGGTTTGAAAGCCTGCTCACTTTATGGATATATTGATGTTTATGTATGCTTCGAGAATATGGGGTTGCAAAACCTCCTCGAGCTTAAATTTATGCAAATCAAGACAATTTGTCTAAAGAATCAATCCCAGACATAATAATCATTTGAGACTGCTCAAAAAGGTTTGAAAAATAAATGGTATCGGTAAAAGACGACAATGTGGAGAATACTTAAAAGTAATATTAAGAAGACATCATTTGAGAAAGTTACAAATTTACATGTGAGTGAGCTTTATTGTTTAGAAGTGATATGCATTACAAACTTAAACGTAAAACAGGCAATTAAAAAAGACATCCTTTGAAAGATTAAGCACAAAATGTTGTCCAAGCATGTTTATCCTGTTTGATACAAATTTAGCACATTTATCTTTAAAAGTGATACAAATTACAAGTAAGCCAAGGAAAAGTATCAAGAAAGTAAATTTAAATGAACATGAAAATTCCATATACTAAAAGGACATACAAAAAAAAAGTTTATATGTGCTATTGAATTTTTATACTAAAAGGATATCAAAAGTTTTGTGATGTTGTAGTTGAGTATTTATCTCTTACTAAGTTTTCTAAAACTTATTGTGTATAAAATCATGTTTGTATTTCTAGAATAGATTGCTTTTAGAGGAAGGGTTGAAGATTGAGAATGAGTTTGTTACATAGACTTTGGTTTATATGCCATTATAATTCTATGCGTGAACGAGCTAGGCTCATATATAGGATGGCCCATAAGCATAACTCAAGTGATAGTTCTATGCCATTATAGAGTTTGATTGAGATAGACTCATAAGCATTTATAATATAGGAAGACCCATAAGAAAAACTCAAATGATTATTATTATTATTTATTGGCAATTGATTATATTATATCAATATAAATATAAATATGCATAGTTCAAATATATAAGGGTATACAAGAGCTAACACTTATTTAAGTGAAAGAAATAGAAATGACATTCTAGGCTGCCTCCAGTTAATTTAATCACTGTACAATGTACCACATCAAGCAATTGATAGAGTTTCACCTTTATGATAGATTAAAAAACTTGATCCTTTACGATAAAGTCTCAAACCCAATGTTTGAGTTGGATCCAAGAATTTGTTTTCTCATTATGATATATAAGCCATATTTATTAGAATCAACAATTATAAATCACTCTCATTGATTTATTTCATATGGCAGGTACTAATTTATAATCTTGATAGTGACAATGATATCAATGTCAAAGATGAGGTACATGTCGAAGATGGTGACTGTGATGAAGATGGGGTATATGTTGAAGATGGGGGCAATGTTGATAATGGAGTGAATGTGATTTGCTTTTCGAGTAGTAGTCCACCAGAGCCATTCATTAGTATGAAATTTGAGAAAGTCTAAGACGGTCAAGAATTTTACAAGGCATATGCAAGGCGAACCGGTTTTGCAATTCAGACGAATCATACTCGATTATTGAAAGAGGAAAAAACTCTGTGTAATAGACTATGTTTGCATAAGAGAAGGCCGACCACAAGTAAGAGTGAATGTCAAAATTTAAGTAATGCCAGAATCTGCTAAGACAAAGATCAATTATAAAGCAATTATAGGAATTAAAAAAAATGGTCAAAAGTGGATAGTGAATAAGTTTGTAGTTGGACACAATCATATCTTATTTGGCCCGAGAAGTGCTAGCCTCCTCCATGGACATAAGAGAGTTAAATTTAAAAAAAAAAACTGATTATGACTTTGAGTGAATCCGGTGTACTGATAAGGAAATTAATGTCGGTGTTGAGTAAAAATGCATGTGGTGCCTTCAGTGTCAGTTGTATTAGCAAAATTGTAGAAAATTATATGGGAAGCGAAAGAAAAAAAGTATTTGAAGAAGGGGAGATGCACAAAGGTTATACACCTACTTTCAAGGTCGAAAACGCAAAGACCCTGGGTTTGTATTTTCCATGCAAGTTGATAAGGATGAGTGTATGGGCAATTGTTTTTAGGCTGATGTGTGTTTAAGAGCTGCATACCAATATTTTGAGAACATTGTTACATTTTATGCCACTTACTTAACCAATATCTATAAGATGCTATTTCCATTTTCTGGAGTTAATCATCATCATCAGACTATTATGTTTGGGTGTACTTTGTTAGTTAATAAAATTGTAAAATCATATATATGGTTTTGAGAACATGGCTAGAGTTAATGCTTGGGCATGCCTCCTCAATAGTAATTATTGAAGATGACAAGACAATAATGAAGACAATTGTAAAGGTATTCCCAAATACAACTCATAAGTTGTGTTTATGATACATTTTACAAAAGTTTTTCAAATACTTGGCCTATGTATACAACAAATTTTTGGACTTTGGAAATGAATTTAATCAAAGCAACGGAAGGAACATTAAAAAGACAGTAGGAATTCAATGTACATTTCTGTTTTAGTAAGCTTATACTGATATATTTAGTTTGTAGTGACGTATTTTAGTTTAACAATTCATCAAGTCAACAAATAAATCTTGATGTATGATTTATGTCCAACACACGAAGTAGGCCAGATGTGCATCTAGATACAATCTCTATTCGTATTTTTACACTTGAAGGGTACCCGTCTAGATAATATTGTTCATACCTCAGACTGGTTTCAATCTTAAAATTGGATATCCGGATTGCAATCGGTATCAAGTTTTATGTACACTTTTGACTTTTTTTAACTCTAGTTTTTGTACAAGCAAAATGACATCATTCTACATGTATAGAAACGATGTGATTCTGAAACAAAAATTCTATTTTTTAAAACCACACCCGATTATGGATAATCCGTTAAATAAATAGATCAATAACAGGATCCGGGCGGTTAATCACCTGGATTTTCGAGTTTTAGGTTGGATTGAAAAAATATCCAGTTTGGATACATATCCCTAACATGAAGACACATCCATCCTTACTTATAGCATGTGACATGTGTTTGAGTGTTATTGTTTCCCACTCTATTCAAACCTAGATTCATTGATGTTTAGATTGTTAAATTTAGAAAATGAAAGAAAGCTCCAACCCTTGCCATCTTACTAGCCCCTTACCTAGGAGTGGCAGGGGCCCTGTCCACCAAATGCGGGGCGACAGGGTAGTCTACCCGCATCTAGGCCCCAGAAGGTGTGTGTGGCATGATGAGTTGGGTCCTTATCCGCCTTTTTCCTACCATGTTCCATATATTATCTATATGTGTGTGTGTATTTTAAGTGAAATTTCAGTAGACTTTTATAAATGACTTTCCACTCCCCCATAGAAATTGGCTTTTTGAGTAATATTGTTTGGTCATTGCTTGAACCTCAAGGCAATAAAGATATCCCATGTCTTCATGAAGAGACCATTTTTGGTGATTTCCTACTAATTTTCTCTCACCTACTATAGTCTATTGCACAACTCTAACTCCATTATTCTCTTCTTTTTGTAGTAATGTCTAACTTCTCTTCCTCGTGGCTTTTCCTCCATGAGACATTGAAGCTCACTCCTTATAATTAAATCCATCTAAAAAACATTGAATTTGCCCAAACATTGACAATTGACTGCTTGTACAATCCCAAAAGTTTCCAAGTTGTTTCTCAACTTCCATAGGGATCTTCATCTAGTATTATCAGCAGTATTGAACCCTATTGGAGGCAGACATTTTTGAGAAAGTTAGCCATGAATTATGACTTCCAATACATTTTGAAATAAACAAGTTATTGCTTTATGTTGATTCATTTGATAAAAGGAATACTAAAGATCTTCTTTGTTAAATTTAAAGAGAAATAGATAAGATATATTGATTCTACTTCATTTGATCGTATTGGTATAAAATTTTCTAATAGAATGATACTACTATTCATCCTACAATTTATCACCTCAAGTCGCACATGTTAGTTGCTTCTATTTGGTATCATTTTTCAATTAGATTTTAGTTTTTCTAATTGATTTGTCAAACTGATTGATTTGTTTTACTTATCATACATACACCATATATTTGTTATAAGAAAATAAAAATTAAAAAAATAAATGTAATATGTGGTGTGTGGGATAATAAGTAAAAATATTCTTTTTCACAAGTAACGAATATTATTTTTTTTCGAAAAAAGTGATTAATGCATAAGAGATTACATTTGGAGAGGAGCATGACAAATTCTAAATCTTGCCATGAATTCTTGATATTAGGAAGAAATGGAAGCAAAGTAAAAGAGGGAAAAACAGAGTCGTATGAAAACTTGATTCTATATTATATTAATCAATGTAGTTCAACTTGATTACATCAACCTATTTGTAGAAATAAGACTGAATGTAACTAACAAACAAATTTACATAACCAATGATATGAAGCCACATCATCAAATTAAAATCGAATATTGTATTCTAAGAGTCCCCCTCAAGAAGGAGAATGGATGTCAATAATTCCCATCTTGGAGAATAGACTGTGAAATTAAGTGCAGTTGAGAGGTTTTGTGAATCTATCATTAAGTTGGTGAGCTGAAGCAACATGAAGTAGTTTGATGAGATTAGCCACCATCTTCTCTTTAACAATGTGGCAATTTATTTCAATGTGCTTTGTCCTTTCTTGAAATACAAGATTTACCGTAATGTGGAGAGCAGCCTTATTATCACAAACGAGCAATGCAGGTTTGGGATGATTAATTTAAAGATCCTTTAACAAAGTAAGTAACCATGATAGTTCACAAGTGGTGGATGCCATAACTCTATATTCAGCCTTAGCTGAAGATATTAATACAGTTTGTTACTTTTTAGATTTCCAAGAGATTAATGAGTCACCAAGAAACACACAAAATTAGTGACTGATTTTCTTGAGTCCACACAGTTTGCCCAATTCGAGTTACAAAAGGCTTTGAGATGGAAATATGAACTTGAGGGAAAAAATAAACCTTAAGCATGTGTGCCTTTTAAATACTTTAACACCATGTGAGGTGCATCAATGTGAGGTTGTCGTAGTTTATCTATGTATTGACTTAAAACTTGGACAACTGTAACACATCGTTCCTAAATATAGCATTGTAAAGATATTTTAGGAATCCAGTGTGCTACTAAAACATTTTTTTATAAAACGCATCAAATACGAACGTTTTATAATAAATGAAACAATTTTTATAAAATTTAAAGAGACTCAGCCAAAGCATTTGTTTAAAATATTAAAATCACACGTGTTTACGAAAATATTTTATTCGCTAAAAATCATTAAACTACGACTAATACATTGTCTCCCTGAGTCAAATCGTGCTAGCTGTGCATTCTCATCACCTGTGATACTTTTTAAAAGCAAACATAGAAACATAGAAAACAAAATGAGTCGAATACTCAGTAAGTAACACATCATACGGTAAGAATAATAATCATCGATTTTTATGCATACTCATAGATACATACATAATAACATAAACGTGATTTTTTTATAAATGTCTAACATGAGTTTTTCATAATCTTATCTTATCTTATCTTATCAGATCATAACATAAATCATTACTCATTGTTGACCCCTATAAGTTAGGATTAGCGAATCTAAAAAGATTTCGATTTCACCTGTGACTACGGGTTATGTAATCCATACATAAGAAAGACATGCTAGGCGCACTACCAGCACGTACAATCTAGCAATGTAATATGTTCGTACATAGGTACCAATTTCATATCTTACATAGACCGCTTATATATCTTATTATACTTGCATACATATCATGTCATGGATTTCAAAAGAAATTTCATACGTTTGTAACATGTCGTGATGCATGCTTCCTTATATTAATTTATGGTCTTTTATAAATAACTTTATGCATACTCTCATATAAACTCATGATTCTTCATAAATAATTTTAATGCATAAAATCATGAGATTTCATAATTATCTTAAGACATAAATTTTTTCATAAATCATGCATGACTTTTTCATAATTTTATCATGACTGGGGTACATAAAAAGGGATTTCCAAATGATGGTCATACATACATAATATTTTTATAAAAAAAAATGTTTACCGTCCATGCGTAAAAGGTATAATCATACTACTTACCTCTTAGCGCTGCGTCCTGATTTCACGTGGTAACTTATAACCTATACGAAACACTAATTGTTACTAACTTTTTAAAATTAACATGTTGTAACCTTCTAATTACATAAAATCATAACAAATAAATAATTTAATAAAAGATTAGAATATATTTTAAAAACTTTAATACTTTGTAACAAATAAATCTTTGGGCTTATACTAAACTTTAAAACACAAAACCCTTTTAATTAATAAGCCAAGTCAATTAAGGAAAATAATTTATGAACTATTAGAATCGGGCTCAACAATTTAAAACAGACTTCTAGTCAAAGTAGCACCAGCTCAAAGGGGCTTAAGGCCCTTTTTTGGTCTAGTCAGAATTGGCTTAGGGCCCGTGGCCCGCTTGAAGTTACAAGCCGAAGCTGCGTGGAACACTCAAGGCTAAGACAACAACAGAGGGCTCGACAACACAAAAGGGTTAAACGGCAAAACAATAATTATATAAATAATGAGGGGCTTAATGGGAAGTTGAATCAACATAATTTCTGAAAGGCTTAAACGAAACATGTAAAAGAAAAAGAGCTATGCTAGAATAATCCATATTCTCTACACTTACATACACATAAATAATAATATATATTACTGTGAGTACAATAAATATGAATTAATCTCAATATTTTCTCAAAGAAAAAACAGAGGAGCTCGAGACAGTGGTCGCATGATGCATACCGAGAGGAGGCTGATGAGATGGTTCTCTGGTGCGGAGGGTGACCAGCGATTTCTGAGTGGTTTCCGGCAAGGAAGAAGGTGGCTAGGTTGGCTGGTTTGCAACTGTGAAGGTCTCGACTTGCTGACCAAAAACAGAGGGTTTTTTCGTGGGTTCCGAGTGATGTTTTTCTCCGTTGGTTTAAGGTGAGTTGGCTGCGGGTTGGCTGTGAGGAGAGATGCCGTGAGGTTGCTGTGGCGGTACGAGACAGTTGCGGCTGCTCTGTTTATGTTGGTTTCGGATTGTTGTGAGTTTCTTTCTCTGTAATTTTGCACGATTTCTTTTCTGAGAGTCTCAGTTTGGGTTTTATAGATGAAGGAGAAGGAGGTAACGTGATCAACATGGAGGTTGAATTGCAGTTGAGTTAGGAGTCTGTTTCAAGCATAGAGGGTTTTCTGATGAAAGCTTGAATTTGCTACACTTTGGATAATGATTCTGAGAGCTAATGGTTTGAAGTGTTTGGATTCGGTTTCGAATGGGGGCTGCAAGTTTGAATTTGACTGGGAATTGGATTTCAATTAAGAGGTCAAAACCAGAGAATGAAGGCGTTGGGTTTGAATTGATGGTGAGTTTCTGATTTGTGTTTATAGTGGAATCTGAATTCAAACCAGGATAGGAATTTTGAAGCAATTGAGTTGGAGTTTGTATTTGATTTTAAACAGTAAACCAAACCAGAGGATAGAGGTGAAGTATTTGAGTTGAGATTTTGATTGGCTTAACTAGGATATCAAACAAAATTTTAAAAGGGTCGAAGGAGCATAAACTTACTCAAATTAAAAATACCATCTCAAGATAATATTAAAAAGTGATAGCAAATAATAATAATAATAATAATAATTAATTAATTAACTTAAATATTGGGTTGAGATGTTACAACCGCATAAGTAAAGTTTGGGCGAGTTGTGGTGAGGTATATTAACCTCCCAATTAACATGCAATAGCTTAAGGGATCATTGATTAGTTCACCATCAGATGAAGACAATTTTATGTTTTGTTCCATTGGAAACTGGACTGACTTTGCTGCTAACAGACCTGAGTCTTAAAAGAATATCCAAAACATACTTCCTTTGGCGTAAGGGAGACGCTAGGGATCAGATGGGCTTACAAAGGTTCAAAAACAGCCCTCCAATAAGGGGTTGACATGTCAGCGGCTATAGGAAACAAGCATTGAGCCAGGCCACACCAAAACTCACTCGAAGTCTGGAAATGTAGGGGTGGCAATTTGTGACACGACACGTTAACACGAAACGAACACGACACGATAAAAGCGGGTTAGTGTTTAGCCTTAACGGGTTTCGGGTCAATTCGTGTCAACCCGTTAAGACACGATTTGATAACGGGTCATAACGGGTTTGACCCGTTATGACCCGTTAAGACCCGTTAAGACACGATAAGAAATTTAAATTTACTTTTATACCCTTGAGCTAAATTTCAAAAAATCCTAATTTAAAATTAGTTTTATACTTTTAGACACTTTACTATCCCATTTAAATACTTATTAAAAAGTCATTAACAAGTTAACCCATTATTATTTAATATGTTTGGATTATAATTTTAATATTTTATAATATGTAGATCATATTTGTGTATTTATTATATTTTATAGTGTACTACTTATTGAATTGTAATTTTAAAATTGTAATTTATAATTAATTTTTTATGGTTTATAACTATTATTTAAGTTTTAATATTTATATAAAATTAATTAAGTTAAACTCAAACGGGTCACTAACGGGTTTGCGGGTTGAAACGGGTCAAATCGTGTTGTATCGTGTCGTGTCATATCGTGTCATATAGTGTCAAATGTCTTAACGTGTCTTAACGGGTCGTGTCGTGTCAACCCGTTATCTTAACGGGTCGTGTTAGGGTTGAAGTTTTTGACACGAAATCCTTAACGGGTCGTGTTCGTGTTGACCCTTTAAGTATTATGTACACGTTCTGACACGACACGAACACGACCCGTTAACACGTTTTGACACCCCTATGGAAATACAAGATCCCCCCCATTTCCATCGAACAAACCCTGAACCCAGTTCCCCATTCCCTTTGCACAACCCATACATTCCTCATCTCGACTCCCCCTCCCTTCTCCTCCTCCCTTCCCCAGTTTTCGACTCCACCCCCTTTCCCCAATTCGACTCCCTTTCTCCAATCGACTCAAAGTAAGTGCATCATATTTCTCTGTTCAACAACATTTCTTTTTGTCAGATTTTGAAACATCTACAGTTCTCACTCTACTCATTTTGAATTATTGGGGTGTATACGCCGATGTTTTTACCTATTGGTGGTAATCCAAATTGGGCAAGGAGAAAAATGTGACCAATGTGGCATGTGACGATTTTTATATTCCAGGGTGAGTGGGTGGGTGTATCCTATGGCAGTAGTGCTAGTTACTTTGTTCAAAAGTAGATTTTAGAAGCAGGGTTTTTGGAGTTGTTTGGCTTTTGAGGATGTGTTCTTAGGACTGGATGCATATTGTTTGGGAGGTGAGAGTCATTAGATTGGCATTGTGCTCAGTCTCCTGGGTATATTTGATTTGCTTCTCAAGCAGAAAGTGGGTTTAAATTAATTTTAGTTTTGCTGTTCAGGCGTTTTCCGTTTTACATTTCTTTTGAACTTCTTTAACCCTTTCCCTGTCTCACTCCAGCTTGCACGATAAATTTTATACTTGTAAGATCTACTTCCATCTGTGAAAATTGTAGGTAAAAGAAGTTGTAAACTTTGTAAATAGGTACTTATAATTTACAAACTATTCAGTTTTGCCCGTTTGATCCCTCGAGTTAAACTGTAAATAGATACTTATAATTTACAAGATTGGTCGCATGGAGTATTTTCTTTTTGTTTCTTTTGTATGAAAAGTACTCGAAGTAACGGGCAAAGTTTTGAATATCGTACCGGTAAGCGTATAGTCAAGACACTGAAATGAAATATTTCAATATCGGTATCGTTTCGTGTACCGTTTTGGAATAGTCTATATAATATATATATAAATACATATATAAATTATATTTTAAAATAATAGTCAATATATGAATAATTATATATATAAGTATATATATATACATGTGATTCGTTTAGTATGAATTAAAGTAAAAAATAGCAAAAAAAGGAAAAAAAAAAAGAATTGAATAGCCGAAATCTGATACGGCTGGTCCGATGCCGGTACCAGCCGAAATATTAATCAAAATGGCCAGTACGGCTGGTATTTTGGTTGAAACAGTATAGCCCTATAATATGTACCAGAGAACCGATCGGTACGGCATATTTCGACTGTACCGATTGGTACGATACTGTACGATATTTAAAACTCTAGAAAAGGGAGCTCTTAGTGCACTTCTACTAGTGTACAAACAGTCTGCTCAGTGTTTGAATAAAGTTCACCAAGAAACCCCAACATGAAGACGCCCACAAAGATATTCTAGTCAAGAGAAAACACTACATTGAACTTGGTAGTATAGTAATGTACTAGGCTATTTGGGTTTTCTAATTTTATCATATTTATCCTCTCATGTTTAATTTGATCGATCAATATTTTATCGACTGCACTAATTTATCAATCATCCTATATTGTCATCATCCTACACCATTTGTTCTATTTGGTTCGTGGAAGTCCCATGAAAGTTTTGAGTACCGATTCACTTCCCCACACTAGGTATTTGACACGATGCTTTCCTTCCTTTGTGTTTATGCATCATATTCCAACTGAAAGTTTTGATAAATTTGTAATGATGTCTAATGGTGAAAGGTTAGTCAAAAAGTAAAATAAATCGATTTGGAAAGGATGCTCTTATTTGTCACTAGTTATGAATAAGAAGACGAGACAAGAAGAAGACTGGAATAGAAAAGATAAATATATTTACATTTATAGTGTGTACTTCTTTTAAAAAATGGATAATAATAAATTCATTTTTTTAATTAGTAAATAATATTTGCACAACATGACTGAATCTAATATAACATAGAGTTCCTACATTTTATTTATAAATTGATATATGATGATGAAATTCCAGCTCATCTAATGCTGCAATGTATCCTTGTATCTACCTTTTTTCTTTTGTTTGGTCAAAAAACATATAGCATGATTTGTTTGATACCTATTGGATTTATGCCATGCACGAATTACTTACTATATTTTGTGAAAACGGAATGTTTCCTTTAGCTATAAACTAGTTTGGCATTATATGTACAAAATGACTTTGTGCCTGGTTCTGAAAATTGCCAATTTAACTCAACCTCTACATTTATGGATGGCTTTTCAATATGATGACAACAAATAAGAAGTTTGAGTTCCCATTCTGATTCAAGTTCTTGGACTATAAGAGGGGAAGACAAAGTTAGTTTGGAGATTACACTTTGCTATTGTGGCCACCAAGTGAAACCACGAATTTCTGGAAGATCTCATAATTTAAGTAGAAGATTTTATAACTGTTTTAACTCTAATAAATAATGTGACTTTTTTTAGTAGATTGATTTTCAATGTGAGCAATACAATTGTTGTAAGATAACATTGGACTTATCTAAATGAGGTACGACAAGGTACTACGTATCAAAGCATCCAAATTTAAAGCAATAGAGAAGAAGTACAAGGGAGTCTTGAAAGTGCTATTCTTGTCATGATTTTTTTTTTTTATAATAATTTATGGTGTAATTTTTATATTTCCAAAAAATGACAATGTATCTCAGACAAGACTACGCCTCATATAACCCATTATACATTTTCCAAGATTTTAGTAAGGTGATGTACTTTTATTATGATATTTGTAGTGTAATGTGTTTTGGTATAATTTTTTTGGCCACAAAGATCATTATGCGAGTAATGTATGCTGTCTCAACTATTGTACTTAATGCTAACAATGTTTATGACTTCTTGCAACTCTTTACAGCTTATAGAATATAATTAGATGTTCTTTGACATATTACCTATGTACACGGACTATATCTCTTTCATTATCATTAATAAAACCTATCTTTTACTTATAAATAAAAAATGATCCGGCAACAAGAATGCTTACTTTTTTTTTTCTTTGACAATAATGCTTACTTATCATTATAGTTGTATATTTTTTTTTCCAAGATAATTTCCCGTCGCAATTGACTACCCTACCGCCTTCGGCGAACAAGCCCCCTGCCCCACCCAAGTAAGGGGCTCGTGCGATGGCAGGGGTCGAGGCCCTCTATCCTTTTCTAAATCCAACAATCTAAACGTCAATGAATTTAGGTTTGAATAGAGTGGGAAACACTAACACTAAAATACATGTCACATACTATAAGTAAAGATGAATGTGTCTTCATGTTAGGGATGTGTATCCAAACTGGATAGTTTTTTCAATCTAATCTAAAACTCAAAAATTCGGGTGATTAATCGCTAAGATCCTGTTATTGATCTAGTTATTTAACAAATTATTCATAATTAGTGTGGTTTTAAAAAAACATAATTTTTATTTCAAAATGGCGTCATTTCTGTACATGCAAAACGATGCCATTTTGCTTGTACAAAAACTAGAGTTAAAAAAAAGTCAAAAGTGTAAATAAAACTTGATTCTGATTACAATTTGGATATCCAATTTTAAAATTGAAACCAGTTCGGGGTATGAACAATATTATTTAGACAGGTACCCATCTGATTTTAAAAATCTGAATAGAGATTGTATCCAGATGCACATTAGCCCACTTCGTGCGTTGGACATAAATCATACATCAAGATTTATTTGTTGATTTGATGAATTGTTAAACTAAATGATGTCACTACGAAGTAAATATATCCGTATAAGCTTACTATAATAGAAAAGTACGTTGAATTCCTACTGTTCTTTTTAATGTTCATTCTGGTGCTTTTTGTCAACAATGAAGAGGGCATGATCTTATAGCAGCACAGCTGCGAGATTTTCGTGCTCAGATGCAAAAAAATTCTAAGACTACGTTTGATGTTTAGATAATTTAAAATGAATTAAGTTTTGATGAATAATAGTAAATTAAAATAATAGTGTGAATTTTATAAGATTTATTTAAGATAAGGTTAAATGTATTTAGATGTTAAAATAAATTTAAATGTATTTATAAAAAATTAAAAAATGTTATGAGTTTTGCATATAAAGAGATAGTAAGATGACATAGATTGCGAGTCCTGCATGTAAAGAAGTCTTGAATTGAATAATAGTGGCAATTGTTGGGCTTCTACGCATAGTTTTGAATTCTGTTCCATTCCGATCAGAATGGTCGGAATGTTCCATTCCAGTGCCTCAACCGGTGCACTATATCTCCTTGTTCTGTTCCGATCTAAATTCCGGCTCGTTTCGGTCATTTCGATCCAAATTCCGACCGTTCCGGTCCCTATTCCGATTTAAATTATTTCTGTAATTTTTTTTGTGTTTTAATGATATATTTTTTAAAAAATTTAAATTTAAATAGTATTTAATTAATTCTAGAATATAAAATATATTTATATACTTTATAATTTTAAATACGTCTTTTTTTAAATATTATTATTTTTTAATATTTTATCTATTTATTTATTTTTTATCTCAACTCAAATTTATATTTTTTTAATTTATAATTATTTTATAAATCTTCAATTCTTCTAATAGTTGTTAGTTTATATATATATATATATATTATAATATATAATTAATCTTAAAACGATATATTAGAACAGATCAATACCAAAATATTTCATTTCAATACTTCAATCACATCAATCACATAAACCAAATTCAAAATTTTGCAGTTCTACGTGTAGGCTGTATTTGTCGTGGTCAGAATTTTGATAATTTTACATTACAAATAATAATGATATGTTACAGTTTTTTAGTTAACTTTTGAGGAGATTTTTTATTCATTTAGACTTTAAATTCGACCGGATAATTAAAATTTATGATATATTATATTATTCTCTTATACTACTGTCGCACTAATTTTACTTATGATTTGAAATTTTTAAAAAAAAAATTGCAGTTCTATAAGCATAAACATGTTGTTAAATGGCATGTTTGCTAAGATGAGATATAAAATTCTGATTTTATATTATCCCATCTTATTAGTTATTTTAAATATAATTTAAATATAAAATTTTTAAATTAATTACTATAATTGTTTAAACTAATTATTATAATTTTTTTAAATTTTCAAATAAAAACTAATTAGCATTCTAATTTTTTCAAATCTCTAAATAAAAATAATATTATAAAACTATTTTTTACAATATCTTAATTTTACAATATTTCTTATTTAATTTTTTCTCTCTTTTTTCACAAAATTCAAAAAATATTCAACTCAATTTATATTATTATTATTATTATTCACAAACTATTTGATTACTATTCACAAAATTATCATTCAATCTCAATCACCAAACCCGGAACAACAAACATTGTGTTATGTATATTTGATGATAATTGATTTTACTTTTTCCTTATTTTTTTCTCTTGTCCTTTCAATTAATTTACTTGATGTGTTTTTTAATGCAAATTATTATTTTTTTTTTTACTTTTTATTTCAAATACTTTTAAACATATAGTCATTTTCTTAACTATTAAGTAATTTTTTCTAAAAAATTATATACAGAAGTTTAAAATAAAGAAACAAAATGAGACGAGGTAGTAATATTAGTCATTTTCATGGGAACTAGGTTCTATAATTTTGAGTAAGCAAACGTACTAGATTTTGCAATTAGTTTGCCTATATAAAGTCTAGAAATTGGAAAACTTTGCCATGTACCGCAGTCCGCGGACGACCTTTTTTCATGTTTCCTTTCCACATCGATTTGTTTGAACTACGTACGTAGGTTTCAGTCATTTTGTCTCTGAACGGTTTGATTTATATGCCGACATCATTTTTTGGCAATACCATTTGTGTGGGTTACAAATAAAGTACCTACAACGTTTTACATAAAAATCTATATCTTTATATGTGGACTTGTTTATTTTTTTTAAAATATCTTATTTTATTTTAAACCTATTATTACATTTTTTTTAATTTTTATATAAAATAAAATAAATAATTTAACTTTTTTAAATCTCAAAACAATTTTTTTTAAATCTCAAAATAAAATTAATTTTAATAAAAAAATTTATAATAATATATTATTTTATTTTTAATTTTTATCTCATTTTATTCTATCTCTATTTTAAAAACAAACCAGATGGTCAGTTTGCTCGGTACTAGATAAGATTGGCTTTCTGTCCAGATCCAGAGCTCAGAAGGTTGCAATCTATTAGATAAGGAAAATGTCACCGTGATGCAACCCGAAGATTTTCTTTCATCTTTTGGCCGCACTTATTAAGTCATTTCTTTAATTCTTAAATTAACAATAATAATAATAATAATAATAATAATAATAATAATAATAATAATAAAACTATCATTATTTATTTTAAAATTATATTATTATGTCATCTTTATTTTGACTGTTTATATATTTCTAATTTATTTTTACTTAGTGGAAGGAATTGGCTATTAATATGTTGATACATTTTTTATTTTTTTAAAAATATTCATACATGTTTAAAAATTATTTAAAATAAAATTTTAAAAAGTACAAAGAAAAAAAAGTGCAATTTGCACAATAGAGACACGAAGTGGATAATTGAGGAGACATAATAACTTTATTCGTATCAAATATATATTTTTATATTATGTAAATAATAAAATTTGATTATAAGATTATAAATATTATTATTTAAATTAAATTATGTCATATAAATACTTTATTAAATATATTTTACACAACGACTTAAGAATAAATTTTTCCTTATGAAAATAAGACTGAAGGTGTAACCTTTTAAAATGTTACAACCTTTCGAGAGGATTTTAAGAGAGAAATACTGTAATTTTAAAGTGAGAAAAATAGCATAAATTCAACTTTTTCTCAATTTTTTTTTTGTAAGCATATTGAGGTGAATTGATTGGATTTATAAGCTGCTTCTATTTGTCATATGTATATATATATATATTATATACATTCTTTAAGATTTTAGTTTTTTAATGCTGAATGCAAATATATAGAGGGAATTTTGTAATATTTTATCACTCATTTGATATTTTTTTAAATATTTATACGGAAAATAATAAATATTTTAAGATCCCGTCCATAGATTTTTTCAATTGAAATTTCTAATTACGAGTAACAACTCGAATAATAGAAGAGACCTTTTTTCATAGTTCACTCTTTTTAAACGTCATCGAATGTTTGAGGAAAAATACAGGACATGCATGGTGATGGTCGGTTTGGGATCCATACTCTTTCCTTGTACTTACAAAGCACTTTTAATGGACATAGGAGTTGCTTGGATTGGGAAGTGGGTTGAGCTCATCTCAACTTACTTCCATTTCATCATTATATATTTATAATTTTTTATATAAAACACAAATTTCTATACACCTTTTTCAAATCCCAATACACATTTTTCAAATTCCAATACACATTTTTCAAATCCCAAAATAATAATAATATTAAAAAATAAACTAAACGCATCTCATCTCAATTCATCTCATCTCCGAATCCAAGCAGGGCCTTAAAGTTCTTTTAAATTTAATTATCAAAAATTTAGTTTTTTTAATTTAAGTATTCATTTTTATAATACATTATTTATTAATATCTTTATTTTTAAAATATTCATATTTTATTTTAATAAAATTTATTTTACAAATTCAAAAATAAAAATACTGGTTGCTGGAGATGTTGTCGAAGATGAAATTTTACAGAATTAGTCGCCGACGTGAGGCGAGTCCAGCGAGGTTGGTGATGTAGCCGTTAACGGCCAACGGTAAGTCAAACGGACTTCAAATAATCTGACACTCATTTCGGACTTCAATCTGCGCGTGAGAGGCTACCGAAAGTTGGTCGAAATTAGGATTGGTGGAGGTTTGGTCATCGGCATTGTTTGATGCCAGTGATGCCGGCGACGTAGCCGTTAACGGTCGGCGATGGGTCGAACTCACTCACATGATCGACGACTACAGCGTACTGTACAAAAAAATATTAATAAAAAATGTTTGAAGTTGCGCTAGCGTTATGCTATTCACAAGTGTATAATTTTGCTATTTTAAAAGATCTGTTGGAGCTTTATTTTGCCGACTTTACATTATATTTTACAAAAATACATGATTACTTTGTACTTGGATCGCAAGTCGAAACTACTCAAAGAGTAATGAACGAGACTTAACCAAACTTATATAATAATAGAAAAAAATGATATTTAACGTGCAGGTTTTATGATTTTCTATGAAAAAAGTAAATAAATCTGATTATATGTAACATTTGGACATCTTTAAAACTCTATTTACCATTACTCTAATGAAAAAATCATTTCTATTTCCCTTAAAATATATGATGAAGAGTAGTCTTGGCCGTTATATTAAAATCCTTTCACACATAGATGTGACCGGAAGACAATGAGCTGAGATCCTTTTAACTTCAAATCATAGGACCCATGTAAATTTCAAAGGAAATACTTGGTACAATTTCATAATGTATATAATAGTTTAATAAATCATTCCAAAAATGGCAATGAATTTACTCAATTCTTCAAACCATGTTGGCTTAAAAGTTAGTCAGAGTTTAGATTGAAAGATAAAATGAAATGAAATGAATTTAAATAAATTTTAAAAATTAAATTAAAAATTATTTTATTATTGTTTTAAAATTTAAAAAAAGTTAAATTAAAATTAAAAAAAATTGATTTGTTTATTAAGAAAAGCTGGAGGTCGGTCTGACCCTCTTGAGAAAAGCAGCCTGCTGTTGGAGGCGGCAGTGGCTGACACTATTCACCCTATTGGATTCAAGGTTGCTGAGGTTTCGTCAGAGGTCGCCGTGGGTTGCCGTCACAGGGGTGAACTCGCCGGAACCCTCCGATCCCAATGAGGTGGGCAGTGTCGGCCACCGCCACCTCTGACAGCTCCGTTCGGTTGGTCGCCGCCTTTAGCAGGTCCGTTCTACTGATGGCCTCTTCCGGCAGCTCCGTTCGGCTAAGAGCCGAATCTCCCTAAAAATCATTTTCATTTTATTATTTTATTTTATTATTTTATTGTGTTTTTTATTATATTATTTTATTATATTTTCTTCATTTTATTTTTTTATTATATTTTTTATTGTGTTTATTGTAAAAAAACAGTCCAAAATAATTGGGCTGCTTTTGACGCTGCGAACAGCCCGATCGGTCCCCAGCGTCATTCTTATTTATTATATTTTGTATAAGAATTTAAAAAAATTTAATGATAAATTTAAAATAAGTTGAGACAAACTAATCTTAATTTCAAATTTGAATTAGTAAGATCCTGTTTGGATTAATAGATGAAATGAGATGGATTAAGATAAGTTTTGAAAATTGAATAAAATATTATTTTTAATATAATTATTATTTTAGAATTTAAAAAAGTTGAATTAGAATTTAAAAATATTAAATTATTTATTATATTTTATGTAAAAATTAAAAAAAATATAATAATAAATTTAAAATAAATTAAGATAAATTTATCTCACTCTGAATCCTATCCACGCTAAATGATTCTACTCAAGTAAAAATGAAAGAAATATCTTGGAATCTAATCCAATCTTGGACTCACATGCATGCATATATCCTCCATCATATTCTTCTTTCAAAATCATGTACTCCTATGACTATCATTCTTTATTACTAGTTACTACCTTTTTTGACTCTAATATATATATATATATATATATATATATAGAAAAATATAAAAATAAATCTACTCAACCTCCTCGGGTCGCACATCACTTATCATGACAAATTACATAAACATATTTTAAAATGAAGGTTTTAATAATTTATACAAATAATATCACTTTACAAAATATTTACTTTAAATATATATTATAAAATATATTATGTAAATATCATTATTTAAATTATAAAATATATTATATATTTCATGAATTTATAAAATAATAGTAAGATAATTTGTAAATAATAATAAAATAGTTTATAAATATAATGAGTTAGTTTTATAAAGTTTTGAAAAAAATTAAAAATAAAATAAAAAAATTGAAAAGTTAAAATTGTATTATAATATTATTTGTTAATATTATTTTTGTTTAAATATATGATAAAAATAAACATTTTTATTTTAAAATTTTAAAAAATTGCAAGAATTAATTTAAAAAATTTATAATAATTAATTTAAAAGTATTTATATTTTAATAATATTTAAAAAGGAAATGAGAGAATTTTGGCACTAATTTTTTATTTTCGAAACAAGGTCTAAGCTTTAAAAAATGGACAGGTGGCCACTATGTACAGAGAGTACCACTTGGTTTGTCTCAAAATATCTGATTTGTTTTCTATGCCTATTTAATAAGAGATCTATACACCCTTCTTACCAGTTGTGCTGTTACTACCGTCACAAGCACTACCACCAAGCTAGCTTGCCGAAGCAAAAACAGCTAGCAGCCAGCAGACTGCAGAGAAAGGAAGAAGGGGACGAAAGAGAAAAGAAAACACAGAGAGAAGCAGATTGAGGTCAGAAGAAACCAACGATAATGAGAGGTAGTAACCACCTGATTGGGTTTCTCAACTTCTGCACTTTCCTCCTCTCCATCCCAATCCTCGGCGGTGGAATATGGCTTAGCACCAGAGCCAACAACACCGACTGCCTCAAGTTCCTTCAATGGCCCTTGATAGTTATCGGCGTCTCCATCATGGTCATCTCACTTGCCGGTTTCGCCGGCGCCTGTTTCCGGAACACTTTTCTGATGTGGGTATACCTCTTCGCCATGTTCATCATCATCGTTGTGCTTTTAGGGTTCATCATCTTCGCCTACGTCGTCACCGACAAAGGCTCCGGCCGGAAAGTGCCGAATCGGACGTATTCCGAGTATTATCTGGCGGACTACTCCAGCTGGCTCAAGGATCGCGTCTTGGATGATAGCTATTGGTCCAAGATTAGCTCGTGCATAAGGGACTCCAAGGTTTGCAGTAAGTTGGGGAGGACTGTTGGCGGTGCTCCTGAAACTGCTGATATGTTTTATCGTAGAGACCTCAATCCTCTTCAGGTATGCAGAAGTTATGTTTCAGTTTTACTTTCTCGGTTTTCTTATCATCTTCGATCTGGGAAATGGGAATAGCTTGAAAGAATTCAGTTTTTCGCAATATTTTCATAAAAGAGCTTGGATATCAATTTTATAGGTTGTTAGCATCAGAAAATAATCTGTTAGAGAGGGCTTTATAGTTTATGGCATTTAAACCCATTTTTTGGATTTATTTTCAAGGTTACAACAATATAAAAGAAATCAGTTTTTTTCACAGAGATTCCCCTTTTGATGTTTCTGTTTTCCTTTCTTTTTTGTTTTGTTTTGTTTTGTTTTTTTTTCTTTCTGGATTTCCGGATATTTTTTCTAAACTTTCAAATTCTTGTTATTACTTTCAAGTGAATCACTGCTCGTATGCTTGCACAGATATCTAATCTCATTTTACCTGGTTTTTATATTTTTTTAAACTTTTTATATAAAGTTTAATAAATAATTTAATTTTTTAAAAGATATAAAATAAAAATTATATTATAATAATATTTTATTTAATAATATATTATAAAAATTAAATAAAATATTATTATTATTTAAAACATGTGAAAGGAATTTTCCTATTTAAACTATTATTAAATTTTTGTACTTTAGTGGGCCACACTCTGGCGGGGTCTTTATTAAGAAAGAACTACTAGTATTGAATTGGATGGGCTATTTTAATATTTAAAATTCAAAAAATATGTAACTTTTTATTTTTTAACTAATTATTTAAGGGTACTGTTACGTGTCCTGGGACCCGATTGTGTCTCGATTCTCCTTTTTTTTTAAAATTTATTTATATGATTTTCGTTTAAGTATTTTTAAATAATGTTGTAATTTTTTTTTATTTTTTAAAAATATTTTAATATATTAAAAAATCATGTAAAATTAAAAAAAAAAAAAAAGAATCGGGTCCGTTAGTCGGGTCAAAAGTAATTTCCATCATTTAAAGCACAAAGTCTATATTCAATCTATCATATTTTTTTATAATAATAAAATATTATTATTTTTTATTATTTATATTTTTTAATTTTATTTTCATAATATTTAATAACTTTCAACAATCATATTCATATTCATTTTTTAATAAAAATATATTTAAATATATTTTTAATATTTTATAATTACATTAACCATATATATTAATAATTTAATTTAATACTTAAATAATTATATTATAATTCTTTGTTAAAAAATTATATAAGATTGAAAAAGTATAAAATAATAGGATGAAGAGATAAATAGTACTTTTCATATAAAAATAAATTTATTGTAACAAAAAGTTAGAAAGAAAATTCTAGAATTAATTCAATATAGACTTATTTAAGTTATTTTTTTAAAATTTAAAAAATAATAATAATTGACTAATCTAATGTGAATTATCTAACACTAATAACTATGTGTAGCTGTATACTTGTTTTGCATTTCTAATTCGGGATTTGATATCAAAATAAAATAAAATAAAATAAAATATTATTATTATTTAAAACATGTGAAAGGAATTTTCCTATTTAAACTATTATTAAATTTTTGTACTTTAGTGGGCCACACTCTGGCGGGGGCCTTATTAAGAAAGAACTAACGCTAATAACTATGTATCGCTGTGTACTTTTTTTGCATTTCTAATTCGGGATTCGATCTCCAAATTTGATGTCATTATTTTTGTAGGGAGTACATATTTTAAGATAAGCATTAAGCTAGATTAGATTAGATTAGATCAAGATGCTTTTAGGGTTTAGTTATTTTGTAGACATAAATTGAATAGTAATGATTTTAATTGAGCATTTAACACTTGTATAAATAATAGATACTATATGATACAATGTATTAATTTCATTATGTCTTTTTAGGTCTTAAATGAGGATAAAAACTCTAATGATGCCAATTACATGGTGTCTAATAAGTTAAAATATGTTTTATATAATTTTAAAATGTATAAATTTTATGCATTTTCTTTATTAAAAAATGGAATTTATTATTAAAAAAATATATTTTTTTCTTTTTACATGAATCTCGCGTTATGGAAACGTACTGAATAAATCATTTCCTTGTTTTCTCTCTTGGATCATCAGAAAAAAAAAAAAAACCCTCTTTGCGGCCACAAATTTTTAAGAACGTTCTGCGGTACTAGTGGGTTGGCTAGCCTTGATGGTTTGTCCAAATGACTTTACTTTTGGCCGAATATCTTTTTTTCTCTTTTGGTTGGCTGATAAGTGGGAGGTTGGAACATCACATCATTGGAGCGCAAAGTTGCTTGTCTTTATCTCGATCAAATCCCTTGCTTTTTCTCCCCAATTATAATTATCAACAACGTGAGTCTGTTAATGAAATGATAACATATGGGACAGTTTTGTTGGCTCCAATTTAAATCCTATCATAGCCCTTTTGATTTACATATTGAAGAAAATTATTTGATATTTATGACGTGAAAAGTCTTTAAAAATGATAGTTGTAATCGTGAGAGCATAAATGTTGTACAAATACTTTTAAATAATGAATAAGCATGATTCGAAGGGTCCTGTCTTGGAGAGGTTTTTCGACATAAAAAAAAAAAAGAATAAGCATGAGACTCATATAAAAAAAATTAAAAAGAATTAACTTTTAATTGTAGATATTATTTTTTTAAAAGTGATTACACGATATTTTTATATTTTATGACTGTATGTAGCATTACTTATCTCATATTATAGGCAAAAAAATAATAATAATAATGTTACAATCACAAAAATATTATATAAAAGTAATCACTAACGTTGTTTTATATGATTTATTAGATCTATTTTTTATAATAAAAATAATTTTATAATTTAGCAAATTATATTAAATCACATTATTTTATAAGATTATTTTTATCTAATTCCTATATAACTAAGGTATTTCCCAAAAAAGAATGCAGCTTGTAGACAAAAACATTTTACATTCAAACACACAGATGTTGGATTATTTCATAACTTATCTTTAATAAAGGACTTGACAGCATTAGTATCCGAGCTTGGACACCGTCTTTCAATCGTCTGTGTCTTGTTTCTAAGTACATAATGCATTATATGTCTAACAAATAATACTGGTTGGTTTTGTGATATAGGCTGGTTGCTGCAAGCCTCCCACGGAGTGCGGATATGTCTATGTTAACGAGACCTTTTGGACCTCTGGAGTAGGGACGGCAACCAACTCTGAGTGCAGTGTGTGGAACAATGATCAAGATCTACTCTGCTATTCCTGCGACGCTTGCAAAGCTGGTGTGCTGGCCAGCGTCAAGACGAGTTGGAGGAAGGTCTCTGTGGTTAACATTGTTGTGTTAGTCATCCTGGTAATCGTTTACGTGATTGGCTGTGCTGCATTTAGGAACAATCGCCGGATTGATCACGATGAACCCTACAACGAGGCAAGGATGACAAAGGAACGACCTAGTAGAATCCAGTTTTAATTATTACAGGCCGGGGAACAAATAAAAGCTTAATCTGTCGAAGGATGTATAAAGAAGTTTTGGTATTCCTTTTTAAGGGATATGGCTCAACTTGGGAGTCTTGGACAGGTAAGGTTGGCTCGTTTTAAAGTTTGGTTGTATATGTTAATTTCAATGTCTTTTTTGGTTTCTATCACTCTTATAAGCTTGTACTGGTATATGGTGGTGGAGGGATAGGATTTGATTGAAATGCTATGTATTTATACATGTATGATGTATCATAGATGACCCCATGAAAATAGTTGGCTCCATAGATAATATTCATCGCCAAAGCGGCATCGATTAAAATGTTTAACATGGTCATGACATACATCTACAGACATCCTCTCATCAGTCTGTTGAGTCAAGGGACAAAGCTTATTATCATTTAAAAGGAACAATGGATAATAAGCAGTAGCTCAGAAGTAAGAATAGGAGCCAGGAACATACATTTGGGAGTGACGGATAAATACTAATTCCCAGGCATAAGAGAAACTAATTAAAATTTGAGGAGTGCTACAACCCCAAAGGAATTATACGAAAATAATTTTATAAATTAATGTGGTTTTATATTATTTATCAAATTTATTTTATAATAAAAATAACTTTAAAATATGATAAATCACATTAAATCATATTTGTTGGTGAGATTATTTTTGTGTAATCACTTTGTGATTAGAATAACTCTTAAAATTTTGAATTAGAACTCATTGTTAGAACACGACCAAATTAGATTTGATTTATTTAGAAAAAATTTTATTATTTTATTTACATATATTTTTAATTTTTTTTAATTAAAAAAATCACATATATTTTATTTACATAAATTATTTTATTATTTTTGTAAAAAAAAATTGAAAAAATATAAAAAAAAATTTTACACCATGAAGACACAGAAGGGTTCCAACGCCAGACTCTCGTAGCATTGCCCTTAATACTATTTGCTGTGCCTACTTGGTTCTTCTTCAACTTTACATCATGTTTTCGGATGAACTGTCTTTGAACTCGCTTTTCCAAGAGCTTCCTCGTGGCCTGCATCAACATATCTGGCATTAGACTCATTCTAAACACTGTAGGAAAGGAAATAGATCAATTTTATTAGTTGAAAAGGTGAAACTGCTATATGTCAGATTGCAGGGGTTTTGTTTTGTTGTTGTTGGGGGGGGGGGGGGGGGGGGGGGTGGACGTTTGAAGGATGAGGAAGGGGGAGCGACGGTATTTTTCAAAAAATATATATAGTATATAAATATTTGCAATTCTTTATATATATATAATTGAAATTGCTCCATCAATGACAAAATAAAATAAAATTGTCCTCTCAAAATTTATATAATTACTATTTTTATATATAGCCACATATAAAAAATACACATTATTTATATAGATAATATTAAAGGCACCGTTGCTTTTTTTTTTTTTAATTTTGATTTAGACTTAATTATTAAGTAAATATTATTTAATAATATTCTGAATTTTTTTACTTTTTAAAAAATGATACAAAAAAATAAAAAATAAAAAAAACTAAAAATTAAAATTACACTAACGCTGCACTAGGCGGTGTATATACAGTGGTGGCTGTAGCACCGCCCTATTTATATTTACACATATCATACATTTTATCAATCGTCTTTTCCAATACTAAATCATAATTCCGTCCCTTGCCACGATTTGATTTTCACAGCATTTTTCAGGATACTATCTTGTAAATATGCATTTTACAACGGTGTATTTATTGGTTTTATAACGGTGTAATATGATGGGAACTTAATTACCAGTTTTATGGATCTTAAGAAATAAAAGCGTCTGATCTTAAGATTGAGATCAGACCACAACCCCAACCGGTCATTTACCTCACCCTATTCTCCTGACCAAACAAGCACAGCATATTCAGAATGGACCAGAGACAGATGGTGATGGTGTTCAACAAAGTCCACCCCGTGATTAGAACCCGACTCACTGCCATAGCTCAATTTTTTTTATTAGGCACTGTGTGTCCGAGAACAAAGACCCGACTAGTCCCGAGGTTGCAAAGGCCCTCGGTAAAAGGCTTCTTCCAAACCCAGTTGAAACCAGTCCTTACATATATCCTTTTCAGCTGTAAGAATGCGACTACCAAAAGAGCATGATCAAGAAGATCAATTTGTTCTGCTTCCACTTGTCTTATTGTGCTGCAAGTCTGCCCCAAGAAGTAATCCATAAAGAAGACTGAAGCTGTCATACTATCTTTGACATGGGCTCTGCAAGAGCTTGAGCTTTGAAGCCCTTTCCTTTCCATCTTGGCTCCATCTTATCCTGCAAAAAATTATACTGCAATAAATGTTTAGAGTCCATGATCTGTTCGATCTTATCTAGAACAACTAACCGCAAAGGAACTTGCTAAAACAACAAACTGGCAACAGCAAAAAACATGAATCTTCTACTCATTCAACACCCATTTAATAGATAATACAAGGTCCATTTACCCAGATATGAGGAAGACCTTTAAGCAAATTTTGGAATACATGAGCATACGAATATAGTTTTTATTTTTGTACCGTACCGGCCGATTGTCCGGTACAGATCATATAGTAATTTTGTAACAGTCGATATTTCGGCCGTACTAGATTTCGGCCATTTACATTTTTTTTTATTTCTTGATTTTTTTACCACAATTCAAATTAGATTATTTACATATATATATTTATATATATAATTTATTCATATATTAACTATTATTTTTAAACATAATTTATATATATACATATATATAATTTATTTATGTATAGACTATTTCGAAACAATATACAATACCAATATTGAAATATTTAATTCTAGTGCCTTGATCAGTATATCTATCGATACAATATTCAAACTTTGCATACAAAACTAAAAAGATTTTCAGGCTGTACTTACATATTTACTACTTACTAACAGACAAAAGCAATAATTTCTTTGGTTCTTGCACACCTAGGATTGTTTCAATGGTGAATGTGTAGTATAGATAGAAGTCCCATATTAGCTAATAGGTGTGCCAAGTGAAATTGGATCCTTTAAAGAAATATATAAAAGCTTAGGATATTGTGCATATATGGCTACGAAATTCCTTCATGTTTAGTGTTTAAACCCCACCCTTTTTCTTCAAGAGAAAATTAAACGAATTCTTTGCTTATTGGATGATCACACAAAGGTAGACAAACTGCCATATACCTGTTTGAATGGCCGCTAACATTGGGAGTGCTTTTTTACATTCCTGAGCTAGAAGAACGGATTCCGCAAAGCAAAATTTGTGAGTGGCATTAGATCAAACAGTTCACGCGCTACAGAAGCTGAATTCCGCAGTTTCAAAAGAACAAGTAGTAGCCTTTGTTATGAATGTCAGATTAAAACTTCAAATAAGAACTTTCACGTTTGAAGACTGAAGAGATGGAGGTTTTCATTGGTTTTGCATAGGTTCGGTTTGTTCAAAGAAATGCCTGGGATGGGTATTAATTGTATATTTGTTTCCCAGGTTCTTTGGTTTAAATAAGTTGGTGTATTTGTAATTACGATTTTTCTCTATTATTAGTGAAATTTTTTTAATAAAATGTCGGAGGTATTACTTTCTTTTTGGCAAATAAATAAATCAAGACGGAAGAGATGGAGGCGAAACAGAAGCTGATGAAAAGTTGGTCGCTTTCGTGTAGCTGATGGCAAAACGACGTATGAAATTCCGCTATTATTCTGTAAACTGCGAGCGATAGGAACAGAACGAGAGAGAAGGATTAATACAAAGTTGTTATGGCTTCTTTCGAGCCCATTTTCTTGGTTGAAAAGAACGGATCGTTGATGAAATTAATAAATAAATATTCAATTGTTGGATTCAAAATCGATAAAAAGAACTAACTAATTGAAAATACTTGAATTCTTTTTTTCTAAAGAAAATCAAATGCCTATATGCATACGCTCTAATTATATTGCAGGTCAAGTTCTATAATGGAAAAACACGGGTTTCTATTGTTTTCTCTAAGAGAAAAATGACATCAAAAGAAAAAAAAATAAAAGTATTATAGACACAAAGAGATCTTACATACTGATGTGGTACACTATCAATATGCCACGTGTCTCCCCAAATTTTCCTCATCTTCCTTTCCCCCCTCTTTCTTTCTGCCTTTTGCCCTCTCTCCACGCTTTCTCTCCTGTACCGGCCAAACATGGTCGAGGACCACCATCCATGGTTGAGGTAGTTAGAAATCACCTCTGTGAGGGATAAACAACTTTGACGGGCCATTGGGTGGTAGCCGAAGTCCTAATTTCTTAGCCAAAAGCCATATGCAAGCCCAATTTAGGTTGAAGTCGCATGTGAGAGATGAAGTTACTGTGAGAGGTTGCCGATAGTGAGAGGTATTCACCGACGTGAGAGAAATCAAGTGAGGTGGTCAATGGGTGCTGCAGGTGGCCAGCATGGTGGGTTGCGTGGAGAGGAAGAGATGGCTGGAGGGCAGGAATAGGGGAAGGGGAGTGTTGAACCCAAAGTTTCAAGTTTCGTGTAAATCTACAAATGGATTTTGATGATAACAAATGAATTCAAAGAATAAAGGAATCTCAAGCTCAAGTTGTCCACACAATAGAATCAAGTACATCAAGGAAGAAAGCATGAGCAAGAAGAGAACAAGTTCACATTAAAATCATAGAGTAATTTTGTAAATCTCTTAAAAAATTTGAAATTAGGATTAAGGCTCAAAATTAATATTTTATCATATAGCATTAAAATACATTTTCCACATATGCATGAATATTTTGAAAATTAAATTTGAAAATTTTGAAAGATGATTGATTGTCATCTTTCACATGTGCATGACATGATTAAAGGTTTGAACTTTGAAAATATTAAAATGATTGATTGTCATCTTTCATATGTGCATGTTTTATTTGAATATTTTCAAAAGTGGTGGATGTTTTTTTGACTTATGCAAAAGGTAGATGTTTTTATTTGAAAATTTTGAAAAGTAAAGTGTGCTCCTTTTGTCATATGCAAAAAATAAAAAATTATGTTTGAAATTTTTGAAAAGTAAAATGTGCTCCTTTTGTCACATGCAAAAAGTAAAAATATTAGATTTAAAATTTTTGAAAAGTGAATGATGATGTTTTTAACATGGGAATCTTTTCAAATTTGAAATTGAAAACTCATTTGCCTATAAATAGCTCACTTGAGTTTTGCAAAATTCAAAACAAAAGCTTACACATCTATTACTAAGTTTTGCATCATTTCTTCAAAGCTCTCATTCTCTCTTTTCTAAAGTTTTGAGCCTTAATTCTTGTTCTTGTTGAGAGAGATATATGTTGCGCTGTATTGTTTTTATCTCACTCATTGAGGAGTGTACTTTGATAGTCTACCTACTATCAACTCTTGTATTTGTAAAAGGGTGTGTATAACCCTTGTGTGTGTAGAAGGTGTTCTACACGGGGAATAGTTAAATCACCAAGTGTGAGGTGATTGGAAGTGTAGAAGGTGTTATACACGGGGAATAGTTAAATCACCAAGTGTAAGGTGATTGGAAGTGTAGAGGGTGTTCTACATGTATTCTTTGGAGCGGTGCTGCTCAAAGGTGTAATAGGTTTCTATCTCCACTTAAAGGAGATTGAATAGTGGATTTGGGAATCCTCAAGAGGTAGCTTGAGGCGAGGACGTAGGCAGTGGGGCCGAACCTCGTTAACATACTGACTTTGCTTCTCTCTTACTCTTAGTATTTATATTTATTATTGTTTCATATTTTGTTTATATTTTATATTATATATTTGATTTATAATTGTTATTTTTTTAAATACAACTCAATTCACCCCCCTCTTGTGTTAGTCATCTAGGCAACAATTGGTATCAGAGCTAGTTGACCTGTACTGTTCATACAGGCAGATCACTCATGGGAACTCTCACTTGTGACTGTGTCACCGAAGCAAGACTCTCCGACCATGGGTGACGGTGCACCGGTAGAGACGGTGGCCGGCTAGTCTGGTAGGTACAGTTGTTAGGTGACATAGGTGCGGCCTATGGTCAGTAACAATTGGTATCAGAGCTAGAGCTCTATTATAAGATTAACTATTTTTTGAGTTAAGATTTTATGGCTAACATTGCAGCTTCATTTGGTGAAGGTCAATCTAGCAGTCGGCCTCTACTCTTTTGCGGAGACAATTACTCATTTTGGAAAGTTAGAATGAGAATATTCCTTCAGGCTCAAGGTCGAGAAATCTGGAAATGCATTGTAAATGGACCTTATATTCCAACAAAAGTGGTTGATGGAGTAAAGGTCAAAAAGGAAGAAGAAGAGTTTAATCGTGAAGACGATAGACTTTATACTTTGAATTTAACTGCTATGAATTTATTATACAATGCTCTCAATGGTAATGAATTTAATAGAGTAATGACTTGTGCTACAGCAAAGGAAATTTGGGATAATTTGGAAGTTACTTATGAAGGAACTTCTCAAGTCAAGGAATCAAAAATTTATATTCTTACTCATGAATATGAAATGTTTAAGATGAATGATGATGAATCTATTTCTAGTATGTACACTCGTTTTACTAACATCATAAACAGTTTGACAACTCTTGGCAAAATTTATTCCAAAGTGGAGATAGTAAGAAAAATTTTTAACTCTCTACCAAAACGTTGGGAATAAAAAATGACAGCGATTCCTGAAGCTAGAGACCTCAAGAAGCTCGAAGTGAATGAACTCATCAGGTCACTTATCACCCATGAGTACACATTGAAAAGAGGAGAAGAAGAAGAAAAGTCAAAGAAAAGCTTAGCACTTAAAGCTGTTCCACATGAAAGTGAAAGTGATGAAAATGAGAAAAATGACGACAAAGATGAAGAAATTGCGATGATAGTAAGAAGAATTCAGAGGTTCTTAAAGAAAAATAAAACTCCTCCAAGGAAATCCTTCAATAAGTTTTCCAAGAAAAATTCAGGTAAAAATGACACTTTAATTTGTTATAAATGCAATAAACCTGGTCATATCAAGCAAGATTGTCCTCTGCTAAAGAAAGATCGAAACAAATGCAAAAAAGTAATGAAAGCTACGTGGGATGATGATTCAAGTAGCTCAGATAGTGAAGCATGCAATAGAGAATCAGCAAATCTTTGTCTTATGGCTAAAGATGACATTGAGGTAACAAATCTTGATAATATTGAAGATCCTTCATATGAAGAATTGCAAAATGTTTTAGAAGAGGTATATGAGGAATTTGAAAAATTGGGTATCAAGTATACTGTTTTAAAAAAGAAAAATTCTTCTTTAACAAACGAAATTGATATTTTAAGAAAAGAAAGTATTGTTTTGAAAGATGAAAATCTTGAGTTAAAGAAAAAGAAAACTGATTTAGAAAATATTATTGAAAACTTTACGAATGGAAAAAGAAATTTTGAAAAACTTCTTGGTAGTCAAAGATGTATTTTTGATAAGGCAGGCTTGGGATATAAGCCAAAATAAAAATACAAATCTTATAAAAACTTCTTTGATAATCCTTTTACATCAAAATCCAATATTCAAAATTCTTTTCATAAAAATAATTTTGTTAAAAAAGGATACTATTATAATCACTCAAGTTCTTCATATATGTCACATGCTATTTGCAATTTTTGTAATAGAAATGGTCATAATTATTTTGCTTGTCCTATTAGAAGAAAACATACAATGACTATTAGGGCTATATGGGTACCTAAAAATCTTATTTCTTCTAATACTAATAAATAAAGGACCCAAAGAACTTGGGTACCAGGAATTGTTTTTAATTGCTTTTGTAGGTATGCATGAAGTATTTTACAGGTAAAAATAAATGATTTTTAGATAATGGATGCTCAAGATACGTGACAAAAGATAAAACTAAATTCATTGACTTCATTTCTAAAGAAAAATGATGTGTGATATTTGGAAACAATTCAAACGGGAAGATCATGGAAATAGAAGGAAAGATCATCAAGACTTAGTACAAGATGCAACCAAATAGTGGAAACATGTGAAAGATCATCCAGCGGAATAAATTCTAAGAGAACCTTCACGAGGTATAAGTACTCGATCATCTCTTAGAAATATTTGCAATCATACTTCTTTTCTATCTCAGATTGAACCTAAAAATATTGATGAAGCACTTCTTGATGAATCTTAGATTCTAGCTATGTAAGAAGAGTTTAATCAATTTGAAAGAAATGATGTTTGAACACTTGTTCCTAAACCCAAAAATCATACTATTATTAGAACAAAATGGGTTTTTAGAAATAAGAAACATGAGTCCGGAGTCATTACTAGAAATAAGGCTCGACTAGTAGTCCAAGGTTTCAATCAAGAAGAATGAATCAATTATGATGAGACATATGCACCAGTCGCAAGATTAGAAGCTATTCGAATGCTACTTACATATGCTTGTTATAAAGATTTCAAATTTTTTCAAATGGATGTTAAAAGTGCTTTCTTAAACGGTTTTATAAATGAAGAAGTATATGTTGAGCAACCTCCAGGTTTTGAAAATCATATTTCTCTAAATCATGTTTTCAAACTCACAAAAGTACTATTTGGACTCAAACAAGCTCCTAGAGCGTGGTACGAGAGATTCAGTAGTTTATTGATTGAAAAAGACTTTTTTAAGAGGAAAAATTGATACAACTCTTTTTATTATATACGAAAATGATGATATTCTTTTGATTCAAATTTATGTTGATGATATAATATTCGGTGCTACTAATGAAAATATGTGCCAAGTTTTTGCTAAGACTATGCAGGAAGAATTTGAAATGAGCATGATGGGAGAGCTTATATTCTTTCTCGGATTGTAAATTAAGCAAGCAAAAAGTGGGATATTCATCAATCAATCAAAATATATTAAAAAATTGCTGAAGAAGTTTGGGATGGAAGGTGCTAAGGAAACTGGAACACCAATGAGCCCATCCACTAAACTTGATAAAGATGAATCCGGTAAACTAGTTGATTCGAAGGTATATCGAGATATGATTGGTAGCTTATTATATTTGACAGTCGGTATACTAGATATTATGTTTAGTGTATATTTATGTGCACGTTTTAGTAGAACATGTCATTTCTTAAGTCGTGCACTAGTTCCCTAGTTTAGTAAAAAAAAAAAACAAAATTCTGTTGCACTATCTACTGCTGAGGCAGAATATGTTACTGCGGGTAGTTGTTGTGCTCAAGTTCTTTACATGAAGCAACAACTTGAGGATTTTAAACTTATATATAATCACATTCCAATCAAATGTGATAATACAAGTGCTATAAATCTTAAAAAAAAAATCCAATACAACATTCTAGAATTAAGCATATTGAAATAAGATATCATTTTTTTTAGATCATGTGCAGAAAGGCGATATAGTACTAGAGTTCACAAACACACACGATCAATTAGCAGATATATTCACAAAACCCTTACCAGAAGATAGATTATGTATGATTAGAAGAGAAATAGGTATGATGCATGTTATGAATATCTCTTGAAAGATAGATCAGAGTTCATAAAAATAAAGAGATATTTTTTAAAATACTTTTACATAAACTTGAGGTTCTTAGCCTCATGTTTGAGACGCTCATTCTCTTCATACAATATCATGTCATCCCTATCCATGGGAACTGGCAAGCGGAATGAAGAATCCAATAGAGATTTCAACTTTTTATTCTTCTGCCGAAGGATTCCTTCCCTTGTATGAGACTCTTGAACAATTCGTTGAAGTACAACAATTTGTTCTTTAAGCTTTTCAACCTCATGATTTTTGACTTGTAGCCGCTGGAAAAAAGCGACAATAGAGGATGAGTAGCGAGTCCCGAGACTCATCAAGTCGTAGATAGCATCGGAGTCTGGCTTATTAGCCAAACTATTGTTCTCTTGCTGCAACATGGCGCCAATGCTAGCTGCAGAAAGGACATGAGATTGAGATGTAGAATACTTCATGGATGCATCTAGATGAATGTTAGAAGAATGAGCCATTGAGAAAAGAATTGAAAACTTAAAGCGAGAATATTGAACGAATGCAGATGAGTTATAGAGATGAGAATAAGATTTGATGCAAATCGGATGAACTTTAAAACTGATTTTATAGAGATAGCATAAAGAACAAGACAAACTATTGCCTCTTCAAATCTTATTAGTCAAAAGAAATATAAGATATGTTGGACACACATTGTCAAAAGTTTTCTTACTAGAAAAACGGTTCTCTGCTCCTATCATGGCATTGACGGCCTTAGGAGAGAAGATTGATGGTTGATGCGTCAAGAGTTCCTGATTCAAGTCTGGAACATTAGTGGAAGAGAATTGTTCGGCCATTCTATCGTTATGGAGAAACAGAACTTAGGTCAAGAAGCAATTTTTTTTTGGTATCCGATAGGTAAAAATGATTTTTTTATAGAAACTCAGAGCCTTCAAAACCGTTTGTCAACAACATCAGGCGATTGATCTGCTTTCGCACCGACTGCTAGAGCTAGGCCTCCAACCTTTACAGGTTTTGTCAAATACGCGTGACTCCGCACTGAATTGCCAGAGTTAGACTTCCAACATTTGCAGGTTTTGTCGGACATGCATGGCTCCGCACCGCATTGCCAGAGCTAGGCCTGCGGCTTTTGCTGTCTTTGTCGGACACGAATAATTTTAATTATTCAATTTCAAATCTCTGGAACATCTAATTCGTCAATAACATCAAGCGGATTTAAATCTTCTTCCGTACCGAGATGATAAAATTCGGCTTCAAGCTTTGCAGGTTTTGTCGGGCACGGATGGTTTCAATTATTCATCTCTTTACAAAATCTCCTTCCGCACCGAATTACCGAAACTAGGCCTCCAGCCTTTGCAGGTTTTGTCAAACACGTGTGGGTACACACCGAATTCTCTACAGTCTCTACTAACGCAGGGTTTTATTTATCTATTGGTTATTGTAGGAATATATCTTATTGAACTAATTATGATTCCTTTTTAATGATGCCAAAAGGGGGAGAAGTTTTAGACTAGAACATTAATATTGTTTAAATTTCTAAAATTGTTATATATGCTTGGAATTATATTTATATTTTTGCTTGAAAAACTAACGCACATTCTTAGGGGGAGTTTAAGTATTAATACAAGTTTCAGGTTCTATCAAGTATTTGTCATCATAAAAAAGGGGGAGATTGTTGAACCCAAGGTTTCAAGTTTCGTGTAAATCTATAAATGGATTTTGATGATAACAAATGAATTCAAAGAATAAAGGAGTCTCAAGCTCAAGTTGTTCACACAATAGAATCAAGCACATCAAGGAAGCAAGCATGAGCAAGAAGAGAACAAGTTCACATTAAAATCATAGAGTAATTTTGTAAATCTCTTAAAAAATTTGAAATTAGGATTAAGGTTCAAAATTAATATTTTATCATAAAGTATTAAAATACATTTTCCACATATGCATGAATATTTTGAAAATTAAATTTGAAAATTTTGAAAGATGATTGATTGTCATCTTTCACATGTGCATGACATGATTAAAGGTTTGAACTTTGAAAATATTAAGATGATTGATTGTCATCTTTCACATGTGCATGTTTTATTTGAATATTTTCAAAAATGGTGGATGCTTTTCTTGACTTATGCAAAAGGTAGATGTTTTTATTTGAAAATTTTGAAAAGTAAAATGTGCTCCTTTTGTCATATGCAAAAAGTAAAAGATTATATTTGAAATTTTTGAAAAGTAAAATGTGCTCCTTTTGTCACATGCAAAAAGTAAAAATATTAGATTTGAAATTTTTGAAAAGTGAATGATGATGTTTTTGACATGGGAATCTTTTCAAATTTGAAATTGAAAACTCATTTTCCTATAAATAGCTCACTTGAGTTTTGCAAAATTCAAAACAAGAGCTTACACATCTATTGCTAAGTTTTGCATAATTTCTTCAAAGCTCTCATTCTCTCTTTTCTAAAGTTTTGAGCCTTAATTCTTATTCTTGTTAAGAGAGATATAGGTTGCGCTGTATTGTTTTTATCTCACTCATTGAGGAGTGTACTTTGATAGTCTACCTACTATCAACTCTTGTATTTGTAAAAGGGTGTGTATAACCCTTGTGTGTGTAGAAGGTGTTCTACACGGGGAATAGTTAAATCACCAAGTGTAAGGTGATTGGAAGTGTAGAAGGTGTTCTACACGGAGAATAGTTAAATCACCAAGTGTAAGGTGATTGGAAGTGTAGAGGGTGTTCTACACGGATTCTTTGGAGCGGTGCTGCTCAAAGGTGTAATAGGTTTCTATCTCCACCTAAAGAAGATTGAATAGTGGATTTGGGAATCCTCAAGAGGTAGCTTGAGGCGAGGACGTAGGCAGTGAGGCCGAACCTCGTTAACATACTGAGTTTTCTTCTCTCTTACTCTTACTCTTACTATTTATATTTATTATTGTTTCATATTTTGTTTATATTTTATATTATATATTTGATTTATAATTGTTATTTTTTTAAATACAACTCAATTCACCCCCCTCTTGTGTTAGTCATCTGGGCAACAAGGAGAAAAGGAAAGGAAAAAAAAAATATAGGGGTGAGTATTTTTATTATAATAAATAGATATTATCATGTCAGTCGTCTGGGCGTTGCCTATTGCCGTCCTCGTCGTGACATAACCCTTACTTATCCTTGACGGGCGTTACTTATCGACGTCCCTGTCGACACGTCAATTATATAGGCGTTATGTATCGTCATTCCCATCATGACGTAACTGACTTATTATTCTTTTCACTTGTAAAGTTTTCTTAACGTATTTTCTTATAATAGACGTTATGATTTATGACGACACATATATGTGATAAACTGAAACATATGCATAAACGTAGATTTATGATATGCATATTTCATGATTTTATAATTCATATAACATATAAAAACATGTCACAAAAACATACCTAACATATACATGCACATAGGTCACATAAACTCATAACGTCAAAACTTAACAAAAAATACATAGACAATTAAATAACATATTATAATATTATTAAATTAAGGCTTTCCGAATATCATAGGGGACTAAGTCTTATTTATTTATTTACTTGTTTAACTTAAACCAATATTTACATAATTACACAGCTTAAGCATATTTATAATTTACTTGAATATTTCTCTTATATACATAATTTTATTATTTTATTTTATTGTATCTTTTTAGAATAATAATTCTTAAAACTTTTCCCAGTACATTGAAATTTCTAAACTTACCATACTTGTTAAAAATCTCGTTCAAATAATTCACTAAAAGTTTAGTATAAAAGAAATACACCATTTGAAGTCCATACCTACTCTATTTTTTCACACAATCCCAATCTCGACCTTTATAGAGTTATTATCTCTTAAAACTTAAAACACAAAAGTTGTAGATATCTATCTTAGCTTTCTATAACCTCTTGAATTATTTAATTTAAATATCACACCAACAAGTTATGACTAATTTACCATAAGATGTTAAATCTGTCAGGATTACCCCTTTTGAATTCGAAAGTTACTAGGGTTGATCTTTCATTTTTTTTCTAAATCAAGATTTCATATTTTCACATAATCCTTTTAATATATAATCATTAAATATATTCCTAAGGTTCTAAATTTTTTTTAGCATTTTTTCATAACAAAAACCATTCCATAAGTCAAAAGCTTTCAATCTACCACTCAAACAATACATAAGCTAAAATCACCATCAAATTAAATCTATAAATCAAATCACTTATACTACACCAATATTATGTTGAGTAGTACACTTACAAATTTTCTCCAAGATTGAATTGATGATAGAACCAAGCTCTTGCAAGGATTCTCTCAAAATCACTCAATTAGCTTTCTTAGGTATTGTGTTGAGGTTAAAGGTTTGAGGAGGGTTTTTTTTTTGTATTTTCTCAAGTTAGGTCGTGTGTTTCATCCTCCTAAAAGGGCCTTAGAAGTCTCATGCACTTATTTATAAGGAGAGAGGTGACACTTTAAGCAAAAAGAAGAGATAACATTTGTAAGATATGTCTGGTTCTCTCTTGGTGCCATGTGTGTGTTTTGTTACCTTAGGCTCATCATCACCTCTAAAGCTTAGGCTTAGTTGGTGATATTTTCATTCAAGGGTCATGGTTGTACCACTTATATGCATATCTTGATCAATGTCTAGAATCATTCCAGCACATGAAAGAAAAAAAAGTAGCAAAATCTCAAAATATCATCTATGAGTTGTCATTTGGCTATGTGGTTCCTCCCTAGTTATAGGAAAATTATCCTTCTAGAGACTTTTCCACAACAAAATATAAACCTTTTTACACATATCTAGAAGATAGACATAAAGTGAACCAATCAAATCAAAGTTCCTAAAGTAGGTCGGTAGTGTGATTTATTTTCGGATTTCAGTTTATGCTCAAATCAGATCAATTCACTTCCAGTCCAAATAACTTATTAATCCACTTTGATTATCCAAAACCTCAAAATATGAAAGTTTTATATCATCCTTTTAGTGAGACATATTATTTTGAATAAAATTATTATAAGATCATATGAGAGAGATATGATTAATTTATCGAAACACATCAAAACCACCCGAGAACACTCAATCCGAGTTCTCCATTTGTTCTCCTTTATTTTCTTACCCACCAAGGTTTCTATATAAATTCTTATCAACTTACCACATGTTCCCACACATGTAAAGACCTCATAAAATTTGGTAGCCAATTACAATTTCTGTCACATGGCCAAACATAAGGCAACTCATCTAAGTCGGTTACCAGTTGACTCATATTCCTGTTCATCCACTTCACATCAGATTTCGTCATTGATCCATTACTTATCTTCAAAAATTTAAAATATAAAAGTTCTATATCTACTTCTTAAGGTTATATAGGAACTAAAATCACTTCATTTAGAGCTTATATGACCAGTTTATGATTTTTCTACCGAAATTTGACAGATAAATCCGAGAGTACCAATCTGGGCACACCAAGTGTTTGATAAATGATCCCTCTTGTTTCACACGAAACTTACTAAATAAAATATTTTTATTTGAAATATTTCTACACACTTGTCAAGATCTTAGAATAATTGAAAATATTTATTAAAGGCTTAATCTTAATCAAAGTCACTAGTCAACTCCAATTCAATGTCTGTATATCCAATTTAGATCTGTCATCTCAATCTCAATTTAGTATTTGGTTAAATCCATATCTCTTAAAACTCAAAACATAGAAATTGCATATATTTCTCTTAGCTTTCCAAATTAGTTTTAATCATCTCAATCCAATATAAAATGAGTAATTTATGTCCTTATTACTAAAGGACGTTGAAACTATCTAAATTAGCCTAATCCGAAAATATTATGGGTATATTCCTTACTCATACCACTTGACTTCCTTTGTACATTTCCTTCAATTTCTATACAATATTATCTTGAATATTCAAAAACCATATCTTCTTATCCTATTTAGTCTCGCATAATTTTTCTCCAATACCAATAAAAGACTCATAAAAACTATATACATATATCAAAATTCCAATGGTTCCCTAAAATAATCTTAAAGAAACATAATCATGCTAAATATGAAAATTAAACGGATATTTACAAAATTCGAGTTATCACAAATAGCTAGGAGTACTGGCATATACGATCATCGAAATATTATAGGTGATTTGCAGTTGGCTAACCAAATATATGACTGGAATTAAGTAGCCTCTATATATATGTATACTATATATGAATTACATACGTAAAGTCTACATGTTAATTTCCCAACAACTTAATAACTTTAAGAAACTTGGCATCCTTTTTAAGACCTTAAACATATATTAAGTTCACACACACACACACACACACACACACACACACACACACACACACACACACACACACACACATATATAAGTATGGCTCTACTGCACTCTAAAATTAATTATATGAGGAAATTGGTATCTCTCACTAATCCCATTAGTTTTATATTATAATATTGGTACTACTCGATTACAAGCTGGAAACTTGATGAAATTATGATATTTAATTAGGAAGATGTCAAATTTACTATAAAAATCTTACAACCTTTATATGTTCAATGGTAACACACCAGCAATATTTTATTATATATGCATGGATCATGTGCATGAAGGATACAACCTTAATGCAGCTTCATCCTGAAGTCATATTTATAGTCACCACATTTCTAGATAATTCCTTCATATGTACCTAGTTATGATTCTTGAACTCTCAGAAAGATTATGCCATGCATAGTGTGTTATTAGAATTTCATAGAAGATAATAGTGAGAATTCCATTAAGTTGCAGCAGCTACAAAAACAAATAGTAATATCCAAACCATGCACTTGCACAAACAAATTGCAGTATATGAAATATTGGCTTACAATTTGATGCTACAAAACAGTAGTTTTAAAAAATGTTTGGTATGTACATCTTAAAACAGCTCAAGATCAAGTGCATGATATAGATTTGTGATTTCCTTCATCTCTCACTCTTTTCTATATCCTCAAGAAGTTAAACAAAAAAAAAATCTCCATAAAGAGGGTTGTCTCCTATCTACTTAAATTTATCAATGATATTACTTATATTTTGGAAAGAGACATCTACTTCAATTATATAGTCCTTTGAGAATAAAAAATCTAGCACTTTGTATCAAGTTTTGTTATAATTACATATAAAGTGAATGAACATCTGAGCACATCATTACCTCCACCAACATGTAGGAGAGATATGACATTAAAATCATCAAAGCAATTTCACGAATACTGGAATGTCTGAAAGCAAATAGAATGGGAGATTCATAATAGTGTGACGCTTTGTTCGTCTCCAGTTATAAATAAGGTATGGAATCTGACCTTCATATCATAGCAATTAATTTATACCTATTATTCAAAATAGACCTTACCTTTTAAAAGTTAAGATCTTAAGAACATATGATGTCACAAGTCTCACCTACAATGAAATATTTCGGCATGATTTTCTACAGATATATGCAAAACTAATTACTGGCATATTCATTAATACAAAGAAAATTAAGAACACATTATCTAGTATTGTGCAACAACTATACCACCAATGATTATTTAAAAGTTTACATAACGTAGTTCCAGATTGTGTGTTTTAAATTCTGGATTAGCAAGATTGATAGGCAGGTACGGGAAAAACTCATAAAGATTATGGCCATAACTCATTAGTCCGCCAATGTCCAACAAAGATTATCACATAGCAGCAATTATCAACCACAAGATATCATTTGTATAGAAAATTGGTCCAACACACTTATGAAATCTGCAACTGTAGAGTATACAAAAAGCATAAGTATCTTGAGTGTTTGCTAATATTTCCTTTTTCAAGTACCCTGAAAACATGTTATATTTAAGAACATAAACAAGCATAGGACAAAAATTCTGAAACTAAAAAATAATAATTTCTTGTTCAACATTATAATATAGAGTGCATCTAATTAGTTACTTAAGGTGTACACATAATTGCTTTCAAGTAATTAATCACTTAATATTGATAATGGACACTATTAGATCAGCCATAAAATTGTTTCTTATCATATAGGTTCTACTCTCCTAACTCCTACCATCCAAGAAACTCAGTTACTGCACACATGCACATATATACAAAATTTCTATGCTAGTTTTTCAAGAAACCTAAAAAAATAACTACTCTCTAGGCCAAGAATAGAAACAAAATACATGTTCAAAGTACAATAATATGCAATATAACAAGATTGAGTTGCAACACATTTCCTTTAGAAGCTAGATTTCCAATCTTTTCATTTTCCTCTTACGATGTCCTACATTTAGCCATTAACATCTTACCCTTCTTATTTTGTTTAGTGAAACTGAGAGCAGAAATGGTACCTTGTTTCTCCTTCAACGCTTTCTCCTTCTCCTTGAGCAAATTTTAGAATTATAGCATCACAAGAAAACATAAACATCAGACTTATCTAGGCATAAACCACATGCATGTAGCCACCTTGGGAGTGCACAAAAGTAATGGCATAAAACAAAATAGTAACTCTAAAGTATAATCTTAAAACCATTAAAAAATAATATGCCAAAATGTTGGTTTAAAAATATTTCGCTCCATAGAAATAAAGCTAAATGTGGTAATTAATAATCAGAGGTCAATATGTACACCACAACAAGCGTAACTTGATTTAAAACCTATACACAAACATTCAACAAACAATTATTTTGCTATATTAGTCCAATGTCCTCAGTTAAAAAACAAAAAACAAAAACTTGGACTCTGATTAAATTGTGCCAAGCTCTATAGACCCTCATCAACTAATCAAAGTCTGTACATCAATCTAAAATCATATTGGCTTTCCCTATTTATCACATTCTTCTACTTTTTTTTTTTATAAGTCACATCCTTCTACTTTAAAAAGAATAAATAGTAATAGTAACACGGGCATATTCTTCTACACTACATCTATCCTCTCTTCATCACATTCTTCTTGATTCAAAACTGGTTCTTAAATCTAAATAATTCGATTTACAAATCAAAATTCAAAATAGTTTAGAATTAACATATATTAAATTTTCTATGCATATAGAGGCAGTATATGAAGCAAATGGCACTCAAATAAATACTTAGATATATTTTTTTAAAAATAATAAGCGCTATAGTTTAATGGTTCTACCACGTGCTGCACAGGTTGTGTTATAAATTAAATAATCTAAAATATCTAGGGTTTACAAGAAAGATAGGATGAGAGAAATAGAAAACTAACCATTTCTGTCAAGAGAGTGGTGTTATCTTTAGTAGCACAAAAGTAAAATAAAAATAAAAACAAGAACCTAGCTTACAAAACGCAAAGTGAGATTGTAGTTAACAAAAATTTATACAACAAAAGAAAAAAGAAAAAACCCAAAAATTAGTTCAAAATTAACATATATTAAAATTTTTATGCATGTAGAGGAAATATATGAAGCAAATGGCACTCAAATAAATACTCAGATATATATATTTTAAAAAATAATAAGCGCTATAGTTTAATGGTTCTACCACGTGCTACACAGGTTGTGCTATAAATTAAATAATCTAAAAAATTTAGGATTTACGAGAAAGATAGGATGAGAGAAATAGAGAACTGACCATTTCTGTCAAGAGAGTAATGTTGTCTTTAGTAGTACAAAAGTAAAATAAAATTAAAAACAAGAACCTAGCCTACAAAACGCAAAGTGAGATTGTAGATAACAAAAATATATACTAAAAAATAAAAAACCCAAAATCAGATCTCATCGGGGTTTAGATTTCACCCTACAGATGAAGAGTTGGTAATATATTACCTCCAGCGCAAGCTCGGAGGCAAACGCTTCCAATCAACCGGTGCTCAACAACCACAACTGAGAACTCCACACAAAATCGAATAACGAAAACTGGTACCCAAACAACCAAATCAACGATGGAACCGAATGAGGAACACAAAAGCCACAAACTCATTAGATCACACGCACAATAAAGGGCTATAGGAACAAAAATGAACAAAAAAACTCAAATGGCAAAAACTCAAATCACTATAAAGAGAAATGAATATCTGAAAAAAAAAAATACTACTAAAGATATAATATGTTAAGCCTAAATTTACGGTTTTGAATAAATTGAACCCATAGCCTAGCATGCAGTAAACAAAACAAAATAAACCCACTGAAGTAACGTATTCTCACATGCTTATATCAGGCTTAATTAAGAGGATTTTTTCTTAGTAATATCCAAATAATCATTTTCTTGTAAACGGAAACTCAATTACAAAGTCCACAATCTAAAATCACGTTCAAGCAAGCAAAGAAACAACGACGACCAAGAGGTAGAAATGTGAAAAAATCGTACCTTTCAGCTCAATCTTAACACGAACCAGTTGTGAACATTTCATACTCTGAGCATCCAATCTGCCAACAAAAATGAAAAATAAAAAAACAGAGAGACAAGCTATGAGAACTTACACTCAAGTAGCAAAAACTCAAATCACCATAAAGACAAATAAATATCTGAAAAATCACGGACTGAGGAGCACAAAGGAGATTCTCAGTTAGAATGTCCAAATAGAATATTTTCTCAACCCACTTGAATAAAATCATGAAATAATACGAAAATCTACCAAGAAAATGATCAAGAATAATTTGCTTTTGTTACCCAAATGACTAACACAAGAGGGGAGGTAAATTGAGTTATATCATAAAATCAGCAATTGTAAACCAAATATACGATATAAAATATAAACAGAATATAAAACAGCAAGAATTATAAAGAATAGGGTAAGAAAAAGTAAACTCAGTATTTTTATGAGGTTCAGTCACACTGCCTACGTCCTCATCTCAAACTACCCATTGAGGATCACAAATTCACTATTCAATCTCCTTTTGGTGGAGATAGAAACCTATTATAATTTTGAGCAGCACCGCTACAAAGCATTCGTGTAAAACACCCTCTACACTTGCAATCACCTCACACTTGGTGATTCAACTATTCTCTATGTAAAACACCTTCTACATACACAAGAGTTATACGCACCCTTTTATTGATACAAAAGTTAATAGTGGGTAGACTATTAGAGTACACTCCTCAATAAGTGAGATAGAAACAATACAGTGCAACCTATATCTCTCTAAAAAAGAATAAGAATTAAGGCTCAAAATTTTAGAAAAGAAAGAATGAGAGTTTTGAAAAAGTTATGCAAAATGTAGCAATAGATGTGTAAGTTTTTGTTATTATAATTTTGCAAAACTCAAGTGATCTTTCAAATTCAAAATTCAAATTTTGATGAAGTCATTACATATGTCATTCAATTTTCAAAATTTAAAATTTTGAATGAATTCATTGCATATGTCATGTACATGTAAAATATAATTTTTGAAAATAAAGTTTTTAATGAGATCATTGCATATGTCATGCACATGCAAAATATAATTTTTTAAATTAAAACTTTTAATGATGTCATGTATATATCATGCTTATGTCATGCATAAAAAAAATACAATTTAATACTTTATGAGAAAAAATTAATTTTTGAGCCTTAATCCAATTTCGAATTTTATCAAGAGATGTACAAAAATAATCTATGAGTTTCATTTGTAAATTTGTTCTTTTATGTTTGATGTGCGCTTCGCTCCATTGCGTAGATAATTTGAGCTTGAGACTTGAATTTATTTGTTATCATCAAAATCTACACGTAGATACGAAATTTGAAATTTTGGATTCAACAATCTCACCATTTTTTATGATGACAAACTTAGTAGAATTTTAAAACTTGTAATAATGCTTAAGCTCCCTCTAAGAATATCCGTTAATTTTTCAAGTAATAGATAAACATAATTCTAGCATATATAACAGAGTTAAAAATCTAAATATTTACGTCTAAAACTTCTCTCCCTTTAGGCATCATAAAAAAGAAATCATAATTAATTCAATAAGACATCTTCCTACAATAACCAATAGATAAATAAAACGGTGCGTTAGTAGAGACTGTAGAGAATTCGGTGTGGAGCCACGCGTGTCCAACAAAACTTGTAAATGTTGGAGGGTCTAGCTCTGGCAATTCAGTGCGGAAGGAGATTCAAATCTGTTTGACGTTATTGACAAGCAAGATATTGCAGAGACTTGAAATTGTGATAGTTTGTCTTGTTCTTATTCCTGTCTCTATAAGAACAATCCTTAACTTTATCTATTTTGCATCAAATCTTCTTCTTATATTTGAAATTCATCTTCATTTTCATTCAACAATTTTGTAATGGCTCGTCAATTTACCTTCAGTACTTCTCGTGATCAATCTATTTCTGCATCTGTCGTAGGTGTCATGAAACAGCAAGAGACTGATTTGGTTAATAAATCAGAACATAACGCCATTTATGAGCTGGTGGATTTCGAGACTCGATACTCATATTCTATCGTTGCTTTTTTCGCTCAGTTGCAGTCCAAAACTCGTGAAATTGAGAAGTTTAGCGAAACGATTTCTGTATTTCAACGACTTGTTTATGAGTCAAATAAAAAAAATGGTAGAGTTAAAACAACAGAATAAGGATTTAAAACCATTACTTGCCTCTTCATTTCAATTGCCTAATCTTTTAGACAAGGATGTCATGATGATTTATGAGGAGCAAATACTTTTAAATGATGAGGCTAAACGTCTCAAATTTCTGTAGGTCATTTGAGATAATAGAATAAAAGTATCTAGAAGATATTCATGGCATGCATCATTCATATTTCTCTTCTAATCGTGCATAGTCTATCTTCTGGTACGGGTTTTGTGAAAATGTCTGCCAATTGATCGTGTGTGTTTGTAAATTCTAGTATAATATCACATTTCTACACATGATCTCTAAGAAAATGATATCTAATTCAATATTCTTGGTTCTAGAATGTTGTATTGGATTTTTTGAAAGATTCATAGCATCACATTTAATAGGAATATGATTGTATATAAGTTTAAAATTCTTAAGTTGTTGCTTCATGTAAAGAACTTGAGCACAACAACTGCTTGCGGTAATATATTCTGTCTCAGCAGTAGATAATGCAACAGAATTTTACTTTTTACTAAACCGTAAAACAAGCGCATGACCTAAAAAATGACATGTTCCACTAATACTCATTCAATCAATTTTGCAACCAGTATAATCCACATCTGAATAACTAATAAGGTCGAAAGAAGTGTGCTTAGGATACCATAATCCTAGGTCAATAGTACCGGTAAGATATCTAAAATACGCTTGACTGCAATCAAATGAGATTGTTTTGGAGATTATTGAAAACGTGCACATAAACATACATTAAACATAATATCAAGTCTACTAGCTGTCAAATATAATAAACTACCAATCATACCTCGATATACCTTTGAGTCAACTGGTTTACCGCTTTCATCTTTATCAAGTTTGGTGGTTAGACTTAATGTTGTTCCAATTACCTTCACACCTTCTATATCAAACTTTTTGAGTAACTCTTTGATATATTTTAACTGATTAACGAATGTTCCACTTTTTGCTTGCTTGATTTGCAATTCAAGAAAGAAGTTAAGTTCTCCCATCATGCTCATTTCAAATTCTTCCTACACACTCTTAACAAAATCTTGACACATATTTTTATTAGTAGCACTAAATATTATATCATCCACATAAATTTGAACTAGAAGAATATTATCTTGTTCATATTTGATGAAAAGAGTTGTATTGATCTTTCCTCTTGAAAAAATTTTTTCAATCAAGAAACCACTAAGCCTCTCATACCAAGCTCTAGGAGTTTATTTGAATCCATATAATCCTTTTGCAAGCTTAAAAACATGATTAGGAAAAATATGATTTTCAAAACCTAGAGATTGCTCAACATATACCTCTTCATTTATAAAACCATTTAAGAAAGCACTTTTAATATCCATTTGAAAAAGTTTGAAGTTTTATAACATACATATGCAAGTAACATTTGAATAGTTTCTAATTTTGTGACAGGTGCATACGTTTTATCATAATCGATTCATTCCTCTTGATTGAAACTTTGAGTTACAAGTCGAGTCATGTTTCTAGTAATGATTATAGACTCATCTTTCTTATTTCTAAAAACTCATTTTGTTCCAATAACAGCATGATTTTTAGATTTAGGAACAAGTGTCCATACATTATTTCTTTCAAATTAATTTAGCTCTTTTTGCATAGCTAGAATCCATGATTCATCAATAAGTATTTCATCAATATTTTTGGGTTCAATTTGAGACAGAAAAACAGTGTGATTACAAATATTTTTAAGAGATGATCGAGTACTTACACCTCGTGGAAGTTCTCCCAAAATTTATTTCACTGGATGATCTTTCACATATTTCCACTGTTTAGTTGCATCTTATACTAAATATTGATGATCTTTCCTGATATCTCCATGTTGGACTTCTTCCATTGTATTCTCTTTGTCGAGATTGAGACTATTTGTATTATTTGTACCTTTTGATTCTTCATCAATAATTTTCTTAGAGAGTAGAGGGTTAGATTTATCAAATACTATATGCATAGATTCTTGTACAGTCAAAGTCTTTTTATTGAATACTCTATAAGTTTTACTATTTATTGAATACCCAAGAAACATACAATCATCATATTTTGCATTAAACTTTCCTAAATTATCTCTGTTATTGAGTATAAAATATTTACATCCAAATACATGAAAGTAACTAATGTTAGGCTTTTTCTCATTCCAAAGCTCATAAGGGATTTTATCTAATTTAGATCTTAACATAACTCTATTTATAACATAACATGCAGTACTTACCGCTTCGGCCAAAAAATAACTAGGTAAACTATTTTCATTAAGCATTGTTTTTGCCATTTCTTGAAGAGATCCATTATTCCTCTCTACTACCACATTTTGTTAAGGAGTTCGAGAAGTAAAGAAATTATACAAAAAGTCATTTTCATCACAAAAAGACTCAATATCTTTATTGACAAACTCTTTCCCCCTATCATTTCGGATGTTTGAAATAGTATAGTCATTTTAATTTTGAATTTTATTGCATAGTTTGGTAAATGCATTATTTACCTCATCTTTATGAGCCAAAAAGATAACCCAAGTATATCTAGAGAAATTATCAACAATAACAAATGCATAATATTTTCCTCCTAGACTCGCAACAGTGTTTGGTTCAAAAATATCCATGTGTATTAGTTGCAATAGTCTAGTAGTGGAAATATATTTCTTGATTTTGAAAGAAATTTTTGTTTGTTTACCAAACTGGCATGCATCACAGATTTTGTCTTTAACAAAGTTTACTTTTGGCAAACCTCTAACATGATCTTTTTTTGAAAGTTTATAAATAAGTTCCATATTTGTATGACCTAATTTTCTATGCCATAACCAACTATTTTCATATTGAGCTGATAAACAAATAGTATCTTGTAAGGCAATTTCTTCAAATTCAATTGTATAAACATTATTGTTTTTAAGGGAAATAAAACAAACATTACAATCATGATTATTCAAAATAATGCACTTATCATTTTTTAAAGTAATTTTAAATCCTTTATCACATAATTGACTTATACTTAAAAAATTATGTTTTAAACTTTCAACAAGTAGAACATATTCAATTATGAGAGAATGCTTATTACCAATTTTACTTATTCCCACGTTCTTCTCTTTTGAGTTGTCTCCAAATATCACGTGTCCTTCTTTTTTAAGAGTGAGATCAATGAACTTAGTTTTAACTCCTGTCATGTGTCTTGAGGATTCGCTATCTAAAAACCATCTTATTTTACCTAAGGAAGATTTCATGCATACCTACAAAAACAATTAAAATAATTTTTCTTGGTACCCATGTTCTTTAGGTCATTATTTATTAGTATTAGAAAAAACAAGATTCTTTGGTACCCATATGGCCTTAATAGTCATTGTATGTTTTCTTCTAATAGGACAAACATGATAGTTATGACCATTTCTATTGCAAAAATTACAAATAACATGTAGCATACTTGAAGAACTTGAGTGATTGTAATAATGTCTTTCTTTGACAAATCTATTTTTAGAAAAATAATTTTGAAAATCTGGTTTTGATTTAATGAATTTATCAAAGAAATTTTTATGGGATTTGAGTTTTTCTTTTGGCATGTATCCCAAGCCTATCTTATCAAAAACAAATATTTGATTACCAAGAAGTTTTTCAAAATTTCTTTTTCCATTTGTGAAATTTTTAACAATCTTTTCTAAATCAGCTACTGTTTTTTTTAGTTCATCATTTTCATCTTTTGAAACCATATTTTCTTTTTTTAAAACATCAATTTCATTTGTTAAAGAAGAATTTTTCTTTTTTAAAGCGGTATACTTAATATCCAATTTTTCAAATTCCTCATATACTTCTTCCAAAGCATTTTGCAATTTTTCATAAGAGAGATTTTCAAGATTTGTTACCTCAAGATTATCTTTAACCATAAGACAAAAATTTGTAGACTCTTCATTACTTACGTTGCTGTTTAAGTTACTTGAATCATCATCTCATGTAATTTTCATTACTTTCTTGCTTTTGTATCTATCTTTCTTTAGTAGGGAACAATTTACCTTGATATGATATGTCCTAACTTTTTACATTTATAACAAATTAATGAATCATTTTTACCTGTATCTTTGTTGGAAGATTTTTTGAAAGGTTTCCTTGGAGGAGATTTTTTTTTCAAGAATTTCTTAAATCTTCTTGTGATCATTGCAATCTTTTCGTCATCGCTTTCTTGATCTTCATCGCTTTCATTTTCATGAGTAACGGCTTTGAGCGCCAAGCTCTTCTTTTGCTTTCCTTCTTCTTCTCCTCTTTTCAATGTATACTCATGGGTAATCAGTGACCCGATGAGTTCATTTACTTCGAGTTTTTTAAGATCTCTAACTTTAAGAATCGCCGTTACTTTTAATTCCCAACGTTTTGGCAAAGAGTTGAGAATTTTCCTTACTATCTCCAAACTAGAATAAACTTTACCAAGAGATGTCAAACTATTTATAATATTAGTAAAACGAGTATACATAGAAGAGATAGATTTATCATCATTCATTTTGAACATTTCATATTCATGCGTAAGAACATAAATTTTTTATTTTTTGACTTGCAAAATTCCTTCATAGGTTACTTCCAAGTTGTTTCAAATTTTCTTTGCTGTCCTGCAAATCATTATTCTGTTAAATTCATTATCATTGAGAGTATTATATAGAAAATTCATAGCCATTACATTCACAGTATAAAGTCTATTGTCATCGCGATCAAACTCTTCCTCTTCCTTTTTGACTTTTACTACATCAACAGTTTTTGTTGGAATATAAGGCCCATTTACAATACATTTCCAGATTTATCGATCTTGAGACTAAAGAAATATTCTCATTTTAACTTTCCAGAAAATATAATTATCTCCACAAAATAGCAGAGGTCGGCTACTGGATTGACTTTCAGTGAAAATAACTACAATATTAGCCATATGATCTTAACTCAACAGATAGTTAATCTTATAACAAAGCACTTGCTCTGATACCAATTGTTATCCAAATGACTAACACAAGAGAGTAGATATATTGGGTTAAATAATAAAATTAGCAATTGTAAACCAAATATACGATATAAAATATAAACAGAATATAAAGCAGCAAGAATTGTAAAGAGTAGGGTAAAAAGAAGTAAACTCAGTATTTTTACGAGGTTCAGCCCTACTGCCTACGTTATCATCTCAAGCTATCCCTAGAGGATCCCAAATTTACTATTCAATCTCCTTTAGATGGAGATAGAAACCTATTACACTTTTGAGCAACATCGCTACAAAGAATCCATGTAAATTACCCTCTATACTTGCAATCACCTCACACTTGGTGATTCAACTATTCTCTGTATAGAACACTTTCTACACACACAAGGGTTATACACACCCTTTTGCTGATACAAAATTTGATAGTTGATAGACTATCAGAGTACATTCTTCAATGAGTGAAATAGAAATAATACAGCGTAACTTATATCTCTCTAAAAAAAAACAAGAATTAAGACTCAAAACTTTAGACAAAAGAGAATGAGAGCTTTGAAAGAATTATGCAAAATTTAGCAATAGATGTGTAAACTCTTGTTGTTATAATTTTGTAAAACTCAAGTGAACTATTTATAGGCAAATGGGTCACACTCAATCATCTTCTAAATTTAAAATTCAAATTTTGATGAAATCATTGCATATGTCATTCAATTTTCAAAATTTAAATTTTTGAATGAAGTCATTACATATGTTATGCACATGTAAAATATAATTTTTGAAAATAAAATTTTTAATGAGATCATTGCATATGTCATGCACATGCAAAATATAACTTTTTAAATTAAAGATTTTAATGACGTCATGCATATATCATGCTTATGTCATGTATAAAAAAATATAATTTAATACTTTATAAGAAAATATTAATTTTTGAGTTTTAATCAAATTTCGAATTTTATCAAGAAATGTACAAAAATAATCTATGAGCTTCATTTGTAGACTTGTTCTTTTATGCTTGATGTGCGCTTCGCTCCATTGCGTAGATAATTTGAGTTTAAGACTTGAATTTATTTGTTATCATCAAAATCTATACGTAGATACAAAACTTGAAATTTTGGATTTAATAACTTTGTTGTTCTCGCACGGCTTTAAGATGGAGGAGAAGAAATGGAGATAGTGGAGGATCGAGAAGAGGAATTACCTTTGCTGCCTTCTACAATTGATTTTGTGATGGAACCCGTGTGAAACCCATTTCGGGTTGTGCTCACGTGTGGTTAAGGGAGGGGCTGCAAAGGGTTTTAACATTGGGGGTTCGGTCACCGGAGCAAGAGGGAGCTGCGGATGTGGCGGTGAGTGGGTGGCCGGCGGTAAAATCAAAGCGTGGGTTGCTTGGAGGAGAAGTCGAACCCGTGTGAAACCCATTTTGGATTGTGCTCGCCTGCGACTAAGGGAGGGGTTGCAAAAGGGTTTTGACAGTGGGGGTTTGGTCGTCGGAGTAGGCGGGAGTGTGAAATCTAAGCGTGCAGATGTGGCGGTAAGGCTGGGTGGCCGACGGTGAAATCTAAGTGTGGGTTGCTTGGAGGAGAAGCCGAAGCCATGTGGTGCTGCGTGAAGAGAAAGGGCCATGTGGTGCTGTCATGAAGAGAAAAAAGAGAGGGAAGGATTATAGTGTTACACGAGAGGGGTAGAAGCGAAAAACGAAAGTTAAAGAATTAACGCTATTCATACTGTTCATCAAAGGATAGACACTTTTTAAGTATAAAGAAATAAATATATATAAATTTTATATATCATATTATTATCTTATTTTCATTTCATTAAATAAGATATAGTATATTTATAATTATTAAATGATCATTCATTAAATAATTCTTTACTATTTTATAATGATAAATGTGTCATATCTTACTTAATAAGATAAAAGTGAGATAGTAGTGTGGTTCTTACTTAATAAGATAAAAGTGAGATGGTAGTGTGGTTTATAGCATTACTCATATATATATATATATATTGATCATTAATAAAATAAGACATATAACGGTAATGTGTGTTGTACATGTATGTCTATATATCCAATACTGAATATTTGTAAAATGAATATAAGTTGTAAACGTTAAATGAAAAAAATGTAGAGACTAGAGACTGTTAAAATATGATATTAAAAAAAAACCACTACTTTGAGTTGAAACATAGAAAAAAAAATGAGTTAAGAAATTATTAAAAATGATGAGATTTAGAGAGAGAAAGAGAATGAGGAGATACAAGCTACAAAGAAATTAAAATTATGCATATTATTTTTAGATTTTAAATCACTAATGCTATATGCAAAGAAAATTACTAAAAATATTTCATCCAAATTCAAGAAAACAACGAAATTGTCACTAAACAATATGAACCGAAATGTGGTTTGCAATGCAAATTTGGACTGAAATGGCTATAATGAATTGGAATAGGCCAAAATCTAGAATGAAACGAAATGAAAATCTATGGTGTACCAACATTACACCAAAGTGGGAGATTCCTTGAAAACCGATCACCATGAATTGGACCGTAACCGAACTAAACCATTGGCATTCTATTAGTTCTCAACATTCAACAATAACATTCAACAAATTTATCAACAATGTCAACATTCAACAATCACACCAACAAATTTTAGGCAAACAATCAAAAGATGAGAGGGAGTCTATGTGTGGTGTTATGAACAATGAACCCTAGAAGGAGATTGGATGACGATGGGAACTGAAATGTAATGGAATTGAATAAGTGAAAATCGAAGACTTGCATTAGAAGTGAAATCCATCAACGAAAGAGGAGAGGGACATCGATGAGGAGCCGAGGAGAATGATGGTGTAAGAGAGCATAGAGGTGAGAGAGAGAGAGAGAGAGAGAGAGAGAGAGAGAGAGAGTGTGTGTGTGTGTGTGTGTGTGTGTGTGTGTGTGTGTGCGCGCGCGCTAAGGGTGAGTGATAGCGGGTGTGAACAACAAATGAGGGGGGATCATTCGAAGAAGCCCCTAACCCTAGTCAGAACGACGTCATTTGGTTGATACCAAATGGCATTGAATGCTTTATTTTTTTTTTCTATAGGTTTTAAATAAAACAACGCCATTTGGATTTAAGCTAAATGGCGTCGTTTCATAAACCGTTTGTTCATAACAGCAGAACCTAAATGCGTTGTTTCATTTATTTAAGTGGAACAATATCGTTTTAGACCTATATATATGAAAACAAAATATAAGTAGCTTACATTGGTTGGTTTAGCAGTTTTTCGCTGGGTCAAACTACGAATCGAACTTGTCGACGTCGATTCTGCTTAGTTCCTGCTGCCAGCCGATCGGTTCTCTGCCGGTCTCGTGCTCCAGCGGCCGGTCTGATCGGTTCGGCTGATTTGTTCGATTTTCTATACAGCCCCAATTCCTATCGTTCCATTTAATATTAGAGGAATGCAGCAGTGACAAAGTAATTATATATAAGTAGTCCAATAAACTGATATGGCTTCATGCGATCCGTCAGTTTTGTTTTGTAATAAAAATAATTTTATAATCTGAAAAATCATATTAAACCACATCACTTTGTAAATCTACTTTTGTACAATTATTTTGTAGCTAGAATATTTCTATTTAAGCTATGATCTTTTTTGCAGACTATAATTTGTGTGCAATATGTATGCATTTCTTTCCATTCCCAAGGTTCCCCATCGAAGACCTCCTGATAATTGCAATTTTCTTTGTAAATGCAAAAGTTTGTTGGCAAGAATTAGATGACTATGAATTATTTGTATTGGATGAATGTATTTTTTTTTATCCCTATTTTTGTATGTTTAAATTCAAATTAAGTGGTTAAATAGATAGAAGTTCAAAAGGAGATGATCTGGATTGAAGATTCGAAAAGATAGGATATATTATGTAGATAACGAGTTCAAACTATAAAGAGTTATCCTAAATGAATTGTTATCTGTTAAGAGGTTTCATAACTGGGCATAAATAGTCTATCAACAAAATCGCACAATAACAAACTCCTAATTGAATTCAATCGTCAACAGAATCCTACTAATGACCAACTCCAAGATATTTATTTAAGGGGGAGTTCGACTGAAAGTTTAAATCATCTTTCTAATTAGTATTTGTTCTTAGAGTTTGGAGATTTGAGAGAGTTCCAAATGTTTGAGTGAGAGAATTCATGTGAATAATTTTTTATTGTTCTGTTCTCTCTCTCTTTAAGTGCTTACATACTCCAAGTGGGAGTAGAAGTATTCGATATCAGTCACTGGAGTTCTAGTAAGGGTGTCAATAGATTGAAAATTGTCAGAAGTTCTAGTTGCTATTGCGGTAGAAGACAAATATGTATTTTGTCTGGATAAAATTGAGAATATTATCCAATTACAAATGTTTTAATTGAGAATATTAATTGTAATTAATCTTCATCTAATAAAATTGACTTACTTGGTTTTGTTGCCCTGAAGGATTTTACCATTGAAGAGTTTTTTATTGAATTCCCTTTCATAATCAATATTGGTATTATGATCTTTGATTATTTTATGCATGCTATAATTAATATCTAAACAAGTTATTGATTGTTCTAGTGAGACATAAAATCTAAATACAGGGGTACTTTGGGATTTTCGTTCTTCTTATTTATTCTCTTATTTATTCTTTTCACATATTTTATTAATTTCATTATTTTATTTAAATTCATAATATTGGTAAAAAAATACTTTATTAATTATTAAGTAAAAAAAGAATTGAAACCAATTATCGGTAGGAATCCGTGGTACACATAGCATTTTCCACATTTATATATATAGTTGTATTGAATTAAAAATAAATTTGTTGGAAATTATCATGTTTTTTTTATGTGTGTGCCTATTTTAATATTATTAGCTCACATGAACTTCCCAACTAGCATAAGAATAAAAATTATAAATGAAGAATGGAAATAAATATTTAAATTGAATATGGACAGACTTAAAAATTTTGTTATTTGATGTTAATCAAAAGAGGTTAATTAAACTAGAAAAAGTGAATTTATAGTCAAGTTTTAACTAAAGAGCATTTTTATTAGGTTATGCAAATGCAAATAATAAAACGACGAGATTCCCTTCTGAGAAATGATAGATGCAATCGTGGATTTGTAAGCGGCGTGCAGTCGCTTTGAAGAAAAGTGAATATATATGGGACCCACATAAAAAAAAAAGTTTTTTTAACAATGGACCCCACTTTTTTCTAAAGCGACTGCATGCCGCTTGTAACTCCATAACTGTATATAGCATTACTTTTCCCTTAGAGAGTATGAAAATGTATTGTATTGGATTATATAAATTTTTCAAAAAAGTTGGCTTTTAGTTACAGTAAACCGATCCTTTGGGTCATATTCAGGGTTGACAATTTGTGTTTTCAAGTCGTGTCAAGTTATAAATATTCAAATAAATAGGTTAATCCGAACCTGACTTGTTAAAACATGTCAAACTTTCGAAATATAACCTGACTCATTTAAATAATGGATCATGTCATCTTACTCATTTTGATATATTTAATAATTAATTTAAAATAAGTCAACATAACATGGCTCATTTAAACATATTTCATATAAATGGATTGAACTAATACACATAACATAGTTGAAAGTTAAAATATATATTTATTAATAGTCACAATATCTATTAAAAAAAACAACCTACTAACAAAACGTATCAATATTTTTCAAATGTTAGCATATAATAAAACTAATATCACAAATCCTACCATAACAAATATGAGCATAGGTCCAAAATTACAATCTCAATAATAAGAATATAAGCATACTAAGAAATACCAATTCTACAACTCAACAATAATAAACTTGTAATTTTGAAATGAAATATAAACGGGTCAAAACGGATTGATTTCTAATTAAACGGATTGACCCGTTTATAAATCGTGTATTAACGGGTCAACCCGTTTCAACCCAAATTCATTAACATTAAAGCCAAACCCACTAATTTCATGTTGTGTTTGTATTAGGTTCACAAGTCATGTCGCATATTGTCACCCATAAAGAATTCTTTCTTCCCTTATAGACACACTCTCCCTTCTCTCTATTTTCCCTCTCTTTGCACTTTTGTTACGTTTGGATGTTGAGATAAGTTGAGTTGAGTTGTAAATAGTAGTATTTTGTAGGTACATTAAAATGAGTTTAGCCTTTTAGATTGTATGAAGTAAATTAAAATGAGTTTAACTTTTTTATGAGAAATTAAAAAATTAGCAGATCTCATCAGTGATTGATTTAGCATGAGTTGAGTTTGGTTAACAACCAAACACAACCTAGTGTTGTTGTCCCTCGTTAAGCATTTGACATTGAGGTTTTTTTGAGTTTCACTAATGCAATGCTTTCATCTTATTATTATTCTGCTCTACTCTTTAAGTATGCTATCATTATTTTGATATTAATTAATTCTGTTCACCCATACTTTAAAATAAATAAATAATCTAAAGCTCATATGGTTGTACATTAACTTATTTATAACCACAAAGTTTGAAGCTTTACATATTTATTGACCAAAGTTTAGTGACATTTCAGAACACCCAAAGTATGAGACCAACATTGCTGAACCTCTTGCTGTATTGATGTATTTATTGGATGTTGTTGTGGTTTGTGAATCCAAAAGAAAATCCATGAATATACTGATTGCTGCAATTATATTATCAATTATATTATCTTTTTGATTGTCCTAGTGTAGAAGAATTGTTTTGTTAGGATTTTTAAGGTTTCTCTCTGCTAAGCAGATGTTAATTATAATTTGATGATTAATTAACATATGATTAGTAGGGTTGTAAAATATGAAACAAATATATCAGAAAAAAATTATTATTATTGAATTACTAATATATTATTATGATTTTTGCTAATAGATAAATAAGTCAATGTGTGAATAGATTTTGAATGGAATAATCCAATACAAAATTATTATATAAAATTTATGACTTGCATTTGATAATCCATGCAAATGACAAAATGAAAAGCCCATGCTAAATTTCCAGAAGGTTTAAGAAAGGAAGCAGCCATAATTGGTGAGAAAAAGAAGACTGGAGAATTTTACTCACCATGCCAAAATTGGCCGCAAATGTAAGCCAACATGCCAATAGTGAACACAAATTCAACCCAATATTAAACACAATAGTGTGTTGGTACGAGTTAGTATTTCATAATTTTTGTTAGGGTGAACACCAAAAATCACAATGGAATATTTTCTACCCTTTCGATGTGCAAATTAAATCAATGATCTAATAAGCATAAACTCACAAACAAAACATCAAGGGTTTTTACGTGAAAAACCCACCAATGTAAAGGGAAAAATCACGAGACCTAGTCCAATTAAACTTCCACTATCAACGATAATGAGATTACAGATTGTCTTCTCCATAACAATATCTAGAGACTATCAATACATCAAGAATATATATATTCTTGGTTCAACACAAAACCATCATCACCATACACATGGAAAACCACAACTGACAAGAAGGATTTTACCAAATGAGTATTTGTAGAGGATAGGCGAAGATGAATCTCAGCGATTAGCACTAGTCAAACTGAAGCTCTCGACGTCATGAACAATATACTGAAATTTCGGCAAAATGGGACCACGGATGATCACTTAAATGTCTAATGGAAGTGTGAGAAAAAAAATCGTATATGTTCGCGTACGACTCTTTCTCTTTTTCCCTCCTGACTTTTCCTCTTCCCACTTTCCTTTTCTTTCTGACCAAAGTACACTCCCCTCAAATTAGCCGCCTATCACTTCATATATATGTGTAACAAGTATAAGTAATTATAAGATTGCCATTCCCTCACATGGAGGGACCCATACAACAAATCTTCCCCTCCCGATTATGTGAGAGGTTCCACTAAACCTACTTTTATTCTGCATATTTTAAGTTTTTGCGTAGGCAGTGATTTTGTCATTATATATAATCGATTTTCATCGGTATTGATTTTTTCAATTTTTAACAACTTCATCTCCAATGCATTACGAATCCAGTGATATCTCACATCAATATGCTTGGATTTTAAATGAGTGTCGATTCTTGCTGAGATGGATAGCATTTTGACTGTCATAGTAGATAATATAGTTCTTTTTGTTTATGATCCAATTCTTTCAAGAATTTCTTCATCCATAGCAACTATTTGCTGGCTTCAATTATGGAAATATATTCAGTCTCTATGGTAGATAAAGCAACACATCTATGCAATTTGGATTGCCATGACACAGCTCCCCCTAAATAAGCAATCTTGCAACTTGTAGTGGATTTTCTAGAATCAATGTCTCCAGTCATATCTACATCTATAAACCCATCAAGCATAGGCTTATTATTTTCAAAGCACAAAAACATTTTGGAAGTACCTCTAAGATATCAAAGAATCCATTTTACACCCAATGTTTTTTCCATGATTAGAGAGAAGTCAACTAACAATTCCAACGGCATGAGCAATATCGGATCTTGTGCATACCATGGCATACATTAATCTGCCCACAGCCAATGAATAAGGCACATTCCGCATTTCTTCTTTATCTTTCTCACTTGTAGGACTTTGCTTTGAACTTAGTTTCATATGATCTGCAAGCAGAGAACACGCTGGTTTTGCCTTATCCATATTGAACCCGTTTAGTACCTTCTCGATATAACTTTCTTGGGATAGCCACAACTTGCCATTATTTCTTTTACAAGAGATCTTTATACCAAGGAGATGTCTTGCTGGGCTTAAGTCTTTCATAGCAAAAGACTTATTCAATTCTCTTTTTAATTGATTAATTTTTCCAGAATCACGATCAAGAATCAACATATCATCTACATATAGCAAGAGAATAATAAAATCATCTTAACTAATTTTCTATAGGTGGTTCTGAAGGAGATCCCTCTACTTGTTGATCTTATCTCATATCATCAATTTTCGATTTACCTCTTTCAACAATATCAACCTACTCTTCTAATACATCTCTACCATGTTCATTATGCATCACAAGAGGAAAGACTGAATCCATATCAACAACTTATTTATTTAAAGACTAATGTTTTTTCTTATTCACATCTTCAATGGTCTGATCTTCAAAGAAAATAATATCTCTTCTTCTTTGAATTTTATTGTTATCTGTAACCAAATTTGTCATGTACATATCCCAGGAAGATGCACTGATTGGATTTGCTATCAAGTTTAGATCTCTCATATTTAGGAATATGAACAAAGGCTCTACGGCCAAACACCCTTAGATGTTCAAAAGAAATATATTTTCCTAGTCCAAATTTTTTCAGAAATGTCATCATCCAAAGGAACTAAAGGAGAAAGGTTGATCAAATCAACTGATATCCTCATTGCCTCACCCCAAAAAGAATTATGCAATTTTGCATGAGAGAGCATACACCTGTTTCTTTCACAAATTATTCTTTTCGTTCTCTCTGCTACACAATTTTGTTGTGGTATCTTTGAAACCGTTTTCTCAAGCCTTATGTCATGACTTCTACAATATTTTTCAAATGGTCATTTATATTCACCTTCATTATCTGCCCAAACACATTTCAATTGTCTTCCAGTTTCTCTTTTAACTTTCACATGTAGTGCCTTGAACATATTTAGCACCTAGTCTTTAGTTTTCAATGGAAAGACCCACACTTTTTTAGAATGATCATCAATAAAAGTGACATAATATAATGTACCACCATGTTGCCTAGGTGACTAATACAAGAAGGGGGTGAATTGGGTTAGTTTATAAAAATTAACACTTATTAATCAAATACACAATATAAAATATAAACAGAATATAAAACTGTAAGAAATATAAAGAGTAGGGTAAGAGAAAGCAAACTCAGTATTTTTACGAGGTTCAGCCCCACTGCCTACGTCCTTACCTTAAGCTACCTCTTGAGAATCCCGAATTCACTAGTCAATCTCCTTTAGGTAGAGATAGAAACCTATTACACTTGTGAGCAGTACCGCTCCAAAGAATCCGTGTAGAACACCTTCTATACTTCCAATCACCTCACACTTGTTGATTTAACTATTTCCCGTGTAGAACACCTTCTACACACACAAGTGTTATACATACCCTCTTAAATATACAAGAGTTGATATTGGGTAGACTATCAAAGTACACTCCTCAATGAGTGAGATAGAAATAATACAGTGCAAACTATATCTCTCAAAATAAATAAGGGTTAAGACTTAATGCTTAGAGAAAAGAGAATAAATGCTTTGAATGAATGTTGTATGCTCTTGGTATTGTGAATATGAAACTCTCAAATGATCTATTTATAGGCATATGAGACTTCATATTCAAATTTAAAAAGATTCATATATCAAAGACATCATCATTCACTTTTCAAAAATTTCAAACCTAATCGTTTTACTTTTTGCATGTGACAAAGGAGCACACTTTACTTTTCAAAAATTTCAAACCTAATCTTTTACTTTTTGTATATGACAAAAGGAGCACATTTTACTTTTCAAAATTTTCAAACAAAGACATCTACCTTTTGTATAAGTCAAGAAAAGCATCCATCACTTTTGAAGATATTCAAATAAAATATGCACGTGTGAAAGATGACAATCAATCATCTTAATATTTTCAAAATTCAAACTTTTAATCATGTCATGCACATGTGAAAGATGACAATCAATCATCTTTCAAAAATTTCAAATTTAATTTTCAAAATATTCATACACATGTGAAAAATGTATTTTAATGCTTTATGATAAAATATTAATTTTGAGCCTTAATCCTAATTTCGAATTTTTTAAGAGATTTACAACATTATTCTATGACTTTAATGTGAACTTGTTTCCTTTTTGCTCATACTTGGTTCATTGATATGCTTGATTCTATTGTGTGAACAACTTGAGTTTAAGACTCCTTTATTTTTTGAATTTATTTGTTATCATCAAAATCCATATGTAGATTTAGAATTATACGAAATTTGAAATCTTGGGTTCAACACACCAAAACTTTTAGCATTCATAGTGCAAACATCAGTATGAAACAAATTAAGAATATCACTCTTTCTAGAAGGAGAAAATTTCTCATTGCTTTCCCATAAGACAATAAGTATAGGGCATTAGTTGTGTATCTTTGATGTTGGATATGACCTGCTTCTTTGCAAGAAACTGAAATCCCTTTTCACTAATATGGCCAAGCCTCTTATGTCATAGCTTAGTGAAGATTTCATCCTCAACAACAATAATATCGCCCTTGATGAATCTTGCATCTGTTATGTAAAGAGTGTTGACATTGCTTTCTCCTGCTAGAATAAGAGAGTCCTTACTAAGTTTCCACTTTCGGTCTCTAAGATGATTATGGTAGTCTTCATCATCCAATTTTCCAATTGAGATCAAATTAAAACGCATATTAGGAACATGCTTGACATTTTTTAGAAGCAATTTACACCCAATGTTAGTTTCCAATTCCACATCTCTGATGCCCACAATCTGACACTTTACTTTATTTCCCATCTTAACCCAACAAAAGTCACTATTGGTATAAAAAGAGAATAAATCTCTACATGGGGTAATATGAAAAGACTTTCTAATTTACACCCAATGTTGTATCAATTACTCAAGTAGAATCTTGACAAGCAATATTAACATGAGCATCATCACAAACAATAAACACATCAATATCAAATGCAACTGCTACTGTTTCTTTTTCTTGTTTCAGTTCTTCATTTTTTTTTCTTTCTGTTGTTCCTTTTTGAATTTCCTACACTGTTTCTTCATATGCCCAAGCTTACCACAGTGAAAACATTTTATTTCCCTTTTTGAAGAGAACCTTCCTCTTATCTTGTCACCACTATTTTTAGGAGAGGTTTTTGCTTTTACTCCTCTCTCACTTTTCTGTAACGAGTGCCTCTAAATGAGAATGAATGTCATGTTCTTTTCTTCTTGCGTCTTCATTGAATATGTTGTCTTTCACCATACTCATAGTCATTACACCACTTGGCGTAGAATTACTGAGAGACACAACCAAAGTTTCCCAACTGTTTGGCAAAGAACTCAACAAAAGTAAAGCCTGAACTTCATCATCCGAGACAAGTTTCATGGTAAATGACTCATTCAACAATTCTTAAAAATTATTGAGTTGTTCTGTAACACTTTGTCCATCCCTATATTTTAAATTCACTAGCCTTCTTATCATAAAAACTTTATTTTGTGCAGTCTTTCACTCATAAAGACTTTCTAATTTCATCTAGAGACAGTAAGTATCTACTTCTTTGACTACATGATAGAAGACACTTTGGTCAACCCATTGCCTAATATGACGAACAGCTTTCCTATTTAATTCTTCCACTCATCATCAATTTTATTTTCTGGTTTAACACCGGCCAAATTAATAGGCTCAAATAACTCTTTGCAGTACAGGACATCCTCCATCCTTATCTTCCAAATTAAGTAATTGGAAGAAATTTGATCATACTACTAGATGAACCCTCCATATTTAATTCACACAGGTAATCAACAAAATAATTAACCTATCTCTAATACCATTTTGTTAAGGTGAACACCAAAAATCACTACGGAATATTTTCTACCCTTTCGATGTGCAAATTAAATCAATGATCTAGTAAGCATAAATCACGAGACCTAATCCAATTTAACTTCCACTATCAACAATAATGAGGTTACAGATTATCTTCTCCAGAACAATATCTAGAGGCTACTTATACATCAAGAATATCTATATTCTTGGTTCAACACAAAATCATTATCAACATACAGATGAAAAATCATAAAAGTGACAAGAAAGATTTCACCAAGTGAGCATTTGTAGAAGATAGGCGAAGATGGATCTTAGCAATTGGCACCAATCAAACTAAAGCTCTCAACATCATAAACAACGTACTGAAATTTCATCAAAATCAAACCACAAATGATTACTCAAACCACAAGAAAAATTTCGTACATATCTGCGTACGACTCTCTCTTTTTCCTTCTCAACTTTTCCTCTTCCCGCTTTTCTTTTCTCTTTTACCGGAGTACACTCCCCTCAACCTATCACTTCATATATGTGTAACAAATAATTACAAGATTGTCATTTCCTCTCACATGGAGGGATCCACACAACAGTTTCGAGGTCAGAAGTTCAAATCAGGACGTAAGTTAAAACTACTTATTGTAGTAAAACTAACCTTTGAACTATGGGATGGACTTTAGACCATCTAGATGCTATGGAAATGCTGTGGTGATGGACTCGGCTTCGGGGCAATAGATAGACTCAAACCGAACATTTCGTAGCAAAAGGCTCTTATAGTCACGCCAACAATATCGGGTTTGCTAGATTCTATCTCAGATAATATTTTGGAAACCATTTTCGAAGAAGTCACATAATATGCTAATCATCGCCTCCTGGGTTGTCAAGAAAACCCGACTCAAGTAAAATCGATGGAATGCACAAAGCTAACTGCATAGGCTCTAAATTTCGATAGACATAATATGTAGATCCTATAAACAAAATAAATAAAATGGCAAAATGCTTAACTAATATTGATTAGGTTTTAGAATTCAGACAAAAGCTTTAGGGAATCTTTACTGTCGCAAACAAGTTGCAGGTTCAGGTGCCCATATATTGTCCAAACTTGAAGCTCTAATTTAGGCTACTTTACAATACCAACAGTGTAGTCAAACTGAAATAATTGAACAGAGTAACATATGGGAAATTGAATATGTTAGCTGCTACATAATCTGGGACATGAGTGTTTGTAGGAGTTTACACTGCAAACGTATAAACAGCATAGTTTAGATAATACTTTGCAGATCAGCTGCAAACAAACGTCTATGTGAGCTCCTGCTATAAATGTCTTCAGAATCAAGTGAAGGTTTAATCTTCTACACTTGTACTGATCAATGCCGGCTTGCCAAGTTTCTGCTTTTAAGCACAAGATGCCAGTCAGTAAGAACTGAATTGTATTAATAAACATCAAGCAGATTATGAAAAACAGAACCGAAACTTTATATCTTGTATTCATGCCTTTTTTTTCTTCCAACAAAAATTGTCTTGAAAGGGTAGACGATAAATCTTATTGTACATTACATAATAAGAATTTAAGTTCAAATTGATCCATTCAAAACATTAAGGAATGAGAGTAATTGCTTTTTCTTTTTCCCTTTTTTATAATTGATTATCAATAAATTTTTATAAACTCGAAATGAAATTCAGTAGAATCAGTGCCTGGATAAATATACATGTGCGTGAAGTTACACATGCAATTCAACGATGAAATGATAACCAGGAGACATATCCTAGACAAAATGATACTGTGATAAGAGAGCACATAGATGCTTTATAAGTTATGACGACAAAAGCAGGTATAGATGCTTTAATACTCTGATAAGGATTAAAATCGCCACATTTCATACCCTGGCAATGCAGCAATTCAGAGGAATATGACCAATTCAAGAAGACACCAATTGTAACTTGGTACATGTATTTTTCAAATTACCCCCACAAATACCAGTCGTCTTAGTAACAGCCTTCTTGCTATAATGATCTGCAATATTTGTCTGCTATAAAGCAGACAAATAGTAGTCCATCTAGCTTTTCATGAGATCATAAAGTAGTCCAAGTAGTGAAGTACAAGATGAAGATGTCAATTGTTATATAAATTCGAAGAATTAAATCATTAACATCATCATGGAGTGTCCAGACACTTCTGACAAACACCCAGATGTACTAGGAAAAACTATATATCAATTAATAATAGCTTGACATCGAAACTAGCATAAGTGGAACACAAAATCTACAACCGATGGAAATGCCTCGCACATTAAAAAAGAAGAAAATAAACTAAATGACTTCACAGCCAAAAGAAAACCCAACTTTCAGATATAAGCCTCCGGGTACAGTCCTCATATGCTGATCAAATCATATTTCTATCAACTTCTTTGGAAATTTAGGACTTCTTACCTCATTTAATGCAGAATGGGTTCGTTGTTCAAGTTCACATATTTGTTGCACTGTCATCCCATACCACTCATCGATCCAACTAAAGCAATTACGGTGACTTTCCAAAAATAGAGCCTTTTCACCCTACCAAAAGCAGGAAAAACTATCAATATGGTTTTTCATTTTTGGAGACAAGGAAAAGCTTAATGAATTCTATTTATCTTATTTATAATGAAAAAAACTAGAGCATGTAAACTCCGCCAAAAACAAATATACAAATTATAGAACATACAGCTAACTAGTAAAGTTAATGGCACTTTACGCAAGTCAGTAGAAGTAAGTCCATGGATTTCTTTCTCTTTCCACGTACAATACTTCTTTACCAACACCATCCATTCAGAAAGGTCTCTATATTGTCGAAGTCAGCCAACTATGTTGATATAATCCATTCAGATACAATGTTTTGGTTATGGCTACACTACTAGTTCTTAATTCCTATTTTTCTGGTTCTGTTGGCCAGTGGTCTTATGCTGTAAGGGGGAGTAACACTTTATTATGAGCTCAAAATGATCATCTTATGCTGTAACATGTAGTACAAAACAAGCAACCTGATTGAGTGGGGATAACTCAATCGTGTTATGCAGGATGCCAAGGAACTTTGTGCATGGATTGTGAAAGGAAAATTGGTATTCTGCATGGATTGTGAAAGGAAAATTGGTATTCTTATGGATGAGTTTTATGCAAATGAATACTAATGAGATGTGGTGGTCAGTTATGTTATATGCAATGGCATACCAAGATGGATAAAGCATTAAAACTGGTATTTACACCCATACTCGTGTTTCAATACTAATAACTTTTGGTTGAAGGTACACTCATACACGTTGGCTCTAGCTAACTGCTCACTTGATTACATACTAGCACTGGTTAACTCGCTAGTCAATTGTCAAACTCACCTCTTTTTTATGTCAATTGATGTATGGATTATACTGTGCTGGCCGCTTAATGGTCACAGATGGAAAGATAACCACCAGGACTTTGGCAATCATTCACCCACGACTTGGTAAAGGACCTTAGCATGACATATTGGGTGATTGTTTCCTCCAATGTTTTCACCTGTTAATTTGTGTCTAGCCCTACTAGCACCTGTTCACCTTAGCGACCCATTGGCAAAACACATGCACCGATCCCTCCACCAGTAAGAGATAATCGAGTAACCCCTCTGAAGGATGGGGACATTTGTAGTACAAATTACTAGGCCAGCTCCAGTAGCAACTGGCAGTCTACAAAGAGTTCAAGGTTGACGAGTAGATAAATGACATTTGCAGTCGTGAAATGTGTAAATGTCACGCAATCATTTTGAAAAAGTGAGTAAAATACGGGACCCACATGAAAAATACTAATTTTTTAATAGTAGATCCTACTTTTTTTCAAAACGATTGCACGGTGCTTACACACTCTACAATTGTATGTAATATTACTCATTAAGATATGTGCTACTCTCCGCTTTGTGCATAGTGGCTCCAGGTCTTGACCTAGTCAGGGTCGACTGGAGTCGTGACATTCTTACTCCTTTTGGTGACTTGTAAAACAAAGACATGGCCTTCCAATTTCAGCTCAAAAACCTTAGATTTTTCAAATAATTGATTCAATACCCCCATGCTCTCCTAAAACACCAATGACTCCATATTGGGAAAAGAGGAATGCAGTTGTGAACTCAATAATTCATCCCATGAATTACTGAAAACCTAAGTTTTAAGCAAGGCTTGAAAAATCGAAATTGGGTAAGGACCAAATCAGTGGAATGGGCAATTCAACAAATTGAATCGGGTGATTCATGAAAATTTTGAATAAGTCATTTCAAAGTTGATAAAAAGAATTAAAAACCATATATAATGCAATTCAAGCATTTTGTATCATGTACAAAAGAGTATAAAATATAAATTCGTTGACTAGTTTCAATAGAAATATGATATGAACTAAATAGTTTCAATAAATATGGAACTAATGTATTTAACCTTAGTTGTCCACATTTTTCTGCCTCATATACGAAGAAGATAACAACCATTAAGTTATAACTTATAAGCACATGGCAAATATAGATGAACAACAACAAATTTTGATATAAAATACTAATTCATCTCCTATTTTTCTTCAACTGAATAAAATAAAGAACTACATGTTTTATCTTTCAACTTGTCTATGGTTTTCACTTAAAACAATGATGAAAAAGTTAATATATGTTTAGTTCATTTATACTTTTGTATAAGAAATTAAAAAAAAAAACTCGGTTATTAGACAACATAAAAAAGAAAATTTAGAATCGGCCTGAATTAGTCTAAAATTGACTAAAATCGGACTGAATCAATCAATTGAGGTAGTTCAGTGACCAATTCAAAAAGTTTACTAAAATAGATTCAGTTTTTTACTTATTCAATTTGAATTGAACTGTTTTTTTGACCATTGATTTTAAGTAAGGGGAGGTTTGGATAGCGAGTAGATGAAATGAATTGAGATAAAAATTGAAAATTGAATAAAATTTTGTTATAATATTATTTTGAAATTTGACAAAATTGAATTGTTTATTATATTCTATGTGAAATTTTGAAAAAGCTGTAATAATTAGATGAGATAATTTGAGATGAGTTAGGGGGACTTTTGCATCCAAATTGGGCCTAATGTGTGTGTGTGTGTAACACCCCAATAAAAGGTCAAACCACATGGCCTATACTCCAAAAAGACTAACTAATGATACAATTGGACCTCCATTGGCCTAAAGAGCAAGAACTTTTCATTCTCAAGTAATGTGGGATCTCATATATCACCTGCCCTTATCCTTATCATATAGGGTATCACAATTTACCTCCCTAAATTCCCGATGTCTCGTCAGATTAGTGCATCATAGGTAGCACGGCTCAAGTCCCACATTTCTGATTGGGATAGGCTTTGATTCTATTTATAACACTCCAATAGAAAGCCAAACTACATGATCTATCTTCCGAAAGAACTAGTCAATAATATATTTGGAATCTCATTACAACCTTATAAAAAGCAAGAATTTGTCCTTCTCAAGTAATGTAGGATCTCATACTCCACCTATCCTTATCCTTATCATATGGAGTATCACAGTGTGTGTGTACAGAGAGAGAGAACTGCTACTCTATTCTCCATTGAGTTTTAAGATAGAAGAATTGGTCGTGCACACAAAAGCAAATTGAGCATATACCGATTGATCCATGATCATAAGTTATAATCGACTTTTTTTTCTAGAAATATAGATATTTTTTTTCATTAAAAAGCGCTAGAAGCATAACCCAAATACATTTGGGTATGCATAAGAGACCTACTTTAGAAAATCGTAGGATGACAATGGCTAATGAAATATACGAGAGGAAAAAAAAAAAGGAGTATCGTTATGAACTATAGTCCATTCATACAAAGACATAAGCATGAAAGTGTTTCATTATGCTAGTGTTCTCTCACATTCTTCAAAGTTTTGTGCATTACGCTCATTCCAGTGCTCCATTTTAAGCACAAAGGAGCCATTCTCAGATGTCTATGTCCATATTTCTACTTAGTGTACCTTCCCAAGCCACCATTAGCTCGACTACACAAAGCAGTGTCACCCATTCTATCCTAAGAAGTTGGGAGACCGATGCCCACAATGCCCTTTCCACTTCACGTAGCAACAAGTCGTCAATGGTTTCTCCACAGCTCTAGCACATGCAACACCAATATCTATCACCATTATTCGCCTCCTCCTAAGGTTATCCATCACTAGAATCTTCCCTAAAACCACTGTCCATATAACGAAAGCCACTCTAGAGAGTGCCTTGTTCGGCCGTATACTTGTTCCAAGGGAAGAAGCATACAGCCACAAGATGTAGAATGCTATAAAATGATTTTGAATCCACCCCATTTTGTCCTCAAGTGCCCCCCACCCCCACCCCCACCCCCCCTTTCTCTTCTTTCTATCCTTAGCCAATATAGTACCTTGAGGAGTGAAGTGAGGACTCCACATCCCAATCCTGCATTAATCTATTAAAGGATATGCTCTCTAAGGATAGCCATTCATAATCTAGAGAAATTCATCCATTGAAGTTCCCTGTAAGAAGAGATACTAAACAATCCTGGGTATATTTCTTTCAAGATTTGATCTCAGCACCACATACACTGCCAAAACCTAATGCTACTTCAAAGGACCCATTAACTGAGTTAGTACACCATCCAAACCCACAAGCTCCCATATTTTGATTCCACCACAAGTTGTCACAGAGCTTCTCTCTCCGTTGCGTCGTGCCAAAACCATTTGCCTAGCATTTTACAATTAAAAACAAGCAGGTTTTTTACACCAAAACCACTAGAAGAGACCAAAGTACTTAATACTGACCAGTTGACTAGATTACATTTACCAACATCTTCCAAGCTACCATAGGTTGGTAAGTTAGATAGAGTACTCTTGATCGAGGTTATCTAACCCCCTTTTGACAGATATAGACATTTCCAGCCAGTCAGCCGCCTTTCCATTTTCTCAATAATTCCATCTCATAGTGATTTACCTTATACGACACCTTTCCATAGAAAATGACACCACCCTACATCCAAGGACAGTAAGTAACGACCACATATCTTACACATCACCAACTGAAAATGATTCTGATTTAGCCAAGTTAACTTTCAACCCTAATACAGACTCAAAGCATAAGAACAAGTATTGTAACCAGTGAAATTGCTCTAGGTCATTCTTGCAGAATATCAGAATATCCTTCACAAAATGAAGGTGAGCAACACTTGTTCATGTTCCTTTGACCCACTGAAAAACGATAGGAGTCCCCTATCCACAGTTACACATATCATTATGCTCAGAACTTTCTTGACCACTACAAAGGTCAGAGGGGATAAGGGCAACCTAAGCAGACTGCAAAAATAGCTAATGAAGCCCAATGGTGTACTATTAATCAAGACACAGAAACACAAACTACAGATACAATGAGATATCCACGCATACCATTTTGACCCAAACACACTTCTTCTTAGCAAGTAAATAAAAAGTCTCAATCAACATGGTCAGAGGCCATTTTCAAATCCAGCTTACATAACACTTGGGATCCCTAGATGAATTCTACTAGCTAGACATTGATCGCTAATTAGAACCTGATCTAAAATCTGCCTCCCCCTGATGAAGCCATTCTGGGCGCTGGGTATTACCCTATCCAATGCCACTTTCATCCTAATAGCTAAGACTTTAGGGATAATCTTGTAAACACCTCCCACAAGACTAATGGTATGAAAATCCTTTATCTCCATAATCCCAACTTTTGTTGGGAATGGTTGCCATAAAGGTGGCATTAAGGCTTCATGTGAATTTCCCCTGATAGAGAAAAATCTGGAACACGCTCATTATTGTGACCAAATCATTTGTATTGAAAGTAATATATCAAGAATGTTTGATGCAAAAAAGGCGTTACCGCTATTAGAGCTTGTTCAAGTCGGTATCCAAAACCCCAGTATGGTGCATCGATTGTTACCAATTTGTATGCCGTCATAACAGGATCACACCTATTCTGCAAAAGAATTTCATGACTAAATCACAAGTTTTTTTTTTTCCACAATGATTTAAGAAACATGGAAATCAGACAGCACACCATAATTGTGACAAGATATTTGATCCATAAAACTGAGATAGAAAGGGTGGAGGGAGAGGGGGAGGGGGAGGAGGGGAGCTTTTCATGGAAGGTGAAAACTACAGGACAAATGGAAAATTCCCAGAAAAGCCATCAAAGGGTGCGAGAGTTAACAAGTAAACATGAAACTAAGAAAAGATATGACAATAGAAGAAATGTCAGCGAAGTTCCTTGCTAGTGACATCTGTAACATATAAAGGAAATTCCAACCTGCCACCCCTCCAAAAGTGGACCATGGCCGGTTCTTTCTGATTTGAATTTAGAGAAGTCCACATCATTATTTCCAACTAGATAACTCCAATAGTTGCCTTCAGAAGAAGCTATATCAATGTATTCCACTTCCCTGACTGCCAGTTGTTCTTCACTTAGACCGTGAACCTACAGCTACACAGTGAGAAATGCCAAAAAGCAAACAACAGAGGTAGAAAAAATGCAAATATATATTTGATAAAACGTTAGAGATATAGTTGTTAAATGCCAATCATCTCGTGGATCAATTTATCATCTTTTTGTAATTTATATGACAAAAAGACACGAGCATTCAATAAAATTTCTAAAAAAATATATACACATAAGCATAGAATACGCCTTTTTTTGCTATATGATCTTGGTAAATAATCAAGTAATGAGATATTTATCATCACTTAGGCAGTAACATTTAAGGAATATGGCAAAATAATAAAAACAAGATATAATTGAAATATCCACAATTTCATAAATTATCACACAATTTCAAGTAACGAACTTGCTGGTAAGAATTCACACTTCACATTTAAATGGATCACAGTCAAAAAGTGACAACATGTGATATAGAAAACGAATAATCTTCTTTTTTATATAGGTGAAACACAACTAATATCTTTGTTTACCATCTTCAGCATCTTTTAAACTAGAATGGGCTACCTAGATACAAGGACACACCAAAAATAGTCATCCAATAAATCTAACAATCACAAACTAAAAATAAATGTTCAAATAAGAATTCTCCACAATAACGTAAAAGGAAAAAAATAAATAATAGTTAAAGAGTTTTGAAAAAGAACTTTCCCTAAGAGGACTTCTTCTTCTATATCTAAGAATAAAAGCAAAGCTATGATAGCAAAAAATTTCCAAAGACGAAAGCAACAAAAAAGATAAAAGGGACAGGAAGAGAAGAAAAAAGAGAGGTCTTAAATAGCTTTTTTCCCCCAAAACTTGGGTAAGCCATTAAAGATGATTGGGAACACAAGCAAAGAATGATTACATCTTTACGCATGGATAAGCAGAAAACCATATCATGTGATGTAGTGATTCTTCAATTTGAAACAATTTGCATGATACACCTCACTGTATCCCACCATTCAAGCGCCTCATAAATACACCCAAAAGATCCAGAAATTTTACAAATGATTCGCTTTGAATTAGACAATACATGATACAATTTCTTAAGCCTGTAAAAGCTATGGTTACAGGCATTCAATTGCTAAAGAATAGATATAGATATGGAGTGGCCAAGAAACCAACAAAATGAAAACATAAAATACTACGCAAAAACATATAGGATGACAATTTAAAGATATGCAACCGCTAGTATCATACCAAAAATGCTAGGGTCTGGATAAAGCTATAACTTTGAGTACACAGGGTCAAAGAGAAAGAGAAACTTTCAAAAAAAACTTACGTTTTCTGACTGCCCTCTGTCAGGCCTATGAACAGTTTCAAGGGTTAACTGAAACCTGGGAAAATATGGACACTGCAGAAATGCAAAACCGATAAGCATGCTCTGCCATATTAACACAACTTGTCCACAAATAATTATTGAACGTGAAAATTAATTCAAGCTGTTACCTTCATCACTGCGTTATGTGGCATCCATATGAAAATCACAACCAAAAAAAGCATATTAATGCAAGTTCTAAAAGGAACATGTTACACAAGGTGCCGTGATGAAGTGGCAAACCTGATTTGCATTTTGGGAATGCATTCCAGGCTTCCTCTCTCATGATGAGGGCATCTGCTGGTGCAAAAGTAGTAAGCCAAGAAGGAACTTTGCTGCAACAAGAATTACATGAATATGAGAATTTAAAATTTCTAACAAGCTATACCAAGAAAGACGAAAAGGAAGTACAAAAAAAAGAATCTACAAAAAAATTATGGATGTACCAGATCTTACAAATTCGTGATAGTAATTATAAAAATTATAATTAAAGTTATTGTTTGATAGTAGTAATACTTGTGCTCACACATTTGCACAAGCATATAAGGATACAATTCTTCTTCTTTTTTTATACATATGGGGAAGGGGGGTTTCAAACTCCAGATCTCCATTTTGGAGACTGGAGATTATACCAATCAATAGGTTCTCTCAAGTGCCCCATGCAGTAGTCCTAATCTTAGTAGATGCATAAATGCAAATACCCTGTCAAAGATGACAGCGTGCTATTAGTGCCTTACAAAAAATTTCAGGTCACTCGTAACTCAGCTCATAAAATGCAATTAAAATAGTCCAACTTTCCCAATTGATGAGGCAATAAAACGGTTCAGATTATACACACACTAACTAACTAACTCAAAGATAAAAGGCCTCAAAGAACAGACACAACTATCAAATGCAAGTCACAATTCAATAACACTTACAAAAAAAAAATCACAATTCAATAACACAATTTCTATCACACTTTGACACTCATCGCCTATTTTATTACCTTTGAAGGCGATAAATTTTGTTAGTGTATCGACCCTTCCCAAGCACATTATCTTCAAAGGGTCTGTTCTCTGCAACTTCTATCCCTTCATCGCCAGTTGTGTGCTGTTGTGACATCTTCATGACCATGTACGTATGTGCCACATGATACTGCAATGTGGACATGCAATTGAGACAAACTCAAAATTGACTAAAATAGGTTAGTTTCAATGGGTACTTAATAATTACACATTTTGTGAATCACGGAAGTCTTAGACTCTTAAGCATGTTTTCTTGGTTTACCTCTTCCAATGACATGGGCATAACGATCCGACTTTGCAGAAGTACCCCCCGATTGAAAGGTAATAGGTTAAGGAAACCTCCAAACAGAACAGATGACTGATTTTTTGTTTTGTCATAAGTATTGGATAAAAGAAAAAAAAAAACGGAAATAGCTATCTTTGATTGACCCCAATAAGCATAAGACGGATTGAACTGCTTAAAACTAGCGCAAACCAAACATTGAGTGAACCGATATCTTAGTAGTAAACACAAGTTACAACAATGTAGACTAAGTGAAGTTAAAGTAATTTGAAACTGAGAGCTAAAGAAAATAAATATAAAGAACAATAGTCAGGTAAAACGAATATATATCTGGAAAAAATATTGCAAAAGTTAGAATTTGGGGATAAACCAAGCAGTAATAACAAAATTAAAAATCAGAAATAAAAAAAAAAAACATCGGGACGTGTTGGGCCTCACTAGTTTGAATTTAAGTCACAAACAATCCCAAGAAATCGCAAAAACTAAAGATTGAGAATTTATCTGAATTGATAAAAAGAAGTCTCGTCTTCACCGTTCAGCTTGGTTAGTTAGCCAAAGAACTACTGCGTTCTCATAATCGTACATCGAAAAACATAAACGCCACCATGCCAAAACACAAAAGCAAAACAAACTTGCTCAAAATTAAACAAAAGAGAAACAAGAAGGATACAACTCCTTGATTTGAACCATTTCTCATAAACGAGACCAAGAAAATGATCTCCGACTTCAAATGCAAACAGGAGTTCGGAGAGACGAAGGAGCGGAAAGGTTCAAAGGCATATGCTTCAGCACGCAGCGAGGAAATTACAAAGGAATATGCTTTTGAGAACGCGTACGTGGTGATGTAAAGCGCGCCTAAATAATGGTTGCGTTGGCGTAAACGCCAAGTCGTCAGCAAGTCCACGACGGATTCGTTTATACCGTTTCCGATGTCAACTCCAAACCCCCTTCTTCGGTTCTTCCCAACTTCTCTCCTTCTTTTTCTTTTTCTTTATTTTTGGAAAAAAAATAAAATGCTATAGTTTTAAAATTGCAGAGAAAGATGTGGGAATTTCAATATAAATGGTGATTTTATTTTTGAAGGTGAAACCCAGTTTTGGAAAGTAATGGAAACACTTCTTAAAAAGAACATATAAATGTGTTTTGAAATTATATATTTTTCTTCAAATAAATTTCTAGATAATTTTGAATATATATATATATATATATATAAAATATAAAATATTTATGTATTGGACAAAGATGCCGGCTTGAATGGGGGTAAAGATTCGACGAAGGGTTGGAATTGACTTTTCCAAACCATTTTCAAAGAGGGTCCAACCAATTGAGCCACCACGTCTGGCATCTATTTGAATGTGAAAAAAGACATGTTGTGTCGTCAAACCTGACTTTCTTAAAACTCCATTACTTACTAATAAGAGGACTGCTGGGCTGCCCGCAGCCAGCAGCACATACTGTTTACCGTATGTGTGTGCTGCTGGGCTGCAGTGCACAGAAACTGCAGCTCCGATTTTTAGTAATTATAATAACACTTAATATATTTAGATTCATAAATATTGGAAAATCCTACTCTACTGAGAATATCCATCGAGTCTGAGTACTGATTGGACCCTTTTTTTTATTTAATAGTAAAAAATAACGAGTTTGTGAATTTTTTTTTTCTTTTCTAAAAATATTTAAGGCGTTTAAAAAAATTTTAAAAAAAATAAGAATAACGTGATTGGAGAGATTCTCAAGGGCCGGAGTAGGCTTGTAGCATCACACCCTAATATATTTAATTACAAAATCGACTTAAAAAAAAAACCACTTAAAATCTGACTTAATGACTTACATGATTTGAAAAAGAGAAAATTTAATTTAAGCTGAAGAATAGCTGCTGCCCAGCACCTAGCAAGAACCAACCACGCAAAACTTCACGGGAGGTTTCAAACTTCAGATTGGGCTGGAAGTTAATACTATCAGTCATGAGTATCCGAATTGCAGCCACCAGCATATGTACAATTTCTTGAACAATACTTTTAATGACAAAATATAAATAAATGAATTTTTTCACTTTTTTTTTGGGGGATCCCAACTCCAAGTAGTGTGTGGATCCAATAATATGAAGTATAATTTCCTATAGGTTCAAAAGAAAAAAATATTTTCAACATTAGAAAATATCTGCTATGGGGATTCATGTATGTAGTTTTGCTGTCTACTCCACTTTTTACATTTACTTTCCAACTATATATCACCTCTAAGACTTAGCTTACACTCTGTTGAGATTTAACCTCAGACTTCTTGCTATAGATGCCTTCACCATCAGGTGGTGATTCCCCGCTAAAATGTTCAATGCTCATCATCACAGCTGGCTTCACAATTCTCTGGTTTAGATCAAGGGAGTCAAATGAAAACTTAATGACCAAATATTACACAAAAATGAGGCAATAAAAGGTAGAAACTTCAAGTTTAAACAATAACCAGAATTATACTTGGGGCAGTCACTAGTTTGCTAACAAATATAAAAACAGTATTCACAATTATATTTCCACTTTTCATCCTCGAAACATGCAGTAACCAACAGCACGGTCCAACTATTTTTTTTTTTAAATGTCAAAGACTCAAAACAGCTTCATTAAAAATAAGAGAACTACATTAGTCACAAAAGATTATATAAAAATAAATCGATGCAATCATCAGATTGTAAAATTACTTTAATGTAAAGTAAATCTAATGCATCACATAAAACCACGTCAGTTTGTAAGTTTATTTTTGTGTAATCTCTTTATGCCTGTAGCAATTCTCTGAAAACAATCATAGAGGTTACAAATGGTTTTTAGTCCATATGACGTGCTGAATAAAATCTGGGAATGAATCCCAACCATATATTGATATCTTCTACATTCCAAGCATATCTAGCAAGTTTACGAGCTGCTTCATTACAAATTCTGGTCACATGTTAAAAGCTGCACAACCCAACTTAATTTGATAGTAATAAGTTGTATATAACTCGCCACTGATAATTCACGATAACAGCAGTTCTTCGACTCTTTCTATATTCTTTACAGAGAAGAAAGGAACCTCCTTTGATTCCAACTGGTCTGTAAAAGAGACCTATTTTAATTAGAAGTGGACAACTAAACAGAACAGCTTGACTTGGGGGATGCTAGTAGTCTCATGAAAATGTATACATTTGGGGTTTTCATGAATCAGAAACTAATCAAATTCATGCAAAGTGTATTATTTTGATCACACAGAAAATGTCGTGAGATGAAACCATAAGTATTTATCATTGTAAAATTCTAACTTAACGGTAACTTCGCCTTTATTTTGTAAATAGTCTGTCTCTGAAGATTGAAGAATATAGTTAGTACCTTATATATGCCATCAAGGGAAGAAAAAAACTTAAAAATCCATCCTTAATGACCGCAAACAATCACTGCAATATACATGACAGGAATGACCAGATGCCAGTTACTATTATTATGAAAAAAATTACGTAAAAATCCATTCTCACGAGACCTAGTCCCCTGGCTCTCTCTCTCTCTCTCTTGTAATAATTTATCAAAAAACTCAGCAAGGACTATAATCCATTCAGCTCAGTGCCAGGATACAAGATGGTAAACCATATACATATCCTCTAGATGAAAGCTATTACAACCAAAAACTAGTGCTAGAACGAACAAATATAAAAGCAAAAGATTATCTAAGATTACAAATGGAATATGTGTGTACCCCCGCCCCCCCCCCTGGCTCTTTCTCCCCCTTCTCCTCTTTGGCAAGAGAACCATAATTATATTTTGTCACGGAAAGCAATAAACTTATCACGTTAATACTTGAGTGAAGTGGTACAATTCATGCATATATTTCCAATTGTATCAATATCCTACCAACAAGTTTAGGAAGTTGGAATCTTCTTACCTCATTTAACGTAGAGTCGTTTGGTTGCAAGAGTTCATCTACTTGTTGCACTGTCATCCCATACCATTCATCAATCCAACCAAAGCAATGACGGTGACTTTCCAAAAAAAGTGCCCTTTCACCCTATGCCAAAAAAATACATAAGTTAAAGAAAACAATGAATAAGTTTGTTATTTTTGTTTTCTTTCTTGGGGTTGGGGGCTTAAAGGAAAGACCTGACACTAGTACCCTAAAGTAATTTAATCATTGCTCATGAAAAACACTATACGATATGTAGATTAATTTAATAAGTAGAAGGTTTTTTTCCTGCCTTTCCACTTTTCCGTTCTTCATGTTCTTTATCCTATTCTTTTTTCTTAACTTTTGACTGTGATCTCTATATATTTAATTATGTCAGTCCTTTTTTTTCCTCTGTCCTGCTTGAGGGATTTTGACTTTCCAAATTACCCCCCCAAGTCTTCGTCCTTGAAACTAAACATGTCACAAGGCAATTTTGCATGAAAATATTATTTACCATTCTCAAATTCTTTCTCAAAACCTTTTTCTTTTCATCAAATGAATACATCATGAGAAAAGAGAAGAGGGAGAGCAAAGCCCAGTTGCACAGCAATATATTTTCTATATGGATAATGCTATACACCACACTTTCATCCTATTTTCATCCTACTAAGTAAAATGTAGCACATTTATTATCATTAGACAATAAAGAAGCGTGCAATAAATGATCATTCAATGGTGATAAATGTGCCACATCATACTTAGTGATATAAAAGTGGAATGGTAATATGGTGTATAAAATTTTCCTTTGGTGTATACAATTTTCCTTTTCATACTTGCAGGGTTGCCACATCCCCTGCACTAGCAGAACCCTAGTAAATAACTAGACGAAGGACTGTAGAACTGAGAACAGGTACAATACTGAGAATTATAATCCGGTAAAGCTACGAACTGTACCATAAGCACTGGATTGGGTTTTCTTGCATCCCCAATTTCTAATTCTTATACTTATTTTACCACTTATATATTATGTAATAAGAGAATTAATGGTGCAGAAAAAGTGATACTTCAGCATCCAAGCATTAACTATCAAGTTAACTTCTTTACAGGTACTAATTATCAAGTTAATTTGCAATCCAGTTGCAGATTTATATTTGCACTGAAACATTAAAGCATTGATGTCAACCATTTGGCTTCGCCTACTTCTTAAAATATGTATTTCATTGGGCAAAACAGCTTGGAAAAGTATGAACAGAAGTCAAAAGTGATACTTCAAGATATTTTGAGGCCAAAGAGATGGTACCGCTAGCAAGGCTTGTTCAAGCCGGTGACCAAATCCCCAGTATGGTGCATCAATTGTCACCAATTTGTACGCAGTCATGACTGGATCACACCTATCCTGAGAATGAATATAAAAATAATAAATAAAAACACAAACTAATTTTTCGTGAGGATTTGAAAGAAGTTGAAATTAAAGGCTATCCTGAGAATGAATATAAAAATAATAAATAAAAACACAAACTAATTTTTCATGAGGATTTGAAAGACATTGAAATTAAAGGGCGCACCTTATTAGATTAGGAGAAAAATAATTGTCACAGAAGAAAAGCAAATGTGATTGTGTGATGATGAAAGACAAGTTAAGAGAATTAAAAAAGGTTCCTTTTTAACACAACAATTTGAGCCATGATGTTAAATGACGTAAGCAATCTGTGTATTCTGCCAAAAAAAAAAAGAAGAAAAGGAATGCGAGCCAAAGTTCCATGAGACAAATAAACACATAAATTACAATTATAGAAAACTCTAACCTGCCACCCCTTTGGAAGTGGACCACGGTCAGTTCTTGCTGATTTGAATTTGGAGAAGTCTATACTACAATTTCCAACTAAGTAACTCCAACAATCCTTTCCAGGAATAGCTATATCAATATATTCCACTTGCCTGGCTGCCAGTAGTTCCTTGCTTAAACCATGTACCTGGTTTGTCAGCTTCACAGGTGAGTGCAAAAAAACTACCAAGAAATATGGAAGGTATAATACATTGCGATTTCATATTTGATGCACGAGCAAAGCATGTGACTGCTAGGATCAGATGAAGCTACATGGAAGCTAAATTACCTCGATTAGAAAGGTACAAGTAGAATATAATGAACTTCTTAAATACATGAAACTGCTAACATAAAAAGAAAGCTACACATTTTAGTATTTTAGACCCAAAAAAAAGAGACAGAGACAAAGACAGAGATTCTAAGAAACAAACATTTTCCGAGTGCCCATTGTCAGCCCTGTGGACAGTTTCGATAGTTAACTGAAACCTGCTAAAGTGTGCGCACTACACAAAAGCAAAATCAATGAATACCTAGTACTGTGAAGTAAAATATTTCCCACAGAATGTTTATGGAAGTGAACTTTGATTGGAAAGAGAGAATTTTTACCTTGAGTACTGGGTAAAGAGGCATCCATTTGCAGATAAAAAACCAAAAAGACATTAATACAAGAACAAGAAACACACAAGGAGGAACGTCTAGAGGACATGGCAAACCTGATCTACATCTCGGGTATGCACTCCAGGCTTTCTCTTGCATATCAAGAGCATGTGATGGTGCAAATTTTCTAAGCCAAGCAGGAACTTTGCTGCAGAAAGAGGTCAAAACTAAGAGATTATAATGACTGTAACTAGAATTTACGAAGTTTCATTCCAAGATGAACTTTCAAGATGTTCCAATTCAACAAAAAGAACAAAACTAAAATATATAGAGGCCACCAAAGCATGTAGGCAGGTAGGTGCCCTGTCAACATTGTGGAAGCAACACATTATCCAACTGCTTGTGTCTGGTCACACTCAGCCAACATAGGAGAAGAAAGATGCTATTCATGACCGTTTTAATCATCATTATTTCATCATCCCCGAATGTAATATCATACGATTATCATATAAGTAAAATATAACAAATAGTTTTTTAATCGTTTAATGTCACGTCAGGAGTGAAAAAAAATATATAATTAAACGGATAATGAGTAACACTTTATGAAAATGCCCTATTCCAACATTAGGTGTGATTTTTTTTATAAGTAACATTAGGTGTGATACTAACATCCAGGAATTAGCAATCAGCCATATATACCAAGAAAAATGCCCAATGTGGCATTCAAAACCTACAGCATTTCTGCAGAAAACCACATGAACCAAAAACAAGAATCGAATTGCCTTGATCACTGCATTTTTTAACCACTCAAATTTACATATTTGATACAATAATCCAGCGTTAACGACTTCTTTCTACCACCTAATACAAAAAACGGCGATCAATCAAGATTACCTTTGCAGACGATAAACTTTAGAAGTGTATCGACCTTTTCCGTACACATCGTCTTCAAAGGGTTTGCTTTCTAATAGTTCAATTCCTTCAGTACCAGTGGTGTTCTTTTGCTGCATCTTCGTGACCATGTACAGCTGTGCTATGCCATACTGCAATGCATACATTTAATTCTTAGAAGTGAAATGGGGTGTCACTCTGACAGAGTTTTAAACCCGTTTGCTTGGTTTTACCTCTTCCAGCGACAAGGGCATGACGATCCGACTTCAAAACATCCCCATTAAAAATTTATCAGCTAAGGAAACCTAAGAATAACTATTTGAAGAAATATGAACGCCAACCGAACGAACATTAACAACTAATACATGTATACAACAATGCATAAAATGACAAGCAAATGAACCAATCAAGCACTCCAAGAACAAGATTTTTTTTTTTAATATTTTCATTTCCTCATTTCATCCGATGCAAAAACATTTCAAAAATGGAAGGATACAATTCCTTGATGACAACCATTTCTCCAGCAGATTCCTTCTATTATGTTAATTGGCTTCCGGCGAGACTCAACCGAACTTCAAATGCAATGCAGACAGGACCAAGCGAGAGGCCAGAGATGGAGATACAGAGAATATTGGAGTATGCAAATTGATCGTGGAAAAGAAAAAGAATATGCAGAGCGGAATGCGGAAGCTGGTTTGAGCTTGGATCTGAGACAGAGGGGGAGGGTTGAACTTGACGATATTTCGTTTGAACTTTTTGGATTCTAGTGCTCTACTCATGGATGGACGGACGGTTTTCCCCTCGACTTCCAGGAAATTTCCAGTGACAGGTATCCGTTGATCATAACAAATAAAGATAAAACACTTCAGACAGAGAGAAATTACATGAATAAATATAAGTGGCCACTGCTCCCGACAAGTCAAACTGTATTTTTTTTATATATATTTTTATATTTAAAAAGATCATAACATCAATAAAAAAAGTTTATTTGATGATCAAGTAAAATAGTAAAAGACTTATGGAGAGAAAATAATAAAAATAATGACCATATTTTATATTTAAATATGAGAAAATTGATTTTAATAAATATAGAATTGAAATTTTTAATATTTAATAATATATATTAAGATGAATGCTTGATGTTTGCACGTTTCATGTCTGGTAAGAGGAATAATATTAAATATAATTATAAAATGCATAAATATTGTAGAATACTTTTACAAAAAAAATATTTTTTTATGTAATATTTTTTTATTTTTTTAAATGATGACATCTTATTTACATCTTATAATTGCAACTGTCATTTCTTTTTAAAATATTAAAATTTTTATCAAAAGCTTATGACTTGATTTATATAATTTCTAGTCTCCAAAATAGAAGCCTGAAATTCAAAACTCCCTCTCTTAAATATACTAAAAAAATAAAAATATTTTAAATACAAATAATTTTGTGCATCTATATGCGTACTAATATTAAAATAGAAAAATAGATTTTAATGAAATATTTATATTTTTTAAGATAAAATAAAATATCTAAAATAAAAGATATGAAAATAATCTATATATATATATATATATTGGTGCACAAATTTATTCATAAATCTATTTATATATAACATTATTCCAAAAAAAATGAAAAATTCTGTACCCTGATAATTAGGGCCGATTTTGAGAAAAACTCGGAGTTTGTGGATCTACGCAGGCCCAAGAATCTTTCCAGACGTACGTTGTTGTAGTTGTCGTAGCGCTTCCATCCATCACCAATGTTAAAATTCGAACTAACTGGGTTACATAATCAATGTTCATGGGATTCATCGAATAATCTTTAGTTATATAATTGGCTTCTTCGTTTTTCTACTGATATTTATTTAAAGATAAGGAGTTGGGGGTATGGGGTTGGAATGGCAAGTATTGGATTTAGTTACTGAAATTAAACTATGTTAGGTGCGAAGCACATGTCCAATATTTAGATCCGTTTGTATAATAAGTAAGATTTGGAGTGGGCGATGACATCCTGCCTCCGCATGGGGGCAAGCAACCCCCATCTCCATCTTGCCCCTTAGGGCGGGGGTGGGGCAAGTGGAGGATTATATATATATATATATATATGAAAATATAAATATTTATATATTTAAAATTATATAATTTAAAAACTACAACTTATATAAAATATAACTAGTAAATTTAAAATTTATATAATTTAGAATTACTACACTACAACTTATATAAAATATACACTGGCAAATTTGAAAACTACATTATTTTTAAATTATAATCATAATTCAAATTTTAAATTTATAATTTAGATCTAAAAATTATTTTTGATCCCTTTTAAACCTAAGAATAATTTTTAAATTTAGTGGAATGTAGTCAATTTTTAAGTGGCAAGAGGCAGGACAAATTACTAATCCGTCCCGCACCCCGCCTAGCGGGGCGGGGTACCCTACCCTTAGGATGTGGGGAGAGGGGGGAGTGGATAAAAATCCCACCCCATGCAGGGAGGGGTCTCCCCATAACATATGGTGCACATAACATCCCTAAGTGAGATGAAAGAAATGATTTTAAATAAAAATTAGAAGTTGAATAAAATGTTTTATAATATTATTATTATTTTAGAATTTGAAAAAGTTTAATTGAAATTTGAAAAAGTTGAATTATTTATTATATTTTATGAAAAAATTTAATAAAATTATATGATAAAATGAGATAAGTTAAAATGATTTCTCAATTCAAAAAGGGCATAATGGATTTAATTATAACAATATCTAACTTATATGCAAAATTGAGAATAAAATAAGGGAAGGAAAAAAAATGGAATCTCTAAAAACTCATAAGTAAATAATTTTTTTAATTAAGAAAAATGACATAAAATTTTAAAATGTAGAAGTCTCACGCACTTCCTATAAAAAATTGATAAATTTGAAATTTAAGTGAAAAAAATGATTTTTAAGGGAACATGCCGAGCTTGCATATTTTAATATTATATCTAGTATTACTCTTTAAATGATATGATATATTTTAGGCAGTGGCAGAACCACTTAAGTGCCACTTGAGGGCAGGAGCTGGCCATGCCCCCCTCAAAAGTTTTTGAAATTATAAACTAATTCCTAAATTTTATTTTAAATTTTATAAATATAAAAAATAGCCTCTCAAAAAATAAGAATTATATTATAATAATATTTTATTCAACTTTTAAATTTTATATAAAATCATCTCATCTCATTTTATTTCACTATCTATACAAAGAAGAGGGTCTTCTTTAAATTGAGAAACTATTTCAATTCATCTCATTTTATTATTATAATTTTATCAATTTCTCACACAAAATATAATAAATAATTCTTTTTCAAATTTCAATTCAATATTTTTAAATAATAAATTATTAATAATATTAAAAAATAATATTTTATTCAACTTTTACTTAAAATCATATCTCAATTCAAAAATAGATCAAAGCTCGAAACAAATTGTTAAGTTGACTTTTTTCCTTCCGTGCAAGACATCCCTACAACTCCTGCAATTTGTAATTGGGGAGGAATTGGAAGAACTTGCCTCTTCGTGTTTTTAAAATCTAAAAGCGGGGTCTCTACGTCTCTACCCTTTTGGATATTTCTTCATTTCTCGCCACTTATTTTTGCTTTTTCTAGTGGGAGACTGTGAGTGATGGTGCCATACACGTACTTCCCAATCCTGAACTACTACTCATCTTCTCTTTTGGCCCACTTCCATCGGCATAGACTAGTATTTTGTTTTGTTTCTTCCCATCAATAGGATTAAAAATTATCAGTAATTTATTAGGTAAACAATGTTGATGCTAACTAGATACATTAGAATCATTAGATACAGTTTTATAGTCTGCAAATCTCGAGTAATAATTTAAAAAAATATAAAATCTATTATTAAAAATCTAAAATTTATCTATTTTTTAAAGATACTGAGAAATTTACACATTTTAAAACTATATCATTTGTCTTTAGCACAATAATTCGTTATTTTATAGTTTTCATCTATCATCGTTAACAACAACACATGGATCAAGTTCGAAGACAAGAGAACCGGTTTTTCTTAAGAATCACTACAATGTTCTCACTCCTTTTGATTATCAATTTAATTAAATAAAAAAGTCTATCGACTCAAATGCATGTCAATTTAATTATTTATAAAAAATTTATTGAATCTGTTTTGAAAATGAGAAATATATTTGGGTAGATGAGAATTATCCAAACTCTAAAGTGTTTTCGATAGTTTATTAGTAGTTTGTTTTTAAATAAGATGAGATGGGATGAATTGAGATAAAAATTAAAAATATAAAAAATATATTATTAGAAAATATTTTTTTAATATTATTTTTGTTTTATAATTTGAGAAAGTTAAATAGTTTATCTTGTTTTATATGAAAATTTTAAAAATATTATAATAATTAGATGATATGAAATAAGATGAGAATATTTGAAAAAATAAATAAGTCAAATTAGTCATTATAATTTGTTTTTTCAAATTTTTAAACAAAATTATACAAATAATTTAATTTTAAAAAAAAATTAAAATAGAAATAATATAATAAATATATATATATCAATTTTTTATTTAATTTTTTATTTAATTTTTAATTTTAATTCATTTTACCTCATATTATTTATTATTGAGAAAACAAATGATGCGGAGTGGATATAAACAAGTGCGTGTCGCTTACCAATAAAAAAAAACAAGTGCGGGTGGCTTTTATTGAGGATTATTTGGAAGCTTTGGTCTTTGTACCTTTCGATGTTGAAGAGGACTCATCACATTTTCTTTTTTGCTTTTTCGCATTTGTGGTTGAAATAGTGAGCATTTCGTGTTGGCGACGCACGCTATTGTTGTTTGCAGTTACATCTTTCGTTTGTTTTTTTTTTTTTTTTTTTTCAAAGAGTTGGATCTCATTTGTACTGATAACTCATTTTATCTTATTTTAAATTTATTATTATATTTTTTAAAAGTTTTACAGAAATTATAATAAATAATTCAATTTCTTAAATCTTAATTTAATTTTTTCAAATTTTAAAATAAAAATAATATTTCAATAATATTTATTAAATTTAAAATTCATCTCATCTTATTTTATCTTTAAATTTAAATAAGATTTTAGAGCCATATTTAAGAGTGATGCATTTTTAAATTTATTAAAAACCTTCACTTTTAAAAAAAGAAAACATTGATTATTACAACTTGACGCTTGGGATTACAAATAAGAAACTCAAAACAAGTGTCCAAAAAACTATCCAAACCAACTAAAACGAAATGAAAGAATAAAACAATAAACAATAAACTATCAGAACCTGAAACAAAAACGTACGAATGAACGCAACGAAAAACAAAACACAACCTAAAGCGAAACCACAATTGGAAACAGCAACTACTAACATTAACACTTCATATATGGAAGACTCGACCTGTCCATTCTCAATATTCCTTTAAGCAGGTGAGGTACCTCGTTGAATTGTCGCTACACCCTTGAACAATTCCAGCAACTAACGGAGCAAGATAATTTGTCCCAAAATTACATTCTCTGAAAATATGTGTAAAAGTAACCTGCATTCCTGCTAGCATTTCAATAATATCATCCCAATAATCTTCTAAATACCATATGTCACACCTTCCCTTCTCGAACCAGTTAACTATTAGAAGAGAATCCATCTCAACTTCCATCATTAGGAGACCAATTCTTTACAATGTCTTAAGCCATGATAAAGAGTAAAAAATTCGACTGAATTATTAGTCCCTTTTCCTAATGATTTTGCGAATGTCAGCATTAAGCTCTCATCATCCTTCCAGACAATACCACCAGCTCCCATAATACTTGGATTTTCCAAACAACTTTCATCCACATTTAATTTGACACATTCGTGAGCTGATTTTTTTCAACTAATCACAGTCATTTGCTTCCTTCTCAATGGCTTAAAATGAATATCCAAAGCTTGCAATACAAATTCATCACCTACCTTATATTTTTTGCCAGCACAAGTCCAAATTTCCACCCAAGCAATTGACAACCATGGGGACTCCATAGAATTTCTTTTACCTTCCACACAAGCATAACAATGCCAAACCCAAAGTGACCAAGTAATAATTACCAGAATGAGCCCAATAAGATTACCAGCTTGAGACGAATTGGAAGCTCTTTTCATCCATAATTCCATCATTCTTTCTTCATATGATCGATATGGATTAAAAGGAATTCCTAGATACAAAGAGACACGACACCATATTTCCTTTGCTAAAGTACCATTAGCAAAAACATGATATTGATCTTCTATGTAGCCCCCTACATAACATTTACACCTCGAAACAATAGAATAACCAACTCACGAATTCAGCTATCCACATTAAAACAATTATTCAAAGTTTTCTAATAAGTGACAGAATATTTTTTGGGTAATGTTGAGTTTTACAACTAATCATCCCAAACCATACGAGGTCATTTTATACGAAAACACTCTCGAACAAATTGCAAAGAGAAAGCCCTCTCTGCCCTTGGCTGCCATATCTCTACACCATTTTGTGATCACCCACCAGATTTCTGATCACCCAAATTTTTGCCAAGACCCTCCAAGACTTCTTCCAATTTGTGATCACCCACCAGATTTTTTAAAAGTCGAGTGTCCCAACCATTATTAATTATGCATTCTCCAACTTTCAATGTCGAGCAATCAAAAATAGGAATCACATAAGCCAATGCTCCAAAATTTAACCATTTGTCTCTCCAAAATGATACATTTTCATCTCTAAGGGTAGGTTTGGCAAACCAAGATTTATCAACACTTATCAACATTCTTCACTACTATTCATTATTTTATTATTACTTTTCACTTACTTTTAACTACTATTCATTACTTTTTATTGCGATTTAATATTTTATTATTAATTTTTCGCCTACTTTTTACTACTATTCACAACACTTCTCAACACCCAAATGTAACCTAAGTCTCCAAATAGAATGCCTCATAATTCCCGGAATCACAACCATAATACTGCACCAAAACATAGAGCCTTTCTTCGGATCCACCAAGGAAATATGCTGATCTTTTATATTCTTTGCTTTGACAAAATTCAACCAAATAGAACTCTGAGTTAAAAGCTTCTAGCTGAATTTCATAAATAAAGAATCTTGCACTTCATCTAACTACCACAAGCCAATACCCCATTCCTCTGTTGGCTTACATAACCTGTGCCGAGCCACCTATTTACGTTTTGGCTTACCATACGAACTACTCCAAAAAAATTTGTTTAGAATCTTGTTGAATGAACTAAAAACCTTCTTGGGAGCTTGTATAACAGATAACAAATGAATTGAGATACTAGCCAAAACATTCCAAAGAAAAAGTATTATTGCTCCATTAGATAAGATTTTTGACTGGCCCCACCCAACCAAGCTCTAATACGACCTACCAACTCATCAAAATGTGAAATTCTCATTCGGCCAAAAATCAACGGAACTCTCAAATATTTAATAGGAAAGAAACCCTCCAAAAAATATGTTAGTCTCAATAAAGTCCATCTACTCAACGACATATTTTCAAAAAAGAAAATGGCAGACTTTTCTTTACTAACTCTCTGGCCAGACCACTCATAAATATTAAAATTTTTTTAGATCATTTTAATTGATGACCTACCACAATTAGCAAAAATAATTATATTTTTAGTATACAACAAGTGAGAAATAAGAGGCGCACCTCAAGGATGTGGGAAGGGACCAATTTTGCCACTTTGAAAATTATAATTCAGAATCGAGATGTCATTTCCTTCACAAGAATAAATATCTATAGAGAAAGAGGATATCCTTGACGAAAGCCACAATCACTTGAAAAAAATCATTTAGCTGAACTATTCATCACTACTGAGAACCAAGAGGTAGATATACATTGTCTAACCAACACATACCATGAAGACAGTCCAAAAGATTTCATCACATAAAGCAAGAAATCTCAATTAATACAATAATACGCTTTCGTCATATCCATTTTAATGAAAATATTTTTCCCATGACTTGGCTGATTAATCATATGCACTATTTCTTGTGCTAAAGCAATATTCTCAAATATGCTTATACTCGATCAAAAAATACCTTGCTCTAGAGATATAATTTTATTTAAGATTGACGACTTCCTTTTGATAAGTATCTTAGAGATCACTTTATAAATCACTGAACAATGACTTATATGACAAAATTTATCAAATCTGAATGGCTGTGACATTTTTGGAATTCAAACTATATAAGAGGTCGAATAAAATCGTGATATTGGAGTACCATGAAATAAATCTCCGATTGTCTCCACAACATCTGTCTCAACTATGTCCCAACAAGATTGATAGAATTCCGATCCAAAACCATCTAGACCTGGGCTACCATTCATAAAAATTGCAAACATTGCTCCATTTACTTCTTGATTTGAAGGGAGCTGCATAAGAGCTCTATATTATGCTCCATAATGATATCATCAACATACATAGAGAGACCAGGGAGATCTCTAGAAGGCATAGCACAAAGAAATGAGTGAAAATAATCAATGGCACCTACATGAATGGCTTTGGGATTGGCTAAAGTCGTGTCATCCCCTAACTTCATCTTCTTAACCATGGGCTAAGACAAAGCAGCAAAAGATTCAAAAAATTGACTCGAAGCCTCCTATTTCTCAAGCCAATTCAATTTAACATGTTGTGAGAGTCTCATGTTTTCTCTTTGCTGCTATACATCCAATTTTTCTTTAGCATGTAGTAAATTAGTCTCCAAAGAAGTAGAGAAGCCTGATTGAAGCAAAAATTCAATAGCTTCAAGTTTGCTCTTCAACTTCCAAATATTCACAGCTATGCACCCAAAAATGTAAATATTCCAATCTTTAAGAACATGTTTCAACCTTTTCAATTTTGCAGCTAACCCAAATAGCCCCACCTCAAAGGTAGGTTCCTACCAAGACTCCTTAACCACATTCCAGAAACTTTGATGAGACAACCACATTTGTTGGAACTTAAATGAGGAATGATCATATCGACAAGCATTCGACATCAACGTAACAAGTAAGGGTTCATGATCAGATGTTGTTCTTGGCAATAAACTATAAAAAGCTTTAGGTAACAACAAACAACTACTGGATTCTACAAGTAGCGATCAATACGACACCAACTCCTAGCCATTCCATGTTGCACATTACACTAAGAAAATTTACTGCCCGTCACCTTCATTTCATACAAACCACAAGACTCAATAAAAGAATTAAATTCATCTATTGCCAACCTCAAACAAGGTCTACCACCACATCTTTCATCAACTCCACGTATAACATTAACATCGTCAAGACATAACCAATACTCATTTTGTGGCATGTCTTGAATCAAAAAATTCTATAAGCTTCTTCTCTCAATATGACTACACTTTGCATAAACCATAAAGATATAAAATATAAAAAAAAAAAACGTCTTCCTTCAAACATCAAAGAAATTGTAACATATTGATCACTAGAATTCAAAACTGAAATCTGAATCCCATTTCTCCACAACAGCCAGAGTTTCCCCTCAAGTCTTTGATTCAAATAACAACCGTCAAAATTCATTTGATTATTCAAAATTTCCAATCTAGACTTATTTACAAAAGGTTCAGCCAACATAACAAAATCAAGTTTGAATTTCTTTACTAACGTTCTCAGCCTTCTCCGTAATGTTCAAAGGCTACAGATATTTCAAAAAAAAATGACAACACATCATTAAATAGGCCATGCAGGTTTTCTAGGAATCTGAGAGGAGCTACGGTAACTATTACACACTTATCATTTTCCTTTTTCACCGGAGAGTCACAATCAAATGCACACACTTTTTCTTTGCAAAGATGATCTCTAGCCATACCATCATGTGCCGAAACATATCCGTCCTGTAAAATAGATTTTGCATCAAGCACCTGCACTTGTGCTTCAGCATTGTTCAATACCACTGCAACATCCTCAACATCTTCTAACTGAACATTAAAATCCTACCCAAAATCATCAAGAATAGGAACCAACTCAAGAAAATTGTCACCAGCAGGAACCTCGGCTTGCAGTGACTCACCACATATTTCCCCTTCTTCAATCACCGGCGGATCTATACTTTCATTTTCCTTCACACAGATATCCTCTTGAGGATCAACGTCCTTCATGTTACTTAGACCTGCCATTTCAGTATTCATTTATTATGAATCAATAAGCAGCTTTGGTTCAATCACAATCTCACTCTGAAGGTCTATCACTCGATCAACACCATTGAGATTATTTTGCTTCCATACCATCATTTGTTTATCCCTTTCTCTCTTTTTTCTCTCCACATCCTTATTATCTGAATTCTTGCATTGAATAGTTTTCAAATTATGGCCCTGAACATTACATTTGCAACAAAAACACAGGCAGCGTTTCATACTCGACCTCCACATAAATGCTCGACTCATGATGGGGATTACTGATCCAGATCCTAGGAATAGGTTTATGTGCTGCACCAATCTACAGGCAAACCCTCGCCCTATTTGTTCTAGTAGCACACTTTATAATATTGTCACAACGTAATAAAATTCCAATCAGAGCAGTAATATTCGTGAGAAATGATTCCTAATAAAAATATGGGGGTAGACCAGGGAGAACGATCCACACTGACACCATAGACGATTCTTTAGCTTAGTTGAAATATGAAAAATATTGAAAGTAACTATAAGGAATACTATCAACGTCCATGGCTTCTCTTGAGATGGCCTTACAAAAATTCGATTCATTAGTAAACCTCACAAATACATTACGAGGCCTTCGCATCGCTAAAACCATCAGTTGATTCTCCAAGTCCCACCGATTTCTAATAAAAGAACGAATTGCATCCAAGGTTGGGTGTTGTTAAATGAACTTCATCACCATAGAGAACTTAAATGGTACTGCAGGTCTGTCGATTTCTTCCTTTGAGGATAACACACAATACTCATCATCAATGATTTTTGGTTGATGCAGAGGAACATGTACCACAGTAATTGGTTAAGGCGACTACACCATCATGTCAATAAAAGACCTCTAACGACTCGTCGACATCGACAAACCAGAATGGCCCCTAGCGACAGCCATAACGACTCCATGAACCTAGCAAAACCCTAGTAGAGCCAAAATATATGTTTATACACGTTGACAAGATAGAGCAATGAAAAACATAATTGTTATTATTTGCAGTTACATCTAAACACCAATTTTTTGGCTACGATTACGAGTCTACGTCCAAATAACCAACGAACTTGTACTTTTTTTTAGCAATTTAATTCCTCTTTTCAATTTAAAGGCTTCTTTTCTTGTTAAGAATATCTCAAATTATTTTTAAATAATATTAAAATGATTTATAACCAATAAATAAAATAATTTATAAATAATAATAAATAGTTTATAAATAATAATAAAATAATATTAAAATAAATGAAAACAATTATATTCCAAACATAATATAAGTTACTTGGGAATTCTGGTCGACTAAAGTTAGAAAAATAATATTTAAAGTCAGGGAATATGTAAATATAGTATAATTATTTTGAAAAAAATAAATAAATGTAGAATTCACATGAAAAAAAAAATTAATAATAATTTTTTTTAAAGTAATTACGTGATACTTATGCACTCTACAACTGTATATAATATTATTAAAAAAGTTATTAATATTGGAGGAAAATCTAGCTCTAAGTTTCCAACAGTATTTGTATTTTATAAAAAAGTTATTATTATTATTATTATTTAAATGCATGCAAACCTACCTACTCATTTGAATTCTTTATCATAACAAGAAAATTAGTTTAATAGGATTAAATTCGTGCTCTCTTGGGAAAACTGAGTGCCAAAAGATATTTTACCCCTCCACTTTGTTTTACTAAAAAAGTTTCGTAAAATTTAAATTTAGTTCTAATAAAAGTAACGTAGTTGTATTGATTGATTAATAATACAAATTGTACAATAATTATAGGTACATTATTATCCTTTTTTTCTTCTTTTATGCAAAACTCCTTTTAAAGGCTTTCGCTCAATTTGACCACCAACATTATAGTTAATATGCTCTAATATTATTAAGGCCTACTTTGAAAAGCAAGAGCCACCGATTTTATCTCATTTTATCTTATTTAATATATAAATGTAATTATTTTTTTATTTTTAAAATCTGAATTTTTTTATTATTTAATATTATCAAATTATCACAACTTTAACAAACATTCAAACATAAAATAATCACAATTTTTCAAATCTTAAAATATTAAAAAAATATTATATAATATTTTCACTTTATATTATTTTTTATTGTAACTGTTTCTCTCTTTTTTTCAAATTCCATAAAAATCTTTTAACTAAAATAATTTTATTATTATTTATAAATTATTTTATTATTATTAAAAAATTATCTTATTTTACCTAACCGTCGAATCGTGATCTTAAATGCAAAACAACCTTACCCGTGTCAGAATTCTTTTTTGAGTTTGAAACTTCAATTACACAAAAAGCTAAAAAAAAAACAAAAACTTAAAAAAAATTAGAAGACTCCTCAGGAGCGGCCTAGTCATTTTCTTTTAAAACTTTAAAATTAAAAAGTATTTTGAATTTAAAAATGAAATGAGATGAATTATAAATAGTAATAAAATAAATGATTGAGATGAGTTAAAATTTAAAATTAGTGATTAAAATGAATTAAAAGTATGAAATAAATTATGAATAATTTAACTCAATTTATTAAACAAACCAACTCTAAAATTTTCAAATAAAACGTAAAAAAAGCTTTATAATAAAATAATTCGCACAAGTTTTAATATCTAAACGTAATTTTAATGGACGCGAAATTTTTTCTAAACTCCCCGAAAACTTTATTTTTAAATATTTTTCTCATCCAACTTAAAATATTTTACAAATTGCTTATATCCCAACATGAACTACATGATCGGATATTTGAAGTATTTCAAAATTACATAAGTATAAGTTAATTAGTTTAAATTAAAATATTTTATTATATTTTAATAAATAATAGAAAAAAAAAAGATAAAGTGATTAAATTTGCAGTCATAAATCGTGCACTCATTTTTAAAACCGTGAGTAATTATGTGACCTAAATGAAAACATTAATTTTTAAATGGTTGATTGGACTCTTTAACTTTTTTTTTTTCTTCCAAATAGAGTATACAACGCTTGATTTAGTATTACCCACTAAAAGATTAAAAACCTAAAAAATTATTTCAATATAACTTTTGACATTTTGTTTCGATTTTTGATTTTTTTTTATTGATTTATGTGTTTTGCTTAAATTTTATAAAAATTCAAAATTTATAATTAAAAAATATGTTGTATTTGAGTGATGTTTGGAAAACAATTTATGATAAATTCTAAAAAATTTTCATATAATCTCATTTATCCAACATATTTTAAAATAGACATCGAAAACAAATAAATAAATAAAAGGAGTGTTATTGAATGGGTAATGCTAGATATATTCTTAATGTGTGTATTGGAGTATGTGGCTCATATCTGATGAATATACAGTGACACGTGGTAAATGAAAAGGCGAGCAGGCGAGCGACACTTAATCAGGTGGAGCTAAAGACCCATGATAGAGATGACAATGCACATGATTCAGGAGGTTCTAAGTCAGAGAGTTAGAAGCATCACATTACAACTACAGACAGGCCCGAATACATCACCAGGCCACCCACTAGATACAGCTTTGAGGATTTGATTTCTTATGCACTTATCACTAGTAGTGGAGATCCTACTACTTTTTAGGAGGCAACACTCAACTAAGAGAAAAATAGATTGATGGATGCTATGGTGGAGAAGATAGTCTCCGCATAAGAACCAGTCATAAGATTTGTGGAGCTTCCAAAAGGGAAGAAAGCAATAGGATGCAAATGGGTCTATAAGAAGAAAGAAGCAGTATCAAAAAAAGAGGGGAAAAAATTTAAGATTTGCCTAGTAGCAAATGGTTACTTACAGAAGAAATGGGTCGACTATGATGAGATTTTTTTCCTGTGGTCAAACACACTTCCATCAGGACAGTGTTGGCTTTGGTAGCACACTCAGACATGCAGTTTGGGCAGATGAATGTAAAGACAACTTTCTTTCATGGTAATTTAGAAGAGCAGATTTACATGATACAGCTAGTCATCCTGGATAGGAGCACTTAGTTTATAAATTGAATAAATCACTTTATGGGTTGGAGCAATCTCAAAGGCCATGGTATAAACGATTTGACTCCTACATGATCCGAACTTGCTACAAGCAATGTGAGTATGATTATTGTGTTTATGTGAAAAACCTTGATGATGATTTATTTATTTGTTACTCTATATGGATTATATGTTGATTGCTGCAAAGAGTATGAGTGAGGTCAACAAATTAAAGACTTTGTTGAGCAAAGAATTTAACACGAAAGATTTAAGTGCTATCAAGAAGATTCTTGGGATGAAGATTTGCAGGGACAAAGCCTCCAGGAGATTATGGATATCTCAGCGTAGCTATGTTAAGAAGGTGTTGGACAGGTTCAGCATAAGTAATGCAAAACCAATGAGTACACCATTAACGCATCACTTTAGAATGTCTACCATATAATGCTCAAAGATAGATGATGAGGTTTAAGTCATGTCAAAGGTTCCATATGCAAGTGCAATTGGGTGTTTGATGTATATTATGGTTTGCACAAGACCAGATTTGGCACGGACTGCTAGTGTGGTGAGGAAGTTTCTATCAAATTCGGGTCGACAGCATTGGGATGTAGTCAATTAGATTTTTAGATACTTGAGGGGTACTACAGACTATGGCATAATGTTCAGAAGACAAAAAAATGGTTATTTAGGTGTAGGATATGTGGATGCAAACTATGTAAGGGATTTAAATGACAAGATGTCTACCACAAGATATATATTCACTTTTGTAGTAGAGCCTATTTGTTAGAGGTCCATGGTACAGTTTCTAGTTGTACTATTTACTACTAAGTCAGAGTATATGGCAATGGCTGACGTTGCCAAGGAAGCTCTATGGCTTACAAGATTGATTAAGGAGCTGGGTGTCCAGCAATGTGGAGTTTAGTTGTATTGTGATAGTCAAAGTTCCATCTATTTGACAAAAAATCAGGTGTATTATACAAGAATCAAACACATAGATGTGAGGTTTCATAAGATTAGGGAGTTAGTTTCTTCTAGTGAACTACTACTTGAGAAAGTTCACATTTCTGAGAATGTAACATACATGTTGACAAAGCTTATTACTACAAATAAGTTCAAGCACTATCTGGACTTAATTAATGTCTCCAGTTTTTAGATGGGAGGTGCCCAACTTAGTGTCCCAAGTGTAGTTCTCAACTATATTTTCTGTTTTTTTAAGGGTGGATATTTACCAAGGTGGAGATTATTAAAGTATGTTGCTCATATTTAATGAGTATACGGTGGTGGATGGCGGAGAAAACGACGGTATTTGCCTTGCGTTTTTTACTTTAGTGGGAATGCTGATTAGTTGGGGGTGCGGGGGTAACGTCCCTGCGGTACGAGGGTATTTTTATAAATTTTTTAAATACGTTCGTACACCTAGGATTAATATAAATACATATGATATAATCCTAATTTAATTAATAGTAAAATTTTGTCCCTTGCTCTTGTAGATGTAGGCACATCGTCAAATCATGTAAATTTCTGTATTAATTTTTTTTTCTTTGTTTGATTATTCTGTATTATTCATTATAATTGCTGAAGAATCATAACATAAGTTGTCAAGTTTTGCTTATTCTCATTAAAAATCCTACTTTTTTTGAATCCGTGTAATAAAACTACTTTTTTTGGGGTTTTCACTTGATTTAAAAATAATATACGGAGTTTGCACGCTTAAAAATTGTACATGGTATAAAAAATTTGAAAAAAATTTGATATCAATGATAATAATTCCCTAATTTGGAAAGGATATAAAATAACATTACTTTTAGACTAAATTTGAGCATTGGAGTTTTATCAGAATAGTCTACTATTATTAATTATTTTTATTATTATTTTTCATTTATTTTTCAGTATTATTCATAATAGTAGTAGACTATTCTATTCAATAGTTTATTATTATATTTTCATTACTTTTTTTATTATTATTTATAAAATATCTAAAATTATCTTATTATCGCATTTTCAATGAATTAGCTAAAGCTAAATTGATTGAATATTTAACTATTAGATAACAAAAACTTAGTGCAAATGATTAGTTAAAGTCCAAAATAGAACTTCCAAAATAATTTTAAAAAAGGATGGTTACTGTATAAAGATTACTTTATTAATGTTTTTTCTATCTTCTTCTCGTCAACAATCAAGATTTAGTATATTTCTATTTGTAACTATCCCGAAATGTGTGATCTCAACCGTTTTTTTGCTCTAAACCTTGACACATTATTTTGGCTTGTGAGTGTTTTAATGGATATGTGTGCGTACAGAGAGTTTTACTAATTAACATATAGTGTAAAATGATAAAATGTGATAAAATTAAATAAATTAATAATTAAAAAATTAAACTTTTTTAAATTAATATTATTTTATTAATATGTAATGAATAAATAGATATTTTAATTTAGAATTTGATGTAAATAAAATAGTCAAAGTTAAATTCATCTTATATTATTTTATTATCATAAAATAAAAAATGACAATTCCAACATGAAGACTTAATGTGAATGAAATAGTCAAAGTTAAATTGATCTCATATTAGCTAAAAGCATCATTTAACTTTGACTAAAAGTGAAAGACCCCAAACCACAAGACCTTCTCTTAACTCTTTCTGTTTCCCACTAAAAATCTTAGGATTTTTATAGCAGGTAGCACCCGGGAGGGAGGGGGTAGGTGTTTGGGAGTTTTGGCTCCCTCCTCCCCTCTCTTCTCCCTCATTCTTCCTTTCCCCCCTACTTTTTCCTAGTTTTCTTATCATTTTTCTTTTGGTTGTAGCAGTGTCTGAAGAGGAAGTTTTGAGCTTGGTTCGTTGGTGTTTTGGCAGAGACCGTCTATCTCCAAAGAGGAAGTTGACATTTGGCTATAATTCCAGGTGGTTTGGTCGATGCTTTTTTCGATTGGTGCATCTCCATTTGGTTGTTCTTCGACACCCAAGGAGTCGATCTTCTAGAGGGGAGCGTACCTTTGCCTAACGTAACAGCGTGCAGGCCACACGTGCACGGACTATCTTTGACGAAACCCTACACGCCACCCTTTGGGCTGCTTTTTAGCCACCACATGTGGCTCTTCTGGGCCTAGGACCTCTGTCCCCCTTGGATTCCACTAGCTAGCTTTCTCGAAGGGTGGCGTGTGAGGATGATGCGCTGCCACATCCTTTCTTTTGGTGGTTTTTTAGTTTCTCCAAAATTGAAAATGCCGATCTATATATTTGTGTGTAAATATAATTTATTTTTTTAATATTTTAATTTCTATTTTGTTGCTTGTTTTAGTATAATAAAAACAAAAAACATAATTTATCTCTAGGACCTTTGTTCTATAAAGTGTGTCCTTAATCTATCTTAGAACGGGTGTATGGTTGGTTAGTTGTTTGTTATTTTTATTTTGTATTGGACATAGTTAGATTGTCTCTCAAATGTTAATTTAGAGAGGTTTTTACGGTTAAGACTAAATCGAGTCAGTCACTTTTAATGTATTAGAGAGTTACAAATCATTATTAGTTGGCTTGTAATATATATTTTAAGTTTAGTTATAATATTTACTATTAATAATTACAATTTACTTTTTTCTTAAAAAAAAAAAAACCTTTGACTAAAAACATCCTTTAGTTTTGACTAAATCTTATCCGCATCACTTAAAAAAACCCCATTTAATAAAGCATTAACAAACTTGATCGTGAATGCCACATCTGGTGACAAGAATATTATGCAGCATATGCCCCCAAATTGATTAAGAGGCTAAAAGCGACAGTATTTTTGGTGTGAGAAATGATATATACATCACATATTTATAATATTTTACATAATAAATATTATAAAATAAGAATATTTTTATAAAATAATATTAATTTTATAAGATAATTTTTAAAATTACCGCTCCTTTTATAATATTGTTATATAAAGTATTTTCAAACATATTGTATGTTGATTATTTTTCTTTTGGTATTATCGCTCAAGAGAAAGAGGCTTTAAATTATTTTTTTTTAACTTTAATTATGAGGCTTTTTAATATTAAAAATAATAAACTAATTATAATCATTTTATTAAATTGTACAAAGAGGCTGAAATTACTTTTTAACCTGTGTTATGGTTATTTTTTTAATATGAAAAATAATAAAATAATTATAATCATTTTATTAAGTTGTCATTTTAAAAATATTGCTGCGAAAAAAACTATGTATAAAGTTAAGATAAGAACTTTGGGCAAGTGACACTGCAATGGACAAATTGGCGAATCTCAATTAATAAATACAATGCTAGAGATAAGTTTAAAATGCACAGATTTTGCAAAGCCTTTAAATAAAAATAATATATATATTTTTTTAATGAGATCTATTTTTTATTAAAAAATATGCAAGAAATTGATATATTTTAATATCTATGAAGACATTAAAAGCGAAAGGTCGAGCTAAAAAGTTCGCTTAATACTGATGCATACAAATTGTAAAATAATTGTCTCGTACAAATCTTTATAAAAAAAAAACAAAAGATTTATCTCGAAAAAGTGTAAAAAAATTACTTTTTTTAGTGGAATGTACTTTTTTTTATAAAAGGCCAATATAAGAATTGTATATTCAAAATTTATACTAATAAATAAATAAAATTTAGAAATAATTCTACAAAAATATACCTTATGTTAATAATTTAAAAAATGATAAATAAAATTAAGAAATTGATTGAATATGATTTTTCAGTCATGGTTTTTATTTTGATTTTTGTTAAGCTTATTTTGATTTTTGTGTTTTTTTCATTGTTTAATAAAACCTATGCAAATAATTAAATGAAGTTGAAATATATATATTTATAGATTAAAAGATGCATATATTGAAGTTAAAACTTAAAATTAGGGGTGATGGTGCACCATACTGTGCGTGGTAGCCCCCTCCCCGAACCCCATCTCGCATGGGTTAGAGTTCTCCCCCTGCCCCCGATAATGCAAAGGTGGGGCATCTTGCCCTACTAGGTGGGGTATAGGGGGGATTTCTAGTCCGTCTTGTTTCATATTCACTTAAAAAATAGAGTATATTCTACTTGATTTAAAAATTATTCTTAAATTTCAAATTGATCAAAAATACAATTTTAGAATCAAACTATAAATTTAAATTTTGTAAATATGATTATAATTTAAAAGTTAAAATACATTTTTAGAACCAAATTATAAATTATAAATTTTATAAATATGATTATAATTTAAAACTTATGTAATTTTAAAATTTGTAATGCATACCTTGTATAAGTTTTAGTGTAGTTAGAGGTGTACCTACATGGTCCATTGGGAGGCTACCAAACCTCCCTTAAAATTTTTTAAAATTTTATTTTATTACATGATTTTTTAAAATTATCCTAATATAAAAACAATTTGCCTCCCGAATTTTTTTAAAAATAATTTAGTCTATAAATAATTAAAAAAATTTATATAATTAAAATTGCCCGCCCAATACTTAGATTTTATTTTATTTTTTTATTGAAATTGTTCTATTAAATTTCAAATTTTTTATTGAAATTATCTCTAAAACACTATGAAAATATTAAGAAAAATTATTTTGTAAGATGATTTATAGCCATATATATTTTTATATAATTTTATGATGCATGATTATTATTTTTTATATAGTCACATGCAAAAAATATATATTATTTATATTCATACATACCACATACTTTATCAATCGTTTTCCCCAAACACTAAAGCCTAATTTTACCTTGAGTGTAGTAGTTTTTAAACTATATAATTTTTAAATTTGTTAGTACATACCTTATGTAAATTGTAGTTTTAAAATCATGTAATTTCTAAATTTGCTAGTATATACTTTATGAACAAGTCTAATAAATTATAATATATATTCATATATACACAATTCATAAAATATAAATATATTTATGTTTTTATATACACGAATATTTATGTTTATATATATAATATCTAAATATATAAGCGGGGGCGAGGGAAATGTGGGGCGGGGAGGGCCGTAGGATTGGGCCCTCCCCGCCCCTCGCCCTGGCATGGTTGGAGCAGGGTTGCCCGTCTCACCATGCGAGGGTGGGGCAAACGAGGGCGGGGTAACGAGGCCCTATTGTCACTCCTATTTATAACTCTTTTTTTTTTTAAATTTCTTCATCTAAATTATATATAATTGATTTTTATCCGTTCATATAATTTAAATAATATTTTATTAGCTAAAATGACTGCTAAAAATATTATATTAAAATATACAACGAAAGCAATATTATCTCGTAAAAAATATCTCAGATTTAGTACGGTTATTCTACAAATTCTCAAATGTTATTCCTTTAAAATTTTCTTATCGATGATGAAGTGTGTTACATAATAATATCAGAATAATACTTATAAAATTCACAATTTAGATGTTGAAATTAGTGAGAACTATTTGAGAGAAAACTTATTTGAATTTGTTCAACAAGTAAGTTACCCAAAAGAGGGAAGGGTTATGTAAATTTCTTTATTTAAGTGCAACTCCTGACTGATCTTTAGTGGTTACCAATAAAGCTTCTAACGACTTTATAATTTTTAAAAAAAGGTAAGTGTCAACTATAAATGCCTTTTTCTTATAATGAGAAGTCATTTGAATGGTCTCTTTAGTATGATTATAAGAAGTAATTTTTATATTTAAATAAATAAGTTTTGAAAATGTGAAAAATTATTTTAATAAATTATCTTTGTAGATTAATAAAATGGATTTGGAAAAATGACAAATCGGCCCCTCGATTTCAGGACGACCCGCCCAAGTAACGCCCGGACAGCGACATAACGCAAAGCTAAACCCTAGTCTTTTCAAGTTGTCTTTGTTGGCCTCTTTCTCCACTTTTTCTTCTACTTTTATATGTCCAACAAGACACTCTCCATTATCAACCTTCTCCAATATCTTCTCGGCCTCTATTTATATAATCTCTAATCTCTCTGTCTTTCTCTAGCTCTGTTTTTGTATGTTGCAGTTTATCCGAACTTGTTGAAGAAAAAGTGACGTTCAGCAACCATGGGCTATTGCATCAACTGCGATACTCTGTCTTCCAAGGTCGTTCTTTCGCGACCGTCTTCCATTTTCTCTCGCTCCAAACGCTTTTTGTCGAAACCAAACAGTGACCGGGTCATTTTCTGCTCCAACGAGCTCCGCAATAAGAGAAACTTAGCCCCTTTAAGCCTCCGACCATGTCTGGTTCAGCTCTCTCGGCATGAGGCGGACTATCGGACCCGAGTCAGATCGGTTCAAAGCAAACAACCGGCCGTCTCCATCGCCGAGTCGACACCCAAGTTGGGGAAAAGGACTGACTTGAAGAAGATTATGATAATCGGGGCCGGGCCCATCGTGATCGGGCAGGCATGCGAGTTCGATTACTCGGGCACTCAAGCTTGCAAGGCGCTTCGTGAGGAGGGCTACGAGGTCATTCTGATCAATTCTAACCCGGCCACGATCATGACCGACCCGGATTTGGCTGATAGGACGTACATTGCGCCGATGACTCCAGAATTAATCGAGCAGGTGATCGAGAAGGAGCGCCCTGACGCTCTGTTGCCGACTATGGGCGGCCAGACAGCGCTGAACCTCGCGGTGGCGTTGGCAGAGAGTGGTGCGCTCGAGAAATACGGCGTCGAATTGATCGGAGCCAAGCTCGAGGCCATAAAAAAAGCAGAGGATAGAGAATTGTTTAAGCAGGCCATGAAGAACATCGGGATTCAAACGCCGCCGTCGGGGATTGCTAACACGTTAGATGGGTGCATCGAAATTGCGAGCGATATTGGGGAGTTTCCATTGATTATCAGGCCCGCCTTCACTTTAGGAGGCACTGGAGGCGGTATTGCTTATAACAAGGAGGAGTTTGAGACCATATGCAAATCTGGGCTTGCAGCGAGCCTGACTTCGCAGGTTTTGGTGGAAAAATCTCTGCTTGGATGGAAGGAGTATGAACTCGAGGTGATGAGAGACTTGGCCGACAACGTTGTCATTATATGTTCGATTGAGAATATCGACCCGATGGGAGTTCATACTGGGGATTCAATTACTGTGGCGCCAGCCCAGACATTGACCGATAAGGAGTACCAGAGGCTTCGGGATTACTCCATAGCTATAATTCGAGAAATTGGGGTTGAGTGTGGTGGTTCCAATGTGCAGTTCGCGGTTAATCCTCAAGATGGTGAGGTGATGGTGATTGAGATGAACCCGAGGGTGTCGCGGTCCTCGGCTCTGGCATCGAAGGCTACAGGGTTTCCGATAGCTAAGATGGCCGCCAAGTTATCTGTTGGTTATTCGTTGGAGCAGATTCCAAATGACATCACGAAGAAGACCCCAGCTAGTTTCGAGCCTTCAATAGATTATGTGGTGACTAAGGTAAGTGTTTCTTCTTAGCTTTTAGTAGCGTTGTTGTTGCTATGCAGTATTCAGAATCATGACTATCTTGTCTCTTAAAAGTATGAGTTAAGTAATTCTGTACCATATAGGGGGTTTAAGTTTGAAAATTATGTTAGTGAATTTTAGTGTATGCGATCCCACGTTACTTATTCTACGTTTCACACTTGGTCAAATCCTTTCAGGGCAGTTGTTCTGCACATGTTCAATTTCAGTTTACTTCAAAAAAAAGTTGTTCTGCACATGATTAAAAAAAGTTTACTTTAATACCATACGCGAGCTGTTTTCATCTTACTTTGATATGACATTTATGTAAGAGTTTCGAGAGGACTAAAGTGCAGCTTGGCAACCATTACCCAAATGACTAATAAGTTCCTTTTTCGGCCCCTCTACCAATTCTGGGTGCCATCAATTTGTTGCAACAACTAGAGTTTTCTGGAGTACTAGAGCATTTTGTATACAGTTGTATCACAAAAAGAATGATTTCGTAGCATTTGGCTTGCCTTTTCTTCAAGTAAATGATCAATCTTGGCAGGAGTGGCCTTATTTTCTTAGTTGATTGCCATCATGCATTTTTCAGAGTTAGTATTATACATGATGTTAATGGCTTGAAGACAGAGAGATCCCCCCACCCCCAGGGGCACTTGGAAGAAAATGATTTTATACTAATAATGTTTAAGATTGATGCCGTGTTCAAAATTGAGCTATAATTATCCATTAGCTCTTGCTAACTTCCACTAATATTTTTTTTAGCTTCTATGCATGCATGAAGAAATAGAATCTTTCTTGTTGCCCCCTCCTCGTCCTACTTATCAATTTGCTTTTCATCAATTTTGACATGCAGATCCCCCGGTTTGCATTCGAGAAATTCCCTGGTTCTGAGCCAATACTGACAACTCAAATGAAATCTGTTGGTGAGTCCATGGCAGTAGGCCGCACGTTCCAGGAATCATTCCAGAAAGCAGTTCGATCACTGGAATCTGGGTACTCAGGATGGGGGTGTGCACAGGTTAAAGAACTTGAGAGAGAATGGGAAGAGTTGAAGTATAGCCTTCGGGTCCCCAATCCAGATCGAATCCATGCCATATATGCAGCAATGAAGAAGGGGATGAAGGTAGATGATATTCATGAGCTGAGTTTCATTGACAAATGGTTCCTCACACAGCTTAAAGAGCTGGTAGATGTGGAGCAGTTCCTCCTTGCTCGTAGTTTGTCTGATTTGACCAAGAGCGAGTTCTATGAAGTGAAGAGACGAGGTTTCAGTGATAAGCAGATTGCCTTTGCAACTAAGTCCACTGAGAAAGAAGTCCGATCAAAGCGTCTGTCTTTAGGTGTGACTCCAGCATACAAGCGAGTAGATACTTGTGCAGCAGAATTTGAGGCAAATACTCCTTATATGTACTCTTCCTATGATTTTGAGTGTGAGTCAGCTCCAACCCAAACAAGGAAGGTCTTGATTTTAGGTGGAGGACCAAATCGGATTGGTCAAGGGATTGAATTTGACTATTGCTGTTGCCACACATCCTTTGCCCTTCAGGTTTGTCCTGTTTACTATCTTTTTACCTCCATCTCCTCTTTTTATATTGTGTTTTCTCTCGTTAAGAGAACCAGGCTAATCTATCATGCATGGACAGTTTATTGACGTGAGAAGGCAACAAGTTACTAGCCGAATCATATTGCCATATGAGAAAATCTATTTATAAGCCTTGGTTTTTAAACAACCAACACTCTGCTAACGGGGAAGCTTTCCACATCAACTATGCTAAAAAATGATTGGTGTTCTTTGTGTTTTTTTAAAAGTTATAATGGGTCCCACTATTAATGGTGTGCTAACTCACCGGCTTATGCGTAGCAAAACCCATTGCCATATATTATTTCTTTATTTGAATGATCAAACATCCTAGCCATGAGTCTTCTAGCATAGGCTCTTGAATTAGGCATGTTGAACTTTTGATTTGGGGTCGGAAGTAGATAAATTTGGTTAGATATTTATTGGGGGCCAATGGTTGAATAGAAATATTTAAGATGAGTTTGATAAACAATTGTGGAATTCGTATTCTATTTTAAAATGTCAAATTTTACCTATCAAAAAAAATTTTAAAATGTCAAATTTTATAAAATGGAAAAAAATGAATATGAGAAACAAGCCTGTTTATTCTTGATTCCTTGCTTACCTCATAAAATTGTAATGCGCAGCATCAAAATGGCATTTATGTATCACATATGAACTTCATTCACGATAAAATGAATGTGTTTATTTAATTGTCGTACACATATGCATGCACTGGATTAGTATTATTATTAGAAATGATGTTATCTAAGCACAATCTTTTACTGATTAAATATTTGACTTCAGTGTGATGTATCTGCGGTTAGTTTTAATATACGTTTAACCAGATTGGATTTGAATAATTTCTAATCCATTGTCTGCCAGAATGATGATTTAATTCTTGTAATTGTTGGAAACCAGTCCAGAAACTGGTCTACTCATTGTATATTTGGATGAGATAGTGTATAAATAAACCTGGTTTTACCTGGCCTTGTTGCTCTAATATGGTTAATCTTTATTGTGGCCGTAATGGTTAATCATCGGTTAATTGATATGATTTTATGAACACAGTCCAAAAATGGCCCAGTGACTGTATATTTAAATAAATTGACAACCATATTCCTAGAAGCCTGGCTGCACGTGGTCTTGTTGCTTTAATGTGCTATCTATTGGTTTTATCATTATATTTTATTCTTTTCCCATTTTGCAGAAAGCAGGATATGAGACAATCATGATGAATTCAAATCCTGAAACAGTATCCACTGATTATGATACGAGCGATCGTCTATACTTTGAGCCCCTGACCATTGAAGATGTTATAAACATAATTGATTTGGAACGACCTGATGGAATCATTGTGCAATTTGGGGGTCAAACACCGCTGAAGCTGGCTCTCCCAATCCAGCAGTATTTAGATGAACACAAGCCCAAGTGTGCAAGTGGGGCCGGGCTTGTAAGCATTTGGGGTACATCGCCTGATTCCATAGATGCAGCTGAAGATAGAGAGAGGTTTAATGCAATATTGAAAGAGTTAAACATTGACCAGCCAAAAGGAGGAATTGCCAAGAGTGACAGTGATGCCATTGCCATTGCCGCAGACATTGGGTATCCTGTTGTTGTCCGGCCTTCTTATGTTTTAGGTGGCCGTGCAATGGAGATTGTATATAGTGATGAAAAGCTTGTGAGATACCTGGAAAATGCTGTTGAGGTGGATCCAGAACGACCTGTATTGATTGACAGGTATTTATCTGATGCTATTGAGATTGATGTTGACGCACTTGCCGACTCACATGGTAATGTGGTGATTGGTGGGATCATGGAGCACATCGAGCAGGCTGGCGTCCATTCGGGTGACTCAGCTTGCATGATTCCAACACAAACTGTCCCAGCTTCTTGTTTGGACACAATTAGGTCATGGACTACAAAGTTGGCTAAGAGGCTGAATGTATGTGGTCTCATGAATTGCCAGTACGCTATTACAGTTTCAAGGGATGTTTTCTTGCTCGAGGCAAATCCTCGTGCGTCCCGTACTGTGCCATTTGTGTCAAAGGCTATTGGACACCCATTGGCTAAATATGCTGCCCTCGTCATGTCTGGGAAATCTCTTCATGATCTAGATTTCACAAAAGAGGTAATCCCTAAATATGTGTCGGTCAAGGAAGCGGTTCTTCCATTTGAGAAGTTCCAGGGCTGCGATGTTTTGTTGGGGCCTGAGATGCGTAGCACTGGTGAGGTGATGGGTATTGATCCTGATTTTGCTATTGCATTTGCAAAGGCCCAAATTGCAGCTGGCCACAAACTACCACTTTCTGGTACTGTGTTCCTAAGCTTGAATGACTTGACAAAGCCCCATCTTGAAAGAATTGCAAGGGCCTTTCTGGCGCTGGATTATAGTATTGTTTCAACTTCGGGGACGGCGCATGTTCTTGAATTAGCAAAGATTCCAGTGGAGCGAGTGCTGAAGTTGCATGAGGGCCGGCCACATGCTGGTGATATGCTTGCTAACGGTCAAATCCAGTTGATGGTGATTACAAGCTCAGGTGATGCACTTGATCAGATTGATGGAATGAAGCTGAGAAGAATGGGTCTTGCTTACAAGGTTCCTGTGATAACAACTGTTCCTGGAGCTTTGGCAACTGCAGCAGCGATAAAGAGCTTGAAGTCCAGCACTCTTAAAATGATTGCTGTTCAGGACTTATTTGATGTTGAGGTTAAAACTGAGGGTAGTAAAGATTTGCAGTCAGCCTCTTCCGCTCAATAATTTGGCTCGTAATTTCTCTGGTAAGCCCTTCTGCTTCCTATCTTTTATTTAATAGTTTTCTAATATGTATCCATTAATGTTGCATTGATCAGTTTTTTATTTAAATATTTTAAGTTGTTTGTTGTCACTAAAATCTTACCACTTCTTTCTTATTTCCAGATCTTTTTGTGTATGTGAGCTGATAAAAAATAATTTATGGTGATTAGGGGAAGATTTGATGTTGATATGTGGAAATTAATATCATATATGATGATGCAATTATCATTAGCCAGTAGTTCGTTGCTATATGTTCTTTAATTATCTCACTTATAAAATAAAAACAAAAATGTTCTTTAATTATCTTAAAAAAGTTCTTCAAACTTAACTATTAGTGTACTGCTTCCTAACTCCCATTATAGAATCTTAGACATGTGACTGAGTGAGTATTGTTGATACTAATTCGAGATCCTGCTTCATAAGTTAACTATTACTGATAACTTCTGTGGGTTTGTATGTAATTGCAGCATATTAGTTTATTTTACACATTTCAATGGTGTTTTCTGATAAATTTGTGCAAGGCTACTGGACTTGGTAATTTTGTATCTTATCTTTTGGATAGGGGATCATGAGTTGTTTGAGATGTTAGATGAAAGGAGACGTTCTCATCTCATTCTCAAAACTACTCATAATTTCCTTCTCAAACACAAATCACTTTTCAATTTCAAATTTTCAACTTTTTCATCTAATAATTACCTAATCATTACCACTTTTTCAAACTTCCAAACAACACACAAAATCAATACTATTTTTTTAAATTTCAAAACAAAAATTATATTCAAACAATTTTTTAACTTTTATAATATTTTTATTCAACTTTTTCTCTCCTTTTTTCAGAACCTAATAAAACATCTTAATTCAAACTATGTCACTACTATTCACAAACCATTTTATTATTATTTACAGAATTTTTATCTCACTCATGTCATCTCATTTAATTATGTTTGGTCATATTGGAGTTAGCATAGTCGTTTATGTGAGTGTATTTGATGGTGCTTTGATTTCAAATAACTTGGTCAACTTCAGAAGTGCTGTTAGCTTGTTAAACGTGCTGAAGTTGTATCAGATCCATACGGCATTCGATCTATTGGCACAAAGGTTGATCAAAAGATTCCAGTACTATTAAGCTCTTACATTTGTCCCCATGCATTTTTTTTTTCTTTTTTTATAAATTAGCTGAAAATGTACCAGATTTCATTTTTCCTCAACCAGTATATTTGTCATACATGTTGGAGTACATTAATTTATTTAGGAGTAATGATAAAAAAATTTCACCTCAGTCCACAGGTATCTATCTACATAAATTACCAATTTAAAATTTTATTTTTACTTAAGCTTAAATTACTTTACCATATAAGCATCTGGGAGGCCTGTGTAATGATACTCTTACTAGCCCATTACTACTTATTTACTACTCTTAGTATATTTGAACTTTTTTTTAATATTTTTTAAGTATTTTTTAACATCCTTAATCATTAAGAAAAAATTTAAAAAATATACAACTTCAGCCTGTTAGATGTGAAAATGCTTTGAAGTTGGGGAGCCTTCTTCGCCTAGTTCGTTTTAGCAAATAAATGAATCCATATCTATTTTCTTCCAGCTCATTTATCAAAGGGACTTTTGATATTACCCACCGTTTTAAGCCTTTATTTTTTTGATGTTATTCTAGGATATATATTACCCTCAACAGATGATCTATCAGACAGGCCTCTGTGCAGAAGAGATATCTCTTAAGATCTGGACCGGAGTATATCTATCTGAGTTTCTCTCCACCTGATTGTAGTGATTCCAGCCTGTGCAGATGTGGTTGATAACATGATTGAGGAGTTCAGATTGAATCTGTGTGGTGCTTGTAAAAATAAACTTGAACACTCACACAGCTCATGATTTTAGTTTTTAATATAGCTTGTGAAAGTGACTGATTATGCAAGTTTGAGGGGTTCAGAATGAATCCTTGTGGTCTTGTGTAGTTGGTTGAACATTCATCCAGCTTAAAATTACCCCCATATGGGACTTTTACTTTGAATAGGTGTAAACAAATTCCATGCCTATAAATATATATTATATACATATATATTATATATAGCGGTCAAGTTGAACCTTACATCTACTGAAGAATCTGAACCTTCTAGAAACAAGACACCTAGGTTGTATTGAATAATTCTTTCAACTATTCCTGCTGACTGGTTTAAACTTGTTGAAAAATTGCCTCGTTTCATGTTTTTACTATGATGATTAGCAGCTAAACATGCATTATTGAATCTTGCATATCAAATCATATTCAGAATTTTATGAAAGGTTTTTCTTTCGGACTCGATCACTGATCTTCCTGCTGTTAGTAGAACATTTAAAAGGCCACAAAAAAGGGTGACGTTTTTTCTGGATCTTGTCATCCTCAAACCAATTTTGTTGATCTTTTTACTATGATGGAATGCAGCGTCGATTTTAAATTTTAGTACTTTAGGCTTATATTGTTTGGGAAACATAAACCTATTTTATGAAATCTTAAAACATAGAACTTATGGGAAAGATGCACCAATAGGTGAAGTGGATTTCTTTACACTTTAATCATTATTATTATTATTTTTTAAATTTAATTATGTGGAATTTGTCACAGGAGCCACATGGTAGTAAAATTCAGATTTGAACAATTTTGTAGCTTGGGAAGCAATGAAAATCAAAATTATGATATTGCGCAATGAACAGCATCCAATAATGTAATTGGAAGTATACCACTGATCAAAATTCCATTGTGGGAAGGATTCTCCATTTATAACAGTCTAAATTATTAGAATTGTTCGTAATTTTCATAAATTGTTGTAACTGATTTGCCTATTAATGAATGTCTTTCTTTTTTTTTTTTGATAAAAAAACATTCTAGAAAAGTAAAACAACTCTAGAAGATCTTCCACACCTCAACTAGAGTTGTAAACAAGTATAAATTTGTCATAAATTCCAATAATGTGTACTCCGTCTTGTCTGAACCTGAAATTTCAACATCCTGTGCTCTATCTTTGATTTTAGTGGCAGACCGTGTCCATCTAAAATCCAAGACAATGGCCTCTCTAAAAAATAAAGACATCCTTTTACCAATATGCATTACATTTCTGACAGAAAATCAAACACTCAAACGTGTGCACATTTCAGTCATTGACAGATCAGAAAGAGTCTTGAGTGGGAAACTGGTTGGAATGGAACTTAAACGTTCATTCTGCACTAGACCGTGTGGGCCTCAAACCCACATACAGAATAGACTTTTGAAATAATACGTAACTTATATTTCAGGGAAGCTCTAGAAAACTGACAACTATCTACCACTTAATCGTGGAACATGTCATTCGAAATTCTACAGAAACCAGCAGTATTTTACGGGTTGTATTATATACGGTCATTTTTACAATTTTTTTTTATATATTTTATTAATATGATTAGTCAAAGTAATTATTTTATATTGAAAAAAATGACAAAACTAATTATAATAGTGAAATAAATACGCAAAAATGATTACATATAGAGTTTTTATCTTACTTTATTAGTATTTTTCATATCATTTTCATGGAATGTCATGCTCTTTATGGTTGTGCACATTAATTTGGTGTACAGCTTAGGTTTCCATCATATCAGCACAAGATAATTCGATCCTATTTTGGTCAAGTCTCGAGTATTATTTTGGTCATGGTCTTCCTTTCCTCGTGTTGCACAATTTTAATTGGCCATGCTGCCCTTTTTTTTCGGGCTGCTAAGTTACTTAAAAACAGAATCAATCGTAAAAATTTCCACCCCAAACGTGTAAAAGTGTGTCCAATCAATTAATACGTAAATAAAGATATTTATATTTTGATTTTCTTTTATAACGTAGTTATAAATGAATTATATAAAAATCCTCTTATAAATCAATATGATTTGATGTGGTTTATATTAAAATATAAAATAAATAATAAAATTTAATGAATTTACTAATATATAAAATCCCGTCAATTTATAAAATTTTTTATACAATTCATTTGTAAATATAGGAGTACCATTTTTACACCACTCCGGCTTATAAATATATAACAGAACTCGATCTATAAAAAGAGTCATCTAGACTATTAATTAGATGACATTGGTGTGAAGTTATATATTCTCGTCAGCCAATTTAGACTGGAATCAAAGAGGATGGTGGCCGAAGAATTTGCATTTCTCAAGTGTGCAAACCTACTTTTTACATCATAAATATTAATGCAAAAAGGTAGGGATGACCGGAGGCTGATGAAAGTACAGATGCCGTATAACAGAAGTGCACTAATTAAGGAGGGAGGGGGCACATGACATGAAGTATATAGCACTATATATCATGGCCGTGCATGCACCATTCTTTCTGATTAAGACATTATTAATATGCGAATACCTTAAATTGGTAGGACCCTTCCTACGAAGACTTGAATGACTCTCTGATCAATGAAGTACGAAGAAAACAAAAAAAAAACAAAAAAAAGGAAGAAAGAAAAGAAAAGAAAAGAAAACTCCATTGAAATCTTCTTTTTAGTTAGTTATACGTCATGAATTTGAGGCAAATCTGGTTGTTTTAATTGGCATTTAGCATGAGGCACTTGTTTTTCTTTCCGTGTAAAACATTTAACTTGAAACTTCAACGAACGTTTTATGTTTATGTTCAGAAGATATCGAAGTACTACTCGTACGGCTGCTTTTATATATAGACAAGCAGCTAGTACTGTTACAGCCGGTTAGATATTAGGTCTTGTTTGTATTTTAAAATTATTAATTATTTTTATATTATTATTATAATTTTTTTGAATTTATAAATGTATAAAATAAAATAAATAATTCAATATTTTCAAGTCTTAATTCAAAAATAATATTAAAAAATGCATTCTATTAATATTTTATTTAACTTTTATTTTAACTAATCTTATTTTATCTATAAAAACAAACGAGGTTAACCCTCTATATCGATCATGTCATGCACAAAGTATATATATGCATTTGTACTCAGGCACAGATCATCACGATGATGATCGCTAGCTTAATTAGCAATGGCTAGGATATATTATATGTACGTACATGTATACCCAATAAAATTGTCACATTATATGTTTTGTTTCGTTACAATAAAGCAATGAAATATAATGGAAAATAAACCAAAAGAGAACAGGCAAAAGCACAATCTTAATACAAATAATTAAAAGCTAAAGGAAAATTCATCAAGAAAGTAAAAAGTTAAACAAATGGAAAAAGAAACTTTAAACCATTATGTTAGAGAGACAACCCAAAATGATTCTCCAAATGGCCTTGAATCCTACATTAACCCAAAAAGAAAAAAATGGCATGGGAAAAAAAAGCACAACAATGACTGAGCATTACCACAAGGGAAACTTCATTGCATGTTAGAAAGCTATGATAATTAAAAGAGGACACAAGGAGGAAATATAGTGCAGATTATAAATCAGGCTACATTTAATTGAAGCACATAAAATGATGGAACTTGAGGACAAACATGGCTTATGTGCCTCAGTTAAGGATTAAGATGCATAAAAGTCAAATATTATAATTCTAATGGGTTGCTCAGGACCCCAAAATTAGTATATATTGCTAGAAAAGTGTTACATAAACACCAATTCAAGAAACATGCTGCACAAATTTGGCACTAAGTAGTAGTAGAAACAATATTAATAATCAAGGCACTACAAAAATTAAAAAATCGAGAAGCTTTACCTTTAGATTAGACTTTACAACTAGATCCACAAAACATGAGGCCAAAAGAGCATAAGCATAACATTCACAGCCATACAATAACACTTTTACCTGTGGATTATACAGACATTGAAAAGAGCATAGGGTATCAATGAACTTATATTTCAATTTGTTTGACAGCATAGGGTATCAATTAATAAGAAATTTATTGTATCTTAGACTATTATATATTTAGTATGAAGTTATTATATATACATGATATATATATCTTGAATATATATATATTATGTGTGATGCTTGAATTTTATATTAAATAACATTAATGATGTAAATTGGATGCAGTAAAATATATAAGCATATGAAAAGATAAGCACCTAATTAATTAATGTTTACACAGAGTTAATTATAAAACACATTGTTGCTTGCAATTACAACACACTGAATTCAAATTCTTCTAATTTGCTCAGCATACTAGAGTGGAAGAAAACTTGAGAAGAAACATCACTTTTTTGTGAAAGCATAGCATAAACAAAAAGTGTAGCTCTCGGCAAATTAGAAAAGTCTAATCGAACCTACTAGTGTGAATTAATCATTGTTTGCTTACTTAGGCTATTAATCTTTAAGAAAAGTATTAGAAAAATACATTCTTATCTCCACTAGTTTAACACATATAAATAAAAGGTTAAACATAGTTACAACATGATTCAAACTCAAGAAAAGGCAATGAATAGCCATAGTAGATTCTTTTTTCCAAAGCTACATAATTGAAATAAAAAAAATCAGGGCAAAAAATTCCATTTCACCTCCTCAAGCTATGGTTGCACGATTTTTTACTATATTCACATTTCCTCTACTCGATTACACACCCAACTAAATAAGTATCAGAGGAAAATAAATGAGAATTCAAATTTGAAAGCCACTACACACAATTGGCCAACAATAGATTTTCAGAAGACCATATAGCATGCCACGGTTTGCTTAGCATAAATCCAACTATGAGATTTTTAGAAACTAAGAGTGTTACCTGAGTTGTTCTTCTTTTTCACAAGATGCAAATCTAAGCATCAAAATAAGGGAAATGTAAGTGTGTGATCCAAAGGAATGGAGGAGGACTTTCGACTAAAAGCAAACCAAAAATTTCAGAGTAAACCTAGGTTGCCATTTCTTGTAGAAACAAAATCTCCAAAATTGTATACCAGAATTTGGAAGCTTACCTATGTTTATCTCTCTCCTTAAGGAGATTTAGGCTAGGATTCCACCCATTGGAAATGAAGAAACGAGTTGGAGAGAATTCTAAGCTTTCTCACATAGATAAATTGTAGTATGAGATAAATGACATACCTTTTTCTTCTCAGAACCTTGTTTGGTAGTAGATGAGCAATGTTAGAGCTTGAATTTTTTGAATGTACTAGGGTTAGGGCAAAGAGGAGACAACGAGGGAGAAGAAAAAAATGGGTGGAGTGTTAAACACATTACGGTTAGGGCTTGGGCTTGCTGGAGATGGAGAGGGAGAGAGAGAGAGCAAGAGAAGGAGGTAAAAAAAGTGGGATCAGTCTATTTTAATCATTTAACTTATTGTAGCGTAAACTACTTGCTGGAAAAAGCCAATAAGTCGTTGCAATAACTTGTACAACAAACTTATCATGCTATGCGATTTTATATTAAGCAATAAAAATTGTCGTTATAGTAGAATATTTGTTGCGATGACAAAAACTGTTACAAAGGTTTCAAGTTGCTATAAAAGCTTGCCCCCATCAGCATTAAACGAATTCTTGATGGAATTCTGTAGCGAACTGAAATATGCCGCTAATACGTTCCTTTTGTGGCTAAATAAAAATCGCCGCATAAGACATGTTTTCTTGTAGTCGACTTATTGAGTGGCTCTCAAAGCTAGACCCAACAACTAGCAATTTGTTTTCTCCTTCTTAAAACTACAGTACTGCGTACTCCACCCTATATATTATGAATTATTGATTTATTAGTTTTTGTAATATGATATTCAAACTATATATATATTATTTTCCATAATTGACATGACTTTATGGAATTTACAATGTGAAGTAAGCCAACAAACTCTGATTATCATTAATTTCTTTTGAATGAAGAATAACTAGATTGAGTATATACGTAAAAAATGATTTGTATTGGTCTAAAGTTATGTATAAGTTTCGCATAGACCTTTTATAAAAAAGTAGAATTTATATGAAAAAATAGATTTTTCATAATTTGTTCCGCTTTGTTTTTAAAGGGTGACATGTGCCGAGCTTGCATACCATTGATTAGCATTTAGGCACGGTTCTTTGTTTTTTTAGTTCATCTCAATTCAACTCGTCTAATCATTACAAAATTTTCAAATTACCACATAAAATAAAATAAATAATTCAACTTTTTCATAATATTTTATTTAATTTTCAACTTTTATTTTATTTCAACTCCACTCAAATTTTTATAGTATTACTCCTATCATATACATATATAAATATATATAGTGTCTAGATTGACGAGGTCTCTAACACAGAAATATTCTTCTCATTAGCTGCTATTCCCTTCCTACACCCCACACCTTACGTAGATTTTTTTTTCCTATCTCTTCTCCCTATATTCGCACTACAAAACTGAGGAGACCTTGACAAAAATGAGAGAAATGGGGTCTAATGAGAGAGTTAGAGGAGAGAGAGAGTGATGAGAGAGAGGGAATTCGAAGAGAGAACTTGGAGAGAGAGTGGTTGAAGAAAGAGAGGCATTAATACAAGAAAACTGCTTATTTGCAATCAATTATTTCTACTAAAATAGCTATTTCTAGTTAAAATGAGTTTATTTTTATCACAAATAGTTATTTTCATCGCAAATATTTATTTTACTTATAATGAAAATCCGATCAGAGAGAGAGGTTGAAGAGAGAGATCAGAGGGGGGTCTGATGAGATGAAGAGAGTTTGACGAGATCAAAGAGTGAAATGATGGATACGATGACTAATCTGTAGAAATACTCCTTAAAACATGATCCAAATGGGCGAAGACAAAAAATTCCATTAAATGATAATTTAGAGCTAGGATACATTTCAAAATACTGGATATTTGGGAGATCCATCTAGATATAATTTTCCCATTGTTCTCCCTCTCCTGATCTTCTAATTACCATAAGCTGGTGCATGCATGGAGGGAACTGAAGTTGGTTCATAAGTACTTAAACCTGCTGATCAGCTATTGATATGAACTCATCTTTTGTTATAATGACTTTATTACTTTGTTGGTGTTGGAGTAAACCATATAGAATAAATTAAGTTTGCTCTTTTTTTCTGTTGGCGAAGGGTCCACACGGAAAAGACTCCTGGAGCACGAGAAAGATGATCTAACTAGCTAGCTGTACGTGTGTGGTTGAGAAAAACACAAGTCCAACTATTTCCAACACTCATCCATTAATATTAACAAATTTATTACAAGAAAATTGGTTATTCGTGATTAATTATTTTCTATCAAAATGAGTCTATTTTCATAAAAAATAATTATTTTTACAACATATAATATATCAAGAATATTCGTTTTTCTTAAAGCTCATCACATTTTTCAAGCATGCAGTGGAAAACTTGGTGCATGAAGATGAGAAACCCCTCAAAACTAAAAATAACGCGAGGCGGAAGTTCTACTTATAATAGATTAAAACTTATTTAAGGTACGTCGCAATCTTGAAAGACAGATTTGCAGAATTTCTTATTTCATCAGCGGAAAGGAAGACCGGCTCTCTACCAACCTTACCCCACATGATATACTCTCTCTCTCTCTCTCTCTCTCTCTCTCTCTCTCTCTCTCCATAAACACAGTGCTGATGGGCATGCAGGTCATTCGGTGGTTAGAGAGAGGAGAAATTAGATAGCATCGACTGTCTCAGTTGTGGCAGGAAATTAGCCCTTTGGCTCCCAGTCTAAAGAGCTAGATGGACCTGAGCAACATGGCATCCTTGCAATGGCTGACATTGAAAGGACATACATATGTTAGATATGTATTGGACTATACATATATATACTTACCTTGATTTTGAGGCAATTGGCTAGCAAAACAAGTAGTTCAAGAGCGCGCTCCTAATTCTTTGGTCTTTGGGTCTCTGCTAATTAAGTTGAGTCGACGATGATCGTGATTGGAGATGCTGGGGTCACTTTTCACTTGGAATCAGCTTCTAAGATTATAGAGTAGAATAACAATTTGTTAGCATGTGCTTATCACAATACGTATGACTTTTTTTGCTTTTGGTTGAAAATTTGCCTATCAAGACTCGATGATCTGTTAGCCCAAGAAATTTGGAGAGAGAGAGAGAGAGAGAGAGAGAGCTAACTTAGCTTGGAAAGCTATGGCCACTGATAGAGAAATTGCAAAGACGAATGTGAAATTAGTTTCACGATCGAAGACTATTGTAATTGGTAAACAATTTCTAGCTAGGGGGAGAACTTTTTTAAAAGAAATTATTATTAAGGACTGGAAGTGGTGTTAGGAAATAAACTATAAAAAGAAAAGATATGTAGTGGGAGCAAGCAAACTCCTTTTAATTGACCTGTAATAAAAAGGACCATGAAAACAAGGCATTGCTGTGATATATGCAAAGATAAATGTCACGTGCACAAAAATGTACTTTACAAATTCATAAATTGATATATTTTTATTAAATTGTTATAACTACTTTATAATAAAAATAATTTTACAATTTTACACATTACATCAAACTATATTATTTATAAATTTACTTCTATATAATTTATTCGTGATTAAAATATTTACTATATTTAAATTTATTAAGTATTTAGTTCTGGAATATTCAAGAGATTTATGACTCATTTGGAAATTGGAAGATATTGATATCAATTCAGTTCATTCTAATTTTAAATGGACACTAACAATATCTAAACACCTAATTTTTAAATCATTAAATACCATTCAACTCAAAATCTCTTTATACGTAGGACTTACAATATTTTTTAATTGAACACCTCTTTACATGCGAGATCCATATCATTTTTCAACTTCTCATAATATATATAATTTAACTTAATATCCAAACACATATAAATCCATTTTAGGTAAGTGCTACAAAACTTATTCCACTATCTTAACTCACTACTATTGATAAAGAACTCAACACTTTTCAACTCACTCTACAAAACTTATTTCAACTTATCTCAGCTCAGCTTAATATCCAGACGAGGCCTCACTTTCGTTATAAGCTATATCATCTATTACAAATAATTATAAACAAATAATAAAAACATGAGAATTCCTGGGGTTCAGTTCGACCTCATCCCCCAAGAAATGTAGCCCCCCGCTACCCCCAGTGGCGGTGGGCGACACCGCCCATGTCATCGGGATTGACGGGCTCTAGCGACCTCACTTCTATGACGGCGAGCCCTGATAACCTTCCAGCTTCCCCCAACAGCCTTAAACTCGAAATGGGTCTTTGCCCGTCGGTTCTGATGACATAGGCGGTGTCGCCCACTGCTACTGGCGGCGGCTCCGTTCAACTGAGGGCCGAATTTTCTTTTAAAATCATATTCCTTTTATTTTTTTATTGTGTTTTTTATTATATTTTTATATTTTTATTGTGTTTTTTATTGTATTTTTTTCATTTTTCATTTTTATTATGTTTTTCTTGTATTTTTAGGGTGGGCTATATTTGTGTTGGGGTTCGGTCAGACCGAACCCCAGCATCACCCTAAAAACATTCCAAAAGGACTTATCTTTAAAGTGCCTTTTGAATAATGAGTTGCGATAAAAGTTAGAAATTGAATAAAATATTATTTGAATATAATTTTTGTTATTATTATTGTTTTGATATTTGAAAAGTTGAATTGTATATTATATTTTGTGTAGAAATTTGTAAAATTATATTAATAAGATAAGATGATATAAAATGAGATGCAACACTTTTTGTATTCAAATCAGACCTAAATATATTTTTTTCATTTACATTATATTACTTAGGGCAGTGCTAGTACCACTGGGCATGCCCACTTGCACAATTTTCATCTCTATGCCCATGATTATATTACTTAGGGCAGTGCTAGTACCACTGAATGTTTTTTTTTTGTACTACTTATTATAATTAGTAGTAAAAAAAAAACATTCATACAACTCTTATCGCGTTATATAATTAAAAAGTAAAGGCACTCCAATGAACCATGTCATTTAGTCCACAATTGCATTACTATTAAATGAATTAATAAAAAAAAACTACTCTTTGGAAGTAGCATTTTTCATTTTCTGTCTTTAGAGGCAAATTTTTCTCTCAACCAAAGGAGCCAACCATTCCCATCTTCTCCACCCGGGCGCTCCACCCCCCTCCTCCCTTCTGAGTTGTCCAAAAATTGTCTAGGTTGTATTCAACCGATTTTGAGCTAGTTTTCCATTTATAGTAAGGAGACGCACTGATCTAAGGCTTCTCAACCCCCAATGACGGTCACACGCCCCACTGTGGAACTCCTTAGCCATCAATCTTCAAGACGGCCTAAGTAGAATGTCAAGTGGAGTAGTAGTTGAGCCACACACGCAGCTCAAACTGCACGCTAGATTCACGCACCCTGCACAAAGGAGTGTCTTCTGCCGTTACACATGGCATTTTCGAGATCAGGGACCTCAAATCCTTTAGACCCGACCATCCTCCACTCTCTTAATTTGGTACGTGGTTTCCACATGCTACCATAGTCCCAAGTGATTGTCTGCTGACGATTTAGTGCTCTTCTATTTGCTATCTTCCTAATTTTTTGCTTTTCTTAATGAAGGATCGTGGGAAAGAGGTGGTGGAAGCCTCTGACAGCCAGTTCAGACCATTTCAGTATATATCAAAACCGCTTCAAGCAACTTTCCATTAAAAATGGGTGGGGGTCAAATTAGTGGCTCCAAATTTCTCTTTTTTATTTTTATTTTTATTATTTATTTCTTATGTTGTATTTGCTAATTTGAGATGAATATTAGGATCTCCCACCCTTTGACTATTGTATCATGTAACTGTTTATATAAATATATCTATAATATAGTTGCTTAAAAAAAAATAATTGTTAAAAAACAAAGGGGGGTAAAGGGAGAGAGAACCAAAATAATTTAAGTGATCAAGATGCAAACATGGGCACTCTTTTAAATTTCTATTTATTATATAAAATATAGCTCAAAGGTATGTTAAATTAATAAATCTAATTAACTTTTCACATAACAAAGATAGTAACATGAGTGGAGTACTTTGTCCAAAGAACATATTACATATATGGTAGTACTGTATCGTAGTTTTTTATGGTAATTTTACTCTAAAACGAGTTGAAATGATATCCCATTATGCATTATTAAATTTCCTTCTAACTAAAAGAATTTACAGAAAATTGAGCAGGATATAATAAGGAGTGGTGGCGGCTTGCCCGGTAGACTTGCCTAGGCTAGGCAGGCTCTAAAGCAAAATTTGGTGGTGGGTTCTGGATGAGGCATCACCCCGCCCGAATTCCACCCACCCTCCCACTTATACATACGTAATATATAAATATATATTATACTCCAAATATTTATTTTTTTAAAAATAAAAAGTTTTCCAGGTGGCCCCCTTCTTTCTCCCAAAATAACCCTCTTACCTATCTATCTCTTGAATTCTCGGCACTCTCAATCTCTATCTCTCCTCATCGACTCACTATCTCTTCTCTGTTTGTCTCCTGTCTTGACATTGCTCCAATTCCCATGTTATTGTCATGGTTGTCTGTTTGAGAATCCATCATCCTCTCCATCATATGTAGCTTGAGACCCTAAATCGCCATCATTAAAGTCTCCACGGGTGGCTGAATGTTCATAGGCCAATCCTCCTAATCGTGTATTAGTTCTTCTACGTACAACTGGCAGTGGGTAACCATTGAGTAATCGACTTTATGCCATGTTAGCTGATATATTAAAAAAACAAAACAAAACAAAACTAGAGTAAATGGACATGAGCATGTATTAGAGAGAAAAATACAAAACATGTGTATAAAGACAACGAAAAGCTAAGAGACAAAGCGCAGACCATTTTTGGCCCATGTAGAGTCTTAAAGTTTCACGCAAATCAAAGTTTCTCATACATTCTGCTAGAAATTTCCAATTTTCCTTATCTCTTGCTTTTTCACCAGCCAAATGGTAAAATTCTCTAACTCCTTGTCTAAGTATTTTATTGGAGCTTTTGCGCTGGAAGCTATGTCATTTGTAAATTGCTCGAGATTTAGTGTTTTTTCATCCTAATTCTATGGTTGAAATGTGATTTTTTCTCTAGCTCTAATTTTTTTTTATTGAACTTGGATGTCAGCTTTTGGTGAGGAGTTTTTTAACTGAGAGCACATGAGCGCGTGCATGCAAATGTGTGCTTTTGAAAAGATCGGTAGTGGCATTCATAGTAACAAATATGAACAAAGTAATTCCATTACAAATCCTAGCCTCTGCTCTAATGCAACTAAAGTCCTAAAATTAGAAAACTAGAAGAGGTTGCAATAGGATGAGGCGTCGAGAGGGTGGATGATGTGTCGAGAGGGTGGATGATGTATGCACTAGTGCCACCAATGTTAGCAAATATGCAGTCCCTTAGTCAATTGAATTCCCTTGGTCAACATCAGTAAATATTGCTGGTAGGGGGCAGGAGCAAGAGTTGGAGATTGGGCTTCTACCATCATAGCTGAGGAAACAATGGCGAACAATAGAGCAAAGATTACAACATTCCAATGACAGCTTTGAATAAGACGAAGAAAAACTTGCCATTATTTCTTTCCCTAAAAGAAAATGAATCTAGAAAAGAGAAAATCTCAACACTTACAAGAAAGAAACCCAAAGGAATCGAGAAAGATAGAGAGTGAGAATGGTTATGAGGAGAGGGTCACGTGCCTGGGTTGCAAGTGAAGCATGGTGAGGAGTGGGTAGACGTCAAGCCTAATAGGTAACTAAAATCGTGCCATCAATCTTTTGTGATATTTGCTTTCCAACATTCATGGAGACAATTTTGTTTACTTGCTTATTTTAGACTCTTGTAATATTTTTTACAGCTTAGCAACATTAATATTTTATTTTTTTGTATGTAAACACTAGCTGTGTATATATAGGCATTACTCACGAAATACAAGATGTGACAATTTTCCAAACCTCACAACACCATGTTCAATACTCTTATATGGTATTAGAAGACCTTTCTCCTCACATGAGTTGATCCTTTGCTCCTTTCTTTCGCTATGGCCCAAACTCCTCCCTCCGTCACCGACTCCAGCAACTCCTTCCCCTCTTCCGAAACTAATATCATTGCCATCAATGCCAATGCCCAACTTCCTTACAAGCTGACCTCCTCCATCTTCCTTGCATGGCGTGCCCAACTCAACAACCTTGTCATTGGATATGACCTTCAGTGGTTCATCAATGGTTCCAACTCCTGTCTCATGCTTGAGAGTAACCCCATAGCAGAAGTCATTGTTGCTTGCAATCATTGGATTTGCTAAGACAAACTTCTCCATAATGACATTTTTACTTCAATTTTTGAAAGCATCCAGCCTTTTATTGTTGCTTCTAGCACTTTAAGAGAAGCTTGACTCAAATTTACCCACCTTTATGCCAATCGGTCCATAACAAGGGTTAGGCAACTCAAGGACACAGTCACATCCTTGAACCATTGTGCCAAAAGCATCATAGATTACCTCTAGTAAGTGAAACCCACTATCGATGAACTTGCATTAGTGGATTCACCTCTCACGAATGATTATTTCACGCTGTATATTCTAAATGGCTTAGGACCTGAATATCGAGACATTCACACACGCGAAAGTCCTCTTACTTTTGAAGAGCTGCATGACCTACTCATGAGTCATGAGACCTACCTTCAATACCTTGAGACACTGTAGCAAATCAATGTGGCCACTACTAGTTATCATCAGAAGAAAGTTGCTTCTTCTTCTTCTTCTTCATCTCACTATGGCAAATCCAACAGAAACAACACAAGATCCAACCAGCGACCTTCTCAACATTAGAACTCAAATGCATCTTCGAACAAATCCTCCATCGTATGTTAGTTTTGTGCTGCAATAGGGCATATGGCTCGCCAATGCAGCAAATTTTGGAACCCAGCCTCTCCCACTGCGAATTGTGCTGCTACTAGACCTTCTATAGACAAGTCTTAGATGGTTGATTCTGGTGCATCCCACCATATCACACCTGATATGTCCAAATTGTCCATACACTTCGAGTATGATGGAACCGATAAGGTCATAATAGGTGATGAATAAGGTTTGCAAATATCACATATTGGCACTGTCAAATTTCAGTTACCTACTAGATGTGTTGTTCTAACCAATACTTTTTATGTACCTGAAATTCACAAAAACTTAATCTCATTGAATCAATTTACCAAAATAAGTAATTTTGTGCTTGAATTTCACCTTTATCACTTCTTTGTGAAGGATCCGATGTCGGGGGTGACACTAATGCAAGGGCCATGGGCAAGGGCATTTACAAGCTGCCAGCACTCTCATGCCACGTTAGAAACCCAGAAGTAGCTCTCACTACTGAACATGCCTCTTTTGCAATCTAGCATATTGATTCGGACATCCCTCTTGGCAACTTGTCACCTATTTAAGAAAAACTTTTTAATTACCAGCAAATAATCGCATGTCTCATTCATTGTGTTCTTCATGCTTTATAAATAAAAGTTAGAAATTACCTTTTCATGCTTCTAGCATCTCGAGTCCCTTGCCTCTTGAATATTTATTCATTGACGTCTAAGGTCCTGCACCTCATACGTCCTCTCTTGAAGGATATCGATACTACGTATTATTTGTTGATCACTATATTAAGTATTGTTGGTACTTTCCCATGAATTTAAAATTTGAGGTTTCACAAAATTTTCTCCAACTCAAAACAATTTTCTCTCACCATTGAACACCTTAACTTCGACAATGGATTGAGGTTAGTTTGTTGCCCTTAAAGGCCGCTACCTCAGTCAACATAAAATAAGTCATCTCATAACTGTTCTACACACTTATAAATAAGAGCATGTTTCTTTTTTATTAAAATTAAGCGAGTTGATTGCGTAACGTTTATAACATATGCTTGGAACAAACATTTGTCCTCGCGTATGGCGCTGCGGGACCGAATGGCGGGGACAAATACATAGCCCCTGCCGGTGGGAGCTTCCCGCTCAGCAGCCATAGGATGAATATATAATATTAATGATGGCCACCAATTTCTTGAAAGTGAAATAAAAAAAGAATTAATTTCACTTAGGTTTTTGTCGCTATTGCCTTTTGCGTTTTCAACTCTAACTATTGCCCCTTTCTTTTTAACTTAATACTAGAAAAAAGTTTTATTTATTGACATATTTTTCTACGGAAGAGATTTCAAAGTGAAAGAGTTTTCCATACAATAGGCCAAAAAACACAAACCTAATTGGATATGGCAGCAGCCACAAAACCTAACGGTAAAGATCAACTTATGATGACGTCAACTGACGTCCTTTCCCTCTGCTCTATTTCCCTATTTATACTCAACTTTGGTCTCCAAAACAAACCCCGCCTCACCTCTCTCTCTCTGATCTCTCACCCACATACAGACATTTTTTACACATTTCAAAGCAAATTAAGTCCAAGATCATGGAGATGAGCAGTACTGAGACAAACACAAGCACTACTTCATCAACCCCACTCTCCCACTCTCCATCTTCCTCATCTTCTCCTCCTCCTCCTCCCACTCCGCCTGTTGTCATAAGCCCATGCGCCGCATGTAAGATTTTGAGGCGAAGATGTGCGGAGAAATGCGTGCTGGCCCCTTACTTCCCTCCCTCAGACCCAGCCAAGTTTACCATTGCTCATCGAGTATTTGGCGCTAGCAACATCATCAAGTTCTTGCAGGTACTACTTTAACAACGTCCTACGTACGTACGTCTTTGGTTTCAACACATTTGTCATCGATCTCTGCTAGCTTTCAAGTTTCAACTTTGAAAAACAAGAATGTCAAGTAATATTGAACTTCGTTCACACTTTGAAACTACACAAAACTTATAAATATGGTATATTTCCATTTTGTGGCCGCCTATGCTTTGTCGGGAATAAATTACTTCTCTGACCAAAAGACTGCTGCAAATGGAAAATATTCATGAGGAAAAGCAGCACATTATTAGAATGTGCTTTGTACGGTTGAAAATTTTGCTTCTTGTTGACTTTTTTTTTTTTTTTATCTCTTTCATTTTCCCAAAAGCCTTCATGTTCTAGTTATTTAACATTTTGCAATTGCTTGTAACAAGACTTGTGTTAATGAGATTTATAATCCCAGGATCTCCCAGAATCGCAGAGGGCAGATGCAGTGAGCAGCATGGTTTATGAAGCGAGTGCAAGGATCAGAGACCCAGTTTATGGGTGTGCGGGGGCAATATGTCAGCTTCAAAAACATGTGAACGAACTGCAGGCACAGTTAGCCAAGGCACAAGCCGAGCTTGTCAACATGCATTGCCAGCAAACCAACCTTGTCGCCCTTATTTGCATGGAAATGTCTCAGCCCGGCGGCGCCGCTCCAGTCCTACATGATCATCAACATGAATCTCTTGACAATCTCATCAATAATGTTAATACTACTCCTCCTCACAGCTACCAGATCAGCAGCAACCAATGCTTCCAGCTTGACGATAACAACCTTGGCTCAATGTGGGAGCCAGCTCTCTGGGCATGATAAATGATCAAACTCGATCGATCACGATCATCAAAAATCTATACTTTAGCCCTCATTTGGAAACTTATCTTGACTCTCCTAAGGAGAAGTTTGGGACATTAGAATTTAATAAATATATATAGGCTGCTAGATTATATAAAAACAAATTTATAAACGGGTATGATTTTGTATGATGCGTTAGATTATCTATTTTATATAAAAAATAAATTTATAATCTGACGTACTGTATCAAATTATATCTGTTTATAGATTTATTTTTATGTATTTTCTTTGTATTGAAGTACGAGTATGTAAAAAGCAAGTTGCATGCAAAAAAAAAAAATTGAAGTGGGGGGAGAAACACTACAAGTATTAGTTCTAATCTCTTTGTTAAAGCTACGCAAAGTAGATGCGTGCGTGATCTTCTTTTTCCTGCCTGCCTACATGTATTAATGTATCAAATTAAACTGGAGAAAATTAAAGCGATGGAGATGTTTGTTTGGAATTAAGTATTATTTCTCATGTGGCGCTGATCGATTATTCAATTATATATACCAACTTTTTGGTCACCTACCATTATTGTCTTAAATTGACGCTTCAGTAGTAGTACGACTTCCTTGTCAAACTATCTTTTGACCATTTCTCTTCCATTTGGTTTATTATGGTGGCCTAGAACTAGCACTCCATATTATATATATACTATCCGATATAAATCCTTTTCTAAAGCTGGAAATTTGTTTTTTTGTTTTTATTTTCGCACCCTTATCAATTATTGATCGTTAATTTCTTGTGCGAGTGCATCCAAACATTATAAGAAAAATAAATAATAGTGACTAAATATCTGCGATCAAAAAGATTATTAGTGATTAAAATAGACTATTTACGACTAATAAATAATAACAAATTATAAGTAGTTTTTTTGTAGTAAAATTATGCATATATACAGGTAATTAATCAAAAAACGAGATAAAATTAATGTGCAATATATTGATCATTTGTAACTTTTTTGAAATATTTGGGGGTTAAAAAATCCAAATCCCTAATTACTTTCGAGTTCTTCTACTTGGAAGTTGGTGTGCACAACACAACTAGTACCCTTCATTTTATCGACATATATAGCAAAACTTTTTTATAAGAGATTTTAATTTTAAGTTTATCTAGTAAATTAAATAAAGTCTTACCATGCATCACTATATAAAAAAAGTATTTGTGGTAAATTATTTATTATGAAGATAATTATTTACTATAAAAATAAATTCATTTGCGCGCATCTTAATTAAAAGAAGGATGCGTTTCGCATATCCGACCGACTTGATCTAAATATAATTTTCAGTACTTCTAAGTTTTTGTTACCGGGAAAGCAATTATAGTAGTAGAACAACAAAAGAGGACATTATATATATCCAATCCAAGATTCCAAATAACTCGAAAACAAAATTAATAAAGTTTACGCGTCGTGTTTTAAATCTGATTGAATGCCATTAGTAATTACTGTCCCCATCTTTTTAAAAAGCTAAAATCATTCTATATATTGAGCAATCTTGCTAGCTCGATAATAACATATATATGTTGAAAAAAAAAAAAAAGTTGGGCCCACGCTTTGAAAGAGACAAGACTTGATTATCTATCAGTTTATTATATATATATATATATATATAATATGCAATGACAATAATAATTAACTATTAACATGATAATTAATAGCCGTATGATATCAACATATAATATATATATTTTTTTTATATAAAGGTTACTGCTGTTAAGACCGATGATCAACGATCAACTTTGACCAATAAGTGCAAATCACTTTTTTTTTTCAATATTTTTTTTATATTTTTAAAAAAATAAAAAACATTAATTTAACAATAATTATTTTCTTAATCATTAAATAAAAAAATAAAAATTCAATTGATCACTTAATTTATCAATCAATTTTATTGTTCAAGTAGCAATTTTTCTATATGTATGCAATGCATCAATATCACGTGAATATGTCTCTGGCTAGCCTGTTCATCGATCTTTTGTTGATGATTTCTTTGAAGTAATGATGGGCTACGTGTCCCTTAAACGCGTTTTTGGATGTAATTTAAATCGTGTGCACCCCACGTGAGTTGATGATCATGATGATAAGCTAGCCAACAAGAAAGCGTCACCTGTCGGCAACCTTTAGGTGGCCTCTCTCTTTCTAAGGGACAATCTAAACGATCTTACCCAACATGCCATTATTTTCTATGCTTGAACGGGGAACAAAAAACATCGTTCTTTTTTGACTCAAATTGTACCTTCTTCATACATATGGGTAACAGATTTCATCAAATTACATATATATAGATCTGATCAGTATAACTAGGTACTGCTTCAAGGTCAATGCTAAGTTCATTAAGTTTTCGTACAACCATGCATGAGTCACTTCTTGGTGAAAATAATGAACCTTAATTAATTAGAACAGCTGAAGAAGAAAGATTGATTATCACTAGGGTACGTATTATATATATAGAAAAAATCTACACATGATAACCTACACACCACACACTATATTTTTTTTTATTTTTAATTTTTTTTATAAAATATTTAATATATAAATAATGAGTAGAGATTTCAATTAATTTACAATGAATAAATTTAGAAAAAAATTGTAAAAAAAAAATTATATGATGTGTAGTATATAAGCTTATGTGTAACCTTCCTCATATATATATATATATATATATAATAATATAAACATGATAAGGTGCATGATCAGGTCGATATTCATGCATATGTCACACGTGAATTAAGGTTAATTAGTTTATAATAAAGAAAAAACATGGGGAGTGGGACAGGTTCTTGGAGGGAAAATAAAATCCATGAAGTTTTCATATTGGAATAATAGAACCCAAGTAGGTGATCCATTAATTATCAAATTGAAACTTGAAAAAGGCTATTAACTCGAAGTCAAAACGGGCCGTTACTGAAAAAACAACTGAAAAGATGTGTGCGTTACACGTAGATAATTGATTTGCTAGTATTCTATATATAACCACTCAGCTTTGGACTCATCGAATAAATTAAAACCTCTTTGATTTGAAGTAAAAAAATAAAGATTTCTTTGAATTGTTTAGCTGAAATTTGTTCGAATTTTCAAATGTGAAGAAATAATGATCATAATTAGTAGGTTGAAGTTCATCTAGATTTTGCCGAGAAAAGAATATATAATTGATTATTAGGATTAGCAACAAGTGAATTAATTATCAGTATAGAGTTTTGAACATCATAACTTCGAGTGAATAATTTACACTATAACTTGAATTAACTTTGTTATTCAACCAAATGACCAACACATGCATATAGGATATCAAAATTAATTCACTACACGAAAAATAAGTATTTGTAATAGATTATTTGCAATCATGATGACTATTTGTGACTAAAACAGACTTATTTTGACATGAAATAGTCATTTTATTATGAAAAAATTGGGCACAAATAAGTAATTTTCTTATAATGATTTTTTATTACATGATGATGTTATTAGGCCACCTCCGAGTTTGTGGTGAACTTAATTTCTACCATGCAGTACTTTCATCCAATGTCTTCGTATCTAGAAGGTTTTGTCTCTATTGGTTCTAAAGACAACTAATACACTTCGAGTGTGTATTTTGAGTGAATAGTTTACATTATTTGACTTTGTTATTCATCATCTAAATGACTAATATTGTTGAGAAGTCTCACACGACTTATGAACAAATTTATTATGGACTTTATAAGAAGTTATCTAGTCACTCCTCCTATTAGACCTTTAAAGAGAAGAAATGAGTGTTTCTACAAACTCATGATAGGATATCAAAATTTATCTTATTTTCTCACACAAAAACCACACTATATAGTGTCACATTACATTATCAGATCTCCTCTGAGTTTGTGGTGCAGTACTTTCCTTTCACTTTCATCCAATGTCTTTGTATCTAGAAATTTTTATTTCTATTGGTCCTAGAGGCAATCAGACCACTTCAAGCGTGTATTTCGAGTGAATAATTTACATTATTTGACTCTGTTATTCATCTACTGACAGATGACATGATATCAAAATTTATCTTGTTTTCTCACACATAAACCCTATAGAATCCAATCTCTAGGTTAGGTGAAGTCCATACTAACCTCCTAGGTTAAAAACTTAGGTCTCTAAGATACTTAATTACATTTTATTATTTTATTTAATTCAACATGCATGAATTGATTCGGCAACCAAATTAAACCTTAATAGTTAATGTTGTGCCCAAGGAGTTCCTTAAATTCACTTATATATCTCAAGTACTTCACCTAGTAAATATACATTCAATGTATGACCTAGCATCCATGTAACACATGCATTCACCAACGTAATGTGAGACTTAATACATCTATGATTATCTAGGACATGAAAATTACTGTATAAACCTTGAAAAAAATCTAACCCTGACAGAATATATAAGTAATATGCTTTTTCATAAAATATATAATATATATATATATATATATAATTGTTGTTATTCATATAAGTAGTGTCACCAATGTCGTTAGATTCTTAAATATAAACATGCAGGTATTATATCTAGCTTCATTTTGTTCTTTATGTTGATTAATGTTATAAGATATTTAGGTTTGGAGGGGCAAATATAAGAGTAAAATAAACCAATTTCTAACTCGTCGATCGACAAAAATATTTAGGTTTGGGGGTAAGAATGCTTGCATATAGCTTGGTAATTTTGCAAAGAGGTTCATGAAGTCTTCATCATATGATCTCATACATGACTTCTAGCTCGGAATTATCTCCATCTATAAATATCATTAATTTGGAAAGATTCAAGTAAAAACCAAAGCACATGATATGAGCTTATATATAATCCAAAAAGACTAACCATTTTAATGATTAGAGACTCTTTGTAAAATCATGATTATAAACCAAAATAATCCTCCCTCCAATTAAAGCAATATATATATATATATATATATATATATAAGACCTCACTTAAATGATCACTAGCCCCGAAGTGCATCCTATATATATATATATAGTCAATCTGGTCATGTACTACTAATTATAAGTAGAGTTCAAAATTCCAAAGCTGTTTATTAATCAGTGAAAATTTGGCAATAAACTAATCATTTGACCTAAAAAGATGCTTATTTTAACTGAAATTTTAGTTTTACGAACCTCTTAGATCTTATTTTCTCAAAAAGTGCTAAACTATTCCATAAAAATTCCATAGATAGGGGATCCTTTCCTCGTCGAGCAAGGGCTATTCAAAAGTCTGTTTTCTTTGTAGTGAGTTATGAGATCTTCTTTCTCGGGAACGAAAGCATTTGTCTTCAGCCTCCCTCAAAACAAATGTATCTAATTCTATGTGTGTACTGATAAATATGTAAGGCCATGAAAACTATAAATCCTAGTGGATTTGCCCTCAAATAAGTATTTCGACTGGACGTAGACTTTATGCTGAACTACCTAATTTCCTATATCTCTTACTATTTATTTCTCATTTCTTATTTATGTTCATAGAAAGGCGTTTCAAGAACCGGATCAATACTGGCCCAAGCCACCATCGTGGACCGTTCAATATCATCAATTGATGGTTCTGGCTCCACCAGAAAAATGCATCGACATATATATACACTACAAGATTTACGTATGTGTGTAAACTATTCAAGTTGATCCCCATGATATATATATGCTTACCATATATAGTATGAAATAATTTCGCAGTGAATTACCTAAAACCTATTAGATGATGATCTCTAGTATGAAGTCATCCTCCAAGCAAAACGAGTAGCAAAACTACTTTTTTTTTTTTTTATTCTTTCTTCCTTTTCAAAATTTCAAATGATCACGATGTGATTTGTCAAAGACTAGAGCCAACTCGCGTTGCATGCCTCCAAGATATACGTAATAAATAAATATAGAATCAATTAGCTACTAGCTAGTTAGCTTCATATCCTGTTTGTATATAAAAATAGTTTTATCTGTTCTTATCTCATTTTATCATTATAATTTTTAAAAAAATTTAAATAAAATATATATGATAAATAGTTCAACTTTTTCAAATTTTAAAATAATAATAATAATAAAAAATAATATTTTATTTAATTTTTAATTTTCATCTAAATTCATCTCATCTCATTTAACTATCCAAACTATACCTGCTTTTCTTGATGGTACTGTACATGATCATCATATGTTGTCCATATTTATAATTATGATCTCTTGAATTTTTTATGCATGCAGCAGAGCTAGCTTTTAAAGATAATTGTATTGTATTAATGGGGTTAGATCAATCTACATCAAAATTACCCATCTATACATGATAGTGTTAGTGGTATTAGGTTTAGTATAGTTTGAAAGGCCACCTAACAGAATTTATTTGAAAAGAAAGAAAAAAGTAACAAGATTATTAATATTATTGGAGAAGGTAAGAAAAATCGCCCATGTTTGAATTGGGAATGATGAGACTGGCTAGCTAGCTAGCTAGTATACCATTTCTTCAACCCAAAGTAAGAGAGCAAAGGAAGGCCCCCAATTAATATATTAAAACTTTAATTAGCTGCTGCTAGAACTCTAAATGATGATCTTATCCATATTTCGAAACTATAAAAGAACAACTGCAATGGGAATGAATTAGACGCTGTTTCTGAAAAGAGTGGTACTTATAGAATCACTCCTGCAATTGGGATCTGCCAAGGCAAAAATGCTAATTTCTAATTTTTAATTTTTTTGGTTTTTTATACACATTTTTTAAACAGTTTTAATATATATATATATATATATATATATATATATTGTACTTATAGAATCACTCCTGCAATTGGGATCTGCCAAGGCAAAAATGCTAATTTTTAATTTTTAATTTTTTTGGTTTTTTATACACATTTTTTAAACAGTTTTAATATATATATATATTATTTTAAAAAAAGAATCATAATATTATTAAAAAACACTTTATACTTAATCATGAAATAAATAAAAATAAGATTTTTTTTTTTTAGTGAGGTATGACTTTTATTAATTTGTGACTTTTTATTTGTGGTTTTAGCATTTTTCTTCAAAATGCATGGATGGGAGTTGGGAATCACTACTTTTCATGTATTGAATAAGAGCCCCAACAGCAATATCTTCAATTTTGGTTTCATTCTCTTATATTATATATATAGAGTATTAATTTGATTCGTCTTGCACCTTTTTTGCTTCAGTTTTCTTGGTGCATATCTATATATCCACTTACTAAATAGCTGCTGCGAGCCTTTTGAAGTTTCTCCTTTTCTCACTTCGATCCATTAAAATGGCCACCCCTTGGCCGGCTTTTGGACCGTACATATCGTGAGGGCGATCCTTTTCACAAGACAATATTCTCAAAAGTAGCAGAAAGTTGTGTTCATATATAAGTGCAGTGAATGAAATCGGTCAGCTTAATTTACTTAACATGATCAGTATAACTACTTTCGTGGACCTCCGTTGATGATCTTTGATGGCGCGCAATATCTAATTAACCTACTTTAATTAGCAGAGATTTTCCTTTTTCTTTAACGTTTGAAGGATGATACCAATTAATAATTGGTTGCTCATCTTCTCTTTCTTTCCCACTATTTCCCTTGTGCAAAGGTCATGTTAATTTTCTCTGTATCATTTCAATTTTATCGGATGTCTCTGAAAGGAGTACTTTTCTTTCTGATTTCCCACTTCATGAATATTCAGTATAAACTTTGAATTGTATGGAAGGAGTTAATTAGCCGTACTGTTACTATCATTATCAATTACCGTGACATCAATATTGACATGATGCACGTACAGTACATGATCCACCGAGCCCCCTTTTTTTTTTGTAACTTCATAAAATTACAATTAATTCATTTGTATGGTGTATATCTTTTTTAAAAATTTCAATAAAATTTATTTTCATTAAGGATCAATAACGTAACCCATTTATATATATTAAGTTTAATTAATTTTTACAAAAGCTCAGCTTCTTTGAACGTCATTTTCAAGCCAAAGTGATGTCCAACCGTCCTACGTACGTATATATATTGAAAATTCTTCATGTAAGATAGAGTATCGGTAGCTAGCTAGCTCCATGCATGCATTAATTTCCTACTAAGATCCAAACATTCGGTAGATAGATTGTGGCATGAGCATTGACCAATACCAGTCATGTTGTTTTCCACATGAATGATTCTGTAATTTTCTTATTGGTCTTCTTTGCCGCGCTGCTTGCATAATTACCTCGACTAGAAAATATCCAGAGATCGATTATAATTCCTACACCCAGTCAACTAATTAATTAATTAGGCAGTGCAATATGTCAAACTTCCATGGAAGCAAGTATTTTACACTGTTAATTCGGCCTACCCAAATCCCATATTAAAACAAATTAAGCAATCTCTCTCTGTGTATGTGTGTGTTGGGGGTGGGGGGGAAGTTGGAAAAGAAAAAAATAAAAGCATTATCATGATCAGCAACTCTCTTTTTGAGGGCTGCATGGTTACAAGCATTTGTTTTGAGTGACTTGGGCATAGTTATATTGGGTGTTCTAAGTTTCTAACATCCAACCCAAAGCTTTTTTTGATAACTGGGCTTATGTTAGCTATTTAAATTTAAAGATAAGATGATAGATAATTTTAGATGAAAGATAAAAATTAAATAAAATATTATTAGAATATTAATTTAAAAAAAAAAATTGTAGTGATGAGACGAAACGAGATGAGATAATTAGATGAACTGATTTCTAAATCCAAATGGCAACTTAGTTGAAATATTAATCTTTTTGTTCTCTACAACTACGGAACATGAATTGAGTTAATTTCCTGATAAGAAAAACAAATTCGAATACAACAATACATAAGATCCTAATGGGTCGGAGAATATTAATCATGAATACAGACATGCATGCTGCATCCAGTCTATTTATGCAAATCTGCAACGTGCGTATTATAAATAAATATAAAATATATGCATGGCTTCATGTATACGTAATTTGTTAGGTACTAGAAGTTGGAAATGAGCAGACACACACTTTGAGAGGAAATTTAACCTTTAATTAAATTGATGTAATGTAATGATCTGATGATCATCATGATCCCAGGTGGAAAGTACTAGTAAATTCCAAGAACTTCTTTTTCCACTTTGAACGCTCTATTGTTTCTAATGGCTTGTTGCTACTGTCCACCAAGAAAACAACATCGAAGTTGGGTTTTGTGGGGATTTCTTAAATTCTGAGAACTTATTTGTCATCTGGTAACATTGTCAAAAAGTTGTCTGAAAGAGTACCTAAAAATGGTACAATTGAGAACAGTGTTCTATCAAGAGAATTTTTTTTTTTAAAGCAAATGATAAGCATGCATTGAATAAAAGCGTGATCAATACAAAGATTACAACCCAACTGATACAGTCCAACAAATGAAAATAAAATTAAGCTTACTAAGTAAACTAGTCATACAAACTGCTAACATTACACAAAACATCAGGTATTTTTTTTTCATTATGAAAGTCCAACGGACAAGAGGAATTTGGATGAGGAGAATGTTGTCAAGAGTTTGCTTGGAGGCCACCAAATTCGCCGTTATGCGCACATCGATTATAAGATTGATGGATTTTCCTTGCTTGTCAAGACTTGAAATCCTTGAAAAAAAATCTGATATCTTTGATAATAGGGTCCAGAATCCAATCTTAAACAAATGAAGGCATGACGATAGCTTGTATTATCACTTCAAAATCACATTCTAGTAAAATATGATCAAATTGCATTTGCAAAGCTTCTTTAATTGTCCCTAAAGCTGCAGAGGCTTCTCCTAAATTGGAATTGTTACCTTGTATACAATCAGTTCTTACAAAAAGAAGATTTCCTTGAATGTCTCTTCCCACCGAAGCTATATGCTGACCTGACTTCTAACTACTATATCAAATGATAGAATCTTGGTATCTGAACTGAAGTGTTTAAGTCGAGAGTTAATAAGGCATCTCCAAACGGTGACATTTCAACCAAGGAGGGACGACATCATTCTGCTAAGAGAAGGGCCATTTAGCGCTACGTTTAAGTGATGGATCAGACGTTAACGTTTCGTTGTCCATTCTTCTACACTTCCGTTTAGTTTAATTCTGTTAGAAATCAACACGCAATTGAAGAAGCTGGAGGCTTCTGGAAGTAGGCACCGTCAGTAGCAGCTGGAAGGTAGGCGCCGCCGGAAAATTCAAGAAAGTCGGCCGCCGGAGTTCCACCATTTTTTTCACGTTCACACTATTTCTTTCTCCTATAAATACATGTAAGATTGTAATGAGGAGGAGAGTCGGAGGTGAGGTCCGTTGGAGAGATTAGAAGAGAGAAACCATTGTAAATAATTGGTTTATTGTTTAATACAAATTTCTCTTCTTTGTGTGTGTGGATGTAGGCTAAATTGGCCGAACCACGTTATATTCTAGTCTCCATATTATTTGTGAGCTTCCGCCGATCCCAACAAGTGGTATCAGAGACGGTAGGAGGCCGGATTTGCGAATTTTCGTGAGAGGCCCATTTTTAAACTTGATCGAAATCAAGTTTGGAGGATACCATCAGATTCCTCAGGTCAAGACGAAAATTTTGGTGAAAATTTCGTCTCAAACGGACACCGGACGAAGCTACACGCTCCACACGTGTCTTCTCGGCGACGGCCACGCGCCGGCAACGGGACCCACGCGCCACACGCGCGCGCAGTGAAGAAGACAACCTCCGACCCGTTAAATCCGGGTGACTGGGAGAATATTCCGGTGACTGGGAGAATATTCCGGCGACCGGAGGGAATATTCCGGTGGCGGAGAGAATATTCCGGTGAATAGTGGGGAATATTCCATTTTTCTTATTTTTCAGGTTTTCGGCGCAATTTTGATCGGTTTGGAACGAGACAAGAGTCGTTTCCAAGGTTTTCCACCGTTCCGGATGCAACGGTGAGCTCCGTTTGTTGAGATTCAACTCCGAACGTTGAGAAACGGTCACTCAAATCAAAGATTAAAGCCGAACTAATGGAGGACTCGGGAGTAAGTGCGATGATCAAGCTAACATCTACAAATTACGCACTATGGAGACCTCGAATGGAAGATCTCCTGAATTGTAAAGATCTCTTCGATCCAATTGAAGAGAAAAGCGTAAAGCCAGATGATGTAGCGGAAAAAGACTGGCATAAGTTGAATAAGAAAACTATTGGTCAGATCCGGCAGTGGATTGATCATAGTGTTTTTCATCATGTTGCACAGGAAACGGATGCCTATCAGCTATGGAAAAAGCTGGAAAGCATGTACCAGGCAAAAACTGCTCGGAACAAGACATTACTAATGAGACGCCTTGTCAACTTGAAACTCAAAAGCGGCATCTCAGTGGCCGCACACACCAACGAGTTTCAGAATCTTGTAAATCAACTTGCATCCGTTGATTTTAAGCTCGGAGATGAAGAGCAGTCTCTACTACTTCTCAGTTCCCTACCAGATAGCTGGGAAACGCTAGTGGTCTCACTTAGTAATTCAGCTCCAGATGGAAAGCTCGCCATGTCAATGGTGATAGACGCCTTGTTTAATGAAGAGGCTAGACGAAAGGAGATTGGAGGAGACGAGACAGATGCCTTTGTAACAGAAGGAAGGCATCAGAGAAATAGTAGAGGTAGAAGTCGAGAAAGAAACAGAAGTCAAAGCAAAGGGAGATCCCAAAGTCGCGGTAAACAGCGAAAGAAGGGAAAATGCTTTTATTGTGGTATTGAAGGCCACTTTAAAAGAGAATGCCGAAAGCTGCAGAAGGAGCAAAATCAGCCAAGCAATCAGTCAAAGCACGAAGAAGGCGAAGCTGCAGTGACGCTTTCTGGAGATTGTGTACTCCTTTCCGCTGGTGAAGAATCTTGCTTGCACGTGTCAAGCGAGGAAGCCGAGTGGGTAATAGATACAGCAGCATCCTATCATGCCACTTCTTGTAAAGATTTCTTCAGTACTTACAAGGCAGGAGACTTCGGTACAGTCAAGATGGGAAATTCAAGTTTCTCAAAGATTGTGGGCATTGGAGATGTCAGGATAAAAACCAGTATTGGCTGTACTATGGTGCTAAATGACGTTCGGCATGTACCCGATCTTCGACTCAATCTAATTTCTATAAGAACCCTTGATCAACAGGGTTACGAGAGCATCTTCAGCAACAATGCTTGGAAATTGAAGAAAGGAGCAATGGTCGTTGCACGGGGACATGTCTGTGGCACTTTGTACAAATCAAGTGCTAAGATAAGTGCAAACAGTCTCAATGTAGCTGAAGATGATACATCACCAAACTTGTGGCATCGGAGACTTGGCCACATGGGAGAAAAAGGGGTGTTTATGCTTGCAAAGAAAGCATTGATTACAGTAAACAAAGGTATTGCTCTCAATTCTTGTGAATACTGTTTATTTGGTAAACAGCATAGAGTTTCATTCCAGACATCTGCTGGAAAAAGATCAGAGTTATTGAGCATGGTACACTCTGATGTTTGCGGTCCTTTTGAAGTTGAATCACTTGGAGGTAACAAATATTTTGTTACTTTTATTGATGATGCTTCACGAAAAGTGTGGGTGTATTTCCTAAAAAGGAAAGATCAAGTTTTTGAGCAATTCAAAAACTTTCATGCCATTGTAGAAAGAGAAACTGGCAAGAAGCTGAAATGCCTCCGGACAGACAATGGAGGTGAATATACTTCTCGAGAGTTCAAAGAATACTGCTCTAGACATGGCATCAGACACGAGAAGAGTGTCCCCTACACCCCACAACACAATGGTGTAGCAGAACGGATGAACCGGACCATTGTGGAACGAACCAGATGCATGCTGAGTATGGCAAAGTTGCCTAAGCCATTCTGGGGTGAAGCAGTAAAAGTAGCCTGTTACCTGATCAACAGAACACCGTCAGTTCCACTGCAGTTTGAAGTCCCAGAGATGGTGTGGTCAGGCCGCAAGATTTCATACTCTCATTTAAGAGTATTTGGGTGCAAAGCATTTGCACATGTATCCAAGGAGAAAAGACAGAAACTTGATGAAAAGTCTACTCCATGTTTTTTCATCGGCTATGGAGATGAAGAGTTTGGATACAGATTATGGGATCCAAAAGCGAATAAGGTCATCAGAAGCAGGGACGTAGTGTTCCATGAAGACCAGATGTTTGGATCAGAACAAACACCAAGTGCTCCAGAACCAGCTCCGAGTTCACTACCACTTAAGTCTGTTTCAAACACTGAAGATAGACAGGAAGTTTCCCCAGAAGAAGAAGAGGATACTGACAACGGACAAACCACCACTGAGCAGGGGGAGCAGTTGCCTTCTCCATCAGAAACTGCAGAGTTTCCACAGTTGTCAGGTGATCAACCTCAGCAGGACAGATCCTCTAGAGGGCGATTGTTGATTCCATCACGAAGATATCCAGAATCAGATTATATTCTTCTTACAGATCAGGGGGAGCCAGAAAACTTCCAGGAGGCAATATCTCATCCAGATAGCAACAAATGGATGCAGGCTATGCAGGATGAGATGAACTCGTTACAGAAGAATCAGACTTATGAGCTGATGGAACTTCCAAACGATAAGAGAGCACTGAGAAACAAATGGGTGTTCAAGCTGAAAAATGATGGCAAGCAGGTGAAGCACAAAGCTCGCTTGGTCGTCAAAGGATTCCAGCAGAAGAAAGGAATCGACTTTGATGAGGTATTTTCACCTGTTGTGAAGATGACTTCAATTCGAGTGGTACTCGGATTGGTGGCAAGTCTTGACTTGGAGCTTGAACAGATGGATGTGAAGACAGCATTTCTTCACGGTAACCTTGATGAGGAAATTTACATGGAGCAGCCAGAAGGCTTCCAAGTTCCTGGAAAGGAACATTTGGTCTGCAAGTTGGAAAAGAGCCTTTACGGTTTGAAGCAGGCTCCCAGACAGTGGTATAAGAAGTTTGACTCATTCATGATGAGTCATGACTACAAGAAAACTGCTGCAGATCAGTGTGTTTACATCCGAAGATTTTCAGAAGGTGACTTCGTGATGTTACTACTCTATGTTGACGACATGCTGATTATTGGAAAAGATCCATCCATTATCAGGAAGCTAAAGAAGGATCTCTCCAAAGTCTTTGAGATGAAAGACTTAGGACCTGCCCAACAGATTTTGGGCATGAGGATCACTCGTGACAGGAAGAAAAAGAAGCTATGGCTGTCACAGGAAAAGTATGTTGAACAAATACTAAGAAGGTTCAACATGGAGAATGCAAAGCCAGTCAGTACTCCACTGGCTAATCACTTCAAATTGAGCAAAAGCTCATGTCCCTCATCACCAGAAAAGGTTCAAGAAATGGCTACAGTACCGTACTCCTCAGCAGTAGGAAGTTTAATGTACGCTATGGTTTGTACCAGACCTGACATCGCTCACGCTGTTGGAGTTGTGAGCCGTTTTCTTTCAAATCCAGGGAAAGAACACTGGAAAGCAGTACAATGGATTCTCAGGTACCTTAAAGGTACATCAAAGTTGTGCTTGTGCTACGGGGGAGCTAACCCAGTCTTGGATGGCTATACAGATGCTGATATGGCAGGTGATCTTGATGGTAGAAAATCTACATCAGGATATATTTACACATTTGCAGGTGGAGCTGTATCATGGCAGTCCAAACTGCAGAAATGTGTGGCTTTATCTACAACAGAAGCAGAGTACATTGCTATAGCAGAAGCAGGAAAGGAAATGTTGTGGCTAAAGCGGTTCCTCCAAGAAATGGGAGTCAGTCAAAAAGAGTACAAAATCTATTGTGATAGTCAAAGTGCTCTTGATCTGAGTAAAAACTCGATGTACCACTCCCGAACAAAGCACATCGATATTCGGTATCATTGGATACGTGAAGTAATGGAGCAACAACTGTTGAAGCTTGTAAAGATCCATACAAAGGAGAATCCAGCGGACATGCTAACAAAGGTAGTCACATACAAAAAACTTGAGCTATGTAGAAACATAGCCAGGTTAAGTACCTTGAACTAAAATGTGTCAGGATATCCTCCATTTGGTGTTGAGGGGGAGATTGTTAGAAATCAACACGCAATTGAAGAAGCTGGAGGCTTCTGGAAGTAGGCACCGTCAGTAGCAGCTGGAAGGTAGGCGCCGCCGGAAAATTCAAGAAAGTCGGCCGCCGGAGTTCCACCGTTTTTTTCACGTTCACACTATTTCTTTCTCCTATAAATACATGTAAGATTGTAATGAGGAGGAGAGTCGGAGGTGAGGTCCGTTGGAGAGATTAGAAGAGAGAAACCATTGTAAATAATTGGTTTATTGTTTAATACAAATTTCTCTTCTTTGTGTGTGTGGATGTAGGCTAAATTGGCCGAACCACGTTATATTCTAGTCTCCATATTATTTGTGAGCTTCCGCCGATCCCAAAAAATTCCTTAGTCTTTTGAATTTTCATTTTGTATAAGTTTATTCTAGAAGATTCTGAATTTTGTTATGTGAGATTCAATGTGTGTGACATTGTATGAATATTCCTAGTGTATGGGTTAAGTACATGACTGGGCATGAGTATGGCAAACCATCTGGAGTTTTATTGGGTCTTTTGGAGGAACGATCTGTCTCGAACAAGATCTTGCATGACTCTGAGTCCACAACTTCATCCATCTTCCTTCTTCTTATTTCCACCTCTCTACTCATTTTCTCATACAAATCTCTTCATTACTCTCTACTGTTACAACTATACAACCAGGTCTCTAGCAGAAGAGGAGAGAGAGAGAGAGAGAGAGAGAGAGAATAAGAAGAAGAAGAAGAAATAAATGGCGTCTCATCAATAGGGTTTGTTGGGCTTGTGTTTTTTACTTCTAGGCTTTACACGTGAAAAAGAGGCCATTTCAAAAGTCGGCCCATGTAAAAACTCTCCCAAAGGGCCTATACTGTTTTTTTTTTTCTTGCAAATTATACTAACTCTTCATAAAAATTTAAAGAAAAAGTAACTTTTGAAAAATTAAACTTTAATGTTAAGCAGCATTTTATTTTCTTTAAATTTAATTTCTGTTAATATTGAATTGGTTTTTTACATTTTAGTATGAATCTATAGTTGTTTATATAATATTATTTTTTGCATTTGTTAATGATTTGTCCTTATTCATCTATTACATGTCTATTTTTTAAACTTAAATCTTTGCTTCATTTTCCTTTGAATTGGTTTTTTTTTACATTATAGTTATGTGGTCAAATTATCTATCACTTAGTAATATAATTTACATTGTTAAATCGAGACGTTAGATGTTTATTCTAGAAATAACTAATATATATAACATACGCATTCAGTTCTAACTGTTAAAAGTAATGATAATAGGTGAACTTGTATAATTTAAATTTTCAGAAATAAATAAATTATACTTGTTGATAATTTAAATATATAATATGTAATTATTAATATTTTTACTTTGAGAAGTGTGAGAATGTAAAATTAATTCACGTTTTCCATTTTTATTATTTCTTATAGTGTGACAAAAATGGACAGAACAACGCTTTTGGAGGGATATTTCTCACTGAATGAATTGAATTCCATATTGCCTCAGTGGCTACTTTATACAAATCAGAGCCATGCTCGACATGGCAGAGAGCAAAGGGGGGTATAAGAAGACAGAAAAACTAACTAACATCTGGCATATATAGAAAGGTAAAATACAAAACAAAAGGCTATAAAAGATACAATGGTAATTTTAACACTCCCTCTCAAAATGGACTATGGATATTTAATAGTTTCATCTTGGAGATCAAAGCTTCAAACTATTGCTACTCGGGAATTTTGTAAAGATGTATGCCAGCTGCAAGTTGCTCTTAACATGTAGAGTTTTAATCAAACCAGCTTGAAGCTTTTTCCTTACTATGTGACAATTGACATCGATATGTTTTGCTCTCTCATGAAAAACGAGATTAACAGTTATATGCAAGGTTGTTTGGTTGTCACAAAACAACAAAGCTGGATGGGGCTGAGGGATGTGCGGGTCCTTGAGTAATTGTTATAATCACATTAACTCACACGGTTGAGACCATGGACCTATACTCTACCTCAACAGAGATTTTAAGATTGTAGATTGCTTCTTGCTTCTCTAAGAGATCAATGACTCCCCTAGAAAAATGCAAAACCCAGTGACACTCCTTCTTGTGTCTATGCAATCTACCTAGTCAGAATCTGCAAACCCTTTTAAGTGCAATTTTGATTTTGAGGATAAAAAGAGACATTTTTCAGGTGTCCAAGTGTCCCTTTAATATATTATAACACTCTTTGTGTTGCTGCGAGATGAGTATGCCGAAGTTTATCCATAAACTGAGATAGAACTTGCACAGCATATGAGATGTCGAGTCTTGTGATAGTGAGGTATATCAATCAACCAATCAGTCTCCTATATAGTTTTGCATCCTTCAGTAAGTTTTCCTCTGTCCTACTCAGTCTTAGATTTTGTTTCATTGGAAATTTTTGCACTCTACTTCCCAACATTCCATTGTTCTCCAATATTTCTAAAGCATACTTTCTCTTATTAAAGGTTATGCTTTCTGTTGTTCTTGCTATTTTAATACCCAATAAATATTTTAAGGATCCTAAGTCCTTCAATTTAAACTTACTATGCAAGAACAGTTTGAGTTTCTCAACTTCAGCCATGTCATTAGATGCTGTTAGGATATTATCTACATACACAAGTAATGCTATGAATGAGGAACCCGAGAGCTTAATGAAAAGAGAGTGGTCTACAGCAAATTGAACAAAGTCATGAGTAATTAGAGTTTTAAAAAAAAAATTAACCATTGTTTCGAGACTTGTTTTAAGCCATAGAGAGACTTAAGTAGTTTGCATACTGGATGTTTCTCCCATTGTTTAGCAAAACCTGGAGGTAGACTCATGCAAACATCTTCATGGAGTTCTCCATATAGGAAACCATTGTTGACATCTAGTTGAGTGAGATGCCAATTAAAAATTGAAACAAGTGCTAAAATAGTTCTAATAGTGACCATTTTAGCTACAGTTGAGAAGGTTTCTGAATAATCAAAAACTTCTAGTTGTGTAGACCGTTTGGCCACTAATTTGGCCTTGTACCTCTTATTGGACCCATTGGATTTGAGTTTTATATTGTAAACCAATCTTCACCCTCTAGGAGATTTACCAGCAAGTAATGGTGTTAATTCCCATGTTTGATTGGCCTTAAATGCTACGATTTCAGTAGCCATAGCTTCCCTCCAATGAGGGTACTGCATAGCTTCATGAAAAGATTTGGGTTCATGGGTTGTGTATAGGCTCAAAATAAAAACTCTATGTGCAGGTGAGAGATGGTGATGAGAAAGAGTGGAAGCTAAAGAGTGAGGCTTACCTGATTGTGGAGGATCACTTGCAACAGAGGATGGTTGAAGTGAGGCTTGAGAAGGCAGTAGTTGATGGTGAAAGTCAGACAAGTAGATAGGAATTCTTCTAGTTCTAGTGGAGGTTCGAGTGGGAATGAGAGATGATGGTTCAATGTTAGGAAGATCAGGAAAAGGAACAAAATCTGTGTGAGAAAAAGAAGAGTAATCAAGAGAGATTTTAGGCACTGAAAAAGGAAGGACAGGTGATCAACTATCAGTGCATGGGGGTGGAGGTGGCAAGGTTGAAGTTAGGAAAGAAAAAATATGCTCATGGAAAATGAAATTCCTAGAAACAAAGACATGCTTGGTGTTTAAATCAAACAATATATAACCTTTGGTGGCATAAGGATATCCAATGATGATGCATTTATTGGCTCGGGGTGAGAACTTATGTATGTGGGCAGAATGTGTGATGGCATAACAAAGGGATCCAAATACTTGAAGGTGACTAAGTGATGGGTTCTTTTTATAAAGGGCAACATATGCTGAAATATTACGAAGTATAGGAGATAGAATCCTATTGATGAGACATGTGGCAGTCATAACACAATCACCCCAAAAGGATAATGGAACCCTAGACTAGAATTTTAGGACCTAGCAACTTTGAGGAGATGCTGGTGTTTTCTTTCTACTCTAGCATTCTACTGAGGGGTCTTGACTCTTAATGCAGAATCTTTGATGAATACAATCCTTTGACTTATAAAAATTAGTCATCAAGAATTCTAGCCCATTATCAATCCTTATACTCTTAATGGAACAATCAAACTGAATTGATATAAGAGCAAAAAAGGACTCTCAATGATTCTAGTTTATTTATTTGTGTTTCATTAAGTAAGTCCAAGTGCATCTAGTGCAATCATCCACAATGGTGAGAAAGCATTTAAAATTCGAGTGAGTTAGGATAGAAAAGGGTCCCCAAATGTCATTATGTATTAAATCAAAAGGTCGAGTTGCAATAGAGTCACTAACACCAAAAGTCAATCGTTTTTGCTTAGCTAGAGGACAAGTAGTGCAATGGAAAAAGTCTAAACAAGATATGCTAGAATCTAACTTTTGTAATAGTGTCATTCTAGAGGCAAAAACATGCACAAGTCGAAAATGCCACAAATCAAAGCAGGAAGGAGCAAAAGAAATACTAGAAACAGAATTGGTCAAGGTAGCTTGCTGGTAAAAGTATAATCCATCATTCTCTTTACCTACTCCAATTGTCCTCTTGCTGGTAAGGTCCTGTATCAAACAACAATTAGGTAAGAAGGAAAGGCGACAATGAGAGTCAGTGCTTAGCTTGCTGGCTGAGATTAGGTTAAACTAAAAATCAGGAACACACAACACATTGAGTAACTTTAAATGAGAAGAAAGTTGAACTGTGCCTTTGTAAGAAACTGAAATAGAGGCAATGTTGGGCAGTTTAACAAAGGAACAATAGAAATAAATAGAGAAGGGTAATTTATCATATGATCCGAGGAACCAGTGTCTATTATCCAAGTTGTGGAAGGACAAGACACAAAGTTGGAGGAAAAAGAGCATGTTGTACTTGAGAGGATGTGAGAGAAGGCTAGGTTAGTAGTCTGAGTAGTAGAACCTAAGGGTTTCACATAGTTGGGATTGAGCATGGAGATGAACTGCTAATATTGCTCTATGGTGAAGGACATAGCAGACACTGCAGGTGAAGAAACATGAGGATTGAACATGAAATCAGAAATTCCATGAGCTAGACTTGGAGCAGCAGAGACATAGGCAGCAATTGGTTTGTTTTGGGGCTTAAAACCAAGGCTTAAAACCAGGGGGATACTCATGTAGTTTGTAGTAGCGATCAACCGTGTGGCCTAGGAAACCACAATGGCTGCAGAGTGGTCTTTATTTTCCATGAAAGATAAATGGTTTTATGGCTCGAGTAGTCTAGACAAAAGGGCCATTCATTTTGCAGAGTTAGAATAGATGATTTCCCTTTATTTCTCCTCCTGATGAACTAGGGAGAAAACTTGATTAATGGGTGGAAGGAGAGTCATTAAGAGTACTTGAGCTCGGATGGCAGCAAAGGACTCATTAAGACCAACAAGGAATTGCATGACATACATAGAATGCTAAATGGCGATGACATCTTTGAGAGCACCACTAGTGTACATGGGGAGAGGTTTATAGTTGTTGAGCTCATCCCACAAGCCTTTAAGAAGAGTAAAATATGCAGATACTAAAGGAAACCTTGAGAAAGGCCAGAGATTTGCCTTTGTAACTGGAAGATGAGTGGGCCATTTACTTGAGAAAATTGATTACGCAAATCATCTCACACCTCTTATGCATTGGCGATGTAAAGCACACTGTTGGCTATTTCTTTGCAAACAACGTTGAGAATCCAAGAGAAAATCATTTTGTTGCAACGACTCCAAGAACCAATCAGAGGATCAGTTACAGCGAGACAAGGAATAGAACCATCGAGGAAAACATGAATAATTAAAAAAGAAAAAAATAGAAATAATCATTTGCCCAACACAAACGGAATTTAAATTAAGAAGGCTGAAATACAAAATACAACTAGAGACGAACTACAAGTCTACAACTCATTTCCTACACGAAATTCCCTGCAAATATCATTTTCCTTATTGTTGATTGGAATTCTTTGATCTGATTCACCCATTGTTTCCAAAAAGTAATTACTTTAAACACAATCAACCTGTAAATAAGAAGGCAAGTCTAGAATAACTGCAACAAGACTAATAAAATCCCCACAAAAGATTCTACAAACCTTTCCATGAGATAGAGGAAAAAATAAGAAGCAATACCGAATACCCAAAACACCCAACAAAAGTCACAACAAAAAAATGAATCAACTGACAGATAAAAGAGAGCATGCAGAAAATGAAGCATGTGAATGTAACAAATAGAAAATTACAGCACAAAATTCAGAACCAAAAAGAACAAGTACAAACAAATAAACCCAAGACTAACTCTCAGATCAAACCCCACTTATTTCCTCTTAATTTTAAAAAGCTTTTCAATTTACAAGTAAATAATCTAACAAAAACATCTAGCTTTATACATATGTAGCCACATAAGCATCACAAAAAAGGCAAACCACCTAGTTCTACACACCTACATCTACACATCCATCACAAAAAATATGGATCAACAGATACGTTCATAAAGAAAAAAGAGTAACATTACAAATTAATATCTTATTGTCCTCACTTCCATGAAATGATTAAATTAATTTCATAACTTCTAATAACCTCCATCGTTGGAAAACGGGAAAAAAAGGGGAAAAAACAGATCCACAAAAACTAAAGAGCTACAAAAAATCCTTGGCAATCTTTCAACCTAGACTTAAGTGGATATCTCCACTATTACCCAGATGATTAACATAAAAGGAGGATGAATTGAGTTATATTATATAATTAACAATTATAAACCAAATATACAATATAAAATATAAACAGAATATGAAGCAGCATGAAATATAAAGAGTAAGGATAAGAAGAAGCAAACTCGGTATTTTAACAAGATTCAGCCCCACTACCTACATTATCTCCCAAGCTACCCCTTAAGGATTCTCAAATTCACTATTCAATCTCTTTCAGGTAGAGATAGAAACATATTACATCTTTGAACAACACCGGTACAAAAAATCCGTGTAGAACATCCTCTACACTTGCAATCACCTTACACTTGGTAATTCAACTATTCCCTGTGTAGAATACCTTTTACACACATAAGAGTTATACGCATCCTCTTATTGATACAAGAGCTGATAGTGTGTAGATTATCAGAGTACACTCATCAATGAGTGAAATAAGAACAATATAGCGAACTGGACAACACTTGCAAATAAAATGTCAAAATCTAACATTAATTGACCCAAAGGTATTACACTTATCATATTTGGTATTTGAAAAATAAACTATATGTCTTTGTTCTATTCTTTTATACATAAAAATGATTGCATGCATCCCCCAAATTATGTAAAAGCCATTTTGATGGTCCTATAAAACATTTACATGCTATGTGCTGCTTTTAGCATAAAAACTACGATTTCAAATCCTATATGTTGCTTTTTTGCTATACATGTCCAACTATGATCTATTTTGACTTGTCTTTTGCTTAATACTCCCCAAATAGAATGTAATTATTATGCATATTTACTCTATCATTACAATCTCTTCATGTATCATAAAAATCACTCCACCGTATTTAGTACAAGCAATTTCAATAGATACTTGTATATATTAGGTTTTTATCCTCCTCTACATTAGCCTAATTCTTATGATGGAAGCAAGCCCCCCATTCATGGTTCCAGCGATTCAGTTCTTTTTTGCACAAACTCGATTTTTATTGCAATCATACTGACAGTGCTCTTTTTGTTTTGTTTTTGTTTTATAGAAAGCACTTCATTGTTATAGGAAATCATTTGTTTTCTTCTTACTAGCTTTACTCGTCAGCTCAATTCCGAATTTGCCACCAAGGACTTGGGTGGTCTAAGCTAGTTCCTTGGTCTTAAGGCTTCACCTATTTATGATGATGTCTTTGTCAGTCAAATCAAATATGCATGAGATATTCTTGCTTGGGCTTAACTTCTTGACAATAAACATGTTCCCCATGGTTGTGTCCCAACATTTGTCTACCGATGACTCCACTTTTTTCAAACCCTACTCTCTATCGCTCTCTTGTTGGTGCGCTGTTATACTTGACCATCACTCATCCTAATTTTTCCTATGTTGTCAACTCTGTCTTCCAAAGTTTGCATGCTCCAACTTACGATCATTCTCATGCTATCAAGCGCATTCTTTGCTATGTCAATGGAACGATTCATTTTTGCTTGACTTTTAGCCCGTCGTCATCCACTAGACTTATTGTGTACTCTGATATTGATTGGCCAGGATGTCCTAATAGTTGTTGTTCCACCTCTGGCTATTCCAATTATCTTGGCGATAATTTGATCTCTTAGAGGCCAAGAAACAACCAACTATTGCCGTTTTTAGTTGTGAATCCAAATATCGTGCTCTGCTTTTACCACTGCCGAGGTACTTTGGCTGATCTCAAGGTTCTTATTACACATCAGCCTCTTCTCCTATGCGACAACAAAAGTGTAATTTTTTTTTGTTCCAATCTAGTTTCTCACACATGAGCCAAGTATATGAAGTTAGATTATCACTTTTTTCGAGAACTCGTTGTCATCGGCACAATTCACACTAAGCATGTTCCTTCTCACTTGCAAATTGTCGATATCTTCACGAAGAGTGCCTCTCGGCCTCTGTTTTACTTTTTTCACTCCAAACTCCATGTTTGCTCTAACCCTTCGCTTAGCTTTCAGGAGGGGGGTGTTGAGGATTCTCGGATATCCTCACCTAAATTAAAGGTTTCCCATCTATGTAATACTTAACCCTTGATTTTAAGAGATTGCTCATGTCATTTTCCACATATTTTCCATTCTGGTTTTTTTTTTTTATTTTAGGAGATTGTTTATTTTATTTTTGTATATATTTTCCATTCTATTTGTAGTTACCATAGATGTATATTCCTTGTATACACTTTGAACAATTCTATAAATGGAAAACATCCACCACCTTCAAATTTGTGATAGTTTATAAAATATTCTCTTAATATAATCTATATATATATATAAGGATAATGCTAGTATGTCCCTTATATTGTCCTTCATTTTGACTAATAATGCATTTAATTTTTTCACAAAAAAATATTTATCAATTAATAAAGTGAATACTAGTGTACTTATATTTTTTATTTTAGAAAAATTTAAATATGCTAAAAAGTAAGAATGAGGATAACAAATAAAATTAAAAAAATGGATTTTGCATTGGGGCACGCTCAACGATAACTGCTAAGCAGCACCCTAGCGGCTAGCAATGCGTATAGTACTACCACACATACTACAACATATGATTATTGAGAATAAATATCAACTCAACAAGTTATACATTGAAATGGATAAATTATATCAAATGCTTATAACTAGTCATTATTCATAGTTACGCATTATTAATTTTCAGCTTTTTTTATTTGACTTGGTTCGAATATATTCCTGATTATAGTTAATTAAATAAAATCAAATTATTAATAACGTTGATAACTACAATATTCCGTTTTAGTCATTATATATTATATACTATTGTAAAATTATATATAAATTAGAGGACTAACTTACTGTTCAAAAAAATTATTTAGTGGTAATTTAATTTAATTATATATAAATTAAAGTACTAACTTAATTAAATTTAGTCACGCTATTTAGTTCAAATGCATATCTAACATCATTTCGTGCTACAAATTTGGGGTTGAAATATATAAATTTAACTTTAAAAGTAGTCACCTCATCTATCAGTGCTGAAATCTTGGGCTGTTTTGGTAACCATCTCCCAATAATTCGCACATGTTGACAACCTCAATCATAGGGCAAAATAAAATTTAAGTGCATGCCACAGTCTTAGAAAATATAACAAAAAGTTTTGAGAATTAAAGAACTGCATAAACTTCACAATTTAAAATATTCAATCATTTTCATAAAAAAAACTTATGAAAATTATTGGATATTATTCACCTCATCTACCAGTGCTGAAATCTTGCGCTGCTTTGGTAGCCATATCCCAATAATCTGCATATGTCATAATTTTTAAAATTTTTAATTCTCTCTACTAACTTTAGTTTTTATTTCTTTTAAAATTTCTAGATAAGTAAATGATATATTATTATTATTATTATTATTATTATTATTATTATTATTATATCACAGTTAATTGTTTATTGTATAAGATAGATAAGATGCTATATATGATGATTAATGATTACATAAATAGTTTAACACCAAAATTACCTAGTAATAATTATTATTATTATTATTATATTAATTGTGGATCGAAAAGAAGAAAAAAAAAAGTCATGAAAAATCCAAGGTAGCTAATCCAAGATGTAATTTCTACCCTCTAGATTTAAAGTTACTAATCAAACGTATTTAAGACACGTACCGAGATCCTATCAAAAAAAGAAAAAGACGCGTATCGGGATCTAAAAGAACATAAAACTTATTTAAAACAAGTGTTCTTCCATAGGGAGTCGACTATGCAAAGTTGACGGGGAGTTGATCCGTTGTGGCACATCGCCACGTTAGATCTGATCAAGAGAAAAACAAAACAAAACCAGTCGAGATAAACGCGGGATGCAAAGAGAGAGAAACAATTGTTTTTTGAAATCAAAACCCATTCGAATGGAGAGAAACCTACCCGAAATCAATCTTCAACCTCTTTCGGCCATCTCTGGTGGTTTTCAAACTCTGAAATTGAAGAGAGAAACCCAGAATTTGGTGCTTCCGCTTCAACTCCTAGTTTAGAGAGAGAAATCGAAATCCAGCCATTCCCTCCGGCCATTATCTCTACCCATTGTCTCACAGTAAACCTTCAGTCTGAACTCTGTGTGAGAGTGAAATATCTCAAGTAGGGCCCAGGCCTATTATTAAATGTACTAGAAGACAAGAGGGATGAAAAGTTGAGTGGATCAAATCACATGGAAGATAAGACATAAAGAATATAGACTGACACACGCAAGAAATAATATCCAGATCCCAGCTTATATATAAAGGCAACCATCAAAAGATCAGGGGGACTCTCTGGACGGATGACTCTCTGGCTGAACGATAATTTCTCTCGTCTCTCGGATTGCTTAGTTCATCTTCTCATATAAACCCAATAATTTATACCAGTAGAACCATGTATTTTATTCATGTATAGTGAGAGCCTTAAGAGACTGTAAAAAATTCATAATAGTAGATTCACTTCCCCAAAATCCCGTGGATGTAGGCCTTACGCCGAACCACGTAAACACTGTGTTTTTATATTTATTTATATGTTATCCGCGTACGTATGGCCGCACCGGAGTCTCACCGGGGGCCTCAAACGACATCTATCAAAACCCAACTCGCTCCAGTGGGTTGGGAATAATTTATTTTCCTGTCCTGATCTGTTGAGATTTTCATGACATCAACATTGGCGCCGTCTGTGAGATCTTTAGACTAGAGGTAGAAAAATGATGATTTTCTGGAACACTGGACGACTTCAGACACGCAAACGGTATCTCCAGATGAGTATTTTTAAATTTATGATTTTTGTATAATATTGAATAAAAGCGAGAGAATATCTCGCCTAGAAGAGAGACCTGCCTCTCGTCTCTTTTGGATAGAAAATAAGTTGATATTCTCTCACAAACACTACACTCGCCACTTATTATTTTTATTTTACAAAAATAGTCTGTATACAAGCTCGCCAGATAAAAACCAGACGAACACAGCACAGTGCATATAGATAGATCACGTGCACTGGAAGTGGGAAAGCACTGTGCACTTAAGTGCAAAGTGCAGTCACGTGTGCATGGCACTGCACAGTGCCATGCACAGAGCACGGGCACGGCAAGATGCCTTGCCCAGTACCATGGGCGCCTCGTCGCCCAAAGAGCCGTCAGGCTCTACCGGCAAGCCCATTGGGACCGCCAGAAATTCCTGGGCCCGCCACCGTGGGGAGCCCACCACCCAGAGAACGTGCACAAAGCACGGGCACGCAGGGTGTCGTGCCCAGTGCCGTGGGCACCCCATCGCCCAGAGACTCCCCGCGCTCCGCCGCGAGTAGCCAGGCTCCGCCGGCGGTCCCATTGGGACCGCCTGAATTTTCTAGGCCCGCCACCCCAGCGGGCCCACGGCCCAGAGCACGGGCATGCATGTCCTGCATGCCCGCTCGGCGTACCCCACAGGGCGGGCTGTTCCGTGGATGGTGACCACCGGCATTTTCTATCTCCGGCAGGGCATCAACCCGCCGGATACGTGCCTGTGCATGCATGTCAAGGAAGAGAGGGCCCAAAGCTCACGGCGTTGCACTGTGAGCTCAGGTCACCGTCTGGCGGTCATCACCGTGACCGCCGGAGCCTTCTGTCCCTGATGGGACTGCCCCCTGCCGGTGTCCTTGCCGACAACGGCACGTTCGGAACCACGTGCCCCTCGGAACGACGTCGATACTGTGGCTAGTTGCATATGGGCGTACGCCCATGTGCCCGCGGCGCCCTGCCGCGGGTCAAGGCACCCTGCCGACGGTCCCATTGTGACCGCCGGAATTTTCTAGGCCCACCACCGTAGCGGGCCCATGACCCAGAGCACGTGCATGCATGCCCGGCGTGCCCCACGGGACTAGCCTTAGTCCCGTGGGCCCTCCACGGAGTGGCTGCCGGCGGTCACCACCGTGACTGCCGGAGTTTTCTATCTCCATGCATGCTCATTCATCTCTCCAGCTCGCCCGCGGCAGACCCAGCTCGCCATGCACCGTGCTCGCCATCACAGCTCACTCATAGCTCGCCAACGACTCCGTATCTCACCATCACGCCCATGACATCAAGGACTCGCCCACAGTAACCTTAAGCTTGACCACTGCACTCGGAAACATCTGGCCCGAACCACTTCTCAGGAACACTCAACTCGCCATACACCGTACTCGCCATCACAACACATTCACAGCTCGCCGACGACTCCACACCTCGCCAACCTCACGGTTCACACACTCACCCAGTACACCTTTATTTAGAAAACAACAGCTTACCACATGAGGTTGCCTCATCCAGCTCGCCCGTAGCCCGCCAGCTCGCCGAAGCTGCTAGCCATGCAACCCGCTCGCCAACAGACCACCAAACCCAGCTCGCCCAGTTTATTGACGGGCATCATGCTCGCTAGTTCGCTTCACGCCCTCGCACTTCAGAATACGGCTCGCCAATAGATCGCCAACCCAGCTCACAATGCATGCTCGCCATGCATCCTCGCCGTTTCTTCCTCACTTCATGGGCACCATGCATAACCCGCCAACGAACTCTCCCTCAGTTCGTCAACTTCACGGTGCTCTCCCAATACACATTCATTTAAAATAATAATAATAATAATAACTCATCATTCGTTTATTCGTGACCACCATTCGGTCACCACGTGGGCTCAGACCGCCCCTTGTACGCCTACAGCTCACGTACGGGTCAACTCAGCTCACCTGGCTCACTTAGACTTCCCATTTCACCGCATTTGGAATAATCATGCTCGCCTAACACATGGGGACTGTGTTCCCAGCTCCCACAACTCACATTCTCCATTTAAAAATTTATTTATGTACAGCAAGTGTCTCGTCCGGAATTTGCCTATTTTAGTTTTAGAGGTCACTCGTCACCTCAGATTATGGGAATTAAAAATGTTGCAATACTATAGAATATATTTCCACAAGTTTTATACTTTGAATGCACAAGCAAATTCGGATCAAACACTCGGACTTAGTGGCATGAAAATTCATATTTCTATTTAACAAAATTATTTTGCAGCTCAAAGTTGACGCGTCCATTCCACGACAACACTAGTTCCATGTTCGTCATACGGGATCAGGTTTAGTCACAGGATTTTCCGGCCACCCATGACCAGCCCAACGATTCGTTTGTCAAGGGCTCGAGACTTGAGGCCCCGTACCCAAGTTCACTTGTCAAGTCCTTACATCCATGATAGGCTCGACGCTTGCGATCACTCACCAAGCTCACTCGACAAGCCTCATCTCGGATGCTTGCGAATCGCGGGGTTGAATCTCGGGTCCAGGCTTGCACGTAAACCCTCACACACCTGGTTTCCGGCCAATGACCGCTTGTGGATTGCGGGGTCGTAAATCCTCACACCTTACGGCATTTTCTTGATAACATATATATTGCATATTTTTATTATCTCAGGTATGAAAGACGAACCACCACTTTCTCAATCAACTGGATCGCGGGGTCGCCTAGGCTCCAAGTCTCGGCCTTTGGTTCACTCGCCAAAGGGGTCGTCTGGACTCCAAGTCTCGCCCCTCAGACCGCGGGGTCGCCTAGGCTCCAAGTCTCGGCCCTCGGTTCGCTCGCCAAAGAGGTCGCTTGGGCTCCAAGCCTCGCCCCTCAGACCGCGGGGTCGCTTGGGCTCCAAGTCTCGGCCCTCGGTTCGCTCGCCAAAGGGGTCACCTGGGCTCCAAGCCTCCCCCCTCAAACCGCGGGGTTGCCTGAACTCCAAATCTCGGCCCTCGGTTCGCTCACCGAAGGGGTCGCCTGGGCTCCAAGCCTCGCCCCTCAAATCGCGGGGTCGCCTAGGCTCCAAGTCTCGGCCCTCGGTTCGCTCGCCAAAGGGGTCTCCTGGGCTCCAAGCCTCGCCCCTCAGACCGCGGGGTCGCTTGAGTTCCAAGTCTCGGCCCTCGGTTCGCTCGCCAAAGGGGTCATCTGGGCTCTAAGCCTCATCCATCAGACCGTGGGGTCGCTTGAGTTCCAAGCCTCGGCCCTCAGTTCGCTCTCCAAAGGGGTCGCCTGGGCTCCATGTCTCGCCCCTCAGACCGCAAGGTCGCTTGGGCTCCATGCCTCGGACCTCGGTCCGCTCACCAAAGGGGTCGCCTGGACTCCATGTCTCGCCCCTCAGACCACGGGGTCGCTTGGGCTTCATGCCTCGGCCCTCGGTTCGCTCGCCTTCAGACAACTCCATCACCACTCGATAGGTCATTCGAATGAGAACTTTTAATAACAAGGTAAGGTGACGCTACCCACGATTTGCCCACGAATCATCACACTTAAGGTTTAATAAGGCTCGGAAGACAAATTACTACCATCATAGTTTTCGAATATTTTAGAATTCCCACCAGAATTCCTTTGCTAAGAATTCGCGGAGTAATGTGAGGGTGAAATATCACAAGTAGGGCCCAGGCTTATTATTCAGTGCACTAAAAGACAAGAGGGAGGAAGAGTTGAGTGGATCAAATCACATGGGGGACAAGACATAAAGAATATAGACTGACACACGCAAGAAATAATATCCAGATCCCAGTTTATATATAAAGGCAACCATCAGAAGATCAGGGGGACTCTCTCGACGAATGACTCTCTGGACGGATGACTCTCTGGCTGAACGATAATTCCTCTCGTCTCTCGGATCGCTTAGTTCATCTTCTCAGATAAACCCAATAGTTTATATCAGTAGAACCATGTATTTTATTCATGTACAGTGAGAGCCCTGAGAGACTGTAAAAATAATCATAATAGTGGATTCCCTTCTCCAAAATCCGGTAGACGTAGACCTTACGCCGAACCACGTAAATGCTGTATTTTTATATTTATTTATATGTTATCCGCGTACGTATGGCTGCACCGGAGTCTCACGGGGGGCCTCAAACGACACCCATCGAAGCCCAACTCGCTCCAGTGGGCTGGGAATGATTTTTTTTCCTGCTCTAGTCTGTTGAGATTTTCATGACATCAACACTCTGATTCCCACACTTCGATTCACTAAGTAATATTGATTTTTATTTTATTCACGCGGGATAATGTTTCTAGTTCTTTTTAATCGCATCCCATGCTTGAGTTGCTTTGTTTAGAGGTTTTGGGAAATGGGTTTGGGTTATGAACATGAGGTAAGGATTTTGCTTCAAACCCTAAAGATAATGATGAAAAATGAGAGACTTTACAGCAACATATGAAAGATTAAAACCAAGAAAAGTCTATATGTTAACATAATTTGATATGTGCGATGTGGACAACCAATCTGTGTGTAACTAAACTGAGAAGTAAGCACAAATGCCCCTTTTGAGTCGAATCTGGAGGTGGATAAATTACAATGGAGCTGGGGTTGACAATTAAATCCACATCCTAAAGAGTTGGGGTTGCCCCTATTGAGTCGAAACTGGAGCTGGATAAATTGCAAGTTGCTCCTACGAAGAAACCATTCACATGCTAACCTTCTCTGGCTTGGTATAGGGAAGAATAAAAGAAAAGGAAAACTAAAACCATTTATATAAATTTTTTAAAGAGAACTAGAGTTGTCTAAAATGCCTTCTATAATCAAGAAATTTATCTCTTAGACAATTTTCTCTTCAATTTTTTCATGGATTTGAGCAATAGAATAAGTAGAATCTGTTGCACATTGCACATTCTCCCAGTTGGGAAGTTTTCATGTGTGACTATATAAATTGCACAAGTCATTGTGTTTTGGTAGTGGAAAATGAGAATCCTGAGAATTATTACTATCTTCATCGAGCAATTGGCTGATTTTTCCTTTCATTTTTTATTTCTAAGTTCCAATTGTTTACTTGGGCAAAACCCTTGCATTTTTTTAGAGCAAAGCATTGGATTCTGCTCTGGACCACCACCTTAGTCAACCAGTATAGAGAAAGACTCAAAAAGAGGTATCAATCATTTATAGAATTAGAGAAAAGAATCATATCAAGATTTTTTAGTTGCTAGGCACCTTTCTAATTGGCCTAAGCTAAACTTTTATCCTAGACTAAAATGTTTATATTTTGATTGGCATAAACTTTTACTCTAATTTAGAAGGACAAAGAAGAACTGATAATTGATGGAACATCAAGAAAAATGAGAGGAACACCCATACCCATCTGCCTGAACACCATCTAGCTCAAGTTCCCAACCTCGGTATATTATTTCAAATTTGTGTAATTTATTGCAACTCAATATTTAGCATTCTAATTATTTCATTTATTTCTATGTTAGGCCATCCCTGTGTCTGCTAAATTTTCCAGACCAGACAGTGCATGCATTGTCACCAGTGTTTTTGCCATATCCATATGGCAACCAATATCCAAGTAATATTCAGTTGTCAACTTCTATTCTTGTCATTTACTTATTTATCATATATTTTGAAAAAAAAAAGTTCTGATTGCCTTCATTATTTTCGCCTTCAATAAAACGATGGTTGCCTATTTTCGTATTGGATGGGACCCCCACCTCCTCCCGTCGCTACAAGTTCCACAATGAGCACAAGAAACATGGGTCAGGATGATAGACCCGATTGTGTGGAGGTTGAAGCACCATGTGCATCACCTAGAGTTGACGAAAAAAAACAAATGATAGACCAAGTGAGGGGGAAACTAACGATGGCAATATCAGGACACAACAGTTAACGCAAATAGATGGTAGTGATATGATTGAGGAGCCAAAGTCAAGGATGAAATTCAATTCTTTTGAGGATTTGCAGATGTATTACAAGAATTATGCTAAGAAACTAGGGTTTGGGGTAAGGACACAGAGGAGTGAGAGGTAAGATGATCAAATTATCACATATGTCATCCTTGGTTGTGCACGGGGAGGGAAAGCCTGGGGTGGGGGTTCCAATGTCACAAAGCCATGTCCAACAAGGAAGACGGATTGTAAGGCAAAGATTAATGCCATGAGAGTCGATGGAAAGAAGAGGTTAACAACTGTTCATAATACACATAATCACGACCTCAATCCACATAAATCACATTTCTTTCGATATAATAAAGAAGTGAGTGAGGCGCTCGTGGACACGAAAACCTCCCATTTACAGAAAAGGACTATTGCAATTACATCAACAAAGCACGGATTTTACGACTTGGTGCAGATGGTGTTGGTGCACTTCGGGAGTATTTTTTTTAGGATGTAGTTCAAGAATGACGGGTTTTTTTTTTTATGGATTTAGACAATGAGTCGATGTTGAAAAATGTTTTCTGGGTAGATCCACGCAGTTGGGGAGCTTACAAGTACTTTGGTGATATGGTCATATTCGACACCAGCTACCTAACGAATAGGTATGACATGTCATTTGCACCATTTGTTGGTATAAACCACCATGAGCAGTCGATTCTGCTTGGAGCTGGGCTGATATCTAGTGAGAATACGAAAATCTTTACATGGTTATTTCGCACCTGGTTGTAGTGTATAGACGTTGTAGCTCCCAAGGCTAGTATTACTAATTAAGACAGAGAAAATGCAATTGCCACTGTCTTTCTGGAAACTTGACATAGATGTTGTCTATGGCATATAATGAAAAAAGTCTCCGAAAACTTGGGTCATATGCTGCCTACAAAAGTGACCTGAAGATTCATTTGAGTAAATGTGTATACGACACTCAAACCATTGAAGAATTTGATGAGTGTTGGGATGAGTTTATTAAAAAATATGGCTTACACGATAATGCATGGTTGAAAAGTTTGCATGCGGAGTGTGAGCATTGGATATCGGTCTTCCAAAAATAGCATTTTTGGGCTTAAATGAGTTGAACTCAGTGCAACGAGAGTATATACTTTTTTTATGATTATGTGCATTCGAAGACAAACTTGAAGAAGTTTGTTGACCAATACGACAATGCGTTAAGGAAGAAATTTGAGAATAAAAATAGTGCGGACTTCCAGTCATTTAGCCTCACCATTCTCTGTGTGTCTAGATCCCCAATTGAAAAAAAAATCAAGATTTGAACACGATGGCTAAATTCAAGGAGGTTCAGCAACAAGTAATAGGCATGCTCGATTTGGAGATGAAAATACTTAGATCGCAGATGGCGCCATGAAGAGTTATTCGATAAAAGATGAATTTTATCTTGAGGAGTACACTAAGATGGTTACATATATAGTGGACTTTAATGAGGAAGATTGTTTCAAAGTTTTCATGTAGGTTACTTCATATGAGGGGGATATTGTGTCGGTATATCTTGGCTGTGTTTAAATCTAATGGTATAAGATCATTGCCAGATCAATACATTTTAGATCGATAGAGGAAAGACATCAAACAGAGATACACATTAGTCCAGCTAAGCCATGACACTAGGGATCAGAGACCGAGTGGTAATAGATATTCAATCATGTTGAATATGTGTTATCATATGATACCTTATGCAGTGGATTCTAACGACCATTTTGAGGAGGCAAAGAAGAGAATACATGAGATGAATGAATTTTTTTCGCAAGAACCGATGCCCTCCATCTTTGACCCAGACAAGTTTGAACCGATTTCCATAAATATTTCTTTATTTCAACTTATGTGGATTTTTGAATAATTCTTTCACTGTAACAGCTTCGAATGCATCCAACATGAACATGTATACAACTACAGTTGGTAGTTCGCAACAAGTCAAGAATCCACTAGTTGCTAGAGGAAAAGGAAGACTTCCATCATTGAGGAGAGCAGTAGGATGGAGAAAGAGTTGCAGAAGGTTAAAGCCAAACAAAAGATGCCACACGTCAGAGGGAAATGTAAACAGGTGCATGTTTTGAGAAATAAAAAATAGTACTTTTATGTATTACATACTCACATGTGTTGGAGATGTGGCTTGAATTGAGTTCAATTAAACACATCAGACAGTTCTTGCTCGACCCTCGCTCGAGCAAACCTCAACCTATGACTTCGTTCAACCCTCGCTCGACATCTCACTCGAGTGAGGTATCAGACAGAGACTTTACTCGACCCTCGCTCGACATCCAGCTCAAGCAATATCATAGAAGATCCAGACAGATACTTCGTTCGACTCTCGCTTGACCTCCTGCTCGAGCGAAATCAATTCTAGGGTTGCATCGCTTCCAGATACTAGGGTTAGTGCCGTATGGAATAGTGTTCCGCTCGAACCAGCTATTGCCTATAAAAGGATCGTGTTCATTTGAACGCAGTAGCTGTGAGGAGCTCAGGATTTTGCTCGAGCGAGAAGAGTCTTGCTCGAGCGAAAAGACGAACACAACAAACATGAAGTTCCAAAAGTGTCTTTTCTTGTTTGATTTTATGAGTGGAGAGATATTTGTAAGGGTTTGAGTGTTGTGAGAGAGAACCTTGCAACTTGTAAGTGAGATTGAGTGTTTTTAGTGTAAGAATCACATGATTCAATTTCTGTACTCCATCTTTGTTTTATAGTGAAATTCATTGAGACCAACCCAACAGTGGACGTAGACTTGTGTTAAGCCGAACCACTTCAAATCTTGGTATCCATCACTGTTTTGTGTGTATCTGTTTCATTTCTTTTTGTTGCATCTGCTGCGTGGCTTCTTATTTGCTGTTTGTTTGACCGGCCCAATCCCAACAAACTGGTATCAGAGAGGTTGCTTTGAAGATTTGAAGGGATGGCCTCAGTAAATTTTGGAGTAAAGAAATTCGACGGACAGAATATCTTCAGTTTATGGAAGATCAAGATGAAGGCGTTGTTGCGACAACAGAGTTTGTTCAGTGTTCTAAAGGTTACTGGGGAGTCTCCTGCACCGTTAAAAGATGAGGAAGAAAGGACTCACAGTATTATTCTATTATCACTATCAGATGGAGTTTTGACAAAAGTTGCTGAGGAGGAGACCGTTGATAGTCTGTGGAACAAGCTGGAGAGCTTGTACATGAAGAAATCTCTCACTAATCGGTTATATTTGAAACAACGGTTATACATTCTCAAAATGAGAGAGGTACTCCAGATCATGCTTTTGTGGTTGAGTATGATTTTTTCTATGGCATTGGTGCATAGTGAGAGCAGGTCTCTAGCTAGTAAATAAAGGAGGCAGTTTGGCCACCTTTTGTATATGCTCATGCAGGCTTTGTTGGGTTCTTACTTTGGCAGAGAATATTTAGTTGTCTTCGTTCATATTCAGATACCGTTTGTTTAAGTAAGCAGTCTGTATTATGGTGCATTGTCGTTTGTGTTGAGTATTCCTTCTATGATATGACTGGGGGATTTGTGGGTTTTTTGAAATTTGTGGGGCTTGTGACAATTCAAGTCAAGGTGGAGATTTGTTGGAGATATGGTTTGAATTGAGTTCAATTAAGCACATTAGACAATTCTCGATCGACCCGCTCGAGCGAGCCTCAACCCGTGATTTCACTCAACCCTCGCTCGACATCTCGCTCGAGCGAGGTATCAAACAGAGATTTTGCTCGACCCTCGCTCGACATCCAGCTCGAGCAAGATCACGAAAGATCCAGGCAAAGATTTCGCTCGACTTCCCGCTCAAGCGAGAATCAATCCTAGGATTGCATCACTTCTAGATACTAGGGTTAGTGCTGTGTGGAATAGTGTTCCGCTCGAGCAAGCTATTGCCTATAAAAGGATCACATTCATTTGAATGCAGTAACTATGAGGAGCTCAGGATTTCGCTTGAGCGAGAAGAGTTCCACTCGAGCGAGAAGACGAACACAGCAAACGTGAAGTTCCAAAAGTGTATTTTCTTGTTTGATTTTGTGAGTGGAGAGCTATTTGTAAGGGTTTGAGTATTGTGAGAGAGAGCCCTACAACTTGTAAGTGAGATTGAGTACTTCTAGTGTAAGAATCACATGATCCAATCTCTGTACTCCATATTTGTTTTATAGTGAAATTCATTAAGACCGACCCAGCAATGGACGTAGACTTATGTTAAGCCGAACCATTTCAAATCTTGGTGTCCATCGTTGTTCTGTGTGTCTCTGTTTCATTTCTCTTTATTACATCCGCTGCGTGACTTCTTATTTGCTGTTTGTTTGACCAGCCCAATCCCAACAACATGTGTTAGATTTATAGTGTAAACTATTGGTGAACTGAATATTTTTTAATTTTACTTTATTTTTAGCGAGATGAGAGAGATATACCCCAAGGAGATGCCACCAGTCAGAGGGACATGTGTAAGAACTTATTTGAGCAATTAGAAGTTGATATCAATGCCCCTGGAGAAGTGCAGGTATATTATTTGTTATATTTTTGTATTTGAGTTGTTGCAAGGCTATGGGAATAATTGTAGATGGATCACATGTTATGCTTTTTTTGTTAATCATGGGCAGCTTATTCGAGAAAGCTTAATTTTTTATCGCAGTGGAACCCAACACTGTGAACAGTGATTGGGAGTCAAGAAAGTATAATATTTCTATCTTTTATGTTTTGTTATTGCGAAATGAGTTTTGTATTTAATATTTCTAAGTTTTACGCTTTTTATTGCAAGATGAGTATTATATTTAATATTTACAACTTTATACTTTTTATTGCGAAACGAGTATTATATTTAATATTTACAGATGCAATTTATGCTGGATGGATCATAATCGGTGCAAGAAGGGTTGGATGATCACAACCAATGCAAGAAGGGTTGGATGGATCACAACCGGCGCTAGCTGGTTTGATGTTTGAACTTTTTGCTTTTTGGAATTTGCTTCTTGTTTGTATACCCAATTAGTTGTTTGTAATACCAACTTTAAAGGCTTGTTTATTTTATTTTTTCTCCGGCCCTGCTGAACAAATTATGGCCAATCATATATAGTTCTCTTCGAGTTGATCATTGACAAACTAAAAGTGCATGCATGCATATGGGTGTTCCTGCTCTGCACTCAGGTTTTGAAGTGTATACATATACGTACACGTCTCTGAGTTCTGTTTTTTTTTTTAAGACATAGAAATGCACGCAGTAGTACTATTACCATTACTATTAATCACGAAATAATTGCACTGAAATTCAGAAACATGTTGTTGTTGGATATGAAATAAAATTCAAAATGTGTGAAACATTTCTTTCAGATAGGTCTGATAATTCAATGTAGATATATATAGCTTACTACTTTGGCTTTGTTGTTGAAATCCCAACATTTTTCACAAGCGTATAAGCCCTTCTCTTCATGTCCTTCTTCTTCTTCTTCTTCTCCTCAACCACGGCCAGAGCTATATTGAATTTCATCACTGCCTGGACAACCACCAGTGACATTCTAGGAGCAACACGGCCGATATTCTTTGGCTCATGGAGGTAAAACCTTAGGTTCTCGCTCCCATTGTTTTTTCCACCTTCTAGTCCTTCTTATGCAAGTAATATTTGACCTTGATGTTAAACTTGGTTGAATTACCACTGCCTTAGGAATGAAAACAATATCCATTAGGTAGTATGGCAATCTCAATCACCCCCAAAATTTAGAACTTTTTTGCAGAAAAATGTCAATCCTACAGTGCCAATTTGCCACAACACTATAAACCATGTTCCAATTATAAATTGTATGTATATGATTACTTTTTTTTTTTTGGGTTACCTCTTATGTTTTCTGCTTGAACAGGTGCCTGGATCAAGGATCTCTGATGTGCCGAGGCGTATGCCATGATTTGAGCTGGGTTGGTTTTCAAAAGTGTAATTCTATAGGGCTGGTTTTCAGAATCGATATTAGTTGTAGTTTTTGTTATTTTTGAAAAGTTTAGGGGTCATGAACTTGGGAATGGAATGACTCCATGTTCTTGTAATAGTTCAGCTTTAATTTAATGTAATAGTTAGCTTTGTTTTCATGAAGTTTGTAATAGTTAACAGACAAGAATGGACAGTTACATGACTGGCCTTACTCAGCATGTATGTGCGTGTAAATTGTTTTTTTTTTTAAATGCCTTTTACTCAAATGAGAAGTTTCTATGGATTCCTACTGAGTTTTCACGAGACATAATTTATAAAGAGAGAGTAAAAAACCGTAAATCTTGCTGCTAAAGGCTGATAAGATGTTTAATGAGTTGGCAAATAAAAAAGCATTGCCTGGTACAACCGTTAAGCTAATTCGTATTGGAATTCTTAAGAGCATAAATAACGCAAGGAGATCCAAAAGTTATTTTCTTCGCATCTATCTTAATGCCTTCGAGCAATAACATAAACATAGTTATTGTTTCAGTTGTTCGCATGTTTTCGTATCTGCAAAGGTTAGATGTAAAGCTGAATGAATCAAATGGCTTCTATGTTGTTCAATGATATTTCCGATGCTAGTTTTATGGATTTTCTCTGAAAAGCTTCCAACTTTGCTTGACTTGGCTTTTCATTTGCTCTGTAGTATTGCAACTTTGTTATAACCAGTTCACGGGAAGCATACCTACACAGATGGGTTCTCTGAAGAAGCTTAGTGTTCTTGCTCTGTAATATAACAAATTAATTGGAGCAATCCCTGCAAGTTTAGGGGGTTTAGGAATGTTAATGAGGATAAATTTGAGATCCAATCACTTATTTGGTTCAATTCCCACAAAGATGGCCAATGCTCCTTTGCTGGAAGTTCTAGACATTGGAAACAATACTCTTTCTGGCAATGTACCTCCCGGTAAATGAGGAACTCCAACAATTACAATCATAACCAATCTGCTATATTTATCCTATTAAGATGAAGTTCTTGTATTTCCTTTCAAGTAAGTCAATCAAAATCTGACCATATCAAAATCTGACATCAAAATTTGAACCAAGCAGATTTTTCCCAAAAACTAGATACACAAACTAAGCTAGCCAAATCTTCATTATCTTATACATGCTAATATCAGATTTTCATTCACAATAAGTAAGTCACTAAGTGACAAGATACACAGACTACAAAAGCCCAATACACACGGAGTAGCATGCGCGAACGTTTCATTCCATCCTCTTACTCAATTAGCATTATTTCACTTTTTAGAATTGCCTCATTTATACGGAATTGCACCATCTCTCTCTTCAGAATTGTCTCATCTATACTAGATTGCATTATCTCTTTTTTAGGATTGCCTCATCTCTACTTGATTGCACCATATCTCTCTTATCAAACTCGGCCGCCCTCTTACAAAGCTCAATCTCTATCTTCTCAATATCACTAAGTATCTTCTCAACCTCTTTTTCTTTTCTTTCCACTTCATTTTCTCTTGGTTGTAGATAGAAAAATTATGTATGAAGATGGAAATTCAGTGGTTGAGAAATGAGCAAGAGTTTTGAAGAAGAGAGGAAGACATTGTGGAGAAGGAGTTTTGAAACTGTATATCGTAAATGTTGAAACTAGATTTAGAAATTGTCTTGAAAAATTCAATGTGCAATCGTTATGAGGCTTTTCATTTCATTTGTCTTTTTGAGTCTATTGCCTTTTTTTTTCTACTTTATGGTAAAGATTCTTCACAAACAGCTATACAACTCTGCAAAACTAAATGAAACATGAAGCTAAAAATTACAAACACTTCAGACCAAATCATGAATGGCTCAAGCCGTATGTACCAACATTAATGGATACATGTGCTTGGATCAGGAAGTTTTTTTTTTTTTTTTTTTTTATCCTCTTATAAATTTGCATCTTCAAGAAACTATGGTGATACGAAAATATATAGCTATATGCAGTGATGCATGTGCATATATGACTGTTAGATAAAATTGGTTCAGAAATTGGAACATTTTGTGGCAAAATTAAACTGTAGAAAACAATTAGTCTAAACCTGTCACCTTCCGTTATATGGAAAAAATACTTAATTACAAGATGATTCTCTTTCCATTGCAAAAATAATTACAAGATGTTGCTGTACAGAAACAGTTACCTGAATACATTCATTCATCAAATAACAAAATAACACTCACAAAATTACAAAACAAGATAATTCTGCACATATTACAGCAAACCATTGCACAGAAATGCTCCACAAAATTCCTATGGTTCAAACATCCTACCCAAATTGCTGCACTCATTCTGCACATATTGCTGCACCAAACATTCACAGAAAGCCAAAATAAATCAAACTAAAAGGCTACATCCAAATATATTTTCTACAAAGCCCACTACTTCCACAAACACAGTTCTCATTTATAAGAATACAGATATATATATATATATATATATTCATTCGTCAATTAAAAGCCTTTATGTGAAGAAAAAAAAAATACCTTTTCTTTTGCCAAGCCAAATGCAAAATTATAGATCTCAATGAACTTTTCTGGACAAAGACGAGAAGCAAAGATAATTTCCGCAACAAAAGCACAATTATTTCTGTGAGTCAGAAAATGATTATTCCTAAAACAAAAACTCCCAAAAAATAGGAAGTAGAAATGCTGTAAAATAAAAATAAAATAAAATAAAATAAAAATGCTTCGATTTTGATTTTTGTTCATGAGTACGTACCTAGAAAAATCTGAGAAACCAGGAAGAGTTAGAATCTGAGGTTAATAGTAGTGTTACGTACCTGGAAAATTTGAGGAATATCCACGATTTCGCTTGACGACAAAGATGTTTGGCTTTTGCTTGCTTGTGTCGCTTTTGATATATAACAGCAGGAAAAAGCTACGGGCCGAACCCTCGATATCATCGGAATCAAATAAATTAAGATCAGGATTTCGTCGAAGGTTGTTGTGGGTTGTCTGTCGCAAGAATGGATTCACCGGAACCCACCAATCCCAATGATACCAGCAGTATCGTGTCTGTCGCAAGAATGGATTCACCGGAACCCACCAATTCTAATGATATCAGCAGTATCGTCCATCGCCACTCTCGACAATTCCGTTTGACTGAGAGCGAATCTCCGTAAAATTTTTTTTATTTTTATTTTTTTTATTATATCTTTATTATTATTTTTTAATTTTTAATTTTTTCTTTATTTTATTATATATTCTATTGTATTTTTTTTTATTTTTGTATTATATTTATTGTCGAAATACATACCAATTATTATTAGACTGTTTTTTACGCTGAAAACACTCATAAAATATCTTCCTGGACTTGGCTATATTTAAAATTTAAATAATTGTATTAAAAATACTTAACATTGAATTAATTATATGTAAAATATTTAGATTTTATCAAAGCGTTTAGCTAAATGTAAAAGATTAAAATTAATTTTTTTAAATATTAAAATATTAGTTTTTCACTCCAAAGAAATATAAAAAAATTATTTATCACTCTAATTAAATATTAAATATATTAATTTAATAATATTTTATTATTATATAGATTGTAAATAACTAATTTAATATGAAGATTGAATTTAAATAAAAAAAAATCTAAAAAAGTATCATATTAATTACATTTTAAAGATGAATTTAATTAATCTAATAAAGATATTCTAAAAAAAAAATATTCTTATTAAATTAGTTAAAAACTAAATTCAATATATTTTTAGTTAATAAATTTTAATATATTTGGCTAATAAGTAGACTAGTTTCTGCTTTTCGTCGTGGTTTTCTTTTTTTAATTTAATTTAAATAGTCACAGCCTTGCTTGCACAATAATTGTCCAGCATTGCTTATACGTAGCCGGTAGCACTGTTGGTAATTAAATGGGGTAGTGATACTAATTTAGGCCTGATTTATTTTTTTTAACTCATTTTATCTGATTTTATTTTATTTTATTTTAAATTTATTATTATATTTTCAAAAAAATTTATATAAAATAAAATAAATAATTTTTTTTAATTTCAATAAATTTTTTTTAATTTTAAAATAAAATTAATATTTAAAAACATATTTTATAATAATATTTTATTCATTTTTTAATTTTTATCTTATCTTATATTTGAAAATAAATAAGACTTTAATTACTATTTATTTATTATCTTATATGTATTTATTTATTTTTTTTTTTAAATATTTTTAATTATGAAAAAAATTAAAAATATATAACTTTATTAATAATAGTTTTCTTAATTCTTAAGTAAAAGAAAATCTTTTAAAGATTAAAAAAGAAATAGCAAATGAGTTGTAATCAAATAATAAAGTATCATTTTCCGATTAGGCACCAAAGAATAGGCTTTTATTTCACCAAAGAAGAGGCTTTTTTTTAAGTTCGGGAGAGGTTTTGTAGGGCTGCAGGTTTGATAGACTCCGATATTCCAACTGCGGCGTTCCTCCAGCTCCAAATTTAAAATGAATTACGTCTGCTCAGATTCAGACGACGAGGACCTTCCCTACCTATTCTCCCAGCACCGCCTCGATCTTGAGCTCATGGCCGCTGAGGACCTTGACTCCGATCTCGATCTCGCTTTTCATATCCAACTCGAAGAAGCCCTCACTGCCTCTCTCGCCTTCCATCCCTCCGCTTCTACTTCGACCTCCTCAAATTTTTTGGTTGACTCGCCTCTCTCGCCTTCCAAAATTTCCGGCCTCCAACTCGAAGAGCTCGCAAAATTAGAAGAAGAAATCAAGGATCTCGAAGCAAATGGGGCTGAAGTGCTCAGAGTAACTGGAGAACTTCGCCGTCAGATCCACCATGAGAGGGTCGCGCGCGAGAGTCTGAGAATTCAGGAAGAGGATTGGAGGGACTTGAGCAATAATTACGAAAATCCATTTGACTATGGGGAGGGGTCCTCGAAGTCGAGCCTGGCAGAGAGCGACGAAGTTTTCAGATTATATTTTAAAGGGATTGTGAGCGAGGAGAGGGTTAGGGGTGAGAAAACTGTATTGGCGGGGATAGGCGTAGCTATCTGCAATTCGAGAGGGAATATGATATTGAAAGTGAAGAAGCCCTTGCTGGGAAACGGAATGAGCAAGAACGCTGCGGCTGCGAAGGCTTTGATCGAGGGTCTTAATGCGGCTCTGAGTCTAGAGTTGAAGCGGATAATCATTTATTGCGACTACTACCCGCTTTACCAATTTGTAAGTCTCTTCGCCTTGTTGGTTGTGGAATGTGAGTTGTGATTTCAAAGAGCTTCTTTATCTTTACATGTTTATATATCCCTTTATCAATAGATTATGAACTTATCCAAAAAAAAAAATGAATAGAATATGACTCGCAAGATCCCAAAGCAACAATATCATGTCCCAGGATGCAAGCAGAATACTTGTTATGTGACTGCCAACCAATTGAGACACCATAAGTCTTTTCCTTGGATTATTTGTGTGGACTCTGACATACTGATAAAAAAAATAAAAAATAAAACCCTATGTGGGCTCTGACTTGACCTTTCATAGCTTGTACACATTGGGAAGTCGTGGAGAGAGATATTGATATGATATGTCGGGATAAGTCCTGGATCCAAGATCAAGATACCGCCTCAACTTAAATAAAAGCCTATACTTTGGTGCCGAATAATAATAATGTCAAACGCTCACTCTTGTGACTGCTAAAACATCCACAATTACAATTGTACATTCTAATATATCTATATGAGAAATACTCTACTTGTAGGGGTTATCAGTAAATTAATAAAAAACTTTTCATTATATCTTCTGCATTGACAATTTTTTTGTGATAATTACTTTATAAGTTTTTTATGGAAATGTTTGAATATTTTAAATTGTAGAGTTCGTGCAGTTTTTTAATTCTGAGAACTTTTATTATATTTACTACGGTTGTGACATGGACTTAAATTTTATTATACACTCTAATTGAGGTTGTCGATACATGCAGATTACTGGGAGATGGCTACCAAAACAGCGCAAGATTTCAGCACTGATAGATGAGCTGACTACTCTTGAAGATAAATTTATATATTTCAATTCCAAATTGGTGGCACGAAATGATATTAGATATGCATTTGAACTTGCGAGAGATGCAATAGCGTCTCAAGTTAACTGTCCTGCAGAATCAAGCCAGGCAAAGAATCTGACTAAGAATTGTGTTATTTGTTTGGAAGATACTGATATTGGTCGGATGTTTTCAGTTGATGGTTGCATGCACCAGTATTGTTTTTCTTGTATGAAACAGCATGTGGAAGTGAAGTTACTTCATGGGATGGTGCCTGCCTGCCCTCATGATGGCTGTAAATCGGAGCTTGTAGTTGAAAGCTGCAGAAAGTTCTTGACACCCAATGCAATAGACACTTTTAGCCAACGACTAAGGGAAGCTTCAATACCTGTAATGGAAAGAGTTTATTGCCCATATCCAAGATGCTCAACTTTAATGTCAAAAAATAGTGTTTTAGAATATGCCAGAGATTTTCTAGATGTTGAACGAACTGGAGCCAGGAAATGCATGAAATGTCATGGCCTGTTTTGTATCATTTGCAAGGTCCCTTGGCACAGTAACATGACTTGCCATGCTTACAAAATGTTGAATCCTCATCCCCCTTCAGAAGATGTAAAGCTGAAGTCTCTTGCAACAAGGAATCTTTGGCGCCAATGTGTGAAGTGTAACCATATGATTGAACTTGCCGAAGGTTGCTTCCACATGACTTGCAGGTATTTCCCATTCATTCAACTAGACCCAAGTTTTTGAAGTCTCTCTTTCAATACTTGTACCGTATCTTATTTATTCATATTACAATCCATTGGAGACATTTTTGGCTTGAAGACTAAACTTATTTTAGGTAGCAAAATTTGTGAGGGAAGAAGAATATGTGCTTGATCCAAAAAAATACGTGCCTTACCCTCTGAGGATCTTAATGCCATAACTAGGGTCGTGTTTTTTGAGGTGCTATTAAGGCGCTGATTTGTTTTTTCCCTTACAACCTAAGGAATGGGAGACTTGTGAGGAAAGTTGCTTGTAAAAATAGATATTAGTTGGATTCACATCTTCATCTGTTACATGATCATCATACCATTCTCTCTTAACTCAAATTCTAATGGGCAGAGTTCATAATAATAGCTATGTAGTCAAACATGAATCTTAAAAAGGAACATGTGTCTATACAAATTGTAGTGGCAATGATAATGTTTAAGAAAAAGTGTTTGTCTGTGCACTGAGGACCAAGTCAAAGGCACCGGAAGAACAAGGTAAGAAATAAAAAGGCTTTGTGGTCTTGGATCCTATAGCATAAAAGAATTGTAATGGAGCTGAATGAGATAAATGAGTACATGTACCCAATTCTAATTCTAAGTAGTTGGATAACTTCTGGACTTCATGCTACTACCATCTTATTGCTTCACAGGTTTTACTACACAAAATAGGAGATGTTTGGATGGTGAGTTGAGATGAAAGTTAAAAGTTGAATAAAATATTAGTAGAATATAATTTTTATTATTTTTATTATTTTGAAATTTGAAAAAGTTCAATTGTTTATTATATTTTATGTGAAAATTTAAAAAATTATATTGATTAGATAATATAAGATGAACGAGTTAAAATGCTTTTTATATCCAAACCTCTCCTAGTGTGTCACGTCATCAAAAGTTAAGTTCTGCATAGTTATTAGAGATTTAACACTTGGAAAGGAAGCCAAACTACATTTGGCCGGTAACTATAACTTTTTTATATATGGTTTCACTTTGCTATTGATTAAAATTCTGCTCATGCTTTCATTTAATTTTTCAGATGTGGCAATGAGTTCTGCTATAACTGTGGAGCCGAGTGGAAGAACAAACAAGCCACGTGCTCTTGTCCACTTTGGGATGAGGACCACATTTGGCTAGAGCAGGATAGAGACTTCGATGAAGAAGAGGAAGATGAAGATGAAGATGATGAGTACTATGACTCTGACTTAGATTATTATTGAACAGACATTCTCCCTTCTCCTTTGCGCCCTCTCTCTCTCTCTCTCTCTCTCTCTCCACTGTAATTTTGTTTTTTTTTTTTTTTACCAGTTCTCAAATTTTCCTAGGTAGAATGAAAGAATCAATGAAAAAAAAAAAGGGCTGGAATAGCAGTCAAGTAAAGTAGAATGTGAAGGAGACGGGGGACCAAGATGCTAATTTTGAAAGCACTCTAGTAACTCTTACAACATTCAAAGGCTGATCAATTAGGGCCCTGCCGCCCTGGTATTGCTTTACATTGTGGATGATTGTGCTGGATGGATGGAGTTATTTCTATGATAGAAGCTTTTTAAAGTTGTAAATATGAGGCTAGATGTAGTTTGGATGAAAGTTAAATAGAATATGTAATATTAGTTATTATTATTATTATTATTTTAGATTTAAAAATAGTTAAAATATTTTATATATTTTATATAAAAAAAATTTAAAAATTATAATGATGAGATGCATCGAGAATGGTTCACAATTCAAACTATGTATAAGTTCATTTGTCCAGAGTTCGGTCTCTCATCTGAGCCTCCTCTTCCCGAGGTTGTGATCCAATTGGGCTTATAGTTTGGTTGGTTGAAACATATCGCAGCAGTTCTGGGGATTAGCCTACTTCGTCTTGTCCTCTTCATGGGAAATTGATTTAGTTAGATCATGGAATACGATGAGATTTAAAAAATAAAAAATAAAGGAAAATGCTTATTTGTACACTAATTTTGATACTTTATTTTAACATTTCTTGCCTTTCAACTTATTAATTTAGCCTGCTTCGTCTTATCCTCTTCATGGGAAATTCTTTTAGTTAGATCATGGGATACTGATGAGATTAAAAAGAAGGAAAATGCTTGTTTGTCCACTAATTTTGATACTTCATTTTGACATTTTTTGTATATTAAAATTTATTTATTTCATAGTTAAAGAAGTGATTATTAGTGTATTGATATTTTTTAATATTTTTAAAAGTATTTTAAAATGATAAAAATAAATAAACACTAAAATTTTATCCTATTGGTCACACTGAGCAACTCAAACAGCATAATAACATCACCAAAAAAAAAAAAAAAATCATTAAGCCAAACGATGCTATAGTTTCAAAGCTGAAAATGGCATAACCAAATGATTATTTACCAATGATAGATTTCATGCTACAGAATAAATCAAGGAATTGAAGACCTTTTCAAAATGGACAGCTGCTCCCTTCCAGTCCGATAGAAGAAAGACTGCCGGAATGAATTGGGCCTCTTTTCTGGGAGCTATCCCAGCTCCTAGTTCAACGGGAGCATGAATTGGGCCTTTTATTTTTTAGAAATATTATTTATCATTTTACATTACATATTTTATAAATGATAGTATTATTTTTTTATTTTTTATTTTATTTTATTTTATTTTATTATTATTAAATTAATTGAGTTGTTTTACTTATCATTCATATATCACATATTTATTATAATAAAAATGAAAAAATAAAATAAAAATAGTGTGTAGTGTATGGTGATGATAAATAGAATTGTTGTTTATTAGGTGTAGACTGTAGTTTTTTTTATTTTTTTTTGTAGACGGTAGTCTCTTACTTAGACTTGCATTGCAGCATTCCTGTTAGTTTTTTTTTTTTTATTATATTATTTTTTGAATAAGATTTTTTTTATGAGGTTGCTTTAGTTTGTTTATAGTAGAGTTTTGAGTTCAATAACTTATGCAAAGTTCATTCGAACTATACAATGATCAATTAAACTATTATGTCTTGGAGGAGACAAATCAATATAAGATTTACTGCCTTGGTTTAATTGAAATCTTATATATTGTAAAAAAAATTGAATTTCTTTAAAGAGCGAGATTTTCATATCTCAATCTAAACTAATTTTAATTAAATTATATATTTTACTATAATATTTTATTATGTAATTGTTTTTTTAACTAACAATCCCACGTCATGCCACTAGTTCACGAAGAAGCAGTCGTCATACTAGAAATGGATAATAAAAAGATTAAAATAAAATCATTATATGAAAAATACATGAGTGCCCAAGCCACCTGCGGAAGATGGTCTACTATTGTAAGAATAATGATACATATAAATATTTTTATTGATTAATTATATCTTTTATTTTAAAATTTAATTGTTGACCAATCACATTAAATAAATACGCATATTAGTACGTAAAATTGCTTATAATCATATTTTTTCTTAAAGAAAATATTATAATCATAAAATAATTTTACAAAAATAATTTTACAAACTGATGTAACTTGTCAAACTATAAAATATATAAGTATAATAACATGTACTACTAATATCTAACAACCAATGATAATGTTTAAAATAAATAATCAATGTATAAATATTAACATATATTAATGTATAATAAGTTAATAACATTAATTTGTACAATGGTTTATTTTTAATTTTGATTATGTTTTAAAAAAATTGAAATTGATTTTTTTAAATGAACTTTATAAGCCCAAACTGATTAATAAGAGTTCAAGATTGTCAAATTGAAATTTTAAATAAGTAAAGAAAAAGAAAAATCTAATAAAAAAGTATTTGTGTCATTGATGTTTGAGAAAAAAAAAAAAAAAGAGATAAAAATAAGATTAGATGGAATACGATGAAAATATGAAAAATACTTCCAAACATTTCCTAGGCAGAATAACAAATATCTTTTAAAAAATTCTATCCGCCAATCACCTTAATTATTTGGCATCCAATACTTACATAATCAATAATAAATGATAAATAATTTTATAATTATTTAATATCACATTAGAAGATAATGAAAAAAACAATAACATATAATATTTATCTTGTTTCTTTATGGCCTTCTATTTCACAAACCAATAACACTCATTCCTTTGTTTTCTATTATGAGTAAAAGCACTACTCTGAATAATTGAATTTGTAAATAAATTATGAATTATTAATGTACAAAACTTTGCATTCTTTGGATTTATATTTGAATAATTTATAATAGGGTAATGCTATATATATAGTCTAAAAAATTAAACTCTTTTATAGTCCATATACCAAACAAAACAGAAATTATTTTATTTTATTTTAAATAAAATTAATTAAAATATCCTTATTTACAAATTACAAATCAAAAATTCTAAAAGCTTGAAACAAATGTAGATAAGCAAAAAATGCAGTCCAAGCAATACACAAGCAAAAAAAATATCAATTTTAAAATAAAATTGACTAAAACATCTTTAATTACAAAACAAAAACTCTAAAAATCTGAAAAAAAAAAATATTTTATTTAGACTTACAATGCAGTTTACAGATTTTATAAATATAGATTGCAAGAATAATTATTTATCAATAAAATTGGAGTGTTTCAGTTTAAAAAATTGGACTTATTTGCAGTCTATGTAATAAATAAATAGAAAATCTTTCATTTTAAAATAAAACTGATTAAAAAATATTCTTATTTACAAATCAAAATTTTTAAAAATTCATTTCATTTATCTATAAAATTAGAATGTTTTGATAAAGACTACAATTAAATCAATCAAATATAAACTATAAGAAGAATTATTCCAAACAATACCTTTATAAAAGTTTAAGGATTTATAAGGAGGTAAGATTCTTTAATTGGATTGAAACAATTAATAAGAGATTTAAGAGTGGCACTATCCATCATCGTAATTTTTATCATTATTTCATTATATGATATTAGATGATTAAAAATTATTTATTTATATTTTATTTAAGAATCTGTTATACAAATATCAAGATAATAAAAATTGAGATAATAAATTAATTTTTTCAAATCAAATATGGTAAAAGTGATATTATTATATTAATATTTTTCAAATATTTATGTTTATATTGTTAATTAAAGAAATATATTTCTAATTTAGAATATGGTTAGAAATTTAGATGCATCTAATATGCGAAGGATTCGACCTAAACCAAAGTTACCTAAATTGATTTTTTTTTAAAAAAAATAAAATATCAGAGATGATAAAATTAGAAAGAAATATTAGAATTTAAAATAATATCCAGGCAGTAAATATCGTACCGCAGTAAAACAACTAAAGAGGAGGACTCGTTCACTTGGATAAACCGTCAAGTCAAGCGGAGGAAGGAAACTCATTTGTCGACGTGGCAGAATCTTATGATCTACTGAAGACCTTGGGCCCACATCGAATCGCTTTAACATACTTGCTTGACAAGCCATCATCTCTCACTCTCTTTTCTTTTCTTTTCTTTTCGGGAGTCGTTATATTAAACGGAGTGAGGGCGCGCGCGAGAGAGAGAGAGAGAACGGTTTTCCCAGCATTTTCTGTCACTCCAAGCTAGAAATTTTCAAGGAATTTAGACTCTTAGAGACCCGACAACCATGGCTAAGAGTTTGGTCATGGACGACCTCAACATCGCACTCTCTGAGCAGTCCCGAGCTCTCAAGGCAGCCAAAACCCTAGACTCCGACCTTGACCTCGCCTTCAAACTCCAAATGGAAGAAGCCATGAGCGCCTCCCTCGCTCTCAGGCCTTCGAGTTCGCGCGGTAAAGCACCAGGACCGCAGCCCAACGACTTCGTATTATCTCCTTATGATGAGTCCCGGGACGTTGCCGCAACGCTTATGCTGCAAGACGTGGATAGGGTCGTGCGGGAACTCGAGGATCGCAAGCAGAGCGAGTTGGAGATGAGGAAAATGCGGGAGGATCTGGACATTCGGGTTCACGATCAGAAGCTGGCGGCCGAGATTCTCAACATCCCCGACAAAGAATGGGAAATCAACGGGGATAATTACCACCGTCCATACCGCATGAAAGCTTCTTCGTCGTCATCTTCGACCGTTTTGGTTGACAACGAGTGTTTTAGGTTGTATTTCAAGGGCCTGGTGAGCGAAGAGAGCGTTAGGGATATGAAGGTTACTGTGGCCGGTACTGGGGTCGCGATATGCGATCCCAGGGATAGTCCGATCTTGGAGGTGAGGAAGAATATGGAAGCATTGGTGGATGGCCAGGTCGTGACCAATGAAGTTGCTGAGCTTGAGGCCCTGATTGAAGGGCTTGAAAAAGCTCTAAGCTTGGACTTGAAAAGGCTCACCTTTTTCTGCGATGACCATATGCTTTATCAATATGTGAGTCCTAAACATTACCTTTATTTGCTTTGTTTGTATAATGCTTGGTGCCCGGTGGTATTGTTTATAATTGGTAACGTGGCTTGATTGGTTGGGATTTGATGGATTTACTATTGGTAAAAAGGACATAGGAAATGGCGAATGCATCCTTAAGGAAATGATAAATGTGACTAACGAGGTTCGTTGAGTGATCAGAAAAGTCCATGTTTGGATACAATATTTTTCTGAAAATCTAAAAATATTAAGATAACTTTTTCAGACTTTTAGTTTTTCTTTGGGCCTTCGCAAAATTTTTTGTTTTTATTTTTTTCTATAAGATGGTGAGTTAAATCACCCTATGAAAATTCTTTTTGTTAGATGAAAATGTCTGTTGGTGATTTAGCGATGTTTGGATTTAAATTTATATAAAACAAAGAACCAAAAAAAACTGAAAATGGTTTGAATCCAAAGATGGCCTGTGAGCTAACGTAAAGTATTTGTTATGATACCCACACGTTGATAAGAGTCTGGGTCATTTTGACATCAGTTGGTTGGGTTAATTGGTTGAACTGCAAACACTGAAGGTAAATTCTCATTGTGATTAGACGCATTTGTGTTACCTACACCGCACAACGATTTTGAATTTAACCGAATAGCATTTAGCGTGTGGGGACACCTTGTGTTACCTACACTCAGTCCTGCATATGTTGGTTCATTTGAGTCGCTCCTTTAAGGTTTGTTTTGGTAGCAATGTGTAGAAGTTGCAAGGTCTAAGCAATTGGAAAAAATGAAGGCATCCTATTATTTAATAATTTTGAGCATTTCAATTTGGTTATTATGATATTGGGTTAGCCCTATTCTTTTTTCAACAAATTCAATTATTGGCATGTCTATGTTTGTTTCAAAATACCCTCTGGTTAGCTCTTTGGAAGTAGGTATTACCATTGTATTGTTGCTGCAAAAAAACTTCATTTTTCTTCACCCATATTATCTTATTTTTATTGTTTGTCTAATGATCATGAAAGTTTTATTTGCACTTGTAAAGCCTGGTAGTACAACCATTACATAGAAACTTGTGTTTGGTGCCATTGATATTTTACCGAGATAACCTCCTTCCTCAGATTTTGCAATAGATATTACAATAGAGACAAAGGTAGAGTTGGTTGACCTTGCATATATGAATACAGGTCACAGGCAGAGTACGACCACGTCAGAGCAGTGTTTTGGCTTTGGTCAATAGAGTTGCTATTCTTCAAAGAAAATTTGTATTTTGCAATCCGTCATTTGTGGCACACAATGATATTAAGTTTGCATTTAAATCTGCAAGAGATGCTGTTGTTTCTCAAATTACTTGGCCTGAGGAAACTAGCAAAGGCAAGAGTTTGAAGGAGACGTGCACAATTTGCTTTGAAAACACCGATGCTAATGAGATGTTTTCAGTTGATGGTTGCCTGCACAGGTATTGCTTTTCTTGTATGAAACAGCATGTGGAGGTCAAGTTGCTCAATGGGAGCAGGGCAAAGTGCCCTCGTGAAGGTTGTAATTCCGAGGTGAATATTGATAGCTGTGGGAAATTCCTGTCTCCTCAGTTGGTTGAGGTGATGACCCAACGGATGAAGGAATCTGCTATTCCTGTTACACAGAAAGTTTATTGCCCATATCCCAGGTGCTCAGCATTAATGTCAAAAAGCGAGATTTTACAATATACCAAGAACATAAATGTTACAGCTGAGCAATCAGGGATCAGGAAATGTATGAAATGCCATTACTATTTTTGCATTAATTGCAAAGTCCCATGGCATTTTAGGATGAGCTGTTATGATTACAAAAGATCAAACCCTCATTCCCAACCAGAAGATGCAAAGCTCAAGTCTCTTGCGACCACAAAAAACTGGCGCCAGTGTCAGAAGTGCAACCACATAATTGAACTAGCAGAAGGTTGTTATCACATCACTTGCAGGTACTCTGTTATTCCTCCATCCAATTGATTTTTTCTTGTTCCAGTTGTGTTTTACAAATTGGTGTGGAGAGCACATTATCCATACTGCCAATGGAAGGTGTGTCCTCCACACCGACTTGCGCGAATAGAGTTTTTCTTTGTGCTATCGTATAGAAGAGTGGGACATGGGTAAACCTGTTTCCAGGGACTGAAAGTGCACTATAAGCTTACGTGATTCCTGAGGTCTGAAAGGATCCAATTTCTTTGATATAAAAGGGTTTGAGAATTCACAAAATCCTTTCCTCCACTTTCCAAGTGCTTATCACAGTATGATGAAGTAGCTCCCCCTCCACCCCCGGCTTTCTCTAGCATGTGATGAGACATGTTTGGTTAAATGAATGAATAGTGTTAGGTACAAATTTCAAATAGACAAGTCTTATACAGTTTTAAAAAAAAGGATCACAGTAATAAAAAATAGTTTTTTACACATTTTTTAGGTGGAATCTACTTTTTTACAAGAGCTCGTATGGGTCTTGTCTATTTAGTGCCTTGGACAAATCATTTCTCTATTATGAATCCTTTTCTACTCCTTAAAGAGAAAAACTCATAATAAATTAGCCGTTCTTGGTTTCTTGTTTTGTGCTATTCATGTTTGTTAATGAATGATTGTATTTCTCGGTGCAATGTTTTTACAGATGTGGATTTGAGTTTTGCTATACGTGTGGAGCTCAGTGGAAGAACAAGAAAGCTACATGCTCCTGTCCAATCTGGGATGTGCGTAATATCATACGTGATGAACCACGAAGACAATGATTTGGGAGTATGATGGCTCTTGTTATAGATAACCGAGATAAGCTTGAGTCTGAACCTGTTTCTCTCCTTCGTATCTTCTACATTTTTTTTTTAAATTTTATTTTAGCTTTGGAAAAAGGGGCAGTGTGTATGTGAGCGCCTGCTTAAAAAGGGCTTGCTGGTGTTATTTAGGAACTTAGTTTTTGTTTTATGGTTAAAAAAATTAGTTTTTGTTTTATCGTTAATGGGAAAAAAATAGGTGCATGTTTGGAATTATGCGCTAATAGAGCTCTTAGCTTTAGGGTTTTAAAAAAATAGGTGCATGTTTGGAATTAATAAGATCTACTATTTAAAAATTAATTACTTTTTAATAATCATATATTTAAAATAATTTCAAACAAGATACATTTGGAAATAATATAAAAAAAGTGTTTTTCGATGTAGAAGTGACAAAATTTATTTACTTTTTAAAGATTATAATTATATCTTTGATAGAAATTAGAGGGTAAAATTTTAATTATTTAAAAGCTGTAAGAGTATTTTTGGTCTTTAATATTGGAGCAGTAACTACGGCAGAGGTTGCCAATTGGATCACGAATCTTCCCCCCACCCCAAATAGGCCTAATTCACCTCCCACTAAATCGTCATAGATTGGCTCACGTCGGGATTAATTGATTCGGTTTGTGATAAAATTTTGATATCGAATCCGTACATCTCGGTTTTATATTTTTAAAAACTGGTTTTCTTAAATTGGTACTTCAAATTTTACCAACTATAATTCGATTTTATCCGATTTTTTTATTTTAATAAAATATCAATTTATTATTAAAAATTTATTTATAAAAACAATTGCTACAAAAAATTCTATCCTATTAAACACTGTTTTATAAAAAAAATGATTAATAGCAGTTAATATTTTGAATATTGTATCGGTGGATGTACTGATCAAGATATTAAAATAAGATATTTTAATATATTACTGTTTTGTGTACCGTTTTAAAATAACTTATATAAAAATAAATTATATATATAAATACATATATAAATTATATTTCACAATAATAGTTAATATATAAATAAATTATATATAATATATGTAAATATTTTAGTCTGAATTAGAGTAAAAAAATAGTAAGAAATTAAAAAAAAATTAAAATTCGGTATGACCGAAACATAGGCCGAAATATTAGTCAGTAAAACCAAAATATCAGCTGATATGGCTAAAATATCTGGCGAAACGAAACAGCAGTGTTTCCGTACTGGATTACTGATTGGTACAGCATATTTCGATCATATTGGCCAATACGGTACGAAATTAAAAACTATGATAATAATAAGTAGTATTACTATAGTGTATATTAGTATAAGTTATAGTCTATATTAGAGTATTAGTATTAATATAAATATTACTATTAATTTTAGTAATTTAGTTATTTGGCATAACTACATAATATCATTTGTCATGTCTTCATACTCTTAGTTCATTTTTCTCTTAAAAAAAATAATTTCCGAAGATTAAAAAGTATTAATTTTAAATAAATATGTGTAATTGATTAAATATTTACTTTGTATTAAACAAGCAAACCAAAAATGATTGAAACACAAATGATTAAATATTTATAAAAAATAATAAAAGTTAAAAGTTAAATAAAATATTATTAGAATATTATTTTATAATATTAATATTGTTTTAGGATTTAAAATAAGTTGAATTATTTATTATATTGTGTATCAGAATTTGAAAAAATTATACTGATGAGATTAAATTAAATAAGATTATTTATTATATTGTGGGTGAGAATTTGAAAAAATTATAATAATGAAATTAAATAAGATTATAACTTTAAATAAGATTGTTTTGGAAGTTTGAACATTAGTTATATTAAAGGACCACTGAAATCATTTGGGACACTGTTTTATTGTTAAAAAGAGTAAAATTAGGTACAAATCTAAATATACGAATTATATATATTTATATATATATATTTTTTTTATATAAAAAAAATGGATCTTCTAATAAAAAATAGTTGTTATAAAATTAAAATATAAACTACTAATGCAAAAAAATTATAAAAGAAAATACTTAAAAATCTTTCTTTCTTTTATTCCTTACTCATTCTCGTTTCTTTTCTTTCGCTCTATTTCTGCATCTCAACTGATAGAAGAATACTCCCTATATATAGAGGTGTGATGAGCATTCAATAATTAAAAAGAGGGAACATGTTTGCATAAAAACCGGAAAGGTGGGGGTGATTGGCTTTCATGCCAAAAATAATTTTGGCTCCTAATGTCGTAAAGGGGGGTCATTCATGCCTAGGGGTGTTCATCCGGGTTCCGGATTTCCAAATCCGGAACCCGAATTTGAAATTTTCTTAAACATTTAAAAAAAAATTTCAAAAATGTTAATAAACAAATAAAATTTTAAACCGGGCCGGGTACAACCCGGCCCGGATGAACACTCCTATTCATGCCCCCTTATTTGACTTTTATAATACTCTCCTTTAAATGACCACCCATAAAAGAATCTGTCTCGTTAAAATCTTTCCAAGAAAAAACCCACTGGGAAGAAAAATCAATGGTGAAGAAAAAAGAGTACAATATTCTTATGTTCCGCCAAGTGCTTTAAGATTGCCTCATTAAAATCTTGCAAAAGAAAATTCAGTGGGACAAAACCTCAACGAAGGAAAAAGAGTACAATCAGCACAAATTTTCAAAACTTTTACTCCCCTGAAAAGTGAATGTCGATAGATTTTTGAATTTTCGCATTCCAATATTTTGCACAATATTTTTGAATGTCGAAGTTGATAATGCCTTCTTGAATAATTCTGTCAGATTATCACTTGATCATATATTTGATATATCCTTTTCTGATTTGAGTGATACAAGCAGTATTATTTTCATATAAAATTATTGGGCTATCTTTGATCATTGGGAGACCACACTTTTTTTGGATATGTTGAATCACCGATTTCAACTAAATATACGCTCGACTTGTTTTATGAATTGTAATAATCTCTGAGTGATTTGAAGATGTGACATATACAAGCAGCTCCATATCCCTATCTGATATTATCCGCTTTGGTACTTCAGGGCCTTATGAGTTTAAAATACGTTGGATAAGGTAGAGAGAACCCAACATATAAGGTACTTGACAGACTTAATAGAAATCTGATACCTACAATAATACTTAAACTCCCCATAATAATATGCGTTAGTGTTTCAAGTAATAAGTAAACATGATTTCAACATATATAACAGGTTAAGAATTCAAACATGATTTTCATCTAAAAAATGCATTAGAGAGAATACGATAATATTATCATCTAAAATTTTATCCCCTCATTCGGTGTTATTAGGGAGAACTTATTTATATATGGTGGAAATAGTATTGGAAACCATATATGATAAAAGTTATAAAAGTTTGAGGTTTAATATTATCAGTTCGGAGGAAAATCAAATCCGCTTGATATTGTTGACAAACGAGATTAAATATTTGAAAGTTTCGGGTTGTTATTTAAATATAACCAATTTTACCATTGGTTTACTCTAGTATAAAGATGTTACATTCTTCATAGATTCGGTTGTTGTTCATCTAAAACGATATTATGTCTAATAAAAATTCTTTTGTTAATGTCCCAGATTTGAATCATGAACCTTTTATACCTCAACCACTCATATTTTCTCCTGACGCTGTAAACACTATGATAGGAGCAGATATATATCTTTCTAATAAAACTGATCTTGAAATTGTTGCAGGATCAAGAACCTTCAGTACTCAATATGCTGCCTCTCTTACAACCATGTCTCAGAGGCTATTGACGAGAACAAGTGAGGTTGATCATCTTAAAAATCAAATATCTAAATTGCATCAAATGCTTGCAACTAAAGATATAAAAAATAAAAAATAAAAATTTAAAACAAGAAAACAAGAACTTGAAAAAATTTGTAGACTGGTATTCTTGTGATTTGAAAACACGAATAGAAGAGTTGGAACGAGAGAGAGCTCAAATACAAAATCAACAATATCACCTAATGACAGAAATTCAGCGTTTACAAGAAAATCGGGATAGTTGCAATTAATCTCACTAGCTTTTAAAATTATGCATTCAGCATATATTGTAATATTGACTAGGTGAGATTTGAAAAGATGATAGTTTGTTTTATTCTTATTTCTATTTTTATAAGAACCATATTTAGTTTCATTTAGTACGCATCAAGTCTTCTTCTCATATCTATAATTCATTTGTATTTGCATTCTTATTTTACAAATTTTCAATGGCTTATCAATTTCCTTTCAATATTTTTCACGATCAACATATGCGGTATCATTCACCTCAGTTACAAGTTGTTTCTGCATCTTCCGCAGGTGCTATGTTGCAGCAAGCAATAATCCTCCTCTATTATTGGATTTTCCAACTAGTTACAATCTAAAAATCGTGAGATTGAGAAACTTAACGAGAAGGTTTACGTACATCAACGACTCGTTTAAGAGTCTGATAGAAAAATAGCAGACTTAAAGCAAGAGAATAAGGATTTAAAATCCTTACTTGCCTTTTTATTTCGATTGCCTAATTTTTTAGATAAGGATGACATGTCGCTTTATAAAGAGCAAATGCATTTGAGAGAGGCTAGAAGTTTCAAATTTTTGTAACTCATTTAGTATTTGAATAATAAGATCTTTCATTTTCAAATGAATTATTTGAATTTATAGCAGCCATTATGATCTCTTCAAGAGTTTTAACAAAGTAAATCATCAACGTAAACTACAATAATGACAAATTCGGATTCTGATAAAACACATGAGCATATAGGATTATTCTCAAATCGTTCTTTCATTAAATACTCGCTGATTCAATTATACCACATGTCCAGATTGTTTTAACTCATATAAAAATCTTTGAAACTTTATAAAGTACATACTCCTAAATGTACTTAGATTAGATGCTTCAAGTATTATATATTTTTATATATGTAATGATCTAATGATCCTTATAAATATGCAGTGACCACATTTATCAATTGCATATATAATCCTTTTGTAATAACCAAGCCGATTAAAAATATTAATGTGATTGCATTCATAACAAGGAAATATGTTTTTTCATAACTATTTTCGAGTTTCTGCAGCAAATCTTATACGATAAATTGTACTGCACAATTTTATTTTTCATTACATTTTTGTATAAATACTTATTTATACCTCATAAGCATTACACCCTTTGTTGTTTGGACAACAAGTCCAATTACCTCTCGTTTTGCTAGCGAGTTTAATTCAACTTCAATAGCTGTTTTTCATTTTGACCAATCATTTCTATGTCGACATTATTCGACGATTTTTTATTTACTTTTTTCATTATTTTTGGTAATATCAATGATCATTTTATATGAAAATATGTTATCGACAACAGTTTTATTTCTATCCATAATTTCTCAGTATTCATGAAATGTATTAAGATCTCATTACTTCAGGTATCTGTTCCTCTTTAGAGAAAAAGATTTTATGAAACACATTTTTCAGGAGATTTGTACTCTTTATGAGTTTTCTTTTCAAGAGGTTCCCTCTTCAGGAGGATTTCTACTTATAAAGATTTTCCACTTCAAGAGGTTTCCTGTTCAGGAGGATTATATTTTATACAGAAAGTATGGTCACTTCAAGAGCACCGATTTCTTTTCTCTTTTGCACCAATAGGTTTTCAACGCTTCAGGCATAATTTAAACTCATCTATTGCTGTTTTAACAACTCGTTCTTCAGGAATTTCAATTCTTGCTTAAATATTAACAGCAGTAATATATGATTTTATAACACTTTTAGTGTCAGTAAATATATCATGTAACTAATTTGCAACACTTTACAAATAGATAATCCTCCAAACTTCTGGTTCACATTCATTTGTAAGAGGATCAAATTTAGACATGACTTTATTATTCCAAATAATTTCTTGTCGTGCTTCAGGCACCTGATATTTCATTATTTCAAAACATGATAAAATATTAATAAACTTATATATAAAACCTTAGTATAAATGAATCAAGTGCTTGGCCATACAACAGATAAGTTACCACTGTTCAATCATACTACATCTATGACAAATATCTTCATCTTTCTATGAAGAATTATTCTGAGGGCTTTTACCCTTCTCTGAGTTGGATCACTTCTGGTGATACGGTATATTTTTATCATTTTCAGTGTTGTCGCTTTTGGGACTACACTTCTATAGTTTTTCTACCACGTCTACGCCCTTAATTCCTTTGAAATGATGCATCGTTCGTTTTTGAAAATGGTGTAAAACCAATATCATTAATAGGACGTAACTGATAATTTATTAACAAAAACTCATTATTTAACTCAATCACTTAGAAGACAAAATAAAAGTACAAAATATTTGTTAAGCTTTCGTTCTCGATATTATTACTATAGGAGCACATTCGAGATATGAAAAATAATATATGTCTTCTTTTAAATATTATCATCAGTGACATTCTCATTGCATAATTTTAATATTGAGTTGATTTTAAAGAGTACAGAGTTATATTCACTACCACTCTTAAAATCTTGCAACTTCAGGTGCAATAAGTCATAATGATCTTTTGAGAGGATTACATCTTCTGGTACTCATATCTCTCTCTTAATTCATTTCATACAGTAAGATGATTTTTTATTATGAGATACATAGCACGGTCCTGCAGGGACACGTGATTTTCTTTTTTGATTGTATCTCCCAAATTCATCATATTCAAATGGATCTCATCAAAGATTTTGGATAAATAACTTTTTTCTAAAAATGTCAATAATAATAAATCTCAATTTTATAAGATTTGACATTTTTTTATATATATATAAATCATAAAAATAAATTTGTAGATCTAAGAAACATATTCACATAATCATGAGAATAAAAATATAATTTTACCAAGTAATATTCAACAATATTACCTTTTATATTCATCTCAAAGACTGCAAATAATATATTAAAAAACTTATTTGAAGTAGAAGACCACTAGTTTCAGTACCGGTAGGACTTCATGCTGATAACGTGTTATAAAACTAAAGTATAAACTACTAATGCAAGAGAATTATAAAATAAAATATTAATTTTTTTTCTTTGATTCCTTACTCATTCTCGTTTCTTTTCTTTTGTTCTATTTTTGCATCTCAACTGACAGAAGAATACCCTCAATATATAGAGGTGCGATGAGCATTCAATAATTAAAAATAACATATTTGCATAAAAATCGAAGAGGTGGGGGTGATTGACTTTCATGTCAAAAATAAGGGTCATTCATGTCCCCTTATTTGAGTTTTATAACAATAGTTACTTTTTTTAGTTTGCATGAAACTCGTCCTTTTAAGTTCAAATCATTTTTCATCCTTTTAATAGGTTAATCAAATTGCTTGTTGGTACCAATAAAATGTGCGCACCCATAACAGCAGTTTGTTTTACTCGTCCACGAGGATGTTTGTTTGCGCCTAAAGAGTTCTAATTAAAAAAGAGGATAGATACAAAAATGTAGAGGAATCGTGTAATCTTATTTATTGTTGTACGTATGAATTTTTTGTGAATAATTAAAAGTTCTATTAAAATGGTAATAACTACTTCTGTATGTATCTATTTTCATTTAAAATCCTCGAACTTTTTTATATGAATTTAACAGAAGTATTAACTCTTTTCGAAACCCGGGTCCCCTTCTAAAACATGGTGGCACGGATAGTCGATACTCCGTGACCTTAAAAGGACCCCTTTTTTCATGTTCTGAAAAGGAAAATGGCTGCAAAGGTGGAATTGCAATGGGGATCACCGCCTCAGCGATATGCATGAAGCATTAGTGATACCTTAACGTTCTAATACAATATTCAAACTATATTATTTATATTTTAATTAATTAGTCAATGTTAATAAAAATTATGAGAATATAATAATTTAAAAATAAATACGACTTTAAAATAAATAGAATACTATCTTTAATATAATAGTTGTCTCTACTCAAAATAGTTTATTACTGTATTATAAATAATTCATCTGTAGGATACAACAACGTTACAAACTACAGATAGTAATACTAAAATTCTCTCTTCAAAATTTCTTTACAAAATTGTTTAAGTGATTGGAAAATGAAAGAATATATAAAGTTATCAAATAAATCAAATAAAATCAAATAAATCAAATTTGTGGGTATCATTCTCTATTTATAGAGAATGAAGTGCACCATGTGAAAAATCATTACTCTTAACTTGTGTCTTCAGCCTAAGCATAATGACCCCAAGCATTGTACATTTTCGATCCAAGCGTTATACATCTTCGAGCCAACCATTGTATCTCAGAAAATAAATAATAACCCACATTTAATAAATTCACATATTTAATATCATAATCAATAGAATTAAATATAATAATTAGGATATAATTGGAGCTCTATTAAAATTTTATAAAGAGCAATAATTTCTCATTTTCAAGCAATATAAAATTTGATATACAACCTACCCTTATCATTATCATATGAGATGTCAAAAATGTCTTTACTCAATTATGCATACAAATTTTTTTATTCTTATCTCATCAAGCTTAAAAATAGGGAAAAAAATACTTTTTCAGCATAATACTTTTTCTATTTATATAAAAGAATATATGTCATTTATAAAGAATAAATACATACAATTATATAACAACATTTAGTTGAACTTTAGGCCAAGAGCCTAATGGTATATAATCTGATTCTCTAAATAAAAAATTTGAATTCAAAATCCCTCATTCCCATAGTGTGGCACATGAATAACATGCACCGTTGGAAGCCTTGTTTGTCACTGATCTACCAGCTGATGGAAGGTTTTTTCATTTAAAGTGACACGTGCTCTAGACGCACGGATTATCGTTCTCGCGTGAATTCAACACACTTTCTCACAAAGGCCTCTGTTCCCACCACGCATGATTGTTCTGGGCTCCTTGATTTTGGTGGCGTCGAGATTTGACGTACAGACTCTCTCACAATGGTGCGTGTCATCCACACGCTGTTATAGCTGAGTCTTGATCTGTATTACAGTGCCTTCGTTGGGTCTTATATAAGTCTCATTTAGTGTCTTAATTCTGTGGTGTTGTGATGTTGTTTGTGTTGTTGTTTTATTTTTGATAAGAATAAAATTAGGAAATAACTATTTCCTATGATTGTCTCGCTCTTCGTTTAGAGGATGGAGTATTGATTCAGCTCACTCCTAATGGTGATGGCGATACCTCCTATTTCTTAGGAGAATAAAGATTTGTTTTATCTCTATTTACAGAGTTATACTCACAGACAAACGAAATTGAATTATTTGTAAGTTTTGTTAGTTGAGAGAATATAAAAGTTTAAACAATGTCTGCCACTAAAAAAATTGTGTGCGAAAGTGCTCCAAATCAATGATTAATTTGACTTGTATTTTGAGTTTTTCCTGTATATCAGGTCATAGTTGTAACTTCGAATTATAAAAATGAAATAAAGTCTTTCTTATAATATATATATAAAGATGTAAAACCTCAATACATATTTTTTTTTTCTAATTTTACTTCCATATTATCGAAGTTGGGCATGTTGCACCCTAACTTATCATTTGTAAATATAATAGACCAAAAATGATTGGAGATACAATTCAATCTTATATTCAAATATTAATGAATGACACAGATTGCAATTTATGTGTCAAAATAGGATGTCAAAAGTTGACTTTATTAATTCAGAAATGCTTCATGGAAAATAATTCATTTACAAATCTCTTGGAACTATTTTAAAATTATAAATTAAACGAATAATAATTTCATAAAATTAAGATTTATTTTAAATGAAGTTGCATGTTTGTGTTGATTAGTTTTAAAATAAGTTGCAAAAGAAAGATAAATGAATTGATTACTCGTACTTAATTCATTAATGATAGTTAAAATACGATAATCATAAGAAAATGTTTATATATGATGTCTTATTTGATTGTGCAATATCATTTCAACTGTATGGGTAAAGGACGTATCCCACCACTGGTTGTAACCATTCACCTACAAATCGTTAAGTTAGCAGCACGATGTGCACACCTCTGACTAAGTCAATAATAAATGAGGGGTGATAGTTTAAGAATACTCCATAATCCATTTAGAGAATTACATGTTGCCTCTATTTATAGGCGTCGAAAGTATTGCATTAGTACTATTAATTGACCAACTTCATCTGAGACTTAGCTATAATAATATTTATCCCTAGTATTTTGGAAATATTGGATCATTACTCTATTTGTATTCACAATGTCAGGGTCTCTCGCCCTAATAAACAAGGTAGCTAGACTCCACGCACGATTCATAACTCTCTTTATGAAAGAGGGGTCCAGGGGCGGATCTAAATTTTGAAAAAAAATATAATATATATTAATCTTTTTATAATTTAATAAGAAAATTTTAATTTTAGTATATATTGATCTCCTCTAAAAAATTATATTGACTTTTTTTATAAAATTATTTTAATTTTATTTTGAAAATAAATTTCTAACAAATATTTAGTTGTTTATATTGAAAGAGATATAACTAAAAACTTTTGATTTAGATTCAATATTTAATGTTTTTATTTATTTAAAAAGAATGTAAATTATAATTTTAGACATTCTGTAATTTTTTTGTTTAATATATATACATATATGAGTATCTTTATTTTATTTGAATGATATATTTTTCTTGATATATTATATATATATATTTAATACATAAGTTATATTAAACGTATTTTATTTTTATATTAGATTTTATTATCAGATTATTTTATACTAAACAAAAATTATATAAAAATAAAATAAAATATATTTTATGTATATTATTTTAATTTTATTTAATTCTCTAAAATAAATTTCTGACTCTGCTCAGGACTCCTATTTCGAAATGAATCAATATTGTCCTTTCAGAGATCCAGTTAATTCCTCTCGTGTGCACGCATGGGGAGTTTCTTTTTCTTTTCCACATATAACCTCATCTTACTCAAATAAAGGATTCAAGACCCATGGCTACCTCGCTAGCCCATTAATTACCTTGTTTGCCATTTCCACTCCCCAAAGAGCGGATTATTTGAAACTCGAAGAACGTGCATGCATCATTCCATAACCATCACTGCATTCTCCCCCATCACGTCATTTAGTCAGGTTATGATGGTGCGCTAATTATGTCTAAAAAATAATGCGATAATAATAACTGTATTTATCAAGCAGATAAATTAAAAAGGTAAAAAAAATTACAAAAAAAATGAAAGAAAATACTTACTAATCAATAAAAAAATAGTTTTAAATGTAATTTAACAATCGAAACTATAATAATTAAAAAAATGATTACTCAAATTTATGAGCAGTAAAGCATTAAAAATTTGTTGATCAAATTATCTATTTTTGTTTATTCTTGATTTATTAAATTATACAATGAAAAATTTAACTCCAAAGTCACTACAAACCACACTAATTCAAAAATAACTTTTTAAAAAATTATTTACCACTTTTAGAATATATGAATTATCATCCTTATCGATAAAATTCAATGATTATAATATATCCAACGAATAATATTATAGCAAAAAATTAAATAAGTAGAGTCAATAAATTAATCCAAAGATAATTATGAATCTAAATCATTATACAGGAAAGCGTGACTAAATATTTCAAGGAAATCAATTCTAAGATTATTTAGAGATTAGAAAATACAATCGATATTAGAAAATATGATAAATAAGAGTTTGTACTAATAAAGAACAATTACATAAATCAAAAATAAAATGGAAATACCCTCAATCGTGCAAGTTCATTCCTAGTCTTATTTAAGAATTTAACTGTCCATTTGAACAAGAACAACAAAAACTCTAAAAACTAGAACACTCCAAACTAAAAATGGCGTAGGTCTATATATAGCATTTATGTATTTGCTATCTCCCTCTACTTTTCAATTTAAAATTTTTATTTTTGAAATAATATCCCACCAATTGAATGATCTTTTTCGAATTTGAGCATCCAATAACCATCTATCATTATCATTATTTTTGAAATTCGAAAAGTCTATATTTGAAAAGCTTCATCTGAATTAGGTTTCATATCAATTGAAAGTGGAGTCTTGAGCCAGAACTGAAGCGATCCTACTTAATTTTCAAAATTCAAGCTTAAGTCCTATTATTGAATAAGTCTTGTTTGAAGCTTCAGAAATCCCTCTTTGAATACCGTGTATTCCCATATTCTCCTTTAAAGAGTCTTACTTTACTACTAGTCTTTCACACATCTCATGTAATTGGAAATTATCCCAATTGAAAGTTTCATTTAAGTTTGACTGGGCTTTGGCCCCCTTTTTATGGATTCTAAAATTAAACATAAAAATATGTTTAAGAATATCTCAAACTAAATAGAAGCTCAATTCAAGAATAGAATACACATTAATTTTTATGATTTATATTCACATTTTAACATTTCAATCCAATAACATAGTATTTAGAATGTACTTTTGAACACTCTTTATGCGTAGCCTATAATTTTCCTCATTTCCTTGACTCTTCTCATTCTTTTGCCTTCCCTCCAATCTCTCATTTCCTTTTCACGTTCTTGAGTTCCCCAGCTTCAACTCCCCCACTTCCTACTTTTTTGTTTGCAACCTTATTTTATTTCCCTTTCTTCCCTATTCTATCGTGATGATGTCCTAACAAAATGTATCACAAACCCCGGAGTCTTCTACCATGAAATACTTTCCACGTTTTAAAGGCTACGGGTGGCATTCCATCTTCATCCCCAAGGATTTGGTGAATTCGCGCAACTCCTATGGGATCCCAACTCGATACTCATCGAAATTTCTCGTGATGGTTTGTGTCGTTGAAGAATGGTTTTTTGTAAAGGTTGCTTTACCTGTCTGCGCCCTCACGCATGATCTACAATTTTCCTTTTGTTGCCCAATACACGACGTTATTGATCTTCTAAAATTGGCCCCTGCGCAACTTCACTCTCACACAAGGCAAGTTCTTCTTTGTTCTTGTATCGTGTTCCTTTTGGTCTTGGAGCCCGCTCAGGAAGAATACCTAGACTTAACTGTCCATGAGTTCTTGGCTTTTTATTCTTTGAGGAGCTCTTCGAGTAATATTTGCAATTTTTGAATCAAAGACCAGCGACTGGCTTGTTTTGAGAGCCTTTATTCTAATGCCTACCATTGAGGAAGAAGTTTTTCTTTGTTTTTGGTGTAGGTTAGGAATATCCTCAATCAGAGGCTATGGGCCTAGAATTCCCTATCAAAGGCACCTAGAGTACAACCCAGATGACAAAGATTTGGCAGTAGCTTTAGGCCTTCTACCCAAACAGAGGAAATCTCGTGCCGACATAATCGTTGCCTGACAACTAAACAAAAGGACAAGATTTGGACTGAGGTCCTTCTGACATCCGCCAATATTGATTGTTTCTTGGTAATGCCTGATCCTTCAAATGTTAAGGGTCGCATATTTCTAACCAAAGTCGTCACCCCCTCTCCCTCAAAAAAGCCATCCTCAGAGTCTACTCTAAAGGCCTTGCGGAAGCTCTCTCACCCCACCATTTTAGATACACCTTCTCCCAGCGTGAAAATAGTGGTCGCGGGCACACGTGTTGGACCTCCCTTGTAGCCAACTAGCTTCACAATACCTCGCTTTCTGCTTTGAGTTGTTCTTCAACTCGTGCACATTCTCTAGGTCATGATGATTTCGAGGGCTTGATGAGTTAAGTCCTTTATGATTTGGTGGTAATGTTGAATTCTCCCTCCTAAAGGAAGGTGTTCCTTTAGACGGCCTTGTGAGTGAGGACATCAATTTTAGTGATGTTGAACTTGCTTACACCGATGCTATTTGCCTGGTGAAAAGATTTTGGGTAAAGTCCCTAGAATTGGGGTGGGCTCAACGGCAGTATCTCCTAAAACTTTCTCTTTGGCTCCTGCTATGGTATCAAGGAGAGGGATGATGGAAAGGTGTTGGAAGGTGCTTCCACCCCTCTAGTCTTGCTCAAAATGAAGTTATCAGCAGGATAGCTAGTCGGCTAAGGCATTTCTTCTCTAGGGTACCTTTGATTCTTTTTTTTTTTTTTTTAACTTTCTTTGGCTTTACCTTTGTAAGGTGTCGGCAATTTGGCAGTTTGGATCGTGGTTGCTTCAACTTTTATCGAGGTGGCTTCAATTCCTCTTTTTGATATGATGAATCCTATGAACTTACTTACTTGGCCCTACTCCAAATGTGCACTTTGATGGGCTTAGCTTCATCTTGTACTGTCATAGTATTGTGAACGCTTCTATTAGGTTGACCATATGTTGGACAGGCCTTTGCTTTTGACTAACAAGTCATCCACAAACATTTATAGTTCGTCTTATTTGGCTTTTAAACATCTGGTCAGCCAGCCTTTAGTAGGTTGTCACTGAGTTCTTCAAGCCAAATAGCATGACTTATTAGCAATACAACCATTGGTATGTGATAAATGAGATTTTCTCTTCGTTTTCTAGGTGTATTCAAATTTGGTTACAGCCTCAATAGTGTTCATAAAGATCAACACTTGTGTCCCACAATGGCGTCTATGATGACATTGATTCATGGCAGGGGAAGCTATCTTTTGGAAAAGTTTTATTTAGATCGGTGAATTACATGTATATTCTTCACATTTTCTTTGTTTTTTTTTTCACCAAGTTAACGTTGAATAGTCATCCGAGGTAATGGGCTTCCCTAATGAATCATGTAGTGAGCAGCGTTCTACTTCCTTAGTGATAGCTATATATTTCTCCATGTTTAATGATCTTTGTTGTCCAGATGACTAACATAAGAGGGAGGGTGAATTGAGTTATATTAAAAAAATTAACACTTATAAAATAAATACACAATATAAAATATAAATAACATACGAAGAAGTAAGAAATATAAAAAGTAAGGGCAATAAGAAGCAAACTCAGTATTTTAACGAGATTCAGTCTCACTGCCTACGTCCTTACCTCAAGCTACCCCTTGAGGATCCTAAATTCACTATTCAATCTCCTTTAGGTGGAGATAAAAATCTATTACACATTTGAGCAACACCACTATAAAGAATCCGTGTAGAACACGCTATATACTTGCAATTACCTCACACTTGGCGATTCAATTATTCATTGTGTAGAACACCTTCTACACACACAAGGGTTATACGCACTCTCTTACAAATACAAGAGCTGGTAGTGAGGTAGATTATCAGAGTACACTCCTCAATGAGTGAAATAAGAATAATACAATGCAACTTATATATGTCTCAAAATGAACAAGAATTAAGGCACAAAATTTGGAAAAGAAAGAATGAGGATTTTGATAGAATGATTCAAAACTTAGCAATTGATGTGTAAGCTCTTGTTGTGATTTTTGCAAAACTCAAGTGAGCTATTTATAGGCAAATGAGTCTTCATATTCAAATTTGAAAAGGTTCACATATCAAATAAGAGCACTATTCACTTTTAAAAAGATTCAAATAAAAATACTTCCTTTTTATATTTGTCAAAGACAATTCCATTCATTTTTCAAGAAATCAAACCTAATCTTTTACTTTTCATACATGACAAAATGAGTATGATTTATTTTTTAAACTAAATCATTTTCTTTTTGCATATGTCAAAAAAATACATAACCAACCGTCAAGATTTTCAAATAAAATCATCTATCTTTTGCATATGTCAAAAAAACATACAACCACCATTCAAGATTTTCAAACAAAATATGCACATGTCAAAGATGATAATCAATCATCTTACAAATTCAAATCTTTATACATATGTGAAAAAATAATAATAATTTTCGAAATTAAATATTTTAATAAAGTTATATAAATGTAAAAAATGAAATTTGATACTTTATGAGAAATATTAATTTTGAGTCTTAATCCAATTTCAAATTTTAAGATATGTACAAAATTACTTTATGAGTTTCATTTGTAGACTTGTTCTTCTTCTTGCTCATGCTTAATTTTTTGATGTGCTTAGCTCTCTTCATGCATAAACAACTTGAGCTTGAGTTTTGAATTTATTTGTTATCATCAAAATCTATACATAGATACTAGACTTGAAATCTTGGATTCTACAATCTTCCAATTTTTAATGATGATAAATACTTAATAGAAATCTACGATCTGATCTGCAGTAATACTTAAGCTCCCCCTGAATATATTCGTTAGTTTTTCAAGTAAAATATAAATATTATTCGAGCATATATAATATGGTAGTATAATACTAGTATAAGACTTCTCTCCCTTTTGGTATCATTAGAAAGGAACCGCAATTAGTTTCAGTAAATTTTTTTCCCGCAGTAATTTATCGTCTTGGTGCGGAAAGAGATTTAAATTCACTTGATATTGTTGACGAATCAGATGTTGTAGAGATTTGAAGTTGAATAAGTGGAGTCATCCGTGTCCAACAAAGGTTGCAAAAGCTGAGGCCTAACTCTGGCAATTCGGTGCGGAATGAGATTCAAATCCACTTGACGTTATTAACAAACGAGATTTTGTAAAGATTTGGAAACTTTTGATTTCTGTTTAAATGACCATTTTTATCCATCGAATACTCACAAGAAAAATCTCTCATTCATCATTAATCAAGTATCTGTTTATCCAAAACGAAAGAATGACAGAGAAAATTTATTCTGGTAATTTTCCGGATTTGAATTAAGAACCGTCTCAATCAGTCATCTCTCCCATCTCATCCAACATATCTTGTAAGTTTGACTAAGTAAAATTTGAAGAGATGATAGTGTGTCTTGTTCTTATTTCCGTCTCTATAAGAGCAATCATTAACTTTATCTAATTTGCATCAAATCTTCTTCTTATCTTTACAATTCGCCTGCATTCTCATTCTACAAATTTTTAATAGCTCGTCAATTTCCCTTCAGTACTTCTCGTAATTAATCTATTTCTGCTTTTATCATAGGTAGCATGAAACAACAAGAGACTGATTTAATTAATAAATCAGAACATGATGCCATTTATGAACTTGTGGGTCTTGGGACTCGATACTCATCATCCATCGTTGTTTTTTTCGCTCAGTTTCAGTCCAAAATTCTCGAAATTGAGAAACTTAGTGAGACTGTTTCTGTATTTCAACGATTTGTTTATGAGTCAAATAGAAAAATAGTAGAGTTATAGCAACAAAATAAAAATTTAAAATCCTTAATTTCCTCTTCATTTCGACTGCTTAATCTTTTAGATAAGAATAACATATCGATCTATGAAGAGCAAATGCAGTTGAAAGATGAGGTTAGAAGTTTCAAGTTTTTGTAAGTCATTTGAGATAAAGGAATACAAATATTCAACAGATATTTATGGTATGCATCATTCCTATTTTTTTTCTAATCATGAATAATCTATCTTTTAGTAGGGGTTTTGTAAAAATGTCCCCCAATTGATCATGTGTACTTGTGAATTCTAGTACAATATCACCTTTCTACATATGATCTCTAAGAAAATGATATCTAATTTCAATATGTTTAGTCCTAGAATGTTGTATATGTTTCTTTGAAAGACTTATAACACTTGTATTATCATATTTGATTGGAATGTGATTGTACATAAGTTTAAAATCCTCAAGCTATTGTTTCATATAAAAAACTTGAGCATAACAACTACTTGCAGCAACATACTCTGTCTCAGCAGTAGATAATGCAACAAAATTTTACTTTTACTAAATCATGAAACGAGTGCATGACCTAAAAAATGACATGTTCCACTAGTATTTTTTCGATCAACTTTGCAACCAGCATAATCTGCATTTAAATAACTAATAAGATCGAAAGAAGTGTACTTAAGATACCATAACTCTAGGTCAATGGTACGGGCAAAATATCTAAAAATACACTTGACTGCAATCAAATGAGATTGCTTTAGAGATGATTGAAAACGTGCATATAAACATACACTGAACATAATATCAGGTCTACTAGTTAACAAATATAATTAACTATCAACATACCTCGATATACCTTTGAATCAACTGGTTTATCGCTTTCATCTTTATCAAGTTTGGTGGTTTGACTCATTGGTGTTCCAATTACGTTCGCACTTTCCATCTCAGACTTTTTGAGTAACTTTTTGATATATTTTGACTGATTAATAAATGTTACACTTTTTACTTACTTGATTTACAATCCGAAAAAGAAATTAAATTCTCCCATTATGCTCATTTCAAATTCTTCCAGCATACTCTTAATAAAATCTTGGCACATATTTTCATTAGTAGCACCAAATATTATATCTCCACATAAATTTAAATTAGAAGAATATCATCCTGTTCATATTTGATGAAAAGAGTTGTACCGATCTTTCATCTTGAAAAACATTTTTTAATCAAAAAGCCACTAAGTCTTTCATACCTCTAGGAGCTTATTTGAGTTCATATAATACTTTTGTGAGTTTAAAAACATAATTAAGAAAAATATGATTTTCAAAACCTGGAGGTTGCTCAATATATACCTTTTCATTTATAAAACCATTTAAGAAAGCACTTTTAACTTCCATTTGAAAAAGTTTAGAATTTTTATAACATGCATATGCAAGTAACATTCGAATAGTTTCTAATCTTGCGACATGTGCATACATTTCATCATAATAAATTCATTTCTCTTGATTAAAACATTGGGCTACAAGTCTAGCCTTGTTTCTAGTGATGATTTCGAACTCATCTTTCTTATTTCTAAAAACTCATTTTGTTTTAATAATAGTATGATTTTTGAGTATAGGAACAAGTGTCCAAACATCAGTTCTTTCAAACTGATTTAACTCTTCTTGCATATCTAAGATCCATAATTAATCAAGTAGTGTTTCATCAATATTTTGGGTTCAATTTGAAATAGAAAAGCAGTGTGATTGTAAATATTTCTAAGAGATGATCAAGTATTTATACCTCGTGAAGGTTCTCCTAGAATTTGTTCTACTAGATGATCTTTCACATGTTTCTACTATTTAGTTGCATCTTGTACTAAGTTTTAATGATTTTTCCTAATATCTCCATATTGGACTTCTTCCATCGTATTCTTTTTTTTTTTTTAGATTGAGACTATTTGTATTATTTGTACCTTCTATTCTCATGATCTTTCCTTTTAAATTGTTTCCAAATGTCACGCGTCTTTCTTTTTTAGAAGTGAGGTCAATGAATTTAGTTTTGTCTCCTGTCATGTGTTTTAAGCATCCGTTGTCTAAAAAACATTTATTTTTACCTGTGGAAGACTTCATGCATACCTACAAAAGTAATTAAAAAAAATTCTTGGTACTGAAATTCTTTTGGTCATTTATTTATTAGTATTAGAAGAAACAAGATTTTTTGATACCCATATGACCCTAATAGTCATTGTATATTTTCTTCTAATAGGACAAGCATGATAATTATGACTATTTCTATTGCAAAAATTACAAATAACATGTGACATATTTGAAAATTTTGAGTGATAATATTTTTCTTTAAAAAAGTTATTTTTATGAAGAATTTTAAAAATTTGATTTTGATTTAGTTAGTTCATCAAAGAAAATTGTATAGAGTTTGAGTTTTTCTTTTAGCATGTATCTCAAACCTACCTTATCAAAAATACATTTTTGACTACCAAAAAGTTTTTCAAAATTTCTTTTTCCATTTGTAAAGTTTTCAATAATCTTTTCTAAATCAGTCACTTTTTTTTTTCAACTCATCATTTTTATCTTTTGAAATTATGTTTTCTTTTCTTAAAACATCAATTTCATTTGTTAAACAAGAATTTTTCTTTTTCAAAGCGGTATACTTGATACCCAATTTTTCAAGTTCCTCATATATCTTTTCCAAAATATTTTGCAACTTTTCATAAGAATGATTTTCAATATTTTCAGAATTTGTTACTTCAAGATCATCTTTAACCATGAGACAAAAATTTACAGATTATTCATTTTTTGCGTTGCTGTCTGAGTTACTTGAATCATCATCCCATGTAACTTTCATTAATTTCTTGTCTTTGTTCGATCTTTCTTTAGCAGGGGATAATCTGCTTTGATATGTCTAGACTTTTTACATTTATAACAAATTAATGAATTATTTTACCTGTATATTTGTTGGAAAATTTTGTGAAAGATTTTCTTGGAGGAGTTTTATTTTTCTTTAAAAATTTCTAAAATATTTTTGTGATCATTGCAATTTCTTCATTTTTGTTATCGTTTTCCTCATCTTCATCGCTTTCACTTTCATAGGGAACAGTTTTGAGTGCTAAACTCTTCTTTTGCTTTCCTTCTTCTTCTTCTTCTCTTTTCAATGTGCACTTGTAGGTAATAAGTGATCCGATAAATTCATTTAATTCGAATTTTTTGAGATCTTTAGTTTTAAGAATCACCGTCACTTTTGATTCTCAACGTTTTGGCAGAGAGTTAAGAAATTTTCTTATTATCCCCAAGTTAGAATAAATTTTTCCAAGAGCTGTCAAGTTATTTATAATGTTAGTAAAACGAGTATACATAGAGGAGATAGATTCATCATCAATCATTTGAAACATTTCATATTTATGCATAAGAATATAAATTTTTAATTATTTGACTTGCGAAATTCTTTCATAAGTTACTTCTAAATTATCCCAAATTTTATTTGTTATCCCGCAAGTCATTATTCTGTTAAATTCATTGCCATTGAGAGTATTATACAGTAAATTCATAGCCATTACATTCACTATATAAAAGTCTATTATCTTCACGATCAAACTATTCTTCTTCCTTATTGACCTTTACTCCATCAACAATTTTTGTTAGAATATAAGATCCATTTACAATATATTTTCAGATTTCTCGACTTTGAAACTGAAGAAATATTCTCATTTTAACTATCCAGAAAGTATAATAATCTCTACAAAATAGTGGAGGCCGACTACTGGATTGACCTTCAGCGAATGTAGCTGCAATATTAGCCATATGATCTTAACTCAACAGATAATTAATTTTATATTAGATCCATTTCTCTGATACCAATTGTTGCCCAGATGACTAATACAAGAGGGGAGTGAATTAGGTTATATTAAAAAAATTAACACTTATAAAATAAATATATAATATAAAATATAAATAACATACGAAGAAGTAGGAAATATAAACAGATTGGGTAAGAAGAAGCAAATTCAGTATTTTAACGAGATTCAGCTCCACTGCCTACGTCCTCACTTCAAACTACCCATTGAATATCCAAAATTCACTATTCGATCTTCTTCAGGTGGAGATAGAAATCTATTACACTTTTGAGCAACACTGCTACAAAGAATCTGTATAGAACACCCTCTACACTTGCAATCACCTTACACTTGATGATTCAACTATTTCCTGTGTAGAACACCTTCTATACACACAATGTATATGCATCCTCTTACAAATACAAGAGTTGATAGTAGGTAGATTATCAGAGTACATTCCTCAATGAGTGAAATAAGAACAATATAATGCAACTTATATCTCTCTCAAAATGAACAAAAATTAAGGCACAAAATTTAGAGAAGAGAGAATAAGGGTTTTGAAAGAATGATGCAAAACTTAGCAATTGATGGTGTAAGCTCTTGTTGTAATTTTTGTAAAACTCAAGTGGGCTATTTATAGACAAATGAGTCTTCATATTCAAATTTGAAAAGGTTCACATATCAAATAAGAGTACTATTCACTTTTTAAAAGATTTAAAAAAAAATCTCATTTTTATATTTGTTAAAAACAACTACATTCATTTTTCAAGAAATCAAATCAAATATTTTACTTTTCATACATGACAAAATGAGCATGATTTATTTTTCAAATCAAATCACTTTCTTTTTATATATGTTAAAAAAACACACAACCACCCTTCAAGATTTTCAAACAAAACATGCACTTGTCAAATATGACAATTAATCATCCTACAAATTCAAATTTTTATGCATATGTGAATTAATAATAATAATTTTCAAAATTAAATATTTTAATAAAGTTATGTAAATGTAAAAAATGAAATTTGATATTTTATGAGAAAATATTAATTTTGAACCTTAATCTAATTTCAAATTTTAAGAGATGTACAAAATTACTCTATGAGTTTCATTTGTAGACTTATTTTTCTTCTTGCTTATGTTTAATTTCTTGATGTGCTTAGTTCTCTTCATGCGTACACAATTTGAACTTGAGTCTTGAATTTATTTGTTATCATCAAAATCTATACGTAGATACGAGACTTGAAACCTTGGATTCTACAATCTTATCTTTTGACGAACCTTCTTGTGCATGGAGTCCACACACAGTTGGTGTTCGATAATGTTGTTGTCGATCGCAGGCATAACTTTGTGACTCCAAATAAACACATCTCAGTGCTCTAGTAATAGTTACTTTAGGGCCTGTCAAGTTTTTGTGAGAATTTGAGTTTCAATCCACGTTGTTGCATTAGGGTGACCTGGGTATAATGTTATGATCTCCAATGGTCATTTGCCTTATTATAAGTTTTGCTCTTCCCTCACCTTCACGCTCCTATCCAGAAGGACTCTGGTGGATAGGGAAAATATAGCATGGTCATCCTTTTAGGCGGCTTGGTCACCATTGCCTGTGATAGTTCATATTTCTTCCCTTTTACTCCTTAAATCCTACATATAATATTCTTGTGCTAGGGCTTGCATGCTTCGTGCTTCTTCCACTTCTCCTTTAGTTGGGAATTGTATCTTGAAGTGGTACGTGGACATGACCACCCTGAGGTGGTTTAGTGTTGGTCGCCCTAGTTTATACAAGGAGGGCGCCTTCATGATAAAAAAATAACTCATAGTGGTCGCGATGCACCTCTCTCTTCCGCCCATGACTGGGAGGGGTAAAAACGCTTACTGATTGGATCTAAAATCTAGGAAAGCCTTCAGCAGCGTCAGAGTGAGTCTCGACTTAGTGAGTCTCGACTTAGTGAGTCTCGACTTAGGTCTTGTTTTTTTATTTAAACATCCAATCTCATCTTATTTTATCTCAAATTTATTATTACATTTTTTCAAATTTTCATTAAAAAAATAAACAATTCAACTTTTTTAAATTTCAAATACAACTTTTTTAAATTTTAAAATAAAATTATAAAAAAATATGTTATAATAATTTTTTTTTTACTTTTATTCTATCTCTAAAAATAAATGAGGCCGATATCTATGCCCATTTTAAAAGATAATTTTTAAAATTTGATATAAATTATGTTGTTTTGTATCAAAACATAATTATGTTCCGTAAGTAGCTATTCCTTTGATAAATGAATGAAAACAAGATCGAGAATTATTTTCCTTTTACGGGGGCCCCTCGTGCACAATGGCGTATTGGCGTTCTTGTTTTCAAGGTGGGCAGGACCGGCCAACTGCCAAGGCTCACGAAAAGCAAATAGAGAGAGTGAGAGAGAGAGAGAGCGCAAACGGGACAGAAAAATCCAACCAGGCACCAGCATCAGCACCACCAACCGCTCTCAACGAGATACTTTTCTCCTACGCTCACTGACATAACCGTCTCTCCACGTGAACGATTACCCACCGTCCATCTTCAGGCCCCATCCATTCCAAACCCATCGTCCCCGTTCCCTCACTGCAGTAGCAAAAGGTCCTCCTCTTCACTCTTCTCTGTTTCCACGTACGTACATCCATCCCCGTATCCGTCTCCACTACCCTTTTATTTGTCATAGCGCCCCAACTTTTCTTTGTCAACATCTTGGTCCCCCCCACAACCGAGAAACTTCTCTTTCTACCTTTTTTTTCTTGCTTGTTTGCTTGCGTCCCTGTCAAGCTTTTACCAATCTTTCTCAATTTCAGTCCTTATTCTCACCCTCCCTTGTTCCATTTCTCAGTTTCTCACTTACACTTTTCATCCTTTCTTTCTGAATGTTGATCATATTTCACAGCGTGTAGCTGCTGTTCGTCTGAGCAATGTCGTCGGATGCTGATCGCGGAAACGCCGGATTGCGCTACTCCCCGCCGGAGGGCTTGATGGATCACATAACAGAGTTCCTGAAGGCGGCGGCGGAGATGTCCGTCGAGTTCGGAAAGGGATGCAGGGATATAGTGCGGCAGAGTCTAGTGAAAGAGGACTCCTACATCGGTAGGAAGTTGGGGAAGGGCTCGAATTTCGTGAGGAGGAGGATCGGCGGGCCTTGTAATAGGGGTATTGAGAGACTGAGGGTGTTTAATGACTACCTCCCCGAGGATAAGGATCCGTTGCACGCCTGGGCGGTGGTGTTCTTTGTCTCGGCGATTGTTTTTGCAGGTATATCCAGGTTTTTCTATTTTTTGATTCCTGAGAAAAGAAATTATAGGAAGAGAAGTCAGGGGGGTATAAGGTCATTGCTATGATGCGGTGACCTCTGTTTGGTTACAGAGAAAAATATCAGCAAACGAGATGGAGAGTAATTCGGAGTTTTGTGTATATTTTAATATGGGATCTCGGAAACTGAATTGCTTTATCAATTGATGCTCCTCAGCTAGTTTTTTAGGCTCTGTTGGGTACTGGGGGATTTTTTTTTTATATTTTTTTTTCAAATATGATTTCCGTTATTTGGACGAATAAACTTCCTCCGTTTTGGATTGGGAATTTATTGGTATTTTGTTGAGGATTGCCTGCTGGTCGATCTTCCATATTCTTTGCAGGGTACCGTTAATGTCACAGATCTTCACTTTTTTGTAATGTGGCAGATGTTTCTGTACGCATTAATTATTTGGTAGGATTTGCTTCATATCCCACTGTTAGAGAATTTCACTTCGTCTCAAAATATAGTATTTAGTTCGAAAGGTTGTAGTTGATTCTATGTTTCATGCTGTTATAAAATACTTTCCTTGTTTTATATATCATAAATATAACTCAATCCTTTCCTTGTTCTGCTAATTGTAGCTTCTTGATTCCGTTGTACTGTGTTGATTTGTGTCATTTGATTAATCTGTATACTCTCAACTGGTAAATTCTCGGATTATGCCTTTCTTCTTCTTCTTCTTCTCTTCCATCGACTCTGAACTAGTAAATTCTCGGATTTATGCCTTTCTTCTTCTTCTTCTTCTCTCTCTCTCTCTCTCTTCCATCAACTCTGAACCACATTGCTGCTGAGACTGTAAAACTTGATTTTATATAAACTTTGTCATGGGAAGTTTATGTAGTCTAGAACTTTTTGGTTCTGCGTATCAACCATGACTGGAGCCTAACAAATGTCATTTCGTGCTGAATGTGTACTCCTACATGTACTCGTATACTTGTTCGATATGCTGAGGCCAGTCTGAAGTGTAACTGGCTCTTTGATGAAGTAAAAAAAAATAGATGGTCTCCAAGTTAATCAGTATTTTCTAACTTTTGTACGCAAGTTTGCAACCCAATTTTGCTCCTTATTCTTCTTCCATTTGGTAGAGTATTACACTCTACACTATTGGTTAGCATTACTCGTGGTCTTTTAGAGTAATTTGTTATATATTCACCAATATGTATCTGTATGTATGTGCATCTTGGTGTATTTGGTTTGGTATGTACAAGATGATTATATTATGTATGTCTGACTATGTATGTACATTCGCAAGATGTTTATATGTTTGTCTCAGTATGTCTTCTGGCACCTCTACTGTTTTATCCTTTGAACAATGTTGACGTGGTTAATTAATTTGCAGTCCTAAACATAAATACCCAACAAAATACATCCTCCACCCCATTGACAAAGAAGGTGTATCTACATCCTCCTAGTGCTGACCTCATAGTGCTTCCGGATGGTAGATACTTGGCATACAGAGAGCAGGGTGTTTCAGCTGAAAGATGTAGATTCTCTATGATCGCTCCACATATGTTCCTTTCATCTAGGCTTGCAGGTTGTACGATTAGAGTGTTGAAAGCGTGCAAAATTATTTGAATACTTTTGTTGCCATGTATACTTTCCACTCAACTTGATTCTTTTAACTCCTTTATCATCTTTTCAATTAGGAATACCTGGACTTACGGCTTCGCTGCTGGAAGAGTTCGGCATTCGCCTGCTAACATATGATCTTCCTGGCTTTGGCGAGAGTGATCCACATCCGAAGAGGAACCTTGAGTCATCAGCTAGGGACATGTTTTTCCTAGCAAATTCTGTTGGCATTCGTGACAAGTTCTGGGTTGTGGGGTACTCTAGTGGAAGCATGCATGCTTGGGCTGCACTTAGATACATTCCTGATAGAATTGCTGGTATAAATTCGTCTTTTTAAATTTCTATTCAAAATCTGTTTGGAGATCAGCTTAGCTTGGCTAGATTGAGAAATATGTGGTGATATGAGTTTACGAGGCCAATATTTTCTAAGTTCATCAAGATGATAGAAAATTTTACAACATGACTATTGAAAGAACTAGTCATTTCTATGGTTGAAGAAATTAAAAATTATTATGTATTCTACCAGGTGCAGCCATGTTTGCTCCGATGGTTAATCCATATGATCCAATCATGAATAAGGAAGAAAGAAGTAGAACCTGGGATAAGTGGATGCAAAAGAGGAAATTAATGTACTTTTTAGCTCGGAGGTTTCCTAGACTTCTTGCTTATTTTTACCGCCAAAGCTTCTTGTCTGGAAAGCATGATCAGATTGATAAGTGGCTGTCATTGTCACTGGGAAAGAGGGTAAGATTCTTCTGATCAATTATTTCTTTTAAGCTGAAATATTTATGAATCAGAACTCTATACTGACTCTAATCTCGTATTTTCTCATTACAATTGTTGCTACACTTGTTTCATGTAAGGTTCTTTTATAATTTCAGTGGAGTTGCTACACGTGTGTAATCTCCCGTTATTGAGAGGCAAGTTGTACACAGCTGAGGAATCTTAGCTAGTCTATCTATTCGGCCTTGGTGCAGTTTGTATATAAGAAGGATGCTTGGGTGCAGTGGAAACCTATATGTGGTGAATTTAGATGTAGACTGATGAGGATCCGGAAAGGAGTTAGTGGTGGCTGAAATCTTTTAGAAGATTGAAGAGAAGGATGAGGGTTGGGTGAAGAGGGTCAGTGGATCTGGTGTCTTGTTTTGATAAAGTAAAAACCTTAGCGATAACCAACCGAGTGATATCCAGATATACAGGGAATATACAAGATAACATCTAATCAAAGAATGAGAATAGTAATAGAAAATCCTGGCTAAAACCATAAAAACCAAATTGAGCAGCTGGCTGGTGTTTTACACTGAGAATATGCAGTAGCTCTGATATCCCATACGGTGCCTTCTAATTAGTTGCAGACAAGGGCGTGACACCTTTGTTATAGTATGTACTTGGATGAGTCAAAAGCTTATCACTCTGTTCAACTAATTCAGTAGTTTGGTTATGGTTTCTGAGTGTTTCATTTTTGGATTCTTAGATGTCCCATTGAGAAGTTTTATTTACCTGTATGACTTGTTATGAAGGTATTACTGATCTTTATAGGATAGAGCTTTGATAGAGGACCCACTATACGAACAATTCTGGCAAAGGGATGTGGAAGAATCAATTCGGCAAGGAAGTGCAAAACCATTCGTGGAGGAAGCTGTTTTACAAGTCTCAAATTGGGGTTTCAGCCTTGCAGATCTTAAATTACAAAAGAAACAGCGAGGGAAAAGCATGCTCAATTTGCTCAAGTATATGCTCTTTGAAGAAAAAGAGGAATATACAGGCTTCTTGGGTCCAATACACATATGGCAGGTTAGTGATGTCTCTATTCTCTCCAAATTTGTTTCAGCTCTTTCCTATGTTAGTGCTTTACTGCACCGAAGATAACTTGGAAATGATCGGCTTATAGTAGTCTTGCTTATTATTTGCTAGACTTTGTGTATCCTGAGGGACATTTGCTGGATCTGTTATGCTTTTTTAACAAGTCGAGATAAATAACATTAGGATCAGTTACTTGAAAATAACTACTGTAATTGACTTTTACCATGATGCTGATAGATCATATTATTGAAAACGGTAGTAAAAATTCAAAATACAATTCCATTATAAGGATGTAGAATCAAACATAATGTTGGATAAAGGGAAGTTTGACATAGCAAAATAGACGATAGTGAAATCACTGCTAGCGGCAGTTGCATTTTTTGCCACCTAAACAGTGAGAAAATAAATCCTGGGCCAGCAAACTGGTTTCAGTGAAGTCAAACAGAACCTTGAATATATTTGTTATTTTCTTAGGCATCATATATTTTCTCTCAACACATGTTTTTCCCCTAGCCTTTTTCTTATTCTGAAACTAAAAAATCAACGTTCTGCAGGGGATGGAAGATAGGGTGGTTCCACCATCCATGACTGATTTTGTGCATCGGATTCTACCTGGAGTTGCAGTACATAAGCTCCCATATGAGGGCCATTTTACCTATATCTACTTTTGTCACGAATGCCATAGACAGATATTTACTACACTTTTTGGAACTCCACAAGGCCCACTCAAAAATACCATAAAGTTGGATCAAACTCTGGTGGAAGGTAATTTTAAAGAGCTGGAAGAGACTGATCAGGAGCAGGAGGAGGTTATTTTTGGTGCAGGTGCTCTTGACATGAAGAGGTAAAACACTTGGTGATATTGCCATTTTTCTAGCTTTGACATTAGAAATTTATGCTGTATATAGCATAGCTTTGCTCTTTTACTCGTGGAGCATAAAGGAAAAGGGTAGAAAAAGCATATGAATCTTTTGTTTTGGGCATTAGATTCTGGGGTATATGATGGGTGGGGTTGGCATTGTAACTTTGGAGGATATGTTAGACGCTACAAAAGTATACGACACAATAAAATTGTTCTGATTCTCCACTGTAGATCAGAATTTCAGTCTTGATTTGTACCTTACCTCATTTATTCTCAACTGCGGTTCTGCCTTTGAAAGGCAAATGTTTCTGCCTTTAAAAAGCTAATGTCGGCCACTCGGTCTGCTGGTTAGTTTTCAAAAATATAATCATTTGGCCTACAGAATGAATTTAACTAATGGTACTTAAAGCTTACCAACCGTAAAAGATCTATAACGCCAGGGATTTGCGGTCCTGGTGCATGATCATAACATCAACTTGCATGGACATGCCAAAACGGATTACTGTCTTTTTACAACTCGGAGTCTAGAGTGAAAGCAAGATACGAAAAGTGAGTTGTGTAGTATTTATCAAACATTTAGAGGTTTTTTGGATGATGAGATAGTTTTATATGAAAATTGAAAGTTATAAATAAAATATTATTAGAATATTATTTATTATTATTATTATTTTGACATTAAAAAATTTAAAGTATTTATTATATTTTGTATGAAAATTTGTAATTGTGAAATGAGATAAGTTGAGAGTGTTTCTCAATGAAAACAACCTGTTAATATTTATGGGAAAATCTAGATATAATATCAAATATGGTAGAGATCTTGCTACTCCCAAAATAATTGCCAATAAAATCCTACCCATTGGGGAAATAGTTGGAGAGGCAAAAAATCCTGTACGTTGCTTGTTATTGAATTCACTCACATATACTGTCCACGGGTTGCTTAGAGAAGAGAACCTAAAAAAATAAAAAATAAAAACTGTTCAGAGAGGAACTAGTCTAGTTGCCCAAGTTGAGTTGATTCCATTCATAAAATAATAATATTATTAAAAATTAATATTTTAATAATATTTTATTCAACTTCTAATTTTTATCTAAAATCATTTTATCTCATCTCAGTATCCAAATGTCCCGTCTTTCATTAACTCATCCAAGTTTGCTAGTGTTAAATAAGGTTAAATCGTCTTACATTAAGGAGCGAAATTTTCACAAAGTCGGATCTTTACTTGTCTTACAGCCCATGTCACTTTGTTGTTTGCACTTCTACGTTGCTTATGAGGCTATTATAATCTCTTAGAAAATTTCATGCTTCAAGATTAATAGATCTAAATGGTTTCTCTAAAAAAAATGAAGAGATAAATGAGGGTTTTTATCTTTTTTCTAGACTTTTTTCACACACACGTAATGTACAGAGACTCTTATTTAAAAAGTTTACATACTTGGAAGTTAAATAACTTCCCTAAAGCTGTGGAAGTTAATTAACCTCCCTAGAGTTGTGGTAGTGGTGATGATTTAATAAATAACTTCCCTACCCATGTAGACATAACTTGGTCATGGTAACCTATTACCAACACCTCTCACTTATGAGGTCCTCTCCTCTAGCAAGGTGAGGTTTCATCTCACTTAGTGAGTCTTGCTTTGCTTAGCAAAAGATCGTGTTCGACTAGATAAAGAAAAATAAGAAAGAATATGGAGGGGATTCACACTAACAGAACTAGAACAATAAGGAATCACCATCACGATAGACGAAGTCAACAAGGCAGAGACCTTAAACAAACCTTGCTTGATGCTACAAGTCACCTCGGACCAAACAGTGAACAAAGAGGCGTTTCGAAATACCATTTCAAAAGTTTGGAGCATTGGTGGTTGGATACAGTTCAAAGACATGGGTATTACAAATTCTTTGTAGAGTTCCAATACGCAAGAGACAAGAGCAAAATCCTACAGGGGACACTTTGGACTTTCGACAAGTACCTGGTCTACATAGCTGACGTCGACTGGTCCATTCCTCCAAATGAAATCCCTTTCACCCATAAGGCCTTCTGGATCCAAGTTTTCAACATGCTCCTGGGAAGCATGAACATAGATATAGCCGCCCATGTCACGGAGGAAATATGAGAGATTCTAGAAATCGATGTAGACAACTAAGATTATGCATGGGGTCAGTTATTACGCATGAAGATGCATATAAACATCTCTGAACCTCTACCTCAAAGTAGGCTTTCAAACCTAGAGGAAAAGCTTTCATGGCTCCCGATTAAGTACGAGAGACTACCCTCATTTTGCTTTTAATGTGGGGTTATCAAACACCAAACGAGAGGATGCTCTAAGCCAAATAAAGCCATAACTAATTCAACCAAACCTGAATATGGGTCCTAGTTGCGTGCCTCCACCCTGAAATTAGGCAGCCTCTCCCCCAAGAGATACGACAGCGGCGAACTGGAAGTTGCAGACTAATCTCCTACATGGAAAACCCGAGAAGAACACACAAAACCTGTGACAAATAAAAAAGGACCTGACATAGCCCTACTCCCCATCAACTGCCCCAAAGATCCCTCTTCTCAACAAGGTTACCTTAGTTGGGAAAGTTGACCTCCCACAAAACCTACCAGACTTTCAAACGGAAACTAGCCAACAACCTTGTATGCCAAGACCCCAACTTTTCCAGCCGCTGCTCCCAAGAAGGACTCCTCGATAAACCCTTCTCCCTTGCCTATTCGCGCAAACTTACCCTTCCAAAAGGGGTCTTCATCTCCACCTAAAAGGCTAGGCCCAGTAACAAGGACGCTCCACTGAGGAAAGGCTCAAGCCCAATCCTCGGAAGCAGGCCAGTCCCTAGCATCACAAGTTAGCTCCCTAAACTCTTTTCTAGACCACCAAATTAAATAGCTAGCCAAACCCCAAAAAGAGTTAGTGGAAGTAGAGGGCCCGTGAACAGCAACTCCTGCTGAAAGACACTGAGGATGACGACCTCATCATGGTATGCACCGAAACAGACTCAAAAAGGGGGGTGGAGTCAATTACCATCATCAAGAGTCCCTCAAAAAAGCAAAAAATCCATGACATAGAAGTGGCAATCAAGTAGGAATAAAGAGTGGTGGCTGCTTGGCAGCACCACCCCAAACCATGATTTGCATAAGCTGGAACTGCCGGGGGCTTGGGATCCCCCAGGACATTTTGGGAACTTTACCGTTTGGTGAAGTCAAAGCTCCCAAGTCTCCTTTTCCTGATGTAGACTAAAGGTAATTGCAACACATTAAAAGTGATAAAGAGAAAGATTGGCTTGAACCACAGTTTCGTAGTCGATAGCCGTGGTGCAAGTGCTGGTCTAGATTTCTTTTGGACTGACACAGTTGAAGTTGAGTTACTCAAATTTTCTAATAACCACATTTCCCTCCAAGTTGATCTCGAGAGCAACAACCTTAATCCACAAACACGGCAACTTATTGGTTTCTACGAAAACCTAAACACCACCCTCAGAGCAATAAGCTAGGACCTTCTCCGAGCATTAAAACCACCAAAGGGGACACTTTGGCTATGCATAGGTGACTACAATGAAATCTTACACTACAGGGAAAAGTACGAGGGAACACTATGACCACAATCCCAAATGGAGTTCTTTAGAGCAGCATTGATAGATGGTGGCCGATAGGATTTAGGTTTCAAGGGAAACAAACACACGTGATGCAACAACCGGGAAGGCCCCCACTTCACCAAGGAAAGACTTGATCATGCATGTGCCAACCCTGTATGGTAGAAGCTTTTTGGGGGCTACCAGGTGACTACAAATACAGTGTACACCTCGGACCACAGACCACTCTTGGTCTCAATCCTAATCGAAACGTATACTTATGCTCACCGAGAAAAACCTTTCAGTTAGGAGGCTAGTTGGGCACTAAGGGAAGATTGTAGCAAAGTCATTGGAGAGGCTGCCTATTGAGGACAAACAAACAACACATAGCCACAAAAGGACTGGAATACTACAGGGACATTTAAGAGCATGGACTAGGCACTCAAATGGTTTGGCAAAATAGAACCTCTAGCAACACTACAAAAGGCTACAGGTTTTACTGGCAAGTAACATCGGTGACAAAATGCAGGACCTACAGACCACCAGAGGGCCATTAACAAAATGCTCGAAGAAGAGAATACCTAGTGGAAATAGAGGGCCAAACAACGTTGGCTCCAAGAGGGGGATAGAAACACAAGCTTCTTCCATCAACGCGCATCACAAAAAAGAAAAACGAACTTCATCAAACATGTCTCAAATGAAAGCAGTTCTAAGGCCTCCACACCAGAAGGTATAAGTGCTAAATTCCAAAACTTCTTCCAGCAACTCTTCACAATGTCTAGACCACAAGGCATTACAGAGCCCTTGGTGCACCTGGAGTGAAAGGTAACTGTTGCCCAGATGACTAACACAAGAGGGGGGGTTAATTGAGTTGTATTAAAAAATTAACAATTATAAATCAAGTATATAATATAAAATATAAACAAAATATGAAACAGTGATAAATATAAAGAGTAAAAGTAAGAGAGAAGCAAACTCAGTATGTTAACGAGGTTCGGCCCCACTACCTACGTCCTCGCCTCAATCTACTCCTTGAGAATCCTCAAATCCACTATTCAATCTCTTTTAGGTAGAGATAGAAACCTATTACACATTTGAGCAGCACCGCTCCAAAGAATCCATGTAGAACACCCTCTACACTTCCAATCACCTCACACTTGGTGATTTAACTATTTCCCGTGTAGAACACCTTCTACACTTCTAATCACCTCACACTTGGTGATTTAACTATTCCCCGTGTAGAATACCTTCTACACACACAAGGATTATACACACCCTTTTACTGATACAAGAATTGATAGTGGGTAGGCTATCAGAAAACATTCCTCAATGAGTGAAATAAAAATAATACAGCACAAACTATATCTCTCAAGATGAATAAGGGTTAAGGCTCAATATTTAGAGAAGAGAGAATGAAAGTTTTGAATAAATGTTGTATGCTTTTGGTGGTGTAAATGTGAAGCTCTCAAATGATCTATTTATAGACATATGAGACTTCATATTCAAATTTAAAAAGATTCACATGTCAAAGACATCATCATTCACTTTTCAAAAATTTCAAATCAAATCTTTTTACTTTTTGCATGTGACCAAAGGAGCACACTTTACTTTTCTAAAATTTCAAATCTAATCTTTTACTTTTTGCATATGACAAAAGGAACACACTTTACTTTTCAAAATTTTCAAACAAAGATATCTACCTTTTGCATAAGTCAAGAAAAACATCCATCACTTTTGAAAATATTCAAATAAAACATGCACATGTGAAAGATGACAATCAATCATCTTAATATTTTCAAAATTCAACCTTTAATCATGTCATGCACACGTGAAAGATGACAATCTTTCAAAATTTTCAAATTTAATTTTCAAAATATTCATGCACATGTGGAAAATGTATTTTAATGCTTTATGATAAAATATTAATTTTGAGCCTTAATCCTAATTTTGAATTTTTAAGAGATTTACAATATTATTCTATGACTTTAATGTGAACTTATTCCCTTCTTGCTCATACTTGATTTATTGATGTGCTTGATTGTACTGTGTAGACAACTTGAGCTTGAGACTCATTTATTCTTTGAATTCATTTGTTATCATCAAAATCCATGTGTAGATTTACATGAAACTTGAAACCTTGAATTCAACAATCTCCCCCTTTTTGATGATGACAGATACTTGATAGAACCTGAAACCTGTATTAATACTTAAACTCCCCCTGAGAATGTGCGTTAGTTTTTCAAGCAAAAATATAAATATAATTCTAAGCATATATAACAAGTTTAGCAATTTAAACAATGTTAATGTTCTAGTCTAAAACTTCTCCCCCTTTTGGCATCATTAAAAAGGAATCATAATTAGTTCAATAAGATATATTCCTACAATAACCAACAGATAAATAAAACGCTGCATTAGTAGAGACTATAGAGAATTTGGTGCGTAGCCACATGTGTTCGACAAAACCTGCAAAGGCTGGAGGCCTAGTTTCGGTAATTCGGTGCGGAATGAGATTTTGTAAAGAGCTAAATAATTTAAACCACCCGTGCCCAACAAAACCTGCAAAGGCTGGAGGCGTAGCTCTGGCAATTCGGTGTAGAGATTTGATCCGCTTGATGTTGCTGAAAAATGAGATATTATCATGATTTGTAAGCTTGTCTTGTTCTTATTTCCGTTTCTATAAGAGCAATCCTTAGTTTTATCTATTTCGCATCAAGCTTTCTTCTCATCTTTGTAATTTGCTTGCATTCTCATTCTACAATTTTTCAATGGCTCGTAGATTTCCCTTCAGTGCTTCTCTTGATCAAGATTTGAGGTATCCTTCACTTCAGTCTCAATCTATTTCTGCAACTATCGTGGGTGCCATGAAGTAACAAGAGACTGATTTAGCTAATAAATCAGATCATGACGCCATTTACGAGCTTGTGGGTCTCGAAACTCGATATTCATCATCTATCGTCGCGTTTTCTGCTCGGTTGCAGTCCAAAACTCGCGAAATTGAGAAGTTTAGCGAGACTGTTTCTGTACTTCAACGACTTATTTATGAGTCAAACAAATAATAGTAGAGTTAAAGTAATATAATAAGGATTTAAAATCCTTGCTTACCTCTTCATTTCGATTGCCTAATCCTTTAGACAAGGATGGCATGATGATTTATGAGAAGCAAATGCATTTGAATGATGAAGCTAAACGTCTCAAGTTTCTGTAGGTCATTTAAGATAATAAAATAAAAGTATCTAGCAGATATCCATGACATGCACCATTCATATTTCTCTTCTAATCATACATAGTCTATCTTCTGGTAGGGGTTTTGTGAAAATGTCTGCCAATTGATCGTGTGTACTAGTGAATTCTAATACAATATCGCCCTTTGCACATGATCTCTAAGAAAATGATATCTAATTTCAATATGTTTGGTCCGAGAATGTTGTATTGGATTCTTTGAAAGATTTATAGCACTTGTATTATCACATTTGATTAGAATGTGATTGTACATAAGTTTAAAATCCTCAAGTTGTTGCTTCATGTAAAGAACTTGAGCACAACAACTACCCGCAGCAACATATTCTGCCTCAGCAGTAGATAGTGCAACAGAATTTTATTTTTTACTAAACCAGGAAACTAGTGCACGACCTAAAAAGTGACATGCTCTACTAGTACTTTTTCGATCTATTTTACAGCCAGCATAATCTGCATCGATGTAACTGATTGGATCGAAAGATGTGCGTTTAGGGTACCATAACCCTAAGTTAATTGTACCACTAAGATATCTAAGAATGCGCTTAACTGCAATTAAATGTGATTCTTTTGGAGATGATTGAAAGCGTGCACATAAGCACACACTAAACATAATATCTGATCTACTTGCTGTCAAATATAATAAGTTACCAATCATATCTCGATATACTTTCGAGTCAACTGTTTTGTCGGATTCATCTTTATCAAGTTTAATGGATAGGCTCATTGGTGTTCTAGTTTCCTTAACACCTTCCATCCCAAACTTCTTCAGTAATTCTTTAATATATTTTGATTGATTGATGAATGTCCCACTTTTTGCTTGCTTAATTTGCAATCCGAGAAAGAATGTAAGCTCTCCCATCATGCTCATTTCAAATTCTTCCTGCATAGTATTAGCAAAAACTTGGCACATATTTTTATTAGTAGCACCGAATATTATATCATCAACATAAATCTGAATAAAAAGAATATTATCATTTTCGTATTTAATGAAAAGAGTTGTATCAATTTTTCCTCTTGAAAAGCCTTTTTCAATCAAGAAACCACTAAGTCTCTCGTACCATGCTCTAGGAGCTTGTTTGAGTCCATATAGTGCTTTTGTGAGTTTGAAAACATGTTTTGGAGAAATATAATTTTCAAAACCTGGAAGTTACTCAACATATATTTCTTCATTTATAAAACCGTTTAAGAAAGAACTTTTAACATCTATTTGAAAAAGTTTGAAATCTTCATAACAAGCATATGTAAGTAGCATTCGAATAACTTCTAATTTTGCGACTGGTGCATATGTCTCATCATAATCGATTCATTCTTCTTGATTGAAACATTGGGCTACAAGTCGAGCCTTATTTCTAGTAATGACTCCGGACTCATCTTTCTTGTTTCTAAAAACTCATTTTGTTCTAATAATAGTATGATTTTTGGGTATAGGAACAAGTGTCCAAACATCATTTCTTTCAAATTGATTAAGCTCTTCTTGCATAGCTAGAATCCAAGATTCATCAAGAAGTGCTTCATCAATATTTTTAGGTTCAATCTGAGATAGAAAAGCAGTATGATTGCAAATATTTCTAAGAGATGATCGAGTGCTTACACCTCGTGAAGGTTCCCCCAGAATTTGTTCCACTGGATGATCTTTCACAAATTTCCACTGTTTGGTTGCATCTTGTATTAAATTTTGATGATCTTTCCTGATATCTCCATGTTGGACTTCCTCTATTGTGTTCTCTTTATTGAGATTGAGACTTTCCGTATTATTTATACCTCCTGTTTCTTCATCAATAGATTTCTTGGAGAGTAGAGAATTAGATTCATCAAATACTACATGCATAGATTCTTGTACAGTCAAAGTCTTTTTATTGAATACTCTATAAGTTTTACTATTAGTAGAATACCCGAAAAAGATACCTTCATCAAATTTTGCATCAAAATTGCCTAAATTATCCCTATCATTTAAAATAAAACATTTGCATCCAAATACATGAAAGTAACAAATGTTGAGTTTTTTCTCATTCCAAAGCTCATAGGGGGTTTTATCTAATTTAGACCTTAGCATAACTCTATTTATAACATAACATGCAGTACTTACCGCTTCGGCCAAAAAATAATTAGGCAAGTTGTTCTCATTGAGTATTGTTCTTGCCATCTCTTGAAGAGATCTATTTTTATTTTCTACTACCCCATTTTATTGAGGAGTTCGAGGAGCAGAAAAATTATGCACAAAACCATTTTCATCACAAAATGTTTCAATATTTTTATTAACAAACTATTTTCCCCTATCATTTCGGATACTTGAAATAATATAACCCTTTTCATTTTGAATTCTCTTGCATAACTTGGTAAAGGCATTATGTGCCTCATCTTTATGAGCAAGAAAGATGACCCAAGTATATTTAAAAAAATCATCAACAATAACAAATGCATAATATTTTCCTCCTAAACTTGCAACTCTATTTGGTCCAAAAAGATCCATGTGTATCAGTTGCAGTGGTCTAGTAGTGGAAATATGTTTCTTGGTTTTAAAAAAAGTTTTTGTTTGTTTACCAAATTGGCATGCATCACAAATTTTGTCTTTAAAAAAATTTGCCTTTGGTAAACCTCTCACAAGATCATTTTTTGAAAGTTTAGAAATAAGTTCCATGTTGGCATGACCTAATCTTCTATACCATAACCAATTAGTTTTTTTTTTAGCTGAAAAACAAATAGGATCTTGTGAGGTAATTTCTTCAAAATTAATTGTATAAATATTGTTGCTTCTAAAAGCAATAAAACAAATATTACAATCATGATCATTCAAAATAATGCACTTATCCATTTTGAAAGTAACTGTAAATCATTTATCACATAATTGACTTATGCTCAAAAGATTATGTTTTAGACCTTCAACAAGTAAAACATCTTCAATTATGAGAGAAGACTTATTACCAATTTTACCTATTCCCACGATCTTCCCTTTCGAGTTGTTTCCAAATGTCACGTGTTCTTCTTCTTTAGATCTAAGATCAAAGAACTTAGTCTTGTCTCCCGTCATGTGTCTTGAACATCCACTATCTAAAAACTATTTATTTTTGTTCGTGGAAGACTTCATACACACTTCAATGTTATCTTTAGCCATAAGACAAAGATTTGTTGATTCTCCATTGCTTGCTTCACTATCTGAGCTATTTGAATCATCATCCCATGTAGCTTTCATTACTTTTTTGCCTTTGTTTCGATCTTTCTTTAGCAGAGGATAATCTGACTTGATATGACCAGACTTATTGCATTTATAACAAATTAAAGTGTCATTTTTACCTGAATCTTTTTTGGAAAACTTTTTGAAGGATTTCCTTAGAGGATTTTTATTTTTCTTTAAGAACCTCTGAATTCTTCTTGTTATCATCGCAACTTCTTCATCTTTATTGTCATTTTCCTCATCTTCATCACTTTCACTTTCATATGGAACATCTTTAAGTGCCAAGCTCTTCTTTGGCTTTCCTTCTTCTTCTCCTCTTTTCAATGTGTACTCATGGGTGATAAGTGACCCGATGAGTTCATTCACTTCGAGCTTCTTGAAGTCTCTAGTTTCAAGAATCGCTGTCACTTTTGACTCCCAACGTTTTGGTAGAGAGTTGAGAATTTTTCTTACTATCTCCAATTTGGAATAAATTTTGCCAAGATCTGTCAAGCTGTTTATGATGTTAGTAAAACGAGTGTGCATACTAGAAATAGATTCATCATCATTCATCTTAAATATTTCATATTCATGAGTAAGAATATAAATTTTTGATTCCTTGACTTGAGAAGTTCCTTCATAAGTAACTTCCAAGTTATCCCAAATTTCTTTTACTGTAGTGCAAGTCATTACTCTATTAAACTCATTAACATTGAGAGCATTATATAATAAATTCATAGCAGTTAAATTCAAAGTATAAAGTCTGTCGTCTTCACGATCAAACTCTTCTTCTTCCTTTTTGACCTTTACTCCATCAACCACTTTTGTTAGAATATAAGGTCCATTTACAATGCATTTCCAGATTTCTCGACTTTGAGCCTGAAGGAATATTCTCATTCTAACTTTCTAGAATGAATAATTGTCTCCGCAAAAGAGTGGAGGCCGATTGCTAGATTGACCTTCACCAAATGAAGCTGCAATGTTAGCCATAAGATCTTAACTCAAAAGATAGTTAATCTTATAACAGAGCTCTAGCTCTGATACCAATTGTTGCCCAGATGACTAACACAAGAGGAGGGGTGAATTGAGTTGTATTAAAAAAATTAACAATTATAAATCAAGTATATAATATAAAATATAAACAAAATATGAAACAGTGATAAATATAAAGAGTAAAGGTAAGAGAGAAGCAAACTCAGTATGTTAACGAGGTTCGGCCCCACTGCCTACGTCCTCGCCTCAAGCTACCCCTTGAGAATCCTCAAATCCACTGTTCAATCTCTTTTAGGTGGAGATAGAAACCTATTACACCTTTGAGCAGCACCGCTCCAAAGAATCCGTGTAGAACACCCTCTATACTTCCAATCACCTCACACTTGGTGATTTAACTATTTTCCGTGTAGAACACCTTCTACACTTCTAATCACCTCACACTTGGTGATTTAACTATTCCCCATGTATAACACCTTCTACACACACAAAGATTATACACACCCTTTTACTGATACAAAAATTGATAGTTGGTAGGCTATCAGAAAACACTCCTCAATGAGTAAAATAAAAACAATATAGCATAAATTATATCTCTCAAAATGAATAAGGGTTAAGGCTCAATATTTAGAGAAGAGAGAATGAAAGTTTTGAATAAATATTATATGCTATTGGTGTTGTAAATGTGAAACTCTCAAATGATCTATTTATAGGCATATGAGACTTCATATTCAAATTTAAAAAGATTCACATGTCAAAGATATTATCATTCACTTTTCAAAAATTTCAAATCAAATCTTTTTACTTTTTGCATGTGACAAAAGGAGCACACTTTATTTTTCTAAAATTTCAAATCTAATCTTTTACTTTTTGCATATGACAAAAGGAGCACACTTTACTTTTCAAAATTTTCAAACAAAGATATCTACCTTTTGCATAAGTCAAGAAAAACATCCATCACTTTTGAAAATATTCAAATAAAACATGCACATGTGAAAGATGACAATCAATCATCTTAATATTTTCAAAATTCAAACCTTTAATCATGTCATGCACACGTGAAAGATGACAATCTTTCAAAATTTTCAAATTTAATTTTCAAAATATTCATGCACATGTAGAAAATGTATTTTAATGCTTTATGATAAAATATTAATTTTGAGCTTTAATCTTAATTTCGAATTTTTAAGAGATTTACAATATTATTTTATGACTTTAATGTGAATTTATTCCCTTCTTGTTCATGCTTGATTTCTTGATGTGCTTGATTGTATTATGTAGACAACTTGAGCTTGAGACTCCTTTATTCTTTGAATTCATTTGTTATCATCAAAATCCATGTGTAGATTTACATGAAACTTGAAATCTTGAATTCAACAGTAACAAACGACATGAACGACAAAAACATGAAGCTACTCTAAAAGTCCACCAGACAGAAAGTCGAAGACGCCATCCTCCACATGCAACCTCTAAGTTTGCTAGGTCCAGACGGGTTTCCCCCACTTTCTACCAAACACATTGGCCCCAAGTGGGCAACGAAGTAAGTGAGCGGCCTTGTTTGTCCTAAATTAGGGAGGTAAGATCGATACCATCAATGGCACTCGTATAGCCCTTATCCCCAAGAAAAAAAAGTCTCTCACAAGTCTTAGACTTTTGCCTCATAAGTCTATGCAATGTGTTGTATAAAATTGTATCGAAGGCTATCTTAAATAGGCTTAACTTGCTACTGCCGGATATTATTTCCACCACGCAATTTGCCTTTGTGCCAGGTCGATTAATTTCTGACAATATTATTGTTGCTTTTGACGCCCTTCATACTATGAACAGCAGGTTAAGTGGCAAGGAAGATTCTATGGCATTGAAGCTCGACATGAGCAAAGCATACGACCGAACTGAATGGGATTTTCTGAGACAAGCGATGATCAAACTGGGCTTTGACACGACATGGGTAAACCTAGTCATGTAATGTGTCAAAACCGTCTTCTACTAAATCCTGATAAATGGCATCCCCCAACAGGATTTCAAACCTTTTTAAGGTATTAGACAAGGAGACATGTTGTCTCCCTACTTCATCATATGCACTGAAGCTCTAAGTTCTCTATTAAACCAAGCTGCACAATCCAAGATCATCATGGGGGTCCCCAGAGCAAGAGGAAGAATCCACATCAACCACCTACTATTCGAGACAATAAGCTTCTTTTCTGTAAGGCAAACATGTTAAAGTGGAATAGGCGCCTCAATCTCCTCCGAACCTATGAAGAAGCATCCAGCCAAAAGGTTAACAAGGGACTTGGCTTTCGGGACCTCCAAAGTTTCAATCTGGCGATGCTTGCTAAATAAGGGTGGCGCCTTATTCAACATCTTAACTCGCTGGCTTCCCACATCCTAAAAGCCAAATATTTCCCTCATAGTAGCTTTCTAAAAGCAAAGACCAGAAGTCAGCCATCTTGCATTTGGCCAAGCATATTGGCCGCGAGACACCTAATTGAGCAAGGCATAAAATGGAGGGTGGGCAACAACAATGATATCAATATCCTAATGGACAAATGGCTACCAAAAACCAACCCCTCTAGACCTCACCCCACAACCAGACTTACTAGAGCAGAAGACACAGTGAGCAGCCTCATAGACCAGCATACTCGCCAGTGGAGAACTGACCTAATCATGGACCTCTGCACAACAGAAGATGCTGAGCTTATTCAACAAATCTCTATCAGTGCATCAAGTCAAGAGGATAAGATCATATGGAACGGGACTTCCAAGGTAATTTTCTCTATTAAGAGCGCTTATCACCTTCACGAAGACCTCCAAGAAATGGAGAAGGGCCAAAGCTCTACCTCCTAGGGACGGTTTTTTGACATCGATTTGGCATTTTAACGTGCCACCCACAAACAAAATGATCTTGTGGTGAGCTTATAGTGATTTTCTACCGAATACTTTGAACCCATTCAAGAGGAAAATACTGAACAAGCCATTGTGGCCTATATGCTTGCAAGTTAAGGAGTCATCCATCCACGCACTCTAGACATGCCCTGTGGCCTAGGACGTATGGCACCATTGCTTCCACCAACTCCAGAAGACCACAATGACTACCACCTCAATCCTAGACCAATTGTCACCACCCACAACAAAGGAGGTCAACCTTTAGTGGAGGAACTAACCATGGTAGCTCACTGCATATTATCTAGAAGGAATGCATTTATCTTCAAACAAGAATTCGTGCCTTCCAACCTAGTCGCCAAGCAAGCACTATCCCTTCTCCAAGACTTTGCAAAACCTCATATACAGAGCCCACCTCCCCCCCTAAGGTGCCCAATAACCTGGACCTCCTTATTGCTCTCATTAAACTTAACTGGGACGCGACGGTAAACCAACACACCTGTCGAATAGGCATCGGGGTCATTGCTAGAAACTCTTCCGCAATTATCGTGGCCACCTCTTGGCAATTTAGACCCCTCTTCCCTGATCCATTCTTAGCTGAAGTGGTAGGAGCTTTGGAAGCTGTGAGACTAGGAATCAAATTGGGCAACAAAAGGATTATCCTTGAAGGGGACTCCCTCCTCGTGATCCAAGTCATACAGGGGCAAGAAGACAATTGTTCCTCTGCGGGATGATAATTGAAGAAACCCGAGAGCTCCTCAAATAGTTCAACTTCTGGAAAGCAACTCATGTTCGTAGAGAGGGTAACCATGCAGCACATTTGCTTGCCAAGAATGCGCTTGATAATGTTATGTCTAGTTTAGATATAGACAACCCCCCTCCTTGTATCAAGAATGTAACATGATGTTATGATTTAATGAAATCTTATTAAAAAAAAAAAGAATATCGCCCACTTGTCTACTATAGGTAGGGATGTAACCATTTTGGTTCGGTTCGATTTTAGTCAAAATATAGAATCGAACTGGTACCACCAGTTTTGCATTTTGTAAAATCGATTATATCCAAATTATCCCCCAAAACAAATAGCACCGATTTTAGCGATTCCAATCCAATTTTACTAAAAAATGCAAATTTCTAAAAGCAAAATCTGTTTTAAAAAAAAGAAAATCTGGTTTAAAAATATATTTTATTGAAAAACTTATAGTTTATTACAAAAATCTATTTTACTAAAAAAAATATGTTATATAAAAAAACCTACGATAAAAAAATTGTTATAAAATAAAAACAGTCATATAAAAAAAATTTGCAATAAAAATCTAATTAAAAAAAAGAACTGTTTTTACAAGTCTAAAAGTCTCACAAATTACAAGTCTAAATTCCAAAAGTCTAAGGTTTGATTTGTTTTCAGAGATTAGATAAGATAAAAATTAAGAAAAGAATATAATATTATTGTAATATATTTTTTTAATATTAGTTTTATTTTGAGATTTGAAAATGTGTTTTAGAATTTGAAAAAGTTAAATATTTTATTATATTTTGTATGAAAGTTTGAAAAAGTGTAATGATAAGTTTGATATGTGTTTTGGATTTTTGGTTTCATCCCTGTAAACAAATCGGGCCTAAATTACAACTATTCCATAAACTCGACAAATTACAAGTCCAAATATTAAAAGTCTAAATTATAAGTTCAAATCAAAAGTTCCAAGTACAAGTCCAAATTACAAATTTAAATTACAAGTTCAAATTAAGAATTCTAATTACAACTATAACAAATAGGCTAATAGCTATGCACCAACTCCAAGTCACCAACTCAAATAGTCAATTCAACAAATATTGCAATTGTATGAAATTAAATCAAGTTGTTCATTCTAATAAAAATTTATTAATCAGTAATTACATTAAAGAAAAAAAACTTGAGAAAAGATTAAAAAAAAAGATGACATACTTTAAATTTAATCATCTCCAACTAAAGTAGGTCTTGAAGAACTCCCTAAGTCTTCCCTAAGCTCTACACAAACATTTAAAAAAAACAAAAAAAAAAACAAAAAAATTATTAATATGATATACACTTTAGAGATAATAAAGAAAATGTGAATGATGCTATATACCTATGTCAAATTTATTATACTCCTCAACATTATCCATTAAAGTGCAAAGGTTAACCAGGATAGAAGAAGAACGAAGCAATTTTGTGTACAAATAAGGACTTTTACTATAAGTGGAGATAGACTACTGCGGAAAGGATCAAATACTCGACGTGAACTGCAAAAACATTCCGTGCAACTCTTGCAAGCACATGATATCTAATGGAGTTAACCTTTCACCAATTCAACAAGTTGAATTTTGCATCATTTTCTTCATATTTTTTTAGATAAATACCTCTCCATTTTATATTTACTCTCCAAAGAGTTCTCTAACACCAAATGCTTCTTAACACTCATTTTAAATTATTTGAAATCACATTGCCCTACACAAGTATTTGAACTTGTAGTAATAGCCCCTCTCGTTTGATTGGCTCATAGGTTGACATTGTGTCTCAACATCGCTTATGATATTTCCACAATAATTAGAGTACAAATGAGTCAATGCATCTTTAACTCGACCCAACAACATAAGATCTTTTTCACTATCATTATCATATGATGCTTCAAAAACAAAATGATAGACAATGCATTTTTAATCTCGGATCAAGAACCAACCCAGCATATAACAAATGATTTATTTTTTCAGATTTTCCCAATACTTCTCACATTTATATTTAATACTAAATGTCATTGTTCTCAAGTTATGAGGCCCTTCCACACACTCCACATTAATTTCTTCTTTAATTGTCGCTAGCTCAAATGCAAAACAATTACGAGTGACCTGATTGGCCCCCAAGAAATATAGGGTTGCATCATAAAAAAGTTTTTAAAATTTTACAAACATATCCCAATCATCCTTGATTGGAGGCCCTAACTTGGATAACCCACCTTTACCCAACTCACTAACATCATCATCATCCTCACCATTATCTTCCCCAACACTTTTAACATATCCCGTATCTTCATCCTCTAGCCGTTGAAATGTTTTTTGAGAATTTTTAGCCCTATCCAACATTATATAATCGGAGTTCTAACAAATTGCTATATCTAAACACACACCACTTTTATTGGCAATATCCTCACTATCACAACTTTGTTTAAATATGTTCTACCTTCATGGAGAAGATTTCACATACTTCACAGCCCCTCTAATTCGTGCAATTGATTGATCATATTCTTTCAACTCATCCTGAACAATCAAGTTCAAGATATGAGCACAACATGTCATATGCAAGAACTCATGTTCCAAAATTGTATCATTTCTATTCTTTGTTTTTTTTTTTTAATATTGGAAATTGTCCATTATTTGAACTTGCATTATCGAGTGTAATTGTAAATATTTTAGGCCTCCCCCACTCAAGCAGATATATCTCGATTTTTTTTTATCCAGAGTCTTTCCCTTATGGTTTTCTACTTTATAAAAACTAATAATTTTTTTGTGTCTTTTTCAATTTTCATCAATAAAATGTACAGTGAGACAAATGCCTTGCCTCTTAAGTGCACTTTTCATGTTGTCTTTCTTTCTCAAATAAAGTCTGAAAATATCTATTGCAATCGTATGCAGGATGGAATCCCATCCCATTTAGGTTTTGCAACAAGCATACATTTCATAAAACTTTCCCCTTCCACAAATTTAAAAGGAAGCTCATCAGTAATCAACATTTTTTCTAAGGCTTCTTTACAAGCCTCAGCACTAAAAGCAATAGGTACATACCTCCCACTACTTTCTCCAGACTTATAAACTAAGACATATTGGTTTCTATCCACTTTCCCAGTAGAGACTTCTTACATGTTTTTTCTAAGTAATGTAATATTGATTTTGTTCCATTTATATTAAGGTCACAAGCAAAAGTTGCCCTACAAAAGGTATATGCAACCTTAGATCTCGAGTTATTCTCAGTTTTAATATTTTCAAAATAATCTCAAAATGCATATATTTTCATACCACTACTAGGAGCAGTAGATCGTTTACTTACATAGATTTAGGAGGATTAGGATCATTAGTCGCTGTTGATTCCATAGTTCTTTCCGTTGAAGGATGAACATCACGGGGTGTTTTTATTTGATTTGAAGGACTTATCTGGAGTAACAAAAATAATTAGATATATGCCATTACAGAACTGTTTAGAATGTGTTGAGTATATATAAATATATATATTAGATATATAGATCATGAATCTCTTTACTTTGAAGCATACAAACAACATGATGATGATTTAAGAACACAATATTACGCATATTGAATGAATTTCTTTACTATTTTTTAATGAATTTCATTTAAGAATTTATAAACTATGTGAGCAATAGTAATTTTGGTCTCATGAGCAACAATAGTTCATAATATATATACCTATTTATGAATACAAATGCAAAATCAGAAATCCAAATGAAAAATCCTAAATTTTGAACTCAAAAACTCTAATAACACATATAATCTACCTGATTTCAAAAATCCTAATAATCGAATACCATTAAAAATTTAATACCATAGGTTTCAAAGTAAATGCAAATAACTTAAATAAGTGAAGTAAAATCAAATAATGGAGAAAAATCATTGGTGAACTCGAAGATAGAGAGAGGGGTTGTTGGCTGTGTGAGGGGTTGCAAGCCTGTGTGAGAGAGAGCTTGGCTACAAATGGAAGGGGCCGAAGGGTTGAGAGGGGCGAGGGCTATGACTGAGAGTGAGAGTTTTGAGATTGAGAGGGGTTGTGGCTGAAGGGAAAAAAGTTGAGTGAATAGTGATGAATACTGAAGAGTGAGGGCTACGATGGCAAAATACAACTTAGTCACTTGCGATTTTGTGGGCGGCCATGTGAGGCACTGAGAGGAAACTCGAAAGATTTTCAAGTCTTCGATGAGAGGTAGAGATTGGGAGTCTGAGAGTGAGGCACTAATAAGATGGGGCGTTGTTTTATGGTTAGGAACTTAGAGTGTCTTTCTTTTTGGAAGAACGACGGCGTTTAATATAAATTAGGGGAGAAGTGGCATTGTTTCCTTTAACCTTAGGTTATATGATTTAGTGTATTTTTATTTTTACATGATTAGCATATTATTATGATATAATTGATATTAATATATATTATATATATTTGTAATACATTTAATACTATTAGTATTTAGTAAATTAATAGCAATGTAACAATATCTATATAATATACTATAGTGATGTTGTACAAGTTTCCGAAAAATTATTGATATGTTAATATTCACAATAACACTAATAATATAGTGGTAATATATTATAACTATTAAATTATATAGTGATTTAGTTATAATTATTAGTATAACTATATGATAGTATTAGTATTAGACTATTAGTATAGCTACATATTAGTATTTGTTATAGTAATTTAGTGCAATTATATTAGTATAAGTAATTGAGTATAACTATAGTCTATATTGGACTATGATGTTATTATAAATAGTAGTATTAACTATAGTGATTAGAATAATTATGTATTGATAGGCTATAGTTATAGTATTATTACTTGAGCTTAATTTATTATAACTATATTATTGATAGACTTTTATTTATACTAAATAAAAATTTTCATATCTGAATTTATAACTATATCATTTGAGTATATGATCAATTAAATTTTCATATTTAAAATTAAACTTTTATTTTATAAATATTATAACATTATTTATATATAATTATAATTTATATTATTATATTATTATATATAAAAATTACATATAATACAAAAATATATTATATATAATATTTAAAAAATAATTTTAAATATATAGTTAATAGAACCGACCCAATTCGGTCTAGTCCAAAACTGTTCAAAATAAAAACTGGATCGATTCCAGCCTGTTTTGTATTTTCGAAAACTAGTCCTGGATCGGACCGATTCAACTGATTCTGGCCATCTTGGGCCAGTTTTCCAATTTCCTAGATTTTTTTTACACCCCTAACTAAAGATGTTATGTCCATTAACAATCTGCCCCTAATATCTCAATCAATTATTTTTTATACAGAAAATGAAGCGTGCAACCTAACCAGAAGGCAAAAGGTAGAAGTACTATATTAAGTCACTATCATACTAATATAGTACACCACTCATTATATCTCATTTATGCCCCAGATTATTTGATCTTACTAGGTCAAGTGTCCTTAATCCCTCACGAATTTATAACTCAAAGCAATTTTTGATCTCCCATATATAATATGCTCATGATTATATCGAGTTAAAATGACACAATCGTCCGAACTATGAGACATAAAATAACAAGAATCCAAATAATCTTCCCTAGACACTCATGTCAATTCAATCAAGCTTGATTTTTTTTCTAGATATGCTTTGTAAGACTATATTATTTGTGGCCCTAAGAAAAAATATGCTAAAGTAGCAACATCAAATTTTCATTTCATGACATAGTTTCAGGTTTGAGAGAATATGAATAAATCATTTATTGATTCATTACGGCTCACATAGTGATGAAGTAGTGACCCACCCAATCATTCCCTCATATGGTTGTTTATAGCACATACAATATGAAATGTATGTTACAGCGAAACTCCTACTTAAGATATGTACTAGCTCGCTTTTCAAGCACTAAAATAATTAATTTGTCTCATCTTACTCGTTATTCAAGCGCCAAGGTAATCAATTATCCATGTGAATGGATTGATTTTAGCCTAGTGACATCTTTATAATTTGTGATTTTCACTTAGTATCAATTAATTAATGATATGAGAATAAAGTTTAAACATAATAATCTCATTGTAATAGATACTAACAGTGTTAATATGCAATAAAGTTTGTGATTTTCACTTAGTATCAATTAATTAATGATATGAGAATAAAGTTTAAACATAATAATCTCATTGTAATAGATACTAACAGTGTTAATATGCAATAAAGTTTAAGGTATCCTCAATATAACATACATTAAATTCGATAAAGTTGCAAACTCCTAATATGAGTTCGGAAAACATTTCTCCTAGCAGCCTTAGTAAGAGGATCAGCTACAATCTTGGTAGTAGAAATATATTATACGATTATCTAAACTTATGCAACAACATCTCGAATATAGTAAAAATGAATATCTATATATTTAGTTTTGTCATAGTATATAGGATCTTTGACATATGCCAAAACTGCCATACTATTACTGTATATCTTAATGACTTCATCTGCAAGAGCCATTACTTTAGGCGCTGAAAAAATCTCTTCAACCAAATAACCTTTTGTATAGCTACTGAGCAAGCAACGCACTTTGAGTCCATCGTGGACAAAACAATACACGATCGTTTCTTATTACACCAAGAAATAGCTCCTCCACTAAGTATAAAAGCGTAACTTCTCGTGGAATTTTGCTCATCTCTATCACTAGTCCAATCAACATCGTTATGAACTTTCAGTCTCATATCTCCACCTTGATAGCAAAGAATGAGATATGTTGTCCCAAGAAGGTATGGAGAAATCCTCTTAACTGATTGCCAACGAACAAGACTTGGATTACTCTGATAACGACTAACCAATCTAATTGCAAAGCAAATATCAGGTCGTGTACACAACACAGCATACATCATACTTCTAATTGCACTTGGATAAGGAATTCTGGTTATTTTTTTTCTTTTTCTCATCATCTTAGGACAATATTCTAGACTCAAAGTATAACCCTTCTCAATTCAAGTGTCTATGGGTTTGTAATTGTGCATACAAAATTGTTCTAGGATTTTCGTAATGTTAGTCTCTTGAGATAAACCAAGAATCTTTCTGGATCGATCCCTTAAAATTCTAATTCCCAGGACATAATTTGCTTCACCTATGTCCTTCATTTCAAAAATAGAGGACAACCACTCTTTTGTGGTGGTAGTTATCCATATCATTTCCAACTAGTAAAATGTTATCCACGTACATAGATAAAATTAGAAAACTTTTCCTGTATGTTTGACATACGTGCAAAGTATGTTTATGGTTGAGGGACAATAACGCAAAGTATGCGAGCTGAAACGTTTCATTTATGGCCTTAAACAATAATCTAGACAATGATACTTAAGATTTCTTGAAACCATACTTCAACTGACTTTGTATCTAGTCTTCTCGTTTTATAAATCTTTTCGTCTAGTCTCCATTGGGAAATGCAGTTTTCACATTTATTTGAAAAAGTTCCAAATCTATATGTGTAATTATAGTTAGAATAAGACAAATGGAAGAAAATGTCACCACAAGGGAAGACTGTTTTTTCATAATCTATACCCTCTTTTTGGGTATAGCATTCGCCACAAGTCAAGCCTTATATTTGTCAATTGATCCATATGCCTCGCACTTAATTTTTAAAACACATTTGTTCTTAATAGATTTGCACCTAGTGGAAGATCAACTAACTCCCAAACTTTATTTTTTACCATAAAACTCATCTCATTTTATCTCATTTCTCATAGCAGCCAACCATTTATTCGAAGTAGGTGAACTTAGTACTTCCTCATAAGAAAAAGGTTTATCAAAGTCACATGAAACACGCATGAAAGATTCTCCTCCAACTTCAAAACGATGACAAGAAACCCCAATAGACCTTTTCTAGATAGTCTAGTCATTCTATTTTTTCCTGTGTGGCCTAGTCTAGCACGCCATTTCAATGAATTAGAAACATCTTCATCATTTGATGCCACAAAAGAACATAAGGAATCATCTAAATCCAACATAAAGGAACCATTGGAAAGAAAACCATGTCCATACAAAACTTTATCCAAATAAAAGTCCAACTAAGGGTCATCAAAGTAAAAAGTAAAACCGAGTTCCAACATAGAAATAATTGAAAATAGATTACATTGAACATCATTCATAGAGCACATCACACAGAAGTACAAATGCCCCAGACACATTTTAAGTTGGTAGGTGCCAACTCCAAGTACTTCCTCTCGAGTTCCGTTACCCAATATAAATGCAGTGTTTGCCAATTGATATTCTTCTATAATCTATGAACCTAACTCGATCTCGAGCTACATGTTTAATTGCTCCTGTCTACAATTCATTCATGAATTGAATGAGCAACAAAAATATGAGAACAAACATAAGTAATGTAAGAGTTGTGTTTAGTGGACACCTTTGCCTTAGTGCACACACGAGCAAAGTGGCACACTTTTTCATAGTTATAGCACTTCATTTTAGACTTGTCCTTGCCAAAACACTTGCCTTTGTATTGCTTTGCTTTTTTTTCCATTTTTTTAGCTCAAGACTATTTTCCGGTACAGTAAATCTTTCATGTTGCTTGCACTTAGGCTTGAATGCCTTGCGCTTAGATTTGAATGTTTTGCGCTTCCCAGTTTGGAAAACAAAAAGAGTATTATGTTGCATATCTATGCACTTCGTCTCTAACTCCAATTGGTGAGATGTATCAGTAAAAGTTTTCATTGTGTATCAAAACAATGTAAGCAATGTTTGTTTGTCTTATGTTGACTTAGGCAAACATTGTATCATAGTAGTAACTTTTTGTTAATCAATAAGATTATTGCCAGCAGCCTTTAGATCATGAATCAAGGCAAATATTGACCTCAAATGCCTAGTCATGGTGTGTTTAGAGTCCATAACATACTGCTCAAACCTTAAAGTGAGAGTACGAAACTTAGTAGCTCATGTCCTCCCATAGGTACTCTTTAGTTGATTCCACATCTCTTGGGTAGTTCTCAAATTTTTCAATAAGATCATTGTACATGCTGCTAAGTATGGTAAAGAACGCTCATCGATCTTTCTTTGCCCAAATCTGATAGGCTTCTATATCACGATGATATTGGAAAGATTTTTCTTCTTCAGGTTGTATCATAAGGCGAGATAGATTTTTAAAAACCTTTTGTTCATTAAGTAGATATTGGATTTTTCTAGACCATATGTTATAGTTGGTCCTATCCAATTTTTCTCCTTTAGTAAGGTTAGGAACTACATTCTTAGTGGCCATTACTACTACATTCATTGTGCGAGATTAACATTAATACATGTAATTTTATTCCAAAATCTAACTAGACCATAGAATTCCTTCCTATATAGTAAGATTGAAATTTTCGCAAAAAGCTAATAATCACCTCCCATTATATAAGTCCAAATATCATATCTAATTAATTTTGAATAAAATTTATAGAAGAGTTAAAAAAAAAAACTCGAAACTCAAAAGCCAAAACTCATACAAATATAATTCATTCATCAAATATGAAAAATTAACAATTATTGCTTAAACACATAGCACATAAGCTCCACCCGAAGACTCATTGGTAATCTAGAGAATCATGTTAAGGTGACCTTAAAATATATCAATAAACATGAAACACATCCCTTTACATGGCCCCAATAATAAAATTATATTCACAATATTATATTTTCAAAACAAATTCTACTGCAAATCTTCTAGGAAAAATAATAAGTAAATATGGAGCCACATCATTGATATGCTAATAAGTTACACCTTATCCATTTACATAAAAATACATACATACATTATACATGAGCCTCACAAATTATCTACATCCATTTTTATAAAAATATCAATGAACTCAAATATTAATCATAGTGGTATGCGTGATGATTCAATGAATAGAGAATCCAAATTCTCAACTAATGAGAAGGGTTTAATAGGTCATCAAATTTAGGGACACATATTCAATATAGACATGTATTTAATAATGATTAAATAGATCCATCCACAACTCACCTATATAAATATCATATAACACATAAAAATTAGACTCGTGGAAGTGTGACAAAGGACTCATTTAAAAAAAAAAACTTAAACATAATTTTTGGCTCTCTATTTCAACAAAAAACATAGGAATCGAATTTCGATATCAACACATAATTATATGTGCCACACGGGTTGGCTACTCTTGTGTGCTTCATTTTTGCTCTAGAGGCTGTTTTGCCTCTGCTTTATTTGTCACGAGAGAGAGTGTACATCACCTCCTCCACTCACGATTTTCTCAAACTTCTAAATACAATTCAGTTATCTTAGTTTGTATATGTGTTGGTAAAGTAAGTAATAATGGAGCCAAGTGTAAGAGTGAACTACACTAACTCTTACTAAGAGTGGGGCTGGGCAAAAAACATTTTCATCATCTTCTTTTTTAACCTTAATTTATGTTTTTTTTTTAAATTTCGTACACCTATTTTTAATCGACCGTAACCTACTAATAAGAAGTCCAAATTAAGCATATGATAGGTCAAATTAAAGCTAATGATCCGACTTTCCAACTATATAAAAAGTATTACCAAAAAAACAAGATTTAGTTCGTTAAAAAATGACTCAAAGTCATGGTCTAAATATGAACTTTAAAACTAGAATTTTGGATTTCTTCTTTTATATTCAATGAAACTTCACCAAATTAAGAGAGATATTTATGACATTAGAAGGAATATTTTTATGTAAATAATTCAATCTTAAATATGTCATACCGTGATCTCTAATAAAAAAAAAATCTATAATACAAACAATCATGGCATATCATCAACTACATGCTTTTAAACTCATTCCAAAGCATCAAACAATATGTAGTCATATTCATATGGGTGAAAACAAGTAGCATAGACTCTAATACCAATGTTAAATAAGGTTAAATCGAATTACCTCAAGAAGCAAAATTCCCAAAAGGTCAGATCTGTGCTTGTTTTACAGCCCACGTCACTTTGTTATTTGCACTTCTACCTTACTTAGGAGGCTACTAGAGTCTCCTAGAAAATTCTACGATTCAAGATCAAGAGAGTTAAATGGTTTCTCTAAGAAAAATGAAGAGAGAGATAGATGGAGGTTTTATCTTTTTCCAGACTTTTTTCACACACACACACACTTACTATACGTAAACTCTTATTCAAAGAGTTTTCACACTTGGAAGTTTATTAACTTTCATAAAGTTGTGGAATTTAATTAACCTTCCTAGAGTTGTGGTAGTGGCGGAGAGTTAATAAATAACTTCCTCACCCATTTAGATATAACTTAGTTATGGGATTAACCTATTACCAACAACTAGAAACATTGTTGTGACCTAAACTATTAAATACCTAATCATTGACTTAAAAGTCTTATGACTATTGGATACTAATTTGATTAAACCATTAATTTTCAAGATCATAACATTCTACTATGTTTCTGATTTGATGTCCACGACGATCTATTTTATTGACACTCATTTGTAGTAGCCATTTTTTTTAGACAGCTTAGCTCATCTATCAGTTTTCAATGACCTAATACTATGTCCATATATGGTACGAAGATATTTTATTCAGTCTATAGGCCACTTTTTTATTGACTTGAACTCGTGATGTAGTTCCTATTATGATATTGATTGTTAAAGACAACCATTACTGTAAAATGCCTAAAATTGTTGGATCTAATTTGGTTACGTGTTTAACCTTCATAAGATAAACATGGATTTTTTTTCATCTGACAGCCTTGAATAACCAACAAAAATAAAGAATAGCTGTGGATTGCACTAAAGTTTTGGAAATTTGAATAAAGATTCCAACAAAAAATCAAGAATGGTCGTGCGATAAGGAAAATAACGTTGTTGCGTTAGCCTACCAAACAAGCTTTTATATTTTCAATTTCTTTTTTCTCCCAAACACAAAGGAGATAAGATCAAGTTAATATGCCTTTCTTTTTTCTCAATTCTTATTGTAATGGAGTTTTTCCACCTCTACGACCTAAATAATGGGTTTGAGAGTAGGAATTAACGAAAGAAGGTGGAAATGTTCAGGCCACCATAAATAGGCCCATCGGCCCAACTTGTATAGGAGCCAGCAGGATCATTGCTTGAAAGGGCTAGGCTTATGGGGGATGAGACTTGTTGCATTGAGGTTCTACCAAATGGGGTCAGACAGTCTCATAATTACCCATTCCAACAAATGGACAAGAAGTGATGAGATATCCCGATATTTTGATAAAGGGATATTGACGAACCATCAACAACATCTACAAAATAAAATAACGCCATAGCAGAATTCATATTGCATTAAAAGATTCTGACTAAAAAAACAGTTGAATGGATGAGCTTCACAGGGACATAGAGGATTCGTTCCTTATTATAAGATGTAAAAATTACTTTTTTACCCGTGTAATAAGTTAGTTTATTGTCTGGGTTAGTGAGGTTCTGCTTGTAATTTTGCTTTATTTACTGTGCACTATAAATAGCTGCACACGAGTGTAACTGGGACGTTTAATTCATTTTTGTAACATTCGGATATTCTTTAATTGAGGAAATCAGAAGCTTTCATTTGATATGGTATCAGTCGCGATTTCGAGAACCTAGGGTTTCCTTTTTCCCTTCTCGTTCTCTCTTCGATTCCTCTGTTTCTCCTCTGATTTCATGGCGATAGAGTCTTCTGAAAATCCTTCTTCCCCTCCACCACCTCCTATTTCATCTTCTCAAGATATTACTATTCCGTTTTTTCTCCATTCGGGCGATAATCCTGGCGTGGTTCTTGTTACACAGCCGTTGATCGGAGATAACTATCATACCTGGTCTCGATCAATGACTATGGCGCTCTCTGCGAAGAACAAGCTAGGGTTCGTCGACGGTACGATTCTCAAACCTCGATCTACCGATTCGAACATTTCCTTATGGTCACGCTGCAATAACATGGTGATTTCTTGGATTCTTAACTCTATTTCACCTGAAATTGCTGCTAGTGTGCTTTATGTTTCTACTGCACTTGAGATCTGGAATGATTTGAAAGAAAGGTTTAGTCAGAGAAATGGACCTCGAATTTTTCAGATTCAGAAGTCCATTTCCTCTTTGTCTCAAGGACAATTATCTGTTAGTGCCTATTTCACTCGGTTGAAGGCTCTTTGGGACGAATTGGTTAATTACAAACCAATTCCACTCTGTACTTGTGGTGCTGTGCGTGTTTTGAATGCTTACGTTCAACAGGAACGTATTTTGCAGTTCCTTATGGGACTCAATGAATCTTTTTCCTCTGCAAGGGCTCAGATTCTTTTGATGGAGCCATTACCTCCTTTGAATAAAGTTTTTTCACTAGTTCTTCAGGAGGAACAACAGAGAGAGATTTCTCTTCCTCCCCCTGTTGTCGATCCACATGCTTTTGCTGCTATCTCTGATACCTCCAGATCTGTTAAGTCTTTTTCCAAGAAAGACAAACCAGTTTGTAAACATTGTGGATTAACTGGTCATATCATCGACAAGTGCTACAAGCTCCATGGATTTCCTCCGGGGTACAAGCAGAGGCCACGACAGCAGTCCATGGCTAATCAAACTGCTTTTAGCAGTGATTCTACTGAAGCATCTCCTTTCTCTTTGACGAAGGAACAATATCAGCAGCTGTTGTCTATGCTGAATTTCAATTCTCAGCATAAATCTGATGCATCTAATCCTATTGCCAATGCTGTCGTGGCATCCTCCAGTTCTTTTTCTGGTATTATTTCTTCCAATATTCTTAATCATAAGTCTCCTTGGATACTTGATACAGGAGCCACTGATCTTATGGCTTCTTCTATCAAATTTTTCATCAATGCTGTCCCTGATTTTAATAAATCTGTCAAATTACCCAATAATCAATGTGTCTCTGTGACACATATTGGTACTGTTCAATTGTCTGAACATCTTATTCTTCAAGATGTTTTATGTGTTCCAAATTTTACTTGCAATTTGATTTCTGTAAGTAAGCTAACTGAGTCTTCCATTTGTTGCTCTTTTTCCTCTAATTCTTGTTCAATACAGGACCTGACCACCTCGAAGCTGATTGGAGTGGGTAGGCTGCTTGGAGGACTTTATATCTTGCAACAACCAGGAATTTCTCAATCTCAGCCTTGTAACACCAGTAACCCTTCCATATCCCCTGCTTGTTTTAGTTCTACTAAATGTTCTTTGTTTCACCTTTGGCATAATAGACTAGGACATCCATCTGTTTCTAGAATGTCTTTTTTGAATAAACTTGTTCCTAATCTAGTTGTACCTAGTGATCCTTGTATTGTTTGTCCTTTGGCCAAACAACGAAAGTTGTCTTTTCCAAATAATAATAACATTTCTGATTCTCCTTTTGACCTTATTCATTATGATGTATGGGGCCCTTTTTCCATTTCTACTGTTGAAGGGTACAAATTTTTTTTGACAATTGTTGATGATTGTTCTAGGGCAACTTGGCTCTATCTTTTCAGAAGTAAGTCTGAAGTTTCTCTTCTTGTTCAAAATTTCTTCAAACTTATTAAAACACAATTCAATGTCAAGATAAAAAAAATTCGTACTGATCATGGTACTGAATTTTTTTTATCTTCCTATCTCAAATTTAAAGGTGTTATTCATCAACTTAGTTGTGTTGAAACTCCACAACAAAATTCTGTTGTGGAGAGAAAACATCAACATATTCTTAATGTTGCTAGAGCCTTGTTGTTTCAATCTCATTTGCCTATCAGTTTTTGGGGTAATGCTGTTCTCACAGCTACCTATTTAATAAATAGGCTTCCTTCCCCTATTATTCATAATAAGTCTCCCATAGAAATGTTATCTCAAGTCTCTCCCTCATATATTCATCTTTGAACATTTGGATGTTTGTGTTTTGCCTCTACTTTACAAAGGTCCTAGGGTTTGTATCTTTCTTGCCTCTACTTTATAAATTTGATCCTAGGGCTAGAGCTTGTATCTTTCTTGGTTATCCTTTTGGAATTAAAGGATACAAATTATATGATATAAACACTCATCAATTTTTTGTCTCTAGACATGTTATTTTTCATTAGCATGTTTTTCCTTTCCAATCTTCCAATTCTGAATTGAAATCCTACAATAATTTCTCTGTTCCTATTCCTTTTCCTTCTCAATCTTCAATAATTGATTTTAATGCTGTACCTTCAACAGTTCCCTTTCCTGATCAGTTCTCATCTGGTCAAGAATTAGTTTCTGGTTCTCAACCAGATTCTGGTTCTTCATCTGGTCCAGAATTAGTTCCTGTTTCTTCACCCACTAATAGTTCTTTACCTATTCCATCAAGAAGATCTACTAGAATTCGACGAGCTCCTGGTTTTTTGCAGCATTATTATTGCAATTCCTCTACTGCACACTCTCAATCAGCTTCATCAGCAGGTTCCATTAAATATGATATTAGTAATTTTCTTTCTTATGATCGTTTGTCTTTGGGTCATAAATCTTTTGCTTTTGCTATTTCTGCTGATGTTGAACCTGAGTTTATCATCAAGCAGTCAAGCACTCTCACTGGAGAGATGCTATGATTGCTGAGATAGCTGCTTTAGAACTTAATAATACCTGGACTGTTGTTGATTTACCTCATAGAAAACATGCCATAAGCTGTAAATGAGTTTACAAGATTAAATATCGTGCTGATGGTAATGTAGAGAGATATAAAGCCAGATTGGTTGCTAAGGGTTATTCTCAAAAGGAAGGGTTAGACTATTCTGAAACTTTTTCTCCAGTGGCTAAAATGGCTACTGTTAGAACTTTGTTAGCAATTTCTGCTGTCCAAAATTGGCATCTTGTTCAACTTGATGTGAACAATACTTTCTTACATGGTGATCTTTTTGAAGATGTGTATATGAAGTTACCTCTTGGTTTTCACACTAAAGGGGGGTCTAAAGTGTGTAAGCTGAATAAATCCCTTTATGAGCTTAAACAAGCATCTCGGCATTGGTTTTCTAAGTTTTCCACCACTCTAATAGACTTGGGTTTTGTTCAATCCAGATCTGATTATTCTCTGTTTACCAAGTCTGCTGGTTCTTCCTTCATTGCATTACTAGTCTATGTTGATGACATTTTGCTGGCTAGTAATGATTTGGCTGCTGTTAATTCTTTGAAGTCAGTACTTGATGCTAAGTTTAAGCTCAAAGATCTTGGCTCCCTTAAATATTTTCTGGGATTAGAAGTGGCAAGGTCTTCTAGTGGGATTTCTTTATGTCAGCGAAAGTATGCTCTTGAGGTTTTACAAGATTCTGGTTTTTTAGCTTGTAAACCAGTTTCTTTCCCTATGGAGCAAAATTTAAAACTTAGTAAAGATGAAGGTGAATTGATTCCAGATGCTACTGCATACCGAAAGCTGGTTGGCAGGCTTCTCTATCTTACCATTACTCGGCCAGATATATCTTATTCAGTTCAAAGGCTTAGTCAGTATATGGATCAGCCTCGGGTCCCTCATATGAATGCAGCATACCGAGTATTACAGTACATTAAAAATACCCCTGGTCTTGGTTTGTTTTTTCCTGCTACAAATACACTAACTGTGAAAGCTTTTGCAGACTCAGATTGGGCATCTTGTCCTGACAGCAGGAGATCCACCACTGGTTTTTGTATTTTTTTGGGTGATTCTTTAGTTTCATGGAAAACCAAGAAACAGCCAACTGTTTCAAGGTCTTCAGCTAAGGCTGAATACCGCGCGATGGCTTCCACAACTTGTGAAATAGTTTGGCTCTTATCTCTTCTCTCTGATTTTAAAGTTCTTCATCCTAACAGTGCTCAACTTTTTTGTGACAGTCAAGCGGCATTACATATTGCTGCAAATCCAGTTTTCCACGAAAGAACCAAGCACATAGAGCTTGACTGCCATTTTATCAGGGACAAGATCCAAGCTGGAATTATAAAGACATTTCATTTGGCTTCTCAGCATCAGCTAGCTGATGTCCTTACCAAAGCTCTTGGATTTCAGCAGTTTCAATACTTAGTTTTCAAGATGGGAGTACACTCAATTTACTCTCCATCTTGAAGGGGGGTATTATAAGATGTAAAAATTACTTTTTTATCCGTGTAATAAGTTAGTTTATTGTCTGGGTTAGTGAGGTTCTGCTTGTAATTTTGCTTTATTTACTGTGCACTATAAATAGCTGCACACGAGTGTAACTAGGACGTTTAATTCATTTTTGTAACATTCGGATATTCTTTAATTGAGGAAATCAAAAGCTTTCATTTGATATTCCTCCAAACTTTCAATATAAATAGTAACTTTTAAATATGAGGAAATCTTCTCTAATCTCTCTCAATTATTTATAAACTTACAAACAAAAATATTAATTTAAGTATCGGAGGTCTCTGATCTTACTAAAACCACCACTTCTTTTTCTCGGTTTGCATAAGTCCAAATTTAAAATACTCAAATCGTATAAATTTGGTTAAAAAATGTCCGAAATAAAGGCGTGCGAAACACGACACATATATTAGTTATTACAAAATCCCTCTTTCTATTTTTATAATTCTTTATATAATCTGCAGAGGAAGCTGCGTCGACGGGACCCGACGGCGTGCACGGATGGGGGCTGGCTCGGGCGTGGGGTGGGGGCGGGTCTGGGACCGCTTAAAAAAGTAGTTTATTTATTTATTTATGACAGGGCAGTTCTACTTAAAAGAAAACTCCAGAATTCAACAGTCAAAACGATGCGTTGCATGTCTCCCGTGTTGGCACCATTACCGAACCCGGTTCTTTTCTAACCTTCCTTCTGCCGTGGATTGTCATCATGGCCATGGGGACAGACAACAAGCAGTAAAGACCGCCGTGGGTTCTCTGCTAATTTCACGCCGCCTCTCTCTCTCTCTCTCTCTCGGTCTCCCCACCCTGGGGCACTGTATACATACACATTACATCAGGCCTACACTAGCATTTGAATGTCGGCACCGCAGAGGATTCTCTGCGCTCTCTCACTCACTCTTCCTTCTTATACTCGAGCTTTCTCCTCAGCCTTCAACTTCAGAACCTTCCTCATCCTTCGTTCTCCTCTACCCCGCATAACCCTAGCTCGCTCTCTTACTTTCACTTCCTCTTTCTCTCTCTCCCCTCCGATTATGCCTTACAACCAGGTACCGACTGCACGTTATCATCACTGCTTTCATCTGTGTTTGTAAACGCGCGCACACACACGCACTCTAACATCTATAGATATGCATATTATGTATAATTTATGCTTATATTTATTTCAGTCGTTTTTACTTGTTGAGATTGGATTGGAAGGTTATTTAATTTCTGGTTGGCATTTTGATAAAGTGTTAGTTGTGCTTTTAAGTTCGCGGAACTATTTTTCTGTTCTCCGAGAATTTGATTACGGTTGATTTTCTTATTGCTTGTTTGTCATGAATTATCTGTGTTTGGCTTTTTAAACGGTTTACTGTTGATTTTCTTGATTTTAGTGGTTGTATTGTATTAGTCTCTCCGCGCATTTTGATCGTTAGTGATTGATTCGCTGTTACTTGATATAAATAAAATTGGATGCTCGATAGAGTTTGCTATTTTTTTGATTCTGAATATATGGATGATTGCCCGACTTTGTATTTTATGGACCGTATTTTGCCCAAACGTGTGCCATATTTTATTCTTGTACTAAAGGCAGAACCGATCATTATGGTTGAGTAGTCTTAGTTCCGAAAATGTTCAGAATTTGTAATGGTAAAGCCGTAATTAACTCGAGCTTTACTGGCTTATCACGAGGCACTAAAGAAATAATTATTTGATTAGAATTGAATTTCTAGGCTCAACCGTCTACTTGAGAGAGATTTTTCTTTTTCATTTGCAGCGAAGGGGTGGACATATGGATCGAAGATGGAAAGTGAAGCCAAAAACTGACATGTCATCCTCAGCTACAGCCAGAGCTTCAGCAGATGTAGATGAAACCGTCAGTAATAGAATGAGTGCGCTCAGTATCACTGAAAACAGTGGGCAACCTCATGTTTCAGTTCCACCCATGCAATTGGGGAGTGTCCAAATGGCATGCCAGATTCCAGGTCAAGGTGGTCAAAAGGCCAAGTCATATGGAACAGTGGGTGGGTCCCCGGCAGTTGAAGTTGAAGAAGCACCTCTTGGTAAAATGGTTAGGGGGAAAGGAGCTGAAACAGCAGCAGCTCAGATAACAACTGCCGGTTTGAGTAAGTTCAGTGCCAATCTGCTTGAGAATTTCACTGTGGATAATTCCACATACTCAATTGCGCAAATAAGAGCTACATTCTATCCCAAATTTGAAAATGAGAAGTCAGATCAAGAGGTATAATTTCTTCCAATTTTGTTCTTCTAAGTTGCATCTCTTATATATATATATATATTGACAAGCTTTACTGCAAAGAGTTGTCAACTTCTTTTGAACTATGACTCTACCTAGTATTCAGAATGAGGTTTCCATATTATTGCCTCTTTTAAAAAATTGCTTCATTAGATTGTATTCTTTATTGGTTATCGCTTCTCGTATGTCCAGATAAGGACAAGGATGACAGAGATGGTATCTAAAGGCTTGGCTACCTTAGAGGTAAAGTGTCTGGTAACTTTACTTTTATTTATTTTTCCTTCAAAAAATTGTTTTGCTTTCCATTTTTGAGTTTCCAACTCTGCTGGCTTCAAATATATATCTCTTCCCTTTGCTAAGAAAAGATATGACTTATTTCTCTCGTTTATTTCTTCTTGACTAAATGGTTTATTCTGCTATTGATGACCAATATGAAGGTTTATATATAATATACATCAGGTTGATTGAGCAAAGGATTATGCCTTTTTGCAGGTTTCTCTTAAACACTCTGGATCTCTTTTCATGTACTCCGGTCATGAGGGTGGTGCATATGCAAAAAACAGCTTTGGAAATATGTATGGTCATGACAATTTTTTAATGTTCTTCTTTTGCATTTTGTTCTCATTTAGAAGAAAAATTAGCCTCTAATCAACCCCAACACATCTGTAGTAGTTGAATGTCTCTAAAGGGCATGGCATATCTGTTGGCTGTTGCTGTGTTGCATTAAGACATAATATTTAAATCTTCCTCAGTTTGAGGTTATATATTTAATTTATAATTCAGCTTGTTAGAGTGTAACTAGGTGTCTCTTTTGTATACCCAGTGCACATGAGCTTTGTCTAGTTGGCTCAAGTGGTAAATGCCTTGAGCTTGGGGGTATGCTTTTCCCAAGTCTAAGGTTTAAATCCTTTAGGTGCAAACAATCTTTAGGGGCCATCTGACTGGGAGATTTTCTTCTTGAATTGCCTGAGGTGCACTTGTGGGAAACTCCTTTGTGAGACACCCTTGTGATTAGTCGAGACATTGTTCCCAGTCACCTAGTGCTACTGCTAATAGAAAAAACAATAATGCTGCATGATGCTGAACCACTCTTTGGAATTGAATCCCATTGAAAAAAATATTTGTTAAAAATGCCACCGTGCATAGTCCTTTGCTTTATATATCACTGGGTTCCACCCTTTATATTCAGGATAGATATTTTTGCTCTATAGTCCTCTGAATAGGCTATTTCTTCTGCAGATACACTGCTGTAGGTGTTTTTGTTCTTGGACGGATGCTTCGTGAGGCATGGGGAACTCAAGCAGCAAAAAAGCAAGCAGAGTTCAATGATTTTCTTGAGGTAATCTACGTTAGGTATTTTTTATGAGAAGGAAATACAACAAAATATCCAAACCCTTCATTCTCACTCTTTGCATTATAAATCCAGGAATAATTGATGATGAATCTTTGTGTTCTCTCTGTCAGTCTATTTTGTTCATCTGTCTGTCTGTCTGTCTTTTATATTGTGTATGCCTGCTTATACTCACATACATGATTTGAGAGTTCACAAAAATGTAAGAAATAGAAATACCTCATTTTTAATAAAAAAAAAATAAGAGTTGACAAATAGGAGGGGGAGGAGGGGAGGAACTGTTAAAGCGGGGCACAGGTTGTTATGTCCTTAAAATGAAGTTTGATGGTTTCTTATGAAAAATACTTCTTCATTTTTTTGAACTTAAATTGGACTTCTACTTATAAGATGTTACTTATTTAACTCCTCTCTTCTCTTTTCTCCAATCCTTTCTGTATTTTTTAGTCTCCTCAACCTCCAACCTCCAACATTCTGAACATAATGTAAATCGCATCTGCCCTGAGATCAAATCATGATTTCTCGTACGAAGTTAAGGTTTTGAACATTCTCACATCATGGGCATGCTTATATTCATTTGGTTTACTGATGGTGTGCATCTTTGCCAGAATTATTTGTAACAATTACACATGCACCCAGTAAACGCATTTTTTGTTCAATGAGTCAACACTTACCTGGAACGTCTTGAACCCATGACATTGCCCCTTTGTATCATTCTTGGTGGGAATGAGGTGTCATTTGGGTCCAGGCTCATTTGTATACTTGTGACGTGGATTATTCACAAATATAATAATTGCTACGGAAAGTTTATCGATTGCAGTCAAGTGACAAAACTTGATGTTAACCATTAAGATCAAAATGTTGTCTCTCACTGAATTTATTCAACCTTTTAATATAATATGTATGATACATTGAGCTTAGGAGCTCTTTGGGGCATTAGGAGCTTTCTAGCATGGGCTAGGGATTGTCTTGTATACATCTAGTGTACTTGGTTACTCCTATTGATATATATATAATATTTTCACTTAATATATATATATTTATATATATATTATATATCAATCATACATTGAATTGGTAACGAGCTGGATGCGATGGGTATCATTCTAAGATTTTCTCTATTTCAGAATTATAATTTTTACTTGTTTATTTTTTTGATGAATAACTTATACTTGTTTATATATTTGTTAGTTATTTTTTTTTTCTTTTGGTTTGCTCAGAGAACTAATTTTGTTGTTCATTCTTTCAGAGGAACCGTATGTGTGTATCAATGGAGTTAGTAACTGCTGTTCTTGGAGACCATGGACAGCGTCCCCAAGAAGATTATGGTAAGAGTGCTTTTGGTGCAACTAAGATCTTTTTGTTTTAGGGTAGTAGCACATTGTCTCTGTAAAATACCATCCTTGTATCATTTACCCCAACAATCTCCAATTTAGTATAACTAGGTGTGTATTTTGAAGTATCAGTCTCAGTTTGGCTCCTCTATCCAAAGCAGTTGTTAACTTGAATGAAAAGGTGTGGGAAATGCTGCAGGGCCCTTGACACTAGTTGTTTCTATCAGGGGCATGTGTCATTTTGTTTATGTTTTTTTGTTCGAGCTTCCATACAGAAGGAGCAAACTAACTTTGAAAATTTGAAATAGAGTTCGATTTTTCACTAAGTTAAACTTCGTGGAGGTAAATGATGTAGGTATGGAAGTTTATGAGTGAAAAAAGTATCATTTATTCTTCTTCTCAACATGAAGGCATGTTCTTTGATATGCTTTTGCTTTGTTGTGTTCATTATTGTCTTGATGAAACAATGTCATACTCCACCCATTTTATCAAAAACATTCTGTAATAATTATAACTTGCGTTCTCTGTTGTTTTGACCAGTGGTAGTGACAGCAGTAACAGAATTGGGGAATGGAAAGCCAAAGTTCTTCTCTACTCCTGAAATAATTGCATTTTGTAGAAAATGGCGCTTACCAACAAACCATGTGTGGTTGTTCACGACACGGTGATGATCTAGGGCCCCTATTACTAGATTAGCTTAAAGAATGGTTTGGATTATTGTGCATCTCCCTTCCTTTCTCTCTCTCTCTCTCTCTCTCTCCATTCACACACTCAACCACTGACACAAAATGACTTGTGGTTCTTTAATCAAGCTGACATTGTGAATCAACTAATTCTGCCTGGCATTAAGGTTTTCTATTAATTTCCACACATGCCTTTCTCTCTTCATGCGTGATAATTAGTTTATGATTTATGAGATAATTGCTATCTGTTTCCTGTATCAACAAATTCTCTAATTTAGTTAGCAGGACAATATCTAGCCAAATAACTTAAATTGCACTAGTTGCTTGATTCATTGTCTAATGTAACAGAAAACCTACATGTAATTAAATGTAGAAACAACTTGGAATCAGGCAACTGTAACAAGCTGGTGCACTTGTTTTGGTTTATAAGAAGTTCCTCCACTCCTGATTGCTGAGTGTTAATTAGTAATGTGATGTAATACCATTAAGTATTTCATAATAAGATCTTTTAAGGATTGGAATATGTATTTATATGAGATATCTGCATGAGACCCCAAGCAAATAGAAGAGCAGATATCTGTATGATATTATTGCCCTAACTCTTTAGATAATACGGTTCCCTAATTTTTTAGAAATGATGTTCTGTATTAGACAAAGACAGTAAAATCATAGTTTTGTTGCTTCTGATTGATGTTTTTATTTTTTATAACTGAAGGAAGTCAGTGACTTCTTTTTTTGCTGCGTATGATGTGCTGTGTGAAGAAGGAACTGCAACATCAGTATGCATGACTCTTGATGAAGTTGCAGATGTGTCTGTTCCAGGTAGCGTTTTTAAGTTCTATGATCTATAGTTATGTAGCTTGGGATTTTGTGGTGCCTCATCCGGCTGCTTTTAGTTAAGAATGTTATTTTACGTACAAATTTTCTTGAAAACCAATTCCAAAAATCATGCCTGGTAGGAATGGCCACCCTCCTCTTGCTCGCCTCAATCACTGAACCAAAAGCAGGAGGTTGCTTCTGCAAAGGGAGGGAAAAAATGGAACATGAACAAAAACATAGAGAGTTCATTTTGTAAATCATTACCAGATGCCTCTTACAAAAACTTTTTCACCATTAATGCTGGTGCTGCCATGAATTGCTGCCACCACCATGCTTCAAACATCACACCATCATTGTTTGAATGATCTGTCTGAAAACATTGAGAATTCATTTTGTAAATCATTACCACCTGCCTCTTGCAATAACATCACCATTAATGCTGGTGCTGCCATGAATAGATGCCACCACCATGCTTCAAACATCACACCATCATTGTTTGAATGCTCTGTCAACAACATTAATGTCAATATCACTTGTGCTACCAGCATGTTTAGTGTTTTTATCACAAATTGCTGTTACAACATCTACACTCACCTCCTCCATCATCAAATTTCTGCCAAGGAGGCTTCGGTTTTATACTTGATGTTTTTCTTCCCATTTTGGGTTGTCATATTTATTGGATGTTTTTCTGCCCTTTTGGGTTGACATATTTCGGTTAAAGTTAGCGCATCCATATCAGTGCCAATACTCGAGTTGACGGTCCCATTTCTGGCACATGAGTTCAGTTGGTTCTTTTGAAGTTTATACAATTTAAGGCTCTCCTAGTAGCCTAGGATCTGGTGGGGTAGTGGTGGTGCCTTAGGCCCCGGAAAATGAGGAGTGGGAAATCGCGAAGAAATCTGAAGGTAGTGCAAAGGTTTTGGATTTTGTAGGTAAAGAGAAATCTGGTGGACACTGGCACTAGTCTGTTGAAGCAGTTCTTGGATATTGAGGGGAGTTGACAGTTTGATGCAGATTTTTAGGAACAAACTAAGACTGATTTGAATGACATGGAAGAGACTTTACTGTGGGGCAGTTTATCTGAGAATGAGAGGTTGGATTCTAATATGTAGATGGATGAACTTGAAGTAGCCAGTGTTGAGGAGGAGTTGGGTAGTCCGACGCCTTTACAAATGCTTCCCCCTTAGATTGTTTCAAAGGAAATCTCGGACTAGTTGTTAAAAAAAGGGGAGCAGATACAAGTTTATGTGGGATTATCATATGAAGGGTATGAAGAACAATTTAAGGCTCTCCTGGTAGCCATAGAAGCTGGTTGATCCACAGCCATGAAGTCATCTGTGAGAAAGGAGAGAGAGTTAAAACGCTTGGAATGCTCTATTAATTATGATAATAAGGAGGAAACTATGGGGAGGGATAGATTAAAAGGGAGGGATTCTTCTTCAATTAATGAAGCCTAAAATAAGGAGGAAGAGTGATGTTTGCCTCCAAGAAACCAAATTGAATTCTGTTCATAGAAGTATTATTCGTAGCTTGGGATTGGGATTAATATTTGTTGTGGATTATACAATTTGTGGGACTAGCCTTGGTGCATATGTGGGTATTTTAATATAATTCTTTATTCAAGTGAGTGGGCGGGTATTTCTTCTATGACTTAGCAATGGAGGATTTGTCTCAGTTGATTTTTGATTTGGAACTGCTTGATCAGGCTCTGATGAGGGGTGAATATACGTGGTTTAATTTTAGAGGAGGTTCAAGGCTGAACAGATTCTTAGTCTCGTCTTCTTGGGAGACTTGTTATCCGAAGTTATGTCCAAAAAGATTGCCAAGGTGCCTAGTAACGTTGTATTTTTCTGTTGGCTGGTGTCCCTCGATAAAATTCTGAATATTGATAATTTGAGGAAGAGAGGTGTTCAAGTGGCTGAATAGTGTTTCATGTGCAAGAAGGATGGTGAATCTATCATCATCTCTTTCTTCATTGTGAGGTGGCAACAACGAGATTTCTGCCAAGACTTGTTTTTTTTGGGTGATGCCTTTGCATGTGTTGGATCTTTTTGCAATCTAGCTAGGCATTGTGGTGAGAGATATTAACTCTACTGCTGTGAAGATGATCCCCTTGTGCTTATTTTGGTGTTTATGGACAAAAAGGAATGAGAGATGTTTTAATATTATAAACATTCTATAGGGGATATTAGAAAGTTTTTTCTTAGCACTTTTAGATTTTGGGTGTAAAATCTTGTAAGGAACAAAATTGATTGTACTATTATGCTTTAGTTTTTCAGCTTTAGCTTGTGAGTAGGTGTTTCTCAATTGTATACTTCTTGTATACTTGGGCAATGCCTCTTTACTTGAAATAAAATTAATCTTATTACTTATCAACAAAAAAAAAAAAAAAGATTGCCAAGGGTATGTTCTGATCTTTTTCATATTTTACTTGATTGTGAGGGTATTCATGAGGGTAAAAGTTATTTTAAGTTTGAGAATGTGTGGCTTGAAGTTGAGGGTTTTGTAGACAATGTGAGAAGCTGGTGGTACTCTTATCAATTTGAGGAGACTCCTAGCTTTGTTTTGGCAATTAAAGTCGAAGATTTAAAAGCTGATTTGAAGAAGATGAACAAGGAAGTTTTTGGGAATGTAGAGCATCAGAAAAAATCTCTTTGAGGAGCTACAGTCCTTGGAGGTTGAGCGGGAAAGTGAGGAGACTTTGTTAAGGAAGAAAGAAGTGATGTTAGAAATTGAGAGGTACTTTTGGTGGAAGAAATATTATGGAGGTAGAAATCAAGAGTTGTATGGCTTAAAGAGGGGAATAAGTGCACTAGCTTCTTTCATAAAATGGCTAACTCTCATAGGTTTAACAATTCTATTGAGATGATTAAAGCTTATAATAATATACTCTCCATACCTGATGAGATTCAAGAGCGTGTTGTGTAGTTTCAAAGTACTTTCCTAAGTGAGATGGAGGATTGGAGACCTAAAATTGATGGCTTGAATTTTGGGGCTATGGATTCTTTTACAGCAAGCTTGCTAGAGGCTGTAGAGCTTGAGGTGCATTGGATGGTATGTGGGATGAGAAGAGACAAAGTTTTTGGCTTGGGGTTTTTTATGGCATTTTTTCAAGATTGATGGGAGATTGAGCAAGAGGAGGTGATGCATGTTCTACAAGAATTTATGATTATCAAAAGTTTGAGTTGTCGTTGAATGCCCTATTTATCGCTTTAATTCCCAAGAGAGTGGGTGCTTCAGAGTTGAAGGGTCTCTGTCCTACTAGTTTGGTAAGTGGAATTTATAAGATTTTTTCGAAGGTGTTGGCAAATCAAATGAGCAAGGTGATGGATAAGAGTATTTCTAAACCTCAAGCATTTGGTAGAGGCTGGCAAATCATTGATTCTGTGTTGATTGTTAATGAGTGTTTAGATTGTTGGATGTGGGAAGGTGTTCTGAGGGTTCTTTGTAAGCCGGACATTGAAAAGGCATACGATCATGTAAACTGGAATCTTCTCTTCTACATGCTTAGAAGATGTGATTTTGGTGACGTGCTGTGGTTGGATCAGACATTGTATCTCGACTGCTCGGTTTTCAGTTTTAGTTAATAGGCAGCTTTGTGGTTATTTTCAGAGTTCTAGAGGATTGAGACGGGGATCCATTATCTCCATTTTTATTTGTTCTTGTTATGGAGGCTTTGAGCCATATGGTGGGAGCAATGGTAGGAGGAGGCTTATTTCAGGTTTCTCGGTGGGAAATAATAATAACGGCTTCATTTCCATATCACATTTACTTTTTGCTGATGATACTCTTATATTTTGTGATGCTGTTAGGGAACAGATTCAAGCTTTGAGGGCTGTCTTGTTATGTTTTCAAGCTGTATTCGGGCTAAAGGTGAACTTGGGTAAATCAAAGCTAGTCTAGGTGGGAGATGTGCGTAGTTTTAATAATTTGGCAGAATTATTGGGGTGTAGAGTTGCTTATTTGCCCATGAAATAATTGGGTCTCTCGTTGGGGTGTCATTCAAGGCAAAGTATATTTAGGATGGGGTGATTGAGAAGATTGAGAAGAGGTTGGTGGCGTAGAAAAGATTGTATTTATCTAAAGGGGATGGAATCACCCTTATAAAGAGTACCATTTCTAATATCCTAACTTCCATTATTTCCTTAAACAGTTGGAGTGGCTAATTGTATTAAAAAGTTGTATAGAGCTTTTTTGTGGGGTGGTTTGAGAGAGGAGAATAATATTCCTTTAGTAAGCTGGGAAAAAGTATGCTGTCCAATTGTTGATGGACGATTGGGTTCGTAAATTGTGTAGTTTTAAGGCGTTGTTGGTGAAGTGGTTGTGGATATATCATAGGAGAGAGGGGGGGGGGTGATTGATCGGAAGTATGGGAGTGATTGGGGGGATGGTGAACTAAGGAGAGTAGGGATCTTATGGTGTGAATTTATGGAAGTTTATTAGAAAATGATGGGATTATTTTGTGATACAAGTCAAAATATGTGGCTGGTGATAGTTCAAGAGTTCGATTCTGGTTTGATGTTTGGTGTAGTGAGAATGCACCATTTAGAGCTTTTCCGACTGTGTTCAGATTGGTTGTTAATCAGCAGGTATCAATTTCAGAGTTGATGAGTTACTTTAACGGAGAGGAGCATGGGATGTTAGATTTTCCAGACCTGACCAGGATTGGGAAATTGAGGTTGCTGCTTTTTTTAGATTGATGTATTCAGTGGATATTAGAAAACATGATAGGGATAAAATGTTCTAGAGATATACTTCATCTAAAAAGTTTTCTGTTAGATCATATTATAAGATGTCCGATCAGCATTACATTTCTTTTCCTTTGAAGAGTATTTGGAAGGCTCATGTTCCGTCAAAGGTTGCTTTTTTTGTATAGATAGGAGCAACTGGGAATATTCATAGCATTGACAATCTGAGAAAACATGGAATGATTGTTATGGAGTGGTACTTAATGTGCAAGAAAGCTGCGGAATTAGTGAATCATTTATTTTTACATTGTAATGTGGCTGAAGTGTTATGGGATGGTGTGTTGAGAAGATCCAGACCGACCTGGGTTATGAGTAAATCAGTGGTAGATTTACTCGCATGTTGGACTAGACTTCATACTTGCTCTCAGGGGCGTAACTAGAATTTTATGTTTGGGGGGGCGATCGATAAAATGTACGGTGTGTATAAATTTTAGAAGGATGATCATCAGTAATAGAAATATCATATTCCGTTGTTACCGAACTCTCTAAACGTATATTATTTTTCGAATTATACTCCATTTCTTTCTTATTTTTTTTTAAAAAAATTTAATTGTTCTTAAGTATTTGCTCATATTTTTTTTATGATTTAAGAAAAATTTATAAATTAAAAATAAATTTAAAAACTTTCTATTAAGTAATGATGTAACACTATTAGATTTTTAACAAATTATATCTCACAATCATACAAGTTAGAGTGAAACTAAATAAGTGAGTATGATTAATGAATTTTACAATTATATAAATTTATAATTAATTTTTTTGCTAGAGTTAGACTATTATAATAACTGTAAGATTATGTAAGTTAAAATTTAGGTTTACATAAAGTTAAAAATTAAAATATACATGAATGTATATTGAGATGTAAAAGAATAATTTTCATAAAAAAAATTTGGGGGGGTCAATTTTATTTTTATTTTTATAATCTAAGAAAGAATTTTAATTATATATATAATTATATATATTTCTATTATTAATAAATTTTGGAAAAATTTTGGGGGGGCTACGCGGCGTGGGTCCGCTCAAAATTTTTCCAAAATTTATTGGAAGATGATAATTGCTTGGAAGATGATCCTTTTGTGCATTATGTGGTGCATTTGGTTGGAAAGGAATGAGAGGTGTTTTAATAATAGAGAACACAATATAGAAGAACTCTGGAATTTTCTTATTTTTTCCTTGTTTAGTTGGTTTTCAGCTCTTGTACTTAATGGAGGGGCTGTCAATGAGTTTTTGTCCTCGCGTTTCTTGTATTAGAATGTAATTAGGTGTTTCTTTTGTATAGTTCCTCCGTACATGGGCTTTGCCTATTGCATTTGATGAATAAAATTTTTACTTATATAAAAAAATATGAATATCTATTTCAGTTTCAATCTTTAATTGGAATTGCTTTTTATGGGATCTTTTCTTTACCAATAAAATTTATGCGATATTTTCTTTACCATAAAACTATTGGGGATTAGCAGGGATGTTAGCTACAGTTAAAATTTGGTTCCTTAATGTGAGCATTTTATGAGGGCACTAGGATTTAACTCTGCTTTAAATCAATATGCAGGTTCGAAAGACCATATAAAGGTGCAGGGTGAAATCTTAGAGGGTCTTGTGGCTCGTATTGTAAGCAGGGAGAGCTCAGAACATTTGAAGAGAGTTTTAGAAGAATTACCTCCGCCGCCGTCTGAGGGAGGTATGCAGTTTGTTGAGTTCACAGTTGTGTTTTGGGTGTTGGCTACCCTGGCTTGGAAATTATGTTTTTTTTGGTCTCATTCTGCTAGATTGTCCACTTTTGGATTTTCTTGTTTTTTAGCTAGCTAAGTTTTGGTTACGGTAATTGTGACAATCATCCAGCTACTAAGTTATTTTTGTTTTCATTTTATTTATTTGGAACTTTCCCTAATTGACTTGGCATCTGTCCTCAAAGTAGAGTGGCATGCAAATTTGCAGTGTTAAGAATGTGGTACATTCCGTGTAATATTGTAATTTAACTTCATGGAACCAATAGGTTAGTCCAAATACAATGATCTAGGGTGTTACATTACTCTTTAGATTCCTGGCATCTTCGATAGCCTATGAATTTTTGCTAGGACTGGCTTTGATACCATCTATAACGATCCAAGGAAGACCCAAGCCACATCAAGGCTTGTAATCATTATAAACTGTAAGAACTTCTGTCCTAGCCATGTGGGATCTCTCCATTCACCAGCCTCATGGAATCAGGGTATTACTCCCTTTCCCTCTCCCCTCAAAAAAAAAAAAAAAGTTTGTGTTCTAAATTGTATGTTGTTTCTGGTGACTAAATCTTGTTAGTGGCCCTACAAGATCAATTAATAAGTATTGTTTTTCCATAATTAACAGAGAGTTTTAGTATACACTACATTATATGTGGATCTGGTGTTGGCCTCTTTCATGCTTTTCTTAATTTCTTGAAGTGTTTGTATTGCTGAATTCTTTTTGTCCCAATGAAGTTCACTTTCTTGGCCCATGGAAATGCTAGTTAAAACTGTAAATCATATTGATCATTAGGTAATTAACTAGTTTTGCCTTTTCAGTTAGCCTTGATTATGGACCAAACCTTAGAGAAATTTGTTTGGCAAATAGGTCCGATGAAAAGCAGGTATGTGGAGTTTCTATTGTATGAACTTTATTATTCTAGTGTGGTATTTATACTTGCATTCAATTAATAAAGTGGATGGCTAAGAATTGATGTAATGGTTTTTTTTTTTTTTTGGTTTTGGAAACACCACTGCAGCAAATAAAAGCACTTCTTCAGAGTGTTGGCACCTCCTTTTGTCCACACCATTCAGATTGGTTCGTGAATGAAGCTGGTGATTCCCATTCAAGGAATGCAGATAGATCAGTTCTTTCAAAATTTTTACAATCTCATCCAGCAGATTATTCAACCACCAAATTGCAGGTCCTGCTACAATCCATTTCAAAATAACTTCTAAAACTGTTAAATTTGATCAAGATTATAAGAATGTGATGAAATCTAAAAATGTGTGCGTGGTGTAGTGGAAGCAATAAAAAAGAGAACACATCTCTTGAACAAAAAAGGAAGAAAAGAAGAATAAGACGAAGAAACCTTTTTTTTTTAATTTTTTTTATTTATTGGTGAAGAAGAGAACTAGTCAAAGTGTGATTTATTCAATGAACAGATAATGTTCACTCCAAGCCTTTATCTAGGTCCTGAACCCTAATCTCAAACTATCTAGAAAACCAAAAAAATATAAATTACTTGGAAACTACTCCTGTGGCTTTACTTTCAAGTTATTCTTACTCTACTTTCAACCTACTTCCCACTGTATTAGAAAAAAAATAAACGTAAAACTTAAGAGTCCTAAAGATCCTTAGAAATCTAAGTAAAAGAGAAAAGCTAGCTGCCTCTATCTAATTTGAAGAGGTAGTTTTCCTGTGTCAAACAGATAGGTGGGCAAGTTAAGTCATATGCAGAGGTAGCTGGTTTGGGTCAAGGAGGAGGTAGGGTGGTGGGTGGTACGGGGCAAGTTTTGCTTTTACCCAATGGACAAAAGGACGAGAAGAAAGGGGTTGAAGGGGAATGCCCTTTGGGTTGAAATATACCTGTTATAAGTGGAACTGGTTTGATCAATGACTTGTAGGGGAAGCTGAAGGCAAGGATGTACTTCTTGGGATGCAAGAGGAACTCGTTGGCATGAAGGAGGAGCTTTCGTCTCTAAAGAAAGCTGTCGAAGAGAAGGAATGGCAGAAGTCCTTAACTTGTTTGAAGGATGAAATATTTTTATTTAGGTATGAGTTAAAAGATTGGGCTTCAAACATTGATAGGCAGCAGTTGGGCTCAGGTAAGGGCCAAGGCCTGCACGCTTTTAAGTGGAATAGGCTGCACTGGAAACTTAAACCCTCTAGACCGAATAAAGGTAAAATGAAAAGTGGGCTAGGCCACAGCCCAATACGTCCGAAATGGAGGCTGAAATTTGGGCCTTGCTTTGAGAAGGGTTCGACTTTTGGGCATGGGTAGATCGAAGGAAGGCTTGTCGTGCTTGGGCCCATGGTCTCCTAGCGCACCGGTTAGATGACCCTCCTACTTTGGTGCCGATAACCTCAGTTGTCGATCCTGGTTGCTCTTTTGCCGTTGTACCATCGCTAGAATCAGCAGAACTTGCGTAGAGATCTTTGCATGTGTCCTCGAAATGCTTGATTGAGCCAAATGTGGTCGAGATGCCACAGACTTTGTCTTCACGGTGGCAAAGGAGTTAGTCTCGGTAGATACTGAAAGGGACTTAGTCGGCAGGTTCAATGGGTGAAAGGGGGGAAGGCTCTCGGGTTTTATTCGAGGCTCCTAAGGTAGAGGATGAACCTATTCCTCTAAATTCACTTCATCCCAAGTCTTCAGATTGGGTTATTTAAACAGCATGGGATATTAAACATATTGTAGGGGTCACCTATGAGGGTTTTGAACGGAATTTATGGCGTTACTTACTGCTTCTGAAGCTGGGCATGCTCATTCCAACTTAGAACAATCTCATATCTTGGCCAAGAAGAAGGATATAGAACTTAAGAGACTTACGTGGGATATGAATGATGATGGTGGAGAGAAGCACTCGGGATGTGGCAAGGGGAGGGTTAAGATTGTTGGTCCGTGAAATAAAAAATAATATCATGGAATGTGAGGGGGTTGCATAATCTTAATAAGCGGCTCCAAGTGAGAAATTTACTTAGACAGTGGAAGGGGGATATTATTTGTTTACAGGAGGTCAAGTTGGAAACTGTTACAAGCCAACTAGTTCATAGCTTATGGAGAGGGCAACATATCGAATGGTCTTACTTGCCTGCTAAAGGTGCTTCTGGGGGCGTTTTAATTATCTTTGATACAAGGGTGGTGGATTGTGTGGGCGACTTCATGGTTGCATGTTCATTCGTGAACCTCAAAGATGGCTTTAAATGGGCCTTTGCTGGAGTTTATGGTCCTAACCTTAATCCAGAGAGAAGGCTATTATGGGATGAATTGGCTGGTTTTCTAACTTGGTGGGAGTTACCAAACTGTATTGGGAGTGATTTTAATATAACTCGTTTTCCAAGTGAAAGGTCGAGTATACCTCACATCTCTCCGGCCATGAGGGATTTTCTGATTTCATTGCTGAACAGGATCTTATGGTATTCCATTAACGGGAGGCACATTCACCTAGTCTAACAACCGAAAATTCTCTTTTTGGTCGAGAATCGACAAATTTTTATTACCTCTTGAATGGGAGTCACATTTCCAGGATGTAGCACAAAGAAGATTACCTTATCTATGCTTTGACCACTTCCTTATCATTTTGGATTGTGAAGGGATCCAAAGGAGCATAAGGTATTTTAAATTTGAAAATATGTGGCTTAAAACTGACGGTTTTGTAGACAGGGTTCAACTATAGTTGACTTCTTACAATTTCGATGGCCTTCCTAGTTTCATCATGGTAAAAAAGCTAAAAGCCTTAAAGTAAGATTTGAAGCAATGGAATGAACAAGTCTTTGGCAATGTGATTCAACAGAGACGCTCTCTTGTGGAGGAACTACAAGAATTGGAGGGTGAGGAGGAGGCTAGACCTTTTTCGAACTTAAGGCAATTTGCAAGAACAAGGTAGTCGCTAACCTGAAAAGAGTAACTCTGATGGAGGAGATATCATGAAGACAAAAATCAAGGGCTCTTTGACTTAAGGAGGGGGATAAGTGTATGAAATTCTTCTATAGGGTGACCAATTCTCATAGGAGAAATAATGCTATTGATACTTTAATGGTTGATGGGGAAATGTCAACGGACAAGATGGTTATAAAAAAACCATATGGAGCAATATTTTCAACAACTGTTGACTGAAGAGCACAATTGGCAACCAAAGGTAGATTATTTAACTTTTTCAACAATTGATCAATATATTGCAGGTTGGTTAGAGAGGCCATTTACAGAGAAGGAAGTGTGCAAAGTAATCAGAGGTATGGCTAGTGATAAGGCTCCTGGCCCAAACGGATTCACCATGGGCTTCTTTCAATCTTGTTGGAAGGTGATTAAGGATGATCTTATGCTAGTCTTTCATGATTTTCACACTAATGCTAGATTTAAAAAGAGCATTAATGCTACATTGTTAGCACTCATTCCCAAAAAGATGGGGTCTACGGATATTAGAGATCATCATCCCATTAGCCTGGTGAATGGTATGTATAAGGCTCAAATTTAGAGAACCCAGTTTGCTTTGCAAATTAAACATGGAGAAAACTTATGACTGTCAATTGGTGATTCTTATTGGACCTCTCAAAATGAGGCTTTGGTGGGAAATGGTAGCATTGAGTAGAATTTTGCATATCCTCAATTCGCTTCTCCATCTTGGTAAACGACTCGCCAGTGGGTTTCTTCAAATCCTCTCATGGTTTGAAACAGGGAGATCCTCTATCTCCATTACTTTTCTTGTTTTTTGTGGAACACATCCTGGACACATTCAAGTCTTGAGGGGGCTCATTCTTTGCTTCGAAGCTATTTCAGGTTTGAGAGTAGGGCTGCAAACGAACAGCGTTGCTCATGAACAATTTGAACTCGACTCGTATAAACTCGATTCGAACTCGATTCGTTTAATAAATGAATTGTTCGTGAGTACTAATATTTGTTCGAATATTAAACGAGCTAAACTCGTATAATCTTGACTCGACTCGTATAAACTCGGTTTGTATTCGTGAACAAGATTCGTATAAACTCAATTCGACTCGTTTTGAGCTCGTAACATTACTCGTAATATTTCTATATACATATATATAATCTTGTATATATTCTTACATATATTCTTTTATTATATATATATTCTGTATTATATATATTATTTTTGATATTTTGTATAAGTAATATATTTTGTTACTTTATGTAGAAGTAGCATTTTATTTTTGTACAATAATAATGTATTAAGTTCACAAAAAAATTATTGAGTCAAATATTTATAAAAAGTAAGAAATTCGAATAATTACTCGACTAAGTTTGGCTCGTTCGTTAGAGAGTAAAAATAAAGATCGATAAATAACTCGATTCGACTCGAGCTCGTCTTTGATCGGCTCGAATTCGACTCGACTCGACAAATTCTCAGCTCGACTCGAACTCGAGTTATTTGAGTCCAGCTCGACTCGACTCGACTCGAACTCGTCTTTGATCGGATCGTTTCCAGCCCTATTTGAGAGTCAACCTTTCAAAGTCTACATTAGTGCTAGTGGGGGCTGTCCATGAAGCTGAAAATTTTGCTACACTCTTGGGTTGTAGGGTATCCTCCATACCCCTCACATACCTTGGTTTATCATTAGGAGCCTCCTTCAAATTTGAAAGAATTTGAATTGGTGTGATCGAAAAGGTAAAGCACAGATTGGTTTCTTGGAAGAGATTATATTTATCAAAAGTTGGAAGGTTGACTTTAATTAAAAGCACTCTTTCAAACCTACCTATCTATTTTTTGTCTTTATTCCCATTTCATATAAAGATAGCTAATCGCATTGCGAAGCTACAAAGGGATTTCTTGTGGAGCGATGTGGGGGAAGAGTTCAAATTTCGTTTGATTAATTAGTCGATAGTTTGTACCCCAATATCCGGGGGAGGCTTGGGAATGCGACACTTGATTACATTTGTTTTTTATATGTAAAATTGTATTAATAATAAATGAATGGCAAAAGCCGATTACAAAAATGCTGTCTATCCACTCGGGACATTTGAAGTGAGAAAAGCGTGAAGGTCCATGCCATTAAACACAGCAATGGACCATGTACATAAAGTTCTAAAAAAAAATTCAGTAGCTCCTCCCGTGATCTTTTTTTGTCTTCAAAAGTCTGTGCGTTGCGCTTATGTCAAATACACCACATAATGCAAATGAAAATCATTTTCCAAATAGTTTTGATTTGTCTCGTGCCTCGTATAGTTGTCCAACTTGCCAAAGTTGCTTCCACGGTTGTTGGCATGACCCATGCGAGATTCAATCTGCTAAAAACCTCATTCCACAGCGCCCTAGCGATCTCGCAATGAAGGAGTAGGTGATTAGCCGACTCACCTCATCAACGACACATACAATACCAATCTACTATGATAATTCCCCTTTGCCTTAGATTATCTGTTGTGAGGATCTTGCCTAACGCAACTGTCCACACAAAGAATGCCATTTTTGGGGGTGCCTGATGACGCCATATCTTCAACAAAGCCTTGTAAAAAGAGCGGACAGTGAAGGACCCTCTCCTCATAGGGGTCCACCGCAATCCATCTACAATTTGAAGGTTAGGTCTTTTAGCATAAAGGAGCTTGTAGAAGTCTACAATGTTGTTTACTTCCCAATCTTGCGCTGCTCTGATGAAATTAATGTTCCATAGAAGCTGCCCCCATTTAAGCCCCACAGACTCCGCCACAGTTGCGTCCTTATATCTCGCAATCTGATAGATAGAGGGAAACAATTCCTTAAAAGCCCTATCCCCATCCCAGACGTCCTTCCAGAATTTGATTCTGTTTCCATCACCCACCCGAAGCCTAGCGTGCTGCTAAAAAGCCCCCCACCCACTTCTGATATGTTTCCACACTCCCACTCCACCGACCTCCCTTACTTCATTAGTACACCAACCCCCCCACATACTGCCATATTTGTGGTCGATCATCACTTTCCATAGCCACTTACCCAGTAGTGCCCTGTTGAACCTCCTCAAGTTTCGAATATCAAACCCGCCCTCTGAGATAGGACTGCAAACCCTCTCCCATTTGACTAGGTGGTACTTGAATTCTTCCCCCAGGCCACCCCACAGAAAATCTCGTTGCAACTTCTCCAGGCATTCTGCCACACTTGCTGGAATAGGGAAAAGAGAGAGGAAATATGTAGGTAGATTGGAAATGGTGCTTTTGATTAAAGTAACCCGACCCCCTTTGGACAAATGGATCTTCTTCCACCTTGCAAGTTTCCTTTCCACTTTTTCATTCACTGTGTCCCAGATTGCCACCGCCCTTGAAGCTAATCCCAAAGGGAGCCCCAAATATGATATAGAAAGCAAGCTTACCCTGCAACCAAGGTTACTAGCCAACTCCTACATATTACCAATGTCTCCAACCGGTACCATCTCAGACTTGTCATAATTTACTTTCAATCCTGACATGGCTTCAAAACAAAGAAATATAGCCTTCAAAGCTTGCACTTGGTCACGATCCGCTCCACAAAGGATAAGTGTATAATTTGCAAACAACAAATGAAATATGTTAGTAAAACCACGGGTGAGGGTTCCCACAGGGAACCGGCAAATGACACCATTATCCACCAAAGTTGAAAGCATCTTGCCTAATGCTTCCATGACAATAACAAACAATAAAGGAGACAATGGGTCTCCCTATCTCAATCCACGAGAACTTGGAAAGAATCCTTTAGGACACCCATTGATCAATATCGGAAATTTCGCGGTCATTATACACCACTTAATCCAGGACCTCCACTTTTCTCCAAAACCACACTTGCCAAAAAGGTACATAATAAAATTCCAGTTAACATGGTCATATGCTTTTTTCATATCAATTTTGCATAAGATCCCAATATTTCTTGTTTTAATCTTGTTGTCGATACACTCATTAGCAATCAGTACTGCATCAAGAATTTGTCTGTCTTTTACAAAAGCATTTTGAGGCTTGGTGATAATCTTCCCAATAACAGTACTTAGGCGGTTTGCTAAAACTTTTGAAATGATTTTGTATGCCCCACTCACTAGGCTGATAGGCCGAAAATCCTTTATTTTTATAGCCCCAACCTTTTTTGGGATAAGAGTAAAGAATTTGTTGTTTAAGCTTTTTTCAAATTTCCCGACTGTGAACAGTTCCTGAAAAACTTTCATAAAGTCTTCTTTTACGACCTCCCAACAATCTTGGAAGAAGCCCATGGAGAATCCGTGTGGTCTTAGTGCTTTATCTTTAACCATTTTCCTAATTACTGTGATCACCTCGTCTTCCTCGAAAGCCCGCTCCAGCCAAATGATGTCATCAATGTCTATGGTATCAAAAGTTAAGCCATCTAAGTTAGGTCTCCACACCTCCTGCTCTGTGAGGAGATTCTCATAGAATTCCACAATGTGATTTTAAATAACCCCATCGTCTGAGTATTCAATTCCATCAATCTTTAACATCTCAATGTTATTGTTCCTTCGATGCGAATTAGTTACTCTGTGAAAGAACTTAGTGCTATGGTCTCTTTCTTTTAATCATAACGCTCTTGATTTTTGATGCCAAGAAACTTCCTCCTATAAAATCACCCGCTCAAGATCTGTCATCAATGAGATTTTTTGCACTAACTCTTCCTCTGTGAGTGGCCTGCCCTCTTGCACCCTTTCTAACACCTGGATGTCTCTAAATAAAGCATTCTTGTTCTCCCTTAGATTGCCAAACGACTGAGTATTCTAAATCTTTAAATCCCTCTTTAAAGCTTTCAATTTGCTTGCAAGGATGAAGCTAAGGGTCCCATCAAACTGGTATGCGGTTCACCACTGTTTAATCCTGTCCTCAAAACCTTCCTCCTTCAACCACATGTTCTCGAATTTAAAGTATTGATGCCCTCTTCTAAGTCCTCCACAATCAAGCAGAATGGGCCAGTGATATGAAGATAATCTATCCAAACGCTTTTGCAGCATATCAGGAAATTGGCTTTCCAACTTGGGAGATACAAGGAAACGATCCAACTTGGACTAAGACTGGTTGTTTGACCACGTAGCTGGGCCCCTGACAAGCGGTATATCCAGCAGATTCAAATCAAAGATACACTCGGAAAGCTCCAACCTAGCTCTCCTCCCTCTTCAATTGCCCGAATTCTCGCTAAGGAATCTAACAATGTTGAAGTCTGCACCAAAACACCACGGAACCTTCCACACACTGTGAATCCTTGATAATTCTTCCCACGAAAGTCTTCTTTCAGCATCATCATTAGGACTGTATACACCTGCAAAAGCCCACAAAATATTGTCAGGCACACATTCAAATAAACCCGCTACCATGTATCTTCCAATGTATTTCTCCGTCTTGTCCACCACCTACCTATCCCACATCAATAACACGCGACCCGAAGCTCCTGAAGAAACCATGTATACCCAATCCATATGTGTGCCGCTCCATAGGCTATGTATTACTCTCCTATCAATACTCTTTAATTTTGTCTCCTAAAGACATACAATATCTACTTTCCACTCCCGAAACAAATTCCGAATTCGTAAATGCTTATTGGCATTGTTGAGTCCACGGACGTTTCAAGACACAATTTTTGGCTTTATCTATGTACAGCTAGCCCCTTACCCTTCGCCCTTCCCTTGCTAGAAAGGCCCTCCAGATTTAAAGACCATTCCAACCATTTAAATTCCTTCGCTTGCTTTGGTACCTGCCTGTGTTTCATCTTATGGCTTGATTCTATAGCTGTTAATAAAGCCATAAACTGTTCTACATATCCAACACATCTAATCCCAACAATGTGCTGGACTCCTTTTACCATATCCATCACCCAATCAGAACCTTGACCTGGGAAGAAAAAATTCAAAGGATCTCGGTTTTGGAACTCGTCAAAGTCGTCTAACCCTTGTTGAGATTCCGAAAAAATAGACTCTTCCTCTACTGGCAGCATCTGATCTTCAGAGTCATCGTCGGACAGCTCCAGATTCTCGTCTGGGTGTGTAGATAAGCTCGCTGGCGCCAGAACCACCTCCCCGCCCCTCGTCGGTGAGGTCTGAGCCCCCCATAAAGTAGTGAGGTGTCCATCGAACTCGAAGATCGGTGTTAGTTTTATTGGGGAACTGGTTGTAGAGGTACTAAAATGAAAGGGAGACACTGTGGAAGTCGGTTATAGACTAAAAATATGGAGAGTCTTGGGGAGGTTGGTGTTTGAATGAGGTACATGGCTCATATGGAGTGGGGTTGTGAAAGTTTATTAGGAGTCATTGGGAGACATTTAGAGGACATGAACATATTGTAGTGGGTCATGGTGCTTGGGTCAGATTTTGGTATAATAAATGGTGTGGTAGTAATCATAATCTTAAAAGACATGTTTCCCGCAATTTCGAGCTAGCAAGAGAAAAAGATGCAGTGATTGCCGATCTTGTGATCCTCTCAAATGGTTCCCCTCAAAGGAATATTGATTTCATGAGAGTGGCTCAAGATTGGGAGGTGGAGATTATTCTAGAGTTCTTTGTGACATTGTATTCATTTAGTATCCTGAGGAGCTTTGGGGATAAGTTTCATTGGAGTCATTCCAAGAAAGGTATTTTCTCAATTAGCTCATTTTACAAGGTCTTATCTAGTCCTGGTCTAGCCATGTTTCCATGGAAGAGTATATGGAAGATAAAAGCTCCTTCAAAACGGTTTTTTTTTTTTGTGGACGACAGTACTAGACAAGATCCATACTATAGATAACCTGAGGAAATGCTGAGTAATTGTGATAGATTGGTGTTGTATGTGCAAAAAGTATGGAGAATTAGTAGATCATTTACTACTTCATTGTGAGGTGGTTAGAAACATGTGGGATGGTTTTTTCACAAGGCTCATATTATCATGGGTCATGCCTCTTTGTATGGTAGACTTCTTAGCAAGCTGGCGAGGCCTCCAGGGTAACTCACAGGTGCATCCATTTGGCATATGGTTCTTATTTGTATGTGTTGGTGTAACTGAAAAGAGAAATGTAAGGAACTTTGAAGATTGTGAGAGAAATTTAGAGGATCGATTAATTTTCTTCTATAAATCTTTGCTTTTATGGGCAGGAACCATGCCTTGTAACAGTCTTAATGTTCATGAATTTCTTTTTTTAATTGTAACCTCTAGCCAATCCTCATGTATACAACCTGTGTACCCGGGCCTAGCCTATTTTTATCAATGAAAGTTCTATGATTACCCAAATAAAAAAATATATATCAATAATTTTTGTGTGAGAACTCCTAGATTCTCAATCATCACGAACTTGATAATATTTAGAGGCCTTCAAATCTTGAGATACACCTGCAACATCATGTTCACAATCAACTGAAGTCTTTGTATAGCCTAGTTACCTCTTTGAAATGATATAAATGCAATCACAAACAGGGAACGTGAGCTCCATCGTTGCTACATATCTTCTTGTTCATGTAATTAGCATTTAGATCCATTGTTACTTGAGCAAGAGTCGCCCAAGTATCATGGAAAAAATTCAAGTTTCATATTGGAAATTCATGAGGTTGGCACTGGGAGACCTTCGCTTATGAACATCATTACAATAAAGTTTTTACCATGGCAGGGATTAACAACGCTCTCATACCAACTGACATAGTGGAAACAATAGAAAAAGAGATGCTTCCATCTTAAATCCTTGAACGCAAAAGGAAAAACATGAAGTAAAATTTTTATTTTGGGAACTACGTAGATCATAATAATGCCAAAATAATTAAAAAACCATAGAAAAGGAAACTATTTCTATTGCTTTAGTTGCAAGTTACTTCTACTTATAAAAAAAGTTGCAAGTTACTTTTACTTTACTTGTAAGCTACTTTGCACTTTGATTTGGAGGGTATACTCGTCCTCTATCAGCGTTTCTGTTTGTCTACCTTTTCGTTTGAGATTAAAACTTGCTTATTTTATTTTCTGATCGATTTAATCGCTAAAGTAAACGTAGCTACTTACCTTAATACTTATAGTATTTGTTCTCAATGAGTTTTCATTTATCCTGTATTGATTACTATTTTTTTTTACTTGACCAGGAAATGATACGCTTGATGAGAGAAAAACGTTACCCTACTGCCTTTAAATGTTACCATAACTATCACAAAGTTGATTACATATCAAGTGACAACCTTTTTTATAAAATGGTCATTCACGTCCACAGTGACTCTGTCTTTCGGCGATACCAAAAAGAGATGAGGTCTTGTTTGAACTTACACTTGAATATTATTAAACCATAAACTTGCTTAATTTCCTTTCTCATGCTCTTCTAACTATCAAACTTGGTTCATGTTATTCCTCAACGTTTTATGTCCTGTATTCCCCAAGTGATAAATATTTGGTATGTTCCAGGCTTAAACCAGCATTATGGCCTTTATATAGAGGTAAACATCTTCCTCTCTGCATATGACAATCATAATTTATTTTTGATTTATAATTTTATGCCTGCCACTTCGTGTTCTTTTCCTGGACTTTTTGGTGTGGCTATTATGTTAATAATGGTTGTGATATGCGTGGAACTTAAATATTTAGGCCTCGCTTGGGGAATGAGATGAGATGAGAGAGAAATCTGTGAATAGTAGTGAAATGGTTTGAGTGGAGATGTTTTATTGCGTTTTGGAAAAGGAGAGAAAAAGTTGAATAAAAATATTATGAAGTTAAAATATTATTAGAATATAATTTTTGTTTTGGAATTTGAAATAGTTGTTTTTTTTTTTTATATGTTTGAATGTTTGAGAAAGTTGTAATGATTTGGTGGAAAACTTGAAGATTTGAAATGAAAAGTCTTTGTGTTTGAGTGATGTTTGGGAAGGAGATGAGATGGGTTCCCAAATGAGGCCTTAATCTCTTATCAGCAGTGTTCCCTAGTTGGCTGTAATGCATTTTTCTGCAGCAATGTTTTTTGTGCCCACAAAAGAACAGAAGTAAACATGGATCCTGTGGAAATGATGACCTAAGTATATGCCAACATAACTCTTCGCAACTCATCATGGCTTGATAATTTGTGTTGTGACCCTAGAATGAATGTGATGGATTTGTCAATTGTAGAAGACTTGCAAGGGATATAAACATATCTTAAGCATTAAAGCTTATCAGTGCCTCGCATTATTTTTCTAAAAACCAATCTGCTCCTGGTGTTTCTCAAAATTTTTCATCAGTAGATGTATGTTTTTCCAATAGCATCATACCTTGGAACCACTCAAATCCATATTAATAGACAACATCTTAATTCAGATAAGTACTGGTTAAAGAACAATGCATGAGGAAATGAAATGCATTTAGTCGTATTTCCTTTTTAATTCCTTGTTTTGATTTTGGGACTACCATTATTTCTGACTGAAAAGTTTTAAGTGCACGAGTGTTATGTGGCTTTTGTGTATTGATAGACCCATTTAATTTATTGAAAGAGCGTATGCTGTCACCCAACGAGGTACCAACTGGTATATATTTATAGATGCTAAGACAATGCATGTTGGGCTGCTGTGCAAGTACCATTTTGCATAAATGGTGCGCACTTTAACAGAATGATATTCAATACATCTAGTCCGCTCGGAGGTATAAATCTTTTACTAACTTTTCATATCTGCTCAGGCTTCTTTATTGACATTAATTTATTCAAGGCAAAGAAGGAGAGAGCCGCTGAAATTGCTAAAAGCAATAATATGGTAGAAAATGGTAGCAGTAGCGCGTTGGGAAAAGATGGATTGGCTGACGAAGATGCAAATTTAATGATCAAACTGAAATTTCTTACATATAAGGTATCTGTTTATACAAGTCTCAATGGATATACAATCATGCTTTAGATGTTTAATTAGCATGTAGAATTGTGGTAGGATAGTTCTGCATCCTTCTCTCTAACACTTGCTTTTCTTTAATAAATGCTTCTTCAAAGTATATGCTGGTTTATTATTTTATTAAATAAATATGCCCTCGTGTTTGCTGCACACAATATCTAAATTTGTTATCACATGCTCTAGTTTCTTTGTGCCGTAAAAATATTTTTCTAGCAGCCAAAATCCAATGCTTTATTTTCCACCATATCTAGGAACACATCTTTTTCTGATAATTTATAAATCCACTAAAAAAATGGAACAAATAAGTTTTTTTTTTTATAAGTAAACAATTGTATTGATAGAAAAGGCCAATCTCAAGTACACAAGATGAATACAAGAGTCGAGACCTAACTAGGTTGTAGAAGGATTGTTTGCTACAAGGAAATCATGAAGATGGAGACAATTGAAATCTATAGCTATGGCCCATAAAAATAAAGTACCACAAAAGAAAGAAACTAGCTCCTCCAAAGTCCTTTCCTTATCTTCAAAAGTTCGATCGTTTCACTCACGCCAAATGCACTACAAGATACAAAAAGGAACCATCTTCCAAACTTGAATGATGGGAGTAGCTCCATCAAGTGATGACCAACAAGCCAATAAGTCTAATACTATGGCTGGCATTACCCAGTACAAACCTACTTGGTTGAAAACTTCAATCCACAGGTGTCTAGCTATCTCACAGTGTAGTAAGAGATAGTCCACAGATTCTCCAGATTTCTTACACATGCAACACCAATATGTGATTATGAAACGGCGCTTTCTCAAATTATCAATAGTTAAGATCTTACTTAGGGTGGCTGTCCAAGAGAAGAAAAGGGCTTTGGGGGGTGCTTTATTCCTCCAAATTTTCCTTCAAGGAAAGTGAGTGTTTGTTGAGGGCATTAAGATTTTATAATAGGACCAAACCGAAAAAATGCCCTTACCTATCAAGTTTCACCAAAACTTATCATCTCTCCCCTCCCAATCAGCCTCGTAGTGTAGATATGAGTAAAAAGACCTCAAAGTTGTCAACTTCCCAATCTTGGGCCGCTCTACTAAATGTTACATTCCACTGAACCTGATCACTTGAGCGAATCATAATGTTAGCCACAGAAGCTTCTTTATTAGAAGCCAGTCGATAAACAAAAGGAAAAGTATCCTTGAGGGCTTCCTCACCACACCACTTATCCCTCCAAATTTTATTCTCAAGCCCTCACTTAGAACAAGTTTCGTATGGCGATGGAATACCCCCCAACTTTGTCTGATGTGTTTCCATAACCCCACTCCATGCACCCCTACCACCTCTCTAGAGCACCACTGCCCCCACAAGTTTCTATGTTTACATTCAACCACCAATTTTTAAAGAGCGTTCGGTTTCAAATTATACCTCCATAACCATTTACCAAGAAGGGTCTGGTTGAAAAGTCTTATGTTTTTTATGCCCAAACCACCATATGTTAAAGGCCTGCACACCTTATCCCACCTAATAAGATGGAGCTTGTTTTTTTCCCCCATCCCACTCCATAAAAAGTCTTGATACTGTTTTTCAATCCTCTTTGCCACAGAAGCAGGAATGGAAAACAAGGACAAAAAATATGTAGGTAAGCTGATAGGGTACTCTTGATGAGAGTAATCCTACCCCCTTTAGAAAGGTACAATTTCTTCCAACCTGCCAGTTTTCTTTCAATCTTCTCTATCACTGGATCCTATATCGCTATAGCTCGTGAAGATGTCCCCAAAGGTAACCCCAAGTACTTCATCGGAAGCAAGGCAACTTTACATCCCAGAGTATTTGCCAGAAGATGAGGGTTGGTGACATTCCCAATTGGCGCTAGTTCTAATTTTTCAAAGTTGACTCTCAATCCTGAAGCAGCCTCAAAGCACAAGAGAAGTGCCTTCAGCACCCTGAGTTGGTTTTGATCAGTCTCGCAAAAAATTGAAGTATCATCTGCAAAAAGTAAGTGAGAGATATAAATAGTGTCTCTAGAGGGATTACACACTGAAAAACCCCTCATGAAACCATTATGGACCACAACCTCCAACATCCTACTTAGTGCCTCCATGATAATAACAAAAAAAAAAAGAGAAGATAAATGATTTCCTTGCCTTAGACCCCGGGAACTACTGAAAAAACTAGTCGAACTACCATTTTTCAAAACTGAGAATTTTGCTGTTGAGATGCACCATCTAATCCATTTACGCCATCTTTCTCCAAAATAACATCTCTCCAACAAAAAGAGTAGGAAATCCTAGTTGACATGGTCATATGCTTTCTCCATGTCTAGCTTGCAGATGATCTCTGCTACACCGGCCTTAAGTTTGCTATCCAGGCATTCATTGGCTATATGAATTGAATCCAAGATCTGATGACCCGTCACAAAGGCATTTTCTGGTTTTGAGATGATTTTACCTAAAACCTCCCTCAACCGGTTTGCAAGAACTTTGGAAATGATTTTGTAGACTCCATTTATTAGGCTAATGGATCTAAAATCTTGTACCTCAGACGCACTACTTTTCTTTGGAATCAAAGCAATGAAAGTGGTGTTAAGACTTTTCTCAAACTTGACTTCCAAGAATAATTCCTGAAATACCTTCATAATGTCCGCTTTCACAATCTCCCAACAAGTTTGAAAAAAATCCATCGAGAAACCATCTAGTCCTGGTGCCTTATTACTTGCCATTTTCCTTACAACCTCAAATATCTCGGTCTCCTCAAAAGGTCTCTCCAACCAAGAAGCTGTCTGTGGTTCAATTGAGTCAAATGCAAGTTCATCCGGTTTTGGTCTCCAACCCTCTTGTTCTGTAAATATCTGTTCATAGAAATCTACCACATGATCCTTTATAGCAGAAGGCTCTGTGCACTTTACACTATTGATGTTAAGCAAATCAATGGTGTTATATTTCCTGTGAGAATTAGCCACCTTAAGAAAAAAATTTGTGCAACGGTATCCTTCCTTAAGTCATAAAGCTCTTGACTTCTGTCGCCACAAGATCTCCTCAAGGGATAGTACTCTTTCCAACTCAAAAACCAGCTCTGACTGGTGATTAATTTCCTCTTGGGAAAGGGCTCTAGCCTCGAAAATTCTTTCAAGACCTTGAAGTTCTTCCTCCAGATTTTTCTTGCGTTCCCCTATGTCTCCAAAAAATTGTAGATTCCAAAGTTTTAAATCAAGTTTGAGCGCTTTCAATTTTCCTGCAAGAACAAATTATGGTGTACCTTGAAAATGATAAGTGGACCACCAATTTCTTACCATGTCCACAAAGCCATTGGACTTGAGCCACATGTTTTCAAACTTGAAATAGCGGTGCCCACTTTGTATGCCACCGCCGTCTAACAAGATAGGAAAATGATCCGAGAAAAGGAGAGGCAATCTTCTTTGGCACACCTCGGGATAATGAGATTCTCACTCTGGCGAGATAAGAAATCTATTCAACCTAGACCAAGTATGATTGTTGGACCATGTGAAAGAGCCACCTATTAGGGGAAGATCTACCAAGTTCAAGTCGAAAATGCATGAAGCAAAATCTGCTATAGTAGGGCGCAGTCGACCTTCTTCAGAACTCTCACTAGGGAATCTGGTAATGTTAACATCTCCGTCAATGCACCAGGGGAGGTCCCACCAACTGTGTAAAGAAAAAAGTTCATCCCATAAAAGGCTTCAAAGGCTATCAACATTAGGCCCATAAACACTTATGAAAGCCCACAAAAAGTTATCTACCACAACTTTAAAAGAAACGGCCACTGAATATTCCCCGACAAAAACCTCAACTTTCTCTACCACTCTTTTATCCCACATCAACATAATTCCAACCGATGCCCTTTCGAAGCCAAATACACCCAATCAACATAAAGACAACTCCACACCCTTCTCACTACGTTTCTAGAAATTTTTTTCAATTTTGTTTCTTGCAGACAAACAACATTCACCTTCCACACCCTGAGCAAGTTATTAATACGCCTACACTTATTAGTATCATTTAACCCCCTCACATTCCAATATACTATTTTTGGCTTCATAAAGACAAAATAGTTCCCTTCCCTTTTGAGCGGCTTCGACTTGTACTACCCTCATTCAAGGACCATGTTAATCGCTTGAGCTCTCTGTGTACCTTGGGCTCCACTTTCTTAAATTGATTGTGTCCTATGTCTATGGCAGTGAAAAGAGCCATAAATTGGTCCTCGTACCCAGCACACTTCATACCAATATATACCAATATAGTGTTGTATCATCTTAACACTGCTAAGAACCTAATATGATACATCAAACACAGGGGTACCTCAGAATTAAGGGGGATGGGTTCGTTGACACCAAAATCCCCCTCCAAGGTAGTGGAGCCTCCCTACTCAACCATAACACCAGAACGGGCCACTTCATTGGCAGGGAGTGGTGTTATAGAAAAAGTCTCTTGGACCAGAGTGTCAAGACTATTGTCGGATTGGAATAGCCTTTGAGGGACGTCTTTGCTGGAAGAATTGCTAAGCCAGTCGCCTTCCTCCGATAAGTCCTCTAGATGTGCGACAACTGAGGGGGATGCCTCATCCTGAGCCTCTGCCCCCTCCCTAGTCGTTATCGGCACTGTTTGGCCATAGAAGGACGCAGGCAAAATTTGGGCATCGAGGCTTAACTTTGGCTTCAACGGGGTTGAGAGCGCCCCTATATCCTTGATCTACGATGACGCCGGAGCTTCCTCCGGCATCGCCGGCAGTTTCTGTCTCATCGGAGAAATACCCAACTCCGGCGGGTGAGATCCCACCGGTTTTTCTTGCACTGGGTTCCGGTAAGGGGAGTTTTGCGTTGCGTGAATAGAGGCTTCGGGCCTCAAAGCTTGGGTTACAAGCTCAGGCCCACTGGTTACTGGCCCATTCAATCTTGCTCCAAGCCCGTAGGAGCCTAGGTCCAACGCACTGTTTAAAGCCCCCCTTCACGTTTATGTCCCCTAGGTCCAACGCACCATTTAAATCAGAAGTCTCAACGCACCGTTTTAAATAGGAAGCCATACGTTGTAATTCAAATATCTGTTCTTCCATCGTAGCTATCATGCCCACCAAATTTCCCTTATTTAGGCTGGCAAACCTGCCATCCTCCTCTGCCCTCTGAATATCGACCTCAATGTAGTCACCCTCCGGCGCAGGGATTACTTGAGCCCCACGCCCCACCTTGGGTGTTGCAGTACCTCCCTATAAGACCTAAAAGATTGAGATGGGACTTCCATCACCTACGGCGACTTGGGAGGCCTCCACGAAACGCTGCCTCGCAGAGGATTCTTCTCCGAACTAGAGAGCTCCAGAACAGTAGCTTCGAAATTTCTCCACCCCACACCAAACCTCCCTTCCGGCACCAACAACAAATCTTGACGCCTCTCAGGATCGAAAACCGAGAGGGAGAAAAACTTCCCATACGTGTTCTGTTCTCTTTGCAACACTAACACTTGAGACCATTTTCTTCGTGTTTTGGCAAACTGAGAGGAGCCCTCCAAGGCTATGCCTTCCTTCATCATGGCTGCTAGCCACCCCAAAGCATCATGGTCAATGACGAGATATTTCACGACCCAGGGACTACTATATGTTATTCTCCACCATTTATCATTTTCCTTCTTGAACTCAAAACATTTGTGTTCAATGATAACATTCCTAATCAACCCCATTATGACCACCTAAGAGAGGAATCTAAGGAAAACTGAAAACGAAACTCCTTAGAAATCACCAACTGCAGAGTTGATTCACACAAAGACGAAAAACGAAAACATGTTTTTTCTCAAGTGTACATGGAACAAATAAGTATGTGAAATCTCCAGGTGTTAACCTCTTGGAAGACCTCTAAGTTTTGCATTTCTTCATCTGAGTATGTATTTGTTAAGCTCTTTCTATAGCATGGACAGTTTTTGGTTTTTCTTATTAGATACCTTTGGATATTCTCATGATTTCAGCTCTAATTCCTTTACCATAACTATGAAAACTTAGCATCCTTTTATGTTTGAATGGTGTAATTAATCATCAACTCAAGTATATTTTTAGTGTTAGATGTGAATTTGTTTTTTCTGCCCCTCTGCGATGGGTTTCCTAGATTTGTTTTTCATTGACACGAAGCTATTCAAGATGGAGATAGAGATCATATTATCTGAGGTTCACCTTATAGAAAATGGCAGGTGTACTCGTCCGTTGATGTCTCTTGTAATCAGTGTACAGTGGCAGGTTGCATTCATGGTAGGGTTACCATGAGCAGACTGTTGGGACTCTGTGTAGACATTACAGGTGGGGGACGAAGCATTTCTTTTCCAATGTTGTGTTGATAGACATGATCCATTTTTGGCCCTTTTTTTAGAGTATGTGGAGGCAGTTGAGGGGGGTTTGGTTATATTGTAAGGTAGAGATGGCAAAAGGTAGACTGGTTTCTGTGCTGAATTCGTTGCTTGTTTTCCAATCTTTTCTTGGGGATGGGTATTGTTTGCAGCTGCATCCCAAGTCTTCGGATGGTGATTCAATGGTGGTAAGGGAAGAAACAATAAGGTGGATGGATATACAACTGGTTCAAGGAAGGTGGGAGTGTCGTAGTGCCATTATATGTAGACTCTCTCTCATGGTAGAGTTTGAGCTTGACACATCCAATTCATCACAGGGGGTAATTTGGGTAACAAGTTTAATGGGTCGGTAGATGTTGGTGGTGGAGCCATAACGACAAATACAAAAGTTCTAAATTTCCAGTTGGAGTAAAACCGTTTGTGGGTTTGAGACATTTGTAGAATAGAGTTTTTTTTCAGCTCTTTTGTGCATGGGTAGTGCCGAAAAGAATAAATAAGGGGTTTCTTTGGGTATTGCTTCCCGTAGGAAGCTATCTTCGGGCAGTCCATGGAAAAGGGTGTACAGGTGATAGCTCTAGGGTTGAGCTCAGAATCAATAGGGTTTTGGTTAGGGTTTATTGTCAATAAAAAAGGTTTTTGTGTGAAATAGCCGAATGAATTGGCCTTGTGGGTTCTATATTGTATATATGTTTCAGAACAATTCTATACATGGAAACAACTCGGTATATGCTTAACTCTAGTTCTATACATGGAAGCTATCATATATTAAAATATACACCTAATTGTACAGAGAAGTAACTAGAGAGAATAAGGAAAGAACAATTAAGTTATCCATTTACAGCCCTCCACAAATTGATGCGGTTTGATTAACAAGTATCAATTTGCTACTTAAGAAGTAATGTTGATGGCGAGTGAGAGGTTTGGTGAAGATATCAGCAATTTGGAGCTCAGTGAAAACATGTGGAAGAGTGATAATAGTCGACTTCAATATGCTTTGTGCACTTATGATAGACAAGATTGTCCGTGATCTAAATAACACTCATATTATCTGCATGTAGAGAAGTAGGATCAGTGTCGAAGAAGTCTAACTCAATAAGTAAACCACGAGCCAAATAATCTCGAAACAAGCAAGAGAGATTGCTTGGTACTCAGATCTGTAGACAACTTAGAAACTCTGTCATGCTTCCATCATAGGGCCGAACATGACACAAAACTAAGGGATTATTCGTCATGTGTTTAGTTGAATGGTTTACCTTGGAACCCCATTGCGGATAATGCTGAAATTAACATCTATTGCACCATTTCGAGTGTGCAGTAATTCATTGCAAGAGGTGCAGAAGTGTGTCAAAATACAAGAAATGGCCCACGAACTCGCACACACTATCAAGAGCCAAAACAGAAACAAGAAAGGTGCACAGACAGCACCGAAAGCTAGAGTAGAACTGGGAAAGACACAATAGAAGATTCCGAAATCAAGAATGAAACCAAAGCTCACCAACCGAGGCACTGAAATCCGCAAGCTCAGCAACAGAAACTGCCCACAAATGCATCAACAGGAAGCATGAAATCCCAAAGAATAGACCCCCGAGGAAAAAATCCAAGAAACTAGAGACCTGCTCTTGATATTATGTCAATAAACAATGTTTTTGTGTGAAATAGCTGAATGAATTGGCATTTTGGGTTCTATATTGTATATATGTTTCAGAACAATTCTATACATGAGAACAACTCGGTATACGCCTAACTCTAGTTCTATACATGTAAGCTATCATTTGTCAAAATATACACATTACTGTACAGAGAAGTAACTAGAGATAATAAGGAAAGAACAATAATGGACAGATTTGCTGTCCATTGACCATTATGAACCAAGTAGGGGTTAAATATTTGAATTTGGTTTATATTACAACTCAGGGCTGGGGAATTTGATGCCTCTTTTCCACTTTCTTCTATGAATTAGGGGGTGGGGGGTAGTCCAAGCAGAGGGAAGATTACTGATTTCTCTCCAATGGAAGGATGTGTGTTGGGATCTACGTAACACAAAGGTACATGCTTGGGGACTCAAGCTCTATGTTGATGACTACAGGCTTTCAAGAGGACCGAATGTATTGTGAGCCTTTTGATATGTGTCTACCTTTGGCTAATGGGCTCTCAGGAACTTTTGATTGGAGTTTGCAAAAAGTCCCAAGTGTTTTATCAATTAGTGGGAGTTCCATGTGATGAGTTTGAAGAGGAACTTACTGCCTTGCTTGTAGCCATTGAGCCAGTGGAAACATGACAGACATGTCCTTTTGGCCTAAAACCAGATTCTAGAATGTTAAGGAGTTGAAAGATTGACAGGCTCCATTAACTATAAATTTAGAAATGGTAGCTCAAGTTGTGGTGGGCTGGTAGTGATAAGGGGTAGGGCTCGAAAGTATTTTAATGAAGGTCCAGCTTTGTCATGGATATTGTTAGGGAGTTGAATGAAAAGGGTAAGTGCTTCATTGTTGGGAATTTGCCAAGAGCTTGGAGATTTGATACTATTTGGCTTCAAGAAATGAAGTTGAAACACGTCCTGAAGTACTGTGTGCATTTTATGGAGTGGTCAACATCTAGATTAGTAGGTTGGATTAGAAAGTGCTTGAGTAGTATTTTGTTAAGGGGTGATAAAAGAATGACAGTAATGAGGGTGAATATGACTATTTCATGTTCTTTTTAGAGAAGACATGTCTGAGTGGACTTTTTCAGGGTCTTTAGGCCTGACAATTGTTTGGCTTGAATTAGCAGTCTTATGAGCCGGTGGACCATGCCCTGGTGTATTAGGGAGATTTTAATGTCAGCCATTTTTCTTGTGTAAAATCAGTTGCAGCTTGCATTGGTCCACCTATGTCAGAATCTTCATATCTTACATTTGAACAAACCTTATTGATATTTCGTTGGTGGATGAGCTCTCACTAGGTCTAGTAATTGGGAACTTCCTACTTTGTCTGGACTAGATCATTTTTTCAAATTCTTCGAGTGGGAAACACACTTTTCTAATGTTTGTCAGAAGAGGTTGGTTAGAATTTGCTTTTATTATATCCCAATTCTTTTCGATTGTGCAAATATTTAGGGTGGTAAAAGATATTCGAAGTCCCAAAAACATAAGGCTTTGTGGGAAAAGTCAAGTGATGGTGGGACTCTTAACCGTATTCAAGGATCTGGAAATTTTGTTTTGGCACAAAAATTCAAAGCTTTGAAAGGTTAATTATGAGTGTGGAATAAAGAGGTGTTCAAAGACATTGGAAAAGAGAATCATGTTCTCTTTGTTGAGTTACCAGGCCTTGAAATGATCGATTAAGATAGACCATTGTGGGAGGAAGAGAGGTTGAGAAGGCTGATGCTCTATGGCTGGAAATATATTAGAAGAGATAGAGGTATGGGCGGTAGTAAAAGGACTTAATGGAGATACAACACCCAGACTGGATATTCCATGGCTTTTTTTTTCAAACTTTTTGGAATGCGTTGAAGGAAGATGTTATAAAGTTGCTGTATGAGTTTTATTTGAAAGACAATTTTAAGAAGCTACATCCATTTCACTCCGAAACAGCTAGGGTCAATGGGTATTAAGGAATTCAACGCTAATAGCCTGGTGGGTAGTGTTTACAAAATTATGGCCAAGTTTTGGCAAATACGTTGTGTAAGCTTATTTAAGCACCCAAGAATCGCTTATCTTGGAGTTTTGAAAAATGTTTCAGATTTCGTTAACCAGAAATGAGAAGATTCAAAATAAACACCAGGAAATGAAAGATTAAAGAGAAAGAAGAGATCAACAACCACAGACACAAGAGATTAACGTTGTTCGGCCCTAATGGCCTACATCCACTGCAGGAACCCTAGGAGATGTATTATTAACAAAAGAGATTACAATCTTACAGCCATGGAGATCACAAAACCTTCAACTTAGATTTTCTACCTCTGAGCACAGCCAAGAACACGGGTTCAAAACCCTAACCCTAGTCTTCATTCTCAGACCCTCAGCTCTCTCCCTCTCTCTCTTTGTATATTGATTGTAAGCGGCAGTAGCATTCTGCCTTAGGTCTAGAGCATTCGAGTCGTCTATATATCACCCAGCCAAATTACACAAATGTCCTTAAGTAGATAAAATAATTACAGGCAGAACAGAAAAACCAAATACAAGCCATCAGATTAAATATTATAACATCATCATCACTAAAGCTTGACATGTGCATCTCACAAATCTCCACTTTGGTAAGCTTGCATCCCTTTTCCTTTACAGCTCCATCTCCTTATACAGTTCCTGCAAATTCTCCCTGATGGGTACTAGCAATTTTCTAGGTTAATCAAATCCAAACAATGTTTAAATTTGATGAAGGGTACAGATTTGGTCATCATGTCAGATGGATTATCCTCAGTGGGTATTTTCTCAACTCCTATGTCTTCTGAAGAGATAATATCCCTAACAAAATGTAGCCTTACATTTATATGCTTTGACCTCTCATGAAATACTTGATATCTAGCTAAGTGAATGGCACTTTGATTGTCACAATACACAGTGACACTTCCATCCAACATCCCTAGTTCTAGAGTCAAGCCCTTTAGCCATAAAGCCTCCTTGAAGGCTTCAATCATAGCAATATATTCTGCTTCAGTGGTAGATAAACTACCACTGGTTGCAGATTTGCTTTCCAGCTTACAGCTTCACCTAGAAACATGAACACCATACCGGAAAGAGATTTTCTGGTGTCTGCATTTCCAGCATAATCTGAGTTTACAAAACCATTCAAGCTCCTATAAGTTAAATCATAATTCCCAAATTTTAACCCCAAACACTTGGTTCCTGACAGATATTGAAAAATACACTTTAATGCATGCCAATGTGGTTTTTCAGGGTTACTCATAAACCTGCTTTCTAAACTCACAGCATAGGTTAAATCTGGCCTAGTGCATACCATGGCATACATCAAGCTCCCTACCATGCTAGTGTATGGGATTTTATTCATAAACTCAATATCATCATCAGTTTATGGTGCTTGTGTGATTGACAGTTTAATATGATGACCAACAGGGGTAGAAACAGATTTAGTATTGTCCATTCCAAATCTAGTCAACACTTTGAAAATGTATAATTTCTGAGATAAATAGAGAACTTTTTTATTTTTGTCCATATTTATTTCCATACCCATAATTCTCTTAGCTAGACCTAAATCTTTCATCTCAAATTCAGCTTTTAACATACACTTAACATGATCTAGATGAATTTTATCCTTACAAATTAATAACATGTCATCAACATACAAAAGCAAGTAAATAGGATTTTCATCACACCTTTTATAGTAAACACAACCATCAAAATTACTCCTACAGAACTCATTTTGAATCATGTAGGCATCAAATCTTTTATACCATTGTCTTGAGGACTGTTTTAAACCATACAAGGATTTATTTAACAAACAAACATGATCCTTACAGATATCTGAGTAAAACCCTTCAGGGGGTTGCATGTAGATAGTTTCTGGAAGATTACCATGGAGAAAAGCTGTTTTAAAATCCAGTTGTTCTAAACGTAAATCATTACAGGCTACAACTGAGAGTAAAAGTCTTATGGAACTATGTCTTACCACAAGAGATAATATTTCATTATAATCTATTCATTCATTCTGTGTGAACCCTTTTGTAACTAACCTAGCCTTATACCTAGGTAGTTCTACACCAGGGATCCCTTCTTTCTTTTTAAGGATCCATTTGGATCCAACTAATTTCTATTTTTTGGTTTTAGGAATCATTTCCCATGTTTTATTCTTTTTCAAAGACTCCATTTCTTCTTGCATAACAATAATCCATTTATCAGCCGCTTTAGAATTCATGGCTTCCTTAAAGGTCCTAGGTTCCTGTTCTACCTTTGTTTCAGCAACAAATAGGGCAAAAGCTGTTAAATCAGCTTGCCCAAACCTTTGTGGAGGTCTTATAACCCTCCTCTCCTAATCTCTTGCGAGGAGATAGGTATTTGGTTTGTCTAGGTCTCTAGTATCTGCTCTGTTGGTCTTTGTTTGGTCAGTCTCCTTGTTTTGATTATCAGTGGTGGTGGAGGGTTGCTCCACCTCAAACTGTATATCAATTTTAGGGTCAGCCTTTCCAGAGTCAGGAGTGTTTTCTGGCTTCCCTGCCATTTGATTTTCATTAAAAATGACATCCTTATTGATTATGCATTTCTGTTTGTTAGGTTCCATAACCCACAACTTATAACCCTTAACACCTTCTGGATAACCTACAAATATGTACGTAAGTGCCCTTGGTTCTAGTTTATCAGTTTTATAGTGAGCATAGGCTACACAGCCAAAAACTCTTAAAAGTTTGGTAATTTGCAGGTTTTCCAGACCATAGTTCTTGAGGGATTCTATAACCCAAAGCAGAGGATGGGCACCTATTTATTAGATGAACAGTAGTGGCTACTGCCTCTGCCCAGAATGTTTTGGGCAACCCTGAGGTTGCCAGCATACACCTCACCCTCTCAAGGATAGTTCTATTCATCCTTTCAGCTAGGCCATTTTGTTGTGAGGCCAACCATAACCATCTTTATCATTTGCGTTTCTTGATCTTATGCATAGAAGCAATATCTAGGTTGAAGGTGAACCTGGCCAATTTGTAATTGATTCCCGTTCATAGAGTTGAGAGTGTAACTAGTTTGGCTGAGATCCTTGGATGTAGGATCTCTACCCTACCCATGATTTAATTTGAACTTCCCTTGGGAGCTACCTTCAAAGCCAAAGCCATTTAGGATGGTATTATTGAGACGACAGAAAGCTATTGGCTTGAAATGGTTGTATTTATCAAAGGTTGGTAGAAACAGGTTGATCAAAAGTACACTCTCATACCATTCCACCCACTGGCCCTATTTGGATACACGAAACATTTTATCTCATTTCATCACTACAATTTTATCAAATTCCTATACAAAATATAAGAAAGATTTCAACTTTTTCAAATCTTAAAATAATAGTAATTTAAAACATTAATATTCTAATAATATTTTATTCAACTTTCAATTTTTATTTTAACTCATCTCATCTCAACTCACTCTCCAAATTGCACTTAAATGTCTTTGTTTCCACTTTTTGTGGTAGTTGCCAATAGACTTGAGAAACGTTTTTCTTGGTTTATGAGTAAGATATTTTTATTCAAACAAGTAAATAGGCACGGCCCAATTACATGAAGTATGCAAAAGAGAGCACCTAGTTACAAGTTAGTAGCTAAAGAAGGATACACACAACTCATGAAAGCTAGCCCCATTAAATACAATAGCAAAGTCCCAAAGAAATTGGGTTTGGAAAAAGAAACACCTAAGATCATTCAAAGAGTGTTTTTTGTCTTTAATGCTTCGTCCATTCCTTTGAAGCCAAATGCATATATGAGACATAAAGCAATCATACTCCACACAGAAGCAATATGTGGATTGCCTAGAAGTCCTTTCCAACAAGCAAGAAGGTTCACCACCCTCCTAGACATCACCTACACAGATCCAGTCCTACTAAGAATGTCATCCCATAGCACCCTTGCCATCTTACGATGAAGTAATAAATGACCCATAGATTCCACTTACTTTTACACATATAGAAACAATCCAAAACAAAGAGCCCATGATTTCTCAGGTTGTTCATGGTCATTATTTTTTCAAGGGAGGCAATCCAACCAAAGAAAGAAATCTTATAAGGCACCTTTCTCCTCCATATGCACTTCCAAGGAAAAGGATTATGGTTATAGTATGACATTACTTTGTAAAGGGATTGGCACATTGAACTTCTTATTCACATAATGCTTCCAAACCATCCTATCCACCTTGACACTACCAATGCTTGATGCTTACACCCAGCTGAAAAGATCGGAAATATCTCTAATTTCCCAACCTTGAGCACTCTCAAAAAGCTAATATTTCTTGTAGAATCGCTAGAGCTGTCCAAAAGATTTGCCCCTGATGCCTCCTGATCACAAGTAATCCAGAAAAAGGTAGGCACATGGTCTTGAGGGCTGAATCACTGCACCGATAATCATGCCAGAATCTGACCCTTCCTCCCTCTGACAAGCAAATCCTCTTGAGGGCTGAACCACCACACCAAGAATCCAGTTAGCTACACCAGCAGGTATTGGAAATAAGGATAGAAAGTTTATTAGGAAGATTAAAAAGAGTATCTTGATTAATGTGATCCTTCCTCCATTTGAGAACAAATCCTCATCCAACTTGCCAACCTTGTCTAAAGCTTTCTCAGTCACTCCATTCCATAGAGCCTTCACCATACAGACTTGAGAAACTACGACTAGATTTTCTTATATGAGAGGAATATAAGTTCCGAATTTTGAAGTGGCCCAAGGTGTGTTCGCTAGTTGTAGAAGGAAGGTAGAGAGTGAAAATTAATTCTTTTTAATTGAGCTCTCTTGGGGAAATAATGGTTATGGTATCATGCCTAAGAAAGAGAGCTTCTGACGGGTGTTGACAGATACAAAGCTTGGAAGCTTCGGGGTGGTGGTTGTTCAAGTGGGTCTTTTGTTTTTGTTTTTTTTCTAGAAGAATATTAGTAGTAGTTGGGTTTTTTTCCTTCACTAGATTTCTGATGGGTGAAGGGTCCTAGATTTGCTTTTGGCATGATGTGTGGTGTGGGATTAGTTCTTGAGAAACATCTTTCTAGAGTTATTCAAATCGCTTGTAAAAAGGAGACTTATGAGGTAGATCTTGTCATAGTGCATGGATCTACTCAATGGAGTGTATATTTTGTCAAGGAGGCTAATGATTGGGAGTTGGGTCTCATCTAAACATTCTTTGATTGATTGTATTTGTGGACTTATGGGGAAGACATATTGGTTTAGGGCCAAAGAAAGGAGTTTTCAAAGTAATATCATTTTAAATGTGCTGAATGGATTTGGTGTTAAATGGTACTTGTGGATAAAGTATTGTGTGTCGACTCCAAAATTTTCTATTTTGGTGAATGGTGAACTGGCTGGTTTTTTTAGGAGTTCACATGGTTTGAGGCAAGGCGATCCCATTTTCCCCTTTCTTTTTGTTATGGTTATGGATGCTTTGAGCAGAATGATTGAAAGGGTAGTGGAGAGTAATTTAATATCCAGCTCTGTGGTGGGGAATGAGACAAGGAATTGTGTGAGGATCTCTCATTTATTTCTTGCCGACGATTCTTTGATTTTTAGTGATCCTGATCCAGATATTCTACGTGCTTTAAGAGCACTTTTGTTGTGTTACCAAGCTGTCTCGGGGTTGAAAAGTTAACTTGTCAAAGTCTGAAATTGTTCCGGTGGGTGATACAAAATATTTCAGCTTTGGCTAACTTACTAGGGTGCAGAATTTCTTCACTGCCTTTGAGGTATCTTGGGCTTCCTTTGGGGGCATCTTTCAAAGCAGTTAATATTTAGGATGAGAATATAGAAAAAATTGAGAGGAGGTTGGCTGGGTGGAAAAAGATACACTTGTCTAAGGGGGGAAGAGTTTCTCTTATTAAAAGTACTTTGTCAAATATTTTCACCTATTTTCTTTCTCTTTTTCCCCTTCCGGCTAGTGTTGAAAAGAGAATTGGAATTTTATTTCGGAATTTTTTGTGGGGAGGCATAGGTGAAGATAAAGAGCTTCATTTGGTTAGTTGGAAGAAAGTTTGTCAACCGGTTGATAATGGGGGTTTGGGAATTAAAGATTTGAGGGTTTTTAATAGAGCCCTTATTGGGAAATGGCTTTGGAGATATCAATTGGAAAGTAGTGCTCTTTGGAAAAATGTGATAGATGCGATATATGGTAGTGAGTGGGGAGGTTAGTGTTCTAAAAAGTCTAGTGGAGCTTATGGGGTAAATTTGTGGAAACTCAATGGTGTGGGGACGTAGTTTTAAAAGATCCATTTTAAGCCCTGTTTAGAATCGCAAGGGAACAATAAGCTGCAGTTTCTGATTTGTACTATTGGGGTAATAATAATATTGATTGGAATGTTGTTTTTAAAAGGGATGCCAATGATTGGGAAGTGGATGAAATTCAAACATTGCTGGCCATGCTTTATAGTTCAAAATTGTTGGTGGGAAGAGAGGATAGCATGGTGTGGACTCTTGAGGCTAATGGACAGTTTTCTGTATCTTCTTTTTATAGAACTTTGTTCAGCCATGTTCTTGTGTCTTTCCTTGGAAAAAAATTTGGAAAGTGAAAGTCCCTCCAAAGGTTGCTTTTTTCTATTGGGTGGCTTTGTGGGGAAGGTGTTAACAACCGATAACCTTAGAAGGAGAGGTATGTTCATTGCTGATTAGTGTGTTATGTGCAAAAGTAATGGGGAATCTGTTAACCATCTAATCTATTCCTCCATTGTGAAGTGGCAAGATTCTTGAGGCATGAAGTTTTGAGCTGGACTGGTTTTCAATGGGTTATGCTTAAAGATGTGATGGATTTATTGGCTGGGTGGATTTGTTTCAAGAATTGCAAAAAGGCAAAAACTATTTGGAAATTGATCTCTCTGTCTTGTGTGGTGCTTATGGCTTGAAAGAATTGAGAGATGTTCAGAGACAAAGAGTGCTCTTGGGGTGATCTTAGGGGCTTCTTCTTAAGCACTCTGGGTTATTAGGTTAAATCTTTTGCAATGGTTGATGATTTTCAGATTTGTTTTAGAGCTTTGGGGGTTTGTTTTTCTTTTTGTGTATGAAGGAAGTAGGTATTTCCTTTTGTATACGTCTTGTGTACTAAGGCATATGCCTTTTTCTATGGAATAAAATCTTCTATTACTTATCAAAAAAAATGTGCTGTATGTTCAAGGAAGGACCCATTTCCCATAGTAGATCATTTGGGAAAACAAAGCCTCCCCCAGAGTTGCTTTCCTCTCTTGAAGAAGGGCTTTAGGAAAAATTCTTACCTTGATTAATGTGAGGAAGCTGGGTGTAGTAGTGTTTATCATTGTTTCCATGTGCAAGAAGAATGAAGAATCAGTGAGACCTTTTGTATTGTAAGGTTGTTAGCGTTCTACAGAACCTAGTTTTGGACCTCTTTGGCATAATTTGCTTTATGCCTTTGTAAGTCTTGAAATTTATGTTGAGAAATTTGTGAAACTTGTTTGGCATGACTCTATTTTAATATTCTTTTCTTGATTAGTAGAGTTTATTTAATATATTAGCTCTTGTTTTTGGGAATGCTTGGTATGATATCTATGTATGTGGCACATTTGTGTTTTACTAATTTTAGTTTTCAGGATTTTCTTAATTTTTTACCTTTTCTTTTTATTTTTATTTTTTTATAAGTAATAAGTTTTATTGATCAAATGCAACTAGACAAAACCCATGTATACAATATACAAAAGAGAAACCTAATTACACTTTAGTAAATTGAAAAGAAAGCAAAAACTTCTAAACATTCCCTCCCTTTAATGCAGAAAATCATTGAACCAAAGTAAATACAAAGAAGTGCCAGATTTCCCCACGGTCTTAGGCATAACCCAAGTGAACCCATCCCTACTGATGATGCCATCCCATAGCTTCCTCGCCACCTCAAAATGCAGAAAAATGTGATCAATCGATTATCCAGCATTTTTGCACAAATAGCATCACTCATTACAATTATCCCTCGTTTCCTTAAGTTGTCAGCCATCAAAATCTTCCTTAAAGCAGATGTCCAGGCAAAAAAAGCTACTTTAGGTGGTGTTGGAACTCTCCAAATATCCTTCCAAGGAAACACTATGGGTTGATGGTCTTGCAACACCCTGTAGAAGGATTTGACAGAAAAAATTTTGTTCCCTGTATGTTTCCATGGCATCCTATCCCTCCACAATCCTCCTAACTTTGTGGAATAAAGATGGCTGAAAAAACCAGCTATCTCCTTCACTTTCCAGTCCTGCACATTTCTGGAAAAGGACAAATTACAGTGCACTGTGCCGTTAGCCCTACTTAACACCTCTGAAATAGCAACCTGTGGGTTGTCGTCTGACTTGAAAACTCTGGAAAAAGCTGAAAACAGAGCTCTTTCTCCACCCCACTACATCCCAAATGGTTTTTGCCTTAAAAGAAGCATCCAAAGGAAGTCCAAGATATCTCATTGGAAGAGCTGCCACTTTACAACCCAACAAATCAGCTAACTGGTTTATATCCTCCACCTCACCAACCGGAATCAATTCTGACTTTCCCAAATTCACCTTGAGACCTGAAACCACTTCAAAATACAAAAGTACAACCTTTAAAGCTTCCAACTGTCCACTATCTGCATCACAGAAAATTAATGTGTCATCCGCATACATAAATGAGAGATGGATAAACCATTCCTATTGTTTCCCGCAGAAAAACCAGCAAAGAAACCACTCCTTGCAGCAGCTTCCACCATCCGACTCAAGGCTTTCATTACTAAAACAAATAGGAAAGGGGATAATGGATCCCATTGTCTCAAACCCATTGAGCTCTCAAAAAAACCGCAAGAATTGCCATTGACAAGCACATAGAACCTAGCGGTTGAAACTAGGGTTGCAAACGAACAGAGCTGCTCGTGAACAATTTGAGCTCGACTTGTATAAATTCGATTCGAACTCGATTCGTTTAATAAATGAGTTGTTCGTGAGCACTAGTATTGGTTCGAATATTAAACGAGCTAAACTCGTATAATCTCGACTCGACTCGTATAAACTCGGTTTGTGTTTGTGAACAAGATTCGTATAAACTCGATTCTACTCGTTTTGAGCTCGTAACAATACTCGTAATATTTCTATATACATATATATAATCTTGCATATATTCTTACATATATTCTTTTATTATATATATTTTTTGTGTTTTATATATTATTTTTGATATTTTGTATAAGTACTATATTTTGTTACTTTAGTTCTTAAGAGTAAGAAACTCGAGTAATTACTCGACTAAGTTTGGCTCGTTCGTTAGAGAGTAAAAACAAAGATCGATAAATAACTCGATTCGACTCGAACTCGTCTTTGATCGGCTCGAATTCAACTCGACTCGACAAACTCTCAGCTCGACTCGAACTCGAATTATTTTAGTCCAACTCGACTCGACTCGACTCGAACTCGTCTTTGATCGGATCGTTTGCAGCCCTAGTTGAAACACAATGTCTAATCCAACCACATCTCCTTAATATATGGAGTAAAAATCCCCAGCACACATGGTCGTAGGCTTTCTCCATGTCCAGCTTACACATGAGTCCTAGTGTGCCCTCCCTTAACCGACTATCCAAGCACTCATTAGCTATCAGAATTGAGTCTAAAATTTGTCTTCCCCAAATGAAGGCATTTTGAGGTTTGGAATTTTTTTATCCATCACCAAACTCATACGATTACTAACACCTTCGAAATAATTTTATAAATCCTGCCTACTAAACTTATAGGACGAAAATCTTTCAATTCCATAGCCCCCACAATGTTTGGAATGAGAGCAATAAAAGTGGCATTAAGGGACTTCTCAAACTTGTGACAAAGATGAATTTCTTGAAAAGCCTGTGTCACATCATCCTTCACAACATCCCAACACTCTTGGAAGAAAGCCAAAGAAAATCATCCAGGCCCGATGCTTTGTCTTTACATATACACGCACCACTTTATGTACTTTGGATTCCTCAAATGGTTTCTCCAACCAACTTGCCACACTATCATCCAGTTGGTCAAAAGACAACCCATCTAGCTTAGGTTTCCACCCCTCCTCTTTGCGGAGCTCCTCATAAAAGCCCATTATGTGGTCTTGTACATCCTCTGGAGATCAATGCATCATGTTACCCGAATAAATAACATCAATTGCATTGTTGCGCCTGTGTGAGTTTGCCATTTTTGTTAAAGAAATTAGTGCATTTATCACCCTCCTTCAAGCCATGTCAATCTAGATTTTATTGCCAAGAAATTTCTTCCAACAAAAAAATCTTCTCTATCTCCGCCACCACTTCTATTTTTCTCAACAAGGACACACTCCCCCCCTTCCCTTTCCCTCCACGGAGCTTCTAGAGAATGCAACTTCTCCCAAAGAATACTCTTTTGCTCATCCATGTGTCTAAAAACCTCCACATTCCACTTCTTTATGTCCAACTTAAGGGCTTCAAGCTTACTAGCCACAATGAAACTAGGAGTTCCATGGAAGGGATATGAAGCCCGCCAATTCCTCACCCTCCCTCCTAAACCACTAGTTTGTAGCCACATATTCTTAAATTTGAAATATCGTCTACCCTCGTGAATGCCCCCGCAATCTAATGAAATTGGAAAATGTTTTGAGCACACCCATGACAATCTCTTTTGGCATAAGTCCAAACACTGAGTCTCCAAGAAGTGGAGATTAGAAATTTGCCTAGTCTTGACCCCACTCTATTCTTAGACCATGTAAAAAAAAAACCCCAACAAATGGTGTATTGATCAAGTTAAGATCAACTCCGAAAAGTCTTCTATCGCCCTTGTCAACACAGTAGCCCCCTCTCTCTCTCACTAGGGAATCGAACCACATTAAAGTTCCCACACACAGTCCAAGGGATATCCAATAAAGAATACAAACCCACTAATTCCTCCCACAATACCATTATTTCTCTATCAACATTAGGCCCATACACCTCGGCAAGGGCCCACCCCCATCCGTCCTCGTTATTCATGAAAGAACCAGCAATAGAATAGTCCCCAATACAAGTCTATACTAGTTCCACCACTCTCCTGTTTCACATCAACATCCCTCCTGAGGCCCCTGAAGAAGTTAAATAGCTCCACTCCACAAATGAACAACCCCACAAGCTACGAATAATGCTTCTATCTACAAAATGTAGTTTGGTCTCTTGAAGGCACACAATATCGACTTTCCAACTATAGAGAAAGGATCGAATATGAATATGTTTGTTGACATCATTGATCCCCCTGACATTCCATGATAATATCTTAGGCTTCATAAGAAAAGTAGCTCCCCCACCCCTTCACTCTTTCCCTCTCAACACTTCTCTTGTTTCCATCATAATTAATAGTACACAACAACCTCTTTAGTTATCTATCTTATTTAACTGGTGGCTTCGAAGTCGTTGATCGACTTGCTTCAATAGCCACTAGAAGGGCCTTGAATTGCTCCTCATAGCTCTCACAAGAAATCCCTACAACCCATTGTAACTCTGCCACCTTTTTTAATACCCAATCTGAAGACATAGGAACTAGGTTAGGTGTAATAGCACGTAAAGGGATGAGGCTTCAGTTCATCACCCTCACCCTCACCCTTACCTCACCCAACCCTATTTGAGAAGCCACTAAGAAACCTTTAAACCCTACTTGAAGAGCTTGGTGAAGGTCAATTGGGACTGTTTGAACTTTGCCAAAGTGCACCACTACTGCTCTCTCGACACAAACCCCTACCACCGTACCTCCCCTCCATGGGACAAGCTCTATCGAAAGTACTTTCCCTGTAGGACTGCATAGGAGAGTGCAAGATTTCAACTTCCCCATACCTCCCTCTCGTTGAGAACCTCTATCAACTCTTCTTCCTCAATTTCCACCCAATGTTGTGACTGTTCTAGGTCACCAAATAGGTTGCTGGAGACCGGTGAAAGTTTCTGTCCTGGTGTGGGGTCCGACAAGTCACGAGCCGGGGCTGATGGGGGTTGCCTAGAGCCCTGCGCCGAATGGCTAACCCTCGAGACAATGCCTTACAAACTTTTTTTGGGCCTAAACCCTGGCCCAGTCCAGTAACATTAGATGACCCAGCCCCCTGAGTGCTCTTCCCCCCACTAAGGCCCACATCTCGGCCCAGGCCCATCTGTGAACTACCCAAACCCGAATCGTGAAGGCTTCCACTCCTATCAAATGGACCCAACTCCCAGCCCAAGCCCACTAGTATAACCCCTTTCCCCTTAACGCACCGTTTAATCCATGATGTCTTCCATCAAAGCTCCCACTTTTTCCTCCATTTCACACAATGCCTTCATCATGCTTTCCTCATTCGTGCAAGCCATCTCCCTGCAAAGTCCGCTACTCCTTTGTACTTTACCCGAAAAGCTCACGTCTAGCAACTCTGACTTCCTTGCCATCTTCGCAGCTCGAGGCAACTCCCTCTGAGTTTGCAGCACCTCTCTGTACGAACAAGAACTATCTGTCATCAACAGAGGTAGTGATCTCTGAGATGCACCACCTCTATCATCAATAGAGGTCACTACCTCTGTCATCATGCTTTCCTCATTGGTAAGGAGCGCAGCCCCCCTCCCCCCCCGCCCCCCAAATCTTTCATTTTCTCTTTCCAATTTTCTCTTCGTACATCTTCAATCTACCCTCTGTTTTTTGACTCTTCCGCTGTTTCATCAAACACGGAGTAGCGTATTTCATTATGTAATCTGAGTATTACTTAGTGGGAGACCCTAATGGGTAGCTACTCGAATGTGGTGATTGAGTCTAAGCGTTTCTTTATCTCTAATGAAGGGGGCCAATGTAGTGTTATTGAGAAGAGATGGAAGGTAGAGCATAACGCTTTGTTCGGAAGTGTTGCGGTGAAATGGCTTGTGAAAATGCTTGATTATTGTGCGAAAGGGGGGAAGAATAAGGAGTTTGACTCGGCCACTAGAGAAGGTTTTAGCAGTTTCATAGGCTAGAGATGCTCCAACAGTAGGGGGCGATTTCTAGAGGTTAGTGAGTATACCCAAGGGGGAAGGAGGAATGTCCTCTGTTTTCCAGAAGGGGAAGGAGGCTGGGGAAGGTGAATAATAAGAGAACGACTACTGGCTTGGCAAAATCGAAAGGGAGAAGCTCATGAAGAACTCAAGTCGAAAGATCGAAGATGGGAGAAGGGGGGAATTGTCACGGTCATACAAGGAGGTCCTCTTGTCGGAGGCTCCGACGCAGAGGAATGAAAGGAGAGGCGGCGATATGTCGACTGTTAGATACCGTCGGCGTGAAAGGCAGTCTTCGAAGCTTCAGGACACCTCGAGCCTTGAGGTTGTCAGGTCTGAAGCATGGGTGCTTCTTACGTTGCTGATGGAGCTGCAGTGGCAAATTCAGGTGTTGCAGAAGGATATGCACACTGTAGTACGAATTGTCGGGCAACTTAAGGTAAGGGATGAGCTGGGGGGTACTTCTGAAATTAAACCTGATGGATCCGGGTAGCTCATGGTTGGTGGGCTCAAGCCCAAGCCCACAACCCAATCAAAGAAGGGAAAAGGCAGGGTCACGTGGTGCCAAGCCTCAGGTTTTAGGGCTCAAGCCCAAGGACCTCCAGTAAAGCCCCATAGACCCATGCCGAACCCATCTAAGCTCACAATTGCATATGGGGGGAATTTAGCCGGGGGGAACTCAAGTGGGGCCGAGCCAGCGGTTCAGGCCCACTCTCTTTTGACGCCCAGTGAAGTAGGGCTCGAAAATGGGTCGGGCGATATCCAATCCATGCTGCGATCCGAACCTTTAGTCAACGCCGAATCTTTCCAGACCCTCGGATTTGTGCCGGAATCCTTGCCGTCAATGGTTGGAGTTCAGACGGCGCCGTTGACAGGCGACGACGTTTCGATGGCTGTTGGCTCTCAGACGGCGCTAGCTGAGTTCGATAAGGATTTAACGATACAGATATTGCTGGAAAACACATCTGTTCAGCTAAGGGATGACAAGACATCGCTGAAAAAGGGGTGTGGAGTGCTTAACTCACCGGCAGACTACTCCCTGCATCCTGAGGGTGCTTTTGAAGTGACAGAGGACGAAGATGAGGACTCAAATGATTTAATGCACTCGGTGGGGGATGATTTGCTTCTCTTGGACACATTTCAAGGCTTGGAGGAATTTTTTATGGATGAGGAGTTTCAAAATCGAAATCCTCTTAATTAATTTATTCGGACCAATTGGATTAGGTTCTGCATATGGCAAAAGAGATTCATCAGTTGGTGGGGATTAGATGTGCAGGTTATGAAGAGCAATTTATTTATGGCTTTGCTAACAACTATGGATGCGGGGCATAACCAAAATCGCAAAAGGACTTCCAAGCAGAACAGGGAATTAAATCGACTTACTTGGTCTTTGAACCTGGAGGGTCCTTCTAGTAAGGGTAAGATGAAAGGAAAGGGGTCGATTTTTCCTCAATGAAACCAAAGATTGTGATGTGGAATGTCCTCGGACTCAATGAAGTAAACAAGCATTTGCGGATATGTCATTTGCTTCGTGAGTGGAAAGCGGATATATTTTTGTCTTCAGGAGACAAAACTGAAGTTTATCAATAGGAGTATGGTGTGGAGCTTGTGGAGCAGCACTTATGTGAATTGGGTTTACATGGCTGCATTGGGGGCATCGGGGGGAGTCATTGTTTTGTGGGACCGACGGGTGGTGGAAAAAGTGGAAGACTACATTAGTAGGTACACAATTGCTTGTATGTTTAGATGTGTGCCTGATAATTTCTTGTAGGCTTTTCAGGTGTGTACAGGCCTAATTTTGATGCTAACAGACGCTTTCTATGGAATGAATTAGTAGGGCTTCACAGTTGGTGGAATGTTCCTTGGTGTATTGGGGGTGATTTTAATGTGGTAAGATTTGCCAGTGAAAGATCCGGTAATAGAAAAGTGAGGCAAGCTAGAATGAAGTTCTTAGAATGTATCTTTGATCTAAATCTGGTGGATCTTCTGCTTGCGGAGGGTCCAGCTACATGGTCCAATAATCAAATTTGGGCTAGGTTGGACCGTTTCCTCATTTCTCTAGAGATGGAGAATCACTTTCCAGATATTTGCCAAAAGTGTCTAGATTGCCTTTCTTTGAATCACTAGCCCATCTTGCTTGATTGTGGTGGCCTCCGGAATGGACGCCGATATTTCAAATTTGAGAATATGTGGTTGAAGACGGAAGGCTTTAAGGATATGGTCAAGCAGTGGTGGACCTCTTATCAGTTTGTTGGTTCTCCGAGCTTCATTTTCATTAACAAATTGAAAGCCTTTAAGAGGGATCTGAAGACTTGGAACACTCAATCCTTTGGCAACCTTGGGGAAAATAAGAATGTCTTAATGAGAGCTATTCAGGAATTTGAGAGGATTCAATTGGAACGTCCGCTCACCCAAGAAGAGCAAGCTCAGAAGACTTTGTGGGTAACGGATCTTGAGAAGTTGATTCTGTTGGAAGAAGTCTCCTGTCGTCAAAAATTAAGAGCCTTGTGACTTCGGGAAGGAGACCGTAACACAAAATTCTTTCATAGGATTGCCAATTCCCACTGTAGAAACAACAACATTGAGGTTTTAAGGATCGGTGGGATTGATCGTAAAGAAGGTACTATACGCAATCACATTGTTGATTTTTATGAGAACCTCCTTATGGAGGTCAAGAGGGATGGAGACCTAACCTTGATGGTTTAGCCTTTGATTCGATTGACTCAGCAAATGTGGCTTGGCTTGAGCGGGTTTTCGGGGAAGACCCTGTCCAATGTAATTCGGAACATGGTTAAAGATAAAAACACCCAAGCCAGATGACTTCACAATGGGATTTTTCTAGGAATGTTGGGAGGTGATTAAAGAAGACTTTATGAAGGTGTTTCAGGAACTATTTACGGTTGAAAATTTTGATAAAAGTCTCAGTGCCACCTTTCTAGCATTAATCCCCAAAATAGTGGGGGCTATCGAGATTAAGGACTTCTGGCCGATTAGTCTAGTGAGTGAGGTTTATAAGATTATCTCGAAAGTATTTGCCAACCGACTTAGCGAGATCATTGGGAAGCTTATCTCCAAACCCCAAAATACTTTTGTTAAAGGCAGACAAATTCTTGATGCAGTTCTTATAGCCAATGAATGTATTGACAGCAAGCTGAAATCAGGCAGCACAGGGATCCTGTGTAAATTAGATATAGAAAAATTTTATGATCACGTCAACTGAAATTTTCTTCTGTATCTTCTTGACATGTGTGGTTTCGGGGAAAAATGGAGGAACTGGATTAAGTGGTGCATATCCACTGCTAGATTCTAGGTCCTTATTAATGGTTGTCCCGAAGGTTTTTTTCCGAGTTCCCGTGGCTTGAGACAAAGAGATCCATTATCCCCTTTGTTATTTGTTATTATCATGGAAGCCCTCAACATAATGCTTTCAGCATTGGTGGCAAATGACCTGGTAAGTGGATTCCCCATTGGAATGCCTGCTCGGGATACTTTTAATATATCTCATTTACTTTTTGTAGATGATACGCTTGTACTTTACGAGGCTGAGCGAGACTAGGTTCGAGTTTTGAAGGCCTTATTCCTCTGTTTTGAGGCAGTGTCGGGCCTGAAAATGAACCATGACAAATTTGAAATGGTGTCGGTAGGAGACGTTCACAATTTGCAGGAGTTGGCCGATACCCTTAGATGCAAGTCTTCTTCGCTCCCTATGACATACTTGGGTCTCTCGTTGGGTACTGCTTCAAGGGTAGCCCAAATTTGGGACACAGTAATCAAAATAGTAGAGAGGAAGTTAGCAGAATGAAAGAGGATGTACTTGTCTAAAGGGGGACGTGTCACCTTGATGAAGAGTACTTTTTCTAACTTACCCACTTATTTTTTATCACTTCTTCCTATTCCAACTAATGTGGCAGGTCGTCTTGAGAAGCTGCAAAGAGATTTCTTGTGAGGTGGTTTGGGAGAGGAGTTCAAATTCCATGTGGAAAATGGGAGACGGTCTGTCGTCCCTTATCATGTGGCAGTCTAGGCATTCGTAACTTGAGGATATTCAACCGGGCATTACTTGGAAAATGTCTGTGGAGATACCATCAAGAACCAGAGGGCCTTTTGAGAGTGGTGATCAATCATAAATATGGGGGCGCGGGGGGCGGTTGGTGCATCAATGAAGTGAGGGGGGCAAGTGGTGTGGGGTTGTGGAAAAACATCAGAAGTGGATGGGGGGCTTTTTAGCGGCACACTAGGCTTCGATTGAGGATTTGTTCAAGAATCAGATTCTGAAAGGATGTTTGGTGTGGAGATAGGGCCTTGGATGCAGTTTTTCCCACTTTGTATCAGATTGCAAGTGCCAAAGATATCACTGTGGCAGAGGTCGTGGGGTCAACTGGGAAGAATTTGTTTTGGAACATTAATTTCAATCGGGCGGCATAAGATTGGGAATAGAGCACTTTTGTGAAATTTTATAGTGAGGGGGGCAAGTGGTGTGGGGTTGTGGAAAAACATCAGAAGTGGATGGGGGGCTTTTTAGCGGCACACTAGGCTTTGATTGAGGATTTGTTCAAGAATCAGATTCTGAAAGGATGTTTGGTGTGGAGATAGGGCCTTGGATGCAGTTTTTCCCACTCTGTATCAGATTGCAAGTGCCAAAGATATCACTGTGGCAGAGGTCGTGGGGTCAACTGGGGAGAATTTGTTTTGGAACATTAATTTCAATCGGGCGGCATAAGATTGGGAACAGAGCACTTTTGTGGAATTTTATAGTCTCATTTATTCTCAACGACCAAGCTTGCAGAATGAAGACGGCTTGAGATGGACCCCAACAAGAAGATGAACTTTCACTGTTCATTTTTATTATAAGGTCCTTACTCAAGTACCTTAGATCCAATATCCGTGGAAACAGATATGGCATCACAAAGTTCTCCCAAAAGCGGCTTTTTTCGTGTGGACAGTTTCGCTAGGAAAGATTCTCACAATAGATAACTTCAGGAAAAGAGGAGTTATCATAGCAGACTGGTGTTGCATGTGTCGTAATGGGGGCGAGTCGGTTAACCATCTTCTGATACACTGTGAGATTGCTAGGGCACTATGGAATGAGATTTTTACTAGATTGAATATAGCTTGGGTAATGCCGGGGACGGTGGGGGCAACTGTGGCAAGTTGGCCCCCCATGCGAGGCAGGAGATAGATCAAAGCTGTGTGGAGGATGATTCTCATATGCATTTTATGGTGTCTTTAGTAGGAGCACAATTAGCGGACATTTGAAGACAATGAGAGATCTTGAGAGGAGCAGATAGTTTTTTTTTTTTTAGAACTCTGTGTACATGGTCCAATGTCCTGGACTTTCAAGGCATGGACCTTCATAATGCGCCGTCTTAAAGGGCTTTTTTTGTTTCTTTTGTTTTCTTTGTAATTGGCTTTTGCCTCTTTTTATTAATAAAATTTTTACTTATAAAAAACAAACAAATTGAATTGTTAAAAAGCATAACAGATTTTACTCAAATATCCTTATTAACAATTAAGATAAATAACCTTAAATTATATGGTCATGATAATGGTAGTATTTTGTGAGTCACAAATCAAATACAAAATACGCATTTTTCTCCTCAGTTTTTCTATTCAACCAAGTACAGTAAAGAATTCCATGTTCAAAAAAGGAAAATAATAATTCTATCATTCTTACTGAACACAAGGGTTAAAAAGTTTACAGATGTTGATTTCTCATATTGTCATATAACAAAAAAGAAAACACATCTTTGAAAGAGTCTAAAAAGAAATACAATTTTCCAAGACTTGGTGAACTCGACCAGACCTTTCAGCCTTAACCACCCACCCATGAAACTGACTCAAGCTCTAGATTCATGAAATTCAATTGCATACATAGTTGCAACCCACCTGGAATTGTTTTTACCTCTGCCATGGTGTTTGCGCCCTCTTCTTAGTGATTTGGGATACTTGCTAAAAATTTCTCTTCTGCATTTCTAATCACCTCACCCCTATGCCCACTTAGTAACGGGCTTCTGAAACTACTACTGAAACTGAGTTTAAGAACTCTACAAATGGGGTTAGTCCATTTCAAGAACCTCTTTTAACATATTTTGGTTAGTTGTATCTCTGGTATATTCTTTGTGTACTTGATTTTTGTCTTTTCTTCATTAGTACATTCTAACTTAAAAAAAAAAAAATCCTTTTTGGTCATTAATAACTTAAAAACTCTAGGTGTGATTCATTATATGTGTGAGATGATTGGAAAGGAGGCCCCTTAGATTCTCCTGGCAGAATCTAACTCCAATTAATGCCAGTTCTGGGGAGTTCAAGTGTTCCTGTATAAAAAGTTACTCATTGTTTGAAATTTTTAATAAATTGTTATGTGATGAACAAAAAGCAAGCATACTCATCTTGTTCTGTTTTTCTTTTCCTGGCAGTTGAGAACTTTCTTGATACGTAATGGCTTGTCAATTCTTTTTAAAGAAGGTCCAGCTGCTTACAAGGCCTACTACTTGAGGTAAGGTTTTGTGCAATTTTTGAGTGCCAGATATATTTCAAATCTGAAATGAGACATCTAAAGGACAAGACCTATAGATTCCTTGTTAGGCCACCTACATTTTTCATTATCTGGAGATTGAATGACCTAAAGGAACTATATGACTAACATGAAGTGTTCTTTTTGGGTTTCATTAATTCGCAGAAGCTTGATGATAGGACTAAAAGATCCTGCTGTGATCCTCATTGAATAACTCTGCATTTATTTCGTGGAAGTGCTCCATGTTTAATACTCATAGATCTCTGTTCACAATTTAATGTTGTGGCCATTTTTTATTTTCATTATGGTGGAGCATGACCATACACTTGACAGATTTTTTTAGTTATTTTCCATATAAAACTTATGTTATGACAGGTTTTCCTCATTGGTAGTTTTGAATGTCATATCTGTAATTCCTCAATAAGCTAATATCAGATTGTACCATTGTACTTAAATAACATATAAAATGTTCAGTATTGTTTACCTGATGGTTTGCTGTTGTAATTCATCAATGTTGTTTGGACAGTTCTTGATAACATTGTGGGGTATATATGTTTGTTGATGTTATAATCTATTGTAATTGTTGCGTTAGTCTTAAAAGCTGTAATATTTGGCTATTCTCTAAGTAGGCATTCTTAGTTAACAATTAACCCCTTAAAAATTTTTTATAGGCAAATGAAGACATGGGGCACTTCACCTGGAAAGCAGAGGGAGCTTAGTAAGATGCTTGATGAATGGTAAGGCTTGTTTCTCACTTAGATTCCTTTCGGAATTGGGTTTGTGCAGTTCAGCAAATTGAATATTTTTCTTTCCTTCACATTCAGGGCTGTGTTTATACGAAGGAAGTATGGACACAAACAGCTGTCACAATCCATATACCTTAGTGAAGCTGAGCCTTTTCTTGAACAGTATGCCAAACGTAGTCCACAGAATCAGGCTCTGATAGGCTCTACTGGTAACTTGGTAAGGACGGAAGACTTCTTGGCCGTTGTTGACGGAGATGTGGATGAAGAGGGTGATCTTCGAATGGAGCGGGAGGTAACACCATCAAGCCCCAGCCCTTCAGTAAAGGATACTGTTCCCAAGAAAGAGGGGTTGATCATATTCTTTCCAGGTAACAATATCCGCAACTTGCCTAAGCCTCTCTCTCTCTAATTTCTGTCTTTGAGGGAGTACGAAATAGATTTGTTAACTTATTCAAGAAGAGGGATATGATCTGAAAGTTATGTCTCCTGATTTAAAAGGAGTTAATTATATCTTTTCAATTCATTGGACTGTGTTTTATGTTCTTAGGAGAGTTTTATATTATTTTGTATTTTTTCAGGTATGTTATTAAAATTTGGCAAAGCCAAGTACATGGGACTTATACAAGAACCACACCCATGCATAACCAGGAGAGTCCTATATTGTGATAACAAAGTCAGGAGTTATGAGAAAAAATGAGCTTTGGGAATATTACAATAAACGCTAAATGGCTTACATAAGTTTTTTTAAGTAATGCAATATTTTATTGAGCAACACAAAAGGAATAAGCCAAGTACATGGGACATATACAAGAGAAACATCTTATTAGAAATATAAAAAGGTTCAATAAGAGTCTCATATAGTGATAACAAAGTCGGGAGTTATGAGAAAAAAATGAGCTTTGGGAGTATAGCTTACGTAATTTTCATATGAGTAATCCAATATTTTATTGAGAAACACAAAAGGAATAAGCCAAGTACATGGGATGTATATAAGAGAAACACAAGCAGACAAGGGACAAGTATTAGAAAAAAAAAAAGGTACAAGAAAGTTATAAAAACTCAGCCTGATAAAATCTATAGTGGAGAAACATGGTATTGAAGAAATATTTTGAATCCTTCCATTGTTTGCTTGTGGTCCTAAAATTTTTTGTCATTCCTTCCGCTCCAAATACACTACACTTGGTAGATTGGGTTTGTCTTCCATGCTAGCACTTTTGTGTTTTCATATAACCCTCTCCAAATTGCAAAGAGATGTACTTTCCTACTGGGCATAACCCATGCCAACCCAGTTCTACCAAAAAAGTCGTTCCACAAGGCTTTGGTAAACTCACAATGTAGTAAAATGTGGTCTATAAATTTTCTGCTCCTTTTGCACATACAGTACCAATTAATCACAATGATATGACATTTTCTTAGGATATTTATGGTGAGGACCTTCCATAAGGAGGCTGTCCAAGCAAAGAAAACTGCACTTAGGAATGCCTTAGTTCTTCAAATACTCCTCCAAGGAAAAGGGTTATTGTCCTGAGGTACAAGGACTTGATTAAAAAAAGTTAGTGAATTTATTTTTCTTTGAAGGGGTCCAAAGGGTCTTGTTTATTCCTTCATGACGTAATCCGTAGAGTACAAGACATTGATGCGACTCTCCAAGCATTCATTGACAATAAGAACCAAGTCAAGGATTTGTTGACCTTGGATGAATGTGTTTTGGGGCTTGGATACGATCTTCCCCAATACCGTACTCAATCATATAGCTAATACCTTCAAAAGGATTTTGTACATTCCACTCATCGAGCTAATAGGACGAAAGTCCTAACTCTCCACCACCCTAGGCTTCTTTGGGATAAGAGTAATGAAAGTAGAATTAAGGCTTTTTTCTCAAAAATACCTCGTTCATGAAACTCTTGGAAGAAGCTCATGATGTCGTCTTTAACTATCTTTCAACATACTTTAAAAAAGGCCATAGCGAACCCCTCAGGACCTGGAGGTTGGTCACCAGCCATACTTCTCACTACCTTGTGAATCTCCACCTCCTCGAAAGGCCTCTCTAGCCAACTTGCTTGTTGTTGATCAATCGACTAAAAAACGAGGCCATCCAAACAAGGTCACCAATAAAATTGTTCTGAAAGTAGTTGTGCATATTAGTTAGTAGCATGATCTGTGATCTCAGACAGATTTGATATAATCCTCCCATCTACCAATATGAACTCAATGATATTGTGTCTACCATGCGAATAAGCCATGCAATGGAAGAAATTGGTGCATTTATCCCCTTCTTTTAGCCATAAAGCCCTCGATTTTTGTCTCCATGAGATCTTTTCCTTCAATATCCAAGGTGACTTGCTTTTTGTGGGTCTTTTCCTTCTAAAACCCCCTCTCCTCCCCCACATCCTCCAAACCTTGTAATTTGTCGAGGAGGACCTTCTTTCGGTGCTCTACATTCCCAAGCATTTGCTCATTCCATTTCTTCATGTCCTCCTTGAGAGCCTTTAACTTACAAGCAAGTACATAACTCAGGTTGCCTTGTGTGAGATAGGATGACCACCTTGTCTAACTCGCTCAATGAAGCCTTTGGATTTCAATCACACATTTGATGCGAGAGTTCCAGCTCAAGCACCTCTGTATTTTGCACCTTCATTCAATTCAAATCTCAAATAGTGATTGCGCCAATTCATTCATTAAAGAAAGATAGCGCTTGCTAAGAGTGTCGTACTCAATCAATTAGGGAGAGACTCTATCTCTTCTATACAACAGGCTAGTCCTCTATGTTAACTAGCGGAAAGGAAGTAAGTCTAAGACACAGTATTGAAGCTTATCTATTACATATGTCCCTCCCAAAGCCCGACCTTACGCATCACTTTGATTGCTTTGAAATATCTTTTACCTCCCTGTATGCCTACCCAATCAATGAGAATGGGGAAGTGATCCAAACATAACCTTGGTAGCCATTTTTGCCTTGTATTTTATGATGGATCTTCATTCTACCATATATAATTGCTTCTGACTTGGAACTGTTGATGGTATTGCATGTGTAGGTTTTCATCTTTTGCTATTGGGATTTTGGACATTGATTCGATGCATTTGTATGAGATCCACATATTCATTACATTTGCAGGAATACCTGGTTGTGCCAAGTCTGCACTTTGCAAGGAGTTACTAAATGCACCAGGAGGATTTGGAGATGATCGGCCTATCAATAGTCTCATGGGTGACCTTATTAAAGGTACGACACTTTCCAGAAGATGTTTCGAATTGATGTCTTTTGAGTTTGAGTCAAGTATCTGTGGGAGATTTTTAAAAATCTCCATCTTGTTGGGTCTTCAAATTGTCATGCCCCTAATCGTGTTAAGCAATCTGGTTATATTTTTTCCACTTGTAATTTTTCATCCTACACTTCATCAATATCAAGTTTGTTGACCAGTTGATCAAGTTAGAAATATTTTGTAGTTTGCATCAAGGTAATTTACAAAAGTAATGGTCTGGCTCTAAAGATTTTGAGAGGACGATGTTTGAATTAAGAGCTATTATGTTTAATTCTCTTTATGTTTGGATGGGTGTTTCCTATTGTGTATCTTCTGCATACTTGATTTGCATCCCTTCATGCCTTGAGTATAAATACATTACTTGTCAAAAAGCTCAAAAGAGGCTATCTATACTAGCCTATCATTCATAGATCATAACTCTTCATCTTTCATGTAAGATCAGTAGAGTTGGCAAATCCACTGCCCGAGGAGACAGTAAGAGTTCTTTATTTGAAAAAGACACAAATATTAACCATCCAACTTCATTAAAAGTCTCGTGCTTGTCATGTGAACTTTTTAATGCATACTAAAGACACTGAAATATAAGGCATGACATAATAATAAAAACTGATCTGGGTTTAGGCATATAGCTAATGATCTGACAAAATGGAATAGGGGGCCTTTGCTTTGGGCTTAGCTACTCCAAACTATTTGACACTTACTGAGTACCTGCAGTCGGTAAACATCACTCTGGAAGATGACCTTATTGAGCACCTAGAAACTCTCTCTGGAACCATTGGCATGACTATCTGACAATAGTCGTATTAACTATATGAAGTTAAACAGAAAATCAGTGGCAATAGCTATATGTTATTCTTGGTCACATGCCGGAACTGTGGTCCATATCTTGGGTTTCATTATTGTCAAGATGCTTACATAGTTTGATGAATTCGGTTGCAGCATAATTATGCATTAACATAATTATGTAAAACAGGAAGATATTGGCCGATGGTTGCTGATGAATGCAAGAGAAAACCATACTCTGTAATGCTTGCAGACAAGAATGCACCAAATGAAGAAGTATGGAGACAGGTAAATTCGCTGTTTGCCTACCTTTATATCATGATCCACCAAGAAACCTTTTATGTCGCTTTGATGAATATACAAAACATATGCATCGGATCTTGATCTTCTCCAATGTTAAATCTTGATCCTTCTCTTGACAATAGTTTTACTAGTTCTTGAAATGGTATAATATTACATTTACGCTTTATGGCTGGTGGAGAGATCCCAATCTATTCTAATGAGAAAGGAATATCATGATGTTGCAAAATTCTGGGAATGTTCCAGCCAGGCTTTGAGTTACATCTATGGACAGAGTTCTTTTTTTTTTTTTAATCTATGGACAGAGTTCGCTTGAGCTTACTTTATATTTTGAATGGAATCTCTCAAGTAATGTACACCAGACAAAGGGTGTTATTTAAACGATGAAATGGATCCGTTTGGATGGTCAAAAGAGTGTTGATTAACCTATAAGAGTGTGTTGATTAAAGTGTGTTGGTTACCAGTTCATTTTAATGTTTTAAGGCATATAATTATAAGACAAATCTAATGGAAAAAACTCTGTTAAGTTGTTTGGAGAATCTTATACTTGACTGAACATATTGTTGTTGTTTCTTGCTTGATCTTCCTGAAGGTACTCACTCAATATATTGCGCAGATTCATGACTTTTTTTTCCTCAAAAAGTGACATCATGGCAACCCAAGTAATGGTGGATAGATCATGGGTTCATTATTCTTTAAGACCGACAAATGTTGTTATTGAATTTGCATACTGGATTTGTGTGAGGTCTCTATTGCCAAAGAGATCTATGCTTCAGAGTGTCTACTAAATTCTTTGGTACACTATATCCATTGTTTTATAGAGGGTATGGAAAACTCCATGAGCTTTAGATCTCTCTTCCTTGCCCCTAGTGAGACTGTCTGCACTGTGTGCGTGCATGCGTGTGTTTAGTTTTTTCCTTGCCCTTTTGGTCCCAGATATCCTTCTACGTAGCCGGCATGCCATCTTGCCACTGCATGAGGCCTACCCGCCTCCATCAGTGCACCTAGCACTCATGCAGTCTTTCTTTGTAGCCTCTCTGAAGATCTGTGCTCAAGAGCCAGATGCACTGTTAAGGAGTGGTCTCTTGGGAAGGAGAGGGTGGGACCATGGTAAATTTGGTCCTTTTCCTAGTCATTGCTGGCTTTTGGCAGATTCTTTCAGACGTTCAACAATTTCCTCTTCTGTAAGGCTCACTGCCGTATCAAGCAGCCTCTCTCCTCGTTTTTGCAAGAGTTACTGTTAAATGGCTCTAGCTGTCCTATTTATGGGCCTTTGTTTGCAGACGATGTATTGGGCTGTTTGCCCAACTGTTCTAGTGGTGGTATATCTGTTGAGCCCCTATTCATACCCTCCTGTGTGTCTTTCTCACAAGCCACCACTCTTCTTTTAGACATATAGGGAATGCAAAAATGTTTCTACCATTTGGATATGCAGGCCTGTCCTGTTATCTTGCAGCCCGCTAACTTAGCAAATATTTGGTCAGACGTGGAACAAAATTAGTTTTGTTCATTCAATAGGTTTAGATGATATAGACAGGATTTAACCTAATTTTGGTTGTTCCTTTTCTCTTCCCTTTTGTTTTCTTATTATTGTAGTTCATTTAATCTGTGTGTAGTAAGTATGCCATAGTTACAAGCAATTGCAATCCGACTTCCTGTTTTCTACTATTAACTCTGTTTTCTTTCCTCCAAGAAAGTTGGAAAGAACAGATTCTGCTGTTATCTTCTGGGAATTTTTAACATCCTGGTTACTTGTGCAGATTGAAGACATGTGCCGCAGAACCAATGCCTCTGCTGTTCCAGTTGTACCCGATTCGGAAGGTTATATCTATTATTACTCGTGATTCTGTTGATCTTCTTGGTGTTCTCATTTGCTAGTCATTGACTGTGCATCCTTTGGCTGTATATTATTTGCTATTCTTCTACAACGTAATATTTTGGCTTCTTGGCGACAAAGTTGTTTATATTATTTTCTCATAGACATGGACAATATTTTAATCTTTTTGACAATAAATGCGTTCGTATGTATTCTTCTGAAACCTATATTATTTGTTCATCAACAGGGTTGATTAAATTCACGGAATGTGAACCTCTATCTTAACTCTTTTATGTAAGACACAATTAAGGTCTTGCTTCGTATTATCATTACATTTTTTTTCATGCATCCTCACATTTGTTCTGAATACTTAAAATTATTATTTTGTGCTTCCTATATCTTTGAGAAAGAGTGATTTGGCCTGCTTGCTTAATTGATTTCTAAATGGTCGTAAGTGTCTTTCTATTTGATATCTGATATGTTTTCTCTTAAGTAATGCAGGAACGGATTCAAATCCATTTTCTCTTGATGCATTAGCTGTGTTCATGTCTCGCGTGCTTCAACGAGTAAATCATCCGGTATATGTTTAGTTCTCATTCTTCAAGCTGTGTACTCAGAGCCCTGAATTTATAATCTTCCTAATATATATTTTTTTATTTCTTCCAATCTGTAGGGGAATCTTGACAAGTCATCTCCAAATGCTGGCTTTGTGCTGCTAATGTTTTATAACCTATACAATGGCAAGGCATGCTTATACCCCCCCCCCCCCCCCCCCCAAAAAAAAAAAAAAAAGCCCCACTTATAACTTTTTTTCTTTTCCCAGAAAATGTGTCATGTAACAGTTTCTGAAGTCCTTTCTATTCACATCTTACAGAGTCGCAAAGAGTTTGAGGGAGAACTAGTTGAGCGATTTGGCTCACTTGTGAAGATGCCACTGCTGAAATCCGATAGGTACTCTAGGAAGTTTAAACCTAAGATACTTCGTTAAAACATTTGCAACCCCCCCCCCCTTTTTTTCTTCCTCGAAAAAAGAAAAAAGAAAAAGAAAACAAAGATTTTCAAATTGAACCATTGATACAATATTAATAGTTTGTTTCAGTAGCATACAGTTCGGTGGTGACTTTCAATTAAACTTAATTTTCTGACCACTTTCCAATGAAGTTATGTTCCTCTTGTGTCTTTTATAAATTTAAATGGATGGTATTATTTAATTGCTGTTTGCATATGCAGGAGTCCCCTACCTGATAGTGTGAAGTCTATTTTAGAGGAGGGACTAGATCTGTTCAAGCTGCACACCAACCGACATGGAAGGTTCATGATTAACATGACCAGCATATTTTATTTCTGGATTACTTATATATAGTATGTAAAATAACTTGTGCAGAGAAATTGAAGCCAGATCCTGACAACATTTTTAAAGCCAAGTATCTGTAGTTACCAAATTGTGTACTCCTATCTAGTGTCTAGAATCTTTATGTAGTAATGTATTTGATTAAAAATATTATCGTGCAAATTAGGTTATATTGGATGATGCCCAGGAACATAAACTTTTCCAATTTTGGGAGGGGTAAAGTTGGTTCATTCACACAGCAATTTATTTGGCTGCCCAGAACTGATACCAATTACACAGTATTCTTGGTGAAAGATAGGGATCATTGAATCAAATCTGTTCCATTGTTTGGTTACATGAGGCTTCTACTTTGTTTCGAGAATATTATGTAAAATTCTGTTTTAAAGCTATTAATTATCTGATAGTAAATTTTAGAGTTAAAAAAGGACTGGCATGGAGAACTGTGAACTGTTTAATTTTTTGACAATATTGGCAGGAAAGAAACGGCTGAGCCCAAAGGTTGAGCTGGCAACTTAAGTCTGCTTTCTTTAGAACAGTCTTTGCTTCACTCATGCGAATCACTTTTCCCTTAAGTTATTTTCATTTCCTGATAGTGTGTTGATGCTGGCTGGCATTTTAGGGGTTCATGGCTTCCATATGCTTCCTGTGTACATCTAGTTGCATCCATGTGTGCTTCCCATTAAGATTTTCTAAACCCACACAAGAACTAAAAGGGAAAAGAGAAGAGAAGAAAATAGGTGAAGTGACTTGTAGAGAATTGAGATTGGCTTGTTCTCTAGTAATATCCTTGCATAAGCACAAAACCATAGCAATAGTTGTAATTGAACTCACCTCATGATTCAACGCTAAGGTTGCATACTTATTTGTTTTTGTTTACTTTCTACTTCACCATATGCATATGAAATAGAAAGATTTGGTCTTTTATGTTTCTTCTCCTGTTTCAGATCTTTTTTTTTTTTAAATAACATTTGCCTCCAAGGGATATTTTCTTATTTTTGCTATTATTGTTTCATTACTGCCACTGCTGTTAGATTGGAGTCTACCAAGGGATCCTATGCAAAAGAGTGGGCCAAATGGGAGAAAGAATTGCGAGGAGTTTTATATGGAAATGCTGAGTATCTTAACTCTGTACAGGTCAAATTCTTTTCTTTTTGTTTTGTCCTGTAGTGTCATATATTCAGTTTTCTCAAAGTGAAAGGTGGTCTATGATATCAAATTCAGGAAAAAGTTATTTTCGTTTTCTTTCTATTGACATGGGGTTTGGGGGGCTCGATACCCGAACATTCTTAATTAGAGAGGAGGCAAATTTTATCAGGCTGGAAAACCCTTAGCAATTATTTTCTTAAAGTACTTAATTGATTTTTACAATTTCAATGACCCCAGGTTCCATTTGAGTTTGCTGTCAAGCAAGTTTTGGAGGAACTAAAAAAGATTGCAAAGGGTGATTATTCAACGCCAGATACTGAAAAGAGGAAGTTTGGAACCATTGTTTATGCTGCCGTTGATCTGCCTCTTACAGAAATCCAAAGCGTTCTTGATGATGTATGCAAAAATTTCCTTTGCATCTTTTTAGTTGATATAATTAACCAAATAAGGTCACTTGTTTTTTAATGTGTTTATTGAATGCTAAATTTCTTTCATAAACCCAGCTTAGGGGACTCGAACAGACTTTCGTGGTCTAGCGAAGTGGTTAAACAGGTTTCAGGGTGGCCTTTCCTGTCTGCCTACTACAAATATGTTCTGGTCTTGGGTATCAATTTGTTGATATTGTATGATTGCTAGCAAAAGTACGGAGTTTGGCCCTAAGGCCTGGGACTGAGAGATCTTGGTTTTCTAGCATCCACTAAGTAAAGCAATTGATGACTTCCAAATGCAAAACTTATAAGAGTCAGGTTGGAGATCCACCTTGTAGAGCCTGGGCTAGGCTTGATAAAGGATTTGTATTTGAATAGCCCAAGGCATCGTTATAACTGTAGATGTAATCCCAATTCACTGCTGCAATGAATCTAATACACCCCCACAACTATTTATCTTGGTGATTCAGAATAGGGAAATGAACTGTACATGCCTAGGGTGTGCAAGTACCGTGTAGGCCTTTTAAAATAAGGTGGGACTGATATGAAAAAAATCAGTTTTTCATGGGGGGTCCCATTTTTTTCAAAGGGCATGCATGGAGCTTACCCTAGGCCTATATCAAGTTGAGATCTTAACCTGTTTGTTCCCGATCAAACTGATTGGACCTTATCCAACCCTTGAATAACTAATTATGATTCAGGTTTTTATATCCTTGAATTATTTTGAGTTCCTCTTTTCTTTTTCTTTTATATTTTGGCAAGGCCACTTCATGTTGATGCTGATATTCTTTTAAATTTTCCATTTATGAATAGCATTATTCATCATGTTCATAACTAGGGATGAAGGTATACTTTTTGACTCTCGTGTTTGTCCAAGCAGTTGGCTCAGAAAGATCCCAGTGTTAAGGCTTTCCTAAAGAACAAGGATACGCTGAAAAACCTTAATAAGGCTCATGTGACTCTTGCACACAAGAGAAGTCATGGTGTTACAGCTGTAGCTAGTTATGGCATTTTCCTTCATCAAAAGGTCCCAGTCAGCTTGACTGCCCTGCTGTTCTCGGAGAAAATGGCCGCATTTGAAGCTTGCCTTGGTTCTGTAAATGGGGAAACTGTTACTTGCAGAAATCAATGGCCTCATGTTACCATATGGACTGGAGAGGGAGTAGCAGCCAAGGAAGCCAACACATTACCCGAATTGATTCCTGAGGGGAAGGCAACTCAAATTGAAATCATCCCACCTATCACCATTTTTGGCACACTGGAATTTTACTGAGTCTGTGTTCCCTTTTTCCTCTTCATTTGATTACTTGGTGCAATAGGTCCACCCGACATTTGGTATGTAAATAAATTTTGAAAGTCGTGAGTTTTTTATAGTAGATGAAGTGGAAGGGGAAAGTTTTGTTAGGGTTGAGGCATTTGTACTAAGATTTTGTCTATGGACATTGGAAATGGAAGAAACATGTGGTTGATTTCAATTTAAGATTTTTATTTAAATTGTGATCTTACTGATTTATAGATTCTGTGGGTTTTCTGGAACCAGTTGCCAAAAAGGTGTATTACTGTCAACTCTCTGTTTATTCCAAATCTGCATGATCTTCTGTACTATGCGATTAGGAAAGAGTGAAGATTTTTATGGCAAAAAGAAAAAGGAAAGAGTGAATATAAATGGTCAGGCAATACATGGACACTAGAAAATGGGATGAAATGACTTTGGGGTGTATGAACAGTATAATCATTTTTGTTAGAACTAAACACAGCTGCCCGTGCAGGAGAAAGTTTACAGTTCATTCTAAATAGAGTGGCAAAATAGATGCAGGGAGGTTTAGATTCACAATTCATCCCAACTCTTATCTTCTTATCTAATCATTACTATTTTTATAAACTTTCATAAAAAAAATTAAATAAATCATTTCATTTTTTCAGATTTTAAAATAAAAATATTATTAGAATAATATTTTATTTAATTTAACTTTTATCTTATTTTATATCATCTTAACTCACTATCTAAAACTTTATTTTAATTATAATTTGAGCAATGTTATATGTATACGACTTTAGGTACCTTTTGTAGAATTGATTAAAATATTAAAAAATATATATTAAAAAAATAATAATATGATAAGAAATAAATAATAATAAAAAATACAAATAATTAAATTATAAGATGTGTAAAAACAATGTTTATATACAACACATACGCATAAGATATATAAATTGTATACAAATAGTATTTTTGTTATAATTTACTTATTTTCCTTAAAGGAGACGCCAGGAAACCAAGAAAAGCATTTAAGCAAAGTGCATAGCCGTCCCATTTACCAAATTCGTAATGCGTTCTCCCATAAAAGGAAATTCTCCATTTACTCGCCCCGGGTAAATATGTATGAGTGATAATATCTGTACAAAGAATTTTATAATTTTTTTTATAATTTATAGTATTATCAGATTTTTTTATTTTTTATTATTTTGTCTCAAGTATTTTTTTAATATTCTTAATCATTAAGAAAAAATCAAAATATTTTTATTAATATTCACATTCTTAATTACTAAGTAAAATTAAAAATTAAAAATTAAAAAAAATAAATATAAAAAAATTGTAAAATAATTATAAAATAATTATAAGCGTATCATTTCTGAATATGTATTTAGGAATCAAGTTTGGGAGTGACTAACGTTTGGACGGTTTGATAATGAGCAATTTTATTTCACGTGCTCTTTTTTAATTACGAATCTCGATAAACTACGTATAGATGAAAGCACAAAGTTGTACCTTTTTTTCTGTTTTTTTGTAAGAAATGACAATTTGATTTTAAAAAGAAAAAATCCAACCTCAACATACAGAAAATTATCAGAATGAGTGTTTTCCAGTTCAGCCATGGACAGCCCAAAATTGGTTTGACCTTAGTTTTTTTAAGATCTTGTTTCTCTTCCAAGCGTTGTCTGTGGTGATGCATTCGAGATACGTTTGCAGGTTGTCCATGGCCAACCATTGCCTACTACTGTTGCTGCAGCGCCACATCCACCGGCAATGCGCCCAAGGGTGCGGGCTAGACGAGGTCAGGCCACAGATCCACACAGCATAGCCGAGCGAGCTTGATATTGATTGCTCCCATCCATATATTAATTATACAAAACAATCTCACAAACTGATATAACTTCATCTAACCTGTTAGATCTTTTTTACAATAAAAATATCTTTATAATATGTCTAACCGTATCAAATCACCTCCATTTGTGAGATTATTTTTCTATAATTCTTTTAAGGCTATTGTATTTCCCTTGATTATGAATCACGCATGAGAGCACATCAACATTTGGAAAGTTATAAGAACACACGCCCTGCTTCTAATTATGATAATTGATTATTTAATTCTGGTCCACTGCCTGGGTTCTTGAGTTGTATGTAGGGCTGCAAACGAACAGAGTTGCTCGTGAACAATTTGAGCTCGACTCGTATAAACTCGATTCGAACTCGATTCGTTTAATAAATGAGTTGTTCGTGAGCACTAATATTGGTTCGAATATTAAACGAGCTAAACTTGTATAATCTCGACTCGACTCGTATAAACTCGATTTGTGTTCGTGAACAAGATTTGTATAAACTCGTTTTGAGCTCGTAACAATACTCGTAATATTTCTATATACATCTATATAATTTTGCATATATTCTTACATATATTCTTTTATTATATATATTTTCTATGTTATATATATTATTTTTGATATTTTGTATAAGTAATATATTTTGTTATTTTATGTAGAAGTAGCATTTTATTTTTTTACAATAATAATGTATTAAGTTCACAAAACAATTATTGAATCAAATATTTATAAAGAATAAGAAACTCGAGTAATTACTCGACTAAGTTCAACTCGTTCGTTAGAGAGTAAAAACAAAGATCGATAAATAATTCGATTCGACTCGAGCTCGTCTTTGATCGGCTCGAATTCGACTTGACTCGATAAACTCTCAACTCGACTTGAACTCGAACTTGAGTTATTTGAGTCCAGTTCGACTCGACTCGACTCGAACTCGTCTTTGATCGGCTCGTTTGCAGCCCTAGTTGTATGCTAAAGAAGTAGAAGTGTTTAAACCCTTTGTACTTTCGAATTCCATAAATTTATTGACATGAATTTTCTAATTCTTTTAAACTTAAAGTACCAAAATTATAGATTATGATTATATAAAATAAAACTGGTTAAGTAAATGCTGAGGTATGGTTTGGTAGAAGCAAAGTAACTTTAAAATATTATATAGATAATAGATTTTTCTTCCAGTTTTGAGTGACACGTTTTTCGTTTTTCTTTCACTTCTTAGACAAGAATGTTGCACTAATTTATCAATCCTCTGAAATTTCGTACTGATTCTAAATTTGCATTAAAACAAAAAAAAAAGACAGAAAGTAAACATTATACAGTGGTTCAGGTTTCAACAAAAACTCCTCGAAAGAATTATGTCCATCCAGACAACTCTGTTAAATTTATCTAGAACTCTCAGCAAGTGAAAAATTGGTCAAATAGAAGAATCTGACACATTTTTAACTGCTTCCATCAGTCCAGGGAAGGGACTCGTTGCACAGCCAGAGATGGCAAGATAGCCATAGCCTCTCCATCCAGAACCAGAAGTTCATCATTCTTGAAGCACTTTGTCTTTAATTTTACTCTGTATAATCAAGCATCCAAGTAATTCAAAGGTGAAAATATTTTTTCTTTTTTTTTTTAAGTTCAATGGAGTGAGAGAATTATATTGATGACGTAGCTTACAGGTATTTTTTCTTGTTTTCTTTTAGACTAATCACTTGTACCTCACCACTGACCTTGTCTCCAATATAGATCGGCGACCTGAAATTCAAGCTTTGGGAAACATATACAGCTCCAGGCTACAAATAAAGCATGACAATTCAAAAAATTAGACCGTCTTCTAAAGGGCATGTCTTGCAACTCTGCTTTTCAGAACAAACGGGATGAAACATGGTTCTCCTACAACTCAAATACTGGGTTTTTTTTTTTTTAATTGAAAATCCCAAATAATATTCCCCCTGGAGGAAATCTCAATACATACCACAAATCACCAAAATCATTTAACCCAATATTTAACCATTGACTGCAGCTCAAACTCGGATACCCTACAAGGTTAATGCCTAAATACATTTCCCGCAAAAAATATTGCATTTGAGATCAAGTGAATTCACATGTATTAATATGGTTAGGATAGGTCCTAGGATTACATGTGCGCAGGGACAAAATATTGTAGGTGGTATGTTCCCTTTTTTTCCTTGTTCAAGTATATATAACAAACTCCTAGTTACTTCTGTAGTTGCTCTTCTTCCATCAGCTAAATTTTGTCACAATAACATGAATAAGAAAATTTAAAGGGTAAAGGGGGTAAAAAAATCCAGAAATTGTAACTTACGAAATGAGAAGAAATTATCCGTGGAAATAGGGCAGCGACAAGCATCCCATGAACAAGTCTATCTTCAAATCCAGCGTTATGAGCAAGCTCGGAATTAAAATGCAAAGGATTTGAGTCATGACTCACCTTTGAATAATCAAGGACATCTTTTTCTGTAAAAAATCTTGTCTCCCTTAAGATATCTCCAGTTTTCAGAATATTCAGTGCTGATGATGAAAAACATCTCAAAGCAGGGACATTGCCAAAAAGTAAACTCCTGATTAACATAGTTGTAATAGTCTCAAAGAATTGTTCTAATATTGTAGTTCAGATTCAGATTGAAGCAAACCGCAGCTTAGAATTTTCACAAAGCGTGGCCAAACAGAAACTGGAAACATTAAATTCCTTGACTAGTAGGAGATTGCCCCTCCATAACAGTAAGAAAAGCGAACGTCTCTATGAGTGTCTTCACCTATGACAGAGTAAGAAGTATGACCATCAATTACACAGTTTTGGCATTAATATGCTATTTAAAAGGCATAAAAGTTGAGAAGAAACCTACAAATATAATTCCCCGTACCAGGAGGGTTAGGGAGTTACAACCTACTTCTTAAAAACCACAATACATCATCTACATCGCACTCAAAATAAGCAAGGGGAAATTCTTTAAAAGATGTCAATTTAAAAAATGTCCCTTCCTAACAACGCTCCAAGTATAAACTTAATCAAGAAAAGAAATTCCACAAGTCTCGAGTAATGCACTATCGAGGCTTACCGACGTGGGTGGCGACCCAAGGGTGGAGTGAACGGAGATTGGAGATGGAGAGGCTATGGGTGGCGCTCGGAGGTGCCTGGGCTCGAGATAGCTACTGATCACAGCGACTCCATGGTCGCTGGCAGTGCCCGGTGCGAGAGACGGAGAGGGGTGGGGGAGGCCAAGAAGGGTCACGGCAGGAACTTGAGGTGGTTCCGTGCAGATAGGATATAAGGGGTGGGAAAAATTAAAGAGAGCCAAACGCATCGTTTTGCAGAAGATTTTTTTTTTCTTTTTTTTTTGGGGAGATAGGAGTGTCTTACAGTTACCATTATTGACTTGGGGTACTGTTAAGTACAGATTGTACAGGAATTTGTGTAGAAAGTTAATATAGAGGATTTTTTGAATTATTTCTTTATTTGTACATTTTTAATATTAATTTGCTAATAGGTCTCACCTTTTATATCAATTAAAGTAAAAAGTAATGTTAGAAAGCAACCACACTCAAGTGCACATAGGGGTGTTCATCCGGGTTTTGGATTCCCAAATCCGGAACCCATATTTAAATTTTTTTTCAATTTTTTTTAAAAAAAAATTAAAATATTAAGAAATATATTAAAATTTCAAATCGGGCCGGGTACAATTCGGCCCGGATGAACAGGCCTAAGTACACCTACTCACATGAATAATAACATAAATAGTGTGCACAAATAAAGAAATACACTCTCATTTTTGTAAAGTAAATACATCTCTCATGCAAAAGTGTGCATAATAGTGTGCACAAAATACACACTCACTTGCATTGAACTTTTTTCTATTTCATTTTATTTCTATCTTGATTCCAACTTTCAAGTTTAATTCTTGTGGACCTGTGGACACCTAGTTTGAAAAGACTCTTCTATCACCTTTCATTTGTTTTAAAAAATCTTTCTCAAGAATTGTGTTGAGTTTAACTTATTTTTTAGTAAAAATATGTTTTTTGAGACGTGGCTAGATATTACTTACTTATAATTTGACTTTCACTAGATATTGTAATTCTAGCTTGACACTTGCTCAACACTTGGCTCGAATGAGATTCAGGTGGAGAGATACGTTCGACACTCGCTCGACATCACGCTCAAGCGAGATTTGCACAGAGGTTCGCTCAACTCTTGCTCGACATTCAGCTCGAACGAGACGTAAATCCTAATTGTCGCTTGAGCGAACTTTAACTTCCCTTGAGCGAGTTTTTCCTATTTCTAGGGTTCTGGGTCGTTTTATTATAAATACATGGGTTTTTATTACATTTTTGTGTCGGAGACACGTGTGAGAACAACCAGACTTTGTTGAGAAAGATAGAATTTTTTTTGCTAACAATCTTGAGAGTTCATTGGGTATATTGGAAATTTGGGATTGTGAGGATTGTATATTGATCTCTTGTACTCCATCTCTGTTGATAGTGAATTCATTCTGACTAACCCAACAGTAGATATAAACTCACATTGAGATTAACCACTTAAATCTTGATGAGAATTCTTTATATGATTGTCATTATTTTTTGTGTGTTTTATTTCCACTATGATATTTCAAATTTACCATTCAATATGATTTATTCCTAACAAATTGCATCATATATTTTCTATACATGCTCAACCCTATTATTTTGAACGAACTTAACCCGTTTTCAATTAATCGGATAATGGGTATTCCCTTTTTAACCTACCGTGCTACCCTTTCAATTTTCACTTTTCACTTTTCAGACACCCCCCTTGGGTCCGGGATTCATTTCACAAAAATCTACACAACCTCCTACTATTCATACAATTTCTATATACCACATTTTTTTATTTTTTTAATCAAATATTTGATATATAAATAATTAATAAAAAAATTAATTTAATTTAAAAATAAAAATTTTAAAAATTAAAAAATAATAATGTGTGGATGTTGAAAACTGAAAAATTGTGTAGAAATACTCAGTATATGTGTATTGTGCACTCTAGCCACGCTTTGCACACATACCTTGAAACCCAGAAAAGGTATAGGCATACATGAAAAGAAAAGGTAAAAAGGAAAGGACAAAAGCAGAAAATATTTTGTAAGTAGAGAGAATTCAAACAAAGGTAGAGTTCGAGCAACCCCGTGAAAGATGGAGAGAGATTCTTCTCAGTCGAGTTGCTAAGGATGGTCTTAGCGATTAATGGGTCGATTCACATCATTTCTTTATCTGGTACTACCATTTGTTTCTTCTTTGATTGATTTGGAATTGGAATTTTTGAGTGATTTGGAATACATTTGAGTGATTTGGAATTGGGGTTTTGACTTTTGAGCAATATTAGCCAATTTTCAAGAGTGAGTTATACCTAATAAGTTCATAACATAAAGATACCTAGCGTGTTCATAATAGAAAGATGAGTGATGGTGCTTTTCTTATATGATCAACGTGGCCATGTCAATTCATGACAACAAACTAAATAAATCCAACTCAAATGTGACTCAAGTCTCCACCTCAACAGCACTCCACGACAGCAACAATGAAGCAATTCAAGCATCTTCTAGAAACAATTAATTTCTAGGAAAACTGTTGTATTTCTTTCCAAAATATTCTTGTGATTCTAATCCGTAAGAAGTGAATATTTTCTGTTATCATCCTATGGCACAGATAGCAATAGGAATCATGCACATCACATGTTTGTATAAATGCCAAATCATGATCGGGATCTTCAGCTCTATATATAGAGCACCGTGTATACATTTATTCTCAAGGATAAATGAATATATTTTCAAATATGGTGTTTTACACTACGTAAAGAAATCTGTACTTTCTATGTATACATATAGCATTTTCCATGAATTAAACCGCCGGTGACCCTCAAAGGAATGCAACACCTTCGCTCGAGCACAACATAAATATCAACAAATGAAAGTTGAGACAATCGGGTGGAGTGAACGAAGATTGGAGAGGGATAGGCTATGGGCGGCGACTCCTTGGTCTCTGGCAGTACCCGGTGCGAGAGATGGAAAGGAACGTGGGAGGACAAGCAGGGTCACGGCCGGAAACTATGTTAAAATTTGCTTCAAGAGTCCTATCCGTCTTTAGTTCAATTTATAATTGTTGTTTAGGTTCACCACAGGAAAATATGTTACAAAAAGCTTAATCGAGAAGGGACGTGCTCAAAACTACATTGTAGAGGGATATATAGGGTGGAGGCGGAGATGATGATGTTGCTGTGATTAGGAAGCAGGATGCCAACTCCTCGCCCAATCTGTTAAACTCCCAACATTTCTGGTAATGTCTTCAATGGTATCACTCTTCAATGCCACCACAATATCCTCCGGATAACTTTCTCTCGCCTCCTGAAGCAGAACTTGAAAGATTTCACATTCAATATTGTTTGAAAGCTTTGATCCTGTATAACCTCTGTCACAGGAATTGGTTTGAGGCAATAAGTTTCGAGATAGGGATGAAAACTGATTAAACGATCAAGTGACAAGGAAAAATGGAAAGATGGCACTACCTCCTGCTCAAGCGATCGTACAACACCGTGTTGTCAGTCTGAAGCACAACTACTCGATCAAACCATCGCTCAGGGAAGAAATCACAGCCATGGTAGTCCACAATGTTCCCCCCTTCTTCCATCAAATCCTCAAGCTCATCACAAACCTGCAAGACCAGCATGATATAACCGGACCTCATACCAATCCAATGCCAATATGGTATCCATTTACATTATGAGTTTTTTTCTTCATCCTACACACATTCAGGATTGAATTGAATAAGGGGGGAGGGGTATTCAGTTTGGTCTGTTGCACCAAATGACATGCTATACATCTTGAACTTTCAATTACATCTTCCTGTTTCATTTAAAAAACACATGGAGGCTCGCATAGTGGTGTCAATTCCACAACCACAAATTAATGGTGATTCTGGCTCAAAAATCTCCAATCAGTACATTTATAACAGAAGCAAATATATTGCTACGTTCATTCAGCTGAAAATTCACGCTATCTGAGCTATTACAAAGCAAAGCAAACACAAAATGCATCCCAGTTTTTTTCTTTTTTTTTTTTCCTTTTGTTGGGGGGGTTAAGCCATATCCCAGATTAATAAGGACACATAATATACTCCTCAAGCACATAAACAATACCTACATCAAATGAACATATTTTTTAATGTATTTCTAAAAATTTCACAAATAGAAAAACGCAAAAAAGAAATAATTTTTAGCCTTGCAACCGAAAAACTCGACAACTTTTTCATCCAAAATCTTTCGTGTCAATTTTTCACCAATTCGGTAGTTTCTTAACTTACCAACCTAGACATTCCAATAATACATATTCTTCCCATGGATTCAGTGTTAAGATCAACTGGCATGTAAGTAAGTATGCATAAAAACACAGTAAATATACATATTATTATTTTTAGACAGGTGTCAATACACATATTATTAAAAACCTAAGAGAAGTATAATGAATCACAAACAGGGTAGAGTCTGCGGGGGGCGTACGAGGTCTTCGTTAATGAGGTAAGATTCGAGCTCGGAGTCCCAGCCGTCGTGGAGGTTCTTCTCCCTTACTAAATCTCCGACGTTTAAGTGGCGGAGTTGAGTGGCCTCCGCTAGAGCAGAGGACGTCGTTGTCTTGCCCGTCCCGGGTGTACCCGTGACCAGGATGTTCGGTCTGCACCTACTTCTAATGCTACCGTTTTGCGCCATTGCAGTTGCAAATCGTTTCGTTTCGTTAATTCAGTCTCTTTGACGCCTCTCCGTCGGTGCTTTCTTCTTCTTCTTCTTCTTCAGTTTGTCTGAGGTTACACTAGGGTTTTATTGTTTGGGGGAACTGGCAGAGCTTTGCTTGTCTAAGGCGAGGTTCACGGAATGGGGGAACTGGCAACCGTCTAATACATCATTTTCTATTTTTAAAAGCATATTGCTATTTTTCTCCATTTTGTGATCTCGATTGTTATTTCTTATTTTGTTCTTTTACCTGATTTTTAAGTAAATGTTTTAAATCATGTTATAATTTTTTTAAAATTTTTTAAAAATATTTTAAGATATTAAAAAAATTATAGAAAAAAACATGATTTATTTAACATCTTAATACATTTTTTTAAAATATAAAAAATTATAATATTATTTAAAAATACTTACTTAAAAATTAAGTAAAAAAATTTAAAAAAAAATCCAATCGAGATTCTAAATAATTTCGATATTATTTAAACATATTACATGACTATAATTACGATAAATGATTTGTATAAGTCTTGTTATGTTTTTTTATAAAAAATAATAATACTATTTAATCAATTGCCCTCTTGACATGGCAGATGTTACGTGATTTATTAAAAAATAAAAACACAAACATAAAATGAGTAAAGGGAATATACATTCTATTCTTCTTCTTTTTATATTTTTGGATGCTCTTTTGGCTTGAAAATTATTTTTGTATATTTCTTTAATAAACCACATGACATTATTGGTAGTGCCATATCAAGAAGACAATTTGAGTAATAAGTTTCAAATTACCAGTAGCAATTTTTTTTTTAAAGTATACCTATTATGAAAAGTATGGAAGAAAACTCACTATTTTTTAGTGAGATTTACTTTTTTATAAAAGAGTCTACACAAAGCTTGCACACTCTTAAAAGTGTTGGAATGTTAAAATCATCTCAATGCATGTCAAACTAATCATTGATAAAATTTGTACTTTTTTAACTTCTCATAAAAAAATTAAAATGATCTCAATCTATTTTATACATTCAAATAAATATTGCAACCTACTTATATTCAAACACATTTCAATAGTACTCATTGATAAAGTGGAGAAACAATAAAAGGTTTATATGCTCAATTCACTACACTGTAGATTGTGCTCAATTATAGAGTTTGTATTCAATATAAATATTGTATCCAATACCAATATAATCTCTAGTAGTTGAACTATAGACAAACTCTACATCTAATTTGAATCAAATATATTACTTAGTAGTTATTATAGATAAACTCAACGTCAGATCAGTTAGCTTGTGTTTATCATTTACATGAAGCTTGTCTCGCAAAAAAATAAATCGTGGTGAGCTAAGTGGTTTTGTAAGTAGATTAGGTAGTTGATCCTTACTTGATAGAAAGTGGATAGTTAGAACTCCTTATTATACACGTTCTCATACAAAATGAAAATTGAGTTTCACATGCTTTGTGCGAGTATCAAAAATTGTATTAGTTGTGACATGAGTAGTCCCTATATTATCACATCAAAGAATAGGAGGGTGATGTAGAAATATTCCAAGTTCTTTCAATAGGGATAGTGTCTAGATCAGTCATGTTGTGGCATTGGCAATGGCTCGATACTCTACCTCCGTACTCGACCTGGTTACAGTTGATTGCTTTTTCAAGCTCCATGATACGAGGTTGTTACCATAAAATATACCATAGTCATTTGTCGATCGTCTATCTTCAGAAGAGCCAGCCCAATTAGCATTTAAGTATGCTGTCAAAGTTGAAACTGGACTTGGTTTGAGTAACAAGCCGTGAGTAATAGTGGATTTCATATACCTTAAAATGCATTTCACGACAGTCTAATAAGGCTTGTGGGGACAGTGCATGAATTGACATCCCTTGTTGACAGCAAAACTTATGCTTGGTCTTGTTACAAAAACATACTGTAAAGCTCCCACAGTGCTGTGATACAACTCATCTTCAACTGAATCGCTATCATGTAGAGAAAGAGAGTGAGCAATTGACATTGGAGAAGAAACGGGTTTGATGTCGAACATGTTTGTTCGCTTGAGAAGATTGAGAGGTAATGTTGCTGCGTAAGAAAAAAACCACATGAAAGGAAGCTAGATTCAATACCCAGAAAATAGTGCAATTGGCCTATATCTTTAATTGCATAGTCTAGACCGAGGCATGTAATCAAAGAGGTTAGAACATGGTCATTTGAGCTAATGATTGCTATGTCATCAATATAAACAAAGAAATAAATTGTGATTGAAGTATCATTGTATATAAATAAAGATGTGTCGGCTTTAGAATTCATAAAACCAAGAGAGAGAAACTTGTCACTTAATTTGACCAAGTTCGTGGTGTTTGTTTTAGCCCATAGAGGGCATTATGGAGCTTATAGACATGGTTCACCTTCTGAGGATAAATAAAATCTGGTGATCGTTGCATATAAATCTCCTCTTGAAGAAAGCCATGCAAAAATTCATTTTGTACATCCAATTATCAGATAGACCACTTATGAGAAACTAAGCACTAGTCGAATGGTGCATAGTTTGACAACAAGATTGAAAGTGTCTTGAAATACAATTCCCTCTTGTTGATGGTAGCCCTTGTCTACTAGTTGGGCTTTATAGCATTCTAGTGAGCCATCTGGACGTAGCTTGATTTTATATACCCATCGGCATCCAACTATATTCATGTTTAAGGTGGGCGCAACAAGGAACCAAGTGGCAAGTACCATTACAGAGTAGAGAATTACCCCATCATCCATGGCCTGGCGCCACTCTAGAATTTTTGTGGCTGAGTTAAAACATGTAAGCTCTATGTCCAATGGCTTACATGTTGCAAGTAAAGCTTTTGGTAGGGGATAACGTATCGTGCCATGAGCGTGAGTTTTTGGCTTGAAGGTGGCATTTTGGAGCATTCTATGCATCGGGTGAGTTCATAGAGGTACACGAACTACGTCAGGACAAGGGACTGGTGAGGGTGGTTGGTGTGGAGGTGAGCTTGATGTGAGTTGTTGAACTCAAGGTTTCAAGTTTCATGTAAATCTACAAATGGATTTTGATGATAACAAATGAATCCAAAGAATAAAGGAGTCCCAAGCTCAAGTTGTCCACACAATATAATCAAGCACATCAAGGAAGCAAGCATGAGCAAGAAGGGAATAAGTTCATATTAAAATCATAGAGTAATTTTGTAAATCTCTTAAAAAAATTGAAATTAGGATTAAGGCTCAAAATTAATATTTTATCATAAAGCATTAAAATACATTTTCCACATATGCATGAATATTTTGAAAAATAAATTTGAAAATTTTGAAAGATGATTGATTGTCATCTTTCACATGTGCATGACATGATTAAAAGTTTGAACTTTGAAAATATTAAGATGATTGATTGTCATCTTTCACATGTACATGTTTTATTTGAATATTTTCAAAAGTGATGGATGATTTTCTTGACTTATGCAAAAGGTAGATGTCTTTATTTGAAAATTTTGAAAAGTAAAGTGTACTCCTTTTGTCATATGCAAAAAGTAAAAGATTATGTTTGAAATTTTTGAAAAGTAAAGTGTGCTCCTTTTGTCATATGCAAAAAGTAAAAATATTATATTTGAAATTTTTGAAAAGTGAATGATGATGTTTTTGACATGGGAATCTTTTCAAATTTGAAATTGAAAACTCATTTGCCTATAAATAGCTCACTTGAGTTTTGCAAAATTCACAACAAGAGCTTACACATCTATTGCTAAGTTTTGCATCATTTCTTCAAAGCTCTCATTCTCTCTTTTCTAAAGTTTTGAGTCTTAATTCTTGTTCTTGTTGAGAGAGATATAGGTTGCGCTGTATTGTTTCTATCTCACTCATTGAGGAGTGTACTTTGATAGTCTACCTACTATCAACTCTTGTATTTATAAAAGGGTGTGTATAACCCTTGTGTGTGTAGAAGGTGTTCTACACGGGGAATAGTTAAATCACCAAGTGTGAGGTGATTGGAAGTGTAGAAGGTGTTCTACACGGGGAATAGTTAAATCACCAAGTGTAAGGTGATTGGAAGTGTAGAGGGTGTTCTACACGGATTCTTTGGAGCGGTGCTGCTCAAAGGTGTAATAGGTTTCTATCTCCACCTAAAGGAGATTAAATATTGGATTTGGGAATTCTCAAGAGGTAGCTTGAGGCGAGGACGTAGGCAGTGGGGCCGAACCTCGTTAACATACTGAGTTTGTTTCTCTCTTACTCTTACTATTTATATTTATTATTGTTTCATATTTTGTTTATATTTTATATTATATATTTGATTTATAATTGTTATTTTTTTAAATACAACTCAATTCACCCCCCCTCTTGTGTTAGTCATCTGGGCAACATGAGTGATAAGGTAGGAGACGTGAGATTAAATGGGGAAAGGGATGATGGATATGAGCCAAATATGGAGGCTCGATTAGAAAAGGTTGTATTTGGCATAAGATGAGATGGAGGCAAGGTTGACTATGAGACTGTGCCAATGACAGATTTAATATTGGAGTTAGATATGTGCAGGTTCCAAGGGAGTGTATATATGTTGCTAGGAGAAGTAGACATGGTAGATTTGGAGCGAGTTAAAAGAAAGTTTAACTCGTTGAATATTATATGGCAGGTCGTGTATATAGTGCTAGTAGATGGATCTAAACAAAGATGTACATGGTGTTGAGGACTTAGACCAAGATAGACACATCTTTTGGTTTCAAAATGCATTTTGTGGGACTGATATGGTTGAAGGTAAGGCCAACACTCACATCCAAACACAATTATAAGTAGGTGGGTTTTGGAAGAGCTTTTCACAGGGAGATATATTTGGCATGCCAGGCATAGGGAGACGATTGATAAGTTAACATGGAAGGCAAAAAATAAAGTCCCAAAACTAAAATGGAGTTAATGCTTGAGAGAGTAACGTGAGGCCAATTTAAATAATATGGCGATGTCAACGCTTGACAAAACCATTCAGTTAGTAAGTATAGGGACATGTGAGATGATGTTGAATTTCAACCGAGGCTAGAAATTTGACTAGGCTGCAATATTCACCACCCCAATTGGATTGAAGCGTTTTAATTTTGCGATTGAATAGATGTTCAACATCTAGTGAGAAATGAGTGAAATGTAGGTAGCACATTATTTTTATTTGAGATGGATATAATCAAGAAGATTTACTATAATGATCAATAAAAATGAACTAGTATTTATTGTCAGTAGTAGAAAGACAGGGGGAAGGACCCCAAATATTCAAAAAAAATAAATCTAAAGGACCTTGAGAATAAAAAAATAGATGATACAAAAGGTAACTGATGGCTTTTGCCTTGTTGGCAAGCACAACATATAGACTCTGATTTATTTGAAGAGAAAACTTAAACATAATAGCTGTAATAATGCGCATGGAAGGATGATCGAGTCTTGAATGCCATGTTTGAAGTGACACTCGAGAGGAGAGGAATGCTTGTGGTGAAGATGCATTTGTGAAGGCTAGGAATAGTGGATAGACCCCATCCTTAGTCCTGCCATACATTAGTGTTTATTCTGTTTTCTCGTCCTTCATGTAAAAGTACTGGCCAAAACAATTCGAGAAACACATTATTATCAGTAGTGAATTTGCTAATAGATACCAAGTTTTTACTCACACTGGGTACATGGAACAATTGTTTCAAATGAAAAGTAGCATGAGGCAAGGAAAACGAGAGGACCCGACATGGGCTATTGGCAAACTTGTGCCATCCCCAATTTGAATATGATCTTGACCCTGATGTGGCTAAGCATGAAGATTCATGTTTTGAAACTCATTAGTTAAGTAGTGTGTAATACCTATATCAGCATAAGTTGGGGTCGAACCCAAAAGTAGAGGCATCAACATACGTTGTGGGGAGCTGTGTAAGATGCTTGAAAAGAGTGATCAAAGCAATGCCAACAATTTAAAGCTGTGTGACCAAATTTCTCACAGAATTGGCACGTTAGTCATGAGGAAAACTAAAGATTATTAGTCGAGGTACGACCTTGGCCACGGCCTCGAATGAAGTTGTTGTGGCAATCACGATTGGTGTAACCACGTCCTCGTGTAGCTTCAAATTTGCTAGCAAGATTTACTGAGGCATTGTTAAGTTTAGTTTGTTAATCAAGGTAAGCTTCAAAATTCAGAAGGTAGCCAAAGAGATCATCCAAGGAGAGAGGCCAACCCGTGTGGTGACAAAGGTCACCAATGAATCATATGAAAAATCCAAACCAGCAAGTATATACGAAATTATTTCAGAGTTTTCAAGAGCTTTACCAATGACCACAAGAGTATTACCAAGTATTTTGACTTTCTTATAGTAATTTGAGATGGTTGAATCACCTTTCTTTAACTTTGAGAGTTGGGACCGAATACAGGTAATATGTGCATGAGATTATGATGAGAACATATACTCAAGAGCCATCCAGACAACATGAAAGGAATTCAAGCCAACCACTTGGGTTAAAATTTATTCTGAAAGTGAGAACATCATAAGGCTAAGAAGGACGATCATGTTGATACCATTGATTAAATACAGTATTAGTAACACCATCAATAAATTGAGGAGAAGATGATATACTTCCATCGACATAGTCAAAAAAATTTTGTCCTTGTAGATATGGGCATAGTTGTGTTTTTCAAAAAAAATAATTGTCTTTATTGAGTTTCAAATTAAGAAAATGAGAGAAGTTGTTAGTGAATATAATAGGGACAAATTCTGAAGAAGAAAAATTAGAGGATCGAAGGGGGTAGAGAAAGAAGAAAAATCGGGAGATAAGGTCATTGGATCAAATGTGGGTCATTAGGCTCTTGATACTATGATAAAGTAGAGAAAGAATAAAAAGTTTGTATGCTCAATTCACTGTATTGCAAATTATGTAGAGGATATATCATTATTTATAAACATAAGTTACAGAGATTGTATCCAATACCAATACAATCTCTAGTAGTTGAACTATATACAAACTCTATATCTAATTTGAATCAAATATATTATCTAGTGGTTATTATAGATAAGCTCTACGCTAGATTAGATGGCTTGTCCTTATCATTTGCACACAAAATATTATTATTTTGTATCCATCTTATTGCCCATTTTCGATATAATTTAGAGAATATTGTAAAATTCTCTTGCTACCACTTTTCTCCATTTTGGTCCTTATGTCAAATTGTCAAAATAGTCGATATAGCTTCGCTTTTTGTTGCATTTTTAGAAAACAAATTGCCATCACTTGAATTACTACCTTATCACGTTGTTAGGTTTTTGTGTTGGCATAAATGTGATAGTCAAACTACGGGATGGTGAGATAAAAGAATTTTAAAATAATTGTATATGTGATTAGCCTAATCTATAAGAGTTGTTTCAATGATAAGATTGGAGCCGCATTAAAGAAATGAGACTTATCTACATTTTAAAACAAAGATTAGCTCGTCAGCAATCTGTCATGACAAGACTCCTGCAATTTTAATTGTCACATTAATTTTGAATCCAAATTGACTCTTTGAAGGCAAGATAAGATAGGAGATATCTATATACAATAGAAGACATGCAAACCCAAGATCAAGTGAGTTACTCAAGTACACATTGTTTAACTTTTCTGTGTGAAATTTGGTTTTGTTTACAGTGGTCTGGTTGATGATCCAATCTGATAAGAATTTGTTGTAGTTTTTTGGTAGATTTTTAATTAGGATTGAGCCGTGGAGTGGAGACTTGATCCATTTTGGCTCTTAATCTGACCTGATTAGATGATTAGGATTTATTACATATTGAATTATACTTTTGTACGGCCGTTGTACTTTATCTTTGATTATCAACTGAGATAAAGTCCTCTTCAACTCCATAGATTTAAGCACGTTGTCAAACTATGTAAAATTATAAACCTTGTGTCATGTGTAATTGATTCTATTATTTTATATATATACATATATATATTTTTCTCATATCATTTCTAGCACATGCCAAAATCAAGTTTGAAGCATAAAAAAATGATATCTCCATGTGTAACATGACAACGACTAATATCCTAAGGAGGACAAACAAACGACGAGGAGTAAGACTATGAGAGGAAGTAACGATAGAAACCTAGGTACACGTGAGTTAGTCTAAAGTGAAGTATTAGTGAGTTCGGTTTGTTAGCTATGGGTTGGGCCAATTGTGGTAGGCTTAGTCTTAGGGTTAGTAGAAATAGAGTTATTGTGTGGGTCGAGGGGCATGTCCCTTGGCTATTATCCATTTGCTTAATATGTTTAAGTCTTGATTCTTTTATTTTAAGTCCAGTACTAGGACTATGGCCTCTTTTAGTTGTCTAAATGGTATTGGCAGTATATATAATGCAGAAGAGTGTGTATTTGGTATGTGAAAAGTATGAAGCCTTAAATTTCATTCTCTCTTTCTCTTTCTCTCTCTATCCTATCCCTTTTCAATAGGTCCTGCCCTTGAATAAGAGGTTATCTGTCTGTGTAAGTCTGAATATAATCAAGTGAGTTTAAAACTGTTATCAAAAAATTATCGATCTCTAAAAAAAATATTACAATTAAAGGATGGTGGTGGAAGGAACCAGGTTGAGCCAATTATAGGATGGGCTCACTACCCTAAAAAAAACAAATTCCCAATACCAATAATTGAAAAAGGCTACTGAGGCTAGATTTTCACATATGGACAACGAGATAGCCACCCTCAAAACACAAAATAAGACTAAAGTACCATAACTTGTTATCTCACAGTAGAGATGCAAAAAGAGAGCCCCTAATGCCAGCCCTAGAGAGTTTATCGCTAACATACCACCCAAAGAGGAATTTGGATACCTACAGCTATAGTAGAATCTGCAGCAGTACTAGCAAACCCATCCCTAACAAACTTTTAGCAGTAGTCCCATTCATATCAACAATAGCAATACTTGTAACAACCACAAATGAGTGAGATTGAAGGAAAGATAATGAGGCTCAATTTTTCACTCTTCCATGGGGAAACTCTTGCAGCTAGATTTACAAAACTAATCAATTTTTTTGGTCCACAAACACTATTCCACAACAATAATTGAGGCAGGCCTCCTTTCAGATGGAAAGGCACTCATTTGGTTCCAAGATGAAGGTGAATGGATTGATCCATGAGTAAGAGTCCTTTACTAAGGCACTACTAATTATATTCGATCCTAACTCTTATGATGACCCGATGGAAGCACTCACTAGGTTGAGGCAGACTAGTATTGTGAAAGATTTCCAAGCAATGTTTGAAACCTTGAAACAGATTACGTGGGTTGTCGGATACCTACAAATTCAGTTGTTTTCTTAGTAGTTTAAGATACAAGATTCGGCTGCCAGTGAAAATGTTTAACCTCACCAACCTAACCTCAGCATACAATTTAACAAAAACCCTAGAAGAAAATATAAACCTTTCTAAGAGGCACCCGAGATCCAACCTAAACTATTCCCTTGATCATGGAATCTTAAAAGCTCCTAAACCCTACCCAGCCAAGAGTTCCAAACCAAGCTACAAAATAAACCTAACCATCCAAAAAATAAAGCAAACTCAAATGAAGGAAATAAGGGAGAGGGTACTATGTTATCATTGTGATGCCAAATGGGTACCTGACCACAAATACCAAAACCTCAAACTATATGTTGGAAGAAGTGATCCTAAACAGTGTGTGAAGTGGGCAAGTAGAAGAGGAAGTTTGTGAAGCAAAAGAAAATAGTACACTAGTTTTATACTTATGCAGAACCTAAACCAACCCAAAAAATTTCCTGCATGCCATAATAGGAATCCACAACTTGAGAAAAATGAGAATGAAGGGAAGAATATGCCCTATTAATTGATATCGAATCCACCTACAACTTTGTAGACCCTGCCATACTCAAAAGAGCCTACCTACCCCTTAAAGATAAGGAAAGTGTTAAGGTGAAAATTTCTAGTGGGGAACTCATTCCTAGTGAAGGGTGCAATGCAATGAAGCTTATACCCCAAGAAACTATCTTTTTCATAGAATTAAAAGTGATGGTCTTAGTTGGATACGATATGGTGCTAGACATTAAGTGGCTTCGATAGTTAAGGTTAGTGTTATGGTACTTTGACAAGTCGACCATGCAATTTTGTTATGAGGATCAAAAAGTTAAATTGCAAGAGTTGACAACTGCCAAAATTAGTGAGGAAGGCTCCTTGAATATGCTAAATAAGCAAGAAAATAAAGGGTAATTTTACAATTCTGAAAGGAGAAAACCCCACTGACAATAGGCTGGAAATGAAATTCCAACAACAATTCGAGCACTGTTACAATAGCATGATGAGGTATTTTCTAAACCGAAAAGACTAGTACCCCCACGTACCCATGACCACTCTATCAACCTAATACTCGGTACCAAACCCATTTCCATACAACCCTACAAATATTACTTATCTCCCATGTTATTGGTGAGAAATGCAGATGGAATGTGACAGTTGTGTGTTGATTATAGGGGTCTAAACAGCGTGACCATCAATGATAAGTTTCCTATCTCAGTGCTTAAGGAGCTTATGGGTGAGCTGCAAGGATCCCTCATCTTTTCAAAAATGGATTTGAGATCCAGCTACCATCAAATTTAGGTTAAGCTTGAGGATGTGCCTAAGATTGTCTTTAAGACTTATGAGGGGTACTATGAGTTCCTAATAATGTCCTTTGGGCTTACTAATACACCCGCCCTCTACCAAAGTCTCATGCATAAGATATTTCAAAAATCCTAAATGGAGTACCTCAACCACCTACGGGTCACTCTAGAGAGGTAGCATAAGCTTTTTGCAATAACATCCAAGTGCTAGTTTAGCTGCAAGGAGATAGCCTATTTAGGCCACTTGATTTTAGTTAAAAGCACTCTCATTGGATTAGTCATTGCTAAAATACACTTTTAACCAATGTAACCCTCATTTTGACTTTTGGTCATTCCATTTATATAAGTCCCCATATTAGAATAGTTATTTTTTCAAAATATAACAATAAAATAATATAACTAACTTTTGGTTAAGGCTATTCACATCAAATATCTACATTGAATTATCTATTTATGAAGATACATAATAATGAGTAATTAATAATTAATTATTTTTTAATTATTTTCAATTATTAAATTAATTAAATTTGATTATTCTATCTATTGTATGTTAATTAATAATTATATTTTAATTAAATTATGAGTTTTAAAAAATTAATAATCATATTATATTTAAATTAAATTACTATTTTTGACTATTCTATCTATTTTTTATTTATGTTTAATAACAGTTTGTATATGATTGTAAAAGATTTGTGGTCGACTCGTTGAATCAACGTGATAATTTTAGACAGAAGAGAGAGTAAAGTAAGAAAGAGAAATAAAATAAAGAATAAAATAAAGATTTAACCATTGTATTTGTCTGGCTATATTTGGTTTTTCTTTTGGCTTGACTGTTCATTTTAGCCAACGTATTTGACTTTTGGTCAATTCAATGTGGGTTGAAAAAAATGTCTAAATTCTCATTGGATTGGCTAAAAGCCAAATCTAATGAAAATGCAGGGGATCAAAATGGGTCCCGAAAAGTTAAAGGTTACGATGGAGTGGCTACTACCTAAATCTCTAAAGGCAATTAGGAGATTCTTGGGATTAACGAGCTATTATCATAGATTTATAAGGGCTAGTGGGGGATTGCAGCCCTTTTAACAAAGATGCTTAAAATGGATTGGGTCAAATGGATTGAAGAATCTAAGTTTGTTTTTTACAAGTCGAAAGAGGTTATTAACCTTCCATGTTGGCATTACCCAACTTCACACTCCCTTTCACTATTCATAAGACACATCGAAACAAGATGTAGGGACAAATTTAATGCAAAAAGGGCAATCGATTACATTTTACATCCAAGTGCTAAAGGGGAGATTCCTCTCAATATTCACATATAAGAAGAAATTATTTGCTCTTATGTCGGCAATCCTAAAGTGGAGACCCTACTTATTAGGGATAACTTTTGTAATAAAGATAGACTAGCAAAATCTTAAGAATTTGCTGGACCAAAAATGGATACGCTCATGCAAAACTGATGGATTACCAGACTCCTAAGCTATGATTTTATTGTTGAGTATAAACAAGAAGCTAAAGATAGAATTGTTGATGCCTTATCCATGAAAGAAAAGCAAGAAAAGAGAACACTAATGTTGATCACTTTCCTTAATGTGGAGTGGGTGGATGAGCTTATAAAGGCCTATGATTTAGATGAACACTTGAAGAACCTGCTCCAAAGTTATTCAAAAGGCAAGTTGAGCTCTAATTATTCAATCAGGAAAGGTTGTTGTTGTACAAATATAGATTATATTTCCCAACCATGAGGACTTCAAAAACAAGTAGATGGACTTGTCCCATAGCAGCTAATGGGACATTCAAGTTATGATAAGTCTGTTTATAGGATGATGAGGGATCTCTACTGGTTTGAGGTGAAAAGAGAATTAAAGAAGTTTATCAGAGTGTGATCTGCACTAGAGGGTTAAAGAAGATAATCCACTACCAAATGGCTTGTTGTAGCCATTACTCATACCTTTCCAACCATGGACCCATACAACCATGAATTTTATTGATGACTTGCCTAATTCCCAAGACTATAATAGTTTATGGTGGTAAATCGTTTGACCAAATATAATTATTTTGTGCCTCTAAATCACCCCTACACAACTAAGATAGTAGCTAACTTTTTCCTTTCTTCAAAGTTCAAACTCTATGGGTCACCCCAATCCATTATGTCAGATAGGGACAATACTTTCACAAGTCAATTTTGGCAGGTGTTTTTCTCTCTACAAGGGGCCCAGATTTTCCTAAACACTTCATACCATCCTCAGACCGATGATCAGACTAAGGTAGTAAACAAAACTATTGAGAATTATTTATATTTTACGGGAGATCAACCAAAGGACTAGTTAGTGTGGACCCTCTTTGCTGAGTGGTGGTATAATTCCACTCAGCATCTGTCCACCAAGATCATGCCCTATGAGGTCCTCTATGGCTACCCCCTTATAATGGACTGCAACCTTGGTACAACTCATGTGGAAACACTGAACCAAATCCTATGCAGTAGAGACCAGATTCTCAAACTCCTTAAACAAAACTTACAATAAGTCCAAAATTGAATGAAAAAAATATAAAGATCTCAAAAGAAATGAACAACAATTTGAGGAGGAATGGGTATACCTTTGGTTGCAGCTATATTGCCAAACCACAGTGGTTCACCGACTGAGTCTCAAATTGGCCCCACGATATTTTGGCCCATACAATACAAGATGTTGCAGAAGGTTGGAACAGTTGCATATGCTCTGGATTGTAATACCTCGCTCCAGCATCAAACTTTCTTTTAAAATTATTGGTTTTAAATTCATTTATAGTTCATTTGAGATTTTCAAATATTTAGACTTCGAACTGAGTTTATTTAGTTATTTATTTATTTATTTTAAACTGATTGTAGAGTTTCTTTTCTATTAAAATTCTTAAATATCCATTTTTTTGGTTCTCTTTTGTATTTATAGATATAACTCTTAAACCCACGCCATATACACTTGCCACCTAGTAATTTCTTCCTCTATTTTTGGCACAGTTAATATTATATATATAAAATTTCCTTTCAAACGGAGATTTCCCTTACCACCCGTATCCCACGTGTGCAGGATTCACGTCTCCATATCCTTAAAGTGTAGATTTCAGATTAGTTAAAAACTTCCTTCCACTTTTCACTAGGGTTGCAGTTGTACATATATTGATACCAGTAGAGTTCCTCATCACAGTATGCACCCAAAGCATTTCTGCCACTGCACCTAATCACCGGAAGAAACCCAACCACAACAGCACCTTGCCCTACGTTGCACCGTATCACCCCGGCATTATCACCATTGTAGGGAAGTTCCAATGCCAATACTCTCTCAAAGCACCCCAAACTGAAGCCAGCCATATAAACCACTTGCAGGTTCTTGCCCTCACGGAAGTCACCAATGATTTGAGTCCAATGCACAACCAGCAAAAATTATAAATCCAAGCCCATGAAAGCACTTGCCAAAAGATGCCACCATCGCCCAACCACCACGATCCCACTCTGTACCACTGCTGGAAATTGAAATAAAAAGGGCCCATGTTTTTTATTACCGAAAACAGAGCAACTTTGTGTGCTCTCAACGCAAATTTTTCCTCCCATCGTGAATGGCAACTCAGCCACCTCACGATAACAACCAGGCCGCCATATTTTCACCCCACGGTAAGCCACCACACGAACCTCTTCGTTTTCTCTCTTGTTCTCTCTCTCTCTCTCTCTCTCTCTCTCTCTCTCTCTCTCTCTCTCTCTCTCTCGACTTAACCACCCTCTCTCACCGTGTCTCTCTCACTCTCTCTCATTAGTGCCCACTGGTACTTCTCGCCGACAACCACCTCAAACGCCAAGTTTCGTCGCTTCTCCTCCTCTCGATAAGCTTTGGCCACACGTATGACCCCCTTCGTGTTTACCTTGTGTTCAAAGACAGAAAATACTGTTTCTTCTATAAGCTTAGCACAGGGTGTGTTCATCTTATTGGATTTACGTTTTTCTCCCTTGGTCTTAACACAAACCGTGAGTTTTAAAGTCTTTTTTTTTCTACTGGATTACTTGTTATTTTGATTATGTTGTTAAGTTTGTTTTTGAAAGTTAAAGGTTTTGGTGTTGGGCTTGAGCCGTGCATATCGTTTTTGGCTAGTGTGTCTAGTTTTCTTTTGAGCCGATTAGCTACGTGGTTTTCTGATTGTTTTTGCTAAAATGTATTGGGTTCGGTTGGGTTTATAACTATTTTGGATTCGTGTTTTTAAATTATTTCGGATACGAGTTTTGAATTATTATGACTATGTTCGGTTATATTGAAGTTAAAATATTTTGAGTCGGGTTCGATTTTTTTAAAATTATTTCTGGACTCGTGTTTTAAATGATTTTTGAATGGATAAGTGGCGCTGCTTTTTATCAAACGGATGGAGTTTTGATTTTCGTAAGATACTTGATTTGAGCAGGAATTTGGGTTAAGTATTTTTCTAGCGAAAATTGAGATATTGGAGAATTTTAGAGTTTTGGAGGATTTTGGTAAATTTAATTATTAAGAGTTATATTCAAGATTCGGGGATGTATTAATGTTAAGATAAGATATTGGATTCTATATCTTAGGTTATATTTTCGAGGTTTGTGATCAATTGGGAAATTTACGAAAGCATATGATTATCTTATAGGTGACGATTGAGTTTGTGCAGTTTTGTTGATGATATTTTTGAAAAGATAAAAGATATAGGAAAGCGGGGTTTCTATACTTGGTTTTGTACCAAATGTAGACTGAGGTTGACTTTTTGAAAATTTATACATTTTTCGTTATTAAATGAAAACTTGAGAAAAACCAACCTCAGTCATTTTTTTGCATTACTCATGAAGTTATATGAAAGAAAGAAAAATGTTTCTATCATGCATTGTGCAGACATGATCTTAGTTTTTGTCATGTTGTTTCTTAAATGTGAAAAAGAACGATATTGATTATCTGAAATAATTGTACATTAATTTATAAAGATGCTCTGAACTCTGTTTTGTTTGGTAAGAATGTTTCTGAAAATGTTTTTGAACTTTGTAATATTTTGATGTGGCTCTGAAAACCTTTGGCATGGTATACTAGTTTGTATCTGACTCTGTCTCTACTCTGTTTGGGTTGGTACCAACTTCTCTGTTTCTGAATGCACCCATTTTGAAAACAAAGTGGTTTATTATGGACTTTCCTGTGTGTACTCGGGGCTCCGAGAATGATTAAAGGAAAGTTTCACCTCTATCTCTACCTGGTTTGACCACCGGAATTAGTACAACCCTACTACGGGGGTTATACACGGTCTCTGCTTTGTAAGATACTCTGTTTTGATATGATGATGATGCTCAATTTTGTTATGCCACAGTACTCTATATTTTACATGATTTAAAAATTGTCGCTCTGTTACGTTTAAAAAATGTATTTTGTTCTGCATATTAAAACTAAAGAATATTTTGTTCTGCATATTGTACTTTGAAAAGTGCTCATGTTTGCACTTTGGTATAGGTTCCTTGCTTACTGAGTTGTGATTAAACTTACCCCTTATCTCTGAATATTTTTTCAGTTGAGTTTGGATATTTCAGCCAATGATTGAATTATGAAGCATTGGGTGAGATGACTCAAGAATGGTCGATTGGATTAAGTATTGCGTGATTGGATTAAGTATAGAGAATTTATATGAACATTGATAAGGTTTAGTAAGAAAATATTATTGTATTCTAGTGAGTTAGCATTTTTTTGGTATTGATGATATTGAGGAAATGAGTTTTAAGACCAATCTCTTTATGATATTTGGAAATTTGGAATATTTAATTATGGTGTTGAATGCGAGTGTTGTGATAGGTAGTAACTCTCGGACTCCTGCGAGACCGGGGCGTTACATTTATCCCCATCATCACGAATACATCCAACCTTCCATGTATCCCAGATTAAAAGGAAGATTGGTTCGAAAATAGTTGCCTTCTCGTCACTGCCTCCCATTAATGAGCATGGTATTGTTTGCCCTAAGCCAGAGGAGGTACTAAATCAATGCATGGTCAAGGTGGTAAACAGGGAAAAGGTCAAGCTATTGGTTCGATGGCACAGCCAAGAGGCTAATTACGTCACCTAGGAGCTATATTTGAAGCTAAAGGAAGATATCCCCTATCTTGAGAGCAAGACTTTTTAATAGAATGGGGTATGTAACACAGCAGCGACTAAAACCCTAAAGAGGATACATAAAGAGCAAGAAGTAAGATTGTGAGAAAAAAAAAAACAATGGAACCCTAGGTGCAAGTGGGTTAATCTGAAGTGAAATGTTAGTGGATTAGGTGTGTTAGTCTTGGACTAGGCCAATTGTGGTAGGCTCAATCTGAGGGTCAGCAGAATCAGAGTTAGTATGTCAATCGAGAGGTATGTCCCCATCCATTTGCTTAGTTTATGAATAAGTCAGTAATGAAATCCAAGATTTTCCTTTCTTTCTCTTCCTCTCTCTAAATTCAATCCTTTCTTGAAGGTGCTCCTATAACATACAATCCCAAATAGAGATTAGAAAAAAAAATATTTTCATTATTTATTCTGTTAGTATTTGATATAGTTGGTTTAGTAGATAACTATAGTTGTCATTAAAAAGAATCCTCGATGATAATCATAAACTGATTTTAAATAGGTAAACTCCTTCTACATTATTGCATAGTTAACTGAAAGGATTCAGCATTATCTCTAAAATCAATTTTTTTGCATTTGAACTCAAACTCTACCCAAAAAGTCAGAAGGTGAAAATTTTTCCCTCTTCTCTTTATAAATCTACCGAAACCTTAGAAGGACCCAAGATATTATTCAGTTGAATTTAGAGAAGAAGAAACTCACAACCATATGGCCTAATTCACTGCTCAGGTGCTGCTGACCACTTTTGGATGTCGGAGCACCACCAACGGTGCTAGAAATAGCCGGCTGACTAATCCCTGTTGCCACTAACCCTTCCAAGAGATCAATTATTGCCGCTGAACAACTCAACCTCGAGCACCGTCGCACCTCTTCCTAATCTCTCAATGAGTCACGCGACAACCCCTCCCTGCAGGCCTCTTTTTCCCCCAACCGTGTGTTACATACAAGGTCACCCCTTTATATAATTAGAGTGGGCCTTTGGACCAAAGGCCCATTTGGCCATAAGCATGCCATCCCAATAAAGGTTGCCTTGTTTTAGACCCAGTAAATTAGTCAGGGCTTCTAGCCTAAACCCTTACGGTTTAACCCAAGGCCTTCTCGGCCTGTACTGTCCGTTGTTAAATCGGGCCTCTTAGCTAATTATTTAATGAATATGTGAAGAGCCTTTTTATTATTAGATATTATTTATTTTAATAGAAATTTAATCTTATGTAATTTCAATGAGATCAAATCTAGAACTTCATGTTTAAGACTATATAATAGAATTAGAGGAAAATCTATTTATGCCGCAAGATCAATAAGAAAATATTATTTATACATTAAAGTATTTAATTATTAAATAAACATGACGTTTTCCCTAGGAAATTAGTAATGCCAATTACCTCACATAGGTAGCAAGCCGCCAGTTCGAAATCAGGAAGCACTACTAAGAGATAAATAGCATGATCACAATATTTCATGGGTATTATTACTATTATTATTTTTGTTCATAAAAAGGCAATGCGTGTGCGCTATGCGACAAGCCAGGTTAAGGTCAAACTCCTCACAAAGTTTTAAATTAATCATGATATTGGATTTGATTGTATGAATTGATTTAAATGAATTGCATGCAATGTTCATATAGTATTCAAGTGTGCTAGGAGATAAAATAGGAAGAACTTATGCATGCCGTATCCATGAATTTTCTAGCTATGTACACCATGACCATGTGATAATTAATGCCATGTTCATTTGATTTTAATTCATGACTACGATAATAGTGAGATGGTAGCCCACGTATGCTATGTTAAGTTATTCACACATGCCATGTTCACATGATAAATGGACCTATACCATGCTCATGCAATGGTAAACTCGTGTGTATCATGAAACATTATATAATGTTGGATTCAATTATATCATGACATGCTATGCAACATAATGATTAAGAAGGTCATACCATGCTATGCTATGTACACAATATGCCATGTCATGACAGGAATAAAGAAATACCACATCATGCCATGTTTTGTACAAGAATGAGCTACGCCATGTTATTTCATATAAAATGGATTAGGTCATAACATGCTAGAAGAGTTCATGCAATCCAGTAAAATTTTCATGCATTAAGAAGACAAGAAATCTTAAGGTGACACAGACCCACATGTGATCACCACAAGTTAAGTGAGACACAAACTCATGTGTGTTTCACAATGAAATATGGACCCAAGCATGTTTCACTCCATGTGCAAGCAAGTAAGTCATGTGAAACACAGATTCAAGCGTGTTTCACAGTAAAACATGGACCCAAGTATGTTTCATTTCATATACAAGAAAGCAAGACAGATGAAACACGAACTCAAGCATGTTTTACTTCATTCAAGTAATGCAAGTTGAGTAGGACACGGATCCAAGCGTGTTCCACCCATGATAAGACACGATAAGAAACAAGCTATTACGCACTTACATTGCATGTCACTATAGTTCATAGATTCTTATTACATGTCCACAAGGATCATAGGTGCTATGTGAAACTACTATGATATATGCATGACATGTCGAGTCTTAATTTCAGTATAAACTATATTATGTCTTGCAATGTGATTTGTTATTTATTGGGTTTTCCACTCATTTTTTGTTGTTTTTGTTGTTGTTTCCTTGCTTATTCGTTACAGATGAAACTTATGATGATACGGAGCTGGATGGCTAGGAGTAGTATTATTACAAGGACCTAGTTAGATATAAGTGTTATTTTCACAAGAAGTAAATAAGTGAATTATTTTACAAGTATTAGTTTTGTTTTATGTTGCGTTAGTAAGAGTTTTCGTCAGAACTAGGTTATGTTTGGTCAATGTTCTTTTTATTTTAAAATTTTTCAGTTCCAAAACAGTGATATTAAGACTTTCATATATTAAATAAATGAGATATTTTTTAGGATATGAATCTCTTTACCTGGTTATAACTATGTATGCTAGTGACATCTCAGTCCTACAAGAAGGGGGTGTTACAGCTCCCCTCGAAGAACATCCTTTAAGTTTGGTCATATTCATGGAAGAGTACTCAGCCATTAGATGTTACTGGAGAAGAAGCCAAGTTTGAAGATATTAACAAACACTTACTTCTACTATAGTAGAGACAAAGCTTCTTATTTTATCAATGTCGAATAATGGATTCATATTGCAAATAGTAAAATTATTTCATTCTGAGTAGGCAATCCCAAAGTCGTTTTTCCTTTAAAGAGTTACTTAAAGAAGTTTCATTCTTCACAGAAAAACCCGTATTGTGGTAGCTAGACTTGTTCAATTTTGTTTATTCTTATCTGCATCTGTATTCATTGCTACTCAAAATTGGTTTGATTCATATGAGCAGATATGAAAATAAATAAGCATTGTTAAGGCTTTTACCCACAAGTAATTCTCCTAGCTTTTTGAAGTGAAGGAACGTAAAGCATTCAATGAACTACAAAAAAAAAAAAAACCACTCCATAGAACCAAATGTTGCAGTTAAAAGAGCTCTGCCTGTGAGAGCAGAAGCTTAGAGATAATCATATTACATTAAGTGGGCTGTTTTTAACTGCAGACTAAGCATCAACTTTGTATGAGCCATATGACAATTGCAACAAGCAAGCAGATACCCATATGCATGAACATAGATGCAATAATCTAATAAATTTACAGCTGATTTTGCAACGATGAATCATCACCACAACAACCACCTCCGACAAATGCATATGTTGCATAGATAATATCTACATATATATTATCATGGTTGTGGAAAATCAAAAACAACAGATTCAACAGCATATGGCTCTGGTCAGCATATACCACAAAAAAGCTTGAATAAAACTCTGGCTTCTCCGTGGGAAAGTTGCACGATTTGCTCACAGCAACATCCTTGAGGAGAAGGTCAATGCTTTCTCTAGCTCGGCAAACTATTCAGATTGGCTTTTGTAGGGCTTGATGCAATATCAGGATTTGGTGTTAGTTGGACAGACACTATCAAATTGACAAAACCTGCATTTCCAACGCTCTTCTGGTGGAGTGCAATTGGCTTCTTTCTTTCCCAGCCAAAACTCAAGACAACAATGAATTTGACTCATGAGCTAATCAGGGTCATATGCAAACTGATCTTCACCAATCACTTTATTGTCCTTTTGTAGTTCATATCTGCTCCAAATCAATCAGATAAATAAAAAGCTTAAAATGACTTGTACAAGTAGGATTAGTGAGTTCACTAGTGTGGGCCATCATGGTTGTCCCACTACTTCATGAACTATGTTAACCATCCTTTTCGTAAATTAATGTCAAGTAATGAGTTCAAAACCCATTCAGTTCTAAGAAAATGTAGAACTGATGAAGTCTGGCACAACAGAGTAGCTTCAGAGATGGACAGGAAAGAAAGAAATGGTCAGAAGGCCAACCAAGATCATCAAATGGGATTAGCTCCCACATATTGTACTATTATGACCTAAACCATCTTCATGCATTTTAATATAGCTACTACAGCTATCTAAAATATGCAAATAATAGTTTTGTTATCATGACATGGAACCTTATTGAGGCAAGGCCTTTTGAACCCAGGATGTTCGAGTCATCCCAAGCTCATCATTTGACAACTAGATTGCACCGGATTAGCAAGCAATAATAATATAAAGAATTCACCTGACATTAATTTATATGCTTACCTTACTAAAAGCTGGTCATGAGCAGGGGGCAGCATGCTGCACTTATGCCTATAATATTTCACCATGTCATCGAGTATCTGTACAGTCAAAACAAAATAGCAAATTATAAATGCAGGTTGGAATTTTTTTTCACTATACAACCCTCCTCAACCCAACATCGTTCACCATTTTACCCACGTGTCCATAAGATCATGCCAAAAACTAGGTTATATTTTAGAAAATGAACCAAGTGAAAAGAGAAGCAAGGGTACATTGTTTTTTGATCTGGTATCCCAATGAAATCTAAGCCCCTTGAATATTATGATATCACTTTTTCTCGATAGGCAGTAATACACAAAGTAACGAACAGAATGTCATGGAATATGACATAAGAAGCCCCACCTTTGCAGGGAAACCTGACTTAGCAGAGTTCTCTCTGATTTCTTCAGATAAGATAGAATAAGGATTCAAGGAAAAGAAATTGAAAAAGCGATTGCAAGGGAATTCATCAGTTACTAAGTTGTCCCACAAATACTTGTAGCACATTAATTGAAGCCTGCCAATTGAAATGTTGATGTCATAAATTTTGTTTAGACAGATTAGGTCACAGTTGAGCATCTCAATCACTTTTAAAATAGAAGCTACTGTAATTTTTCATACCTTCCCTTTCTTTTTTGAGGTTCAGCAGGAAGTGTATCTTTCACACGAGTCTTTGTGCCTACAAATATTGGGTTTCTATCAGATTCACTTACTGGCATTCGGACCTCATCAATCACTCCCACCGTCCAGACATGTACTAAGCCTATCCTGAGAGTATATGGTTCAACACAAGGGAAAAAGAGTTCAAAAAATCAATACTCCATATTTATCTGTGCCACTAGATATGGAGCGAGGTGGAGGGAGAAACTTAAATATAAACGAACATAGAAAATGCTCTCTGACCCAAACAAGAAAATGTGTATATTTCGACCTTATCAAATTTTGGAAAAACATTGCTCCAGGAAAAATAAAAAAAAATAAATGTCTACCAAAAAAGAAACATTATAATGCATTTGAGTGAGCACTAACCCCATTGCTTAATGATTCTATGTATTCCATGGTTTTATCATACGTGATCTTAAATATCCAGAGCATTATTTGATTATATCTATTCCATTATTACTTTTGGAAATAAAATTCATAAATATTCAAATACTTGTAAACTTGAAATCAAGTTTAAGGTAAACTACATAATAAAAAACCCCCAACTATCCGTGATTCACATCCAATCGTTGGTTCAATAGGAGCTTTGGTTGAAAATTCCTCCGGCTGAAAATTTGGAAAAAAACAATCCTTTTCATGCCTTGTAAAATAATTGGCAGGACGGTGTTATAATTGGTAGCTCTGACAATGAAATGTAATCTAATGCCTTTTCATGGCCAAAAGAATTTTTTTATCGACCACAAGGCATTGAAACAAATAAATTATATACAACATGAGAGTTGAAAGATACATAAACCATCAGAAGCCAGGAATTAGATTGGTAGACTACCGCATATGATTGAACTTACAATGGCAACTCACGAGTTAATCCTTCAGTCAATAACTGATTTGCACGAATTAAAAAATTCATAAGCCTCACAGCCCATTGATCCTCAGCTGAATTGATTTGAACTTCCACTTTTTTCACAACCTGCCCAGAAATATAATCAGGACCAGATTGTTGTACAAAGTAAATTAGGAGGACATAAAAGGTGACAAATAGAAAAAAAAACAGAAAGTGGATTACTGTTGGTGTCCCTACAATAAAGTGGATTACTTGTTCAACAAAAAACTGCATTATTTTCTGAAAATGATCAGTGAGAGCCAGGACACCCAAATTTCCTCTAATTGTATACAAACCCTAGTCTAACCATAGTATTAGAGCAAAAATCCTGATTTTGAATACTGAATGTGCATTAGCCCTCTCATTTAAGTTCAATTTTCTATATCTAATCTGTCACTTATTAAGGAAAGTCTTGTTGTACAAATGAGATGGGAGAACTAAAGTATTAATTAGATTAATATATTCACTCTTTCTCATCAACTTGAACCTTTAGGATAACTGATGAGTTAACATGATATACATGAAATGTTAATAAGCCAAAAGTGGTAGCACAATCTGGTGAAGAAACTGAGTATAGATAATCTAGTGTTATAGAGGGAATATCGTGATTTTCCCCTATTAGGCTTTTTAGTGTTGGAAAAATTATTTAGTGATCAATCTAAAAAATGATTTTTATCCTAATAAGTTTACCTAGAGGAGGTTGAATAGGTGTAAATCACAACCTGATGTATTAAAAATTTGAATTAAGATCTACATTTATACTGTCCTAAATTACGTGTTCATTTATAGCATGTGGTTCAGTTTCATGAATAGACAATTTCAAATGTAGATCTAATGAAGTGATTTGGTCACAAAGTGATTACCTTGAAAGAAAACTCTTTATAGGCAAATACTTTGGGTTGCCTATCCAGAAAAAAACAAATTCACCATTGAAGACCAATTACAAGCAGTTTTTCAGTATAAAACATCCATAAATCAAAAACCTCTACTTGTACCAACAAACAACTTGTTTGTCCTTACCCCTATAGCAACAAGAACTCCGAGGTTTTAAACTTTATTTTTTTTATGACTACAACAGTTGAAAATTCTTCCAGATCAAACGAATCTACATTGTTATCTTTATCATTTGAGGTTGGTTTGGCTTAGATCGTTACAATGAAAACTTTGTAGGCTCTTGGAGAGGATTTAGAGCCTACAAGAAATGTGGAAAATGGTTCCTGCTCACCTCATGAATATTTGAAGGGAAATGAATGATAGAAGTTTGAGGACCATGAACAGATGATGATGAAGCCCAAGAATTTTTTTGTTAACACCCTCTTCCTTTGGACAGCCTCTATAGACTTTAATGGGGCTAAGTTTCATGATTTTCTTTTATCTTTTTGTTCATTCAAGATATGTCTTCTTATATGATTCTTATTTGGATAATTTGTTTTGCTGTCAAAATAATAATAATATTAATATAAACCAAGAGAGAGGAACGCAAATATAACATGGTCTCATATCCTTATATAAATTCAACCTTCGGAGTTCTTGGAAACTACTCAAAAAACAAGAAGGAAAATCCATGAGCTGAAGAGTTTTTAGCCACTAGAGAAGGAACAAGTTTAAAAGACTTTCTAAGTTCTAACAACAATTGCAGTAGGTACAAATATGCTGTTTGTTGGTACAAGTGTTTCGATTATATATGCTTTATGATGAAAGTAGCTTGAATTAGTCTACAAATAGTAGATTGGTTTTTCTGGGTAGACAGCTCGAGTATTTTACATTAAAGAGTGATTTAATGGCATTCACTACTTCGTGACCAAATAAAGACTTTCTTTTCCAACACCCTCTTCCTCCACAATGCTATCTGTATTCCTTTTCTCGTTGCATGCATTATTCGGTTGCTGACAGTTTTTTTTTTCAGGGCAAAGTATGAAATAAGTATAAACACATACCTCTTCTTCAAGTTTAGCATGGTGAGCTCTACCTATTTTCATAGCTTCAGTAATCTTTCGACTGCCAAAGAGAAGAATAAACTCCATTTGTTTTTGCACCATTCCTTTTGCAAGCATGAAATGAAAATTGAATGTGTGGCGGATATGCTTCAAATCAGAACATTTTATAAAACAAAGCACAACAAAAGAAGTTCAACTTTACAATACACATCACATCACATCTTAAAAGGACCCGAAAAATGTGAAGCAAGACAACACATTTAAGCACACGAGAGAGAAGAAATTCCGGGAAGTTTCTAATTGCAAACACAGCCAGTTTCTATCTAGATAAGAGTCCTCCAAAATGCAACATCAAAATTGTTAATGGATGGCTGAAGCGCTTCACGAGACTAGCAGATGATTACTTGGGTAGTGAGATCGAATTTAAAACTAAAAATTGAAATACCGTTTAGTAGTTTAGATTGTCTATAGAAGTGTTACCACCTATGAGCATGAAGGGCGTCCTCATCCATCTTTTATCCCAGCTTACTCTCTCATTTGTGCCACATACGCATGTGTTCCTTCTTACAAACTCAACAGAGTTGCAAGTAGGGGTGGAACCAGAATTTTATGTTTGGGGGCGATCGATAAAGTGTGTACTATATATAAATTTTAACAGGATACTCATTAATGATAGAATTATCACATTCCGTTGTTATCAAACTCTCTAAATGTATTACTCTTCGAATTACCCACATTTAAAAAAAAAAGAATTATTTATTCTTAACTTGCTCATATTTTTTTATGATTAAAAAAAATTATAGATCAAGAATAAACATAAGAAATTTTTAATGACTAATGATATACCGCTGTTAAATTATATAATGATATCTCATGATTATATAATTAAATTAGAATGAGACTATATAAATAAATATAATTAATCAATTTTGATAATTATATAAATTTATAATTAGTTTTTTTTTAGAATTAGACTGTTAAAGTAATTATGAGACTAGGTAAGTTGAAATTTGAATTTCAATAAAGCTAAAAGTTAAAATAAAATTATATATATATTAAAATTTGAGAGAATAATTTTAATAAAAATTTGGAGGGATAATTTTTATTTTTTTATAATTTGAGGAGTAATTTAATATTATATATATATGTAAATATATATACTAAATAATTTTTTTGAAAAATTTTGGGGTGGCCGTAGCCCCCAACGTCCAACGTGGGTCCGCCCCTAGTTGCAAGTACAGAGCTCAATTAATTTTGAAGCCTATAAGACGACAAGTTTAAAGGAGACCTATATCTAGGTCTCAATATTAATTGAAGAGTATTTATTTTTATTCTTTGCATTTTTACTTTCTCCTATGTTTTTCTTAAGTTTCTTCATCAAGAATTGGCATGTTTCATTTTAAACTTTTAAGTTTTAACCCCACTATGATTACCTTTTGGATAGGTCATTCTGATTATTTTCAGTGTCATCTTTTTGTTGTATTGTTTCATTCTCTTGTGAACTCTTTTGATGAAATTTTTGTTGATTTATACGTTTTTTAAACCAACGAAATGGCCTCCACAACCTCATGTTAATGATTTCAATTTCTTGTTTCAGTTCATTAAGTCCGGTTTCGATACCAATTCATAATAATATTAAAAATAATTCAACTCATTTCAACTCATTATCCAAAATCCAAACATTGATCTTGTATAATAAATAATTCAACTTTTATCAAATTCTAAAATAATAATAATATTAATAAATAATATTATAATAATATTTTATTTAACTTTCATATTAAATCAACTCATCTCGACTCATTATCCGAACCTCCCTCGTTAAGAAAACGTTTGTTGTTTCGTAACTTTTATCAATGTAGATCAGATGCAAAAATGCACAAAATCTCTCAGACACACTCTCTCGATATGAATAAAACTAAACAAGGTATTTCATTCTTGTCTCCATAGTCATCACGCTCTTCAGTTTTTTCATTGGCGATGATGGGTTGTCTTTACCTTGAGTCAATAGTTAATGGGTGCGCAAGGATGTCGAAAGGGGAGGCGGAATGGAGAGGCAGGAGAAGAGACCGATCGATATTTTTGATCATTTCAAGCGCTAAGGCCTAGTTTGGTTACACATACCATCTCATATCATTTCAATCTCATCGTGTAAAACCTTTTTTTTTTTTTACTCTCGTTGGTATGTATGAAGTGCTCAACTTCTCCATTAAGAAACCAAAGAATACAGTAGAAGAAAGAAAAAAAAAAAAAAAAGAACCATTTCCTTTGAAAGCAAGTGATTAAGATGTACCAGAGTTGAGATTGCCGTGGTCGTTAATGGATGTCGCAAAAAAAAAGGTCCTATCTTTATTTCATAAAAGCTATCTACGAATAGCATTAATCACCACTTAAAGCAGACCCATTTCTCAGAGCCCAAAACGAAAGCAAACAAGACAACAAATAAACATGTTACCGTTCCAGTAATGTCGCTGACAAACAACCCAGTTTTGCTCCTAAATCGACGCAAAAAAGACTCGACCACTCTGCTCTTCTTCTGGTTTCTCCCAAGACTGAATGAATCCTCAATATCGGATTCTGCACCAAATGACAATCCCCTCCTTGTTAGGGAAGTGTTTGATTGAATGGAATTCTCCTTTCTCTGGAACAGAGAGGGCGAACTAGCTGATGAGGCTACAGAGGAAGTGGGAGAGGGGGGAGTTGAGATCCATTTCTTCTTCTCTCAAGAACTCCATTTTAGATAGGAAAGTGATTGATGGTAAATGATTCGCGTTTCTCTGAAACTGAAGGGGTGAACTATTTCCAGGGGCCGGCGAGGAGGTGAGAGAGGTGGGAATAGCGGCTAAGGAAGCTTCGATGAGATCCATTTCTTCTTCACTCACGAGCCCCATTTCGGACAGCAAAGTGATCGATTGAGAAGAAGACTTTGAATTTCTCAGAAACTGACGTGAGGATCTAGTTTCATGGGTTGCAGGGGCCGGCGACGAAGTGAGAGAGGAGCTAGTGACGGCTAAGGAAGTGAGAGAGGAGCGAGTGGCAGCTAAGGAAGCTTCGATGAGACCCGTTTCTTCTTCACTCACGAGCTCCATTTCGGATAGCAAAGTGAATGACTGAGAAGACTGAGGCGGTGAACTAGTTTCAGGGGTAGCAGGGGCCGAAGGGGAAGTGAGAGAGGGGTGAGCAACGGCTAAGGCAGCTTCGATGAGATCCATTTCTTCCTCGCTCACGAGCTCTATTGGAATGTTGAGAAAACTGTTGTTGTTGATAAAAGAAGTGTCACCCGCTGGTAACTCGAGGAACGACTCGGAGGGGCGTGAATGTTTCTTCATTCTGGGACATCCGAGGAGCTCGGTACAGTCAGATGACCGTTGAAGTATCCAAGCTCAGGCAAGAGTCGCTGGTGATTCTTCCGCCAGCTTTGTCGTAAGCACAGAATCTTTTTAACATGAGTAATGCTTTTTGAACAACCGATGAAGTACCATGATTTTGATCGATTATTTTTTTTAAAATATTTATAATGAAATACACTCTCGAAAAAGCAAGAGAGCTTCATCGAACAAATATTAGAGCATTTTTAATAAAGGAACTAACTTTTATCTATTTTAAAAAATTAATTAATTTTTTTTATTTTAATTATTTATTTTTATATTTTACCATCTATCAATTTTTGTTTTACAATTTTTAAAATATTTATGTTTTATTTTGAAAAAATGGTCGCCGAAGCTAAAAGAATCGCACGGAAAACAATGGCTGGCACGTCGGAGATGATTGCTAGAGTAAGGCGATGTCGGTGATACGGGCAGTATAGCACATGGTCGACAGTGGATCCAACGACGTCGATGATGCCCGAAACCCATTTTCAAAGTACGATCGGCTCGTAGAGGACAAATAGTCTGTCGTCGGAATTGCAATCAAGGAAGTATGATCGCCGATGAGGCGATGTTGGCAGTGTCTCTGGTGGTGGCCGGCGTTGAAGCCGATGATAGCTAAAGTCCACTGCCGAACGAAGCAACGAGCAGTCCGCCCGCGAACACTGTTCATGAAGAAATATATTAAAATAATATTTAAATAATAAACAGTATTACGCTACATATAATACAAATACTGTTCATTTTCATTTTTTTTTTTTAATATTTGTAAAGAATCCATTGGAGCCAATTTTTTGCCTTTTTTGTATTTTTGAGCTAAATTTTACAATAAAAATGTGTTTAACTACTTCATTGTGAATGCTCTTATCGCATGTATAACAAATATGTACGGAACAGAATCCATGGTGACAGTGCAACGACACTTTTTTTTATTTTTAAACTTAACTTCATTAAATTAAAAAATATTACTTAAAATTGAGGTAGATTTTTCAACGAATACTCTAAAATAATAAATAATATTATAAAGTGGAAGAAAAACAAAAATAAAAATATTTATTTATTTTGGACTAATATTTTAATCTCTACCTATGTCCTATAATAGAATGCTATCATAAAAGACAAAAATAAGGTATTTGCAAGAATGTGAATAACAGAACTACTGCAAGTGAAAATGGAACCTCTGCTGACAATAGTGACGAGGGCGGGTGTACGATCGTTTGTGTATCTTGAAATGATTTTTGGATAGGTTTACGATCCATTTTTTAAGATCACCAGTTAGGAAAAATAATAACATAGGAGAGCAACTAAAATCTATGTCGAAATACTGGCGAAGAGCCAACACAAGCAATGATGGCACATACAATACACGCGCCACCCGAAGATGTGTACAGATGGGCAAATTCGAAGGATCTGAGGTCTCTGAAGTCGGTGGGGCCAAGCGTGACCTCAAAAACCACTCCAGGACACAATTGTGCGTGCGACGAACGCGTCGAATAGAATCATAGTTTTCTTCCACAAACTTGAAGATCGACAATTGTAGAGGTTGAAAAGACAATACGTATTGGTCGAAAGTTGTCAAAAAGCAGGAGATTGACAAGATAAGGAAAAAACTAAACAAAATTGAAAATGAAATAACAATAAAGAAAAGGCTAATTAAGAAAGGAGGTGGTTAGAGCCAAAATTCCGAACTCCTCTTCCCAATAGAAGAAAGAAAATATTGAGACCGATTTAGAAACTCAGGCAGAAAGAAAAGTTTTTTTTGACTTTTTCTTGCAATGACCTTTTTTAAGAAACACAATTCTCACCAATTTGTCATTGATTTTTCTACTAATTTTTATTTTATTTCATATTTTTTTACTTAATAATTAAAAAATGTTTTAAAATAAGTTTGTAGTTTCTTCTTTTTTTAAATGTTTAAGATAATTTAAAAAATATCAAAACAAGTTGCACTCTTTTGTACCCATTCGGTACATTCAATAATAATAATAATAGTAAGCTCACTATTTTTTTTACTGGCAGTTTTGACTACCATTTTGACGATTATTTTATTAAAATATTGAAATGAAATATTTTAATATTAATATTATTTTGAAATAATTTATATATGAATAAGTTATATATATAAGTTAAATAATAACATAATAATAATATAAATAAAACATTTATTAAATAAAACATTTCAGTACAAATATCAAATATATCATTCATATATTAAATATATATATATATATATATATATAAACCTCTTTTTTTTTTGGTCAAGAAGCATACCATTTATTAAAGTGAAAAGCTGGTGAACGGTCCGTCTGTTTTTCTTTAATAAACAGCCCTCTAATAATTAAACGCCACATAAATTTATTTTATTTTATTTAGTCTACGTTTGCCTACACCAGATCAACATCTCCAGCCCTCCTTCCCTCGCTTGTCTTCCACTGCATCCCAAGTTCCCAACCCAAACGAATATCTCGACTCCAACTTTCCAGAAAAATATCAACTAATCTAACTTCAGATTTTTATTTTCTGGAACATTAATTTTTCTTAGATTTTCATTTTCCAGAAAAATTAATTAATTAATTTGGAGCATTAATTTTCATTTTCTGGAACCCAAAGGACGCATGCTGAGGTACTTTGCAACCAGAAAAGAAAAAAGAATCATGAAAGAAAAAGAAGCAATCATTAATGAATCCATGGGATCACGATTCTATGTATAGTTTTGGACGAAACCAGTCATGCGTTCGGCCTCGTTATAAAGTACCTGTAAAATTTTCTAGCCAAAAACTTTGGATGAAACCAGGGCTCGTTATCCACGATTTCTGACCCATATTTAGCTCGACAACCAAATATTTGGACGAACTTTCCCCCAATGCCCTTTGCCGGTAGATTGACCCAAAATGGAGAGGTGGGTTCAGCGTAGGTGAAGATTTGGGAATATCGCGCCCCGGCGTTTTATATTTCTTCGTTGCTCGAAAATGTGTGGGTGGAAAGAGATGTTTCTGTGTGATGAAGCATATACTTCTTATTGTATTTTTGCTTACGTGTGGTAACTACTGAATGGCGGGCTGTTTTTGGGTATTTGGATTTTTATGAATTATGAATAATAATTAAATGAGTGGTTAAAACGAATTGAATAAATTAATTAGTGATTGAGATGAATTAAAAGTACGAACTGAATTGTGAATAATAAAATTGAGTTTTGAAAACAAACAGACATATATCAAGAGAGACATTGGGATTCAGTTCCATCAATCATCAATAAAAATAGAATAAAAAATTTTAAAAAATAGAATAAAAAATAAAATTTAGAAAATATAATAAAAATATATAATAAAAAATATATAATAAAAGATAAAATGAAGAAAAATTTATAAAAAGCGTTCTCAATCCGATCCACGATGGCTGCCAATGATGAAAACTACATTTATGAAAGGATTTTGTCCGAGCCAATATCAGGAGGGTGATGTTGGGGACTGGTTGGATTGTCCAAAATGTCAAAAGTAACCTAATTATTATTGGGTTATTTTTTGACAATAAATACAATAAAAAATAAAAAATATATATATAAAAAAATAAAAAAATACAATAAAAAATATAATAAAATATAATAAAAATATAAAATGAAGATGAATTTTAGGAAGATTCGGCCCTCAGCCGAACAAAGCTGCCGGAAGCGGCAATGGATAACACCATCGGTTCTATCAAGACCGACTGGCTCCGACGAGTTCAGTTAAGACCCATTTTGAGTTTAAGGTCGTCGAGATTTCGTTGGAGGTCGTTGTAGGTCGTCGTCGCAGGGGTGGACTCGTCAGAGCCCGCCGATCTCGATAATACCGGCGGTGTTACCCACTGCCACCCCTGACGACAGAGTACTTTTAATGAAGAGCCAATCCAATCGACCTTTAACTTTTTCCTTCTTCATATATTGGGTAAACAAAAATTAAAAAATAAGGTTAGTTAAGATAACTGTTACTTTAGAGTTAGAAAAAGAAAATTAAAAGATATAAAAAAAAAAAAGTACAGGTGGCTTGCAGAGTTGCAATGCAAGCCTGCTGGAAAAAGTTTCGATTTGACCCAATGAGCATTTTGTATTTTACAAAACAATCTTTAGGTACGATTTGATTGGAAAGATAGATCTGTTTAAATTAAAAATAAAATAAAATAATTTAAATTAAATTGAGATAAATTAAATTAAATTTATTTTTTAATATTGTTATTATTTTAAAATTCACAAAATTAATTTGAAAATTAAAAAAATTATATTTGAACTTAAAAAAACTATATTGAGATTTATATTTTATATAAAAATATAAAAAAAAATGTAATGATAAGTTGGAGATAAGTTGAGACGAGCTCGTATCGTCTTCGAATACAAACGGAGTCTAAATGAGATAAGTTTAATTTATTTTTTTAAATTATTATTATTTTAAAATTATAAAAAGTTGAATTAAGATTTAAAAAATGTGTATTAAATTTAAAGAAAATTTATTGAAATTTATATATTGAAATTTATATATGTGTATATGAAAGTTTAAAAAAATGTAATTATAAATTTAAAATAAGTTGAGACGAACTCGTCCTGTAACACCCTGCTCCGATATCAATTTCTTTATAAAATTATTGGTTTTATATGTTCCAAAGATCTATTGGAGTTTTTCGAATATTTTTTTTTTTATTTCATTACATACCTAAGTTATTGATTTATTTATTTAATGAGAATTAAGCTTATTATTTGTTTTAAATATTTGTTATCTAGCTCAAATAGCTAGAGTTACTAGTTACTATGTTCTAGAGTCCTTTTAATATTTGTCACTATTATTATATAATTTAATTATATTTAAATATATGTACAACTCCATATTTATGAAAATATATTCTTTTTCTTAAAACCTTGGTCAATTACTACTCGTTGTCCTTCCCCCCACTAAACAATACCATGTTCACACCTTTCAAGTCTCCATATTGTGGTTCAAAATTCGTTTAGTTACAAATTCTCTACAATACACGCCTCCCATGTGGTTTGTCTCTCTAAATTTTATCTTGAATTTTCAACAGCGGCCATATCTACCACTACCTTGATCAAATTATCACATATCTGTTAATCCGATTTTCTCCCCATTTGGCATTTAACTCCCCACGATTTTTGCAATCTCCTTCTGGATTATCACATAAAATTCTCTCTCAATAGATTCAAACACTCAGACGCTCCTTCTCTTTCTCCCTATGGTTTCAAACACTTATTTAGGCACCGTGCACGTTACCAATCACTCGGCACCTCTCCTCCTGATTTTGCTCTATTTGAGTTTTTGACTTCCCACGACATATGCAGTTTTCCGTTTTAGCTTCTCTCATAAAACTTTCCTCTCAACAAATATATATGTGTATTGGTAATTTAGATACACTTGTTAAAACTACCTCAGCTGCGGACCTCATACCCCAGTTTTCTCTACCCAAGGCAAAGCCACTAACGTCGCCGCTACAAAGTCTCGCCACCACCGAAAGTAACCACCCAGCTCAGATCTACACGCTGAACCACGTCTTGGACCTTCACCCTACACCACTACACTGCCACCATGAGACGCCCATGCAGACCATTAATCACCTCGATGCACCACCCTGAAAAGGCGCCATTCCTCCACACGAAAACAAAAACACTTACTTCCTCATCGTTTGAGCCACACCCCAACCTCACTCACTGCTCCTCCCAGAGAGAACCACTGACGGCCAGCCATCAAAAAACACAACAAGCAGTACTCTGTTCTTGACTCCCGAAAACAAATGAGTTTTCTCCCCACAGCTCAAAGCCAAGCTCCTCCACATTGCCGTCCTTTCACCGCCACCAAGTTAGCAGCATGCAAGCCACCATGCGCCTCCATGTATTAACACCACTCTAAATCGTAAACCGAGAGAAACCCATCCTATTACCCAACGACTTGCATCCTAACACCCCTGTTTTTGACACCTGAAAACAGAGCAGGATATGAGATCTTAGCTCTCAACCACATTCTTCCCGCACGTTTGGTAACCACCATCCGAGGCTAATGGTGCCCCAGTCCACCGTCGGGCTCCGCCCAATGGACGTCCAGCATCACACTTCACTGCCCCTCGTTGCATGAGTTGGCCCATCGCATTGACCACCTCGATCGCTGCACAGCACTGCCCCATCACCCATCTCCTTCCCTCACGGTGAGCTTAGTTTCCCTCGCATGATTCATGCTTTTAACTTCTGAAAACTATTTTCATTCCAAGATTTAACTTGCAAGCACTTTCTTGTCTATATTCTTAAAGTGGCGTGTTTTGTATTATGTCTAAAATTTATCTTCGTATGGGTTTTATCTTTAAATATATATATATATATATGTAGAATTTATATGAAATAAATAATGAGATTTTTTATGTTATTTTGAATGCTTTAAAATCGATATATTTATATTTTTATTAAATTAGTTTCCTAGTTTCCTCCTCTATTTGAATTTGATATAATTATTTTGCTAAGTGTAAATTTGTAAGTGTAGTTGGGCGTTTGTATTTTAAAATCTGTTGGTAGTTCTAAATGGACTGTTTTACATATTCACTTAAAGTTTAATATTGGGTTTGTTACTTCTTACCGAAACTGTGTTGGTAATTTATAAATGTGCTTTCTTTTATTGTATCATGAAATATATTATTTTAATTTGAGTTGTATTTAGTTATCTTTAAGATTTTGTATGATTTTACTTGGATTCTCTCTCATCACTCTCTCTCTCTCGATCTTGTGTGTTTTATCCCCGCAAGTCAAAAGTTTTGTTTTGTTTTATGTTATGTGTTACGTAAGCCTCATTCGTAGATAACGGGATGCATGTTTTGCAAAATTTACTCCTTTTGCCCTCAGTTTTAAAGCAAGGTATTTATAGTTATATTTTTTAGTGGGCTGATCTTCCTTTCGGCTTCATGGGCTTGTATCCTCTCGAATCCTTTTTTATTTTCAATTGTGTTTTTTTAACTCATTCGGGAATTAAATGTTTTTGGGTTCAGTTGGGCTCTAACCTATCTTGAGTTCATAATTTAAATTATTTCAGATTGGAACGTGGGTGTTACATTATTTGAGAGAGTTGGATTTTTGATTTCTTAAGGAGACCGATGTTTGAGTTGAAAATTAGGTTAAACGTATCAAGTGGATATTGATAGTCTTGAGAAAGGATGTAATTTTCGGACTACGAAAATTCTAGGTTTTGGAGGAATTTGATGATTTTAGTACTTTAGGTTTAAATATCAAATTACGTAGGTGAGATTAAGAATTTACGAATGTGCATGACTATATTTATAGGTGATGATTCATTTTTATTCGGCATGATTGAGAAAATTCTTGAAAGGCTAAGAATTCAAGTAAGCGGGGTCTATATACTTGATTTTATACCAAATGTAGTCTGAGGTTGATTTTCTAAAAAATTGTGCATGTTTTGTTATGAAATGAGAACTTGAGAAAAACTAACCTCAGTCAGCTATTTGCATTACTCATGAAATTTATATGAAAGAAAGAAAAATATTTCTGTCATACATTGTGTAGACATGAGTTTAATTTTTGTCATGTGTTTCTGAGATGCGAAAAAGAGCGATATTGATTATTTGAAAATTTTCATTGATTTTATAAAGAAGCTCTGACTCTGTTTTATTTATGTAAAGATGATTCTAAAAATATTTTGGAACTGTATTATTTTGATTGACTTTGAAAACCTTTGGCATGATATACTGGTTTGTATTTGACTATGTCTCTGCTCTGCTCTGCTCTATCTCTACTCTGTTTGGGTTGGTATCAACTTCTCTGTCTCTGAGTACACCCATTTTGGAAACAAAAGTAGTTTATTGTGAACTTTCTCGTGTGCGCACTCGGAACTCCAAGAATGATTAAGGGAAAGTTTCACCTTTGTCTCTGCCTGATTTGGCCACCGGAATTAGATAGTCTCTACTCTGTAAGATGCTCTATTTTGAACTAAAGAATGTTTTGTTCTGCATATTGTACTTTGAAAAATGCTCAAGTTTGTACTTTGGTATATGTTTCTTGCTTACTGAGTTGTGGTTAAACTCACCATTTATTTCTGAATATTTTTCAAATGAATTTGGATATTTCAGTCAAGGATCGGATTATGAAGTATTGGGTGAGATGGATTGAAAATGGTTAATTAAGCATGGAGAATTTAGATGAATATTGATAATATTTAGTAAGAACATATTATTATATTTTGATAACTAAGCATTTTTGAAATTGATGATATTGAGGAAGTGAGTTTTAAGACCAATTTTTATATGATATTTGGGAATTTTGAATTATTCTGTTGAAATGTAGGTTATGTGATAGGAAGTAACTCTCCAACCCCTGCGGGACCGGAACGTTACACGTCCTATTTACGAATCTAAACCGACCCTTAGTATTTTACTTTACTTACATCCTACAACCTTATATATTAACTATACTGAATCCAACTATCAAAATGTATAGTTGCCTCTAACTGATCCTATACCGTCTTGTCTATTGCAATTTAACAGTGGTAAAGATCCATCAAGAACTTGTACTAATATATTCTATTGCTTTCTGTTTGCTTTTTGTTAGGGCTGTAAATGAATCAAGTTATTTGACAGCCAGTTTGATACTCGCTCGATTAAATTCGAATCAAACTCGACTCGTGAAAAAAAAAACCCCGCTCGTAAAAGTAAATACTTGCTCGATTAGTAAATGACACATACCCGACAAAATTCGACTCAACTCAGCTAAGACTTATTAAGGCTCGTTTGTTTATACTTGAGTCGACTTGTTAGCTCGACTTGATTAAGATTCATTTATATATTGATAAATATATATACATGTATATGTTATATATATGTATTGCTAATAATATAAGAATAGCATTTTTATAATTAAATATGTAATCTTATTACTTATATTTATATGATGAATATATTTCATAGTTATGTTTTATAATTGTATAATAATTGGTCTATAAAATGTAATAATCTCATATATTAGTACGTGAGAAGTATGTAAAATACATATATGTTATCATATTATGTGTATTTATTAATAATATATATATATGCATATAATTATTGATATAATGAATAAATATCAACTAGTTACATATTAAATATTAATTTTTTATTAGTTATTTATTTATTTATTTTTAAATTTTATTTAAAAAAAAAAGAGCACGAGTTCAAAATTTAGTTTATCAAGTCGAGTTTGAATAAACAATAAACAAAAACTCAAGTTTGGACTCGACTTCGAGTTCGAATATTTTGAGTTGAGCTTGAACTCGACAAGTCAAAATTCGGTTCAACTCAGCTCGATTACAATCCTCAACGTCGAGTTTCCATAATGTTGGATGATATTATATTAATAACATTACTACACTTCAGAGAAAAAACAAACAAACAAACAAACAAAGTGTACCGGATCCAAAAATTTTTCACCAGCCGAAACAATTCGATTCGTCAAAGATTTTACAAAGTACAATCTTCTTTCTTGCCGATTATTTGTTATTGGGCAGTGATATTCTTACAAACTCATTATTTTTGGTTTTTTATTCTAAATATATGTATTTTTTATTATTTTATTTAAATATTTTTTAACATTCTTAATTATTAAAAAATGTAAAATTACAATTATATTAATAATTCCTTTTTTAATTATTAAAAAAATTAAAAATGAATAAAAAATGAATAAAAAATTAGAAATAAATTATAATGCTATCATTTTTTCTAATTATTATTTTTTTATTTTTTATTTTATTTAATAATTAACAAAACATATCATTCATTAAATTAAATATTTTAGTACATATATCGAATAAACAAAAAAGTAGATTAAGGCCCTGTTTGTATTCGAAGATGAGTTCAACTCATCTCAATTTATCTTCATTTTATCAGTATATTTTTATAATTTTTTTATATAAAATACAAAATCTTATACACATTTTTCAAATCTCAACACACATTTTTCAAATCTCAACATACTTTTTTTAAATCTTAAAATAATAATAATATTAAAAAATAAACTAAATTTATTACAGCTCATCTCAATTTATTTTACCTCCAAATTCAAGCAGGGCTAAATAATGGTAAAAACAAAAATTTAAGGCTAGCTAGGCAAGCTGTTAGTTTAGAGTCAGAAAAAAAAAAAAATTTAAAGACATAAACAGAGTGCGAGATGGCCTGTATGGTTGCAGATTGCAGGCCCAGGGAAAATTTTTGATTTGACCCTATCAGCATTTTTACAAAATAATCCTTATATTATGAAATAATGTAGGGGCGGCCGCCCAAAATTATTTATATGAATCATTCTATTATTATTATTTTAAATTTTATATAATAATTTATATGATAATTTTAAGATTTATAAATATGAATTTTAATCATTTTAAAATTCATAAAAAAATTTATATAGAACTAATAAATATTTAATTTTTAAAAATTCTAAATATTTTTTTCTTTTACAATAGTAATTTCTTTTAATTTTATAACACGTTATCAATATGAAGTTCTATTGATATTTAAACTAATAGTTTTCTATTTCAAATAAGTTTTTTAATATATTATTTACAGTCCTCGAGATTAAAGATAATATATTTGATAAAATTTTACTTTTATTATCATCATTATGTGAATATATTTATTAAGATTCACAAATTTATTTTTTTGATTCATATATATAGAAAATGTCAAATCTTATAAAATTGAGATTTATTATTATTGACATTTCTGAAAAAAAAAAAAATATTTATCCAAAATTATTGATGAGATTCATTTGGATATAATGAGGTCCATTTGAATATAATGAACTTGTGAGATACAATCAAAAAAGAAAATCGCGTGTCCCTATAGAACCGTGCTATGTATCTCACAGTAAAAAATTATCTTATTTTGTGAAATGATTTATGAGAGAAATATGAATACCAGAAGATATAATACTCCCAAAAGCTCATTATGACTTATTGCACTTGAAGTTACAATATTTTTAAGAGTGGTAGTGACTATAATTTTGTATTTTTTAAAATCAGCTCAATATTAAAATTATATAGTAAAAACGTCACTAATGATGATATGCTAAAGAAGACATGTACTATTTTTTATATCTCGAATGTGCTCCTACAGTAGCAATATTGAGAGTAAAAGTTCAACAAATATTATGAACTTTTATTTTGTCTTCTAGTGATTGAGTTAAATAACGAGTTTTTGTTAATAAATCATCAGTTACGTCCTATTAATTTTACATCATTTTTTGAAGTAAATAATATTAGATTTACACCATTCTCAGAAGAAAACGATGCATCCTTTCAAAGAAACCAATGGCATAAACATGATAGAGAAATTATAAAAGTATGAATTTCAGAAGTAACAATACTAAAAAGGATAATAATATAAATATACTGTATCACCAGAAGTGATTCAATTCAGAGAAGGGTAAAAGTTTTCAGAATAATTTTTTATAGAAAGATGAATATGTTTATCATAGATGTGGTAGAATGAATATTGGTTACGTATCTGTTGTACGGTCAAACACTTGATTTACTTATACTGAACTTTTATATATTATAGTAAAACTTTTTAATATTTTATCATATTTTAATGAATAGTTGGTATTTGAAGCACGACAAGAAATTACTTGGGATAATAAAATCTTGCTAAATTTGATTATCTTACAAATGAATATGAACCAGAAGTTCAGAGGTTACCTATTTGCAAAGTGTTGCAAATCAATTACTGTATATATTTACTGACACTAAAAGTATTGTAAAATCATATATTACTGTTGTTAATGCTTAAACAATAATTGAAGTTTCTAAAGGACAAATTGTTAAAACAGTAATAAATGAGTCTAAATAAGATCTATTGGTGCAAAAGAGAAAAGCAAAAGGAAAATAAATCGGTGCTCTTGAAGAGACCGTACCTACAAAAGAATATCTATCCAGACTTTTTAACAAACCTCCTAAAAAGGAAACTTCTGAAGAGTACAAATCTTCTGAAGAGGAAACTCCAGAAGAGTACAAACCTCATGAAGAGGTATTTTATGAAATATCTTCATCTGAAGAGGAACAAGTACCTGAAAATAATAAGATTTTAATATATTTCATGAGTACTAGAGAAATATTGGATAGAAATAAAACTGTTGTTGACAACATATTTTCATATAAAATAGTCATTGACATTACAAGAAATAATGAAAAAAGTGAGTCAAGAACCGTCGAAAAATGTCGACGTAGAAATGATTAGCCAAAATGGAAAGCAGTTACTGAAGCTGAATTGAACTCACTAGTAAAGCAAGAAGTATTCGGTTCTGTTGTCCAAATACCAAATGATGTAATACCCATTAGATATAAGTGAGTATTTATACAAAAATGTAACAAGAAAAATGAAATTGTGCGGTACAAAGTACGACTTATCGCACAAGATTTTCTGCAGAAATACGTGATTGATTATGAAAAAACATATTCTCGCGTTGTAGTTGCAATCATATTTAGATTTTTGATTAGTATGGTCATTACAAAAGGATTATAAATGCGGTTGGTGGATGTGATCACTGCATATTTATATGGATCTCTAGACCATGACAAATATATGAAAATCTCTTAAAGATATAAAATGTCTGAAGTATCTACAAGTACATCTAGAAATATGTACTCTATCAAACTTCAAAATTTTTTATATGAGTTAAAGCAATCCGGACGCTTGTGGTATAATCGCTTAAGCGAATATCTATTAAAAGAAGGATTTGAGAATAATCCTATATGCCCATGTGATTTTATTAAGAAATCAGAATCCGGATTTGTCATTATTGCGGTTTATATTGATGATTTAAATATTGTGAAAATTTCTAAAGAGATATCAAGAACCGCTACATATTTAAAAATGAATTTAAAATAAAAGATTTTGACAAAACAAAACTTTGTCTCGGCCTGCAGCTCGAGTACTTGCTAAATAGAACTTTTTTTCATCAGTCTATGTATACAGAAAAAATCCTGAAGCACTTTTATATGGACAAAACTCATTCCCTGAGTACTCCAATGATTGTTCGATCACTTGATGTGAAAAATGATCCATTCCGTCCTTGTGAAGACGATGAAAAAATTTTTGGTCCTGAAATACCATATCTCAATACTCGACTTGATATTATATTCTCAATTAATCTACTTGCAAGATATAGTTTTGGACTAACTCGAAGACATTGGAATGGTATTAAACATGTCCTTCGTTACCTTCATGGTACAATTGACATGAAATTTATCAACATGAATCAAGTCCACAATTGATTAAGTATGCAGATGCAGGTTATCTTTCAAATCCACATAGAAGTAGATGTCAAACTGGATATTCATTTACTTATGGAAATACTGCTATATCATGGAAATCTGTCAAGCTGATACTATCTGCCATATTTTCAAATCACTCAGAGATTATTGCAATTCATGAAACAAGTCAAAAGTGTATTTGGCCGAAATCAATAATTCAATATATCTAAGAAAAGTTGGGTCTTCTCATAATCAATGATAGCCCAACAATTTTATATGAAAATAATACTATTTGTATCACTCAAATCAGAGAAGGATATATCAAAAATAATAGAACCAAATATATTTTACCTAAATTCTTTTATACTCACGAACTTCAAGAAAAATGTGAAATTGATGTCAAGCAGATACGATCGAGTGATAATCTGACAGATTTATTCACGAAAGTATTACCAATTACGACATTTAAGAAAATTATGTAGAACATTGGAATGCGTAGACTTAAAGATTTGCAAGGTTTTAATGAGACAATCTTAAAGTATTTGGAAGTACATAAGAATACTGTATTCTTTTTCCTTCCCCATTGATTTTTCTTCCTACTGAGTTTTTCTTTGACAAGACTTTAAAATGGTAGATTTTTTATAGGTGGTCATTCAAGGGAGAGTGTTATGAAATAATGGAGGGGGCGACTGCCGCCCTCCCAATTATTTATGTGAATGACCCCATTACCATTATTTTAAATCTTGTATAGTAACTTGCATAGTAATTTCAAAGCTTATAAATATGAGTTTCAATCGTTCTGAAGTTCATAAGAAAATTTATATAGAACGAATAAATATTCAGTTCTTAAGAATTCCAAATATTTTCTTTCTCTTGTAATAATAGTTTTTTTTAATTTTATAATACCTTATACTTTTTTTTTCTTTTTGAATAATTGTTATTCCTTTATTTTGAAAGAAGTGTCCTACAACTTTAATGTATTATTATGTCTCATTTGGATTTAAAATTGAGATAAAATAAATTAAAATAGATTTTAAAAATTAAATTAAATATTATTATTATTTATAATTTAAAAAAATTAAATTAAGATTTAAAAAAACTATATTGAAATTTAGAAAATCTGTATTAGAATTTTTATTTTATATAGTGTAGAATCTAAAATTTCAAGTCTCGTATCTACATTTAGATTTTGATGATAACAAATAAATTCAAGACTCAAGATCAAGTTGTCTATGCATGAAGAGAGCTAAGCACATCAAGAAATCAAATATGAGCAAGAAGAAGAATAAGTTTACAAATAAATCTCATAAAATAATTTTGTACATCTTTTAAAATTTGAAATTAGATTAAGACTCAAAATTAATATTTTCTTATATAGTATCAAATTGTATTTTTTACATTTGCATAACTTTATTAAAATATTTAATTTCAATTTTTTTTTTCTACATATGCATAAAGATTTGAATTTATAAGATGATTGATTATCATCTTTGACATGTGCATGTTTTGTTTGAAAATCTTGAAAGGTGGTTATGTGTTTTTTTGACATATGTAAAATATAGATGATTTTATTTGAAAACTTTGAATTGTGGTTGTGTGTTTTTTTGACACATGCAAAAAGAAGATGATTTGGTTTGAAAAAGAAATCATTATCATTTTGTCATGTATGAAAAGTAAAAAATCAGATTTGATTTCTTTGAAAAATAAATGGAGTTATTTTTGACAAATATAAAAATAATATTTTTTTATTTGAATATTTTAATAAGTAAATAGTACTCTTATTTTACATGTGAACTTTTTCAAATTTGAATATGAAAATTCATTTGCCTATAAATAGCTCACTTGAGTTTTGTAAAAATATAATAAGAGCTTACAGATCAATTGTTAATTTTTGCATCATTCTTTCAAAACCCTCATTCTCTATTCTCTAAATTTTGTGCATTAATTTTTATTCATTTTAAGAGAGATATATGTTACGCTGTATTGTTTTTATTTCACTCATTAATGAGTGTACTCTGATAATTTACTCACTATCAGCTCTTGTATTTGTAAGAGGGTACGTATAACCCTTGTGTGTGTAAAAGGTCTTCTACATAAAGAATATTTGAATAAACAATTGTGAGCTGATTGTAAGTATAGAGGGTGTTCTACATGAATTTTTTGTAATGGTGTTCCTCAAATGTGTAATAGGTTTCTATCTCCACCTGAAAGAGATTGAATAGTGAATTTGGGATCCTCAATGAGTAGCTTAAGGTGAGAACGTAGTCAGTGAGGTTGAATCTCGTTAAAATATTGAGTTTGCTTTTTCTTGCTCTTATTCTTTATATTCTTGCTATTTCGTATTTTGTTTATATTTTATATTTTGTATTTGGTTTATAAATGTTAATTTTTTTAATATAACCCAATTCACTCCCTTCTTGTGTTAGTCATCTGGGTAATATATAAAAATTTAAAAAAATGTAATGATGAGTTTGAGATAAATTAATATGAGCTCAACCCGTCTCTGAATCTAAATAGGGCATTAATAAAACCTTTTTTTTTAAAATACACTATTTAAAATCTATTTCTTTATTTTATTTATTCACTTTTACATTAGATCATCTATCAGTTAATTTATTTCTTCACTCTATCATCTAAATATTCTTATTTTACTTATTTTAAATTTTTTCTTACTTTTCTCATATCTTTCGATCTTTACAATATCTCCTCATTTTCAATATCTTCATCACCCGAAAATAATTCGTGCCAAATCATCTTCATTTTTTCAAGAAACAAATAGAGTTGAAAAACCCCAATTGTCTTCATTTCTTGAGAAACAAACACGGTGGAGTAATCTCAATGAGCTTCTTTTTTCTGAGAAATAAGCATAGTTGAATATTTCACCCCAATCATCTTCATTTTCTCGAGAAGCAAACAAAATTCAAAAATCAAAATTGCGATTTGTGAAAAGAAAAACTCTAAAAAGCACACATGATATAGTTGAATGTGATGTTTGCAAATAGTCACACGACAAACAGAGTTAATAAAAAAACAAACAGAGTGTCCGGCTAGGGCTGAGAATCAACCATTTTGGAGTCAGAGAGGTCATATACCGATTTTGGCTTCGACTCTCGGAGGTCGAATATGACCTCAAATTCCACCTCTGAGGTGGAAACCACTGCTTTGCCTTCACCTCTATTTTGATGAAGCGGAATTGGTGGTTTAAGTCAATTTTGGGCTTTCCATGGGCTTATCTATTTTGGGCTTATGTTGGGCCTTTTCTTTTTAAACCTTTTTAAAATTCACATTTGAGCCTTTGGAACACTAACAAAAACTGGATTAATATGATGTCAACTTTTCTATTTTTAATCTTTTTAAACTTCACATTTGGGCCTTTGGCACACTAATAAAAATCCACATTAAAGAAGTATATACTTCTTACATCCAAAATCTAAATATCCAAGTAGTTATAATGATAAAAGAATCAAGATATGAAGAAACATCTAAACATCCAAAATATAACATATTCTGTTAAGTTATATGCTATACTATCCAAAATCTATGCCACTAAATAATACCTAAACATCCAAAATCTAACAGATTTTGTTAGTGTAGCATATATTAAAACCCACTAATTAATATGATGAAACTGTCAACAATTCAAAATCATTCACATCCAACTAAATATTATTTCAACTCTAAATATCCACATCCGACTAATTAGTGTGCCATCCACATCCACATCCGACTAATCACATACAAAATAAATGAAAGATAGGCACATCCACATTCCACGTTCATCATTCATCATCCACATCCACATTCCATACCCTCATTCCACACCCACCATCCATATCACTCATAATAATTTCTTTTTACAAGTTTACAACTATTAAAATAGACATGTTTTAAGTTCTAATTTTGACAAAAAGATTAAACATATTACTACAAACTAAGTACCAAGTTCCAACCAAATCAAATGTTCCACAACCATATTACAACCAGCTAAATAAAACAACAAATTAAAAGTGTCAAACTCTCAACAAACATATTACTAAAACAAGGTTCCACCTTGTATTTCTTCTCAACAATGCCTAAAAAAATGAAAAGATCTTAAGAAACATCACAACCTCCCAAACATGAAAACAAAATATCAAAGAGATTACCATCCAGCTTCATAGTTCACTGTCCAGTGCCCAACTCTCCATCCAACATTAAATAGTGAATAATAAATCTTCAAAACAACTATCAACATGAGCAATATAACAAAATAAGTTACATATTAAATTACAGATTCAAGAACATCACAAGACTTAAAAGATAGTGCTATTGCTAAGTAATTAACTCAAATCTAAATCATTCCCACGTAATAAGTTCGACATACCAGTAATTAATTCTACATTAAGATGTTAAAGAGTATGAGATTAATATCACTATGGATGTCAAAATCAACATAAGTAAGATAGAAAAAATCTCTAGATATATTAGTTATTACTTGTGTCTAACTTATAACTTTTCACATCATCAATAGTATCTGAATAATTCCCAGTTAAGCATATATGAGTGGACTTCAACCAATGATGCATGCACACAAAAGTCTCTACAGTTTTATGAGCCAAATAACTCCTAAATGGATCTAGTACCCGGCCTTTTATGCTAAATGACGACTCAGATGTTACAGCGGTGATCAAAATAGTCAAGATATCTTTTGCCATCGGAGCAAAAATCAAATATTTGGCGGAGTTGACCTTCCACCAAATTAAAATGTCGAAATTCTCAGTGGGAACCTCAACATCCTCTAGCAAGTATTATTCTAACTCTCGGAACCTCAATCCATCAAGGATGCAAATTTTTGCTCTCTATGGTAGGATTTCAAAAAGAATAAGGGATCACCTGTACAAATAGTACTCCTCATTGATGCACTATCTTAACTACGAGAAGTTGACTTAGTTAAGGACTTACCACCAAATGCAACATATTGCTCATACAAATATGTCAAATCACTCTTTAAGAGTACAAAAAATTTTCCACCTCTCTCATCGCCCAATGTTTAATTGAACCAATAACCTTGAGCAATCAATTTGTATCATGGATCAAAAATGACAGCAATAAACAACAACCGATTTATCTTTTTCAAATCACCCTAATATTTTTCATACTTTGTCTTCATTCGGATAACCATTTGATGTGACATGGTAAGAAACTTCTAGAAACTTTGCAAAGTTTCTAATGGTCTCCCAATCATCAACCCCAAGAGCTCTTAGATCCATTTTTCCATGCCCATCCTCAGACAAATAAACTCGTGAATAGGGTCCTCATCAAGCAGAAGTTGGAATGCTTTTTTATACTTCTCAGCCACATTCAACATAATATAGGTCGAATTCTATCTAGTAGGCACGTCAAGATCCAAGAAACTAGAATATCCAACTTTTGACCTATCAACACAAAACTTTAAAGTAGTAAGTCTTTGAGGAGAAGACTTCACATACTTAATCAAATTACGGACCCTTACGAGTCATCAACATATTTCAAACCTTCACTCAAAATAAGGTTTAAAATATGTGGCGTACACCTTATGTGAATAAACTCATAATTGCAACACACTCATCATTTCCTATTTCCCTTGTTCTCAACTAATCAATAGCGGAATCATTAGATGTAGCAGTGTCTATCATAATTGTTAGGATTTTATTAATGCCCCAGTTAAGCATACACTCCTCTAATTCCCTCCCATTTGTGGCCCTTTTGTGATCATTAATCTGAACAAACGAAATGATCCACTTATGCAACTTCTAACTACTATTGATAAAGTATACAGTTACACACATATAGTTTATATTTTGGATAGAAGTCCAGGTGTCGGTGGTTAGGCACACTCTTTGTCTAGTTGTCAAAAATACTTCTTTCAAGTTATCATTCTCTCTCAAGAATAGCTTCATACAATCCCTCATTATGGTAAATCGAGAATGTATAAAAAATCGTGGATCAAGGGATTTAGTATATTCCCGAAACCCTTGGCACTCAACAATTCTAAAGGATAAATCATCCACTATTACCATCCTAGCAAGGGATGTTCAAATTTTTTTCTCATTGTACTTGGTCATCCCTAAACTCTTTACCCCTTTCCCTCCTTCATTTCTTACTTCCAAGACCAATAACTGTTAAGTCTTGTCCTTCTTATTTTTACGGTTCTTTGGACAAATGTAGATATGTTGTTTCATAGCTAAAGTGCCAACCCTCTTAGCATGGAATTTAAATCTCCTTCTACGATGGTTACAATTAACTACGGATTCATCAGGATCATAATCGATAACTCTTGTGAAGTTGTTCCACACCTTAGACCTATTCTTTTAGTTTCTACTATCAGGTGGAAGGCGAGAGTGAGGGGTTGAACAATTGGTAGAAGGAGTGGCTATCGAAGAGTCTAAGTCTACATATATTGGTCCCATAGACTCTTCAATGATGGAAACATCAACGTCGATATTAATTGGGTTTTATCGTACTGGCTCTACTGGAATGGTAGGACAAGATGCACTGTGGATGTAGGAGTGCTTCCCCCTTCTGTATTCATGATTTAAGAAGTGCAACATACAATATCAAAATATATGATCAAATATATGAGAAGATGTTTACAACAATATATGAGGCAATATATTATCACTTTAATAAAACAGAGCAAAACATGCTTTTGTTCTTCCTTTCTTTTACCATGTACTAACAATAATAGTAAGTGCACAGAAAGGTGAAACAACGAAACAACCATTAAATCAGAAGAGTAAGTCAAAATAAAACCCTAAACTATTGACCATATAGTATCAGTACCAACAATAATAGCAATTAGAATCAATAAGAAAAGTAACAATGGAGGAGAGGGGGAGAACAGAGGACTCACTGACATCAAGCAAAGATGAGAAGAAAAAAATAACTAGCTGGACGACACGTGCGAGAGAGAGAGTGTATAGGTAGAGAAGAGGGAAATGGGAGGCGATGGTAGGATTTTGTCGGCCTGAGGAAGGTGTCAAGGCAATAGTCAAGGGGATGAAAGGACTAGCGTGATTTTGAGGGCCTAAGGCGGCTAGGGTTTTTTTGAAGGGAATATGATAATTGAATTGATTATTGCTGGGGGGTGTCGAGGTGTTTTTTTTTTAATAAACCGGAGTGTTGTTTTAAGGAGATTAATAGTTATAGACTTATAATATGAAAATAGGAGGCGGAATAAATTCTATGATTATTTAGAGAAAAAAATCAATAATGTATTGAGAATGATAAAATAAAAGAGTTTTAAAAATTAAAAATTAAATACATAAATTAAAAATACCATCACTTGCAAGTTCATTCCTAACTTTACTTGAGAATTTAGTTACTCATACACATGATAGACAACAAAAATCTCAAGAACAAAATCATGAAAAGCAATCGACGACCAATCAAATTTCTATCTGTTCATCCAGGTCTTCTTTTTCTCTCCAATGTCATTCCTCCTTCCAGACCTCACAAAACGGTGCAACTCCCTTCCTTATATATGTGTATGTTGTAGGATAAAAACTAAAAACCCGTGTGGCCCATGTGAGAGCCGTAAATATATGGGGCCTTGACGTTGGGGCCCCTTTGCGCCCCCATAGGGCTTTTTCATTAGAAAGAAAAAAATTAAAAAAAAAACACATATATTTTATCTACATACATTATTTTATTATTTTTATAAAAAAAAATGAATTGAAAGAAAGCGTAAAAAGAATTTACATTATGGGGCGCAAATGGGCCCCAATGTCGAGGCCCCATAGCATTGCCCATGTGAGGAAGTGGTGTTGTGCCCCATTTTTGTTCCAATGTGTGGGCCTTCGTTTCCTTTTTATTTTCGTTCACAGACCTCCACCTTTTGTTATTGTCCCTTGCCTAATTAAATTCCTCTCAAGTCATGATCTGTGTGATTGTGGGCCATATTCTTAGTGAAGTGCCTTGAGACCCATGTAATTTAAAATCGATTGCTGTATGCATGTCAACGTGAGGCACTTGAATAATTAGTAAGGCCATGTCTCTTGCTTAATGAAGTGGTGCTTGTGTCTTCAAGTCTCACACACACACACATACACACACACACACACACACACACACACACATATCTATATGTGCTTCCATTAAAATGTCATGCACTTCAAAATCCTTCCGTCCAAATTAAATGTCATTGTGTCATGCATCTCTCACCTGTCAATTTTACAAAAATTGAGATTTAGAATACTATAAAATCATGCTCAAATATATCTCAATGTGAATAAAAATTAAATTCAATAAGATAAATTGTATCTCATTAATTCTATTAACATTTTAGCATTTTAATCCAATAATAAAATAGTTAGAGTGCACTTTTGCGCACTCATCACTTAGTATGTTTAAATCTAATCATGACTTTTTTTAGTTGTCTAAAGGATATTGGCAATATATATAATACAGAATAGTGTGTGTATGGTATTTCAAAATTATGAAATCTTAAATTTCTTTTTGTTTCCCCACTCTCTCTCTAAATCCCATCTCTTTCTATAAATGCTCCCATTGAAGAAAAGGTTAGTTGTGTGTGTGAATCTGAATATAATAAAGTGTGTTAAAAAGTGGCATAAGAAATCGGTCTCTGGAAAAAATATTACAATTGAAGGATAATGGTGGACAGAACCAAGTTCAACCAATTATAGGATGGGCTCACTACCCTAAAAAAATCAATAGATTCCAATTACCAAGAATAGAAAAAGGTTATTGAAGCTAGATTTCCACATATGGAAAACGAGATAGCCACCCTCAAAACACAAAATAAGACTATAGTACAACTTGTTATTCTCACAGTAAACAGTCTACATCTAGCATGCCACCCAAAGAGAAACTTAGATACTTATAGTTGCAGTATCATCCATAGCAACACTAGCAAACCCATCCTCAACAAACTTTCAGCAACAATCTCATTCATATCAACAACAGCAACATCTGCAACAACCACAAATGGGTGAGACTCAAGCAAAAACAATGAGACTTGATTTTCCACTTTTCCATGGGTAAATCCTACATGTTGGATTTACAAAGCTAATCTGTTTTTTTTTTCCCAAAAACACTATTCCACAACAACGGTTGAGTTGGACCTCCTTTCACATGGACGAAAAGTCACTCATTTGGTTCCAAGATCTGAAAGGTTAATGGATAGATCCATGATTGAGAGTCTTTTACTAAGACACTACTAGTTAGATTCAGTTCTAATGCTTATGAAGACCCGATGGAAGCACTCACTAGGTTGAGACAGACTCATATTGTGGAGGATTACCAAGAAACCTTGAAATAGATTATGAGTTGTCGGATACATACAAACTCAGTTTTTAGTGGTTTAAGAGATAATATTCGATTGCTAGTGAGAATATTTAACCTCACCAACCTAACCACGGCATACAGTTTAGCAAAATTCCAAGAAGAAAACATAAACCTTTCCAAGCGGCACCCGAGTTCCAACCTAAACTATTCCCTTAATGAAATCTTAAAAACTCCTAACCTTTACCCAGCTAAGAGTTCCAAACCAAACAACAAACTAAACCTAACCATCCAAATAATTAGGGGTGGCAATTTGTGACACGACACGTTAACACGAAACGAACACGACACGATAAAAGCGGGTTAGTGTTTAGCCTTAACGGGTTTCGGGTCAATTCGTGTCAACCCGTTAAGACACGATTTGATAACGGGTCATAACGGGTCAAACCCGTTATGACTCGTTAAGACCCGTTAAGACACGATAAGAAATTTGAATTTACTTTTATACCCTTGAGCTAAATTTCAAAAAATCCTAATTTAAAATTAGTTTTATACTTTTAGACACTTTACTATCCCATTTAAATACTTATTAAAAAGTCATTAACAAGTTAACCCATTATTATTTAATATGTTTGGATTATAATTTTAATATTTTAAATTATGTAGATCATATTTGTGTATTTATCATATTTTATAGTGTACTACTTATTGAATTGTAATTTATAATTAATTTTTTATGGTTTATAACTATTATTTAAGTTTTAATATTTATATAAAATCAATTAAGTTAAACTAAAACGGGTCACTAACAGGTTTGCGGGTTGAAACGGGTCAAATCGTGTTGTATCTTGTCGTGTTATATCGTGTTATATAGTGTCAAAAGTTTTAACGGGTCTTAACGGGTCGTGTCGTGTCAACCCGTTATCTTAACGGGTCGTGTTAGGGTTGAAGTTTTTGACACGAAATCCTTAACGGGTCGTGTTCGTGTTGACCCTTTAAGTATTATGCACACGTTCTGACACGACACGAACACGACCCGTTAACACGTTTTGACACCCCTACAAATAATCAATCAAACTCAAATGAAGAAAGGAGGGAGAGGGTACCATGTTATCATTGTGATGCCAAATGGATACCTGGCCACAAATATCAAAACCTCAAATTATATATATTGGAAGAAGTGGTCCTGGATAGTGTGTGGAGTGGGCAAATAGAAGAGGAAGCTTGTAAAAGAAAGAGAATAGTACCTTAGTTTTATAATTATGCAAAACTTAAACCAACCCAAAAATTTTCTGCATGCCATAATAGGAATCCACAACCCGAGAACAATGAGAGTGAAGGGAAGAATTTGCACACATTGGGTTACCATATTAATTGATATTGAATCCACCTACAATTTTCTAGACCCCGCCATACTCAAAAGAACAAACTTATCCCTCAAAGATAAGGAAAGAGTTAAGGTGAAAGTTGCTAATAGTGATTTATTCCTAGTGAAGGGTGCAATGCGATGAAGGTTATACCTCAAGGGACAATCTTCTCCCTGGAATTATAAGTGCCGGTATTAGTTGGCTGCGATATGGTGTTGGACATTAAGTGTTTTTGAGAGTTAAGGACAATGTTATGGGACTGTTAGAAGATGACCATGCAATTTTGTTATGAAGATCAAAAAGTTAAATTGCAAGGGTTGAAAACTGCCAAAATTATTAAAGAAGGTTCCTTAAACATGCTAAATAAGCTGGAAAACAATGAGTAATTTTACAGCTACTAGAAGGAAAGAACCCCACTGAACAACAGACTAGAAATGAGATCCTAGCAGCAATTCAGCCACTGTTACAACAGCTTAATGAGGTATTTTCTAAATCCAAAAGACTAGTACTCCCTCATACTCACGACCACAATATCAACCTAATACTCAATAGTACAACTACCGATATCTTTAATGCTAGAAGGATGAGATTGAAAAGATAGTATATGAATTATTGAAGATAGGGGTAATAAAAGTTAGTCAAAGTCCCTACGCATCTCCCATATCATTGGTGAAAAAGGTAGATGGAACGTGGCAGTTATGTCTTGATTGCAAGAGTTTGAACAGCGTGACCATCAAGGATAAGTTTCCTATCTCGGTGCTTCTGTAGCTAATGAATGAGCTACAAGAATCCGTCTTCTTTCAAAACTATATTTATCATGTAGAGTAATGGACCCATTTGCGATTTATCATGTCAAGCAATGGATTCATATTGCAAATGGTTTGTTAAAAAAAAAAAGAACCTATATTGATCTCCAAATAGTATATGATTAATTACTTTGTTCTAAGTAGGCTATCCCAAAATAGTTTTACCTTTACAAGAGTTATTTAAAAAGTTTTCATTCATCACAAAAAAACCCGTTTTGTGGTTGTCTTGTTCAATTTTGTTATTTTTATCTGCATTTGTATTTATTGTCGCAATATTGGTTTGATGCATATGAGCAGATTTGAACATTAATAAGCGTTGTTAAGACTATACCCACAAGTAACTTTCCTGAATAGTTTTTTCAAGTGAAGGAGCATTCAATGGACTACAAAAAAAGAACAAGAAAAAAAGACATCCCACTCCATAGAAGTTTATAACCAAATGTTGCAATTAAAAGAGCTCTACTTGTGAGAGCAGAAGATCAATGATAATCATATTACATTAGGAGGGCTATTTCTAAATGCAGACCAAGCATCAACTTTGTATGAGTCATTACATTTGCAACAAGCAAGCAGATACCCACATGCATGAACATAGATGCAATAATCATCACCATCACAACTACCTATGACAAATGCAGATGTTGTATAAATAATATCTACATATATATAATTACGGACAGATTCAACAGCATATGGCTTTGTTCAACATATACCACAAAGAAGCTTGAATAGAACTGTGGCTTCTTCATGGAAAAGTTGCATCTGCTCACAGCAACATCCTTGAGGAGATGGTTAGTGCTTTCTCTAGGTCAGTGAACTATCTTGATTGGCTTTTGTAAGACTTGATGCACTACTATCAGGATTGGTGTTAGTCTGCAGACAATAGAAAATTTTCAAAACCTACATTTCCAACGCTCTTCTGGTAGAGTGCAATTGGCTTCTCTCTCTCCCAACCAAAACTCAAGACAACAATGAATTTGACTCTTGATCCAATCAAAGTCATATGCAAACAGATCTTCACCAATCAATTTATTGTCCTTTTGTAATTCATATCTACACCAAATCAATTAGATAAATAAAATGCATAAAGTGAATTGTACAAGCAGGATTAGTGAGTTCACTAGTTCGAACCATCATGGTTGTCTCTCTACTTCATGAACTACGTTAACCATCCTTTTTGTAAATTAATCTTAACTAATGAGTTCAGAACCATTCATTTCTACGAAAATGTAGGACTGATGAAATCCGGTACAACTGAGTAGCTCCAAAGATGGATAGGGAAGAAAGAAATAGTCAGAAGGCCAAGATCATCAAATGGGATTAGCTCCCCACATATTGTGCTTCCCATCAAACATCTTGAAAAGTGTGTTCCAAAGCCCAAGAAAATATATGTAGGGTACTTTTATGAGCTAAACCATCTTCATGCATTTTAATGATAGCTACTATAACTTCAGCTATCTAAAATATGCAAACAATAGTTTCGTTATCATGAAATGGATGAGGCAAGGCCACCCAGGATGTCCGAGTCATCCCAAGCTCATCATTTGAAAACTATATTGCAACGAATTAGCACGCAATAATAATAAAGAATTCACATGACATTAATTTATATGCTTACCTCACTAAAAGCTGGTCATGAGCAGGGAGTAGCATGCTGCATTTATGCCTATAATATCTCACCATGTCATCGAGGATCTATACAGTCAAAGCAAATTTGTAAATTATAGATGTAGGTTTGGAATCTTTTTTAATTATACAAACCTCCTTTGACTCAACATTGTTCACCATTTTACCTTCTTGTTCATAGGATCATGCCAAGTACTAGGTAATATTTTAGAAAAGGAACCAAGTGACAATGGAAGCAAGGGCACTTTGTTTTTTGATCTGGTATCCCAATGAAAATCTAAGCCCTCCTGAACATTATGATATGACTTTTCCCAGTAGGCAGTAACACACAAAGTGACAAACGGAACATCATGGAATATGAAATAAGAGGGTCCTTACCTTTGTAGGGAAACCTAACTTAGCAGAGTTCTCTCTGTTTTCTTCAGATAAGATAGAATAAGGATTCAAGGAAAAGAAATTGAAAAAGCGATTGGAGGGGAATTCATTCGTTACTAGGTTGTCCCACAAATACTTGTAGTACATTAATTGAAGCCTACCAATTGAAATGCTAATGTCATAAATTTTGTTTAGACATATTAGGTCACAGTTGAGCATCTCAATCACTTTTGAATTGAAGCTACTGTAATTTTTCATACCTTCCCTTTCTTTTTTGTGGTTCAGCAGGAAGTGTGTCTGTCACAAGAGTCTTTTTGTCTACAAATTTGGAGTTTCTATCAGATTCAGTTCGTGGCATTCGGACCTCATCAATCACTCCCACCATCCAGACACCTTCTACTAAGCCTATCCTGAGAGTATATGGTTCAACACAAGGGAAAAAGACCACAAAAAATAAATGCTCCATATTTATCTGTGCCTCTATATATAAAGCGAGGTGGAGGGAGAAGCTTAAATATAAATGATCGTAAAAAATGCTGTGACCCAAACAAGCAAATATGTATATTGAAAACATTATAATGCATATGAGTGAGCACTAACACCATTGCTTAATGATTCTATGTACTCCATGGTTTTATCATACGTGATCTTAAATATCCAGAGTATCATTTGATTATATCTATTCCATTATTACTTTTCGAAATAAAAATTCATGAATATTCAAATACTTGTTAACTTGAACTCAAGTTTAAGGTAAACTACAAAATAAGAAAATCTCCAACTATCTACGATTCACATCCAAGCGTTGGTTCATATATAGGAGCTTCGGTTGAAATATCATCCTGCTGAAAATTTGGAAAAACACAATCATTTTCATGCCATGTAAAATAATTGGCAGGATAGTGTTATAATTGGCAGCTCTGACAATGAAATGTAATCTAATGCCTTTTCATGGCCAAAAGAACTATATTATCAACCACAGGGCATTGAAACAAAGAAATTATGTGCAACATGAGAGTTGAAATTAGATGCATAAACCATGAGAAGCCAGAAATTAGATTGAGAGATTACCACATATGATTGAACTTACAATGGCAACTCACGAGTTAATCCTTCAGTCAATAACCGATATGCACGAATTATAAAATCCATAAGCCTCACAGCCCATTTATCCTTAGCTGAATTGATTGGAACTTCCACTTTTTTCACAACCTGCCCAGAAATATAATCAGGACCAGATTGTTGTACTTAGTAAATTTAGGACATAAAAGGTGACAAATAGAAAAAAAAAATGGAAAGGGGATTACTGTCGGTGTCCCTAAAATAAAGTATACATGTGGTGGTATACTAATTAATTAGTACTAAATTGTGTTCAACAAAAAACTGTATTATTTTCTGAAAATGATCAGCGAGAGCCAGGAAACCCAAATTTCGTCTAATTGTATACAAACCCTACTCTAACCAATTAACCATAGTATTAGAGCAAAGATCCTGATTTTGAATACTAAATGTGCAATAACCCTCTCATTTAAGTTCATTTTCTACCATCTATTTTTTCACTTATTAAGGGAAGTCTTGTTGTACACATGAGAGGGGAGTACTAAAGTTTTACTTAGATTAATAAATTCACTCTTTCTCATCAACTTGAACTTTTAGGATAACCGATTAGTTAACATGACATACATGAAATGTTAATAAGCCAAAAGGGGTAGCACAATCTGGTGAAGAAACTGAGTATAGAGAATCTAGCGTTATGGAGGGAACATCGTGATTTTCCCCTATTAGGCTTTTTAGTGTTGGAAAAATTTAGTGATCAATTTAAAATATGATTTTTATCCTAATAATTTTACCTAGAGGGGGTTGAATAGGTGTAAATCACAACTTGATGTATTAAAATTTGAATCAAGATATACATTTATATTGTCCTAAATTACATGTTCATTTATAGCACGTGGTTCAGTTTCATGAATACACAAATTCAAATATAGATCTAACGACGTGATTTATGATTACCTTGTACTAATTAGTCTTCAAATAGTAGATTGAATTTTCTGGGTAGACTGCTTGAGTGTTTTACATTTAAAGAGTGATTTAATGGGATTCACTACTTCGTGACCAAATAAAGACTTTCTTTTCCAACACCCTCTTCCTCCACAATGCTATCGGTTACTGACAGTAAACTTTTTTTCAGGGCAAAGTATGAAATAATTAAGTTTAAACACTTACCTCTTTTTCAAGTTTAGCATGACGTGCTCTACCTATTTTCATAGCTTCAGTAATCTTTCGACTGCCAAATACAAGTTTAAACTGCATTTGTTTTAAGCACACAAGTGGGAGAATAAATTCTGGGAAGTCTCTAATTGAAACACAGCCAGTTTCTATTTTGGATAAGAGTCCTCCAAAATGCAACAGCAAAACTATTAATGGATGGCTACACGAGACTAGCAGATGATTACTTGGGTAGTGAGAAGGAATTTAAAATTGAAAATTGAGTGAATGGACGTCTCTCCTCAAAAAGAACATACATCCGTTCCCACATATGAGCGTGAAGGGCATAGGTGCATCCTCATCCAGCTTTTATCCCAGTTTACTCTTCCCACATTTGTGCCACATAAGCATGGATTCCTTCTTGCGAACTCCAGCAAGAGTTGCAAGTACTGGCAAAACTCAACTGATTTTGAAGCCTATAACACGACAAGTTTAAACGAGACCTATATTTTTGGTCCATTTGACACCTCTTTTTAACATTTCTTATATTTTAATTTTATTTTAATTTTTAATTTTTTTAATAATTAAAAAAGTGATTATTAGTGTCCAAACATTTTTTTTCATATTTTTTAAAAATATTAAAAAATATTAAAAAAATGAAAAGAAAATATATTTTTTTATTTTTATTTTTTTCAACAATAATTTTTTTATTATTTTAAAATATTTTAAAAATATATAAAAAAAATATCAAAACACTAATAATCACTTTCTTAATAATTAAATAAAAAATCATTTCAAGTGACAAGGCAAAGTTTGGTTACACAAATAATTTCATATTATCTCATTTCATCCGTATAAACTTTTCGCTCAACTTCTCCAGTAAGAAACCAAAGAATACGGTCCAAGAAAGGAAAAAAAAACCATTTCCTTTGAAAGCAAGTGATTAAGAATTTAAGATGTACCAGAGTTGAGATTGCCGTCGTGAGGTTGCAAAAAAAGTCCTAAATTTACTCCATATAAGCTATCTACGAATAGCATTAACCAGACTTAAAGCAGACCCATTTTCCAGAGCCCAAAACGAAAGCAAACAAGAGAACAGAATAAACATGTTACCGTTCCAGTAATGTCGCTGACAAACAACCCAGTTTTGCTCTTAAATCGACGCAAAAAAGACTCGGTGTAATTTCCGGAACCCAAAGGCCTTAAATCATAGCATCAGCACACAAAGTCCTTGTAGAGAGACCTTGAACGACGACGTTGGTAAGTAGTTTTTTTCTTGTTTCCGTTCAGTTTCTTTTCTCTGATTCTTCCTTCCACCGGTTACATATTTTTTCCCTTATTATTCTCCTACTAAATTCTAACTTCATTCGCACGATCCCAAAGGTTTTCTTCAATTCCGATATTTTGTATTTTTGCTCCACCTCATACTCCTCTTTCCCATGTCCTTGCAGATGAGCCGTTCCCTATTTCTTTTTAGTTTCTCAATCAAAAACTCCCTCTCAACAGAACAACACTACAAGCTTCTACGAATTTTCTTCTCCCCAACAGTACTGCTGCATTTTGCATGAGCCCGGAATCCATCACCGTTGACACCCGATACTAAAGCCATGCACCAACTTGCGAGCCTCCATATCTCCACTAGACCACATCAAGATCATACCTCCTCTTCAGACGATCAACTAATGTAATTTTACGCAGCACCATAAATCCACAAATACCTTTGTTTTCTACACCTGAAATAGAGCATGGTTTCTTCAAACGTTGCCTCCATGCAAGCCGTCAGTCACAAGCCATTCGTACGCCGTAGCCCAACCATGCACTCACATTGGAATCACTGAAGAATTACATTTCTTCTCCACAGAAGAATCCTTGGTCCACGCTCCACCATAACGCCACCAGGAACCAAAGTCATGCCCCTGTTTTATTCATTGAAAACAGAGCAGCAAAACCTCTCCCTCACGTCTCAGTTCAGCCTCATGACGCATTGGTGAAGCTAACGACATCGCTCTCCACCTCGTCTCTTCTTCCACTTAAGCCGCCACCTATGCCACCCCTTTCGGTTACTCCATGTCAACCTGTTTTTTATGCTCTCTCTCCCTCGGAACTGCACTGTCTGCTACAGAGGAGGCCACCGTGATTGTCGTCAGCCCAGCCGCTTGCTCCGTCACGTGTACCCCACTCTCCCTTGCCACCTTGACACCGCTTCATAACTGCTCTTACGATGAGCCCCCATTGCACAACCCCATTTTGGTTCTGCTTTTAATGTAAAACTCTTGCATGCCTTTTAACCTGTTATAATAAATAAATAAATAAAAATGTCCTCAACATTTTTATTGCATTTTAATCTATTGTAGATACCATATTTTTTTTTAAATTACGAATTTATATTTTTTTGAATAGGTTGATTTCGTATGAGTTTATTTAAACTTTTTCTTGATTTGGAATGTTCAGTGTTAAATGAGTTTCTTATAAGAGTAAGTTAAGTTTTGAAGTGAATTTAAATGATTTCATTTCTTTTTCTCAATAAAATTATGTTATGTTATGTTATTTATTTTTATTTACTGAGTTTGAGGGGCATGTTTAGTAACCGTGTATAGCTTCTACAATTTTTGTCCTCTTGAATTTAAACAAAACCATGAGTTTTTAAAGCTTTTTGTCTATTGTGAATTTGTTGTTAATTCGAGTATTTTATTAATATTTTCTTTTTGGAAGTGGAAGGTTTTGGCGTTGGGGCCGAGTTGTGAATTTCGTTTTGAACTAGTGCTTATGGCCTGATTCTGAGCCGGTGACCTACTTGATTTTTGAAGAAGACTTGGTTTGAGTTGGAAATTAGATTAAGTATTCATTGAGTGAAATTTGAGGAATTTGAGGATTAATGATGTTTTAAGGTTTTAAAGGATTTTGGTAAATTCAAAATATTATGGAGGATTTTGAGAGTCTTTAGATGTTAAGAGAAGATGTTGGATTTTATGTCTTGGGTTCTATTTTTTTAGATTTGTAATCATTTGAAAATATATGGAGTTACATGGTTATTTTATAGGTGGCGATAATTATTTGTTCAGTGTTGTTTGGAGAATTTCTGAAAAGTAAAGGAGTTCAGGTAAGCGAGATTCATATGCTTGGTTTTATACCAAATGTAGTCTGAGATTGATTTTCTAAAAAAACAATTGTGCATGTTTTGTCATAAAATGAGAACTTGTGAAAAACTAACCTCAGTTAGTTATTTGCATTACTCATGAAATTTATATGAAAGAAAGAAAAATATTTCTGTCATGCATTGTGTAGACATAAACTTAATTTTTGGTCATGTGTTTTTGAAATGTGAAAAAGAACGATATTGTTTATCTGAAAGATTTGTACTTTGATCTTATAAAGATATTTTGCACTCTGTTTTTTTTTTGTGAGAATGATCTAAAAATGCTTTGAAACTCTGTAATATTTTGATGTGGCTCTGAAAACCTTTGGCATGGTATACTGGTTTGTATCTGACTCTGTTTTTGCTCTACTCTGTCTCTGCTCTATTTGGGTTGGTACCAACTTCTCTATCTCTGAGTGCACTCATTTTAGAAACAAAGTGGTTTATCGTGAATTTTCCTGTGTGCACACTTGGAGCTCTAAGAATGATTAAGGGAAAGTTTTTATCTCTGTTTCTGCCTGATTTAATCATCGGGATTAGCATAACCCTGCTATGGGGATTAAACATGGTCTGTGTTCTGTAAGATGCTCTGTTTTGATATGATGATGATGCTTAGTTTGTTATGCCAAAATATTCTGTATTTTTTTTAATTTAAAAATCATCGCTCTGTTACGTTTGAAAATGTATTTTGTTCTGCATATTAAAACTAAAAAATGTTTTGCTCTGCATATTGTACTTTGAAAAATACTCATTTGCACTCTGGTATATGTTCCTTACTTACTGAGTTATGGTTAAACTCATCCCTTATCTCTAAATATTTTTTTTCAGATGAATTTAAATATTTCAGTTCAGGATCGGATTATAAAATATTGGGTGAGATGACTTAAGAATGATTGATTAAATATATAAAATTTATATGAATATTGATAAGATTTAGTAAGAAATTATTATTATATTTTGGTGAGTTAGTATTTTTTTTTTTTTGGGTATTAATGATATTTTGGAAATGAGTTTTAAGATCTAACTCTATATAATATTTGACAATTTAGAGTATTTAATTATAACGTTGAATGCGACTATTATAATAAATAGTAACTCTCGAATCCTACGAGACCGGAGCGTTGCCACTCTTTTCTTCTTCTGGTTTCTCCCAAGACTGAATGAATCCTCAATATCTGATTCTTCACCAAATGACAATCTCCTCCGGGCTAGGGAAGTGATTGATTGAATGGACTTCTCCTTTCTCTGAAATAGAGACGGCGAACTAGCTGCTGGGGCTACAGAGGAAGTGAGAGAGGAAGGAGAGGCCGCTATGGCAGCATCGATGAGACCCATTTCTTCTTCACTCACGACCTCCATTTCAATCTTTTCAAATAGCAAAGTAATTGGTTGAGAAGACTTTGAATATTTCCGAAACAGACGTGAGGAACTAGTTTCAGGGGTTGTAGGGGCCGGCGAGGAGGTGAGAGAGGGGGGAATAGCGGCTAAGGAAGCTTCGATGAGACCCATTTTTTCTTCACTCACGACCTCCATTTCGGATAGCAAAGTGAATAATTGAGAAGACTTCGGGTCTCTTGGAAACTGAGGCGGTGAACTAGTTTCAGGAGTAGCAGGGGCCGAAGGGGAAGTGAGTGAGGGGTAAGCAGCGGCTAAGGCAGCATTGATGAGATCCATTCTTCCTTGCTCACGAGCTCCATTGGAATGTCGGGACAACTGTTGTTGTTGCTGCAATAAGTGTCACCGGCAGGTAATTCGAGGAACGACTCGGAGGGGCGTGAATGGTTCTTCATTCTGGGACATCCGAGGAGATCGGTATAGACAAATGACCATTGAAGTATCCAAGCTGAGGGAAGAGTCGCTGCTGAATCTCCCGCTGCTTTGTCGTTAGCTCAGAATCTTTTTAATATGAGTAGGTCTTTTTGAACAACCGATGAAGTACGATGATTTTGATCGATGATTTTTATAAAAATCTTTAAAATGAAATACACTCGTTCTTGGTAGCCATATCATAATCGTCTCGACAAAGCTAGAGAGCTTCATCGGACAAATAGCCGGAGCCTATCGCATGTACAACAAATATGTACGGGAACAGAATCCAAGTGGCAGTGCAACGGATCTTTTTTTTTTCTTTTGTTAGAAAGTTAATTCCCTTAACTGAAAAGATGATATATGAGAGGAGATGGGAGTCGGGATTCTCCAATAAATATTTTTAAGTAATAAATAAATAATAGTACATTTTGATTAAAAAAAAATGCGACTAATTTCTTAATTTTTAATCATGTTTAAAATAAGACAATTTTAAAAAATGAAAATAAAGTGTTAACAAAAATGAGAACCATAGAACCACTATAATAATAATGGAAACTATACTAAAAGCGGTGAAATAGGCAAATGCAATGTCGTGTGCAATATACGTGCCATCTAAAAAGGTTAATAGATGGGAAAATACGAAGGATTTGATACCTCTGAAGCTGGTGGGGCCACGTGTGGCCTCAAAAGCTGCTTCAAAATGTGGCTGCGCGTGAAAAATGCACAGGGTATGAGTCGTGCATGCAACAAACGTATCGAGTAGAATCATGATTTTCTTCCACGAACCTGAAGATCAGTAACTAGAGAAGCTGAAAAAGGCAACACGTCTTGACCAAAAGTTTTCGAAGAGCAAGAGATTAGCAAGATTCAACTTGAAAAACCTAAGGAAAAAACTATACAAAACAGGAAATGAAACAACAAAAAAGCAAAGGCTAGCTAGGAGAGTAGGTGGTTAGAGCTAAAATCTTGAACACCTTCCGTCCAATGGAAGGAATAAAATCTTAGGATTGGCTGAGTAACTCACCTGGGTAGAGAGAGAAAAGAGAGAAAAGTTTTTGGTAATTTTTTCTGCTATGGCTATTTTCTAAGAAACATTATTCTCACCAATTTGTCATTAAATTTTCAATCGAATTTCATTTTTTTATTTTCTATTTTTTTTACTTAATAATTAAGACTTTTTTTAAAAATAAGTTTGTTTTTTTAAATGCTTAAATAATTTTAAAAAAATTGAAAAGGATTTGTTCTCTTTTGTATTCATTTGGTACATTCGAAAATAATGATAAGCTTACTCTTTTACAATCAGTTTTAAATACTGTTTCAGTGATCATTTCGATCAAAATATTGAAACGAAATATTTTAATATTAATACTATTTCATAAATGGTTTTAAAATGGTTTTGAAATGATCTATAAATGGATAAATTATATATAAAATAAATAAAACATTCATTAAAAAAAATTCCAGTACATATATCAAATATATAAAAACTTTTCTTTTATTTTTCTCAAAAAACATACCATGCATTAAATTAAACATTTTAGTACATATATCGAAGGAAAATGCTAGGTCTACCTAACATGGGCACCAATAGGTGCAAATTTGTTTTTTATTAACTTTTTTTTCAAATGCTAAAAAAAATGTATTGAATTGATTTTTTGTATTTTTTGTTTTATTTTTTAAAATACTAAAAAATATTTATGAGTGTTTTGGAAAAAAAAAAAAGCAAAGGAAATGAAAAAGATAAAAGAATCGATCCGCTATCGATAGACCTTTCGATCTCTGTAGCATGACCTATATCAAATAAACAAAAAAGTAGCTTAGAGCACTTTTTTTGGAGTAGATAAAATGAAGTTTTTTGTAAAATAGATTTAAAAAAAAAAAAATCTCAAAATCACGCTTCAATGAGCATATATATAGAGTGGGTAAAATGAATCCACTACCGTGTTTATTCTTCAACCCGCTATATACAGTGTGTTACTATTCACGAACGGTTTTTAAATGCTTAAATAATTTTAAAAAAATTGAAAAGGATTTGTTCTCTTTTGTATCCATTTGATACATTCGGGAATAATAATAAGCTTATTCTCTTACAATCAGTTTTAAATACCGTTTCAGTGAACATTTCGATTAAGATATTGAAACGAAATATTTTGATATTAATACTATTTCATGAATAATTTTGAAATAATCTATATGCGGATAAATTATATATAAAACTACATTTTAAAATAACAACAAACTAAATAAAACATTCATTAAAAAAAGCATTTCAGTACATATATCAAATGAGTAATGCTAGGAGATACACAACATTCAGCATATCCCTCTCACATGAACAGTGCATAGCATTATTTATATGAAGGGGATGTGCTGAGTGTGTGTGCTCCCCCTCATTTCTCATATCAAATATATATAAACTTCTCTTTTATTTTTCTCAAAAAACATACCATGCATTAAATTAAACATTTTAGTACATATAACGAAGGAAAACATGTTAGGTAGACCTAACATGGGCACCTATGGGTGCAAATTTGTTTTTGATTAACTTTTTTCAAATGTTAATAAAATGTATTGAATTGATTTTTGTTTTCTTTTTTAAAATACTAAAAAATATTTATGAGTGTTTTGGAAACAAAAAAGGCAAAAGAAATGAAAAAAAAAAAATCGATCCGCTATCAATAGACCTTTCGACCTCCGTAGCATGACCCTATATCAAATAAACAAAAAAAATAGCTTAGAGCACTTTTATTAGAGTAGGTAAAATGAAGTTTTTTGTAAAATAGATAATAAAAAATAAAAATAAAAATCTCAAAATCACAGTTCAATGGAGCATATATATAGAGTAGGTAAAATGATTCCTGTATCGTGTTTATTCTTCAACCTGCTTTATGAGCGTGTTACTATTCACGAATAGTTTTTAAATGCTTAAATAATTTTAAAAAAAATGAAAAATATTTGTTCTCTTTTGTATCCATTTGGTACATTCGGGAATAATGATAAGTTTACTCTCTTATAATCAGTTTTAAATACTGTTTTAATGGTCATTTTGATCAAGATATTGAAACGAAATATTTTAATATTAATACTATTTGATGAATGGTTTTGAAATAATGTGTATGCGGATAAATTATATATAAAACTACATTATAAAATAACAACAAAATAAATAAAGCATTCATTAAAAAAAAGCATTTCAGTACATATATCAAATATATATAAACTTCTTTTTTTTTCTCAAAAAATATACCATGCATTAAATTAAACAATTTAGTACATATATAGAAGGAAAATGCTAGGTAGACCGTCTAGCTAACACTAGCACCGTTAGGTGCAAATTTCTTTTTTATTAATTTTTTCAAATGCTAAAAAAATGTATTGAATTGATTTTTTGTATTTTTTGTTTTATTTTTAAAATACTAAAAAATATTTTCGAGTGTTTTGAAAACAAAAAAGAAAAGCAAAAGAAGTAAAAAAAAATAAATAAAAGAATCGATTTGCTATCGGTAGACCTTTCGATCTCCGTAGCATGACCTATATCAAATAAACAAAAAAGTAGCTTAGAGCACTTTGAATAAAGTGGTAAAATGAAGTTTTTTTATAAAATAGACTAAAAAAGTCTCAAAATCACACTTTAATGAAGTATATAAATAGAGTAGATAAAATGAATCCACTACAGTGTTTGTTCTTCAACCCGCTATATGTAGCGTGTTACTGTTCACGAAGATAAGCATATTGAAATAATTTTTTGTGTCTTCCTCACTCATTATCATCATCTTCATCCTGTTGATCATCTCATATCAGCTCGAAATCGTCATTCACAAGTTCAACTCACTTCATCTTGTAGCCCCAAATCGCAATGGTCTGAAATTCCCAATCTAAGTGATTCGAAATCGCAATTGAAGAACTTTCGAAATTGAAATCGCAATCGCAGAGCTTCCAAAATCGAAATTACAAAGCTTCCGAAATCGCAATTGCAATGGTCTTAAACTGCAGTGTTATTCATGAAATCGCAGTAGTCTAAAATCTCACTTCAACCTGATGTTAGGGTTTGGATGGACGAAAGAGAAGTCGAAAGACAGTGCTAGGGTTTGGATGGATGGGAAGAGGAAGAAGAAAGACCACAAATTGAAATTTTAAATGAATATTTAAATAAATAAATATGAATAAAATATGAATATTTAAAATATATAGAGAAAAATATAAAAATTAAATTAGCTAATGGATAGAAAAATATAAAAATGGGTAGGTAAAATAAAAATAAAAAATGAGTTTTTAATAGTTTATTTAAATAAAAAAAATAAAGAGTCTATTAAGGTCCCGTTTGAATTTAGAGTTGAAATGAGATGAGTTGAGATGAATTTTAAAAATTAAATTAAATATTATTATTATTATTTTGAGATTTGAAAAAATTAAATTGAGATTTGAAAAAATTGTATTGGAATTTGAAAATTTTGTATTAAAATTTATATTTTATATAAAAAAATTAATAATAAATTTAAAATAAATTGAGATAAACTCAACTCATCTCCCCAACGAAACTAAGAATGCTCTTTACAAAAGAAAAAATAAACAAAAAATAAAGCAAACTGTTACTTTAAGTCAGATAAAGAAAATTAAAGTTAAGGATTGCAAGATAATCTGTACCTATTATTTTTACCTTATATATATAATATTTAATAATTTTAATATTATTATTATTATTATTTAAATATTATATTATTAAAAAACACTTATTTAATTATTAAGTAAAAAAATAAAAAAAATTACTAAAGTGTGACATTTTTATTTATGATTTTGAAAAGTGAATTGAGCATTTCCCTTGTGTTAGGGGCAAGTAAAAATTAAATAAAATATATAACATAATTTTTATTTTATAAAATTATAAAAAAAATGTTGCCCAGATGACTAACACAAGAGGGGGGGTGAATTGGGTTATATTAAAAAATTAATACTTATAAACTAAATATACAATATAAAATATAACCAAAATATAAAACAGTAGGAAATATAAAGAGTAGGGTAAGAGAAAGCAAACTCAGTATTTTTACGAGGTTCAGCCCCACTGCCTACGTCCTCGCCTCAAGCTACCCCTTGAGGATTCCCAAATCCACTATTCAATCTCCTTTAGGTGGAGATAGAAACCTATTACACCTTTGAGCAGCACCGCTCCAAAGATTCCGTGTAGAACACCCTCTACACTTCCAATCACCTCACACTTGGTGATTCAACTATTCCCTGTGTAGAACACCTTCTACACACACAAGGGTTATACGCACCCTCTTACTTCCAATCACCTCACACTTGGTGATTTGACTATTCCCCGTGTAGAACACCTTCTACACACACAAGGGTTATACACACCCTCTTACTGATACAAGAATTGATAGTGGGTAGGCTATCAGAAAACACTCCTCAATGAGTGAAATAAGAACAATACAGCACAAACTATATCTCTCTCAACAAGAACAAGAATTAAGGCTCAAAACTTTAGAAAAGAGAGAATGAGAGCTTTGAAAGAATGATGCAAAATTTAGCAATAGATGTGTAAGCTCTTGTTGTGATTTTTACAAAACTCAAGTGAGCTATTTATAGGTAAATGAGTCTTCAATTTCAAATTTGAAAAGATTCCCATGTCAAATAAGAGCACTATTCACTTTTCAAAAAATTCAAATAAAAACATTTCCTTTTTGCATTTGTCAAAGACAACTCCATTCATTTTTCAAAGAAATCAAACCTAATCTTTTACTTTTCATACAAGACAAAATGAGCATGATTTATTTTTCAAACCAAATCATCTTCTTTTTGCATATGTCAAAAAAACACACCACCTCCCTTCAAGACTTTCAAACAAAATATGCACATGTCAAATATGATAATCAATCATCTTATAAAATCAAGTTTTTATAAAAAAAATATAATTTTCGAAATTATTTTGTTTGATGGTGTTATGCACATGTGAAAAACATAATTTTCAAAACTAAGACATTTAAAAATGTCTTGCATATGTGGAAAAAGTAATTTGATGTTTTATGAGAAAAAAAGAGTAATTTGGAGCCTTAATCCAATTTCTAATTTTATCAAGAGATGTACAAAAATAATCTATGAGCTTCATTTGTAGACTTGATATCTTTCTTGCTCATGCTTGATTTCTTGATGTGTTTAGTTCCCTTCATGCATAGACAACTTGAGCTTGAGTTTTCAATATTATTTGTTATCATCAAAATTTATACGTAAATACGAGACTTGAAACCTTGGGTTCAACAATCTCCCCCTTTTTGATGATGACAAATACTTAGTAGAAATCTGCGACCTGCAGTAATACTTAAGCTCCCCCTGAAAATATGCGTTAGTATTTCAAGAAAAATATAAACATGATTCTAGCATATATAACAGGGTAGTATAATACTAGTATAAGACTTCTCCCCCTTTTGGCATCATTAAAAAGGAACCGTAATTGGTTTCAATAAGATTTTTTTTTTTTTTCGTAATAAGCAATAATCAAATAAAACGGTACGTTAGAGAGTAGAAGTTGGAACCACCCGTGCCCGACAAAACCTGCAAAGGTTGAAGTCGAATTTTATCATCTCGGTGTGGAAGAAGATTTAAATCCGTTTGATGTTATTGACGAATTAGATATTCCAGAGATTTGAAGTTGAATAATTAAAATTATCCGTGTCCGACAAAGACAGCAAAAGCTGCAAGCCTAGCTCTGGCAATGCGGTGCAGAGCCATGCATGTCCGACAAAACCTGTAAATGTTAGAAGTCTAACTCTGACAGTTCGGTGCGGAGCCACGCGTATCTGATAAAACCTACAAAGGTGGCCTAGCTCTAGCAATTCGGTGCAGAGATTTGATCCGCTTGATGTTGCTGAAAAATGAGATATTATCATGATTTGTAAGTTTGTCTTGTTCTTATTTCCGTTTCTATAAGAGCAATTCTTAGCTTTATCTATTTCGCATCAAGCTTTCTTCTCATCTTTGCAATTTTCTTGCATTCTCATTCTACAATTTTTCAATGGCTCGTAGAATTCCCTTCAGTGCTTCTCTTGATCAAGATTTGAGGTATCCTTCACCTCAGTCTCAATCTATTTCTGCATCTGTCGTGGGTGCCATGAAGCAACAAGAGACTGATTTAGCTAATAAATCAGATCATGACGCCGTTTACGAGCTTGTGGGTCTCGGAACTCGATATTCATCATCTATCGTTGCATTTTCTGCTCGGTTGCAGTCCAAAACTCGCGAAATTGAGAAGCTTAATGAGAAGATCGATATTCTTCAACGACTTGTTCAAGAGTCTAACAAAAAAATAGTAGACTTAAAACAACAGAATAAGGATTTAAAATCCTTACTTGCCTCTGCATTTCGATTGCCTAATCCTTTAGATAAGGATGGCATGATGATTTATGAGGAGCAAATGCATTTGAATGATGAGGCTAAACGTCTCAAGTTTCTGTAGGTCATTTGAGTTAATGGAATAAAAGTATCTAGCAGATATTGATGGCATGTATAATTCCTATTTCTCTTCTAATCATGCGTAGTCTATCTTCTGGTAGGGGTTTTGTAAAAATGTCTGCCAAATGATCAGTGTACTAGTGAATTTTAATGCAATATCGCCCTTCTGCACTTTGGTCCGAGATTGTTGTATTGGATTCTTTGAAAGATTTATAGCACTTGTATTATCACATTTGATTGGAATGTGATTGTACATACGTTTAAAATTCTCAAGTTGTTGCTTCATGTAAAGAACTTGGGCACAACAACTACCCGCAGCAACATATTCTGCCTCAGCAGTAGATAGTGCAACATAATTTTGTTTTTTTACTAAACCAGGAAACTAGTGCATGACCTAAGAAATGACATGTTCTACTAAAACTTTTTCGATCATCTTTGCAACTAGTATAATCGGTACCTGAATAACTAATAAGATAGAAAGAAGTGTGTTTAGGATACCATAACTCTAAGTCAATGGTACTGGCAAAATATCTAAAAATCCGCTTGACTGCAATCAAATGAGATTGTTTCGGAAATGATTGAAAACGTGCACATAAACATACACTAAACATAATATCAAGTCTACTAGTTATCAAATATAATAAACTACCAATCATACCTCGATATACCTTTGAGTCAACTGGCTTACCGCTTTCATCTTTATCAAGTTTAGTGGTTGGACTCATTGATGTTCCAATTACTTGATTTGCAATCCGAGAAAAAAATTAAGTTCTCCCATTATGCTCATTTCAAATTCTTTCTGCATATTCTTAGCAAAATCTTGACACATATTTTCATTAGTAGCACCAAATATTATATCATCTACATAAATTTGAACTAGAAGAATATCATTCTATTCATATTTGATTAAAAGAGTTATATCGATCTTTCCTCTTGAAAAACCTTTTAAAAAAAACTATTTAAGAAAACACTTTTAACAACCATTTGAAAAAATTTGAAATCTTTATAACAAGCATATGCAAGTAGCATTCAAATAGTTTCTAATCTTCCGACTGGTGCATATGTCTCATCATAATTGATTCATTCTTCTTGATTGAAACCTTGGACCACTAGTCGAGCCTTATTTCTAGTAATGACTCCGGACTCATGTTTCTTGTTTCTAAAAACCCATTTTGTTCCAATAATAGTATGATTTTTGGGTCTAGGAACAAATGTCCATACATTATTTCTTTCAAATTGATTTAACTCTTATTGCATAACTAGAATCCATGATTTATCAATAAGTACTTCATCAATATTTTGGATTTAATTTGAGATAGAAAAACAGTGTGATTATAAATATTTTTAAGAGACGATCAAGTACTTACATATCGTGAAGGTTCTCCTAGAATTTGTTCTACTGGATGATCTTTCACATATTTTCACTGTTTGGTTGCATCTTGTACTAAGTCTTGATGATCTTTCTTTCTATTTCCACGATCTTCCCTTTTGAATTGTCTCCAAATATCACACATCATTTTTCTTTAGAAGTGAAGTCAATGAATTTAGTTTTGTCTTCTGTCACGTATCTTGAGCATCCGTTGTCTAAAAATCATTTATTTTTACCTGTAGAATACTTCATGCATACCTACAAAAGCAATTAAAATGATTTTTCTTGGTACCCAAGTTCTTTGGGTCCTTTATTTATTAGTATTAGAAGAAATAAGATTTTTAGGTACCCAAATAGTCCTGATAGTCATTGTATGTTTTCTTCTAATAGGACAAGCAAAATAATTATGACCATTTCTATTACAAAAATTACAAATAGCATGTGACATATATGAAGAACTTGAGTGATTATAATAGTATCCTTTTTTAACAAAATTATTTTTATGAAAAGAATTTTGAATATTGGACTTTGATGTAGAAGGATTATCAAAGAAGTTTTTATAAGGTTTGTATTTTTGTTTTGGCATATATCCCAAGCCTGCCTTATCAAAAACACATCTTTGACTACCAAGAAGTTTTTCAAAATTTCTTTTTCCATTCGTAAAGTTTTCAATAATATTTTCTAAATCAGTTTTCTTTTTCTTCAACTCAAAATTTTCATCTTTCAAAACAATATTTTCTTTTCTTAAAATATCAATTTCGTTTGTTAAAGAAGAATTTTTCTTTTTCAAAACAGTATACTTGATACCCAATTTTTCAAATTCCTCATATACCTCTTCTAAAACATTTTGCAATTCTTCATATGAAGGATCTTCAATATTATCAAGATTTGTTACCTCAATGTCATCTTTAGCCATAAGACAAAGATTTGCTGATTCTCCATTGCTTGCTTCACTATCTGAGCTACTTGAATCATCATCCCACGTAGCTTTCATTGCCTTTTTACCTTTGTTTCGATCTCTCTTTAGCAGAGGACAATCTGGCTTGATATGACCAGGTTTATTGCATTTATAGCAAATTAAAGTGTCATTTTTACCTGAATTTTTCTTGGAAAACTTATTGAAGGATTTCCTTGGAGGAGTTTTATTTTTCTTTAAGAACCTCTGAATTCTTCTTGTTATCATCGCAACTTCTTCATCTTTGTCGTCATTTTCCTCATCTTCATCACTTTCACTTTCATGTGGAACAGCTTTAAGTGCCAAGCTCTTCTTTGACTTTCCTTCTTCTTCTCCTCTTTTCAATGTGTACTCATGGGTGATAAGTGACCCGATGAGTTCATTCACTTCGAGCTTCTTGAGGTCTCTAGCTTCAAGAATCGCTGTCACTTTTGATTCCCAACGTTTTGGTAGAGAGTTGAGAATTTTTCTTACTATCTCCACTTTGGAATAGATTTTGCCAAGAGCTGTCAAGCTATTTATGATGTTAGTAAAACGAGTGTACATACTAGAAATAGATTCATCATCATTCATCTTAAACATTTCATATTCATGAGTAAGAATATAAATTTTTGATTCCTTGACTTGAGAAGTTCCTTCATAAGTAACTTCCAAGTTATCCCAAATTTCCTTTGCTGTAGCACAAGTCATTACTCTATTAAATTCATTACCATTGAGAGCATTATATAATAAATTCATAGCAGTTAAATTCAAAGTATAAAGTCTATCGTCTTCACGATTAAACTCTTCTTCTTCCTTTTTGACCTTTACTCCATCAACTACTTTTGTTGGAATATAAGGTCCATTTACAATACATTTCCAGATTTCTCGACCTTGAGCCTGAAGGAATATTCTCATTCTAACTTTCCAGAATGAGTAATTGTCTCCACAAAAGAGTGGAGGCCGACTGCTAGATTGACCTTCACCAAATGAAGCTGCAATGTTAGCCATAAGATCTTAACTCAAAAGATAGTTAATCTTATAATAGAGCTCTAGCTCTGATACCACTTGTTGCCCAGATGACTAACACAAGAGGGGGGGTGAATTGGGTTATATTAAAAAATTAATACTTATAAACTAAATATACAATATAAAATATAACCAAAATATAAAACAGTAGGAAATATAAAGAGTAGGGTAAGAGAAAGCAAACTCAGTATTTTTACGAGGTTCAGCCCCACTGCCTACGTCCTCGCCTCAAGCTACCCCTTGAGGATTCCCAAATCCACTATTCAATCTCCTTTAGGTGGAGATAGAAACCTATTACACCTTTGAGCAGCACCGCTCCAAAGATTCCGTGTAGAACACCCTCTACACTTCCAATCACCTCACACTTGGTGATTCAACTATTCCCTGTGTAGAACACCTTCTACACACACAAGGGTTATACGCACCCTCTTACTTCCAATCACCTCACACTTGGTGATTTGACTATTCCCCGTGTAGAACACCTTCTACACACACAAGGGTTATACACACCCTCTTACTGATACAAGAATTGATAGTGGGTAGGCTATCAGAAAACACTCCTCAATGAGTGAAATAAGAACAATACAGCACAAACTATATCTCTCTCAACAAGAACAAGAATTAAGGCTCAAAACTTTAGAAAAGAGAGAATGAGAGCTTTGAAAGAATGATGCAAAATTTAGCAATAGATGTGTAAGCTCTTGTTGTGATTTTTACAAAACTCAAGTGAGCTATTTATAGGTAAATGAGTCTTCAATTTCAAATTTGAAAAGATTCCCATGTCAAATAAGAGCACTATTCACTTTTCAAAAAATTCAAATAAAAACATTTCCTTTTTGCATTTGTCAAAGACAACTCCATTCATTTTTCAAAGAAATCAAACCTAATCTTTTACTTTTCATACAAGACAAAATGAGCATGATTTATTTTTCAAACCAAATCATCTTCTTTTTGCATATGTCAAAAAAACACACCACCTCCCTTCAAGACTTTCAAACAAAATATGCACATGTCAAATATGATAATCAATCATCTTATAAAATCAAGTTTTTATAAAAAAAATATAATTTTCGAAATTATTTTGTTTGATGGTGTTATGCACATGTGAAAAACATAATTTTCAAAACTAAGACATTTAAAAATGTCTTGCATATGTGGAAAAAGTAATTTGATGTTTTATGAGAAAAAAAGAGTAATTTGGAGCCTTAATCCAATTTCTAATTTTATCAAGAGATGTACAAAAATAATCTATGAGCTTCATTTGTAGACTTGATATCTTTCTTGCTCATGCTTGATTTCTTGATGTGTTTAGTTCCCTTCATGCATAGACAACTTGAGCTTGAGTTTTCAATATTATTTGTTATCATCAAAATTTATACGTAAATACGAGACTTGAAACCTTGGGTTCAACAAAAAATAAAATATTTTTTTAATTTTTTTATTATATATATTTATTTAAAAAAAAAATAGGAATGGAGCCGTCGAGAGGGAGGACATGACTCTAATGCGACTCTGCCATTGATTTGACCCTACCAACATTTCTACAAAGAAATTCTTTCACTTTACTTACAGAAACTTTTATTTAGTACGCAGGATAATCCTCTCCCATGATGATTACTGTTCTGGCACGACAAATACATCATAGAATAATAACATAATAGTAAGGAAAATAATAATTCTTGTTACGAAGAGTCGGCAGCGTCTTGTCTCACTACTAAAATATATGTGAATGACTCCATCACTATTATTTTAAAATTTGTATAGTGACTTGCATAGTAACTTGTATAGTAATTTCAACGCCTATAAATATAGGTTTCAGTTGTAATGAAATTCATAAGAAAATATAGAGAAGGAATAAAGTTTCAGAGAGTTTCTTTTACATTTCTCTTGCAATAGTAGTAGTTTTCTTTTTAGTTTTATAACACGTTATCAGCACGAGGTTCTACCGATACTGAAGTTAGTGGTCTTCTACTTCAAATCCTTGATAAGATCTATTTGGATCTGATGATGAACTTGAAAGATATAATCATAGAAGAAAACCATGTGTCCCTGAAGGACCGTGCTGTGTATCTCATGATGAAAAATCATCTTATTGTGTGAAATAAATTAAGAGAGTGATATAAGCACCAAAAGATGTAATCATCTCAAAAGATCATTATGATTTGTTGCACCTGAAGTTGCAAGATTTTAAGAGTGGTATTGAATATTCTGTACTCTTTAAAATCAGCTCAATATTAAAATTATACAGTGAAAATGTCACTCATGATGATATATAAAAGAAAACATTATTTTTCATACCTTGAATGCGCTCCTGCAGTAGTAATATCGAGAGTGAAAGTTCAACAAATATTCTGAACTTTTGTTTTGTCTTCCAGTGATTGAGCTAAATAATGAGTTTTTGTTACACCAGTTACGTCCTATTAATGATATCGAATTTACACAATTCCCAGAAGTGAACGGGAACTAACGGCGTAGATGTGGTAGAAAATTTATAGAAGTGTTGGTCCCAAAAGCGACAACACTAAAGATGACAAAAATATATCGTATCACCAGAAGTGATCCAACTTAGAGAAGGGTAAAGGCCCTCAGAATAATTCTTCATAAAAAGATGAAGATGTTTGTCATAGATGTAATATGACTAAACAGTAGTCACGTACCTGTTGTACGGCCAAGCACTTGATTTACTTATACTAAGTTTTTATATATAATTTTATTAATATTTCATCATGTTTTGAAATAATGAAATATCGGTGCCTGAAGCACGACAAGAAATTACTTGGGATAATAAACCCCTGTTTAAATTTGATTCTCTTACAAATAAATGTGAACCAGAAGTTCAGAGGATTATTTATCTGCAAAGTGTTGCAAATTAATTACATGATGTATTTACTGACATTAAAGGTGTTGTAAAATCATATATTACTGCTGTTAATGCTTAAGCAAGAATTGAAATCCCTGAAGGACAAGTTGTTAAAACAACAATAAATGAGTCTAAGATACACTTGAAGCGTTGAAAACCTATTGGTGTACAAGAAAAATAAAAATCGGTGCTCATGAAGAGACCGTATTTTCTGTATAAAATATAATCCTCCTGAAGAGTATAACTCCTGAAGAGAAAACTCCTGAAGAGTATAAACCTCCTGAACAGGAACCTCCTGAAGAGTATAAACTTCCTGAAGAGGAACCTCCTGTAGAGGTGTTTCATGAAATGTTATCCCCTGGAGAGGAACAATGAGATCTCAATACATTTCATGAGTACTGGAAAATTTATGGATAGAAATAAAACTGTTGTCGACAACATATATGATAACACTTGATATTACCAGAAGTAATGAAAAAAGTGAGCCAAAAATCGTCGAAGAATGTCGACGTAGAAATGATTGGCCAAAATGGAAAGTAGTTATTAAAACTGAATTAAACTCGCTAGTGAAGCGAGATGCATTTGGACCTGTTGTCCAAACACCAAAGGGTGTAATATTTGTCAGATATAAATGAATATTTATACGAAAGCGTAATGCGAAATGAAATTATGCGGTATAATTTGTCGCACAAGGTTTCCAGTAGAAACTCGAGCAATTATAAGGAAACATATTTCCTAGGTATGAATGCAATCACATTCATATTTTTAATTGATTTGGTTATTACAAAAGGATTAGATATGCAGTTAATGAATGTGGTCACTGCATATTTATAAGCATCATTAGATTATTACGATACTTGAAGCATCTAATCCAAGTACATTTAGGAGTATGTACTTTATAAAATTTCAAAAATCTTTATATGGGTTAAAGCAATCCGGACGCATGTGGTATAATTGAATCAACAAATATCTATTGAAAGAAGGATTTAAGAATAATCCTATATGTCCATGTGTTTTATCAAAATTCAGATTTGCCATTATTACAGTTTACGTTGATGATTTACCTTATTAGAACTCTTGAAAAGATCACAATGGTTGCTATAAATTCAAGGAATGCATTTGAAAAGAAAAGATCTTATTATTCAATTCATAGATGAGTTACAAGAATTTGAGACTTCTAGCCTCATCTCTCAAATGCATTTGCTTTTCATAAAGCAACATACCATCCTTATCTAAAGGATTAGGCAATCGAAATGAAGAGGCAAGTAAGGATTTTAAATCCTTATTTTCTTGCTTTAAGTCTGCAATTCTTTTGTCAAACTCTTGAACGAGTCGTTGAAGTACAGAAACCTTCTCATTAAGTTCCTCAATCTCACGATTTTTGGATTGTAATCGGTTGGAAAATCCAACAATAGAGGAGGAGTATCGGGTGCCAAGAGTCACCAGCTCATAAACAGTTTCACGATCTGACTTATTAGCCAGATCATTTGCTTGCTGCAACATTACACCTGCGGAAGATGCAAGATCAACTTGTAATTGAGGTGAATGATACCTCATATGTTGATTGTGAGAAATAGTAAAAGGAAATTGATGAGCCATTGGAATTGTAGAATAAGAATACAAATACAGATGAATTATAGATATGAGAAGAAGATTTGATGCGTACTAAATGAAGCTAAAGACGGTTTTTATAAAAATGGAAATAAGAACAAAACAAACCATCATCTCTTCAAATCTCACTTTACAAGATATGCTGGATGCATAATTTCAAAAGCCAGCGAGATTAATTACAGCTATCCCTATTTTCTTGTAAACGCTAAACCTCTGCTGTTAGCTGCTGTTGTTGACTTTGTATCTGAGATCTTTCTCGTTCCAGCTCTTCTACTCGTGTTTTCAGGTCACGAGAATACCAGTCTACAAGTTTCTTCAGCTCCTTGTTTTCTTGTTTTAAATCTTTATTTTTTCTATTTTTAGTTGCAAGCGTTTGATGCAACTCAGATATTTGATTTTTAAGATAATCAATCTCAATCTTTCTCGCCAATAGCCTCTGTGACATGGTTGTAAGAGAAGCAGCATATTGAGCACTGAAGGTTCTTGATGCTGCAACAATTTCAGGATCAGATTTACAAGATAGATATATCTCTGCTCCTATCATGGTGTTTACAGCCTCAGGAGAAAATATAAGTGGTTGAGGTATAAAAGGTTCATGGTTTAAATCTGAGACATTATAATTTCTATCAGACATAATATCGTTCTGGATGAATAACAACTGAATCTATGAGGAATGCGAAATCTTTTTGCTGGAGTAAACTAATGGTAAAATTGGTTATATTTAAACAACAACCCGAAACCTTCAAATCTCTTCAAGATCTCGTTTGTCCACAATGTCAAGCGGATTTGATTTTCCGCCGAACCGATAATATTAAATCTCAAAACTTTTACAGCTTTTATCATACATAGATGGTTTCCAATGTTATTTCCGCCGTATATAAACAAGTTCTTCCTAATAACGCCGAATGAGGGGGAGAAAATTTTAGATGAAAATATTATCATACTCTCTCTAATGCATTATTTAGTTGGAGATCGTGTTTGAATTCTTAACTTGTTATATATACTGAAGTCATATTTGCTTATTACTTGAAACACTAACGCATATTATCAGGGGGAGTTTAAGTATTACTGCAGGTATCAAATTTCTATTAAGTTTGTCAACCAGATATTATCTTTCATCTTCAAATCACTCAGAGATTATTGCAATTCATGAAACAAGTCGAGAGTATATTTGGCTGAGATCAATGATTCAACATCTCCAAGAAAAGTGTGGTATTTTGATAGCTCAACAATTTTATACGAAGATAATGCTGCTTGTATCACTCAAATCAAATGAGGATATATCAAATATACAATCAAGTGATAATCTGGCAGATTTATTCACGAAGACATCACCAACTGCGACATTCAAGAAAATTGTGCAGAATATTAAAATGTGAAAACTCAAAAACTATTGTCATACACTTTCCAGGGGGAGTAAAAGTCCTGAAGACTTGTGCTGATTGTACTCTTTTTCCTTCGCTAAGGTTTTATCCCATTGGGTTTTCCTTTGCAAGGTTTTAATGAGATAATTTTAAAGCACTTGTGGATACATAAAGAGACTGTACTCTTTTTCTTTCGCCATTGGTTTTTCTTCCCACTCGATTTTTCCTTGGCAAGATTTTAACGAGGCAGATTTTTTATGGGTGGTCATTCAAGGGGGAGTGTTATGAAGAGTCGGCAGCCGCCCTGTCCCACCACTAAAAATTATGTGAATGACCCCACCACTATTATTTTAAAATCTGCATAGTGACTTGCATAGTAATTTCAACGCCTATAAATATGAGTTTCAGTTGTGATGAAATTCATAAGAAAATATAGAGATTGAAAAAAGTTTCAGAAAGTTTCTTTTACATTTCTCTTACAACAGTAGTAGTTTTTTTTTTTAGTTTTATAACAATTCTATCATAATCCTTACTTCTTTTTAAGGGTGGTGAGAGTCGTGAGACTCCAATAGAGGGAGACCATCAAGAGAGGCATCGAATAGGCAATTTTTTTTTTTTTTATATTTTTTAAACTCATTAAACATTTAAAAGAATAAAACTTACTAATTTATTTAATAATAATTTAATTAATGATTAAATAAAAAATAGAAATTACAAAAAAAATCAATCCGTCTCCACTCACCATACGCGGTATCAAAAATGTTAAGAGTCACTCTCCAAAAGTTATCTTTGTCTTGAAGGAATCCACAGGAGTGGCTGTAGAGCCACTCATCTGGGATAAGCATTTACTTTTTCAACAAAACTAATGCAGAAAAGGCATTTTAGAGAGATTACTGATTAAAAGCTGAGTTACCAGATTGAACAAAGTGAGATGGGCGTACGTTTTCACCTTTAGGTCTTAAAATGTGTGGCTATGTTGAAGATGAAAAGTGGAAATGGGAGAGAGACAGGAAATATTATATGGAGCATGAGTCTGCATGACTGTAATTGCATTTCATTAATCTTTAAATAGAAAACAAACACTGCCGGCAACTTTCTCAGAACTTAACCTTGCACTTTATAACATCTACTATTATTACATAATCTTAAGATCAACGATAAATGGTAAAAATTCTTTTGTGGAGTGTCCCAGTTCTTGACAAGCATCAACAATTTATAACACAAATGCATACCCATTCTTATTTAATGGTTAAGAGAATGACTATTCGTGAATTTATATATTTTTGTATTTTTTTAATAATTAGGAATGTTTAAAATATTTTTAAAATATCAAAAAATTATAACTAGCAGGTATGCCCAGCCGTAAACACTTGGCGGCCGCTAGCATGATCCATAATGCATATAGTTTGAAAGAATGAATTACTATTTTACAACAATTCTACACTACAGCATCCAATCATCATTGTCTACAAACAAATCCAGTGTATGCCTCAAGTCAGAAATACACCACAAAGAAGCTTCAGTAAAAACTTTTAACACACTTTGCAGGAGCCAGGAGGGTCGCATGTTTGGCTTACCGAGTGTGAGACATTAAAGCAATGTCAATGTGTTCTCTAGTTTGGTGTGCTACTTGAGTTGGCGCTTCTTGTTGAGCTTGGAGTACTGTCATGGTCGGTGTTTGCAGGGCAGATAGAAGCGAACTGACAGAACCGGCATTTCCAACGCTCTTCCTCCGGAGTGAAACAGGCTTCTCGCTCCCCTAGCCAGAACTCGAGACAAACGTGAAGTTGATTCTTGAGCCAATCAGGGTCAAATGCAAATAGATCTTCACCAATTAATGAATTGTCTTTTTGAAACTCATATCTGCTTTAAACAACCAAGTAAATGTTTAGCTAATAGGAACTACTAAGGTTGTTAGCTGTGACACTCCTAGCCACGGTTTGGGATGTAACGGAGACTTAGAGCGTTAGGTTATATAATATAAGGTCATATACCTCGGTAAATATGCAATGCATCCTAAAAATGCAATTAGCAGTATGCAATAATTGCAGTAGAAAGTTAGGGTGAAATAACACTTACGCTAGAATAACTAAATCATCTCAAACGGACGTTACAGACATCACATTACCAGATAAAATCACTTGCATGGGTTTATCACAACACCAGAAGAAAAAAACTATGCTCTACAACCTACATCCTAGGAGTTAACCAATGTATCTTCTTGCGTTTTATTTTATAAAGAAGATGGCTTTCCTTGAGGTGCTATCATGAGAGTTGCTCCAGCCCCACATCAGCCAAAGTGGGTAGGCAATTACAAATTTCTAATTCTCTGCTTTCAAAAAACATTTCATGTTACTTCCTGCGTATTTCGGCTACGTTTACACTCTTCTATTGATAAGATTTTATTATACCTAGTAGGCTAGTAATAAATAAACATTTCGTGTAGATTGGTTAGTCAAACTAATTTTGGCTCCACCCAAAAACCTTCAACCCAGACAAACTATAATGGGTGATGTATGACCCAACTGAAGTTCAACTAGATTGGCTGTCCCTTGTGGCTGTTCCCATCTAACATCTCTCATAAGGTTTGTTGCCAATAAACTTACTACTCACCTCAATAAAAGCTGGTCGTTTGCAGGGGGCATTGAGCTCCAGGTATTTTTGTAGAATCTTACTACGTCGTCAAGGGTCTGCAAATCCAAAATAAAACAAATATATCATCAAAGTTTGGAGGGATGTCTTAATTTATCTGCTATATTATTCATGCAAATGAGTTGGTAGACATGTTTAATGAATAAAATTAAAGATGAGAGAAAAGCTGCTCACTTTGTTTAAGAAGTACTGTAGTACTTTTATTTTTTCAATAAGTACTGTAATACTTCTATTTATTACCAATACCATCTATTTTCCTTCCAAATAATATGTGAAAGCATTAGTTTTTCCTCTTTTTTTTGATAAGTAAAGCATTATTTTTTCCTTATTCCAAGCACCTTAGAATTGAGCATTCATTATGTTGTTGAGAATGTCATACACAGTCCAAAGACAGGCTGCATCATCTATCAAACTACGTACATTTTTTCTGCCGGGAACCCTGAGTAAGCAGTCTTTATTTCTTCAGATAACATAGAATGGTTCAAGGCAAAAAAACTGTAAAATTCTCTGGAGGGGAAATTATCAGCAACTAAATTGTCCCACATGTACTTGTAGCACATTAATTGAAGCCTGCAAAAAAGTATCTATGAATGTCGTGATTTTATTCAGATGCATTACCAAAAACTTCATCATCGAGGCATACCTTCCATTCAGATAACATAGTCTTTGTGTCAATTAATTTTGGGATCATATTGGTTTCTGTTGCAGGCATACAGATCACATCAATCACTCCCACCATCCACACACCTTCTGCAAAGCCTATTCTGATTTCATAAGCAACTGTAGTCCATCAGCAAGAGGAAATAAGGATACCGAGATCAACGATCCATATTCCATTCACACATGACAGAGAGAGGACAGAATATGAAGGAAAAAGATACCTTTGAGTCTTTGACAGAAAGTTTTTTTTTTTCATATCTATCATCTGACAGAAATATTTTATGAGACTTAAACACCCAGTAGTAGAATCCATAGCAGCACTAGCAAACTCATCCTCAACAAACTTTCAGCAGCAATCCCATTCACATAAACAACAACAGCACCTGCAACAACCACAAATGGGTGAGATTCAAGCAAAGACAATGAGGCTCATTTTTCTACTCTTCCATGGGAAAAACCCTGCAAGTTGGCTTTACAAAGCTAGTCTGTTTTTTTTTTTCCACAAATACTATTCCACAACAACGACTAAATCAGGCCTCCTTTTACATGGACGATTAATGGATAGATCCATGATTGAGAATCCTTTACTAAGACACTACTAGTTAGATTCAGTTCTAACGCTTATGAAGACCCAATAGAAGCACTCACTAGGTTGAGGCAGACTCATAATGTGGAGGATTACCATGAAACCTTGAAACAGATTGTGAGTTGTTGGATGCATACAAACTCACTTTTTTTAGTGGTTTAAGAGACAAGATTCGATTGCTAGTGAGAATGTTTAACCTCACCAACCTAAGCTCGGCACACAGTACCTATACTATTCCCTTAATAGAATCTTAAAAACTCCTAACCTTTACCCAGCTGAGAGTTCCAAACCATACCACAAACTAAACCTAACCATCCGAAAAATAAAGCAAACTCAAATGTAGGAAAGGAGGCAGAGGGGACCATGTTATCATTGTGATGCCAAATGGATACCTGGCCACAAATATCAAAACCTCAAACTATATATATTGGAAGAAGTGGTCCTAGAAAGTGTGTGCAGTGGGCAAATAGAAGAGAAAGCTTGTGAAACGAAAGGGAATAGTACTCTAGTTTTATACTAATGCAAAACTTAAACCAACCCAGAAATTTTCCTGCATGCCATAATAGAAATCCACAACCCAAGAACAATGAGAGTGAAGGGAAGGATTTGCACACATTGGGTTACCATATTAATTGATATTGAATCCACCTATAACTTTCTAGACCTTGCCATACTCAAACAACCCAACCTACCCCTCAAAGATAAGGAAAGAGTTAAGGTGAAAGTTGCTAAGGTGGAACTCATTCCTAATGAAGGGTGGAATGCGATGAAGGTTATACCTCAAGGACTATTATCTCCCTAGAATTGTAAGTGTTGGTATTAGTTGGCTATGATATGGTGCTGGATATCAAGTGTTTTTGATAGTTAAGGACATTGTTATGGGATTGTTAGAAGACGACCATGCAATTTTTTACGAGGAACAAAAAGTTAAATTGCAAGGATAACAGCAACCAAATTTATTGAGGCAAGGTTCCTTAAACATGCTAAATAAGCTGGAAAACAATGAGTAATTTTACAGCTACTGGAAGGAAGGAACCCCACTAAACAGCAGACTAGAAATGAAATTCTAGCAGCAATTCAGCCATTGTTACAACAGCTTAATGAGGATTTTTTTAACCCAAAAGACTAGTACCCCCTCATACCCATAACCACTCTATCAATCTAATACTCGATACCAAACCTATTTCCATACAACTCTACCGATATCTTTATTGCCAGAAGAATGAGATTGAAAATATAGTACATGAATTATTGAATATAGGGGTGATAAAAGCTAGTCAAAGTCCCTACACATCTTTCATGTCATTGGTGAAAAAGGCAGATGGAACATGGCAGTTATGTCTTGATTACAGGGGTCTGAACAGCGTGACCATCAAGGATAAGTTTCCTATCTCAGTGCTCCTGCAGCTAATAGATGGCCTACAAGGATCCACCATCTTTCAAAATTGGATTTATCATGTTGAGTAATGGACCCATTTGCAATTTATTAGGTCGAGCAATGGTATATGATTGATTACTTTGATCTAAGTAGGCTATCCCAAAGTAGTTTTACCTTTAAAAGAGTTATTTAAAGAGTTTTTATTCATCACAAAAAACCCGTTTTGTGGTTGACTTGTTAAATTTTGTTATTTTTATATGCATGTGTATTCATTGTCGCAATATTAGTTTGATGCATATGAGCAGATTTGAACATTAATAAGCATTGTTAAGGTTGTACCCACAAGTAACTTTCCTGAATAGTTTTTTGAAGTGAAGGAGCATTCAATGGACTATAAAAATAGAACAAGAAAAACAGACATTCCACTCCATAGAAGTTTAGAACCAAATGTTGCAGTTAAAAGAGCTATGCCTGTGAGAGCAGAAGATCAATGATAATCTTATTACATTAGGAGGGTTGTTTCTAAATGCAGAACAAGCATCAACTTTGTATGAGTCATATTACAATTGCAACAAGCAAGCAGATACCCACTTGTATGAACATAGATGCAATAATCTAATAAATTTACTGTTAATTTTGCAACAACGAATCATCACCATCATAAGCACCTATGACAGATGCAGATGTTGTATAAATAATATTTGCATATATATATATTTATATATATATATATAATCATGGAGAGATTCAACAGCATATGGCTCCGTCAGCATATACCACCAAGAAGCTTGAATAAAACTGTGGCTTCTCCATGGAAAAGTTGCATGATCTGCTCACAGCAACAACTTTGAGGAGAAGGTCAGTGCTTTCTCTAGGTCAGTGAACTATCTTGATTGGCTTTTGCAAGACTTGATGCACTATCAGGATTGGTGTTAGTCGGACAGACAAAATCATAATGACAAAACCTGCATTTCCAACGCTCTTCTGGTGGAGTGCAATTGGCTTCTCTCTCTCCCAACCAAAACTCAAGACAACAATGAATTTGACTCTTGATCCAATCAGAGTCATATGCAAACAAATCTTCATCAATCACTTTCTTGTCCTTTTGTAATTCATATCTGCTCCAAATCAATCAGATAAATAAAATGCATGAAGTGAATTGTACAAGCAGGATTAGTGAGTTCACTAGTGTGGACCATCATGGTTGTCTCTCTACTTCATGAACTATGTTAACCATCATTTTTGTAAATTACTCTTAACTAATGAGTTCAGAACCATTCAGTTTTACAAAAATGTAGAATTGATGAAGTTTGGCACAACTGGGTAGCTCTAGAGATGGACAGGGAAGAAAGAAATGGTCAGAAGGCCAAGATCATCAAATGGGATTAGCTCCCCACATATTGTGCTTCCCATCCAACATCTTGAAAAGTGTGTTCCAAAGCCCAAAGAAAATATATGTAGAGATAATTTTATGAGCTAAATCATCTTCATGCGTTTTAATGATAGCTACTATAACTTCAGCTATCTAACTTGTGCAAACAATATTTTTGTTATCATGATATGGACGAGGCAAGGCCTTCCGAACCCAGGATTGTCCAAGTCATCCCAAGCTCATCATTTGACAACTAGATTGCAACGGATTAGCAAGCAATAATAATATAAAGAATTCACCTGACATTAATTTATATGCTTACCTCACTAAAAGCTGGTCATGAGCAGGGAGTAGCATGCTGCATTTATGCCTATAATATCTCACTATATCATCGAGGGTCTGTACAGTCAAAGCAAAATAGCAAATTATAAATGCAGGTTTGGAATTTCTTTTAATTATACAAACCTCTTTTGACTCAACATTGTTCACCATGTTACCCTCTTGTTCATAGGATCATGCCAAGTACTAGGTAATATTTTAGAAAAGGAATCAAGTGGAAACGGAAGCAAGGGCGCTTTGTTTTTTGATCTGGTATCCCAATGAAAATCTAAGCCCCCCTGAACATTATGATATGACTTTTCCCAGTAGGCATTAAGACACAAAGTGACGAACGGAACATCATGGAATATTTCAATATGACATAAGAGGATCCTTACCTTTGCAGGGAAACCTGACTTAGCAGAGTTCTCTCTGATTTCTTCAGATAAGATAGAATAAGGATTCAAGGAAAAGAAATTGAAAAAGCGATCTGAGGGGAATTCATCTGTTACTAGGTTGTCCCACAAATACTTGTAGCACATTAATTGAAGCCTGCCAATTGAAATGTTGATGTCATAAATTTTGTTTAGATAGATTAGGTCATAGTTCAGCATCATCTCAATCACTTTTGAATAGAAGCTACTGTAATTTTTCATACCTTCCCTTTCGTTTTTGTGGTTCAGCAGGAAGTGTGTCTGTCACACGAGTCTTTATGTCTATAAATCTTGGGTTTCTATCAGATTCAATCCCTGGCATTCGGACCTCATCAATCACTCCCACCATCCAGACACCTTGTACTAAGCCTATCCTGAGAGTATATGGTTCAACATAAGGGAAAAAGACCATAAAAAGTCAATGCTCCATATTTATCTGTGCCCCTATATATAAAGCGAGGTGGAGGGAGAAACTTTAATATAAATGATGATAAAAAATGCTCTCTAATGCAAACAAGTAAATATGTTTATTGAAAACATTATAATGCATATGAGTGAGCACTAACCCCATTGCTTAATGATTCTATGTATTCCATGGTTTTATCATACGTGATCTTAAATATCCAGAGCATTATTTGATTATATCTATTCCATTATTACTTTTGGAAATAAAAATTCATGAATATTCAAGTACTTCTTAACTTGAACTCAAATTTAAGGTAAACTACAAAATAAGAAAATCTCCAACTATCTGTGATTCACATCCAAGCGTTGGTTCATATGGGGGCTTTGGATGAAATATCATCCTGCTGAAAATTTGGAAAAACACAATCATTTTCATGCCATGTAAAATAATTGGCAGGACAGTGTTATAATTGGCAGCTCTGACAATGGCCAAAAGAACTATATTATCAACCACAGGGCATTGAAACAAAGAAATTATGTGCAACATGAGAGTTGAAGATGCATAAACTATGAGAAGCCAGAAATTAGATTGGGAGATTACTGCATATGATCGAACTTACAATGGCAACTCACGAGTTAATCCTTTAGTCAATAACTGATATGCACGAATTATAAAATCCATAAGCCTCACAGCCCATTGATCCTCAGCTGAATTGATTGGGATTTCAACTTTTTTCACAACCTGCCCAGAAATATAATCAGGACCAGATTGTTGTACAAAGTAAATTTAGGACATAAAAGGTGACAAATAGAAAAAAAAAAAAATGGAAAGGGGATTACTGTTGGTGTCCCTACAATAAAGTATACATGTGGTGTCCCTACAATAAAGTATACATGTGGTGGTATACTAATTAATTAGTACTAAATTTTGTTGAACAAAAAACTGTATTATTCGCTGAAAATAGAGCCAGGAAACCCAAATTTCCTCTAATTGTATACAAACCCTAGTCTAACCAATTAACCATAGTATAGAGAAAAGATCCTGATTTCGAATACTAAATGTGCATTAACCCTCTCATTTAAGTTCATTTTCTAGTATCTAATTTTTCACTTATTAAGGGGAGTCTTGTTGTACACATGAGAGGGGAGTACTAGAGTTTTACTTATATTAAAAATTCACTCTTTCTCATCAACTTGAACTTTTAGGATAACCGATAAGTTAACGTGATACACATGAAATGTTAATAAATTCCCCTATTAGGCTTTTTAGTGTTGGCAAAATTTAGTGATCAATTAAAATATGATTTTTATCCTAATAAGTTTACTTAGAGGGGGTTGAATGAATCGAGATATACATTTATATTGTCCTAAATTACTTGTTCATTTATAGCATGTGGTTCAGTTTCATGAATAGACAATTTCAAATATAGATCTAACGATGTGATTTGGTCACAAAGTGATTACCTTGAAAAGAAACTCTTTATAGGCAAATACATTGGGGCTGCCTATCCAGAAAAAAAAAAAAAAAAATCACCATTGAAGACCAATTACAAGCAGTGTTTCATTATAAAACACCCATAAGTCAAAAACCTCTACTTGTACCAACATACAACTTGTTTGTCCTTACCCCAACAGCAATAAGAACTCCGAAAATTTCAAACTTGATTTTTTTATGAGAGAACTCTTCCAGTTCAAACGAATCTACATTGTTATCTTTATCATTTGAGGTCGGTTTGGCTTAGGTTGTCATGCTGAAAACTTTGTAGGCTCTTGGAGAGGATTACGAGCCGACAAATTCCAGAAATGTGGAAAATGGTTCCTGCTCACCTCATGATTATTTGAAGGGAAATGAATGATAGAAGTTTGAGGACCATGAACAGATGATAATGAAGCCCAATATTTTTTTTTTACACCCTCTTCCTTTGGACAGCTTCTATAGACTTTAATGGGGTTGAGTTTCATGATTTTCTTGTATCTTTTTGTTCATTCAAGATATGTCCTCTTATATGATTCTTGTGTATTTGGATAATTTGCTTCACTATCAAAAGAATATTAATATAAACCAAGAGAGAGAAACACAGATATACGATGGTCTCATATTCTTATATAGATTCAATATTTGGAGTTCTTGGAAACTACTCAAAAAACAAGAAGGAAAATCTGTATGATCTGAAGAGTTTTTAGCCACTAGAGAAGGAACAAGTTTAAAAGACTTTCTAAGTTCTAACAGCAGTTGCATGCAGTAGGTACAAATATGCTGTTTGTTGGTACAAGTGTTTCAAATACATATGCTTTATGATGAAAGTAGCTTGTAATTAGTCTTCAAATAGTAGATTGAATTTTCTGGGTAGACTGCTCGAGTGTTTTACATTTAAAGAGTGATTTAATGGGATTCACTACTTCGTGACCAAATAAAGACTTTCTTTTCCAACAAACACCCTCTTCCTCCACAAAGCATCTGTATTCCTTTTCTCGTCGCACGCATTATTCGGTTGATCACGGTTTTTTTTTTTTGGGGGGGGGAAAGTATGAAATAAGTATAAACACATACACATACCTCTTCTTCAAGTTTAGCATGGCGAGCTCTACCTATTTTCATAGCTTCAGTAATCTTTCGACTGCCCAGGAGAAGAATAAACTGCATTTGTTTTTCGCACCATTCCTTTTGCAAGCATGAAATGAAAATTGAATGTGAGACGATTATGCTTCAAATCATAACATTATTATGAGGTGTGTTTTGGGGTCTTATTGGAAATAATATCATTATATGAAATAAAAATTGAAAAGTAATAAAGAAATAATAGAATAATATTATTATTATAGATGGGGAAAAATATAGAGAATGAGACGTAAGAGATTTTTTAAAAATGAGTAAAATTTAGAAAAAAAAATATAGAGAGAGTGAGATTTTTAGTTAAAATTTGAGGAAAACATTAACTTTTCGTATGGAGATGTTCTAAGACGACAAATTTAAACCAAATATAGGTCACAATATTAATTAAAAGGGTAGTATTATAATGCCCACTCCATTTTATACTTCTTATATTTTAATTTTTTATTTTATTTAATGATTAAAGAAGTAATTAAAAACGTGATTATTAGTATATTGATATTTTTTAAAAAAATTTGAAAATGATAAAAAAAAAAAAAATTCTTATTATTATTATTATTTTTTGTTTTGATATTTTTTTTAATGTATTTACCTAATTAAAAAATATGAAAAAACACTAATATATTAATAATTACTTCTTTAATTTTTAAATAAAAAAATTAAAAAAATTAAAAAATATAAAATATCAAAAAAGATATCAAATAAAATGGAGATAATAATATTATCCAAATTAAAAAATATTTATTTTTAATTTTTCGTCGGCGTGATTGTTTTGTCTTTTCCTCGAGTGACGAGTTCATGGGCGCGTAAGGATGCCGATAGGGGAGGTGGAATGGAGAAGAGAACGATGATATTTCTGATCATTTAAGTGACAAGGCAAAATTTGGCTGCACAAATAATTTCATATCATCTAATTTCATCCGTTAACTTTTCGCTCAACTTCTCCAGTAAGAAACCAAAGAATACGGTCCAAGAAAGAAAAAAAAAACAACCATTTCCTTTGAAAGCAAGTGATTAATACCAGAGTTGAGATTGCGAGATTGCAAAAAAAGTCCTATATTTAATTCATATAAGCTATCTACGAATAGCATATATCACCACTTAAACTTACAGCAAACCCATTTCTCAGAGCCTAAAACGAAAGCAAACAAGAGAACAGAATAAACATGTTACCGTTCCAGTAATGTCGCTGACAAACAACCCAGTTTTGCTCCTAAATCGACGCAAGAAAAACTCGGCCACTCTAATCTTCTTCTGGTTTCTCCCAAGACTGAATGAATCCTCAATATCGGATTCTGCTTCAAATGACAGTCTCCTCCTGGATAGGGGAGTGATTGATTGAATGGAATTCGCCTTTCTCTGAAACAGAGACGGCGAACTAGCTGCTGGGGGTACAGAGGAAATGAGAGAGGAAGGAGTGACCGCTATGGCAGCATCGATGAGACCCATATCTTTTTCACTCACGACCACCATTTCAATCTTTTCAGATAGCATAGTGTTTGATTGAGAAGACTTCGAATTTCTCCGAAACTGACGTGACGAACTAGTTTCAGGGGTTGCAGGGGCCGGCGAGGAGGTGAGAGAGAGAGGAATAGCGGCTAAGGAAGCTTCGATGAGACCCATTTCTTCTTCACTCACGACCTCCATTTCAGTCTTTTCAGATAGCAAAGTGATTGTTTGAGAAGACTTCGAATTTCTCCGAAACTGACGTGACGAACTAGTTTCAGGGGTTGCAGGGGCCGGCGAGGAGGTGAGAGAGAGAGGAATAGCGGCTAAGGAAGCTTCGATGAGACCCATTTCTTCCTCACTCACGACCTCCATTTCAGTCTTTTTAGATAGCAAAGTGATTGATCGAGAAGACTTCGAATTTCTCCGAAACTGACGTGACGAACTAGTTTCAGGGGTTGCAGGGGCCGGCGAGGAGGTGAGAGAGGGGGGAATAGCGGCTAAGGAAGCTTCGATGAGACCCATTTCTTCTTCGCTCACGACCTCCATTTCGGATAGCAAAGTCAATGATTGAGAAGACTTCGGGTCTCTCCGAAACTGAGGCGGTGAACTAGTTTCCGGAGTAGCAGGGGCCGAAGGGGAAGTGAGAGAGGGGTGAGCAGCGGCAAAGGCAGCATCGATGAGATCCATTTCTTCCTTGCTCACGAGCTCCATTGGAATGTCGGGACAACTGTTGCTGTTGCTGCAATAAGTGTCACCGGCGGGTAACTCGAGGAACGACTCGGAGGGGCGTGGATGGTTCTTCATTCTGGGACATCCGAGGAGGTCGGAACGAAAGTCGCATGCTACTCTCAACAAATGGAAAAGCGAATACATATACATATACTTACATATATCTATATATACACATGGGCGGACCCACGTCGCGGGGGGGGGGGGGGGAGGCGGGGGGCGCGTAACCATTGGAATGTCGGGACAACTGTTGCTGTTGCTGCAATAAGTGTCACCGGCGGGTAACTCGAGGAACGACTCGGAGGGGCGTGGATGGTTCTGTTGGGAATCTGGGCTTCCAAATTCCCCCACCAGGATCTACTTTTAACAGAATAACAAGAAAAATAGAGAAATAAACACAACACAAGAATTTACGTGGAAAACTCCAAAACAGGAGAAAAACCACCAGACCCAGAGAAGAAAATATACTATGAAAAATTGTTACAATCACATAATTTTTCTCCTTACCCCAACGACACCCACAAAAACTTTTCCCACCAGTAAAACTCTAACTTTCACTTCTCTTCCTTTTACATACAAAAAGGACAATAGAGGAATTTTACTAAAGTAAAAAATTACTAGATAAGTTTCTGACTGGTGTGTTTAAACCAATGAGCCCAAGCCTTATTTTATAAGGCTTGGGGCTGCCTCCTCTCCTACTCCTTTCCCATGTGGGATTAAGGAGCAAAACCCAACAATCTCCACCTTGCGACTTTGACTGATCCCACAGCCACGCTCCACCGCAATGAAGATCTTCATAGCTTCCGCTATCATGCTCCACCATAAAAGCATAACCACTCAAAATAAACCAATTCCAAGCATTTCACTTCGGCTCATGTCGAAAATAACCTTGCTGAAAAATTATGGTACAACTCCCACGTTTGGCTTTCCTGAAAGTTTATCAACCATCGACATGAATTTCCACCACACACCTTGCATCAATGCCAAACCAATGCCCGTGTGCAAACTTGTGGAACAACTAACTAACATTAACACATCTTCTATCATGGCAACTTTGGGATCAGCGACATTTCATGAGGATGTACATGTCTCCTTTTAACAGAAGTCATCTTCTGTAGAGAGAGACACGATGTTAGTTTCATTGTCAGTATCTCCATTTACTGACTTGGAGCCTCTTGCCGAACCTGCTCCACCTTTTAAACAATTTCTTTTGACGTGTCCAAGTTGTCCACACACCCAGCAGACTACTTTCTTCTTCATAGAGTTCTTTCTCTTCCAATCACCAGTTGTCACCATTGCTAAGCTCTCAAGTGAACCATTACTTCCACTACTTAGCCTTCTTTCCTTAGAAAAAAGTTTACTGGTAACCTCTGAAAAAATTATTTTCTCCTTCCCATGTATCAAAATAGGCTTCATATACTCATAGGAAGATAGAAGAGACCAGATCAGCCTCAAGGCTGGATCCTCATCGTCAATTTTAACTCCAATAGATTCCAGCTCAGAGACAATGCCATTGAGAACACTTAAATGATCTGAAATAGTCGTACCTTCACTCATCCGCAGTGTATGAAACTGCTTCTTCAGGTACACTCGATTCGAGACACCCTTCGTCTAATACAACTCTTCGAGCTTTTCCCAGAGTCCCTTTGCTGTAAATATTTCATGCACATTTGCAAGAACATTTTTGGCCAGGCACAGACGAATTGCACTTGCCGCTCTCAAATCCAAATCCTCACAATCTTCATCGCTCATTCCAGATCTGCTCTTTATTTCACCAATAGTACTTGAACCGCTACTGACTTCAGGGACTAATCTACCTTTCAACGCCTTGTGTAATCCTGATTGAATCAAGATATCCTTGACTTGCACTTGCCACAAGCCAAAATTGATTCTCCCATCAAATTTCTCCACATCAAATCTGATAGGATTTGAAACTCTATCTCCTGACATAATTTCGATGAATTCTACCGTAGAAATGAATAGTACCCACTAAGTAAGTTCCCAGAAAAGAATAATCTTTCCTAGACAGAACTTCAAGGTTCCCAGGAAAGATTGGAGGGTCACAACGGACACACTTAAAATTTCCAATCTCCTAGACAGAACCTCCTTAGATCGTACGTATTCACACTACCACACCAAAGCTCCATCCTGCAAAAAGAACCTAGTGGCTCTGATACCACTGTTGGGAATCTGGGCTTCCAAATTCCCCCCACCAGGATCTACTTTTAACAGAATAATAAGAAAAATAGAGAAATAAACACAACACAAGAATTTACGTGGAAAACTCCAAAACAGGAGAAAAACCACCAGACCCAGAGAAGAAAATATACTATGTGAAAAATTGTTACAATCACACAATTTTTCTCCTCACCCCAACGACACCCACAAAAACTTTTCCCACTAGTAAAACTCTAACTTTCACCTCTCTTCCTTTTACATACAAAAAGGACAATAGAGGAATTTTACTAAAGTCAAAAATTACTAGATAAGTTTCTGACTGGTGTGTTTAAACCAAGGAGTTCAAGCGTTATTTTATAAGGTTTGGGGCTACCTCATCTCCCACTCCTTTCCCATGTGGCATTAAGGAGCAAAACCCAACAGGTTCTTCATTCTTGGACATCTGAGGAGGTCGGTACGAAAGTCGCATGCTACTCTCAACAAATGGAAAAGCGAATACATATACATATACATATATATATATATACATGGGCGGACCCACGTTGGTGGTTATGCCCACCCCCCCCCCCCCCCCCCAAAGCAACAACACCCCAAAAATTAAAAAAAAAATTATGTACTATATATATTTACATATATATAATATTAAATTACTCCTCAAATTATAAAAAAAATTAAAAATTACTCTCCCAAATTTTTATTAAAATTATTCTCTCTAATTTCAATATATATATAACTTTATTTTAACTTTTAACTTTATTTAAATTCAAATTTCAACTCACCTGATCTCATAATTATTTTAACAGTTTAATTCTAAAAAAAATAATTATAAATTTATATAATTGTCGAAATTGATTGATTATATTCATTTATATAATCTCACTCTAACTTAATTATATAATTAAAAGATATAATTTATTAAAAATTTAACAGCGGTATATCATTAGTCATTAAAAATTTCTTATATTTATTTTTGATCTATAATTTTTTTTAATCATAAAAAAATATGAGTAAGTTAAGAACGAATACTTTTTTTTTAAATGTGGATAATTCGAAGAGTAATACGTTTAGAGAGTTCGATAACAACAAAATGTGATACTTCTATCACTAATGAGCATCCTTTTAAAATTTATATATAGTACACATTTTATCGATCGCCCTCTAAACATAAAATCCTGATTCCGCCCCTGTATGTATACATATACATATATATATATATATCCACAGCAGTCCCAAAACGTGTATAAAGTACTCAAGTTGCACATCTTGACTTCTCTACCTTGGTATCAAGTATATTCCTGATGAGCCTGTATAAAAGCTTTCATATTGAAACCATGAAAAAATAAAGAGGCAATAGTTGTCATTATAGCATCAACATAAGTAATTCCAAGTAATTCCAAAACAATTTTAAAACAAAATTAACAAAATAACAAAAGTCCACAAATAGGCAATAATTGCTGCCCAACCACATATTTCATCAAATGTGGGCTATCCAGCAACTAAAACATGTAGAGAATCAAGATTAAAATTCTCACATGGTTTAACACAAAAATATGACCATAACAGTACAACACTTCTCTACACCAAAACCAAGTATACGTACTCAATTTTATTGGGATAAATATACTTTGCCCCCTTAAAATATCAAGAGTTTTGCACATTTTACCATCAACTACAAAAACAAAAACATTGTACCTTAAAACAAAAACTTACAAATATCCAACTCAAACCAACCCAAAAATATGTTGGTCTACTGCTTCACATTTTCTTTGGGGACAAGGGACAAGTGCGTTGGTCTTCAAATGTTTCACCCAGATAACACTATATGAAGGATTGCTTTTTCAGCTATGCAACACAAGCATACATATACATGCACATAAAACATGTTCTGAAAACAAGCTAACAAAAAAATATAACATCACCTCCAATGAACACTTAAAGATCTCCAAGTGATTTCTCTGGGTGGTTTACAACCCAGCTCAAACCAACCCAAATTACGCATAAAAATAAGCTTCAGAACCACCATACGATTTGAATTAGAACCATATCATCAAAAATAAGCTTCAAACCAAACAATGACCAAAAATAAGCTTCAAAATAACCATACAATTTGAATCAAAACCATATCATCAAAAATAAGCTTTAGAACCACCAAAATTGCGCAAACAATGGCCAAAAATCCAGTGATTTGAATTATTTACCCATACGAAACTTGGGGTTTGAATCATTTACCCTATATGAAGGTTTCAGATTTCGAATCTTGTAGGAATTGGAATAATTTACCCCATATGAAGAATAGAAACCAATCATTGAAGGAACTAAAGTCGAGTGAAGGTGAAAAAAAATCAAAGCTTGCAAGAGAAGACGATGGGAAAAATGACGTGGAGAGATGATACCTAAAGAGAAAAATCTTTGTTTGGAGTGAAGAAGTGACAGGAGATGAAGATAGAGACCTCACTAGCGATGAAGAGGAGCTGGTGATGGAGAGGAGTTGTCGACAGAGACGACCTGACAGCGAGGACAAAATGGAAATGAGAAGTTTCTGAGTCGGAAGAATCATAGGTCGTAAGAAAGGAAAGTGATGAAGGAAATGAAAATCGCGGGAAGGAAATATGTAAAATAATCGGATGAATACCTCTACTGTAGCAAAAACTCATTTTGAAAAGTGGATGACTAATCTAATGTATGGGTGTTTTAATTTATTTTCTTCAAATTTTGAAGAGCACTAGCATTTGGCTAATTCAATGTCAATACTCTAACAAATGGATGAAAAAAAAGTCTCAAAATCACTCTTTAATGGAGCATGTAAATAGAGTAGGTAAAATGAATCCGCTACTGCATATATTCTTTGAATCTTTAATCCGCTACGTGTAGCATGTTATTGTTCATGAAGGTAAACATATTAAAATAACTTTATTGGAGTAGGTAAAATAAAGCTTTTTATAAAATAGATGAAAAAAAAAGTCTCAAAATCACTCTTTAATGGAGCATGTAAATAGAGTAGGTAAAATGAATTCGCTACCACGTATATTCTTTAATCCGCTACGTGTAGCATGTTATTGTTCACGAAGGTAAACATATTAAAATAATTTTTTATTTCTTCGTCGCTCTTCATCATCATCTTCATCCCGTCAATCATCGCAGATCAGTCCAAAATGGCCATTCACAAGTTCAGATCACTTCATCCTATAGTCCCAAATCGCAGTGGTCCGAAATCCCCAAATCGAAGTGGTCCAAAATCACAATTACAGAACTTCCAAAGTCGAAATTGCAGAGATTCCAAAATTGCAATTGCAGTGGTTTGAAATCGCAATGCTATTCACGAAATTGTAATGGTCCAAAATCTCACTTCAACTTGATGCTAGGATTTGGATGGACAAGAAAGAGAAGTCGTAAGACAGTGCTAGGGTTTGGATGGACGGGAAGAGGAAGAAGAAAGACCAAAAATTGAAATTTTAAATGAATATTTAAATAAATTAAAATAAAATGTGAATATTTAAAAGATATACAGAAAAAAATAAATTAGTTAATAGATGATAAAATATAAAAATGAGTAAATAAAATAGAAAAAAAAATTAATAATATATTTTGATAAGGATCCGTCAAGAGTGTTTTTTACAAAAAAAATAAATAAATAAAAAATAAGGCTAGTTAGGCTAGCTATTACTTTAGAGCATTCCCAATGGAATAACTAGTTTTACTTTATTTTTTATTATCAAAAACTTACTGGTTTGTATTTTACCTATTCATTTTTACATTTTATCATCCATCGGCCTCTCTATTTTTTCTTTATATTTTTTAAAAAATAAAATATTTTATTTTATAATTTTTAAGAAAACAAATCTGGAAGACGCGTTGGCTAAAACGCTTAACAGTAGTCGAATCCCAAAAGCTGCACATGGAAGACGACGTTGGAGTTACCAGAGCTGGTATTGCCGGGAGTTGGTCGTCGACGTGAGGGGATGCCGGTGGTGTGGCTCGTGGTGGCCGACGGTGAGTCAAACAAAACTCATAAACTCTGAAACCCATTTTCGACGTTGGAGTCGCGTGTTCTCGACGACGATTAACTTTCCGGCAGTGGGAATGTGTGGAGTTAGTCGTTGGCGTGAGATGAAGCCGGTGATGCCGGCTGTGTGTTGAACCGTGGTCGGCGGTAGGTCGAAACTTGATTTGAATCCCACGGAATTGAAAAATAAAATTAATAATATAAAATAATATTTAAAGGATGAATAGTATTGCGCTACATGTAGAGCAAATACTCTTCATGTTTGTATAATTCTTTTATTTTAAAGAGTCCAATAGAGTGTAATTTTGGATCTTTTAGCTAAATTTGAGTTAAATTTTACAAAAAGTAAATATTTAGCTACTCTATTGGTGCTCTAAGAACACTCACAATAGAGTAGCTAAAAACACTTTTATTGTAAAATTTAGCTCAAAAATTAAAAAAAAAAAAAGAAAAAAATGACTCCAATGGACTCTTTAAAAATAAAATTAAAATTTTATTGAATATGAACAGTATTTGCGCTACATGTAACGCAACATTGTTTATCCTTCAAATATTATTTTAATATATTTCTACATGAATAGTGTTCACGGACTGCTTGATGCTTCGTTCGGTAGTGGGCTTCGAACAACACTGACGTCAACGCCAGCCACCACTAGAGACACTGTCGGCTTCACTGGAATCGCCTCACGACGGCGATCATTCCTTAACGATTCCAGCTTCGGCGATGGACCATTCATCCCCCACGCATCGATCGAATGCCGAAAATGGGTTTCGACATCACCGGCGTCATTGGACCCACCTCTGGCCACTACGTGCTACACCGCCAGCATCAACGGCATCGTGTCACTCCGACGACCATTCTTTACAAATTTCATTTCCATCAAGTCAGCCGTTGTCTGGAGTGCGGCTCTTTTAGCTCTGGCGATCGTATTTTTAAAATAGAATTTAAATATTTTAAAATAAAATATAAATATTTTAAAGATGTAAAGAAAAAATAAAAATGTTGATGGATGGTAAAATATAGAAGTGAATAACTAAAATAAAAATAAAAAAAGTGAGTTTTTGACTCTTTAAAATAAATGAAAAGTAGCTACTCCATTGGAAGTGCTTTAAGAATCAGAAAAAATTTTGTTTGTTTTGAAGGATGAGATTAAAAATTAAAAATACATTTCAAACTCATTATTATATTTTTTAAAATTTTTATATAAAATATAATAAAAATTAAACTTTTTCAAAATCTCATATCACTTTTCAAATCCTTATACAAAATTAATATTAAAAAAATATTTATAATAATTATTTATTTCTTATTTATTTTTTATTTTTATCTCATTTTATCTTATTTTATTTTTAAAAACAAACAGGATGTAAAGCTAAAGAGTGCAAGCCGGCCTGTACCATTGAGTTTTGGTTTTTTTTTTCATATATTTTTTTAATATTTTTAATATTATTATTATTTTAAATCATTACATCACAAAATAAATTTATTTAATTATTAAGTAAAAACAAATAATAAAATAAAAAATTATTAGAATGTAACTTTTATTTATAACTTTAAAAAGTGACGTTAGCATTTCTCCCGTTGGATAGTTGAGAGGATTGTAGAGTTGCAGACTGCTGGCCCGCAGGGAGGAGTTTCGATTTGACCCGACCAACATTTTTACAAAGAAGTTCTTATTCATTCTTTTACTTTACTGTTCTGTCTTAGTAACTAATTATTAGTTTTATTTTTTTTATTTAATAGTTAAGAAAGTGATTATTAATATAAATATATATATACATTTAATTTTTTTAATAATTAAAAATGTTAAAAATTACTTAAAAAATTGATAATAAAATAAAATTTTCAAATACATTATAGTAAGAGAATAATAAGTCTATCATAATCCTTATTTTTTGGGACGACTAGTACCACCACTTTTTAAGGGTGGTGAGAGTCGTGAGACTCCCATGGAGGGAGACCACCAAGAGAGGCATCGAATAGGCAAAATTTTTTTATATTTTTAAATTTTTTTAAACTCATTAAACATTTAAAAGAATAAAACTTACAAATTTATTAAAAAAATTATTTAATTAATGATTAAATAAAAATTAAAAATAAAAAAAAAAATCAATCCGTCTCCACCCACCGTACGCGAGGATAAAAAATGTTAAGAGTCACTCTCCAAAATCATCCTAAAGTTACATCTTATTATTATTTTTTTTTTACTTAATGATTAAGTAAATATTTTCTAATAATGTGAATTTTAAAAATAAATTAAATTTTTAAAAAATATATATGAAAATATCCAAAAAAAAAAAAGTTTTCTTGGTCTTGAAGAAATCCACAGGAGTGACTGTAGAGCCACTCATCTGGGATAAGCATTTACTTTTTCAACAAAACTAATGTAGAAAATACATTACAGAGAGGTTACTGATTAAAATCCGAGTTATCAGATTGAACAAAGTGAGCTAAGAAAAAAAAAGGAAAAAAAAAAGAGAGATTGAACAAAGTGAGATTGGCGTACTTTTTCACCTTTAGGTGTTAAAATGTGTGGCATTGTTGAAGATGAAAGGTGGAAATGGGACACAGACAGGAAAAAAGCAGAAGAAAGAGGGAATATTATATAGAGCATGAGTCGGCATGACTGTAACTGCATTTCATTAATCTTTAAACAGAAAACAAACACTGCCGACAACTTTCTCAGAACTTAACCTTGCAGTTTATAACATCTACTATTATTACATAATCTTAAGATCAACGATAAATGGTAAAAATTCTTTTGTGGAGTGTCCCAGTTCTTGACAAGCATCAACAATTTATAACACAAATGCATACACATTCTTATTTAATGGTTAAGAGAATGACTATTCATGAATTTATATATTTTTTATTTTTTAATATTTAGAATGTTAAAAATATTTTTAAAATATCAAAAAACTATTAACTAGCAAGTATGCCCAGCAGTAAACACTTGGCGGCCGCTAGCATGATCCATAATACATATAATTTGAAAGAATGAATTACTATTTTACAACACTCCTACATTACAGCATCCAATCATCACTGCCTACAAACAAATCCAGTGTATGCCTAAGGTCAGAAATACACCACAAAGAAGCTTCAGTAAAAACTTTAATGCTCTTTGCTGGAGGGTCGCATGTTTTGCTTACCGAGTGTGAGACTTTAAAGCAATGTCAATGCGTTCTCTAATTTGGTGTGCTACTTGAGTTGGCGCTTGTTGTTGAGCTTGGGGTACTATCATGGTCGGTGTTTGCAGGGCAGATAGAAGCGAACTGACAGAACCGGCATTTCCAACGCTCTTCCTCCGGAGTGAAACAGGCTTCTCGCTCCCCTAGCCAAAACTCGAGACAGCCGTGAATTTGATTCTTGAGCCAATCAGGGTCAAATGCAAATAGATCTTCACCAATCAATGAATTATCTTTTTGAAACTCATATCTGCTTTAAACAACCAAGTAAATGTTTAGCTAATAGGAACTACACTAGGATTTGTTAGCTGTGACACCCCCCAACCTCCGTTTAGGATGTAACAGAGACTTAGACCTGATTTATTTTCAAAAATAAGATGAAAACAAAATTAAAAAAGAATAGTAAAATATTTTTTTATTATTAATTTTGTTTTGGGATTTATAAATATTGTTTTGAAATTTGAAAGAGTTGAATTGTTTATTTTATCTTGTATGGAAATTTGAAAAAATGTAATAATGAATTTGAAATGAAATAAGATGAGATGGTTGTTGTAAACAAACCTTAGAGTGCCGGGACATGTAACGCAAGATTACATTCTCCCGTAAATATGCAATACATCCTAAAAATGCAACTAGCAATATGATATAATTGTAACGTAAAGTTAGGGTGAAAAAACACTTATGCCAAAATAACGGCCTTGTTTGTTTTTCAAACACATTTTATCTCATTTTAAACTCATTATTACACTTTTTCAAATTTCGATAGAAAATAACATAAACAATTCAATTTTTTCAAATCTCAAAACAATTTTTTTAAATTTCAAAACAATATTAATATTAAAAAAATATATTATAACAATATTTTATTATTATTTTTAACTCTTATCTCATCTTATCTCATTTCATCTATAAAAACAAACAAGGCAATCATCCCAAATAGAGGTTAGGGGCATCACATTACCAGATAAATCACTTGCATGAGTATATCACACACCAGAAGGAAAAAATGATGCTCTACAAGTACAACCTACATCCCAGAAGTTAACCAAAGTATCTCCTTGAGTTTTATTTTATAAAGAAGATTGCTTTCCTGTAGGCGCTATCATGAGAGGTGCCCAGCCCATCAGTCAAAGTGGGTAGGCAACTACAAATCTTGCATTCTCTGATTTCAGGAAACATTTCATGTTACCTCCTGTGTACTTGGGCTACATTTACACTATTATATTAATAAAATTCTATTATACCTACTAAAAAATAAACATTTCATGTAGATTGGCTAGTCAAACTAATTTTGGCTCCAGCCAGAAACCTTCAATCCAGACATACCATAATGGGTGATGTATGACCCAACTGATGTTCAACTAGATTGGCTGTCCCTTGTGGCTGTTCCCATCTAACATCTCTACTAAGGTGTGTTTCCAGTAAACTTATTTACTCACCTCAATAAAAGCTGGTCGTTTGCAGGGGGCAGTGTGCTCCAGGTATTTTTGTAGAATCTTACTACGTCGTCAAGGGTCTACATATCCAAAATAAAACAAACATAATATCAAAGTTTGGAGGGATTTCTTAATTTATATGCTATAGTATTCCTGCAAATGAGTTGGTAGACATGTTTAATGAATAAAATTAAAGATGAGAAAAGCTGCTCTCACTTTGTTTAAAACTGTAGTACTATTTTTGGACAAGTACTGTAATACTTCTATTTATTACCAAAACCATCTATTTTCCCTCCAAATAAAAGCATTAGTTTTTCCCTTTTTTTGATAAGTAAAGCATTATTTTTTACTTATTCCAAGCACCTTAGAATTGAGCATTATAATGTTGAGAATATCATAGACAGTCCAGAGCAGCAGGCTGCAGCATCAACCAAACTACGTACATTGTTAGTGGTTTGAGAGAAAGAAACCTTACATCTGCTGGGAACCCTGAGTAAGCAGTCTTTATTTCTTCAGATAACATAGAATGTGGGTTCAAGGCAAAAAAATTGTAAAATTCTCTGGAGGGGAAACTGTCAGCTACTAAATTGTCCCACATATACTTGTAGCACATTAATTGAAGCCTGCAAAAAAAGTATCTATGAATGTCGTGATTTTATTCGGATGCATTACCAAAAAATTCATCATCGAGGCATACCTTCCATTCCTTCTTTGTGGTTCAGCAGGAAGAGTGCCTCGTACACGAGTCTTTGTGTCAATTAATTTTGGGTTCATATTGGTTTCTGTTGCAGACATGCAGATCTCATCAATCACTCCCACCATCCATACACCTTCTGCAAAGCCTATTCTGATTTCATAAGCAACTATAATCCATCAGCAAGAGGAAATAAGGATACTGAGATCAACGTAATAAATCATCCATTTCTCTCCTAAAAAGGTCTAATAAGATAAGTGAGGTAACTTTTTATAAAAAACAGGATGAGTTTGTTCCTAAGCCGTGTGAGACTTCTCAACACGTCCCCTCATGTGTGGGCTGGTATTTCTAGTACCACCATTGTGGGTAGGTCGCAAGAGCCTATCATCAGTCCGTCATAGTTTAATTTGCTATGGTACCATAAAGAAACACCTTTCTCCTTTTAAAAGACCTAATAAAAGAAGTGGAGTAACTCCTTATAAAGACTAAGATAAGTTTGTTCCTAAGCCATGTAGGACTTCTCAACACGCCCTCTCATGTATGGGCCAATATTTCCGATACCATCATCGTGGATAGGTCGTAGAAACTCATCATCGGTCATAGGTTAACCTACTCTGATATCATAATAAATCACTCATTTCTCTCCTTAAAGGTCTAATAGGAAGAGTGAGATAACTCTTTATAAAGACCAGGATGAATTTGTTCCTAAACTGTGTGAATCTTCTCAACATCCATATTCCATTCACATGTGATAGCAAGAGGCCAAAATATGAAGGAAAAAGATACCTCTGAGTCTTTGACAGATTTTTTTTTTTTTGTCATATCTATCCTTGGACAGAAATATTGCAGTATAAAAAGAAATAGTTCTTGTTGAATTTCATAAAATGGTTTTGTTGGATATGTCCCGGCACTGTCTCTATGCTTCCCCAACCAAAAAGGAAGCATTTTTTTTTTTAATTTCTTGTTAACTAATTTCTGTGGTTCGTTATCCACACTAATATAAGCATATCCAAAGAACTAAGGCAAAACAAGAAGTAATAAATAGTCAAATATAATCATCTATGGCACTTCATCAATCAGCACAATCATTTCATTCTGGAACCTAATCCAACTCAAACAAATCGTTATCCAAGTATCTGCCCATTATTCAAAGAGACCTTCGATCTAGTTACCTTTAACTATATGATTAATTATCTACTTTACTTATCAAAAAATAATAATTAATTATCTAATTTAAAACCAGTAACTAGCCCCCATCAAGATTTTATAAACACAAATATGGATAAATCTAAATTCTACAGAAACCACAAATAACCGCTCCTTTCCAATTCATTTTTCGAAATTACACCCTGCATCAAGAACAAAGTAAACTGTCTTTCAAAATATAATGCAACACACTTCAAAATGATATACCGAACCACTTACAAGTACAGAAAAATCATTTCCATGTGGTTACTAAGAGCAAGCTAAAACCATGGCTGGACAGAAACTGACTCAGAAGACAGTGAGAGATGATTGAACTTACAGTGGTAGTTCACGCGTTAATCCTTCACACAATAATTGATTAGCACCAATTATAAAGTTCAAAAGTTTCATAGCCCATATATCTTCTTTAGATTTGACACGAACTTTAACTTTTTTCACAACCTGCCAGATATACAACAAGGATGAATAATTATATATAGTGAACATGTGAAAGACATATAAGGTGACTAATTAAAGTTTTTTTTTTTCTGCTACAAACATGCTGAACAAAAAATAGAAAAATGCAGGTTGGAGGAGCTTCACATCTTCTATGCAGTATCTTTATGTACAAAAACAATTTCTAAATGCCAAATTGTTGAAAACATAAGAATGCCTTCTAGTACTGCTCTTAATACTGATTCTGTTTTTCCACTAAATTTCAACAACTTACAAATTTCATGCAGCGGTTTTTAATCCATGTCTACCAAAAAACTGAAGGAAAAGGAAAATCTTATTTTGGACAAAAGAGTGATAAAGAATATTGATATGACCAGAAAAATAAATTTTTAGATATGGGTGGTTATAAGTTCTTGTCCGCATCAGACACGCAATGCACCATGGAGAATTAGTTATTCAAGAGTTTAAAAATGTACCTCTTCTTCAAGACTTGTATGGCGAACACTACCTGCTTTCATAGCTTTAGTAGTCTTGCGCTTGGCACGGAGGAGAACAAACTCCATTTGTTTTTCACACCATTCCTACGACAACATGATGTTAAAAGCCATGTGAGATGGATATGTTTCAGTTTCAGTTTCAACAAGCCAAATGGACAGCACCTTAGCTTCATGACATCACAAGATATTTACTGTAGGAATATATTTCATTACGGAAAACAACGTAATGTGAAATGGAAGCAACCCGGAGAAAAAGTTAAACCAAAATTCAAACTTCTCAGATACCTCACAGGACTGGAAAAATTAAGAGGTACTCCCCTTACATCACTAGATGCCACGTAGTTAAAATTGACTATGGCAACTAAAATATGTTAGGATGGGAGTACCATGTGTCCCTACTCCGAAGTAACTAATAATTACTCCACAGGAGTACAGAATGATACTAAAATTATAGAATGATACTCAAAGGAGATGAAATTGATGTAAGTTTGACATTGTAATTCCTTTAAACAAATAATATCGCGCTCTGGAGTATTAAAAGAATTAAAATTAAACAGAAGAGACAAGCATACTTACACACAATCTAAATTGGCCAGCAAAACAGTTGGTCCCAAAAACCATAAATGATAAACCCAACAATAATGATACCATTACTACTATTTTACTATTTATTTACAACTATTTTTGTATTTAATTTTTAATTTTATTGAATAATTAAGAAAGTGAATATTAGTAAAGTTGTATATATATATATTTTAATGATTAATAATGTTAAAAAAACTTAAAAGAAAATGATAAAAAAGTCAAAACATTTAAAAACACTAACAAGTAGTAAAATGGCAGTACCTCTATTACTACTCTAAACCCAATTGGGGTGGAAGTAAAAATTTGTCCCGTTTGAATAGTGAATACTAAAATGAGATGAGATGATTTTAGATGAAAGGTGAAAGTTGAAAAGAGAATTTGAGAAAATTGTAACAATTAGATGAGACGATACCATTTCTGTATATAAATGGAGCCCGTCTACTCATTCAAAAGGGAATGCAGAAGGCAAGTTTAGAAATCAATTACACAGCGTGAATCATCTATAAATGAAATGATCATAAGATAATTGGAAGCTTATTATAGGAGTGAAAGAGAGGGCAACTGCTTCACAAGACTGGACCTTTTTTGTCCACCGATTTTCCTACAAGTCTATCCTTCGTCTCAGCGTTAATCTCATACTTATGAACCACCTGGATTTGTTCGAGGTTCCAATATTAATAACCAAGACAGGCTACAAACTACTAGAATGTGATATAAAGCAAAAACAATCCCAACCCATTAGCAAGAAAATGCTGAATAATACCGTGGCAGTGATATCAGTGACAGACAAGCCCCTCTTTCTCCTAAACCGGTGCAAGAACGACTCATTTGCTTTGATCTTCTTTTGGGTAATCGCAAAAACGTCTGAATCCTCAATATCGGGTTCTGTACGACCCGAAAAGCCCCTCTTGGAAAGGACAGTAATTGACTGGATGGACCTCGTGTTTCTGTGAAAATCAAAAGGTGAACAGATTAAAGGGATTGAAGAGCGAGCGGCCACAAAGGCGGCTTCGATGAGAGCCATTTCCTCTTCGCTCACGATCTCGATTGGGATGTCGGGAACGATGTTGTTAAAGGGTAACTCGGAGGGCGACCCGCTCATTGTGGGCGATACGGTGGGAGATTCGTGAAGAAATGACCGTTGGGATCGGCACGCTTGAGGGGCGAGTCATCGGTCGTGTTTTTGGAATTTGAGTTCTTAACGTCCGGAACACTCGACACCAGTCTGAATGGGGTTGGCTTGGTGTGTGTACAACTCACACCTGATTTATATGTACTCACTGTTTTCTAGTTTTAAATAAAAAAAACTCACTTTTCAATAAGAGAAAGGAAAATGTTTAAGAGTCCGATGGGGTTTCCAAGCGGTGCCTTGCTCTCATTTTTTTTAATTAATAAATAAGAAAATATTATTTAATAATATTATTAAATTTTTAAAAAATAATAATATTTAAAAAATAATATAAATAAGTAAATAAATACAAGAAAAAAAAACACTAAGTGAGTACAAAAAATAGATCTTATGTGGTACTCCCTAACATGACTAATAGAAAAATCCAACCATAATGAATAATTGTACTCATCATTTTAATTCTAATTATTTATTCGTAATGTTATGATATGGCATTATAATCAATATTTAATATATTTTATTTGAAAATTTATCATTTAATATTAAATCATATTATAAAATGATAAAAACCATTTTTACACCAGCCATTAAAATAACAACACAAAGACATTTCTAAAACAAGAGTCGTGCACCCGGTAACATCGAAACACTTTGTCTCGCGCTCTCTCTCTCCCCCTTTCCCTTCCCTATTTGCTCTCAATGATGTCGACTTGTCTCTAATCTATATTCTATGGCCAAAATCTGAAAGAAAAGTCATCATAAGGTTACATGCTTTGTCGCCCATTCAATCTATTTCATTGGTAAGCTAACCACTATTTTTGTCCAGTTCATCCAGTCTCACTTTGCTTAATTTGAGGAACAATTCTTTGGAGGGTCCAATTAATCTTAATTGTACATAAATAGCTAGTTTGGCCTCTCTTGATTTAGGTTCTAATCAGTTCATTGGTCTTGTACCTGCTATCCCTCTTGTCCAAATTTGAGTAACATAAATCTTATCTGGAACAATTTTAGTGGCAAAATTCAAGAAAGTTTTAAGAGATTTCAGAGTCTCTCTTACCTCTCACTCTTCAATTCTAGTCTCTCAAATATTTCGTCTGCCCTTTCAATTCTACAACGATGTAGGAAACTAACCACTTTGGTCATGACTCAGAACTTCCACGATGAGAAATTGTCGAAAAGATCAATTTCAACATCAAGACTAAAGCCCAACAAGCTCATGTCGATGCCTCAGTAACTGATCATAAGCTACCTACTCAAGTTCCTGTGCTTGTCCTGGTTCCCTTAGATCAAACACATAAGGCTTTTGGAGGAGGACCTCAAAATGGGAGAGGGAGAGAGCAGAGAGGTTCTTTCGTGGTTTTGTTTGAGGGCAAACGGGAGAGGGAGAAAGTGAGAGAAAGCAAAAAAGAAAAAAAATATAGATGTTTCGATGTTACCAGATGCACGCCTTTTACTTTAAAATTGTTTACATGTTGTTATTTTATTGATTAGTGTGGAATGAGTTTCAAACCCATCAGCTCGCAACTTCTCTCTTATCATAAAAGAATAATAATCATTATTGTTGAGAAAATAAAATAAAATTAATGTTCCAATCAAGTTTAATGTCAAGGTTCAGTTAAAAATAGCAAAATTCTTTATCATTTAAGTTGTGCTATAAATTTCATAAAAAAAATAAAAAAAAGTAGTGCTAGACTGTCGCCCAACCTTAACCGCTAGGCGTGCACCCTAGCACAAATTTATTTTCTTATTTTTTTCATTGATTAATTCATATTTTTTTATTATTTTAAAATATTTTAAAAATATATATTTATCAATATATTAATAGTTACTTCTTTAATTATTAAGTAAATAAAAAATTTAAGATATAGGAGATGTCAAAATGAAATATTAAAATGAAATGTCAAAATAGAATTTTCCTTATCATTTTAACATATTGAATACATGTAAATTTTCTCGTATTTGTTATTCTATAATTAATTTATTACATAAAATATTTAGGTCTCATTTGTTTTTATAGATGAGAGAAGATGAATTAAGATACAAGTTAAAAATTAATAAAATATTATTAGAATATATTTTTATATTATTTTTATTTTGAAATTTAAAGAAATTAAATTGTCTATCTTATTTTATATAAAAAAATTGAAATATTATAATAATTAGATGATATGAGATGAGATAAACATTATTGGAAAACAAACGAGATAGATCTTTTCATTTTCTAAAAATAAGAATGTTGTTAATATTAAATCTGATATCTGTGTAAAATGAAATCTGTATATTAATCATAAAAACAATTATAGAGAGTCCTTTATATACAAAGTACTCCAGTTTAGTTTATCACATTAAATTACAACTGTCACATTACAGTTGTCACAAATAAAATGATACATGTATTAAAAGGAAGCTATATTACATCAGATTTATTTATTACACCAGTTACACTAGTAAAAACTAATACTCCACCTCAAGTTGGACTATATATATTAAGTAGTCCCATCTTGCCAATCAGGTAGTTAAACTGATACAGCCCAAGAGACTTAGTCAAAATATCTGCAATTTGTTCACTTGACTTAACATGAAACAATTTGATAGTCCCTACTTGCATCTTCTCTCTCACAAGGTGACAATCCAATTCAATATACTTGGTTCTTTCATGATAAACTGGATTGGAAGCTATATGTATTGCTGCCTTACTATCACAAAACATCAAGGCAGGTTGTAAATGCTCAATACCGAAATCAATCAACAAGTTTTTCAACCACAAAATTTCACAAACAGTAGCAGCCATTGCCCTATATTCTGATTCAGCGGAAGATCTTGAAATGGTGTGTTGTTTCTTTGATTTCCAACTAACCAAATTATCTCCCAAAAACACAGTATATCCAGTAACAGATTTTTTTGTATCAGGACATGTTGCCCAATCAGAATCAGTATAAATTTTCAACTTAAAATCAGTTGAAGAGGATGAAAAAAATAGGCCTAGTCCAATAGTGTTCTTAACATATTGAACTACCTTTTGAGCAGCTGCCAAATGAGGTTTCCTTGGTCTATGCATAAACTGACTCAACTTTTGAACTGAATAGGTGATATCAGGTCGTGTAATAGTTAAGTATAATAGTCTACCAATTAACCTCCTATATTGAGAAGCATCTTCCAACTCTTCACCATCACTAGCATTAAGAGATAAATTTTGTTCCATTGGCGAGTTGGCAGGTTTACAGCCCATTAAACCACAATCTTCTATAATTTCTAAGGAATATTTTCTTTGACACAGATGTATTCCTTTAGAAGATCTTGTAGCTTCCAAACCCAAAAAATATTTTAGGGGTCCCAAATCCTTCATCTTAAAGTGATTATTCAAATACACTTTTAAAGACTCTATTGCTGAAATATCATTGCTTGCAATTAATATGTCATCAACATAGACTAACAACATAATAATTGAGCTGCCTTCAACCTTTCTAAAAAGAGAATAATCAGGCTTTGACTGAGTAAAGCCATCAGCAAGTAGATTGGATGAAAATTTGGCAAACTATTATCTTGAAGCTTACTTCAACTCATATAATGATTTTTTAAGTTTGCATACCAAATGAGGCTCCCCCTTGCTGTCAAAACCAGGTGGTAAGGTCATATAAACCTCTTCTTGGAGGTCATTATTTAAGAAGGCATTATTCACATCCATTTGAATAATATGACATTGTTTGACAGCAGCAATAGAGAGAAAAAAAATGAATTGTAGGAAACTTAGCCACAGGGCTAAAGGTCTCATAATAATCAAATCCTTCCATTTGAGTATACCCTTTAGACACTAATCTAGCCTTACATCTTTCAACACTGCCATCTGACTTCAATTTTAGCTTGTAAACCCATTTACATCCTACTGGATGTTTGCCAACAGGTAAGGAAACAAGCTCCCAAGTGTGATTTTCCTCTAAAGCTAAGATTTCTGCTTGCATGGCAGATCTCCATTCAGGATAGTCCACTGCTTGAGAATAAGTGTGAGGTTCAACCAAAGTTGAAGTAGCAAAAACAAAGGATTTATGAGAAGATGAAATTCTGTCATAACTGAGGAAATTGTTGAGAGGATGACAAGTACTTGAAGTAGAACCAGCATCTTGGTGAGAAGGGTGAGTTGATTGCATGGCAGCTTACTGACAGTGATAGGATTGCAAGTATGAAGGTAGATGCCTAGGTCTAGTAGACATTCTAAGAGGAATTTCTGAACTAGAATTATGTGTTGAAGAAGTAATCTGTTCAGAATTATTGTTTGAAACTTGAGTAGAAATATGAATTGGAAGAGAATTAATTTCTGAAACAAAATTAGGGATATCTGAATTAGGGACAGAAATTGGCAAGAAAAAATTTGGGAAATATGTGGCAGGAAATGGTTTAAATGAAGAATTTTCAAAAGGAAAAATATCTTCATGAAATATTACATCCCTTGAGATATAACAAATCTGAGTTTCAAGATTTAAAGGTTTGTATCCTTTCACATCATAAGGATAACCCAGAAAAACAGATTTAATGGCTCTTGGAGAGAATTTGGACATGTTATGAGAAAGAGTAGTACCAAAACATAGGCATCCAAATACTTTTAAGTGACTATAAGAAGGAGCTTTGTTATAAAGAAGCTCAAAAGGACTTTTATTGGAAAGGAGTGGACTAGGTGTTTTGTTAATAAGGTAAACAGCAGTAACAATGTTGTCAGCCAATAACAGAGAGGAATTTTAGAATGAAACAGTAAGGATCTTGCCACATTTAGGATATGCTGATGTTTGCGCTCCACAACATAATTTTGTAGTGGAGTTGCAATACAACTTAATTGATGAATTACTCCTTTAGAGGCAAAAAAATATTTTAAAGCAAATTCAGACCCATTATCAGACCTGAGTACTTTAATTCTAGCAGAAAACTGTGTTTCTACATGAGTAAAAAAAGATTGTAGAATCTGACCAATTTCTGATTTAGATTTCATTAGATAAATCCAAGTGGCCCTAGAGAAATCATCTACTATAGAAAACAAATATCTAAATTCATCATTAGAAGGTATAGACATTGGTCCCCATATATCACAGTGTAATAAATCAAAAGAAACAGTACATATATTTGTGCCAACAGGAAAGGGTAACCTCTTTTGTTTAGCAAGAGGATATGTCATACAAGAATCAAATTTATGTGACAAAACAGGAATATGTGAATTCATAGATGCATCCTAGAACTAGATGGATGTCCTAATCTAAAATGTCACAAGGCTACATTAGATTGGACATTAAAACAAGTAGAAAGAGAAGAATGATCACTATTTATGGGAGAGAGATTGGAAACTATCAACTGATATAAGCCATCACGCAATTCACCCATCCCAATCATCTACAAGGTTGCTAGGTCCTGCAAAAAGCACTCGTCAGCTTTAAGGATCAGACAACAATTCAAAGATTGTGTTATCTTGTTGACTGAAAGAAGGTTGAAAGAAAAGCTTGGAACACATAGGACATTATGCAAAGTAAGAGTAGGGCTAAGAATTATGTCACCAATATGTGTGACTTTGGCATAAGTTCCATTTGGAAGCTTAACTGAATTAGAGACAGTAAGGGGTGTCGATGAATAAAAACTTGGAGAGTGGACCATATGATCCGAAGCTCCACTATCAAGAATCCAAGTATATGAATCAACAGGTGAAGCAGCAAGACAAAAAGAATTGAGAGTACCTGAAAAATTAGGTACCAAAGCCATATTGGCTGAAGGAGAGGAGGTTGTTGGTTTCAATAAGGCTAAAAGCTGTTGGCATTGATCCACAGTAGTGCCAGGGGGCAAAGGTAAAGTGCTCTCAGCAACCACAGTAGACTGAACAGAATTAGTAACAGAAACTTTCGATTTATCCCTAAACTTGTAATTAGAGGGAAAACCATGCAGTTTGTAACAACGATCCACTGTGTGTCCATTAAGACCATAGTGACTACAAAACAGCTTAGTCCATGTGTTTCCTTTGACAGACTTAAAAGAAACATCATATCTGGTAGTCAAAGCTACAGTTTCAACAGCAGGCATAAGAATATTGCGATTATTAACAAGCCTCTGCCTCTCATCTTGAATAACAAGAGAAAAGGCTCTGTTAATAGTAGGTAACGGATCCATCATCAAAATTTGAGTCTTCACATTGTCAAAAAAATCATTAAGTCCCATTAGAAAGGTCATGATGTGGTTTTGATGATGATAATCAGCAAAAATCTTCGAAAAATGACAGGTGCAACCATGACATGTACATATAGGTACAGGCTGATAGTTGAAGAGTTCATCACAAAGTACCTTTAACTCAGTGAAATATGTACTAACGTCGTTCTGACCTTATCGTAGAGTGGAAATGGCAGTCTGCAACTAAAAAATCCTCAGACTATTGCCTTGTGAAAAATGCTCCTTCAACTCGATCCACATCGCGAAGGATGAATCAACATAAATCACACTATGTGCAATCTTCGAGTCCAGAGAGTTGAGGAGCCATGATAACAAAATAGTGTCACATTTGCTCCACGATGAGAACAGAGGATCATCCTTTCTTGGAGTCGGAAGGGTTCCATCATTGAACCCTAATTTATTCCGTGCTTTCAGAGAAATGAAGAAAGAATGGGACCATGAGTGATAGTTATTGTGGCTCAGTTTCTCGGTAACAAGAAGGATTCCAGGATGATCAGCAGTTTTGAGGAAATAAGGACTTCTCGGATCAATTTCAACATTAGGAGTAGATGAAAATGGAACACGAGTAGCAGAGGTATCCTCAAATTCAGCCATGATCAAGAAAGAAATCAAACAAAAAAACAGACGAAATCAAAGAAACGAAATGACCTAGGGTTCGGTCTGAGTAAAATGAAAAACGAAGTGAAAATCTCGAAACTGAAATGAGAAAATCACTGAAAGGAAACCACGAAAATGTTCGAAGGAAGAAATCGAACAAATTTCTTGATGAAATCACGGATGAAATCATGATGGAAGCAAGAAATCAAGTAACTCGTGAGGAACACGAAGGAGAAATCATGAGGAACACGAAGGAAAAAGGGGAAAGTTGGAGAGAGAATAATCGAGCGGAAACGTGTGATAGGATCTCACTTAATCTGATACCATATTAAATCTGATATCTGTGTAAAATGAAATATGTATATTCATCATAAAAACAATTACAGAGAGTCCTTTATATACGAAGTATTCTAGCTTAGTTTATCACATTACATTACAACTGTCACATTACAGCTGTCACAAATAAAATTTTACATGTATTAAAAGAAGTTATATTACATCAGATTTATTTATTACACCAATTACACTAGTAAAAACTAATAGTTAAATTCATACCAATGTTTTCTCTTCTACTTATTCTTTTGCGGCCTTGTCCATTAAAAAATAGAAAAGAGAATTTAGCTTCCATTTATTTTTAAGACAAAGAAAGAAGTTGCTTTCATCACGCTGAAGGGATCATCAAGGAGCCTTTCTAAGCCTACACGCAACATCTATAAAAGTAAATTATACTTTGAAGTATTATTAATCATTCTAATCTGTTCTTGTTTGGATAATTAGATAAGATGAAATAAAATAATAGTGATATATTTATCAAAGATGTAGCATGAGTTGGTCCTGATAAACAATAAATCCTATTTTATTTTATTTATTCATTCATTTTTTTCTTATTCTTAAATATTTTTTACAAATAAATAAAAAACACAATATTATAAAAAAAAATTCTTCCTTAATCATAAAGTTAAAAAAAATTAAAAGAAAAAATTTTCCGTATCGAGATAAATACTTGGGTAATTTAGTCAAGTGTTTTAGCAATTTTGTTAGATAAATATTTAAAATTTAAAAAGATTAAATTTTTTATTACATTTGTACAAGAATAAAATATTTTATTTTTTAATGAGTAATTATTTATTATATTTTATTAAAAAAATGATAACTGTAGTCATGAAATATACAAATGATACGCAAACGTTTTGAGAAAAGGTAAATAAATATGAGACCTAAATTAAAAGAATTAATTTTTTAATAATAAATCACATTTTTTTAAAACATTTGTATATTGTTTGCACGCGACTGTAAATAATATTGCTTGAGTAATTGTTTGTTATTAAAATAGTATTTTTAAATAACATTTCTTTTGAGTAATGATCCTTGCCAACTCTTTTTTAAGAGCATTTTCATTGAATTCTTGTATTCGCGTATTCCATTCAAAATCAATCTTTATATTCAATTATCTATTTATTTTTTATATAATAATAAAATATTACTAATTTAATAAGAGTAAAACGGAAACCAGATGCCACATTGAACTTGGGTGTTTCACGAAGAGAAATGATTATACATTTGGCTGTTGGGCCTATGATTGGCCAGACAGAACCTGTTGAAGCACACATCACAAAGCCTTAGATGAGGAGAAAGATCAAGGAAAAATTGGAAATGCGTAGGACAAAGGCCGAGTTGTCAAAGCCAAAAAATGAGAACGGGATGAAGGCACCGTATTGAGCAAAATACACACATCCTAACGGTAATAAATAAAAGTGAAAGTAAATATATTTAATCATACAATACAAAATTTATATAATTCGATAAATTATTTATGTCCATAGAGTTTCAGAAATCTTATTATCACAAGAGATTATAATCACTCAATCTCAATTCACTCTCTCTAAAATTTTTTTACTTTCTCACATAATATGCATTCACTAAACAATTATTCTCTTTAGAATATGCTAAAAAAAGTACATGTTTAAGCAGTCACATATAACATATTTATAACATAAATGGTACTAAAAATCTTAATTCTGAAATTCTTGCAATACTCGCTTGATTAGGATGTCAAGCGAAACTTTCTTTCTGAATCTCGTTCGAGCCAGTGTCAAGTGAGATATCGCTCATGCCAAGTGTCAAGTCAGGGTCGAGCAAGATTCCTAACACACGATTTTCAGCTCCTAAACTAGTCTTTACATACAATCCAACAATCTCCCACTTGGAAACTGAGTCTCCACATGTTATCCTTTGTTTCCAACCAAACTTTATCATCTCTGCAGCTCACAACTCTCATCTTTAAGTCAGAAAACGAACTAAGTCTCTCCGTACTTCGCCCTTAGTCAGCACATCTACTAGGTGATTCACAACCTCCATTGCACTGAAATGTCTGGTCTCAAACCGTTCTTGACAAGTTCAGCTAACTTTCACAAGCTTACATGAGGAACGATAAAACTGACTCCTTTTAGCTTCTTTATAGGTTTTTGCACGATCAAGCCTGCCCTTTTACACTCTTATATTTCTTAGTACATCACTGGATCTTGATGTCAATACAAAAAGTTAGATCTCTTACCATGCGCTAAAACAAGTACACTCTTAGTAATCTTTTAAATTCCTCCAGAGAACATTACTACATAATCGTTGTCATCAAGCTGTCCCACAAAGATATGGTTTTCTTTAAATTTGGAACGTGTCTGACTTGTTGTAAAATCCATACGCTCATGTTTGGAAGTGTGATACGAATATCACCCACTTCTACTAAATTCAATGCCTCTTCATCAACCGCATATATCTTTCTAAAATTACCAGAAACATAATTCTGCATGATCTCTCGATGTGAGATGTTATGGAACGAAACTCCTAAATCCAACACCCAATCATTAATCAGGCTGTGCATTGTAAGAAGTAGGACATCATGAATTTGTTCTACCACTACATTCACATCATCGTCCTCAGCACTTTCTTGATTCCTACAATTTTTTTTATGTGGCACGGCTTGCCACAACTCCAGCATGTGATCTACTAGTCAGATCTCGTCTTACTCTTCCTTATACTCTTGGAACTTGACCTATCATGTTCTCTGTCCCGACTGTCAATATTCAGGATCAATCCCGAACTCGAGAATTCATTGGAGTCTCTTATATGTACCTCTTCAGCAAGGACCATGTCACGTACATCGTCGTATTTCAATTTCATCTTGCCAGCTAAACTACTTATAGTCATTCTCATAGCCTCCCAACTATTTGGCAGCAATGCCAACAGAATCAACACTCTAAACTCATCATCAAATTCAATCTCCACAAGAGACAATTAATTTGTGATAGTATTGAATTCATTCAAATGTTGGGCCACAGACATACCTTTCGACATCTTCAGATTGAACAATTTCTTCATCAAGTGGACTTTGTTATTCGCCTATAGCTTTTCATACATACTTGACAAAGTCGTAATGAGACTGTCTGTGGTCTTCTCATTATTGACATTGTGTGTCATTCTTCTAGATAAGGTCAACCAAATAATTCATAGAACCTGTCGATCTAATAGGGTCCACTCAATATCAGCCATGCTCTCCAGCTTCTTTCCCAACAGTAAAAAGTAGAACCTCTTCTCGTAAAGATAATCCTCAATCTGCATTTTCCAATACCCAAAATCAGTGACGTTAAACTTCTCGATCTCAGGTGTGTTTACTCTATCTCCAACCATCGTTGTCCTTTATATCCGACCTTGAATCTTGATACCAGCTGTTGTGGGAAAAACATACACATTAACGATAGCAACTAAAAGTGAAAGTAAATACAATCAATCACACAACATAAAATTTACGTGATTTGACAAATTGCCTACATCTACAAAACTGTAGAAATCTTATTGTTAGAGGATATTACCATCACTCAATTTCAACTCACTCTTTCTATGACTTTTTGCTTTCTTATTTAATATATACTCACTTGACAATTGTTCTTTATTAAAATATGCTAAAATAACATATGTTTAAGCAGTTAATATAACATATTTATAGTAAATGGTGCTAAAAATCCTAATACTGAAATTCCTGCGATACTCGTTTGAGCAAGAAGTCGAACTAGTGTTAAGTGAGATCTCGTTCAAGTCAAATGTCAATTCAGGATTGAGCAAGATTTTTAAAACATGATTTCCAACTTCTAAATCAATCTCTACATGCAATCCAAGAGGCACCCCTTATAGCAAAATGGTCAGGAATTGCCGAAGAATACAACCTCGGTCAAGAGAGATCGAGTGGGAGAAAGAAACGGAGACAAAAGACAAGTAAAAGATGCTAGAGACATGCGCACTGATCAGAACACGTCATTTTACACGTAGGCACCGTTTGCCCGTCTGCGTATGACAGTTACCTTCAACATTTTTGTTCATGGATTAATAGGTTAGAGCATTCGCATTTGGTTCAGTAAAGCATTGCTCGGTTAAATTTTAGCCACTTTCTTAAGAAATAGTCTACAACTAATTAAACTAACAGTAAAAATGGTTAAGAGTTATTTTCAAAGGTCAACTCTATTAAGCCAAATATATTAAATTTTTTTGTTTATTTAATTTTATTGTGTCTTTTTAAGCTTTCCCTAATAAACCTCCAGCTCTCTAGGTACTATCTATTCAGTTGTTATTAGAAAAAAAACAGATTAATGAAAAAATTATCATATTACATTTAATCGGTGTGTGTCTGTGAAAAGTACTATGTTGAATTATCATGTTACATTTACGTTGATAAATAGCTATGTTGAATTAAAAATATATTTATTAAAAATTATAAGATTTTTTTATATGAATCCATTTTTTAGTTGATTAGTTTAAATGAACTTTTTAATTATTATAAGAATAAAAACTATAGAGAAAGAATAGAAATAAACATTTAAATGAAATAGAGATAAATTTGAAGGATCTGTTATTTGATCCCGTTGAAAAGTATCTAACTAAATTTTTAGAAATAAATTCTCTCATCAAATTTTAATTTGGTCACTACTAAATTTATAAAAGTGATTATTTAATGCTCTTAGATTCCCAATCTCTGACCCTATCCATCTCCAAAAGAAGTGGTTTGCTTCTCTGCTTCCATTTATTATCTTCAAGAAAATTTATTTATAACTCTTATTTTTTACACGCTTAACACGAAGCTTTCCATATCCATTATATTGAAAAAAAGTAATATTTTAATATTATATTGAAAAATAAAAATTAATATTTCCAATTAATGTGTTAACACTCAGGCTTGCTATGACATAATTTTTATTTTCATAAAGAAATTATTGTCAATTTAACTCCTTTGACTATATCAGGTCAACCGTTTTAAATGAAATAAATTTCACCAAAAATAACTCAAGTCCTATTAATTGGCAATGGCCTATATGCAAGTTCAAATTTTGGTCTCAAGTAAGAAAATACTTTTACATTGGACTGCCTTTTGGAGTAATGATACCCGTAAAATTCTTATTATAACTTTTCCTACAATTATATTATAAATAAAGGATATTTGTGTAAAGTGATGATACTATCACTTTACAATCTTTTTATAAATAATGATACACATATAATTTTTTTTATATATCGCTTTATAAAAATATTTCTCATTTATAACATAATTATAGTGTCAATACTTCAACTACAGTAAAATCCTAGCGAGGTACTGTTCAGAGTCCAATTGATTATTTTATGAATTTATCACCTAGAAGAAGACGTGCCAACTCTCCTTCAAACCTGTGTTCGTCGCTCTTCTCTCCTTTGCTCGTCTTCTTCACCGTCTTCTCCCAGTTTGGCAATGGTAAGTCCATCTTCTATTCTTTTCTCTTCAATAAGCGAGTAAACAGAGTGAGTCATCATAGTGGCTATGCAACTCTTGAAACGATTTCTCTCAGAAAGCCCTAGTGACATAATCGAGCTCTGCAAGATCCATCCTTCCTCTCTCGGTATGTAGTTGCTCTTCCATTTTTCTTCCTCGGATACGCACATTAAAAACAGCCTGGAGATCAACAGTCTCGCTCATATTGTCGTCAATGAGCAGAACAAGAAACAGGTTTGCTGATTCCCCAATCTTTCATTTTTTCTTTCGGAGCAAATTGTGAGTGATTTTTAGAGAACTACATATAAATTCAAACTGATCTAGATGCTCTATATTTCCTTGCAAATTAGCACCTATGATTTCTTGAGTTATGATGATTAATTTTAAACTAATCAAGTTTATGAAGCCAAGACTTGGGAGAAGCCATAACTAAACTTCAAGGAGTTGAAGTAGTTCAATTTCATTATTGAATGTTGATGTCCCTTGTGAGGGGGAAAAACCACATGTAAGGCCCAGTCATTATGGCACTGTCAGGAATGAAGTGACACGAGGAGAAAGTCAAATGAGTTGAGGTGTAATAAGTGTGTGTGTAGGAAACAGGTGAGAAGTATGGGTGAAAGCAAGAGATGGGAAAGATGGGGAAGAAAGAAGCGAACTAGCACACGCAAAGGGTCCTATCGCTTCAGACCAAGAGCAGTATAAAAATGCCTCAGACAGATAAATAAAGACTCTTTCTCAGACCAAGTCACAGCCTCCTTTCCAACCCATTGTCCTCTTCAATTTTCTCCATCTTCTTAGAAGCAGTTAAGAGCTCTAACCGGAGGAAATTTCTCTATAGATTTATGTATATTTTCTCTTGTACAATGAGACATGACAGATTATAAAAATACTTATTATAGTGGATTCTCCTTCCCAAACGCTCGTGGACGTAAGCCCTACGCCGAACCATGTAAATATGGTGTCTATTTCCATTATTTTATTTGTTATTAACGCACATACTAGCCGCACCAAAATCTCGTCGAAGGCCCCAAACAACTCCGAACGAAGTCCAAATTATACCGGTGGGCCGGAAATGACTCTTTCTCCTGATCTGGCCTGTTGACCGATTTTTTGAGCATCACCTATGATAGGCCATGATACCACCACAGTGAGCCTCCCTGTGTGTCAGGGCATTGGCCAAGGCACACAGGGGAGCCTTAGTGAGGCTAGTGGCATGACTTCACAGGCATGTCATCCAGCGCACGACACCAACCCATGCATTACAGGCAAGGCTAGTGGCATGCCCACAAGGCATGCCATCCAGTGCACAGCTCCAACCCATGCCTTGCAGGCTAGACCAGTGGCATGCACACCATGCATGCCAGGTATCCAGTGCATAATTCCAGCCCACACTTTGCAGTACCAATGCCCAATCCACCTATCTAGGCTATGTAAAGGAGTAGCACAGCACTGCTCTAGGCCTACCATCAAGCCTATGTATGGCACCTTGTCATGCCCATCATCAGCAGGCTCCACACAACGACATGTCGTGCACATCATCAGACCAGCGCATGGTACCATGCCATGCCACGCAGCCAAACGTCACGCAGGACACTAGGTCTCCATTGGACCACTAGGCCATACATGCCACAACCACACCACTTGGGCGCCACCTATTTTTTATTTGCTTTAATTTAGTTTATTTATCTCATTTTAATTAGTTATTTTTATCAGGGACCTTTAGGAATTTCCAAATTGTAAAATTCTATAAATAAGACCTTAAGCATTTCATTAGAGATCTTTGACATTGAGAGAGAGAGAGAGAGAGCAACCACCTTGGTTGGATTTGTCATTCGATGTTTTTGCTCTTGGACTTTTTGGAGTACAATTCATGAATCTCCTTGAAGAGAAACACGCCGTGCAATTCGTGAATCGGTGTTGTTCTACTTATCTTTTCATTTTGATTTTCAATAAAGTTTGAGGTATTGTTTCATTATTTTGGTGTAAGTGTGAGTGAGTGAGTGTTCTTGTGAGTTTCAAAATTCACACCATTTATAAATTTTGAAATCATCAATTGGTTCAAAGAGAGTTGTGGAGGGTGAAGAGTTGATTTGTTGAAGAGTTATTGTGCTTGGAGTAAGTGTTGGCCGAACCACATTGGTGTGTTTTGTGGTTGGCGTGTTCTACCCTTATTTTTCATTGTTCATCCATTTTCTTGAGTTTTCTTGAAGTTTTTTGAAAACTCCCACTCCCCAAACAAATATTCGGCCAACCCCCCTCAATCTCATTTCTCATACTCAGCCATAACCCTAACCCTACTTTCCATAAATTGCCTTACACGCCCCACATTCATTCCTATAGCCGGCCACTCAATCCCCGCAAATTTATCATATTTTGCCTTTTTCAATCAACCATCTACCTTCCATAAAAGGTCATACTCGACCACTATACATACCTTGTAGCCGGCCATCCATTTTCCCACCAACTCCACAAATCTTTCCTAATCAAGCCAAGATACCTTACCATACAAAGCCCCATTCAGCTACAGACACATTGGCCATTGTCAAAACCCTCATTACCACCTCATCCAATCATATCTTTCATTCCCTTATTTAATTGATCAATCATCTTCTAATTGATGCAATCAAAACCTCCATCATAACCAATCACATCCCAATTAAATCCAATCCCCCATCCATTAGACCATATTCGGCCAAGCAAAATCCATCAAGACCAAATCTTCAATCAATCAAGAAAAGTCTTACAACTAAACCCTAACCAAGTTACATCCTATACCCTTGGCCGAAACCTCTTTTCCCCTAGCATTTTTGTCCACTCCAAACCCTAGGCCAAACACTTGTCTTCCAAACCCTAAACCAAATTGCAAGAGGCGCCTACCCCATCCATAACTCCATTGTCGTGCACTACTCTACCCATACTCGATCATACCATTGCCAATACGAACTCACTATTTGTCCTTAAACACCATAACCTCACATCATTCATTCTCCCATAATTGGTGCACGAGAACCCTCACCAAGTAAAGGAATCCATTCGGTCACTTGGAGGCACAAACAACCAAGAAGGACCCCATGCCCGCACTTCACGTTCTCATGCTTGCAGTCAAGTCCACCTCCCACTGTGCTCACGCTTTGCGTTCTCATGCTTGCGGTCGAGTCCACCTCCCTCGCGCTCACACTTCGTGTTCACACGCTTGCGGTCGAGTCCACCTCTCACCGCGCTCACGCCCCACGTTCTCACATGTACGCAGTCGAGTCCACCCCCCACCACGCTCACGCTTTGCATTCTCACGTTTGTGATCGAGTCCACCTCCCGACACGCTCACGTTTCGTGTTCTCACACTTGCAGTTGAGTCTATCTCCTATCACGCTCATGCCTTCCGTTCTCACACGTATGCGGTCAAGTCCATATCCCGCTACCTTTGAGCTTTACGCTCCCACGTTCACGTTCAAGTCTATCTCCCGCCAACTCGGAGCCCTACGCTTGCATGCTACACCGACAAAAAATCTTGGAACACTAGAATATCACAAGCACTTTCTTACCTTGCAAATTCTCAGAAAAAGATACAATGGTGGAAATTATAAAACACCTACTACTCGAAAACTAAGTAAGTGGTGATTTCCACTTCTGAGCCCGAGGTAAGAAAGTAATAAAAAATCACATGTAGGGCCCAGTCATTAAGGCATTATCATGAATGAAGTGACAAGAGGAGAAAGTCAAATGAGTTGAGGTGTAATAAGTGTGTGTGCAGGAAACGGGTGAGAAGTATGGATGAAGCATGGGACCCTTCGCAATATAAAAGGGTCTCAGATAGATAAATAAAGTCTATCTCTCTCTCGGACTAGGACACGGCCTCCTCTCCAACTCGTCGTCCTCTTCAATTTTCTTCATCTTCTCAAAGGCAGTCAGAAGCTCCAACCAAAGGAAATTCCTCTATAAATTTGTGTATATTTTCTCTTGTACAGTGAGACATGAGAGGTTGTAAAAATACTCATTATAGTGGATTCTCTTTCTAAACGTCCATGGACGTAGGCCTTATGCCGAACCACATAAATCTAGTGTCTATTTCCATTATTTTATCTGTTATTAACGCACGCACTAGCCGCACCGGAATTTCGCCGGGAGCCCCAAACTATTTCAAACGAAGCCTAAATCACACCAGTGGTCCGGGAATAACTCTTTCTCTTATCTTGGCCTGTTGACCAATTTTTTCAATATCAACATCCCTTCAAGCTCTATTACTTCGCTAGGTAACAATTACAGAACGCTATTGCTCTGTCTTGAGAAATTAACACATATTCCCATGTTCCGCACTTTATTCCCTTCAATTTAAGTATAATACCAACATCTTGTGATAACATTTTGTGGTGACTATTTCAGCTAGTCCCGTGTAAAGCTTATAATATCATCAATATTAGACATAAATGTATAATCGTATTGCAATCCTTGAATAATTGTATTGCATTTCTTGTTGAGGTAATACCCCGAAGTCAATCCTTTTCTTTTGCTCTAGCTTAGTGCTTGTATGATTGTATTGCATTTCTCGGTGATTTTGAATGCAATATGTGAAATGTGCTGCTGGTTCTTAAAAGTGTAAATTGATGATTTATATATTTCTGTTTAAGTATTTGTTTATTTGGTTTCAGTGTAATTTCTTCCCAACAAAATGTTCCTGTGGATCAGCGTGTATTGTCATCCTCTCAGACTAATGAAGGTGTCGAAGAGGCTGGTGCATTTTTTGTAGATAAAATCGTACAAATCTCATAAGTGACTTTTGAGACAACCAGCACTCACAACTTCACAAATGAAGACAAATTAGAAAGCCTGTTGAATCCTGTTGGAGAATCCTGTTGCCCCAAGGCACCAGAAAATCCACAGGAAGTAATTCATGTTGGGCATGATACTGATCATTATCAGGTGGCTGCTATGTTTTCAAATCTTGCTTGTGTTGACGTGTTTTTGGGTGGGTATATGAGATTGTAGTGGTTTTTGTTTAATCATTTATCAGGTTGTTCTGAGATTTCTATTTCATATTCACGTATTTTCGTTTTCACACATTGTTATTTGTGATTTGTTTCTGCTCCTTTCATCTTCTTTCCTATTTCGTGATCTTCATGCTGGTGGTGCGTTTCATTAATCGATTGCTTCTGCAACTAGGAGAGTTCTTTGTGAAACTTCGTAGGGTCCCAATCCAGGGGTGCTCAATTTATGTCACATGGGCCTACATTTTATATGTTTATTGCATTGTTGAGTAGTTGCTTATTCATCCTACATTCTCCTTTTTTGGTGTTTGGCAAGACTAGCTTCTAATATCATCAATATTCTCCTCAATGTTGCTCTGAAATGGACCTTTGTAAATCCGGTTTCCTCTATTGGCCATTTCCCTACGGATTACATAAATTTTCATGAGTAGATCACAATTGAAATACTTGGACAGGATTTATTCCCATAAATCTTTCCAAATAAATTGAGTTTGAAAATGCTAAAATGTAGTAAAATCTCGGGCATATTAATGATACAATGAGTCATATAAAGAAGTCTACTAGAAAGGTTGCAAAAGAATTACAAATTTTAAATAATAATAATAACAATTATTATATTAAAATATATAATATTATATTATTATATAGACTTTGAAATGGCTAGACCATTGCTAATGCCTAATAAGAACATATGTTTATTAGGAAATTAGACCAAATCCCAGTGATTCTTGAAGTCATAATTATTAGGGAAAAATAATAGGATTGATCGGATTTTCATAAAATCGTCGGTCAAAAAATAAAATGCCATGTACTCTGAAGCTTAAATTACTGAGAAAGAGTTGAGAAGTATGTTATTTTTATTCTGAAAAAGATTCTCCGTTATTTTTGGCACAAATAACTTCTAAATGTTCGTTTCTGAAAATAATGGAAAAAATGAGAACTGAAATAGCACCTGTCCTTAGATGATTCTGCAAAATTACCAATAGCAACCAGCTCAACAAAGAAATCACAATTATAACAACCCATGGTCCCCATGGCCGTCTCAATAAAAAACTTGAACCATGGGAGCTCTTCAGCAACCAGCTCAGATCAGTTTGTAGGCTACATGTATTCACAATTTGTAGGAATGGAGAAAATCACAACTAATTTGGAGGACCAAGTAACATCGGTAATATAGAAAGAAGAGGCCAATATATTCCAATTGTTGTATTACTTAGCATCAACCAAGGTCATCCACAAATCAGGACTCAATTGCATACCCACTAGAAGCCCCTATTTGCAAATGGTATCAGATTCCTAGCAAAGCCAAGCCATTTTCTATCATTGACCGTAATTCAATAATGAAGCAACCACGAATTAAGTACAATAAAAACATAACATTTTTCTGCTTGATCTATTTTCAGCAAGTCGAATGCTCAGTATAAAATAAAACAGGCATGAAATTTGAATGAACATACTCAACCATATTGAGAAAGCATGGGACTCCGGTTATTAAAAAAATAAGATTTAAGCAAAACCAAGTTTACAATAAGCAAGACAATAACAAAACATTTGAGCTGGTGCCTCAGAATAACTGAAGCAACTCGACAGATCATGACAAGGAAACAGACACAAACAACATGACCATACCATACTCATGCCACCGCCGATCAAGTACCCAATTCTGAGATGGGGTACCAAACGACGAAAGCATATAACTGCGACTTGTAAAATAAAGCAAGCAAAGTCCTAAAGCAGCACAAAGACTGCTCAAGTTTCTTTCATAAGCATTATCAATATTATAGTAGGCATGACATGCGAAAATTTGAGGAACCTGCACGATTCACTTCTTCTTAGCAGCAGACTTGGTGACCTTAGCACCACTTGGATCCTTCTTCTCAACACTCTTGATGACACCAACAGCCACCGTCTGGCGCATATCCCTCACAGCAAAACGACCGAGAGGAGGATACTCTGAGAAAGTCTCTACAACCATTGGCTTGGTTGGAATCATCTTCACCATCCCTGCATCACCATTCTTCAAAAATTTTGGCTCCTTTTCCAGCTCCTTACCGGATCGCCTGTCAATCTTGGTCAACAGCTCGGCAAACTTCACTGCAATGTGAGAGGTGTGGCAGTCAAGCACCGGAGCGTAACCATTGCCAATCTGACCAGGGTGGTTCATGATGATGACCTGGGAGGTGAAGTTAGCAGCCTCCTTGGCAGGATCATCCTTGGAGTTGGAAGCAACAAAACCACGCTTCAGATCCTTCACCGCAACATTCTTCACGTTGAAGCCAACATTGTCACCAGGAAGGGCCTCCTGGAGAGCTTCGTGGTGCATCTCCACAGACTTAACTTCAGTTGTCAGTCCAGTGGGGCCAAACGTCACAACCATACCAGGCTTGATGACACCAGTCTCCACACGTCCAACTGGAACAGTTCCAATGCCACCAATCTTGTAGACATCCTGGAGTGGCAGACGGAGGGGCTTGTCTGAGGGCCTCTTGGGCTCGTTGATCATGTCAAGAGCCTCAAGAAGGGTGGGGCCCTTGTACCAGTCAAGGTTTGTTGACCTCTCAATCATGTTGTCACCCTCAAAACCAGAGATTGGGACGAAGGGGATCTTGTCAGGGTTGTACCCAACCTTCTTTAAATAGGATGAAACTTCCTTAACAATTTCATCATACCTTGCCTTGGAGTATTTTGGGGTTGTGGCATCCATCTAGCATATAATTATAAGCAAAAGAAACTCAAGTCATATCCATCCTCAAATCACAATAACCAAGAACAGACAGAAAACTAATGTCAGCCGCATAGTATGACGAAAAGCTCACCTTGTTGCAGCAGCAAATCATCTGTTTGACACCAAGGGTAAAGGCAAGCAGGGCATGCTCACGAGTCTGACCATCCTTGGAAATACCGGCTTCAAAACCACCGGTGGTTGAGTCAATAATGAGGATAGCACAGTCAGCCTGCGAGGTACCGGTGATCATGTTCTTGATAAAGTCACGATGTCCGGGGGCATCAATGACAGTGCAGTAGTACTTGGTTGTCTCAAATTTCCACAAGGCAATATCAATGGTAATACCACGCTCACGTTCGGCCTTAAGCTTGTCCAACACCCAAGCATACTTGAATGACCTCTTGTTCATTTCAGCTGCCTCCTTCTCGAATCTCTCAATAACACGCTTATCAATACCTCCAAGCTTATAGATCAAATGCCCAGTCGTAGTGGATTTTCCAGAGTCGACATGGCCAATGACCACAATGTTGATGTGAAACTTTTCCTTACCCATATTGTAATGTCAAATGATGCTGCAGCATAAGTGAGAGTATTTCAGATAACTAACGTCAAATATAAACAAACCAATGTGCAACATGAAACATCAAATATAAATTTTATGGAGGCAACTTAATGGTTAACAACTTAACAAAATCTCATAAGACAACTTAAAGTTGCACACACCGACCCAATATAAATTTCATGGAGGTAATACGAAACAGGCATACAACACCCATGAAAAACCACGGACAATCACCAATCCTCTTCAATGTCATAGTAGTCAGTACCGGGTGCAGCAAAAAGTTTGAAGGATAACCTCTTACTCATCAGAACATATCGAGGTAGAACTGGAAAATCCATATATTTAGATATCAGAGTAAAAGATCGATTGGGCCAATATTGTGATCGAAATAGATCAGAAACAAAGAACAAAGAAACCAGCATTTCCAAAGTTCAATATTCACAAAAAAAAATCCCTGATTAACAACGAATAACTAAGAATATGAATAAGAAAATAAAGTAAAAAAATCATACCGATTTAAGTTCTAGGCGCAAAACAGCTACACAAATTTTAAAGAATTTGTATAGTCTCTATGAATAGAACAAACTGTATAACCCCAAAGCCAGCATAGATTTTTTTTTTTTTTTAAATCCCTTAGCAATAACCTTCTCGGGAATTTAGGATTATTGATGACGAGGAACCCAAGACCGTGCAAATATTTTACCCGGTCTAAAACATTTAGGATTAACAAACCAAAAACAGAAATTCATCAGCTAACAAATAAAAATAAATATAATTAGTAAACTTAATAAAAAAACATATAGATTTAAACACACAAGAATCTGAGATATAGATGCATATATCTGCAGCAACGACAACTAGCTGGAAACAACCCAGAATCGAAAAAACAAAAGAACCAAACCCATACAAGCAAATCGATTAAAAAAGCAACATGGGAAATCAAAGCTTGCGAGTAGAACGCTCACCTTGGCTAAGAGGGGCTTACGGCAAGGCTATAATGTATAATGCTGTAGGAGGGTTACGAAAGTCGAAATGCTTTCGCTTTACTACTTATAGACGAGAAGGCATGTGGAGCTAGGGCTTCGTTATTGAGGTTTTACGTACTATGAGATTACGTATATACCCTTTAGATTTAATTAATTAATTGACAAAAGGAAAGCTAAGAGCACAGGCACTGCTCTATTAAAAAAAGTTAAAACTTTAAGAAAAATATAAATTTTATAGAAATCAATACCTCTGTAATTATAATCTCACGTTAGATTAATCAAAAAAATAATATAATATAATATATAATTTCTGAAACTAATAAATATATTTATAATTTATTTATTTAACAAATATATTAAAATATAATAAAAAATTATTTTGATAGATGAATAGTAAATCTTCAAATATAAAAGAGCATGCTTGAGTACTCTAAGTCAAAGTTTCAACTTAATGCTTTTGATGAGTCTAATGTAAAAATAATTTTAGTAAAATTATTAAATTTATATTTGCATGGGCTTTTGATGGGTGCATTAGTTACATCAAAATTTTTTTTAAAATTTGATCGAAAGTACAAGTTTAATTAAAAATCAATATCTATACATCCATAACTTCATATTGGATTCATTATTAGATTCATCAAAATAATAATATAATATATAATTTATAAAACTAACAAAACATCTATAATTTATTCATCTAACAAATATATTAAAAGACAATACAAAAATATATTGATGAATGAATAATAATCTTTAAAATATGAAAGATGATACTCAAGTACTGTAAGTCAAAATTTGAGTTGGTAGATTTTAATAAGTCAAATGTATAATTATTTTAGATAAAAATATCAAATTTGTATTTGATAAATTTAATGATAAATTCAATATCGATACTTTAAGAGAAGTGATTTGCTCAATAACTTGAAGAGAAGTGATTTGCTCAATAATTTTATAAATATAAATTTATAAATTAAAACAATAAATTAAATTATAAAACTATTTTGTGGACTTTTTTGAGCAAGCAAAATCATCAATTTATAACTTATATTTGTGGAAATTTTTTGTGTAGTACTTCTTAAACTTTACGGGTAAAAGCATTTCTATTCTATATCACCTAAATTTTAACTAAAAATTCTATTCTCTATAAGTTTTTTTTTTTTTTTTTTGTGAAAATGAGTATTTTTTTAAATTTTACTCATTATCAAAAAAAAAATTATATCTTATTTCTCATCATTTTTATATTCTATTAAATAATATTTTTTATTATTTTATTTCACATCTTTAACTATTCTCAATAAAATATATTTAAGATTTGATATAGAGATAAATAGTAACTTCTAAATATAGGAAATTGCTGTAACACTCCCTAAATTCATCTCCTATTATGGGAGATTAAATGTAGGTTGGTTTTTGGATAAAACTTCAAACCAAACCTTATAATTTAAGGATTAATAGCATTTGAAGTACTTAATGTAAGTGCCCTAAGATAACCTTTATAACTTTATAGATAAATTTAATTTTATTATAAAATAGATTTAATATATCAAATAAATTCGCATCAATTACTTTATATAATTTTTTTATAATTATAATACTCATCTTTTATTAAACTACTTTATGGGAGAGAAAAAACTTGTAGTTACAATCATCACCCTGGATTTGCATCATAAATCCCGAAATCAAAGCGTAAACTTCATTATCAGTGACTTCATATCCATATATAGCAAGATATGGAATATTAGCTTTGTCCATTGCCAGGACATCAGGCATGGAGTGAGGTTGCTCATTCCAAGTATATAAGGCTCGAGATTCTCTTTAGGCCATTTGTTATTTAGATCTGATTTGTTTTTACATAAAAGATAAATTAAGATAAAAGTTAAAATTAAATAATATATTGTTAGAATATATTTTTTAATATTACTTATAATTCTAAAATTTTAAAAAATTGAATTATTGATTTTATTTTGTATGAAAATTTAGAAAAATAATTATTCGATGGGATGAGAAGAGATTATGTAACCTTGGGATTACACCATAAATCTCCAAATTCATATCAAAGAAAAATGATATATCTACTCTTCACGTTAACGACGTATTTCGCATCATTGGTGACAGATTCAACCAACTTGTAGCACAAAAAACGTAAGGGCTCGATGGGTGGGTGACACCTCCAATGCTTAATTAGTATATCTCTTGAAAACAACTTTTTTATAAAAAACATGAGCCCTAGTTTTATATGTATTAAGGCTTTATATACCTTTCTTTAGGTTGGGCATATGTTTTCTCTGTGCCTAGGGTGTTTGCCCCATGTTCTAGATGCCATGTTATCATATTTATTTTAATTTCTCTTGTCAATTCCTAGGGTCATGTCTCCTGTGGCAGGTGGTGAGGTGCAGACTTTCTCAAGGTACCTTGTTAAGGACATAATCTTCTATCAGGATCTACTATATGCGATCTATATTGGATTATTTAATGCAGCATGGCTCCTTGCAAATTATCTCAGGAGATCGCATGAAAGTAGTCCCATCCTCCTATGTTGGCTCTCTTCCCCTTTGCCATTTACTGGACTAGTGGTATTTGGTCCTTGGGCTTTGGTGAGGTGGACCGGCCCAGCTTGGTGGGAGATGAATATGCTTCCTCACAAATTCTTATCTTACAAGTATGATGAGAATTATTTTTTTATATCCACAATTCTTTAGTCACCCTATCCATTGTCTGTGACAGTACACATTCCCACATCCAGGGTAATGGGTGACAGCTAGGCTTCCATGTCTCATCGTGTAGTGGGATTGTCAAATTTGTTCCCAACATTTCCTTTTTGGTGACACTTGTCACTTTCCTAGGAGTTGTCCAACCCACATTGTCCTCCTATTTAAACCATGTCTCTACCTTCATCACTTTTTTCCTACTATTATTTACATGTTACCTTTTCATTAGAAACCCCTCGCTTTTCTTTTGTCTAACCTTTTTGTTTGTTGCTAATGGCACCCAAAAATTCCTCACATTTCTCATCTCAAGGTTCATGCTCGTCACGCCCTGTTGGGTGTTCTTCAAACCTTAGGGCTTCTGCTCAGGATAGCCATCAATCATGATTTTCAGGCTTACCACTGTCCTGTGATCATTACTCCGTCAGACCTAAGCTTGATGTGAAGTTCCTTCCGAATGCCATACTCCATTATTTTAGAAGTTCTGAGGGTTCACTATGGGCCCGTCTAATTAGAAGGGTTTGTTTAGAAGGTCGTATTGTACCAAAGTTCTTGAAGGGCATGCAGCTTCCTTTTCGCCATCCGATTTGAAACGTCTTGGACTAGCTCGCATTAGCCCTTTGTAGCTTCATCTTAACACATGGAGGATTCTTTTATCATGTTGTGTTGTATGGCACCTGGTCCTAAAAGCAAAGGGTGAAGATTACCATGAACCAATTGCTACGAAGTTTTTCTTCACACACAAGATATGGTGCCATGATGGAAATTTATGTAGCTTCTGTTCCTTGCTTCTCCATGTTAAGGATTAGTTTAAAATATTCTTTTTTGTATCTATGATGATGAGCTCCCTGTCAGAACTCCTAGGAGGAATGCCCTGGATCAAGCCTTGACATAGCCCTTGGAGGGCCAGGACAGTCGCTTGGCTAGCCTGCATGCATGCCTTGGCTCAGACCTCGACACGCAGTAAGCGACCATGGAGGCTACTGGCCACACAAAGCCTTGCGTGTGCCTAGACGCGCCCCACAGTGCATTCGCTTGCGCGCACGCTTGCGTGTGGGCCTGCGCCCCATCATGTGCGCACTCCTACGCGCCCTAACACCATTCAGCGAGGTTAGTGGTGTGTCTTCATAGGTACGCCATCCAGCGGGTAGCATCAGCCATCGCCTTGCAGAGCAGGCTAGTGGCATGCTTACAAGGCATGCCATCCAGTGCGCAGCACCAGCCCACACTTTGCAGAGCAAGTTAGTGGCATGCATACCATGCATGCCATCCAGCACGCAGCTAGGGGTGTCAAATTGTGTCAACGGATCGTGTTCGTGTCGTGTCAAGACATGTATATTCTACTATATAGGTCAACCCTAACCTGACTTGTTAAGCTTATCGTATCAAAATCTCAAACCCTAACACGACTTGTTAACATAATGTGTCATGTCGTGTCAACCCGTTATAACCCACTAGTAAATATTACGAAAGAAATTAACACGACAAAATATGATGAGTTTCAACCTATTTATGTAAATGTGTTGAATATGCTTGAAATTAACCCGTTTGACTTAATTAAAGTTAGCATAATTTTATACAAATGTTAAAATCACAATATTTATAAAAATTATAATACTAACTACAAGTATGAATTACAATCTAAATAAAAAAAATATCAAAATTAAGATTCTAATAATTTTACTTTTAAATGTAAAGGTATATTTGTAATTTTAACTTTTTTAACATGTCATAACGTGTCATAGCGAGTTAAAATAGTTAACCCGCTATCAATTCGTTAAGCAATTATGTCGTAACGGGTCAACCCGTTTTAACGCGAAACTCATTAAGACTAAACCCTAACCCGCTATTATCGTGTCGTGCTTGTATTGGGTTAACGGGTTGTGTAACATATTACCACCCCTACGCGCAGCCCCAGCCCGCGCCATGCAGCACGTAGCGCCCAGATCGCCAGCTTAGGCCATGCATATTCATCACCCTAGCACTCAGCTCGAGCCATGCAAGACCACTGTTCAAGCAACTTGATTGGGCCACATCAAAGCAGCGCAGCCTGACCCTATGCCAACCACCAAGACCATGCATGGCACCTTGTCATGACCACCATCAGTTGGCCCTGCACAGCGCCATGCCACACGCACTACCAGACGCCACGCAGATAGACAGCATAAAGACCAGCCCGACCGTGGACCTTGTATCACCTTAGCCCCACCATAGAGCCATGCAAGTCATGGCCTTACCTAGCATTGGCGCCTACCTATATTTTATTTACTTGTTTATTTTATTCAATTGCATTTGGTTATTATAGTAATTACTTTATTTTAGTTAGGGGTCTATTGAGAGTTTTCAAGTTGTAAGACAATATAAATAGGACCATTAGGTTTGTATTAGGGATCTTTTAGCATTTTGAACATTTGACTTTGCTCTTGAGAAGAGTTAGGCTGGCCACTCACCTAGTGGTTTGGATTGATCGATGTTTAGGCACTTGGGTTTCAAAGGGTACAATTCGTGAATTTTTTTGAAAAGAAAATCATCGTGCAATTTAGGAATCGGTATGTTTCACATCTATCTAATTTATTTATAAAAGTTTTAAGGTATTATTCAATTTTTGGGTTCTTTGGTGTTCTTGAGTTCATTGTTGCTTATTTAGTTGATTGATCATTATTTGAGTGAGTTGAAGTGAGTGAGGTCGAATCTACACCACTTGTGAATTTGAGAATTGAAGTGTGAGTGTGTTTATCTTGGTGAGGCCGAATTCACCCCACTAGTGAATCTCAGTATTGTGTGAGTGTTCTTAAGAGTAATTTGGAAGTCACAACCCTTGTGAATTTTGAGTTCCTCAAGAGAGTGGGGAGTGAGTTGTGTTGCTTGATTGAAGAGTGTTGGTGCTTATTGAGTAGTGAAGGTCAAACCACCATTGGTATTGTGGGGTTGGCGTGGTCATCTTGTGCATTGAGTGATCAACTATTTTCTTGGTTGTTCTCTCTTGTGCCTTGAAGATTAATTCATCTGCCCTTGTCTAAACACCCAAATGGCAGCCTTATCAAAACCCTAAGCCATATCCTGCCAACCCTAGACAACCATATTCCCCATTTGACCTTACACGTCCCATCACCACAATACCCTAGTTGGCTACTTAACCCTCCATATCTTCCCATATTTATCTCCACCTAAATCATATATTCCCTTTCCATATTAATCCACAGTCGACCAACACTAGCCATCCCATAGTCAGCCACCTAATTACCTCCAATTCAAATTATTTCAAATCCAAAACCTTGGCCACTTATCTTATCCTATATATTTGGCCAACTCATCTTTGCCTTAGTCGAACTTCCCACTTGCCATATCACCAAATCATATTTTCCATTTCCTAATTTGATTAGTCAATTAATCAAGGAATTGACTCAATCAAATATTCCTTCCATATTACTATCACATACTCGGCCACCATCCTATTTGCCATTGTCAAAAATCCTAGTGCCATCTCATCTCTCCTAAATTTTAGGAATCATTAAATCATTCTAAACCCTAGCCCAAATGACTTGAATTACCCTTGGCCAAAATCCTCCTATTGCCCTAGTCTCATTCGGCCATTCCAAAGCAAACACCCATCTTGCCCAAGCTAATCAAGCCCTTGTCGTGCACCATAATTCACCATAGCCGAATCCCATAACCCAAAATACTTACCTTTAGCTCCACATATCTTAACTTCACTTAACAATTTCCCTCACTCATATGAACATCACCAAGCATTGGAGTCCATCTCAGTCATTAGAGAGAGCAACAATGCAAGGAAGATTCCTTAGGTGATCGAAAACTTGATTGAGATCCCTATAACCCCCGCCCCACACAGGATAGGGCAGAGTGGAGGACCCCACTCCCCAACAAACCCTATGAAATATATAGCTATTATTATTACAAATATTATTCTTTAAAATAAGATAATATCTTCAAAGAAGTGTTTTTGTGCATTTACACTTCTGAAATAGAAGGGTGATACATCATTAGTCTATCATACTTTGGATCGCATATGCATTGAATGGCCTCTCTTCAAATAAATGTAGTATAATTGTTTTTTTTTTATGGAATGCAGTATAATTGTTCTCACCTATATATATATATATATATATATATAATATTATATTGCATAAAATAGATTATTATAGCGGGCAATAATATAGTATATATGGGAAATAGGGAAATATATTTCCTACTCTCCAATTACAAATGAAATTGGAAAATTCTACTTGTTTGCCTTACAATGGGTCCCACTCATCTGTTAATTTCATTTAATTTATTTTATTTCTACACTTGCAAGAAGACTAACCAAAAAGTGAAGAAAACTAGGCCTTATTTGGATATCAAATCCATTTCAACCCATCTCAATTCATTTTATTTAATTATATGATTTTCTTAAATTTTCATACAAAATATAATAAATAATTTAATTTTTTTCATATCTCGAAATAATAATAATATTAAAATATAATATCTTGACAACATTTTAGTCAACTTTTAATTTTTATCTCAACTCATTATCCAAACCGCACCTAATGACTTTTTGGATTTAGGATTAATCTCAACTCATTTAACTAATCATTATAATTTTTTAAAAATTTCAAACGAAAGATAATAAGTAATCTAACATTTTCAAATTCAAAATAAAATTAATATTAAAAAGCTATATTCTAAGAATATTTTATTCAATTTTTAAGCCTAATAATATTTTATCTCATCTTAACTTACTATTCAACATCTTAAAATTGAATATACTAACCAAAAGTGAAGATGCAGGCTGCTATAAAAATAAAATAAAATAAATAAAATTAAAGACGAGTGAGACCAATTGTCAACAAAAAGTGAAGACGCAGACCAACCAAAAAGTGAAGAAAACTAAGAGCACTCCTAATGGATGCTCTATAATGAGATTTTAAAGTTTCCTTCCATTGAATCTTCTATTTTAAAGAGATTTTACATTTTTCTACGAGAAAGCCTATACATTCACAGGAAACTATTGACTATTCATGCTTGCAAACATTTTTAATTAATTTTTCACATATCTCGATGAATTTAGAGGCAAGTGTTGGTATATTGAATAAAAAAGATTAAAAAGTATAATATTTAAATGATATGAAGAAAAAAATAGATAAAATAATGTATGGTATATTGTAAAAGTCAATATGTAAAATAGAAAAAGTATATTTTGGTTGTGTATTTTAAAAGATAAAATGAAGAATCCATTGGAAGTCAGGAAGTGTTCTAAGAAGTAAAGATGTAGGTGACTGTTGAAATAAAAATATAAAGATGAATGGGACCCTTGTCAGGGTGTGTGGGGGTAGAGGCAGTTGACTAGCATAACCCAATAAGATTTATACTTTAACAATTACAAAAATTGACAAGAAGTATTATTGTCCAATTTTGAATATGAAGTCATGAAAATTTGTTCATGTAACAAATGTATGGTATTAACAAATGTGATGTTTATCCAAATGTATGGTATTAACAAAATTTGTCCAATTTTGAATGTGATGTCACCTTAAAAATATGGTATTAACAAATGTATGTTTATACTAACTCATTGTTCGAATTGCTTTATAGCACTTGATTGCAGAGATAAAAGAGATCAATAGAAAGAAGGGTCAAGGAGTCAACACGGTAGTTAGGATAAGGAGGGACTGGTGGCTGGAGATTAAGATGGGTAGGTAGGGGCAATAAGTTACGAATCATCCTAAAAGTTGACTTCCAGTCTTACTATTTCCTTACATTTCGTTGAAAGTTGACTTCCAATCCTACTGTTACCTTACCTGTCCTTTTCCTTTCATAGTACCCAATCATTCAACTGTGGACAATGACAACCCGAACATAGATCTTCTCATAAAATAGACTAAAGCTTTATCATGGGATAACATCATCTTGGAGTCGACATCTGAGGTGGCTTTGAGAACCTCCAACAAAGCTCTTATTGGTAAGTTGATTTCCTCCAAACCACTTAACAATCATACTTTTCACACTACATTAAAGGTTGTTTGGAGTTTTCTCATTGAACTTACTATTGAGGATTTGGGTCCCAATACTTTCCTTTTCACATTTAGAAATCATCTTGATAACTTACAATTTTTTCTACATCGTCCTTGGAACTTTAAAGGTTACCATATGGTCATAAAGGAATGGCCTATTGGACTTAATCTGCATGAAATCGACCTCACATTCTCAGCCTTTTAGGTTCATATATATGGTCTACCTTTAGAAATGATGACTGAGCAAAATGCCAAAAAAATTGAAAGGGTGTTAAGAAACTTAATGGAAATTGACCCACTGTCTATTCCCTCCCTCGCTTAGAAATATATTTGAATTCGGGTGGAAAGAGATATAGACAAGCCACTCATAGATGGTTTTTAACTGCCAAGGCTCAATTAAGGTCCTGCTCATTTCACCTTTAAATATGAGAGCTTATTAGAGTTCTATATGGATGTGGAAGGCTTGGTCATCTACATCAAGCTTGTCCCATTTATTTTAGACACTCTGAGGAACCACGTTACAGTAATTGGATGCATGCCGACTTTGGTGACAACAGGAGGCTTAATCGTGAAGAAGACCAGCCTAGAGATCGGCTTCCAGTGACTCAACCTGAAGTACTAGAACCCATTTTTTGACAACTGCTCCCCCTAGTGCGTATTAGGAAATCATCAGTAAATTCTCCTCAACTAAAAGCAACTCTTGTGATCGGTAAAGGTAAATAGGTCCAAGTGGAACATTTGGGAAAGGGAAAGGAAAAATAATTCACAGCCTTGCAGGAAATAGGCGAGAGTTTTGTATCCAACAATTACTATTGGGTTTTGCAAGTGTTGCAACACAAACCCTTGAAGAAGCTATTGTTCCTTATTTAGAAAGTCAACCACAAGTCAACACAAATCTTTATATGGATTTAACACGTGGAGCGAATCTAACTAAGCCAACAAATTTTCATCTTCCATTATTGGAACGGATACATCAATCATTCCATTGGGTTAGGGTGTTTTTAATCCCATCGCACAATTTAAAGCTCAATCTTCTTAAGTCACCCACGTGGCTTACTCCTCTATTGCTAAGATAGTTGTCCCCTTATCAACTCCTCTGATGACCTCATTGGACCTTAGAAGCCTCTTTATGCCTCAGATATCTTCGGCCTAATCTAAGAATTTTGGACTAGCTCCATTAGCCCTTTTACCCATTGCAATCAATCAGAAATAAGATGATCAGTTGTTTCCCCAATCCTCGACAAAGATGGTCCCACCTTACTCCTACAATCTCTCCATTAGCAAAACTAAGATCTCATTTGTTTTCACAAATGAGATTGATATGAGATGAGTTGAGTTGATATTAAAGTTAAAAGATAAATAAAATATTATTAAAATATATTTTTTAATATTATTTTTGTTTTAAAATGTGGAAAAGTGAATTATTTATATTATTTTGTGTTGAAATTTAAAAAAATTGCAATGATTATATGAAATAAGATGAGTTTGAAAAACAAACAAGGCCTAAAAGTCTTATAAGGCAATCTTATAAGGCAAACAATCCCGACAATCTCTGATCCCTTATATTTTAGCTCTACCAAAGGACTCCAAAATCAGATCCAAGTATATTGGGCCAAGGACTCCACAGTCTTCTTTAAATATATCGGCCCAAACCAGAGAGTCTAGCCCCTCATTTTTTAAACAAGTTAATCGGCAACTGAAACAAACAATGGGCTCAACTGAGACTACCCAACCCACCTAAAATCTTTTTCTCTTGGTTACTCCCAGGGGCCAAGCCTATCTGGCCCGTAAATCCTTCCACCTCCACTCAACACAAGTTCTTCCTCAAGCCCAATCAGACATCACTACAAGTTTCTCCTCTATCTTGCACACCATAACTGAAACACAAACCTCTCTAGATCAAGTTTCTTTGCCTAGCCAACCCACCCTAGCTCCTTCAATGAAAAATTTTGGTGAGACAGACAAGAAGAGAAAATGCCCATTTGAGCCAAAGAGTGACCCCTCCAACACATAGAAAAAATGCATGCTTAGTTCAACCTTTATTGTTGAAGAAGTGGGTCCGACAAAGGTGAACCTTAACCCAACTAAACTAGTGAATTAGGCCCAGTCGAATGAGAAGAAGTCCCAACCAAAAGCAAAGAAAGACAAATCCTAGAAGAAAAAGCCCCAGAAAATACCACCAGCAGTTCATTATGCACCCCGCCAATCACAAGAGCTACAAGATTCGGGTAATACAGTTCAATCTCAAACAATGAACTTGCTTTTCATGAATCCAATAACCGAGGTGGCAGGGTTTTCACCCCCCCTCCAAGCCCCATGAAGCTCTTGTTATGGAATTGTCGAGGTATTGCTCGGCTTCATGCAATCAGATCTTTAAGAGCAAATATCAGGACTTTTAATCATGATGTTATCCTTCCTATTGAGACACTTTCCTCTAAAAATACTGATGTGAATATTGTTAATAGCTTAGGGTACTCTATTTTTTTGTGTGCCCCTACAACTACAAAATGGAGTGGATTATTACTTATATATCAGCCTGGCTTTGACTTTGATCTTGTACATATATCTAGTAATCCAATTTTTGTTTTGGTGTATTTTGATCCCAATCATCACCCTTAGTTGTTAAATCTTGTTTATGGTCCAACACCTCCTAGTCAAAAACAATATTTTTGGGATAATCTCACAAATATAATTGATTCCTTTCTTGGACTGTCCCTGGAAATTAACGATTTTAATTTTGTTATTTCCCAATCCGAGAAACAAGGGGGAAAACTTGTTGCTCAACCATCAAACCTTAAAGGTTTACACGTTTTTATGAAAAATAATAGCTATGTCGACTTAGGTTTTTCAGGTCCTAAGTTCACTTGAAGCAACAATAAACATGATCATCACCAAATTCGAGAACGACTTGATAGAGGATTGACTAACCTTCAATGGTTGCACCTCTTCCCACAGGCCTCCATTACCACTCTTCCTAGAGTCACTTAGGATCATGCCCCCATCATCTTTGATTCTTCAAATAGCCATCACCATCCAAAATCTGTTAAGTTTAAAGAATTCTGGATTAAGAATCCATTTAGCTTTGAGGTCATTAAACATGCTTGAAATTTTCATTTTGAAGGAATCCCAGCTTTCATCCTCACCCAAAAATTGAAACCAACCAAAAAAAGCTTTTAAGAGTGTGGAACCTTAAATAATTAGGCAATATTCAATCCAACCTTAAGACTTTGATCACAACCTTGGAATCTTTACAAGCTCAAAATTCAAGCACTTTCGCAACAAAGGAATCTGATCTTCAGCATAATATCAATGAATCAATGAACTCCTTATAAGAGAAGAATCTATTTGGAAGTAAAAATCTAGAATCACTTGGCTCACAACTTCTGAACTCAATAAAAAGTTCTTCCATGCTTCCACTATCATCAAATGCAAACGTAATAACATTGATTGTCTAAATATTAGGAGGAAAAATTGGACTTCTAACCCATCCACCATTCTTTCTATTATTCGAGATCACTTCAAAGGCATCTTCACTTCATCCAATGCCCCCCCTCTTGAAGACTTAGACAGCCTGCTTCCTCAAAAGATCATTGATAGGGAAAATAGCTTTCTTTACCAAATTCCTTCCGAGGAGGAGATTTCTTTGATTGTCAAAAAACTCCCCACTTCAAAAGCTCCAGGTTCTTATGGCTTTATGAGTCTTTTCTACAAAACATATTGGGAAGTAATAAAGAAATATATAATTCAAGTTGCCCAAAACTTTTTCTTTTAGGGGAAACTTCTCAAAGAAATCAATCATATGACTATTGCTCTCATTTCAAAAGTTAAAAATCCTAATGAGGTGAGTCAGTTTAGACCTATCAGTCTTTCTAATGTCTACTATAAAATAATATAAAAAAATTCTTGCAAATAGACTCAAAGTTGTCTTACCTATTATCATCTTCCCTTTCCAATCCACCTCCATCCCTGGTTGCTTAATCCAAGAAAGCACAATCCTAGCTTAAGAAAACTTCCATCACATGGAAAAAAAAAAAGGAAAGGTAGGATAAGTCATATAGCCATAAAAATTGATATGCCCAAAACTTTTGATTCAATGAAATAGTCTTTCCTCCTTGTTGTCCTCTGTCATGCTGGGTTTAGCAAAAAAATGATTAATTGGATGAAAGAGTGTATTACCACAATCTCTTATTTAATCATTATCCATGGCTCTCCCTGGGATAAATTATTTACATTTAGAGGGATGCGTCAAGAAGACCCCCTATCTCCCTTATTCTTTATTCTAGGAAATGAAGTTATCTTGCAACTCATTATAAAAAAAGAAAACTAAAACTCCATCAATGAAATCAAAATTTCCAAAGATGGCCCTTCTATCTCCATCTTTTGTTTGCTGATAATCTTTTCCTTTTTGGAAAGGCTTCCATCCAAATTGTATAGTCTTTTTGGACTCTGTTGATACCTACAATTCCTAATCAAGTCAAAGTATTAAAAAAAGGAAATCATCCCTTCATTTCAACAACAACACACCTCATATTGTAAAAAATAACATAAAAAACATTTTTAGGTTCAGACTTTCTCCTCCCAATACTTGTTATTTGGGGCTACCACTCAACCAAGGTGGTAGCACCACCCAATCCCTCTCTGACCTCATTGGCAAAATAAAAAACAAACTTTAAAGTTGGAAAGCAAAAATCCTCTCTCAAGCTGCAAAAATTGTTCTTATAAGAACTATAGCTAATTTCATCCCTAGTTATACTTTGGCCACGATGCTTCTTTCCAAATCTGTGACTAAAACTCTCGATGGTCTTTTTTGAAAATTCTAGTGAAACATTAATAACACTGTGAAAAGATCATTCACTCCTAAATCTTGAAAGCAAATATGTCAAACCAAAATCAATTGGGGTCTCGGGCTAAAACAAATGGCCCCTTTTAACTCGCTCTCATCTCTAAATTTGCCTAGTTCTTCATCAAAATCTCCAATAGTATATGAATGAACCCAAAAATATCTCAAGTCTGACTCTTTCACAACTGTAACTCCTAAACTTTAAGACTCCTGGTTATGGAAAAGTATCTTCAAACATAGAGATTTCATGATGAAAAGTTGTTGTTTCCAAGTTAGTAATGGTACAAATATGAAAGTTTGGATTGATTCATTAATACCCTCACTACCCTCTTTCAAACCTCTCCCTAATTCTGAGAACCCCCTCACTGATAGCAACACCCTAGTTTTTAAACTCATCCTAGAAGAATCCCAGAGATGGAATACTCTGCTTCTTAACTCACTCTTCACAAATCAATCTGCAAGAGAAATCCATAATATCTCCTAGCCATTCACAATATCATTCGATTCCTGATTCTATCATATAGCTTCATTACTCCTCTAAGAATTTCTGTATGAAATTAGCCTATGTTGCTCTTGTTCATCATAATAATAGCTCTTCCCCCAACCCCATTTGTTTGCAAATAAGCCAATATCCAACTGGGTCCAAATCATCCTCAATCTGAGTCATATTCTTAAAATTCCAGAGGATGATCATCACAAGTACCAAATCTTTGCTTGCATTGCAATGGACAATCTCTAGTTCCATAGAAACAAATTAATTCACAATCAGATCCAAATTATCCCCAATATCTATGCTGCAAGTGTTAATAAAAAATTTCAGGAACACCAAAGAGCTTGGGAAGCAAATGAGAAGCCTTTAACAAAACGTTGCAGATTTCCAATTTGACCCACTAGGCATCCAGATGATCACATTTGATGTTGCAGTTCGAGACCATGGTAGCACAAATGCAACTGTCTGTCAAACAACAATGGGAAAGCTAATGTTTGCCAAGACTGATTAGATAAACAACACTCATCCAAACACAAGTAAAGCATCATCGATTTAAATGGCACTTCAAGAGGCTGTTAGACAAAAAATGGATTATATAATCATGGAAGGAGACTCAAATGTAGTGATATAAGCAATTACAAATTCCTCTACTATTCAAGAATGGACCATCAACCCCATCATAAGTAACATGAAACATATGCTAAAATCTTTCAAGAAATAGAAAGTGAGAAAAATTCGTCGATCTAAAAATCGATGCAAGCACAATAGTGTAGTAGGCAGCAGCAATGCAAACCCTTATAAACATCCCGCTAATCCAAATTCCCCCTAGTCTATTAAACTTTCATAATGGTAAAGATCCACCATAGATAAGTATAGTTTGTATTATTTACTAAGAGCTAGACTCTACTGTGTATTTTGGTGTTCTATCTACAAAAGGTTCTAACTTGCTAAAAAAAAAAAGTGTATGTTTGAGATTGCGATAAAAAAATATAGCTTATTATTTTAAGGTTTTTAACTTATAACTTAAATAATAAATTATACTATTAAAAAATGTATTTATTGTTTGAAAACCATATGTTTAAAGCACTTTCAATCATAATCCATTTGTTTGGAAATATTTTTTTTATAAAAAATAAGTACTTTTGAAGTAGAAATGACGATTAGCTGAACTTTCAAGATTATGACCATATATATATATATATATATTTTAATTTGAAAGTTGTATATATTTACGTCAATTAGTAGACACTTTAAAATTTGAATTACTTTCTGCATTATCCACAAAATCTCTTTCTTTAAAAAAAAAAAACAATTTTGACGTTTTTCCTCGAGAGTAATGATACACGTATAACGGTTTTACAACATTTTTACAACTTATAGTGTATTTGAGTTTTTTTTCATCATTTTCTTTTAAGTATTTTTTAACATTCTTAATCACTAAGTAAAATTAAAAATAAATAAATACAAAAATAGTTGTAAAATAGTAGCAGGTCTAATATATCTCTTTCCTCAAACGTATTCTTTTAGCTTATTTGAAATTTAAGTGATGTGATATGATCTTCTGGCATGACATGTTATTTATGGAAATGAGAACATTTTAAAGGATAGAGTAAACAACTCAAGAGGTAATGGAAAATGCTGAAAGATAAATGTTACTATGACATTATCACCAGTTACTTGATTAATCGTCATTAACTAGAAATTGTGCACAAATTAGGACTCAATTGCATGCCCAACAAAAACATGTGTTAACAATTGCTATTAGAGTCCGTCACAGCCAAGCCATTTTCAATCAATCAAAATCAGTATTTTGACATGAGAGCATACCGTCGCCCATCCTGATCCAACCAATATTTAAAAGTGGAGAATTCAAGTATTTAAACAAATCAGACACTAAAATTTGAAGGAACATGTTCAACAGTAATGAGAACCTAATGAGACTTTGGAAATCAAAGGTACAAAATTATGTAAGAAGTTCATATTATGCAACAGGAAAACAAAAAATTTGAGATGCCTCAAAATAATATTCGAGGCACCTCGACACATCAAGACTGGGAAACAAACATAAACTTTGCAACTATACCCTTTTAATGCCACCTCCTATCAAGTACCCAACTCTGAGACAGGGTAACCCAACATTAAAAGCATCAAACTTCGCCTCTAACAATAAAGCAAGCAAAGTCCAGAAGCAGAACAAACACTAACCAAGCTTGTGTCATAAGCATTATAAATACGATCTGCTGAAATTTGAAGATTATACTGTTGCAAGACTTACTTCTTCTTAGCAGCAGACTTGGTGACCTTAGCACCACTTGGATCCTTCTTCTCAACACTCTTGATGACACCAACGGCCACCATTTAGTGCATGTCCCTAATGGCAAAACGACCGAGGGGTGGATACTCTGAAAAAGTCTCGACAACCATTGGCTTGGTTGGAATCATCTTCACCATCCCTGCATCACCATTATTCAAGAACTTTGGCTCTTTCTTGAGCTCCTTACCAGATTGCTTGTCAATCTTAGTCAATAGCTCAGCAAACTTCACTACAATATGACAGGTGTGGTTGAGTCGATGATGAGGACAACACAGTCTGTGAGGTACCGATCATATTCTTAATAAAGTCATGATGTTCAAGGGCATCAATGACAGTGCAGGATGTTGGGAATAAATCGATAAAACAAACAATACAGATATGAAATCAAATGCAGCAGTAGCAACTAAGAGAAGTAAATGTAAAAATGACAACACAGAATACTAGATACAAGTGATTCAGCTCAACTGAGCTTACATCCGCTGTGGAGTTGGTCTCAAATTTCACTATGATTAAATGGAGATTACGTAGAGAGAATCAAACGATTCTTACAATAGAAAACACTCACTTCACGTATATACACTCAATTCTCACATATTTGCACTCAAACACTTAAGAAATGGAGGAGAAAATGATCTGGGAGGATGCTCTGTTCGTTCAAGCGAAAATAGGGGCACTGGAGCTTGTCGGGGACGAACACAGAAATGAGATCGCGATATTTATATTTATGCGATCTTGCTTGAGCAAGACTTAATCTCGCTCGAGCAAACATTTCTAAGTCAGACTCACTCAAACTGAACATCGAGTGAGTAGCTAGCGAACTGCCACCAGGCATTTCGCTCGAGCGGGCTATCAAGCGACGATCGAGCAAAGTCTCTGTCTGAACCTCGCTTGAGCAAGACATCGAGCGAACTCTCGATTTAAACTTCACTCGAGCTAGATGTCGAGCGAAGATCGAGCGAACTCTCAGGTTGGATTCGAGCTCAAGCAGGAAGTGATTTCGCTCGAGCGAAAGTGCAGGGGAGACATGTATTTAAGTCATATCACAACAAATCTCCACCTTGGCTTAAAAACTCACAAGCCTCACTGAACCCAAATCACAAAAGAAACCAACCCCATCGAAATCCCCTAAGGGATTTGGAGATCTCGAACTCCAATCAAGTTTAAACAAAGTTTGAACTTGTGTACTACAACTGGCTTTGTCATCATGTCTGTTGGATTCTCTGAAGTAGCAATCTTTTGAATACCCACTGTACCAACTGCAACTACTTTTCTGAGAAAATGATACCTGATATCGATGTGTTTTGTCCTCTCATGATACATTTGATTTTTGGTCAAATGTATAGCACTCTGGCTATCACAAAACACGATCATCCCTTCCTACTGAATATTCAAGTCACTGATCAGTTCTTTCACCTAAATGTCCTCCTTGACAACCTCAGCTGCTGCCATTTATTCTGCCTCCGTAGTTGATAAAGTAACAGTTGATTGAAGTGTTGATTTTCAACTAATTGCAGAACCACACAATGGGAAAACATAACTTGTCAATGATATTCTCTTATCTAAATCCCCAGCATAGTCAGAATCAACAAACCCAACAACATCAGAACTGAGATTTACATCTCTGTCAAATATCAAGCCAACATGCGAGGTTCCCCTCAAGTATCTCAAAATCCATTTCACTGCCTACCAGTGAACTCTACCAGGGTTAGTTATGTACCTGCTAACCACGCTTACTGCCTGTGAAATGTCTAGACGAGTACAAATCATGGCATACATAATACTGCCAACAGCACTAAAGTAAGGAACTCTTGCCATGGACTGTTCCTCATCATCTATCTAGGGAGATAGGGAAGCTGAAAGTCTAAAATGCATCGCTAATGACATGCTTATAGGTTTGGACTTTGACATTCTAAACCTGTTAAGAACCTTCTCAATATACTTTTTCTGGAACAAGTACAACCTCCTAACTTTCCTATCCTTATGAATTTCCATTCCCAAATTTTTTTTTTCATAGCACCTAAGTCTTTTATCTCAAACTCATTTCTAAGTTAAGTTTTCATCAAATCAACATCAATCATGCTTTTAGCAGCTATAAGCATGTCATCAACATAAAGTTATAAGTGAATGAAAGACTTATTAGGCAATTGTTTATGGTACACACAACAATCATAGCTACTTCTCAAATAACCATGATCAATCATAAACAAATCAAAACACTTGTATCATTGCCTAGGCGACTGCTTCAAACCATACAAAGACTTCTTCAGTCTGCATACTCGACCCTCTTTGCCTTCAACAATGAATCCCTCTGGCTGACGTATATAGATAGTCTTTTCAAACTTGCCATGTAGAAATGTTGTCTTCACATCAAGCTGCTGAAACTCCAGATTATACAAAGGCTAGTAAAATTCTGATTGAACTATTTTTTACTACTGGAGAGAACATTTCATTATAGTCAATCCCCTTCCTACGACTGTAGCATTTAGCAACTAGGCGAGTCTTGTATCTTGTATCTGTATCAGACTGGATTCTTTCTTTTCTCTTGAAGACCCATTTGCAGCTCACAACCTTAGTTTTCACTGGTAATTTAACCAAATCCCATGTTTGGTTCTTATGAAGAGATTTAATCTCCTCAGTCATAGCTAAGCACCACGGGGCAGACTCGGTACTCTTTACAGTCTCTTAGTAATTGGAAGGCTCCTGCCCAACAATTTCTTCTGCCATAGCGAGTGCATACATAACTATGTCTGTTTGAGCATATCTCTAAGGTGGCCTGATCTGCTTCATCTGTCTGCCAATAGCTATACTGTACTGTTCCTCAACTGGTGCTTCAGTCTCAGACTCAGAATCATACTCATCAGCTATAGCATGATCCTGAGTGTCAAGTGGCATGATCTGTGAAGCTTGTAGCTTCACCTTCTTCCTTGTAGACATAGGAATCTCCTTTCTCGGATTAAGTATTAATTTTTCATCAAAAACAACATTTCTGCTAATCACAAACTTGGGTGACTTGGGATTAGTACACCACCACCTATATCCCTTTACCCCAGTAGCATATCCGATAAATATGCATTTCTTTGCTTTAGGTTCTAACTTACCATCATTAACATGAAAATAAGCAGGACAACCAAAAATTTTCAAATTTAAATAATCAGTAGGTGCATCAGACTATACTTGATTAGGTGTCTTCAAACCAATAGCTGTGGCTAGAGAGCGGTTTACCAGAAAGTAAACTGTGTTGACTGCTTCCGCCCAAAAGTCCTTTGACAGGCCAGCATTGGAGAGCATACTACGTGCTTGCTCTAACAGGGTTTGATTCATCCGTTCAGTTACCCCATTTTGTTGTAGAGTGTGCCTAACTGTACGATGTCTGACAATTCCTTCATTCATGCAAAACTCATCAAAGTCACTGCTGCAAAATTTCATCCCATTGTCAGTCCGAAGCCATTTCACCTTCTTGCCTATCTGGTTCTCAATCAGAACTTTCCACTGTTTGAAATTCTTAAAGACATCACTTTTCTTCTTCAGAAAATAAACCCATACCTTCCGTGAGTAATCATCGATCAAAGCAAGCAAGTAGTTTGCTCCACCTTTCGATGGAACTGAGGATGGACCCCAAAGGTCGAAATAAATGTAGTCCACTGTACCTTTAGTGCTGTGGACCCCTGTTGCAAATTAGACCTTGCTCTATTTGCCAAACACATAGTTCTCACACAGATCTAGTTTGCCTAAATTCTGATTCCCTAACAACCCTTACTTACTGAGGATAGACATCCCCTTTCTCACTCATATGACACAATCTCATGTGCCATAAACGAGTGTTATCTGACTCTGCCTCATCAGATATTGAAACTGTAGCTTCACTACTAACAGTACTGCCCTGGAGAAAATAGAGACCATCTTTCTGATCTCCCTTCATAATAATCATGGAGCTTTTGCTGACTTTCAGTACTTCACATTGTCTAGTGTATTTCAACCCCAAAGAATCAACGGCTCCTATGGAGATAAGATTCTTTTTCAGATTTGGAATATGCCAGACATTGGTTAATGTCCTAACTATCCCATCAAACATTTTGATCTTCACTAAACCCATTACCATAATCTTACAAGTTGTGTCGTTTCCCAACAAAACAAAACCACTATTGGAAAAGTGCAAGTAGAGTCCACGATCCACTTGTCACTAAACCGATTGGTTGAATCACTGATTGCAATGACCACATCTGAGCTATCAGAATCATCAGCAAACTGACAGCATTAGAGGAACTCATGGATTCTTCTTTCTTCTTCAGCTTAGTAAACTCACTCTTGTAATGTCCAAACTTTTGGCAATAATAGCATTTGACGTTTTTCTTATTGTACTTTGACTTTAATTTCTCCCGGGACTTTCCTCTGCCTTTTTCTGAACCCTTATCACTGGATCTTCCTCTGTTGGAAGAGTATTTGACAATCAAACCACTAGCTTGAGTTTTACCACCCTTGTCACTGTACCTACTCCTCAAATCTTTCGAGTTCAAAGCTGACTTCACATCCGCTAAGGAGATGGTATCTTTTTCATAAAGTATAGAATTTACAAAATTCTCAAATGACGCAGGTAATGAACACAAAACAATTAAAGTTTAATTTTCATCATCAAGCTTGATGTCAAAACATTTCTAAGATCCATAACAATCTGGTTAAATTCATCTAAGTTTTCAGTAATAGAAGAACCCTCATTCATCTTGAGTATATATAACCGTTGTTTCAAAAACAATCGGTTAGTAAGTGATTTTTTAATATACAAGCTCTTAAGCTTATTCCAGAGACTCTCAACAGTCTCTTCCTCAGTAACCTTTCTTAAAACTCTATCAAATAAAGACAATAAAATAGTGTTACGTACTTTATCTTCATCATCCTTAGACGGTACAGGAGAATTAGCAGACCTCTCATTAAGAACTTTGAATAACCCCTGTTGGCGCAACAACGCTCTCATCTTCAAGCGCCATAAACTGAAACTGTTCTGTTTATCAAACTTCTCTACTTTAAATCTGGTTGTGGCCATCCCTTCAGTCTTTCACAGAGCTAGATAGCTCTGATACCAGTTTATTGGAAATAAATCGATAAAACAAACAATAAAGATATAAAATCAAATGTAGCAGTAGCAACTAAGAGAAGTAAATGCAAAAATGACAACATAGAACACCAGATATAAGTGGTTCAGCTCAACTGAGCTTATATCCATTGTGGGGTTGGTCTCAAATTTCACTATGATCAAATGGAGATTACAAAGAGAGAATCAAACGATTCTTACAACAGAAAATACTCACCTCATGTGTATACACTCAATCATCACCTATTTGCACTAAAACACTCAAAAAATGGAGGAAAAAATAATCTGGGAGGATGCTCTGTTCATTTGGGCAAAAACAGGGGTGCTGGAGCCGTTGTGGGACGAACGCAAAAATGAGATCGTGATATTTATATTTATGTGATCTCACTTGAGTGAGACTTAATCTCGCTCGAGCGAACATTTCTAGGTCAGACTCGCTCGAGCTGAACGTCGAGCGAGTAGATAGCGAACTGCTACCTGGCACTTCGCTCGAGCGGGTTGTCGAGCGACTGTCGAATTAAGTCTCTGCCTGAATCTCGCTTGAGCGGGACGTCGAGCAAGAGTCGAGCGAACTCTCGGGTTGAACTTCGTTCTAGCTGGATGTTGAGCGAAAATCGAACAAACTCTCGGGTTGAACTCTCGCTCGAGCGGGAAGTGACTTCACTTGAGCGAGAGGGCAGGGGAGGCGTGTATTTAAGCCATATCTCAACACAATAGTACTTGGTAGTGTCAAATTTCCCCAAGGTAATGTCAATGGTAATACTATGGTCGCGTTCAACCTTAAGCTTGTCCAACACCTAGGCATACTTGAATGACCTCTTGTTCATCTCAGTCGCCTCCTTTTTGAACCTCTCGATGACACGCTTGTCAATACCACCAAGCTTATAGATCAAGTGCCTGGTGGTGGTCGACTTTTCGGAGTTGAGGTGGCCAATGACCACAATGTTTATATGAACCTTCTCCTTACCCATATTGGAACGTTATATAGAAGATTTGACAAATGTGAAAAACTTTAGGGGACATAATATATACCAACATGCAAAAACATAAATATATACTTACAGGTCTTGGTCATATCATAAACCATATCAAATAACTCAGAAAGAAATTTCATCAACTTTAATGACAACTTGACAGTTGCAAACAACGATAACATAAAATATCATGGGCTCTATATAAACAAGTATACAACATCGTAGACGTACAATCACCAAACCCATTCAGTCTTAAATTGATCAAATCCATATAGAGTATATGTTTGAAAGATAATTTCACTGACTCATCACAAAACATTAGGTACAAATAGAACATTCATAATTTGTTCAATGTTCACTGTTTGTCCATGATCAACAACAAAATGTTTCTGATAAGAAATCATCAACGAGTAATTAAAAAATTAAAATAAAAACTAATAAAATTATATGAGATCCGCTACCAAAGGCAAGACAAACCAAATAACTCTCAACTAAAACAAGTTTCACAAAAATTGTATAGCCTCTTTGAAGAGCAAACTAAGTTCCTGAAGCCATCACAAACGAAACACATCTCTTAAGAATAATCTTCATAGAAAATCAGGATTAACATGTCAAATATATAAATGATTACATTAACTTACAAAAAAGAAAATTAACAAACTTAGTCGATGACATAAATTAAAACGAAGAAGAGTCCAATACATACAAATATTAGGATGAAAGCAACCTAGAACCATATAAAAATTGAAATAACAAAATCATTAAAGATAAAAGAATGGTAAAGGCTCCAATCTAGCAAGTAGAATGCTTACTTCGTATGAGAGAAATATTAGTGGCGAGGTGATAGTGTCAGGAGAGCAGTCGAGAGCATGAAATGCTTTGCTTGCAATTTATAAAGACAATAGGGCCTATGCAGTTAGGGCTTTGTTTAAAGGGTTTTACACGCTGTAAGATTACGTATATAACGTTTAGGATTACCTAATTCACTATAATCAATAGTGTGTTTAGAGCAGTCACAATGGACTCACTAAAAATCACTTTCTTGTAAAATATAATTCAAAATTGACAAAAATGAGCTCCAATGGACTTGCTAAAATGACAGATTTATGAAATCGGGAACAATTTTGTTCACTGTGCTGCAGCTTGTCGATGTGTGATTCCATTCGAATACCGCTGATTGTTAACAGCTACAATGCTGGCATCACCGACATCATACGACGTCGGCGACCAAACCCCCGGCAATCCCAACTTTGACCAACCTCCGATAGTCTCTCACGCGTAGATCGAAATCTGAAATGGGTTTTGGACTATTTGAAACTCGTTTGACCCACCACTTGCTACCATTAGCTACACTGTTGGCATCTCCGGACTCGCCTCTCGCCGACGACTAACTCCTTAAAATTCTATCTCCGACAACGTTGTCATTGTCTGCCACACGCCTGTCAGAACCCCTAGGAGAGTTGCCCAGAGTCAGGCTCTGACTCAGGCCTTGAAGGGCCAGAACAGTTCTCTGGTCAACCTGCAAGCATGCCTTGGCTAAGGTTTTGACACGCAACAGGCACCCAGCGAGGCTAATGGCCACACACAGTGCATATGCACCTGCGCGCACGCGTGCGTATGCACTTGCGCCCCACCATGCGCGCATCATTGCGCATAGCAACACCACTCAGCGAGGCTAGTGGCGTGTCTTCACAGGCACGTCATCCAGCGCGCGGCACCAGCCCACACCTTGCGGAGCAGGTTAGTGGCATGCACATCGTGCATGCCATCCAGCGTGCGGCACTAGCCCGAGCCTTGCAGAGCAGGCTAGTGGCATGCACACCATGCAGCGCACGGCACCAGCCTGGGCCATGCAGCCTATGCCAGATCGTCAGGTTGGGCCATGCATGCACATCACCCAGGCACTCAGCTCGGGCTATGCAGGACCACTACCTGAGCACCCTGACTGAGCCACCTCAAAGCGATGTGACTTGACACTATACCTACCACCAAGACCATGCATGGCATACTGCCATGACCATTATCAGTTGGCCCTACACAGAGCCATGCCCGTGCACCACCAAGCGCCATGCAGCTAGACAACAAGTAGACAAGCCTGACCATGGACCATGCAGCACGCTAGCCCACCTTAAGCCACAAGCACCTCACGGCCAACCCATGCATGTGGCGCCACTTGTCCATTTTATTTATGTTATTTTATTATGTAATTGCATTTAAACATTTTAATAATTAGTTCTTTTTATTAAGGGACCTTTTGGGGGTTTCCAAGTTGTAAGATATTTTAAAAAGGATTTCTAGGTTTCATTTTCGTGATCTTTGGACAATTGAATCTTAGACTTTGCTCTTGAGAAAGAGTTAGGCCGGCCACTCATTGTGGTTTGAATTCGGTGCTTAGCACTTATGCTTACTAAGAGTGCAATTCGTGAATCCCTTTGAAAGTGGATCATCCGTGCAAATCGTAAATCAGTTAATCCACATCTATTTTTTATTTTCAGTTATTTATAAAATATTGAGGTTATTCAGAAATAGTATTTCAAGTTTGGTGCTCTTGTTGAGTTTGAATTTATGTTCTTTTGTTCTTGAATATTTGTTTGATAGTTGAGTGAGTTTGTGTTGGTAAGGCTGAATCCACATCACTTGTGGATTTGAGAAATTGTGTGTGCTCCCTAGAGGATTTCAAAACCCACAACTATTGTGAATTTCAGATTGCTCAAGTGTGAATGAGTGTAAGTGTTGAGTGTTGAATGTTGAAAAAGTTTTGAAGTGTTGAAGGAGTTGTGATTGCCAAACCCTTGGTGTTCTTGAAAGGGGTTGGGGTGTTCTTGCTCCAAGAAGGTGATCAATCCTTCTTTGATTGTTCATCTATTTTTCTTGTGTTTTTCCTTGCCTTAAAATATACCACACGGCAACCCATCCAAAGCCCTAGCCTTAGCCACATGGCTATAAGCCATAAAACCCTACCCAAGCATTTGCCCATTTCGCCCATTGCCCTAGCTGGCCACCCACCACATAATCCACATAATCCCTTATCAAAAATCAACCAAAGTCGCCCCTTCCATCTCTCCATAACCGGCCATATCTTTTCCCACCAAATCAAACACTTTTCAAATTCAAAACTCTAACAATTTCCATAACAAGTATTTTTGGCCATGCCACCTATGCCCTAATTGAAACTCTCCCTTGCCACATCATCCAATTAATTCATCATTGCCTCATTTGATTAGTCATTAACCAAAGGTTGAACCAATCAAAGCCTCCCTCCACGTCATCACATACTCGACCAAATACTCTAGCATTGCCGCCCACCACATCTTGTTATAAGCTATACTCCTAATTTTTGGGAATTACCAAAACACCTTAAAATCTTAGACCAAATGACCAAAAATACCCTTGGCCGAAACCCTACCTTTTCCCTAGCCCTAATTTGGCCACTCCAAACCCTAGCAAACACACCACACGCCCAAGCCTCACAAGCCTCTAGCCGTACATCTCAATTCACCCCTAATCGTGCACCCCATTGCACCAAGTTTAGCCAACTAGCCAAACACTCACTTCTAGCTCTACTAAATCCTAGCCTTACTTAACCATTTCTTCATCCACTTCATCCTTACCAAGTATTGGAATCCATCTCGATCGTTGGAGGGAACAACAACGCAAGGAGGACCCCTTAGGTGATCGGGACAAGACCGAGATCCTTATCAGTGCCTCACACGTCCTCGGTAACACTATTTCCAAACCATTATTTTTATTTTTAAATTTGTAAAATAAATATTATTAAAATAAAATATGAATATTTTAAAAGATATATAAAAAAAACAGAGATGCTGATGGATGATAAAATGTAAAAGTGAATAGATAACATAGAAAAAATGTATTTTTGATAATTAAATTTGAAGGAAAAATAACTAAGCCATTGGGAGTGCTATTAGAATATTCACAATCAATTCAACAAAATTAATATTTAATTAAATAATAGCTAATGCATATAAATAAAGAGTTACAACAACCTCAAATAAACAATAAATTTATCTTTCAATTGTTAGACTCAACAAATATAATCAATTCTTTAGACTAATCAAATAATTTTTTAAGACTAAAATATTTACTCCTCTCTTTAATTTCTCTTCCATGCATCCAAAACAAAGCTAAGCCTTTTTTTCGTTTAGCTGCTTCAACATTTTCACCCGGATTCTCTTCCCGTTGCACTTCTCTTCCACTCATTATGTTGCTTCTTCTCTTTCAGCCTTCCCCTTCAGTCGAAAGAATATAACCGTTGTAAAAGAAAGATTGTTACAAAATTATATCCGTTAAAAATTCCTAATCTGATCGTTAGAAATAACTTAAACGTTAGAAAACTAATGTGTATTTTTTAATAACGAATAACTATTAAAATTACAATTGGAATTAAAATAAATGAAAAGTTAAACATAATATATTAACAAAATAACTATTAATTTGTTGAGTCTATTACTTGTTGAAATAAAAAGTGGCTAGTTAAGATTTGTAAAAGTAAAATTTCTAACCAAAATTTCACAAAACAATAGCTAGTTTATTATGAGTGCTCTAAGAGCACTCTCATTAATTTGAACATAAAAATAAATCGAAAAACTAGACCACACTAATTCAAACCTACATATTCGATCTAATTTTGGATTGCTCCGATTCAGAACTGTTTCTTTTCTTTTTCAAATTCGGTTTGGGACCGGTTCTACACTTTTTAAATTTAGGTCAGACCGAATGGAATTGGACCAGCTTGCATATTTATATATTTTTTAAATTAATTTTCATATTATATAATATTTTTCTATTATATATAATATAAATTATATATAATTTGTATATATAATATATATTAATATAAAATAATATTATAACATAATTTATAACATAAAAATTTAATATTAATCATGTAAATTTATTTGATCATATATTGTAAATATAATATATATAGTATATTAATTATATTTTTTGGCCTAGTAAATTCTCAACATATTCTTTTTGATAAATTGGCACTTTATTAAAATTGAAAAATCGAATTGGAACGATAAAAACTAGAAGTATCAGTTTAGGAGGGTAACCGATGCATGATCGGTACTTGAAAATGCAAAAGAAATTTTATGATCTAATTAAAGTTCTAATTTATTATATATATATATATTGTAAAATACCTAAGTTGCAAGTGATTAACTAATGTAAGTGTATGGGAATTTATTTTTCCCTCTCGAGTCTGCGAGACAAGGCCCAACTTAGGTAGACAATAACAAGAGTTAGGAGGCCCAAGCCTGCACCAACTACCCCTTCTGACTTAACCCAAGGGAAGTGATTACGCCCAAAGAATAACGCGGTCGTTTGCAGTATAACTTTGGGGTGTCGATTCCACAGGGAGATGGATTGAGAAATTGAAGAACAGTAATGAAATTAACAAAAAGATTAAATGAGTGTGATAAGTAAATTTTAGAGTGTGATGTAAATTAAAACTAAATGAGTAATTTGAAAAATATAAAAATGAGACGAAAAGTAGAGCGTAGGGAAAATTCCTTGTGTATTTGTGGTATTCAAATTTATTCTTAATTCATTGATAACTCAATTAAGAATTCTATGTCCAAATTCTTAATCGGAAGATATAACATTAATAACCAAAATTTAAATCACATGTAACTCTTTGAAAAATCAATCTTCGCGCTTAACTCTCATAAATTGTTATCGATATTGAGAAAATCCAACGACGACAATATACCCAAGAGGCGATATTGCAGCAGAGAATTAAATCAATATAGATAATCAATTGCTCCAAACATAATTATAGAACTAATTCACTCAATAGAAAAAGCATGACTGAATCCATAAACGAAATAGATTCTATAATTATTTGAAGACGAAAAAAAATCACAAATAAATTGAGAATAATAGAACAAAAGAGTTTTAATATTTAAAGACCAAATACATGAATCAAAAATAAATTACAAATACCATCACACACACAAGTTCATCCCTAGCCCTCCTTGAGAATTTAGTTACACATATTGAAAATATGCAACAAAAATTCTCCAAGGGATAATATGGAAGAGCCAACCATTATTTTCTTCTCTCTTCTTTGGTTTTTCTTTTCTTTTCTCAAGTTCTCAAAATAATGGCTCTTCCAAAGCATCTTCCCACACTAAGCATTGTCTTAGAACACACACCCCTCCCTTTTATTTATAAGCATCCTTCATGCAAGTTGTCATGACAAAATCATCACAATTTCAACTTGTTTTGCCATGTGCCATTCTTGAATCCAAGTGATTTGTGAGTTGTCATTTTGATCATTTGTTTTCCCACCATGCATGAGCTGGATTTTGCTTGTAGGTTGAGTGTTTCAATTTTGCTTCTCTATCCATTAGTTGTCTTGTATGACTTAATATCTTGTGGTCAAATAATTTGTCTACAAGAAACTTGAGTGCACTTCATCTTGCATATAAATTGATCATTGAATTTCCAAGTTGGTGTAGGAGTACTTGCTGGAAAATATTATGATGACATTTGGATTTGATGCAAGTAGCTGAAAAATATCCAGGAACGTCAAGTGCAGGTGCGTCCACTTGATGGTCAATTTTGTCTTAGATTGAGTGGATATCTCTTCAAACATAAAACATAAAAGTTATAGATATTTCTCTTGCGGTTCTAGATCATCTTGAATCAGCTCAATCGGAGATCGGATGAGAGAGTTATGCCCATATTACTAAAAGATGTCAGAACTGTCTAAAATTCCGCAATTATCTTCATTTGCTCCTAATGTCTCCATTTGTGTCCTAAATCAAAATATAAGAATAATGAATATATTTAGGCATCAAATAAGAATAAAGTATTAAACATTAAGAGAGGAAAATATGGCATTTAATATTCTCATCAATATATTAAATCATGCTTATATCTATTTCAAGATAAATGATCATTAATTTTAATAACATGAGTTATATCCATTATTTTCTCATTTCTTTTAGTATTTAAATAGAGTATTTAGAGTGCATTTTTGTGCACTCATCACACCCCCCAACTTACTCATTGCTAGTCCCTAGCAATTTTCATGCAAAATGATGAGAAATACCAAAGAAAATCACACATAGGGGCCATCAAGACACATTTTCCAAATTTACATATCAAAACAATTTTAAAAATTCAATAACCCTTTCACAAGTAATTCAAATATAGCAATTCACAGAGTGTGTATGTGTTCCAAACTATTTTTATCAAATCAGAGGTTTCGACACATGCAACATTAGAATATCTTAAGCAAAAAGGTTCAACTCCATAACTCACGGGTATAGAAGTGTTTCATGTATGGGTTCTCTCTATGGAGTTGACAAAGGTGTACATTTACTCTCATGAAAATTTAGTCAATTATATATAAGTAACAAGTAAACATTGATCTTATGATAGGAATACTAACAAATGAGATTTCTACCGTTCTTTCCACAAGCATACTTAGGATCGGAAAAATCAACACAAAGGGTTGTAATGTGGCTTAGGGTTGGGATTCATAAGAAGAAAAGGTGAAGAGGTTTCCAAAACTTCCAAGTATACACAAAAGGGAATCTGTTAAATTTTTCAGTAGACTATACTTTCCTTTTGATGTACTTTTCAATTTTTTAGATTTTTGACTAAGTACACTTTTCCATCTTCTTTTGCCACTAGTGTCTTCGCAATTTGATGAACTCTTTCATAAATAATTTGATGGACACATCTAGCACCATGCTATTTTTGTCATTGTTTTCTTTTTTTTTTTAAATGATAATTTCACACCTAGTACACACTTGGAAGTAAAATGGTAGGAAAATATAGTGTATAAGCTATACTCCAATGTGGAGAGGTATGGATGATGTACATATGAAAAGAAAAGGCCATATGTGTATATTGGCTCAAAATTGGCTGCTAGGGATCTATGATGAAAAGGCTTAGCTTGAAAGGCTCAAACGTTAATCCTAAGTTGACTTTCGTCATATCCCAAGTATATCCACCATCTTACCATAAACCATGTAATGATATTCTCAAAAGAAGTGTCAAATTCAACAGATCAATGGATACTTATCACAATTTCTGTATTTGTAAGCTCTCAATTCTCACAAAATTCATATGAATACTTGAGCAAAATAATTCTTTAGTTACATGTGTCAAATCACCATATTACCACAAAGTTTGGAGAAGTGCATAAATGGATCTGTGGATGCTTTAGCAAAATGATTTAAGATGGGTTTGTTGAATTCACCAAGATGGTTATGAATGAGCATGAGTATCATGTGTGAAAAGATGCCTGTGTGAAAAAAATTTGGCAATTTTTTATATATTGATTGAAATATGCCACAGAGTTTAAATAACAGATTTGTATTTCCACCCCCCAACTTAAATGAAACATTGTCTTCAATGTTTAATAATCAAAATTGAATGGGGAGTAACTAAAAAGGGTAGGATACACCTGATGTGTGATGTAAATAGCTCGCTAAGCGTCAAAAGTAGTGATCTGAAATGACAAAATGATACTATCCTGCAAACAAAAATAAAGAAAACAGTAGTAAATAAAAACAAAACAAAACAAATAAGATGATAATAATAATAATAATTATTGTTGCATGCTGTGGTCAAAGTTGGTAGACCAAGTTTACAACCGGACTATCTTCCACTTCTTGAACTATTCCTCCTGGGTCAAAAACGAAACGCTTATTTGCCCAATAAACTCGGTGCTCGAACTTCACAGGTAGGTGGCAAGGTTTAAGATTAACTTTGGTTACTTGCCCACTTGAAGGAATCTGTTTTTCATTTTTCTCAAGAAACTCCTCAAACTTCGGTTGCCAAGCCCGTGTGCTATAATCTTGAGTATTGTCAAAAATTGCACAAATATTAGCTACATCAGATGAATCACTGATAGGATTATACTCAAAATCAACAATAAAATTCTCAAGGGGATCAGAATCATGAGTTGTGAAAACTTCCCTGTCTATGAGTGAGTCAATCATATATATCTGCTGGCACTCGTGATTCTTCACAGTTCCTTGTGCCATATGTTGACCATGAGGTATAGACTGAGCTTGAGAAAGGAACTTACCTTGCTCATTTACATTCAAGAAACTCGTTATTTTAGATACCTGGCTCTTTATCTCCTTTTTTTTTCAACAACCTGCATAATTAAAGACTCAAATTTTTGGTTAGTCTTACTCTGTACTTCAATAAATGCATGCAAAGTGTCTTCTAAAGAATTTCTAGAAGATTGAGGTGCCTGGTATGGTGCAGGATATGATCTAGAAGGTTGTGCAGGTTGTGCAGGCTGTTGGTTTTCAGACTTCCAGCTGAAGTTGGGGTGATTACGCCATCCTCTCATGTTAGCATGTGTAGGACAGTCTTGGGCATGATGTTCTACCCCACCACAGACAACACATGGTCCAAAAGATTCTGCATGATTAGCCATGTGTGTTGGTTTTGAGTTTTTGATTTTCAATAACTCTAATTCTCTGGTGAGCATTTCAACCTTAGCCTTAAGGTTATCCTCTTCCCTTAGATGGTAAATACCACCACTCGGGTTTCCTGTAGGTCGTGACCTGTTTGTGCTATCAGTAGCACTAGATCCAGTCCAAGTATGAGCTTTTTCAGCAAGTTCATTGAGGTACTCTATGGCCTCAACATGATTTTTCTGTAAAAATTCTCCATTGCACATCATTTCCACGAATTGACGTTCCCTAGGCGTAAGGTCTTCATAGAAATAACTCACTAAGCGCCAATTCTCATATCCATGGTGGGGACACATACTCAGTAATTCTTTAAATCTTTCCCAAGACTGGTACAAAGTCTCACTATCCTTTTGTGCAAAGGTAGAGATTTGTCTTTTTAAAGCATTAGTCTTATGTTGGGGAAAGTATTTATTGAAAAACACTTGAGTCATCTCACTCCATGTTCCAATAGACCGTGGTCTTAGTGAGTACAACCAACTCTTAGCTTTATCTTTCAAAGAAAAAGGAAAGAACTTTAGCCTTACCGTGTCGTCAGTGATATTTTGACTGTGGAATGTTGCAACTACTTCCTCAAATTCCCTAATATGAACATAAGGGTTTTCATTTTCTAGACCATGGAAAGTCGGAAGTAATTGTATCATTCCCGTTTTAAAATCTACATGACGAACATTAGGTGAGAACATAATACAGGATGGTGTGGCTGTTCGTGCGGGATGAAGATAATCTTGGAGGGTTCTAACAGGTTGGTCCACGTGTTCACTCATCGCGTCAGAATTGGAAGAATTATCAAACAAGCGATTAGAAAAATTAAATTCTGAATCTGATTCTAGCACGGGTCTACTAGCAAACCGTCCAAAAGAGTCTCTGTACCTGCGCATGCAAAGTAAAGAAAAGCGTAATACTGAAAAAATAATAATAATTACGAAAAGAAAAGTAAAATAAAATAAAGATGCAGAAAGCTAAAAAGAAAATGAACGAAGTTACCGCTCTTTTTTTTTTCAAACTACTAAAAAAAACTACAAATTCTTCTACCGTCTCCCCGGCAACGGCGCCAAAATTTGATTACGCCCAAAGAATAACGCGGTCGTTTGCAGTATAACTTTGGGGTGTCGATTCCACAGGGAGATGGATTGAGAAATTGAAGAACAGTAATGAAATTAACAAAAAGATTAAATGAGTGTGATAAGTAAATTTTAGAGTGTGATGTAAATTAAAACTAAATGAGTAATTTGAAAAATATAAAAATGAGACGAAAAGTAGAGCGTAGGGAAAATTCCTTGTGTATTTGTGGTATTCAAATTTATTCTTAATTCATTGATAACTCAATTAAGAATTCTATGTCCAAATTCTTAATCGGAAGATATAACATTAATAACCAAAATTTAAATCACATGTAACTCTTTGAAAAATCAATCTTCGCGCTTAACTCTCATAAATTGTTATCGATATTGAGAAAATCCAACGACGACAATATACCCAAGAGGCGATATTGCAGCAGAGAATTAAATCAATATAGATAATCAATTGCTCCAAACATAATTATAGAACTAATTCACTCAATAGAAAAAGCATGACTGAATCCATAAACGAAATAGATTCTATAATTATTTGAAGACGAAAAAAAATCACAAATAAATTGAGAATAATAGAACAAAAGAGTTTTAATATTTAAAGACCAAATACATGAATCAAAAATAAATTACAAATACCATCACACACACAAGTTCATCCCTAGCCCTCCTTGAGAATTTAGTTACACATATTGAAAATATGCAACAAAAATTCTCCAAGGGATAATATGGAAGAGCCAACCATTATTTTCTTCTCTCTTCTTTGGTTTTTCTTTTCTTTTCTCAAGTTCTCAAAATAATGGCTCTTCCAAAGCATCTTCCCACACTAAGCATTGTCTTAGAACACACACCCCTCCCTTTTATTTATAAGCATCCTTCATGCAAGTTGTCATGACAAAATCATCACAATTTCAACTTGTTTTGCCATGTGCCATTCTTGAATCCAAGTGATTTGTGAGTTGTCATTTTGATCATTTGTTTTCCCACCATGCATGAGCTGGATTTTGCTTGTAGGTTGAGTGTTTCAATTTTGCTTCTCTATCCATTAGTTGTCTTGTATGACTTAATATCTTGTGGTCAAATAATTTGTCTACAAGAAACTTGAGTGCACTTCATCTTGCATATAAATTGATCATTGAATTTCCAAGTTGGTGTAGGAGTACTTGCTGGAAAATATTATGATGACATTTGGATTTGATGCAAGTAGCTGAAAAATATCCAGGAACGTCAAGTGCAGGTGCGTCCACTTGATGGTCAATTTTGTCTTAGATTGAGTGGATATCTCTTCAAACATAAAACATAAAAGTTATAGATATTTCTCTTGCGGTTCTAGATCATCTTGAATCAGCTCAATCGGAGATCGGATGAGAGAGTTATGCCCATATTACTAAAAGATGTCAGAACTGTCTAAAATTCCGCAATTATCTTCATTTGCTCCTAATGTCTCCATTTGTGTCCTAAATCAAAATATAAGAATAATGAATATATTTAGGCATCAAATAAGAATAAAGTATTAAACATTAAGAGAGGAAAATATGGCATTTAATATTCTCATCAATATATTAAATCATGCTTATATCTATTTCAAGATAAATGATCATTAATTTTAATAACATGAGTTATATCCATTATTTTCTCATTTCTTTTAGTATTTAAATAGAGTATTTAGAGTGCATTTTTGTGCACTCATCAGGAAGCTCGATTTACAAGAGGTCTTGATGATGACGCTATAAAGGACGTTGTATGGCACAGTCATACCAAAAGAAGAGGCGGCGCAAGGAATGGAACCAACAACCTTGAACCATCCTTTGAATGCTATCAGGCACTCAAGTACCCATCCAATCAGAAAATCACAAAAAGGGAGAAATATTGATCCATTGGCACAAGAGAATCAACGGACGAACATAGAACTTAGTAGGAACGTTCCAATAATGAAAGCATGCCGCATTAATAAGAGAAATGTTGGAACAAACCCGTGCCATTATAGAAAGGCATCTAAGGGTGTAACCGATCCAGTTCAGTTCAGTTTTGAAAAAAAAATCTAGAACCAAACCGGTACTACTAATTTTGTATTTTCAAAATCGGTTACACAAAGATTATCTCTCTAAATTGGTGGTACCGATTTTACCAATTTCGATCCAGTCTTTTAGTTTTAAAATAGTCTATATTAGTATCTATTAGTCTATTAGTATATATATATTAATATTAGTTATAGTGATTCTAATAATTATATATTAATATTTGTTATAGTAAATTTAATTTTTTATAACTATATCATTAATAGTGATAGCATTAGTATACTAATTATTTAGTATAGTAATTTATATATAGACTTAAAGTATATTAGTAATAATAATATAATAATAAAATATTAGTATTAGGCCATAAAATGTAAATTGTAATTAATTTATATTATATACTAATATATAAAATATTATATATAATATAAAAAGATTATTTTATATTACATATAATATAAACAAATTAATTTGAAATATATATTATATTGAATTAGTCCGATTTGATTCTTAAAAACTTAGAACCGGAAAATGATCGGTAATAACCGATTTTGACATTATAGGAACAGGCATTGACCCAAAACTGGATCAATTCCACCAATTTGAACCAGTCTGATTTAATTTTTTGTGTTTTGTTTTTCTTAAACCCCTATTATCACCCAAGGTCAGACTCCACACCGCATTAATTCTGTAGTCACAAAGGCGATTTCGCATTAAAAGTCCTAACAAGGGAACAATGCTAGAAGGAAGATCACATAGGCACATACACGTTCTACTTCTCCCATCGAACCCCGAGTATAAATAAAGAATACTTAGGTACGAGAAAATTCTGATGACTCTAACTCTTGACTCTACTCTTTACATCTCTCTATTTCTAAAAAGCTCCCACTAATTTAAGAATTAGAGTCTCTGTGACCCCAAGGCCAACCACCTCCCAACATTCTCCTATGATCCTATTTTGTTTTTGCAGGCTCAAAGGCTAGTAGACTCGTGCTCTTAATTGTTCGGCCCATAGGTGTGTGAAACATGATATTAATAGTGATGCCGTTTGTGAAATTCATTTAAAGAATCTTAAGTGTGCTTCGCATGGCTATGTGAACCCATTCTCAGAAAGCCCAACAAGAACAAGGACTCGAGATAGAAATAAGATTGAAAGCAACAAGGACCAAGCGCAAAGGTTAAACAGAGAGCTAGAAAGGCTCTAGAAAGAGAACGACGACCTTAAACTGTACCATCATGAGCAAAGCAATAACACGAGCACAACCATATTGAGCAAGAGGGGTCACAGAACTCCATGCTGACGGGCAATGAGGAAAGGAAAAACATGCAAGCATGGTTTGGGTTGTTGGCCCTAGGTCCATAAGCAACTTCAACGAGTTGACATTTTTGTTCCTGAGGCCTAGGAACTTCCAACATAGCGGTCGAAAGAATACGAAAGTCATCGACAAAAGCTCTAGCCTCACAGGTCCATGGTAGAATGCTATGAAAAGTTGCAGAACACTGACACCACAGCATAAGGTTAGGAACTCCTCGACTAAATCGATCTAGCGCGAGCCATATGGAAGGGGCGAATAAGAGAAAGGGAAGCAAAATGCAAAAGCGTGAAAGGCATTATCGGAAGGGAGGAAGGACAATGGAAGAAGAAAATTACAAGAAATATGTAACTCGTATAGAAATGGAAGGGGCAAAGAAGTGATAAAGAAGCAAAATACAAAAATGAGAAAGACATTATCAAAAGGGAGGAAGTGAATAGAGAAAGAGAATTGCAAGAAATATGAGACTCGTAAATAAATGGAAACAACTCATTTACTCCCATTATCAGGGAAATAGTGATGGTCAAATCCTGACACGCTATACGGTGTTACAAAATATATCTAACTTATCATCATTAATAATATAAATTTTTAAGTATGTTATTAACAAATTATTACTTCATCAATTAACTATCGTATAATATTAATTAACTAACTATCTTGTAATTATATAAATTAATAATGTAATTTTCATCTAATTTATTATTATTGACTATATAAAATATATATTTTTTATTGAGTTAGTTACATAATTTACATTAATAATTCACTTAATTTTAATTTAGTATTTTAAATACTTTGTTTATTAATTTATTTGAAAAAATAGAAAAAAATAATTGGATCGGATCGAATAGACCGGATCAGATTGGATCGATAACTGTCAGTCTGGTCCAGTCCTTAGGAATGTTCAGGTCAGTCTGATATGAGAAAAATGGTGGACAAAAAATAATCACGTCTCAGACCGGATTGATTATACCCTTTGAGAATATTCTAATGTGGCCATTGATCAGGGTGTGAGAAAAAATCAGAATACCAGTTGGACTGGATCAAACCAAACGGACGGTTCGGTCCGATTTGTAATTAGTCTAGTGCGATAACGATTCTTAAAATGAAAATTGGTCCTAAATTGGTGTGATGCCGATTTTCATATTTTGAAAATCGGTTTAGATCGAACTAGACCGGTACATACATATTTTTAAAATTTTATATTATATATAATTTTATATATTATACACTATATTTCTAATTAATGTAACATAAAATTTTAATCTTTTTATTTATGTCTAATAATCTTACAACATAAAATTAATATATTAGTATAATTAGACACTAATTATTCTATTTTAATCTTGTTGTTCAAGTTTATTAATCTCACTAATAAGTTAGATGATAATTATATTATACTAGTATAATTAAAAACTAATGAATTATTAATTGTTAATAATAAATATTAAATTTTCATAATTAAGTTTAATATTAAAAAAATTATAATATAAACATATATAATATTGCGCGTGTAAACAATAAACCAAAAAATCAGATCGGATTAAACCAAAACTAAAATAAATTAAAAGTTTTGATTTTAGTAAGGAATGAGACCCCATCGATTCTTAAATTTTCAAAGTCGATAATATTCATATATATATATATATGTGTGTGTGTGTGTGGAAGACTGCTTTGTATAGTTCTGATTTGTACAAGTCTAACATATATAAATAATATTTTTATTATTTATGCCACGACTGCATCCAGATTTTTTCATGTATATGATTTTGGCTCTAAAATTTATTTGAAACCGAGCAAGACTGAACCGGTTACGCCCTGGCCACTGACTAATGAATATGGTTAATCGGGTAAATCTGAAGGGCGCGTACGTAATCTCACCGTGTGTAAAGCCTCTCAAACGAAGCCCTAGCTTCACACGCCCTCTCGGCTTTATAAATAGCAAGCATTTCCATTGGCTGGACTCTGTACACTCACTTCGCCGCTAAGTGCTCTTGAATCGAAGGTGAGCATTTGGAGCTTCACCGATTCCTTTATCTTCAGTAATTTTGTTACTTTGGTTTTTAAATGGTTCTGGGTTGCTTTCATCCTAATATTATTATGTATCGGATTATTATTCGTTTTCCTCTGTCTTTGAATAAGTATTTTAGTTTTCTTTTCTATAAGTTAGCAGCTTCATTATGTATTTGGTTTGTTAATCCTAATTGTACCTGAAGATTATTGTTAAGGGATGTGTTTGATTTGTGATGGCTTCAGGATCCTAGCTGATAGTTATTTTTTGGGGATTTTTTTTAGCTGAGTGCTATTTGATTTGTCTTGCATTGGTAGCGGATCTCGTATGATTTTACTACTTTTTGGGTTTAGTTTTTAATTACTATTTGATGATTTCTTATCAGAAAACATTTGGCCGTTGATCAGGAATAAACTGTGCACATATAACATGAAATGTTTGTTTGTTTATTTTTGGCTTCTGATCTGGTGTGTTATTAATAGTGATCCAAACAACCCTTTAATGGGTTATCTAATCTTATGAGTGTTCTAGTTTGACCCCGATGTTTTCTGATGAGTCAGTGAAACCATCCTTCAAATGTGTACTCTTTAAGGAATTGTTCGATTTTAGATAGAATAGGTTTGGTGATTTTACGCCAACGATGTTGCATACTTGTTTCATAAAGAATCCAAGATATTTTTATGTTTTCTTTGTTTGCAACTGTCAAGTTGCCATTAAAGATGGTGAAATTTCAGAAACCTGTAAGTATATGTATGCTTTTGCATATTGGTATATATGTCCCCTGAAGTTTTATTACTTTTGTTACAGCATCTATATAACGTTCCAATATGGGTAAGGAAAAGTTTCACATCAACATTGTGGTCATTGGCCATGTTGACTCTGGAAAATCCACTACGACTGGGCATTTGATCTATAAGCTTGGAGGTATTGATAAGCGTGTTATTGAGAGATTCGAGAAGGAGGCAGCTGAAATGAACAAGAGGTCATTCAAGTATGCTTGGGTGTTGGACAAGCTTAAGGCTGAACGTGAGCGTGGTATTACCATTGATATTGCCTTGTGGAAATTTGAGACAACCAAATACTACTGCACTGTCATTGATGCCCCCGGACATCGTGACTTTATCAAGAATATGATCACCGGTACCTCACAGGCTGACTGTGCTATCCTCATTATTGACTCAACCACCGGTGGTTTTGAAGCCGGTATTTCCAAGGATGGTCAGACCCGCGAGCATGCCCTTCTTGCCTTTACCCTTGGTGTCAAACAGATGATTTGCTGCTGCAACAAGGTGAGCTTTTCGTCATACTATGCGGCTGACATTAGTTTCCTGTCTGTTCTTGGTTATTGTGATTTGAGGATGGATATGACTTGAGTTTCTTTTGCTTATAATTTTATGCTAGATGGATGCCACAACCCCAAAATACTCCAAGGCAAGGTATGATGAAATCGTTAAGGAAGTTTCATCCTATTTAAAGAAGGTTGGGTACAACCCTGACAAGATCCCATTCGTCCCAATCTCTGGTTTTGAGGGTGACAACATGATTGAGAGGTCAACAAACCTTGACTGGTACAAGGGCCCCACCCTTCTTGAGGCTCTTGACATGATCAACGAGCCCAAGAGGCCCTCAGACAAGCCCCTCCGTCTGCCACTCCAGGATGTCTACAAGATTGGTGGCATTGGAACTGTTCCAGTTGGACGTGTGGAGACTGGTGTCATCAAGCCTGGTATGGTTGTGACGTTTGGCCCCACTGGACTGACAACAGAAGTTAAGTCTGTGGAGATGCACCATGAAGCTCTCCAGGAGGCCCTTCCTGGTGACAATGTTGGATTCAACGTGAAGAATGTTGCGGTGAAGGATCTGAAGCGTGGTTTTGTTGCTTCCAACTCCAAGGATGATCCTGCCAAGGAGGCTGCTAACTTCACCTCCCAGGTCATCATCATGAACCACCCTGGTCAGATTGGCAATGGTTACGCTCCGGTGCTTGACTGCCACACCTCCCACATTGCAGTGAAATTTGCTGAGCTGTTGACCAAGATTGACAGGCGATCCGGTAAGGAGCTGGAAAAGGAGCCAAAATTTTTGAAGAACGGTGATGCAGGGATGGTGAAGATGATTCCAACCAAGCCAATGGTTGTAGAGACTTTCTCAGAGTATCCACCTCTCGGCCGTTTTGCTGTGAGGGATATGCGCCAGACGGTGGCTGTTGGTGTCATCAAGAGTGTTGAGAAGAAGGATCCAAGTGGTGCTAAGGTCACCAAGTCTGCTGCTAAGAAGAAGTGAGTTGTGCAGCAGTATAATCTTCAAATTTCAGCAGGTCATATTTATAATGCTTATGATACAGTCTTGTTCAGTGTTTGTACTGCTTTTGGACGTTGCTAGCTTAATTATTGGAGGCAAAGTTTGATGCTTTCGATGTTGGATACCCTGTCTCAGAGTTGGGTACTTGATAGGAGGTGGCATTGAAAGGGTATAGTTGGAAAGTATGTATTTGTTTCCCAGTCTTGATGTGTCGAGGTGCTTCAGATATTATTCTGAGGTGGCTCAAAAGTTTTGTTTACGTGTTGCTTAATATGAACTCGTTCTTGCACAAGTTAGTACTTCTGATTTCCAGAGTCCCATTAGGTTCTCATTACTGTTGAACATGTTCCTTCAAAACTTCGTTTGAATGCTTCATTTCTCATGTTTAATTGGTTGGATTAGAATAAGCTAGGCTAAGATGCCATACCAAAATATCATATTGAATGACTCCACACATCTGGACTTGCCTTGTTTATGTTTGATTGTGCTGTCAGCGAGAGACAACTTCACTTCATAGCAACACGTTTTATAGCCTTCAACTACTAATAAACTGATGTCTGCGCAAGCTGTTATGGTTTGATCACGAGTTCTTTTTTCTTTTTTTATAGAGTAATGTACACAACTATTATCACTTTCATTCTATCATGTCAGATGTGGCGTATTTGGGTATTGGATGGACCTTGTATGTATGTTTTAAGCTCCTTCAAGAATCTTTATAATATTAAATACTTCTCAAGCGGGTTTTTGGGTATTGAATGGACCCTTTGGTGGTAAGATCTGGGAAGTAAAAGAGAGCATTCACGATAGTAGTAATTTTTTATAAGGAAGATCTGCTATTAGTTAGAAAAGCAGCCCATTAGTTATAACTAATCACACAATGACACGTGAGTTAAGGGCAATATAACATTTTGTGATTTCGCCACGCTGAATTGACGTCACTCATTGATAATTGCGTAGATAGAAGAAAAGTCAAATCCAATTGAAATTAATCCACCGACCAACTACGTACTACTCTCTAATGTTTTGATCATTTCAAAGTGACCATATTCATAAATACTACTTTATACACAGGTGCATTTATAAGAAAAATACACAATTAATTATAAAAATAAAATTGAGATGAGTTAAAAATAATGTAAGGTTAATAATGATAAAAAGAAAAACTTGGAGACGTGCAAGATGAGATATCTATTAGAAAAAGTAAGTCAATGATACAACTGTATGATATTGTCAAACTTGCAACACAATCAGAAGAAAAGTACAAGTATTTCACACATGTATTGGTGAACGTTCACCAACAATTACTTGAAATGGATGCACATGCCCAACATTTACAAGAAATTGAATCAACTCTTGAAAATCATTAGCCAATAAATCAAGTTCAGTCAAATTTAACTCAAACAGTGTATAATTTGCCAAGAGCACCCACAAAAGGACGCCTCAAAATTGAAAAGATCACAAAACCTAAAAGAGAGCCAACCAACCAAGAAAATGCATTGTGGTATTTGCAAAAGTGAAAGACATTCTAGGAACTATTGCCTTTAGTAAGGTATTGTAAAGAAGAATTTTTATTATTATTATTTATTTTTTATGATCAAAGTGTTATTGTATTTTTTTTATTGTATTTGCGATATGTTTATGCAGCAATATTGAGAATACTAGTATTGCGGTACAGATGGCACCTGAAGTCTAGCGCACTAATTTGTAAATCTACAGCACCTAAGCACTAACTTGGAAAAATTATGGAGGTTTACTTAAGTTAATGTTCAAAAATAAATTTAATATTTATATGTTTGAAATACGTCTTGTAATCTATATGAGATTTTTTTTTCCATATTTTAGAAGGGTTGTGAAGCTTTTGAAGTACTTTTAGAGGGAATGACAGGTTTTGACAATGAAGTAAAAATTATAGATGTTATTTTTTGGATGTAAAAATGAACGACGAGTAAAAATATAGTTGTTATTGTAATAGTAAATTAGGAACATTGTTTATTATAACAGTAATTTTGTGCAAATATGACTGTTTTTTCTTTTAAGACATGTTTAATATATGTAATTAAATTACTAACTTTTTAATATCATATATTCGACTCTTTTATCCAAGTCCAATGGTAGTAATGAATATGACTTTTCTATCCAGATTCATTGTTTTGAAGAATTTTTTAAAAAGGAAAAAAATACCCAATTAAAAAAATTAATTAGAAAAATGAGAAACCAAAATTGTAAATAACAAAAGTTAAAAAAAAGGGGTTTGAAAATTTAATACTCGAAAATTTAATGAAGTATAAATTTAATTTGAAAATACATGTCTTTTAAGTACTAATATTTATACCAATACCATATACTATTGTTTAATTACTATAGTTTAAGTATAGCTATAAATACAATTTATCTATAATTAATCTATATAGTAATGAGAGATTGGAAATCTTAAATTTGAAAATTTAGTGTTTAATGTCGTGAAAATTTATTAGTCAATAGCTAAAAATATAATTTTATAATTTTAATGTTGATTATATTTTAACTATAATAGTGAGGTTTTTTTTAACTATAATAGTGATATTTTATAATTATTTTTTTTAAAGTGTTAGAAGTGATCTTTTTTTCGTTGTATATATTTTTACTATAATAGTTAATAGTTATAATTATAATTTATCTTTAGTTAATAGCTATAAATATAATTTAATTATAATAGTACTATATACTATGGAAAACATTAATTATTAATTTAATTATACTATTACTATTTGGTAATTGTACTTAATATATAGTAATAACTATAATAGTTAACATTATAGTTAACTTAACATTGCTAATATTAAAATAAAAATATTTATTATATTCGTATTATATTATGAATACTACTATAGATTTTATAGACTATACGTATTATGTAATAGTATAGTACTATATACTATAGTTAATAGCTACACATTAATAGAATTATAATATGGTAATATATATACTACTACTATATGCCATATACTATATACTAATATAATTCAATGTTCAAAAATAATATAATATAGTACTATATAATATTGTAGTATTAATTAATACTAATATATATTCTAGTAGTATATATTATGGTTAATAGCTACACATTAATTTACTTATAATAATACTATATAGTACTATATAATACAATGTGACGTGGTGGTGGTTGAAGTATAATTATAATAGTATTATAGTTAAAAAATAATCAACATTAAAATTATAAAATTATATTTTTACCTATTGACGAATAAATTTTCACAACAGTAAACATTAAAATTTCAAATTAAATTTAAATTAAAGATGTGTATTTTCAAATTAAATTTCCACTTCATTAAATTTTCAAGTATAAAATTTTCAAACCCTTTTTTTGAACTTTTGTTATTTATAATTTTGATCTCTCATTTTTCTAATTAATTTTTTTAATTAGATATTTTTTTCCTTTTTAAAAAATTCTTCAAAACGAAAAATTTGGATAGAAAAATCATATTTATCACTACAATTGGACTTGGATAGAAGAGTCAAATATATGATTTTAAAAGTTTGTAATTTAATTACATATATTAAACATGTCTTAAAAGAAAAGACAGTCATATTTGTACAAAGTTACTGTTACAATAAACAATATTTCTACTTCACTGTTAGAGTAACAACCATGTTATTACTTCACTGTTCAATAAATAGTGAGGTTACGACAAATAACGTTTTAATATTTTTACTCGTCGTTCATTTTTACATCTAAAAAATAACATCTATAATTTTTACTTCATTGTCAATGTCTATTATTCCCTCTAAAAATATTTCAAAAGCTTCACAACCCTCCTGAAATATGAAAAAATCTCATATAGATTACAAGACATATTTCAAACATATAAATACTAAATTTATTTTTGAACATTGACTTAAGCAAACCTCCATCATTTCTTCAAGTTAATACTTAGGTGTTGCAGGTTTACAATGTGTCTTAGGTGAACCCCAATTGTTCCTACATAAGCATTAAACAATAAAAACACAATAACACTTTGATAATAATAGAAAAACAAATCAATTAAAAAATTAAAAATCTATAATTTAGTGCGCCGAATCTCAGGTGCTGCTTGTATCGCAATACTAATACTCCTAATATTCCTGTATAAATATGTCACAAATATAATAAAAAAATATATAATAACACTTTAATCACAAAAAATAAATAAATAAAATTCTTCCTTACAATACTTCACAAAAGGACAATGATTTTTAACATGTTTTTCATTTTTGCAAATACCACAGCACATTTTCTTGGCTGGTAGGTTTTCTTTTAGATTTTGTGATCTTTTAGATTTTAGGGCGTCCTTTTATGGGTACTCTTGGCTGATCGTTGACTATTTGAGTCAAATTTAACTGAATTTAATTTATTGGTTGATATTTTTAGGGTTTGACTCAACTCCTTGTAAACGTTGAGTATGTGCATTCATTTTTAAATAATTTTTTGTGAATGTTCACCAATGCATATTTGAAATGCTTGTACTTTTCTTTTGATTGTGCTGCAAGTTTGACAATATCATACAGCTGTGTCATTGACTTGCTTTTTCTAATGGATATCTCATCTTGCACGCCCCTCAGTTCTTCCTTTTATCATTATTAACTTTATATTATTTTTAATTTATCTCAATTTTATTTTTATAATCTTTTAAATTCTTACATAAAATATAATATATAATTTAATTTTTTTAAATATTAATTTAATTTTTAAAATTTTTAAAATAATAATTAAAAAATAATAATTTATTTAATTTTTAAAATTTATCTAAACATTTTCATTTCTTAATTTAAACAGAATTAAGAAAATAAATAAATGAATAAAATTATGCAAACAAAATATCGAAAAAAAATATATATAACACATCCATCAGTCTATGTTTTGACTCTGGAATATTATACAATATTTAATCGTATGTATTTTTTTTTGTAAGTGTGGCTGTGTATAAAATGGTATTTATGGATAGGGTCATTTCAAAATGATCAAAAACACCAGAGAATAGTACGTAGTTGGTCGGTGGATTGATTTCAATAAGATTTGGCTTTTTCTCTACGTACGCAATTATCAATTTGAGTGATGTCACTTTTACGTAATAAAATTACAAATTTTTATGAGAAATGATATATGCAGTCATGGAGTTGCAAGCGGAGTGCAGTCGTTTTGAAAAAAAGTGAATATATATGGGACCTACGTAAAAAAATTAATTTTTTTTCTAAAGCGACTGCACGCCGTTTACAACTCCACAACTGTATGTAGCATTACCCAATTTTTATATATGTGTTATTGTGCGATTGATTATAATTAATGAGCTACTTTTCTCATTAATAGCAGACCGACCGACTTACAGTGTCTCTCTTTTTATCATAAATTCCTCTGTTGCCAACAATTATAATTCAAAAAGTTTATTCTTGTCCTCTCAGCGTTAACATTTTTAAAATAATTTTTTTCCTTTTCTAACGGTCATATTTTCAATTTTGCCCCGGGATCTTTTTGTTTACCCTTTTGTCTACCAAGCATATCTTCTTATTGAGCGGTCCTCTCGTAATTGACGCTTCAAAGCAATTCGATCAAGGAATTAGTGTAGACATACATTTGTTAGCTTCATATTGTAAACATGACATCACATCACCAAATTTTCATGCATCTTCATATCAGTTTTATTACTTTTTGTGAAGTATACAAAAGTTTAAGATTTATTTGTATTTGGAGAGTATAATAAATTATTTTATGCAATATATATATATATATATATGTGTATATATTTATATGAGCATTATATACATATATATGTATTCTCATTTTTTTTATTTTAAATTCATTTTGCAAGTTGTATTCCCTTTTTTCCCTCTTTAAGCATTAATTACGTTGATTTCATTTTTTCCTCAAAGTTAGAACTATACCCGAATAACTATAAAGGGTAGGGTTTATTGCACTCTATTTTATTATTCAAACTTCGAATTTAAAACTGTCATATTTATAGCACAAATGAACGCATTGTACTTGATTATGATATTGAAAGTATTAATGGTTGAGAGGACACCTATCCAATTCATAGATTATTTAGGTACAATTGGTTTACAAATCATAACCATGGAATGGAATATCTATTCATATAAACTGAATTTTTCATAGTCTGGTTTTATTTTTTGATGGGTAGTAAATGGCTGTTCCTCAAAGTCAAAATAACACTAAAAGAAAATTGAATTTTTGTGATTAATTATTTACGATGAAAAGATTATTTAGTTGAAAATAGTCATTTTGTTAGAAATAACTGATCGTAAATAAGTAGCTTTCTTATATTATGACTTGTAATTATTATTTGAGTACATGAATACAAAATATTTTAAAACTCATGTGGATATTCTTTAAAACTAGAATTGATAAAAAAAGCAAATCTTAAAATATTTTAAAGGAATGATAAGTGGTTGGCCACCCCAAGAACCAGGAGGGTTGGTTGGACCACACCTAGGGCTATAGTGGTGCCAAGCCACCCAGTTGTGGCCACAATGGTGGCTTGGACCACCCCAACTTACCTTGGGTATCGTTTTAATTTTTACCGTGCCATAATAACTTTAAAAAAATTAATTTGGGTGGCTTTTTGGAAAAAAGACTCAAACTAGGTTATTTTAGAAATTTTGATCGAATTATTAAAATAAAAAATAGCAATTTTATCTCAAATTTTTGTTGGGATAAAAAAACTGGTCGCAAGGTTGTCCCAATATCACTTGTTCAAAAAGATTTTATGGGATGAAATCTTCATTGCGTAGAGTGGTCGATTGAATTCTAATACATTCAAATTTATAATATGGGAAAAACATTCGAACTTTCAATATAATATTTGAACTTATATGTAATGTTTTTTTATGTATGAAGTCATTCGAATGCTTATTACATTCAAATGTGATGTTCTTTATGTTCGATTGTTTTATCTATTTTTGAACGCCAATTACATATTAGGTTCGAATGTTCATTGTGTCCGTTCAAATGGTTAGACACTTAGACTCGCTATATGTTCAAACTATTTTTAGAGATTCGGACAATATTAATTTTTTTTAATCGAATAATGATAAACCTTAAAGAAAACATTATTCATTATACACAAACAATAGTGAAATTATTAAATCAATTGCTAGGAGTCTTATAATGCATTTGGAGTTATATCTCTCTTCATGAACTCCTCCTGTTGATGTTCTTGTTTTTTTAATCACATCATTATGTCAACTTCTTGCGGTAGTTGAGCCTCAACCTCATGATGTTTTGTCCTTAATTGCTCGATCTCAAATTTTGTTTCTTATAAAGCCCTAGAAATATTGGATGCATTATTGGATAAGGAGAACGAGTTAGAAGGCTTGACATAATGATTCAAATTTCTTTAATTCCTAAATGTGGATTCAAAATTTTTTTATAAAAATATCAACATCATTTATTAAAAAGAGTTATCAATTTTGGCTTGAGGAGAGAGAGAGCGTGCGAAAGAGAGTAAGACACAAGGACATGAGTTTCAACAAATGAAGAAATGTTGAAACTAGACTGAGGAAAAGAGAGTTGATCCGAATTTTTTTTTATATAATTGCTGATTGTAATTATGCTAAACTGCAAACATGTCACATTCTCATTGAGAGGTGTAAATTTTATTTAGCTTGGAGGGCATTCTCTTATGCTACATCTTGGATGTGAGGATGATATCAGGTAATTTATGAATAATAATAAAAAAATAATAAAAAATAATCAATACTAATAAATAATAGTAAATTATTCTCAAATTAGTCTTAAATATATGTAAATGAAGTTTGATTGATTGGCCATATCCATTTAACTTTGACAAGAACTGTGACCCTTTTAAAGCATTCTTATTAGCTCGACTAAAATTCAACTTCAACCTAACAAGACACTTAAAACACTTTTCACATTGAATCATACATGTCTATATAAATTTAGACATAAACTACAAAACTCACCATATATGTAGGTGTACAGTAACTTAGCGAAACATTATAATATTCATTTTTCACTCCTCTAAGAAGATATTTCTAGTAACTAAGAAATTTGGTTCGGTTTATTATTATAAAATATAAAATGTGATAAAAATAAATAAATTAGTTAATATTAATTAGAATATTAATTATTAATTAATTAAAATATAATTATTATTTAATAAATGGGATGAGTATTAATGTTAATTTAATTAGAATATGATTATTATTAACATTTAGTTGGTAGAACTACAAAATGTGATAAAAATAAAATAAATAAAATATTTATTAAATTTAATAATAATTATTATTATATAGAGAATAAATAAATAATTCAATATGAAGATTGGATTTGAACAGAATAGATAAATGCAAACTTATGTGATATTAACTAAAATCTGAATGTGCACTTGATCTTTATTTTCAATTAATTATCGCTAAAGGAGGAATATAAAGATGCTCAAACAAATAAACAACTGATGCATGTTTCTTCAATTCCAAAAGAGCTGGTTACATAGGGAAGGCCAAACTTAAATCAATTGAAAGTTAGTTGGGATGGAGCAGTGGACTTAATGATGAAGAAATCTGGCTTGAGAATCATTATCAGATATGATAGTGGTGATCGAGGTTCAATTATCTTTATGTGCAAACATAGAGGCAACATCAAAACCTTTAATTGCTGAAGCAACAACTTTGAGGAGAGCCATGTTTTCTCTGTACTGAGCTGGATTTCTCGATTTGAAGGTGATTGCAAGGATCTAGTTAATGCCATTTCAACATATGCAACAGACTACTCTGAAGCAGTTGCTGTGATTTATGACATTAAACAACTAATGTATAACTATATTTATTGACAGGTTCGCTTCATGTATAGAGAAACCAGCAAAATAGTTCATATGTTGGCTAGGCATGCACTATCTCTTAAGAGAGATCATGTTTGGATGAAGGAATGTCCCATTCATATATGAGCAATGACATATACACAATATAATTATACAATATATATCACAACAAGTTATAAAACATTTTATATATAACATTTTATAGAATTATCCCTCATTTAACATCTTACTGTAAAATATATTATATAATTATGTATATATATATTATTTACCTTTATATATTGAGTGTTTTGTTGCATAATCAATGTAATTGATGTCTAATGAGAAGTATTATTTTAAGAATAAATTTGGGCAGCAACCCATTGTTACTGCAGTCGTAACAGCCTCTCACATCAACAATATTTTGACTGTTTACATCCCAGCATTCCTCTTATTCCAACGGAGAAAAAAAAGAGAGATTCTTAGTGCAGTCCCAAATCAGAACTGCATGCGCACGAAAAAAATGAAACGATTCGTTTCATTCAGCTGAAATGAATCGTTTCAGCCCAAATTTTCTCAAGCAAGGCTTTTTCCACTCGTCTGTAACAAGTAACAACTCTATCTTTCCCCTCTCTCTCTCTCTCTCTCTCAAAAAAGGAGTTTTTTTTTACTTCTTTTTGTTTTCTGTGAAACAATCACATGATAGTGCATTTCGCCCAGCTCTCAAAAAATTTATGCTCTCTTGTTCAACCTTGGTTTACAGTTTACCACCGCTGGTTAAGAACATAGAGGTTCAATAATTTTTGAATGATTGTTATCTTTCATAATTTAGGACAATTGATATGCAAACATTGGGCTTGGTGCTTGCATTTGTTATTCTATTTAAAAGACAGTTTTGTTTTGGTGGGTGGTTTTGGATTTTTTTCCCAGTTATTTTATCTAAGTTTTGATTGATTTTAGATTTGGGAGTTCGATTCTGAGTTCTATTTCAGAGTTCTTCTGTCTTGGTTTATAATTAATTTTCAGTTTTGGAGTTTGGTTGGGTTTTCCTCTAGTTTGTCGAAATGGATTAATTTTTGGTCTATTTTAATTTTTGGATTTCGATTTGAGTTTTTATTTATTTATTTATTTTTTATCTTCGATTTAAATGGGTTTAATCAATTTGACTTTTTACCATGTGGATTCTCATCTTTAGTTAATTTTGCTTTAGAGTTAAGAGGATAAAATGGTTCTTGGTGGTGTTTCTGGGTTTTAAATGGATTATAATCCTAATATAGCTTTAGTGTTTGTTCTTTTCCAGGTTTTGATTCTAGCAAATAGTGCTTTAAAGGAGAAACCCAGATTGCTGGAAGAAGCTCGACACGTGACCAGCGGGGTTGAAATTTTAAGCTAGCCTATCTTATGGGAAGACCAGAAAAGAGATAAGAATGGAAGATGAAAATCGCTGGCCTGTGTTATGTAAATCCCTGAGGGGAGAAAATATGAAATGAGGATATTATTGACATTTGAATAAAATTAAATATGGTAAGGACGCTCGTAATAGGGTAGCTAAAGATACTTTTATTATAAAATTTAGCTTAAAAATACAAAAAAATGTCAAAAAAAGACTTCAATAAACTTTTTAAAAATAAAAAAATTTGAAGAAGAACAGGATTTGCACTACATGTAGCACAATATTGTTCATCCTTCAAATATTATTTTAATATATTTCTGTATGAACAGTGGGCTTTGGACTGCTCGATGCTTCTTTCGGTAGTGGGCTTCGGGTATTACCGGCGTCAACGCTGGCCACCACTAGAGATACCACTGGTTTCACCGGTATTGCCTCACGCCGGCGATCATTTCCCAGCGATTCCAGCTCCGACGATGGATCATTCATCTCCCACGTATCGATCGAATGTCGAAAATGGGTTTCGACATCACTGGCGTCGTTAGACCCACCTCCGGCCACTACGTGCTACACCACCGACATCACCGTTATCGTCTCACTTCGGCACCATTCCCTAAAAATTTCATCTCCGACGAGTCAGCCGTTCACCGTCATGTGGCTTTTTTTAACTCTGGTGACTATATTTTTAAAATAAAATATAAATATTTTAAAAGATGGAGAGAAAAAATAAAGATGTTGATAGATAATAAAATATAAAAAAGAATAACTAAAATAAAAGAAGTAAATTTTTGACTCTTTAAAATAGATAAAAATTAAGGAGACTTCTACATAACATCCCATCTTATACACACTATCACTTTTTATTTTATTTTTTAATTTTTAATTTTTTCTTTTTAAATTAAATTAATTTTTTATTCATTATTTATATATTAAATATTTAATTAAAAATAAAATAAAATAAAATATGGTATATAAAAATGATGTAATAATAAAAGATTGAATATATTTTTTTAAAAACTAATTACTTCATTTGAGAGTGCTTTAAAATGGCTTAACGATCCTCTTCGTGCGCGTACAAGCCCCTACGCGGACTGTACGTAGCACGACCCGAAAAAAAAATGCTAAAGGGTATTTACGTAATCTCGTAGAATGTAAAACCTCACAAACGAAGCCCTAGCTCCTGATGCCCTCTCGTCTATAAGTAGGAAGTAAAAGCATTTCCTGGCCTCATACTGCTTGATACATAATCGCCTCGCCGCTAAGCCCTCTCAATCAAGGTGACCGTTGTACTCGCAAGCTTTGATTTCCTATGATTCCTTTTGTTTTTTCGATTATGGGTTGTTTCCAGCTAGATGTCGTTGCTGAAGATATATGCATCTAAATCTCGGATTATCGTGTGTTTAAATCTATGTTTATTTAGTGAGTTTGCTAATTGTCTTTATGTTTATTTGTTAGCTGATGAATTTCTGTATTTGGTTTGTTAATCCTAAATGTTTAGGACGTGTAAAATATTTGCACGGTCTTTGGTTCCTCGTCATAAAAATTCCTAAGTTCCTGAGAAGATTATTGTTAAGGTCTTTTTTTTTTTTTTTTTAAATCTGTGCTTGCTTTGGGATCTATATCAGTTTGTTCTATTCATAGAGATTATACAAATTCTTTAAAATATTCTGTAGCTGAGTTTTTTTATTTGTTTTGCGTCTGGAACCAAAATTGGTACGATTTTTTTACTTTCTGTTCTTATTTATATTCTTAGTTATTCGTTGTTGATCAGGGATTTTTTTTTTTAATACGGAACTTTGGAAATGCTGGCTTGTTTGTTCGTTGATTTCGTTCACAATAGTGGTCCAATCAATCTCTTAATCGGTTATCTAAACTTGAATTTTCCATTTCTACCTTGATATGTTTTGTCCTTACTTTTGCTACGCCTGGTACTGAGTACTATGATATTGAAGAGGATTGGTGATTGTCCATCAGTTGTCATGGTTGTTGTATATGCCTGTTTCATATAGTCCCCATGAAATTTATATTGGGTTGTTTGTGTGCAACTGTTAAGCTGTCAAATGAGATTTTGCATTTTTTCCCAATTTTATTCGTAATTGACATTTCTGCCCATTCTTTGATTAATAAGACTTGTTTACTATCAATAGTTTTTTTACCCTGTTTACAATTTGTTTAGGACACCTGTTTGTATATGCTTTTTTTTATATGCTTTTGCAAATTGGTTAATGTCTAGTTTCCTTTCTTAGTTTATCACTTCTATTGCAGCATCGTTTTAACATTCCAAGATGGGTAAGGAGAAGGTTCACATCAACATTGTGGTCATAGGCCATGTTGACTCTGGAAAGTCAACCACCACCGGGCATTTGATCTATAAGCTTGGAGGTATTGACAAGCGTGTTATTGAGAGGTTCGAGAAAGAGGCTGCTGAGATGAACAAGAGGTCATTCAAGTATGCCTGGGTGTTGGACAAGCTTAAGGCCGAACGTGAGCGTGGTATTACCATTGACATTGCCTTGTGGAAATTTGAGACTACCAGGTACTACTGCACTGTCATTGATGCCCCTGGACATCGTGACTTTATCAAGAACATGATCACCGGTACCTCACAGGCTGACTGTGCTGTCCTCATTATCGACTCAACCACTGGTGGTTTTGAAGCCGGTATTTCCAAGGATGGTCAGACCCGTGAGCATGCCTTGCTTGCCTTTACCCTTGGTGTGAGGCAGATGATTTGCTGCTGTAACAAGGTAAGCTTTTGTTTACACCATGCAGATGACATTAATTTTTCTGTCGAATCTCAGTTATTATGATTTGAGGATGGATATGACTTGAGTTTCTTTTGCTTATAATTTTATGCTAGATGGATGCCACAACCCCAAAATACTCCAAGGCAAGGTATGATGAAATCGTTAAGGAAGTTTCATCCTATTTAAAGAAGGTTGGGTACAACCCTGACAAGATCCCCTTCGTCCCAATCTCTGGTTTTGAGGGTGACAACATGATTGAGAGGTCAACCAACCTTGACTGGTACAAGGGTCCGACCCTCCTTGAGGCTCTTGACATGATCAACGAGCCCAAGAGGCCCTCGGACAAGCCCCTCCGTCTGCCACTCCAGGACGTCTACAAGATTGGTGGCATTGGAACTGTCCCAGTTGGACGTGTGGAGACTGGTCTTATCAAGCCTGGTATGGTGGTGACCTTTGGACCAACTGGACTGACAACTGAAGTTAAGTCTGTTGAGATGCACCATGAAGCTCTCCAGGAGGCCCTTCCTGGTGACAATGTTGGCTTCAACGTGAAGAATGTTGCGGTGAAGGATCTGAAGCGTGGTTTTGTTGCTTCCAACTCCAAGGATGATCCTGCCAAGGAGGCTGCTAATTTCACCTCCCAGGTCATCATCATGAACCACCCTGGTCAGATCGGCAATGGTTATGCTCCGGTGCTTGACTGCCACACCTCCCATATTGCAGTGAAGTTTGCTGAGCTGTTGACTAAGATTGACAGGCGATCTGGTAAGGAGCTGGAGAAGGAGCCCAAGTTTTTGAAGAACGGTGATTCAGGCATGGTGAAGATGATTCCCACCAAGCCAATGGTCGTGGAGACTTTCTCAGAGTATCCACCTCTCGGTCGTTTTGCTGTGAGGGACATGCGCCAGACTGTGGCTGTTGGTGTTATCAAGAGTGTTGAGAAGAAGGATCCAAGTGGTGCCAAGGTCACCAAGTCTGCTGCTAAGAAGAAGTGAAACGTGCAGGTTCCTCAAATTTGGGCATATCGTGCCTGTTATCATATTGATAATGGTTATGAAAGATACTTTGGCAGTGTTTGCGCTGCTATAGGACGTTGCCTTCTTTATTTTACTAGTCGAAGTTGTATGCTTTCGTTGTTGGGTACCCCGTCTCAGAATTGGGTACTTGATCGGCGGTGGCATGAGTATGGTATAGTCGTAAGGTTTGTGTCTGTTTCCTGGTCATGATCTGTCGAGGTGGTTCAGTTATTCTGAGGCACCAGCTCAAATGTTTTCTTATGGTTTTGCTTATTGTAAACTCGGTTTTGCTTAAATACTTTTTGTTTTTTATAGCTGGAGTCCATGCTTTCTCAATGTTGACTATGTTCATTCAAATTTCATGTCTAAGTTATATTTTACTGAGAAGTCGACTTTTCGAAAACAAAATCGAGCACAGAAATGTTAGTATCAAGTGTAATTACTCTTGGTTGCATGGTAATTGGTGATGAGCTTCGAGGTAGAGCTGCCTTCTTGAGATGAAAAATTCTAATATCATTCTTATATTACATATTTGGTTTTACTCTTTTATTTTTTGTTTTTAAAAATGTGTATAGGAACGATGAGTAGAATAGCTCAATACAATCACTATTTTGATTGAAAATGAGTCGGCTTTGGGTGGAATCTGATCCAATTGCCAATAGCCAATAGCCAATAGCCAATAGCCAATATAGCCGCTCACAGTGGGCATGTAATTGAGTTCTGATTTGTGGACGACCTTAGTTGATGCCAACTAATAGAACAATCAGAATGTATTACACTTTTTCTCGATATTAACATTATTATCGATGTTACTTGGTCCTCTAATTAAGTAGTGATTTGTTCCCCCCCCCCCCCCCCCCACCCTCTATTTCTCTCTCTCTCTCTCTCATAAAAAGTGTCCCATCCCAATTTGACTTTTTTTGCTAGAACGAAAATGATATTCTCACTATTGGTTCTTACAAATCAATGTTATTGTTGGAATTTTTTTTTATTTTTTTTTATTTAGTGATTAAAGAAGTGTTTTTTAATAATATTATAATTTTCTTATTTTTTTAAAGAAAATACTTAAAAAATGTTAAAATTACATGTAAAAAACTGACAAAAAAAGGACTAATTATGCCAAACGGTAGCTCTCTGGAAGCGGGGTGGACGTAGGACCCTCCTTTGCTAGAAAGGAGGGGGAAGCCTTGGATATGATCCTTTTCGTCTTTTCCCAGCTACCCACTTAATCATAAGGTTAGTTTTATATTTTTAGTTGTTTTGTTTCCTCTAAGGTCGAGTAGGACAAATTTACAGTTTTTCGATAACATCTGAGAGGCGTGGTATGAGAAAGGCTTTAGCGGCTGCTCAACTATCACGTGCCGCCAACAGCCACTTGTGGGCTTTACGTGCCGCCCCTTTTAGGGGCTTTTCTCACTACACATGCTAGAACAATAGATTTGCTACTATTAGATCCTTCATATCTGACCATTATCGCTACACAAGGAGACAAGCATCTGAGCCTCACGAGCCATCACAAATGTCAAAATCTATCGAAATTCATTCAAATGATAATTTATTTATTTTTATTTTTATCTTATTGCTTTCTTTATTTTTTTCTTACTTTTTTTCCCTTATATTTTGCAAGGATACTCTTTTATCTAAAGTGTTCAGTAAAATATTCAAATCATTGGTGTTTGACAATCATCACCCCCTCCTCTTTAGTTTCTTGGCGGTAGGTCTGGATAAATTTTTCGACTTCCGAATTTCGTCGTACTTTCGCTCCAATTCTGACTCCGATCAAAGTGAAAAGTTAGAAGTTGGAGTCGAAACAATTCTGACTCTAAAATAAGAGTTTGGAGTAGGAACCAGAGCCCACTTGGGTTTCGAGTTTTGACTCCGAACTTCGATTTAAAAAAAAAAAGTGCAAAATGATGTCGTTTTACATTTGTGTTTTTGTTAAGCTTAATTTAAATGACGTCGTTCTATTTAAATAGGAACGACGTTGTTTAAGTCTCCGTCGACCCTCAAGCCTATTTTTTTCTTCTTTCTTTTTTATTCCTTCTTCATTTCTCTCTTCTCTAGTTCTCTGCAAGTGTAGCTCTCCGCCTCTGCCCTATGCTCTTTGTCCCTTGATTCTGCCGCGATCTCTCATGCCAACTCTCCACTTTGCCGTCGGCTGCCTCGCGTCGTCGTCTGTCACGGTTGTCAGTGGTTTGTCGAGAGGAACTCAATTGGCAATTGAATTTTCATTTTGGGGGGGGGGTTTAACTTTTAAAATTAGGGATTTTAATTACAACTAATTAAAAGTGTTATTTTTTTTAATTTTTTAATTTTAGATTGTGTTAATTTTCGATTGTATGTGCTTTTGTAGTGAGAAAAATTTGAAATGGTTGTTGAGATTGGTATTGTGTTTGCTTAGAGAGTATGTGCAACGTGTTTGAAAGAATGCCACTGTAAAAAAAATTAGTTTTTGAACGTTAAAAATTTAACATGGAAGTAAAGTTCACTTATTTCTAGCAATGTGCATGCTTGCCATGTTTGTAAATTAACATTCTAAGTTCTAACTAGTTAATTTAGAAACAGAGGAATTGATGCAAATTGTAATTGCATTCTCCCCTTTTGTGTGCTGTTTTCTAAATTTGGTGAGGTAGGTACGTGCTTAAATATTTGATGCAAATTGCAAATTGATGCAAATTGATCCCTTGGTTATGATCTCTGCTGGTCCTCTTGGAGTCTTGTGAGTTATAGCATATGGTAGCCTTAGCTTTGCCATTTGTAATTGGTTTGTGTTTGAAAATACTTACTCATGTCTACTCGGGCTTGGGTTGTTTATGTCGATGTATTTTTTATGTGGAAGCTAGGTTTAAGCTCACATGCTATAAAACTAAAATGGTTATCTGTGTGGCAATATTATTGCATTAATAAAATAGATCATTAAAAGGGCAAAATGATCATTTTTATGGTGTTCTTTGTTCAATTATTTCACACAAAATCCTTATCTTTTATCTGGAATGACAAAGATAAAGCCTCACAATCTTTACAACATGGGAGGTTACACACACAGCTAGCAGTACTGAAGCTAATTTCTCTGTTAATTGCTTGTAACAGTTAACCTCTGCGTTTGATCCTTTATCTTTTCTCTTGCCACTTGTCTTACCTATTTTGTTTTTTTTGGTTTCGTGTATAGATATGCATCAAGTGGACCTTACAATATTTATTTCTAACTATATAAATATTCAGTAGCATGGAATGAACAATATATATTTTAAGGTTCATTTTATGTATATATCTCCTTACCGCTTGAAGCTCTCAAGTTCGAGCAATACTTGAGATGTTTTATGATACACCTAACACAATTAATATTGAAGCCTTACACCCATAGAAATGATAAAATTATTTCACATGGTGTTCTTTGTCTAATTTTTATGTCAATTATTGTTGCAAATCTTAAACTTATTAACTAAAAATGTTCCTTTCCAGATAGTGAACTACTCAAATTGAACATGTTCCTTTCCAGAACCCAGATGGAGAACTATTAAACTTATTAACTACAAATGTTGTTCTCCAGCTTGTGATTAATTCTAAATCAATTGCATGCTTTTTACTCTTTGTGTTCATGAATTATGTAATGCATTATTATATATATAACAGAACATGGCATATTTATTAACAAGTTTATATAAAAAAGTCGGACCAACGCCAAAGTTACATGGAGGGAGTCGGCACTAGACCATCCAGGACTACTAGCTAACCACAACTGCACAAAGAATACATTCAATAGAGATGAAAATACAGAAAATCTGAAAGGAAATAATCAACATACCTCCTTGACTTCTTCATAAAGTTTCTTTTTCCCACGCTAACAACTTATCCAGAATAGTGGCATTTGTTTCATATTCTTCTGAATCAAAGTCATGATGTCATCCTTCCCACCCTCACCGTTGGATACACCTCTGAATGATTTATTCCATTCAATAACACGAGTTGACTTTGATTTAAATTTATAGAATTATACGATTGGCCAGATTTATGCTTTGTTTGGGCTCCAGTTTTTTCATATATTGGGCATATACATACCAAGGAAGCTTCATATGGAACTTTATTTATTTATTTTTTGAACCATGCTATGGGAACTTCAACAATAATTTAGTGTGCAGAATATTATATTTCTGAAACATAGTAAAGATATCTTTCTGAAACATAAATAACGTTTTCCTAATATTGTATTTTATTATTTTCCTTTTAAATTGACAGGTTTGAATGAATCATTTTCACAATAATTAGCAAATGAAGTTTTAGATTTCGAAATCTTAAAGAAAGAAGTTGCACTCAGTCCTCAACTTAAATCAATTTTAAGAAGCAGGTTATATTGGTTGTGGAAATGTGAGTTGGCTGATACTTTATAAGTTTGTAAGTTTATATATATTAACTTATATATAAGTTTATCTTTACTAATATTTTCCCTTCTATTTTACTTGAATCTCAGGCTTCAGCACAGATGGATCCCTCACGTAGTGCCAGTGAGACTCTGACTCCACATGAGATTATGGATGTCAGGACTACGTCGGTGTCCCAAGTGTCATTGCATCTGAACGGTTGCCAGCGATACCAAATAGTGAAGGAGATGACGTCAAGAGGTTAGTGTCAGACTAATCCCATATGTATGTTACTTGATTTTTTCAATTAATCTCATTTAATTTCTACTTAAAACTAATGTTGATAAAAAATTACTAAACACAGTCACATGTCAGTCTCAGACTATCTTGCTATAAGACTTTTACGGCCACTGATGGGATAGGAACATAGACGTGGAACCTAGTCATCCCTTAATACAGTGAGAATGTGTATCGTGAGGCGCTTGCAGAGATGGTTATAGAGAATGAGATGCCTTTTATTACAGTTGACAAGAGAGAGTTCTAGAAGTTTGTGAAACTACTTGAGTCAAGATTTCTACTGCCATCCTGTTATACAGTGATGCACTATTGTATGAAAAGGCATCTGAGGGAGAAGACAGAGATGAAGAAGATGTTTATCACCATTGGCCAGAGAGTGTCATTTACGACTGACACATGGACGTCTGTACTAAATACTTTGTACATGTGTATTATAGCACACTACATTGATAGTGAGTGAAATATTAAAAAGATGATTATTGGGTTTAAAGAAATAGTTGATCATGAGGGTGCATCGATATGGGTGGACATGAATGATTGTCTGATGGATTAGGGCATCCAAAAAATGTTATGCATGACAGTTGATAATGCCGGTGCCAATGAGACTACAATCGAATGGTTTACACAGAATACGAGGGTGAGAGAAAATGTGATTAAAAATCACCAGTATATCCACGCTCGATGCACTGCTTACATAATCAACCTTATTGTTAGTGAGCTTTTTGGTTTTGATTTTGTATTTTGTATTTTAATATTTTTATGATTAAAGTATTAAAAAATTAGGATATTTTTATATTGTTACAATAATTGAGTATTTTTCAATGATCAAACATGTGAGGGGTTGAAAGATATGCACGATTCTATCACTAAAGTCCATAACATTGTGTGATATGTGAGAGCTTCTCCCCAAAAGTTGTAGAATTTCAAGATAATAGCAGCACAATTGGGATTGAGCGGTCTCGAATGCTGTGCCTGGATGTTCCCACTCGATGGAACTCCACATATTTGATGTTGGATGTGGCACATAAGTACTAAAAGACATTCAAGCGGTTGGAGATCGATGATAGGGGTCTGAGGTATGCCCTGTTGGAGCCTGCAAGAAAGGGGCTTGGTCTGCCACACAGTACAGATTGACAACATGGTGGGAGAATTTGTTAGTTTTTTACAGATCTTTTATGACATTACTATGCAGATCTCTAGATCCACATATATGACGGTAAACATATGGTTCAATGAGGTCTCGATGCTACACCACTACTTGAAAGAAGGTCGTACTGACCCGAGTGAATTATTATTTGGTATGACATTAAAGATGCAGTCAAAATATGATAAATATTGAGGATAAGTTGAGAAGATAAATAGAATATTGCTCATAGCGCCGATCATCGACCCCCAATTAAAGTTAGCAGTGATAGAATGGTGGGCAACTGAGGCTCTCGAGGCAATGAAGGCCGTGGCGTTTATCATAGAGTTTAAGACATATTTGACTTATACACCCACTACAACACCACTAGCCAAGCTTCATCCTCAGCCGTCGCGGATACCTCACACTTAAACTCGAGTTTGGGACATCCTTCTGATGTCCGTAGCCGTCAGGCCAGTGCACCTACTCGATCCTGAGATTTCAACGTTAAAACGTCGTTTCATGCACGATCGATGAGAAATCTACTGCAGTGTATGAATGAGGTTGAACGGTATTTACTAGCAGAGGTCGAGAAACCTAGTGATGAGTTTCAGATATTGATTTGGTGGAGGACTAATTCCATCAAGTACCTGATCCTCTCCCGTATTGCTTGAGATGTGCTAGCCGTTCCTATCACTACAGTTACATCTGAGTCGACATTTAGCATCGAAAGTCAAGTGTTGGATGCCTACTGAAGTTCATTATCATCGTCAACCGTGGAGGCTCTAATTTGTACACAGAATTTGATCAGTGATATGCCTTCTGGACTAGAGAGCATTATCACCGATGCTGAGAGCTATAAGCTTGAGTCAAATAAAATAAAATAAATTTGTTTACTTGTTTTTTTATGATTAAAGTAACAAAATTTATATAATTATTTAATTATTTCAATGATTTTTTTTTATGATTTCATAAATTTATTTAACTTATACTTCTTATGATTTCACAAATCTAGTTATCAACCCCAGCATAGTTGTCGATGATTGATGAAGTAATTTACGGTTGCGTATATATTTTTTCTCTAATTTATGGTTACTTGTTCGGTTAATTTTAATTTTTATTGATAATAATACTTTTTAATTTTATCTTAATCTCAGGTATGACCAACGACAAAGTTACAACTTATAAACTATTTTACTGTAGCAAATTTTTTTGTTTTAGTAACCTCGGGTTCTAGTGGATGGTTAATTTGTACTATTTTTTGTATTATTCAGTCTGGACTATTTTTTGTATTAGGATATTAGGCTTAGCAATTAGCATTGTAATTTGTATTATTTATTTAACTCTTTAAGACTAATTTACTAATTTATGTAGATTAGAGAAACTTAAAAGATAAAAGTTGTGAGAGCCTATACCCAAAAATGGGCTAAAAAATGGCTCATTTAGAATTGGAATAGGCCTAATTTAGCCTATCTCGATTTGAAGTTCGGATTGGAAGTGATTGGAATTTTGATTGAAGTTCAGAACTCGAACTTCGACACCATTTTGGAGTCGAAATCAGAATTCAATTTTGACTCCGACGGGAATGGAGTCAGAATTGGAAACTTCGAACTCCAACTCTGTTGAAGTCAGAGCACAAGCCTACTTGGCAGTTTCTCTCCACCACAACTCATGAGCCCCACTTTATTTTTTTGCTTTTGATGCGAGAATCACTTCTACTCATTTGGGCAAGTGTGGAGTTTTAGACGATGTAAAATGTGAAGGAGTTCATTTTTTTTTTTTTTGCCTTTTTATTATAAGAATTGTCCAATTTGGCTAGGATTGTAAATAGAAGGCAGTGAACTTTCCCAACAACCACTTTAAGACAAAATGCAGCCATTACAATCACCATGACCTATGATCATGGAACTACAATCCCACTCTCAAATTGTATAAAAACCGCCACTTTGTGCGGCCCCCTCTTAGTAGTGTCGACTTATTTCTTTTTAGATAAAGCAATTATTTATTTCCAGTGTCTACTTTTTTCATTTTATATAATATTGCATTTGGTAAGAAGAGGTGTTTGTCGAATCCTCTACTACTTATAGATGTATTTCAATATTCCTTAATTATAATATAATGAGCTTGTTTTTTTTAAAAATATTGATTTGTTCCTTTCCTCAAGTTGAGGCAATTAAGAAGATATTTAACAATAATTTTTTTGTTCTTTTTTCTGAAAAATTGGCATTTAGTGATTTTATATTGGTGTTTAACTATCATATGAAAAGGTTTGGGTCCCGTTTGGATTCGGAGATAAAATGAGATGAGTTGAGATAAGTTTAGTTTATTTTTTAATATTATTATTATTTTAGAATTTAAAAAAAGTGTATTGAGATTTAAAAATGTGTTTTAAGATTTGAAAAAATATATATAAAAATTTATGTTTTGTATAAAAAATTATAAAAATATAATAATAAAATAAAAATGAGCTGAGTGAGTAAATACAAACGGAACTCTCTTGCTTTTTTCGGTACTCGGTCGAGTTCCTTTTTTGGGGCAAATGGTGTAGTACTAATATATTAAGTATACAAAAAGATAGATTGGAGACCTGACAACCACCTTTTTATTTTTTAATATTGTTGTTGACTCACCATATGGAAAAAGAAAGGTTTTGAAATGGAATCAATGAGATTAGTCCTAGATGGACATATTCATCCCTCTGCAGATCGGTTGCGGCATCTTGATTAAGGCTCACCGTCCAAATGTTGCAAGCCCACTTATTGGTAAAGAGCAAAGGGCCGGAACCAACATAGGAAGACGGGATAGCGTTCACATGGGCACGACTCCAATTGGATAATTTGTGGAGAACTACACTGCATTAAATGCCCCGACATGGAGGAGATCCCAATGGGAGGTCTTTTTCTTGACAAAAGTTTTCGCACTAAATGCAACGACTTGCCACCTAGAATAGGAGCGAACACTCCAGGCACAAATAACACTAACCCCACTGAAAGAGAGAAGTATATAAGCCTTGATATTGGTATAAACCGAACAGAAATGGAATTGATACGTTATGAATATACATTACATATGTAATTGATATCTATCAAGATACGTATTGTAAATTGAGTTATATTAAATCTCTATCTTTATATAGGATGGTTTTATATACTTTGTTAGTTGAGTGGAGTTACAATAGTTTAATCTATTAAAGAAGGACAATCGATCGCATTTGGCACAGAATCACTTAAGGGTTGACTTTCTACTCCCTCGAGATTTGCTTCTTATTTTTCTTTCACTCTTCATCCTTTTTTATATCAATATGGAGCTACGAGCAAGTGTGCTCACTAATGTTATTACAAACTCTCTCTTTCTCTCTCTCTCTCTAGGAAAGACTTAGGCAAAGGAGGTTTTTTTGGCACTCTCGGCCATCAAATTTCCTTGTTCCAAGTTGAACCTAGAGACAAGAGGGGGGTGAAAAATGTCATTTACAGTTGGTACCGTCTATAAGATTTTCTTTTAGTAAAACGGTAAAACCAAAGTTCCTTTCTTACGTTAGTCGCGACTCAAACCTAGTCGACAATGATTAAGAAGCTATCTCTAAGGGCTTTGTAGAGATTGAAGAGCATTGTAGAGATTGAGGAGCAAGCTCCTCCCCCATCTCTTGAGCGAGCGATGGAGACTAGGGACGAGTGAAACTAGAAACAAGGATAGGTTGACAAATCCTTGGAATTGATTACATTAGATGAAAAGCTCACCCTAAAAGAAAGGCAAGGATAAGAACAAGGATGAAGCCCGAGGTGAGATTACAGTTGAAATGGTTGCTGATCAAGCACATAGACGTTTTTGCTTGGCGTTGCCCAGATTTAGCACTAGGCCCAAAAATTATTCATAGTTATCGATGGAAGAAGGGTTGGAAGAACTTTACACAAGATTGTCGTTGACAAAAGGCGAACGTGAGGAGATTTATGTGGAGTCCGAAGCGTTGCAAGATGTTCTTCGCAGAGGGGAACGATGTTTGTTTGCACAGTTGAAAACTACTACCTTCGAAAAGGCAGCAATTGGCAATACCATGCGAAAGCTTTGGTGCACCGGTAGGAAGATATAGTTTTGTGAGTTGAGTGAAGCAACACTGCTCATTGAATTTGAAGATCCCAGGGACAAATTGAAGGTCATTCGGGAAGGGCCTTGGTTCTTTGATAAACATTTACTTCTATTCGGTGACGTGGATGGTAATGTGCCTATTCATAGTATTTGTTTATCCAAAGCATAGGTTCGTTTGCATAATTTTCCAGTTTTTGCTGGGTCTGAGTGTGTGGGTAGATGTATTGGGAGTAATATCGAAGAGGTCGAGGAAGTGGATGTCGACGAAGGTGATATGGCATGGGGAAGGTTTATGCCATATGGGTCAAGATTGATGTGACGAATCCCTTGCTGAGGGGTAAGAAGTTGTGTCTGGGAGGGTTGGCTCGACTTGGGTACGCTTCTCATACGAATGCCTGCCAAAATACTGCTACCACTGTGGTTTGATTGGTCATCAACTCAAGGAATGTGTGCACGAATCGATGGAGGGGGGCTCTAAGGAAGGAGACAAAGTGCAATATCCGTATGGCCCTTGGCTCCGTGCATCATACATGGGGGGTCATAATCTAGAACGGCAAAGGGCTGGTGATTGTGTTCCTATGGTTGTAGGGGGAAACAATCGTCGCCAACGGCTAAGGAGGCGTTGCAGATTGCCACTTGAATGCAGCTAAGTGCATGTTTGGGGTTGCAGTGAGAAATATTGCTTTTAGTTTAAGCCTTATAGCTTAAAACTTAATGTAATAAGCTCTACTACTAAAAAACCATTTATTGTTTGGGATTCATATGTCTAAAACACTTTTAGAGTTAGTTACGGTAGTTTTTTAAAAATATATAGTTATCTGCAGGAGTTTTTTGATAAAAGCTCTAAATTTGTGTTTATTGAAAGAGCTGATTTTTAACTTTTTCAACCGACTAAAGCGCTTTTAACAAAATTATCCAAAAATTCTTTTTTTAAAAAAAGTACTTTTAACTGCTTAAAAGTACTTTTAAAATTTTGAGACGCAATTTCAAATATGCTCTAAGTGCATATTTGGTGTTGTGGTGAGAAATATTGTTTTTAGCTTAAGGCTTATAATTTAAAATTTAATGTAATAAGCTCTACTATTAAAAAACCATTTATTGTTTGGGATCCATATGTCTAAAGCACTTTTAGAATTAGTTACGGTAGTTTTTTAAAAATATATAGTTATCTGCAGGAACTTTTTGATAAAAATTCTAATTTTATGCTTATTGAAAAAGCTGATTTTTAGTTTTTTCAACCGCCTAAAACGCTTTTAATAAAGTTACCCAAACAACTCATTTTTTTTAAAAGTACTTTTAACTGCTTAAAAGCACTTTTAAAGTTTTGAAATGTAATTCCAAACATGCTCTAAAGCGATTACGAAATCTCAACTGCTTGCTCGCGAAACAGGGATCTATAATAGAAACAGGGATTGATGTGGGTCTGTTGGCTGGTAATGGTTCCAAGGGAGGCGATGATGGACCAAATTCTGTAATTCACAAAGGGGAAACTGTCTGATGCTGATGGAACGCGGATAAGGGTTGTGGATACTGGGCCTTTTGTGGGCCTTTAACTCGTGAGGATGTGCCGAGCTGCGAAGATGGGTTGGAATCTGGGTCTATGTTTGGGCCCATTCCGAGTAATGATCAATGGAACAAGAAGCGTGATGGGTTAAATGACAACAGATGGAAAAAGCTGAAGGAGGTTCGGCCCAGGCTCAATTAGAATGAATCTGGTGGGGTCTTTTTGTCCAGTGGGGAAAAAGGAAATAATGTTGCACTCTAAGGATCGAAGATGATGAAGAGGTCGTGGAGAAAGGCCTACACCAGTCGGCAATGATGTGGGCCGTCGCAAATTTCAAAGGAAACCGACAGTAACTAGGGTCCAGCCCTACCAAAAATTATAAAAACTTTATAGCTTGGGAACCCACGAGACATTCGAACTCTTCATGATGTAGTTGCGAAAGCTCTTGAGGTGCTGTTCCTTCAAGAAACGAGATTGAAGCTTAGAGAGATGGAAAAATTTAAGTATATTCTCAGTTTTTCGAATTGTTTTACCGTGGATAGTGTGGGTCTTCCTGGTGGTATTGCTTTGTTGTGGTCTAATTCAATTGATTTAAGGATCCTTAGCTATTCTAATTACCATGTTGATGCCGTTATTGAAAAATTGGGTGTACATAAGAACTGGTTTTTCTTTACTGGGGTTTATAGGCATCTAGAGTTGGCCAACAAGCATTTAACTTGGAATTTGTTGAGGCGAATTCATTGTAGTAGAAATGGGCCGTGGCTGTTAGTGGGGGATTTTATTGAAATCCTTGGTGAAAGGGAGAAAAGAGGTGGGAGGCCACCCTCAGAGAGCCTTATGAGTGAGTTTCACGGAACCTTCTATTGATGGCAGTCAACAGTGTCTGGACATCAATATAATCTTTTAGCTCATATTGCCCTCCACCACCTAATGCTCTTGAAGGTTGATCTGCAATTGGTTTTCTATCGACCCTATTAGTTCACTGTTGAGCACTCTCAACCAAATAATTAAGGAATCTAACAGTATTTTTAGGCTCCTTATTGAAAAATTTACTAGTGTACATAGTGTAAACAAACTGTTTCGACTTTGGGGTCAAAACTGTGTAGAAGTAATTCACCAATTGCGTTGGCTCGAACCCATGGTGATGACACATGTTGACCAGCTCTTTAAACCTTTTCTAGTTTAAATGGAAGGTCTCATATGCTCTTTGCATAAATTGGCTAACTTGTTCCTTTAATGATTAAGTTCTCTTTAAAGATTTTTTTTTAATTTTTAATTTTTATTATGTAAAAACTCTTTTTTCATATTAGACCAACTAGAAATGGAGTTGGGCTAAGAGGGTTAAACCACGCCTTCACCTTATATTTTAATGAGGAAAGAAAAAGATGCAACCTAATCATCTCATCAGTGACAACCCTATGCATGAATGTAGTGCAAACAAGTTCAATGTTAGTTGAATGCTGATATAAATTTTTAGACTCCATCTTATGAAATTAGGATATCACTGACATCATGCCATATTTGATGTTAAAATTTCGTGCATGCTCAGGCAAGATGATGCAAGATGGTTGTGTGATTTGTGTAGGTTGTGGATAATCCTTAGGTGACCTAGGAGTTTGTTTAACATGTTTTCAAAGAAAGAATTTCAAAATAAGTCTCAAAACCTGAGTTAAAACTAGAGTCCAACTCAACACTTAGCACACTACTACTTGAATTATGACTCACGTGAAATACACTTCCTTTGTCGTTCCTAGTCCACGACATCAAACATGAGTGCCACTAAGTTGAAATGATCTTAAACAACTAGAAAGGATAGATAAATTGCAATAATAAAAAAATGCCCAGACAACTAAAGTACCACACAAGAAAATTAAACACCAATGCAACCAAAAAGCAAAGATGAACAAGATAAGAAAAAAAATGTAAGAGTTAATTAAAAGGAACTAAAGAGAGGATGATAGACGAATTTGAATTAAACTAGCCATTCTCCAACCATGGTGCCAAAAGCATGACTTGCTATAAAAAGTGTTTTAGAATTTAATATGCAATTTCGTCCACTACCAAAAATAAAATAAAATTATAATCCAAGTCTATTTACAATAGTATTCACAATGAGAATGAATTTTTAGAGATTATTAAAAATGTGAAGTTTCTTTCTGTTTGAGATGTTGCATAAGCACTAAGATTTATGTAAGAAAAATGAAGAAATTAATACATCAAATTTGGGTTGGGAGTAAGAAATGTTAGCTAACATCTAAGAAATTTTGCTCAAATGTGCCTTACGTTACTTCAGTCACTTTCATAAATTAAATGGATTTGTTAACGTGCGTTAAATAAATTATGGTTATTCTCACTTGAGAAGCTAAACCACACTTTTCAATGTTATCTAATTTAGCGTTTCTAAGCAATAAATGAGAAACTATGAATTTTACGGTCTAAGAAATATTTTATCAAACACGAGAGACCAGATCATTACCACTCCACCAAATTCAAACTAAACTCACAAATTTTACAATAATTAAACCAAACTAACTTCCAATGAGATTAAACCGTCTTACAACATACAAATAACCCAAATACTGGAATCAACAAAATTGACTCCACAACTAATATGTATAAAATCTATTGAAACATCAACTACTTGACATCCAAACTACATGTAAAAACTGTTGAAGATAATATCAATCAATATTATTTTGATTTGATGTTATCTTGATTTGATTTTCATATTTTTCAAATAATTTTGATTTGATTTGATTATCATAATATTTAAGATATTTACATTTCTTATCTCAATGTAATTTCTCTATAAATAGGGATATAGGTCTTGTATTCAGTACCAATTAAGAAAGAAAAGATGTAGCCTTCTAAAGTCTCTTACCCTCTTTCTCTCTTCTCCATCTTCTTTTATATTATATTTTATTTTCTAACATGGTATCAGCCAAAACTTGTTTCTGACGTATCTTTGTCACCTCCCATGGCTTCCTCTTCCGAATTTTCTTTTCCATATCTCTTACATCTATCTGATTCTCTCAACCTTATCTTGGTCTCCGGCCATCTCACCGATTATATTTTTTCCAAATGGCAATGGCATTTCATCGAGCCCTTAATCTCAAGAATAAACTCTGCTTGTTGATGACACTCTCAAAAGCATCACCGATTTATCTTTCCCATACTATTTTCACTTTGTCGATCCAATCCAATTTAGTTGAACCACTTCTTTGTGACGATAACTATCTCTCCTGGATCTTTGCTTCCATTGAACTCTCTCACTCACTCAAAAATGAGTAGCACAAAGGCTATCCCAAGTGCACGAAAGTGTCGTATAATAATTAGGAATAAATTTCTAAAATCAAACTTGTATAAACTACTAGAGATATTTACAAAGAAAAAATAAAAATGATGATATGTGCAATAGATAGAAGAGTGCAACAAAAATAAAAGAGCATTGATCGTGGATTAGATTAATGATTTTAGAGTTGAATGTTGTGAGGAAATGTGAAATATTGAAATACAAAATAGTAAATTAAATTTGCAGAAATTAATTAACAGAAATTTAAAACAGCAAAAAGAAAAAAATGACATTAAATTAAATAAACAAGGAATTAAAAGTTGAAAATGGAGACTACAAGTGAGGAAAAAGCTAGATAGCAGTTGGGCCTGAGGGCTCTACAACTTGATGTTATGCTCTCTCTTCTCATTGAGTTAACTCCAAAAATTATATAAAAATAAAATTAAGCAAGAATTAAATTACACTAAATGAAGACTACAAGTAAAAGAGGAAAGCCAAGCAATAGTTGAGCTTGAGGACTCTACAACTTACTACCATGCTCTCTCTCTACTTGAGTTTACTACAAAAATTACATAAAAAATAAAACTAGACGAAAAATTAAGTTATACTACTCCTAATCCTCCTCTAACCATAAAACTAAGAAAAAATAGATAAATAGAAGTAAAGATGATGAGTGGAGGTTGGAGTAGCAACAATTTGAACTCTATAAGAGCTCTACAAAACATTACTTCTTTTCTTCTCTCTATTGCCTGGGCTCGCTTAGATTTGGAGATGAGATGAGATGAGTTATAAATAGTAATAAAATGAGTGGTTGAGATGAATTAAAATTTGAAATGAGTGGTTGAAATAAGTTGAAAGTACGAAATGAGATGAGATGAGTTAAACCCACTTTATTAAAAAAACCGGGCCTCAACTCATCGTATTTGCGTGACTCTTTATGATGTCTGTGTCGTGTTTTGCATTAAAAAAAGCCCGTCTGAGTGTCTTTCAAAGATAAACTTAAAACTGCTGCACTATGGAAGGCTTCACGCTGCTGTCTTTTCTTTTTTTCCTTCATAAAAACTAGCTGACCAAAAGAAAGTGTTGAAGTTGCTCTGTCCCGTGTCGATAGAAAGAAACCGGTCCTATTAAGAGTCTCTCTGCTTTCCCTTCTTCAACCCAGCGGACAAGGACGTGCTTTGGCTTATTTGCGTGTTGCCCCTTCAACAGATTTTCTACTGCATTTTTCAGAGTTTGTGATGTGTAAAGCCTGCTGGCCTGCAATGCTGTGTTGCATTGAAGAACCCCAAAGATAATAGACCCCGTTACTGCCTTCGTTCAAAAAGTAACTTGCTGCTACCTCCCAAATAGCTGTCAAATGCGTTGCCAGTTGCGTGCTGAATCCAAAAGAACGAATGCATGTTAAAATCCCCAAAAAGCTTAGTCTTTAACCCAACGGATCTCCAGCTAAAGAGAATGAAAAGGCTACTAGCACCGACTGTTATATGGCCAAAGAAAGAAAACGTGTCATGTATGTCTTGAAGAAAAAAGATGCGGCGTTGCCTAAAATACCCACAAGTAAAAGAGGTGCACCTCTCGTTGACTTTTCTAAAACAAGAACCAATTTAAAGGAATTTGCAACGCATAGGACAAAAATTGCTTTATTATCATCTTTTTCTTTTGGTTTTAAAATGCAAGCATTTTGGTATTCCTTTTTTTTATTTTTTATTTTTTATAAACAAGACTTATAAAAGATGACATAACGAAATGAAAAATAGAAAATTAGAATATTAAAAATGTAATATGTATATGAAGAAATATAATTTAAATAAATCACAAATTATAAAATTAAGTTTAAGGCATATTATTAAGAATTTTAATTACAACTTAGATTTACACCTTTTAACCATTTTTCATCTAAAATCAATAATAATATCATGTAATAATAAAAAAATATATTGATTTTATATGTAAAAAATCTGTAATAATTTAGATCAATCATCCTCTCTCTTAAGCAGTTTGCTATACTGCAACACTCTATATAATCTGTGAATTAACTTGGAGACTCATTTTGAGCAAAATAACAATTCAAAAATATTTTGTTTGAAACTCCAAATCTAATTTTGGCCTTTTGATTTTGGTTCAATAGTTGACTAAAATAGCCCATTGTTGGCCACAATTACAAATTTGATGTTTTAGTTATACCATTTTATCACCAACACCATAATCTCATTAGCATTTAATGTATGAAGGTTATTGCTTTCAAATTTTAAACTCAAGTTTTCATTCTCCATCTTGAATTTGGGGATAGTGTTAAAGATAATATCAAATCAATCAAATCAATTAATATTGATTTGATGTTATCTTGATTTGATTTTTATATTTCTCAAATTATTTTGAATTGGTTTGATTTTGATTTGATTCTCATAATATTTAAGATATTTACCTTTCTTATCTTAATGTAATTTCTCTATAAATAGGGATATATGTCTTGTATTCAATACCAATATGATATAGAAAAAAATGTAACCTTTTAGAGAGTCTCTTGCCCTCTTTCTCTCTTCTCTATCATTTTTTATATCATATTTTATTTAACAAAAACTAAGGACAAACTATGGAAATAAAACTACTGGAATAAAATAGTGACCCACTAAATGAATCTAGCCACCAACGAAGAGACAAACAAAAGCTAGTGAATTAAATCAGAAATGCACAAAAGCTAGTGAATAAAATAGTGGAAGCACAAAACTATAGAGTCAATGGGCTGTAAGGTGAACGGAATGGGAAGAAACGCAAGCTGCTGAAATAAAAGTGGAAGCAGCAAAACAAGAAACATGAAACTGGCCGAAATGAACACAGGGCTACCGAAAATAAAAGCTACCACGAAAATGCTACTGAACTGAGGCAAATTAAGAGCTAATAGAAAAGAATCTAATGCAAACAACTGCTCTGAAACAAGTTATAAATACAGTAGAGTTCAACACATGTAGATATTGCAAGTGACTACTGAAAAGAAAGCAACTAAAACCACTACAACTCAAAGGTAAAAACAGTAAAGTAGAGTTCCAATCCAGCCATAAGTGCTCTATGAATTAAAAGAGAACGGAAAAACTAAAAAACAAAAAACAAAATCTGGGCAAGCTTCAAGGGGGATTCGACCAAGGCTTTAGTCTACGAAACTTCCAATCCAAAAACCAATTGTTTTCTTCCCCCTCCTTTCCTCTTTTTTTGGTTCTTTTGGAGTAAAAGTATAAGCCCCTTTTTTCGGTGCAGAATAAAGACATGCCCAAAATGGCATTGCCTGCTTGCTTTTCTAGCCAACGGACAAAAACCCTTGGAGATGCATAACCTTTAACAACACCTTCTTAAAAAATATTTTGTGATGTGTACCACTGAATATCTTAGAGATTTTTCACTAGAAGATTGATCATTATTGATCCTAACTGTTTCAAAACTGAAGGGTCTAGCAGTTTCACACCAACTTTGTTTAAAAGTCTTTCGTCATTTATTTCTTGACTTCCAACTCCCAAAATTTGGGCAACTATTTCTAACCCTTTACTCAGAACGGTTCAATGAATTTCCATTTTTATTGCAATCTTTTTGCCAGCTTCACACAATGGAGAATCAAACCCAAGTTTGTGTGCCTAACTCACACATTTCCAAATCTACCCTTACCACTAATGCAGACCCATTGTGGGCTCTCTCTCTCTCTCTCTCTCTCTCTTTTCCTGAATCAAATGACACGACTCAGTAGCCTTATAATGTACTTCTATCTATTTAGATCAAGTAGTTAGTGAATTTAAACAACTGTGAGATGTAAAGTGAAAGAGTAGTTATCTCCTAAAATACTTTATCCTTCATGCCATGAAAATCAATTTTGGAGTCGTTATCAACATACTTCGAAAGCTTAGAAATTAGAGAAGTTCTATCACTATTCATGATTCATCAATATCAAGGCTGAGTGCTTATGAAGGGAAAATTGTCTATCATGTATTAAAAAAGTTCAATAAAATTCACTATCAAGTAAAACAAATCAACACTTTGCCCATCAGCCTAATCACATAACAACACAACTCCCCATAGTTGAACAATGCAATGTCCTCAATGCAAATAGAGAAAAAAGAAAAAAAAATACAATATAAAGGAAAACAACCAATGCATGAAATTAAATAAAGAAAAAATAATAATAAAACAACAAAAGATATGGCACTCAGGAATCAAAACATTTCTGGACACAAAGAGTTTCATCACTTGGATCTTAAGTGAATCCTAGCTTGATTGCTTGTTCGATGGGGTTAAGATTCAATGCTATGCTCTAATCCTAACTATTAGACATAATCGAATGTGAATTAATGAAAGTAGGTGCCAGTTCCATTGCTTTCCTAAAGTGAATATTGGAATCTTCCTTCATCTTTGATGTAAAATAACGCTTAATCATATCAGAGGCAATATTCTATTAAATTACCTTGGGGTATTGAAACTGTAAATAACCCTGCTTTCTGAGATTCCAACTCCTTAAGGAAGAAATTCCCCTTCTTAGTATCAGAATAAGGGACTAATGGAAAACCAGTTCATCGCTATATGAAAAAAAGGGATTGGACTATTAAAAAACTTGAGGCGCTGACCATTAACAGTGAGTGATGTGTTACTCCTAGGATTCTGAATTCCTACTGCTCCATGAGAATGAACTTTTGTGACAACATCTTGTATCTCAAGTAGTGAAGAAAAATCTGCAAAATAATCTAACATCTAGAGAAAATTTTCATTAGCATGGTCAGTGTTCTTATTAAGCAAAAGTTCAAAAGTCTGGAAAGTATACAACTTATCAGAAAAAGAAATCAATCCCTCCACAGTATTCACGTCACTTGTGTCATCGAAGTGATATGGCATTTTGCGGGCATTGAATGCTTTCAACTCTAGTGCCATGTTCCCAAAAGTGAGGTAGGACGCCACTTCTATAATTGATCAAGACATTTGATGTAGTTAGAAATGGTCTTCCAGGGATTATAGGAGTTTGAGGACTGTTGACATTTGACTGCTGCACATCTAGAATTCAAAGTCAATTGGATAATAAAATCTGTCAAATTGCACAAGAACATCTTCCACAGCTCCTCTTGACTTCTTGATTAATCTATTGGCTAACTAAAGCATGAGTGTAGTCACCTTTAATTCCCCCAAACCAAGTTTCTTATAGAGTGAGTATGACAATAAATTCACACCACTCCTTAAATCCAACAAAGCTCTAGCAATTTGGGATTACCTATGATGAAAATTGTGGGGGTACCCAAATCTCTATACTTTGGAGGAGTCTCCCATTGAATTATTGTACTAACTTGCTCCGTTAGGAAGACATTTTTCTTCACATTCAATTACCTCTTCATTGTACATAATTCTTTCAAGAATTTGACATAAGAGAAAATTTGTTGAATGGCCTCCAAAAGTGGGATGTTGATTTTCACTTGCTTGAATACTTCCAAAATCTTCTTTTGTTGCCTACTCTTGGTAGCCGACCATAACCTCTGTGGGTATGGTGCTGCAGGCACATATTTCTTCTTCAACTCCTCAATCTTCTGATCAACAGGCTCAATCTCTTTTTGTTGGTTCCCACTTGAGTCAACTTATGCCTTAGGTGATCTCAATGCATCTTCCAAGACATTGGAGAGTTTCTCAAGTTCACACTCATATTCCACTGACAACCTTGAGTCAGCTTGTTCAAGAATATATGGTCGCTCAATTTGCTTACTACTCCTAAGTGTGATCACATCTTTCATTGGTTTAAGGTCTTCATTTTCAACTGAGTGTACTTGTGATTGTATATACACTTGTGGGTTGGGTTGAGCTTGAGTTGGAAATTTAACCTTCTCTAAGGTGTTCAGAGTAGCCGTTATCTTGCCAAGGGTGCCTCTGATTCCATTGATAAGCTGAGAATTCTGAGTGTTGGTTGCATTTTGGCTTACCATAAATTGCTGAAAAGTGATAGCCATCTAAGCAATTGTATTATCTAGTGATTTCTTACGAGGTTGGAAATCCTGCTGATATTGAGTTATGGGGAACTACTGAAAGTTACTCTCAAGGAGTGCGACTGCTTGACTTTATTACCCTTGATCATTTCTCCATGAGAATTGGGGTGGATTCGCCATGCTGGATTGTAGGTATTTTACATTGGTGGATTCTTTTAGCAATCTCAATGGCTGAGTTACTTCAACTATAAATGAGTGTCTCATGGAGGTTTACGGAAGCTGAGGTCTTGGTAGCAATTAAGGAGATGCATCCTCTAAAGGCCCTAGGATCGGATGGAATGGCGCTGCTGTTTTTTTAGAGGTATTGGCCTGCTATTTTTTCAGAGGTATTGGCCTCTAAATGCGCTTCATACTGGTGAGTTCCCTACTGCCTTAAATCATACTTTTATTACATTGATTTCCAAGATTCTACTATTGTAAAAGTGGTTGATTTTAGGCCAGTGAGCCTTTGCAATGTGGTGTATAAGATTATGGCAAAGATGATTGCAAATAGGTTGAGAATTATGCTCTCTGATGTGATTTCTGAGTCCCAATCAGTTTTTGTCCTTGGACGATTGATTATGAATAACGTGTTGATATCATATGAGCTTGTCCATTACTTGAAACATAAAAAGGGAGGGAGGAAGGATTTTATGTGATTGAAGTTGGACATGAGTAAGGCATATGATCATATTGAATGAGACTTCCTTGAGAAGGTTATGAGATCTATGGTGCTTGATAGAAAAGTGGTGGATCTGATTTAATTTATGTTAAGACAGTCTCCCATTCAGCTTTGGTCAACAGTACACCTAATGGACCAATTGCACCTCAAAGGGGACTAAGACAATGAGACCATTTATCCTCTTATCTTTTTCTCCTTTGCACGAAGGGCCTTACTCCTTATTATAGCAAGCTGGGTTGGATGGATAAATTAATGGGATCAAAATCTGCAAAGGCCCCCCGAGGATAAATAATCTCTTATTTGCTAACAATAGTGTGGTTTTTTGCAAAGCAACTCTTGCTGAAAATTTGAATGTGCAAAATTTATTGAAGGTTTATGAACTAGCATCTAGCCAAAAGATTAGTCGAGAGAAAACTTCTATAGTGCTTTGTGGCGATGTTGGGGCACAAACTCGTAGAGAGATTCTGGATTTGTGGGGGATGGAATGTGAAAATCAATATGAGAAGTATTTGGGGTTGTCGCCAATAGTTGGAAGATCTAAGGATAGGGCATTTCTTGATATCAAGCATTGTATTCGGAAGAAGTTTCAAAACTAGAAAGAGAAGCTTCTTTCTCAAGGGGGCAAAGAGATTCTTATTAAAGTGATGGCGATGTCAATTCCTAATTATACTGAGCTATTTCTTGCTATCGAAAAGGTTGTGTTTTGATTTAGAGGCAATGATGGCACATTTTTTGTGAGGCCAAAGAAGGAGGAGAGGAAGATCCATTAGGTTCGATGGGAGAGATTGTATAACTTGAAGGCTAAGGGTGGTATGGGATTTAGGGATTTACGAAGCTGAGTGTTTTTAATGGGTCATTTGGCAAAGCAGGCTTGGAGAATCTTGAGTGATGAGAGTAGTTTGATGCATCAGTTACTAAAGGCAAAGTATTTTTTGAATAGAAGTATGTTTGAGTCATGCTTGGGGAGAAATCCTTCGTACACTTGGAGAGGATTTGATAGGCGATGAATTGGTTGAGAAGAGGTTGTAGATGGAGGATAGGGGATGTGAAAGCAGTGAAGGTCTGGAAAGATAATTAGACTCCAGGTTTTAGTCCTAAAATCTTGAAGATTCTCATAACCATAGGTGTGTTAGTGATGGAAATGCAACTGTTGAGACTCTCATTGATAACAATACCATGTGGTGGGGTTTACAAAAGGTTAGAACCCTTTTCAATCCAAGAGAAGCTAAGCAAATTCTGAAAATTCAGATTCGTCCTGAAGATCTACCCGATAAGCTTATTTGGGGGAAGGATCGAAATAGGGTGTTTAGTGTGAAATCAGCATATAGATGGCTTAGAAATGAGTTGCATGATAATGAGGGGGAGATGTCTTCTACTCAAGAATAGGGGTTGTTTTGGAAAGATTTATGAAAGAAGGTTCAACACAAGTGCATATTTTTGCTTGGAGGGTCTGCTATGATATCTTACCTACTAGAGAGAACTTAAAAAGAAGGAAGATGCCGATTAGAGAGGGCTATTGTTTTTGTGAAGATGTAGTGGAAGAAATCACATGTGTTGCTTTCTTGTTTGAGCATAACTAACTTGTGGTCTTCTTATTTACTAGTTATTGATAGGTTGGATAGAAGATCAAGCATTGTTTTTGTTGCTTAGCAGGTGTTACAAGTCGGGGGATTAACTAATTTGAATTTTATTTTTGCAATAGCATCAAGTCTTTGGTATAGAACAAATGAAAAGATAATTGAGGACTTGAATTTGGATGCAAAACAACATATTGACTATGTGCTCTCATTATAGAAAATGCGTAAAGAGGTTCGGTTACTTCCAGTGGTAGATTTGAGAAAGGCTTGCGGATGGCAGGTTCCGAATGAAAGTTTTATAAAACTAAATGTATATGAGGCTCTATTTTATGATTTTCATAAGGTTGGAGTTGGTGCTATTTTGAGCAATTCAAATAAAAAAGTGATTATGGCAACTTGCAAGGGTCAGTGGGAAGTGAATGAAACTAAAGCCATTAAGTTTCTGGATGTCTTATAGGGGTTACAACTGTGTTTACATATGGGAATATCTTAGTTGGTGGTGGAATCAGATTGCTTGCTGGTAGTCACTGCATTACAAGCTGAAACGGTGTCTTTTTCACCTTAGGGAGATGTTATCTCTGAGTTTGTATGCATTTTAAATGTTTTACTCTTATTTAGGTTCAACATGTTAATTAACTAGGAAATGAGGCTGCTCATGATCTAGCTAGGCATGCTTAGTTTGTTGAAACCATCCAGATTTGGTGGGATTGGTATCTAGAGTTTATCAGTCAAGCTATTTGGCTTGATTGTTGTATGTGAACTATTTTATTTGATTGAATGAGGTTACTTTTCATATAAAAGAACTATGTAGTTTCTAGATTTTCTAGTTTAAAAACTATAAAGTAAGGCTTCTATTGTGAATGCCATTAATAAAAGGGTCACCCTACTATTCTATAACTTACACAAAGTGTCAAGTAAAAGTTTCACTTAATACATATTACTATATTTATTTATAGTAAAATTAATGAATAATATAGATATTTAACTACGTATAGTATAACTATATACTTATTTTAAAAAAATTTGGTGTGGGGTAAGGGATGGGGCGAAGCCCTTCTACAACCATACTTCCCCTTGCCCCACCCCACCATTGTCTTGCCATGTGGGGTGGAGCAGTGGGGTACGGGGCCCTACTGCCTATATCTATTGTTCGAGCATGAACCCAGACATCAAGAAAGTTTGAAAGAAGTGGAGAGGTTTCATCACCAAGAAATATGTGACCATAGCAGAGGAACTTGACCTTATACTTCCAATGAGGTTTATTAGGGTGGCCTACTAGCCAGAGTGGCACTCTAATATAGTTTTGGTCAATAGGGTGAGCATCAAGTGTATGATGTATGTTGGCTTTATCGACTTGAAAAAGGCATACCCTCAAGATAGCTTCCCCTTATTGCGAATCAATTTGATCATGGACTTGATTGTTGGACACAAAATTCTGAGCTTCATGGATGCCTAGTCCGAGTATAACCAGATGAGCTTGGCGTTGAAGGAAGAACCACATTCATAACATACTGAGTACTATATTGGTACCAGCTAATGCCCTTTGGATTGAAAATGCCAGAGCAACCTATTAGAGACTGGTAAATCGTAGATCTTGTGAAATTATAAGATGAAAATTAACTCCATAAAATGCTCCTTGGGAGTGGAGTCGGACAATTTTCTTCCCTTTATGGTCTCAGAAAAGAGAATTGAGGCTAACCTAGAGAAGATCTAGGTCATCATCAACACGAAGCCCCCTAAAAACCTCAATGAGGTTTACAAGTTGGGGTGAAGAATCGATGCGCTTAACAAGTTCAGTTCCTGATTGACAGACAAGTGTATACTATTTTGTTGATTGCTATGCAAGGTGCATGCTTGGAATGAAGAGTGTGATGGAGGATTTTCTCAACTCATAGAATACCTCTCTAGCTTGCCCTTTTGAGCCAAACCATGCAGGCAGAAACTCTCTATCTATATGTTAATATCAGACTGAAGCTGTCTTGGAAGCATTGGTACAAGAGGAGAATGGAATTCAAAGAGCATTCGACTACACTAGCCACACACTAAGGGGGGCAGAAACTAGGCACCCACCTTTGGAGCTGCTAGGGTTTGCAATAGTAGTAGTTGCATGCTGTTTTTCACCTGAAAACCATACTTCAAGCGCTCGATAAGCGTACTGATCAAAGCTCCCTTTAAGAAGCACTACAGTGACCAGACATATCCAGAAGACGAGTCAATTGGTTGATTGAGCTCAATAAATTCGACATTGACTACATTTCTATAGATCACTATTAAGGAGCAAGCACTGGTAGAGTTTGTAGCAAAGATGGTTAGCCCTCTCAAGGAGGTACTTGACCAAATACTCAAAACTATTGGAAAGTCTATGTCAATTACTTGTCCTGATAAGACTCAAATTTAAGACTATAAACAATAAAGTCGAATATGAAGCCCTACAAATAGGCCTTGCCATAGCAAATGTGTTAGGAGTGGCAGAAGTAGAAGTGAAGACAAACTCCAAAGTGATGTTAAACCAAGTCAGAGGAGAATACGTGCCAAATAGTGAAAGGCTATAACTCTAAGTACAACAAGTATGCGAGTAGAACAATTATTTTTTTGAAAACTTCCACTAGACAAATTCCCAAGAAGGACAACTGGATCACATACAACATTAATAATGGATGATGAAGTAGTACCATGGATGAGGACTAGCAAGGTAATTGGAACCCTTGCCATTGGGCTTAAAGTCTCAAAAGTGGAAATAGGACTACTTGAGTGGGCACGTCAATAACCAAGTGGAGAAGTACCAACTAAGAAAGAAGTGGCTAGCAAAGTGAGGAATAAGACGACTAGGTTCACTCGCATCAAACTAGTGTAGTCATGGGTGTAGGAACTTGGGGAGAAGGTCAGGACCAACATTCTTCAGACTGAAGAGAACGTCTTTTGATTCCTCGTTGCCTGTGATTGGTCCCACATGGTGGGTTATGATTTCCAAAGGGGCCTTCAATGCCGTGAGGGGCTAAGCAGCCAATAGAGAGCTCAATGGGCAACGCACCAAGGAGGCTCTACTTAGAGAGTGAGACGATTCTTTAGTAATTGAAGAGACCAACGGTTGGCTCGGGGCGGTCCGGATCCACCCTTCTTGATGTATCTCTTACCCTGCCATTCCCCCATGATGGTTTGACTACCCCGTCGGGTAACTAAGGTATGGATCTAGGTCGCGATCACGATGACGAAGATTTTGAATCTGCCTTCCCTTGGGCGTTGCATCAATAAGGTTTGTGTTTCTCCCAGTTAGCCATCGTGATCAAGTAGTTGGAGGCATATAGATATTTTAGGGGGCTGGTGATCGAGAAGCTATGTCGGGTCCAAAAAAAACTTCTAGTCGATGGGAGGGGACTTCCCAGGATGGTAGTTACGACATCTCTCATCTTTTATAAGATAACCTTGTGTCTTTGAGTCAAGGTAGGTCCTTGTTGTCACCTCCTTTGTTGTCCTCAACTGATGCCTCGGTCAAATGAGACTTTTACTCGACTATAAACTTTGAAAGCGTCTCTTATTCAATTGGCTTTGTGGGTGGCAATTCTTTCGTGCAGTTGGGAAGAGGACGTCTTGCAACCCTAAGATAGAAGAGCCAATTACAATGCGTGCTTCAAGAGTTTTCGGTGTTTCGCCCTGGGCTTCTTGGTGGGTTGGGACTGCGAAGTGAGGATGGTGCCTCATTGTTTTTCCCGGCAAAAAAGAGGCTAACGGGGCCAGGGCAAAGGCGATACGAGGGGCAACTAACCAACTCAATATCCATCTTTTCCCGATAAGAATTTTCTCTTGTCTACTCGATCCGTTTATGGATTCTAGTGGTCTAACCAACTTTTCCTTGACTAATAGGGGTTCAAATTTTTGGTAGCCTAGGTCGTGGATGGATGGGTCGAGATAGAAAGAGAGGCCAATATCTTGCATAGTCTAGGTGGTCAGGCCTATTGTGAGATGTTTAAACTATGAGTCACCTTGAAGCGCACCGAGATGGCCCATTATGAGGGTAAATTAGAGAACAGACACTTATGGCAAATCATCATTGACCTTTTTAAAGAGGATTTTGATCTCCAAGTGGGTGTTGAGGTGGGAGGTATCCCTAGAATGGCTGGAATATTTTGTGCCTGAGCAATAACCATGATGGGGTAAGCATCTATTTTGTTTCGGGTCAAATTTCGATCATTTCAATCAATTTAGATTGAATTTTGGTATTCTAGTAGGAATGATAATTCAGGTCCAGAATTAAGTTAAAAGTTTGAATGAAATTAAAGTAATGGTCTTTTTGTAAATCAGTTGAAAAATGAGGGATACAATTGTATTTTTTAGGCCTAGTCAACTGCCCCATTTTCTGATCTGCCCTTTGGTCCATTCCGGTGCGAGACTCCATCAAGAAATCCCTGTGAAAACACTTGACTTGTCATCCAAATTTGACATCTGATTAGACCAACTCCTTCAAATGTCTAGTAAAAATTTATGTGTCTTTAAAACTTTTCAACGCCTGGTTGAACCAACTCAAAATTGGGGAAAAAGCTCAATTTATAATACTTTTTTAAAATTTTGTAGAATAGTCACCAAAATGGATTTCAAAATCTTGGTCCCACCCAAGGCTGCTACCAAGGCTACGGTAGAAGAATGAAGTTTGGAGTAGGCCCATATTCTCTGCATGGAGAAGCACACAAGAGAGGCTGAGTGGCATTGTCAAGATTACATTTCCACACATGCTGAAGCCAGGACGTCCACCTTGACTTGAATGCATGCCTTAGTGAACTCTAGTCTGGAAGGGATGCATTTGTGGTACAAAAAGTAAGGCTTCAAAGGGATAAAAATAAGTTTGAGGACTTGTATGTGAAGGTTTTGGAGTCCCATTTGTAGCTCAAGGCAAAGTTAAGGTCCCACGAGAAGAGGACCAAGAGGTTGGAGGCTCAACATGCTGCCCCGAATGAGAAGCCTACCCAAATCACTCTCCAGCTCAAGGTGGCTAAATGTTTCCACAACCAGGCCTAAAGTTATGGATACTCCTTTGAAGGGTTTGGGGACACATGGTAGCGAACCCTCAAGACTCCCTTGGGACTCTCGACTTGGCTCCCTTTGATCCTTCTTGAGAGGACTAAAAACCCTTTCACTCCTTGGGGTGCAACCTAATTTCCGATAACTTTTATGATCTTGCTTCCCACCCATGATTGTTTGGGCCAACTTTCTATTGATTCACCTTGTGCTTTGTTTCATTTTTTTAGCTCGAGTCCTTGTAAAGATAAGTCTACTTAATGAATATAAATTTCAGTGCTCTTTTTCCCTTGCAATTGTGAGTTTACGCTTTCCTGATTTGTCGTTAACTTTGATTTATCAGGGTATGCCCTCTCATGTTGTGCCGACTAGAAGAATGGGGTTGGGTTGAGCACTGACCATGCTGAACGTGGTCAAGGCTGCCTAAGCCTAAGCGGGATCTTAAATCGGCCATAGTAGGTAGCACCTAGACGTTGAGGCACAAGTGCGGTGTATTAGCCTAAGTAACCAAGCACTCAGTGGTGAAGGGGGACTAGGACACTTGGGAGAGGTGTTTCCCTCATTCCCGTTGGTGGTTCTAGCACGAAGCATCAACACGAATTACCAAGCGAGATCCAAAATCGATCGCATTGGGTGGAACTTGGATGCCATGGCGTGAGTGTGAAGCATCGACCTGAATGATCAAGTGACATCTAAGATCGAGGTGGCATTTGGACGTTAAGGTGCGAGCACTGAGCATTGGCCTAAATAACCAGGTGGGAACTAGGGTTGACCATGTTGGGTGGCGATGGGGGACTAAGACACTTAGGATAGGTGTTCTCCCAGCACCCATTGGGGTTAGAGCGCGGAGCTTCAAATCAAATGACTAGACATGATTTGGAATCAATTATAATGGGTGGCATTTGGACACAAAGGTGTGAATGCGGAGCATTGGCGAATATAGCTAGGTAGGATTCGGAATTGACTACGTTGGTTAGATATGGGGGGATTGGGAAACTTTGAAGAGGTGTTCCCTTTGTACAAGGGTGGAACTAGAATTTGGCATTTTTTGGAGGGGAGGCGATTGACAAAGTATGTTTTTTTTTTCTAAGCAAACATGTAATATATAAGGGGAGTAGTACAAGGTCTAGGGTGGATCTTTGTCACTATCAATGTACAAAACACATCTTGGAATAAAATCAAGTGGCATGCTACCAAACTGTAAGTTTGTAGCGGCCCACTGCGCCACCAAGTGCGCTAATCGATTTTGTGATCGATCTAATTTTTTGAAGCTCTAAAGGGGGATGAGCATTTTACGAGATTGCTATATCTTCCATGACAGAGGATATTTTCCATACCATTTCCTCTCCAAATTTGGAGGAAATAACTAAAATGGAATCACCTTCCAGGGAAATTGCCAAAGAGCTGAGGTGGTTCACCATTTTGATGGCTAATTTTGCTTTAAGTGTTTCAGCAATAACAAGAATAGTTGTGGGGTTTTCTTCTATCCAAATGTTTAGGATATCCCCATCTGAGTTTCCGCTTACTGCTGACACGGTTGAGGAAGAGTTCCTAACAACTGTATTAAAGGAAATGCTTACCTAACATGCTTCCAGTTTTTTCCATTTCTGTTCTTTCACCAGTTTGCTCTTAATCCTCCATGCATGAATGTATTCTTAATAGGCGAGATTTAGCTGCTGAGAAGCTTGTCTTATTGTAGGTATATCTTTATTGTGGACTAAGTCGTTTTTTATTCTCCAGATGAAGTCCATAATCAAAACATCAGAGTTTTGGAAAGAATGCTCCTCTTGAGTGGTAAGGCCAAGTTTTACCTTCAGGTTCAAGACGTAATGAAGCCATTCCATTGCCGAATCGATAGGAAGGTACTCAAGATTTAAAGGCCAAAAGCTTTGATTCCATAATATCTTGGTAAATGGACATTTAATGAAGAGGTGCATAGGGTTTCCTCTTGATCATTGACACGTATAAACCTTTTCAAAATGTCTATGGTTAGGAGAAGGTTCAAGTATATTTTCCATAAAAGAAGTTTATGGAGGTCATGAATCCTGAGTTTCCATGTTGATATTGGGAGAAGTTGGGTCGCCATTTGATAGGAGGAAATCGTACTAGCTACTGAATGAATGAGACAAGTTCTTCCAGCTTGGGATAGTAGCTTTGATTTCCAACCTTCAAGTTTTTTTGTGATTTTACTTAGCATATCTGTGAAGTCTGCTTTCCTGGATCGCTTTGAGGTTGTCATGATGCCTAAATATCTTGTTCTGAAAGAAGATGGCACTTTGAATGGTAGGTGTTCCAGAACTAGCCTTTTTGTTGCCTAAAACATATTCTGAGTGATGAAGATAGAAGACTTGTTTCAATTGACTTTTTAGCCCGACCTGATTTGATACGTGTCAATGACTCTATTGATTGCCATGATTGATTTCTTCTTTGCTTTCCCAAAAATAATTAAATCATCTATGAAAAGGAGATGTAACATTGATGGATAGTTTCTACCTATCTGCACTCCATCTAAATTTCTTGAAGCTTCTACTCTTAGTAGGAGTCTTGAGAGGACTTCTGTGCATAAGGTGAACAGAAATGGAGAGACTAAGTCACCTTGTCGAAGGCCCCTTTGTGCCTTAAAATAACCTCTAGGAGAGCTGTTTATGAGAATGTAGAAAGAAGCTATAAAGAAGCATTATATGATTACTAGACTGTACTGTAGCCCAAAACTTGCATGCTTCAAGTAGAAAGCTCCATTCTACAAGGTCAAATGCTTTTTCCATATCCAACTTTAAGGCAAGTTGACCTTTTTTTCCTTTGTGATTTTTCAGATAATGAAATATTTATTGAGCAATAATTGAATTCTCTTGAATATTTCTACCTGGAACAAAAGCTATTTGGAAAGGGGATATGATACCTAGAAGGGTTTGCTGTAGTCTATTCGCCAGGATTTTTGGGATGATTTTGTAGATGACATTTGTAATGCTAATGGGTCTGTTGTTTTGCGGAGAGGTTGAATTTTCAACTCTTGGAATGAGGGCTATGTGGGTATGATTGATTTGTTTTAGGAGTTTTCCACTCTTTAAAAATTCTTGAACCGCTACAATAACATCTTTTTTAATGATATGCCAGTAATGTTTATAGAAAAGAGCAATCACACCATCTAGGCCTGGGGATTTATGGTTTGGAATTTGCTTCAAAGCTCCGAGAATTTCCTCTTCAGCAGGGATGGCTATTAATTTCCCATTTTTCTCCTCTGTGACCTGTAACACAAAAAGATTTTCTAGATTTTCCAAGAAGATCGGGCTTATTGTTGAGTAAATGGATCTGAGGTAGTTAATAAAGGAGGTTTCTATAGCATCTTGGTCCATTGTCTAGCTTCCTGACTCGCATTTGATGGCATCTATATCATTTTTGAATCGATGAACCATTGTTGATACATGGGAAATTTTGTATTTAGATTCATGGAAGCAAGTTATTAAAAATTGACAAAGTATGTGATATATGCGAGTATAAGTAATTTTTTCTTTCGCACATGATTATTTGTAAAAACAATAATCATACGTTATAAATTGTATAAAAAAAATATAAGAAAATGCTAATTCAGTAGTAGCAAGAAAATGGGAAGAGTTAATATTAGACTAATTAACCTGTCAAATGTCAATCAAATAATAAATATTTGACTTTTTTGAAATTGCTAGTCATCTGTATAGCTAAAATAATCTAGACATATATTAGAAATTTAGATGCGTTAGCATATCAAATTAGAGTGAAGGACACAATTGAGTATCAACTGCCAGTGAAATGAAAATTTAGAGTGAGACTAAGTGAAAATTAGGATTTGGAAAAATAGTTTTAGTAAAAATTTAAGAAGTTCAAGGATTGGGGGGTAATTTTTCTTTTGATAAACTGGTGTGGAAATTTAATTTTAATTGGTATGAAATTTTGCCCCTGGTAGGAGCAGAACCAAGATTTAGTGGTTGGAGAGTGATTGATAAAATGTCTGATATATATGTGTTAATATATGTAATATGTATTTTTTTTACATGTAATTATATAAAAAATAATAATCATATGTCATGAAATTATATACAAAAAATATATGTCTATAAATCATCTTATAAAATAATTTTTCATAAGATTCCGTACTTTATTAGAGACCATTACAAAAAGAAAAGAAAGGAAAAGAAAATATTAATTTAGGATTTTCCTTTCAAATCAAGCTCAACAACGATCTTTTATAGATAAAATTCATTTATTATTATTTATTATCATCTCAAAAATTTTAGAAGCCTGAGTACTAGGGGGGAATTTTTTTTTTAATAAATTGGAGGGACAATATTAATTATCTAAAAAAATTATACATATTTATATGCTAAAACAATACTAGAGCGCAGTGCATCGACCCGAATGACCATGCAGGATATGAAATTGATCGCACTGGGTGGCATTTGGATGCCAAGGAGAGTTGTTGAGCCATTTAATCCCCATGCACGTTTACATACGAAAAACTTCACTTTTCAGCATGCTCATTAATTATTCTTTATACAGAAGTAAGGGTATAAGAAAAAATGGAAAATCAGACTAGTCCAAACTAGTGGTATCTGTCCAATTTTGGGTCGAAACTAGTTTTTGTAATGTCAAAGCCGGTTAATACCATCTTGTTTCTGGTTCTAAGTTTTTTAGAATCGAAACGGACCAGTTCAATATAATATATATTTTAAATTAATTTTTTTAATATTATATGTAATATAAAATAATATTTTAATATTATATATAATATTTTATATATTAGCATATAATGTAATTTAATTAAAATTCACATTTTATGACATAATATTAATAGTCTAATACTATATTACTATTAGTAATATACTTTAAGTCTATATATAAATTACTTTACTAAATAATTACATAATTACATACTAAATAATACTACCACTAACAGTGAAATAGTTATAAGAAATTAAACTTACTATAAAAAATATTAATATATAATTATTCTAATCACTATAACTAACACTAATATATACCAATAGTCTAATAGACTAAAATAGACTAATTTAAAACCAGACCAAAATCAGTAAAAAAAATACCATCGATTTTGGGGAGAAACCAGTGTGTAATCAATTTTAAAAAATGTAAAACTAGTAGTATCGATTTAGTTTTAAATTTTGTCCAAATCTGAACCAAATAGGACCACTTACACCCCTAACAGGGAGTCATTGGGTGCAAAAGTAGAAAAGGAAAGGAAAAAAAGGGGGGCTCGCCTGCATCCAGACACTTTGGACCATTGGTTGGTAGGACTCGTCGATTTCTCTACCTAGCTATGTGGACTTGAGTTTGCTAGGTTCCTTGCCCCGCAGTTCTTGCACGTGGCACTCCCTATCTATCGCTCCTCTTCTCGCCCAGCCCCTTTCTTGCACATGTTTTCTTTTCATGGGCGTTAATACTGTTAGAAATCAACACACGCAAATTGAAGAAGCTGGAGGCTTCTGGAAGACGGCACCGTCAGTAGCAGCTGGAAGGTAGGCGCCGCCGGAAAATTCAAGAAAGTCGGCCGCCGGAGTTCCACCGTTTTTTACACGTTCACACTATTTCTTTCTCCTATAAATACATGTAAGATTGTAATGAGGAGGAGAGTCGGAGGTGAGGTCCGTTGGAGAGATTAGAAGAGAGAAACCATTGTAAATAATTGGTTTATTGTTTAATACAAAATACTCTTCTTTGTGTGTGTGGATGTAGGCTAAATTGGCCGAACCACGTTATATTCTGGTCTCCATATTATTTGTGAGCTTCCGCCGATCCCAACAAGTGGTATCAGAGCCGGTAGGAGGCCGGATTTGTGAATTTTCGTGAGAGGCCCATTTTTTAAACTTGATCGAAATCAAGTTTGGAGGATACCATCATATTCCTCAGGTCAAGACGAAAATTTTGGTGAAAATTTCGTCTCAAACGGACACCGGACGAAGCTACACGCTCCACACGCGTCTTCTCGGCGATGGCCACTCGCCGGCAACGGGACCCACGCGCCACACGCGCGCGCAGTGAAGAAGACAACCTCCGACCCGTTAAATCCGGGTGATCCGACCCGAACCGGTTTGACCCGGTTTCCGACCCGCTACAGTAACCAAACGGAGAAAGAATATTCCGTCGGTATATTCCGTCACCGGAAAGAATATTCCGTCGTCGGAAAGAATATTCTGGTGCAAGAAAATTCCGGTGACTGAGAGAATATTCCGATGACCGGAGGGAATATTCCGGTGGCCGGAGAGAATATTCCGGTGAATAGTGGGGAATATTCCATTTTTCTTATTTTCAGGTTTTCGGCGCAATTTTGATCGGTTTGGAACGAGACAAGAGTCATTTCCAAGGTTTTCCACCGTTCCGGACGCAACGGTGAGCTCCGTTTGTTGAGATTCAACTCCAAACGTTGAGAAGCGGTCACTCAAATCAAAGATTAAAGCCGAACTGATGGAGGATTCGGGAGCAGGTGCGATGATCAAGCTAACATCTACAAATTACGCACTATGGAGACCTCGAATGGAAGATCTCCTGAATTGTAAAGATCTCTTCGATCCAATTGAAGAGAAAAGCGTAAAGCCAGATGATGTAGCGGAAAAAGACTGGCATAAGTTGAATAAGAAAACTATTGGTCAGATCCGGCAGTGGATTGACCATAGTGTTTTTCATCATGTTGCACAGGAAACGGATGCCTATCAGCTATGGAAAAAGCTGGAAAGCATGTACCAGGCAAAAACTGCTCGGAACAAGGCATTACTAATGAGACGCCTTGTCAACTTGAAACTCAAAAGCGGCATCTCAGTGGCCGCACACACCAACGAGTTTCAGAATCTTGTAAATCAACTTGCATCCGTAGATTTTAAGCTCGGAGATGAAGAGCAGTCTCTACTACTTCTCAGTTCCTTACCAGATAGCTGGGAAACGCTAGTGGTCTCACTTAGTAATTCAGCTCCAGATGGAAAGCTCGCCATGTCAATGGTGATAGACGTCTTGTTTAATGAAGAGGCTAGACGAAAGGAGATTGGAGGAGATGAGACAGATGCCTTTGTAACAGAAGGAAGGCATCAGAGAAATAGTAGAGGTAGAAGTCGAGAAAGGAACAAAAGTCAAAGCAAAGGGAGATCCCAAAGTCGCGGTAAACAGCGAAAGAAGGGAAAATGCTTTTATTGTGGTATTGAAGGCCACTTTAAAAGAGAATGCCGGAAGCTGCAGAAGGAGCAAAATCAGCCAAGCAATCAGTCAAAGCACGAAGAAGGCGAAGCTGCAGTGACGCTTTCTGGAGATTGTGTACTCCTTTCCGCTGGTGAAGAATCTTGCTTGCACGTTTCAAGCGAGGAAACCGAGTGGGTAATAGATACAGCAGCATCCTATCATGCCACTCCTTGTAAGGATTTCTTCAGTACTTACAAGGCAGGAGACTTCGGTACAGTCAAGATGGGAAATTCGAGTTTCTCAAAAATCGTGGGCATTGGAGATGTCAGGATAAAAACCAGTGTTGGCTGTACTATGGTGCTAAATGACGTTCGGCACGTACCCGATCTTCGACTCAATCTAATTCTATAAGAACCCTTGATCAACAGGGTTACGAGAGCATCTTCAGCAACAGTGCTTGGAAATTGAAGAAAGGAGCAATGGTCATTGCACGGGGACATGTCTGTGGCACTTTGTACAAATCAAGTGCTAAGATATGTGCAAACAGTCTCAATGTAGCTGAAGATGATACATCACCAAACTTGTGGCATCGGAGACTTGGCCACATGGGAGAAAAAGGGGTGTTTATGCTTGCAAAGAAAGCATTGATTACAGTAAATAAAGATATTGCTCTCAACCCTTGTGAATACTGTTTATTTGGTAAACAGTATAGAGTTTCATTCCAGACATCTGCTGGAAAAAGATCAGAGTTATTGAGCTTGGTACACTCTGATGTTTGCGGTCCTTTTGAAGTTGAATCACTTGGAGGTAACAAATATTTTGTTACTTTTATTGATGATGCTTCACGAAAAGTGTGGGTGTATTTCCTAAAAAGGAAATATCAAGTTTTTGAGCAATTCAAAAACTTCCATGCCATGGTAGAAAGAGAAACTGGCAAGAAGCTGAAATGCCTCCGGACAGACAATGGAGGTGAATATACTTCTCGAGAATTCAGAGAATATTACTCCAGACATGGCATCAGACACGAGAAGAGTGTCCCCTACACCCCACAACACAATGGTGTAGCAGAACGGATGAACCGGACCATTGTGGAACGAACCAGATGCATGCTGAGTATGGCAAAGTTGCCTAAGCCATTCTGGGGTGAAGCAGTAAAAGTAGCCTGTTATCTGATCAACAGAACACCGTCAGTTCCGCTGCAGTTCGAAGTCCCAGAGATGGTGTGGTCAGGCCGCAAGATTTCATACTCTCATCTAAGAGTATTTGGGTGCAAAGCATTTGCACATGTATCCAAGGAGAAAAGACAGAAATTTGATGAAAAGTCTACTCCGTGTTTTTTCATCGGTTATGGAGATGAAGAGTTTGGATACAGATTATGGGATCCAAAAGCGAAGAAGGTCATCAGAAGCAGGGACGTAGTGTTCCATGAAGACCAGATGTTTGGATCAGAACAAACAACTCCAAGTGCTCCAGAACCAGCTCCGAGTTCACTACCACTTCAGTCTGTTTCAAACACTGAAGATAGACAGGAAGTTTCCCCAGAAGAAGAAGAGGATACTGACAACGGAGAAACCACCACTGAGCAGGGGGAGCAGTTGCCTTTTCCATCAGAAACTGCAGAGTTGTCAGGTGATCAACCTCAGTAGGACAGATCCTCTAGAGGGCGATTGTTGATTCCGTCACGAAGATATCCGGAATCAGATTATATTCTTCTTACAGATCAGGGGGAGCCAGAAAACTTCCAGGAGGCAATATCTCATCCAGATAGCAACAAATGGATGCAGGCTATGCAGGATGAGATGAACTCGTTACAGAAGAATCAGACTTATGAGCTGATGGAACTTCCAAACGATAAGAGAGCACTGAGAAACAAATGGGTGTTCAAGCTGAAAAATGATGGCAAGCAGGTGAAGCACAAAGCTCGCTTGGTCGTCAAAGGATTCCAGCAGAAGAAAGGAATCGACTTTGATGAGGTATTTTCACCTGTTGTGAAGATGACTTCAATTCGAGTGGTACTCGGATTGGTGGCAAGTCTTGACTTGGAGCTTGAACAGATGGATGTGAAGACAGCATTTCTTCATGGTAACCTTGATGAAGAAATTTACATGGAGCAGCCAGAAGGCTTCCAAGTTCCTGGAAAGGAACATTTGGTCTGCAAGTTGGAAAAGAGCCTTTACGGTTTGAAGCAGGCTCCCAGACAGTGGTATAAGAAGTTTGACTCATTCATGATGAGTCATGACTACAAGAAAACTGTTGCAGATCAGTGCGTTTACATCCGAAGATTTTCAGAAGGTGACTTCGTGATGTTACTGCTCTATGTTGACGACATGCTGATTATTGGAAAAGATCCATCCATTATCAGGAAGCTAAAGAAGGATCTCTCCAAAGTCTTTGAGATGAAAGACTTAGGACCTGCCCAGCAGATTTTGGGCATGAGGATCACTCGTGACAGGAAGAAAAAGAAGCTATGGCTGTCACAGGAAAAGTATGTTGAACAAATACTACGAAGGTTCAACATGGAGAAAGCAAAGCCAGTCAGTACTCCACTGGCTAATCACTTCAAATTGAGCAAAAGCTCATGTCCCTCATCACCAGAAAAGGTTCAAGAAATGGCTACAGTACCGTACTCCTCAGCAGTAGGAAGTTTAATGTACGCTACGGTTTGTACCAGACCTGACATCGCTCACGCTGTTGGAGTTGTGAGCCGTTTTCTTTCAAATCCAGGGAAAGAACACTGGAAAGCAGTACAGTGGATTCTCAGGTACCTTAAAGGTACATCAAAGTTGTGCTTGTGCTACGGGGGAGCTAACCCAGTCTTGGATGGCTATACAGATGCTGATATGGCAGGTGATCTTGATGGTAGAAAATCTACATCAGGATATATTTACACATTTGCAGGTGGAGCTGTATCATGGCAGTCCAAATTGCAGAAATGTGTGGCTTTATCTACAACAGAAGTAGAGTACATTGCTATAGCAGAAGCAGGAAAGGAAATGTTGTGGCTAAAGCGGTTCCTCCAAGAAATGGGAGTCAGTCAAAAAGAGTACAGAATCTATTGTGATAGTCAAAGTGCTCTTGATCTGAGTAAAAACTCGATGTACCACTCCCGAACAAAGCACATCGATATTCGGTATCATTGGATACGTGAAGTAATGGAGCAACAGCTGTTGAAGCTTGTAAAGATCCATACAAAGGAGAATCCAGCAGACATGCTAATGAAGGTAGTCACATACGAAAAACTTGAGTTATGTAGAAACATAGTCAGGTTAAGTACCTTGAACTAAAATGTGCCAGGATATCCTCCATTTGGTGTTGAGGGGGAGATTGTTAGAAATCAACACACGCAAATTGAAGAAGCTGGAGGCTTCTGGAAGACGGCACCGTCAGTAGCAGCTGGAAGGTAGGCGCCGCCGGAAAATTCAAGAAAGTCGGCCGCCGGAGTTCCACCGTTTTTTACACGTTCACACTATTTCTTTCTCCTATAAATACATGTAAGATTGTAATGAGGAGGAGAGTCGGAGGTGAGGTCCGTTGGAGAGATTAGAAGAGAGAAACCATTGTAAATAATTGGTTTATTGTTTAATACAAAATACTCTTCTTTGTGTGTGTGGATGTAGGCTAAATTGGCCGAACCACGTTATATTCTGGTCTCCATATTATTTGTGAGCTTCCGCCGATCCCAACAAATACTGGCACCCCATTTGGGGACACTTGAGGCCTGCTCCTCGCCTGTGTACCTTGGGGTGGTTAGAGCCAAGAGGATATCCTTAATGCTGATGAAGTCGTCATGCTGATTCATGGAGTTCAACAGGGTCATCGTGGTCTTCCATGTGATTTCTGTCATTATGGGTTTCAGGGGCCAAACGCCACTGAGCAATGTCGATAGGGTGATCTTCTCATTCTAGTCATTCACATCTTATTGAAGTAGTACATGTACACTTTTAAGCTCTCTTCCTCTCTCTACTTTACTGTGAGGAGGTAAGTGACCGACCGTCTTCTTGTTTTTGCTAGCCATGAATTGAGTCAAGAAAGAACTGGAAACCTATTTTCACGAAGCTATGGAAGGTGGCTAGTCAAAGGGTGTCGAACCATGCCTGGACAGAACCTTTCACCCTAAGGGAAAGCTCAACACGTTACCTCCTCCAGGAAGCCGTGCAACGTCATGTGAGTTTTGAACACTCTAGGTGCTGAACTAGGGCCCGTCATAGATTTTTATCAATGGGGCCTTGAATTTTGGGGGAAGCGGTACTTCTATTATAGCGGCATTGTAGGTTAGTTCTATGCCAATAAGTAGTTGGTTCACATTGGAGAACTCCCTATCTTCTTTGTCATCTCCTCATACTTGCCTAGGAGACTATGTTGTTCATCGCCCATACTCTCTTGCTCTTTGTCTTCGGGTGGCGGCCAGCTAGTGTTCTGCAAGTCCCCATCCATCCATTGGGTCTTGCTCAGTCTGACACCTCCCTCGAGCTCATCATTCCTCTGCTTTAGCACCTTGTTCTCTCGCTGAAGGGCTTCCACATTTGAGGTCAAACGTTTCAAAAGCTCTTCCATTTACGTAGACCTTCCTTCCATGCTTGTTGAAGTAGACTCTTACTCAAGGGTCACACGAGACTGTTGTGGCCGGCATGCAGAAGGCACTATGACATTGTTAGGTCAAAATAATATCAAATCCCACAAACGACATGAAATGTTAATGCATGTTTTATAGCCTCTAGACAACGAAAATAATCTTGTACTTGCAAGGGTGGAAAAAAGAGTTGCGGGGTGGCCGTGTCAACTTTGATACAAATTCAAATCTCTTCTCTAGGGGCCAAGAAAGTTAAGCAAGGAGATGCAAAAAGTTAGAAAGATAAACTGAGTGTGTAGCCCGTTTCTCACTGTCAGCCTTCTTCCATTTATAGTCGATTCCTCATGGGGTTCTTCTATCTTTGTAATGACAGCCTTTGTATCGATGGCAAGATGTCACATTTAATGTGGCCGTTCTTTCAGCTACATGGGATCGACCTTGGGGCTAGCTACCCCGAGTTGCATTCAATGAGGCTGATCCTGCATGGTTCAAGACTTCGGCCTATCTGTTCCCTGTTAATGCATAGAGACTGGAGGAACTGTCAACTCCTTTTACCCTTCCTTGGGCCCCAGGGTTCACCTGGGCCTACCCCATTGAGGGTCATAGGCCTTAGCATGATGGGTTAAGGCCCAACCCGACTAAAAAAAATCCCTTTCCAACATCATTAATTTCGAATCCAAAAAATAGAAACAATTTCTTTAATTTCTTTATGGGTACTATTTCATCATCTCAAGACTTGAACCCTTTTTTCTTAAATAAATAAATAAATAAGAAGTGTTACACCCTCACAAAAAATAAATCAGAAATTAATATGATTTCATATGATATATTAGATATATTTTATAATAAAAATAATTTTACAATCTAATATACTACATTGAGACCTGGTTTGTTTTTATAAATAAGATGAGATAAAAGTTAAAATTAAATAAAATATTATTTTAATATATTTGTTTAATATTACTATTGTTTTAAAATTTGAAAAAATTGAATCATTTATTTTATTTTGTATGAGAATTTGAAAAACTAGTAATGTTGAAATGAAATGAGATAGATAAGATGGAAGTATTTGTAAAAGTAAACAAAACCTAATTACATAAATTTATAAATTTATAAATTTATTTTTGTATATTTTTTTATGCTATCTGCTGTATATGTACATATTCGTTTTTAGTATTATCGCATATTTGGATTGGAAAGTTATCATCAGCAGGGGGCAGACTCCTGCATTGATTAGAGTACTACCAAACATGTACATTATCCTATTTTTTTGGGCATCCTTGCCCCCACATTCCAACCATTATGCACGTGTGTAGTCCCCACAATTATTCCTTCTCATCAACTAGGCAATAACACATGGTTTGCTAGAGTTCAGAGTAACTGAGAAGAGATGGTTCCTTTCTGCTGAGTTATGAGTCATTGGTATAATATTTTAATGGAGGGACTAAATTAAAACTTGTTGATAGTTTGGGGGCATATTGTAACTTTTTTAAAAGAAATAATTGAGGGGGCATGATGCAAAATGAGTAGCAATTTGGAGATGTAAAATGCAATTTATCATTATTTCAATTATATTAATAGATAATGAATTTTCTTGGCTTCAATTTGATTCATTTCACTTTCAAACTATTGCTTTGAATAAGATATTCTCACGATATAACACAATTTTAGAGATCAAGCTGCCATGATGAAAATAGAACATTGCAGTTTTTTATTTTTTATTTTTTATAATTGGGGAGCGCGATGTGCCAAATTGTATTAGGTAACATATAACAAACACGTGAAAATTGAAGAGTGTAAAGTTCGTTGAGCACTGCTCGAGTTGTCCCGATACAGATCAGCAAATATATATATATATATAGTATTTTTCTATTTTTTCATTCATTTTTTTAATATTCTAAAACATTAAAGCTACAACATCATTTAAAATAATTTCTTATTACTAAATAAAAAATCAATCAATCAAAAAAATTTGTTGGGACATCTAGGGACAAAACTCTCGGGAGAAGTAGATTTATTCAGGTTTGTTTTATTCTTTATGTAAGAGCTGCTGTCTAGTGTCAATGAAATTATGAAGGTATTCCAAATAGAGGATGGATAAGGACAGGGATATTATTCACGTACTTTCTATTTATTGCTATTTTTGCATTTGGAGTTTTTAATTTTGTTTAATGATGAAGGAATTGACTATTTTAAACTATATAATTTTGTAATTTTTTTTAATGATTAAAGTTGTTAAGAAAATACTTAAAACAAATATTCAAATAAATTATAAATAGTAAATGAGTAGTAATAGCATTGTAACCCTATCACTATCCAAGATCGATAATTAAATGATTTATCTTTTGAAAAGAGAAATGATACAAACACAACACAATTCATAACACTTACACAACACATGTTATAAAGTAGAGATATTTTTATAAATTATTTTATAAAATTAACATCACTTTGTAAAAATATCGCTCTTTTCTAACATATATTGTGTAAAATGTTGTAAAAAGTGTTATTAGTTTATCATTTAGTACATTTTACCCTCTCCAATTACATCTTCTGCAATGAGATCACAGAACCACCAAATTTTAGTCTCTATTTGGTCGTTAAAGTGTACTTTAAACTTAATTCATCATTCAAACACATAAATTTAACTCACTTAAAAAAGAATTTAGAGTACTACTATTAGAATACTTAGCTACTCTAACGAGTCCCATAAGACAAACACTTTTTTTTAGTTTTTGATTTTCGGTCATGGCAGTTTTTTTTTTAAATTTATACCATCTCTCTCTCTCTCTCGCTCTCTCATAGCGGTCGAAAATGTCAGGAGAATTAAAAATATTTAATGTTTGTTTTTTATCTATTTGCAGGTGACGCGTGCGTAGGGAATAATAGCTGGTTATAAGTCCCACAAATTTCACATCCCATAAATATATCTCAACTCATTTAACTATCCAAACGCATTTTAAACCTATCTAAATGAGTTTCATAAAATTCATTCAACTATTTAAACTCACTATTATTCATATAAAAGTCAGATTAATTATGTTTATTTCGACATCTAAATGCAACCTTACCCTCTAAACATTCAGTTCCCTTGCAATTTACTCAAACACAGATTGGATAATTAGATTGTTGAAAAATAGTTGGTGTGACACGTACAATTGGGCTTTTATAGAGATTTTTTGTTTTTTTGCTTTTTAAATTTGTGTTCTGAATTAGGTGCAAAATAATAATTCTGATTATATAGTGGCAAAATAAACATAAGTCTGGGGTAAAATGGAATTTCCCTTTTTCTTTTTCAGCAAGACGATGAGAACTTAACCTAATTTTTTTTTAGCCTAAATAAGTGCCTTGATCTTTCTGGGGCAACTTATGTTAATGTTAGAATATTAATCAACTAATTCGAACCATTTTTCTTTCTTTAAAATTTCTTAAAAAAATTAGGTAATATAAGAAATTGTAACCATATTTATGACCAATTTTTACAATTCAAATTATGAGTTCCAATATTTTGCAACATTTGAGATTTTCTTTAAACAAATATGTGTTAAAGTCTGATGCAGAAGGATTGGGGTGTGCTGCCCCCATGCAAAAATGCAGGGCTCGGAAGCAACTTTTTTGACAAACACACTCTCCATCCTGTTTCTTATCTCAGGGATGAGAAATATTATAGTCACACTCTAAAGTCACGTCCCATTATTTTGTTTATATTTTTTATTTAATAATTAAGTAAATATTTTTTAATGATATTATGAATTTTTTTAAAGTATTAAAATTGCTTAAAAAATGTATGAAAAAAATAAAATAAAAGGAAGTTTGCCTTGATAGATCCTAGTCAGGATCCCACAGGAGAGGCTCTAGAACCACTATTTAAGGAAAGATTTTAGAAGTGAACAATTGCTCTCCATGTTACTGTACATTCCTAAATCATTTTTTATAAATATTTTATTTTAATAAATAAAATAAATTCTTCTTCTAATCATCTACGTTTTCTCTCATGTACATGTTTAATATTATAATTGAATTTCGAAAAAAAAGTATTACCGTTGAGATGATCCATTTTTTTAAAAGAATTGACCATTTGTGGAAAATATATATTTTTAAATATTATTACTACTAAAGCACAGACTTTAAAAATATTATCATTTAGAGAGATGAGAAGTTAAAAAATCGTTATAGATGAAAAATTAAAATTATGAGAACAACAAACAATTAAATAATTATGAAAGTGTGAAAAAAAATAAATTAAAAAGTTTTCTTCGTATCATTCCCAGAAAGACAAAAAAAAAATGATTAGTTAAAGATATACAAATTAATAGTGGAAAAAATAATAAAGAAAGAATAGAGAAATATTATTTTAATGGAATAGAGAAAGAATAGAGGGTGAGATATAAGAAGTTTTTTAAAAATGAGCAAAATTTAGGAATTTTTTTTTTTTGGAATTTTTTTTTTGTTTTGCCAAATTATAGAAAAAATTATAGAGAAACCCAATATAAATGCTGTTAGAAGTAATAGAGCTAATATTCTTCAATCTAGTAAAGCACAAGTGAAATAAAAATAATATAAACAAAAGGACGAATTGGAGGCGAAGCGGAAGGAAGAGGGAGAGTCCCACGTCCCTCTTGATGGAGAAGGAAAAAAAAATTCAAAAGATTTTGGATTTCTAGAGATGAGGAGAAAAAGTTTTCCCGTAGAGAGAGACGGATAAAAAAAAAAGGAAGATTCACTACATTTGAGATTTTGGTTAGTCAATGATTTCATGGAAGGCATATATGTTGAGCATTACCTCCCTTAATTATATCCTATGACTCGTGGCATGACCCAATGATTTATCTTAACATGAAATCTATGCTAAAATTTTATCACCTTCCGCTTCTCTTCTTCATCAACTAAATTTCACCCACTCCTCCATCATGCAGCTAAAGTTGTGAGCACCTTCACCTAACGCTTCTATTTGAAGAGTTGAGAGGGGGAGGACATTTGTGTAGACCTCTCCTTGTATTAGGGTATTCTCCATGTATTAGGATATTCCTCCCTTAAGAGCCTCAAGGATTGAGTGGAAGAAGCCTTCTCAGTTCTCATTCCATTTCCTCATTGAGATTTTGATTGATCAATCAATTCATGGAAGGCATGTAAGTTGAGCATTACCTCCCTCAAATATATTTTTATGACTCATGACATGACCCAATGATTTATCTTAATTTGACATCGGGGGGTGGGACATTTGTGTATACCTCTTCTTGTAAATAGGTATTCCTTCCTTAAGCACCTCAAGGACTGAGTGACAGAAGCCTTCTCAATTCTTACTTCATTCCCTCATTAAGTTAGGTGGAGGAATTTTCCTTCCACCATTATCGAGGAGTGATATTCTTGACATTCAAAATCTTGGCATGACATGTCAAACTTGTAACACATGTCAAGTTTTCATTAGATATCACATGATTACTCAACTAAGTTGTTACTTATTGGATAGAATTTGGGCAAAATGGTTTAATTGATAAATCTTTTAAAACCCATTGAGTAAAAGTGATAAAATTGACACACCTAGTATTTTTTTTTTTTTAATGTGGCTGTACTGTGTGAAGCTTGAGCATAATGACAGTAAAAGATACAAGACAAGACTTGTTGTAAAAGTTTTTCAGTAAAAAAAAGATATGGACTACTCAAAGATCTTCTCTCCTATAGTGAAAATCGCGACCATCAGACTAGTGTTGTCAATGGTTGCTACTAAAGATTTGCATTTTGAATAGTTAGATATGAAAATTACATTTCTTCATGAGGATCTTGAAGAAGACATTTATAAGCACAAGCCTGAATCACAATGCAACGCAAAGAGATTTTGATTTGCAAACTAACGAAGAGCTTGTATGGTCTGAAACAAACTCCTAGACAATGATACAATAAATTTGATAGCTTTATATGCAGTTTAAGGTACATCAGGTGCCAGGAAGATCACTGTTACTATATCAGGCATTTTGACAACTCCTATATCATCCTGTTGTTCGATGTGGATGATATGCTTGTTACAGGATCCAACATTGATGAGATTAACAATTTGAAGAATCAGTTATCAAAATAGTTTCTTATATCTTGACTTACCTATTAGACGGAACTCGACTTTTCTTATGTTGGATGTGGCTGCCAAGTACAAAAAAAAAAAAAGCTTTATAGCTTTTGTTTGGTTACGATTCGTACTCATGGGTTTATTTGTCTGAAGATAGGTATGGGAGAAAAGGATTAAGAGCTCTCATGCATGATGATTAAGAGGCAATAAACAACTTTTCGAAGTTCTTGAAAGTATTTTATAATGTCACGTTGCGTATTTCTGAGACATTATATGTCATTGCGAATATGTTTTTTCAAGAGCGCATTGCCATTCATAAAACCTTGAGTAATTTTTGCGAGAGTTGTTGTTTATTGTTATGGTTTTTGATCTGTGGTGCAAGTTAGAAGCTCAGGCATATTGGTTTAAAAAAGCATTGGATGATGATAAATGTGAGGAATTTGTTGAAATCCTTAAAAATGATATTGCCCTTTTATATGAACAATATGTAGAGTTCAATGATGAGTACACATGTGGGCCTAGAGATGATATTTCTGGCACTCAGACTGATACTAGTACCTCAATGGGGGATAGCAGTAGCTCTATGGATGATTCAGAGAAATTTTGACTAGACTTCCATAAAAATTAGAGTTCAAGTATGATGGACTGTAAGTCAAAGAGAGAACAATATTTGTTAGAAGATGTTGAGATCTCTACATAGATTTTGGATATTTTAGTTTGCAAGAGGGTCAATTCCTCCAAATATCCAGTTCTTGCTATCATAGTGAGAGATATGTTGGCCATTCTAATTACCATTGTTTCTTTGGAGTCTACATTTAGTGCAGGAGGCCGTGTCTTGGATCCATTTCGAGTTTTTTTGCTCCTAGAACTGTAAAGGCTCTCGTGTGTATACAAAACTGGTTGAAATCCACTCACATATGCTTGAGTCAAAACTATTTGACTTCAATTGATGATGCAGATAGCTATAAGTCAGACTCAGATAATTTATTTCAAATTAAATTAATTATGTTACATAAATTTATTTTTCTTTTCTTTATACTAATATCTTATATTTTAATATGTTAATGTAGAATTGACTACTAGTATGACAAACTTACTATGTGAAGATGATTGAGGTGCATTTATTGTTGTTGAATTTGTGTAATTTTTTATTTGTTGAATTTTGTTTTCTTATTTTTGTAAATTTATGTGGTATCTTATTTTCTTACTAATTTTGTTTTTTTTTTCTTCAGGCACAAGTTGAAAATTTGGAATGACATGTAATTTGTATTAGTTTTTTGTTGGGATGAAAAATTATTGTTTTTTGTTTTTTTTTTGTTTTTCTTTTGTTTTTGAATGATGAGTTGGTTGGATAATTTGAACTTTGGGAGAATAGATTGTGGATGATGAAATATGGATTCAATGATGGTAGATGATGGATGATAGATAATGAGTGTTGTTTGCTTTTATTTGTTGTTAAAATGAGACAATAGTATGACTGCTAGATTTGGTTGTGTTTTTACTTGTGACGAGTGAATGATGTGATTTTGTAATTTTGGTTATGTATTATTAATTTGCCTGAATGATTTTATTTTGTAATTTTAGACATTTGGCTTTGGTTATGTATTGTTAATTTGAATTATTTTATTTTGTAATTTTGGACCTTTAGTGTTGGTTATGTAATTTTAATTTGTATGAATGATTTTAGCTTCTAATTTTGAATCTGTGGCTTTGGTTATTTTTTTATAAATGGTTTTAACTTGTAATTTGGACCTTGGGCTTTGCTTATGTGTATTTTTAATTTGTACTAATGATTTTAGCTTGTAATTTTGAATCTTTGGATTTAGTTGTGTATTTTTAATTTGTATTGAAATATGAAATAACATTTTAAAAAAATTGATATTGACGTTCAACTTCGATAGACTATAGCTCAAAATTGTAAAATTGAAATATCAAATTGGTTAATAAAAGTACAATACACATCCAACAAAAAAGCTCAATTCCAACTCCACTCTGACAAGTCGGATCGAAGTCTATAGAAGTCGAAGTTGGAGTTGGAGATTGGATTTCACCTCTGACAAAGTCGGAGTCGGAGTCGGAGTCGAAGGATCCCAATTTTGTTTCGACTACGTCGATGTTCAAGTCTAACCAGCACATGAAGACAACGTGTTGCCATAGTCAAGCATGAAGAAATCGATACACTGCAATTCATCCCATTCGATGTCAGTCTTCTTACTATGTTTTTGTTTTTTCCTTGAACAAAGAAATACGAAGCTCTTCAAAAAAACACTTCACGACAACAAGCTATAGTGCACTTTCAAGATCCAACCGCTTTCAACAGTGGTATTACAGTTCACATAGCTATGGAAACTGTAAAAAAAAAAAAACACTTTATTTAAGACGACAACCTCTTTGTAGATTACGGGTAAGACCAAGTTTTTGACCTAAAATTTGATTTTGTTTTTACTTTTGTGTTGTGGTTGTTGTAATAGAGTGTTTGCTGAAAAACCTCACCCCTTCTTTGTAATGTATCTCATTTTCCATTTCTTAATGAAAATATTTACTTGCATAGAAGAAAAATGACAATTTGAGCCTTGAGGCTAGTGGTAAAGTATAATTTAAAAGAGTGCTATTTTGAGGAATTAAAGTGTAATTTTCCCTTTAAACATCTATGAAAAAAAAAACTAAAATGGTTATAGCTCAATAATTTTTGTCATGAAAATGATGAGAAATATTACAAGTTCTATTTGAATTCAAATATTGTAGAACTCGAATCTTAAATTTGACAAAACAAAGATCTAGATTTTAAATTCCAAAATCAAAAAGCTCAAGAGTGCATTTATATAACGGGTTATGTTATACAGAAGTCTGCACATTCTGCCTACCAAAAGTTTTTAAGTGTAAACTAAAAAAGAATAAAAATGTAAAATCACATTTTTAAATTGATGTACAAGATGTTCAGGCTTCTATTTAGAATTTTTCTTCCCCCCTAAAGAGGAACAAAGTAATATCTAAGAGTGCAAAATAACTATGAAAGATATCTTGGACTACCAATTATGGTTGGGACGTCTAAATACAAAGCTTCCAACTGCTTAAAAGATCGAGTATGGAACAAGTTGAATAGTTGGAAAAACCAATTTGTATCTCTATCAGGGAAAGAAGTTCTTATGAAGGCTGTTATCCAACCCATCCCTACTTAGTTTATGAGTGTCTTTAAGCTATCAAAGAAGTTGTGTAAGGAGTTGGCATCTCAAATGGCAAAATTCTAGTGGGGTTCTCAGTAGAAAAAGAACAGAATTCAATGGAAGAGTTGGGAGAAGATGAGACTCTCTAAGCTGATGGGGGACTTGGTTTTAGAGAGCTTGAAGCTTTTAATCAAGCCATATTAGCTAAACAATGTTGGAGGGCACATGTAAATCCCCAATCTATGGCTGCTATGATATTAAAAGATAAGTATTTCAGAAAGTCTGATATTTTAAATGTTTCCTTGGGTTTTAAACCTTATATTATTTGAAGAAGTATGTGGGGAGCTTTGAGTCTGTTAAAGGGAGGATTGATGTGGAGAATAGAAGATGGGAAGAATGTTAAAATTTGGGGGGATAGATGGGTTCCAAAAGCCGTCTCTTTCAAAATTCAATCTCCTATTAGTGTTTTAAATGTTAAAGCCAAGGTTGAGGAATTGCCAAGTAAAGGAAATGGTGGATGGAATGTGGAACTTGTTAAGCAAGTTTTTAGGGAAGAAGAAGCTGATGTTGTCTTTCAAATACCTGTAAATTTCACATTTGCCAGATAAGCAGATATGATCATATTTCAGAAATGGTATATACAACTTGAGAAGTGCTTATCATGTGGAGGTTAATAGAAAGAGAAGGGAAAGTGGGGAAGCCTCTGATAAAGCAAGTGAAGCTTGGAGGAGAATTTGGCAGATGAATGTACCAGGGGTTGTAAAAGTCTTTGTATGGAAAGCAATTAATAACTGTCTTCCTACAAAGAAAAATTTAGTGAGGAAGATGGTTTTGAAAAAAGCAATGTGCACAACATGCTTGAGGTTTGAAGAATCAGCCTGCCATGCATTATGAAGTTGCATAGGTGAGAATAATGTGTGGGCGTGTGAGAGAAGTCATGTGCAAAAATGGGCTAGCAGTGATAAAGATTTGTATGAATTGTGATCTGATTGGTCTTTAAAGCTGAATCAAGATTAGTTGAAGATTATTTATGTCGTGTTGAGACGACTGTGGCTAAAAAGGAATAACTTAGTTTTTAATAACAAGTTTGAAGGACCTAATGAGGTATTCAATCAAGCTATTGAATGTCTCAAAAAGTATCAAGAAGTTGAATGCAGGCTGGACAGTGGTAAGAGTATTGCGGTACCAAACAACAGGACAATTCTTTGGAAGCTACCTATTGGAGATTCTGTTAAAGTTAATTAGGATGTAGCTATAAGGGTTAATGATAATAGGAGTGGAATTGGTAGGGGTGCTACCCGCCCTACCGGGGACGGGACCACTCTCCCCCCGCCCCTGCATGTGCGGGGATCCCACGTTCGCTCCCGTCCATGAGGGGGTAGGGTTCCCCATTCTTTGCACGGGGTATGAGGGTGGACCTCCATCCATCTGCCCCCCTCCACGTCCCTCCTTTCCCCTCCACTCTCCAATTGAAACGAGAAACCCAATGACACAAGTTAAGGAGATCTGAAGCAGAGAACTGTTGGGAATCTGGGCTTCCAAATTCCCCCCACCAGGATCTACTTTTGACAGATTAATAAGAAAAATAGATAAATAAACACAACACAAGAATTTACGTGGAAAGCTCCAAAACAAGAGAAAAACCACCAGACCCAGAGAAGAAAATACACTATGTGAAAAATTGTTACAATCACACAATTTTTCTCCTCACCCCTACGACGCCCACAAAAACTTCTCCCACTAGTAAAATTCTAACTTTCACCTCTCTTCCTTTTACATACAAAAAAGGATAATAGAAGAATTTTACTAAAGTCAAAAATTACTAGATAAGTTTCTGACTGGTGTGTTTAACTAAGGAGGCTAGGCCTCCTTTTATAACCCCATTGGCATTACCCCTCTCCCACTCATTTCCCATGTGGGATTCAAGGAGTAAAAAAAATCCAACAATCTTCACCTTGCAACTTTGACTGATTCAACAGTCATACTCCACCGCAATGAGGATTTTCATAGCTTTCGCTATCATGCTCCACCATAAAAGCATACTCATTCAGAATAAACCAATTCCAAACATTTTACTTCGGTCCATGTCGAAAATAACCTTGCTAAAAAATTATGGTGCAACTCCCACGTTTGGCTTTCCTGGAAGTTCATCAGCCATCGACATGAATTTCCACCACACATCTTGCATCAATGCCAAACCAATGCCCGTGTGCAAACTTGTGGAACAACTAACATTAACACAACCTCTATCATGGAAACTTTGGGATTAGCGACATGTCATGAGGATGTACATGTCTCCTTTTAACAGAAGTCATCTTCTGTAGAGAAAGACGATGTTAGTTTCATTGTCAGTATCTCCATTTACTGACTTGGAGCCTCTTGCCGAACCTGCTCCACCTCTTGGACAATTTCTTCTGACGTGCCCAGTTGTCCACACACCCAGCAGACTACTTTCTTCTTCATAGAGTTTTTTCTCTTCCAATCACCAACTGTCACCATTGCTAAGTTCTCAAGTGAACCATTACTTCCACTACTTAGCCTTCTTTCTTCAGAAAAAAGTTTACTGGTAACCTCTGAAAAAATTATTTTCTCCTTCCCATGTATCAAAATAGGCTTCATATGCTTATAGGAAGATGGAAGAGACCATATCAGCCTCAAGACTTGATCCTCATCGTCAATTTTAACTCCAATAGATTCCAGCTCAGAGACAATGCCATTGAGAACACTTAAATGATCTAAAATAGTCGTACCTTCACTCATCCGCAGTGTATGAAACTGCTCCTTCAGGTACACTCGATTCGAGACACCCTTCGTCTGATACAACTCTTCGAGCTTTTCCCAGAGTCCCTTTGCCGTGAATATTCTATGCACATTTGCAAGAACATTCTTGGCTAGGCACAAACGAATTGCACTTGCCGCTCTCAAATCCAAATCCTCCCAATCTTCATCTCTCATTTCAAATTTGCTCTTTGTTTCACCAGTAGTGCTTGGACCGCTACTGACTTCAGGGACTGGTCTACCTTTCAACGCCTTGTGTAATCCTGATTGAATCAAGATATCCTTGACTTGCACTTGCCACAAGCCAAAATTAATTCTCCCATCAAATTTCTCCACATCAAATCTGATAGGATTTGAAACTCTACCTCCTAACATATCTTCGATGAATTTTACCGTAGAAATGAATAGTACCCACTAAGTAAGTTCCCAGGAAAGACTAATCTTTCCTAAACAGAATTTCAGGGTTCCCAGGAAAAATTAGAGGGTCACAACGGACACACTTAAAATTTCCAATCTCCTAGACAGAACCTCTTTAGACCATACGTATTCACACTACCACACCAAAACTCCACCCTGCAAAAAGAACCTAGTGGCTCTAATACCACTGTTGGGAATCTGGGCTTCCAAATTCTCCCCACCAGAATCTACTTTTGACAGAATAATAAGAAAAATAGAGAAATAAACACAACACAAGAATTTAAGTGAAAAACTCCAAAACAAGAGAAAAACCACTAGACCCAGAGAAGAAAATACACTATGTGAAAAATTGTTACAATCACACAATTTTTCTCCTCACCCCAACGACGCCCACAAAAACTTCTCCCACTAGTAAAATTCTAACTTTCACCTCTCTTCCTTTTACATACAAAAAAGGACAATAGAGGAATTTTACTAAAGTAAAAAATTACTAGATAAGTTTCTGACTGGTGTATTTAACTAAGGAGGCTAGGCCTCCTTTTATAACCCCCTTGGCATTGCCCCTCTCCCACTCCTTTCCCATGTGGGATTCAAGGAGCAAAAAAAAATCCAACAAGAACCCCCAATAAACTACCAGGCAAAGGAACAATCAAAATCGTTTGTCTCGAAATTTGAAAACCCAAGCGAACATGCCTCCTTTGAAATTTCGAATGGTTGCGAATCTTGCAATTTATTAACTGACGAGGAAGACTGAAGTTGTGAATTTGCAATTCGAGAATGAAGAATAGAGAAGGCAAAAGGGACTTGTTAAAAGGAAGATCAATACGACTTCGTTTTGTTAGATCACTTATGTTGTACGCTTTACCTCATATTTTACTTTCGAAAACTGTGCATTTTAATTACTTGTAATGTTTTACGTTTTAATTAAGTGTAAAACTATGAATTTTTATTTTTACCTAATACCTTATGTTTTACAGTTTACTTGAGGTTTCTCGGAATAGATGGTATATATCGAAAGAGTTCTAGTAGTTTCTACCAGGCGAAAGAGCAATCGAAATTACCTTGGAAATTTGAAGACCCTTTGGCTTGCGCAAGCAAGTACCTTGAAATTCCTTGCAAAATTTGAAACCCTTGCCTAAATTACCTCAAAATGGTTGGCGAACACTCAGAGAACGGTGACCCATTGATATTCGATGGTGCTCTGGCATGTGAGGAAGCAATAGCACCTTGCAAGTGCAGCGAAGAAGCACATTGGAGTTGTTGTTTCCCAAGTCACCTGCTGCGCCAATTCCTTGGACGATCTCTCCCCTTGAATGGAGTGGTTGCTCAGATCCTTGCCGTTTCCGACAGCACCTACATCGTCACCTCCCGTTAGACTATTGAGACTCAATTGGAGCACGACAACTTCTTTGACGCCGAGCAACTAGATGTTAGTAGTCTTCCTCTTAGTCATGGATAAATTGCAAAGAAGAAAAGGCAAGGCAAATGGCTCTGAGCTCTCCAACAAAATTCACTTGGGTTTTTTTCTCAAGTATTTAATATATATTTATTACTTATAATGTGTGGGGGCGAGGGCGAGGGCGGGGTATATGCGAGACAGGAATCCCCTTATACCCCCCGCCGCCTTAGGAGATAAATGCGTGCGAAGGGACCCTGCCCCCCGCTTGCTGAATGGGTTGATTCGCCCTTGCCCAACGGGGCGAGACAGTGGGTATCTTGTTTCTAATAAGGGATAGTAGAGGAGAAGTTCTGGTTTCTTATGTTGTGTGAAGCAGCATATATGAGATCATTTTTTTGTTGAGACTATGCACTGTAGAGGGCTATTAAATTGTGTGTGGAGCTGAATTTTCTGAAGGTGAAGTTGGAAGGTGATGCGTTAACTGTAGTTAAAGCTATTAATAGTGAGGTTGAATGTTGAGAATGGCATGGACACGCAATTGAGGATTTAAAGATAACTTTAAAGCTGAGGAAGGAATGGCAGGTTTTGCATGTTAATAGACTTGGCAATTGTGTTGCACATGATCTAGCAAAAATAGCCTTACTTGTAAAGGAGGAGCAAGTATGGATAGAGGAATTTCCTCAAGAGATCCAAAAACTTGTAGCTTTTGATAAGCTTTGCAATTCGGTTAATACATAAATACAATTTTGAGGCTTCCTTTTAAAATAATTAATATCTAAGAAACTAGAAAATCAATTTACCGGTACAGCACAAATAACCACGAAAAAAACGTTACTAGCGTATTTTAATAGGGCAATGTTCATACTTTCCCACAATTGTATCAGAGATCTCAAAATAAACTTTATGTTAAAAAAATAATAAATGTAGGGTTTCAGCATCAAACTTTCACGTTTATTATTTCAGACATGTCATTTGAACATATCTAATTATTCTATATATTTTTTTAATTTTTAAATAAGAAATTAAAAATCTTTTTTTTTTTAATTTTAAAATAAAAATATATTAAAAATATATATTTTAATAATATTCTATTTAACTTTCCTTCCAACCAAAAAAAACCCACAAAACCTTGATAACAAATCAAAATCACAGAGAAAACAAGGGAGAAGAGCCAAAGAGAGGGATTCAGAAAAGCAAAACAATATACATTTCAAGTAAAGCAGACAGATTGTTCAAACATGGTAGTAATAGAGTAAAGTTTAAGCAGCTTTAGCTGTACAAGCCAAATAACTGTGGGCCAGATCATGCAGAAGAGCAGCCAGATCTCCATCAACCTCACCTTCTTTGATCTCTGCAACCACTCTCTCAATCAATCTTTGAGTACCCATTTCTTGATTTGCATGAGGTTCCGCCATGGACTCTGACCTCTGCCTCTTTATGGCCTCCCTTCTGCGATCATGATCTGCCATTCTACACAGAAAGAAAAGAAAAAGAGAGAGAGATGAAAATCATTGTATTCTTAGAGAGAGAGAGAGAGAGAGAGAGAGAGACATACTCCTCGGAGAAAGATAGGGGATGAGCAATCCCTGAAACACAAAGAGGAAGGCCATAGGAGCCATGGAGGCTGGACAGGGACTGCATCGTGAACCGGGTAGCGAATTTGAGGAACCGGGGCTATATGAAGAAGAAAAGGGAATATTATAGGGTTTTGGTACGGTTTCGGCGATTTATGTTATGTTGGGGGATGCGATGCTCTGATCTCTCTCCATCTGTGCTGCACTGTCTCCCTCCTAACATTAAAGAGCAGTTACGAGTCTTACGACTAATTTTTTTTTCGCAGTTACGACTAATTTGACAACCAACTCTCTATTTATTGTTGCTAAAAAAAAAAAAAAAAAAAGCCTTTCTCTATTTATTTTTATTTTTTGTTATGATATATTAAAATTTATTTTTTGTATTAAATTATATCTTAATGAAGTAAAACTTTCTAAATATAATTATTTTGAATTGAATGGTGCCGTCAAAGAAATATATTCACTCATATAGAAGATTCTATGTAAATAAATTCAAAAATTGACATATTTTTATTTAATCGGCTACGCTAGATTATAAAAAAAGAATAAATTAATTATAGCATATATAGACCTACAAATTTTAGATGAGAAAAATAGATAGACAAGTACGATAACAATATTTATTACTTCTATAATATTGGCCCCTGTATTGATTCGACGTTCATATGTACCATGCTTTGCAGTTTTCAACCACCAAATGTGTTGACAAAATTATTTATTATTTATCATTTAATTACTGATTACTAAATAAGATGATGGTGAGGAAATCATAATTATGATGACAGGGGATAAAATTAATATAAATATATATATAGTATAATACATTGTATAAACATTATGTTTTGTATATTTTTTAATCAAGTTCTACCAATTCAGATCTTTTGAATTCTGACCGACACAAATAAAAAGGTTGAGAAAGAAGTGGTCTCAGAGGCTGAATAGTCTCCAATACCTAAGCTAGTAATACCTTTTAGAAATTTGTAAATAATTGAGAATAAAAAGTTTTCTCGTACTTTGAAACTTATTATTTATACTAAGACAGTGTCATTAATATAATGTGTAATCCAGATAGTGGTGTCATTAATGCACCTAGATTTTTATACAGTAAACTTATTTGGCGATTCATCAATGCCTTGTTGTAAGAAAATTAAGGACTCTCATTGCTTTTCATCTTGCTTAGTACAAGTTCATATGAGTGGGACGCCATAAGAAGGTGTCAGGTCCGCTTGTCCCATTGTAATGGCCCTGCCTTCGAGAGGGTGGAATGGTACTTCATGACTTTTCTCTTTTCAAAAATAGTTTTGAAAAGTGGGACTGATTTCGTTCGTTTTAAAATATTTTAGTTCATATCCAAGACGCAAGACTCCATGTTATAAAATCAAATATACTTTTATAATAAAAGAGGTTTACAGTAGAAAACATTTGATTTATAAAATAAAAAACCTTTCATACTTTTTCTCTGTATGTCTAAACTGTCGTGCTCTTTCCTTTAAATTGTCTGCTTCTCATTGCGCATTCCTGTGTAAGGGAAGGATACACAAAAAAAACTAAAATGGGTCGAATATTCAGTAAACATTATTTTATACAGTTTTTAATATAACAAGTAAGTTTTTCAGTCATGCAACCAACACTCATACAGACATACATACATACAAGACAATGCATACATTCTTTTTCATAACTATAATCCTATTATGCTTTTCATCCATATGGATCTTAGTGCACTACCTTCATTATATAAAAACTCTGAAAATTCTTCTTATTCCTAACAATTTCATTAACCAGTTAACAAATAAGCAATCATCACACATGTAAGCAATTAACTACTAAGCAAGCACAACAATTATACCAAGCGAGTATCAACACAAGCAAGCCATTCACAAATAAATAAGCACAACAACCAACAACTACAACAATTAATAAACAACTAGTCAATAACCATTCATACCTACCATACATGCCATATACATCATATATAACATGACTTTCATTCTTATTCTTCTCTTTCCTTTGGATCCCAAGTCTTCACTTAGACCCTAGGTCTTACATATTTTCATACATCATAATATTCATTTCTCTCTTATTTTCCTTATCTTTTCTCTCTTATCTACTCTTTCCTATGCTTTCTCTCTCATCTTTTTCTTAGTCAATTTGTTTATAGAAAATACCATTAGAAGGATATCCATAAACCGAACATATGCACGTGCACTCAATATCGTTAGGACATAAAGTCATCACTTAAGGACATCGCGTAAGTTTATCACATAGTGTCCTCGAATAGCACTAGTTCATGGCATTATTTCTTAAAATCATGAGATAGAAATCTCAAATTTCTTTTTATATTTTTCAGAAAATACATCCAATAATTATTACGCATAGGCACCCAATCACAAATGTTGAACCCAAAGTTTCAAGTCTCGTATCTACGTATAAATTTTGATAATAATAAATAAATTTAAGACTCAACTTCAAGTTGTTTACGCATGAAGGGAGTTAAGCACATCACGAAATTAAGTATGAGAAAGAAGAAGAACAAGTCTATAAATTAAGCTCATTGAATAATTTTATACATCTCTTGATAAAATTTGAAATTAAATTAAGGTTCAAAATTAATCTTATCTTACAAAGCATCAATTTTTTTTTTCACATATGCATGCATCATTAAAAGTCTTAATTTTAAATATTATGATTTTCAAATGTGCATGACATCAATAAAAATTTTAATTTTGAAAATTATATTTTTCACATGTGTATGACATCATCAAAATGTTTAATTTCGAAAATTATATTTTACATGTGCATGACATCATCAAAAATTTGAATTTTGAATTTGGAAGATAATTGAGTGTCATCTTTTAACATATACATATGTTGTTTGAATATTTTGAAATATGAATGATATTGTATTGAAAAGAGATGTTTTTATTTAAATATTTTGAAATATAAATGATGTCTTCAAATTTGTTAAGTTTTGAAAATGAAGACTTATTTGCTTATAAATAACTCACTTGTGGTCTTCAAAAATACAACAACAAGAGTTTAGAGCACTGACATTGGATTAGCCAAAAGTTTTATTCAAAAAATATAAGTTTTGCACACAATCCAAAAAATTTTCATCATATTTGATCAATTGTGGCAAAATATATATATATATATATATATATATAAAGGGAATAAAAGCTTCAAATTTGAAGAAACATTTGAAGATACAATTTATTTTTGAACAAGAAAGAAACTTTTATTCCCTTTATATACTTTTTTTGGCCACAATTGATCAAATATGATGAAAAATTTTTGGGTTGTGTGCAAAATTTGTACTTTTTGAAGAAAACATTTGGCTAATCCAATGCTAGTGCTCTTACACATTAATTGCTAAGTTTTACATAATTTATTCATGACCCTCATTATCTTTTATCTAAGTTTTAAGTCTTAATCATTGTTCATTTTGAGAGAGATATATGTTAAAATGTATTGTTCTTATTTCACTCATTGAATAATATACTCTAATAATCTACTCATTATCAGCTCTTGTATCAATAAGAGAGTGTGTATAACTTTTATGTGTGTAGAAAGTATTCTACACAGAGAATAGTTGAATCACCAAATGTGAGATGATTGTAAGTGTAGAGGTGTTCTACACTGATTCTTTGAAGCGGTGTTGCTCAAAGGTGTAATAGGTTTCTATCTCTACCTAAAAGAAATTGAATAGTGAATTTAAGAATTCTCAAGAGATAGCTTGAGGCGATGACGTAGGTAGTAGGGCTGAACGTTGTTAAAATAATGAGTTTGCTTCTTCTTACCCTCACTCTTTATATATCATGTTGCTTCATATTCTATTCATATTTTATATTGTATATTTGGTTTATAATTGTTAATTTTATAATATAACTTAATTCACCCTCCTCTTATGTTAGTCATTTGGGCAACAATTGGTATGAGAGAAATGACTCTGTTATAAGATTAATTATCTGTTGAGTTAAGATCATATGGCTAACATTACAGCTACATTCACTGAAAGTCAATCCAATTATCGGCCTCCGCTATTTTGTGGAGATAATTATATTTTCTGAAAAGCAAAAATGAGAATCTTCTTCAGTTTCAAAATCGAGAAATCTGAAAATACATTGTAAATAGGCATTATATTCCAACAAAAATTGTTGATGGAGTAAAAGTCAAAAAGAAAGATGAAGAGTTTGATCGTGAAGATGATAGATTTTATACAGTGAATGTAATAGCTATGAATTTTCTATATAATGTTCTCAATTTCAATGAATTTAATAAAATAATGACTTGCAGGATAGTAAAAAAAATCTGGGACAACTTAGAAGTAACTTATGAAGAAACTTTGCAAGTCAAATAATTAAAAATTTATATTTTTACTCATGAATATGAAATATTCAAAATGAATCATGATAAATCTATTTCTTCTATGTATACTCGTTTTACTAATATTATAAATAGTTTGACAACTCTTGGTGAAATTTATTCCAACTTGGACATAGTAAGGAAAATTCTTAACTCTTTGTCAAACGTTGAGAATAAAAAATGACGGCAATTGTTAAAATTAGAGATATAAAAAAATTTGAAATAAATGAACTCATTGGGTTACTTAATATCCATGAGTATACATTGAAAAGAGAAGAAGAGGAAGAAGAAAAATAAAAGAAGAGCTTGGCACTCAAAATTGTTCCCCATGAAAGTGAAAGCGATGAAGATGAAGAAAGCGAAAATAAAGATGAAGAAATTGCAATGATCACAAGAAAATTTAAGAGATTATTAAAAAATAAAGCTCATTCAAGAAAATCTTTCAAAAAGTCTTCTAACAAAAATACATGTAAAAATGACTCATTAATTTGTTATAAATATAAGAAACCTGGACATATCAAGGCAGATTGTCCCCTGCTAAAAAAAATATCGATACAAAGACAAGAAAGTAATGAAAACTACATAGGATGATGATTCAAATAGTTAGGACAACGATGCAAGTAATGAAAAATCTATAAATTTTTATCTTATGGTTAAAGATGATCTTCAGGTAACAAATTTTGAAAATATTAAAAATCCTTCTTATAAAGAATTGAAAAATGTTTTGGAAAAAATATATGAAAAATTTGAAAATTTGGGTATCAAGTATACCGTTTTGAAAAAGAAAAATTCTTCTTTAACAAATGAAATTGATATTTTAATAAAAGAATTCAAAAGATGAAAATGATGCACTAAAAAAAAGGCTGATTTAGAAAAGATTGTTGAAAACTTTACAAATGGTAAAAAAAACTTTAAAAAACTTTTTGGTAGTTAAAAATGTGTGTTTGATAAGATAGATTTAGGATACATGTCAAAAAAAAAACTTAATTTTATAAAAACTTCTTTGATAAACCTACTAAATCAAGGTCATATTTTCAAAATTCTTTTTCTAAAAATATGTCATACATTATTCGTAATTTTTTCAATAGAAATTGTCATAACTATTATGCTTGTCCTAATAAAAAAATATATATAATGACTATTAGGATCATATGGATACCAAAGAATCTTATTTCTTCTAATTCTAATAAATAAATGATCCAAAGAACTTAGGTACCAAAAAAATTATTTTAATTATTTTTGTAGGTATGCATAAAGTCCTCCATGGGTAAAAAAAAAATGATTTTTAGATAGCGGATGTTCAAAACACATGATAGGAGATAAAACTAAATTTATTGATCTCACATCTAAAGAAAAACAACACATGATATTTAGAGATAATTCGAAATAGAAGATCATGGAAATATGTAAAGTTGGTAAAGAGTCTTCTTTCATAACTAAAGATATTCTACTTATTGAGGGTTTAAAGTATAATTTTTTGAGTATAAGTCAATTATGTGATAAAAGATTTACAGTTACTTTCAAAGATGATAAGTGTATTATTTTGAATAATTATGATTGCAATGTTTGTTTTATTACTTTTAGAAACAATAATGTTTATATAATCAAATTTGAAGAAATTGCCTTACAAAATACTATTTGTTTATTAGCTCAACATGAAAATAGTTGGTTATGATATAAAAAATTAAGTCATACAAATATGGAACTTATTTTCAAATTTAAAAAAAAAAATGATCTTTGCGAGAGGTTTGCCAAAAGCAAACTTTTTTAAAGACAAAATCTATTATGCATGTCATGAATATCTGTTGAATATTTTTTTTTCCCATTATCTCAAATGACTTATAAAAACTTGAGACTTCTAGCCTCATCTTTCAACTACATTTGCTCTTCATAGATCAACATATTATTCTCATCTAAAGGATTAGGCAATCGAAATGAAGAGGTAAGCAAGAATTTTAAATCATTATTCTGTTATTTTAACTCTACTATTTTTCTGTTTTACTCATAAATAAGTCGTTGAAGTATATAGACCGTTTCGCTAAATTTCTCAATTTCGCGAGATTTGGACTGCAACCGAGTAGAAAAAGCGACAATAGATTATGAGTATCGAGTTTCGAGACTCACAAGCTCATAAATAGCATCATGATCTAATTTATTAACCAAATCAGTCTCTTGTTTCTCCATGGCACTTACGACAGATACAGAAATAGATTGGGACTGAGATGAAGAATACATCATATCTTGATCACAAGAAGTATTGAAGGGAAATTGATGAGCCATTAAAAATTTTTAGAATAATAATGAAGATGAATTACAGAGATGAGAAGAAAATTTGATGCGATTTAGATAAAGCTGATAACTACTCTTATAGAGATGGAAATAAGTACAAGACAAACTATCATCTCTCCAAATCTTACTTAGTCAAACTTATAAGATATGCTGGATGCATATTGTCAAAAGTTACTTAGCTAAGCCAGCGAGATCAATTAAAATTGTCCATATTTTTTTCGTAAACGCTGAAATGCTGCCATTATCTGCTGATGTTGACTCTATGTTTGAGCTCTCACTCATTCTAGCTTTTTTATTCGTAGTTTCATAACACGAGTTAATTCCGTCAAGTCTTTATTTTTTTGCTTTAACCTCTTATTCTTTCTACCTTTATTTGCAAGCTTTTAATGCAGTACAGATATTTGATTGTTAAGTTAGTTAACCTCATTTGCCCTCGCTATTAATCTTTGATACATGGTCGTAACAGAGGCAGCATATTGAGCACTGAGAGTTCTTGATCCTGCAACAATTTCAGAATCAGTCATACCAAAAAAATGCATCTCTATTTAATCATGATATTGACAGTCTCAGGAGACAAAATAATTAGTTGAGACGGTTCTTGATTAAAATCCGAAAGATTACCGACAGGAATTTTCTTAGTCATTCTATCAATAGAAACTGGATCATTAAGAAATGTAATATTTTTCTTTGAGTATCCGATGGGTGAAAATGGTCATTTAAACAACAACTTAAAACTTTTAAATCTCAGTAATACCTCATTTGTCAAAGACATTGTGCAGATTTCAAATCTTTGCACAGAGATGAAAGAGCTAGGTCTTAGCCTTTGTAGCTTTTGTCGGAAATAGGTTGCTCCAATTATTCAGCTATTAGTTATTGCAGAAAGAAATCTTACTGAAATTAATTGCGGTTCCTTTTTAATGATGCCAAAAGGGGAAAAAGTCTTATACTAGTATTATACTACCCTATTATATATGTTAGAATCATGTTTATATTCTATTTGAAAAACTTACGCATATTTTTAGGGGGAGCTTAAGTATTATTACAGGTCACAAATTTCTACTAAGTATCGGTCATCATCAAAAAGAGGGAGATTGTTGAACCTAAGATTTTATGTCTCGTATCTTTGTATAGATTTTGATGATAACATATAAATTCAAGACTTAAGCTCAAGTTGTCTATGCATGAAGGGAGCTAACCACATCAAGAAATCAAGCATGAACAAGAAGAAGAACAAGTTTTTAAATGAAGCTCATAGAGTAATTTTGTATATCTCTTGATAAAATTTGAAATTGGATTAAAACTCAAAATTAATCTTATCTTACAAAGCATCAAATTTAATTTTTTCACATGTGCATGACATCATTAAAAGTTTTAATCTAAAAATTATGATTTTCACATGTGCATGATATCATCAAAAGGTTTAATTTCGAAAATTATATTTGACATATACATGATATCATCAAAAATTTAAATTTTGAATTTGGAAGATAATTGAGTGTCATATTTTGACATATGTATGTGTTGTTTGAATATTTTGAAATATGAATGATATTGTCTTGAAAAAAGATTTATTATTTAAATATTTTGAAATATGAATGATGTTTTCAAATTTGCTAAATTTTGAAATTGAAGACTCATTTGCTTATAAATAGCTCACTTAAGGTCTTCAAAAATACTACAACAAGAATTTACACATCAATTGTTAAGTTTTGTATCTTTCATTCAAATTCCTCATTCTATTTTTTCTAAGTTTTAAGCATTAATTCTTGTTCATTTTAATAGAGATATAGGTTGCATTGTATTGCTCTCATTTCACTCATTGAGGAGTATACTCTAATAATCTACTCACTATCAACTATTGTATCCAATAAAAGGGTACGTATAACCCTTATGTGTGTAAAAGGTATTCTACACAATGAATAGTTAAATCACTAAATGTGAGGTGATTGCAAGTGTAAAGGGTGTTCTACATAGATTGTTTGTAGTGGTGTTATTCAAATGTATAATAGGTTTCTATTCTTCCTAAAGGAGATTGAATAGTAAATTTGGCAATCCTTAAAGGGTAGCTTGAGGCAAGTACGTAGGCAATGGAGCTAAAGGTCGTTAAAATACTAAGTTTGCTTCTTCTTACCTTTACTCTTTATATTCTATATTGCTTCATATTCTATTCATATTTTATATTGTGTATTTGACTTATAGTTTTTTATTTTATAATATAACTCAATTCATCTCACCTCTTGTGTTATTCATCTGGACAACAACAAACATATAATTACACATTTGGAGTTCGATAAAAGGGGCTACTAGGAATAGCCATACATACATATATCAGCATTTTTAGTCTAATTATCTTTTCTTTACTAATCTAGTAAACTATAAAGGTGTATAAACATAACACTTATCTAATCTCCACGCTATTCTCATATCATGCAGTCTAGTTACAAGCGTATCATATAACAATCAACCTATAAACATACACACGACTAGCATCAATATATATATATATAGCACACAATCAATTAAACTAGAAATAACCTACACTTCACTTAGGATACTCTCATGCTATTTCCATGTCCTAATAGTCCTTATTCACTATCCTAAAACTATCGGGGACCCACTTGTGAATACCAAAACACTTCCTGTCTATCCCTAAGTTCTCACATGACTCTTGTTATGCTTCACCTTCGGGGATCAGCCTATAGACAATACATCTTCCAATTAACCTCATATCGATGCATTACTTAGACCGACCGAGTCATGCATCCCAATACTAAACAGTTTACCTGACACTACGGCATTCTAGCCTACGCGTCATCATCATCCTCATCCTTATCCATGAACACCATGCGACTTTAAGTAAACCCTAGAGCTTAACATCGCATACCCTTGCTCAGGATAGAGAATCCATTACATATGGTAATTCTATCCAGTACACGTGTCACCAAATACACATGTACCCTACATTTACATCACCTAAAATCAATATAGAATACTGTTGAACTCAAGGTTTCAAGTTTCGTGTAAATCTACACATGAATTTTGATGATAACAAATGAATTCAAAAAATAAAGGAGTCTCAAACTCAAGTTGTCCACACAATAGAATCAAGCACATCAAGGAAGCAAGCATGAGCAAGAAGGGAACAAGTTCACATTAAAATCATAGAGTAATATTGTAAATCTCTTAAAAATTCCAAATTAGGATTAAGGCTCAAAATTAATATTTTATCATAAAACATTAAAATATATTTTTCACATGTGTATGGATATTTTGAAAATTAAATTTGAAAATTTTGAAAGATGATTGATTGTCATCTTTCACATGTGCATGACATGATTAAAGGTTTGAACTTTGAAAATATTAAGATGATTGATTGTCATCTTTTACATGTGCCTGTTTTATTTAAATATTTTCAAAAGTGATGGATGATTTTCTTGACTTATGCAAAATGTAGATGTCTTTGTTTGAAAATTTTGAAAAGTAAAGTGTGCTCCTTTTGTCATATGCAAAAAGTAAAAGAGTAAATTTGAAATTTTTGAAAAGTAAAGTGTGCTCCTTTTGTCGCATGCAAAAAGTAAAAAGATTAGATTTGAAATTTTTGAAAAGTGAATGATGATGTCTTTGACATGTGAATTTTTTTAAATTTGAAAATGAAGTCTCATATGCCTATAAATAGATCATTTGAGAGCTTCACATTCACAACACTAAGAGCATATAATATTTATTCAAAGTTTTTATTCTCTCTTCTCTAAGTATTGAGCCTTAACCCTTGTTCATTTTGAGAGATATAGCTTGTGCTGTATTGTTTTTATTTCACTCATTGATGAGTGTTTTCTGATAGTTTACCCACTATCAATTCTTGTATCAGTAAAAGGGTGTGTATAACCCTTGTGTGTGTAGAAGGTGTTCTACACGGGGAATAGTTAAATCACCAAGTGTGAGGTGATTAGAAGTGTAGAGGGTGTTCTACACGGATTCTTTGGAGCGGTGCTGCTCAAAAGTGTAATAGGTTTCTATCTCCACCTGAAGGAGATTGAATAGTGAATTCGAGAATCCTCAAGGGGTAGCTTGAGGCGAGGACGTAGGTAGTGGGGCCGAACCTCGTTAACATACTGAGTTTGTTTCTCTCTTACCCTTACTCTTTATATTTATTGTTGTTTCATATTTTGTTTATATTTTATATTATATATTTGATTTATAATTGTTATTTTTTTAAATACAACTCAATTCATCTCCCATCTTGTGTTAGTCATCAGGGCAACAATTGGTATCAGAGCTAGAGCTCTGTTATAAGATTAACTATCTTTTGAGTTAAGATCTTATGTCTAACATTACAGCTTCATTTGGTGAAGGTCAATCTAGCAGTCGGCCTCCACTATTTTGCGGAGACAATTACTCATTCTGGAAAGTTGGAATGAGAATATTCCTTCAGGCTCAAGGTCCAAAAATCTGGAAATGCATTGTAAATGGACCTTATATTCCAACAAAAGTAGTTGATGGAGTAAAAGTCAAAAAGGAAGAAGAAGAGTTTGATCATGAAGACGATAAACTTTATACTTTGAATTGAATTACTATGAATTTATTATATAATACTCATAATGGTAATGAATTTAATAGAGTAATAACTTGCGCTACAGCAAAGAAAATTTGGGATAACTTGGAAGTTACTTATGAAGGAACTTCTCAAGTCAAAGAATCAAAAATTTATATTCTTACTCATAAATATGAAATGTTTAAGATGAATGATGATGAATCTATTTCTAGTATATACACTCGTTTTACTCACATCATAAACAGCTTGACAGCTCTTAGCAAAGTTTATTCCAAAGTGGAGATAGTAAGAAAAATTCTCAACTCTCTACCAAAACGTTGAGAATCAAAAGTGACAGCGATTCTTAAAGTTAGAGACCTCAAGAAACTCGAAGTAAATGAACTCATCGGGTTACTTATCACCCATGAGTACACATTGAAAAGAGGAGAAGAAGAAGGAAAGCCAAAGAAGAGTTTGGCACTTAAAGCTGTTCCATATGAAAGTGAAAGTGATGAAGATGAGGAAAATGATGACAAAGATGAAGAAATTGCGATGATAACAAGAAGAATTCAGAGATTCTTAAAGAAAAATAAAAATCCTCTAAGGAAGTCCTTCAAAAAGTTTTCCAAAAACGATTCAGGTAAAAATGATACTTTAATTTGTTATAAATGCAATAAGTCTGGTCATATGAAGTCAGATTGTCCTCTGCTAAAAAAAGATCGAAATAAAGGCAAAAAAGTAATGAAAGTTACATGGGATGATGATTCAAGTAATTCAGATAGTGAAGCAAGCAATGGAGAATCAGCAAATTTTTGTCTTATGGCTAAAGATAACATTGAGATAACAAATCTTAATAATATTGAAGATCCTTCATATGAAAAATTGCAAAATATTTTAGAAGAGGTATATGAGGAATTTGAAAAATTAGGTATCAAGTATACTGCTTTGAAAAAGAAAAATTCTTCTTTAACAAACGAAATTTATATTTTAAGAAAAGAAAATATTGTTTTGAAAGATGAAAATTTTGAGTTGAAGAAAAAGAAAACTGATTTAGAAAATATTATTGAAAACTTTATGAATGGAAAAAAAAAATTTGAAAAATTTCTTGGTAGTCAAAGATGTGTTTTTGACAAGGTAGGTTTGGGATATATGCCAAAACAAAAATACAAACCTTATAAAAACTTTTTTGATAATCCTTCTACATCAAAGTCCAATATTCAAAATTCTTTTCATAAAAATAATTTTGTTAAAAAATGATATTATTATAATCACTCAAGTTCTTCATATATGTCACATGCTATTTGCAATTTTTGTAATAGAAATAGTCATAATTATTTTGCTTGTCCTATTAGAAGAAAATATACAATGACTATTAGGGCCATATGGGTATCTAAAAATCTTGTTTCTTCTAATACTAATAAATAAAGGACCCAAAGAACTTGGGTACCAAGAAAAATCATTTTAATTGTTTTTATAGGTGTGCATGAAGTCTTCCACAAACAAAAATAAATGGTTTTTAGATAGTGGATATTTAAGACACATGATGGGAGACAAGACTAAGTTTTTTGATCTTAGATCTAAAGAAGAAGGACACGTGACATTTGAAGACAACTCAAAAGGGAAGATCGTGAGAATAGGTAAAATTGGTAATGAATCTTCTCTCATAATTGAAGATGTTCTACTTGTTGAAGGTCTAAAACATAATCTTTTGAGCATAAGTCAATTATGTGATAAAGGATTTACAGTTACTTTCAAAATGGATAAGTGCATTATTTTGAATGATCATGATTGTAATATTTGTTTTATTGCTTTTAAAAGCAACAATATTTATACAATTGATTTTGAAGAAATTATCTCACAAGATGTTATTTGTTTTTCAACTCAAAATGAAACTAATTGGTTATGGCATAGAAGACTAGGTCATGCCAACATGAAACTTATTTCCAAACTTTCAAAAAATGATCTTGTGAGAGGTTTACCAAAGGCAAATTTTCTTAAAGACAAAATTTGTGATGCATGCCAATTTGGTAAACAAACAAAAACTTCTTTTAAAACCAAAAAACATATTTCTACTACTAGACCACTACAACTGATACACATGGATCTTTTTGGACCAAATAGAGTTGCAAATTTAGGAGAAAAATATTATGCATTTATTATTGTTGATGATTTCTCTAGATATACTTGGGTCATCTTTCTTGCTCATAAAAATGAGGCACATAATGTCTTTACCAAGTTATGCAAGAGAATTCAAACTGAAAAGAGTTATACTATTTCAAGTATCCGAAGTGATAGAGGAAAAGAGTTTGTTAATAAAAATATTGAAACATTTTGTGATGAAAATGGTTTTGTGCATAATTTTTCTGCTCCTCGAACTCCTCAACAAAATGGGGTAGTAGAGAGGAAAAATAGATCTCTTCAAGAGATGGCAAGAACAATACTTAATGAGAACAATTTGCCTACTTATTTTTGGGACAAAACAGTAAGTACTGCATGTTATGTTATAAATAGGGTTATGTTAAGGTCTAAATTAGATAAAACCCCCTATGAGCTTTGGAATGAGAAAAAGCCTAACATTGGTTACTTTCATGTATTTGGATGCAAATATTTTATTTTAAATGACAGGGATAATTTAGGCAAATTTGATGCAAAATATGATGAAGGTATTTTTATCGGATATTCTACTAATAGTAAAATTTATAGAATATTTAATAAAAAGACTTTGACTGTATAAGAATCTATGCATGTAGTATTTGATGAATCTAATTCTCTACTCTCTAAGAAATCCATTGATGAAGAAACAGGAAGTATAAATAATACGGAAAGTCTCAATCTCAACAAAAAGAACACAATAGAGGAAATCCAACATGGAAACATCAGGAAAGATCATCAAAATTTAATACAAGATGCAACTAAACAGTGAAAATTTGTGAAAGATCATCCAGTGGAACAAATTCTGGGAGAACCTTCACGAGGTGTAAGCACTCAATCATCTCTTAGAAATATTTGCAATCATACTGCTTTTCTATATCAGATTGAACCTAAAAATATTGATGAAACACTTTTTGATGAATTTTGGATTCTAGCTATGCAAGAAGAGCTTAATCAATTTGAAAGAAATGATGTTTGGACACTTGTTCCTAGACCCAAAAATCATACTGTTATTAGAACAAAATGGATTTTTAGAAATAAGAAAGATGAGTACGGGGTCATTACTAGAAATAAGACTCGACTTGTAGCCCAAGGTTTCAATCAAGAAAAATGAATCGATTATGATGAGACATATGCACCAGTCGCAAGATTATAAGCTATTCGAATGCTACTTACATATGTTTGTTATAAAGATTTCAAATTTTTTCAAATGGATGTTAAAAGTGTTTTCTTAAACGGTTTTATAAATGAAGAGGTATATGTTGAGCAACCTACAGGTTTTAAAAATCATATTTCTCCAACTCATGTTTTCAAACTCACAAAAGCACTCTATGGACTCAAACAAGCTCCTAGAGCGTGATACGAGAGACTCAGTGGTTTCTTGATTGAAAAAGGCTTTTCAAGAGGAAAAATTGATACAACTCTTTTAATTAAATACGATAATGATGATATTCTTTTGATTTAGATTTATGTTAATAATATAATATTCGGTGCTACTAATGAAAACATGTGCCAAGTTTTTGCTAAGACTATGCAGGAAGAATTTGACATGAGCATGATGGGATAGCTTACATTCTTTCTCGGATTGCAAATTAAGTAAGCAAAAAGTGGGACATTCATCAATCAATAAAAATATATTAAGGAATTGCTGAAAAAGTTTGGGATGGAAGGTGCTAAGGAAACTTGAACACCAATGAGCCCATCCACTAAACTTGATAAAGATGAATCCGGCAAACCAGTTGTCTCAAAAGTATATCGAGAAACAGTCTCGCTAAGCTTCTCAATTTCGTGAGTTTTAGACTGCAACCGAACAGAAAACGCGAATTTAGATGATGAGTATCGAGTTCCGAGACCCACAAGCTCGTAAATGGCGTCATGATCTGATTTATTAGCTAAATCAGTCTCTTGTTACTTCATGGCACCCACGACAGATGCAGAAATAGATTGAAACTAAGGTGAAGAATACCTCAAATCTTGATCAAGAGAAGCACTGAAGGGAAATCTATGAGCCATTGAAAATTTGTAGAATGAGAATGCAAGCAAATTGCAAAAATGAAAAAAAAGCTTGATGTGAAATAGATAAAACTAAGGATTGATCTTATAGAAACGGAAATAAGAACAAGACAAGCTTACAAATCTTGATAATATCTCATTTTTCAGCAATATCAAGCGGATCAAATCTCTACACCGAATTGCCAGAGCTAAGCCTCCAGTCTTTGCAAGTTTTGTCGGGCACGGGTGGTTCTAATTATTCAACTCTTTACAAAATCTCCGCACCGAATGACCAGAACTAGGCCTCTAACCTTTGTAGGTTTTGTCGAACACGTGTGGCTACGCACCGAATTCTCTACAGTCTCTACTAATGCAGCGTTTTATTTGTCTATTGGTTATTGTAGGAATATATCTTATTGAGCTAATTATGATTCCTTTTTAATGATTCCAAAAGGGGGAGAAGTTTTAGACTAGAACATTAACATTGTTTAAATTGCTAAACTTGTTATATATGCTTGGAATTATATTTATATTTTTGCTTGAAAAACTAACGCACATTCTCAGGGGGAGCTTAAGTATTAATACAGGCTTCAAGTTCTATCAAGCATTTGTCATCATAAAAAGGGAGAGATTGTTGAACTCAAGATTTCAAGTTTCGTGTAAATCTACACATGAATTTTGATGATAACAAATGAATTCAAAAAATAAAAGAGTCTCAAACTCAAATTGCCCACACAATAGAATCAAGCACATCAAGGAAGCAAGCGTGAGCAAGAAGGGAACAAGTTCACATTAAAATCATAGAGTAATATTGTAAATCTCTTAAAAATTTCAAATTAGGATTAAGGCTCAAAAGTAATATTTTATCATAAAACATTAAAATACATTTTCCACATGTGCATAAATATTTTGAAAATTAAATTTGAAATTTTTGAAAGATGATTGATTGTCATCTTTCACATATGCATGACATGATTAAAGGTTTGAATTTTGAAAATATTAAGATGATTGATTGTCATCTTTCACATGTGCATGTTTTATTTAAATATTTTCAAAAGTAATGGATGTTTTTCTTGACTTATACAAAAGGTAGATGTCTTTGTTTGAAAATTTTGAAAAGTAAAGTGTGCTCTTTTTATCATATGCAAAAAGTAAAAGATTAAATTTGAAATTTTTGAAAAGTAAAGTGTGCTCCTTTTGTCACATGCAAAAAGTAAAAAAATTAGGTTTGAAATTTTTGAAAAGTGAATGATGATGTTTTTGACATGTGAATTTTTTTAAATTTAAATATAAAGTCTCATATGCCTATAAATAAATCATTTGAGAGTTTCACATTTACAACACCAAGAGCATACAACATTCATTCAAAGTTTTCATTCTCTCTTCTTTAAGCATTGAGCCTTAACCCTTGTTCATTTTGAGAGATATAGTTTGTGCTGTATTGTTTTTATTTCACTCATTGGGGAGTGTTTTCTGATAGCCTACCCACTATCAATTCTTATATCAGTAAAAAGGTGTATATAACCCTTGTGTGTGTAGAAGGTATTCTACACGAGAAATAGTTAAATCACCAAGTGTGAGGTGATTAAAAGTGTAGAGGGTGTTCTACACGGATTCTTTGGAGCGGTGCTGCTCAAAAGTGTAATAGGTTTCTATCTCCACCTTAAGGAGATTGAATAGTGAATTCGGGAATTCTCAAGGGGTAGCTTGAGGCGAGGACGTAGGCAGTGGGACCGAACCTCATTAACATACTGAGTTTGTTTCTCTCTTACCCTTACTCTTTATATTTATTGTTGTTTCATATTTTGTTTATATTTTATATTATATATTTAATTTATAATTGTTATTTTTTTAAATACAACTCAATTCACCCCCCTCTTGTGTTAGTCATCTAGGCAACAAATACGTTGATCACTAGCTTGTGCAACAAGCACCATATATTGATATCAACTTTCTCCATATCGATTGGTAGGAATTTCCTACTTTCCGGCTCTTTACGAGTTCATCCCAACACTTAACACGATAACGACTATCTTAAATATACACCTCTGTCGTATCACGTAATTTGAGACTACTATCGAGCTACACCATTATCAACCACTTCACACAGCATTATGCTACATGACTTCTGACACAACTTCTAACTCGAAATGAGTACGGTTCCTCACGTACTCTTGTCATATCATGACACCCTATCACGTTCCCACCACTTCACTACTATACGATTCTGTCGCTTTGCACGTACTTTGAGACATAACGCTACTAGATAGTAACAGCTGTCATTGGGGCAACTGGTCACATTACCACTCTGGGAACTTTTCCACAGTTCCCGACACTTCATGCGCCTTACATTCCTCAATCATGCGACCATCCATTTTCGTGGCATGTTTTACGGTGCATCATGACTACAACATATGGAGTATAGTCCTCGCATACCCCCTTCGATCCATACCACACCATGTAGAGTATGCTCTATGCATACTCTCTTCACAACACACTACGCTACAACCTATATGATAAACGTTATATGGTGCATCGCTTTACCCAGTGGAGTACACTCCAAGTGTACTCCCTATAAACACATTATTTCACATCACCATATAGTGCATCACTCTGCCACACGGAGTACACTCCACGCGTCTCCCTTCACAACACTTACCACAACTCCATAACTGCACACATAGCACCCTCGTACTTCACAGCACAATCCACAACACTACTTCAAGGCACAACTCCCAACACTTCAATATAGCCACAACCACCACAACATAGTCAACCAACTTTACACAACTACCCAGTGGACTCCACAACTAATAGTACAATCCACAACCAATCAAATAACATAAATACAAGAAAGAGAAGGTTCTACCATATTGGGATAAACTCGTATGTTGCCCACCTCCTAGCATAGCTAGTAACGTCGTAAGCCACTAACTTAAGTGGTAACTGCTCCATCGAAGTCAGTGCCATGAGCTTGGAATGGAAATGTCTCAGGGTTAGGATCTAGGGTTTTGGTTACTAGGTCTGGGTCATGTGAGGGTGGCCAACATGGTGAGGAGTTTGTTGGTGGCGGTGGAAGGGTTGTATGCTACAGCTAACACTGCGTACGATGACGTCAACCAAGTAAAGTGACCGTTTGGGTTAGCGTGTTCGGTTTGACACAGAAAGCTAAGGGAGACTCATCGGAGGAAGGTGAATCTCATAGTGGTAGAGGTGAGGCGGTACAACCACTGGAAGGTGGCGGATCTAGCTTGGAAAGTGAGGAAATTCATTTTCGAGTTTGGACTTGCACAAGGGAGGTGGGACCATGGTTGGACAATGGGAGCTAAGGGAGCCATGAGTGGTGGTGATGAGGCCACAAGTGACGGCGTACGGCGACACGACGTGGCTTGAAAGGGAATGAAACCCATTTCGGATTTGGGGGCTGTGTGGGGAAGGTGAGGGGTCGTAGGGAGCTGCTAACGGTAGGGGAGCTTCTGGCGATAAGTTCCGATGTCGTCACTAATGACTTGGCTTGGCTGAAAGAAGGGCACAACTAAAGGGTGGGGTAGCACGCGTGGAAAGAAAGGGAGAGAGAAGAGAGAAAGAGAGAAGGAACAGTGACGGGCCTAGGGTTTTCCTCCTTCAGGCTATATATATGCCCTGTGCATTGAGGTCTTCAAACGGATAAACGATGTGTTTAAAACACTGATCCGAAAATACATAAAACAAATTTAACTTAAAACACTGAGAGGAGTCAAGATATAATATTATTTTAACTTAACTTTTGTTTATAAAATAATATTTCTCATCATCAATTAAAATGATAAAATTTTACTAATTATTTAAAGAATGAACCATATATTTAAGTAAGAGATTTAAAATATGATTAAAATCTCACAATATTTCAAATAACTAAAATCATGGTAATAAAATGATTTTGCACAATTATAATATTTTGGAGCTCTTCAAAATATTATAATTGTAGTTCCTTATAAATCAGACTTGGGTCTAATAACAGTGAAAATACCTCATACAATATTTCCAATACATTTAAAATATTCAGTACCATTAATACATTAGACGTATCTTAAATTAAACTGTTATTTTTTAAAAACACAGCATCTGGGTTTGGCACATGTTTCGAGGCCTAACACGTGCATTGAGGCTCGTCCCAATCAAATGAAAGAGAAATAGACTGCTACATCATTTTCTCAGGATTCACTAAACCTTGGAGAAAAGAAGGAGTGGGTGTTACACCCATCAGTCACTAGCACTAACTTTACTCTGCATCTGAGTCATTTCATGGAAAGATTCTAATCCTGAACCAAATACTTTTGTGAGGCCCATTACCCTTAATTCCTGTGGACTTATGGGGTGAGGAAGAATCCACTTACACATTATATAATGAGTAATTCTATGGGGCCCTGGCGTCTAGGTCCATTTGTGCCCCCAACTGACGTGGCATGTACCAAGTCAACTAGTTTATTTTAGTTTTAAAAAATGAAAATAAAATTAGAATGGGATTTGAAATCCCAAAATCACAAAACTAGAAGAGAGAAAAATTCAAACCAGGTTAGAACTGAGAAGAGGAAGCTGAGAGAGAAAAGCACACAAATTCGAGAGGAAAAATCTCGTCGCCATCTCCTGAGCCCAAATCATTCTTGCTATCGTCGCTGTGAGAGGGATTGAAGAGGAGATACGATGAAACCAGGTTAGGAGGAGAACTGAGAAGAGGAATCTAAGAAATCAAATCCCATGTGAAAGAGAGACGTTGCAATCTTCCACCTTCGTCGTCGTCGCAATGGTTGCCTCTGACCCATCTCTGCCATCGTCTGAGGCACGTTCTAGAGAGTCGTCACCTGAGCCCAATGTATTAACTTGAACTCTTCTTTTTCTTTTCTTTTTTTCCTCTTTTCTTTTTTCTTGTTTTTGTATTTTGTATGGTTGATATCAATGATTGCAATGTTCTGAACAAAAGGAGTTGAAAACATACGGGATGTGCGAAAGTGAAAGCAGAGAGGTTGCTTGAGTTTTTGAAGAGAGAAGGGGGGGCTAAAATGTCCTTCTAGTCCTAAACTTCGAGTGCTCAACTTTTGCAATTTTTCTTTGTGTTTTCTCTATTTCTTTTTGTTAGTTTAATGAGATTCTATAAAGCAACAATTAACTCAATGCATTGTGATTCCATACAAATGTTATAGGCGATGAATAATTGATTAAATCAGCAAAAATGACATGATTTTGATCCTCAGCATTTATGATTTTTCTTTCCAAGGTTTAAATCAGCTTGTACAAGTGTTATTTGCATTCTCACTAGTTGTTTGAAATTATTTGATAGTTTGATTGGGAACAATGAACATAAATAATGGTCAAATTCTTCAAACCATTGCAAGATTAAGGCATTTTGCATCTCATGCATTATGATTCAATGTGATTGCATTTTAGCTGGATGCTAATAAATCCCTTCATTTGTATTGGTTGGAATATTACCAATATGTGTTTGCTTTGTGATACAATGCATAAAATTGGAATTCTTTGTCTAAGGTTGTTCCAAGACAACCATAATTGCTTTTTTTCCATAAATTATAATGGCTTACATTTCTGAAAAGACTTGCATTGGAAGCACTTTATTTTTAGTATTATTCATGTGACAATTGATCATATAATATCAGTAGATATGAACGGCTAATATTAACAATGTTTTGGTTTCAAAATCACAATGTTGATTTGTTGACTACATAAGTTAGATAATAACATAAATCTGAACCTTTAAATCTATACCTTTAGATCTGTACCTTTAAATCTATACAATGTTTTGGTTTCAAAATCACAATGTTGTTAGAATACTCCTATATTTCTTTGGTGGAATATCTAGAGCTTTTCAGATCTAGTATTGGCATTTGGTTCCCTTATTTGCATTTGGCTCCCTCTCAAGGAAATGAGAAAGAACACCCATCTACGTTAACACCATATGGCTCAAAATTTCCATCCGTGGTATGTTATATCATTTAATTTATCAATAATACCAGAATGTGTTGAGTGATAATTATTTTCAAAATACAAAAAATATTTTTCTTTTTGGTGTTTTTTGCAGTATGCGGGTTACCAATTTTCACATGACATGGAATCTCCAAATCCTGTCATCAATACAAGCTCCAAAACGAACAAAATAATTGGTTCAAAGGATAATAGACCTGATGGTGGGGAAACTAAATCGCCATGTACATCCTTTAGAGTTAAAGAAATTAATGAAAATAGACCAAATCCACTAGAAACTAAGGGTTGCAGTTGACTCATTCTAAAAAGTGTTTTAGAAATGACTTCTAAGTATAAGAGTTATCAAGTCATATTAGGGAAGTCCCTAAATCATTTCCTCAAGAAACGGTTAATTTAGTATGTAATTTCGTCTACTATCGAAAATAAAAAGAAATCACAATCTAAACCTATCTACAATGGTGTTCACAATAAGAACGAATTTTTGGACATTATTAAAAATGTCATGTTTCTTTTTGTTTGAGATGATGAATGAACGCTAAAATTTATGCTAGAAAAATGAAAGAAAACAATGCATTAAACTTGGTTCAGGAACAAAAAGGTTTAGCTAGTTTCTAAGAAACTTGTGTTCTAACGTGTCTTGACGTTATTTCAATCACTTCCATAAATGAATTGGATTTGTGAACGTGAGTTAAATAAATTATGATTATCCTTGCTTAAGAAGTTAAACTATATTCATTAATGTCATCTAATCCAACGTTTCCAAACAACAAATGGGAGATTATGAATTTTATGTTCTAAGAGACACTTTATCAAACACCGCATGTGCAGGGCATAAACCAAATACTTCTCATTCCAACAAGTTCAATCAAATCCCAAAAAAAATTATACTACTTGGGATCTCCCAACATAATTGAAATAAATTCAAACTATAGCTCTAAACAGCCCAACCTAAAGCTAGAAACAAGCATAAACATAACCCGACGTGTAATATGTATTGAAACTGCTGAAACATAAATGCATACAACAACTAAATAAAATCAATCGAACAAGCAAAATGGATAAAAAGAACATTTTCGAGCCAAATAAAACTTGCTTACTGGTGAAATCAAAACCCAACTAAATGGCATTTCCAAACAAGCTAATGAGCAAAATGTAAAACGTAATATCCAAATGTGGCTTTCCGAAAGATAACTACTGGAAAAGCCAACTACCAAAAATAAATCTAACACACATGCATCTTCCAAACATAGACTTCTAAAATAAAAGCAAACTGAAATGAAAAAAACGTAAATATAAGTGCAACAAAAATGAGAGCTTGACTCCAACAACAAATCTTGAATTTAAGAACAAGAATGCTGAAACTAAAAATGGTGAAAAAAATGGGTTTTTGGGAGTTGGTTGAAAAACAGTCTACAACCCTCTGGCAAAAACCACAAAAACAGGGGCAATCTCCAGAGCTCGGCCAAGAAATTGGTCTACGAATCCTAAAGAAAAACCCCACCTTCTTTTCCTCACTTTCCTCCTTTTCTCCTCCTTTCCGTAGCCCCCAAAGATACCTGCTACTATTTCCATGTATATGTATACTTTCTTTTGTTCCTTCCAGAGATGGCATGTCCGAAATGGGTAATTTAGTTGCATTGTTTCAACATAGCCTAAGCATTGAAGTGACGCATTTTGGGGCTATTCAGTGTAGGGGTACATAGGTGAAATCCTGGGCTTCCATTTGGTGCAGATAAAATGTAGCTTGAGATGCAAATGGTGAGTGTTTGCTGTGATGGGCTTCTATTTCGTGCAAGGCCTTGATGAGAATTTGACTTCAGTTGGTGCAGGGGCTTGCGTGACTCGTGGCATTGTGTGACTTGATGCTTGATGGAAATTAAATCATGAGTCGGTGTATTGAGCTGGAACAAAATTAACTCATCACTTGGTGTCTTTCTTGAAGCCTTGAGTCGGTGCATTGCCAGGAACTCAAACTTGACGTGTTGATCTTAGGAATTTCAGCTTGGCATGAGGTGTCTTGAATTGGAGCTGTGGCTTGGACGAGATTCACTTTGGTGCCTCATTTTAGTTGCATGCCTCTTGAGGTGTTTCGGCTTGGACTAGAGAGGTTAATTTTCACTTGCACCTACATATATGCCAATAATTATACAATGAAGGAAGTTCTCCAAGTGCACACAACAATAGATCACAAAATTAGGCCATTATCAATTGAGTTGGAGTTGGTTCACCAAGACTTAATTCACTCAATTTCTAGTAGAAAAAATGTGATTGATAACAAATTAAAGTACAAAATAATCACAATATTATGGTTCAATTAGCAGTGTTAGGACATCTCAAAATGTTGAAATTGATGTTGATGATATGCTTGAAGGGCCAACGAAGGGGATGAACTTTAACTCCCTTGAAAATTTATTCAGTTATTATAAGAGTTATGATAAACAGTGTGGGTTTGGGGTGATGACAAAAAGAACTGATAAAGAAGAAGATGAGACTATTAGGTATGTCACATTTGCTTGTGCTCGTGGTGGAAAGCCCAGTGATAAGACTTTGAATGTTGCTAACCCACGTCCGACTAGAAAGACATTTTGTAAAACAAAGATTAATGCCTTAAGATCTGGAAGCTTCAGTTGACGACAATACATAACATTCATAATCACGACCTCAGTTTAAAAAAATCCCGCTTCTTTCAATGTAATAAAGAAGTTAGTGACTCAATAAAAATGATCCTAGATATAAATGATGAGGCATCAATACAAGCGCGTAAGAGCTATGGAGCTTTTGCTATTGGCACGACTGGGTATGAGAAACTTTCGTTGATAGAAAAGGATTATCGTAATTACATCCACAAGGCAAGACTTTTATGACTCGATGTAGGTGATACTGGAGCACTGAAAGATTTTTTTTTTTTTTTTACGAATGCAGTATAAAAATCCTGGATTTTTTTATCATTTTTGATACCATTACTACTATTTTACTATTTATTTACAAATTTGTTTGTATTTAATTTTTTAATTTTTAATTTTACTTAATAATTAGGAAAGTGAATATTAGTAAAGTTAAATATTTTTTTTATTTTTTCTTAATGATTAAAAATGTTAAAAAAATACTTAAAAGAAAATGATAAAAAAATAAAACATTCAAATACACTAATAAGTAGTAAAATGGTAGTACTTCTATCACTATTCTTTTTTTATATGATGGATCTAGATGATGAGCTACGGCTAAATAATGTCTTCAGGGCAGACTCCCGTAGGAGAGTTGCCTACCAATATTTCGGTGATGTGGTGACATTCGACACCACCTACCTGACGAATAGATATGGGATGCCGTTTGGTCCATTTGTAAGTATTAACCACCATGGACAGTCAATTTTGTTGGGAGCAGACTCAATTCTTAATGAGGATACAGAGACTTTTGTGTAGTTATTCGAGACTTGGTTGCAGTATATGGATGGAGTTGCTCCTAAAACCATTATCACTGATCAAGATAGAGCGATGCAAGCAGGAATTGCTATTGTTTTCTCAAAGACCCGACATAGATTTTGCACATGAAATATACTGAAAAAAGTCCCCAAGAAGCTTGGTTCCTATGGTTCCTACAAAACAAGGATGAAAAATGCATTGATGAAATATATGTATGACAGCCATAATGTTGAAGAGTTTGAGACAGGTTGGGATAAGTTAATTAACACATACAATCTACATGAGAATGCATCGTTGCAAAGTGCATATGTGGTGCATGAGCATTGGGTTCTAATATTCTTGAAAGACTACTTTTGGACTAGAATGAGGTCAACGCAACGAAGCAAAAACATGAATACCTTTTTTTACGAGTACATTAATTCTAAGACGAACCGGAAAGAGTTTGTTGACCAGTTTGATAACGCACTGAAAAAAAGATTGGAAATGAAATTGCCGCGGACTTTCAATCATTTAGTGTCACAATCCCCTGCATATCAAGATCTTAAATTGAGAAGAAGTTTCAAGAGGTATATACGATTCCTGAACTCAAGGAAGTACAACAACAAATTACTAGCACATATGATTTGAACCCAAAATTACATAAGAGTGATGGTGCAGTGAAGACTTATTTGGTAGAGGATGAAGCTCATGTAGAAAAGTTCACTAAGTTGGTTACATTTTCTGTAAACTTTAGTGAGGAAGATTTAATGGCAAAGTGTTCTTGTGAATTATTCTAGATGAGTGGGATAGTGTCTAGGCAGATTTTGACCATATTCAGGAGTAACGAGAGTAATGTTTTGCCAGATATGTACATTTTAGATCGATGGAGAAAGAATATCAAAAGGCGATACACGTTGATTCACAATAGCTATGATCCAGGGGAACAACAGGCAGATTCTAATAGATATTCAGAGTTGTTGAACATTTGTTATCAAATGATTACTCTTGCATCGGGTTCAAGAGAGCATACCCAAGATACAAAAACCAAATTGTACGCGATGATTGAGTTGTATCATGCCAACCAAGAACCACCATCGATGACTCAAATAGGTTCCAACGTTGCTGGTATGGCAGGGGACATAACTAATGGCATTCATCTTTATCATTTAAAAATTCTAGTAATATAATTTGTGCTCTTATTTGTAATTGATTGCTAGCGTGATGAAGGAGATACACAAGGCATGGACACACGTAAACGTTTATTTTAAAATTTAGAGATGGATATGGCCAATGTTAATGGTGGACACGTGTAGGTATATTAATGAATGCATATTTATATTTGAAAGCTAATGTTTTGCTAGGTTTTTTACCAATATTGCTTTGTAGCGAGTTCCAAAAAGCACAACATTTGACATTAGTGGAACCCAGGTTCACGGAATAGTGATTCAAAGTCAAGAAAGTGTAAGTGTATCCCCCCTTTTTGATATTTTAATGCTAGATATTGAAATGACATTAATATTCAAATTTTATTGTTTACATATGCAAATTGGATTAGATGGATCACAACCGATGGACTTTGGGGTGGATGAAACACAACCGCAAAAATGACATGATCCCATTGTGTTCTATGTTTTTAATGCATTTTTTGTATAATTAATGAGTCGGTGCGTTAAATGTGGAGTTAATGTATATTTTGTATAAACTTGGATCATGTTGCTTGTAATATCAGCAACTATTTATGGATATCAAGAGCCTATATTTCTCTTTGTTATTCTCAATTCAATGAATTTGTTTGTGTTCATTGAAACTCTTGTGTGAAATCCTGTATCTTTTGGATGTGTATAAGGGAACTATCAATTTATTACATAAAACTGAACTACTCTGTTTATTACATAAAACTGAATCATTATATGTCAATTTATAATATGTAGCTCACAAATCTGTCTAATACCTTTCCAAAACATGCATTCCACAATCATGTCCCAAATATGTCAAATACACTTCCGAAAGATGCCCCAAACTTGTCCAATACATTTTCAAATATGTCCAACACATTTCCATTACATGCCCATTACACTAGCTACATGTTAATTACATTAAAAAAAGTGCCATAAAAAATTTGGCACATTGCATGAGGCGTAGCTCGGGCCTACTAATTCTTGAATACATTAAAATTGCACAAGTCACAAAGGCAAAGATGGTCTCTCCAAACTAGTCATCTTCCCCTCTTGCAGTCCAACAATTTTGTCTTCACAAGTCACAATGAAAGCTGGAGCAATTTTCAATCCAACCCTCCAACTTGAAAGCAACATACCAACAGTGGAACAAAGTGGCACCTAAAGAGTAACCAGATAGTGCATCAACTCAGCTCCAAGCAGAAATGAAACATTTGGCAACTATAAGAGCAGCCAAGAACAAAAAGTAAAAATATAATATGAGCATAGAAGTTAAGGATCATTCTATGGGTGAATAAAATAAAAATAGAAAATGATAAATGATTAAAAACCTTTAAACTTCATACTGATTTTATGTTTAAATATTTAAATGATAAAACATGAGGAAAAGGTGAGGGTTATGAATGCATACATTAGACCAGCTAGACAATGAAAATGAGGGCTTATAATCTCAGCAGAGTGCAACTATAGGTGTTAATTGAATCATTGTTGAATGAAAATGAGCAAAGAAACCTTACCATCTTTATTCCATGTTTATTCTACTCCTGCAAAATGTTGCATTGGGCTATAATAAGATCAATGGCACACTTATCTTTAGTAATCTGTTATGGAAAATAGTTTATATATTTTCTCACAATATAATAGGCATCATGAATAGATCATTTTCATCACAATATGCTTTTTCTTTCTTAAGTTCATTATGAAGAAAGGTATTAATTAAGAAACATCACCCTTGTTTATTAGCAAACAGCTCAATAACTACTCCCTACCAATGGAATCAAAACCCTTGGTTTGATATCAAGGTATGTACATAAACTCAGCTCCATGTTACATACCCTTCATGAGATTGAATATTTTTAATTTTGAAAGAAAAGAGTTTCAAGAACAACTAATATATGACTCCCAAAATACACAATAACAACAATCCACCATCCATTTTGAGAGTTGTCAGCCCCGACACAACAATCCATCCATCCATTTTGAAGAAACGAGGAAAACGATGTTTCTAAAATAATCACTTACCACGTAACACTTCAATTTCATACAATATAAGCTCGACTTCGAATTATGAGGTTCACAAAAGTGACCTTTACACAAATACATACAGAATATATTGAAAGAAGGGAAAAAGCAACCATTAACAAGAATTCACAACATGATATTACTTCCTACAACAAAATCAGAGAAAATGCGACATCACAAACGATTCGTGTGACGACTTGGGGTAGGGGAAAACAGAAAAAAGAAACCAGAAGAAAAATATCAATGGAGGGAAGCCGGCGACAGAGCGAACCCTCTATTGCGTTTTCGTTCTCCCCGTTTCTCCCCTCTTCTGATTTTGTGATTTTGGGATTTCAAATCCCGTTCTAATTTTATTTTCATTTTTTTAAATAAAATAAACCAACTGACGTGACACATGCCACATCAGTCGGGGGCACAAAAGGGCATCGATACCGGAGCCCTATAGAATTACTCTATAATTATCCATTGGTAGTCCTCATTTAAGAAAATTGATCATTTTAGGCCTGATTTGTGATGAAATAAAAGTTAAAAATTGAATAAAGTATTATTATAATATATATTTTTAATATTAATTTTATTTTAAGATTTGAGAAAATTGAATTGTTTATTTTAGTTTGCATGAAAATTTGAGAAATAAAATGAGATGAGAGTGTTTGCGAAAAAAAACGAGGCCTTATTCTTTCTGCTCATCAACTACCACCATCACTCCACCTGTGGGAATTACGAATCAAAAGCATGAATACCTTTTTTTTACGGGTACATTAATTCTAAGACGAACCTAAAAGAATTTGTTGACTAGTTTGATAACACACTGAAAAAAATATTGGAAATGAAACTTTCCCTGACTTTCAATCATTTAGTGTCACAATCTTCTGCATATAAAGATCTCAAATTGAGAATAGGTTTCAAGAGGTATACATAATTCTTAAATTCAAGGAAGTACAATAACAAATTACTAGCACATATGATTTGAATCCAAAGTTACATAAGAGTGATGGTGCAGTGAAGACTTATCTGGTAGAGGATGAAGCTCATGTAGAAGAGTTCATTAAGTTGGTTACATTTTCTGTAAACTTTAGTGAGGATGATTTAGTAGCAAAGTGTTCTTGTGGATTATTCTAGATGAGTGGGATAGTGTGTAAGCGCATTTTGGCCATATTCAAGTGTAAGGAGATTAATGTTTTCCCAGATATATATATTTTAGATTGATGGAGAAAGAATATCAAAAGGCGATACACGTTGATTCAGAGTAGCTATGATTCAGGGGAACAACGGACAAATTCTAATAGATATTCAGAGTTGTTGAACATTTGTTATCAAATTATTACTCTTGCATCGGGTTCGAGAGAACATATCGAAGATACAAAAACTAAATTATACATGATGATTGAGTTATATCGTGCCAACCAAAAACCACCATTGATGACTCAAATAGGTTCCAACATTGCTGGTACGACAGAAGACACAACTACTGTCGGTGGTTCTGTGCAAGTACGCAGTCAACATGCGGTGCATGGGAAAAGGAGACCTCTATATATGAGGAGAGCATCCAAGATAGAAATAGATACACAAAAAGTTAAAACGAAAACAAACAAAAAATCAGGAACAGACAAATGCAAAGAGGTGCATATATTTAATGGCATTAATCTTTATGATTTAAAATTTCTAGTAAAATAATTTTGTGTTCTTATTTGTAATTGATAGCTAGCGTGATGAATGAGATACACAAGGCATGGACACACAGAGACATTTATTTTACGATTCAGAAATGGATATGACCAATGCTAATGATGGACACATGCAAGAATATTAATGAATGCATATTTATATTTGAAAGCTAATGTTTCACTAGGTTTTTTACAAATATTTCTTTGCAATGAATTCTAAAAAGCACAATATTTGACATTAGTAGAACCCAGGTTCACGGAATAGTGATTCAAAGTCAAGACAGTGTAAGTGTATCCTCCGTTTTTGATATTTTAATGCTAGATATTGAAATGACATTAATATTCAAATTTTATTGTTTACATATGCAAATTGGATTAGATGGATCACAACCGATGAACTTTGGGGTGGATGAAACACAACCGCAAGAATGACATGATCCCATTGTGTTCTATGTTTTTAATGCATTTTTTGTATAATTAATGAGTCGGTGCGTTAAATGTGGAGTTAATGTATATTTTGTATAAACATGGATCATGTTGCTTGTAATATCAACAGCTATTTATGGATATCAAGAGCCCATATTTCTCTTTGTTATTCTCAATTCAATGAATTTGTTTGTGTTGGTTGAAACTCTTGTGTGAATTCCTGTATCTTTTGAATCTGTATAAGGGAACCATCAATTTATTACATGTATATGGTATATGTATAATATATATATATATATATGTTTATTATCAAACCTATCATATGTCTTGCATAAGACATATTAATATATTATACAACACTTATTAATTAGATTAAATTTATGATATTTTGATCTGAGAATAATATTTTGAGCTCTAGAACATATTTTGGCTAAAACAATTCTTCATTTGGGTTATAAAAAAAAAAAAAAGTCTAACAAATAAGCATAAAACCAAGTTGCCCCTACAAAACCAAACCAAGCCATAAAAAATAGAAAACCCCAGTTCCCTATATGAACTGATTCATTCAGTTCTCAAAATCTTAAAAGTGACTTAGACGAGTTCAATTTACCAATGCGTCAAAAATTGGAATGACAGAATCAAACTGATTACACCTATACCAATGATTCTAGAGGGGAAAAAGGAACATAATTTTGAGTTATATAAAAAATGCTAAGATCCGATTTGTTTTCATAGATAAGACGAAATAAAAATTAAAAATTAAATAAAATACAAGCCTAAGTGTTCTAAATACAGGCGTCGAAATGATTCCCTTTCTAAGGCCATGGTTGGTTTAAAAATATTTTTAACTTTTTTTCCAATTATTTCCCAATAATTATCTAAATCAATTATCTAAAGACAATGTACATTATTTAAATAGTAAGATTTAATTCATAAAAATCAAATTCTAAGATTTATCTTTTATTAGATGTGGTACACAGACTTGTAAATAGAATTTTTTAACACAAGAATAATATAACTTTAAAAAATTCAAAATAAGAATACTCTTTAAAAACTATAATAGAAAAAGTTCTTAATTCTCTATATTTACTTTCACAAACTTCAATACAACACTTACTCAAGAAATATGCAAAAATTTCTCTTCATTTTCCTCTATTTCATCTAATTCTCAAATATTTTAGATAATAATCTAAACCATTATACAGACATTTGCTACCAATGTTTTTGATAATAATCTACTCCCTGACCATCGAGTATGAAGAAAAGAAACTTTTATGCTCCCAAAATGATGGATACTATTTAAGAAGGATAAATGATATTTGTAGTTGTGAAATGCACAAAGAATGACTAATTGTTTTGAAAAAAGACTTTACTCTTTTTTAAAATTATTGTGTAATATTTACGTACTCTACGATTATATATAATATTGTTACTGAAGAAAATATCAACTCCTTTGCTAATTTAAGCAATAGAGATTTTGCTCACTGGCTTTTTGATAAATCCATTTCCGATCATTAGTTCTCGGCCTGGGCCATGCTATCAGCCCAATCCTCTAATAAAAACATCCAAACATTCACCCAAACCTTGCAATCAGTGTTTTCCATGAACTCCAAATATCAATACCCTGTGAAACAGGATGACCCTAATTAAAGATTGAAAAGTGACAAAACATATAAATAAAACATAATGTGCATTGTTGGGTTTGGGTTTGTTAAAAAATTATAAATTAAGAGAGATGGAAGGAATGCCCTTGTAAGCTATGGAACAAAATTCAGCTTTCATTATTAGAATGAATTATCCTCAATTAAAATTTGCAGTATAATAAGGCCCCTCCTAATTCTACTTTTTGGATGTAAATTCTATAAAAGATGTCTACAGATATTATTTTTACCTATCAAGGGAAGAATTTTGGTAATCCACACAACTAATGCCAGTAAAATCTATCAGAATTGAGGAGTACTACTGAATAGGTTTACCAAGCAATTGTACGACAACTAAAAGTTAAGGACAAATGTTTATTCAATAAAGAGATTTTCTATAATTAAAATTATAAGTTGATGTGATTTAATATAATATATCAGATTATAAATTTTATTTTATTGTAAAATAAACTTTGACATATCAAATCAAGATACATCAGTATTTGAGTCTACTTTTACAATATTACTTTTCAGATTTAGTTTTTTTTTTTTAAATTTAAATCACCATCCATCAAAATCTTAAGCATGCGTGTACATATTGATAAGTTGTTTTTTAATTGTAATATGCTCTCCTTTTATTACTAAAAGGGGACGTTTCATGATTAGTTATAAGGGTAATGATAGTGTATTTAAAAATTTTTATTTATTTTTTTATTTTTTAAAAATATTTATTTAACATTCTTAATCATTAAGAAAAAGTTTAAAATATATATAACTTCACTAATAGTCATTCCTTAACTATTAAGTAAAAAAAATAAAAAGAATAATAAAAGAGTGATAAAATGATAGTAAGATTATCATTATTCTAGTTATAATCTCTGCGGTCACATTCTTTTTTAATATAAGGAAGAAAATGAAGGTGTAGATCATTTTTGTTTTTCTTTTTAAAGGACAATCGCTCGATTTTACTAATTATCCCCAATTATGAGTTATGATAGACGAATAATTTTTACAAAAAGAAAAAACTTGGAGGTTATGAGAATGTAAAAGACGAAAGTAATAAAACCCCAAAACCAAGCTTTAAAAGTTACCAAGGCAATTAGGGTTGAATAAATGAAAGACCTGCATAAGAAGAAGAAGAAGAACAAAAGAAGAAGAAGAAATCACTGTATATCTCTTGCACCGAAACTGATTAGATTTTCTGCAAGCGTACAACCTTCTTTGTATACATGACTAGGGTTGAAATTTGGTCGATTCGGACTGGATAACCGACCGGATCGCTCATTTTGGATTAGATTGAATCAACTCAGGACTGGGTCTGGTCAATCCTGGTCTAGGGATTTTTCAACCCGAACCAAACCGGATCAAATAAAAAACAATATCATTTATATAACAATTGTATAATTTAATATGTAATTTTTATCTAATCTATCACCATTAACAATATAAACTTTATTATGTTATTAACAAATTAATATTTTATCAATTAACTAATATATAATATCTTATTAACAAATTATATAGTAATATGTAAATTAATAATGTAATTTTCATTTAATTTACTATTATTGATCATATAAAATATTTTTTATTGAGTTAGTTACATAATCCACATTAATAAGTCACTTAATTTTAATTTATTATTTTAAAAAAATATTAATCGATTTGTTTTAAAATAAAATAAATAATAATTGGGTTGGATCAAACAGACTGGTTCAGATTGATAGCTACCAGTCCAGGAGAATGATGGATCAAAAATTTCAATTCATCACCCCCGAACCAGACTGGACCGTTTTCACCCTTTACTAAGTTCATGTTTGGGAAGTGAGATGAGTTGCATCTTATTTCATTTCAAAACTTTTCATAATTTTATTGAGAAACATCACTTAAACACAAAACGTTTTTCAATTTAAATTATTAACACTTTAATCTAATTATTACAATTTTTTCAAACAACCAAATAAAGCACAAAACTAATACAACTTTTTAAATTTCAAAATAAAAATAATAGTCAAACAATCTTTTAACTTTATAATATTTTTACTCAACTTCTCTCTCCTTTCATAAAATTCATTAAAACATCTTAACTCAAACTATTTTACTACAATTTACAAATCATTTAACTACTAATAACAGAATTCACATCCTACCTCATTACCCAAACATGCATTAAATGGAAAAAAGTTCTTGAAATACACAATAATCGTCCCAAATATTGGTGCAAATCCTTTATTAATCGTCCCAACGGAGAAAATTTCTTTATTAAGCCAATCAACAACAATAAGAGAATTGATCTTAACAATCAAGTCAAAATTACTTAGTTTATAGCATAAAGTTAAATCAATTCTCAAAATTGACAATTTAGTGAAAGTGTTAGTGCTTGTGTCCAAAAAAAAAAAGAGAGAAACTTGTAATGATAAAGCAATTATGAGAACGTAAAACACCACCATAACCAACATCTCCAGAGTTAGCTTTTTGAAGTATTGTCAATGATCAGGTTTAGGAGATCTAAAGGAGGTGGAATCCATTTTACTAAAATAGACCAATTTGGCTCTGACAATTAACGGACGATAAGTTAAAAGTTGAAAACCTCAGTGTTTTCCTTACAAGTGAGAGTTTCGGATTTTAGAAGAGGATTGTGCTCACGAATCCACTTCTTAATCTTGACAAAAATAGTGAGGTTTGAGGTGTTAGAACCATCAAATCTGGCTTTATAACGAGCAAGTCGTAATTCCCACAGGTGGAGCGATGGTGGATTTTGATGAGCAAAAAGAATAAGGCCTCCTTTGTTTTCACAAACACTCACATCTCATCTTATCTTTCAAATTTTCATATAAAATAAAATAAACAATTCATTTTTTTTAATTTTAAAATAAAATTAATATTAAAAATATATATTATAACAATGTTTTATTTAATTTTTAATTTTTATCTTATCTTATCTATGAAAACAAATCAGTCCTAAAATGATCATTATTCTTAAACGAGGACTATCAATGGATAGTTATATCCTTCCAATAGCTTCTGTCTAAAAGGGTATGACCAAAAGCTGCAGCGAACTAGTAGTACCTGATGTTCTTTGCAAGAAGGCAATCCAAGAAGACATGATTTGCAGTTTCACAAGATCATTCCATACAAGATGAGCACTTTGAGGCCAAAGGGATATCACATTGTTGTATCTTGTCCATCAAGGGATCGGAGATACCATAATGCCAAAACTCCCATACAAAAACTGAAGTCTTGATGAGAAGGGTTTGATTCCAAACAAAACTCAAGGCATTGGTATGAGGGAGATTATCCTTTTAAGAAAATTTCTAATACCCAAGCCTCCTTAATGGGTGGAATGGTAATATGATGCTAGGATGTCCAGCTTTCCCAATTGTGACCATTGGCCTCATTAGAGAAAAAGGTGGCAAAGGATTTATGAATAGAATCAAGTATTATTTTCGTTACAAATAATCTATTGATTACAATTAATTAATCACAAATATCTATTTTTCTTGTAATACAATGATTTGTTTTGTAGGATTGAGCACGAAAAGAATATGAATAGGGATAAAGGTAAGGATATAATTAATCAGAGTAGCTTATCTCCCTTGGATAGAAGGCACCTTTCTATCCGGCCTCTTTTTTTGTTATGTTTTGTTCAAAACAAAACAAAAGAGCACCAAGGTAAATAATAAGAAAGTTACCTTCGTTGTAAACCGTGGTGGTACAAAATATAATGTTTTTTTCTTGTGAGAAATTTTATGTAGTTGTAAGATACTTTTGGAATGATTGAAGGAGTGCGTAAGAGCTTGGAAGCCTCTTTTTTTATATTTTTTCGAAATATTGGTGAAGACCAAAAGTTTGCGAGTACAAAGAATATATATGGCTGATAGGATTGTCCCACGAGGGATTACATAACTAGGGAGTAGTATGGCTAACCATCATCAATTGAAAGGAGAGATCATATGTGTACTAAAATCAAAAGAAGTAATTCAGCATGTTATTCATCATTTTAATTATCATTATTATTTTATTATTTTATGATGCGTCACTAAATGATCGAAGAATTTTATTATATTTTACATATTAATTTATCATCTAATATCACATTATGAGATAATAAAATAATAATAAAAATAAGAGTTGATGAATAAATTTTTTCAATCAAAAGTGAATAATAAAATAGTATTGATCCATTTCAATGTATCAAAAGTTTTGGCCAATGATGGCATAGATCACATCACGGTGCGGGGTGGTGCCAACTGCCGAATGTCAAATTTAAAAAATTATAAAAAACAAAACCCTTGTTTTCAAAAACTAAAATCAGCATATACGTAAGCAATAACTTATAATCGATTGCAAGATGAAACAAAAAAGCAAACGTATAAAAGCAAACACAGAAAACAAAATCATCATAAACATAAAGAAAAGTTGGGGGTTGGTCGGACCAACCCTCTTAACAAAAATAACCTCTATTGCCGCCAGCCACCATGGGTGACACTGTTCATGCTATCGAGACCGGCTCCTTCCGACGACCTCACCTATGTGACGGCGACCATTGGCAACCTTCTATCTTCTCCCGACAGCCTTAAATCCGAAATGGGTCCGTTAGATCCCGATGGCATGGGCGGTGTCGATCACGATGGCCGGCAGCGGTGGAGGCTAAACTGAGATCGAACGCCTCCTATAAATTCATTTTCATTTTATTTTTTTATTGTATTTTTATTATGTTTTTTATTATATTTTCTTCATTTTATTTTTATTTTTAATTATATTTTTATACGGGATATTAGGGGACCGTTTTTTACACTGGGAGTAGCCAGACCGACCCCAGCGTCACCCTAAACATAATGCCACATATTTTTGTTGACAATGACAAGATAAAATAATAAAATAATAAATAAATAAATAAATAAACTCAACCAACGGTACTAAAGTAATTAAATTTACAGTAAAATGATATCACCTAATTATTTCTAATGGTGACATTTTCCAAGCCAGCTTGTTGAAAGCTATTTTTGGATGATGGAAGTTTTTCAAATATTTTTAAAATATTTTATTATTATTTATTATTTTATTATTATTATTTACTTACTTTTATTACTATTCATTATTTTTTTACTATTATTTAATATTTTATTATTATCTTTCACCTATTTCTTATTATTATTCATAAATTTTCTCAAAATTTTTCAACATCTAAACTTAATCTGTACTCAAATTAAAGATAACAAAAGGACAAAATAGCTCGTGTGCTATATATATATATATATTCAGTACTACTGCTTACAAATTAATGCAAATCTGCCCCAAACTGATCCTTTACAGCAGAAATGAATTAAGTGCAAGTTATTTTGATTTGAAAAGGCCACCATATATTGATTGGCATGGTACTAATCAACTCCCAGCTCCAACATTAAGGGATTGTTTTGGTCATGTGAAATTTAGAAAGCAGGGTCTAGGGTTTAGACTGATTATTAATTATGATTTCCAATCGAAGACTAAGATTTAATTAGTGAAAAAAATTAATAATTGGTAGGCTAATTGGTATTTAGAAGATTGGGAAATTGTGAAGATTTTTTATATTTTGGTTTCGGAAGATAAAGGGCGTGCATCTTGGGCCGGAATACGAAATAATTGTGAGATGGCCCATCTCTCTCAATGATCTTCCGGCAGGGTTTACGGAACCAGTGGTAGGGGGCGGATGAGAGAGCGGTAGCATTTATTTCTTACTATGTTCATTAATGGTAGTAGTACTACTGCTGCATTTAAAAGATAAACTTCAAGAGGGGTAGGTTTCAAAAGTTGCTTTTCTGCTTTGTAGATAGGGCTGCAATGGTTCTCAATCGATCGAGTTTTTCATTACCGAATTGAGTTAGATTTAAATAATTTAAGTTTGAGTTCGAGTTCGAGTTCGAATCCAGTTAAGAGTTTGTCAAGTCGAACCGAGTTCGAATCGTTTAAAAATGAACTCAAGTCAAATTAAATTATTTATTGATCTTTATTTTTATTTTTTAACAAGCCGCACATACTGAACTAAACTGAGTCGATTAATTATTCGAGTTATTTATTCTTTATAAATATTTGATTTAATAATTCTTTTATAAACTTAATATATTATTATTTTAAATTAACAAAATATGTTACTTATACATAAAGTAATAAAATATATTACTTATATAAAATATTAAAAAGAATATATATAACACAAAATATATACAATAAAAAAATATATATAAGAGTATATAAATATATAGAGAAATATTATAATTATTGTTACGAGTCCAAAACGAGTCGAGTCGAGTTTATATGAATCTTATTCACAAACCTAGACTGAGTCGAGTCGAAATTATATGAGTTTAGATTATTTAATATTCGAACCAATATTAGTAGTCATGAACAATTGATTTACTAAAATGAACCGAATTCGAATCGGATTTATAAGAATCGAGGTCAAATTATTTACGAGCAGTTTTGTTCGTTTGCAGCTCTATCTGTATATGTATAAATATAGATGATGATAGACATTATTTTTGGATTATTTTTTACTATTTTATAGTGTATTTAAATTTTTTAATTTGTTTATTATTTATGTTTAAGTATTTTTTTTTAATTTTTTTAATTATTAAAAAATATACAACTTCAGTAATAGTCATTTAATTAATTATTAAGTAAATAAAAAATTAATAAATAATAAAAAATAAAAGGAGTAATGAACGAGTAGTATAAAGTAGTAAGACTATTATTATCCATATGAGTGGTGCTATTATGCTTCTTTAATTCATTTACTTGGTGTACCCTTAGTGCAATTTACACACCGCAATTTTTTTGCTTTTTATTTCAAATATTTTTTAAACATTTTAAAAATATTTTTAAAAAATATGAATAATATACCAACATACTATTAGTCGCTTCTTTAACTATTAAACAAAAAAAAATTAAAAATAAATAAATACATGAACAATTAAAATAAGTAGACAAAGTGATGCGACATAATAGCATTTTTGTTAAGGAAATTTTGAATTCGGGTTTCGGATTCTCAAATCCGAAACCCAGATGAACATCATTAATCACCACTATGAGATCAGTACCGAATTAGGTAGCCCTCGAACTACTTATAAATAAGTGCCGCAGGCCAGATGGGTTTAAAAAATGAGTGCTGCTACAGGAAAGCTCCCGTACAAGCACGAAAAGGCACGAAACAAATTAAACGGTGCGTAGCGTGGCAAAAACAAATCGTATGTAAAACTAATCTCATACTCAATACACATCACTTTTTTTACTTCCATATGGATCTTGTCACTTTCTTTCCCACCAAACATCTCCAAAAAACCACCATCACCATCCCTCCATCTCCTGTCACATTTTCTAGCACGCTGCGCTCGTATTTGTTGTCATCTTTGAATTGCTTCTGTTTTCGTCCATTATTTTTTTCAAGTTGTAAGGAATCGTGTGCGGCAACTGTTTCCAGTGGTTGTTTTATTGCTGTCTTTTTTTTTTTTTTTTGGTTCTCGTTTTCTTTCTTTGGTTCTCGTCATCACCTTTTTGACTCACAAAGCTGTTTGTTTTTATGTTATTTATTCTATGCCCAAGAATTGTTAAGATACATATAGTTTATCAGACTTGAGATCAAAGTTTGGTTTTTTGAGAAATTGACATTTCTTTCGATACTCTCATTTAATTTTTTTTTAATTTCTTCCAATATAATTTATCAGACGAGTTTTGTAGATCCTTTTATCATTTAGTTCTGTAATGATTAAGAAGTTGAGCATTTGAAAATGCCATTTTCTTTGGCGTTCCCTCGTATTTATGTGGGTAATGTTTTTAGAATGTGCTCGTTCATATGGTCTGCATTATGGTCACAGGTATCCAATAAAAAAGAAAGTCAAATGTGAAGTAGCTACAACAAACAGAAGTATGCTAAATTGAGTAGGGAACAACGTTTGCAAGTATTGGCATGAAAGAAGATAGCTTTGCAACAATAAAGTGGGTTTTTTAAAAGAGGGTATAAAAGTAATTTTATAGATTTTAATGAGTGTGCAGTAAGTGTGCAGAAAATTCGGCTTCCCTCTAGAATTTCTCTTAAAGAATAAATTCACGCCAACCATTAATAGGCATTCTAACCAATAAAAAATAGATTCACACTTGCATGTGCAACTCCTCTCCCTCTTCTTCTTTCTCTCCCTCTCCCTCCCCCTCCCCCATATGACCCAAGGTCCCAAACCCGTTTCCTCTTTCTTTTTTCTTTTTTTTTTTTAAGTTTTCTTAGCCATTTTCTCACCATTCAAAGGACATTTTCTTAGCGACATATTCTCAGCATCCAACCAACATCTTCTTAGCAACAAAGTCATCAAGAAACGTAGATAAACATCCAAATGAGAATAACCTCACCTATCCCTCGTGGATGGCCACAAATCACTCATCGTTGGCCATAGCTCTCTCAATCCTTAAGGGGAGAAACAATCAAATCAATCTTTCTCATTCAAATCTTGCATTGCATCACAAGTGTACTTCCACTGCCTTTTAAACACCCGTTCAAATATTACAGTTAGAGTTGTGATCAATAGCAAAAATCTCAAGGAGAATAGGGGGGAGAGAGGCCGGAGGGAAAGAAGGAGATTCCGTCAGTTTTTTGGAGCTTCCATCAGCGTCGAGTGCAGATGGGGGGAGGGGGAGAGGGGGAGCGAGGGAGAGAAAATAGGAACGGGTTTCGGTGAATGCAGATGGAGAGAGAGGGAGAGAGAAGTAGAGAGAGAAAAGTTGGGGTGCATTCAATCCTTGTTAAAATGCCTACGTGGCTTTAATACAGTGATATCTTTAAAAAATAATTAAGAACTATAACTAGAAATCTAAGTTCTACACTCATATAATATCAATGCAATAAAATTATTTATTCGTTTTGAACCCAAGGTTTCAAGTTTCATATAAATCTACAAATGGATTTTGATGATAACAAATGAATCCAAAAAATAAAGGAGTCTCAAGCTCAAATTGTCCACACAAATATAATCAAGCACATCAAGGAAGCAAGCATGAGTAAGAATGGAACAAGTTCACATTAAAATCATAGAGTAATGTTGTAAATCTCTTAAAAATTCAAAATTAGGATTAAAGCTCAAAATTAATATTTTATAATAAAGCGTTAAAATAGATTTTCCACATATGCATGAATATTTTGAAAATTAAATTTGAAAATTTTGAAAGATGATTGATTGTCATCTTTCACATGTGCATGACATGATTAAAGGTTTGAATTTTGAAAATATTAAGATGATTGATTGTCATCTTTCACATGTGCATGACATGATTAAAGGTTTGAACTTTGAAAATATTAAGATGATTGATTGTCATCTTTCACATGTACATGTTTTATTTGAATATTTTCAAAAGTGGTGGATGTTTTTCTTGACTTATGCAAAAGGTAAATGTCTTTATTTAAAAATTTTGAAAAGTAAAGTGTGCTCTTTTTGTCATATGCAAAAAATAAAAAGATTTGATTTGAAATTTTTGAAAAGTGAATGATGATGTTTTTGACATGGGAATCTTTTCAAATTAGAAATTTAAGACTCATTTGCCTATAAATAGCTCACTTGAGTTTTGCAAAAAACACAACATGAGCTTACACATCTATTGCTAAGTTTTGTATCATTTCTTCAAAGCTCTCATTATCATTTTTCTAAAGTTTTGAGCCTTAATTCTTGTTCTTGTTGAGAGAGATATAGGTTGCGCTGTATTGTTTCTATCTCACTCATTGAGGAGTGTACTTTGATAGTCTACCTACTATCAACTCTTGTATTTGTAAAAGGGTGTGTATAACCCTTGTGTGTGTAGAAGGTGTTCTACACGGGGAATAGTTAAATCACCAAGTGTGAGGTTATTGGAAGTGTAGAAGATGTTCTACACGGGGAATAGTTAAATCACCAAGTGTAAGGTGATTGGAAGTGTAGAGGGTGTTCTACACGGATTCTTTGGAGCAGTACTGCTCAAAAGTGTAATAGGTTTCTATCTCCACCTAAAGGAGATTGAATAGTGAATTTGGGGATCCTCAAGAGGTAGATTGAGGCGAGGACGTAGGCAGTGGGGCCGAACCTCATTAACATACTGTGTTTGCTTCTCTCTTACCCTTACTCTTTATATTTATTGTTGTTTCATATTTTTTTTTTATTTTATATTATATATTTGATTTATAATTGTTATTTTTTTTAATACAACTCAATTCACCTCCCTCTTATGTTAGTCATCTGGGCAACAATTGGTATCAGAGCTAGAGCTCTATTATAAGATTAACTATCTTTTGAGTTAAGATCTTATGGCTAACATTGCAGTTTCATTTGGTGAAGGTCAATCTAGCAGTCGGCCTCCACTCTTTTGCGGAGACAATTACTCATTCTGGAAAGTTAGAATGAGAATATTCCTTCAGGCTCAAGGTCGAAAAATCTGGAAATGCATTGTAAATAGACCTTATATTCCAACAAAAGTAATTGATGGAGTAAAGGTCAAAAAGGAAGAAGAAGAGTTTAATCGTGAAGACGATAGACTTTATACTTTGAATTTAACTGCTATGAATTTATTATATAATGCTCTCAATGGTAATGAACTTAATAGAGTAATGACTTGTGCTACAGCAAAGCAAATTTGGGATAACTTGGAAGTTACTTATGAAGGAACTTCTCAAGTCAAGAAATCAAAAATTTATATTCTTACTCATGAATATGAAATGTTTAAGATGAATGATGATGAATCTATTTCTAGTATGTATACTCGTTTTACTAACATCATAAACAGCTTGACAGCTCTTGGCAAAGTTTATTCCAAAGTGGAGATAGTAAGAAAAATTCTCAACTCTCTACCAAAACGTTGGGAATCAAAAGTGACAGCGATTCTTGAAGTTAGAGACCTCAAGAAACTCGAAGTGAATGAACTCATCGGGTCACTTATCACCCATGAGTACACATTGAAAAGAGGAGAAGAAGAAGGAAAGTCAAAGAAGAACTTGGCACTTAAAACTGTTCCACATGAAAGTGAAAGTGATGAAGATGAGGAAAATGACGACAAAGATGAAGAAGTTGCGATGATAACAAGAAGAATTCAGAGGTTCTTAAAGAAAAATAAAACTCCTCCAAGGAAATCCTTCAAAAAGTTTTCCAAGAAAGATTCAGGTAAAAATGACATTTTAATTTGTTATAAATGCAATAAACCTGGTCATATCAAGTCAGATTGTCCTCTGCTAAAGAAAAATCGAAACAAAGGCAAAAAAGCAATGAAAGCTACATGGGATGATGATTCAAGTAGCTCAGATAGTGAAGCAAGCAATGGAGTATCAGCAAATCTTTGTCTTATGGCTAAAGATGACATTGAGGTAACAAATCTTGATAATATTGAAAATCCTTCATATGAAGAATTGCAAAATGTTTTAGAAGAGGTATATGAGGAATTTGAAAAATTGGGTATCAAGTATACTGTTTTGAGAAAGAAAAATTCTTCTTTAACAAACGAAATTGATATTTTAATAAAAGAAAGTATTGTTTTGAAAGATGAAAATCTTGAGTTGAAGAAAAAGAATACTGATTTAGAAAATATTATTGAAAACTTTACGAATGGAAAAAGAAATTTTGAAAAACTTCTTGGTAGTTAAAGATGTGTTTTTGATAAGGCAGGTTTGGGATATAAGCCAAAACAAAAATACAAATCTTATAAAAATTTCTTTGATAATCCTTCTACATCAAAATCCATTATTCAAAATTATTTTCATAAAAATAATTTTGTTAAAAAAGGATACTATTATAATCACTCAAGTTCTTCATATATGTCACATGCTATTTGCAATTTTTGTAACAGAAATGGTCATAATTATTTTGCTTGTCCTATTAGAAGAAAACATACAATGACTATTAGGGTCATATGGGTACCTAAGAATCTTGTTTCTTTTAATACTAATAAATAAAGGACCCAAAGAATTTGGTTACCAAGAATTTTTTTTGTTTTTGTAGGTATGCATGAAGTATTCTACAGGTAAAAATAAATGATTTTTAGACAACGGATGCTTAAGATACGTGACAGAAAACAAAACTAAATTCATTGACTTCACTTCTAAAGAAAAAGAATGTGTGATATTTGGAGATAATTCAAAATGAAAGATCATGGAAATAGAAGGAAAGATCATCAAGACTTAGTACAAGATGCAACTAAATAGTGGAAACATGTGAAAGATCATCCAACGGAATAAATTCTAGGAGAACCTTCATGAGGTGTAAGTACTCGATCATCTCTTAGAAATATTTGCAATCATACTGCTTTTCTATCTCAGATTGAATCTAAAAATATTGATGAAGCACTTCTTGATGAATCTTAGATTCTAACTATGCAAGAAGAGCTTAATCAATTTGAAAGAAATAATGTTTGAACACTTAAACCCAAAAATCATACTATTATTAGAACAAAATGGGTTTTTAGAAACAAGAAAGATGAGTCCGAAGTCATTACTAGAAATAAGGCTCGACTTGTGGCCCAAGGTTTCAGTCAAGAAGAAGGAATCGATTATGATGAGACATATGCACCAGTCGCAAGATTAGAAGCTATTCGAATGCTACTTACATATGATTGTTATAAAGATTTCAAAATTTTTCAAATGGATGTTAAAAGTGTTTTCTTAAATAGTTTTTTTTATTGAAAAATGTTATTCAAGAGGAAAGATCGATATAACTCTTTTCATCAAGTATGAATAGAATGATATTCTTTTAATTCAAATTTATGTAGATGATATAATATTTGGTGCTACTAATGAATATGTGTCAAGATTTTGTTAAGAATATGCAGGAAGAATTTGAAATGAGCATGATGGGAGAACTTAATTTCTTTCTCGGATTGCAAATCAAGCGAGCAAAAAGTGGAACATTTATTAATCAGTCAAAATATATCAAAGAGTTACTCAAAATTTGAGATGGAACGTGCGAAGGTAATTGGAACATCAATGAATCTGACCACTAAATTTGATAAAGATGAAAGCGGTAAGCCAGTTAACTCAAATGTATATCGAGATATGATTAGTAGTTTATTATATTTGATAACTAGTAAACCTGATATTATGTTCAATGTATGTTTATGTGCACGTTTTTAATCATTTTCAAAACAATCTCATTTGATTGCAGTCAAGCGGATTTTTAGATATTTTGCCAGTACCATTGACTTAGAGTCATGGTATCCTAAACACACTTCTTTCGATCTTATTAGTTATTCAGGTACCGATTATACTGGTTGCAAAGATGATCGAAAAAGTTTTAGTAGAACATGTCATTTCTTAGGTCGTGCACTAGTTTCCTGGTTTAGTAAAAAAAAAACAAAATTTTGTTGCACTATCTACTGCTGAGGCAGAATATGTTGCTGCGGGTAGTTGTTGTACTCAAGTTCTTTACATGAAGCAACAACTTGAGAATTTTAAACTTATGTATAATCACATTCCAATCAAATGTGATAATACAAGTGCTATAAATCTTTCAAAAAAAAAAACCCAATACAACATTCTAGAATTAAGTATATTGAAATAAGATATCATTTTTTTTCGAGATCATGTGCAGAAAGACGATATAATACTGGAGTTCACAAACACACACGATCAGTTAGCAGATATATTCACAAAACCCTTACCAGAAGATAGATTATGTATGATTAGAAGAGAAATAGGTATGATGCATATTATGAATATTTCTTGAAAGATAGATCAGAGTTCATAAAAATAGAGATATTTTTTTTAAATACTTTTACATAAACTTGAGGTTCTTAGCCTCATGTTTGAGACGCTCATTCTCTTTATACAATATCATGTCATCCCTATCCATGGGAACTGGCAAGCGGAATGAAAAATCCAATAGAGATTTCAACTTTTTATTCTTCTGCCGAAGGATTCCTTCCCTTGTGTGAGACTCTTGAACAATTCGTTGAAGTACAACAATTTGTTCTTTAAGCTTTTCAACCTCATAATTTTTGACTTGTAGCCGCTGGGAAAAAGCGACAATAGAGGATGAGTAGCGAGTCCCGAGACTCACCAAGTCGTAGATAGTATCGGAGTCTGGCTTATTAGCCAAACTATTGTTCTCTTGCTGCAACATGGCACCAATGATAGCTGCAGAAAGGACATGAGATTGAGATGTAGAATACCTCATGGATGCATCTAGAGGAATGTTAGAAGAATGAGCCATTGAGAAAAGAATTGAAAACTTAAAGCGAGAATATTGAAGGAAAGCAGATGAGTTATAGAGATGAGAAAAAAATTTGATGCAAATCGGATGAATTTTAAAACTGATTTTATAGAGATAGCATAAAGAACAAGACAAACTATTGTCTCTTCAAAATCTTATTAGTCAAAAGAAATATAAGATATGCTGGACACACATTGTCAAAAGTTTTCTTACTAGAAAAACGGTTCTCTGCTCCTATCATGGCATTGACGGCCTTAGGAGAGAAGATTGATGGTTAATGCATCAAGGGTTCCTGATTCAAGTCTGGAACATTAGTGGAAGAGAATTGTTCGGCCATTCTATCGTTATGGAGAAACAGAACTTAGGTCAAGAAGCAATGTTTTTTTTTTTTTTGGTATCCGATAGGTGAAAATGATTTTTTTATAGAAACTCAGAGCCTTCAAACCCGTTTGTCAACAACATCAGGCGATTGATCTGCTTTCGCACCGACTGCTAGAGCTAGGCCTCCAACCATTACTAGTTTTGTCAGATACGCGTGGCTCCACACCAAATTGCCAGAGTTAAACTTCCAACATTTGCAGATTTTGTCGGACATGCATGGCTCCGCACCGCATTGCCAGAGCTAGGCCTGCAGCTTTTGCTGTCTTTGTCGGACACGAATAATTTTAATTATTCAACTTCAAATCTCTGGAACATCTAATTCGTCAATAACATCAAGCGGATTTAAATCTTCTTCCACACCAAGATGATAAAATTCGGCTTCAACCTTTGCAGGTTTTGTCGGACACGGGTGGTTCTAACTTCTACAGTCTCTACTAACGCAGCGTTTTATTTGTCTGTTAGTTATTATAGGAATATATCTTATTGAGATAATTATGATTCCTTTTTAATGATGCCAAAAGGGGGAGAAGTTTTAGACTAGAACATTAACATTGTTTAAATCGCTAAACTTGTTATATATGCTTGGAATTATGTTTATATTTTTTCTTGAAAAACTAACGCACATTCTTAGGGGGAGCTTAAGTATTAATACAGGATTCAGGTTCTATCAAGCATTTGTCATCATCAAAAATGGGGAGATTGTTGAACCCAAGGTTTCAAGTTTCATATAAATCTACAAATGGATTTTGATGATAACAAATGAATCCAAAAAATAAAGGAGTCTCAAGCTCAAGTTGTCCACACAAATATAATCAAGCACATCAAGGAAGCAAGCATGAGCAAAAATGGAACAAGTTCACATTAAAATCATAGAGTAATATTGTAAATCTCTTAAAAATTCAAAATTAGGATTAAGGCTCAAAATTAATATTTTATCATAAAACATTAAAATACATTTTCCACATATGCATGAATATTTTAAAAATTAAATTTGAAAATTTTGAAAAATGATTGATTGTCATCTTTCACATGTGCATGACATGATTAAAGGTTTGAATTTTGAAAATATTAAGATGATTGATTGTCATCTTTCACATGTTCATGACATGATTAAAGGTTTGAACTTTGAAAATATTAAGATGATTAATTGTCATCTTTCACATGTGCATGTTTTATTTGAATATTTTCAAAAGTGGTGGATGCTTTTCTTGACTTATGCAAAAGGTAAATGTCTTTATTTAACAAATGAATCCAAAGAATAAAGGAGTCTCAAACTCAAGTTGTCCACACAAATATAATCAAGCACATCAAGGAAGCAAGTATGAGCAAGAATGGAACAAGTTCACATTAAAATCATAGAGTAATGTTGTAAATCTCTTAAAAATTCAAAATTAGGATTAAGGCTCAAAATTAATATTTTATCATAAAGCATTAAAATACATGTTTTATTTGAATATTTTCAAAAGTGATGGATGTTTTTCTTGACTTATGTAAAAGATAAATGTCTTTATTTAAAAATTTTGAAAAGTAAAGTGTGCTCTTTTTGTTATATGCAAAAAATAAAAAGATTTGATTTGAAATTTTTGAAAAGTGAATGATGATGTTTTTGACATGGGAATCTTTTCAAATTAGAAATTGAAGACTCATTTGCCTATAAATAGCTCACTTGAGTTTTGCAAAAAACACAACAAGAGCTTACACATCTATTGCTAAGTTTTGTATCATTTTTTCAAAGCTCTCATTCTCTCTTTTCTAAAGTTTTGACCCTTGATTCTTGTTCTTGTTGAGAGAGATATAGGTTGCGCTGTATTGTTTCTATCTCACTCATTGAGGAGTGTACTTTGATAGTCTACCTACTATCAACTCTTGTATTTGTAAAAGGGTGTGTATAACCCTTGTGTGTGTAGAAGGTGTTCTACACGGGGAATAGTTAAATCACCAAGTGTGAGGTGATTGAAAGTGTAGAAGGTGTTCTACATGGGGAATAGTTAAATCACCAAGTGTAAGGTGATTGGAAGTGTAAAGGGTGTTCTACACGGATTCTTTGGAGCGGTGCTGGTCAAAGGTGTAATAGGTTTCTATCTCCACCTAAAAGAGATTGAATAGTGGATTTGGGAATCCTCAAGAGGTAGCTTGAGGCGAGGACGTAGGCAGTGGGACCGAACCTCGTTAACATACTGTGTTTGCTTCTCTCTTACCCTTACTCTTTATATTTATTGTTGTTTCATATTTTGTTTATATTTTATATTATATATTTGATTTATAATTGTTATTTTTTTTAATACAACTCAATTCACCCCCTCTTATGTTAGTCATCTGGGTAACAATTCGTTATCAGTTACTTTTTATCAAAATAATTATTTTCTGTTAAAATAAGTATTTTTTATCGTCAATAATTATTTTTACTACAAATAATTTATCACATATAATCCTTTTTTTCTTGTAATATATATATATATATATATATATATATATGGGATAATTGAAAGTAGTTATTAGACAATGGCTTCTAGGCCCAAAGGCCAATTCATGATCATTCGATCCTTTTAAGCATCGGTACCATGTAGTACTTTATGAAGATCATACTTAATTCAAAATCTTCAAAATTTCACATGATCATAAACATGCATATATTAGACCCTTTCAATATTCTCCAGCTTTTGTAATAATTTGATGGGGCAAATCATCTACATCAATTGACCTAGTTCTTGCTCATTAGGATCATGAAGAATACATGATGCATGATAACGTCACTACAACAGGTGGTCAGAAAAGCTACGGTCTTAGCGGGAAAAGAACTTTTCCCACTAAATCTATAAGGGGAAGACTAGTGGTTTATAATTAGTGACACTTAAGTAGTTTTCCCCATTAATTCACGAACTCGTGAGAAATAGTTACCTTTTCCTACCAACTAGCACGTGGAAAAAGATAGAATTTGTTGCAAAAGGTTACTCAAATCAATTTGTTGGTGACAAATACTATATTTTATGATGAAATATTCTTATGGGTTAATTATTACCCACTAGAGGATTTTGTCGAAAAACCTCTTTCAGGCAAAAAAAAAAAAAAAAAATTATTTGCTGCGAAATATAAATGGTAAAAGAATTCTAAAAAAAAAATAATTTACAAAAAAAAATATATATTTTTTTGTACCTACTAATTAACATTAAGTCAGCTAAATTACCAATCATCTATGCACCTCACAAGAGGGGAAAGAAAGAAAGAGACATAGAAAATAATAAAAATACATAAAATAAAAGACAACAAAATATTGTTTAGGCAAAACTCATCTAAATGCTCTTTTTTATGCTAAATAATTTAGGAAGTATGTCCCTTTAAATCAATTTGTGGTCCCTCATTATAAAAAGATTAGCTTATCAATACTTTGGACTCTCAAGTTAGGTGGAATTTAACCAAAAGAGGGATAACATAAATGGGCTATTTTGACACCGCATAACATGGGTTTAGAAATACTTGGATAACTTTCATACAATAGCATGTCAAGCACAATTAATCATCTACTAATAAAACCAACCTATGCTATAAATCTAATGACACAGGCATTAAGGAGAAACTTGTTAAAAACATACCCCCTTTGGTTAAAGATAACATAAAATAGTGAAAGAAATCCCTATGTAAAACTAGAAACTACATACCGACCATTCTAGTTTAGCATAGTTTAAGCACAACTAAAAACATGGTGTAAACTCAAGAGCATCTTTTCAAAGTAACAATAGAGTTTATTTATTACAAAAGGGAAAAATTAGAAACAGACATCTTTAAAAATCCATTTTATAGACGCCCACTAATACACTGACACGTCACTTGTTACACTTCCCCCACATTATACTCGGTCACACAGAAATCATCTTCAAAAACCCAAACCCGAAGTCTCTCTTCCCTCTCTCCGTCTCCCCCTCTCTGCCATTTTCTCCTAGACCCATTCCCCATTTGCTATTCCAGTCAGGAACTCATGATTTGATTAATAAACCTGAATATGGAACTCATGATCCAGTCAGGAATTCCAAGAACAGTTAGGATAGAGAAAAATATCAAGAAAAAACAAGAACAAAAGAGGTGTACCCAATGAATCTTTGTAGTCAACCAATCCCTGAATAAATATGAAGGTGAGTTTTTTTACATATAATACAGAACGACATTTGACAAACTATCAAAAAGATAAACACAATATAAAGAGAAAAATAGCACAGAGTTCAATATTAAAAATTAGATTGGAAATTACTATCATATTTAATTTTGTGCATTCTTATTCAGGCAAAATCTAAATATTAGCAATACCTATTCTCTCCAACCATTAGACAAGGTCACAACCGTGCATCAATCTACAACTCATATTTGACTAATTAAGAAAAAAAGGTAAATCATTACCAAATAAACACGCGGCGCACATCGGCAAAATCTAAGGATCACTTTTTAGTTGTCTTCCTAAGGAAGCTTCAGAGTTGTGCATATCATTATCTTAAAAAGAAAAAAAGATCATTATCAAATAAACATGCGGCACATATGGCAGAGTCTTTTAGACTTCTTAAGTGTCTTCTAAGCAAGTTTCACAGTTCAACTTTCGAATGTTGAGAGAATGGGACTGATCTCACCTGTTAAAAGCTTAAACAGCGAATGAACGAAGCGACGAATGGAAAAATCGAAATCGATAAGGCGATCAATGATGGCTCTCCAAGACAAAATGATGAAAGTCTTTTTAGAATTTCTTACAAGTTCTACCGTCTTTAAAAATATTGAATAAGATGATTTTTTGATGTTTTTTTTTGTTTTTTTTAGGATTTTAGACGGTTTTGTAGTTTTCAAATTTCAAGTTTTGAAGAGTAAAGTAGTTTTTGAGGTTGTGATTTATGAAAATTTTGATCTTTTCATTTTTAGTAATGTTTTTTTTCCTTTTTTTATTCATAGTTCTGTTATTTGTAATGTTCTATATGGAAACACAGTACCAATCATCAATCCTCAATCACAGACTGCAAAAATTATGAATTACTAGTCAATAGACTATAATGACCTCAAAACTTAACAAAATATTAAAAGAACTGGTGAGTAATAACTAATAGTATAATGTGTAAAAATAAATTTATACGTTATGAGAAAGTAGTTTCAATTTTAAAAGAGTTAATTTTAGAAATATTTTTGTATACGGAAGAAAAATTAGATTAATCTATATACTATGTTATATTTTTTTTTAAATTTGGGAGGCTGCATGTAGTTCCTGCCGGGTCGAGTGGCCATCTTTGTTTCATATGTGTGTGTGTGTAAGGTCGTTTTTTATATCATTTTTGTTGATCTTAAGGAGATCGATCGAGTTGGGGGAATATTGAAGAAAGCTTTTAAAAAGTTTTCGGGGCACATAATGCATGGCCCGTCAGCTGGTGCGATGGCCAATTATAAGAATTACATGATCATCATGTAGACGTACAGTTTGGTTGTATGCAGGATAGGTGAAGCCATTGGTGATATGCGCCGACAATATATGCATAGCTATATGTTGTCATTATTCATTGTTCATCATGTTGCCCGTAGCCAACGACGCACAGCGGATGACATCAGCTACTTTCTACAGCGCTTTTAATTAATCCCAACCACATATATAAAACAAAAGAGGGGGGCTGCTGCTGCCCAGTTGTTGCAACATCTCCTCGCATAAAATTATATCTAACTTATTTTAAAATACAATGCAATAAAATCATATAGTTATAAATTTATTTTTTTAAAAAAATAAAATTAAAATAAAATATATAAAATAATTTTTATTTTATTTTTACACAAATTTTTTTATGTAATATAAAATAATTTAATAATAAAATCTACAATAAAAAATAAAATACGTTTAATATAATTTATGTATTAAAAAATATATTATATATCAAAAATTTGTCATCATAATAAAAATATATTAAAAATAAATTAGAAATCATCTAACTTTTTTTATTATTTATAATAAAAATATATTATTATGTTATTATATCATTTTATATTATATGAGATGAATTTTATTTTTAAATTAGATTAAATTTTGTAAAGAAAAATTAAAATAATTTTTAAAAAGATTATTTTATGATAAAATTAATAATATTTTATTAAATTATAAAGAGAAAGGGGGCCATGTTCCTGCTTTCTCTCTTAGCCAACGTGGCTCCGCCCATCACCACACACAAGCTGGTTACTCAAACAAAGGAACCTAGCTTGATCAAGTTCAGCACTGCAAAGTTAACCACAGCCATATGTATAGCTTGTTAGTGCCCATTTGGCCCCATCAGCGTGCGTACGTAGGTAGATACATTAAAGGCCGATGTATGTTCTAAAAGATGAAAGCCAAGAAGATAGACAAAACTTTGCTGCTCTCTCTCTCTCTCGCTTCCCCCTATAATAAAAGAGTCCATGAATAGCTCCTGTGCGCAAGGTTTCAATATTATCCGGTCATCACAAACAGCGCAGAAAGGTTCGCTACGCAGGAGAGATGGCGCCGTCACCCAAATCTATATATGTCCGTTGGGAATTAGGGTTAGGGGGGCGGCTTCATTTATCCTGCTTAGGAAACCTTTCACGCTCAACATCGTCATCAAGTTATCTCGCCTACCTACGTATATATATGTGACTTTAAGAGGTAATATGAAAGCAAAGGTGCATATATGCATGAGTGTACTTATTTACTTACTATATTATATCCTGTCCTTTTTTTCTTTGAAAATTCACATTCGCTCGTGTCAATGTTTTTCATTTGCATTCGTTCTTAATTATTAACTTGTACTTACATTTGCATGAAAGCCTGTGATCGATCATCCGGTTCTGAATTTGATGATCTAATATCTATGAGCTTTAATGGATCCCAAATTTCTTCTTCGTTCTTGTTTTTTTTTTTTTCTTTTCTTTTCTTTTTCTTTTCTCTAGGAGCCGGCAGGGAAATCAGCTGTGTTTACATGAACAAGAGATTCTCTTTTTTTAAATGATATCTTCCATGTTAGCGCCTATATTAACTCATATATCCTTTTCGGTTAAGCCGGGGATGAGTACTGTAGCAAGTTATAAAATCCTCTCTTTTCGCTTCTGTCAATGACTTGCATTTTTTTTTTCTTTTTTTGTCTTTCAATTTAGACGATTATGGTTTAAATAGATCTATTTTGTAGGAAAATGTACCTAATGATAATAAATCTAATTTACCAATTGTAAAACTTTTAATTACTCGAATGTATCAACAATATAATCATTTGTTGGTTTTCACTAATTTAAAACGTTTAAAGATTCTTGGACTTCAAACGTTTTACTTTCTCGTAATTCAAAAATTCAATTTCTTGATTTGCATCTTCAATTTTTAGAAATCTTGTGCTAAAGAGTGTAGAGATTTGAGTTCTCTTCAACACATAGTATATATTGAGAATAGTCATTAAATAAGCAATTCAATAAAAAATAGTGATATACGCTTACTATCCTATTATCATTTGTTTACTATTTTTAATGCATTTTTTTTTTCTCATTTTCTTTAAGTAATTTTTTAACATTCTTAATCATTAAAAATAAATAAAAAATATACAACTTCATAAATAATCACTTTCTTAATCATTAAATAAAAAAAATTAGTTAATAAAGCGCTTGTTGGCATTCCAGAATTCAAGGGATATAACACAAAATTTCAGTTTTACTTTTTTTTTTTTTTTTTTTTTTGGGGGATATATATAGCTAGCCTGAGATAGTATCTTCCATTGATGAATATGACTTCTAGGGTAATTTAGGCCTTGAATGTTGTTAAAAGGCCTTGTTGCTGATTAGGACCAAGGAGTCGAAGTACCAGCGTTGCAAAGGTGTTTGTCCTTTGTATCTCTACATAGCATGGAATTTGCTCAACCGAGTTCATAATTTTGAGATGTAGTTCAACATGTACAGGACATGCACTTTGTGTTCTTAGGAAAAATCCAAAATTTTAATTACTCATTTCAAATCAATTATTGATAAAAATAAATAAATAATCTTTTTCAAATTTTCATAAAAAAATTTAAATTCATCACAAAAATATTACTATTTACAACTCAACTTAACTCATCATCACATCCAAACGTAAATTCACGTCCTAAAAAACCATTAGTTTGTCGATAATCAATGAATAAGTCCAAAATTCCTTCACAAAGCGTAGTTGTGGGTACAAAAATGTTGAACATGTTGGGCGATTCTTTTGTCCGTCTCAAACAGAATATCGTTATAATAGTGGATATTGGTAAAAAATAATAACTTTCTTTACATTACTTTTTTACATGCCAAATTGATTGCACGTACGAAATTTATTTAATTCCCCTTAAATAAAAAATATATATATATTTTATTTCATCTCATCAAAATATTATAATTTTTTTAAAATTTATATATAAAATATAATGAATAATTTAATTTTTTCAAATGATAAAATAAAATTAATATTAAAAATTAATATTTTTAATAATATTTTATTCAACTTTTAACTTTTACATAAAATCATCACATCTCTTTTCACTCTCCAAACATACCTAAAATTAAATTACTGGTAGTTGTAAATCAACAACTGGATCATCTATTCGCCCTCTCTAAACCACAACTCTCCTTTTACCTCCATTGGTTATAACGCAACCATTTCATAACATAGATAAACTATGTAAATTTCAATCCCACTAAATGAATGTCGCCTAAAACAATTTTAAAATAGTCTGATGAACAAACTATTTGACTGTGACTAAAATTTGCAATGAAGGAAGATGTGCTACGTTCTGTTGAATTGGTCCGGTTAAAAGGGATTTTCACATCTATTGGATCATGATCCTCACTTAGAAAAACAATAAAATAGCAACCAGAAAAGATACCGATACACTATCAAATAATCACCTATTGTAGTGGTGTGTGGGAAGCATGCACCACACTGAAAGGAGAATAGGTAGCATAGACAGACGGATTCAAGGCTACTGATCCAGGCGGCGCCACGTGCTCAGCAAAGGAACCGTCAAGGCGCGGGGACACGTAACTAACGCGCAGGATGGCCCACACGCCACACTTTTGAGTAGTCTGCTTCATCCCTCCATTAGATCAGCGGTAAAGGAGTCCATTAGTTCGGCACGTGTCAATCCAAAACGTCTGGCAAACAGTAAATCGACACCTCTTGGTGCTATGGACAAAAAAGTTTTTAAGACTTGGGAAAAAACTAATAAAGTAGAAGCAAACATGAAGAAAAAGTCATAGAGGGCTAGGCGGAAGAGAGGAAAGAGTAAAAGCTTTGCCCTCCCTTGGAGACCAGCTACTATGGCTAGAAACGTCATAGAAAAACTCTAGAAAGAAAATGTTGTAGAGAGAGAGAGCGCAATTGGTAGGTCCCAATAAAATCCTTTTATCTCCATTTATTTGCCCAAAGCTTGGTCCAGTGTGGATAAAAAAAATTAAAATTTTGTTGAATATATAAAAATAATTAATACCATTTCTATTAAGTTAACCTTTTATCAAAGCAGCCACTGACCAAAAGTTTAGAGCGGTGCTACTCTTAGAACATTCACAATCGATACTTTAAAATACAATTTTTTTTAAATATAACAAAAATCTCATAAAACCTACCTCCAACAAACCCTTCAAAATACAAATATATTACTTTATCTACATTAGATCCGCTACATGTAGCAAGTCTTGTTCATCATTCTAAAATATTTTATTTCTTTCGCTTTTGTTCCTTTTGAATGATTTTCCCTTCTCTTTCAATTTACTTTATTTGCACTTCTGACCCTATCTCTCTCGTTCCGTTGCTTCACGCCAGGGTACCAACACTTTCTATTTCGCGTTTCAATTCTTCAAATCAGGCACCCCTGTTAAGCCACGACAATCTAAGAGAGGGTGTAAACCAAATCCCAAATATTTGAGATTAGTGGGGACGTGAGTTGTATGCAGGACTGGGTCGTAGCTCAACGTGTAGAAGTGGAATGGGTTGTTGCGAGTTTTATGTCATTTATTTTCCATTAGTTATGCTCTGTTATTTGCATTCTGATTTACGTATATTAAGTTCCATTTTTTGGTTGCAATTTCCCTTGTATTTCAATTTGTGGTACATGGCTTTGCTTATTTAAGCAGCCAACGTTTTCGTTAATGAATAATCTAGTCATTTGCATTCAAAATTGTGGTACGTTCTCACCCAAAGAGGACAATTATCTTACTGTTTATATTCTCTGTGTTGGGACCTAGCATTGGTCTCAGAGCCAGGTTACTAATGGGTACTAACAAAGAGCGTATTGAACACTTGGAGTCTGGACTCGGTGTAGTTCACGAAAAACTACAGCGAATGGAGGAAGCTATCAATCGACTTTCGAGTATGTTGATCGCAAACCAGTAGAATCCTACCCAGGAAAAGCCTAACCACGACAACCATCACCAGGAAGGCAACAATGTGGGTCGACAGATCATCTCCTCCAAAACTGCGAATCTGGAATTCCCACGATTTTCAGGGGATGACCCAACCGAATGGTTCAACCGTGTAAGACAATTCTTTGAATACCAGGGCACGACAGAACACCAAAAGGTTCCCATTGCTGCTTATCACCTTGAAGGGGAGGCCAACCAGTGGTGGCAGTGGCTTCATAAGACGTTACGGGGAGAAGGACATGTGATTTTATGGGAAAGATTCCAAGAGGAATTATGGGCTCGCTTCGGACCATCAGGTTGTGAAGACTTTGATGAAGCTCTCTCAAGAATCAATCAACTAGGGACATTGAGAGACTATCAACGTGAGTTAGAGAAGCTCGGCAACAAGGTAAGTGGATGGACACAGAAGGCGTTGGTGGGAACGTTCATGGGTGGCTTGAAGGCTAAGATTTTTTTATGGGATTCGAATGTTTAAACCGAAATCCCTCAAAGAGGCCATCAATTTAGCATGAATGAGAGACGAGCAGCTTACACGACAGCGGCGGTTCGTGTGACCACCACCTATGAGAGCTCCTCTAGCTCTTCCACAACCCACTCGTGTAGCTCCTGCTACTTTGGTTGCTCCAGTCAAGCGTTTATCCTGGGAAAAATGTAGAGGAAACGAGTGCAAGGCCTCTGCTTTAACTGCAATGAATGATTTACAGCTGGGCATCGATGCCAAAAACCTTAGCTGTTACTTCTGGAGGGCTACGCAGGTACTAGTAATATGGTCTGTGAGGATGTCACTAATCAAAAAACGGGGGAATTTGACCAATGAGACATTACAGGAGAGATGCAAGAAATAGAACTAGAGCCTGAAATCACCCTACACACATTGATAGGATGGACTAGCCCAAGAACGATGCGTATGATAGCAACTATGGGCTCTCACGATGTGATGGTGTTGATCGACAGTGGATCCACACACAACTTCATCAATGCTCGCTTGGCAAACATGCTGCATTTACTAGTAGTACCGACAGAACTATTCATTATTCGAGTTGCTAATGGCAAACGGCTAAAATGTCAAGGAGGATTTGATAAGGTATCGATGAATTTATACGACATTGACTTTTATCTCACTCTCTTCTCTCTGCCCTTATCAGGTCTTGATTTAGTACTGGGCATCCAATGGTTGGAAATGTTGGGTTCCATGGTTTGTAATTGGAAGCTACTAACCGTGGACTTCATTTGGAATAATCAAGCCCGACAGTTGCACCAATTGGGCGAGCAGTCCATTCAGGAGGCTACGTTAAAGGAACTCTCAAAAGATTGCTGACAAGGCCAAACGTTATTTGCGGTATGTTTTCCTTCGGCTATAGAGGAAGTCTTACAAGGTGCAGTTCATGGCGTTAATCATCAAGACATGCAGCGGTTAATACAGGAGTACACGGATGTGTTCCAAGACCCTTTGTGAGTACCACCTGTGCTTGAGATAGACCATTGCATTACACTAAAAAAGGGCACCGAACCTATTAATGTACGCCCTTACAGATATGCTCACTTCCAAAAAGAGGAAATCGAGAAGCAGGTGCAGAATATATTAGATTCCAAACATATTTGTGCTAGCACCAATCCATTTTCCTCACCGGTACTTCTTGTGAAAAAAAGGATGGTAGCTAGCAATTTTGCACAGACTACCGTGCGCTTAATAATGCCACCATCAAAGATCGTTTCCCCATTCCAACAGTGGAAGATATACTGGATGAATTATACAGCACCGCTTATTTTACGAAGCTAGGTTTGCAAGCCGGATACCACCAAGTAAGAGTAAATCCTCCTGATATTTCGAAGACTACTTTTCGTACTCATAATGGTCATTACAAATACCTCGTAATGCCTTTTGGCCTTTGTAATACACCCTCAACATTCCAGACCATCATGAATTCAATATTTTGAAATCACATTTGAAAGTTCATTTTGGTCTTCTTTGATAATAATCTCATATATAGTCCCACTTGGTATAAGCATGTAATACATGTTGCACAAACTCTGGAAATTTTGAGACAGCATGAGTTTTTTGCTAAGGCAAGCAAGTGTGTTTTCGGCCAGCAAAAATTGGAGTATCTAAGACATATCATCACACTGCAAGGAGTGAAGGTTGATGATCAAAAAATTGCAGCCATGCTTGCATGACCCTGACCTGTTAATATTTCTGAAATACATGGTTTTTTAGGCTTGGTAGGTTACTACCGAAATTTCGTTCAAAATTACGACATTATCGCTCGACCCCTCACCATACTACTCAAGAAAGGCAAATTCAGATGGCATGAAGAGGCCGAAACAACTTTCTCTGCACTTAAGCAAGCAATGACCACCACTCCCACTTCGGCTATGCCTAACTTCAATGACTCTTTCACCATTGAGATCGATGCCTCTGCAGATGGGATTGGCGCAATTCTAATTCAGCAGCGCAAGCCCATTGCCTATATGAGTCGTGCACATGGAGTTACAAAAAAAATCATGGTCAATCTACGCCAAGGAGATGCTTGCAATTGTAGAAGCCATACGCATGTGGCAACCTTATTTATTGGGGAGGAAATTCTTCGTTCAAACCGACCAGTGCAGCTTGAAGTATTTTTTGGATCAACGTGTAGCAACTCCAAAGCAACAAAAGTGGGTAGCCAAATTAATGGGCTACAACTATGAAATTATTTATCTTCCAGGCTGCAAGAACTCAGTGGCAGATGCCTTTTCACAGTCCAATACTTCATCATCTACACATAGTTGTTGTGACCTTGTGGGACGAGATTAAAGCTACTTACGAAGGGGATTCTTATATTCAGTTTGTAGATCGGGTGGCAAAGGCTCAAACTGAGAGTCCATATTCTCAACGCCAAGGACTTCGGTTATTTAGGGGAAGGTGGTTATTCCTTCGTGTGTGATGCTGCACACTAAGCTACTGCATGAGGCACACAATACCAAAATTGGTGGACACTCAAGCGTCTTACGGACATTCAAACAGCTAGCTTAGCAATTTTATTGGCCTAAAATGCACCAATCCATCCAGGAGTATGCCAAGCACTATGAGGTATGCCAAAAATGAAGTTTGAGACACTTTCCCCTGCTGGATTCCTACAACCGTTACCCATCCCCTGCCAAGTTTGGGATGATATTACTCTCGACTTCGTTGAAGGATTGCCAACCTCCCACGGCAAGGATACACTTTTAGTAGTCATTGACAGGTTAAGTAAATTTGCACATTTCTTAACTTTGTCCCATCCATTTACTGCTAAGAGCCTGGCTAAAAAATTTGTGGAAGGACTTATCAAGTTGCATGGCCTTTCGAAATCAATCACTAGTGATCGGGATCCAATTTTTATTAGTTGATTTTGGCAGGAATTATTTCAAATGCCAGGTGCTCAATTGAAACTCAACTCTGCCTATCATCCACAAATTGACAGTCAGACAGAAGTGGTCAATCGATATGTCGAACAATATCTTCGTTGCTTTGTTCATCAATGGCCGTGCAAGTGGAGCACTTCTAATCCATGGGCTGAGTTATGGTATAATACAATGTTCCATGCGTCTACTGGCATGACTCCATTTCAAGTATTGTATGGTCGTTTGCCTCCTCTTATTCACAATTACCATAGTAATGATTCTTCGGTACATGAGGTAGATAAGAGTCTCGTGTCCAGAGATGAGGTAGACAAGCAAATTTGGAATCTTCCATTAATCGTATGAAGCAGACAGCGGATAAAAGTAGGAGGGATGTGACTTTCGAAGTGGGTGATATGGTGTTTCTCAAGTTGCACCCCTATTGGTAGCAATTGATTTTCAAACATGTCCACCAGAAGTTTGCTAGTTGCTTTTACAGGCCCTATCCAGTCATGCAGAAAATTGGAGTAGCTACTTACAAGCTTCAACTGCTGGAATGAGCGCGAAGTCATCCAATCTTCCACATCTTACTACTCAAAAAATTCGTGGGAAATCTGGTGGTACCTTCTACGGTACTTCTACTAGTGAACAATGAAGACATAATTCTACTGGAATCTCAACAGATTTTGGAGACTCGCTGGGTCAAACGGGGAAACAAGTTTGAAGAAAAGAGCTTGGTTCCGTGAAAGCATCTACCAACGGAAGAGGTCACATGGGAAACAACCCAGTCGTTGCTTGAGCTATTTCTGCATATGGACATTGGGGACAAGGCTCCGCTTGATGGGGGAGGGATTGTTAAGCCACGACGATCTGAGAGAGGGCGTAAACCGAATCCCAAATATTTGGGATTAGTGGGGACGTGAGTTGCATGCAAGACTGGGTCGTAGCTCAACGTGCAGAAGTGGAATGGGTTGTTGCGAGTTTTACGTCATTTATTTTCCATTAGTTATGCTCTATTATTTGCATTATGTTTTACGTATATTAAGTTCCATTTGTTAGTTGTAGTTTTCCTTGTATTTCGGTTTGTGGTACACGATTTTGCTTATTTAAGCAGCCAACATTTTCGTTAATGAATTATCAAGTATTTGCATTCAAAATTGTGGTACATTCTCATCTGAAGAGGAAAATTATCTTAGTGTTTATATTCTCTGTGTTGGGACCTATCAACCCCCACCAATCTTTGTCACAGGAAAAAGCATCAAGATTATAAATTCTCAATACATTGGAGAGGTATATCCTCAATACCTAGTGGCAAGATCAAAAATTCAAAGAAACTACTGTACATGCAGATAAAAATGAAATACAAGAAACATAAAATGAACAAAGAACCACTATGTAAGAAAAAAAAAAGAACATTTTTTCAGCTATATACATCGACATCCAATGGATGTCATCTTTGTTGTGTTTGTTCGAGAAAAAAAACCATGAAGGTGAAACAGAGAGCTTCCACGAGAGAGAGAGAGAGAGAGAGAAGAGGACCATGTAGAAGTTAGCTTAAACAAAATGTCAGGATCTTGTTGGTGTTAATGTGGCTAAGAGGAGCAAATCGTTGTGCAAAGAGAAAGAAAAACGAAAAAATCAAAGAGATGAGAGAAGACTCTGGAAGAAGAATGGGTGTGCGTCCTTTTGTAACATAAAAATGTGTATTTTATTAATAAAGAAGGAGAAGCCTCTGGAAGAAGAAATTGAAGAATGGGTGTTATGCTTTTCATAAAGGTATATTTTTCAGAGTGGTGCTACATTCCCTAAGAGATGTTGAGTGTGGCTTGAATATTGATGATAAGCGCCTCAATCTGAGATTTCGCTCGACACTCACTCGACATCTAGCACGAGCGAGTCCAAACCCGTGAGTTTGCTCTCGCTCAACTTCCAACTCCAACGAGATTTGTACTGAAACTTCGCTTGACATCCAACTCGAACGAAATGCAAACTCTTGAAGTGGCTCGAGCGAGATTTAACCCCGCTTGAGCGATTTGTCATTTTCTAGGATTTTGCATCGTTTATACTATAAATACATGTTCTTTCATTGTAATTATAGAGACACTTTTGGAGAGCAGTCAAACACTTGTGAGAGAGATATTCCTCTTGTTTATAATCTTGAGAGTATATTGGATGTATTGGAGCTTTGGGATCGAGAGGATTTGTGATTGATCTCTTTGTAATCCATCTTCGTTATAGTGAGTTCATTCCAACCGACCCCAACAGTGGACGTAGACTCACATTGGGCTGAACCATTTCAATCTGGTGTTTTGTGCGTGCTTGTCGTTATTTTCTTTTGTACTTTGTTTCTGCTGCAATACCTTAAATTTATTATTTGATACGGTTTATCTCCAACAAACTGGTATTAGAGCTTCAGCTCTGCATTATATCCATAAGGGATGGCAACAAGGGTTGGCTAAGGTGCTAGACAGTAAGCCAGACTCTCCCGCACCCTAAAAGGAAGAAGAGGAGAAGGCACATAGTGTTATTCTTTTGTCCTTATCTAATGAAATTTTGAGGGAGGTTACCGATGTGGAGGAAGCCAAGGATCTCTAGACCAAATTCGAGAGCTTGTATATGATGATATCGCTCACCAACAAGTTGTATCTGAAATAATGATTATACACACTCAAAATAAAGGAAGAGACTTCTATCTCTAAACACTTAGATGAATTTAATAAGATTATAATGAATCTGAGAAATATTGACATTAAACTTGATAAGGAGGATCAAGCTTTAATTGTCTTGTATTTGTTTCCCATGTCGTACGATAATTTTGTCAATACCATGATTAATGGTAAAGACACAATTTCTTTAGCTGATGTTAAATCTGCTTTGATTTCAAAGGAATTGAAAAATAAACTTAATGAAAAGTGCACCGAGAATCAAACGAGTAGTTTGTTTGTTAAAATTTCTCTAGTAAAGGCAGATCCAATGAGAAGGGTTCTAATAAGGGTAAGGAAAAATCAAAAGAGGTTCACAGTTTAAAGGTAGTAATAAGAAAAATGTTAAGTGTCATTAATGTGACAAATTTGGCCATTACAAAAATGAGTGTTCTAAATTGAAAAATAAGGAGGGTTCTAGTTCCTCTAATGTTATTAGCGTTGTTGATGAAAAGCCTATTGGCTCAGACATTGTCCAAGTAATCAGGAATTCTAGTAGTCATTTCAATGACAAGTGTGTCATAAACTCAACTTGTACGTTTTATATGTGTCTCAAGAAGGACTAATTCACTACCTATGAGTCAGTCAGCGGTGGTTCCATTTTGATGGGGAACGATATGTCTTGTAAGATTGATGAAATTGGTTTAGTGAGAATTAAAATGTTTGATGAGATTATTAGGACATTGTCTAATGTTCGACATATCCCAGATTTGAAAAAGAATCTTATTTTTTTGGGTACTCTTGATACTTTGGGTTTTCGGTACACCGGTAAAGGTGGAGCCATCAGAGTTAGTAAGGGCTCTATGGTTGTGAAGAGGGAGAGATAAGACAGATGATTTTTATTTCCTTCAGGGCAATACAGTGACAGGTACAGCTGCAATGTCTGTTTCAGATGATCCAGACTTAGATATTACCCGCTTGTGACATATGCGTTTGAGCTATATGAGTGAGAAATTGATGTTTATCCTGAATAGGTGATGTTTGTTGTGTGGTCAAAAAGTAGGAAAATTTGAATTTTGTGAACACTGTATGTTTAGGAAACAATGCAGAGTTCAATTCACTACTAGAGTTCATAGTACCAAAAATATTGTGAACTATATTCATTCTAATCTTTGGGGTCCTTCTTCTGTTTCATCGAAAGGTGGAGTTCAGTATTTGCTTACTTTTATTGATGATTACTCACGCAAAGTTTGGGTGTATTTTCTTAAGCAGAAAATCGAAGTTTTTGCTAATTTTAAACAGTAGAAGACTTTGATTGAGAATCAGACAGACAAGAAGGTAAAGCGACTTCGAACAGACAATAGTATAGAATCTTGCAGAGGTAAATTTTATGAATTCTACAAAGAACAAGACATTGTCAAACATCGCACAGTTAAGCATACTCCATAGTATGCTTACAAATGTCGTTATAGTGAATTCCTCTTGTTTACAATCCTGAGAGTAGATTGGGTGTATTGAGATTTTGAGATTGTAAGGATTTGTAATTAATCTCTTTGTACTCTATTTTTGTTATAATGAATTCATTCCGACCGGTCCTAACAGTGGATGTAAGTTTACATTGAATCGAACCACTTAAATCTGGTATTTTGTGTGTGATTATCGTTATTTATTTTGTACTTTATTTCCTCTGCGATACCTCGAATTTATCATTCGATACTATTTATCCACAATAGATGTAGCCCAAATATGTATAGAAGAAAATATTATTTTTTTAATTTATTTTTAATCATTTTTTAGTGGTTTTAAATAATTTTTAAAAATAAAAAAAATAACATTATTATTAAAAAATATTTTCTTAATTATTAAATTAAGAAAATTGAAAATAATCGAATTTGTTACACGAATTCCGAATACGGATTCGGGAGATAAAACATTTCTCGTGTTTTATTAATATAGACAATTTGATAATTAATCACTAAATATTAACTTTTATATTAATAAAAAAATGATATTGATAACATTATCAATATTAACATTAATAACAGTATTAGTTAAAAAAAAACATTAATAACAGCATTAGTAAAGAAAATGTGAGAGTAGGCGTGTTGTGATTAAAAAATTATTTGAGAAAATGAAGATGGTTGGGATTTTTTGTTTTAGGTGATGAAGATATTGAAGATGGAAAAATATTGTAAATATTAAAAGATATAAGAAGATTGAGAAAATATTGACAAAAAATAAGAATGTTTGAATAATATAAAGAAAAAATAGATTAATCTATAGATGATATATTATAAAAATGAATAGATAAAATTAAAACAAAAGTTTTTGATAATGAATTTTAAATAAAAAAAATAAAGTATTCATTAAGAGTGCTCAACAAAAATTCGGTATGGAATGGTATGGATTGTTTTTCAATATTTTTAATTTTTTTAAAATATTTAAAATATATAAAGAATTATTATAAAGTTTAAAAAAATATATTTTTAATTATTATATAAATAAATAAATTTAGAAAAGAAATCGATATTTGTATACTTTTTCAATGTCTCTGTCATTTTCTCACAAATTTAAAATTAATACAGCCTGGCTGAGCCGAGAAAAAAACAAAAAAAAAAAAACAGCCTGATAGCACGAGAAAAGACTTCCTTTCCCTGATAAGACGTTTTATATGTGTCGTTTCTTCTTTTTTTTTTTTTTTTTTCTTTTTTTAGTTTTTGGAATTGTATGCGTCGTTTCTTGGACAATGTATGTCTGGACAATATATGGGGACTCAATGTCTGGACAATGTCTCCCTTAGCCGGAAGGTGTTTAAGTCTGACTTTGACGTTAGTGGACATTTCTTTTCTCAAAATTTAAAATTTTTTTTTTTCTTTTATCCTTTCCGTATGGTATTAAGAACATTACTATCCAGTTGTTCATAATTTTTTTAAAATTTTAATTAAAAGCTCTACTTTTTATAAAAAAAAAGAAATTAAATTTTATTCATTTAAAAAAGAAATTATATTTTATTCCCTAGATTTTTCTCATCTATTATAATAGAATTATTCTATTATTTTTTTATTAATTTTTATCTACTTTATTTTATATTATAATATTATTTCTAATAAAATACAATATATATATAGTAATTTAAGAAATGAATAATAACTCCTCAAAATTAAGAAACTATTATTTCTTTTTAAGGGTTGGGGGTGGGGTTGATATCCAATGCGGATGTTCTAAATAACATGACAAAACCATTTTATAGACTATAATATAAATATAAATATAATAAGAAAAGTCTTTCTGGAATAAATTTAAAGACAAATAATTTCGTCTCTAGTAAAATGATCTTTCAAACGTGTACTAAACCATTCACTCCTAAAAGAAATAACCAGTTGAATAGCTTTTTTTTAATCAATTATTATTAATTTTTAACATTAAGCGGGAATAAAAGTCAAATAAGTTAAAAAAAATAGATACTATTAAAGAGCGGTATAAATATTGTAAAATAATTTTCTGTTATTATTTTATTTTATTTATAAGAAATATTTGATCTACAATTTTTTTTTTATATAAACTGAGTTACTTTAACAAGATATATTAATTTATAAATTTAATTCTATAAAATTCTTTTTTTTTGGACGCTATTGGGTATCTCAACCGGGATGGAACGTCTTTCTTTCTTTCTATTCGGCCATTATTTGAGGGGGTTTGTAAGTTATTTCTTCCGGACCATTTCTTTTGCTGGACCGAGGCTTCCGCTAGACCAGACTCCTGATGAACCGTTCCTTAATTTGGGCCAATCCTTCATGCGCTTGCGGAACAAGGACCCTCAAATAGTTGAAGTTTCCACACTTTATTGCTATTGTACAAGGAAACAAATGAGTTTCAAAATCCTGTAATACTTGAAATTAAGTTGAAGTAATGGCATGAAACTCCTGTAATACTTGAAATTAAGTTGAAGTAATGGCATGAAACTCTTTTTTCTCCTTAACATGAGTATCTTACGAATTCAATGAGCTTAAAATTGAGTTTCGATTCGAATCCAGGATATTTATAACTTAACTGTTATACATCTCTAGTTACTTATAGAAAAATAGACTAAAATTACTCACTTCGAGAGAAGCACTTCCAACAAAAGAAATGAAGAAGAAAAGATAAGAAAAAAGAAATAGAAATGTTCATTAACTTTCTGGGTAGATGAACCCTAGAGCCCTTAACTCATACATAAATAAGATGACCTCTACATAGCCCAGACTAACCCCACTAGCTATATATATTATAGTCCAAATAACAGGTAGCATCAAAGTAAAAAAAGTTGTAAATGAAAATTGGCCCAAGGCTCATGGACCATGTATTTCGTTTGTGGACTGTAACAAACCATCCCCCGTAGAAGTAACTTGTCCACAAGGTGCGGGTATCCTTGCCCACAATTGTCCTCCCACCCGGGTCAAAAACAAGAATTTTCTTTGTTCCTCTATCAAAGGGCCAATTAGCCGCTATTATACAGCTTAAGGGAAAAATTAGGCCAATGAGATCCCTTTACATTAGCATATTGCAAAGTGGAATAATCATCACTTCTCTTCCTTTCTGCCAATTCTATTAAATCTCGCTCAGAGTTGGCCAAAGTGACTAAGTGTGACCTTTCATTTGCTAGCTTCATGTTTCGGAGCACCTTAAAAGCCTCTTGACAGAAAGTGGTAAGCAACATATCCTGCAATCATGGAGCTCCAAGAAATCATCTCTCTCACAGTCATTTCAACAAACACTCACCTTGCAAGCCCGATTATGCTTAAAGCTACATAAATTCTTAAAAAGGTATTTCCTATAACAATTGATTGCACCGTCCCACCTTCTCCCTCAATCAAGCACGTCAGGCTTTTATAAACCACTTGTCAGGTTGAAGCCCAACCATTTTTACCATGCCAATCGCAAAACCACTTGGATCATATTCATCATCAGCATAAAAATCTGGCACCCCTGCAGTCCCACCTCCCAACAGATGGCAATCGGCTAGTTGGCAACCATCAACAATACCCCTTCTAACCTTTTCAGCAAGGTCAACATTTAGGTGGCTAGTTGCAAAATATCTCTGCAGGATGCATAAAAATGTTGAGGCCTTGGGTAGCCCATATGGCAACATAACATTCTCAACCCTGGCCTTTATGTCTTCGCTAATTCTCTCTATTACAAAGTCAGAACCTACTCATACTCAAGGACATGCCAGTGAGAAAGGCATTTATAATTGGTGCATGCTGCAAGTGATTTATTATATATTACCTTTAAAACCCAAGTCTTCATTAATACACCTTGAAATAAATTCTTGATTCCCCTGACCAATTTTGAGCACACTTCCCTTATAACTCTACAAAAAGAACGATGGTGCACACAATTTAATCCTAGCAAAGCGCATCACAGGATAAAAGGTCCACTAACTACCTAAACTCTTATCCGGCATTACAACAAACACCTTGTGGGCTGTACTCAACTCACATTTACTACTCTGACCGAGTGATAGAGCTGCAAACTACCCTTTCGAGCGGAATTTGTAAATAGAAGCCACTGCCGAGTGATCTTCTCGTCCGGCAGATGAATAGCAATATCACAAATATCAATATGAATTCCACCATCTCTTAAAAATTGCAACCCCATACGAATTTGCCATTTTACAAATAGAGTTTAAAGACTTCATCTATCTCAATCATACCTTTGATTGTGTACTGGGCACGGGAATCTCGATTGAAACTGAGATGCGCACTTGTAACGAGCTGGTGGACCAACAAGATTGGGCTTGTTGAATGCCGATTAGAAGAAAGGTTCTGAAATGGGTCTTCAACCAAAGGCCATCGGTGGAGATGGATCTAATGAGCTATTTCTCTCCCTCGAATACAGACGTATTGCCCGTTGTTGTTATGCCGCTCCTCCATCTCGATTTGAATGTCCAACCGCAAACGGTGCAGAGCTAGAATTTAATGTTTGGGAAGGTAATTAACAAGGTGTTATAGTATGCGAGTGTAAGTTATGTGTATTTTGTGTATATGATTATATATAAAAATAATAATTATATTTTATAAAATTATATATAAAAAATACATATTTATTAATTATCTTATAAAATAAATTTTATTGAAATTTTTGTATTAGTTTATTAAAAATAATTACAAAATATATATATATATATATCAATTTAAAATTTCACCTTCAACTTAGTTTCACCAAATAATGAATAGTTGCATTTTCTAAAAACAAAACCAATAATAAACGTTTAAACTTCGAATAAGAGAGAGAATCATAGAGCAAAAAGCCAATCCATAGACAATTATAAAAGAATACTTTTCAGTTTGATTAAAAATGTGAAAAAGAGAAATAAAAACTATTCCTCGTTAAATCCTTTTAATTCCATTTTATTTTACCCATCTATTTCTTGGCCATCACTTACATCAGACTAAGCGGCTAAGCCCAAGCCTTAACCTAGCTCTAAATAAATTTTAAACATCAAAACTAATGTTCACATAATTTAATGAAAAATAAAAGTGTAGCACAAACCTTAACCCAGTTCTAAACGACTAAGCCCATATGATTTTGATGCAAGTGTGATATCACCAACAGTAATGAACAAGTGTTTTTAAGCCCACGTGACTCACAGTGCTCGCAAACTTGACATGATGACTTTCGGTGGGTACGTCTAGAATCTTTGTTACCTGTTGAAAGCAGAGTTGTATAGCAAAGATGGGAACCATGGCAATGCAAAGCAGAACTCCAAGCCTCTAAGGTTTCAATGGCAATGCAACATGCTACAACCTACAACAATATCCGAGACCAATCTCCATACAGAATCCACAAAAGACTCATTTTGCTCTCTAATTTTGCAATCGCAGCAAAAATTTTTTGAGGCAAGTCCTACAGAATTGAAACTAAGGTTTCTTTTTTTGTAAGGAATACCGAATAAGGATGGTTTCTTTTTTAATTTTTTTTAGAATTTTGGGCAAAGTCGTATTTTAGTGATTTTGAGTCCTGATAGTTGAAATTCTGTAATATAATGTAAGAGATTTTAGTCTTCAACCCTGTGGGTAATGAGCCAGTGGATAATGACTAAAGCATGAAAAGAAGTCCGTACCCTGTTGGGGGGGCTAGTTTCAGTTTGGGGGACTAAGTTTAGTGAAAATTTTCCAAGTAGGAGAAAAAGTAGATTAATTTATATACTATATGAATGTTTCAAAAAGATTTTGTTTGGGGGGGGGGGGGGGCTAGGGTGCACGTAGTTCCGCCCCTGCCCGCAACAACATATAATAGGAATTGAGAAAGTTCTTTAGGTCAAGAAATTTCTACCGAAATGAGGATTCATTTGCTTGAAGGGTGAGGGTGCAAATCTGCAGAGGTGAGAGAGATATGCGGAAGTAAGATTGTCCAGAGTTAGAGCTCTCATATTTTCTACAGTAGTGAGAGAGATCTGATAGTGAGGACAGGGAGCTAACATAAGTTGGGGGAAGATAAATCTCGATTGCTGATGGTGGCGAGGAAGGTTTTTCTGAGGAGTGAGCCAACGAACCGATTTTCCTGGTCAAGCTCAAAGAAGGAAGACTTTATTTTTTCTAGAGCTGATCTTTTAGACAAAGAGGGCGATCCTTTTTTGTTTGGTCTTGATTGATTAAAATAATTTTTTTAAAATATAAATTTATACATTAATTTAAAAAAAATATCATATTTACTCAAAAATAAAGAGATAAAAATGAAAAAAATATTTTTATAAATACTAAAACTAAAATTATATCTAACAAAAGCTAAATTTGACTTTTATTGGACAAAATTTTTCACTTTTATCTCGCTACTTTTAATCAAATATGATTAAAGTTTTTTTTATAAATGTGTAAATTTGTACTTTTTGAAAATAGCTTTAAACATCCAATGAAAACACTATAATATCTTATTGGATTGTCCAAAATTAAACTTTAAAAAGTATAAGTTTGCACAGATATCAAAAAATTTTGGTTGTGCAAACTTTTAACTTTACTATTCACTTTTGAAGATAAAAAATATTTTTATTCTATTTTTTCACTTTTTTCTCTTTATTTTTTATTAAATATAACTAAAATTTTTAACTTTACTATTCACTTAAAATTCTTATTTGAAGTTTAGTTTTAGATAATCTAATAAGAATGTTCTAAGAACTATAGCATTAGTTTCATCAAAAACAAAATTTAAAGATTTACTATTTAAAAATTAAATTAAAAGTATTTTATTTTTATTTTTTTTTCTCATTTTTGATCAAATACGATAAAAGTTCTTTCATAGTTCTAATGTGGAATTTTTTTAGGTGTTCTATTTTCATCAAATTTGTATTTTTTTATTAAATTTTAAAAGAAATTTTTGATAGAATCAATATTAGTGATCTAAAAAATCATCATTGACCCTCATTTTTGCTTTGAATTTTCGGTAGCTTAAAGATGGTTCATCATCGACCTCTATAGGTCGTTTGGAGGGACTAGGAACTATGTCGTTTGGCTATTACTTGGTTTGTTTCGTATAACAGATGAGGCATATGATGGTAATGAAATATTCTAAGTTTAGTAGAGAAGTCGTACTAATCGGGATCTGACAGAGGCAGCTTTGTTCAAAGATGAACTCGGACGAAGAATTTGTTGTTACTTGTTTTTCTTCTTTTATCTGCATTGTACTAAAAAGTAGGGGTGTATTAAAGAGTAGGGGTGTAAATGATCCGGTCCGGTCTGATCCGATCTTGAAAATTTATGGATCGGTTTTATTCGGTCTAAAAATTCTTTCACCCTAGACTGGACCGAACAGGAGTTCGGTCCAGTCTAATTCGGTCCAGAGACGGTTCGGTCTAATTTAAAGGTGTTCCATATGATTTAATAAATTAAATTTAATCTAAAATTCTACAATGATCAAATATTTTTTTAATCTAAATTTAATTAATATGAATTATAATATGTTAATAATATAAGAGTATATATTATATATTAATATGTTAGTATATATTATATATTAAGTATGTTAGTAAATTATAACTAATAACACTATTACATTAGTATATATATATATATTTATATGTTAGTAAATAGTAATAAATTAGTAATAATATATTAAATAATAATAATACACTTATTACTTATAAGTTATTATTAATATTCTATATAAATATAGTATAATTTATATTTTTATACTAGTCAACCAATAAATTATAATATATTAATATATTAATTTATAATTTATATACTATTTTTATATATACATATATAAAAATATATATGTGAAGTTCGATCTAGTCCGATCCGGTCTAGGGGGAGAAATCCTCTTGACCGGATCGGATTCTCTCCCTAGACCGGACCGGACCATAATTAATCGGTCCATATAAAATTTGGACCAAATCAGACCGAATTTTATTCGGTTCGGAATTAATCGGTCCATATAAAATTTAGACCAAACTAGACCGAATTTTATTCGGTTCGGTCCGGTCCAGTCCACCAATATTTTATAGTCCTACTAAAGAATATTAGCATTAGATCCATAAAAATATCAATCAAATACAAATTTGATAGTTTTAATAATTTCACATTGAATTTATCAAATTCTATTATCTTAAACTTTGAGTTATAATAATTTAGGTTCATCCTTTAAACTTGAAGGATCACTATTCATACTCAAAACTAATTATTTAATGTATTTTATTCTCTCCACTTTCTTTCACTCATTTTTCTCTCTCCACTTTATTAACAAAATATTATTATATTATTATTTTGATGAATCAAATGATGCATCCAATATGAAATTATGGATGTAGAGTTGTTAATTTTTCATCAAATTAGTACTTTCTATCAAATTTTGAAAGAATTTTTAATAAATTCAATGCTAATGCCCTCAGATATTTTAAATTATGATGAAAGTTGTTTCGACCTTCCTTTAATTTTTTATGCATAATTCCATACCGTTACTGATTTTCTTCCACCAACTCTTTAATTTTGAGTAATGATAAGATAATTATTTTTCATTTTCATATATTGATGAAGTAGATGTCAATAAAAATCGGATCTGGATACCACTTGTAACATATCTCTAGTTATTTAAAGAAAAATAGTCTAAAATATTCACTTTGGAAGGAGCACCTCCATAAAAGAAATGAAGAAGTAGAGCACTAATATTGGATTAGCTATCCACTAATGCCCTTCAAATTTTAGAGAAAAGGGTTTTGCTACGTACAAAAAATTTCGGGTAGGAATTATGCAGGGACAAATTATAATTTTATATCAACTAAAAATTAAAAAAATCAGAAATAAATATTTGTCCAACACAAAAGGAATTGAAAACTAAGAATGCTAAAATGCAAAATAAAACTAGAGACGAACCATTTGCCCATTTCTGCTTGGTTCATGCGCAAAATTACCTGCTAAGTATCATTTTCCTTTCAGTTTTCATATATGAAAAGAACTATAGCTTTTCATCCTGATTATTTTATGATTTCCTTCCTGCAACCTATAGCCATTTTCCTTCCCGCGACCCCTCATTTTCTCTCCCTCCAAGCAGTGCATTTTCCTAACCCGGTCGTCCCTGTCGACAGCTCATCTCCATCGCCAGCTCCTCTCCGTCGCCAGTGAGGTTTCCGTCGTCGTCTCCCTTTGTATTCTCCACTCCAGTGCTTGTGCTTTTTCTCTCCAAGTACATCTAGATCTCACCATTTTCTCCACGTCATTTATTTTCAATCGACAAATTGGGACTGCGATTGGTTTCTATTATTCGTTTGGAATAAATGATTCAAATCCCTAACAAGATGCGAAAGAGCTATAGGACTATTCTTCGTTTGGGATAAATGTTTAGGGTTTGTAATCTGCAATAATCATATTAATGCCTTTATTATCTCCAATACAGTGAGTGCCATGTTGATGCTATAATTGAGTAAAAACTCCTTGTACTCCTTGTGAGAGTCCTATATTGAAGGTGACAATAACTGTACTTACGTTGTACGATGAAGGAAAAACTCCTTGCACTACTCTGTTAATGCCACAAATTATGGAATTAATAGGAGATGCATTGAGTATAAATCATCATTTATTCATTTGTTTTGGAAGTTATTCATTTTTAGGATTGACTGCTCGCTGCTGCTTTTCTAAGAATAAGAAATGCCCAAATCTGCATTTGAACCTGCTTTCTGCACCACTGTTTGATATTTGTGTTGCTTGCATTATGAGATCCTCGATTCTTAGTTTTTTCTTATAGAGTGATGGTCTGTCTGCTATCAATATGATTATTTTTTCATGGTTTCTGAGGATAAGATTCTGGCAAGAAAGCAAAGCAAAATGATGAGTTTTTAATGTCTAAACATGATGTAGAATCCTTATCATATTGGTCTTCAAAGTTCTCTAATTGCTCTGCAGACCTACCTCAAGCCCTTCATACTTAATTCATCTGGAGAATCTTTATATTAATTATCTTGTTGACTTAATTAATTGAATCACACTTATCATGGGTTACCATTTTGTCAATTTCGGAGTCTGTTACATTTTGGGCAGCATTTCAAATTTCTGTTTACAACTATTTTATTTTGGATCACAACTATTGCCTAGATTTTCTATTGTGGACTGAAAACACTTTGTTTACATTAAATATAATGGTTTGAGTTTTGCATGCAATATGTCCCAGATTTTCTGTTTTATTGTTTATCTATCTACCTAATCTGCCCCATTGCTATTTCAAATTTCTGGCTTTCTTACATCCTCTGAATTAGTTTTGAGTATTTAGGTATACATTATTAGACGCAGCTGAATTTATTGATGAATCAGATTTAGGTATTTAGGTATAAATGAATTTTTGGTCCACAGCTTAGACGCAACTGATTTTATAGATGAATCAGATTTTATTTGATTTACATCAAAGTAATATGATTTTATTGATGAATAAGACTTTATTTGATTTACAAAAGGGTTATTTTATTTTTTTACATGAGGGCTATCTGATTTTATTTATCTTTAGCTTCTTTGCTCCTCTAATTTGCTTTGTTATGATCAATTTGGCATGTGGATGAATCTTTCATAGTTTTACTGTCCAGATGGAGTTGATATCATCTTGTTCATAGACATGCGTGCTTTGATGGTAGGTGAATTGAACAAGCTTTTACAATTGTTGGAAGTGGATGGACTACGTATTGCATACATCGAACCATGGATAGTTTGCTCGCATATTGTACAATTAAGGATTTACAGAAAGGCCAAGAGAGAAAAGAATGAGAGAGGCTAATAGATGACCCACTTGATTAATTTGTAGATTGTTGGATTGTGAAAATGAATATGAATATGATCACTAGAGGTTATTGAGGATTATGAAAATATAATATAAATAATAGATAAATAAATAAATATAAAAAATAATAATAATACTTTATTATTATAGAGAATGTGATGGCTAATCCAATGTAAACTTTATGATTTGAGTAATTAGGTAAAAGATGAAAAATTGTATATTCTTCAAATTTTAAAAATTAAGATGACTAATCCAATACCAGTTCTCTAAGAGAAAGGAAATATGAGTTTTCATTAACTTTCTAGATAGATGAACCTTGGAGCCCATTAGCTCATGGGCGATTCTATGGGGCCCCGACGTAGGGGCCTTTTTGCATCCTTGTAATGTAAAATTTACTTACACTTTTTTGAATTTTATTTTTCTTTTTTATAAAATTAATAAAAAAAATATATGGAGGTAAAATATATGTAATTTTTTAATTTTTTTTTTATATTTAAAAACTCTCATGAAGGCACAAAAGGACCCAACGTCGGCCCCATATATTTACTCTTAGCTCATACATAAAGGAGATGACCCCCACATGGGCCCAAACTAATCCCACTATAAAAGCATACAAGAAAATAAAATTAAGCCCAAGACCCACTACCTATATTATAGTCCAAATAACAGCTACCATCCAAGTAAATAAAGTTGTAAATGAAACTAAATTGGCCCAAGGCCCATATCCCATGTATTTCGTTTGTGGACTGTGACATTAACACAAAATCACGCACTCTCTAAAAACTTGCAGGATTTAGATTTAAAAAAATAAAACAATATCACAACATTAATATATTCTACAATTATTGTTGTTGTATCATAATTATGTTGAGATGATCACTTGTATAATGCGTATCCAATACACAATACTTATAAGGGAACGTTGGGGTCGGTCTAGATTTTAAGGCTCAAAAAATAGCCTTCAAATTACGGATTGACATGTGTTTAGCTCAAGAAAGAACTGTGGTGTTGCCCTCATTTGATCTCTCCTTTTCATTTCTATTCGATCCTCCATTCCTTCCCTTATCATTCCCCTGTTTCCGGCTCCCTCTCATAAACCCACCTCCTCTCTTCTCCCCTCTCATTTTGTCTCGCAACTCTCAAGCCCTTCTTGCATCGGTGTCAAGCCCTTCTAGCAGCAGCCTCAAGCCCCTCTCGCAGCCGTCGCAAGTCCCATGGTAACGCCCCTCTCTTTCTTTATATCGATTATAATTTATATTTTGGAAACCCTAGGTCTTGCACGAGTCATTATAGTAAACCAGAAAAACCTAGGTTATCTTGGATGAATTGCTAGTTCTAGAAACCCTAGATCTTGCACAAGCATGAGTTGCTTAAACCGGAAAACCCCAAGTCTCACACAAATTGATTATTCCAGAAAACCATAGGTCGTCTCGCACAACTTGCTTATTCTAGAAAATCCTAGGTCTTGCACAAATTGCTTATTCCAAAATATCCTAGGTATCACACAAATTGCTTATTATTTGCTAGTGTGCTTTTCCCTCTCCATTTTTTTGGGTGATGATTACCTAAATATGTCACGCATTGCTCCCTCTCAGACCTATCGATATTTTGGATGTGGTTAAAACTTGTTGATTGTTTCTTTTTCTTGAGCAAGACAAATTTGTTTTTTGAGGAGACAGTTATTAAGATTCACAATATTAAATTAATCGAGTAATAATGTACAAACACAATTTGATTTTTGAGGAGACAGTTATTAAGATTCACAATATTAAATTAATCGAGTAATAATGTACAAACACATATCGATGGTTTGTTGTAAATGGAAGTTTGACAGGAAAATAAATATGCTTCTTGAGGCCATAGTCTTAGGGTTTGTGCTAGCTTAAACAGTCATGGGATGTTATGAGATACATCATTTGTCAGTTGATGCAGAATGAGATTAGGAATGTTTGAATCTCTACTTGAGAAATTGTTGGTTTGTTATTTTGTTTTTTGTTATGGTTTTGGCTGACAATGAGTGGTTGGTTTTTAAATCTTTGAAAGATTTAATATATGAATATCTCCTTCCAAGTTTTTTTTTTTTTCGGCTTTGGCTAATAATGAGTAGTAGTCTTTTCTTGTCTTAATCTGAAATGTTAAGAAGTTATTAGGGTTTTGTGATATTATTGATGAGGCATGATTCATTTTAATTTCTCTAATATGGCAACTATTTTCTATTAGCATTGTTAAAATGGATGTGTATTCATTATGATGAAAGGAAATTAGAAGTTTGAATTTCCATTCTAATTCAAGTTCTTGGACTACAAGAGGGGAAAACAAAGCTAGTTTGGAGAGTAAAGTTATGAATTCCGTTTTGGTGACCATTCTAGTTGAGGCATTGAAACGAAAAATTTCGGTACCAGTACTGTTTCGGATACCGTTTCGGAATAGATATTATATGAATAAATTATATATATAATAACTATATTCTAAACTAAACCAATACAAATCTAATTAAAAAAACATACATACCTGATAAATTTAATAAATTTAAGACTTCAGAATTTTAAAAATAATTGTTAAAAAGTAAAACCAATTCAATTGAGATAGATGTTTGGAATTAATAACAATAAACAACCAAATAAATGATAAAAGTTTCAAAAAATAAAAAATAAATGAAGAAAAAAATATTGAAATAATATTGCAGTCCAAAAATATAAATTAAATAATTAAAAAAATAAGAAAAATAAGAAAAATATGCTTATTCGGAATTCGGCCAGAATCGGCTGGAATGGATCGGAATTCAGGCTGGAACGGAATTTTTTGACAATTTTGCCCAGAACGGAACGATATTTAGAACCTTGTTGGAGTGACCACTTTGTTATTATGGCCGCCAAGCGAAACTACGGGTTTCTGGACAATCCAATACTTTAGGTAGAAGATTTTATAATTGTCTTAATGATAAACAATGCCATTTTTTTTAGTGGATTGATTTAGAGCAAAACAATTGCTATAAGATGACACTAGACTTAGCTGAACAAATGTATGATAGGGTACTTCATGAGCAGCTACGCATCGAAGAATCCAAATTTATAACAATGAAGAAGAAGTTCAAGGGAGTTTTGAAAGTGTTAATTTTGTCATTTTTTTTATAATAGTTTGTGGTGTAATTTTTATGTTTTCAAAAAAATATAATGTATCTCAGACAATGCTATGACTCATGTAACTTGTACATTTTTTAAGATTTTAATGTAATGTGGTGTACTTTTATTAAAATATTTGTGATCTCATGTGTTTTGGTATAATTTTTATTCGCCGCAGAGATCATTATGCGAGTAATGTATTCTGTCTCAATAATAGAGTTGTAATTTTTTTTTTTTTTTGCAAACCTTAGTGTTGTGGTTTTCAGCTATTGTACTTAATGGGAATGATGTTCATGACTTCTTGTAGCTCTTTACAGCTCATAGAATGTAATTAGGTATTCTTTTGTATATCTCCATATACACAGAGTATACATCTTCAATTATCATTAATAAAACCTATCTTTTACTTATTAATAAAACCTATCTTTTACTTATTAAAAAAAATGGCCAAGCAACAATAATGCTTACATATCGTTAAAATCGTATATTTTTTATTTAAATGTATTTTTCATTTTTTATATATATTATTTATATATATATAGTTGTATAAAATTAATTATATAATTAATATTATTTATTATTTATATATAGTATTTAGTATCAAAGTATTATTATATTACTTAGTATATAATTATTAACCATAATACATAGTATTAGACTAGTAAACATTAATAATTTAATATATTAACGTTTAAGATATTATAAGAGTTATAATATAAACTATAAGATAGTATATGTATAAATTTGTAATAGCATTGGACTAGTACTAAGTCTATAACTTTATATATTTAGTAAATCCGTTTTAATGTATTATTATATTGGTCATATTAGTATAATGTATTAGTATAGTTAAGTTAACATGTTAGTACTAAAATAACATCTAGTATATTAGTATCTAGTAGATAAAATTCGTTACTTCACTTAGTACTTAATCACCGATCAAACTTAGAAACCGCTCGACTTCTCTCTCTCAAAAGGAAAAAAAAAAAAAACCAAGAGAAAAAATCATAGGAGGGTGGCTCCCTCCTCCCCTCCCTCCTTCCCCCCTCCCTCTTCCCCTTTCATCGTTTGCCAAGCCATTTAGTTTTGTATTTTTCCTTTTTCTTTTCGGTTATAGCAAAGGGGAGTGATATTCATCATTTTCAATGGTCTGCGACCACCACGTGCCCCAGTAGGGAGTTTCCCAACCGCCGATCTACCTGTCGACCGAAGATCTCGTTGAAAGGAAAGGTACGTGCTCCACACACTTGGCTTACCGTTTTACGAGTCTTCTTCATGGACCCATCCTAAAGGGTTTTGCGTATGCCAAATGCGGCGTTTCAAAGCCCAGTTACATCGGTGGCCTTTGGATTGGTTGACAGGACGGTCCTAGAGTGGCGCATGTCATGCGCGCGCCACTTCCCTCGAGATGTTTCTATATTTTGTGTTTTGGCTTTGTAATTTTTCTGTATTTCGTTTTTGTGCATTTTGTTTATAGTGTTGTTAATGTATTGTTGTTAGTATTAAGTTTTAATAAAGAAAGGATCAGACTTTCCTTAAGGTCTCACTCCTCCTTTGGAGGAGAGGGTGTTTGTCCCTCTCCTTTGGAGGAGGAGGGTGTTGGTTCTCTCTCCCTCTTTTTGAGTGAGGGGATTAGTTATCTATGTTTTATAGAGTAACACACTTTCCGACAAATTAAGTTTGATTTCTGAATGTTTGTTACATGAAAATTAAAAGTTATGATAATGTTTGCCATAAAGAAATTTGTATGCGGGGATGTCCCAAAAAGTTGAGTAGTTTGGCTTGTATCTGAGTCTTTTTTTTTGTATGTAGTCACAGTTATAACTTCGCTTCATAGAATACAATGAAGTCTTTACCATTCAAAATAAAAGTATATAGTAATAACACTAGTACAGAGTCTATAGATTATATTTATTATTTATTAAATTATTGGTACTAATTACTATATGAGTAATAATACATATACTACCATTTTACTACTCATTTACAATTTATTAGTGTATTTAAAATTTTTTATTTTTATCATTTTATTTTAAGTATTTTTTTAACATTCTTAATTATTAAGAAATTTTTTTTAAAAAAAATATAATTTTAGTAATATTCACATCTTTAATCATTAAATAAAATTAAATAAAAAAAAATAGAAAATAAGTTGTAAAATAGTAGTAACTCTATCATTTCTAATTACTATATAAGTCTATAAGTATTATTATATTTAAATTAATGTATAGTTATTAACTATAGTATATAGTACTATTATTTATATTGGTAATAATTATTACGATATAGTACTATATAGATCTAATTATATTAGTATATAGTACGATATTATATTAGTATATATTAGTATGTAGTACTATTATAGTTAAATTAATATATAGCTATTAACTATAATATATAGTACTAGTATATATATTAGTATTATATAGTATTATTATATTAGTATATAGTAGTACTATATTATATTACTATATAGTACTATTGTAGCTAAATTAATTATATTAGGATATAGTACTATATAGTACTATAAGAGTTAATTATTTAATTCATTCAATATATATATATATATATAAGTTCAAAATATATACAAAAGAAAATATCATTTCTAAAAGTATAACCACAGGGCCAGCTCAAAAAAGACGTGTATTTTCAAATTAAATCTTCACTTCAATAAAATTTCAAATTTAAAATTTCCAAACACTCTTTAAACTTTGCTATTTATAATTTGATCTGTCATTTTCTAATTAATTTTTTTTTAATGGGATATCTTTTCCTTTTTAAAAAATTCATTCAGAAAGATGGACCTAGATAAAAGAGTCATATCCATCGCTACAATAAAACTTAAATAAAAGAAATGAATATATGATATTAAAAAGAGGGTCGTAAAAAGTCCATATATTAAACAACACGTCTTCAAAAAATAACAGGCATGTTTCTAGTTCACTATTACAATAAATAATGTTTCTACTTCACTATCATAATAACAGCCATATTTCTACTTCATTATTACAATAAATAATGTAGTTACAAAAACTAACAGCCATATTTTTACTTCATTATCTTAACTCGTCATTCCCTCTAAAAGAATTTCAAAAGCTTCACAACCCCATGAAATATGGGGAAAAAATCTGATTAAATTACAAAACATATTTCAAACATATAAGTATTAAATTTATTTTAAACATTGACTTAAGGAAAACTACAACAGTTCTCCAAGTTAGTGCGCTCGACCTTAAGTACCGCAAGTGCAAATCCTTTTCGTCTTGAATACGCACAAAGAGTTTTATCTTCTTTTGACCTTCAAGTATGTTTCGTCCAAATTGGAAATTATTTTCACCTCAAATATGTCTTGTAAAATGCTTGGACATCTTCGACCTCCTCAAATTCTATACCAATGAATGGCTTCAGTGAACCGCTACTCAATAAGAAAACCACGTTCACTCAAGCTTCGACATTCACCCCATTGATGACAGGAACCCTATCTTTGGCATTAACCTCATCATCGATATTCACATCACATTAAATATCACTTTTAGCTCGATCTTCATCCCTATCAAAATTATATATTAGTACATACCATAAGAAAAAAACAATGAGAGTGATTTATCTGACATTATTGAATAATAAATAATGATGTCCATTAAAAAAAAAAAATTGTACCCAAACACCCCCAACCCCAACAGAAATTAAAAGAGAAAATAAAAATAACAAGTTTTGGTCCTACAAAATGGTAGTTTTGGTAACTCAGAATTTCAAGTTATCACCTGCTTTGCATTATATTTTTATATACATATATGTTTAATATGGTAGTTTGACCTGGTTTTGATAACATCATGCACCAAAAGATTTTGACTCAAAGTCCAATAGTCTTTGCCTGAGTTGAGTTAATATTGGCTAGTCTGGGTTAATTGTCAAGTATTGGGTAAATAATTACTTATAAAAAATAAATTATTGGGTAAAGAATATTTGAGGTAAATATCATGATCTGGCCTGCTGTTGCACTGTAAAATAATTTGGAAGCATTATATATTTGATGCTTTACATTAAACCACATGATTTGCAATTCTAGTGCTATATATATATATATATATATATATATATTCAGATAGCTAATTGAAAACTTGTTTTGAAAATTCCATGTAAATATATAAATTATTGGCCTTAAGGTATCCACCAGTACCACTATCTTGTTATTCTTTAGCTGGGGGAAGCTAGCTAGGGAATGTTGGAGAGAAATTATCTGCTTATGATTTTCAGACAAACAGATATTAAGATCCAAGTTCGTGAAGAAATTGATCACCCTAGAGTACTCTACGTGTTTTATAGAGTTGAACTAATTGGTGACAGCTAGTTAATTAACAAAATTGGAAACTTCATTCCAGTATACGCTACGTTTCTTTCCAGCTAGCTAGGTCAAAGATGGAATCCTAGATATTCAAGAGATCAGATTGAGGGCTTTATATTAATAAATTGAGATACGTCCTATATGTTGGTATTTTTTAATACTTAATATTTCTCAAAAATTGTTTTATTCTGATTTCGTACCTTGTTGGAAGTATTATACACTTTTTGTTGCTATTGAGTCACTATGGGAATCAAGGCTACATTTTCATAGCCGTTTAGTTGTTGATTATTATCTCTAGAATTTAGGAGCACTACTTGGGATCTCATAGCCGTTGGTTGGTTTGTGGGATATCTCTAATATCCAGGAGCACGTTGGACTTGGCTGGTTTGTTGAGATGGTGTTCTAGAATTTAGGAGGTAATAGTGCACATGCATGTTGTGGGTTGGTAACGTACAGTAACTTAATGGCTTTATATAGTGTCTATTACACTTTTAAGGTGGAAAACATTTTTTCCAAATAAAAGAGAGGTATTCTTTTAATGGAACTTTGAGCTCATTTATTTGTATAGAGTTATTTTGAGCCATACGACAATCAGTTGGGCTGCTGTATCTTGGAGGAGTCAATTCAAAGTGAAGATCTTTTGCATCGATTCAATTAAAACACTGCAAAGGACTTGAATCTCTTTAAAGAGAACGATATTTACGTGCCTCGACCAAACTGATGTCGTTTGAATTTATTTTATTGTAATTCTTATTATATTATTGTTGTATTTGCTGTAATTTTTATTATATTATTATGTAAATTCACTAACACTATATATTCAAGAGAGATTGCGAAAATTGTACACTAGCTAAAATGCTAGCTAGGCTAGCTCTCTACGTGCATAATTAATAGGCACCGAAATATCTTAATTGTTCATTAAACAGAATTCATGTCCTGATTGATCTGATGATGATGATGATATGAGATTACAAATCCATTTACCATATATTAATTTATACATCAGGTCATAAAGTGTTGTTTAGATTTGTAATCAACTTTCTATAATCTAAGTACGTAATACTATCAGGTGATAATTTATGTTTTAAGCTGCTGTTCCAAGGTTTACTCTATGATCTGATTGAGTCGTGAGTCCATTCTGATCTGCCCATATTCAGCCATGCATGCTTGCATGTTGATCATGATCTATAATTATCTGGGTTTGTTTTTTCCTATAGAAAAACCGATGTTTGACATCTATCTGGTGTACGATATGATCTGGTACTCGGATAATTCAAGAAGTAAAGGGTCGTCCCATTGGTAAAGACAGTCCCCATTCCTAGAAGTTGGAATGAGAGAAAATCAGGTTTCTATTCATTATTTCAATTTAATGATGGGTCTCCTCTCTACTGTGTCCAGTACTGATCATTCACAAGATAATTAATAGAATAAAAGATATTATGCCAGCCACCAGCCAAAAGAAGCAAAGTCCATGAAGTCATTTTTGCAGCTAGCAATCACTTCCTGCCTAAACAAAATCATATTGAACTTTGCAGCTTACTCCTCATCCTCCTCATCCATCAATGGATCTATAGACCAAAAAGTACTTAAAGATGAAAAAAGAATGATTTAAAGCTTCTTTTATCATTTTCTTTTTCTTTTTCTTTTTCGTTTGAAAGAAAGTTTCATTTTAAGTGCATGTTGCATCCCAGACCAGAAAAAAAAAGCAAAAAAAAGATCATGGAAAAAAAAACAGCTTGCTGATATTTAAATGGAAGATTGACAAAGTACTCCTTTGAAATGGGGCAACATATAATCTTAATGGGAAGCTTTTTTCTTTCATTTTCTTTCCTTTGAAAGATAAAAGCCAATATTAAAGTGAAACATGCACTAAGTTCCAGTGCATGTACTTCCCCCAACTCATACATTCCCCATCTGAAACATAGAGACCCATAGAACAGATTTTACAAGCAATTATATACACAGAGACCCATTTAAACATTCTGTCAAGCATTTGCCATGTCAATGATGAAAATTACATGAGAGACATCGAGAGCACTAAAATCAGCCATGAATGACCGTTAGTGGCTGGGATGCTCAACGATGGACTAGTGGCAGTGGAATTGCTATTGTTGCATAGTGTGCAACAAACTCGTGGGGTTAAATCTGTGAAATCTAGCAGGAGAAGTGAGGGCCTGTTAGACGGGTGGCAGTGCGACGGAGGGTGACTATTCAGGCTGTGTGCAAAGGAAGTGAAGTCTAGTTCAGCAAATTCGGTGTGACCTTGCTCTCATATTGTGACACTCCTAATTTACGTCTGGGATTTAATATAAACCGAGGTGTCAGGATAAATAACACTAAGCTACTCACTCCCGTACGTAACAATGATTTAATGCATACATCTAGACTTACTTTAATATGCCATATGATTCGCAGCGGATCAGGTCTAAAAATATAAAAAATTCTAAATATCACATGGAGAAAAATATAATTACCACATCTACATACTTTATTCATAGCTTAGTATTGTACTATTATATATACATAACCCAAGTAGTCATCACAGTCACCAAAATACTTGTAGCATTACAAAAGATCATCCTTAAAATCATTTAAATTCTTTCTTCGCTTTAGGAAATTCCCTCCCATAGCGAAATATATCTAAACTAACACAAAAGTCGCGGTGGAGATGCTATCTATTTGGTGTCATGTAAATCTCACAAACAGACAGGGAACCATCTAGTCCTAAAGCCAAGCAGCATCTAGCACGTCGTTCTTCCTCAGAAAAAGTAGATGCATCGTGGCTCCAAAATCCGATCGGCTGGTCATAGATGGGAGGTCCAAAAGAAGCAAAAGAAAAGTCAATATAAGGACTATAATCAGAAAGTCCCTTGGGACTCCTCAGAATCTCCTACAGGATCGGGGCTTTCTCCTTATTAGCCATCAAATTCTGTAGTATAGTTTATATTTCTAAGGAAAAATATAGAAACACACAAGAGTAAGATTTCCTTAGAAATCTCAATAAGTATACAATCAGTTTAATAGAGTATAGAAAAAGGCAAACAATTATATTCATAGAAAAAAAGCGCATAACTTAAAATATACTCCATGCAATTTATGACTGACTTCTGGTTAACTTGACTTAGACAGATATGCAATCTTATAAGGACTTATCATACTTTTCCTTAAAGTCTTATCTTTTTAAAATCTTACTTAATCTCTACTCTCGATGAGCATTAAGTATCGTCGTCCCCATCGGGTTTCTTAGCATGACGCATCATCTTGGCCATTCATATAGCTCATCAGTCATCTAGGCATTAAGTATCGTCATCTCCGTTGTGATGAGTCTCGTGTCGGTCTTTCAGGCATTTCGTATCTTCGTCCCCATCATGACACAGAACATACTTAACATAGTGGGCATTATGTATCGACGATCCTGCTAGTCATGTTAGTCGTACAAGCGTTACGTATCACCGTTCCTGTCATGACATAACTCTTAACTGATCAAATCATGTCAATCTTCCGGGTGTTACGTATCGGCATCCCCGTCATAACGTGATTTAAGTCTTATCATGTTTTCTTAAAGTTTTCTTAACATGTTTTTTTAAAACAGACGTCATGACTTATGACGACACATATGTATTGAAATACAACATACGCATAAACTTAGACTTATAACATGCATGTTTCATGTCCTCATAAACCTTATTATATATGAATTTATATTACAGTAAGATACGTCACATGTACAATCGTTTACGTCACATCAATTCATATATCAATATATAACGAAAATTACTTAAATAACAAAATAATTATTAAAATATTATTAAACCAAGGCTGGCCGAAGCTTCTAGAGGATTAAACCTTATTTTATTTTAATTCAAATCATGCTAAAATTCCCATATTTAACATGTCAAATTTTCCTTAATCAATTTTGCAAATTTAATCATTTTTCTTAGTGTTTTCTTCTATAATTCTTAGCAAATTGATTCTTAAAATTTTTCTAAGTAATCTAACGTTTCTAATTTCATTATAATCATCAAAATATCATGCAAATAATTAAAATCAAGTGACCAAGAATTTAGAGTAAAATAAATTCACCAATGAAGTCAATGTATATTATGATAAACTCGGTTCTGCCACTTTAATCACAATTTTATCTCTTATTGAGTCATTATCTCTTAAAACTTAAAATATAAAAGTTGTATATATTTCTCTTATATTTCCATAGCCTCTTAAATTATTCAAATCTAACATCAAACGAACAAGTTATGTCTGATTTACTAAAATATGTCAAATTTGCCAATAATAAACCTATTAAAAACGAAATTTACTAGAGTTGGTTTTTCATTTTTTTCCAAATCAAGACCTCGCTTTTCACTAAATACTCTTCATATAATATCATAGAATATAGTTCTAAGGTCTCATAATTTTCCTAATATTTTTCCATAACAAAACCAATCAAAACATACTTAGATTTCATTTCATCATATAAACATGGCTTTAAGAGTCCAATACTAGCATGTATAGTTCAATCACTCAAATAGGTCATTTCTATGCTAAAGTTAAGCTAATATATGGACTTAAAACTTCTCCAAAGTTTGCTTAAAATGATCAAACCAATCCTTGCAAGATTTTCCTTAAAATCACTTACTTAAGCTCACTTAGGTGATATTTGGAAGTTCAAAGGCTTCAACATGGGTTTTCTTTGTATCTTATCAAGTTGGACATGTGCTATTTTCTCCAAAGAGAGTTAGGAGACTCTAAATCACCTATTTATAAAAGGAGGGTTGACACATATATGTGAAAGAAGAAGAAAATGCAACTAAGGAGATAACCAATTACCTCTTGCTTTGGGGGATGAGGTGTCATGTCTCCCAAAATCAAATGATTAATTCTAATCCTCTAAGATTTAGGCTTGGCAGTAAAAATCTTCATCCAATAGTTAATATTGAGATATTTTAGTAGCCAAAAATGATCAATGATTCAGAAGAGGTCAGCTTACATAAGGCATGAGCTGGCATTTCACCTAAACATACATGAACCAAACCATTCTCCAGATTTTTTGGTGTCTAACGCCTCTCCAGCCCCTTCTTATCCAATTGGTCACATCTTAGTCTTCCTAAGACATCATTTGAAGTGTTCTAGAAGGTAGCTTTCAAGTTTAGTTAGGATAAAATCTAGATTTGGCTTACTTAGTTACCTTTTAGCAAATTTTGGTTCTCTTGTGTTTCCATCACATATTTAGGCAAATTAAGCTTCTAGATCAACTCCTCATCACTTGTCATTATTCTTACATATGTCAAGATACCTGAAAATTCCAAAACCAATCGTATTTCATCACATGCCCAAATTTGATACATTTCATCTAAGTCGAGTCTAAATTGAGTCTAATCTAGAACTGTCTACTTCTTATCCAATTAAGTCATCGATCCCGTCCAAATATTCAAAAATCCAAATCATGAAAGTTTTAGATCCATCTCTTAAGATTCTATACAAATTAGAATAACTTCATTTGGACCTCATATGAATACTTTATACTCATTACACTAAAACTCAATAGACTAATTCGAGAACACTTAATCTAGGCACTAAGTGTTTGATTTTTTATTCTATCACTTTCTCTTAAATTTCTATCATAAGTTTGAAAATTCAACCCCTTATAGGTCCAAATTGAATTTCTCTAGTTGATACCTTATTATAAATCTATAATTCTATTTCCCTGAAAAAATATATTTCCAATAAATTCCTTTAAAAATAATTTCAAGTAAAAACTTCATCTTAAAAAATTTTGAACTATTACACATCTCCCTTGGGGCAATTTCCTATGTGTCAACCCCTTATTGGAGGGTTATTTTTTGCCACTTAAAAGCAGGATTGGTCTACAGGAAAACTTAGATTTGAAGCCATTTTTCAAAAGAGTCTTTCTAAAACCAAAGATAATAATTCCCAAATGGGAATCCCGCCTGTGTTAAACTTTTTTTTTATCTTTTAATTTCACCTATTTTTTTTAACACTTTTGAATTTAAAAAAAAAAATATATATATAAATTATAACATCATTATAAAGCATATATTTAATCATTAGATTAAAAAAAATTTAAAAATCAAAAGTCGCAGACGAGATTCCCAATCGAGAATTACAATCTATGGCTTTAACATTTTTGTTTTAAAAAATAGATGGCTTTAAAGATCTTGGATCATGTCCAAAGAGATGTTTGGATAATGACAGTTTAAATGCTAATATTACACACATTTTAGTGGGATCCGGTCGAATCCCTTCACCAAATCCCTATTAAGTGGAAAGAGCCATTTGAGCTAAAATTAAGTAACAATATTATGATAACATTTTGAGCATAAATAGGCCATCACGAGGAAACAGTAATCTTCTTTCTGGAACTAGATATAGAAATGCCCAACACCAGAATTCGAAGCAGCAACACCAATTACTCTAAGGCTCGGTTTAAATTGGGAGATGAGATGAGTTAAGATGAGTTTAATTTATTTTTTAATATTATTATTATTTTGAAATTCGAAAAAGTTAAAGTGGAATTTGAGAAATGTGTATTGAAATTTGAAAAAATTATATTAAAATTTGTATTTTGTATGAAAATTTGAAAAATGTAATGATGAGTTTAAGATGAGTTAAAAGAAACTTGTCTCATCTACGAATCCAAACCGGCCCTAAATATATAGAGATAGTAGATATGTGGACAGGTACGTAGAGGAAGATGTAAAATACTAAAGGTTTCTTCAAATAATTAGAACATTTCAGTATATTTGTGAATAAAAGTGAATTGATTTAAGTTAAGATGTTTTATTTAATTTTGGAAAAAGAGAAAAAAAAAATGAATAAAAATATTATAAATTTTAAAAATTGTTTTGAGTATAATTTTTGTTTTGAAGTTTTAAAAAATAATATTCAAGTTTTTCTTTTTAAGATTGAAAAAGTTATAATGATTAAGTATGTTTAGATGAAAAACTCAAAGATTTGATATTGAAAGTATTTTATATTTGAGTGATATTTGAGAATAAAATATCTAAAAAAATCTAAAAATAATTGAGAACAATTGTATTGCCAAATAGAGCCAAAATCTGGAAACTATAGTTATAAAATAAGGAAAAGCCTAGTACCCAAATGTCTTTAAAATCGAATTTACAACCAACCAATTACAATCACGTAGGCATTCTTTTCAAGTCCCTCATGAACCCGCGCGCACCCAATTCTTTGAATAAAGTTGGATTGCTGAGGGGAGAATCCCAGCCCGACATTGCCCAGATTCGCCGATGAACCAAGTCTCTGACGATAAGTCCTTGCCGTCGACAACTACGAAAATTGTAACTCCTGAATATGTTCTTTGGCACAAGAAAGGTCATTTTGTTCTTAGTTGGCTTAATGCTACTCTCTTAGATGGTATATAAGTACTTTTTTTTAACTGGTACCAATTAACATTAGTGAAGCTCAAAGTATACAATATTTTGAATGCACAAGGGGCATTCTTCAAGGTCATACGTATACTCTGAATACTTATAGCGAATTTAGCAAGTATGTGGGCCGCTTGGTTTGCCTCCTGAAAGGCATGTGAAGCTTCTCATGTGTAGTGACTTGCTAGTAATTCTTTTACATCATTTATGATTAAACCACCTAGGCTCCAATTTGGTGTTGATTGCAGCAGTTGGTCAATAAATTGTTTGGAGTCCCTTTCAAAATGCAGCTGCTTGAGGTGTAATTCCTTGCAAAAGTTAGCAGCTATGAGCAAGCCGATAGCCTCCCCATCAAAAACAGTTCCTGGAAATGGTCTATTTGCACACAGAGCTATTATAATCTGACCACTAGAATTTTGGATTATCGTTCCAATGCCTGTCTTTCCCAGCTGTAGATTTGTGGCAATGTCCTAGTTGATTTTAACATGGTTTTCAGCTGGTGGTTTCCATGCTTTTGACCTCTGTGCTAGGTTAGCTGGGGGGTTGACTTGAATGTTTGCCTCTTTATAATTATTATGATCCTCTTTTGTCTTCTAAAATACAACTCCATGGGGGACAAGTTCCTTGCCATGTGTGTAGTCATTTCTTCTTGCCCAGATTCTTCTCAGGAAGGCAACCGCCTTTTCAAGCTCCAAACGACTCAGCCTTTGAGTGAAATCTCCCTATATATTAATGAAATTATCATTATAGCAAGCCATTTTTTATAGCTTTACACAACCATAATTCCATATGTCTTTTGAGGCATTGCAACCCCACAAAACATGCCCCGAAGTTTCAGGTTCCATGAGACAGATTGGACACGTACTATCATCTATAATTTTCCTCCTTTTCAAGTTTGACAAGTAGGGTGAGCCTCACTACAAGCTCTCCAAATGAAAGATTTTACAGCAAGAGCCGCTTGCATTTTTCATATACTTTTCCAGAGCTGGGTCTTGGCCCTTTTGCAGGATGGTTCCCCCTCCTCATGTGACTCCATTTCTTTTAGTAGGTGGTACCCCCTCCTTACTGAACAGACTCCATTTGGGGTAAAATTCCAAGTCATTTTATCCTCTCCTGCCCCATAACTAATTGGTATTTTACATATTGCTTGAATTTCATTCCTTGAAAACATTTCAGCCATAAGGTCTTACCTCGAGATTTTCAGTTCCGGATCAATGATATCAACCACTTTCTCGCACCAACACTCCACAGCCCTTGGAGAACTTATCTTCTAAGATTGTAAAGAGGGGACCCATCTTTCAGTCCATATATTGATCCGTTTCTCGTTGCCTACCCTCCAGGTCAGACTGCTCTTAGGGAGACTCAAACTTGTGTGTATGCTCCTCCAAGCAAAGGAGGGGCTGGAGCCGAGTTTTGCCTCTAATAAATTGCCTCTAAGAAAGTACTTCTGTTTTAGGACTTTTTAGACTAGGGATGAAGGTTCTTGGAGAACTCTTCAATCTTGTTTTGCTAATATAGCAAGATTGAAACATCTAAAATCCCTAAAATCGATTCCACCTTCATCTCTCCTAGAGCTGATTTGATCCCAAGGAACCCATTGGATTTTTGTGTGATCCTCATTGAAACCCCACCAAAACTTCCTCAATAATTGATTCAGTTTATTATGATGGAGAGGGGTAAAAGAAAGATGCTCATCAAATATGTAGGGATGGCTTGAAAGACTGCCTTGAGGAGTGTTTCTTTTCATGCTGTTGATAACTGTTTGGTACTCCAATTCACTACTTTTGCCCAAGTCCAGTCAATGAGAGAGTGGAAAGCTGCCACCTTTCCCCTTCCAAACATTGCTGGTAGGCCTAGATATTTTTCCAAAGTGTATATTGATTTGATCCCAGCCAAGCTGAGTAGATTTGACTGTACCCGCCTCTTAGTATTCCTGTTGAACATAACTTAGGATTTTGCTTTATTCAGAGCCTGTCCCGAGGCCTGCTCATAGGTGTTTAGGATTTCTAGGACTTTTTCCAATTCCGAGGTAGAGGCTTGGCAAAAGAGAAGGCTATCATTTGCAAAGAAAAGATGATTCACCCTAGTTGGACCCTGACCGATAGGAACACTTGTTATCTCCCCCATACTTTCAACTTTATTAAGCATCACAGTGAGCACCTCGGCACATAAGATAAAAAGATTTGGGAATAAAGGGTCTCTTTGTCTAAGGCCCTTGGAGGGTAGGAAAGATTGTTGTAGTTCCCCATTAAACAGAATAGAGTAGGAAACTGAACTAAAAGATTTTTGGATTAACTCCACCCAATGGTTTGGAAAACCCAGCTTAACCATCACCTTTTCCACGAAAATCCACTCCACCCAGTCATATACTTACTCATATCTAACTTAAGGGCCATGAAACCTTTTTTACCCTTCATTCTTGATGTCATTGAGTGTAGAGCTTCATAGGCCACTAAGGTGTTATCTGATATTAATCTCCCCGGAACAAAGCGCTTTTATTATACAAGATAAGGAAGGGTAGAATTCCTTTCAGCCTATTTGCTAGAGTCTTTGAAACTATCTTGTAAAGGACATTGCAAAGGCTTATTGGTCTAAAGTTCTCCACTTTCATTGGATTTTTCACCTTTGGGATAAGAGAGATAAAGGTGTAATTGATGTCATTGATGGAACCCTTCTCATTTAGCACATTTAGGACAAATGTAGTAACCTCTTCTCCCACCAAACTCCAATTTTTTTGATAAAAGAAGGCTGGGAACCCATCAAGTCCAGAAGACCCGAGAGGGTTCATTTGGCATATTGCTTGTCTGACCTCTTGGTTGAAAGGATTTTGCAGCTTATTCAACATACTAGGGGATATTTTAGGCTTAACATTCTCAAGACAATATTATAACTGTGTAGGATTAGAGGAAGTAAATAGGGAGGAGAAGAAACCTGTGAAAGCGGCGCTAATGAGGGTCTGAGAATGCACAATTCGGCCAGTAGGGGTTGTGATGGCTGCAATTGTATTATTCTTTTCCTCTGTGAAACTTGTTTATGGAAAAAAAACTTGTATTTTTGTCACCCTCCTTCAACCAATGCTGCTTGGCCCTTTGTCGCCACCACTTGTCTTATTCTACTAGTGAAGTTTCTACCTTACGTTGGAGTTATTTCAATTGAGGTAAGAGTGAGCCATTATCACTATGCTGTAAATGGCTGATTTGCTTCAAATCTTGTTCAAGAGACCCCTTTTCCCGATACTTGACTTGTTGGGATCAAGTGGACAGACCCTTTTGGCAATACTCCAGTTTTGATCTCAATCTACTCCTTGGGTTTGCCCTTAGCACTACTTGGTTCGAGGCCTTTCCTACCACTTCTTCATGCGCTTCTCTCATCCACCAAGCTGCTTCATACCTAAATGGGAGTTGTCTAAACCTCCACTCAAATCCTTTATTTCTAGTGCTAATGCTTAGCGGGCTATAGTCAGATTTAAGTGCTGCCAAAACCTCACAGGTGTCATTCTTGAACCTTTCAAACCATTCCTTGTTCGCCATCGCCCTATCATTTTTCTCCTTGGTGAAAGCTTTTCCACTTCTTCCATTGGACCAGGTAAATTGTGGCCCTCTCTATTTCACATCTTGTAGCCCACAAAATTCCAGCACTCTTCTAAACTCTTCTATCTGCTTATAAGGCCTGTTTGCACCTCGTTGTTTCTCTTTCTAGTGCAACACTTCGTTGTAATCGCCTACACACAACCAGGCCATGTTACTACTCGATTTCAGCATTCTGAGGAGGTCTCAGCTTCCTTTTCTCTTAGAAGTTTTCGGGTGGCCATGAAAACTGGCGAATTGCCAAGGGCTACCGCGATTACCTTTACTGACAATAGCATTAATATGCCATCTAGTAAAGCTGATTATCTTCACCCGCCACTCCTCTCTCCACATTAAAGCGATACCACCTGACGAACCCAGGCTGTCCACTGTAAAACACTAGTCATACTTCATCTCACTCTCTCCCTTTTGCTATGATTGCACTTAGTCTCCACTAGGAAGACCAAATGGGGCTATTTGTCCTTAGTCATTTTACTAAGGATTTGAATTGCCCAAGGGGACCCAATTCCTCAACAATTCCATGTGAGGATATCCATCAATTATGGCTGGGCTGGAAACCAGCCACTACCACTTCATTTTGGGAAGAGATATAGTTCTCATACCCTTTTGGTTTCTTGGACACAGATGTAATTTTAATCTCATCATGAGATCCACTCCTTTTTTTACCAGTAGGGCTTGATAAGTTGGAGATGTCTTGTAAAGCGTTGTCCTTGGTTGCCTTAACCCTAGCCTTTCTCTTTCACCTTCCTGCATTTAAGACCTACTTGACCTTTCCTTCAGAGTTCAAGTGTTCCTCTGTAGTCACATGGGGCTTGGTAGTCCCACAATTTTCCTTATTGACTTGGTCTCCATCTTTCATCAAGGATAAATTAATTTTGGCCTCTGTTTGCTTAAGCAACCATTTGGGATCCACATCCATGCAAAGACTTGGGCTAGACCTACCTTCTTTTCTTTCTTTTTGATCCTATCCAGGTTGTTCAGAGATTCCTTCTGTGACCCTATGGGTGTCTCAAGAGGTAAAAAAAACCTGTCATATTGGCTTCTTGATCATTTTCTGAGCTGTTCTTTTCTATGCTGGCTGTATCACTCCCTTCTTTGTTTCCCCCATATTTGCACTGGTCAAAGAATGAGTTATTCATGGGCTGTGCTCTCAACCAAGGACCAAAGGGTAGGGACTTCTTCTCTGTGTCATGTGGCTCGTAGGTGGGTCTGGTACATGTGTTGCTTTTGTGAAACAATATACCACAGTGAAAACATAAATTCTGGAGTCTTTCATATTTGAAAGGTATCCAGTATTTCTGGTTGTTGAATTCCAACCACTTTCCCCTTAGCAGAGGCTTGTGTAAGTCAACTGTCATCCTAATCTGAAGGCAGCTTCCCCACGCCATCCCATCAGCCTCAACCTCAACTCGTAATACATGGCCAACCGAGTTCCCAAAATTTTCCCCTATCTCCTCATTCCTGGCTGCCAATGGAAAATTATGGCATTGAAGTCAAAAGGGCTCAAAATGGAACTGAGTGGCCATGATTGATAGGTGTTCGTCGACCTCCTGGGTAGCAACCAAGTTCCTATCAAAGAACTAGGGCCTACCCCCCAAAACCCTCTCCTTATCCTCATTTCTTTGAAATTCGATTAAAAAATAGTGATTTTTCAAATCTTTAAAATGAATCCAGCCAGAAAGATGCCATACCTGAGCCATCCTCGATCGAAATGCCTCGTTGTTCATCCTCTTCTCCGTGAGGATCCTTCCCACGATACAAATTTTATTTTGCGCTGGCGTTTCGCTTGAGTCTTCTGAACTAAAACTTGCTATTGATGTCTCCTTCGATGAGAGTTTGAGCCTCTCCCATCGTCTAGTTAACTCATCCTCCATCACGTTGGGAAAGGGAACGGAAATGGAGTCTAGCAACTAGAACTCACCCTCGATGAGACCACGCCGACAGTCCCAATGAACAGCGGCACACGAACCCTAAACTTTCACTCGCCGGAGGAAAGAAGGACCCCTAAATCCGATTTTCTCCTTCCAATTCCTTTCATTCGTATTGAAAAAAATTAAAAGGGAGGTGCAATACAAGGACTTTCCAAGAGGTCACCCATCATAGTACTACTCTCGTCCAAGCACGCTTAACTGCAGAGTTCTGATGGGATCCGATACATTAGTGCTGGTATAATCGCATCCTAACATGGTATAGAAGTACTAAAACATGAGAGCTTGTCGATAGCTTTTAGCAGCTTGGACTCTTTAGAGGAAGAGACACAATTTTGAGCACGAACGAGACTTTAATTTCTAATGCCATGGAAAGTTTGAGCATGATTGAAAGCTGGAAATACTGGCTGTTAATATTGGAGTGGAGAGGTTTGGATCAGTGGCCAAACTAGCAATTTTTTTTAGGGTAGGACAATTTTTTTATCACACAATGTTTATATAAAATACAAAAAATACTACAAAATCATAATATATATATAAATATATATAATTAAATTTCGATAATATGCCGAATAATGTGAAAATGCAACTTAATATTTATTTCAAAGAGCAATATTCATTCATTATTATTTTTGTAAATATGAAATATTTAGAAATTATTTTTTTCGTAAAAATTATCAAATGATCTTTTAAAATACCATTTTTCATTCTAACATCTAAGTTAGTTAATCAAATTTAATGTAAAATATATCTATTTTGATGTCACATTAAGCATAAAATACTATAAATGGGATCTTAAATAAAAAAATTTCTTACTTAATGAAGTTTAGAAGATAAATGATCACATCTACTATTTTTCATATAAATCATGATCAATCTTAAATGATTTTTCTAATATTTTCATTTTAGATTTTATATTAAGAAACCCAATAGTATATAATATAAAATTGGGATAAATGTTAATAGTTTATTTTTTAATTTAATTTTAGTGTAGCCACATTCTAGAAATAGATAATATATGAAAATTATACAAAATTCAAGGGTTATAGGAAAAAAAATAGAAGGGACATTTTTATGTATATTGAAATTTTATAAAACCTTCTCAAACATATGGGGAATAAGGAAATTATAAATTTTTTGAGGGGGCCAATTTATATATATATATATATGAAATTATGAATAAAATTTAAGAATTATGTTAAATTTTAAAAAAGAAAAAGAAATAGAGGTTATTAGCAATTTGTAAAAATTTTGGGGGGCCACGTCCCCTGCCCTAAGGCAGGTCGGCCATTGGTTTAGATAGTGAGTTGAAATGAGATGAGATGAAAATTTAAAGTTGTAAAAATATTAATTTTTAATATTAGTTTTTGTTTTAAAATTTTAAAAAATTGAATAGTTTATTAAAATTGTAACATATAATTGGATAAGATAAATTGAAAGATTTTAGCTTGTATCCAAAACAACTCTTGATTTGGAATGAAGCTGGGGAAAGTCTTCCCCATTTTTTGAGAAGTTTGGGCAGTTTGCATAACTCATGCATAGTAATCATTTTGCTGTACTTAGAAGCAAATGTTTTATTCCATGGCGGAAGACACAAATGCTTTAGGATAGAAGATGAATTGCAATGCAAGTCTTTTAGAAGGAAAATATACCGATTTGAGAAAACTCAAATCATGTCTAAGGTTGTGTTTGGGTAGTGGACTATTTCATTTTTTATCATTAATTTTTACATTTTATATTATTATTTAATTTTTTTTTTTTTGTATTTTTATCATTTTTTATAACTATTCATAAATCATCATCACTATTCATAGATCATCTGAGATCATTTCACTATCCAAATGTAGCCTAAGTATATATATATAGTTATAAATAGTGAGAATTTCTTACTTTGGTTGGCGTGAAATATCATTTATCATTCTCTTATGCATGGACCGTTAGAGTCTCTCATTCTCAAATATTTGTCATCGTAATCAATCTATATTTATGTCATAATACGATTCAAGTTCTACACTTTTGATTGTAACTGATTTTAATACTATTTGTAATTATCCGAATAAAGCTCGTATACCATATAGTATTATTCTAAAAAGTAAGTATTCAAAATTATATTCTGAATTTTTTATAATCATTATAAACAAGTGTTTTACTAGCAACTAATGAAAATTCTTAAGAGATTCTAAAGTTAAAAACCATATTTTGAAAATTAGAATCAAAATAATTAAATTAAGGAAAATCACTTGCACTTTCATTTTGAGAAATTTAATTCATGCTCTTTCAATTTAATGTTCTTGATAATTTTTTTATTACACTATTAATACTTTGTTAATATATAACATTATATATTATGATGAAGTTTTAATATGGAGAATTGAAGTTCTAATATGGAGAATTCTATATTTTCATCGTACTCTTAACAACGTATATTATTACAAGAAAAACAAGCAATTGATTACTGTTTTTGTCCCATATAGTCATGTTAGCAGCAATTGACTAACCTCAATTGCCTGTTTTTCTTGTTTGTTACTATGACGAAGCACAATGCCTACCAACCTTTGAATATTTCTTTAAAAAAAATATATACAAGTCGATACATGGGTGATAAAAACCACAAAACTTTACATCATATAATGAAAGTTGAGTACAAATATATTATGTAGCATCATTCTTCTTATATACAAGAACTATTATAACTACAAAGAAATCCTACAAAATCAATCTAACAAATTGATGTGTTTTCATATGATTTGTTAAATCTACTTTATAATAAGAATAATTTCACAATCTAACGAACCACATAAAGCTACATTAGTTTGTGTGATTTATTTTGTGAAATATATTTATGACTAAAGTATTTCTCATTGCTAAAAGGTTAAAGAAAATTCTTCCAAATATTATATCTCCCAACAAACCATTGCAAAGACTGCTACCAATAGTCCAATAACACCATAGTGGCTCATGAGCTCCTCCATTCTATAAGCAAAATAGAATGAGGAAACGAAGAGAATGTTTCATAGCCCTCAAGTTTGATATGAGAAAAATCTATGATAGGTTAGAGTGGTCCTTTATACAAACTATTCTTCAGAAGATGGATTTTGCAAAGGAATGGACTGATCTCATTATATGTGTAGTGCATTGGTATTGTGTCTTACTTAGGAATGTAAATGGTCCGGTCCGATTCAGAAAAAATGTGAACCGGCTCCATTCGGTCCAAAAAAAGTTTCACCTTGAACTGAACCAAACTTCTATTCGGTCCATACCGATTAGGTCCAAAGACGGTTCGATTCGGTCTAGGGGCACTTAATATAATTTAATAGATTAAATTTAATCCAAAATTTTGCAATAATAAAAAATAATTTTTAGCCAAGTTTAATTATTTTCAACCAAATTTACGTATTTATCGTAAATTTAAGCTAAATAATATTTTAAAAAAACTTACTCTTAAAATAATTGACAAAAGAAAAAATAATCTAAATAAAAAAGTAAAAAAAAATTATAAATTATAATTTTTATATTACAACTACTCAACTACAACTAGTCAACTACTATAAATTATAATATGTTAATATTATAAGAGTATGTATTATATATTAATATATTATACTACTACTCTTAATCTATATTAATATTAATATTATAATTTATATATTATTATTTATATATAAATATAAAAAAAGAAATAGTCATTCGGTCCGATCCAGTCCACGGGAAAATGCCATGGACCTGGACCGGACTAGAAATGTTCGGCCCATGTAAAAAATGGACCAGACCAGACCGAACCAAATTCCATCTGGTCTAGTCCGATTTGGTCTTCTTACACCCCTAGTCTTACTCTATTCTCTTTAATAGATCTACTCAACAACTCTTTACACCTACTAGAGGCATTCGATAAGGAGACCTTCTCTCCTTAGTGGTTCATTCTCTACTTAGAAATGCATAGTTTTGCTCTAAACCAAGCTGAACGAACACAAATGTTTAATCTCTAGCTTTCCTATTACTAGAGGCTCTATGACTGTTGATCATCTGTTTTTTCAGATGCCAGTCTTGTGTTTTGTAAGGCTCAATTTTTGGAATGGAGTAGGTTGCACAGAACACTTAGATCCTATAAGTTAGCCTTTGATCAAAGGCTCAACCTTGAAAAGCCCTCCATTTTCTTCAGCAAGAATACAAAGCAAGAGATTCAAAATTCCATTCTAGCTACTAAAGGTATCAAAGTCTCGTGATCATTTGAGAAGTATCTAGGTCTTCCCTCATATGTTAGCAAGAACAAATTAAGGACCTTTACACCAATTATGGACAGGATAAGGGCTCAAATGAGCAACTGGAAAACCAACCTACTTTCCCAAGCAAGTAAATAAATCCTTCTAAAGGCACTCATACAATCCATCCATACATATTGCATAGGCATCTTTCTAATCCTTAAGGGATTCTGAGAAGCATCATCATGCAATCCTTTTGTGGGGTTTGTGGGACCAAAAATAAATGCATTGGTCCAATTGGAAGTGCATTGACAAGTGCAAGTAGAAGGGGGGCCTTCGTTTCAAAGATTCTGAAGTTTTCAACAAAGCTCTATTAGAAAAACAAGGTTGGTGGCTCATCACCGACCCAAACTCATTGGCAGCTCGAGTACGTCAAGCTAAGTATTTTCTTTTAGCTGATTTTTTCTACTACAAAGACTAGAATGGGTGATTCCTTTGCCTGGAAAAGCATCTTAACAGCTAGACCTCTCCTTTTTAAAGGTCTCTTATGGAAGATAGGTAATGGACACAGAGTTGATCTAGTCAGATCAATGGCTTCTCACCTCCATCATCATTAAAGTCTAGTCCCCTCCCAAAGTTCTATCCACAAAGGCAAAAGTGGCTACTCTAATTGACCAAGACACTCATCACTAGAATTTATCCCAGATCTAGACTATTTTCAATCCTGCTAAGGTCTCCATCATCTCCAAACTACATATTAGTCCATGTAACAACAATGACTAACTAGTTTGGAGATGCACTGCAAATGGGAAATCCCTAGTCAAGTCGGCATACCACCTCCAAGTGTCCCTGAATGAACTTACCAAGAGCCAAGCATCAGAACCAGCAAACCACAGTGGCCCGTGGAAACATTTATGGAAGCTCAAAGTTTCAAAAATATCAAAATGTTCATCTGGATGTCTGTCAAGGATATACTCCCCACAAACGCCAACTTGCACAAAAGGAAGGTTATTGACTCATCAATGTGCCTAATATGTTTAGGTCATCCTGAGACCATTTCTCATGTCCTCTAGTCTTGTAAAGCTGCCCAGGATGTATGGAGTTGCAACTCTAGAAGACTCCAGGAGTGCAGGTCAGGGGAGGCTCCATTAGTCAAATTCTGGCCCATCTCTTATCTACTCTACCTGTGGAAGACCATATTGCAGTGGTTTTCACAGCAAATCAACTTTGGCATGTGGGAAATAAATTTGTCTTTTAGTCAAAATTCTCTTCACCTCAATAGTTACAAACCTTGTTTCTTCGAGCATTTTAGAACTGCACTTGCTAAAGCAATATCACCAAAAGAAACCAACTCTACTTCAACCTCATCCTAAATGGGGCAAGCCTCCTTTAAACTATCATAAAGTAAACTGGGACGCAACCATTGACAAGGTCAATTGTAAGGTAGGCATTGGTGTGTCACTTAGGGACTGGGATGGCTTAGTTACTGTAACTCTTAGAAGCATTCATGCCTCGTTTCCCAACCCTTTGCTAGGAGAAGCACTAGCAGCCCTGAAAGCAATGCAATTTGGAATTTTGATCTCATCCTATCCAATGTCATCCTCAAAGGAGATTCCATGCCAGTGGTAAATACCATTAAATGAGGGAGATAAAATTGGAGCTATGTTGGCCTAATTTTTCAAGACATTAGGAAACTACTAGCCTGTTATAAATCTTGGTCTATTTCTCATGGACCTAGACAAGTCAATGTAGTGGCTCACTACTTGGCTCAGAGTTCCTTAGGTTTATCTAATAACTCAATTCATGTAGAGGACTACCATCTTTGCATTCACAACCTCAATTGAGTTTATTAATATATGAAGCAACTTTTTCTCAAAAAACAACCATGGTCCTTTGTTCCTTGTAAAGCTTATTTTGAACAAAATAGTTGTAGCTTATGAAATTGGAAATGAGTAAAATATATGTTCGTATAGATCGATTAACCATTTTCTAAAGATGTTACGTGCATAATGGAGTTTAACTAGAAATGAATTAAGATTATAATGAACTACTTCTCTTCGATATCATATTATATTCCCGTTAATAGAAAACTTTAGAAAAGATTTCATTCAACAATTGGATCAAGATAGAAGACGCTCTCTCCCCACTATTTTCATCACTTGTGTAGAAGTATTTAGGTCTCTTTTGGCACATGCCAAAAGCATTGGGTCCATCTTCAAAGCTTCTATTGTCAAGAGTGCTCTTCATGTTAATCATCTCTTTTGTGCATATGATAGCATGCATTTTTGCTAAGCTACCTCCCTTGAGTGGTGCAAAACAAGTCAAATTCCAGAAATATATGAGAAAGCTTAGGGCCAAAGGAGAATATCTCTATCTTTTGCGTAGAAGCACAAATAAGCCAAATTTTATCTTCTCTTTACTCAAAAAACTATCCTCATCTTGATCGAGTCAAATTAACCGACTGCCAAGTGATTCTATTCCTTTTTAAATTCAATTGGAGATCAAGTTGTTAGCAAATCTTAGCCCCTCACATTTTGGCACATTTTCAACTCCCTTTTGAATTCGAAACATGCATCATTTGAGTATAAGTTCTAGCTCATTCTTCAAATTATGAAATATGAGTCCTGAACCTTGAAGTTGTTGGAGGCGTGTAGCAAGAGGAATAAACATAATGGGCTTTGCATCTTTCTTTTAATGGGCTTCGGCTCTCATATGATTAGACTTTGGCCTACTTTTTTATTGACTCAGAAATTAAACATAAAAAAATATGCTTAGAAATATTTCAAAATAAATAGAATCTAAGTTCAAGAATATAAATTAATAACTATGATTTGTATTCACATTTTAGCATTCTAGTCCAATAATAAGATATTTGGAACATATTTTTGTACACTCATCACACCCTCCAATTTGCTTATTACTAGTCTCTGATAATTTATATGCAAAAGAAATGAAAGAGACTAACGAAAATCACTAAAACAAGCCACCAATTTAAACTTTTCATATTCACATATCAAAATAATATAAGGTATCCAATAACCGCAACAAGATCAATCCACCTATAGAAATTCACTGAGTGTGTATATTCTCCAAGTCATAACCATCTTACCATTAACCTTGATAAATGCAACATCAAGAAAATCTCAAGCAAAATATTCAACTCAATAACTCATAGGTATAATAGTATTTCGTACAAGGGGTTTCTCTATGGAGTTAACAAGTGTATACACACAATCACATAGAGATTTAAGTAATTAACAAGCAAAAAGCAAGCATTAATCTTATGATATGAACACTAAAATATGACAATTCAATCATTCTTTCCACAAGCTTTCTTGGGATAGGTTGGTCAAAACAAGAATTTGCAATGTGGTTTAAGTTAGGCTATATGAAAAATGACAAAAAAAAAGAAAATAATTAAAAAACTTCTAAGTACATACCTAAGGAATCTTATTAAACATCTCAACAAATCACATTGCTCATTTGATATAGTCTTCAGCCTTTTAAATCACTGAATAATGCTTTTTTTTTCTTTTTATAATTTGGTGAACAAGTGTATATCATCCCGATATTCTACTATTTTTGTTCAGGTTGATATTTCTGCATTTGAAGCTAACTCACTTGAAACCCTAGTAACTCATGTTCTTCCTTTTGTTTTTATTCTTCGCAAAAAAGAATTTCACATTTAGTACACTTGGAAGTAAAAAGGATAGGAAAAACTAGTCTATGTTATATTTCAATGTGGAAAGCTATGGATAATATAGGTATATGAAGAAAAAAAATTATATGTATTTCTTAGCTAAAAGTTTGCTACTACAGGTCTATAATTAAAAGGGTTGGCTTGAAAAGGGTCAAGCATTAATTCTAATTTGACCTTCATATATATATATATATATATACATATATATATACACATATCCATTATCACACCATAAACCATGTAACGATATTTTCAGAAGAAATGTCCATTTAAAAAAAATCAATGAATGCTTATTACAACTTTTAGCATGTATTGGATCTCACTCCTAACCAAAACTCACACTTAAAGACTTAAATAAAAGAATTCTCTAGATACATGTGTCAAGTCATCATCTTACCACAAAACTTAGATGAGTGCATTAGAAATCCTATGAATACCTCAGCATAATGATTAAGATGAGTTTGTTGAATTCACTAAAATGACTATATATGAGAATGAGCACACATGTGAAAGGATATACGCGTGATGTATGTCATAAGTACAACTATCACAGAGTTTTAACAGGCACTTGTAAATGCAAATTTGCACTACCTCCAATTTAAACGAAACATTATTCTCAATGTTTAAGAATTAAAATTGAATAGACAATAACTGAAGAGAGTATAATACACTTGATGTGTGACGTGGGCTACCCAATAAACATAAGAGGTGGCAAACTAAAATGAAAAAATGACACTATCCTGAAAATAGAAAACTAAGAAAATAACAACAAACAAAAAAGAAAGAAAGAAAATAAATGAAAACAAACGAAAAAAAAAAAAAACATACATGCAAGATGAGGTCAAGGTTGATAGACTGATCGTTGCAAATGGAATGTCTTCCACTTTAGGTACTTGTCTATCAATAAGAATTGTGCGGCATTGACCATTTACTTTAATGACCTAGCCATCTTTATAATCCTCTAATTCTATTGTCCCGTTCTCAAAATAAGCTTCACTATAAAATAACCAATCCACCTAAACCGAAGCTTGCCTGGATGCTTGTATAATCTAGAATCTTAGAATTAAACTTGTGTTTTGGTTCAAACATTTTCTTAAGGATATTTTTGTCATGAAACAATTTCATCTTAGCCTTGTAGATCTTAGAGTTCTCATAAGTATCGTTCTGTAGCTCCTCAAGCTCAATCAATTGTAAGTTTCTAAGATTATTGACTTCCATTAGATCTGAATTGAAGGTTTTAAGGGCCCAATATGCTCTATAATCTAGTTCAATCTATTAATGGCACGATTTTCCAAAAAAATCCTATAGGGAGACATGACCAAAAGAATTTTAAATGTTGTCTAGTAGGCCCAAAGTGCATTATTTAGCCTTAACTACAACCAATATTTGCAATTGAGGCTCACTGTATTTTTTAATATTTATTTAATTTCTTTGTTGGCCAACTCTATTTGTCCATTAGTTTGGAAATGATAAGCAGTAGAAATTTTATGAATAACCCTATATTTTTTCATAAGAGATGTGACGCCTCAATTTACGCTAAGGGTTTTAACGTAAGTTGAAGAGTCTGAGTAAGTAACACTGGGCTACTTACCCCATACGTATCGATCATATAATGCATGCATCTAATTTTACTATTGTATGTAATGAGACTCATAGCAGAAATTGGTCTAAATAAAAACTTTTACAAATAACTAGTGATCACATGGTAAAATATAAACATAATATTTACATCCACATTACAACATTATATTGTACTACTACATAATCTAGTATGTTTTCTCAGTCATATAAACATACAATAATATCACGTTACTATGGCAGCACCATCTTGGCTCCGTTTTGACCTCTGAATACTCCTTACCATAACGAAACTTATCCAAACTAATATCAAAATCTCGATAAAGGTATTGTCCATATGGTGATGTGTCTATGCCGCATATGGACAATGAACCATCTAATTTTAGCATCAGACAACATCCGGTACGCTTCTGCTGCGTTGAGAAGGCGGATGCATCGTGTCTCCATAACTCCATTGGTCGGTCATAGATATCAACAACAGGAAAGTCAAAAAATTCAAAAAGGGAAAAGTCAGAAGGCCCCTCAGGGCTCTCCTTAGCTCTGTGAGATAAAGGGGCTTTTTTCTTATCCGTCATAAGGTCCTATATAATATTTAATTTTTTCAGAAAAAAGCATAAATAAACAAATGTGAGATTTCCTTGGAAATCCCAGTAAGTACACATATATCATAACATAGCATAGATAAAGTGAAATATAAAATACATGACAAAATCATAACACATAATATATAAATTATCTTGTGTAGTTCAAGCATGTATATGACAAATGAATGACCAACTTATATTTCTTATGGACTCATTCTTATTATATTTAAATTCTTATTTCTTATGTTATATTTCGTAACACTAAGGATCATACTTATTTCATAATCTCGATGGGCGTTATGCGTTACGTATGACGCGTCAGGTTTTTTCAGCAAGACGCGTCAGTTTGGTCATACATAAGCTCATTAATCTTTCGGGCGTTACGTATCGTCGTCCCCATCCTGACGAGCCTCGTATCAATCTTTCGGGCATTACGTATCGTCGTCCCCTCTAGCCATATCAGTCTTTCGAACGTTATGTATCCCTGTCCCCGTCATGACACGACACTTAAGTTATCACATTTTTCTTAACGTTTTCTTATCACTTTTTCTTAAAATACACGTCATGACTTACAACAATGCACATATGTGACGAAATATAATATACATACAAACTTAGACTAATGACATGCATGTTTCATGTTTTCATAAAGCATATGATATAGAAAAGCATAACACAAAACCTACATGCACATACGTCGCCTAAATTCATAACGTCAAGTTTAACAAATAATACGTATGAAACTAAATAAAATATTAACGCCCGGAATGTTTCCACGGGCATCAAACTAGCTTCCTTTTGAGTTTCATACGTATGAATTAAGCCACTTATAACACACCACGATTATTTTAATTAGTGCACTTACAAATTTTTTCAAAGTTAAATTAGTATTCTTGACTGGATCTTGCACTTCCTTTCTCTCCAAGGCTCCTACTAGCTTCCTTTTGAGGTATGTGTGTTGTGAGTAAAATTTTGGGTATTTTTCTTGGCTTTCTCTCAAGATGGCCGAATGATCTCTCTAAAAGTAAGTGAAGAGAAGTTTGTGTACCTATTTATAGGGATAAGGAGGCGTTGGAGGCTTGAGAAGAAGGAAGGGCATTTCAGCAATGCTTTAGCTGAATAGGGTGAGTTGTCCCCCCTAGGTGTATGGCCTCATGATCACCTCTAAACCTCTAATGATTTTCTAAAATTTTCATCTCATGACTGAGCTTAATCCTCCTATAAAATAATCTAGATCAATGGTTTAAATTATTACAGCAAATAGGTAAAAAGAAATTGAACAAATCCTAGCATATCTAGGATATGCTTAAACTGGCCACTTGGCCTTAATCTGGCTCCCACGTTTTTAGATCATCTCCCTCACCTGTTGTCACATGTTTCAGCCTTCCTAGACATTCTTAGAACATCTTAGAAGAATCCCCTTAAGACTTGGTTGGCTATTGGTTGAGAATGGAGGGGCAACTTGGCTGGTTTAGTTAGTTGACTTTCAATTAGATTTGCTCCCACTTCTCCCATGGTTATATACAAATTTTTCTTCTAGAAACTCTTCCACCACCAAGTACAAATCTTTTCACATATGTTTAAAAGGTAAAAATATAGATAATCAATCAAATTGAGGCTCCTAAAGTAGATCGGTGGTTTGATTTATTTTCGAGCTTCACTTTACGCTCAATACAGATCAGTCCAATTCCGGCCCAAATAATCCATTGATCCACTTCGATTCCAGCCCAAACTCAAAATATAAAAGTTTTATATAATTCTCTTAGTGATCCATAGAATTTTAAATCACCTAAATACGAGTTCATATGAGGGAGATATCATCAATTTACCGAAACATGTCATTCTAATCTGAGAACCCACTTTTAGGCTATCTAAGTGTTTTTCCACTCCACTTCCAATTTTCTCAATTTTCCTCTTAATCTCCTTGATATAATTATTCTATAAATGAAAACTAAAATATTCTAATTTACACCTTTTTAAAAATAAAAAGGTAAGTTCCCTTCTAAAATAACGAGTTTCTTGAGTATAAATGAGCAAAGTAAGTTCCCTTCTCAAGCTCAGTCTGTACCTCATGATCAACATATGGCACAAGAAACTGTGAAGAATCACGAGTGCCAGCAGATATATATGATTGACTCACTCATAGACAGGGAAGTTTTCACAACTCATGATTTTGATCCCCTTGAGAATTTTATTGTTGATTTTGAGTATAATCCTATCAGTGATTCGTTTGATGTAGCTAAAATTTGTGCAATTTTTGACAATACTCAAGATTATAGCACACAGGCTTGGCAACCGAAGTTTGAGGAGTTGCTTGAGAAAAATGAAAAACAGATTCTTTCAAGTGGGCAAGTACCAAAAGTTAATCTAAAGCCTTGCCACCTACCTGTGAAGCTCGAGCACCGAGTTTATTGGGCAAATAAGCGTTTCGTTTTTGACCCAGGAGGAATAGTTCAAGAAGTGGAAGATAGTCCGGTTGTAAACTTGGTCTACCAACTTTGACCACAGCATGCAACAATAATTATTATTATTATTATAATTATTATCATCATCATTATTATTATTATCATTATCATCTTATTTGTTTTGTTTTGTTTATATTTACTACTGTTTTCTTTATTTTTGTTTGCAGGATAGAATCATTTTGTCATTTCAGATCACTACTTTTGACGCTTAGCGAGCTATCTACTTCACACATCAGGTGTATCCTACCCTTTTTACTTACTCCCCATCCAATTTTGATTATTAAACATTGAGGACAATGTTTCATTTAAGTTGGGGGGTGGAAATACAAATCTTTTATTTAAAATCTGTGGCATATTTCAATCAATATATAAAAAATTGCCAAATTTTTTTCACACAGGCATCTTTTCACACATGATACTCATGCTCATTCATAACCATCTTGGTGAATTCAACAAACCCATTTTAAATCATTTTGCTAAAGCATCCACAGAACCATTTATGCACTTCTCCAAACTTTGTGGTAATATGGTGATTTGACACATGTAATTAAAGAATTATTTTGTTCAAGTATTCATGTGAATTTTGTGAGAATTGAGAGCTTACAAATACAGACATTGTGATAAGTATCCATTGATCTGTTGAATTTGACACTTCTTTTGAGAATATCATTATATGGTTTGTGGTAAGATGGTGGATATACTTGGGATATGACGAAAGTCAACTTAGGATTAACGTCTGAGCCTTTCAAGCTGACCTTTTTCATCATAGACCCCTAGTAGCCAATTTTGAGCCAATATACACATATGGCCTTTTCTTTTCATATCTACATCATCCATACCTCTCCACATTGGAGTATTGCTTATACACTATATTTTCCTACCATTTTACTTCCAAGTGTGTACTAGGTGTGAAATTATCATAAAAAAAAAAAGAAAAAAGAAAACCATGACAAAAATGGCATGGTGCTAGATGTGTCCATCAAATTATTTATGAAAGAGTTCATCAAATTACGAACACACCAGTAGCAAAAGAAGATGGAAAAGTGTACTTAGTCAAAAATCTAAAAAATTGAAAAGTACATCAAAATGATAGTATAGTCTACTGAAAAATTTAATATATTCCCTTTTGTGTATACTTGGAAGTTTTTGAAACCTCTTCACATTTTCTTCTTATGAACCCCAACCCTAAGCCACATTACAACCCTTTGTGTTGATTTTTTCGATCCTAAGTATGCTTGTCGAAAGAATGGTGGAAATCTCATTTGTTAGTATTCTTATCATAAGATCAATGTTTACTTGTTACTTATATATAATTGGCTAAATTTCCATGAGAGTAAATGTACACCTTTGTCAACTCCATAGAGAGAACCCATAGATGAAACACTTCTATACCCGTGAGTTATGGAGTTGAACCTTTTTGCTTAAGATATTCTAATGTTGCATGTGTCGAAACCTCTGATTTGATAAAAATAGTTTGGAACACATACACACTCTGTGAATTGCTATATTTGAATTACTTGTGGAAGGGTTATTGAATTTCTAAGATTGTTTTGATATGTAAATTTGAAAAATGTGTCTTGATGGCCCCTATGTGTGATTTTATTTGGTCTTTCTCATCATTTTGTATGAAAATTGCTAGGGACTAGCAATGAGTAAGTTGGGGGGTGTGATGAGTGCACAAAAATGCACTCTAAATACTCTATTTAAATACTAAAAGAAATGAGAAAATAATGGATATAACTCATGTTATTAAAATTAATAGTCATTTATCTTGAAATAGATATAAGCATGATTTAATATATTGATGAGAATATAAAATGCCATATTTTCCTTTCTTAATATTTAATAATTTATTCTTATTTGATGCCTAAATATACTCATTATTCTTATATTTTGATTTAGGACACAAATGGAGACATTAGGAGCAAATGAAGATAATTGTGAAATTTTAGACAGTTCTGACATCTTTTCGTAATATGGGCATAATTCTCTCATCCAATCTCCGATTGAGCTGATTCAAGATGATATAGAACCGCAAGAGAAATATCTATAACTTTTGTGTTTTATGTTTGAAGAGATATCCACTCAATCTAAGACAAACTCGACCATCAAGTGGACGCACCTGCACTTGACGTTCCTGGATATTTTTCAGCCACTTGCATCAAATCCAAATGTTATCATAATATTTTCCAGCAAGCACTCCTACACCAACTTGGAAATTCAATGATTAATTCATATGCAAGATGAAGTGCACTCAAATTTCTTGTAGACAAATTATTTGACCACAAGATATTAAGTCATACAAGACAACTAATGGATAGAGAAGCAAAATTGAAACACTCAACCTACAAGCAAAATCCAGCTCATGCATGGTGGGAAAACAAATGATCAAAATGACAACTCACAAATCACTTAGATTCAAGAATGGCACATGGCAAAACAAGTTGAAATTGTGATGATTTTGTCATGACAACTTGCATGAAGGATGCTTATAAATAGAAGGAAGGGGTGTGTGTTCTAAGAGAATGCTTAGTGTGGGAGGATGCTTTGGAAGAGCCATTATCTTGAGAGCTTGAGAAAAGAAAAGAAAAACCAAAGAAGAGAGAAGAAAATAATGGTTGGCTCTTCCATATTATCCCTTGGAGAATTTTTGTTGCATATTTTCAATATGTGTAACTAAATTCTCAAGGAGGGCTAGGGATGAACTTGTGTGTGTGATGGTATTTGTAATTTATTTTTGATTCATGTATTTGGTCTTTAAATATTAAAACTCTTTTGTTCTATTATTCTCAATTTATTTGTGATGTTTTTTCGTCTTCAAATAATTATAGAATCTATTTCGTTTATGGATTCAGTCATGCTTTTTCTATTGAGTGAATTAGTTCTATAATTATGTTTGGAGCAATTGATTATCTATATTGATTTAATTCTCTGCTGCAATATCGCCTCTTAGGTATATTGTCGTCGTTGGATTTTCTCAATATCGATAACAATTTATGAGAGTTAAGCGCGAAGAATGATTTTTCAAAGAGTTACATGTGATTTAAATTTTGGTTATTAATGTTTTATATTCCGATTAAGAATTTGGACATAGAATTCTTAATTGAGTTATCAATGAATTAAGAATAAATTGAATACCACAAATACACAAGGAATTCCCTACGCTCTACTTTTTGTCTCATTTTTATATTTTTCAAATTACTCATTTAGTTTTAGTTTACATCACACTCTAAAATTTACTTATCACACTCATTTAATCTTTTTGTTAATTTCATTACTGTTCTTCAATTTCTCAATCCATCTCCCTGTGGAATCGACACCCCAAAACTATACTGCAAACGACTGCGTTATTCTTTGGGCGTAATCAAATCTCGTTTGATACCTCGCTCGAGCAAGATACCCTATTTTGCCAAAATTCAAGATTTTTGCTTGAATAAAAAAATGGACATTGTAATAAGGAGAAATTATATGTGTCATCTAAGTATATAGCTTGTGTAAAATACTTTGCAGAATTTAAGATTTATACATATGTAATCATGTGATAATTTAAAAGTGCATGTATATTCTAGTATGTGGTGAGATTTAAGAAAAGTGGTATAACATGTACTTGAGAAACATTCCTAAGAATAAGAAAGGAACAACTAAGAATAGATATATGAGTAAGTTAGTCACGTCGTAACGGAGACGACGAGACGTAATGCCCAGATGACTGACGTGCCGACAAGGACGGCAATACGTAACGCATGTCATCTGATAAGAGTGTTATGTGATATCACTAGGATGGCAATACGTAACGCCCGTGAAAGTGATATGATTAGAGGGACGGTGATACGTAACGCCCGCTATGTTAAGTATGTTCTGTGTCATAATGGGGACAGTGATACATAACGCTCAGAAGATTGACACAAGACTCATTACAATGAGGACGACAAGACGTAACGCCCTGATGACTGATGAGTTATATGCGATGGGAATGGCGATATGTAACGCCCATTGAAGATATGTGATAAGTAAGACTCGACAGGGACGGCGATACGTAACGCCTATCAAAGATATGTGATAAGTAAGACCCCGATGGGGACGGCGATACGTAATGCCCATCGAGGATAAAAAGTAAATAAGACCCACAATATTAAGAAATAAGATGAAAAGTATAAGTTTAAGAATATGATGGTGGGTCCAAGTAAGATATAAGTTGGTATGGGAAGAATGGTCATTGACATGCATAAGTCTCATAAAATATTCTCATAAGTTATATGTCTGTGATCATTGCTATGTATGACGATTGCTGATGTTATCTATACTTTATTTTGTTAATTGTGTACTTCATGAGATTTCATGGAAATCTCACTCTTTTATATTTTTATCTATCATTACTTATGCAATAATAGATAGTGTTACAAAAGTAAATAAATTGTCATGAGACTCAAACATTACAAGAGATTCTGAGAAGTCGCGAGGGTCTTACAGAATACTCCTCTCCTAAAAAAATGATCTCACGTACGTGATCAAATGGAATAGCAAAGGTATCAGATGGTAGTAAGAAATGATATTTGTTAGAAGAAAACTAACTGGATTATGTAAGTTATAGATTCGATATGTTATGATAAATAAAAAATTATGAAGGATATAGTTTTAATATGCCATTAAATCTATTTATGCAAGAGTTAGATATTTTTACGTGTATTGAAGATTTACCAATTCTCGTTGCATTCTGCACTGCAGTTAATTAGTAAGTTTAGATGCATGCATAGTTTTTTTTTTATTAAAAATCGGGGCATTACAACGTTGCATAAACTGATTGGCCAAAAATAAAGAACCTGGGTTGGGTTATTGATTTTAAGGATCAGCGCAATATAAGTATTGTTGACCTCCTGTAATGATTGCCCTCTGTTCAGAACATTTAGTGCAAACTTGGTGCCATCACTTTCAACTATTTCCCAATATTTCTGGTAGAACTGTGCTAGGAAACCCATCAGGGCTAGAAGACCCTAGCGGAATCATCCAAAACATGGCGAGCTTGACTTCCTCTTCAGTGAACGGTTTAGATAAAACCTCCCTCATGTCCCCAGTTATTTTTTCCTCAACATGTATTAGAGCATAATGTATTTTAGTAGGCAAAGATGAAGAGAAAAGAGAGGAGAAGTAACCTGAGAAGATGCCTCCAATGGTTGCCTGTTCGCACATTGTGTTTCCATCACCATCATTCACTTCTGAGATTGCATTATTTTTCCTCCTTTGGGTAGCATGGTTGTGAAAAAATTCGAGTGTTTTTATCCCCCTCCCGAAGCCAATGTTGCTTTGCCTTTTGTCGCCATTTCATATCTTCCTCGGCTAAAGTGGTCTCCACATTATTCTGTAATCTTGGAGTGACCTAATCTCGGACACGACCTGGTCTCTTTGACAATATTCCAATTTCTTCCTTAGGTTTCTTGAGTCATCGCTTTGCTGCCATCTATTCCAAGCTTGCCGTATGATTTTTCCACTTTCCTTTCTACATTCCCATGCGGCTTCGTACCTGAAAATAAATTGCTTCCTAAATGGTACTTTGAGTGCAGATTAAATAGTCACACATAATGGGGTGTGATTAGACTTAACTGTTGCAGAGACTTCATAAGAACCATTTCGGAAGCAGTCCATCCATTCACTATTCGCCATGGCTCTATCAATTCTCTCTTTTGTAAAGGTGCTACCACACCTGTTGTTTGCCCATGTGAATCTTGCCCTTTTATGGTGAATGTCCTAAATCCCGCAAAATTCCAAAGCTAGTCTAAAGTTTTCAATATTTTTATATGGGCGTGGTGCCCCACCATACTTCTCACTCTGGTGCAGAATCTCGTTAAAGTCTCCAACGCACAACCATGGTGTAGGCTGGCTTGGTTTGAGCATTTGGAGAAGTTCCAAGTTGCTGTTCATTTTAGCTGTTTTAGGGTGGCCGTAAAAACCCGTAAATAGCCACTATTTGCCATCCTTATCCGCACTGACGATAGCATTGACATGCCACTTTGTGTAGTTGGAGATGAGCACTTGTCATTGTGCTTTCCAAAGTAGAGCAATTCCCCCACTAGAGCCGGAACTATTAATTGCGAAACACCTGTCCAACTTAAGTCTCCTTATAACAACTTCCATACGGTCTTGATTGCACTTAATTTCCACAAGGGGAACTAAATGAGGCTGCTTATTCTTAGTTAGCTTATTATGGATTCGAATTGCACGGAGGGATAAGCCTCCTGCAATTCCACACGAGAATGGCCATGATTGGTGGCAGGGCTGGAGACCAGTCACTACCATTTCCTCCAAAGCCGAAACTTGATACACATCTCCTTTGAATTTCTTCAAGTTTATAGTACATTCATTTTCAGTCAACGCTACCCCCCTTTTTAACCCTTCCTCTTAATGATATTGGTGATTTCCTACATGATTCTGCACACCTTGTCTTTATTCCTAGCCTTCATTTTCCAACTACTGGCTCAATAATCAATACCAACAATGGTGGGGGTGGATTGGTAATTTTTGGCCTTAATAACTAAAGGAGAGGACCTAAGTGTTACACTTGTTCCTTTATCTGTTTGTCCCCCAAGTGCCTCGTTGGTCCCAGATTAGTAGAAAGTTCCATTTCCATCATCACTTTTGATCCTATCAAAGCCAATTCATCACTAATTTTGGTGGGGATGTTCTCCTTTAGTTCAGTCAGATATAACTGCCTTCATTTACTTGTGTCTTGTTACTGTTTCTTTCAGGCTTTTCTTCGAACACCTATGCCACTTTTTGTTTTTGACTATTTGACTGTCCCATGCCCTTTTCAGGTGCCTCCTTGTTAAAACTACCCTCTTGTTTCTTGTCCTCATATACCCCCCATACTTCATTCTTCCAAGGTTGGACATGGGAGGGGAGGGGAGGGGAGGGGAGCCCTGAGCCACAGCCTAAAGGGGAGTGAGGTTTTGCCTTCTGTAGTCTGGTCATACCTTTGCCTAGAGCAGGTTTTACCTTTATGGAAAAGAACATCATAGTGAAACTAAAAGTTCTACAATCGTTCATACCTCAGGGAGATCCAATACCTTTGGTTCTCGAAATCCAACCATTTGCCCCTCAGAAATGGCTTGTGAAGGTCAACTGCTACCCTGATCTGTAGACACCTCCCTAACGCCGACCCATCAGCATCAACGCCAACCCTGATTACTGGACCCAAGGCCGCTCCAAACTTCTCGCCTATTTCCTCATTCATAGCAACCAACGAAAAGTTGTGACATCGAACCCAAAAGGGTTCATAATCAAAGCGAATAGCGTTGATTGAGGTTAGCTCGTCCACTTCCTGCAAGGCCAACATGTTCCGGTCAAAGAATCAGGGCCTGCCCCCTATAACTTTCTCTTTTATCTTCTTTTAATTGGAACTCGATAAGGAAGCACTGCTCATTCAGATCCTTGAACCGAACCCAGCCTGCTAACCTCCACACTTGAGCCATAGTCAAGCGGAATGCCTCATTATTGATCCTTTTTTCGGAAAAGGCCCTTCTAACGATGCAAATCTTGTTTTGCAACAAGTTTTCTTTAGGTCCCTCAGAGTTTATCGTGACCACCACGGTTTCTTCGATCGTGAGATGGAGCCTCTCCCATCTCTTCACAAGTTCGTCCGTCATGGTAAGACTGAGAAACTAAGAACAACACTCACCTCACTGTGAGACGACGCCGAGAATCGGGGGATTCAAACATCACTTAAAACCCTACTGTCTCGAGGAGAAAGAGGGACCAATCAGCTGGAGAGTATTCATGACTTCGTTTCCTTATCTGTTGGAAATTAGAAATGGCCGACGCAAATTTTTCATGATATGGTCAAATCAGTGGCATGAAAACGAAATTAAATTACAGATAATTAGAAAGCATCACATTTATCTATGAGGTTTTCTCAAGCTTTGTTTCTTGAGAAAATATTTGCTATATAATTTTATGAGACAACCGTGTTATTGGCGCTGTGTTTTTGGTTTTTTCAAAAGTAGTTCCTGTAAAAAAATCAAGGGAAAAGAACTGTGCTTAATGATAGCTCATTATTTTTTCATCCGACTCTAGAGATTGTACGATCATTCTCTTCCAAAAAAAAGTAAAAATTAATATTTTAATAGAATAGTGATAAATTTGTTGAATTGATTATTTGATATAGAGTTTGTTTGGGGTTGCGTTTCGAAACTTAAAAATTACTTTCAAACAGTTAAAAGCACTTTTAAAAAAATGACATATTTGATAATTTTATAAAAAATGTTGTAGCCGGTTAAAAACATAGAAATCACCTTTTTCAAAAACACCAAATTAGAGTTTTTAACAAAAAACTCCTATAAATAACTATATATTTTTAAAAAACTAACGTAACTAATTTTGAAAATGCTTTAAACATATGAATTCCAAAGAGTAAATGACTTTTTAATAATAAAACTTATTACATTAAATTTTAAGTTATAAATCTTAAATTAAAAGTAATATTTTCTTCCACAATCCCTAATAGACATATGGTTAAAAAGTTGTTAACTAAATTTATGAAAGTGATTTTTATAGCCAAATTTTGAATAAAGAATAATTAACCCAATGTGAATGCTCTAATATGTCAACAATAATGGTATAGGGCAGGCTTCCCATAGCATCCATATTCCATTCTCCATGTATTTTCATTTTTTATTAAAATTTGTTCTTTCTATCTTTTAATATTCTATAAAAATTAAATTAAATTATTTATTCTTATTCATATTTCATTATTATTATGAACTCTTTTATTTCATTTCATATAATTAATTAAGATTGCATTTAGATAGTAAAATGATGTTAAATATATTTTGAATAGTAACAACAAAAAATATTAAACAATAATTAATAATTAATTATAAGAAAAAATAATAAAATTAGATAAAAGATAATAATAAAATAATAAATATGTTGTAATCAATTATAGGGGGACATGAATGACTCCCTTTTTGAAATTTAAAAAAAAAAATTGATGGATGCTATGCATCCATCAATTATGGCAATTAAGTTGCCAGGCACACCTCCTATTATCTATAAATACGTGTTTTCATTTGATGAGTTTGTACAAATTTCATAAACGAAAGAAAAAAGAGAAAGAAATATTAAAAAATTCAATTCTTGAATAATAAGAGTTCTAAATATTTTCTCTTATAAAATCTCTTACAATAGTAGTTTTCTTTTTAGTTTTATAACACGTTATAAATACAAGGTTCTACCAATTCTAAAACTAGTGGTCTTCTACTTCAAATAAGTTTTTCAATATATTATTTACAGTCTTTGAGATGAATATGAAATATTATATTGTTGATTATTACTTGATAAAATATGTATTTACTCCCGTGACTTTATAAATATATTTTTTAAATACACCTATTTATTTTACTATTTATATATATAGAAAATGTCAAATCTTACAAAGTTGGAATTTGTTGCTCTTGACATATCTGAAAAAAATTATTTATCTTGGATTCTTGATACTGAGATCCATTTTGATGCAATGAACCAGTGAGAAATTAAAAAAAAAATGAAATCAAGTGTTCCCTGTAAGATCGTGCTAAGGTAATGATTTTCTTTTACTACCATATTCATGAAGAATTAAAAATTGAATATCTCATAGTAAAAGATCAATTTATTTTGTGGAATAATTTAAAAGAGAGATATGAATACTAGAAAAATGTTGTCCTCCCAAAATCTCGTTATGATTAGTTGTACCTGAGGTTGTAAGATTTTAAAAGTGTTAGTGAATATAACTTTGTACTTTTTAAAATCAGCTCAATATTAAAATTATGCGATGAGAAAATCACTAATGATGATATATTAAAAAAGACATATACTACTTTTCATGCCTTGAATGTGCTCTTGTATCAGTAGTATCGAGAGTAAAAGTTCAAGAAATATTCTAAATTTATATCTTATCTTTTAGTAGCTAAGCAAAATAATGAGCTTTTATTTAGAAACTACTAGTCACGTCTTTCTGACTTAATATCATTTACTGAAATAAATAGTACTGGATTTATCATTTCCAAAAGCGAATTGTGCATCATTTCGAAGAAATTGGTGGCGTGGACGTAGTAAAAGAAACTATAAAAATTTTGGTTCCAGAAACGACAACATTAAAAGAGATAATAATAAAAGTATATCATATCATTAAAAGTGGTACAACTCAGTTAGGGGTAAAAATTTTCAAAATAATTTTTCAAAGAAATGTGAAAATGTGTGCTATAGATGTGGTATGACTGGACATTGGTCACTTGGTTAATTTATATCAAACATCTATAAAAGGAAAAAAATAAAAAATTTGAAACAAATTTGGTAGAACCATCAGATGATTCATTATATATATATATATCACTCATCTTGATAATTCTAATTGTTTGAAGACCCTGATGGTAGAATTAATCACTTGATTGGAGATGGAAGTGTTCTTCCCAATTAATGTATTTTTCTTTATTGTTATAATTTTTTAATATTTGTAATGAAAATTTTGTGTGTTTTTATAAAATCATAGATCACATTGATAAATTTTTTATCTCTGAGTTGAATGATAAAAATGTATGTTTGGCTAACAGTGTTACAGCTCACACAATTCTCAAAGATAAGAAATAATTTCAAAATTTAACACTAAGAAAAGCTTGTGTCCATATCATATCAGGTTGATCAAATCTAATTGATGGTTCCAAAATAGCCTATATCGTGTTACCTAATGACACCAAATTTTGTATTGATAATGCTCTATTTTATTCACAATCTAGAAGAAATTTATTGTGTTTCAAAAATATATATCGTAATGATTATTATATTGAAACTACTAAGTAAGGTAGTAAAGAACATCTTCTCATTGCTAAAATAATATCGGGCCAGAATCTCGTATTAGAAAAACTGCATGCTCTCTCTTTTGGATTATATTATTCAAATATGAGAATAATTGAATCATATGTGGTAATGCACCAAAAGTGCATTGACTCCAAAATATTTATAATATGGCATGATTACCTTGAACATTTGGGATTAATAATGATAAGACGAATTATTAATAATTTGCATGGACTTCTCTTAAAGAATCAAATGATTCTTTTACTTAATGAATATTCATACTCTGCATATTCTCAAGGTAAGTTGATTATTAGATCATCTCCCTCAAAAGTTATTGTTGAATCTCTATCCTTTTTACAAAAGATTCATATGAATATATGTGGACCTATTCATCTATCAAGTGGACCATTTAGATACTTTATGGTTTTGATTTATTCATCAAGTTGATGGTCACATATTTGTCTACTTTCTACTAAAAATGTTGCATTTGCTAGACTTCTTACCTAAATAATCAAACTACGAGCACAATTCCCTGAGTATTCAATTAAAACTATTCGATTGGATAATGCAGGCAAATTTCCATCTCAAGTTTTTGATAACTATTGCATGTCAATAGGAATAGATGTTGAACATCATGTTGCTTATACACACACTCAAAATGGTTTAACTGAATTTTTTATCAAAAAACTTCAGCTAATCGCTAGACTTTTACTTATGAAATCAAAACTAATTGTTTCTACTTGGGGACATATTATACTTTATGCATATTCATTAATTTGAATTAGACCATCTGCATATCATAAATATTCTCCATTACAGTTTGCATTTGGTCAACAATTAAATATTTCTCATTTTCGCACTTTTGGATATATTGTATATGTTCCAATTGTACATCCACAACGTACAAAAATGGGCCATCAATGTAGACTTGAGAGATATGTTGATTTTAATTCTCCATTTATTATTAGATACCTTAAGCCTCTTACATGAAATATATTTAAAACACGTTTTGAGAATTGTTAATTTGACAAATCCACTTTTCCATTATTGAGTAACGAAAAGTCAGTGTCTGAAGCACGACAAAAAATTATTTGGGATAATAAAACTCTATCTCAATTTGATACTCCTACAAATGAATGTAAATTAGAAATTCAGAGGATTATCATTTTCAAAATGTTGCAAATCAATTATCGGATGTATTTACTGACACTAAATGTGTGGTAAAATCATATATTCCTACTGTTAATGCTCCAGCAAAAATTGAAATCCCTGAAAAACAAATTGTTAAAACAGCAATAGATGAGTTTAAGACATGCGTGAAGCATAGAATACCTATTAATGCAAAGGACAAAATTTTCCAAATGAGAAAGATACAAAATAAATTTGGTGTTCCTGAAAAACCTATACCTACAATACAGGCTACAGGTATAACTGATGCTCTTGAAAATGTCAAATTTTTTATTTCAAAATCTCCTGAAAATGGACCTCCTGAAAATGTGTTTCATGAAATGTTTTCTCCTGAAAAAGAACAAGTACCTGAAAATAAAGATATCTCAATACATTTCATGAATACTGGAGAAATTCTCAATAGAAATAAAACTGTTGTTGACAACATATTTTCATTTAAGATGGCCTTTAACATTACCAAAACTAATGAAGAAAGTGAGTAAAAAATAGTCGAAGAATGTCGACGTAAAAATAATTGGCCAAAATGGAAAGCAGCTATTGAAACTGAATTAAACTCGTTAGCAAGCGAAAGGTATTTAGACTTGTTGTCCAAACACTAAAGGGTGTAATGCCTATTGGATATAAGTGGGTATTTGTACGAAAATATAATGAGAAAAATGAAATTATGCGATACAAAGCACAACTTGTCGCACAAGGTTTCCTACAGAAACCTGGAATTGATTATAAGGAAATATATTCTCTCGTTATGGATGCAATCACATTCAGAGTTTTTATTGGTCTAGTTGTTATAAAAGGATTAGATATGTAGTTGATGGATGCGGTCACTGTATATTTATATGAATCATAGGACTATGACATATATATAAAAATTCCTGAAGGATGTAAAATGCTTGAAGCATCTACAAGTACATCTAAAAGTATGTACTTTGTCAAATTTCAAATATCTTTATATAGGTTAAAACAATCCAGGCGCATACAGTATAATCGCCTAAGTGAATATCTATTGAAAGAATGATTTAAGAATAATTATATATGCCTATGTGTTTTTATTAAAAAATCAGAATTTGAATTTGTTATTATTGCGGTTTATGTTGATGATTTAAATATTGTGTGAAATCATGAAAAAATCACAAAAATCACTATATATTTAAAGAATAAATTTGAAATAAAAGATCTTGGTAAAACAAAACTTTATTTCGATCTGCAACTCGAGCACTTGCCAAATAAAATTTTTATTCATCAGTCCATGCATACAGAGAAAGTCCTGAAGCACTTTTATATGGACAAAGCCCATCCCCTAAGTACTCCAATGGTTGTTCGATCACTTGATGTGAGGAATGATCCATTCTATCATTGTGAAGACGATGAAGAAATTATTGGTCCTGAAGTACCGTGTTTCTGTACAATTGGAATTTTGATGTATTCACGAACTTCAGGAGAAATGTAAGATTGATATCAAACAGATACGATAAAATGATAATTTGACAGATTTATTTACGAAAGTATTGTCAACTGCGACATTCAAGAAAATTATGAAAAATCTTGGAATGCGAAAACTTAAATATCTATCATCATGCACTTTTTAGAGAGAGTAAATATCTTGAAAATTTGTGTAGATTGTACTTTTTTTTCTAAGGTTTTGTCCCATTGACTTTTTTTTTTTGCAAGGTTTTAATGAGACAATCTTAAAGCACTTTTTAGTACATAAAAATATTGTACTATTTTTCCTTTGTCAATGATTTTTCTTCCCACTGAAATTTTCCATTGCAAGATTTTAGCGAAACAAATTTTTTATAGATGGTCATTTAAAGGGAAGTGTTGTAATCAATTATAGATGGGACATGAATGACCCCCCTTTTGAAATTTAGAAACAATTAAGCCGTAAGGCACACCTCTTATTGCCTATAATTATGTGTTTTTGTTCGATCAGTTTGTACAAATTTTATAAACGAAAGAGAAGAGAGAAAGAAAAATTGAAAATTTCAATTCTTGAGTAATAAAAGTTATAAATATTTTCTTTTATAAAATCACTTGTAATAGTAGTTTTTTTTAGTTTTATAACATTTTATACGGACAGCTCTATATCTCCATTAGATATTGTCCGCTTTGATATTTCAGGACCTCACGGATTTAAAACACGTTAGATAGAGGAAACCCCATATATAAGACGCTTGACAATGCCGCATGGGAGCGATGTGGGACTTTAGGTCACAACACACCCCCCCTATCGTGACCTGCATGGGTCACCAAATACGGGAAGCTCTATATCATTATCTGATATTGTTCGTTTTGGCCTTTCAGATACTCACAAATTTAAAATGGGTCAAACAAGATAGAGACAGCTCTAGATATAAAGCCTATATTATCATCTGATATTGTTCGTTTTAGCTTTTTATAAACTCACAGATCTAAAACATGTTAAACAAGATAGAAAAAGTTCTAAATATAAAGTACTTAACAGCACTAGACACGAAAGTGATGCGAGACTTCCAATCACAGCAAAATATTAATGAAATGTTTTAATACTCTACTCCACAACGGAGTCTAGGGGTGTAAAAAGACCGAACCGGACCGGTTGACCGGACCGGACCGGGACCGGACCGAACCGGTTGGAGTTCGGTCCGGTCCGGTCCAAAAAATATATGGACCGAAAAATTCCGATCCGGTCCCGGTCCAGGGACCGGACCGGACCGGACCGAATCCCTTTTTTTTTTAATTTTTTTTTAAATATATGTATATATAAATAATAACATATAAATTTTAATATTAATATTAATATATATTAATATATAATATATACTCTTATAATATTAACATATAAATAATAAGTGTATTATTATTATTTAATATATTATTACTAATTTATTACTATTTACTAACATATAAATATATAATATACTAATGTAAATTGTAATAATGTTATTACTTATTAGTTATAGTTTATTAACATATACTAATGTAATAATATTATTAGACTATTAGATTATTAGTTATAGTTTACTAATATACTTAATATTTAATATTAACTAATATATTAATAGATAATATATACTCTTATATATTAATATATAAATAATAAGTGTATTATTATTATTTAATATATTATTAATAAGTTATCACTATTTACTAACATATAAATATATAATATACTAATGTAAATTGTAATAATGTTATTACTTATTAGTTATAGTTTATTAACATATACTAACGTAAAAGTGTTATTAGACTATTAGACTATTAGTTATAATTTACTAGCATACTTAATATATAATATATACTTTTATAATATTAACATATTATAATTTATAGTAATTAAATTTGGATAAAAAATATTTGATTATTGTAGAATTATATATTAAATTTAGCCCATTAAATCATATGGGGCACCCCTGGACCAGACCGGACCGCCCCCAGACCGAATTGGACCGGACCGGTATGGACCGAACTCCTGTTCGGTCCGGTCCAGGGTCAGAGAATTCTTGGACCGAATGAAATCGGTCCACAAATTTTCTAGACCGGACCGGACCGGACCATTTACACCCCTAACGGAATCTACCGTCATTTTACACGTAAGCGCACAGAAACCCAACCCGGACTTGTCCGTGTAAAAAAAGCGGATTGGAAATGGTGGATAGGTCCGAACGTCGTCATTGGGAGATTTCCTGGTTCGGGAAGTGGTGGGTCTCGCCTCTCGGTCAAAGACTCAAAACACTGTAATACAGAAAACAACACAGGAGGGGGACGAGTCGGAAAGGGCATAAAAGAAGAAAAAGTCGGCGCGACCATTTATTCCGAACCCTATTCTACCACCAGCCTTCAATTCCATCACGGACGTTAAGATCTCCATCGTTTCCCGATACTTCTGCTTTCGTTTCAGTTTTTTTTGGCTGAACTCGTTGCCTTCGTTTCTTTTTTTCACCGTTTGGTAATTCTGTGATTTAGTTTTGAAATTTGATTAGCCTTCTGATTGTTTTTACCAGATCGATTGTGTTTTTTCGAGAACCTGTCGCTGCTTTTATTGCTTTGCTGCTAATAATCCGTGGTTCTGGCTCCAGGCTTTGTACTGGCTTGGTCTTTCCTTTTTTTTTGGGGGGCGTAAAAGAATGGATTTGGCTGCTAGTTGCAAGGTATATAGCTATTGTTACCTAACTTCTACAATTTACCGGTTGATTATATTTATTAAAAAAAAATACCGGTCGATTATGTTTGTGTTGATTTTATTACTTCTAAATTGAAGGTAAGCTGTGCAATTATGCAATATGTATGAATTATCGTGTAATTTTCTAGAATAGTTATTTTATTGTTGGAGTTATACCATACCACACCCCAGCCTCCCACTGTTGGCATTGAAATCAAACTTTGGGTCAGTTTTAGAAAAAAAATCAAAGGTTGATGGACTATGTTATATCAACATGTTGAGAATTTAATACGTTAACTTTTTTACTTGCTATTGAGAATCTAGAGAACAAATTAATATATGACAGGTTGGTGACTTTCCTAGTGAAATCAACTTACATGGAGTACTTTTGGCACGAGCTTATTGCAAGCACACATTTGGTTTGGTTACTTTTCTGCAAATACTAAATATAATATTGGATACTGTCATAAACTCAAATGGGTTCAGTTGCTGATTGATCAATAGTATTGCTAGTCAGTTCCTATAAAGCATGTGATGCTAGTTATGAAAGGATATGAAAGGGAAATGTGAATAAGTAAACTTTCACCCTCCAGGTATTGCTTTTAATCTAGCTTGTTATGCTTGTTTGGAGCATAAGGCAAATGATTGCATAGCCCATGTTAGTTTTCTATCACCCCCTCATTCTTCTTTCTTCAGACACTAAGTTGTCTCATAGAGCTTTTAAGATGCATTTAAGATGTGTCCCAAACAATCAGTCTTCTAAGTTCGAACTGTCCTCAAAATCAGCATGCAATATATGCAGCCTCTTTGCTACTTTGATTTCTAAGTTAAAATCCCATTTAGAATTTATATGATAATTTTTGTCAACTTATTTGCTCATGCCATTTCCTCCTCCCATAAATAACTTCTGGAGAGCGAGCTGCAATATACGTTTGGGTGACATAGTCTATGATCCTAAACTACGTGATTGAATAAATCCTTCTCTACTGTTCTGTTTCGGGGACTCTTTCTCCTTCCCCCTTCGTCGAACTCTGATTTGTATTGCTTAGACATTTTCTTTGATAAGTGTATTGTTTAGACATTGTATCAATTTTCTTGCAAACATACAATTTTCTTGCAAACTCTGGGTTAATATTTCTGACCCTCTGACATTGTATCAATTTTCTTGCAAACATACAACTTTCATTGTGAACAAGTTCCGGCATTGATTATACAGCTATACTTTTAGTATGGGAAATGATTATAGCTGGAATATGGGCGGCTAAAGGGTCTTTTCAGAGTTTGCTATTGTTTACGTATATTTGACCATAAATCTGTAAAGGTGATAGGTGTTCTATTTTCGGTTGTCTGTTAAAATTCTGAGCACTTTTTCTGTCACTATTACAATAAGCTTTTGGATTGGGTATTTTAGGATTGTTGGCCAGTATTCATTTCTTTGGAGTGATTTTTATGTTAACTTGTTTCCTCTTGTAGGATAAATTAGCATATTTTCGAATAAAAGAGCTCAAGGATGTTCTCACTCAGTTAGGTCTTTCAAAGCAGGGGAAGAAGCAGGTGAGATGCCAGAATTGTTGCTTTTGGTTTTACTGGCACAATTAGCTAATGTGCAATCATGGTTGTCTTGTGTCAAAAATGGAATGGTGTTCTAGTTTTGCAACTAAATTATGCTTTTTCTTCGCTTAGTACTTCAAATGAAAAAAGTTTGCTTTGTTTGGAATCAATGACATTGTCTTTCTTTCACTTACTACCTTTGCGCCACCAGTAGAAATTTTCTTGATTTGTAGCAGTTCTGCTGGATGGTTATTTGTGGATTAAAACTTGCTGGACTTTCTGCTGAAATGATATGAAATTGGCAAAAGGTTTTGCCCAAGTCGAACTGATTCATTGCTGGTTGATTTTTGAGACCATTATGATAACTTCTTATTAAGTTGTCTCGTTTTGTCTTCTGAATTGGATTTAATAATTTCATTTGTCCATGATTTATTGTGTGTAGGACCTTGTTGACCGAATATTAGCCATTCTCTCTGATGAGCAAGGTATAAGTCTTCTTCCATATTATTCTTCTAGAGTCAACCTTGATAAATTGTTGACACTGAACTCATATGTTCGTTATTTATTTTCTATCCTAACTTTCCTATTATCATCTCTGTTGTTAGTGTATATGTTGTGGGAAAATGTCACCAATATGAAGTGATTGGATTGAATAACACTCATAAAGTCTAGGAGATTTCTATGCTATGCTTAATTAGCATTTTGATTAATTGGCTGTGATTTATCCATATTCTTTCTACTTGTGGCACATCTTCCCTTATGCTTTCCTTTTGTTGTGGCTAGTGGTAGTTGAGTAGGCTTTTATTTGTCATGTGCTTCCATTTAGAATCCTTTGAGCTAGTTAAAAACTTATATAAATTATGATCCGGATGTTGTAGAATCTCAAGATGTTGGAGACAAGCCTCATTCTTTGTGCTCACATACCTAACTGTGCTTCTCAAGCTATTTTGCTTCAGGTGTTTTAAATTGTTGTTGTGTGCCATCTTCTTCTCTTGGTGGCAGGGAAGTTGAATGCACAAGTTTATCTAAATTTGTTGAACATCTTTGAATCATATTGATTCTCACCTATGCACTTATGTTCTTCCATCTTTTTACCTTAGTTTCATGATTCCTAAATGTGAATTGGTTTCAATAGGTTTAATGAGTCTCAATGTTACTCTTTTACAGTTTCCACAATGTGGCCAAGGAAGAATGGTGTTGGAAAGGAACTGGCGGCGAAACTAGTGGATGACATATTTAGGTTCGTCTTTTCTATGCTATACCTTTTTTCCTTGTTTCTATTGGCAAGTTACTAATGATGTGCTTTTATTTTTGTAACACCTCATCCCCTAGGGTTAAGAAGAACATCATTTTTAGAAATCTAAGGGAACATCATGCTACTAACTTGACTTAATTTTCTTCTTAATGAAGCACCAAGTATAAAAGATTCCATAAAATAAAACAAAGTCATTCTTTATTAAAGTACTTAAATCTAAAAGAGTACGTGGAACCACTTATTAAAATCAATCAAGTCTTATGTCCTTAACAAAATAACGTATTAAACTAAAAATATGAAACTGAGCATTTCATAAATTACCTAGGTTTCACTTATCAAAAAGAAATTACCTAGGCTTCTATTTCGCCTCCCTGGGCCAAGTCTTGTTATGCAGCTTCATTCTCATAAAGATCATTGCCTAGTACGGTTAAAATATAAAAACATAAAAAATTGAATCGAATACTTAACAAACAACACATCATACAGTTAACATAATATAAATGCAACCATCCTTGGAAAATATGCATGCTCATGGTTTCATACATATTAACATGAAGATGAATCTGATATGTGCATGAAATGCCTTGTCTTTCACTTGTCATAGGCTGGTACCCACTATTAACCCTCGTGAATTAGGGTTAGTGAATCTTAAGAGATTTTGATTTCCTGTTTGGAAATCCATAAGTAAGGAAGACAACACTGGGTGCACTACCAGTGTGTACACCCTAACAATGCAATATGCTCCCTAAACATATGGTATTGTCTTCATATCATAACATAGGCCATTACATATCTCAACAATCATACTTAATCATAGTCATAAATGCATACTTTTTTGTCATATCTTGCCTTATCATATCATAGATTTGAAATGAATTTGTCTTAAATTTAAATGAAATCATAGTCTTTCATAAAATTTTGTGATACATGTTTCTTCACAAGAAATCATGACCTTTGACAAATATTTTAATGCATACCTCTTCACATAAAATCATGGCTCTTCATAAAATATCTTGATGTAGCATAACTCTTCACATAATATCATAGCTTTAAAAAAATATTTTGATTCATATGTCGTGCAACTAACATGAAACTAATGCATAATGGTAGTCGAAAATCATTTCCTTCATGACATGGGTACATAAAAGGGGCTTTCAATGGAAGGTGTACGTGCATAATATTTTTATAAAAGATATGTTGTTATTGTACATACGTGTAAGGTTATGATCATGCTATTTATCTTACAGGATAATACAATTATTTTCAAGGGAAACCAATTACCTATGAAATAAGCTTGTAACTTTCGTCAATGTATAATTAAACATGTGCTTTGTAATTAAAACATTAACTCCATAATATTGACATTAAAACTTTAAGGCCTCGTTTGGATTTAGAAATGAAATGAGTTATGAATAATAATAAAATGAGTGGTTGAAATGAGTTGAATAAGTTAATTAGTAGTTGAGATGAGTTGAAGGTACGAAATGAGTTGTGAATAGTAAAAGTAAGTTTTGAAAACAAACTGGCTCTAAATATAGTGTTCATGTGTCCAACTTTAATTTCCTATATTCTGTCAATTACCCAAAAAATAATCTAATCTTTTGTAGGCCCAAACTCTCACAAATCGATATTCCCCGTTAAACCCACAAAACATAAGTCCAATCCCATGGTGCAGTTATGGCAAATCAAGATCACCTATAGGGTCCACCCACATATATTATAACCTCAACCCATAAATCCAACCCGTGAAAAACTTAAAGAGGCTGACTTCGAGAGAGAGAGAGAGAGAGAGTTGTCTTAGTCAATCAATCATGTTGAGATGAGGAACACGATCGAGTAGTGAGGGGCTGCAGTCCGACAATCTCTTGTGACATGGAGCTGTTGCTGGTGGTTGGCTTGAGCTTTTCATTGTGGTATCCTGGCTCGGTCTAGATGGAGGGTGGCCGACGGTGGAGGAGCAAGTGTTATGTGGTCTTCAATGCTGGTGTAGTGAGGAAGGCTGGTTGGTTCACAGTACATTGCAAAGTTCTTGGACGTGGCTGAGGAAGTTGGGCGATGCTAGGCAGCTGCTAGGCAATTTCTAGTGGCTGTATGTCACTTGCAATGGGTCGCTTTGGCAAGTTGATGGAGCTTTTATCGTCAGTAGCGAAAGCACGGTGGTTGGGTTGAGGTACTAAGTTTAGAGTGTGGGAAAAAAAAGGGGTGGGCGATGGCCGAGATGTGGAGGCTTGTGGCTGTAGATGCAACCTCTACATGGTGGGTCAAGGGAGTGGTCTGGGTGTTTAGCAGCCAGTGGCTGTGATGCTAGTCTATGGTGTTTGCAATGGTTCCATTGACAACAGTTTGTGTGAGGCTGCAGCTATCGTGATGGTTTGGTTGTCTCACGATGTAGCGGCATGGGTCTTCTTGGAGGCTGCTGTTCCGTGCATCAGGGCATTGAGGGGAGGTAGTGAGGGTGCTGGCTGTGGATTGGGGAGACAACAACAATGTGAGGCTTGGTAGAAAGTTGGGTTGACAGCAACCGCTAGTAGCGGTTGGCATTTCTCTGTGCATGAGATGGTTGGATTGTGCATGGATGTGTATGCTATATTGTTGCCGTGAACCCTAGTGTGTTTGAAGATGAAGACGTTCATGGGCTTGGAGTATATAAACAAACCGGGCCTTGGTTCTCATGGGTTTGGGCTGATTTCCTGGGCCAAGTATTCAATAATTTGCAATGAGCCTGATCTTGGGTCCAAAATACGCCCAACTCATCCAATAAAACATTTTTGGGCTTTTAAAACAAGTCTTGGACCTAAGGCTGACTAAATCAGGTCTACTTGGTACAAAAATATTTAATGAGCTTAAATCCAATGACTAGGATCAATACAAACAATTAATCTACCATAATAAATTATGGGCACATGGCCTATCCAAAATAACCCAATAAACCTCAATTATGCTTCTATAAATATTGGCCCATTAGTTCCATCCAAAATCATCCACTAAACCTTCATGGGTCTTAAAATAAACTTTTGGGCGTACGAGCTTGATTGATTAAAATTTTTAGCCAGCAGCAACAAAATTGTAGCTTGTGGGCTTATCCAAAATAGCTTATTTAACTTAATTTAGGCCCATTTAAAATTATCATCTCATCCCTAATAATACTAGATCTGGTTGTTTCAAGTTTTAGTTAATGTTGTGATTTATTATTCTCACAGCATTCCCATGTCTTGGTTTGTAATATATTTTGCATATATTCTTCCATGTTTTATGCTTCATAATGATTTTTGTCTACTTGGGGGTGTTTAATCTCTTATTTTCTTTCCACCTACCACTTTTTGAAATATATGTCTTTCTGTTTCTTCAGAAAAATGCAGGTCTCTGGGGCCACTGATTTAGCTTCAAAGGGACAAGGAGTGTCAGAGAGTAGTAATGTGAAAGTTAAAGGGGAAATTGACGACCAATTTCAACCAGATACAAAAATTCGATGTCTTTGTGGGAACTCATTGGAGTCAGAGTCAATGATCCAGGTATTTTTGATATTTTTTCTTTTATCTGAACGCTTTGATTGCATTTAATTGTGCAATCTCATTCAGAATGGTTTAAATCATTACTATGTAAGAATCCTTCCTAACTTCTTCAATTGATTGGTAATGTTTATTACTTCGTGTCCCTTTTGTAATTGGCAGTGCGAAGATCCGAGATGCCATGTGTGGCAACACATTGGTTGTGTTATAATTATGGAGAAACCTACGGAAGGGAATCCCCAAGTTCCTGATTTGTTTTATTGTGAACTTTGTCGACTCAGTCGTGCTGACCCGTATGTATATCATGTTCCTTTAGTTTTTTGAATGTATATGGGGTTTGGGGGACCTATAATGATTTCTTTTGATTGCATGCGGTTATTTTGTTATGTTATTGTACCTAATGGCAACATTGTGTTTTCTTTCTTTATCTTTGTGTTCTTTCTTTCTTTCTTTTTTTTGTGGTTGTTGTTTGGGGGGGGGGGGGGTTTAATTCATGTATAGTATATGTGCATGCATGAGTGAGTTTATTTTATTTTGAATTTTTATATTATATGTGACCTATGCTTGTTAAAATAGTATCATTTTTTTGTAATTAAAAGTAAAACTTTATTAATAGGAAGAAGGCATAGCCCAAGTACGTAGGGAGTATACACTAAGGGGATGTTTGGAAAATTTTTTTATCTCATCTCCTCACCACTTCATGCACCTCCGCCTCCTCAGAAGGTCTCTCCAACCAAGAAACATCATGCTGCTCAATAGACTCAAAACTGAGGTCATCAAGTGTTGGCCGCCACCCTTCTTGTTCTATTAGAAAATGTTCAAAAAATTCAACATGTTCACGAATCACCTGGCCTTCTTTACATTCAACACCATCTATTTTCAACATCTTAGTGGTATTGGTTTTCTAGTGCGAGTTTGCAATTTTGTAGAAGAACTTTGTGTTTCAATCCCCTTCTTTCAACCACAATGTTCTTGATTTTTGGCCCCAAGAAATTTCTTCTAATAAGATAATTCTCTCTAAATCCCGAGTCTCCTCCAACTTGACTTTCTTGTGTTTCTCATATCACCAAAAGATTGAATATTCCAAAGGTTTAAGTCTTTTTTAGAGCTTTTATTGTACCTGCAAATATGAAGTCAGGGGTACCATGTATTTGATATGAGGACCGCCATTGCCTAACCCTATCCATAAAGCCTTCATCTTTCATTCGCATATTGTCGAACTTAAAGTACCGACGCCCTTTTTGAAGACATCCACAATCCAACAAGATAGGAAATGATCCGAACAAAGACAGGACAATCTCTTTTGACATACATTCGGATAATGACTTTCCCATTCTGGTTAGACCAAAAATCTACCCGCCGAGATCAAGTGGAAGTACTTCCTATGAGCGGAAGGTCCACCAAGTTAAAGTCAAGAATACTTTTAGAGAATTTTGTCATTGTTGGTTGTAGCCTGCTTTCTCCTGAACGTTCACTTGGGAATCTTATGACATTAAAGTCGTTACCTATGCACCATGGGAGGTCCCACCAATTATGTACTCTAGCTAATTCTTCCCATAGTAGTCCTTGGGTGTTGTCTGCATTTGGCCCGTAAATACCTGCAAATGCCCACAAAAAGTCATCAGAATAGTATCATATAAATTGTCAATTCATTTTCAAATTGGAAAGTTTGTTGGCAATTGAGCAATAGTAGCTTTCTTGTGTGGATGTAAAAATTGGATGGGACATGGTACAATAGGGATCCTCTGATGCTGTCACTCTATCTCAAATAAAAACTCTGGTCTATTAGGAAGAAGTCATAAAACTTTGGAGCAGACTATATGTGTTAGGCTGTCTAGAGTGGAGCTTGCTTAAAATATAATTGTGCAAGTGATGAATCACGAAAGTGCTTATTGGTTGGTGAATGTGAAACTTGGTGTACTTTTAATATAAAATAAAATAAAACAAAATAAAAACTTCGTACAATGGCCTTTTGGCTACTATACATGATAGACAACAATGCTACATCTTCAATACCTCACGACTGATGAAAAACAAAATGGCTGAAGAATTTGTGGATGTCATCCCTCTAGGTATAGTGAAGTTAGATTAGGGTTGAAAACCGACTTGGGCGGTTTGGTTCTGGGATTGAACCGAAACTGAACCGATCGCCTAAAACCACCCATATACCGACTAAAACCGACCTTATAGGGGTGGTGGAACGGCGGTTTCGGTTTCGATTCGACGAGAAGTCGGTGAATCGGCGGCAGGTTGGTTGGTTAAGCAAGCTCAAAGTTTTGCAATCATGTTTCTCACCAGAGACATACCTTCACCATCATCGCTAATTTCACCTAAAACTAGCCTACGATGCTGCAGAGGTTTACCTCTGCACCAAGATCAGCCCAACACCGAGAGGCTTAAGATCAGCAAAAGCCCCAAGGAGAAGACTCTCGTGATCTAGCTCAAGAAGGGAGAGAAACTGATTGATTTCTACGATGGGGTTGATCTTAAGTGGAGATTTGTTTGCGCCGAGTCAGAGAAAAGCAACCCCAACGATTCTCAACCGAGATCTGAAAAGTGCTTCTTGGAGCTTACTTTTCTCAAGAAACACAAGAAATAGATCTATCTTGAACACGTATGTGCCGTTTGTCCTTGAGAGCGCCAAGGCCATTAGAGATGAGCAGAGGGTGTTGAAGATGTACACACTGAATAGTTCCTACGCTTATCATGGAGTCAAGTGGAAGTAAATTAATTTGGGGCCTGCCTGTTACGAGAGAGGAGGACGGCGTTGTGAGAGTGGCAAGGGGTTGTCTCAAGTCACTTGTGTGCATCCTGTGTACTTGGATTGTGCCTTTTGCTTATAGAAAAAAAATGATTAATACAATTGTAGCCTTCAATGATATGTGGAGGTATTTGAATGCAAACATTTTTTGAAATGAGAAAATATTTTTTTTTTATAAGTAATTTTATTGATGTGAATATAAAAAGGTATAACCCAAGTACACGAGGAGTATACAAATGAAAATGCCTAAATGCATTCTAGGTGCTCAAATTTAAGGAAAGGAAGTCATGCACATAGCTTTCATTTGGTACAATTGCTGAGAACCAAATGATTAAAGCATGCCTAAAAAAACTTTGGAGCTCCGCGATTGTTCATTCTCTATCTTCAAAGCACCGCGCGTTTCTTTCCATCCAAATACACCACATAATGCGCAGATCATCTTCCATGTTGCAACCACCTGTGGACAGCCATGTATACTTTCCCAGCACGCAAGCAAGTCAACTACCTTAGAAGGCATCACCCATGTCATGTCAACTCTACTAAATATCTCATTCCACAATGCTCTTGACACCTCATAGTGCAATAAAAGGTGGTCCACTTCCCCGTGGTTTTTGCACATATAGCACCAATCCATCACAATAAGTTCTCTCTTTCTTAGGTTATCTATGGTTAGAATATTCCCAAGAGCTGCAGTCCACACAAAGAAAACCACTTTGGGGGGTACATGAGTCCGCCAAATGCTCTTCCACGGGAAACCTATATTACCTTGCGGGGGCAAAATTTTATAATAGGCATTGACTGTGAATTTCTTGCTATCTATAGACCGCCATTGTGTCCTGTCACCCTGTGTCGTTCTGCTTCCTGAGGAATGTAACAAACCGAAAGATTCTGAAACAATGGGCAATTTTTAATCGTGGTTATCCCTAATAAAAGGATATGCTACTGAGGGGAACCATGGGTGATATCAAGCACGTCCGCCACTGAAGCCTCCTTTTTTGCTGCAATACTAAATAGCATTGGGAAGACCCTTTCAAGGGGGTGCTCACCACACCAGACATCTTGCCAAGATTTGATTATAGTGCCATCGCCTACTACAAAACGGATATTATTTTCAAAACATTGCCAACCCCCATTAATATGCTTCCATAAACCCAGACCATATCTCCCCCTCACAACATTAGTACACCAACCCGCCCGAGCACCTCCATGTCTAAAAACAACTTCCTTCCACAAAGATTCCCCCTCCATGTGAAATCTTTATAGCAATTTGTCCAATAAAGTTTTGTTAAAGATCCTCAAATTGCGCACTCCCAAGTCTCTTTTGGAGGTAGGGGAGCAAATTCTATCCCACTTAACAAGATGGAATTTTGTTTCCTCCCCCAAACCCCCCCCCCATAAAAGGCTCGGAATAATTTCTCCATCTTATTCGCCACTCTTGCAGGTAATGAGAATAAAGATAGAAAATATGTTGGGAGATTAGATAAGGTGCTCTTAATCAAGGTAAGCCCCCCCCTTTCGAAAGATACATCCGTTTTCAGCCAGCTAGCCTTTTCTCCACTTTCTCAATGACCCCATCCCAAATAGCTCTAGCTTTGAAAGTTGCCCCCAACGAAAGGCCCAAGTATTTCATAGGCAAAGAGGATACCGTGCAACCCATAAGCTCGGCTAGACTATTGATATTGGGGACCTCGCCCACTGCCACCATATCAGATTTATCAAAATTTATCTTAAGCTCTAAAACAGCTTCAAAGCATGCCAGTAGAGCATGTAAAGCTTGGATTTGGCATTGATCCACTTCACAAAAGAGGAGTGTGTCGTCTACAAATAAGAGATGTGAAATCATAACTGAGCCATTAGTGTCATTACTAACTGAGAAACCGGTGATGAAACCCCCCTTGACTGTATTCATGTGCTATCTTGTTATCACTCCCTTTTCTTCTTCTTTTGCCTTTTTTTCCTTTTATTTCAAAATGTTAAATTAAAGATTTCTGGGTGTGTTGTCTCAAGTCACGATAGTTATATGTAAGAATCATGTTTGATCTAGCACGTGCCATGTGCACAATTTCCTACTGGATGTTAAGAAAGATAGTTGGAAGCAGAAAACTCGGTACTCACCATTTATGTACTTATTTGAAGTTTCGTGTTATGTAAATTATGGCTACCCCATCAGGAAGAAAAACCATGGCAATATTAATTTAGATACGGTCCATCAATGAGAAAGTGGCAGTGAAATTAAAGATGATGAGTTGCGGTGGTGGTTGTATAAGTGGATGGAATTTGCTTTTGGACATGGCATTATGTAGAACTGTTTGGGTTCAAGACAGATTTAGTTTTTAGGTTTCCTTGGTATACTTACTTTCAACTGTAACTTTATGTGCTAAAGTCAATTGTATCTGCATGCTTTCTCATTGAGCAGTAACCCCCCCCCCCCCCCCCCCCCGGGGGTTCTGTTTTGGTGCGTAACTTTCACTTTATTAACTTCTGGTCCTTGTGTTTTTAAACTTTCTAATGTGTTAATTTGTGTACAGTTTTTGGGTTACGGTGGCAAATCCTTTATATCCTGTGAAGTGGACTAATACAAATATTCCAAATGATGGGTGAGTGGGTTACTGGATTGGGCAGTTTTTAATCTTTCCTCTGCTGCTGGGTATTCATTCATGGTTTGGAAGTTGAGAAAGTCAGAAATATTTGTTCAATTTAATTTTTGAAAGTACAAGAAGAGGATTGTAACCATGCAGACAATTTGTTCTTCTCCTTGACTAAAAACATAGGTTTGGTTTAGAAATTGTTTTTCTGTAAAGATTGATTTGTGCATTGTGCTGTGACACAATATGCCTTTTTGTAATTATCTCTTATTCACGAGTCATTCAAGTGCTTCCAACTAAAATGATATCTGTTTAAGCTATGGATATAACAGGATTGATTTTGATTCCATTCGCCAAAATAAAGGAAAGATGCCATTAAATCTGGCTTCATTTTACTCCCACATTTAATTGGGTCATATTCATAGCTTCACATTTTCTCAAGTGTTTTAAGGCATAGATTCACTTGTTATCATTGCTTCCCTATATC